>CM060369.1:199063306-201563306 GCA_030545235.1 Helianthus tuberosus
AGTTTAGCTTAGTTAATTAGCTAAAAGTCAAACCGTCTTAAGTAAGGTTTGACTTCGAGATTAATTAAAATTGGCTCAGTCAAATCTCGAATTAAAAGTACCTATAAGTAGGTATTTATGTGGGTAATAAACCCTTAAAAGGGTACTCTCTGATTCCCACTCTAACTAGGTCAATTGTCGGGTCAAACTTGTTATTAAAAAGTCAACATAATACTTATTTTCAAATTAATACATAATTAGAAATGTAGGAGACATGCAACCTGTTTGATCACTAATATAACTTGGTAATTAATGTAAGAACATGTCTAAACATGTTCAACCCGACAATTTTCAGTTTAGACTCGGATCGGGACCGAAAGTCGCATAGTTTGACTTTCGCTTTAACTTTCAGTTCTGACCCAATTAAGCATGTTTTAGAAATGCCTTAGAGCCTTATTTGGACCAGGTTTTATATAAGTATAACCCTCTGTGATTATACACCATGGTTCAATAGTTATCCGATTAATATGCATGTTTCCATTAATTGCTTATATGTTGACTATTATGCCCTTTTTACCTTAAAACATGATTTTTGAAAATGTGAAAAAGTAGAAACCTTAGTTACTGATTTATAAACTTATACCCAAAATTTGACATCAGTTTGAGGTCTATATTAAGAGTTATGCTCAATAGCGTAATTAGGAAGCTTTGTGTTAATTAAACGATGTAATTAGCAGATAGCCTATTTAAACCCACTTTTTGATATCAAACTTTTTACCCACTGATGTAATATAATATTTTGGGATTTTTGAAGATTTTTAATTAATTTTAGGCTGAGCATAACATAGGGTTGTAGTTCTAAATCGGTTATTGTCGGTTTTGCCCTTTTGGGCTATAAAATGAGTTTTACATATCTTTTTGACCCCAAACCTTTTGCTACTGATTTTATATGATAAATAAAGTATTTTAAGCCTTCTGAAAATATAAAAATATCAGCTTTCTATATAGAACCCGGAAATGGCTCCTAATCGCCTTTTTAAGCGTTTTTAACACATAGTATGTACTAAAACTATTTTAAACATATAAGGTTTGATACCTACTGATATTTTAGGTAAATTATAATATTTTAACAGTAAGCAAAAGTTGTTTAACTCAGATTCCCGTTTTGATATTTTTAGCCTATGTGAAATTACCAAAATACCCCTAAAGTGTATAGTTTGGTTTTAAATGATAAATTTCACATATATCTTGTACCCTACTGTTATAACTTGTTAAATTAAGTATATTTACTAAATAAATCAGATCTGTAACTCAGATTACTAATTAAACTCTTTTATAATATTTTAAATGACCAAAATGCCCTTACGAGGCATAGTTTGAGTTTAAAACCATTTCGGGCATAATAGAAGATATCTTACTGATGTCACAACTTATTTAGGGCATATTAACTTAGGAAACCTGTATATGGCTCTTATGGTTACCCGTTACGCATCCTTCGCGTTCGGTTCGGTTTATGTAACTAGTTTGCATAAATTGATCGAAACGGGTCAAACCTTATCATTTTTGTCTCAAAATCCAGAATGTGTTTAGTTTACCCATATTATACAAGTATTCAAACTTGTCGGGTCTAAATCACATTCTATTCCGGTCTTCGCTTATTCATGCGTTCGAACCGTATCTTCCTTTGAAAACTAACCGGTCTAAGCTTAAGCTAAATTAAAGACCCGTTAGAAATCTAATAGGCTATTATAAACCTTTGCTCCAGAATAGGAGGCCCAGTGAAAGCTACCCGCATTTGCTATTTGTGATTTATACTTGCAAAGGTAAATAGTTTTAACTTATTTTCTCTATACGGGCTTGGGGTATGGTATATAAAATACCGCTTGGTTGGGCATTGAATCTTTAATCGAATAGTGGTTAAACCATTGATATGCTCTGTTTGGAAATGTTTTGTTTGCTTAAAGCCTTTGGGGGGGTTAATGACCATGTCCCGGATATCCTTGGCATCATTTTACGAAATGGCCACGACCTAAGCACGGGGTGTAGGCGTACACCCGTCAGTGCCAAAATAAATAATGTGGTGTGTCTATTAATCTTTAACCCGGTCTACGGATCGGGCCACTGAACGCATAAGTAACATGTAATTCTTTTACAATATTATATTCAAATAATTATCTCAAGTTATAAAAGATATTTTGTGCCACGTGCATTCAAATCAATTTTATTAAACTTTTCAAAATGAGTCATTTAAATTGTATTTACCAGTGTAAACTGACGTATTTTCTGTGACAACCCTCAAAATTTCATGTAATCCGTACAATTTATTTAATGATAATTAAAGTGCTTGATGATTGTGCTAAATTATTTAACTGCTCTCGGATTACTGTGTTATACTTACATGTGCGTGTTAGCATACTAGTAGTATACAAAAAAAAATACAAAATAGTCCGGTATGTTTTCCTATGTGTTAGGAATAAATTGCGTTACAAAAATATATAAGTAAGACGCCTTACGGAACAATTAAACAATTTAACGGAACAGTATCTGACCGAACAACCGGACATTACCCGGGACACCAAATATTTGTCAAACACATTATTTAATTATTTTGAGCTAGTCATGGTCCCCGTCTATCATAACACCCGTTATAAATCATCAAACTAACATACATGAATATATTACTAGAAATATAATTCATGTTTACATTCTAGTCACAAATTTTACATTAAGACCCCCCCCCCCCAACGATTTTAGTCCCAAGTTGGACCCACCATATCCCACCTCCATGCTCTCAATCTTACACTTGATTTGTTTTCTTATTTAATTTGATTGTGGCTTGTGTAAGTGAACATAATATATGGAATGATCATTTTAAGAAATGTCTATAGATCACATTTCATTTCACCAAGATTTCACTCATCCCACCTCACTTATCTCTCTCTCTCTCTCTCTATTCGGTTCACCCCAACCGAATCCACCACCATCACCATACACATTCATCTTCTTCATTCACACATTCCATACAAAGCTTAGTGTTCATCCATGGAAGGTGCAACTTAAAGGGACTTCAAAGGAGCTTGTTCTAGTCTTTCTCACCATCATTTTCTCATCACTTTCTTCACTTGATACTTCCCTAGCTAGAGGCTAGTAGTAAGTCCCATTTTACCTTGGTTCATCTTGTTCAAAGTTATGATTTGTAGTATGATGCTTTGTTGTTTAAATCATTAAAGAACAAAAAGATTAGTAGATGTTAAACAAAAATAAAGAATATAAAAGTTACATGAAGTTACTTATGTCTGAATCATGAAGCGGAAATCTTGTTGGTTTGAGGGTTGGTTAAATCATACTTGATAGTTGATTGTTGTGTTCTTGTTAAATCCGTTGTTCGGACACTCGTTGATGCGATTTAGTAATGTTAAACCACAAAATCAGCAAGCTGAGTAATGATTTCAGCCGAATTCATCAGGCTGTAAACGGGCCATAACTTAACGAAAAATGTATTTTCTGAAGCCTAGATTTATGTGTTATAAAATACGGTTCTAATGGCACCGGAATCGTAATTTTTGGACTCCGTTTACTATTTTTAAAGAACCAATTTGTAACAGCAGCTTAGGCTGAGTTTTTACAGCAATAAATGAGTGTTGTATTTTCTGTTGTAACCAGAGTTTTGTGATGAATCAGACCATGAAATTTCTACAGTAGATGGAAACCGATACATTTGTAATTACCCCACTGGAATTTCGTAAATCGGACACTCGATGAATTTTTAATAAATTGTTCCGTGGGCTGTGGTCAGAAATACATAAATCTGAGTTCAGTCCGGAATATGAATTTTTACAAAATATTGGTAATGAACCGGACCCCGATATTTTTACACAATAAAATATGGAACGTTTAAGACATCTTGTAAAAATTTGGGAATTTTTGGAATAATTTAACTATTTTATTAAAATGTCCGAAAACAGCCGGTTTTGAATATTAATGCTGAATTGAGATAAGTTGTGACTTGCGTGTCTAAATGTCGAGTATGCTATTGGTGAATGATCTAACATGTTATATGTGTTACGTGCAATATAGTGTGTTTGTTTATGAGTGGGGAATGGATGGGAAGTTTATATGAGCATAAATCGTTAAAGTGTGTTCCTGTTATGTGGACGAAGTAATGTGCAAATAAACCATACGTAGGATACGTGTTATGCATGAGAAACTGATTGTTATCCGTACCTTATTAGGACGTGATTGACCGACCTTGACTGTTAGCTACTTTTGAGAGTCAAACCGAGCAACCGAGGTGAGTTCACACACTTTCTAAGGCATGGGATTCCCGGTGGGTTGGGAATGGGATTGAATAACTACTTGTACTATCATTACTATTAAACTACTTTTCACTGTCCTCGGATTGAAGGGCACGTACGTAAAACCTACGTACACTCATACTTACCACCGTCCTCGGATTGAAGGGCACGTACGTAAAACCTACGTACACCCACACTCGCTACGGTCCTTGGATCAAGAAGGGCACGTACAAATACGACTAGTCGACACATGGGAAGCCCCCACTAATCTTCGCACACATGTTTAGGAAACCGCGATACGGCCACTAATCATCGCACACATGTTTTGGAAACCGCGATCCGGCCACTAATCATCGCACACATGTTTGGGAAACCGCGATACAGATAAATAAGATACTTGGTTTACGAAATAAACAAATGATTCATGAACACTATAACTAAACAACCAACTGTGAATTCACTCAACTTTGTTGTTGACTCGCTGTTACATGCCTTGCAGGTCGTTAGGTATCTATGGAGCTTGCATCGGAGTGGGAAGAGTCGTTGTGGGACATGGACAACTGTGTACCATGCTAAACATTTGAAACGTTTAAACTTATGATTTGGTTTTAAACTTTATGCTTCCGCTTGCAACTTAAACTATGTTTTGTTTAGACACCAATTGTATTGTGTTGGATTTTGCAAACTACTTACATGCTTGTTCAATATGATTGGTGGCTTGATCCTGGTCACGTCACGCCTCCAAGCGGTGGTACTCCGCATGGTGGATTTTGGGGGTGTGACAGATTGGTATCAGAGCCATTGGTTATAGCGAACTTGGTTTTAATAAGGGGAAAAGTTTTTGTTAAAACCAGACTATAACCTGTACAGTGCTCAACGATCCACAACGACGCTTCGCTCCACGTGCAAGACTCAACATCCTAGGTGATATGATTTATGTTTATATTGCCTACTTGTTAGTTTCATGGTACATTGATCATGGTATGCATTAGTTAATGTGATAACTGTTATTTGAACCTTGTGTGCTTACTCTCTTCTGTCACTCCACACTTACGCACTTTGCGACACCTCTCTTACATGTGTTCCTTCGATGTGAAGACCATGAGTGGACGTCTCGACATGACCCATGGTCAGCTGATGACCTTGATTAACGAACAGATTGCTGAAGCCTTAGCAACCCAATCAGGGAGTCAATCCATGCACATCCAATCCCGCATAGGCACTTTCAAGGCCTTCTTGGAATGCAAACCTTCCATTTTCGACGGCACTGGAGGAGCAATCGACCTTCTGCGCTGGATCCGAAGAATCGAATATACATTCGAAGAAAGTGAAAGCCCTGCCAGCAAACGAGTAGAGTACGCTACTGTCATGTTGCAAGGGAAAGCGTATTCTTGGTGGGACGCACAAGTTCAGATGCTTGGGTTGGCAGACGCAAATGCCACCCTATGGAGCGACTTCAAGGATTTGATTAGGGAAAAATTCTGCCACCTGGACGACATTCTGGAACTTGAAACAGAGTATTATGGTTTGAAGATGGAAGGATCAGAAATTGAGGCGTACACAAAGAGGTCCAACGACTTGGCTGACTTATGTCCTAACTTGTCACAACCCATATCTAGACGGATCAGGCTATACCTCAGAGGCTTAGTTCCGGAAATCCAAGGGTCGGTAATGGAGGCCAACCTGTCCACAATCCAGCAAGTCATTCGTTTGGCGCACCGACTCACCGATCAGGCGGTGGAAGAGGGCAAGCTGCCCAAGCGCGTTAGCACTACTACTACTGGTGCTCCCAGCAATGACAAGCGCAAGTGGGATAGAAATTCGGGCAGGGGTTCCACTCCAGTTCAGTCCCAGTCCCAGTGGCAAAAGACAGACGAACATAGGAGCCCCAATCAGCAGCCAACTGGAAATCAAGGGCAGGGTGGATATAAGGGGAATCACCCCAAATGTAATCGCTGTAACTTGCATCACAGCGGGCCATGTACTAAAGGCAACTGTCATCGGTGCAACAAGCCTGGTCATGTTGCAAGGGATTGCAGGAGTCAGCGTCCAGCAAATCAAAACCGGCAGCGTCAGCAAGCCCCACCCAATCAACGCCAACAGCGGCAACAACAAGGTAACAACAAAGGGTGCTTTCAATGTGGTGCTGAGGGCCATTTCAAGAAAGACTGCCCCCAGCTAAATCAGAACCAGAACAACAACAATCAGGGGAACGGAAACGGCAATGGGGGAAACAACAATGGTAATGGTGCAAGGGGTCATGCTTTCGTGCTAGGTCAGGGTGATGCAAGGAACGATCCCAACGTTGTGATGGGCAAGTTTCTTCTGGATGATTTCTTTTTTTTTTTACTGTTTTATTCGATTCGGGTGCCGATACTAGTTATGTGTCCTTAAAAGTTAGTCAGATGCTTAAGCGTACTCCAGCACTCCTGAACACCAAACACACTGTAGAACTAGCAAACGGTAAGAGTCTTGAAGCCACACACGTAGTTAAAGGTTGTAACCTCATCTTAGCTGGTCAGACTTTTTCTATCGATCTTATTCCTATCACACTTGGTAGTTTCAACGTTGTTATTGGGATGGATTGGTTATCCCATCAGCAAGCGGAAATTCTTTGCAATGAGAAGATTGTCCGCATTCCTCGTTCTGGTAAAGAACCCCTCGTGATTCAAGGCGACAAGAGTGGTGCAGTCGTAGGCATCATCTCTTTCCTTAAGGCCCAGAAGTGTTTGCGAAAGGGCCACGCTGCTATCCTAGCCCTCGTTTCTGATACATCTTCAGAAGAAAGGAAGATAGAAGACATACCTATTGTACGTAATTTTCCTGAGGTATTCCCTGAGGAATTACCTGGTCTTCCGCCTCATCGACAAGTCGAGTTTCAAATCGAGCTAGCTCCCGGAGCAGCACCAATAGCTCGAGCACCGTATCGCTTAGCTCCAACCGAACTGGAAGAACTGTCCAAGCAATTACAAGAACTTTGGAAAAAGGTTTTATACGTCCTAGCTCTTCGCCCTGGGGAGCTCCAGTATTATTTGTGAAAAAGAAAGATGGTACTTTCAGAATGTGTATTGACTATCGCGAACTTAACAAGGTGACTGTGAAGAATCGTTATCCTCTTCCACGTATTGACGACTTGTTCGACCAGTTGCAAGGGTCGAGCTATTACTCCAAGATTGACTTGAGATCGGAATACCATCAGCTGAGGGTCCGAGATGAGGACATCTCCAAAACAGCATTCAGAACTCGTTACGGCCATTACAAGTTTCTGGTTATGCCATTCGGGCTGACGAATGCACCAGCGGTCTTCATGGATCTCATGAACCGAGTATGCAAACCTTACCTGGATAAGTTCGTTATTGTGTTCATCGACGATATCCTGATCTATTCTAAGGGTCAGGAGGAACACGAGCAGCACCTGCGACTTATGCTTGAACTTCTTCGAAAGGAGCAGTTGTATGCCAAGTTTTCAAAATGTGACTTCTGGCTTCGCGAAGTCCACTTTCTAGGCCACGTAGTAAATAAGGATGGGATTCATGTTGATCCATCCAAGGTTGACTCAATCAAGAACTGGCCTGCACCCCGTACACCAACAGAAATCCGCCAATTTTTGGGTTTGGCAGGATATTACAGAAGGTTTATCAAAGACTTCTCTAAAATTGCGCAACCTCTCACTTCACTGTCTCAGAAGGGTGTCACCTATCGTTGGGGTGATGCACAGGAGTCCGCTTTCCAACACCTAAAGGATAGACTTTGTAGCGCGCCTATCCTTTCATTGCCTGAAGGCACAGATGATTTCGTGGTTTATTGCGACGCTTCCATCCAAGGACTGGGTTGCGTGTTGATGCAACGTGACAAGGCCATTGCCTACGCATCACGCCAACTCAAAGTTCACGAAAGAAATTACGCTACTCACAATCTGGAGCTCGGGGCAGTTGTTTTCGCGCTTAAGATATGGAGACATTACTTGTACGATACCAAGTGCACCATTTACACCGATCACAGGAGTCTCGAGCATATCTTCAAGTAAAAGGAGTTAAACATGCGACAACGCCGATGGGTCGAGCTCTTGAATGATTATGAATGCGCTATCAAGTACCATCCGGGCAAAGCCAATGTTGTGGCTGACGCCCTCAGTCGAAAGGATACTATACCCTAAGCGTGTACGTGCGTTACAGCTTACCATCCAATCCAACCTTCCCGCTCAGATCCGAGATGCTCAGGTTGAAGCATTAAAAGCAGAAAACATCAGGGCTGAATCCTTACGAGGATCGAGGCAGCGCCTAGAACGAAAGGAAGACGGCGCCTACTATGCTAACGGACGCATCTGGGTCCCACTGTATGGAAACCTACGCGAGCTTGTGATGGATGAAGCACATAAGTCTCGTTATTCGGTACATCCTGGTTCGGGTAAAATGTACCACGACCTCAAGACTACGTATTGGTGGTCTGGCATGAAAGCCCACATAGCAACCTACGTCAGTAAGTGCTTGACTTGTGCGAGAGTCAAGTCTGAATATCAGAAACCATCAGGCCTACTTCAACAACCGGAGATCCCGAAATGGAAATGGGAGCAAATTTCCATGGATTTCATTACCGGCCTGCCCAGATCTCAGCGCGGAAACGATACCATTTGGGTGATCGTAGATCGACTGACCAAGTCTGCACATTTTCTGGCTATCAAAGAAACGGATAAGTTTTCTACTCTTGCAGACATTTATTTAAAGGAAGTGGTATCAAGGCACGGAGTGCCAACCTCCATCATTTCTGATCGTGACGCGCGTTTTACTTCTGAACTGTGGCAAGCTATGCACAAGTCTTTTGGCTCACGTTTAGATATGAGCACCGCTTATCACCCACAAACGGATGGGCAATCTGAACGCACCATCCAGACCCTTGAAGACATGCTTAGGGCATGTGTAATCGATTTTGGTAATGGCTGGGAGAAGCACCTCCCGTTAGTGGAGTTTTCATATAACAACAGTTACCACGCCAGCATCCAAGCCGCTCCGTTCGAGGCATTGTACGGACGTAAATGCCGATCGCCTCTCTGTTGGGCAGAAGTTGGTGACAGCCAAATCACTGGCTCAGAACTTGTGGTAGATACCACCGAGAGAATTGCTCAGATACGGCAACGAATGGCGGCAACTCGTGACCGTCAGAAAAGCTATGCTGATAAGCGAAGAAAGCCACTCGAGTTCCAGATTGGGGACCGGGTGCTACTCAAAGTCTCACCTTGGAAAGGTGTAGTCCGTTTCGGCAAACGAGGCAAACTCAATCCGTGTTATGTCGGACCATTCGAAGTCACTAAGAAAATTGGCAAAGTCGCCTACAGGTTGGTCCTACCCGAAGAACTCAGCGAAGTTCACAACGTATTCCACGTGTCAAATCTGAAGAAGTGTCTGTCAGATGAGACACTCATAGTTCCTCTTAAGGAACTCACTATCGACGACCAGCAGTGATTCGTCTAGGAACCAGTAGAGATTACGGATCGAGGTGTTAAGATCCTCAAGCATACCAGGATACCTCTGGTCTGAGTTCGTTGGAATGCTCGTCGTGGCCCAGAGTATACCTGGGAACGAGAAGACCAAATGAAACTCAAGTATCCCCAGCTGTTTAAGAAAAACGCAACCACTACTGAGGCTGAAGCTACTACAGAATTTCGGGACGAAATTCCAAATCAACGGGGGGATGATGTGACACCCCAGGAAAACCAGGAAAACAACGCAACTTAACTAGCTTCCTCAGTAACCAGGTGCTAAATTTCGGGACGAAATTCTCTTAACAGGGGGAGAATGTGACAACCCTCAAAATTTCATGTAATCCGTACAATTTATTTAATGATAATTAAAGTGCTTGATGATTGTGCTAAATTATTTAACTGCTCTCGGATTACTGTGTTATACTTACATGTGCGTGTTAGCATACTAGTAGTATACAAAAAAAAAAAAATACTAAATAGTCCGGTATGTTTTCCTATGTGTTAGGAATAAATTGCGTTACAAAAATATATAAGTAAGACGCCTTACGGAACAATTAAACAATTTAACGGAACAGTATCTGACCGAACAACCGGACATTACCCGGGACACCAAATATTTGTCAAACACATTATTTAATTATTTTGAGCTAGTCATGGTCCCCGTCTATCATAACACCCGATATAAATCATCAAACTAACATACATGAATATATTACTAGAAATATAATTCATGTTTACATTCTAGTCACAAATTTTACATTAAGACCCCCCCCCCCCAACGATTTTAGTCCCAAGTTGGACCCACCATATCACCACCTCCATGCTCTCAATCTTACACTTGATTTGTTTTCTTATTTAATTTGATTGTGGCTTGTGTAAGTGAACATAATATATGGAATGATCATTTTAAGAAATGTCTATAGATCACATTTCATTTCACCAAGATTTCACTCATCCCACCTCACTTATCTCTCTCTCTCTCTCTCTATTCGGTTCACCCCAACCGAATCCACCACCATCACCATACACATTCATCTTCTTCATTCACACATTCCATACAAAGCTTAGTGTTCATCCATGGAAGGTGCAACTTAAAGGGACTTCAAAGGAGCTTGTTCTAGTCTTTCTCACCATCATTTTCTCATCACTTTCTTCACTTGATACTTCCCTAGCTAGAGGCTAGTAGTAAGTCCCATTTTACCTTGGTTCATCTTGTTCAAAGTTATGATTTGTAGTATGATGCTTTGTTGTTTAAATCATTAAAGAACAAAAAGATTAGTAGATGTTAAACAAAAATAAAGAATATAAAAGTTACATGAAGTTACTTATGTCTGAATCATGAAGCGGAAATCTTGTTGGTTTGAGGGTTGGTTAAATCATACTTGATAGTTGATTGTTGTTTTCTTGTTAAATCCGTTGTTCGGACACTCGTTGATGCGATTTAGTAATGTTAAACCACAAAATCAGCAAGCTGAGTAATGATTTCAGCCGACTTCATCAGGCTGTAAACGGGCCATAACTTAACGAAAAATGTATTTTCTAAAGCCTAGATTTATGTGTTATAAAATACGGTTCTAATGGCACCGGAATCGTAATTTTTGGACTCCGTTTACTATTTTTAAAGAACCAATTTGTAACAGCAGCTTAGGCTGAGTTTTTACAGCAATAAATGAGTGTTGTATTTTCTGTTGTAACCAGAGTTTTGTGATGAATCAGACCATGAAATTTCTACAGTAGATGGAAACCGATACATTTGTAATTACCCCACTGGAATTTCGTAAATCGGACACTCGATGAATTTTTAATAAATTGTTCCGTGGACTATGGTCAGAAATACATAAATCTGAGTTCAGTCCGGAATATGAATTTTTACAAAATATTGGTAATGAACCGGACCCCGATATTTTTACACAATAAAATATGGAACGTTTGAGACATCCTGTAAAAATTTGGGAATTTTTGGAATAATTTAACTATTTTATTAAAATGTCCGAAAACAGCCGGTTTTGAATATTAATGCTGAATTGAGATAAGTTGTGACTTGCGTGTCTAAATGTCGAGTATGCTATTGGTGAATGATCTAACATGTTATATGTGTTACGTGCAATATCGTGTGTTTGTTTATGAGTGGGGAATGGATGGGAAGTTTATATGAGCATAAATCGTTAAAGTGTGTTCCTGTTATGTGGACGAAGTAATGTGCAAATAAACCATACGTAGGATACGTGTTATGCATGAGAAACTGATTGTTATCCGTACCTTATTAGGACGTGATTGACCGACCTTGACTGTTAGCTACTTTTGAGAGTCAAACCGAGCAACCGAGGTGAGTTCACACACTTTCTAAGGCATGGGATTCCCGGTGGGTTGGGAATGGGATTGAATAACTACTTGTACTATCATTACTATTAAACTACTTTTCACTGTCCTCGGATTGAAGGGCACGTACGTAAAACCTACGTACACTCATACTTACCACCATCCTCGGATTGAAGGGCACGTACGTAAAACCTACGTACACCCACACTCGCTACGGTCCTTGGATCAAGAAGGGCACGTACAAATACAACTAGTCGACACATGGGAAGCCCCCACTAATCTTCGCACACATGTTTGGGAAACCGCGATACGGCCACTAATCATCGCACACATGTTTTGGAAACCGCGATCCGGCCACTAATCATCGCACACATGTTTGGGAAACCGCGATACAGATAAATAAGATACTTGGTTTACGAAATAAACAAATGATTCATGAACACTATAACTAAACAACCAACTGTGAATTCACTCAACTTTGTTGTTGACTCGCTGTTACATGCCTTGCAGGTCGTTAGGTATCTATGGAGCTTGCATCGGAGTGGGAAGAGTCGTTGTGGGACATGGACAACTGTGTACCATGCTAAACATTTGAAACATTTAAACTTATGATTTGGTTTTAAACTTTATGCTTCCGCTTGCAACTTAAACTATGTTTTGTTTAGACACCAATTGTATTGTGTTGGATTTTGCAAACTACTTACATGCTTGTTCAATATGATTGGTGGCTTGATCCTGGTCACGTCACGCCTCCAAGCGGTGGTACTCCGCATGGTGGATTTTGGGGGTGTGACATTTTCCCAAAAAGGTTAAGTGCAGGTACTACTCGAACTAGGCTGGCTTTCTCCTAGCGTCCACAATAAGTCTCGCAAGCTTGGATGTCATAAAACTGTTGAACAATGATTCCTCTTTATTTTTGATCCGCCTGTGGATCTGTTTCGACTATTTGTGATACTTGATATTACAATTTATTAAAGTTGAAATGAATCTATCTTTTGCTTCCGCTGTGCATTTATATATTGTGTTGTTTGACTATGATGATATCAACTACGTCACGATACTCCCCACCGGGCCCACCGGTAATACGTGGAAATATCAGGGTGTGACAGGTTGGTATCAGAGCCAACACTAAGTGAATTAAACACTGGCCTTTTGTGTTTAGTCTCAGTTACACAATTGCACATTCCTCAAATTTTGAGTCTAGACAAAGAACATAGGTTAATTCTTGATTTTTGTTTCATTTTTGTATTTTATATATTTTTCTTTGTTGTTATATTGTTTATGATTGACAGGTTTAAGCATGCCTCCAAGATTCTTCAGAAGGAAGGGAAAGGAACCTGTAGGAAGCCACGACAAGGAGGCAGGGCCTTCTCAAAGGCGAACTTCACCAGTTGCTATTAACACCAGTCCACAGGGAGACTGGAGGTCGCACCTGCAGCCAGCGAGGCGGTCTGTCTCGTTAGCTTCGTCGCCTTCTTACCTACATTCCTTTGGACCCCACACCGAGAACGAACCTGAAAACCCACAACCTTCGTTTATCCCTCTTCAACGGTCCAACTCACGCCATTCCTTTGACAACCCGTCCCATCTCTTCCGAAGCCGGTTCAGCCCAGCGAACTACCTCGAGGAGCCAGTGGGTGCTAACCCACTGGGACCCGAAGATCACTTCTCCGGAGATCACGCCATGAGTATGGACGAGGATACTGACCCTAGCGAACCACCTACCGGTACCCCCACACATCCTATAGAGATTTCAGATGGGTCAACCTTTCACGGATCACCTTACCGTGGTCCAGACAACTTTCAAGCAAGGATGAACCAGTATGAGTGGTATTTCATACCCTCCTACCATTCGATACCTCAGCAGCAGCAATCGGATCCTTCCAGGGACTCTCGCTTTGTGGCAGTTACTCCGCCACCACCACCACCTCAGCATCAGCCTCCTGAGCCACCAAGGCGAAGGAGATCTAACGCACGAATGTCCGTTCCAGGAGAAGGAGTGCATATCAGCACCCCCTAACCATCGAGTGGCAGTCATTTTCCGCCACTCCAGGAGAACCAGCAGTTTGGGGGACCTTCAAACCCCAACCCGGAAGTGAACTCTACACCTGCCATGCCACCACCTTTGGGATTTGACAACCCAATTCCCACGTACACTGGTCCAGCAATATATAACCCCTTTGAGATGCCTGCTCACACCAGCTTTAATTATGCTGAGATCGACCCCTACCTAGCGGCATGGAACTACAATGTATAAAACCCTGAAGGGCCCTATGGAACTCCTTGGGGAGTTGGTTACCCAGTATATGGATACCAACAATAGCCGTCTTTTTGATCTTCACATCAGCCGCAACCGCAGCCGCAGGTACCTCGGTTTTCCCCGCCAGAACCGGAGGAAATTCTCGAAAGATTGGACCAAGTCGAGCGGGAAGTTCACAGAGATCGCAGGGAACGACATGGTTTCTTTAAAGGTTTGTCAAACTTAATAAAAGGGAAAAGCAAGAAGGACTATTGAATCCTTCAATTATTGGTAGTGTTTCCTTGTTTCCAGTTAAGCCCCTGCGTGGGCCTGTTTTTCTGTTTTGACCCCTGCGAGGGTATGTTCTTTAGTATTCTGCCCCTGCGTGGGCATGTGTTTTTTCTCTTGACCCCTGCGTGGGTATGTTTGTGGTTTAAGCCCCTGCGTGGGCGTGTTATTTTATTAGAAGTCCCGTTTAGGGCAAGCTTGTACTCGTTCAGAACTTTGTTGTGAAATGGTTGAATTGAAATTTTCATTTTTATTATATGCATAAACATAAAATGTGAAATAAATAAATAACATTTTTGATCAATCATTATATTAGAATGATAAAATCTAAAAGGACAAGACCTAGCCTTATGTCATTTTAAAACAAGGGCCAAAACGGTAGTTCCACAATTAGATTCAGATCCATATTAACCATTTCAATTTAGGATTGGTCTGCGTTGTATAATAATAAGAATCTTAAAAAGGTAAAACCTAGCTTGTATGTCATTATAAAGACCCAACGAATATGGTAAAACCTGTTTAAAAAGATTCAAATCTCTGTTAACATCTGCAAACATGTTAACATTCTTGGCTAATGTGATCCACAAAATCACACATGTCACCCTTGTGTTAAATTATCCCAATTATTTTTATTATTTAAACATCTGATTGTGGTGTAATGCCTAAGGGCTATGATTATTGTCATATAAAATAAAAGACAGTCGTAGCCTATAAACTCCCTGTCAAAAAGAGGTAATGAACTTTGATTCAAACCTTAATGCCTCGATTCCATAAAATCCAGGCTTATAACCTAAATTTGTCTACGTGACTAAGCCTATTGTGCTATTATTAATTTATAATTTAGGATTATGATAAAGATCCTGACTAATTATATATTTAACAAATTAACTAAAATGGCTATTAAAACCATGGTTAATAAATCGTCAAGAACGATAGTACTGTTTAGGCTTCTAAATAAACCTTGTCTTTATTTTCTTTATGTAGCAATTAAAGCTACATGGCTAAGTCAGAGGAAGTAAACAGTCATTCGGTAGAAAACCATGAAAATACTAAAATACATGTGACCGGTGCGGAACTGCAAGTGTTAGTTGAAAATGCTGTCACAAAAAGCCTTGGATAGGCAGTATAGTGAATCGGGTAGTACTCGAAGCAGGACCCATTCAGCACCCCATTCTAAGCCTAAAACTCATTATGAGGCTCATAGTAAGCCACCCTCTAAGCTAGATAAGCCAAAGAAGGATGATGAAGATCATCACTCCTCGAACCAACACAGTGTTCCGTCAAAGAGGATCGAGCTTAAGCAGGAACCGCGTGGTAAGTCCTGTACGTATAAATATTTCGTCTCATGCAAACCCATAGATTTTACTGGGGAGAAAGGAGCGATTGACTGCATGACATGGTTGGACGAAATGGATGCCGTGGTTGACATCAGCGGGTGCGCTGATAAGGATGTAGTAAAGTTTGTATCTCAATCGTTCAAAGGTGAGGCCTTAGCCTGGTGGAGATCGTTGATTCAAGCTACTGGGAAGATTCCACTGTACAATATGACATGGGAACAATTTGTTACCCACATCAAAGAGAACTACTGTCCTCAGCATGAGGTTGAAAAGACCGAGTTGGATTTTCTGTCGTTGGTAATGAAAAATCTGGATTGCCAACCCTACCTTACGAGTTTTAATACAATGTCAAGGTTGGTTCCTTATCTTGTGACCCCGGAACCCAAAAGAATAGCTCGTTTCATTGGGGGTTTAGCCCCAGAAATTAAGGCAAGTGTAAAAGCCTCTCGGCCAACTACATTCAAGTCCGTAGCTGATATATCCCTGTCCCTCACACTGGACGCGGTCAGACAGAGATCGCTGAGGAACACGGATGCCGAGAAAAGGAAGCATGAAGATGACAATTCATGACGATCAGACAAAAAGCACAGAGGAAACAATGACCACAGGAAGGGGTCTGGATCTAAGAAGGATGGGCATCAATCTGGAGATAAGCCCAAGTGTAAGGTTTGTAAGAAGCACCATTTTGGGAGGTGCAGACTCGAGTCGAAATCCCAGTCACAGCCAAAGGCATGTGGGATTTGCAAGTCTCCTGAGCATAAGACCTTAGACTGCAAGAAAATCAAGGATGCTACATGCTACAGCTGCAATGAAAAAGGGCACATCAAGTCCAATTGCCCAAAGGTCACCAAGAAGACTGAGGATGGGAAAAAGACCAATGTCAGGGTCTTCAGGATGGATGCAAAGGAAGCTGTTCAGGACGGCAATGTGATCATAGGTACCTTCCTCATAAATGATGTTTATGCGAGAGTACTGTTTGATTCAGGAGCTGATAAATCATTTGTAGATAATAAGTTTTGTAAGTTACTGAATTTACCTGTTAAAGCTTTAAGTGTGAAGTATGGGTGGAATTAGCTGATGGAACCATAGAAACCGCCTCAACTGTGTTAGATGGATGTGTTATATCCATTAGGAACCATTCTTTTCCTTTGTCCTTACTTCCCTTTAAGCTAGCCGGCTTTGATATAGTGATAGGTATGGACTGGTTATCGCATAACCAAGCCCAGATTATGTGCAACAAGAAGCAAGTAGTAGTCAAGACCCCATCTGGTGAGCCACTTACCATTCATGGGGATACCCAGTATGGATTGCCGGAGCAAGTGTCTATGCTCAAGGCCTCTAAGTGTTTGAAGAAGGGTTGTGTCATCTACATGGCACAAGTGACTATCAATGAGCCGAAGCCTAAGATTGAAGATATTCTCGTCATTTCAGAATATCCTGAAGTTTTTCCCGAAGAACTACCTGGTTTACCACCAGATAGGCAAGTAGAATTCAGAATTGACATCATCCCTGGTGCAGCACCAGTAGCAAGAGAGCCTTATAGGTTGGCACCAACAGAGATGAAGGAATTAAGGACGCAGTTAGATGATCTGCTAGCCAAAGGTTTCATTAGACCTAGTTCGTCTCCTTGGGGAGCGCCGATCTTGTTTATCAAGAAGAAGGATGGATCGATGCGTCTGTGCATCGAAAACCGTGAACTTAATAAGGTCACTATTAAGAATAGGTATCCTCTGCCCAGGATCGACGATCTGTTCGATCAGTTACAAGGGGCAAGTTACTTCTCTAAAATCGATTTGAGGTCGGGCTATCATCAATTGAAAGTTAAAGATGAAGATGTACACAAGACTGCATTTAGGACTCGTTATGGTCATTACGAGTTCCTAGTGATGCCTTTTGGGCTCACTAATGCACCTGCCGCGTTCATGGATCTCATGAATCACGTCTGCAAGCCTTACTTAGACAAATTTGTCATCGTCTTCATTGACGACATCCTCATCTACTCGAAGAACCAAGCTGACCATGAGAAACACCTTCGCTGTATTCTTAAACTTCTACATCATGAGAAACTCTACGCCAAATTTTCGAAGTGTGAATTTTGGCTTCGAGAAGTCCAATTCCTTGGACATGTGGTTAGTGAGCATGGTATCCAAGTAGATCCCGCTAAAGTAGAAGCAATCATGAATTGGCAAGAGCCAAAGACGCCTACAGAGATTCGCAGCTTTCTAGGACTAGCAGGATACTACAGGAGATTTATTGAAAACTTCTCAAGAATTGCAGCACCCCTGACTTTACTCACCCGCAAGAAAAGTAAGTTTGACTGGGGGCCTAAGCAGCAAGAATCTTTTGATATTCTGAAGCAAAAGTTGAGCAACGCTCATGTATTGATGTTGCCTGATGGAATTGATGAATTCGT
Source organism: Helianthus tuberosus (assembly GCA_030545235.1). NCBI lineage: Eukaryota > Viridiplantae > Streptophyta > Magnoliopsida > Asterales > Asteraceae > Helianthus > Helianthus tuberosus. Next base: position 199,081,656 of record CM060369.1, read on the forward strand.
AGTATATTGTGATGCATCACACACCGGGATGGGATGTGTGCTCATGCAGAAAGGCAAAGTCATTGCCTACGCTTCACGACAATTAAAGGTGCACGAGAAGAATTACACCACCCATGACTTGGAGCTGGGTGCCGTTGTATTTGCACTAAAACTATGGAGACATTACTTGTATGGAAGCAAGTGTGTGATCTATTCTGATCACAAGAGCCTTCAACACTTGTTTAATCAGAAGGACTTAAACATGAGGCAAAGACGATGGATGGAAACTTTAAATGATTACGATTGTGAGATAAGATACCATCCAGGCAAAGCAAATGTGGTTGCTGATGCCTTAAGCAGGAAGGAAAGAGTGAAGCCGATAAGAATCAATGCCAAAAGCATTGAGATAAAGAATAGTTTGAATGAAAGGTTGTTAGCTGCACAAAAGGAAGCTGTGTTGGAAGCTAACTATCCTGATGAAAAGCTAGGAGTAACTAAGGAGTAGTTATCCTATGACAAGGACGGAATGCTGAGATTGAATGGACGAATATGGGTTCCAGTTTTTGGAGGACTTCGAGATGTTATTCTCCAGGAAGCCCACAGTTCTAAATATTCCATTCATCCTAGAGCTGATAAAATGTACCAGGATCTAAAGGCAAACTATTGGTGGATAGGCTTGAAAAAGTCTGTAGCTGCCTATCTAGCCAAATGTTTGACGTGCACGCAAGTCAAAGCTGAGCATCAAAAGCCGTCAGGTCTGCTACAACAGCCTGAACTTCCCACATGGAAGTGGGAAATGGTGAAAATGGATTTTATCACCAAGTTGCCCAAAACGAAGAAGGGAAATGATACTATATGGGTGATAGTAGATAGACTGACTAAGTCAGCACATTTCCTACCCATTAAGGAGACTTTTAGCTCCGATATGTTAGCCTAATTGTACGTAGATAAGATTGTATCTCTGCATGGTGTTCCAGTGTCAATTATCTCTGACAGAGATACGAGATACACATCACATTTTTGGAAAAGTTTCCAGCAGTCTTTGGGCACTCGCTTAAATTTTAGTACAGCTTACCACCCTCAGACGGATGGGCAGAGTGAGTGTACCATCCAAACTTTGGAAGACATGCTTCGTGCATATGTGATTGACTTAGGTGGTAGTTGGGATAACCACCTTCCATTGATCGAGTTCTCCTATAACAATAGCTATCATACGAGCATTAAGGCTGCGCCTTTTGAGGCATTATATGGTAGGAAATGCAGAACGCCTATTTATTGGGCGGAAGTAGGAGAAGTTCAATTATCAGGACCTGATTTAGTCTTTGAAATGACGGACAAGATTGTCCAGATTCGTGACCGCCTGAAAGCTACCAGGGATAGGCAGAAAAGTTATGCTAATAAAAGGCGAAAACCTCTAAAGTTTGAGGTTGGTGATAAGGTTTTGCTAAAAGTATCACCCTGGAAGGGAGTGATGCGATTTGGTAAGAAAGGTAAGTTAAGCCCATGGTATATAGGACCATTCGAGATCATCGAATGTGTCGGGTCAGTGGCTTACAAGTTAAACTTACCTGAAGAGCTCAGTGGTATTCACAATGTATTCCACGTCTGCAATTTGAAGAAGTGCCTAGCTGATGAATCGCTAGTCATATCACATACGGATGTGCATATAGATGAGAGCTTAAAATTTGTGGAAAAACCATTGTCGATTGAGGATCGACAGGTAAAGAAGCTTCGAAGGAAGCATGTGCCTATTGTAAAGGTCAAATGGGATGCCCGTAGAGGTCCTGAATATACGTGGGAGGTAGAGTCCACAATGAAAGAAAAATACCCTCAATTGTTTCAGTAAATCTCGAGATCGAGATTTCTTTTAAGGGGGTGAGGATGTAACACCTCGAAAATTTATGTCCAATAATGTATCGACACGTGTCATAAGCTTAAACGTGTAAAAGATCACTTATGAAGGACTAAAGTTGACAAACATGGAAAGTATGTGAATATAAGGGTTCAAAGTGTCAACAAGGGATAAATATGCCTTACAATAGCCCTACATGATGTTTATACCTTCAAACGAATAAATCATGGATCATACGAAGCTAAATATGAAAGAAAGTGAGAGATTACAAACTACAGGGGTTAAATGTGTCAACATGTTTAACATATACCTCTGAGTGACCTTTTAGCAAACTCAAAGCTTTGTAACGATAAATTATACTCACTAGAATATGTGGTAAAAATTTCACCAAGTTTCGTTATCGTATGAGAAAGTTATGATCAAATTCGTATACGAGGGGTTATAAGCGTCAACGTTGAAATTTGTGACTTTTCGGGTAAGCACAAAGTTAACCAAGGACTTAACCAAGTTTGTAAAAGTCTTAAGGTCCTTAAAAATCAAGTTAGAGGGCCAAAAGTGCAAGAAAAACACTTGAAACCACGTTAGAAAGGACCAGGGGCTGAATTGCAAAACATGAAACTTGTTTGGCCTGTTGCGCCACTTTTAGACGCCCCGCGAGAGGGTCTTCGTGGCCCGCGTACAAGCTGCCAGTGCAGAATCTGTGCACAGCTACCTGTTACAGCTCTGAAACCGACTTTAAAGTGTTGTTTTCTTATACCAGGGGCTCCCCAATGGTATTACATGCATAGAGGGCACTTGTCTTGATCTGGAAACACTCATAGACTACCTTGGCATCATCTTAGAAGATCAAAAATGCCTATATAAGAACCCACTTAGTTGCAACACTTTGTTCTTTCACTTGCAACCTCATTTCTGGAGCTCCTCTAATCAACAACAAGCTTCCTAGTGATCCCTAATCGTGCATAGGACCTTTGTAAGTGTCCTTAACCCTTCCTAATTCAGTTTAGCTTAGTTAATTAGCTAAAAGTCAAACCGTCGTAATTAAGGTTTGACTTCAAGATTAATTAAAATTGCAGTCAAATCTTGAATTAAAAGTACCTATAAGTAGGTATTTATGTGGGTAATAAACCCTTAAAAGGGTACTCTCTGATTCCCACCCTAACTAGGTCAATTGTCGGGTCAAACTTGTTATTAAAAGTCAACAGAATGCTTATTTTCAAATTAATACATAATTGGCAATGTAGGAGATATGAAACCTGTTTGATCACTAATATAACTTGGTAATTAATGTAAGAACATGTCTAAACATGTTCAACCCGACAATTTTCAGTTTAGACTCGGATCGGGACCGAAAGTCGCATAGTTTGACTTTCGCTTTGACTTTCAGTTCTGACCCATTTAAGCATGTTTTAGAAATGGCTTAGAGCCTTATTTGGACCAGGTTTTATATAAGTATAACCCTCTGTGATTATACACCATGGTTCAATAGTTATCCGATTAATATGCATGTTTCCATTAATTGCTTATATGTTGACTATTATGCCCTTTTTACCTTAAAACATGATTTTTGAAAATGTGAAAGAGTAGAAACCTTAGTTACTGATTTATAAACTTATACCCAAAATTTGACATCAGTTTGAGATCTAGATTAAGAGTTATGCTCAATAGCGTAATTAGGAAGCTTTATGTTAATTAAACGGCGTAATTAGCAGATAGCCTATTTAAACCCACTTTTTGATATCAAACTTTTTACCCACTGATGTAATATAATATTTTGGGATTTTTGAAGATTTTTAATTAATTTTAGGCTCAGCATAACATAGGGTTGTAGTTCTAAATCGGTTATTGTAGGTTTTGCCCTTTTGGGCTATAAAATGAGTTTTACATATCTTTTTGAACCCAAACCTTTTGCTACTGATTTTATATGATAAATAAAGTATTTTAATCCTTCTGGAAATATAAAAATATCAGCTTTCTATATAGAACCCGGAAATGGCTCCTAATCGCCTTTTTAAGCGTTTTTAACACATAGTATGTACTAAAACTATTTTATACATATAAGGTTTGATACCTACTGATATTTTAGGTAAATTATAATATTTTAACAGTAAGCAAAAGTTGTTTAACTCAGATTTCCGTTTTGATATTTTTAGCCTATGTGAAATTACCAAAATACCCCTAAAGTGTATAGTTTGGTTTTAAATGATAAATTTCACATATATCTTGTACCCTACTGTTATAACTTGTTAAACTAAGTATATTTACTAAATAAATCAGATCTGTAACTCAGATTACTAATTAAACTCTTTTATAATCTTTTAAATGACCAAAATGCCCTTACGAGGCATAGTTTGAGTTTAAAACCATTTCGGGCATAATAGAAGATATCTTACTGATGTCACAACTTATTTAAGGCATATTAACTTAGGAAACCTGTATATGGATCTTATGGTTACCCGTTACGCATCCTTCGCGTTCGGTTCGGTTCGGTTTATGTAACTAGTTTGCATAAATTGATCGAAACGGGTCAAACCTTATCATTTTTGTCTCAAAATCCAGAATGTGTTTAGTTTACCCATATTATACAAGTCTTCAAACTTGTCGGGTCTAAATCACATTCTATTCCGCTCTTCGCTTATTCATGCGTTCGAACCGTATCTTCCTTTGAAAACTAACCGGTCTAAGCTTAAGCTAAATTAAAGACCCGTTAGAAATCTAATAGGCTATTATAAACCTTTGTTCCAGAATAGGACGCCCAGTAAAAGCTACCCACATTTGCTATTTGTGATTTATACTTGCAAAGGTAAATACTTTTAACTTATTTTCCCTATACGGGCTTGGGGTATGGTATATAAAGTACCGCTTGGTCGGGCATTGAATCTTTAATCGAATAGTGGTTAAACCATTGATATGCTCTGTTTGGAAATGTTTTGTTTGCTTAAATCCTTTGGGGGGTTAATGACCATGTCCCGGATATCCTTGGCATCATTTTACTAAATGGCCACGACCTAAGCACGGGGTGTAGGCGTACACCCGTCAGTGCCAAAATAAATAATGTGGTGTGTCTATTAATCTTTAACCCGGTCTACGGATCGGGCCACTGAACGCATAAGTAACATGTAATTCTTTTACAAGATTATATTCAAATAATTATCCCAAGTTATAAAAGATATTTTGTGCCACGTGCATTCAAATCAATTTTATTAAACTTTTCAAAATGAGTCATTTAAATTGTATTTACCAGTGTAAATTGGCGTATTTTCCCAAAAAGGTTAAGTGCAGGTACTACTCGAACTAGGCTGGCTTTCTCCTAGCGTCCACAATAAGTCTCGCAAGCTTGGATGTCATAAAACTGTTGAACAATGATTCCTCTTTATTTTTGATCCGCCTGTGGATCTGTTTCGACTATTTGTGATACTTGATATTACAATTTATTAAAGTTGAAATGAATCTATCTTTTGTGTCACACCCCGATATTTCCACGTATTACCGGTGGGCCCGGTGGGGAGTATCGTGACGTAGTTGATATCATCATAGTCAAACAACACAATATATAAATGCACAGCGGAAGCAAAAGATAAATATATTACAATCCGAATATAAAGTAATATCAGAGTATTACAACGGAAAGTAAAAGATCCACAGGCGGATCAAATAAACATAAACATTGTTCAACAGACTTTAGACGCCTAGAACTTGCAAGATTCCTTATTAGCGCCCTGAGCTTCCGGCCAATTACGTTCAGTACCTGTCACTTAATCCTCTTTGGAAAATACGTCAGTTTACACTGGTAAATACAATTAACTGACTCATTTTAAAAGGAGTTTAAGAAAATTGATTTAGATGCACCAGGCACAAAAATATCTTTTATAACTTGGGACAATTATATTTATAATCTTGTATACAGATTTACATGTTCGTTATACGTTCAGGGCCCGATGTAGAAACGGAGTCAAGATTAACAGACACGCCACAAGTATAGTCCCACAAGAGAGTGAGATACCGTTTCCCTTAAGCAACGATCAGGTGCATGCCTACACCCCGCGCTAAAGACGTGGCCATTTTATAATACAATGATGTCAAGGATATCCGGGACATGGTCATTAACCCCTAAAGGCTTTTATTTCAAACAATACAGATTAAACCGGGTTACCTCAATAATTTAACCACCATACGATTAAACATTCAATACCCGACCAAGCGGTATTATTATAATACCGTATCCCAAGCCCGTATAGGGAAAATAAGTTAAAAGTATTTACCTGAGCTAAATATAAATTCAATCCCAACCGTATATCAAATCAGCAAGTACAGATAGCTTTTACTGGGGCTCTTAATCTGGAACGAAGGTTTTATTAACCTATTAGATTCCTAACGGGTCTTATTTAAGTTGAAACTTAGACCGGTTAGTTTTAAGGAAAGGTTTACGGTTCAAAACGCATGATTAAGCGAAGACCGGATCAGAATGTGATTTTGACCCAACAAGCTTGTATACTTGTTTAATTTGGGTACACTAAACACATTCTGGATTTTGAAATGAAAACGATATGGTTTGACCCGTTTCGGCTAATATATGCAAACTAGTTACATAAGCCGATCCGAATGTGCGAGAGGCGTAACGGGTAACCATATGGGTCATATACAGGTTTACTAAGTTAATATGCCTTAAATATGTTGTGATATCAGTAGGATACCTTCCATTATGCCCAAAACGAGTTTAATCTCAATATAGGCCCCGTAGGGGTATTTTGGTCATTTAAAAGATTATAAAAGAGTTTAATTTCACTTCTGAGTTATGGGTCTGAAATAATCAGTAAAACAACTTAATTTAATAGGTCATATCAGTTGGTAATAAGTCTTATATGACAAAATGGTTTTAAACCCATACTAGGTGTTTAATACGCGTAAAAAGCCGTTTTAAGCGATTTCCGGGTTATACAGGAAATCTGAGTTTTCTGATCAGGTTATAAAGTTCAAAATACTTCATTTATTATATAAAATCAGTAGCAATTGGATTGGTGTCAAAATACTATGTAGAACTCATTTTATAACCAAAAAGGGTATAATCGGTATTTACCGAATCAAGACAATAACCTTAGGTTATGATCAGTTTAAAAATAATTAAAAATCTTCAAAAATCTCAAAATATTATGTTACATCAGTGGGTAAAAGGTTTGGTGTCAAAATTGGGTTTAGATAGGCTTTACGCTAATTATGCCTTTTAATTAACAAAAAGCTTTCAAATTACGCTTTTGAGCATAACTCCTAATCTAGACCTCCAATTGATATGAAATTTTAGGGACATGTTTATAAATCAGTAACAAAGATTATTGTCCTCTCACATTTCCAAAATTCTCGTTTTAAAGTCAAATGGGCATATTGGTCAACATTAGGCATTTAACGGAAACATGTAAATGAATCGGGTAATCAACGAACCAAACACAGAGGGTTATACCATCATGTAACCTGGTCCTAAGGAAGCTCTAAGGCATTTCTAAACCCATCTAAATTGGGTCAGAACTGAAGTCAAAGAAAAAGTCAAAGTTTTGCGACTTTCGGTTCCGAACCGGTTCTAAACAGAAAATTGTCGGATCAAACATGTTTAGACATTTTCTAACATTGATTACTAAGTTATAAGAGTGATAAAACAGGTTGCAAAGCTTCTACATTGTTAATTATGTTTTAAATCGCAAATTAAGTTTCTGTTGACTTTTTATAAACAACTTTGACCCGACAAATGACTTAGTTAGGACGGGAATCAGAGGGTGCCCTATTAAGGGTTTAATGCCCACATAATTACCAACTTATAACTACCTTAAGTTTGACTAATCACTGGACCATTAGTGATTAATCGATAAGTCAAACCTTAATTACGACGGTTTGACTTTTAAGCTAATAACTAAGCAAAACTCAATTAAGGAAGGTCAAGGATACTTACCAAGGTCTAAGGCACGACCAGAGATGCTTAGGGAAAGTCCTTGTGCTCCAAAAATGATCAGGAGTGAAGGTAAGAGTGAATGATCAAGTTTGCAAACAATGTGGCCTTTATATAGTGCCTTTGATCCATCAAGATCATGACAAACAAGGTCTACAATTGGTCCAAGATGAATACAAGTGTCCTCCTAAGCCTATAAACCAGTAGGTGTCGCCCATGGAAGTGAAAAAGGGCAATTTGAGGCGGTGCAACAAGCTGGAACAGCCAATAGATGTTTTCCGCATCTGGGCATGGCTTAAGGACCATAAGGGTTCCAGCCATACGGTCCGTAAGGACCTGGTCAGCAGCAAAGTTTCAAAAGTTGGCATATTTAGCCCCTGCACTTCCAAATGTCATTTCCGACACATCCAAGGCCCGTTAAACCATTTTTAAGGCTCTACAATGATGCCTAAGCATAGAGAACATGAAACATGCTCTAAAACATGCCGGATGTTGTTTCGTTTGGTCGTACGGTCACGTTGTTCGGCTAATTACGACGAAACACGTACGGACACGAAAAACGATCCAAACGATGCAACGAATGGAATTTTATCAAGCCAAACACTAAAGTATAATGTTTTAGTGCTTACATAAATTTTTGGGTGTCCGGGGATATTCAGAATGTAAGATATGCGCGTAAACACAAACTTGTGCGCTTTTTGACACTTTTAGTCCCTGCATGACGTAAAAGTTTATTTTTGCGCACAAAACACCTCTAATCCTAAATTTAAGCTATGAGAAGGATAATTAAGATATGTATAACTCATGGTCATATTCTGGAATGTCCGATAACATACGAATCGGCATACTTTAGCAGTTTGACGCTTTAGGTCCCTCTAATGCGCAAACTTGCGTAAATCATCATTTAATAGCATTGAGGCCTTATTTAATCCACATTAGGCATTCTTAAAAGTATTATTAAACATCATAATGCTTCGGGCTCGATAAAAGGTCATTCAGAGGTATAATTAAACATGTTGACACTTTTAGTCCCTTATACTTGCAAAGTTGCGCGTAACTTCACTTTTAGGCATAAAAGCCTTGGATGGCCAATGGTTGGCATTACAGAGAGTATAATAAAATATCATGAGGCTCTCGGTTTGTTAAAAGGTCACTCAGAGGTAAGAATTTACATGTTGACGCTTCTAACCCTTTATTGCGCAAACTTTCAATTAATTGCTCAAACGGCTACACTTGATCAACAAGTGGCTCATTTGTGAATATAAAACCGTAAAAGGTTATTTAGAAACTTATTTTTTTGGTATGTTAACACTTCCAGTCCTTTCATAATCAAAGTTCTCAATTTTTCGAAAAATTAGTCCCTTAAATTCAACGTTTGACTTCATTAGGGTTTATTACACGTGTCAATACTTCATTGGACGTGATTTTACGAGGCGTTACATTTTGCTTCCGCTGTGCATTTATATATTGTATTGTTTGACTATGATAATATCAACTACGTCACGATACTCCCCACCGGGCCCACCGGTAATACGTGGAAATATCGGGGTGTGACACAGAAAGTGTTAGCAAACACACATGGAATGTCCAAATGTAACGTAATGTGTCTTAAGTGACTTAAACATTACCGTGAGGTGGGTTATTTCCTGAGGTACCTCCGCTATGTTCAGAGCGCAAGGCCTCATGTTGTGCGATTGCTTGTGAAATCCATTCTTGCAATTCTGCCTCTGTTGTGGGCAACTGATTGTTTCTTCATGGAGGCATCTTCTATAAAGAAGATTGTATTGGCCAGGTCTTAATTAGTATGTTAAGTATGTAGTACGTGTATGTAATAGCATTTATCAACGCAAGTAAGCATATAACATCACATTCATATCACCAATGTGTAATTCAACAACGTATATAATGAGAACATTACGATTGAGCTTTCATTAATCATCGACCACAAATACAGTTACATGTTCTACAAATGTATCGTATCACATCAAAAGGGGACTACAGGGTCACACCACCCTTGTCCAATATGTCTATCAGTCTACAACAGTCATATAATCAAAAAGTGGTCTCCAAAAGGCTTCGCAAGCTAGGCTCAATAGCGGTGCTCTCATCAAAAGTCAGCTACCTACATAAAACCAAAAACTGGCTATGCTGATGGTGGTGGAGGAGGAGGTGGAAGAAAGAAAAGCAAGCTGCGTACATGCACAAGCTCCTCCTCAAGATCATAAATATGACGCAACAGATAACTGATCTGCTGCTCAACAGTGAGAAATCGAGGGTCAAACTCAGGAAACGGAGTAAGCGGTGTAGGAGGATGTGAAACTGGGGATGGTGATATACGAGGAGCAAAAGTAGGCTGACACGGACACGGTAAGGGTCGCGGTATCATCTCAAGCTCTAGAATCCTGCGACTCATGATCTCATACTGAAGCTGTAATGACAAAAGTAACTCATCCCATGTATAACCAGTGAAGTGCGAAGGATGGTAGGGATCAGAAGTTGGCATGGTGTTCGGTGGAAACCATATGAGTGGCTTACCTAGCGGTGAAGAAGTAAAATGAGCAGTAGGTGTATACTGAGGCATGTGAGAAAAAGCTGCTATCACATGTGGGTCATGGTCAGGCTGCTGGCTAGAAGGGCCTTCCCCTGGACGGGGTGCGGGTATCTCCTGCAAGAAGGTGATAGGTAAGTCAGCACGGTGTACATCTGACTCAACCAGATGAAAATGAGCAACATCAACAGGTGCATGTGCGTGTGGGGGAGTAACAGGCTTAATAACAGGAGGGTCAGCGGGTGCAGGAACTGGATCCGGTATAAGTGGTGCAACATCAGGTATGCCAAATAGGATAGGATCAAAATCAGGCAGAGGCTCAGGAGCAGGTGCCAGCTCAGGATCAGCAGGTATTAGCTCAGGATCAGCGGGTGCATCAACAGGCTGATCGATAGGGATAAAATCAAGCTCAAGTCCAGGCTCAATGTCATGTGGAGGAATCGGTGTAGCTGACATGGCTGTATCGTCATCAGTATCAGTGGCGTAACATCGCAGTCCAACTGCATGCAAGGCGGAGGATGACACTGACTCAAAGGAATCTGGAACAGAGTGATCAGAGAAACCTCAATAATAGGAACCTCAACGAGTGGAACAACAATGACATCCTCAGCTAAAACTCCATCACCCTGGGCATCATCAGGGGGACCGTCAATAAAAAGATCGACATCATCATCAGGCAAGTCATCAAAAGGAAAATCCTCGAAAGGAAAGGCCGCAAGAGGCAAAGGGGCGAGGATCGGTGCCACGACATGCTCACCATCGGGATGTCCGAGGATGAGATGGTCCTGGACAGGAATAGGAATAAGAAAGGGATCCTCGTCAGGGATACCATTAGCATGCGGTAAATCATCGCCAAAGTCGGGCAGCACAAAAGGCTGAAAATTGTCGTCGTCGTCCGACATCATCTCTGGGTCACTCTCGGTATCGGAGGTAAAGATCTCCGGCTCTGGGACAATCTCATCGTCAGAAACAATGGCCATGGGGTCGACAGTATCAGACAGTCCACTCTCAGACGAAGACATAGTGTCTGTAACAAAACAATCACAACATATGCACATATATCAACAACCATCATTAAGCATGTAATTAATAACAATGTATTCACGTATCCATCCTAGTCTTCCCAGACTATCCCGCCCAGTCTCCCAGACTAGACTGAACTACCCAGTCTCCCAGACTAAACCGCCTAGTCTCTCAGACTAAACTTCTCAGTTTCTCAAACTGAACTACCCAGTCTCTCAAACTGAACCACCCAGTCTCTCAGACTGAACCACTCAGTCTCTCAGGCTGAACCACCCAGACTCTCAGACTGAACCACCCAGTCTCTCAGACTGAACCATAAACATAAACTTTGAAGTGTATTTTGTGTCTTTTGTTTGTAAAAAAAATATTTGTTTCCTGGATCTGGCGTTTCGTGTATGCAATGAAAACATGTTGTAAAAATATTTTCGGGAGAGCCCTAATGATTGTAGTCTAGACTCGAGAAGGAATCCTAGTTCGCTACAATCGAAGCTCTGATACCAAGCTGTCACACCCTGACTTTTGTGGAAGCGTGATTATGGTGTGACTTCCTTAATACCATTGCATTCAATCATAACAACAACTATATGATAAAACCAAAGATTTTTCATCCATTAAATAAGTTTGAAAACATCACAACATCATTGTTTAAACATAGACTTCAAATTCAAGTTTTACAAACCATACGAATTGTTTATGAGTTCACTAAGGACTCGTCAAAAGATATTAAATAAAACCAAGTTTTGGAAGACGTGTCTCGTCCAGGAATAAGACATACTGACCAAACCCAAGGACCATGGATGACATCTTTATTCCTAACGCAACATGAAACTTCCAACGCCCGCCAGATCCACTTATTAATTCCCTGAAATACATGTATTTTGAAAACATCAACAAAAGTTGAGCGAGTTCCTGTGTTTGTTTGTGTGTATGAATAAACCTTTGAAATCATTGTAAGTATGTATGTAAGTTTATAAATCCCGGTATGAAAGCAACAAGGAAAAACAGATCACCAATGGTTTGCAAGGCCATTGATATGTGTGACGTTATGCAGGACAGCTCAAACCTAGCAGATTTTGCACCGGGCTTCCGGCTGTAAGACATAGTCTACCCATGGGCCAACCCTGGTCCAACATGGGCGGGGCTCGCTACACCCAAATAGATCTATCACTCATGTCCCTCGGTCCTACAACGAGGATTGATGGCCTTAAGCATTATACCCACCACTCACATGATCTAGGTGTACCCTTCCTTAGCTAACCATACCAAATTGGTAATGTTTGTAAACAGTTGTAACATGTACTTCACCCCCGAAGTTATAAAACTGAAAACAGTTAAAGAAAAAGGGGGAACACGAAACTCACAATCTTGCGTCTTCAACAATCGTAACTCGAGCTTCTCCGGTGAACACGACTACCTACAAAGTACTAATGTCTATTAGACGAACGGGCCGTGCCTTGACTTAGTATTAATGTCCTTGAGTTACGTTTCTTTTGTGTCTTCGATATAATTCCAAGTTATATAATTATTTGTTAAAATAATTAATATTTTAACTTAAATTATATTTATAAATTTTTGGAATAATTGTTAAACAATATTATTGTAATAATACTTCCCAAGTATTTATACTTGTATTTCCTTCCCAAGGATGGGGGTATCTTATACATGTGTATTTTGCCATGTTTTGGGGTCGTATTCCGGTGTGCATTAATACGTACGAGAATACGTATTTTTATTGTATTTATTTAGTATCCTTATACTTAATTTCACCTTAATTATTCCGGAATATTATCTTTAATAAGGATTCAATATATATTTACAAAATATATATTTTAAGGAATATTACATAGAAAAATTATTTATAATTTTTCTTTGGCAAAAATATTTGTATTCTCTTATAAGTTCAAAAAATCAATATATTTTCAAGTCCACTTGGAAAATATATATAAACTCATTTTTCCCAAAAATGATATATTTCATATTTATTTGAGAAAATATATATTTCTCCCAAAAGTATTGTATTTCATGTTTGTGTAAGAAAATATATATTTCAAAAAAATATATATATATCTTCTAAAAATTTCAAGAAAAATATATATTTCACCCTTGCCAAAAATAATATATTTTCCTCTTGTCAAAATATGATATATTCTTGTAGTAATTGTAAAAATCATATTTTTACTTCCTTGGTGTCCAAAATATTTTTTACCAAAATATTCTTTGTGAATATATTTTCTGGAATATTTCGTAAGTCTCATATTTCATAGTTCTGTTGTATCAATATTTTGTGTAAGTATGTATATCTATTCTTTGGAATTTTTGGTAATATTTTGGATGGTAATTCTTGGGATTTTTGTGTGTTATATTATTTCAAGCGTTAAAATAATATAACTAATACACAAGGTATGCACATAATCACACATGTGTGTCTTCAATGTATATATATTCTAAATATATATTTAACCACTTTTATTTATAAAAACCAACCTCCAACACTTATATTTTTGTAACAAAAATTATGGGAAAGTTTATATGGAAAACTCATGGTTAAAATACACTTGTAAATATTTGTTTAAAATATTTTTCTAAGTGTTAATATTTTTAGAAAATTTTACCATAGTTTCCCCTAAAAATGGAGGTTTCCATGCTTTCAAGCATATCATTTTCTTTTGTAAAAATCATCACAATCAATTTACAATTATCAACAAACAACCTTTATTTACCAATCTTTCCAAAATCATGCATATTTCACTACTTCATGAACTTGAATATTTGTAAAAATTTGTAGTAACTTACTAGTATTCTTAGTAAGTCTTGTTATCCTTTAAAATGTGATTACTTCTTTAAAAACTTCATTTTTAAGGAAGTTGGATGTTTACAACTTCAAAACATATTTTCTAAAAATATTTCTTTATGCATTCTTTTTGTTACACAAGTGTTTCTACACTTGGTTAATCACTAAAAACAAGTCTTGTTTATGTAAGAACCAAGATTATATGAAACTTATGTTTTTAACTTGGTTTCTTTGAAATACCATTTATAAATCTTTAGATCTATAAGTTTAACAACTTACTTTGATCATGGTTTTTCAAGAAAACAACTTTATTCTTTCAAGTTCATGATTTTCATAAGGATGATCCATTCACTTTCATCAAGTTCATCCTCTAATCTTGTTAGACTATGTTTTTAATCATGATCTAGCAAGATCATATGATGATCAACATCATTTCTACAAACATTCAATGATCAACAAGCTTAACAACTCATATTCAACAAGATTACTTCATTTAACAAGCTTATGTTCATGTTTCATGCTTATGATCTTTAGTGTTCTTCAAGTTTTTGATCAAGATTCATCTTTAACCACTTAAAATAGGTGTGAAATAGAGTGTACAATGTTCTTACCACTAGCTCAAGGCTAGGGATGATTCAAGTGAAGAAAATGGGTGGATAAAAGCACACAAGAGAGGTTCTTCAAGATCCAAAGCCACCAAGCTCCTTAATCTTGCTTCTAGCACCTTTGTATGTATATGGAATGAATGAAGAAAGTTGAATTATGATGATGGTTGTGGTGGGTTTCGGCCGAGAACAAGAGCAAGGGAGGAAGAGAGTAGTGTGTGTTTAGTGTGTGGAAGATTATGAGCTCTAAATCCTTCAAGTTCTACTTATAACCATTTAACCAAATTATCCCTTGAATAATATGCTACAAAAAGAAAATACAAGATCCATTAATTTATTAAAACAAATCTTCATGTGGGGGCCATGTATGGGCCGTAAGATAGGTGGGGGGGGGGGGTCTAGCATAGGTTTCAACTTAGTTGGTTATATTCTAGTTCAAATCCAAGTATTCATTACGTGTTCTAGTTATTAGATATTTTTAGGAAGGGTTTTGGTGTTCGGGGACCATAACTAGCTTTGAAATGTTAAAACAGTGCTTCTAGTGTAAATTTGATGTTTCGGGTAGTGTCCGGTTGTTCGGTCGGATACTGTTTCGTTAAGATGCTAAACTATGCAGTTTAGTGTGTTTTATGTACCCTTTTGTGACACTTTTAATTCCCGACACTTAGGAAAGCATTCAGGACCATTTAAGCATATTTCTGCATGAAATTAGAGTGTTAGAATGTTGATTGTTGCTGAATTTTGCTGAATTCAGCACTTTGGGTGAGTTTTAGGCACTTTCTGGCACTTAAACTATCACCTAGAAAAGCAGTTTTGTGATCCTTACTTTCCTACACACTATACTAGTGTAGTACTTGGTTTCTGGCTCATTCTGTGCCTCAATGCACTATCTGTCTATGTGCTGAGTTCCATCAGCATCTTCCTGATTTATCGGATAATTGTGCTAACTATACTTAATGCATCATTGGGGGCAATATCGCTTTCATGCAGTATTGGTTTGACATTAAACAATGTTTGATGCACATGTATGTGTATGGCAGTAATTAGAAAGCAGTTAATTGTAATTCAGCACAGTCATTAAGCACTAATTATGATTAATTAATTGTACGGATACCTGGATTTTTTACAGTTGTCACATTTTAAACTTGTTTCTTCTTTCATTTCAAACTTTTACACAATTCGCATGTCTATCACAATCAAAAACAATAATAATCTCTCATGGACAAACTAAATTTACGATGCCTTCATCATCCATGTTATGCTATGTGAAACTTATGATCATGCTATGTGAACATGTTGAACATTTTATGCTATGTGAAACAAATTGATGCAATGTGAAACTTTATGCTATGTGACATTTTCATGAAAACAATTTCTTTAAACAAACATTATGATCAAGTCTCATCTATTTCTTTGAATCTTAGATGGCCTCAAACCAACTCACCAAATCGACCTAGAAGTCTAAGTCCAACACCCAAAAGAAGATGATGGCATTCATGGCCAACCAAATTGCTCGTATTATCCCAAAGATTGTCAGCAAAATTCAAGCTTCATCTACTCCAATCTCTTCCGTTGATTCAAAAGTTGAAAAGATTGATGTGCGCAAACCCGTTTCATTCAACTTCAAGCACTTCTCTTCTTGCAACCCTAAGCCATTCACTGCCAATGATGGGGTGACTAATACGCTCGAGTGGTTTGATAGCATAGAAGTCACTTTTATCAATAGTGAATGTCCCGAGGAACTTAAGACCCGAAGTGCTACTGGTGTGTTCCAAGCTAGGGCCTTGGAATGGTGGACGAACGAAAGGAACATTCGTTCGAATGAAGAAGCTTATGCTTTACCTATGAGGTTAAGCAACTTATGATGGATGAGTCTTGGTGATGATGATATGAAGAAAGGGATTTAGGTGGACTTAGATACACGCCTAAATTTAATTTATCATTTGATGCTATGTTTTTGTTGAATGATGTTGTATTTATTTGGAATCTTGTATAACATTTAGTCCATTTATGAAATTTGAATTTTAATTATATTGTCACATAGTGTTATGATGTTTTGAGCAATTTGTTCGTCTCATCCCGATGTTTTCGCCATCGCTTGGGGTGTGACAACTTGTCTGATATGGAATCATGTGGCCGGTAAGCCTTCTCTTTGCCGACGAGATCAAAAAAGAGGTCTCGGAATCGTCTACAAAAATAATTTTATTTTGGTTGTCGGCTACATAACACTACTAAAAGTTAATTATTTTGCAACCAAAATTTAATTAAGAAGAAAATTATATATATATATATATATATATATATATATATATATATATATAGATATAGATATATAGAAACGGGTTCAGGAGAGATCGGTGAAAAGTGTGAGAACGGTGAGAATGGATCTTGGCCCAACACGTGGCAGGGGGGCCTAATTGTTATCCGGGGGTACGATTGTCCTTTTATACGTTCCCTCCTTATTCGCGTTATAAATCTCTTTCAAATTAAAACTCTAAAGATTTATTGTTAGCTGTTGCCTCCTTTGCAAGCTTTCTCAGATCTATGGCATTTAACATGGATTCTGTTTGACAAAGTAAAATTCGTTGGCGTTTTCTATTTTCGTTCCAGCAAATCATGCAACAGATATGGCGTTTTGTTCTTTTATCATTGTTCTATGGCGTTTTTTTGTATTATTATTTTTTAATGTGTTGTATGATTTTCCATACCCTTATTCAATTATTCAGTTTAATACCGTTTTAATTGATATTTAATCTATTATTCATAACTGCAATTGGAGTTTTCGATATTAATTTTAATTGTCGTTTACGTTCTTGTGTATTTGTTATGTTTTTACGATCATTGGCGTTTTTCGTCTATTTGATTAGTTTTTAATTTTATTTTGTAGTATTTGTGAATATCAGTTATTACTATTTTGTTAATTTGTGTAACATTAGTTTTTGTTAATTTTGGCGTTTTATAATGGCGTTTTAATGTATAATGTTATTACGAGACATCACTCTGTTTTTCTGATTTTTTATGTTCCTTCCTTTGTTTTCTCAGACGAAGTCTCTTCCTTGAGTCAAAGGCATTGCCCCAAAACTGGATTACCATTTACCATTCCTGACGTCAGTGAAGAATTAAAGCCCAGAAAGGACATGGTATTCTCAAGCCTTGATGATTGTTATTCAATGTATGTTAAGTATATGCCAAGGAGTGTGGGTTTTCAGTCAGGAAAGGGACTACAAAGACAAACTCTAAAGGTGTCTTACATATTAAGTATTTCTTGTGTACGAGAGCTGGGGTATATAAGGACAAGAAGGTTGATACGTTGGACCCCAATCAAAAGGAGCGAGTAGTACGATCTAACTTTTCAAAGAGGATTGATTGTGGTGCACTGTTATGTGTAGAATTTGAGGATGGATTTTGGAAGGTGTATAAGTTTGTTGAGGAGCACAATCATGAACTTGTTGAACGTCCTGATAAGCATTTTCTTCCAACAGAACGACACCTCACTCAGCTCCAGAAGCATGTTATACACAACATGTCTAAGCTGAATTTGGGTCATGTCAAGGCGTTTAATGTTATGAAGACTTGTTTTGGCAGTTTTGAAGATGTGGGAGCAAGCAAAGTTGAATTTAAGAACTATAAGAGGCAAATTAACTTGTTCATAGGGGAATATGACGCTGATATGGTTGTGAAACATTTGAGTGAAAAAAAACATTCCCAGCCTAATTTCTCGTATGATTACATCACAGACGAAGACAATCGTTTGAAGGGTCTTTTTGGTGTGACAATCAAGCCAAACGTAATTACCACGTGTTTGGTGATGTGATTTCGTTTGACGCCACGTATCGTTCCAACAAGTAATTTTTTATAATTCAACTTCTTTGTTTTTGGCGTTTTATTAATTCACATGCATGGCGTTTTTATATTTTACATGCAATGACGTTTTATTAGCATGCAATGGCGTTTTACTACTTTACATTCAATGGCGTTTTATTATTGTTTCATTTCTCATGGCGTTTTCATATGCAGATACTCTATGGTGTTTGCACCGTTCACTGGTATAGACAATCATCACTGCAATGTTACATTTGGTGCAACATTGTTGGCGTTGGAAACTGTTGATACGTATATTTGGTTGTTAAGAGTTTTTCTTAAAGCTGTTGGTTCTCAACCAAAAGTTGTTGTCACCGACCAAGATCCAGCGATGAAGAAGGCTATTTCTGCTGTATTTGTTGAAACGAGGCATCGGTTGTGCATGTGGCATGTGATGCATAAACTTTCTCTGAAGGTTGTTATGCTTTTTTACCTTTGGCGTTTTAGTATACAATGCGTTTTAAGTTACATGGCGTTTTGTACCTTGTTACTATTTTTTAATGAAGTTTTGTCTTTTGTTTTTTTTATATATGCATGGCGTTTTCGTATTATTTATAGGTTGGTGTTAGGCTATGCAATTCCACCAATTTTAAAGAACGTATATGTGGTGTTGTGTGGATGGATATTCTCACACCTGAAGAGTTTGAATCAGAATGGGAAACGGTTAGTGTAGAATTCAATTTAGAAGATAATGACTGGCTATCTGACATTTTTGCACTTAGGGAATCTTGGATCCCTGCATACTATAGAATGGAGCCTATGTCTGGTCTTATGCGAACGACATCCAGGTCGGAGAGTGAGAATCATTTTTTTGGTCAAGTGTGCAATTCGAAAGGTACTCTTGTTGAGTTCATGAAGCATTGTGAGACTGCAATAGAAGCACATCGTCACACACATCATAAAAATGATCATGAATCTCGATACAAAAGACCCCAGTTGAAGAGTAGTTACAAAGTGTTGGAAGGGCAAGCTGTTGATATATATACAAAAAGTATTTTTTGTGACGTTCAAGCTGAGCTTATTGGAGTTGCGGATTGCATAAATCAACGTTATGAAGATCAGCCTGATGGGTTTGTTAAGTGTTATGTAAATGACTTCTAACAGCTTTGTACATCCTTATTTGAGGTAAATAATGGCGTTTTGGTTTTTATGGTGTTTTCTGTTAATGGCGTTTTATCATATGCAATGTGTTCTTTTCTTTTTTAAACGAACATTCTATGCATGACGTTATAGAGATATTGTTTTTGGCGTTTTTCATGTATTGTTCCGTAAGTCTGATTGCACATGCAGTTGCTCATGCAGACGTTTTGAACAGTTTGGTTTGCTATGTAGACATATTGTGACAACTGTGTTCTGTAATCAATGTACAATGTAAAACAATGTTGATAATCAATAAAACAATGTGCTTTGGTGTTATTATATGTGTTTTGGTGTTATTATATGTTCTTTGGTGTTATTATGTGTGTGATTGTTTTTGATGATTTTACGATTTGATTCGAATTCGATTTCAAGCTTTAAATCGCCTTCTGGAATGTTATACGTAAACTGGTGCGTAAACGTAGTCAGTTTAATGCGACAAACACTCTGGAATAGTGACATAGGCTTAACATACCTTAAATAACCTCCACATAACTTAGAAATAAGTTTTGGATGGTTTTGTGTGTTGAAATCAAGTTTGTTCGATCGCAGGGACTATTTGTGTCAAACTACGAAACTATGCCGATTTGTATAGTAACGAACATTCCGGAACATGATCATAAGTTAAACATACCTTAAATATCCTTTACATAGCTTATAAATAGGCTTTGAGGGGTTCGGTATGCTAAAAATAAACTTTATTGATCAATAGGGACTAAAAGCGTCAAAAAGTGCATAAGTTTGCATTTTCACGCATATCTTACGTTCTGAATATATCTGGACATCCAAAATTTATGTAATCATTAAAATATTTTATTTTGGTGATTGGCATGATAAAATTCCATTCGTCGCGTAATTTGGATCGTTTTTGCGTTCGTTACGATTTCCGTCGTAATTAATCGAACAACGCAACCGTACGACCAAACAAACCAACATACGAGATATTTTTGAGCACATTTCAAGTTCCCTATACTTTAACTTCATTTTAGAGCCTTGAAATGGGGTTAACGGGGCTTAAAAGTGTCAAAAATCAAGCTTTACAAGTGCAGGGACCATTTTTGAAATTTCTGGCAGATACATTGAACTTGGTCCATTTTTGAGGTTTTAATAGTTTTAACCCAAGGTTTTGCACTCTATGGGATGGAATTTGATGGTTTTAAGTATTCCCATGGTTTTGAAAACCATTTGCCCAAGTGGAGGGCCAAGATCGAAGCACGAAATGCGAGAAACGATCCTAACGGTTCTCCGAAATCTATATATACCCAAGCTCTCATTCCATTATCCTCACACCTTGATTCATATTTCTCTAAGTTGAGGTTTAAACACTTCATACCTGAGCAAACTTGTATCAAACATCCTAGCTTGGACCCTTTGTAAGCATTCTTTCATTCTTTTATGTGTTTTAAGCACGAAAGTCAAACAGTGTTTGACTTTCTGCTTTGACCAGGTTATGGTCAACAAAAAGTTTGTTTTAACTTTGCAACATGAGCGTAATCATGATGGTTATAGCCCCGAGTGACAATACCTACTGATTACCACGTTGACTAGGCGTAGTGACGAGTCGTAGTTTCGGCCAAAATGCGTATTTATGCGTATTTTGTAACCAAACTACTCTTGGGTATCAAAACCCTTTGTTTTGATATCAAAACCTATTTTCTAACTTAACTAAACATGTTCTAACATGTTTAGCTCGTCACTTTTAGTTTAGTGCTTGTGTAGAGTCGTAAGTCAAGCGGACTAAACACCCGCTTAGACTTTCGAACTAGACCCGTTTGGTAGATCATTAGGATCCGAACAAGCATGTTTAGTGACCATAGTTGTATAGGTAATAACCTTCCGAGGTTATACCTTATGGTCACTTAGTTTAAGTAGTTGTATGATAGGCAGTTTATATGCCTTAGGAAAATGACCAAAATGCCCTTTTCATGCATAATTGAATTTTAAGCATATGTAACATAAACTTTTGTCACTTAATTGATTATGCAACATGTTTAGGCATATAATACTTGTCATAGGACTAGTTAGAAGTCTCAAACGTGCGTTTGCGCGAACGACGCGTTAAAGTAGCGACCTTAATGGGTCGCAATGGGTCGAAAGCACTTAGGATAGGTTCCAATTTAGAATGTAGGCTTTGTTAAACCATATCATATGAGTTCCAATACTCGTTTGGTTTACAAGACCTCGTTCTGTCTGATCTTCCGGTTTAGGTGTCGATTATTTGACTAGTGATTCGATTACTAGGTGCTGCATGATTTCTCTGGTTTACTTGAGTTTGTTGAAGTTCTTTTGATTGAGGATACTTTGCACTTCATGTGAGTACATAGTTCCCCTATTTTACTGTTTTCGATTGTTTTGGGGTGATTCATATGTGTTAAACGATTTCGAGGTTTAAACGATGGTTTCAAAAGCGGTTAAAATGGTTTATATTAAACTAATAACGATTTCGATAATGTGAACGAACTTGTTGGTTGTAGTTACATAATGAATGACATTCATTAACATTGATCAAGCCGACCAGTATTAGGTTATGGTACCATAGGATCTGACAAATCCCGTTATCAGACTGCACCCATGGTTATGTGTGGGGGTTGTGTGTGACACCTGAGCAAAATCCGCAATAATCTTGATTTCCTCACTTCACTCCTTGTGCTTACTTGTCAAATTTTGGGACGAAATTTCTTTCAAGTTGGGGATGATGTGACAACCCGAACTTTCAAGGTCAGTAATGTCCCATCTTTTAATCTTTACTCCTCGTTATTTTTTTCTTTAATATGCTAGAACGTTCTGTTCATATAAACTTTGTTAACTGATTGGTACAATAATGTATTAAGTAATGTTTGACTCTTGGGCCGCACATCAGCGGGTCCGCATCTTCACACTTTTAAAACCCGAAAAAGTATCAACTCACAGTATGGGCCATCCAAGCCCGCTACACACTTGTACAACATACAGTAGGTGTATGCTAATATTAATCTCGGCCCAATACACACAACTGTGCATGCCAATATTGATTTTGGCCCACCTTAGATTGTTTAGCATAACATTAGATATGATGCTATGATAACTCGGCCCACACTGTTAATGCTATGCGAATACACCCATGTTGACCTGGCCCATATCATGTTGGCCTGCAATGAATCACTTAAACCCATGTGATGACCGGCCCACCCACTCTCAATGATTTAGTTTGCACCTTATTTATAAAGTGGATAGCACAAGTAGGTAACCTCCCTCATTTTTACTAATAATCATATAGCAAACCCTACCTACCTATTGAGTGACGGCAGTAGCAAAACCTCAGTCGAAATCATCATCATCACCGGTTAGTGTACACCTCCTGTTTGTCTAATTGTTGGCTGTTGATTCTATGTGAACACATGTTGATATGTTGTAAATAATACTTGTGTTATGTGACAATAAAATATAACCGACGTTAGTTATGATCTAGAAAGAAAACTGTTAATGATGATGCTTGGATTAAGTGTGCGAATGGAAACATAAAACATGATGGATAGGTTTGTAGTTGTGCAATCAAAGGTGTATGTAATCTTATGATCTTGGTACGATATGTGTCTGGTTATATGCATGTGGATGTTAGCCGATTTAGGTGCATTTATATGTGAGTGGTTGATTAATAAATTTCATATGCGTCACAGTTTGATATTTCGTTTGATGTCATGCATATATATATATAATCCGATAGAACTGATTGAGGCCTTGTAATCCTAATCGAAACAGATTATGTTGATTAATTTGCTTTTGAACGTTAATCCTGGATCAAAAGGGGTAGATTAGGTACGGATGGTAATGACTTGGATGCTTGATATGATAGATATGAGTGTTGGTCGATCAAAACATGGCATAGGTAATTGTACAGAAGGTGAATTGGGCCGCACATAAACCATTAAACACACACAATACTTGATCAATTGAGTCACTTGTGTAAATAAGTAAACCGGATCGGTAACCGAGGTCCATAATACGGCCCAAATAATTCTTAGTTGGATTACAGGTTATTGAAATCACATGCAAAAGGGGGCTGGGCTACGGGTATATGTGGGCCGCCATACACCGGTTGTATGGGCTAGGGAATGATCCAGTAAACAGTTGGGCCGGGTAATTTTATGAGATTTAATGTTGTAAATGTATGGGCCTACGATTGTTCATTTAGGCATTACAGGTTAAAAAGATATGGTTCGATAAATGTTGATTACTATAATGCCATTGATTCTTATATGTGGATTACCAAAATGTGTAATGATACGTGTATAATATTTGAGAATATGTGGCACAAACTTTGTATGTGTTTGAGAAACTGACTGAATCTGGTAATCCTAATAGGGCCTGACTGACCGACTATTTAACGGACAATTAATCTAACCGAGCAAAACCAAGGTGAGTTCACTACTTTGAGCATGCGTCCCGGTGGTTGGGACAGTCAGTGGGTATCCCGGGGAGGGATAAGTCTTTTGGGTAAAAACTGGTATATATATTGAATAATATTCTCATCCTATCATTCTTAAGTCCCATCTTTTGTTACCGGGGAGGTAACGGGGTATTAGTTGGTAGCGCTACTTAGGTTTGGCACCCTCACGCCGTACCGGGGAGGACGGTTGTGAACTAATTACCCAGTCGGGCCCAGTGCTTTGATAGGAGCACTGGGGAAATGGCAAAACATACATCAGGAGCCGTCTTGTTTATCATCGAGATATTATATTATTAATATTACTTGCTTTTGTTAATGAACTGAAATAATCATTTGGTAATCAACGTTTTCATAAACTGCGAACTCGCCAGCTTTGTCTGATACGCTTGTTGCATGCTTGCAGGTCGTTAGGTATCTTGGCTCTGGAAACTTGCTGTCTGGAAGAGCAGGAGTGGTCATGGGTCGACTGAAGAGACTCATGTGATTATTTATTTACTATTACACGTTGGTTTTTGGTTTATCATTTGCTTCCGCTGACATATTGGTTTTCGTATAAACTTACGATGGGATTTTACTATTAATTTGAGAACTTCGTTTAGAAACTTGTGGGTTCAATCTAATTAGTGGCTCATTGTCAGTGCGTCACACACCTATCAGGGACACTCCCTAGGTGGTATTTTTGGGGGTGTGACATTGTGGGTAACGACTGAATCTGTGATTGTTAACTTACCCTTTGGTGGTTTGTTAATTCGAGTTGAACGAGGGACGAGTTGCGAAGGTTTGAATGTTATTAGCGAGATGACCAAAACTAGTTTTCACAATTAAAACGAGAACGATTTTGGGACGAGTTAAACGATTTGAAACGAGTTAAAGGATTTGAAACGAGTTAAACGATTTGAAACGAGTTAAACGATTTGAAACGAGTTAAACGAATTTGAAACGATGTCACATAACGATGTTTTCTAAATATAAACCATACGAGTTTTGTTAACGAGTTATTACGAGATGTTTTTGAATTTGGTTTATTAAAACAAATGTTTTGGGGTTAAGAATCATGGCTACGAGATTTTATAAACCATAACCCACTTGATTTGAGTTGGTTAATTATGTTGCAATATTATACACTTTTCAAAACAAGGTTTTTAATAAGGTATTGCAACATGTAAATGAGCCAGGAATCCAATACTCTCATAAAACCTATGTGCTCGCCAGCATTTCTTTGCTGACTTTGTTTTTACATATGTTTCAGGTGATGTTGCTTGATGTTGATTGCTAGGATGCATGAGTCACATAGGATCTGGACGAGGCCTTAGTGACATAATAACAATGATAGTCGATGTGTAACTTGTCTGTTTTGTTTTAAAACGATGTAAATTACTTAACGAATCAATAAAACGAAACTTTTTGTATCCATGGTTGTGAAACAATAATTCTTCCACGACACTCCCCGACGTTTCCGCCGTGGTTTTGTTGTTTTAACGCGGTCGGGGTGTGACAGAATAGTTGGTATCAGAGCCAATGGTTATAGGGAATTAGGTTATTAGTAATGCTTTGACTTAGACTATAACTTTCTAGGACCCAACGCAAGTTTTTCTTGCGTTTAGATTTTAAAACAAAACCGTCACCTATCCTTAGGTGATAACCACAATGAGAACACAAATTTCGAATCCGCTTTGAAAACTAATCATTTCTTCGTAAATGATTTGTTATAAGGTTTTGAACCCTTCCAGTTTGATTCATACTTGGCTTAGTGCCTTCTGAGTTTTCAAAATCTCGTCAAAGTTTTGGGTCTTATAATGTGAACACGTGCAAACTAGAAGAGTGAATGCCTGTACCCTGAGTTTTCTGTCTAAGGCTAGAGTGTTCGTACAAATCCACATAATCGGACCAGTCACTCTTACATGGGAACTCTTGGGGTGAGTGTTCACTTATAGGCGAGCATGTCTTCGCGATACATTATTTTGACCCATTTACTTTGATTAGTCACTGCGTGTCGTTAGTCTGTCCGAGGTTGGTGAACGCGAATGCGAATGCAAACACGAATGTGAATCCCGCTCGTGGACGAGCGTACAATCTAAATGCTAATGAGGCTCGAGCTGACAACCTCGTTGTCAATGGTACCTTTCTTGTCAATGGTACGTTCCTTGTTAACAATCGACTTGCATCTGTTCTTTTTTTATTCTGGTGCCGATAGAAGTTTTGTTTCATTATCTTTTGAGTCTTTGCTTGCGATACCTAGAACTAAATTGAGGAAACCCTTATCTGTCGAAGTTGCTACTGGTAAACCGCTCGTACTCGATTCTGTTATTTGTGATTGTAAGTTGAACCTTGATAACCATCTTTTTCCTATTGACCTCACACCGATGCAACTTGGGAGTTTCGACATTATTGTGGGGATGGATTGGTTAACCAAACATCATGCTGAGGTGGTTTGTTTCGATAAGATTGTTCGTATCCCTCTTTCGTCTGGCGATGTTCTGGAAGTTCGTGGCGAGAAACCATCAGGTGGTTTGAAACTCATGTCGTGTACGAAAGCCCAAAGGTATTTACGAAAAGGATATGTTGCTTTTCTAGCACATGTCACCGAGGAGAAAGGCAAGAGCAAGAGTATTCAGGATATTCCTATTGTTCGGGATTATCCAGAGGTGTTTCCTGATGAACTGCCTGGTTTGCCTCCAGTTCGTCAAGTCGAGTTTCATATTGATCTTGTACCCAATACCAACCCAATTGCGAAAGCACCTTATCGACTTGCACCATCCGAGATGCAAGAATTATCAAAACAGCTTCAAGAATTATCTGATAGAGGATTCATCCGTCCGAGTTATTCACCCTGGGGTGCTCCTGTCCTCTTTGTGAAATAGAAATATGGGTCGAAAGCACTTAGGATAGGTTCCGATTTAGAATGTAGGCTTTGTTAAACCATATCATATGATTTCCAATACTCGTTTGGTTTACAAGACTTCGTTCTGTCCAATCTTCCGATTTAGGTGTCGATTATTTGGCTAGTGATTCGATTACTAGGTGCTGCTTGATTTCTCTGGTTTACTTGAGTTTGTTGAAGTTCTTTTGATTGAGGATACTTTGCACTTCATGTGAGTACATAGTTCCCCTATTTTACTGTTTTTGATTGTTTTGGGGTGATTCATATGTGTTAAACGATTTCGAGGTTTAAACGATGATGGTTTCAAAAGCGATTAAAAATGGTTTATATTAAACTAATAACGATTTCGATAACGTGAACGAACTTGTTGGTTGTAGTTACATAAAGAATGACATTCATTTACATTGATCAAGCCGACCAGTATTAGGTTATGGTACCATAGGATCTGACAAATCCCGTTATCAGACTGCACCCATGGTTGTGTGTGGGGGTTGTGGGTAACGACTGAATCTATGATTGTTAACTTACCCTTTGGTGGTTTGTTAATTCGAGTTGAACGAGGGACGAGTTGCGAAGGTTTGAATGTTATTAGCGATACGACCAAAAGTAGTTTTCACAATTAAAACGAGAACGATTTTGGGACGAGTTAAACGACTTGAAACGAGTTAAACGATTTGAAATGAGTTAAACGATTTGATACGAGTTAAACGATTTGAAACAAGTTAAACGAATTTGAAACGATGTCACATAACGATGTTTTCTAAATATAAACCATACGAGTTTTGTTAACGAGTTATTACGAGATGTTTTGCAATTTGGTTTATTAAAACAAATGTTTTGGGGTTAAGAATCATGGCTACGAGATTTTATAAACCATAACCCACTTGATTTGAGTTGGTTAATTATGTTGCAATATTATACACTTTTAAAAACAAGGTTTTTAATAAGGTATTGCAACATGTAAACAAGCCATGAATCCAATACTCTCATAAAACCTATGTGCTCGCCAGCATTTCTTTGCTGACTTTGTTTTTACATATGTTTCAGGTGATGTTGCTTGATGTTGATTGCTAGGATGTATGAGTCACATAGGATCTGGACGAGGCCTTAGTGACATAATAACAATGATAGTCGATGTGTAACTTGTCTGTTTTGTTTTAAAACGATGTAAATTACTTAACGAATCAATAAAATGAAACTTTTTGTATCCATGGTTTTGAAACAATAATTCTGCCATGACACTCCCCGACGTTTTCGCCTCGGTTTTGTTGTTTTAACGCGATCGGGGTGTGACACATATGTTCTATGTTTTGAGACTTATGGACATTAGGGAATTTCCAAAACAATACATTCTGAATAGATGGCGCAAAGAGGCCTCCCCAAACTGCTCTCCTGAATTCGCAATTAGTCGTGAATATATGACCGAGCTTGATCCTGATGTGCAAAGTATGATGCGAGATGTTATTTATTCAACCGAATACACTTTGAACCGTTTATCTGGTAATAAATAGGAGCTATCCTTATACAAGGATCATGTTCAATCTTATATGAAGAAGGTTCAAGATATGCAGATTGTTGCTCCTCCCGCTAGTTCTAGGGATAGATTTGCTGAGATAACTGGTCAATATAAAAATGACAAGAATCCGATAAGAGTCCCTGTAGGTTATAAATCCAAAGGTTCTAGTTCTCGGAAGCGCCTGAAATCTAAACATGAGATAGCAATTGACAAAAAGAAATCAAAGTCGAAACCCGGGGCCAAAGAAAGACAGTGTCAGAACTGCAAAGCCTATGGACACTACGCATCAACATGCAAACAGGCCGTAATTAAAAGAAGATCGACAAGGTCTTCGAGAGCCAGTGAAGAGTAGTTTGGCATTTTTTATTTGTCATTCTTATAGAACACATACAGATGGTCTTTTGAGAGACAGTGTAGAGTATTTTGGCTTTTTTATTTCAATGCAATAGAACACAGACATTTCTCAGTTTAGCGTTTTTTTTTTGCATCTTTTTCTTTTTTCTATCTCTTTGTTCATAACATGCTACTTCGAAGTTAAATAACAAACAATATAAGATCGTGCAAGGAAATCAAACGCCAAAAAAACAATAACGCCACTAAATAAAACTTCCATAAACTTCTATTTTTGGTCGTGCTAAACTCAATAATGTTTTGCTGAACGAAATGGATAACATTGTTAATCCTTAGTCAAGAAAGATGTGTAACAATGTTATCCATCCCGTTTAGCTAAACTTTATAGAGAACAAAAACAGAATCTCCTTGAAATGGCTTTTTTTAAGTTTTGTGGTTTTTGTATATTTTGGCGTTTATATTGAGGATCTTGCTCATTGCATAGAGTGAAAGTTTATTGAGAAAATTTTGTATATCAAAGAAACATGGATTTGAATCTTTGATATTTTGGTTTTTTGGCGTTTATAAGATGAATGGTGTAGAGGAAAATATAGGTTTTTGTGGTTTTGGTTTGGATTTTAGTAATTCCGAGAGTTTGTTTATATTGGAAGTTTCTGGCGCGTATTTTAGGTGCGATTTTTATTTCAGTAAATGCTAGTAATAAAGTTCCGTCGTTTTAGTACTGTTTGTTCAGCTTTATGGGTTAAAAACAAAGTTTGGCGTTTTATATCTATGGCGTTATATTATGATGAAGTGTGCTATGTGTGTTGAGGCGGATTTTAATAGTGTGAGTTTGGCGTTTTATGTTAAGTCAAAAGACCCTTTTACCCTTAATGAAGCGCGCCATATTAATAAAAGTGATTTTATTTACGAAAATGCCACCGCGTCATCTAGTCCATAGATTGTTTTGATCTGACGATCCATAAGCATTCTCTCCGTTCTCGCACTTTTGAGCGTTTTCTCTAAATCCTGACCCTATATATATATATATATTAAATTACGTAACACTACTCTTAAATTATTAAGTAAATTGGTTTATATAAGATTTGTAAGAAGAAAAAAGAAGAAATTTCAAACAATAAGAATGTTTTATTTTATTTCATTTAATATAAGTATTTAATGTTACGATAAGGGTACATTGGAAAATCTACATAAGTCATTAATTTGTAGTCTTCCTCTTTAATAGCTAACTATATTAAATAATTTGTAACTTATCTTCAAAATATATATTTTTTCAAAAAAATAAAATAAAATAATTTAAAGCGTAAGATAAATTACGAGTTGTGTAGGATAAATTTCAACGTGTAGGATGAATTTCGAAATATGTAGGATAACGTTTGATGTGTGTAGGCAAAAAAAAGTTAGTATGGAGGATAATAGTGTTTATGACTAATTAGTTAGTCAAAAATAATAATAAATGAGATAAATGAAAAAACTATTTAATGTTTTACAAAATACCCTTTGTTCTTTTTCTTCTCAATTAAATTTTCTTCTTAAATGAACCTTCCCCTATATATATATATATATAAAAACGGGATCAGGAGAAAACGCTCAAAAGTGTGAGAACGGTGAGAACGCATCCTGGCCCAACACGTGTCCCGCGGAATAGAGAAGGGCGGAGGGGCTTTTTTGTCTTTGCATTCTTTTTTATTTTCACAACGCGGTATAATATTTTTTGGCGTTTAGTTTTTTTTGGCGTTAATTGTATTTATTAAACTTTTTGGCATTGAATTAATTGTTTTTGTTTCACATATATAATTTTTTTGACTTTATAACGTTTTCTGCTTAATTTTTTTGGCGTTTGTGGGGTTTTGTACAATAATTCACTACGAGTCATTAATATTAGCATAAGATTAAAACAAGACCAATTTTTTTTGGAGTTTAGTGAATTTTTTGGCGTTTTAATACCCTTTTACAAGGTGCTTTTGCCAGCAGTTGTTCTCCCAAATTTCATTCTACTAGCATTTTTGGTGTTTGTAGTTTTTGGCGTTTTATATAATAATCTATTTTATTTTAGAGGATTAGATAACAAAACAACATATAACTTGATATCAAAACAATATAAATGAAAACAAAAATAATAAAAATTGGTAATCTAATTTTTCTTCCTAATCTTCACTGTCATCAGCCTCTTCCTTCTTGAATTTGTTTTTGGCGTTTTGAACCTTTTTTGAATACTTTAGCTAGATGCCAACTTTCCTACATAAACCCCGTCCTTTTCAGAAGAAGCTGCTTAGTGGCATTCTGTGTTTTGGTGTGATATTCTTGTTTGGTGGCATGTCATTAAAGATCAACTCTTGCTTGATGCTATTTGTAATAATGGAGTCTAAAGTAGTATTTTACACTTGTGTTGATTCCTTTATTCCATGCCTATAGTCATCAAGAACAAAGCTCACATGATGGCATATCACTGTCATCAGTCTCTTTTTCTTGAATATTTGTCCATCTCATTCAGCAAAATATTAATGAGTTATCCCCCTCAGAAAAAGGATCCATTTCAGTGAAAGCGTTGCCATCTGTGGCGTTTTAAAGGGAGTGGTTTCTAAAGGATACGACGTTTTTGTGTTTTCTGGGTGTGATTAATTTCATTGTGTATAGACCCCTCTCTTATATTAGTTTTTTGGTGCGTAGTTTAGGCGGGACTTTTTTATTGTAATAAATGATAGTAATAAAGTAACTGTCTTTTCAGTTACTATTTTTGTATTTGTATTTACTGTGTTGATCAGCTTTTATCAGTTTTTATAGGTTATAGACGTCCCATCTTCTAAGTTTGGCGTTTTTTTAAATGGCGTTATGTAGATCAAGATGACAAAATACAATAACGTAGTAAATAATTAAGCAGAAAAAATATTTTTTGTTATTTTTGGCGTTTTGTTAGGGTTAACCATTTTTAGTATTTTTTTGGCATTTTGATAATAAAGGGAGAAATATATCATTCAATTATCTTAAAAAAAACAAAAGAAGATTACACAGAAGAAAAAAATAGGAAAAAAAATTAAAAACCTTCGTCAGAAGATACTTTATCTGAATAGCATTCATCACTTCCGTCATCTTCTTCTTCCTCGGAGTCTTCATCTGGATCTTCATCCATGTCACCACATTCACCTTCATCAGCTTCTTGTTCCTGAAGATTCTGAAGCCTCCACCTGAACATGTCTTGCATTAACTCCAATTTTGAGTCAATTTCTGTGTTGGTGCAAGTGGCGTTATGCAATTCTTCCATGAAACCCGGACGCTGCTTTGTCATGATGTTCTCAAGCCAGTACACTTCCTGCTCTCTGCTGTCGTATGTAACCGTCACCATGTCTGTTTCATCATCAAAAAGCCATGATGTCATGACAGGGTCTGGCTTCACATCTCCTTTGATTGGTCCAAATTTGCTGGTTAGTGCTTTCATAAGCATATGTGTTTCATGGCATTCGTTGTCTAGAGCGATGCCAATGGATAAGATTTGCCTCTGGTTAGCCCTGACCGTCTTAACATACACCCTCCTTCTGTTGTCAAAATGGAGGACGTATCGCCTGATCCCCAGAGTGTATCTCCACGAAACGATTATTGCCATTTTTGGCGTTTTGGTTAAGTTGGCGTTTTTTGGTTAACGATGTTTTTTGCTGAAAATGGTAGATTGAAGTGATTATGGAAGCTTTGTTTTACCTTTGTTTATATAATGATGTTTTTGGCGTGTAATTTAGGAGGGAATTTCTTCTAATAATGTTAATAACTGAAATTCAGTTACTGTGTTGTTTCATCTTCCTGTAATATTCAACGTGTTTTATTACTGATTTTTGGCGTTTTGTTTTTAATGGCGTTTTATTTTTTTGTATGGCGTTTTATCATTTTATGGAGTTTTGAATATGAGCGGTAAAAAGACCCTTTTACCCTTAATGAAGCGCGTCCCACATAATAAAATTCATGTTATTTACGAAAACGCCACCGCGCAATCTAGTCCATTGATTGTTTTGATCGGACGATCCATAAGCGTTCTCACCGTTCTCACACTTTTCACCGTTTTCTCTAAATCCCGACCCTATATATACATATATATATAGGGGAAGGTTCATTGGGGAACACTAAAAAAGTGGGGAACAGCGGGGAACCAACTCAAACGAACTCCGATTGGACTCGTTCCAGCGGCGTTGGAACCGGCTCGTCGAACCTAACTAAGATCTCTTAACCCTAAACCCTAAATCCTAACTCCTAAACTCTAAACCCTAAAACTAAAAAATAAGGCTAAAAACCTAAGCTAAACCGTAAAATCTAAACTATAAACCCTAAAAGGTAAACCCTAAGGGCTAAACCTAAAGCTAAACCCTATAGCTAAACCCTAAAGCTAAACCCTAAACCCTAAAGCTAAACCCTAAAGCAAAACCCCAAAAGCTAAACCCTAAAAGCTAAACCCTAATATATTTAAGGTTTAGGGGTTATGATTTAGAGTTTAGGGTTAAGAGATCCAAGTTAGGGTTCGACGAGCCGGTTCCAACGCCGCTGGAAGGAGTCCAATCGGAGTTCGTTTGAGTCAGTTCCCCACTGTTCCCCACTTTTTTAGTGTTCCCCAATGAACCTCGCACTATATATATATATAATAAAAACTCAACAACTTTTCACCTCGTTATCTTCATCGTGAGGGGGGGGGGGTTGGTCCCTGTCACTATGGCCTCATATGGAGCCCTATAATGAGCAACTAAACATAGCGTTAGAGTTATAATTGTATTGTAAACTAATTGTTGTAAGTCTTACAATACTAAAATATATATGTATAATAAATTTGGTATAGTCATTCAGAAAATATATATATATATGTAACTTACACTTTTTATAAAGTCTAATTATTAAAAGTTGTAACGAGGAAAAGTATGTTTATTTGTTATAGATAAAAATAAAAGAAAATATGTGGACGTAAGTGAGGTCATTTTGTAAGTAAAGGTATGGAAGAGACTTTTGGTTAGGATAATTAGATCATTTGGTGGGGTGGTAGAGACTTTGTGCCTCTTGGGGAGAGACCAGAGTTCAATTCCTAACATTGTGTAAAACTTGGTGTAATTTAAGAGTAGTGTTATGTAACCTTTACCGTTCAAAAAAATAGACCAAGTTGCAAAACAATTTATAAAAAAGTCAAGATAGTTAGTAAATGAGACCGTTGTATGAATAAATAAATCAATCAAGATAACATCATGTAATAAATTTTGTGTTTATTAATGTCCCTACACCCTTCTACATGATGGTGAGTAGCTCAATTGATTTGACCTAAATTTTTTTGAGTATAGTACACAGTGGGATGGACTGAGTGTGGTTAGCAGAATTTTGGATTTGATCCTTACCTTTTTCAAAAGTATACGAATGGTCTCGATTGTTTACACTTTATAACACATTTAATCCTTAACTTTTCCCAAAGTCACATGAGTGGCACTAGTGGTTTGCACTTAGTAACATATTTAGTCCCTAAATTGGACATGTTTTAATCTTAAGATTTGTTGGTTGGGGATTAAATACGTTATAAAGTGTACACCACAAAGACCATCCGAGTTTGTTTTTGAAAAGTCAGGGATCAAATCCAATATTTTGATTAATCACTGGGGCCATGTAACACCCTAAAATCCGAAATTTGACTATCATGTTTAATTTGAGTACAACTAGAAATACTTAACCTAGTTAATCTTTAAAGAAGAAGTAAGTGGTGGCCAAATAATACAACTAATGAAACTATAGGGACTGAAATTGCACACCTTGGAAAGATGTGTAACTCCCTGCTTTTTCGTACTTTCCTTAATTAGCAGGCGTCGTTTGTAATTCTATTTTTGGAAGTCTTGCATTCTTGTAATCGTCTTTTCGTTGTAATCATTATAAACCGAGACTTGGATAATAAAGAAATTCGTATTTTCTTTACATTCATGTTATACACATTCCATACTTATTCGTACATTTGGTTTGATCAAACATGTGATACTTTATTCACAATTTGAGCAAAATATGTCAAACTTGCAAACTCATGATCCATATGCTCAATTTGTACAAATTCGATACTTATTCTCGACATACATGATTGTTTATACTTGTTTATATTTGTCTTTATGATTTAATTATGTTACACACCCTCCTATATGGTTCTTCATACATGAAATACCTTGAAAACCCCTAAAAACATAAATATGAAAGTATAGGGGGGTGTAAATGTCAAAAAAATAAAAAAAAATCAAGTATGGCGGTGGCTCACCGGCCGTGACCCCCTCCCCCTTACTGGCTCGTGGCCCGCGAGGCGGGTGAATCAGCAGAAAAACATAACCAGCTATGGGATTGGCCATTTCTTGTGTTTTGTTGAGTTAATTTTGTGTTTCTTGCATTAAATAAGTACCAACCACTTAACCTAACTCTTCGCTATAAAACCCAAGCATCCTCCACACCTTTTTCACTTTGCAAACTCTCTAAACTCACTCTCAAACACTCTTAATCAGTTGGAAATTTAGAAGATAAACAGATTCGTCACAAGTTACTAAAGTGAGCATAAGTTCACTTCTACTTTTCCTTTTTCATTGATTCTTCTTTCTAATCACTTAGAACAACCTTAGGTATGTTTCCACAGATTTTCCATGGAAAACCAAGGCTGGAACATCAACATAAAAGGCTCCAAAAGTGCAATAAACTTTCTGTTTTGATTAAACATTTGTTAAACTTGCTTAAACTTGAGTTATCTCATCACATTCCTATGTCCTTATGCTCATAATCAAGTCTATGATTAGGTGGGCTTAAAAACAAGGTTGTGACATGTAAATCCAGTGGTTTAATCCTCATAAACATTCGATTTTGATATGCTTTTAACCCACAAGTGATGAACAAGCTTAAAGCTTGAAGATTGTGTGATTATAAGGTTAGCTTGGGCTATCCTACTTGCAAATCCACACATCACTTGATGTTTTCATAGATTAGTTGTAGTTATTTCATTCTTTATTGTATATTCTTGACCCTCTTGTTATCTATGACAACATGTGTAGTGGTGAATACCAAAGAGGTACCAAAATGGAAGATTTATCTTCCTACCTCATGCATGATTTATATGATGTTCTTGTTGGACTTAAACAAAGATATATACTATATAATACATATATATTATGTAAGTAACCAAACCCTTGATGATAACCTAGTGGTTATTTGTCAAAGTATTAGGTTACATCATCTAAAGACCATAGTACTTGTTACGATTCTAATGGGCATTTTGACCCACGAAAACATTTAAACTCTTTTGAGTTTCATAGTGTCAAAACAAGTATTATGTGATGGATGATTACTTTCTCATATGCCTATTTTCATACATTTTAAACTCTGAATCTTTAATCCTCCGTTAAACATCCAATACTCACACACCTATGTTTCTTCGTATAGAAGGACACGGTGTTCCATTCTAATCAACCAACAAGTCTTACGGGATTACCAAGTGGAAAGCTTGCAAAACCGTGAGTATACTCGATCCCGTTTTACTTTTTTTACACTTTAGGTGCAACATGTATGTTATACAAATCACACAACACTTAAACTAATTTTAATCTCTATCCATGCTTAACATGAAACTATATGATGCTTGTTAGACTTGTATGCTATGTAAACTTTTTGTGTTGATATATGCTCATTAACTTTGCTAGCCTACCTTAACAATTATAGCGCTATAGGATTAACGCACCGCCCATTAGTCTTGGGGTATTGTAAAGTTAAACATGTTAACATCCCGTTATTCTTTGGGATAGGCAAAATTAACGCGTTGTATACTTGGGTTTGAACATATAGTACACCGTTTCAGCATATTAGTAACTTGTATCTATGTTATTCATGTTGGATATGAGCCATTAAACTTTTATTCTATATTATGCTATGTATGAAAACTTGTATACTCGCCAACTTTTTGTTGATATATTTTAATACATGTTGCAGGTTGATAGACGAGATGATGTTATGAGAAGAAACCAGATTTAGGTGGACTTAGAAACACACCTAGATTAATTTGTCATTTTGATGTTATGTTGAAACGATGTTGTCTTTGTTTGAATTCTTGTATGACATTTTTAGAAATTTTATGAAATTTGAATTTAAATTATAATGTCACATAGTGTTATGATGTTTTGAGCAATATGTTCGTCTCATCTCGATGTTTTCGCCATCGCTTGGGGTGTGACAGATTGGTGGTATCAGAGCCATAACTATAGGGAATTAGGAAAAATAAGAATGTTTTTTGCCTAGTCTATAGTTTAGGAACTTTGATTCTTATTTGCAGTTTAAAACACATGCATTCTACCTTATTTGCTTCTTATCTATTCTCTTTTGGTCTCTTAAACATACATGCCTTTCCTAAGGCTAACATAATACACTTTTGAAGACTTGAAGACACTGGTAACACAAACGAGACGAGTTTACCAAGATAGGCGTGAAACCACAATTTGGTAAACGACTCTTATTCCGCTTGATTCTATTTTTGCACGAAATTACACCATTAAGTTAGGAGTGAAATCCATATCTTAATGGTAATTTCCAATTCAAACTCTAGTGGACCCTCGTCAAAGTGTCAAAATTTAGATTTTGACCCGACGAGTACCAACCACATTAGGGTACGAAATTGTCAAGTTAGGGGTGAAACCCGCATCTTGTCGATTAAGTCCCATTCCTCGATTTTCAATCTCGCCATAGTCCCAATTGTTTCAATCGATTAGAGACGTGTAGTAACTGGAAGGGTAAGATACCGTTAATCGCTTCTCGACGAGAGTATCTTACCTATAGGCCAAAGCACGTTTTCTCTAATTCGAAAGGACTTTCGACCCACTTTGGAATAGTCGACGTTTCTCTACCCGAAACAATCCAATGTTTTATGAGCCTCTCTTTTATGTTATCTCAATTTATATGTGATTTTATACTTGTTACCTCGTCCATTTCAAAACCGTTACACAATTCGCACGTTTCTCACAATCAAAAACAATAATAAGCTCTCGCGAACAAACTAAATTTACGATGCTTTCATTATTCATGTTATGGTATGTGGAATTCATGATTTTGCTATGTGAAAAAATTTGAACATTTTATGCTATGTGAAACTATATGCTATGTGACGCATTCTTAAAGACAATTTTCTTTAAACAAACATTATGATCAAGTCTCACCCGTTCGTTCCTTTGAATCTTTAGATGTCGTCTGGCCAACTCTCCAACTCGACCAAGAAGTAGAAGACCAGCTCCCAAAAGAAGATGATGACATTCATGGCCAATTAGATTGCTCGCATCGTCCCTAAGATCGTCACTGAAATCCAAGCTAGCTCTACCCCAAACTCCTTCGTCGATTCAAAGGTTGATGTGCGTAAGCCTGTGTCGTTCAATTTTAAGCATTTCTCGTCTTGCAACCCTAAGCCATTCACTGGCAACGATGGGGTGACTGCTATGCTAGAGTGGTTCGACAGCATAGAGGTTACGTTTATCAATAGTTAATGTCCTGAAGAGCTCAAGACTCGTAGCGCTACTGGGGTCTTCCAAGATAGGGCCTTGGAATGGTGGACCAATGAAAGAAACATTCGTTCAAACGAAGACGCCTATGCACTACCTTGGGAAGAAGTTAAGGAACTCATGGTGGAAGAATTATGTCCTTCGCATGAGCAACAAAAGCTCGAGGAAGAATTTTGGGCGCTCAAACAGGTTGATGACAATAACTTAGCCTACACCACTCATTTTAAGAAGCTTAGTTTCATTGTTCCCCACCTTGTGTTGACCACTGAGCGTACGATCAGGAAGTACATCAATGGTTTACCTTCTGCCATGCGTGATACCATCGAGGCAGCCAAGCTTGACAACATTGAGGCTGTATACCGTCTCGCAGCTTCCCTAAACAACAATAGCATTCGCGATAAACAAGTTGCAACCCCTGTTTCTTCAAAGCCAGCCAATTAAATCACCCAACAATCGAGTGGTAACAAGGGGAAGAAGCGAAAGCATCAGAACCCTGGTTGCAACGCGATTGTACCAGCTGATAACCCGAACCCCGTTACACCTAAAAACGCACGAAAGCCATACACTGGGATTCATCCCAAGTGCACCACTTGCAACTATCATCACCCTGCCAACGTCAACTATCGCCATTGTACTACTTGCAACCCTTTTGGCCACAACACCGCTTATTGTCGTAATAACCCTGCACCATAAGCTCAACCAGCTCCTCAAAACGCTAAACCTTCTAGAGCCTGCTACAAATGTGGTGACACAACACATCTCCGTCCTCAATGTCCTCAGCTGAACCAGGAACAACAATAATCTGCTCGAGGACGAGCTTTCAACCTCAACGCAAATCAGGCGCGAAACAACAAGGAAGTCATCAATGGTACGTTTCTTGTTAATAATCTTTATGCTTCGATACTATTTGATACTGGTGTGGACAAAAGCTTTGTGTCCGTTGAATTTGAATCTTTGTTAAATTGTACACGCTCTAAACTGCCTAAGTCGTTTTCTATCGAAGTTGCCAATGGAAAATCTATCTTAGTCGATTCTGTTCTTCATGATTGTTTTCTTACTCTTCACGAGCACGTTTTTGCTATCGACCTTATACCCATTCAACTGGGTAGTTTCGGCGTCATAGTAGGCACGGACTGGCTTCGTAAGAACCATGCTGAAATCACTTGCCACGAGAAGTACGTTCATTTACCTCTTTCATCTGGTGACACCTTACATGTCTATGGAGACCGACCTTCAAGAGGACTGAAGTTGATGTCCTGCACATAAGCAAATAGATATTTACGCAAACAGTACTTTTCCTTTTTAGCCCACGTTGTGGAAGAAAAGGGCAAGGGAAAGAGTGTAAATGATGTTCCAGGGTGCGCGACTTCCCTGACGTCTTTCCTAAAGATTTACCTGGTCCTCCTCCACCTCGATCTGTTGATTTTCGTATTGACCTCGTACCTGGTTTGACTCCTGTTGCCAAAGCTCCTTATCGTCTTGCACCCTCTAAGATGCAAGAGTTATCTACTCAACTGCAAGAACTTATCGATAAGGGTTTCATACGTCTAAGTACCTCACCTTGGGGTGCTCCTGTGCTTTTCATCAAGAAGAAGGATGGCTCGTTCCGCATGTGCATCGACTATCGTGAGCTTAACAAACTCACTATCAAGAATCGTTATCCTCTCCCCACGCATCGATGATCTCTTTAACCAACTTCAAGGCGCAACTTGCTTCTCCAAGATCGATCCTGTAACATCCGTAAAAAACGGCCCTCTGAAATCCGACCCGGATTTTCTTTTTGTAAAACCGAACCCTTTAAAAAATTAAATAATTAGAATTTTTGAATATTTTATATTATATTCAAAATTATATCGTTTAACTAATCATCAGATTTAAAACAGGAATAAAAGCGGAGGTTTACAAGCGAGACACAGTTAACTCGGTTAATAGTTATAAGGGAAATAATTAACTACGTTAAAATTGATGGTTAAAACAAGTTTTTAACTTAAAAGGATTAAAACCGTCAAAATATCAAAGTTACAAGTTAATGTGTTGTTTTTGTAATTTATGGAAACTATATATTTAAAACGGGTAAGCTAACTAGGTTGGTAAACCTAGTTAAGTTGGTATATATTGTAATTAACTAGGTTAGTTTATTGGTTAGTTTTATAAAAGAAATGAATTAACTTAGTTATTCTAATATGTATATTAACTTAGTTAATTTAATTATATTAACTAGGTTAGCTTTATAAAAGAACTCATGGTAGCAAACAGTTAAACTTGAGGGGCCTAGGTGATATTTTCTGAAACTAGATAAAAAGGTGGAATTATAAAAAAGACAGTTGACCAAGGGTTACGAACACGGGTCACTTCGTTCAAATAACAGCGCCCTCACCACTGGATTGAGTCCAATTTGGTGACGATTACCCGACATGTAAATCCCTTAAACACAACTTAGCTGTTTAGAATAGACAAAAATACTTTCATCTTCTTCGCCTAGACATGGAACCCGACCCGACAACCCTTTAGAGTTCAACCCGGTTATGGTTTCACTTGGTTAACGACGTTTGAGCTTCGTTTTCGTCCCATATGAATTGTAGTAAAAGGAGAAACTTAATTTCCAACATTAAATCAGTCTAATTGTCCCTTAAAAGGAGAAACTTAGGTGCTGTTTGTTTTTGGATAAAACGTCTGCGCAGGCTCTTCTGTCTGCGCGGTGCAGACCACGCGCAGACATTGCCACGCGCAGACTGTTTGTTTTTCTGAAGACGTTTCATTAAAAAAGGTATGCACGAGGTCTTCTTGGTGCAGACTTGGTCCAACAACTTCTAAGATCTTCTAAGGTCTGCAGAGGGTTAAAAACCACCACCCACCACCACCAAGCACCACCCACAACCACCGACCACCACCCACCACCACCGGCCACCGGCCACCACCTACCACCACCGTCTACCACCACTGTCCACCACCATCCACCACCACCGTCCACCGTCCACCACCCACCACCACCGGCCACCACCACCACCGTGTACCACCATCACTGTCCACCACCACTAGCGTCCACCCACCATCACCACCACCACCTTCTACCACCCACCACCATCGTTTACCACCACCAACCACCACCCACCACCGTTCATCACCACCGCCATCCACCACCCACCACCACCGTCCACCACCATCACCGTCCACCCCCACCACCGTCGGTACATCTCCACCAGTTTATTTTAGAAGTCTACATATGTTAAAAAACAAACAGTCTTCTTGCAGATTACAGACATTTGGTTCACCTCTTCTTCAACAGATGTCTGCAGATATGGTCCGCAGACTGCAGACATTTTACCTCTTAAAAAACAAACAGCACCTTAATTTCCAACATCAATGGGTTTTGAGCAAATTCGCAAAATCAGATGATAAAACTTTTATCAATTGTTCATCTAATCAAACCATGCAAAATTCCACGGAAATTCCCTCATTTCATCCACTACATCTCCTGAATTAAGACTGAGAAGATTATAGGGCTCTTATATTCAACGGACCATATCTCCATCAATTCTCAACCTTTTCAGGTGACTCAAAAGCCCAACTTGCTTAATTTTTTATTCTATACAAAAGCCCTCTATCAATTTCAGTGATAGAAGGCTAATTTATCCGAACTTAATTTTAGTTGAAATTAGGGTTCTTCTTGCATAGAATTTGGGGCTTTTAGATTTAGACTTGTGTTTTGATGAAATTGAAAGTATAACATTGTTATATATCATACTAATGTATTGTGTGTAAATTTTGGGAATTTTTAGATATCAATTGGAATTTTGGTGAATTATTTATGTTTTAATCAGTAGATAAATCGAATAAAAATACAAGATAATTTTAAATAAATTCAATAAATAAGTTATTGGGTATTTCAGATTATATAAACATTAGGGATTTTTTTATATAATTTTCCTTAATTTTTTGGGAATTCATAAATATAAAATGGATATATATATGTTTTAATTATTTAAAATATAAGGTTGTCACACATAAAATTTATAAATATTCCTAATGATTTTTAGAGGGTGTATAATTGTTATATAATTTTTATATATTATTTCTACAATTTTTGATAACTATTATGCAATTAAATAATGGGTGAAATTGTTATACAAATAATTCCCATTATAAAATTATTGTTTTTAAATTAAAATTTGTAACAATCAATAAATCATTAAATCTATTACAATTAGATGTGTTCATGAACTTATTTAATTATTGGCTTTGTCAAATATTTGAAAACCATTAAAATGGTAATTTTATAATTTTGCCGTTTTAATAAATTCTAAAACATATATAACTATTGCTTTGGTTATTTCTTTGTTGAATGAATATGATTTTATATATTTCCAAGTCCCCAAATATGTGAACCCAATTTCCTAAAATCATCAGGTTATCCTTTCGTTTAGTATGTCTGTTATTTACAATATGGTTATTATCTTAGAATTCCACATATTCTAGTTCGTGCGTTCATTCTCGTGGAACGTTTCTTCGCAACCTGTGAGTAATCTCCTCTACTTTCCCCTTTTTAACTTTTCAAATTTTGGGGTGCATAACGTTACACTTTACGATTTACTTAACATGCTATGATCAAGTGTTATTATGTGAACGTTTGATGTGTATTCTATTATTCTATATGCTATCTGATGTCAAGTCTATTGCATGCTATTGTATCTAGTGGATCCACAGCTGACTAGGTTCCCCACGACCATGTATTGTAGCCTAGTATCGCCAACGGTATTAGACTCGCTCCTCGGGGCTTGAGCCTAATGCACGCTATTGTGATGAGTCTACGTATTTTGGTTGTTTGTGTTGTTATTTGATTGGGTATTCTTGTTTGGTGAATTTGGATATATGGATATGTTGACTATGATATGAGAGAAATTTCATACTAACCTTGAGGTGCATGTTAAAAATATTTGTTTTTTAAAAGAAATAAATATAAAACTGTTTTCTATAAAAGGAGGAAATTATTCACCAACATATTTGTTGACCCAAAAATATATTTTTCTAACGTGGTGCAGGTTTTTCAAAGTTGATGATCAAGTGATGTGGACACGTAGCATGGGCCTTAGGAAATTAAACTGAAATCTTGATATGTTTGTTTTAAACAATGTATGAACAATTTTGATTATTATATGTTATGTGACTATTTAAATGGATATGATTTAAATATTGAAACAATAATTAGTTGTCATGAGCTATGGGCAATCATCATGCCCCGTACCTTTCTGCTGCGGGTCGGGGTGTGACTGATCTTCGATCTGGTTCTCACCAACTTCGTGTTCTCGAAGAGGACATTCCCAAAACCGCTTTTCGCACTCGCTATGGACACTACGAGTTTGTTGTTATGCCTTTTGGTTTGACCAACGCACCCGTCGTGTTCATGGATCTAATGAATCGTGTTTGTAAACCTTACTTGGATCGCTTTGTAATCGTCTTCATTGATGATATTATAATCTATTCTAAAACCCAAGCTGATCACGAACGTCATTTACGCCTCATACTCGAACTCTTATGTGTTGAACATCTATACGCTAAGTTTTCCAAGTGCGAATTCTGGATCAAGGAAGTCCAATTCCTTGGACACGTTGTTATTGAAAAAGGAATCCATGTTGACCCTTCTAAAATCAATGCTGTGAAGAATTGGACCACGCCTAAAACTCCTTCTGAAATCTGTTCCTTCTTAGGATTGGCGGGTTATTACCGCCGATTCATCTCGAACTTTTCGAAAATCGCCGTTCCTCTCACCTTGTTGACTCAAAAGCAGAAACCTTTTGCTTGGGGTCCTGAGCAAGAGGAATCTTTTCAAACTCTTAAGAACTTGTTTTGCAATGCTCCCATTCTTGCTCTTCCTGATGGGAATGATGATTTCGCGGTATATTACGATGCCTCGAACTGTGGTCTTGGTTGTGTTCTCATGCAACGAGACAAGGTCATCGCTTATGCCTCTCGTTAAGTCAAAAATACATGAGAAAAACTATACTACCCACGATCTCGAGCTTGGCGTAGTTGTTTTTGCGTTAAAGATCTGGCGACACTACCTATATGGTACGAAGTGTGTGGTTTTCACTGACCATAAGAGCCTACAACACATCTTTAACCAAAAAGAGCTTAATATGCGTCAGCGACGTTGGGTGGAATTGCTTAACGACTACGACTGCGAGATTTGCTACCATCCTGGTAAAGCGAATGTCATGGCTGATGCTCTTAGTCGTACGACTCATGTTAGTAGCATTCGTTGTTTTAAAATCTCTAGCGACCTTCATACTTGCATTCGTGAAGCTCAATATTCGTCAGCCAACGAAGGTAGTCTAATCGTTGAAATACGAGGTGC
The DNA here is from genome assembly GCA_030545235.1 of Helianthus tuberosus. Classification (NCBI taxonomy): domain Eukaryota; kingdom Viridiplantae; phylum Streptophyta; class Magnoliopsida; order Asterales; family Asteraceae; genus Helianthus; species Helianthus tuberosus. Next base: position 199,126,422 of record CM060369.1, read on the forward strand.
TTCTATAGACCAACTTGTGACCAAATCAGATGGACTTCAATACTACCTTGATCGCATCTGGGTGCCAGATCGCGACAATCTATGTGAGCTCATTTTGAACGAGGCGCACAAGTCCTGATACTCTATTCATCCTGGTGCTAATAATATGTACCACCATCTACGTACATCCTATTGGTGGCCTGGTATGAAGAAGGACATTGCCATCTACGTTTCAAAATGCCTCACTTGCTCAAAGGTTAAAGCTGAGCATCAGCGTCCTTTTGGTTTGCTCGAACTACTTGAAATCCCTGTTTGGAAATGGGATAGCATTACTATGGACTTCATAACAAAACTTCCTCGCACATCTTTTGGTCATGAAAGCATTTGGGTAATCATCGATCATTTGACCAAATCCGCTCATTTCCTTCCTATTCGTGAAGATTTCAAGGTTGAGAAACTTGCTCGAATCTACACTGATGAAATCATATGTCGTCATGGTATACCCATTGACATCATCTCTGACCGTGATGGTCGTTTCACGTCGCGTATTTGGAAAACTTTCCAGTCCACTATGGGTTCTCATTTGAATCTCAGTACGGCCTTTCATCCTCAAACGGATGGACAGACTGAACGTACTATGCAAACCCTAGAGGACATGCTCCGTTCTTGTGTCATCGACTTTGGTGGTAGTTAGGATGTGCATTTACCATTGATCTAGTTCTCGTACAACAATAGCTACCACTCCAGTATTCAAATGGCCCCTTTCGAGGCATTGTATGGTCGCAAATGCCGATCTCCAATTAGCTGGCATGAGATTGGTGATAAATAATTTACTGGCCCTGAGCTCATACAAGAAACAATGTGTCATGGCCCCAGCCCCGGTTTAACCCGGCCCGGAGCCGCGGGACAGGAACCCGTGGTATTTAATTAAAGTGACAGCAGAAGACTTTAACAGGATCTTTTTAAACTGAAAATGCCCAATTATTTTATTTCATAACTTGGAATAAACCTTGTAGTTTATAATACAGTGATTTCACTTGGAAATCTTTATTTTACAAAACATGTTTCTTTATTTATATTGAGCCACTTCCTCAAGCTTGTAGTGCTTCGCGGCACTTTTCCTGGATTATAACAGATTACCTGAAACATGTTTGAAAAAGGTTTTGTCAGCGGAGAAATACTGAGTGAATCATTCATTTTGCATAAAATGACACTTTTGTTATAATCTACAGTATTAAGAGCGATTACAATGTTTCCTGATATCAACCAATTACCCACAGTATTTGTCACTCGACCGGATCTGTGACTATGGTCATATCACGATTGGGTCCTGTCACCCAATAGTGACGTATTTCATGATTTAGGTACGCCCACCTAATTCTCATGATTTAGGTACGCCCACCTAACTACAGTAGTAATGTATACAATACCCCACATACCGGCTGTAAATTGGTGATTACAAAGACTTAATCCCTGTAGTTATAACCTTAAAAATAAACATGATTTTGAAAGTAATTAGGTAAAAAGAGAATGACTCACATTGCAGATTTAACGGGCAAAGCTTAAGCCTACTGATTTAGCCTGATAACCTAATTTTAAAAACATGCACACGAACTCGGTTAGTAACTAATACAGCATTTACGATAACTCACGAGATTAACCTTCACAACGAATGACAAAGTGTGATACTTAAACATCCACCGAGTTGACGACGAATGACAAAGCATAAACCCTAATGTGGGCAACACTTAAACATCCATTGGATAGTTTAATCGATCGGACATTGAATTGTAGCAGCGATCGAGTTAATACCCGGTATCGGAGCAGCGCCTAGCTAATATTGAAAGTATTTTCGACTTCAGAGTAACAAGAATTCGTTTTTGAACTTTGTTTTTGACACCAACAGACTGTGCATGTAACAAGCTATTTATAGCTGATTTTGAGGCCTCACGCGGCCCGCGTAAACCACCCCCCATATCTTACGCGGCCCGCGTGGCCGCCTAGTCTACGTATAGGTTTGTATGGTCATGGGGTAGGGTTGACAGATGGGTTATACGTGGATCCTGATACTTATCCGGTCAAACCAAGGGTTGATGCGGCCCGCGTAAGGTAAGGCTAACCTTTACGTGGCCCGCCTGAAACCACCAATTCTTGAATTTCTTGATTTTTAAGTATGGCTAGGGTTTCAGGGGTCCAGGTTCCGACTTGTGAGTTATTATGGGACTATTTTGAAAGTCCTTACATCCTCCCCACCTTATTTGGAATCTCGTCCTCGAGATTTTATTGGAATAAGTGAGGATACTTTCGCTTCATCTCTGATTCCAGCTCCCAAGTGTGTTCTGGTCCTCTTTTCGATTCCCACTTGACTTTGACTAGTACTAGTCGCTTGCGTTTGAGAAACTTGATCTTTTTGTCTTCTATTTGAAGTGGTTTCTCTACGAATTTCAGTTTTTCATTTACCTCTATGTCCTGAAGAGGTACTACCAGGGATTCGTCTGATAGACATTTCTTGAGATTGGATACATGAAATACATCATGTACTCCAGCTAATTCTTCTGGTAGTTGTAAGCGATAGGCGACTGGTCCTATACGTTGGATTACTGAAAATGGTCCTACGTATCGTGGACTTAGCTTTCCTTTCTTACCAAGGAGATACTTTCAAGAGTACCTTGTCTCCAACTTGGAACTCTAGTGGTTTGCGTCGATTGTCGGCATAGCTCTTTTGGCGATCTCGAGCAGTCTTCAGTCTTTCCTTAATCTGAGTAATCTTGTATGTAGTTTCTTGCACAATTTCAGGACCTGATAGTTGATTTTCTCCTATTTCTGCCCAACATACGGGAGTTCTACACTTGCGTCTGTATAGTGCTTCGAATGGAGCAGCTTCAATGCTTGCATGATAACTATTATTATAGGAGAATTCGATCAAAGGAAAATGATCGTCCCAATTTCCACCAAAATCTATCACACATGCTCTAAGCATGTCTTCCAGAGTTTGTATCGTCCTTTCACTTTGTCCGTCGGTTTGAGGATGATATGCCGTACTTAAATTTAGTCGTGTTCCCATTGCTTTCTGGAAACTTGTCCAAAAATGGGAAGTGAAGCGACTATCTCTATCCGATACAATGGAGAGTGGAACTCCATGTAAGGATACTACTTCATCTACATACAATTTGGCTAACCTTTCCATACTAAAGGTTTCCTTCATAGGTAGGAAATGAGCTGATTTGGTTAATCGATCCACAATTACCCAAATTGCATCATTACCTTTTCTGGTTTTGGATAGCTTAGTCACAAAATCCATTGTTATGAGCTCCCATTTCCATACAGGCATTTCTAACTGTTGAAGTAGACCTAAAGGTTTCTGGTGTTCTGCTTTAATTCGTGAGCAAGTAAGACATTTAGAAACATATGTAGCTATGTCCTTTTTCATTCCTATCCACCAGAAATTATTTATTAAATCTTGGTACATTTTATTGTTACCAGGGTGCATAGTATACCTAGATTTATGGGCTTCCTCTAAAATCTTATGCCTTAAATCTCCTTGCTTACGTACCCAAATCCTTTTCTTATGGAATCTCCAAATTCCATCATTCCCTTGCTCTAATTCCTTTATTCGTCCCTTCATTCCTTCAGCATCATCCTTGATTGCTGTTTCTTGAGTATTTCTCAGTTGTTCTATTAAATCTAATTGTTGATTTAATCTAAGAGCACGAACCCGTCATTGCTTCTCATGATACTTACGACTTAAGGCATCTGCAACTACATTTTCCTTTCCTTCGTGATATTGAATATCACAGTCGTAGTCACTTAAGATTTCCATCCATCTTCTTTGCCTCATGTTTAATTCTTTTTGCCCAAATATGTACCTTAAACTTTTATGATCCGTATAGACAGTAAACATACTTCCATACAGATAATGTCTCCAAATTTTAAGGGCAAAAATTATGGCTCCTAATTCTAAATCATGAGTCGTATAATTTTCCTCGTGCTTTTTCAATTGCCTTGATGCATACACAATTACCTTCTTGCGTTGCATTAGCACACATCCGAATCCTAGCTTTGAAGCATCACAGTATATTTCAAAATCTTCCGTTCCTTCTGGCAAGACTAAAATTGGAGCATTAGTTAACTTTTGCTTTAAAATCCTAAAGGCTTCTTCCTGTCTGGGTCCCCATTCAAACTTAACTGCTTTACAGGTTAGCTTAGTTAAAGGTATAGCTATCTTGGAAAAATCCTTAATAAACCGTCTATAATATCCAGCTAATCCTAAAAAGCTTCTAACTTCCATTGCTGTTTGTGGAGCCTTCCATTTGGTGATTGCTTCTATCTTAGCAGGATCTACATGAATACCTTCGTGATTCACCATGTGTCCTAAAAATTGCACTTCCTGTAGCCAAAATTCACATTTTAAAAATTTGGCATAAAGCTTTTCCTTTCTTAACAAGGTTAAGAGTGCATGCAGGTGCTGACAATGCTCATCCTGACTTTTGGAATAAATAAGTATATCGTCGATGAAGATAATTACAAATTTATCCAAATAGGGTTTACAGATCCTATTCATCATGTCCATGAATGCTGCAGGTGCATTCGTTAGTCCGAAGGGCATGACTGTAAACTCGTAATGACCATACCTAGTTCTGAAAGCAGTTTTAGGTATGTCTTCTTCTTGTACCTTCAATTGATGGTATCCGGAGCGTAAGTCAATCTTAGAAAAATATCTAGCTCCCTGGAGTTGATCAAAGAGATCATCAATCCTAGGTAATGGGTATCGATTCTTAATTGTAACCTTATTCAATTCCCTATAATCAATACACATTCTCATTGATCCATCTTTCTTTTTCACAAACAACACTGGTGCTCCCCACAGGGATGAACTAGGTTGTATGAAACCTTTACTTAGTAATTCATCTAATTGCTTTTTCAGTTCTAACATTTCTGTGGGTGCTAACTGATAAGGTGCTTTAGCTATCGGTGTAGTTCCAGGGATTAGATGAATCCTAAATTCTACTTCCCTATCAGGTGGTAATCCAGGTAGTTCTTCTGGGAATACATCCGAATATTCCGATACTACTGGAATTTCCTTAAGTTCCTTTTCTTTCGTGTTAATGATTACTGAAATCATATACACCATTGCCTGTTTTCTTGAATAACTGGCCAACTTTATCGTTGAAATGAATTTCAGCGGCTTTCGAGGTTTATCTCCTAAAATTGAAATTATTTCTCCTGTGGGTGTATGTATTTCCATGGCATTCTTGTCACAAAGAATTCGGGCATGGTTGGCTACTAACCAATCCATTCCTAATACTACATCGAATCCGGCTAAATTCATAGGTAACAGGTTTGCAGAAAAATTATGACCTAATAGTTCTATCTTTTCTTCTTGCAAAACTTTATCTATGTTAACAGAGTTTCCATCTGCTGTTTCAACTGTAAAAATATGCCTAAGTTGGGTTAAGGGTAAATTAAGTGCTTGGCAGAATGAAGTATTTATAAAACTTTGGTTCGCACCAGAGTCAAATAATACTTTTGCATATACGTTATGGACTAAGAACATACCAGCTATCACATCTGGAATAAGTTCTGCCTCCTGAGTAGTCAACTGGAATGCTCGTGCATTCTTCTTAGTAGTTCCGTCGACCGATTTGGCTTTATTGTCTGCTGGTTTAACTAGCTTAGGGCATGCTGTTTTAAAATGTCCAGTTTCTCCACAATTGTAGCAAATTGTGGATTTCCTTCTGCAATCTTCTTCTCTATGTCCTACGGCTTTACTAAAGTTGCAGGTCACATTGCACCTTCCAAAGTGTTTCTTCCTGCAATTTCTGCAGAAAGGAGGAGTTGAGGATAGCCTAGTTCCTCTTTTCCTGAAATTACCCACACGGAAGCCTTGGGTAATCTTCTGGGCCAATTCCTTCTTTCGATCTTCTTCTCTTGTGCGCACCAGTTCATCGGTTAGGGTATTAGCTAATTCTACCGCATCGTCAATAGTGCGTGGTCTCGCAGCTTTAACGATATTACGGATTTCGCCAATTAGTCCCCAAATATAGCGGGAAATAAGCACCGGTTCTGGCGAAGCCAGCGTTGGTACCACTCTCGCATACTCAAAGAATGTTGAAGTATACCCTCGACAGTCTACTCCCACCATTCGATTGTTCAGGAATTTATTTGCCATTTGTTCCTTTTCATATTCGGGACAGAATTTTCTTTCCATTAATTGTTTAAATTCTTCCCAGCTCATGGCATAGGCTATCTTTCTTCCTTTGGCTTGAAGTACTGTATTCCACCACTCTAGCGCCCCTTCTTTGAAAAGATGTGACGCATACATGACTTTATCTTCCGCGGCACATTTACTTATCATAAGCACTGCTTCAGTTTTCTCTAACCAACGCAGTGTTGCAGTTGCCCCTTCATTACCTACAAATTCTGCTGGTTTACAGGCAAGAAATTCTTTGTAAGTGCAACCAGGCGTTGCAGCTTTCATTTTCTTAGGAAGTGGGGCCTGCCGTGGATTATTGTCATTGTTAATATGATTACTTCCTCCGTTTACGCTATTACTGAAGTTATCTTCCTGAGTACGTTTACTAGGAATGATTTTTTGAGGTTCAACAGGTTTCTAAGCAGCAGCAAGGATGGCTGGAATAGCATTGGCTATCCCTTGAGCAACGATATTTTCGATATCTTGCCTAGTCATAAATTGATCTTCCTGATTGTGCTCAGATTGATTTACTTCGTTAACTGGTTCATTAATAGCAGGTTCCATCTGATATTTAATATATGTGAATTATTAGCACAAAATAGATAATAGCTATATGCAAATATAACACATGTATATTAAACATCCATTTCTATATCATATTTCTTTATTTTAGGCATCCGTACACATTGTTTTATCTTACACAAGTTTTATTTAGAGTTATTTTACACATTTATTTTATTATTATTATACAATCCCAGTTTTATCATCGCACTGCCCTTTGTGTGACACCTGGGTCACTGTGACCAGCAAACAAATATCAAATCAATGAAATATTGTGTTTCATACTTGGAATTTGTATAAATATATGTGATCTTTGCACATATCAATTCTTGTTCGATTTCGAACTCTACATCGCTTTCTGGAGAGTTATACGCCAACTAGTGCATAAACGTAATCTGTTTAATGCGACAAACACTCCGGAACATCAACATATACTTAACATACCTTAAATAACCTCTACATAACTTAGAAATAAGTTTTGAAGGCTTTGGTATGGCAAAATCAAGTTTAATCGCTTACAGGGAATAAATTCGACAAACTGCGAAAGCATGACAATTTGAACTGTAACGAACATTCCGGAACATGGCCATAAGTTAAACATACCATAAATATCCTTTACATAGCTTAGAAATAGGCTTTGAGGAGTTCGGTGTGCTAAAATAAACTTTTGGGTCATTCAGGGACTAAAAGCGTCAAAAAGTGCACAAGTTTGCATTTTCGCGCATAACTTACGTTCTGAATACATCTGGACATCCAAAAATTTATGTAAGCATTAAAATATTTTATTTTAGTGTTTGGCAAAAGAAATCCATTCGTCGCTTGATTTGGATCGTTTTTGCGTCCGTTACGACTTCCGTCGTAATTAACCGAACAACGCAACCGTACGACCAAACGAACCGACATCTGACATATTTTTTAGCATATTTTAAGTTTCCTATACTTTAACTTTATTTTAGAGCCTTGAAATGGGGTTAACGGGGCTTAAAAGTGCAAAAAAATCAAGTTTTACAAGTGCAGGGAGCATTTTTGAAATTTCTAACCAGATTCAATGAACCTAGTCCATTTTGAAGTGTTGATGGTTTAACCCATTGTTTTGAAAAACCATGGGCTGGTATTTAATGAACCTAGTCCATTATTAGGGGCTCCCATGGTTTTAGAAAACCATGGGCACACATGTAAGGTCCAGATCAAAGCTCAGTTTTCGATGAACGATCTTAACGGTTCTTGAATTCCTATAAATACCCACCCTCACTTCCTCCCAAAGCACACTTGAATCTGATTTTGGCTCTCTAAGTTGAAGTTTATGCTTCATACCTGAGAGTAAATCGGATCAAGAGCTTGCGGGGACCTTCTGTAAGTATTCTTTCGTTCTTTTCATTCGTTTTTGTCGTTAAAGTCAAACTGCGTTTGACTTTCTGCTTTGACCAGTTTATGGTCAACGCGAAGTTTGTTTGAACTTCATAACGTGAGCATAATCACGATGGTTATAGTCCCTAGTGACTATATCTACTGATTACCACGTTATCTAGGCTCAGTGACGAGTCGTAGTTTCAGCCAAAATGCGTTTTCTCGCGTATTTTGTAACCAAACTACTCTAGGATATCAAAACCGTTTGTTTTGATTTCAAAACTTGTTTTCTAACTTAGTTAATCATGTTTTAACATGCTTAGCTCGTCACTTTTAGTTTTGTGCTTGTCTAGGGTCGTAAAGGTAAGCGATCTAATCAATCGCTTATACTTTCGAACCCGACCCGTTTGGTCGATCATTAGGATCCGACCAAACATGTTAAGTGACCGTAGTAGCGTAGGGAATAACCTTCCGAGGTTATACCTTATGGTCACTTAGGTTTGATTAGTCGCATGATAGGTAGTTTATATGCCTTAGGTAACTTACCAAAATGCCCTTTTTACGCCAAAATTCATTTTAAGCCTATGTAACATAATTTTTTATATCTAAACTGATTTAGCAACAATATTAGACATGTTAAGGCATATTTTACTTATCATAGGGCTAGTTAGGCATTACGAACGCGTTTTATGCGAACGACGCGTTAAAGTAGCATAAGCTACCTAAACGGGTCGTAATGGGTCGTAAGCACTTAGGTTAGGTTTCATTTTAGTATGTAGGCTTTGTTAAACCATATTACACGAGTTCCCATACTCGTTTGGTTTACGAACCCTCATTCTATCTGATCCTCCGATTTAGGTCCGTTTATTAACATAGTTACCTATATTAGGTGCCGTTTGATTTCCGTGATCTCTAGCATTGTGTGGTTGTTACTCAAGGACTTCTAGGCAATCTCAAGTGAGTACATAGACCCCTCTTTTACTATTTTCAAACTGTTTTGGGGTGAAACACATGTGCCTACTTGTTACTTTCGTGCTTTCCTGTTTCCACATCTTATACTTGCTATGTTCATTAGTACACTTATAGTACATGATTTACATTACATTGTTTTGCTATGTATGTTTAGTTGGCGTACTTAGTACATTGTTTTACCTTACATTCTTGCTATGTATGTTGACTGAGCATGCTAGCACACTGATTTACATGACTTTTCCGCTTTGTATGTTTTACATTACATTTATGTTGCATATACTCATCCAGCATATGAACACATTTGTTTTACATTACACTTTGTTGCATATGCCCATCCAACATATGATCACATTATATTACATTTTGAACCATTTATAACCATTTGACTATGTGAACCGTTGTAACCATTTGATTATGTGAACCGTTTGTAACTGCTGAACCGTGTGAACCGTATTTGACCATACATAAACATTTCTACAATTGTTAAACATTACATTTTGGTGGTCGTTTGGGTAAGTGATTTAAGTAACGAGGCGACGTGTAATACGATAAAAACATGGTGGATACGCCGCTGGTACTTCCTATATATAAGTGCTTTTATGGTATTACATATGGTAGTGTTATTTAAACCATTTCAGTTAGACATATTACATCTACAATACAATCTTCACATAAACATCGTTTTTACAAATAACTTAACTTATACAAACTCATTTTACATGTTTATTCACTTAACCATACATTATTCTTTTATACATATATATCATTTGATTTATTTATCACTTTTCAAATGATTTATGAAAGCAAACACTCAACAAGATTCATGGCTACTTTTTAAACAGTTTCTTTAAATTCAAGTCATGAATCCTATTTTCACAAAACCTATGTATCTCACATGCATTTTTATGCTGACGTACCTATTTTCACATGTGTTTTTCAGGAACTGTTGCATAGGATGATCGCGACACACTTAGGCGGACCTGTGCCTTAGTGACTTAAAACGAAGCAAGAACTAGTTAAATTATGTTATGTACTCTTTGTTTCTTGTTTAAGACAATGTAACTCTCTTGTTTGATAAATAAAACGAAACTTTAATTTCCATGGTTGTGAAACAATTAATTCTGTTACAACACTCCCCGATGTTTCCGCCACGTTTCGTTGTTTTACATGGTCGGGGTGTGACAGAAAAGTTGGTATCAGAGCCAATGGTTATAGGGAATTAGGTTATTAGTAATGCTTTGACCTAGACTATAACCTTCCTAGGACCCTAACGCAAGAAGATTTGCATTTAGATTTTTAAAACAAAAACCGTCACCAATCCTTAGGTGATAACCGCAATGAGAACATCAATTCCGAATCCGCTTTGAAAATTAATCATCTGTTCATGGATGATTGATTACTAGGTTTTGAACCCTCTATTGTAAGGTTTTGAACCCGCTGTTATAAGGTTTTGAACCCCTTTGAATTTTCAAAATCTCGTCAAAGTTTTGGGTCCTAAATAGTGTGAACACGTGCAAACTGGAAGAGTGAATGCCTGTACCCTGGGTTTTCTGTCTAAGGCTAGAGCGTTCGTACAAATCCACATAATCAAACCAGTCACTCTTACCTGGGAACTTTTGGGGTGAGTGTCCACTTATAGGCGAGCATGTCTTCGCGATACATTATGAGGACCTACTTGCTTTGATTCAGCCTTTGTGTGTCGTTTGTTTGCTTCGTGGTTCAAACAAATGACCATCACCCATGATTTTGGTCGGTAGTTACAACATCCTATTCTTACCCAATGCCATTTCATTTGTTTTCTCTCTTATTTTCCCTTTTTTAAAATGCCTCCTCGACGCGACAATCAGACAGCGAATGCCGAACTGGCAGAAATCATCGCACAGCAAATGGCTGCTGCTTTCCCAAATCTTATTGCTCAACTGAACCAAGCCAACAACAACAATAATGCTCCATGCAATTTCAAGAGTTTAAATTCGGCTAAGCCACTCAAGTTTAGTGGTTCTGAGGGAGCAACTGGGCTCCTACGATAGTTCGAGAGCACTGAGAGTACATTTCATCATGTTCAGTGTCCTGATAATCGCAAGGTCGAGTTCGCTTCCAGTGTGTTTCTGAAGAGGGCTCTTACATGGTGGAACGGGGTGATGAGAGACCGTGGTGCCGAGGTTGCTTTAGCACAGACTTGGGCCGAGCTTAGGGCTCTTATGATGAAGGAATTTTGTCCTCGTCATGAGCTAAGGGCTCTAGAAAGGGAATTTGATGATCTTAAGCAAGATAGCGGTGAGCATCAAGCCTACACGGACCGTTACAAGGAGTTAAGTCTGTTATGCCCAAACATGGTCACGCCTCTGGATAAGGCAATCGAAAAGTACATTGATGGCCTCCCTGACTCAATATAAGACATTGTGACTGGTAGCAACCCTACTACAGTTAGACAGGCCATTGAGCTAGCTGCAACCTTGACTGAATCTCAGATCAGGAAAGGTAAACTTTTTCGAAAGGGTGACAAGAAACCAATCGAGGAATCAAAAACCATGGATGAACAGACTGAATCCCCTAAGAAGTCAAAGAAGCGAAAGGCTTCTCAGAACTTCACCGTGGTCGCTCACAATGGTCAAGCCGTCCCCAACCAACCAGCTCAACCCCCTGCTTGGAAGCCCTACAACGGAACTGCACCCTTGTGCAATCAATGTAACCTTCATCATCATGCTGGTGTGAAGTACCGCACATGCCAAGTTTGTGGACTTATAGGTCATACAGCAAGGGTTTGCCCAACTGCAGCTGCACCCAATCAAGTTAACAACAATCCTGCTCAAGGTCGTTTTCCTCCAGGTTCTTGTTTCAACTGTGGCGAGATGGGCCATTTCCGAAGAAATTGCCCAAAGCCTGCTAATGCGAATCCGGTGCAGGGATGAGCATCTGGCCGAACGGAAGACAACGTTGTTTAGAAATAATCACGTCTTATGTATTATTTTCTTTTACTGTCAAGGTCCATGAAACAGTTGTTATCGTTGTTTATAAATAAATCTTTTATTTACATTGCAATATATTTATGTGGTTGCATGTATAAACAACATATCCCCTACATTACCGACAATCAAGGAGCCGTAATCCTTGAAGAACAGACTACCCCCAAAATTCTTCCACTTTATGATCTCTTGCGTTTTCCACGAAAATCTTAAGTACCCGTTTCTTCCAAGGAAAACGAAGTACAAGGCGCAAGTTACAACTCTGGACGAATACCCACTCCTTAATGGGGTACCTAAGGATATTCCCGTAAGTCCTTAATTGTTGTATACCTTAATTCGAATGTGGTGATTCCTTGTAATCAAAAATCGAATTTTTAGAAGATCATCCTATCTTTTCAGATAGATGCTTGAGGACGTTGAAGTCCATCAACTGGGTTCCTGGTATGCCTTGAATACCCATGTTCAAATCAACGCCAAGTTAATAACAATCAATAACAAGATAATAACAATTAATAACCAAGAAAACAATTATGTGATTAAGTGCTTATGTGTTCCCTTTTATGTTTTTGTGTGATCCAATTATGTTATCCAAATCCTTGTAGAATCTTCCATATCTTCGTATAAGGGATTGATAGTAGGATACCCAAAGGTACTACCTAAAATCCTTAATGGACTTCTACGTTGTAGTTAAGTCCCTTGGATTATAAAGTACTACTCCATAATTAGACCCCTTGAGTGGTCTAGTTAAACAGATTTATCCAAAAAAATCTGGTTAGGAATATCATGTGATGATATAGCTGAAAGGACTCCTTGGTGGCCTAATTAAAAAGATCATCTGTCGATCTAATTAAAAGGACCCTATGGTATTCTAGTCACCCTCATCACAGGTTTGATTTTCTTCCCCTAAACAATTACAAAACAAACTGTGCAGACTGTGCAAGGAATTACGTAATTATGGATGCATACATAATTATGGAATTTAGTGCACAAGAATCACAGCAAGTTCTGTCATGTATCTAGAGTTAACCCAATTCATTTCCAACTCTTATGAAGCAACCATTGAAAATGACTCCATCTGTTCATTTTTGTTTCTAAAGATTATCCGTTGAGGAAATGAATATCCGTTTGTCTAATCCTTCATTTCCATTTTTGATGAAGCAACCGTTGAAAATGACTCCGTTAGTTCATTTTCGTTTCTGAAGATTATCCGTTGAGGAAATGAATATCCGTTTGTTAAATCCTTCATTTCCGTACCTGAGGAAGCAACCATTGAAAATGACTCCGTTAGTTCATTTTCGTTTCTGAAGATTATCCGTTGAGGAAATGAATATCCGTTTGTTAAATCCTTCATTTCCGTACCTGAGGAAGCAACCGTTGAAAATGACTCCGTTAGTTCATTTTCGTTTCTGAAGATTATCCGTTGAGGAAATGAATATCCGTTGTTAAATCCTTCATTTCCGTACCTGAGGAAGCAACCGTTGAAAATGACTCCGTTAGTTCATTTTCGTTTCTGAAGATTATCCATAGAGGAAATGAATATCCGTTTGTTAAATCCTTCATTTCCGTACCTGAGGAAGCAACCGTTGAAAATGAATCTGTTAGTTCATTTTCGTTTCTGAAGATTATCCGTTGAGGAAATGAATATCCATTTGTTAAATCCTTCATTTCCAATTCTGAAGAATATCCGTTGAGGAAAATGACTCCGTTTGTTCATTTTCGTTCTGAAGAGTATCCGTCGAGGGAAATGAATATCCGTTGATTATTCTTTCATTCCCGTTTCTAACGAAGAACCCATTGAGGAAAATGAATCATCCATTCATTTTCACTTCTGAAGAATATCCGTTGAGCGAAAAGAATATCCGTTTAGTTAACTCCTTCATTTTCCATTTTCGAAGAACCCGTTGAGGAAATTGACTCCGTTCGATCATTTTCGCTTCTGAAGAATATCCGTTGAGGAAAATGATAGGATTATTCCTTGCGTATCGCTGATGATCATTTAACACAAAGTCACAGACAGACTCCTAGGAATAAATTTCGGGATGAAATTTCCTAAAGTAGGGGAGACTGTGACACCTGGGTCACTGCAACCAGCAAACAAATATCAAATCAATGAAATATTGTGTTTCATACTTGGAATTTGTATAAATATATGTGATCTTTGCACATATCAATTCTTGTTCGATTTCGAACTCTATATCGCTTTCTGGAGAGTTATACGCCAACTGGTGCATAAACGTAATCAGTTTAATGCGAAAAACACTCCGGAACATCAACATATACTTAACATACCTTAAATAACCTCTACATAACTTAGAAATAAGTTTTGAAGGCTTTGGTATGGCAAAATCAAGTTTAATCGCTTACAGGGAATAAATTCGACAAACTGCGAAAGCATGCCAATTTGAACTGTAACGAACATTCCGGAACATGACCATAAGTTAAACATACCATAAATATCCTTTACATAGCTTAGAAATAGGCTTTGAGGAGTTCGGTGTGCTAAAATAAACTTTTGGGTCATTCAGGGACTAAAAGCGTCAAAAAGTGCACAAGTTTGCATTTTCGCGCATAACTTACGTTCTGAATACATCCGGACATCCAAAAATTTATGTAAGCATTAAAATATTTTATTTTAGTGTTTGGCATAAGAAATCCATTCGTCGCTTGATTTGGATCGTTTTTGCGTCCGTTACGACTTCTGTCGTAATTAACCGAACAACGCAACCGTACGACCAAACGAACCGACATCCGACATATTTTTGAGCATATTTTAAGTTTCCTATACTTTAACTTTATTTTAGAGCATTGAAATGGGGTTAACGGGTCTTAAAAGTGCAAAAAAATCAAGTTTTACAAGTGCAGGGACCATTTTTGAAATTTCAAACCAGATTCAATGAACCTAGTTCATTTTGAAGTGTTGATGGTTTAACCCATGGTTTTGCAAAACCATGGGCTAGTATTCAATGAACCTAGTCCATTATTAGGGGCTCCCATGGTTTTAGAAAACCATGGGCACACATGTAAGGTCCAAATCAAAGCTCAGTTTTCGATGAACGATCTTAACGGTTCTTGAATTCCTATAAATACCCACCCTCTCTTCCTTCCAAAGCACACTTGAATCTGATTTTGGCTCTCTAAGTTGAAGTTTATGCTTTATACCTGAGAGTAAATCGGATCAAGAGCTTGCGGGGACCTTCTGTAAGTATTCTTTCGTTCTTTTCATTCGTTTTTGTCGTTAAAGTCAAACTGCGTTTGACTTTCTGCTTTGACCAGTTTATGGTCAACGCGAAGTTTGTTTGAACTTCATAACGTGAGCGTAATCACGATGGTTATAGTCCCTAGTGACTATACCTACTGATTACCACGTTATCTAGGCTCAGTGACGAGTCGTAGTTTCGGCCAAAATGCGTTTTCTCGCGTATTTTGTAACCAAACTACTCTAGGATATCAAAACCGTTTGTTTTGATTTCAAAACTTGTTTTCTAACTTAGTTAAGCATGTTTTAACATGCTTAGCTCGTCACTTTTAGTTTTGTGCTTGTCTAGGGTCGTAAAGGTAAGCGATCTAATCAATCGCTTATACTTTCGAACCCGACCCGTTTGGTCGATCATTAGGATCCGACCAAACATGTTAAGTGACCATAGTAGTGTAGGGAATAACCTTCCGAGGTTATACCTTATGGTCACTTAGGTTTGATTAGTCGCATGATAGGTAGTTTATATGCCTTAGGTAACTTACCAAAATGCCCTTTTTACGCCAAAATTCATTTTAAGCCTATGTAACATAATTTTTGATATCTACACTGATTTAGCAACAATATTAGACATGTTAAGGCATATTTTACTTATCATAGGGCTAGTTAGGCATTCCGAACGCGTTTTACGCGAACGACGCGTTAAAGTAGCATAAGCTACCTAAACGGGTCGTAATGGGTCGTAAGCACTTAGGTTAGGTTTCATTTTAGTATGTAGGCTTTGTTAAACCATATTACACGAGTTCCCATACTCGTTTGGTTTACGAACCCTCATTCTATCTGATCCTCCGATTTAGGTCCGTTTATTAACATAGTTACCTATATTAGGTGCCGTTTGATTTCCGTGATCTCTAGCATTGTGTGGTTGTTACTCAAGGACTTCTAGGCAATCTCAAGTGAGTACATAGACCCCTCTTTTACTATTTTCAAACTGTTTTGGGGTGAAACACATGTGCCTACTTGTTACTTTCGTGCTTTCCTGTTTCCACATCTTATACTTGCTATGTTCATTAGTACACTTATAGTACATGATTTACATTACATTGTTTTGCTATGTATGTTTAGTTGGCGTACTTAGTACATTGTTTTACCTTACATTCTTGCTATGTATGTTGACTGAGCATGCTAGCACACTGATTTACATGACTTTTCCGTTTTGTATGTTTTACATTACATTTATGTTGCATATGCTCATCCAGCATATGAACACATTGTTTTACATTATATTTATGTTGCATATGCTCATCCAGCATATGAACACATTTGTTTTACATTACACTTTGTTGCATATGCTCATCCAACATATGAACACATTATATTACATTTTGAACCATTTATAACCATTTGACTATGTGAACCGTTGTAACCATTTGATTATGTGAACCGTTTGTAATTGTTGAACCGTGTGAACCGTATTTGACCATACATAAACATTTCTACAATTGTTAAACGTTACATTTTGGTGGTCGTTTGGGTAAGTGATTTAAGTAACGAGGCGACATGTAATACGATAAAAACATGGTGGATACGCCGCTGGTACTTCCTATATATAAGTGCTTTTATGGTATTACATATCGTAGCGTTATTTAAACCATTTCAGTTGGACATATTACATCTACAATACAATTTTCACATAAACATCGTTTTTACAAATAACTTAACTTATACAAACTCATTTTACATGGTTATTCACTTAACCATACATTATTCTTTTATACATATATATCATTTGATTTATTTATCACTTTTCAAATGATTTATGAAAGCAAACACTCAACAAGATTCATGGCTACTTTTTAAACAGTTTCTTTAAACTCAAGTCATGAATCCTATTTTCACAAAACCTATGTATCTCACATGCATTTTTATGCTGGCGTACCTATTTTCACATGTGTTTTTCAGGAACTGTTGCATAGGATGATCGCGACACACTTAGGCGGACCTGTGCCTTAGTGACTTAAAACGAAGCAAGAACTAGTTAAATTATGTTATGTACTCTTTGTTTCTTGTTTAAGACAATGTAACTCTCTTGTTTGATAAATAAAATGAAATTTTAATTTCCATGGTTGTGAAACAATTAATTCTGTTACAACACTCCCCGACGTTTCCGCCACGTTTCGTTGTTTTACATGGTCGGGGTGTGACACTTTGTCAACTATTTCCTTAGTAACGATGTTCCCTCTCATCGTATTTCCAGGAGATCTGCTCTCCTATTCCCCTGATCCTATTACCGGCATCCATCAGTTCTTCGCCGAAATGGCGAAGTTCGGCTAAGTTTTCATTACTCATGGGCGGGTTTAGCATAGGTTCTGGGTCGAATTATGGGAAAAAGGTATAAGGGTTGTTGAGAAGGTTTTGGAACTGCCAATCATTAGTCCACCACTCATCCATTTGTCCCAGAGGTTGGGTGTGGATCAGAGGGTCTGGAATGGCTGGCTCTAGGTTTATCGGGAGTTGAGTTTCAGCTGGATAAGGGTAAAGGTTATTATTAATTGGCCTAAGGATATCGCAGCCGGACAGAATGCGATCCAATTCCTGGTGTAATGGCAACTCCTCTGTCTGCCTAGAACTCTCCCCGGTTTCTCTTACTACTTGCTTAGAATTTTCCCCAGTTTCCATTTCTACTGGTCTAGCATTTTCCTCAATTTCTACCCCTTTCCCTTTATCCAAAGGATTTTCTATTTTGGGAAGTCTCTTGGCTGGTTTCCTTCTACGTACACGCCTCCAACCTACAAATCTCCTCTTTTTCTTAGGCTTGGGTTTCTCCGGAGGTGGAGCACAAAATTCCATTGGTTCTTCTACATCAGCGATGTAACCAGTAAAGTCTCGGGAAACTTCTATTTTCACCGGATACAGATTGAGATTCTGAAGGGCTTCAGATAACTCATTCATGCTGTGTAGCATATATGCAAAATGCACACAAAATGCTAAGTTAAAATTTTATAATAAAATATACACTCAAGTATTATTGCATACCATGAAACTAATGTAATACAGAGAGAACTGAAATAAAAACATACTAGGTTTTTATTGGAAATTCATTTATTTACTAGGTAGTCTGGTAGATGGTATGGGTGCTAAAATAGGTCAGGATTTTTAAATATTAGCATTTACTGCTACAGTTGCTAGCATATAGAGATCTGCCCATTTTTCGTCTAATTTATCTTCCCATGGTGGGTTTTTGTCTATTTCCTGAATTTCCTGAATTTCCTTGGGGTGTGCTTTCTTTCTTTTCTCTTGACTTTTCCTAATAATTAAACTTCTTTTATTAGGGGAAAGTGGTTCCTCATAGTGTGCCTTACGGACAAATATTCCTTCCTCAGAACTTGCAGAGTGTTATGAGGATGATGATCCTTTTTCTTTCGGTGCAGTATCTAATTTACGATAGATATCCGAAAGTCTTTGTTTACCCATACTGTAATTAATCAAATAATAAATCACATAATCACAAAATGGCAATTAGTAAAATTAAGTATTTTCATAAATACTTAATTGGCTTAAATCAGTGGCTTGAAACAGTGGCTCTGATACCACATTTTCCTGTCACGGCCCCAGCCCCGGTTTGACCCGGCCCGGAGCCGCGGGACAGGAACCCGTGGTATTTAATTAAAGTGACAGCGGAAGACTTTAACAGGATCTTTTTAAAACTGAAAATGCCCAATTATTTTATTTCATAACTTGGAATAAACCCCGTAGTTTATAATACAGTGATTTCACTAGGAAATCTTTATTTTACAAAACATGTTTCTTTATTTATATTGAGCCACTTTCTCAAGCTTGTAGTGCTTCGCGGCACTTTTCCTGGATCATAACAGATTACCTGAAACATGTTTGAAAAATGTTTTGTCAGCGGGGAAATACTGAGTGAATCATTCATTTTGCATAAAATGGCACTTTTGTTATAATCTACAGTATTAAGAGCGATTACAATGTTTCCTGATATCAACCAATTGCCCACAGTATTTGTCACTCGACCGGATCTGTGACTATGGTCATATCACGATTGGGTCCTGTCACCCAATAGTGACGTATTTCATGATTTAGGTACGCCCACCTAATTCTCATGATTTAGGTACGCCCACCTAACTACAGTAGTAATGTATACAATACCCCAAATACCGGCTGTAAATTGGTGATTACAAAGACTTAATCCCTGTAATTATAACCTTAAAAATAAACATGACTTTGAAAGTAATTAGGTAAAAAGAGAATGACTCACATTGCAGATTTAACGGGCAAAGCTTAAGCCTACTGATTTAGCCTGATAACCTAATTTTAATAACATGCACACGAACTTGGTTAGTAACTAATACAGCATTTACGATAACTCACGAGATTAACCTTCACAACGAATGACAAAGTGCGATACTTAAACATCCATCGAGTTGACGACGAATGACAAAGCATAAACCCTAATGTGGGCAGCACTTAAACATCCATTGGATAGTTTAATCGATCGGACATTGAATCGTAGCAACGATTGAGTTAATACCCGGTATCGGAGCAGCGCCTAGCTAATATTGAAAGTATTTTCGACTTCAGAGTAACAAGAATTCGTTTTTGAACTTTGTTTTTGACACCAACAGACTGTGCATGTAACAAGCTATTTATAGCTGATTTTGAGGCCTCACGCGGCCCGCGTAAACCACCCCCCATATCTTACGCGGCCCGCGTGGCCGCCTAGTCTACGTATAGGTTTGCATGGTCATGGGGTAGGGTTGACAGATGGGTTATACATGGATCCTGATACTTATCCGGTCAAACCAACGGTTGACGCGGCCCGCGTAAGGTAAGGCTAACCTTTACGCGGCCCGCCTGAAACCACCAATTCTTGAATTTCTTGATTTTTAAGTATGGCTAGGGTTTCAGGGGTCCAGGTTCCGACTTGTGAGTTATTATGGGACTATTTTGAAGGTCCTTACACAATGGATAAGATTCTTCAAATCCATGACAACTTACTCAAAGCTAGAAGTCGATAAAAGAGTTATGCCGACAAGAGACGCAAACCGTTAGAGGTTAATGTTGGTGATCATGTACTACTCAAGGTATCTCCTTGGAAAGGAGTAGTTCGTTTTGGTAAAAAGGGAAAATTGCCCCTCGCCATGTTGGTCCTTTCAAGATACTTGAGAGGATTGGCAAGGTGGCTTATCGACTCGATTTACCTCATGAACTCAACAACGTTCATCCAACGTTTCACGTCTCGAATCTCAAGAAGTGTCTAGCTGAAGAAGGACTTCAAGTTCCTCTCGAAGATCTCCAAATCAACAACACTTTGCATTTCATGGAGAAACCCGTCGAAATCTTGGACCAAGGAGTCAAGAAATTGAGGTGCAGTCAAATTCCTATCGTTAAGGTTCGATGGGAAGGAAAACGTGGCGTTGAATTTACTTGGGAACTTGAGAGTGATATTAAGACCAAGTATCCACAACGTTTCATTACTTCTTCCTAAATTTCGGGACAAAATTTCCTAAAGGAGGGGACACTGTAACGCCCTGCTTTTTCGTACTTTCCTTAATTAGCAAGCATCGTTTGTAATTCTATTTTTGGAAGTCTTGCATTCTTGTAATCGTCTTTTCGTTGTAATCACTGTAAAATCCGAGACTTGGATCATAATGAAACTCGTATTTTCTTTACATTCATGTTATACACATTCCATACTTGTTCATACATTTGGTGATGATAATGTAAAGAAAAAAAATGAAGATCCAAGCGCTTCAAGTCTTGATAAAGTGCTTCAAGTGTGTCCCCAAGTCTTGCAAATGCTTTGAATCATCCATGAACCTCCATGATTATATGAATTTCTTGAGTTTGAAGCCTGAAAAAAAAATGAAGGTGGGAGTGATTGGGTGAGCCGATTTTAGAGAGAGAGAGATGAGGGAGATGAAAAGTTTTGAGTTTTGTTGGAAATGTGAATGAGGTGGAGTGTTTAGGGACTTGTTTGATTACACTCTTACACCTCTCCATACACTAATTATCTTTACAAATCAACCAATACATCAAACTAAGGTGAGTAATGGGGGACCCACCCCAGAACCGTGAGAAAGGGGGGTAGTGGTTTTGTTTATTTTTTTTTTATAAAATCTTGATATATTTTATAAACCTTCTAAACTTTGGTAAATTTATATGATTAGTTTTTTTATAAAAACTAACTATCCAACATATTAAAGTGAGGTTATATTATGTCCAACTAGCTCACTAGACTTATTATTTCGTTGTTCGGTTGATAGACTCGGTTCAGGTTTCAGTTTCGTACCGGGTCCAATACCGAAATTTTAAATTAATTATGTAATTTGTTCACACAAATATTCTTATGATATTTTTATTGTCCATATTTATTAACTAGTTTTTCTGGACTAGTAAACTTGTTATTTTGGACAAAGTTCCTGTACCGACTCTGTTGTCGGGTAATTACTGAACTAGTTGTGTAGCCTTAAATAATAAGATTTGTATATGGATTTTTGTGTTGTTTTAATAACCCAAATATTATTTACAATAAATAATATTCATTTTTTGGATTTTTCAGACAATTGTTGTATTGTTCTGCAAAGTGTCGTACACTTCTGCAGAATCACGGAGTTCATCTGCGGACCGAACAATTTTAATGTTTACATAAAATTTTTAGAAGTATTAATCATAAATTACTTCTAACTATTGTTTTCATGTAATTTGTTTAAAGATGTATTAGATATACAAAAGGATAATAATAACAAATAATAATAACAATAATAATAATAATAATAATAATAATAATAATACAAACAACACAATATTCGTTTGTAAAATTGTACAAACACATCTTATATAGGATAAATTTCGCACAAGACTATAATGTCAGGAAAGCTCTTAACCTTCCAAGAGGTGATATATCTCTGAGGGATCTAGGAAAACATGGTGACACGAGACGTATATATGAATAATAAAAATCTAAAATAACTAATCAATACCATTAGTTGTGATTTTGTTTATGTTATGTTTAGTATTTCGTATTTTATTTTCATCGTACACTTATTTCAATGAATCACAAAATGTAACTTGTGAGTAGATCTTTTCCTAATTCCCCTTTTTTATCATTTAAATGTTTTGGGGTGTATCATGTGCATTGTTTCGTCAGTTCAAGTTTTCATTATCCAACTACATGCAAGTTTCAATTGTGTAATTATGTGGTAGTTGTAGTTGTTTATTGTTTGTGTTACTAACCATTGTCGCTAACCAAAATCGCAAGTAATTTTCACATGGATCTGTAGGCTGACTAGGTTCCCCATGGCCATGGGTTGTAGCTTAGTATCACCACCACATTTAGATTTGCTCATCGGTGGGCTTGAGTATCATATTTACACTTACACTGTTATCATCACCGCATTACCGGACTTTTACATTATCACATCATCATGATTGGTTGGTTGGTTGGTTGTGTTTGGTTTGACTATTTGGATTATTTGTTTATCAAATAATTGCCATTGAATCACATGTTAACATATGAAGATCGAGCACTCATATTGTTTGATATTAGTTTAGAAGATATGATGGGAGCTTAATCTAAACTCAAATATTCGTAAGTTCCAATGGTAGCTTTTACTTGGCTGTACAGATTGGCATAAATATCTAGTAAAAACCAAGTCAAGTAAACTAATGGTACACACACGCCAGTCATCTATCATCAATCTATATGGACACAAATAGCATCATTTTGTGGACGTAAATGAGACTGATGGATGAATAAATCAATTTAGAATAAGTCAAGGTTAACTGTCCATCCAATGTTAGTGGACATAGATAGAGAAGTCTTTAATGAGCTTTCATTTCAAGTTAGAAAACCAATCAAAATTGGGACCAATTTGTAAAGAAACAAGTAGAAATCAGTCATTTATAGTCGACTCTGAACAGGTCCAAGTAAACTATGAAAGGTGTATAATTAAATCAGTCAAATTAAAATCATATATGATTTATGGATACCAAGTGAACTATAATTTTTTCTTAGAGTCTAAATTATTCATTTTTCAATCATATAATTTGATAGTTTTAAGTGATAAAATCATAGAACCACAACCATTGGATGGCCTGATCGTAAATCGATCATCATAATGTATACACCCATAGGCATTCAAGAAATATTTATATATTTTATTTTTATAGTCAATATATATAAACTATATTTTATTTTTATCGTCAATATATATAATCTCTTTCAATTGTTTTGGGATTTTGGGCAAAAACTATATTTTATTTTTATCGTCAATATATATAAACTCTTTCAATTTTTTTGGGATTTTGGCATCTAGCTTTCTGCAAGCCAGCTCAAGTTTATCGGTAGGATTTCAAATTTAAATTAATATCAACGAATAACTTAGAAAAAAAAATATATCCAATCCTCGTACTTGTAAGTTTCTTAATCATTAGAGTTATAATTATATTGTAAACAAACATGTTGTAATTCTTACGCTACTAAAATATTATGTATAATAATAAATTTGTTATCATCGTTCAAAAAATAATAATAAATTTGGTATATGTATTATGTTATCTTATTTATAAAGCACCAAATTCCATACATTTTCTACTATTTTTTAAAGAAATATCTAACCAATTAACTTTTTTTACTGGAATTTGGTGATTTGAATAGATGATTTTTCTTTAATTTACTACTTTTATAAATTAATTATTGAAAGTTGTAAGTAGAAAAAAGTATGCTTGATTGTTTATAGATAAAAATAAAATAAAATATGTGGACGTAAGTGAGGCCATTTTGTCAAGTAAAGGAGTGGAAGAGAGTTTTGGTTTAGGATAATAAGACCAAGTTGCAGAACAATTTATAAGAAGTCGAGATAATAAATGAGACCGTTTTAGAATAAATCAATCAAGTTATCATCCCCACACCCTCAGTGGCGGACCCAGAAATTTTTCCATGGGGTGCGGAACATTTTTAAAAATTTTAGGCCCCAAGGACGATAAAGAGAGCAGGATAGAATAAATCAATCAAGTTATCATCCCCACAGCCTCACTGACTGTTCACTGTTGTCGCTGTTGATGTTTTGATCGCTGGCGTGCAAGGACGATAAAGAGAGCAGGATAGAATATATAAGGGTTTTAGGCTTGTTTATTTTATTTTAGTTTGAAATATTGTTTATTTGTTTTGTTTGTTTATTGGGCTAAGACTTAGTAGCGGGCTAGTTAAATGTATTGGGTATTTGGGTTTAGTTATTTAGGTATTAAAAGTAATATAATCTAGGTAGTATTTTTTATAAAATAAGAGTTTACTAAAGAATATTTTTAAAATATAAATTGATAACACTTTTTACCTAAGGGGTACGGACGAAAAAGTCCAAGGAGTGCACGGTGTGTAGTTCAATTAGTTTGAAATTAATTTTTTTCTTGGAATGCATAATAAATAATTTTTCGCGCTCTGTTGTGAGTTTGAAACGTGATATAACTTTAACATCGAAAGGTAGATAACTAGCAGGTGTTAAAATCTTTAACGCCCGATTTCAACCACTTTTACATCATTATCAAACTAGCGAAAAAATCTACGTCAAAACATTAAGAAAAATAAGCATGTAATGTTAGGTCGATTTTGAATAGAGTTTATATGTATAGATAGATAAAAATAAGATTAAAAGTATTTACGTATAAAAAGTAAAAATAATTTTTAAAACTATTTATTTATTATAAGGCTGAAGGGTGCGGGGGTCGTGTTTATCAATTAACATGGTATTATAGCTCTACTCGATCCATGTTTATACGTGTTTATCAATTAATATGGTATTAGATCTCTATTCGATCCATGTTTATTGTTTTCAATTACGTATGAGTCTGTAGTAAGCACTAATTTGTTGGATATTGTATTGCATATCAGCGGAAGCATTACCCGTATTCAATGAATTGGTTTGCATTGTGTATTATGATTAAACACGATAACAGAGTATGAATGAAAGGAACAAGGAGAAACAGTTTTGTTGGACAATTCGAAGGAAATTAAATTGTCTTGATACCAGACATATTTTATGGTTATTACATATATATACAAGAGATGTTGGCGGTTGAAATATGGCGGGAGTAACCGTCATTTGAAACAATGTCTTCCTTCAACCGTCGGATCCCTTCGATTATTCGTTACATTACATATCTTTGATAAGTAAAATACTAATTATATAATAATCATACATAATTAAGTTTATATAAACTAACACACTCCCCTAAACTTGATTATGCTTAGAAGAGTGCATAAAAACACTCCGATTAGCTTCATCCATGGCCTTCATAGCTTGTTTGAAATCGAAACGACGCCGCTTCTGAATTTTCCTCATTCCTTCCCAGTCATTTCCAGCAAACAGGGCATAGTGATGAAGTGTCTCTCCTTCTTGAACATCTCCCTCGCTCTTCCTCCTTTCTTGATCATAATCAGACGGACCTTCGTCATCTTCAACTATCTCCTTTTCTATCACCTTTCCTTGAACCGTTTTGAACTTGTAATAATAGACTAGAACGTCCAGATACATTGCATAGATAATCCTCATTAACTCTCCATCGTTATAGTCATATCCCATGTCTTTTGCTACTACTGCCCATAGATTGTTATCGGTAACATTCTTGTACCCTCCATCTCGTTTAACTACCATATATAAATCAAGCAAATCTACCTTCCTATTATCAGCTGAAAATGGTGGAATCGGTCGAGTAGAGATTCCAAGTTTAATTTTGATAAACCATTCTAACATTTCCTCAAACTTGATCTCTAATTCATGCTTATATTTAAACAAGAATTCCCCATCTTCCAACATGTCTAATAGTGATTTGCAGTGAGAAAATCATGAAACTCCATGGCTTGTATGATCATTACGTTCCAATCGGGTTCAAGTGAAGATAAGTGTAAATTTTCGAAATACGAATTTAGATAATCTTCCTTGTATTCTTCATTTGTGGAATTATGATCGATTACTCTTTGTTTTTCTTTCATTCCAATTTCTTCTTCTCTTGTTAATCCAGTTATATCATTCACGGTATTCGTAATCGGGGCACTAAACATGGGATAGATTTTGCATCTTTCTCCGGTTTTCTTAACTGTATAACCTTGTAATACCAGTTGATCCATGCTTAATACATTGCGATCTAATTCTGGTGTATAAAATACACTTTGAATACGTAGAGTTTCATTCCCTGGTTTAACCTCTACGGCCCCTACACCCCGGATAAACAAAAAATTGTCTTCCCCAGTTTTTTGTTTCTACCCCAACCACGTGTTTAATCCGTTTAAACACATTAAGATTACCGGCAAAGTGATGAGTAAAAACTGTACTTACATACCATATATCACCCCATTGTCCGCCTTCGGTGCCGCTGTATACCCATGTATATTGCTTGTCGGATTAACTGAGTCGCCTCATCATTTTTCTTTACTTTGCACAAGATGATCCGATGTCCGGGTTCATGACAATAGTAACACAGTTTAACGTGTGATACTTTCTTTTGCTTTTCGATCTTTTCTTCAGAGCAGCGATCACATGGGAGAAGTGTTGATGAGGATTGCATAATTCGATTTCCCACCGTGGCTCTGATACCACTATGTTGGATATTGTATTGCATATCTGCGGAAGCATTACCCGTATTCGATGAATTGGTTTGCATTGTGTATTATGATTAAACACGATAACAGAGTATGAATGAAAGGAACAAGGAGAAACAGTTTTGTTGGACAATTCGAAGGAAATTAAATTGTCTTGATACCGGACATATTTGCCGGTTATTACATATATATACAGGAGATGTTGGCGGTTGAAATATGGTGGGAGTAACCGTCATTTGAAACGATATCTTCCTTCAACCGTCGTATCCCTTCGATTATTCGTTACATTACATATCTTTGATAAGTATAATACTAATTACATAATAATCATACATAATTAAGTTTATATAAACTAACATAATTGGTGTAAACGTTTAGTTATTAAGCACTAATTGAGGGTGAGTAATTTTGAGAAAATGTGATTGTAAATAATTGAATAATGTATATAAAATTAGGTAAAGTGGTAAATATTGGATTGGTATAGAAGTATGAGATGTTTGATTTTAGTATGTCTGCCTGTTGATGAAGTTGTTGATGAATTTGAGGGAGAATTTGAAGTCACCAAACACTATCAACATTTACGATATATGGACCAAAGAGCATAAATGGAATAACGGGCTAAGAAAAACCAACTCTATTAACAGGCTAAGAAAAACCAGCTCAATGGAGTTAGGTGTTATGAACACTATGGGTCTGGGCCCAACTAACATTTACAACCCATAACCAAGCAGCCCATTTCAAGGACCATCTGAGATTTATCATCTTGTTGATTAGTGAATATCATTTCGCTTCATTAGGATATAACTCCCGTAAGTTCCTAGCATCAGAAACTTAGCTGCAAGTCTCGTTACCTAATGAGCAAGTAAAATTTGATCCAATATTCATATGTAAGAAGGCCCGGTGCAATAGATATCAATGTTGTCCTTCGCGGACACTTAGTTTCAAAAGTCATGCTTAAGAAGCGAGGCGATCGGAAAAACGCCTCAGGGTCTAGAGGCGGCGCATGTGGGTCAAAATTAGGGTCTGGAGGAGGCTAGAATGTAACAACTGAAAGCCCGAAGAGATTATGAATCGGTTTACTTTTTGAAGGTTAATATGTAAATGGGACGAGAGAGATGAAGCTTTTGGTTGTACATAGAGCAATGTCTCGCGTATGTGAAGCTCTCACCTAGTGCCTCGGCTTTTGGGACATAAACGCCTCAGAGGGCCTCATGTATCTTTTAAAACAAACTTGGACACACATGTTAATCGTTGAATCTTTGTATTGTGTTTACTCTCTCGCTCGGTTTGTGTCGTAACGAGGATTCCGCACCCGTTACGGCATCCGAAACAAGGAATCATCGTAGTCCGGCGATCCGTATCGGGACCTACAAGTGGTATCAGAGCGTAAGGCTTGATTTCTTGTTGAAAACCGAGTTGTCGGTGAGGTTTTTGAGCGACTGCTGAAGTTATATTGAACAAAAACTCAAAGCCCATTTTTATCGGATAAAAATACGGATTAACACTCACAAATCTGATGTTATCGGTTGATGCTCTATGATAAAACTTGTTAAAAACGAGTGGATATTATCAAAAATACAAGTTTTATTGAGTTTGGAAGTGAACATTATAATCCACCATTTTTTCCGGCGAGCAAGGTCACCGGAAAAAGTTGCCGGAAAAGAATTTTGTCTGATTGTATTTTTTTATTATAAAGCAGGCATTTCCATCACCTGACTTTGATGTGAAGTTGGTAACGAAACGACACATATTTAGAAGCCCATTTCATTAAAAAGATTGTTTCATCAAGCCCACAATCAGTTGGACTTTCTAACATAGTGTCGATCGGCCAGTCTTGTTTTGGTTGTTTAGCCCACCATCACTGTAAACCCAAAAATAGTTTAATCTGAAGCCCATTTTTATTTCTTTTTCTTTCTAAATCTTAAGGCACATTTCTATATTACTTAAGGTAGAAACCTCTTGTTTTAAAAACTTTTGTAATTTACGTGACACTATATAACTTAAAGTATAGTCTTTGGTTTTTACACCACCACCCACTTACTTTAAAAACTTTTATTTTTAGCTTATTGTTTTGTAATTTACATTTTTGACATATTGTATTTTCCTTTTTTACCTTTATATTTTTAGTTTTTTACCTATACTTTGGTATTTACGTTTTTTGCACATATGCTTTATACTGACCATTCAACTTATAAACTTCGTACTTTTACGTTTTGATGTAAATTTGGTATACGCTTCCGTGCTTTATTTTGTGTTTCCTACATATGAATCGGGTCGCATATAATACGTTTTTACTTGAGGGTATAAATTGGAGTTAATTGGATCGCATATAATACATTATAATTGTACGGTATAAACTCAATTTACACTATGTTTTGATCCAATAGCAATGCAGCTATAGGTTACATTGAGTTCAATCGGATATATCAAAACGCACATTTTCATGTGATTAATGCATCACATAACGCTTTGATTAATCCGTTCAACGTTTGCGATGTACCCGCGCCGCAACGCGCACAGGTCCTATTACTAGTTCATCTGAAAGTCCATATCTCATTTTAACTTAGTAAATCATCTATACATATAATAAAAGAAACCAATTGATGGACACGTGCTGATATGAGAGGCATCTACTTTTTAGTTTTCCTGCCATATATCTATGTTTATTTTTATTTTAAAAATTACAAGTTTTAAAATAATTTATCAAGTTATCCCATATTTTAAGTCGACGTTTATCTATAACTATATCTCTATATTTATATTTATATTTATATTTATATTCTAATATAATCTTTATACTTATCTTTATTTTATTATTTTGTGAGTAAATTGTACAAAACGTCCTTTATGTTTCCTCAAACTTGCAGGTTCCAGCCTTAATGTTTAAAACTTGCTAAAAACATCCTTTAAGATTATTTTTGTTGCTGGTTTAATCCTTTATGACTAACCAAGTTAATTATCTTAGTTTATTTCCCTCACATGCCTAACATGTGAGGGTCTCACTATTGTTTGATGACCGACATCAACTGACTCGCAAAATGGAACGGAGATGTGGTGCAAATGCAAAACTGCTTG
Organism: Helianthus tuberosus; assembly: GCA_030545235.1. Classification (NCBI taxonomy): domain Eukaryota; kingdom Viridiplantae; phylum Streptophyta; class Magnoliopsida; order Asterales; family Asteraceae; genus Helianthus; species Helianthus tuberosus. Next base: position 199,156,325 of record CM060369.1, read on the forward strand.
AAACCCAAGCAAAATTGCCTCTGTTTTCACCGGAGACGTAGTCCAAACACAATTGGATCTCTTAAATTTATGGGGCCATTCACATGGAGCAAATCCCTTTTCATTCCGAGCTATCAACATCCACTCGGAGGAGAGATCCAGCCCGCGTTTCACTGACTAATTGCCAAACAAGCCATATTTGCAGGTTGATAGCCTCACGTTAGTTATGTATGTGAATTCAAATTGAAAAGTGCATATCATTTTTTGTAATGGTTTTTTTCTTTAGTTTTGATTACTTGATTGAGATTACATGTATTAAACATGGAAGAATAAAAACTAATATTTAGGTACAAAGCAATGGGTCGGGAAAGTAGAAATAAGTGGATTTAATGGATTGAATGTATGTGGGTGCAAAATTTGCTTTCTTTGAATTGTGAATTGATTCATTTCATACTCAAAAGTCTCTAATGGCGGTGGCTTAGGGCCTGTGGCCTTTTTTTTATACTTAATAATAATAACTATTTAATATTTTATTGATCCGACCACATGTAACACACACGTTTTTAACCTGTTAATAAATTCAAAAACAACAAAGTAAAATGTTATAATTTTTGTAATACACAAGTTTATAACCTAATAATAGAAAAATAAAAAAACAAAGTAAAATGTTCTAATATGTAAATAGTATATCAAAGTTCTTTTTACCAAAAACGTATTTTGACGACTGTGTGTGTTAACTGATTACATTATATTTATTCAAGCGGTGTAGTACACATGCTTATTCAACTCATGTTATACACGGGTATTAAAGATGTAACTTTTTTATTATATTAAAATATATTTAATCAACCCGTGTAATACACGGGGTTCTAACGTAGTTTAAACTAAAGTGATGTCTCAACTAAAATGCTAGTGATTTAAGTTATTTTATCTTCAAACGATGGTATTTTAATTTCATTTGAACCATAATGTTGCTTTTAACATTACAAGCCATAGTTAATTAAGGCCCAAGATACCATCGTTTAAACCCAAAAAAATCCAGCCCATTATTGTTGTCTCTAAAATCATGTGAGAAGTGCATTGGTTATTATACTAGATTTGATTTAATCTGGTGGGCCTTGATCGAAAAGTCGTTTGAAAATTGCGGGGTTTTTTAACGTAACTATTTTTCGCGAGTTACATTTAAAAAATGGCATATTGGTCAAACCCAAACAATCCAAGCTCGAGCAACTCTTCACAATCATTCGATCCATCAGCTTGGGGGCGTCGACCTTCCAGTTCTAGTAATACATTTGTTCATCAAAGTAAACCTGACATGTTTTGGGTTCAGTCTCTTATGCCGTCAAATAGCCTTCCACCACAAAAAATCGATTATTGGGCTAAATCTACCGTCGATTGTGGTCCAACAGTACAGTTGGGGAACGGTGGTCAAATAAGAACTACGTTTTATGCCGAAATTATCAAGAATGTCAGCGATGGTGAGTCCTCGGGAAATGTTGACAGTTCCGGACATGGCGGTAGTTCAGATGAAGATGTTACAAGTTCAAGCGAGGATGGATCCGAATATCCATCGAGGGAGGTTGTTGATTCTGAGGCAGATGGGTTAATGTCTGAGGGTTAATCCAATTTGGTAAGTGTCGATAACTCTGTTTGTTCTAAGTTTGTTAAATGCGATAAGTGTGATGAGTTATGTGTTAAAATGTCTGATTTGGAAAGTAAGTATGACTTGACATTTATCCACAATCAAAAACTGATTGTGGATCTCTCAAAATGCATAGAGGCTAATATGGTTCTTAAAAATCATGAAAAAGAATTTAAAACCATAATTGAAACCTTAAAGACAGATATTTCTAAGCTAAAGAAAACTGTTTCGAGAAAACAAACTGCAATTAATAATTACATTACCATGCTTGTGGAAACAAAAAGGGATTTGGCCAACGCTAAGTGTGAAAATGAGGCAATCCAGCTTAGGTTAGATAGCTATTCCAACTCTCAGTATGTGTTTAATCACATCACTAGCATACAAAAAGAGAAAAAGGATGTCAAGTGCATTGGGTATAATAAGTGTCCTCCTCCGGTTAGACACAATTATACCAAGATGCCCGATGAGGAGGATATGTCTCGTTTTGAGCCGTCAGTTTTGTTAGACATTGAGGAATTCGTAGTTGGGCTCGGATAGAAAAAGGACATATTCTCCAATCAAGCTCAACCAGTTGATGTCAAAGACTCCACAACCGTACAGAACTAGGATCCTCCAGTCATTGTTGAGGATTGTGATAGTTCGGATTATGAGTCAAATGAGGACGAAGCTAGGCAGTCAAACACGGTGACAAAAAAACACACATACCTCTCAAGAATCACACTCTTTGTGACCCTCTAGCAAAACCGTGTGTGACTGCTCCTGTCGAGATTGCTGAAGCTCACGTTGACACCTGCGAAAACGTGAACTTGCTTTATACGTTGATCGATTCTGACAAAGTTTACTCAAACAAAGATTTTCCCATTAAAATTGTTAATCAATCTTTGATTGATAAAGTGTTTGAGGATTCAACCAGTAAGTTTTTGGGAAAGTCAAGCCCAAGAGTTGTAGTAACTCAGTGTGCTCCTATCCCAAAAGCTGAAGTTTGGAAACAATATGGAAATCAAAAACTTCCAGATCAACAAAAGCAAAATCACGCTAATCAAGGAAAGAGAAAGGGCAAAAGAGCTGAGAACAAGAAAAAGTTTCAAAAGATAAACTTCGTGAAGTCTCGGGGCACTGATAAAATTAAATCTTTCGAAAACAAATCCAACATGGATTTTGTTAAACAAGTTCAGATTTTGAAAAGAAACAGTTAGAACAACTACACACAACACACAAACGGTTGTGATGTAGAACCAAGTGCCTCGAGATCGCGGAGTTCATCGTCAAGTTATCACCATCATGATACTCCGAGGTTTGTTGAGCGGAAATCAAGCTTTGAATGCAGTGAGTATGGACACATTGTCAAGAACTGTCCATATCTCACCAAGGGAAAAGGAAAGGTTGATTGTAATTATGTGTAAGAGTAATTATGTGTAAATTATGGAAATGTAATTGTAAATAATTGGATAATGTATATAAAATTAGGTAAATAGGTAAATCTTGCGTTAGTATACAAGTAGTAGATATTTGATTTTAGACCATCTCCAATTGAGTGTGTTCACCGACACGTCCTCTCTATACCTCAGCAACTGCACACCTTACCCGACCCCTCTCTCTCCATTTTCCACCTCACCCCCAGCCCCTCAAGTAATGTGCAGCAGGTGGAGTGCCTGCCAATTGACGAAGTTGAGCGAGAATAAGAAGTCAATAAACAGCTGTAAACATTTATTATATATGGACAGATGGGTATAAATGGAATTGCAGACTAAGAAAAATCAGCGCAATGGAGTTAGATCATAACTCTCGTTTGCTCAAATATTCATATGCAAGAAGACCCGGTGCAGTAGATCTTAATGTTGTGCTATTGGACATGTAATTTATTAAAAGCGTGCTTGAGGTACTAGGTGACTGTGAAAACGCCTCAGGGTCTTGAGGTGGGTAAAATTAGGGTGTGGAGGAGGCTGCTGACATGTAAAAGAGATTATGAATGGTTTAATTGAAAAAGAAGGTTGATATGTGAAAGCGACGAGATAGATGCAGCTTATGGTTGTACATAGAACAACACCTCATATACGAGTGCATTTTGCCTCAACTTTCGGGATGTAAATGCGTCACGCTTTATAAAACCAAGCTTGGACACACTTCATCACTCTTTCTTTAATTATCGAGTAGATACATTGTTTGCTTGCCAGCTATTCAGTTGTCATAACTCTAACTTTGATAAAACTGCTGCTTACATTTGTTATTTTTAGTTTGCTTACATTTTAAATTGTTAACATCAACAGGCCATTACCTACCGGCATTTCTTCATATAAGGTATCTTCATAGACTTCATGCTGCTTCTGTAAAATGAAGCTTTTTTTTTTTTTTTTGCTAAGTAAAAAGCTTCCCCAATATGACATTGTGAAGGGATCTTCAGATGAGTTTACTGATGCCAATGTGCAACTTGCATTGGCTGTTGTAAGGAAGCTACAAGAAATTAGGGAAACCCGAGCCCGCATTGTAAGACATCTTTATTTTCCGTTTCATTTTCTAATTTGAAGTGTCTACTAGACGTGGCAATATGGTTGCTTTAGGTACGGGTCCAAACGAATAATTTTTTTATATTAAAATTGGGTTGTCCCAAAACACTTTTTGTCCCAATTTTGTGATTTTAATTAATAAATAAATTGTATTTCAAATACGATTGCTATAAACATGTTCCTTCAAGAACAATATAGTTTTTTGAACAATAGTGAAGCTAATTTTTTTTAATTCGACCCAAATATGACCCAAATCAACCCATTCACAAATCACAAGTAAATGCGTCGAAATAGCCACCTCGTTTGATGGTATACGCATTTTGAACGTAGTGTATGATGTAGGTGTTGCCTGACAAGCCAGAAAGACGTAGAGCCTCAGAGCTATTCAAGTCAGCCATTGATTTGGTAAGTGAAATAATAAATCCTTTTAGAACTAATTTCTCTAAAGATTTACTTAACGTTTCAAAGTATGTAAATTGGTTCAACGGAAATACCAATATGTCGTTAATCCAGGTTGATGGAATCACTATCGGTTCTTTGGATGATATTCCAGCTGGCCCTGTTTCTACCTTCTTCAAATCTATACACAACACACTCGATTTTGATTTTGACGATGAAAATGAAGGTTAGTTGTATAGTAAAACATCATCATCATCATACTCAGTAAATCCCACCAATAGCAAAGCTAACGTAGGGTCTGAGGAGGGTAAGATGTAGACAGTCTTACCTCTACCCCATAGGAATAGAGAGGTTGCTTCCAGTGAGGAGGGTAAGTTGTATAGTAAAACAAACTTCTATATACTTACATACTGCTGCGTTTATTTAATGTGAAAGAGGAATATATACTTGTGATCGTATTGACAAATATAGAATATATTAATTAGAATGTAATCTAGACTTTGCTGTTTAGAAGAGAACAAACACAGTGATTGAAGTTTGAATTGTATTGAGATTGTATTGTACTAAAATTAGGGTTATACAAAGATGGTGCTTATATAGTCCACCATATTACACACTAGCCCCTATACTATTTGTTTCCTTCTTTCCCACACTCCCCCTCAAGTTGAGTAGTGGGATCTCCAATACTTAACTTGCTCAAGCAGCTACCAAACGCATTTCCGTTGACTGCTTTTGTGAGAATATCTGCGAGTTGATCCTTTGATGATATATACGGAAGCTATATGATCATTTCCTCCAATTTTTCCTTGATGAAATGTCGATCTACCTCCACATGTTTTGTTCGATCATGCTGAACTGGATTTTCTGAGATTTGTATTGCAGCTGTATTGTCGCACATAATTTTACTGGGTGCTGCCCTTTGGGAGAAACCAATGTCTTCTAGAAGTTTCCTGATCCAAAGGACTTCGCTTAACCCTCGAGCTATGCCTCTGAATTCTGCTTCTGCACTCGACAGAGCGACCACCTTCTATTTCTTACTCCTCCAAGTAACAAGGTTTCCACCAACCAAGGAGAAGTACCCCGATGTTGACCTTCGATTTCCCTTATCTCCTGCCCAGTCGGCGTCAGTGTAGAGCTCAACATTTAAATGTCCATTTGCTTTGAACAACACTCCATGGCCTGCGGTTCCCTTTAGATACCTTAGAATTCTCTGAGCAGCTTCCATGTGAGGAACTTGCAGTTGGTGCATAAACTGACTTACCATTCCAACAGCATAAGCTATATCAGGGCGAGTGTGGGAGAGATAAATTAACTTGCCCACGAGCCGTTGATACCTCTCTTTTTCTGCAAGCTCGCCACTAAGTTCCATGTGAAGATTGTGGTTCACCACCATTGGCGTATCTGCTGGTTTACAATCAATCAAACCAGTTTCCGCCAGGAGATCAAGGACATACTTCTTTTGGGAGATGAAAATCCCCCGTTTAGACCTAGGAACTTCTATTCCGAGGAAATACTTGAGATTCCCAAGGTCTTTCATTTCAAACTTTGAAAACAAATTCTTTTCCAGCCGTGCTATCTCTTCCACATCATTTCCTGTGATAATCATGTCGTCTACATATATGATCAGGCAAGTTACGAGGCCGTTTCTTCTTTTGAGGAACAGGGTATGATTAGCGTTACTTTGGTAATACACGTATTCTTTCATGGCCAAGGTGAACTTTCCAAACCAGGCCCGAGGTGACTGTTTTAGCCCGTATAGAGACTTTTTCAACCGCCAAACCTCCCCATCTTTAAAATCCCCTGAAAAACTTGGAGGTGCTTCCATGTAGACTTCTTCCGCTAGGTCTCTATGGAGAAATGCATTTGTAACATCAAACCGATAGAGATGCCAATTCTTATTTGCTGCCACGGAGAAGAGGACTCTGATGGTGTCCATTTTTGCAACCGGAGAAAACGTCTCAGAGTAATCAATCCCATACGTCTGAGTGTACCCTTTGGCTACAAGTCGAGCTTTGTATCTTCCAATAGAACCATCTGGTTTATACTTAATTGGATACACCCAACGCCAGCCAACTGTTTTCTTTCCTTTTGGGAGAATGCACTTTTCCCACGTATTGTTTTTCATAAGAGCTTGCATCTCTGTTTCCATTGCTTCTTTCCAGTTCTTCTTACCTTGTGCGTCCTTTACAGTGCCAGGTACTTGTTCGGAGTATAGAGAGGTGACAAATGCTTTCGCACTGTTAGATAAGTTCCCATTAACTATATTAGCTACAGGATACCTTGAGGTTCTGGTTTCCCTCTCTGGCGAGTACCGTTTTGGAGGGACCCCTCTATTGGCTCTAGGAGGGAGAGGGTATCTTCCGGTTGTCTCTGCTGCAACTGATTTCCACATGTTCAATGACTTGTTCAACCTCTTCCAAGCCTGGTTCGCCCTGTTCTACATCTGGTTCAGCCTGTGGAGTAGGTTCCGTTGTTGTCGGTTCTATGTGTTCCGTTGTTGTCTCATGGTTATAAAACGTAGAACCTCCAGGGTCCTGAGTATTTCTTACCTCAGGTATCACGTTGGATGGACTTTCTTCAGTGGTACTGTGCTCCGCAGATTGTGTGGCTGTGTTTGAAGGACCCGCAGTATTGTGATGATTTTCTGTTATTACTTCTTCAGATTAGGGAAGTTGGGTTAGCCAACTCAGGGTATCTATACATTCGTTCTCCCCCTGACCACTGAGTTAGGTGTCATAAAAGTATTTTGTTTCAAGAAAGTCAACGTTCATTGTGGTGAACATTTGATGAGTTTTTGGATTATAACACCGGTAACCTATTTAGTCGATCCCATAGCCGACAAATACACATTTCTCAGCACATGGGCCGAGCTTGTTCCGGTTGATTTTGGGTATATGGACAAATGCGGTACACCCGAAGATTCGAGGTTCAAGTGTAAGAGGATGGGGAATACTGGCAGACTTAGACAAACAATCTAAGGGAGTTTTAAATTTAAGAGCTTTTGTGGGAAGCCGATTCAGGAGATACACGGAGGTTACAACTGCCTCCGGCCAGAAAGATTTAGGAACCTGGGATTCAATTAAAAGGGCTCGAGTCATTTCAAGAATAATACGGTTTTTCCGTTCGAAAACCGTTTTGTTCGGGGGTATGAGAACAAGAGGTTTGATGAATTAATCATTTGGTTTTAAATAATTGTTTCATTGGTGTATTGACAAATTCCCCCCATTGTCGGATCGAAGGATTTGGATTTGAGTTCGGAATTGAGTTTGAATCATAGCATAAAACGTGATACTTTTTTCGTAAACTTCGGATTTGTTTTTTAAACAATATAACCATGCCATGCGAGTTCAATCATCCACGAATAATATAAAGTACTGAATACCCTGCCCCCCATCACAGGAGCAGGACCCCACACATCAGAATGGATTAATGAAAAAGGTGAAGCAACTTTCGTATTGCTAGGTTTAAATGGTTGTCGATGGCTTTTGGCATGAAGACAGGTTTCACAATCTATTTTCCCATTTGAAGGGAAGAGTTTTAGAAACAAAAGGTGCGAATAACCATTGGATGGGTGTCCCAAACGTCTATGCCATAGCCAGGCTTCTCGATTTTCGGTTCCATGTGCCAACATCACAGTACTCTGTTGAGCCACTTCATCCACGTAGTACAATGAGCCACTTCATCCACGTAGTACAATCCTTGGCGCTCAGTACCATGTCCAATAATCACACCCGTCCTAATATCCTATAGAAGGCAGAAAGTAGGATGCATTAGTACCCTGTAATTTAACTCTTTGGTAATATGGCTAATTGAGAGCAGTTTGTGCGATAATGATGGAACATAAAGACAATTTGATAATTTCATAGTTGGTGAAATCTCAATTGTTCCTCCTTTTTTGACTTGCATCGTGCCATTGTTTGCATTATGGATTTGGGTTTTTTGAGGATTGGACATTGACCGTATGTCTAACGGTTCAAACGTCATGGTGTCAGTGGCACCAGAATCGAATATCCAAGAACTGTTTTTTCCATGGTTGATTTCCATTTTTCCTTTTTTTGATATTTTTTGAACAATTACTTCCCTTGAATCAGTGGAAGCTTCTTTTTGAAACCAATATGTTTTGAAACCAATATGGGGCAACGAAGAATGGTTATTCTTCGTGGGATGAGGGATCCACAAAGAAGGTTATTCTTGGTGGGATGAGGCTTAACGAAGACTGGATGTGATGAAGATAGGATGTGACGAAGACTGAATGTGACGAAAGAAAGAATATTCTTCGTGGGATAAACAAAGGTTCGTTGGCAATGAGAGTTCGTGGGTGAAGGGATGTGGCAATGAGGGTTCGTTGGCAATGAGGGTTCGTTGGCAATGAGAGTTCGTGGCAATGAGGTTTCATGGCAATGAGGGTTCGTGACAATGAGGGTTCGTGGGAATAAAGGTTCGTGGAGGTTCTGGGTTTTCGATCGGTGAATTAGGGTTTACCGACAAACATTGGGTTGGCGGCTGTTGATTTTGATTTCCAGGTTTGACTTTGGATTGGATTGGTTGGATTGGTTGATTGCAGCGAAGATGAGGAGTTCACCGGAACTGTGGTTTGATTCGCCGGATCTGTGGTTTGATTCAACGGATCTGAGTTTGACTTGCTAGAACCGATTGGATGATTGCGCTGAGATGGTTTGATTCGCCGAAGCTGAGTTGATTTTGTTGTTAGGTTTGAGATTGTATTGGCTGGGATATATTGTAGGTGGTGAGTAAGGTGTTCAAGAATTAGAAACCTGCTTTGATACCATGTTGCCTAGAAGAGAACAAACACAGTGATTGAAGTTTGAATTGTATTGAGATTGTATTGTACTAAAATTAGGGTTATACAAAGATGGTGCTTATATAGTCCACCATATTACACACTAGCCCCTATACTATTTGTTTCCTTCTTTCCTACAGACTTAGATTATTTGATTATGTATTTAGATTAGATATTGGTCACAAGGCAGAAAACGAAAGTCAAATTTGACAAAAGTCAAAGGCCGTAATTGGCGGTTAATGACAATTTTATGGTACCCCAAACGAATGGGTATAACTACCTTGTTCGTACTGTTTCATGGACTATAAATAGTCGCAAAGTTGTATGGATAAGTAGATCAATTTCATTATCAAAACGGTCTGCGTTGACTTTCGTTGACAGATTAAATTTATCCAAATTGATCCCATGTTCTTGTTCTTGATGTATAATTAATTCCTAATTAAGTGTTGTTGATATCCAACAATAATTACAAATTTTTGTTGCATAAGTGACCCATTTATGACATTTTTTTATAACTGACCCATTTATAACAATTTTTTCGTATAACTGACCCGTTTATGACACAGATAGGTGGCAGTCTGACAAACTGCCAACACTTTACGTATTCATTTGTTGCAGCACCCGTGAACTTGCTACCATCGAAACATATCTGGTAAGTGTGTATTTTCTCTTATATGGATCGGTTGAGTATCGGGTTCTTTTTGGTTTATAAAACGTGTAGAATTATATAAAATATAAAACGTGTTTTTTTGGGTATATTCCAACTATTGTTACAGGGCCCTGGCAGGCGATGCTTAAGCAAACAGATAATTCCTAAACTCGTGTTGCCGAAAGTGAAACCCGCTTCACACTTAATGAAGTAAGTATGGAAGATAACTAGTCAAAATGGGTTTGAGTCAACAGGGTACATTTTGTGTCTGTCGGGTTGACCCAGAACCTTGTTTGTCCAATTTTATTAGCAATTGAGGGGAGTTTGACTTTGCTCATTTTATGCTTATAAGCACAAGCAGGTAATAAGCTTGTTAAAGGTAAACTTGTAAACAAATTTATCAAGAATAATTAGTTTGAGATAAGCAGTTTCAAACTTCTATTGAAACAATTTATTACACCCTATAATAAGCATATAACGCATAAACAATTTATTTTGAGATTGCAGTAGACATAGGAGATGGGTTGCGGTGGCCCAACATCCCCTTAGTGTGACAAATATGATTACAAAAATTATCTTAATTCAGTAATGTTTTATAAAAAAATAATTTAGGAAATTTTTTATAGAATGTTTGAGTCGTTTCTTTTTAAGCTGATTGTGTTTACTTGTTCGTTTGACCCGTTAGGGATAAAAGGTAACCCGAATCAGAACATTGATAGACATTTGTTTGGTATGGACAGACCAAAGAAGAACCGTTACGGGTTCTTGGGCTGAAGGATGAACAAGGAAGCCAACTTGAGTTCCTTTGCAGGGGCTATAAGGTAAATTTTATCAGCCCATCATCCTCATTCTCATTACCATAATTATTTTAAATAAATTGATGGTAATTCACAAGCTATTTCTTGGCTAAGTAACTATACTTTTATACAGTAATCCATCTTTAAATAAAATGATTTATAGAAATACATGCATATTGAATACAGTTGAGCGCCTTCCAACCAATTTGACCTGTTCAGCTTGATTTCAATTTAGTCACTTTCTCATTTTGTGAATTTGACTTTGTAGAGTAAAAACGTTTGACCTGTTTCTATAACCCAAATTGACCCATTTACATTTTAGCATAATTCAGTGTGTTTTCTGCAGACTGCAACTTGGTGGGAGGAAGACGTCGATTTGGAGTTATCTTCAGCATGGCATAACTAAGTTGAATCCGATGAAACTGTTGGAATTAATCTTGATGTTACGGGTTGTTTACGGGTCAAGTCGGTTACCGGATTTGTTTAACTGGGTCACCAAATAGCAAACTGGTCATGGGTAAGGAACAAGTCTTGGATTGACCGAATTTGGAGGATAAATAGCTGGAAAAATGGACGTTGAAGGTTGTTGCCATAAAGTAGGAGTTTTATTATTATGCATGTGGGTTTTATTTTGTATAAATAGGATAATATTAGTTTACTAATGGTGTACTCTCAAGTCTAAATAATAAGCAAGTTCAAGTAGTAAGCATATTTCTTGTACGTGAGTTTTTGAGTGGGTGTTATATTGGGGCCCTGAACCAACAAAAACAAGGTCTAGTCATGATCATTTCATATTGTTTTTACATGTATTTCAATCGATACTCATCTTTCCTCTTAATATTTTTTTTCTAAAGTTTTATATACTTCCATTTTTTGTCACTAGGTCTCTTATTGGTCGTAGTGAAGAATATATACGTATCACCGTTCACCATAGACTTATTTTTATGGGAAATCGGCTTGTAATAATCACACCTAGACCTTATTGGCCATTAATAATCCCACCTCAGAATATTCCCCCCACCAGTCCCACCTTTCACATATTTTTCATACAATGGTCACCCGTTAAAAAAACTTAACGGAGTTAAGCATTTTTCCAAATTACAAACATATTTTTAGGACTTTTGATTAGAATGACGATACGAGTCCATTGAAGTAAAACTTGTCTCGAAATGGTGCTCCAAACGATGAAAACGGTGCTTCAATTCGGGTGTTTAAATTTCCAATTAACCAAAATCAAGTGACTTGGAGCACCATTTCGAAGTATGTTTTAAATCAATGGACTCGTATCATCGTTCTGATCCAAAGCCCTAAAAAATTTGTTTGTAATTTGGAAAAAAGCTTAACTCCGTTAAGTTTTTTTAACGGGGGACCATTGTAGGAAAAATAGGTGAAAGGTGGGACTGGTGGGGGGAATATTCTGAGGTGGGATTATTAATGGCCAATAAGGCCTAGGTGAGATTATTATAGGTCAATTCCCCTATTTTTATTGGACGGTTAACATCTAATGCATAATTTTCTATGGATTGTTGTTGAAGATAATGGGCAAGCACGGGAGCAACCTTTAAACCTATTTATATGAAATAGAAATCGGTTAATTTGGGTTATATTTTATTATTAACACGTTATATGGGTAAAAATAATAAAATCGGTTAAGAAAAAGGGTAAAAAGTTTCATTGTAGCAATACCAAAATCCTTACCGCCTCCGGAATTTTTGTACCAAATAAACCTTAGATCATCTTAACAATAGCTTTTTAAGTATATTTAACATATATGTTTGGGTTTTTAACAAAATGAGCTCGGATTGAAACTAGTCATTGTACCAAATAAACCTTGGATCATCTTAACAATAGATTTTTAAATATATTTAACATATATATTGAGGTTTTGACAAAATGAGCTCGGATTGAAACAGGTCATTTTAATAAAGTCTATGACAAATAAGAGTTATAGTAACTATATATTATTATTATTATTATTATTATTTTATAGATAAAACTTAAAAAGACAATCAATATAAGGATTCATAAAACCCCTAACATAGCTATGCAAAACTTGTGGTTGAGTAATTTTTCTATCCTACAGTTTTATTTACCGCAATTTCCCCCAGATTTGTCACATCCATTTTACACCTTTTTGCTAACTTCAAAGAAAATGATCATACAAAGAACAACCTTACTATAACACAAACAACACGACATAACATTATCCAGTTTTGATACATAGTTTTCAAATTTTGAGGTAAAGCGTGAAACATATTACAACATCAACAAGAAAACATGTGACAACAATTTGAGGTAAAGAATGAAACATATTGCAACATCAACAAGAAAACATGTGACAACAATACTTATGTATAACATCATAAACCATATACCTCAGTTTACTCAGAAAACCAAAATATGCAATCCTCCATGATCTTCTCACTATCAATGGACCCATAATCATCCAAAATCCACAAACAAATCCAACCACTATGCTTATAATCAACCCCCAATCTGCTCCATCGTCTTCTTTTTTCTCTTCTATTGTATGAGTTGCTGCTTCAACTGGTTCGCAACCCGTAGTTTCACTTAATGGAGCTCCACAAAGTTTGTTGCCAAAGAAGCTAGACTCACCTAAGCTTTGAAGTTGTGTACCTGTTGGAATTCTTCCTGTTAAATTGTTGAAGGACACGTTGAAGCTACTCAAGAAATGTAAACTTGACAAGCTCATGGGAAGTTCCCCGGAAAGCCTGTTTACAGATAAATCTAAAGATATCAGTTCTTTCATGTTTCCGATCTTCTCTGGGATACTTCCACTCAATTGATTTCTTGATAAATTCAACGATTTTAACTCCAAGAGGGACATTAGCTCACTAGGAATGTGTCCGGTGAGATTGTTACTCGAAAGGTCTATCAACCTTATTAATGGAAGAATACTGCTATATGTGTCCTCTCGTCCATTCGTCACCAATGAATCACCAACGATAGGTATTTCAGATCCATCAATACTGATGTAAAAAAAGCTTTGTCCTGAATTGCTTTCGATGCCGGAAAGGATACTAAAGTTGTTGAAGCATCTCGGAATATTTCCAGATAGGTTGTTATGAGCAAGATCTAATATTTGAATATGTCTAATATGACAAAGCTCATGAGGAATATTTCCGTCAAAACGGTTTAATCTAAGGTTAAGAATTCTTAAACGAGTAAGTTTTGTTCCAATCCATGTTGGAATGCTTCCAGTAAGTTCATTCCTTCCAAGTTCAAGAATATCTAGATCTGTTAAGTTCGTTAGAGAAGAATGTAATCTTCCGGATATCTTGTTCCCACGCATGTTTAGATACGCTAAACTTAAAGAACCCAATGTTCTTGGAATCTCACCAGACAAATTGTTATTCTCCAAATTTAAGACCAACAACCGCGGCCATGTCTCCCAACACTCTGGAAGGTCACCCGACAAATGATTATTTCCCAAATTAAGACTGACCATACTTGTCACACCACTGGAACACAAGAAAGGATGCAACGGTCCCCCAAACCCATTCGAGCTAATGTCAATATATCCAAGTGTGGCAGGGATAGCAGAAAACGTTAATGGTCCTCGGATATGATTATTTGACATATTCAAATAATATAGATTGGAGAATGATCTTACAAATGATCCGGGCATGGGCGACGAAATGCCTATGTTGCTTATGTCTAATGCCCATAAATCCTTCTGTGATTGCAACCACAACGGAAATTGAGGCCCTAAAACCCAATTTCTCAGAGACAAGGATACCAACTGGAAAGGGGGAATCCAGTTTGCAACTTGCAGCCTTAAGATTAATTTGTTAGCTGATCCTTTTAGTTCCTTCAAGCTCACTAGTTTGATAAAGTGAGCTTCTGTCACAACACCTGTAAGCAAATTATTAGAAAAATCTAAAAGAGTCAACTTTGAAAGTTGTCCAAGGCTATCAGGAAGGCTGCCATCCAGTTGGTTAAAACGAACATCCAACTCCTCCAATGATGATAATTGTCCAATCCAGTCGGGAAAGCTTCCATTTATTTGGTTAAAACTAACATCCAACTCCTCCAATGATGATAATCATCCAATTGAGTATGGAATGGGACCAGAAATTTCATTTGCACCAAGTCTTAATGTTCTGAGAAATGACAAGTTTCCTATGGAATGAGGAATTATACCAGTAATATAGTTCTCAGACAAGGATAATGACTCCAAGGCAGGTGATTTGCACTCGAAAAAACTTTCAAGAAAATATGTCAGACTAATATTACCAATATTGTTATACCTCAAATCAATCTCTCTGAAATTACAAAAGTTACCCAATGATTTAGGTATTCTCTTAGTGAGTTGATTTCCAGATAAGTCGAGGCTAATAAGATTTGTTAGATTTTGAAGGGAATCTAGAAGTGAACTTGAAATACCACAATAACTAATATCTAACGAGATAAGATTACTACTGGACAACTCTTGAAATATTGAGGAAGAATTCATCAAATCATTCATGGCGACATGAAGCAACTCAAGAGAAGTCAGATTGCGGAAGCTAGGAATAGGACCATGAAAACGACACTCAGTTAAATCCAATGAAACTGGACTAGTTACACTGAATATCCACAGTGGTACTGAACAGTTAAAATTATTGTAAGAAAGATCGAGAACAGAAAGGGATGTGAGATTGACACTAGGAACATACATGTGTAGATTTGAGAGTTGACATAGAGACAAATGTAGCTGGACCAAAGAGGGAAGGGTGTTAATCACCTGAAGCCAATCGGTTGCTTTGCTAAGGTCCACGCCACTCATATCCAGGTGATGCAACATACCAAGACTTGACAACCACTTCATATTCGCCATGCTCGTTGTTTCAAATGTTTCTTCATGAAAACTTCCGAGACACAGAACATGTAATTCTGAGAGATTCCCTAGTTGTGGAGGGATGCTTCCGCCAAAATTGGAAGAGGAAAGGTTAAGGTACCTTAGGTTTTGAAAAGAACCCATGAATTTAGGAACTTGGATGCCTCCAAAATCATTGCAACTCAAATCCAGATGCTTGAGTTGCTTTAGATCCAACAAACATCGACTTATTTCCCCTTTCAACATATGCTTTATGGCTTCTTTGTATTCTTTCATGCTATCATAATCGCTAGCACAAAGACCATCAAGTCCAGGAAGATGAACACGATGAACATGACCTGTGGAATTATCACAAGCTATCCCAGCCCATGTACAACAGTCCTTGTTCTCAGCAACCCACGAAGCGAGTCGTTGTGATTCATCAATGAGGCCATGCTTGAACCGGAGAAGTGCTTGTCTCTCAATGTCATTGCATAACACATGATGAGAGTTTTGATTAGATGAGCATAAACGAAACAAGGCCAAAACAACAAGTAAGAATAAGTGAAAACAAGAATATGAAGATCGAGCACTCATATTGTATGATATTAGTTTAGAAGATGAGATGGGAGCTTAATCAAAACATCTATAAATACCAATAGTACGTAGCTTTTACTTGGCTGTATGAATGGACTTAAACATCTAGTAAACGTCAAGTCAAGTAAACGAATGGTACACACATGCACCAGTCTATACGGACACAAGTAGCATCAGTTCAGTGTGTGGACATGATAAATGAGAGTGATGGATGAATAAATCAATTTATAAATACCAATAGTACGTAGCTTTTGCTTGGCTGTCATCCAATGTTAGTGGACATAAATGGAGAAGTCTGTCATTTGTAGTAAACATTGAACTAGTACAAGTAAACTATGAAAGGGGCATGACTAAATCTGTCAAATTAAGCTTATATATGGATAGCAGGTGAACTATATTTTATTCTTTCAGTCTAAATTAATAATCTTTAAATCATATAATCATTTGATAGTTTTAATAGATAAAATCACTAGAACCACCAAAAAATATTACATATGTATTTCAAGAGAAAAAAAAAAGATGGTTCAAACTCAAAAAAAAAAAAAAAAAAAAAAAAAAAAAAAAAAAAAAAAAGAGAGTTGAGTTGCCATTCAAAAAAAAGACCAAGTTGAGTGTTTTCACAAATACCAGAGATAGAAATTTCGTACCAATACTATACCATACAATACCGTTGTACGGTGTCCGATTTTAAATTTAGCTCAATTTTGGTAGTGGAACTAGCCAAATCAAACTTGGGTCCTATTTGTGAAAAGTAGAAATCAGTCATTTATAGTCAACTCTGAACGAGTCCAAGTAAACCATGAAAGGTGCATCACTAAATTAGCCAAATCAAGCTCATATCTGGATACCAAGTGAACTATAATTTATTCTTGAGTTAAATACTGTTTTTTAGTCCTTGTGTTTTGCTTAAAATATCTATATCTATTTCAGTCCAACATATTTTTTTTTTTTTTGACTTTTTTAATCTAATTGTTTGGTTTTCATATCAATTTTATCCACTTTACTAACTTTATCCATTTTTGTATGTTAATTTCTTATGGAAAGACAAAATTACCCTTAGCCCATTTTTAAACAAATATTTTAGAGTAAATTACAAGTTTTGTCCTTTATGTTTGTACCAAATTGCAGTCAATGTCCTTTACCTTCAAAATTAACTGGTTTTGTACTTAATGTTTCAAAATCTTACAAGTTTTGTCCTTTAGGCCAAATCCAATTAGAAATATCAGTTACATGATGTCACATGCATCGCATACCAGGGTAGAATAGTCTTTTCCCCTGCCTACTTGTTTTCACCCCATTTAAACAAATAAAACTATGTCTCTTCTCTATCCTCTTTCTACCTCTCTCTTCTCTCCCTCTCTACCTCTCTGTTCTCTCTATCAGACAACCCATTACCCATCAGACATGTAACACCTCGCAAAATCATGTCAAATATTATACAGACACGTGTCATGGACTTTAAAAGTGTAATGAATTGTTTCCGAGGGACTAAAATTGTCAAACAATGCAATGATGTAATAGAAGAACCAAAAGTGTCAACATGCCAAACTCGTGCCTCTGAATGACCTCCTAAGATGTTCGTATTCATGATTGAATAAATTGACGAACACCGGAAGCCGTTGCGCTTAAAAATGAAAAGTTACGGAGCATAGGGGTTAAAAGTGTCAACATGTTAATTTTACCTCTGAGTGGCCTTCTAACATTCCCAAAGCTTTGTAATACATTTTATTATACCCTCTTATTCATCTTATTATAAAATTACAATTTCCAACCTAAGCTTGTGATGAAATATTCAAATCCAAGAATTTTGAATCCCATGTGCAAAACCGACAATTTCCATTCAATGACATCCTTTTACAAGACTCCAAGGCAACTAATGCATGGCAATGCATTCTTAGCAATGCAGACCTGATCATGTGGGCCCTTCCTCCTGATAATGACCAGAGATTCGAGATTTGATAGGTTGCATGGTCAAATGTTAAAAGTTCTCAAAGTTTTTATCTTCAGACTAGGGCTTACGGACCGCAAGGAGACCACCTTACGGACCGTAAGGTGGCTGATCTGGGAGAATAAAATTTAAAAAGCGGATACGGACCGTAAGGCCTTAAGCTTACGGTGCGTAAGACCTGTAACTGGGCAGTAAAATGGACAGCTGCAGGTTACAGCCATTCCACCGCCTTTGTAACCTAGTTTTTCGATACCAGGGACTTTGCAACTGGTTTTAACAGTATAGGGACACCTGGAAACATCTGAAAGCAACATAGGGATGTGACAACTCGAAATTTAGAACCCTTCGTTGTATCTTGATGTAACATGCTTGAACGTTATTTGACTAGTTGACATGATTGGTTTAACTAATGTGATAAGTGATTATTATGTGAATATGTGTCGTGCCTTTATGTATGTGTGTATTTATGTGACCCGAAACACGAGAACCCAACTCGAGACCACTCGGTTGTCACACCCCCAAAATCCACACGCGGAGTATCACCGCTTGGAGGCGTGACTGACCAGGATCAAGCCATCAATCATATCAAACATAGTATTTAAGTGTAAAAGTAGGAAAATGTAATTCATCTTGACATGACTGATGTTCATAACCAAACATTGTTTAAGTAGCGGAAGCATAATAATGAAAACCCAAAGTAAGTTATAAGTTCAAATATCGTCTACGATCCGTATCCCACAACGACCTACTCCTCCCTGTGCAAGCTCCATATGTACCTAAAGTCCTGCAAGGCATGTAAGAGAGAGTCAACAACTAGTTGAGCGAGTTCACAGTTAATAGTTTGGTAATAATGTTCGTATAGTAGTTCGTATGTTCGTTTAGTGATCATGTATCGTATGTATCGTATCGCGGCCCTCTAGGCATGTTTGCGAAGATTAGTATTCGTATCGCGGCCATTCCAGGCATGTTTGCGAAGATTAGTATTCGTATCGCGGCCATTCCAGGCATGTTTGCGAAGATTAGTGGGATTTTCCCCATGTTTGCTAGACTAGGTATAGTAGTATCGCGGCCCTTCCTGGCATGTTTGCGAAGATTAGAGTATATAGTTCGCGGCCCTTCCTAGGCATGTGTGCGAAGATTGTCATAATATCGCGGCCGACCCTTGGCGTGTGTGCGAAGATCGTTTAAATTAGTATAACCAGTCTAGTCTGTTCTTATCCATAATCCTTCCTCTACCGGGAATCATATATCTAAGTTCCATAAACTGAACGAATAAATAAACCAACCCATTCCCATCCTGGGAATCCCATGCCTTGGCTGTGTGAACTCACCTTGGTTTGCTCGGTATGCTAAGTGTATGCTCGCAAGTAATCAATCACGTCCTAAAGTATGCACGTATGTGGAATCAGTTTGTGTTCAAGTATAGACACACAGTTGGTAAGCAAGTAGCACGTATTTCAGATCATACACAAGATGGTTACACTTAACTGCAGTTAACTAACCAGGTTAACACTTAACAGAATTAACTCAAGTTACTGTGCAGATTAACTGTTCGGCGAAACACACATAATGGCGAAACACACTTTCGGCGAAACACAAATTGGCGAAACACATAAGTTGGCGAAACAGGATTCTAATTCGTCGATGACTCTTGGCGAAACACATTCTGTTTCGCCGAGAGTCCTGTTTCGTCGGACAGTTCAGTTTCGCAGACATCAGTTACAACAGATGTGAGTAACACATAAACCCTAATCATTCTAGCAGCCGTCATCAATAGCAGAAATCATATGCAAATCGAATCATCATAAATCAACCATCCAAGAATCATTGTCTAGCATAAACCCTAGTTTATGTGTATAGCATATCAAATAACATACAACATCATCACATCAATCCCTATCAAGATACTAATGTAATCAGAATCAGGCCATATAAACAACATTCAGAACCTAGCATTCGATTGTATCAAGTTTCGCATATCATTTATATATCCTACTATATCATATCATACACATCGAAATCTATATCATCACCATCATACTCTTATCACAGCAGTAACACACATCAATCATATGCACCAGCAAGAATCTACATAATACAGAAACATAGAATCGATTAACAAACACACACTAACCGATTCGAGATGAATGAACAAGGATTCGAGAGCTAGGTATGATGGTGAACGATGGTTGTGGCCGTCGCACAGAAAGGAGAGTGTTCTAGGGTTTTTCTGATTGCTTAGGATGTGAAACTGAACCCGTTTCACGTAAATATTCGCGAAATAACATTCTGGGCCGTACTGGGCTTTTGGGCGAAACTGGGCTCGGCGAAACAGCCTGTTTCGTCGAGAAGATTGTTGACGAAACTGACCTGTTTCGTCGAGGTCAAACTTGGCAAATCTCACTTGTTTCGTCGAGTTGTTTTATGGTTTACAAGTCTAAGTTTTTCAAACAGTATGCAAGCTATCATATTACACATAACCATGCAAGTACACTACATTTTATCATATCACAAAGTGTACAGTTACGAAGTCAAACAGGTCAACAACTAAATAGTCAAAGTCAACGTGCATTAAATGCGAATAGAGAATGTCGGAAATTCGAGTTGTCACATTATCCCCAACTTGAAAGAAATTTCGTCCCGAAATTTAGCATGCAGTTACTGAGGAAGCTAGTAGTGTGGCGTTGTTTACCAGTATCGTATCGCGGCTCCCCGAGCAGGTTTGCGAAGATTACTGGTTTTCTTGGGGTGTCACATTATCCCCCCGTTGATTTGGAATTTCGTCCCGAAATTCTGCATCGGTAGCTTCAGCCTCAGTAGTAGTTGCTTGGTTTCCGAATAACTGGGGATATTTGAGTTCCATTTGATCTTCACGCTCCCAGGTGAACTCTGGGCCGCGGCGGGAGTTCCAACGAACTCGTACAAGAGGGATTCTCGTGTTCTTGAGGACCTTAACATCCCGGTCCGTGATTTCAACAGGTTCCTCGACGAAGTGCAACCGCTCGTCGATAGTGAGTTCCTTTAAGGGAACTATGTGGGTCTCATCTGACGTACACTTCTTCAGATTCGACACGTGAAAGACGTTGTGAACTGCACTGAGTTCAGGTGGTAAGTTCAATCTGTAAGCCACTTTGCCTATTTTCTCAATAACCTCGAAAGGTCCAACATATCGTGGATTTAGTTTGCCGCGTTTGCCAAAACGAACCACACCCTTCCAGGGTGAAACTTTAAGTAGCGCTCGATCCCCAACCTGGAATTCGAGTAGTTTCCTGTCTAAATCAGCGTATGCTTTCTGACGGTCGCGTGCTGCCGCCATGCGTTGTCGTATTTGTGCAATCTTTTCTGTAGTATCGACTACCATTTCTGGACCCGTGATCTGACTATCTCCCACCTCTGCCCAACAGAGAGGTGACCGGCATTTACGTCCGTACAATGCCTCGAATGGAGCAGCTTTAATGCTGGTGTGGTAGCTGTTATTGTATGAAAATTCCACAAGTGGCAGACGTTTCTCCCAACCATTGCCAAAGTCAATTACGCACGCCCGAAGCATGTCTTCTAGAGTTTGAATGGTGCGCTCAGACTGCCCATCTGTCTGAGGATGATACGCCGTGCTCATGTCTAAACGAGAGCCAAATGATCTATGCATTGCTTGCCACAGTTCTGAAGTAAAACGTGCGTCTCGATCAGAGATGATAGAGGTTGGCACACCGTGCCTCGAGACCACTTCTTTCAAGTAGATGTCTGCTAGTGTAGAGAACTTGTCTGTTTCTTTAATGGCCAGGAAGTGAGCAGACTTTGTGAGTCGATCTACGATCACCCAAATAGTATCATTTCCGCGCCGAGATCTAGGTAGGCCAGTAACAAAATCCATGGAAATTTGCTCCCATTTCCATTGTGGTATCTCAGGTTGTTGGAGTGGTCCTGACGGTTTCTGATATTCTGCCTTGACTCTCGCACAAGTCAAGCATTTGCTAACGTATGTGGCTATGTGGGCCTTCCTGCTAGGCCACCAGTATGTGGTTTTGATGTCGTGGTACATTTTATCCGAACCAGGATGTACCGAGTAGCGAGACTTGTGAGCTTCATCCATTACCAGCTCGCGTAGATTACCATATAGTGGAACCCAGATGCGTCCTGTTACGTAGTAAGCACCATCTTCCTTCTGTTCTAAGCGTTGCCTTGAGCCGCGTAGGGCTTCAGCCCTGATGTTGTCTGGTTTCAATGCTTCTACCTAAGCATCTCGTATCTGGGAAGGAAGACTAGACTGTATGGTGAGTTGTAAAGCTCGCACGCGCTTAGGCGCGGTGTCTTTTCGACTGAGGGCGTCAGCCACAACATTGGCTTTGCCTGGGTGGTACCTGATTGAGCATTCGTAGTTATTTAACAGTTCAACCCATCGTCGCTGTCGCATATTCAGTTCTTTCTGTTTGAAGATATGTTCGAGGCTTCTGTGATCAGTGTAGATTGCGCACTTGGTACCATACAAATAGTGTCGCCATATCTTAAGTGCAAAGACAACCGCTCCCAGCTCTAAATCATGCGTAGAGTAGTTTCGTTCGTGGATCTTAAGCTGGCGCGAAGCATAAGCAATAACTTTATCCCTCTGCATCAATACACATCCAAGACCTTGGATAGATGCATCGCAGTAGACTACGAAATCGTCCGTGCCTTCAGGCAATGAGAGGATAGGTGCGCTACAGAGTCTATCCTTTAAATATTGGAACGCTGTTTCCTGTGTATTACCCCAACGGTAAACAACACCCTTCTGTGTCAACAGTGTAAGCGGCTGAGCAATCTTTGAAAAGTCCTTGATGAACCTTCTGTAATAACCCGCCAAACCCAAGAATTGGCGTATTTCCGTTGGTATGCGAGGTGCAGGCCAGTTCTTGATCGAATCCACCTTGGATGGATCGACATGAATCCCATCCTTGTTTACCACATGGCCTATGAAGTGGACTTCACGAAGCCAGAAGTCACATTTAGAAAACTTAGCGTATAGCTGTTCCGTTCGTAGAAGTTCCAGTATAAGTCGTAA
The DNA here is from genome assembly GCA_030545235.1 of Helianthus tuberosus. NCBI lineage: Eukaryota > Viridiplantae > Streptophyta > Magnoliopsida > Asterales > Asteraceae > Helianthus > Helianthus tuberosus. The sequence continues at coordinate 199,179,495 of CM060369.1, forward strand.
GTGCTGCTCGTGTTCCTCCTGACTCTTCGAATAAATCAGGATGTCGTCGATGAAATCAATGACGAACTTGTCGAGATAGGGTTTGCACACCCTGTTCATAAGATCCATAAATACGGCAGGCGCGTTCGTTAGCCCGAATGGCATGACCATAAACTCGTAGTGGCCGTAACGAGTTCTAAATGCTGTTTTGGAGACGTCCTCGTCCCGGACTCTCAGCTGGTGGTATCCTGACCTTAAGTCTATCTTGGAGTAGTAGCTCGACCCTTGCAGCTGGTCGAATAAATCATCTATGCGCGGAAGAGGATAACGATTCTTGATCGTCACCTTGTTGAGTTCACGGTAGTCTATACACATCCTGAACGTACCGTCTTTCTTCTTTGCGAACAACACTGGAGCTCCCCAGGGCGAAGAGCTAGGACGTATAAAACCCTTTTCCAAGAGTTCTTGTAGCTGCTTAGACAGTTGGAGCCAAACGATAAGGTGCTCGAGCTATGGGCGCTGCTCCTGGAGCGAGCTCGATCTGGAATTCGACTTGACGATGAGGCGGTATCCCAGGTAATTCCTCAGGAAACACTTGAGGAAAGTCACATACTACAGGAATATCCTCAATCTTTTTCTCTTTCTTCGAGGTATCTGTGACGAGTGCTAATACAGCTGTGTGACCCTTACATGAACACTTCTAAGCCTTCAAGAAAGAAATGATGCCACTCACGACACCACTCTTGTCGCCCTGAACTTCAAGAGGTTCTTTTCCAGAACGGGAAATACGAATGGTCTTCTCCTTGCATAGGATCTCTGCTTGTTGTTGGGATAACCAGTCCATACTAATGACGATGTTGAAACTATCGCAACGCTGGGGTCATTACTAGTATCACCCTGACCAATCACGAACACTCGACCCCTGGCACCATTGTCGTCGTTATTACCCCCATTTTTGTCTTCACTAGTTCTCGTTTCCTTGGTTGTGGTTCTAGCTCTGGTTCTGGTTCAACCGTGGGCAGTGTCTTTTGAAGTGACCTTCAGCACCATCTGACAACATCCCTTATTACCCTGCTATTGCTGCTGATTCTATAGATCTTGTGACTGTTGTTTGTTAGTTCTGGCTTGCAGGACGTGAGTTTCTACCATCTTTGTTTCCATGACCAAGCTTGTTGCATTGATGACAATGATTGCGTTTGCCCTGCCCGCTGTGGTGTAGGTTACATCGTTTGCGCTTGGGGTGGTTTCCCCTGTATTCACCCTGCCCTTGACTACTAAAAGGTTGCTGTCCAGGACTTTGGCTGTCATTCATCTTCGCTGCTGTGCCTGGGACGGATTCGTAGTCGAACCCTTGCTAGAGGTTCCATCCCACTTTCATTCGTTGTCACTGAGGGTAGCAGAAGTAGTTGAAGTAGTAGCGCTGATACGTTGAGGCAGCTTGTTCTGTCCCACTGCCTGGTCTGTGAGACGATGAGCAAGATGAGTAACATCTTGAATAGTAGCAAGATCAGCTGTCATCACATAGTTTTGAATTCCTGGTACTAAGCCCTTGAGGTACAGCTCAAAGCTCTTTATGGAAGGATCCACCATAGTTGGACACAGAATTGTCAGTTTGTTGGATCGTATCGTGCACGCTTCTATCTCTGACCCCGTCATCTTCATGTTAAAGGACTCCACTTCCAGCTTGTGGATGGCATCATAACTACTGTATTCACGTATGATAGGTTCCTTAAAATCATTCCATGGGGTGGCATTAGCAGCCGCCAGCCCCCGTATCGTAACTTGCGCGTTCCACCAAGTTTGCGCAGTGCCTTCGAGTACATCAGTGGCATATTTCACCTTTCGAGCCTCAGGTCGTTCGCACATTTGAAGGCCGATTCGAGTGTCGCTGAAAGTAGTAGGACGACAGTCCATAAAAAGTCGTGTATGTGCACACAGGTGGCTGAGCGTGTTGACTTGTCGTGTGCGTAAGAGTATTCAGAATTAAGCACAAGTGTTGAGTTACAAGAGTAGGATCTAAAAATCCTAGAGTAGGTGGTGATGGCAGGTTACACCTCCTGCCTGGGCAGCTGCGAGTGCTGCAGTAACTTGTTCAGTGATCGAAGCCGCCAACTGGGCTTGAGTTAGGTTAACGCGTCCACACATGATCTTGACATCGGGGAGAACATGTGGGTGAGAGGTTCGCGAATAGTGCGAAGGGAGTGAGCACACAAGTATTCTCAAGCAATAACGTATAGTAGGTTCTGTAATCTGAGCATACCACGAGCAAAGTTCTATGTAATTCTAGCAAGTAGGTAAAGTAACATGAATAGTAGTACCTATGATGTTGAGCCTTGCACGTGGAGCGAAGCGTCGTTGTGGATCGTTGAGAGCACTGTTCTGGTTATAGTCTGGTTTTAACAAAATCGTTTTCCCTTTATTAAAACCGAGTTCTCTATAACCAATGGCTCTGACACCAATCTGTCACACCCCCAAAATCCACACGCGGAGTATCACCGCTTGGAGGCGTGACTGACCAGGATCAAGCCATCAATCATATCAAACATAGTATTTAAGTGTAAAAGTAGGAAAATGTAATTCATCTTGACATGACTGATGTTCATAACCAAACATTGTTTAAGTAGCGGAAGCATAATAATGAAAACCCAAAGTAAGTTATAAGTTCAAATATCGTCTACGATCCGTATCCCACAACGACCTACTCCTCCCTGTGCAAGCTCCATATGTACCTAAAGTCCTGCAAGGCATGTAAGAGAGAGTCAACAACTAGTTGAGCGAGTTCACAGTTAATAGTTTGGTAATAATGTTCGTATAGTAGTTCGTATGTTCGTTTAGTGATCATGTATCGTATGTATCGTATCGCGGCCCTCTAGGCATGTTTGCGAAGATTAGTATTCGTATCGCGGCCATTCCAGGCATGTTTGCGAAGATTAGTATTCGTATCGCGGCCATTCCAGGCATGTTTGCGAAGATTAGTGGGATTTTCCCCATGTTTGCTAGACTAGGTATAGTAGTATCGCGGCCCTTCCTGGCATGTTTGCGAAGATTAGAGTATATAGTTCGCGGCCCTTCCTAGGCATGTGTGCGAAGATTGTCATAATATCGCGGCCGACCCTTGGCGTGTGTGCGAAGATTGTTTAAATTAGTATAACCAGTCTAGTCTGTTCTTATCCATAATCCTTCCTCTACCGGGAATCATATATCTAAGTTCCATAAACTGAACGAATAAATAAACCAACCCATTCCCATCCTGGGAATCCCATGCCTTGGCTGTGTGAACTCACCTTGGTTTGCTCGGTATGCTAAGTGTATGCTCGCAAGTAATCAATCACGTCCTAAAGTATGCACGTATGTGGAATCAGTTTGTGTTCAAGTATAGACACACAGTTGGTAAGCAAGTAGCACGTATTTCAGATCATACACAAGATGGTTACACTTAACTGCAGTTAACTAACCAGGTTAACACTTAACAGAATTAACTCAAGTTACTGTGCAGATTAACTGTTCGGCGAAACACACATAATGGCGAAACACACTTTCGGTGAAACACAAATTGGCGAAACACATAAGTTGGCGAAACAGGATTCTAATTCGTCGATGACTCTTGGCGAAACACATTCTGTTTCGCCGAGAGTCCTGTTTCGTCGGACAGTTCAGTTTCGCAGACATCAGTTACAACAGATGTGAGTAACACATAAACCCTAATCATTCTAGCAGCCGTCATCAATAGCAGAAATCATATGCAAATCGAATCATCATAAATCAACCATCCAAGAATCATTGTCTAGCATAAACCCTAGTTTATGTGTATAGCATATCAAATAACATACAACATCATCACATCAATCCCTATCAAGATACTAATGTAATCAGAATCAGGCCATATAAACAACATTCAGAACCTAGCATTCGATTGTATCAAGTTTCGCATATCATTTATATATCCTACTATATCATATCATACACATCGAAATCTATATCATCACCATCATACTCTTATCACAGCAGTAACACACATCAATCATATGCACCAGCAAGAATCTACATAATACAGAAACATAGAATCGATTAACAAACACACACTAACCGATTCGAGATGAATGAACAAGGATTCGAGAGCTAGGTATGATGGTGAACGATGGTTGTGGCCGTCGCACAGAAAGGAGAGTGTTCTAGGGTTTTTCTGATTGCTTAGGATGTGAAACTGAACCCGTTTCACGTAAATATTCGCGAAATAACATTCTGGGCCGTACTGGGCTTTTGGGCGAAACTGGGCTCGGCGAAACAGCCTGTTTCGTCGAGAAGATTGTTGACGAAACTGACCTGTTTCGTCGAGGTCAAACTTGGCAAATCTCACTTGTTTCGTCGAGTTGTTTTATGGTTTACAAGTCTAAGTTTTTCAAACAGTATGCAAGCTATCATATTACACATAACCATGCAAGTACACTACATTTTATCATATCACAAAGTGTACAGTTACGAAGTCAAACAGGTCAACAACTAAATAGTCAAAGTCAACGTGCATTAAATGCGAATAGAGAATGTCGGAAATTCGAGTTGTCACATCGGTCTCGAGTGAATAGTGTAACTATTTGGGCCGGTTGGGCCATTTAATCCATCCGAAACCCATTAGGGTGCATTAACTTGAAGCTAGTATATAACCTTGGTGGATAGCCAACCTTGCCATTCTTGGGGCAATCTACACACACTCTCCTACACACACACTCCCACATTCTCTCACTAAAACCCTAGAGATCAAACATCACATCTCCTCTCCTTTTCTCTCGGATTAAACCGGCGACCACAAGGGACACAAGGGACTCTCGGATCGGCTCGTACACACCCATTTGGAAGCTTCATTCATTACTACTTCACACCTTTGAACCCATACTTGAACCGGTTAGTGATTTCTTTGCAAACACATGTATATACATGATTAAAGGTGTTGATGTGTGATGATATAGGTTAGTGATGCATGCTATGTGTTTTATTTCGGATGATGATGTTATATATGATGATGAAATGTTGTCTTGGTATATAATATGTGATTGATCATGAATGGTTGTAATCGGCTCTATATGGGCTTGAATCCGAATGGTTTGGTTATGTCTAGGCATGAATGAGGAGGTTTGTGTTCAATGAAATCGGATTAGCATATGTTGATGATAAATCTTATTTAAGTATGTTATTGCATTGATTGAATGTGCTAGATGTAGGAACCGATGATGTTATCAACTTGAGTTCATGCTAGGATAGATTTTATTGATGAAGCATGTTGTTAAAATGAAAACCCTAAAATGAAGAACTATTTGAATGTATGATGAACAACATGAATATGCTATGAATGTGCCTTGAATATTTGAAATTGGGGTGTTTGATCCATTTTTGGTTAGTGTTAGACAAAGAAACATGTTTGTATGGATAGTACACACTGTTGCATGAAATACAAATTCTATTGGATAGTACACATGCTGGCAATTAGCAGGTGTGCCAGTCGAGACCCTTGGTCTCGACTCGAGATCACCACATGACAACTCGAGACCGAAGATTGCGACACAGGTTACGAGTCGAGAACTCTCTAGTCTCGACTCGAGACCACACAATGCCAGCACAAGCAGCATAACTCGAGACCACGGTTGCGAGTCCGGTTGCGACTTGAGACCACCTAGTCTCGACTAGTTCATGCATGACTCGAGAACTCGTAGGCTTTAACCCAAGATCGCACAGTCTCGACTCGAGATCTCTAGTCTCGACTCGAGACCACGTACACACACCTTCTGTTTGGACTTGCACACTGCTATGGGCCTAAGTAGTTGGGCCGCACACTTAGACTTTGGTTGTTACGTGAATGTTACTGTGGAACTTGTTGCGAACTGTTGATGAACTGCCATGCTAGACATGTATGCCATGATCGTTACTTGTGTACAATACGTGTAGAACATACGTGCACTACTTGGATATGAACCTGACGTGAATGGTATCTATGTTAGGACGTAGTTGACCACTTACAACTTGATTGACCTTTCTGTGTATCTGCCGAGCAAACCAAGGTGAGTTCACACCCTCTACAAAGCATGGGATTCCCAGGGGTTGGGAATGGGGTTAAGGAACGTGGATTCCTCATCCTTTCTTGGGTAGGACAGTATTGGTTCAGGAATGTAATTCCTCGTCCTCATGGACAGATAACTCGTACTAGACCAAAACTCTATCACGAAGTCCCTCCTTTTTATATCGACTTAATCGTCGGGCCAATGGCGAGCGGGTCATTAGTTAGATAGCGCTATTTAGGTTTGACAAGCCTCACACCGTGCCGCAGAGGACGGGCGTGAACTAATGGACTATGGCACGTTGGTGATGATAGACACCGACGCTAAGGGCACATAAACATGACTACAGTCAGCAGTCGATATGGTAACGAGTCTAGTGTATACATGGGGTAGCCCCCACGGCCGAAATGCCAGATAACTAACATGGGGTAGCCCCCACGGCTGGTTTGCCAAGACAAATGGGTTAAACAAAATCACGTTTTCAACTATGGGGTAACCCCCACGGCAGGATGCCAGTTAAAGGAAACTGTTTTTTTTTTTTTTGAAACAACTTAAAACGAACACCCAACTGTGAACTCACTCAACTTGTTGTTGACTCGTTACTACATGCTTTGCAGGACAATAGGTACTTAGCTGGAGCTTGCATGGAAGAGAGTCGTTGTGGGACATGGACAACTGTGTGCCATGTTAAACTTTGAAACAATTGAACTTATGTTTTGGTTTTAAACGTTATGCTTCCGCTTGCAACTTAAATTATGTTTTGTTTGGACACCAATTGTATTGGTTGAACTTTTATAATTACATGTTTGCTTGTTCAATATGATTGGTGGCTGGATCCTGGTCAGTCACGCCTCCAAGCGGTGGTATTCCGCAGGTGGATTTTGGGGGTGTGACAGATTGGTATCAGAGCCATTGGTTATAGTGAACTCGGTTTTAATAAAGGAAAAACGTTTTTGTTAAAACCAGACTATAACCTGTACAGTGCTCAACGGTCCACAACGATGCTTCACTCCACATGCAAGGCTCGACATTCTAGGTGATATGATCTGTGTATACATTGCCTACTTGATAGTTACATAGTGCATTGCTCCTAGTATGCTTAGTTAGTATAACTACTGTTGCTTGAACCCGTGAGTGCTTACTCTCTTCTGTCATCGCATTTTCGCGAACCTCTCTCACTCATGTTTCCCTTGATATGAAGATCATGTCTGGACGCGTTAACATGACTCAAGCCTAGTTGACGGCTCTGATTAACGAACGAGTTGCTGCGGCACTTGCAGCTGCACACGCAGGAGGTATATCCTGCAGTCCAAACTCATTCTAGGATCTTTAGATCCTACTCTCGTGAACCAACCTTTGTGTTAAACTCTGTCTTTCTTTCACCCACAATAGGTCAACATGCTCAGCCACCTGTGTGCACTTTTAAAACTTTTATGGACTGCCGACCAACTACTTTTAGCGGCACTGAAGGAGCTGTAGGTCTCCTCCACTGGTTTGAGAAGCTCGAGTCAGTTTTCGAAATGTGTGAATGCCCTGAGGCGCGCAGGGTGAAGTATGCTACCGGTACTCTTGAGGGTTTAGCCCTCACATGGTGGAACGCTCAGGTCCAAATGCTGGGGTTGGTTGCTGCCAACGCCACCCCATGGGAAACTTTTAAGGAGATGATCAAGGAGGAATACTGCAGTCGTGATGACATTCATAAGCTGGAAGTCGAGTTCTATAACCTCAAGATGACGGGGTCAGAAATTGAGGCGTATACTAAGAGATCGAATGAGCTTGCCTTATTGTGTCCTACTATGGTGGACCCTCCAATTAAGCGAATTGAACTCTTTCTCAAGGGCTTGGTGCCAGAGATCCAAAGTCATGTGACTTCAGCAAACCTCGCTACTATCCAGCAGGTTTTTCAGTTGGCTCACCGTCTTACTGACCAGGCGGTGGAGCAGAACAGGTTACCCAAGTGCATAAGTGCTACAGCTACTTTGGATACTCCTAGTGACAACAAGAGAAAATGGGATGGAGCTTCAAGCAAGGGTTCAACTTCTGTGCAATCTCAGTCTCAGCAGAGAAAGACTGATGACTACAAGAGCCCCTGTCAGCAATCAGCTGGTGGACAAAGTCACGGTGGGTACAAGGGGAATCACCCCAAATGCAATCGCTGCAACTTACACCACAGCGGGCCATGCACCAGGGGCAACTGTCATCGGTGCAACAAGCCAGGCCACGCCGCCAAGGATTGCAGAAGCTTGTACCCCGCAAACCAGAATCGTCAACAACAGGCCCCACAGAACCAGCGGCAGCAGCAGGGTAACAACAAAGGGTGCTTTCAGTGTGGAGCTGAAGGCCACTTCAAGAAAGATTGTCCCCAACTGAACAGGAACCAGAACAACAACAACAACAACAACAATAATCAGGGGAATGGTAACAATGGGAACAATAACAACAATGGTGTCAGGGGGCGGGTGTTTGTGATTGGTCAAGGTGAAGCAAGGAATGACCCCAACGTTGTGACGGGTAAGTTCCCTCTCGACGACTTTTATGTTACAGTTTATTTGATTCGGGTGCCGATACTAGCTACGTGTCACTAGAAGTTAGTCAAATGCTTAAGCGTATTCCAACACCCTTGAACAACAAGCACACTGTAGAGCTAGCAAATGGTAAGAGTTTAGAAGCCACACACGTAGTCAAGGGTTGTAAGCTTATTCTCGCTAACCAGACCTTCTCTATCGACCTTATTCCTATCGCCTTGGGTAGTTTCGACGTTGCCATTGGGATGGATTGGTTATCCCAACACCGAGCAGAGATTCTTTGCAACGAGAAGATTGTTTGTATTCCGGGTTCCGGTAGTGAACCTCTCATGATTCGTGGCGACAGGAGGAGTGCTGTTGAGAACGTCATCTCTCTCCTTAAGGCCCAGAAGTATTTGAGAAAGGGCCACATCGCTATCTTGGCTCTTGTTACTGATACCTCGAAGAAAGAGAAGAAGCTAGAAGATTTTCCAATTGTACGCGACTATCCTGAGGTATTTCCTGAGGAATTACCTGGTCTTCCGCCTCATCGCCAAGTCGAGTTTCAGATTGAACTAGCTCCTGGAGCTGCGCCTATAGCTCGTGCACCGTATCGTTTAGCTCCATCAGAGTTAGAAGAACTCTCTACGCAGCTACAAGAACTCTTGGATAAGGGTTTCATTCATCCTAGCTCATCGCCTTGGGGAGCTCCAGTGCTATTTGTGAAGAAGAAGGACGGTACCTTTAGAATGTGTATCGACTACCGGGAACTCAACAAAGTGACCGTGAAGAATCGTTATCCTCTACCACGTATTGACGACTTGTTCGACCAGCTGCAAGGTTCGAGCTACTATTCAAAGATTGATTTGAGGTCGAGATATCACCAGCTGAGAGTCCGAGAGGAGGACGTCTCCAAGACAGCTTTTAGAACGCGTTATGGACACTATGAGTTTTTAGTCATGCCATTTGGGCTGACAAACGCACCTGCGGTTTTCATGGACTTGATGAATCGAGTGTGCAAGCCTTATCTGGACAAGTTCGTTATAGTCTTCATCGACGACATCCTGATCTATTCTAAGAGTCAGGAGGAACACGAGCAGCATCTACGACTTATTTTGGAACTCCTTCGAACGGAACAACTTTACGCGAAGTTCTCAAAATGCGACTTCTGGCTTCGTGAGGTCCATTTCCTAGGCCATGTGGTAAACAAGGATGGGATTCATGTTGATCCATCCAAGGTGGACTCGATTAAGAACTGGCCTGCACCTCGTACACCAAAGGAAATTCGCCAATTCTTGGGTTTGGCAGGTTACTACAGGAGGTTCATTAAGGATTTTTCCAAGATTGCACAGCCTCTCACCTCACTAACGCAGAAAGGCGTTGTTTATCGATGGGGAAATGCACAGGAGGTAGCCTTTCAGCATCTAAAGGATAGACTTTGTAGCGCACCTATCCTTTCACTGCCAGAGGGCACAGACGATTTTGTGGTTTACTGTGACGCATCAATTCAGGGTCTTGGTTGTGTATTGATGCAACGAGATAAAGTTATAGCCTACGCTTCACGCCAACTTAAGGTTCATGAAAGGAACTACACTACGCACGACTTAGAGCTGGGAGCTGTTGTTTTTGCACTTAAGATATGGCGACATTACCTGTACGGTACCAAATGCGCCATCTACACCGACCACAGGAGCCTCGAGCATATCTTCAAGCAGAAGGAACTGAATATGCGACAACGACGATGGGTCGAACTACTAAATGACTACGAGTGCTCGATCAGGTATCACCCGGGCAAAGCCAATGTTGTGGCCGACGCCCTCAGTCGAAAGGACACCGCGCCTAAGTGCGTGCGAGCTTTACAACTCACTATACATTCTAGTCTTCCTTCCCAAATACGAGCTGCTCAGATAGAAGCATTGAAACCAGAAAACGTCAGGGCTGAAGCCCTACGCGACTCAAGGCAACACTTGGAACAAAAGGAAGACGGTGCTTACTACGTAACGGGACGCATTTGGGTCCCACTCTATGGCAACCTACGAGAACTTGTGATGGATGAAGCACACAAGTCTCGCTACTCGGTACATCTTGGTTCGGATAAGATGTACCACGATATCAAAACTACGTATTGGTGGCCTAGCATGAAGGCCCACATAGCAACTTACGTCAGCAAGTGTTTGACTTGTGCGAGAGTCAAGACGGAATACCAGAAACCCTCAGGCCTACTCCAACAACCAGAGATACCGCAATGGAAATGGGAGCAAATTTCCATGGATTTTGTTACCGGCCTGCCTAGATCTCAACGAGGTAACGATACTATTTGGGTAATCGTGGATCGACCCACAAAGTCTGCACACTTTTTGGCTATCAAGGAAACGGATAAGTTCTCCACTCTAGCAGACGTATACCTTAAGGAAGTTGTTTCGAGGCACGGGGTGCCCACCTCTATTATCTCAGATCGAGATGCGCGTTTTACTTCAGAACTGTGGCAGGCAATGCACAAATCCTTTGGCTCACGATTAGACATGAGCACGGCATATCACCCTCAGACGGACGGACAGTCCGAGCGCACTATTCAAACCTTAGAAGACATGCTTCGTGCATGTGTAATCGACTTTGGCAACAGCTGGGAAAAGCATCTGCCACTTGTGGAATTCTCGTACAATAACAGCTACCACACCAGCATTAAAGCTGCTCCGTTTGAGGCATTGTACGGACGTAAATTCCGGTCACCTCTTTGTTGGGCAGAGGTGGGGGATAGTCAGATCACTGGTCCAGAACATGTGGTAGACACAACCGAGCGAATTGCTCAAATACGACAACGCATGGCGGCAGCTCGTGACCGTCAGAAAGTCTACGCCGATAAGGGCAGGAAACCACTAGAGCTCCAGGTTGGGGAGCGGGTACTACTCAAGGTTTCACCCTGGAAGGGTGTGGTTCGTTTTGGCAAACGAGGCAAACTTAACCCACGATACGTCGGACCTTTCGAAGTCATTGAGAAAATAGGCCAGGTGGCCTACAAACTGAACTTACCAGCAGAACTCAGTGCACTTCACAACGTTTTCCACGTGTCGAATCTGAAGAAGTGTCTGTCAAATGAGACCCACATAGTTCCTCTGAAGGAACTCACTATTGACGAGCAGTTACGATTCGTCGAGGAACCAGTTGAGATCACGGACCGGGATGTTAAGGTCCTCAAGAACACTAGAATACCTCTCGTTCGAGTTCGTTGGAACTCACGTCGCGGCCCAGAGTTCACCTGGGAACGCGAAGATCAGATGAAACAAAAGTATCCCCAACTGTTCGCAAACAGTACAACCACTACTGAGGCTGAAGCTACGGAATTTCGGGACGAAATTCCAGATCAACGGGGGGAGGATGTGACACCCCAGGAAAACCGGGAAAACCATACAACTTAACTAGCTTCCTCAGTGAGTGCTTACCAAATTTCGAGACGAAATTTCTTTCAACTTGGGGATGATGTGACAACTCGAAATTTAGAACCCTTCGTTGTATCTTGATGTAACATGCTTGAACGTTATTTGACTAGTTGACATGATTGGTTTAACTAATGTGATAAGTGATTATTATGTGAATATGTGTCGTGCCTTTATGTATGTGTGTATTTATGTGACCCGAAACACGAGAACCCAACTCGAGACCACTCAGTCTCGAGTGAATAGTGTAACTATTTGGGCCGGTTGGGCCATTTAATCCATCCGAAACCCATTAGGGTGCATCAACTTGAAGCTAGTATATAACCTTGGTGGATAGCCAACCTTGCCATTCTTGGGGCAATCTACACACACTCTCCTACACACACACTCCCACATTCTCTCACTAAAACCCTAGAGATCAAACATCACATCTCCTCTCCTTTTCTCTCGGATCAAACCGGCGACCACAAGGGACACAAGGGACTCTCGGATCGGCTCGTACACACCCATTTGGAAGCTTCATTCATTACTACTTCACACCTTTGAACCCATACTTGAACCGGTTAGTGATTTCTTTGCAAACACATGTATATACATGATTAAAGGTGTTGATGTGTGATGATATAGGTTAGTGATGCATGCTATGTGTTTTATTTCGGATGATGATGTTATATATGATGATGAAATGTTGTCTTGGTATATAATATGTGATTGATCATGAATGGTTGTAATCGGCTCTATATGGGCTTGAATCCGAATGGTTTGGTTATGTCTAGGCATGAATGAGGAGGTTTGTGTTCAATGAAATCGGATTAGCATATGTTGATGATAAATCTTATTTAAGTATGTTATTGCATTGATTGAATGTGCTAGATGTAGGAACCGATGATGTTATCAACTTGAGTTCATGCTAGGATAGATTTTATTGATGAAGCATGTTGTTAAAATGAAAACCCTAAAATGAAGAACTATTTGAATGTATGATGAACAACATGAATATGCTATGAATGTGCCTTGAATATTTGAAATTGGGGTGTTTGATCCATTTTTGGTTAGTGTTAGACAAAGAAACATGTTTGTATGGATAGTACACACTGTTGCATGAAATACAAATTCTATTGGATAGTACACATGCTGGCAATTAGCAGGTGTGTCAGTCGAGACCCTTGGTCTCGACTCGAGATCACCACATGACAACTCGAGACCGAAGATTGCGACACAGGTTACGAGTCAAGAAGTCTCTAGTCTCGACTCGAGACCACACAATGCCAGCACAAGCAGCATAACTCGAGACCACGGTTGCGAGTCCGGTTGCGACTCGAGACCACCTAGTCTCGACTAGTTCATGCATGACTCGAGAACTCGTAGGCTTTAACCCAAGATCGCACAGTCTCGACTCGAGATCTCTAGTATCGACTCGAGACCACGTACACACACCTTCTGTTTGGACTTGCACACTGCTATGGGCCTAAGTAGTTGGGCCGCACACTTAGACGTTGGTTGTTACGTGAATGTTACTGTGGAACTTGTTGCGAACTGTTGATGAACTGCCATGCTAGACATGTATGCCATGATCGTTACTTGTGTACAATACGTGTAGAACATACGTGCACTACTTGGATATGAACCTGACGTGAATGGTATCTATGTTAGGACGTAGTTGACCACTTACAACTTGATTGACCTTTCTGTGTATCTGCCGAGCAAACCAAGGTGAGTTCACACCCTCTACAAAGCATGGGATTCCCAGGGGTTGGGAATGGGGTTAAGGAATGTGGATTCCTCGTCCTTTCTTGGGTAGGACAGTATTGGTTCAGGAATGTAATTCCTCATCCTCATGGACAGATAACTCGTACTAGACCAAAACTCTATCACGAAGTCCCTCCTTTTTATATCGACTTAATCGTCGGGCCAATGGCGAGCGGGTCATTAGTTAGATAGCGCTATTTAGGTTTGACAAGCCTCACACCGTGCCGCAGAGGACGGGCGTGAACTAATGGACTATGGCACGTTGGTGATGATAGACACCGACGCTAAGGGCACATAAACATGACTACAGTCAGCAGTCGATATGGTAACGAGTCTAGTGTATACATGGGGTAGCCCCCACGGCCGAAATGCCAGATAACTAACATGGGGTAGCCCCCACGGCTGGTTTGCCAGGACAAATGGGTTAAACAAAATCACGTTTTCAACTATGGGGTAACCCCCACGGCAGGATGCCAGTTAAAGGAAACTGTTTTTTTTTTTTTGAAACAACTTAAAACGAACACCCAACTGTGAACTCACTCAACTTGTTGTTGACTCGTTACTACATGCTTTGCAGGACAATAGGTACTTAGCTGGAGCTTGCATGGAAGAGAGTCGTTGTGGGACATGGACAGCTGTGTGCCATGTTAAACTTTGAAACAATTGAACTTATGTTTTGGTTTTAAACGTTATGCTTCCGCTTGCAACTTAAATTATGTTTTGTTTGGACACCAATTGTATTGGTTGAACTTTTATAATTACATGTTTGCTTGTTCAATATGATTGGTGGCTGGATCCTGGTCAGTCACGCCTCCAAGCGGTGGTATTCCGCAGGTGGATTTTGGGGGTGTGACAAGGGACATATGGATTGATCTTGGAGCATGCATTTTCCTATATAAGGTCCTTATAGTTCACTTGTTCATTTGCACATTTGATTTTCACTTCAAAGCTTACTCTTGGAAGCCTCATGGAGCTTAAGGAAGCTTTCTCAAGTTTCAAACTCGTGCTAAGGACTCTAGTAAGTGTTCTTAGCTTCCTAAGTTTAAGTTTTATTAGCTTAATGACCAAAAGTCAAAGCTATCGTAATTATGCTTTGACTTTGTGATTAATCACAAACGGTCCAGCCATTATTCGAATTGAAAGTGGCAACATGTTGGTAATTATGTAGGTAATAAACCCTTAAAAGGGCACCTTCTAATTATCACATTATCTCAGTCAATTGTCGGGTCAAACATATTAATAAAAAGTCAACAGAATCAAGTTTTTACAAATTAATTCATAACTAATAATGCAGAAGTTATGGAACATGTTTTAACACTAAAATAACTTAGTAAATAATATAAGAACATGTCTAGGCATGTTCAACCAGACAATTCTGAGTATCGGTTCGCAACCGAAAGTCGCAAAAGTAGACTTTTGCTTTGACTTTCAGTTCTGACCCGATCTAGCTTAGTTTAGTTATGCCTTAGGGTTCTCTTGGGACCACATTGTATGTTAGTATAACCCTCTGAGATTATATTATATGGTTCCTTTTAAATCTAATTCATATGCATGTTTCCGTTAAATGCTTAATTGTTGACCATTATGTCCTTTTGATATTAAAACGAGATTTTTGAAAATGTGAGAGGACAAAAACCTTTATTACTGATATTTAAGTATGTCCTAAAAATTTGACATCAGTTTATGCTCTAAATTAGGAGTTATGCTCGATATCGTAAATTGAAGGCTTTTTATTAATTAAATGGTATTTCTTAGTATAAATCACATTCAAACCCAATTTTTGTCACCAAACTTTATACCTACTGATATAATATAATATTTAGGGATTTTTGTCAAATTTTATACTGATTATGTTATAGAATTGTAATGTAAATTCGGTATTTACGAAAATGCCCTTTTCTTGGATAAAATGAGTTTTACATAACATTTTGATACCAAACCTTTTCCTACTGATTTCATATGTTAAATAAAATATTTTAAGCGTTAGGGACTGATCAAAATCTCAGATTTCCTTAAATAACCCGAAAATCGTCAAATACCGACTTTTACGCTTTTTAAACGCATAGTATGGGTTAAAACTATATTTGACACTTAAGAATAATTACCTACTGATATTATAAGCAAATTTTTATACTTTAACAGTAAGCAAAAGTTTTAAACTCAGATTTCCAAATTTGACCCTTAAAACTTATGTAAAATGACCAAAATGCCCCTACTGTGCATAGTTTGGCTATAAATGATAAATTTCACATATATACAATACCTTACTGATATAACTTATTAAAATAAATATTTTTACTGATTATTTTAGACCAGAACCTCGGATTTGCTATTTAACCACTTTTATAATCTTTAAAATGACCAAAAATACCCCTCCGGGGCTTAAATTGATTTTAAATCCGTTTTGGGCATAATGGAAGATATCATACTGATATCACAACATATTAAAAGCATATTAACTTGTGGAACTTGTTCATGACTCATTTGGTTACCCGTTATGCATTTTTCCCATTCGGTACGGTTTATGTGACTAGTTTGCATAAATTAACCGAAACGGGTCAAACCTTATCATTTTTACTTCAAAATCCAGAATGTATTTAGTTTACCCATTTTATACAAGTCCTCATACTTGTTGGGTCTAAATCACATTCTAATCCGGTCTTCGCTTAATCTTGCGTTTTGAACCGTATACTTTTCTTTAAAACTAACAAGTCTAAGTTATAACTTAAATAAGACCCGTTAGGAATCTAATAGGTTATTAAAACCTTCATTCTAGATTAGGATCCCGGTAAAAGCTATCTGTACTTGCTGATTGATATACGGCTGGGATAAAAATTTTATTTTAAGCTCAGGTAAATACTTTTAACTTATTTTCCGTTATACGGGCTTTGGATAAGGTATTTTAATAATACCGCTTGGTCGGGTATGTAGTTATTTAAATCGAATTGTGATTAATACATTTACATAACCCGTTTTAATCTGTTTTGTTTGATACAAAGCATTTGGGAGGTTAATGACCATGTCCTGGATATCATCAGCTCATTTATTAGAAATGGCCACGGCTTAAGCACGGGGTGTAGGCATACACCTGACAGTTGCGTATGTATAAACGGTATCTCACTCTCCTATGGGCATATACTTGTGGTGTGTCAATTAGTCTAATCCGGCTCTTCTAACCGGGTCCTGAATGGACGACAAACATGTAAATCTGTATACAGGATTATTTTTAAATAATTGTCCCAAGTTATAAAAGAATTTTTGTGCCTTGTGCAATTAAATCAATTTTACAAACATTTTAAAAGAGTCAGTTAATTGTATTTACCAGTGTAAACTGACGTATTTTTCAAAAAGGTTAAGTACAGGTACTAAGCGTAATGGGCTGGAACTCCTGAGTGATTTAATAAAGAGTCTTGCAAGCTATTATCACTTTAAGTCTGTTGAACAATTCTTCTTTTGTTTTGATCCGCCTGTGGATCCACTACAATCCGTTGTGTAATAATTTATGTTACTTTCAACTCGGTTTATATAAATTACTTTTAGACTTCCGCTGTGCATTTAAACTGTGATTATTGACTATGATGATATCAACTACGTCACGATACTCTCCACCGGGCCCACCGGTAATACGTGGAAATATCGGGGTGTGACAGGTTGGTATCAGCGCCAACATTGAGTGAATTAAACACTAGCCTTTTGTGTTTAATCTCAATGACACAGTTTGCACATTCCTTAACTTCCGAGTCTAGTCAAATGACTTAGGACTAATCCTAATCTTATTGCTTTCTTTTGTTGGTTTCTTTTGTTTGTTTTGGCAGGAACAAAAGACAATGCCGCCACGATTCAGAGGAAGAGGTCGAAGAGGCAAGGCGCTGATAACTGCTCCAAATGACCATGAAGCTGGGCCATCACACAGGCGCACACCGTCCACATGAATTGGATCAAGTCCTCATGAAGACTGGAGGACCTACCTAGAGCCAGCGAGACGCTCTGTCTCGCTTAGCTCTTCACCTTCGTACCATGATTAATTCGGACTCCATCAGGACAACGAGTCCGACCACTCGCACCACTCCTACCTCCCGTTGCAGCGCTCGGGTTCACACCGTGCCTTTCAGGACCCGACCCCTTACTTCCAGAGCCGGTTCAATCTGGTAAACCAGGTGCAAGAACCAATGGGTTATAACCCATTGGGACCAGAAGATCATTTTTCCGGTGACCAAGAAATGGATATGGACGAAGATCCGGATCCTGCCGAGCCACCATCTGGGACGCCCACACATCCCATCGAGATTTCTGACGGGTCATCTTTTCATGGTTCGCCATATCGGGGCCCAGACGGTTTTGCAGAAAATTGGGCCACATACCACTGGGAGTTCACTCCCCCTTTCGACCCACCTCCACAACAACAGCAGGATCCCTCTGAGGATTCGCGTTTCCAGGCAGTTACGCCACCGCCACCGCCACCGACAGAGCAGCAACCGCCTCCAGAACCACCGAGGCGAAGAATATCAGGTGCACGGATGTCCGTGCGAGGGGGTTTCCACTTCAGCACCCCCCAACACAGCAGCAACAGCCACTACCCGCCGTTGTACGAAGACCCGCAAATGGGTGGGCCTTCGAATCCAGTTTCCGAAGTCGACTCGGCGCCAGTCGAACCAGCACCCCAAATGGGTATGATAACCCAATTCCTTCTTACGCCGGTGCAGCGGCGTATAACCCTTTTGAGCAGCCAGCTTATCCTGGCTACAACTACAACAATGCCCCTGTCGTCGACCCGTACCTCGAGGCGGCCAACTACAATGCTCTCCACCCTGTGGGACCCTTCGCTTCATACCAAACCGGGTACCCAGCTTATGGGTATCAATACACACCACCTTCTCAACCTCCGCATCAGCAACCGCCGCAGCCACCACAGATCCAGCCACCGCAGCAGCAAGAAATCCTTCAGAGGTTGAACCAGGTGGAACGAGAGGTATAGGAGGAGCGTAGAAGCCGTCGGGGTCTACTTAAGGGCTTAGCAGACCTAATAAATGGGAAGAAGAAGAGGGATTATTGAAATTCCTTATTTATTTTGTTTTGTAATTTTTAAATTTCAGTTAAGTCCCTGTGTGGACATCTATTTATGTATTCAGTCCCTGTGAGGACTTGTATATCTTCTTTTAGTCCCTATGTGGACAATGTTATTTCTTTAAAGTCCCGTTTAGGGCAATTATGTACTTCTCTTTATTTAATGGAATGATTTAATTTAAAATTTTCATTTGTCATTATATATAAGAATATATTATATGAAGTAAATCAAAATATTATTCATTTTGTATTTAATCTGCCAATAATATTGAAAGAAAATTTTGAAGGTATAACCTAGCCTATATGTCATCTTAGACATGGCCCAGATGGTAAAACCTTTTAAGATGCAAATCCTTGTTAACATCTGAAAACATGTTAGCACTCTTGGCAAATGTGATTCGATTAAATCACACAAGTCATCCTTATATTAGATTTTTTCAATTCCTTATTTTTATTTAATATAAACATCCATTAGTGATGAAGTGTCAGTGGGCCATACCTATTGTCCTATAAGACAAAAGACAGTTGTAGTCTACGACTCCCTGTCAAGAAAAGGTAATGAACTATGTTCAAGCCTTAATACCTCGATCCTATAAAATCATGGTGTATAATTTAAAATTGTCCTTGTGACTAGGCCTTTTGTGCCACCTTGACATCTTTAATGATTTATAATAAAGGATAAATTATAATGAAAATTCTAAATAAATATAACTAACAGAATAACCGATATGGGATGTATTTACCATGATTAATGAATTTTCAAAATGACAAATTCATAATAAGATTTCCGAATGAAATATTGTCAATTGTTTTATGTAGCAATCAAGCTACATGGCTGAATCAGATGAGGTTAACAGTCACCCCAGGGAAAGGAATGATACCACTAGAGTTAACATAGCCGGTGCAGATTTACAAGCTATGATTGATAATGCCGTCACTCGAGCTATGGACAGGCAATTCAAGGAATCAAGTGGTACTCATAGCAAGACCCTATCTGTAAATCATACAAAACCACCCTCCAAGACTCATGTATATCATAAGGACGATTCTCATCATTCGTCAAATCAAAGAAGTATTCCATCTAAGAAGATTGTGCTCAATCAAAAGCCACGTGTTAAGACCTGTTCTTATAAATATTTTGTCTCCTGCAAGCCCAGAGACTTCACAGGGGAGAAAGGAGCCATCGATTGTATGACTTGGCTCGACGAGATAGATACTGTGGTTGATATTAGTAGATGTGCAGAGCAAGCATTGTGAAGTTTGTTTCATAATCTTTTAAAGGAGAAGCTCTAGCTTGGTGGAGGTCACTAATCCAAGCTACAGGGAAGATCCCGTTGTACAATCTGACTTGGGATCAGTTTGTTCCTCTAATCAAGGAAAATTTATGTCCTCAACATGAAGTTGAGAAAATTGAGACTGACTTCTTGACCTTGGTCATGAAGAACTTAGATTGCCAGGCGTATCTTACAAGCTTCAACACCATGTCTCGATTGGTTCCTTATATGGTTACACCAAAATCGAAACGGATAGCTCGTTTTATTGGAGGTTTGGCTCCAGAGATTAAGGGAAACGTAAAAGCATCCAGACCTACTACATTAAGATCAGTAGCAGATCTGTCTCTATCCCTCACCTTGGATGCTATCAGAAACAAGTATGTCAAGGTTTCTGATGAAGGGAAGTGAAAGCGGGAGGATGAGAGTTCTCATCGCTCTGACAAAAAGAAAAAGGGGAACTCAGATCACAAGAAGAGTTCGGGATTTAAGAAGGATAACCAACAGTCGGGTGAGAAACCCAAATGTAAAACGTGTCAAAAGCATCACTTTGGGAAGTGTAGGTTGGAATCAAAGTCGCAGTCCCAATCAAAGACTTTTGGATGTGGGATCTGCAAGTCCAAGGAACACAAGACTTTAGATTGCAAGAAGTTGAAAGATGCAACCTGTTATGGTTGTAACGAAAAGGGGCACATCAAGACTAACTGCCCAAAATTTGCAAAGAAGCCTGAGGAGGCTAAAAAGACCAATGCTCTAGTCTTTCAAATGAATGCACAAGAAGCGGTTCAGAACGACAATGTGATAACAGGTACCTTTCTTATCAATGATGTTTATGCTAGAGTATTGTTTGATTCGGGTGCAGACAAGTCGTTTGTAGACAATAAATTCTGTAAACTGTTAAATCTACCTGTTAAAACCCTAAGCATAAAATATGAGGTAGAATTGGCCGATGGTACCATAGAGACTGCTTCAACCGTATTAGATGGATGTTTTATATCCATTAGGAATCACTCTTTTCCACTATCTTTGCTTCCATTGAAATTGGTGGGATTCGACATAGTAATAGGCATGGATTGGTTATCTTCTAATCAAGCTCAAATTGTTTATGATAAGAAGCAAGTGGTTATTAAGACTCCGTATGGTGAACCACTTATAATACAAGGAGATACGCAGTACGGGTTGCCTAAGCAAGTATCTATGCTTAAGGCGTCAAAGTGTTTGAAGAAAGGGTGTGTCATTTATATGGCACAGGTAACCATTGATGAACCAAAGCCCAAGATCGAAGACATCCCTGTTATTTCTAAATATCCAGATGTATTCCCTGAAGAACTACCTGGTTTACCTCCAGATAGGTAAGTAGAGTTCATAATCAATATCATTCCTGGAGCAGCACCAGTTGCAAGAGCACCATATCGGTTGGCACCGACTGAAATGAAAGAGTTAAGAACTCAGTTAGATGATTTGTTGGCAAAGAGTTTTATTCGACCTAGCTCGTCCCCTTGGGGAGCACTGATTCTGTTTGTGAAGAAGAAAGATGGCTCGATGCGTCTATGCATCGATTATCGTGAACTGAGCAAGGTTACAATCAAGAACAGATATCCGCTACCCAGGATCGATGATCTATTCGATCAGCTTCAAGGAGCAAGTTATTTCTCCAAGATTGATTTAAGGTCAGGTTACCATCAACTGAATGTCAGAAATGAAGGTGTACATAAGACTGCATTCAGAACTCGCTATGGTCACTACGAGTTCTTGGTGATGCCTTTTGGGCTCACTAATGCACCTGCAGCATTCATGGATCTCATGAATCGCGTTTGCAAGCCATATTTGGACAAGTTTTTTATTGTCTTTATTGACGACATACTTATATACTCAAAGAATCAAGCTGATCATGAAAGACATCTCAGGAATATCCTTAAGCTACTACAACAAGAAAAGCTCTACGCCAAGTTTTCTAAATGCGAGTTTTGGCTTCGTAAAGTCCAATTCCTTGGACATGTGGTAAGTGAGCGTGGCATCCAGGTGGATCCCGCTAAGATCGAAGCGATTATGAATTGGCAAAAGCCTAAGACTCCTACAGAGATACGCAGCTTCTTGGGTCTAGCAGGTTATTATAGACGTTTCATTGAGAATTTTTCAAGGATTGTTGCGCCCCTAACTTCTTTGACTAGTAAGAAGATAAAGTTCAATTGGGGTCCCAAGCAACAAGAATCCTTTGAGATTCTTAAGCAGAAACTGAGCAATGCTTCTGTATTGACATTGCCAGAAGGGATTGAAGAGTTTGTTGTGTACTGCGACGCATCGCACACTGGTATGGGTTGTGTGCTCATGCAGAGATGCAAGGTCATTGCCTATGTCTCACGTCAATTAAAAGTGCACGAAAAGAACTACACCACCCACGATTTGAAATTGGGTGCCGTTGTGTTTGCACTGAAACTCTAGAGGCATTATTTATATGGAACCAAGTGTGTGATCTATTCTGATCATAAGAGCCTTCAGCATCTGTTTAACCAGAAGGATCTTAACATGAGACAACGTCGATGGATGGAGACACTGAATGACTATGATTGTGAAATCTGATATCATCCAGGCAAAGCGAATGTAGTCGCTGATGCTTTGAGTAGGAAGGAAAGGGTTAAGCCCATTAGGATCAACGCCAAGAACATTGAATTGAAAAACAGCTTGAATGAAAGGTTGTTAGCCGCTCAAAAGGAAGCCGTATTAGAAGCTAACTATCCGAATGAGAAGTTAGGCGTAACTGCTGAACAGTTATCTCATGGTAAGGATGGAATCCTAAGATTGAATGGTCGAATATGGGTTCCAATTTATGGAGGACTTCGAGATGTGATTCTTCAAGAAGCTCATAGCTCCAAATATTCAGTTCATCCTGGTAGTGATAAGATGTACCAGGATTTAAAGGCGAATTATTGGTGGATAGGTTTGAAGAAATCTATAGCCACTTATGTGGCAAAATGTTTGACATGCGCGCAAGTTAAAGCAAAACACCAAAAGCCGTCAGGTTTGCTTCAACAGCCTGAACTCCCCACATGGAAATGGGAAATGGTAACCATGGATTTTATCACTAAGTTACCAAAGACAAAGCGAGGAAATGATACTATTTGGGTTATAGTCGACAGGTTGACTAAGTCAGCCCACTTCTTGCCGATTAAAGAAACTCACAGCTCCGACAAGTTAGCTCAGCTATACGTGGATGAGATTGTATCTCTTCACGGAGTGCCAGTGTCTATTATCTCTGATAGGGATACGAGATACACATCGCATTTTTGGAAAAGCTTTCAGCAATCTTTAGGCACTCGACTAAATTTCAGCACTGCTTATCAT
This sequence comes from Helianthus tuberosus, assembly GCA_030545235.1. Classification (NCBI taxonomy): domain Eukaryota; kingdom Viridiplantae; phylum Streptophyta; class Magnoliopsida; order Asterales; family Asteraceae; genus Helianthus; species Helianthus tuberosus. The sequence goes on from CM060369.1 coordinate 199,202,885, forward strand.
CCTCAAACGGATGGTCAAAGCGAGCGTACAATCCAAACGCTTGAGGATATGTTACGGGCTTGTGTTATAGATTTGGGTGGAAGTTGGGATGACCATCTTCCTTTAATTGAATTCTCATACAATAATAGTTATCATTCGAGTATTCAAGCAACACCTTTCGAAGCTTTGTACGGAAGAAAGTGTAGAACGCCAGTTTGTTGGGCGAAAGTTGGAGATGTCCAACTATCAGGACCTGATATAGTCCTGGAGGCGACGGACAAGATTGTTCAGATTCGTGATCGTCTCAAGACTGCCAGAGATAGGCAGAAAAGTTATGCGGATATGAGGCGTAAACCTTTAAAGTTTGAAGTTGGCGATAAAGTGCTACTTAAAGTATCACCCTGGAAAGGGGTGATGCGTTTTGGCAAAAAGGGCAAGCTTAGCCCAAGATACATAGGACCATTCGAGATCATCGAATGTGTGGAACTATGGCTTACAAGCTAAATCTGCCAGAAGAGCTTAGTGGGATACATAATGTGTTCCACATCTGCAATTTGAAGAAGTGTCTAGCCGATGAGTCGCTAGCAATGTCACATAAGGACGTGCAGATAGATGAGAGCTTGAAATTCGTTGAAAACCCTTTGTCGATCAAGGATCGACAGGTTAAGAAGTGATGCAGTTTGGTGTGTATATGGATTTAAGTATATTTTAAGCCCTTTTTACACGTTAGTCAAGTTTTAAATTTATAAAACACGATATTTTACTAACACCAAACACACATATGGGCAACTGCACCCATCGTGAGCGTAGTATAGTGTTGGCAAGATACCGAGGTCGTCCAAGGACACAAGAGCTTTTAGTACTGGTTTATCCTCAACGTCTAACCAAATCAAAAAGTTGGAAAAAGGTTTTAAACTAGAAAAATAAAAACTAACTAAAATGCTGAAAAATAAAATAAAGTAAAAATAGATAGACAAGATGAATCACTTGGCTCCGACTCGTGTTTAGTGTAACCTTTGATTATTTCTGCACTTTTTAAGAGATTATCTTAGTTATTGTAGTAGGCCCCTCTTTTGAAGGTGACGTTACCCTCAACCCAGTAGTTTGAGTCAGCAAGGATACAATCCTAAAGGGTCGGATTATTAAAAGATAATTAATTAAGTTATTAATGCATATTGTGGTAGGCCCCTCTTTTGAAGGTGACGTTACCCTCGGCTAAGTAGTCTGAGTCAGCAGGGATACAGTCCTAAGTAGTCGGGTTAAAGTATTAATAGTAGCTTACATATGAGGGGATCAAAGAGTTTGGACCCCCGCCAACCAATACTGGTGGGTATTGAAGGAGGTCCTACTAAATTTGACCCAGGTCCTTGCAGGATCTATACACTGAACAAGGCAAGACTCTTACCAAACCATTCCCTTAACCCCCGATCAGGTAGCCAACATACCTCCATATAGACCGTGGAGATATGAATGGTGAAAATCTTTTATTTTATGTAGACAGTAAAATAATGCCAAGACACCACGGACAAACGATAAGGAAGAATCACCTTCAACATAAGAAACTAGTTATTAAAGTCATTAATACATAACCAAGTAAAAAGTGCGAAAAGATTAAAAAATAAAAAGTATTACACTAGACACTTGTCTTCACCAAGTGATGTAAGAGACTTAGGCAAACATGGCCTTTGATTGTCAAGAACTCATACGATCAATCTTGGATCCCGAGATGACTCACACACTCTATGATGGACAATGGATGATGGTGGTGGATGATGGTGTTGTGATGGTGGTGGGTGGTGGGTGAAGTGTGAGAGAGGTGGTGTGCCAAGGGATGGTTTGCAATTGAGCCAAGCACCCCTATTTATAGGCTGAATAGTAGCTCGGACAAGGCCCCGTGTCCAATGGGCACGGCCCCGTGTCCATCCTTCTTCTCTTCCTTCATTAATTGCAGTTTGTCTGTATTAGTTGACCACGCCCCCGTGTCCGCTGGGCACGACCCCGTGTGCAGAAGCGTATCTGTACTATCAAGATTTTCGCAGATTCTGCGAATCTTAGAGTTGACCACGGCCCCGTGTCCGCTGAGCACGGCCCCGTGGTGGGTGATAGAAACTTCTACAGCTTTGTCTTTTATGCTGACACTTCGGCACGCCCCAGTGAGCACGGGGCATGTTCAGTCTTCTGTTCTCTTGTTTTTGCTTGGGAAGATGCTGTCGGGGGGTCGGGCATGCCACGTTTGTTCCTTTTCTTGTATTTTTGTTAGATTTAGCTGTCTTTTTGCTTCTTTTATTTATTTGAGCTCATTTAATCCTGAAAATACAAAAGGAAGACAAAAACACACTTTTTCCAACATTAGTACTAAAAAAGGGTTAGTTTTATGCCACAATTGATGTAATTTATATGTTGCATTTTGTGCACATCAGAAGCTTCGAAGAAAGCATGTGCCGATCGTGAAGGTAAAATGGGATGCCCGTAGAGGCCCCGAATACACGTGGGAGGTTGAATCCATAATGAAACAGAAATACCCTCATTTATTTCTGTAAATCTCGAGGTCGAGATTTCTTTTAAGGGGGTGAGGATGTAAAACCTCGTAAAATCATGTCAAATATTATATAGACACGTGTCATGGACTTTAAAAGTGTAATGAATTGTTTCCAAGGGACTAAAATTGTCAAACAATGCAATGATGTAAATAGAAGAACCAAAAGTGTCAACATGCCAAACTCGTGCCTCTGAATGACCTCCTAAGATGTTCGTATTCATGATTTAATAAATTGACGAACACTAGAAGCCGTTGCGCTTAAAAATGAAAAGTTACGGAGCATAGGGGTTAAAAGTGTCAACATGTTAATTTTACCTCTGAGTGGCCTTCTAACATTCCCAAAGCTTTATAATACATTTTATTATACCCTCTTATTCATCTGATTATAAAATTACAATTTCCAACCTAAGCTTGTGATGAAATATTCAAATCCAAGAATTTTGAATCCCATGTGCAAAACCGACAATTTCCATTCAATGGCATCCTTTTACAAGACTCCAAGGCAACTAATGCATGGCAATGCATTCTTAGCAGTGCAGACCTGATCATGTGGGCCCTTCCTCCTGATAATGACCAGAGATTCGAGATTTGATAGGTTGCATGGTCAAATGTTAAAAGTTCTCAAAGTTTTTGTCTTCTGACTAGGGCTTACGGACCGCAAGGAGACCACCTTACGGACCGAAAGGTGGCTTATCTGGGTGAATAAAATTTAAAAAGCGGATACGGACCGTAAGGCCTTAAGCTTACGGTCCGTAAGACCTGTAACTGGGCAGTAAAATGGACAGTTGCATGTTACAGCCATTCCACCACCTTTGTAACCTAGTTTTTTTTTATACCAGGGACTTTGCAACTGGTGTTAACAGTATAGGGACACCTGGAAACATCTGAAAGCAACATAGGGACATATGGATTGATCTTGGAGCATGCATTTTCCTATATAAGGGCCTTATAGTTCACTTTTTCATTTGCACATTTGATTTTCACTTCAAAGCTTACTCTTGGAAGCCTCCTGGAGCTTAAGGAAGCTTTCTCAAGTTTCAAACTCGTGCTAAGGACTCTAGTAAGTGTTCTTAGCTTCCTAAGTTTAAGTTTTATTAGCTTAATGACCAAAAGTCAAAGCTATCGTAATTAAGATTTGACTTTGTGATTAATCACAAATGGTCCAGTCATTATTCGAATTGAAAGTGGCAATGTGTTGGTAATTATGTAGGTAATAAACCCTAAAAAGGGCACCTTCTAATTATCACATTATCTCAATCAATTGTCGGGTCAAACATATTAATAAAAAGTCAACAGAATCAAGTTTTTACAAATTAATTCATAACTAATAATGCAGAAGTTATGGAACATGTTTTAACACTAAAATAACTTGGTAAATAATATAAGAACATGTCTAGGCATGTTCAACCCGACAATTATGAGTATCGGTTCGCAACCGAAAGTCGCAAAAGTAGACTTTTGCTTTGACTTTCAGTTCTGACCGGATCTAGCTTAGTTTAGTTATGCCTTAGGGTTCCCTTGGGACCACATTGTATGTTAGTATAACCCTCTGAGATTATACTATATGGTTCCTTTTAAATCTAATTCATATGCATGTTTCCGTTAAATGCTTAATTGTTGACCATTATGCCCTTTTGATATTAAAACAAGATTTTTGAAAATGTGAGAGGACAAAAAACCTTTATTACTGATATTTAAGTATGTCCTAAAAATTTGACATTAGTTTGTGGTCTAAATTAGGAGTTATGCTCGATATCGTAAATTGAAGGCTTTTTATTAATTAAATGGTATTTTTAGTATAAATCACATTCAAACCCAATTTTTGTCACCAAACTTTATACCTACTGATATAATATAATATTTAGGGATTTTTGGAAAATTTTTTCAAATTTTATACTGATTATGTTATAGAGTTGTAATGTAAATTCGGTATTTACGAAAATGCCCTTTTCATGGATAAAATGAGTTTTACATAACATTTTGATACCAAACCTTTTCCTACTGATTTCATATGTTAAATAAAATATTTTAAGCGTTAGGGACTGATAAAAATCTCAGATTTCCTTAAATAACCCGAAAATCGTCAAATACCGGCTTTTACGCTTTTTAAACGCATAGTATGGGTTAAAACTATATTTGACACTTAAGACTCATTACCTACTGATATTATAAGCAAATTTTTATACTTTAACAGTAAGCAAAAGTTTTAAACTCAGATTTCCAAATTTGACCCTTAAAACTTATGTAAAATGACCAAAATGCCCCTACTGTGCATAGTTTGGCTATAAATGACAAATTTCACATATATACAATACCTTACTGATATAACTTATTAAAATAAATATTTTTACTGATTAATTTAGACCAGAACCTCGGATTTGCTATTTAACCTCTTTTATAATCTTTAAAATGACCAAAATAACCCTTCGGGGCTTAAATTGATTTTAAATCCGTTTTAGGCATAATGGAAGATATCCTACTGATATCACAACATATTAAAAGCATATTAACTTGTGGAACTTGTTCATGACTCATTTGGTTACCCGTTATGCATTTTTCGCATTCGGTACGGTTTATGTGACTAGTTTGCAAAAATTAACCGAAACGGGTCAAACCTTATCATTTTTACTTCAAAATCCAGAATGTATTTAGTATACCCATTTTATACAAGTCCTCATACTTGTTGGGTGTAAATCACATTCTAATCCAGTTTTCGCTTAATCTTGTCCGTTATTTATCCGAATTAGGTCTCGTTTCTTCCTACGTGATCGTAATTCGATCCTCTACAACATAGAATCAAAATCCAATATCCTGATTTGCAAATTTCTTAACTTTATGCTATCGAAAATCATAATTTCTTACAATTTATTTGACCCGTTCAGAAATTTTGAACCGTAGACTTATTTTATGACTTCAAACCTTCTATAAAACAATACCTATCAACATACTTATATTTACGGCACATTATATGTAAAATTCATGTGCCGTTATCGAAGTGCATATCTCCTAATTGACCCGTTTAACTTACTTAGCAACATCCATCGCTTTAACTTGCCAAAGTTCAATACTTTGGTGATTTTGACCCGTTTGATTTCATTAGCGAAATCCACCGCCTTATTACAATCAAACATGTATTATTCGAGTCAGTTTGGCCCATTTAAACATTTAAGTGGAATCCACCACTTTTACATTTTTACCTTATCGCTAATTTCGAATTATTCTTGTTCGGTTACTACGTACGAAATCCTCCGTTTTAGTAATAACCAAACATCATATCGATGTAATTATTATTCAAGCAACTAAACATAAAATGCTAACGAGATTTTACGAAGCGTATAGCCACGTACCTTTAAAGCTTTCCTTTCAGCCGGTTATCCGCTCCTCCTTGATTACTAGACGATCCACCCAAATTGCCTATAAAATCCAATTCGGACATATCGCTTATAATTCATATTTCTATATTCGATATCCAACAACTATAGAAATCAATTGAGTGATTCTTTCGTATAAATCAATATTTCAAGATTCACTTAGACATTTTATCAAACACGTTAAAGGCGGGTTCACTATGATAACATTATCATGTTCATGATTAATGACTTTAGCCATGTTTAAGCATAGTATTTCAATTCACATGTCAAAATACCATAACCAAACTTAAACTCACATCTTAACTATCAAACAACACTAAATCATGGGTAAATTACACTTTTCGTCCTTTATGTTTGTATTGGATTGCAATGGATGCCCTTTAACTTCAATAATTGCAGTTACAATCATTTATTTAAAAAAACTCATTGCACCCTAGGTCCTTTAACACTAACCCAGTTAAAATTTTTGGTTAACTCTAGTCATATACATGGCACATAAGGGCAATTTGGTAATTTTACACATTAAAAAGTACATTATTTTAATAAATAAAATAAAAACACTTTAAAACAGTTAATTAATTAGTTAATATATCTATATATAATATGTATATGTATGTACCATTTAAACATAACCTGCACCACCTAAACCACAACCATCTCCATCTCCACCATTACCACCACCGTATAGGATCTGATTTGTGTTTCTTTCAAAATTTTGGATCGGTAAGCTGTAATAACACTTGAATCCTCAAATCATTTTGGTATGATGCCCTCCCTAAATCCCCAAATCACTTCGTATTTCAGACCCTAATCGACTAATTTTGGATCAGTAAGCAACAATAACACGCGAATCCTCTCTCAACCGTAAGGTGTTTTCTCAAGAAAATTTAGGGTTTTAGGTGCTTAAAGAAAGCATACTTTGTTTCTGTTGTTGGGATGTATAACTAGTTGTGTGAATATTAATATACTTCTTTATGTTTTTTTTATTAATCTCTTTGTTGTTTTTTTAATTCATTTGGTTATCTGTGTCCCTTTCTGTGCATTGATACTCCCACTGGTTCTAAAATGGTTTTTGATGAGTGTGTCAACAACAGAAGTGATGGTGGGTGTGTCACACCCTGACGTTTGCGGAAGCGTGATTATGGTGTGACTTGCTTAATACCATTGCATTCAATCATAACACAACTATATGATAAAACCGAATGTGATCATCCATTAACTTAGTTTAGGACATGACAACATTGTTTAAAACACAGACAGCAAATTCGAGTACAAACCTTGCAACTTGTTTTAGAGTTCACAAAGACTCACAAAAGACATTAATTTAAACTAGGCTTTGAAAGTTGTGTCTTATCTAGAATAAGACACACAATCCAAATCCTCAGACATAGGACGACACCTTTTATTCTCAACTTTACTTGAAACATCCAAACGCCCGCCAGATCCATACTTAATTTCCTGAAATACACGTAGTTTAAAAACATCAACAAAAGTTGAGCGAGTTCATGTGTTTAGTGTGTGAGCTCGAATAAACTAGGAAATCATTGTAAGTAAGTAAGTATGTATTTGTAACCCTGGTATGAAAGCAACAAGGAAAAACAGATCACCAATGGTTTGCAAGGCCATTGATATGTGTGAAGTGATGCAGGAAAGCTCAAACCTAGCAAATTTGTCTCCGGGAATAAGACATAGTCACCACATGGGCCACCCTGGTCCGCATGGGTGTGGGCTCGCTATCACTCATGTCCATCGGTCCTACAAAGAGGATTGATGGCCTTAAGCATTATACCCACCACTCACATGATCAAGTAGTACCCTTCCTTAGCTAACCATACCGTATAAAATGTTTGTATACAGTTTGTAACATGTATTTCACCCCCGAAGTTATAAAACCAAAAACAGTTAGAGAAAAGGGGGTCATGAACTCACAGTCTTGCGTCTTCAATTACCGTAACTCAAGCTTCTTCGGATAAACACGATTACCTACAACGTACTAATGTCTATTAGACGAACGGGTCGTGCTTTGACTTAGTGTTAATGTCTTTGAGTTACGTTTCTTTTGTGTTTTCGATATTATTCCAAGTTATATAATTATTTGTTAAAATAATTAATATTTTAACTTAAACTATATTTATTAAATTTTGGAATAATAATATATTTTTGACTTGATACACTTCTGGTATTTATACATGTATATCCTTCCCAAGGATGGGGGTATTTGTATTCGTATTCTTATACTTGTATATTTTTGCCATTTATTAGGGTTGTATTCCGGTGTGTATTTATACGTACGAGAATACGTATTTTTACGGTATTCATTAAGTATCCTTTATACTTAGTTTCATATTAATTATTTCGGAATATTTTCTTTAATAAGGATTCATTATATATTTTCAAAATTTATATTTTAAGGGATAAGTTCAAAAATTAATATATTTTCAAGTCCCACTTAAATATATATATATATATATGTATAAACTCATTTTTCTCCAAAAATGATATATTTCATATTTATTTGAGTAAATATATATTTTACCCAAAAATATTGTATTTCATGTTTGTGTAAGAAGACATATATTTCTTAAAAATAATATATCTTCTAAAAATTTCAAGAAAAATATACATATTTCATACTTGCCAAAAATAATATATCTTCCTTGTCAAAAATATGATATATTTTTGTAGTAATTGTAAAAATCATATTTTTACTTCCTTGGTGTCCAAAATATTATTTACCAAAATATACTTTGTGAATAAATTTTCTGGAATATTTTGTAAGTCTTATTCCATAGTTCGGTTTCACCAATATTTGGTGTAGATGTGTATATTTATTTGTTGGAATTTTGGTAATATTTCAGATTGAAATTCTTGGTATTTTGATGTGTTATATTATTTCAAATCCTAAAATAATATAACTAATAAACAAAGTATACAAATAATCACACATATGTGACTTGTAAATACATATTTAGTCACTTTTATTTATGAAAATCAACCTCCAATAATTATATTTTTGTAACAAAAATTATGGCAAAGTTTTTGTAGGAAACTCATAGTTAAAATACACTTGTAAATATTTGTTTAAAAATAATTTTCTAAGTGTTTATATTTTTAGAAAATTTTGCCATAGTTCCCCTTAAAAATGGAGGTTTCCATGCTTTCAAGCATATCATTTTCTTTTGTAAAAATCATCACAATCAACAATAATCAACCTTTACTTACCAATTTTTCCAAAAACAAGTTATAACTACTACTTCATGAACTTGAATATTTGTAAAAATTTGTAGTAATTTACTAGTGTTCTTAGTAAGTCTTGTTACCCTATAAAATTTGATTAGTTCTTTAAAAACTTCATTTTTAAAGAAGTTAGATGTTTACAACTTCTTGTCACATTTTCTAAAAATGTTTCTTTATGAAATTTTCTTGTTTCACAAGTGTTTCTACACTTGTTTAACCACTAAAAATAGAGTTTGTTTTTGTAAGAACCAAGATTTAATGAAACTTATATTATTAACTTGGTTTCTTTAGAAATCATCCATAAATCTTTAGATCTACAAGTGTAACTACTCACTTTGATCATTATTTTTCAAGAATACCATTCATTCATTCAATTTCATGATTCATGTGTGGATGATCTATCATCCTACCATGTTTCTACTTTCTCATCTTGCTAGATTATGTTTCTAGTCATGATCTAGCAAGATCATATGATGATCTACATCATATTCATGAACAAGCAATAATCATCAAGTAAATCACCACATAAACAACTTAGTTTCATCATTAAACATGCTTATGTTCAAGTTTCATTCTTATGATCTTTAGTGTTCTTCAAGTTTTTGATTATGATTCTTCTTTAACCTCTTAAAATAGAAGTAAAATGGAGTGTACAAGGTTCTTACCACTAGCTCAAGGCTAGGGTTGATTCAAGTGTAGAAAACAAGTGGATAAAAGTAAATGAACAAGGTCCTTCCACTTCCACAAGCTCCTAGCTTCTTAGTATGATCTTTAACACCTTTGTGTGTATGTAAAATGTAGGAGAATGGATGAATGAAGGTGGTGATGGTGGTGCTTGGGGCCGGCCGTGAACAAGAGAGGGAAGGGAGGAGAGAATTTGTGTGTGTTTTAGTGTGTGTGAAATGAGGTTATGATCCTACAAGTTCTTTTATAAACCAAGTTCTCATGTTATCTTGTGTGTAATATGTCATCAATGAGGGAACCAAATCTTATTTTATAATGAAATGAAATCAACGTGGTGGGGGCCACTTGGGCCGTGAACTAGGTGGGGGGGTCTAGATTAGGCTTTAACCAAGTTAGTTAAATTAAGGTTGAAATGTAAGTATCTAGTTAGTTAAGTTAGTTACTAGATATTTTAGGAGGTGTTATGATGTTCGGGGACCATAACTAGCTTGGTAATGTTAAAACAGTGCTTCTAGTGTAAATTTGATGTTTAGGGTAGTGTCTGGTTGTTCGGTTGGTTAGGGTAAATTTGATGCTAAACTACGCAGTTTAGGGTGCTTTATGTTACTTTTTGTGACACTTTTGATTCCCGACACTTAGAAAAGCATTCAGGACCATTTTACCATTTTTCTGCATGATTTCAGATAGTTTAAATGCTGAATTTTGCTGAATTCAGCACTTTGGGTGAGTTCTAGGCACTTTTCGGCACTTAAACTATCACTAGCAATGCAGTTTTGTGATCCTTACTTTCCTACACACTACACTAGTGTGGTACTTAGTTTCTGGCTCATTCAGTATCTCAATGCACTGTCTATCTATGTACTGAGTTCTGTCAGCATTTTCCTGATTTATCAGATAACTGTGCTAACTGTATGCATCATTTGAGACAATATAACTTCCATGAGATTTTCGTATGACATTAAACAATGTATGATGCACATGTATGTATATAGCAGTAATCAGAAAGCTATTAATTGCAAATTCAGCACAGTCATTAAGCACTAATCATGGTTAATTAATTATACGGATACCTGAATTTTTTACAGTTGTCACAGGGTGAACATGGTTTTTGATGACCAAGCTTGGTCAAACCCCCAGCTTGGGGGTGTTTGGTTATAACCCAACTCAATCAATGGGAAAACTTGGTCAATTACACTGCAGATATGAAAGGTTTATAATGGGGAAGGAGACATAGGGGTAAAAAGACTTTATTGCCCTCACATGGGTTGCACATAACCAAGCTTAATGTTTAAAAGAAACCAAGTTAGTGCTAAAGGACCTAAGGTGTAATGAGTTTTTCAAATAAAGGATTGTGACTGTAATTATTGAAGCTAAGGGCATCCATTGCAATTCGATACAAACATAAAGGACGAGAAGTATAATTTACCCGTAAATCATTCTTATAATTCAAGTGTTCTTCATCCTATTCATAAAACCCATACGATCACCCATAGGATAAACATTGAAATCAATAGATTATAACATAAATCTATCAAATTCTTGTCTAACACTTGTTCTTAGACCTATAATCATCCCAATTTAGTCATAACATCAATCAATTCTCCAATAATTTCTGTTATGATAATTCAAGAATAATCAAAACATCATCATATATCAAATTTTCACATACCTTGTGATATACTAAGTATGAGGATCACGAATTTAGCTTAAAATCGAATGAAATTCGGTTTCTCTCTTTGATTTTGAGTAGTAATTGATGGATTAGGGTTTAAGAACCAAGGTGTTGTCTCCTGGGTGTTTGGTTGAACAAGATAGCACACACAAAGTGTGTGTTGGATGTTTATCCAGGATTTTAAAACAACTTTCCATTATTACACAATTGGTCCCTCTAGTTTTAGAATGGGTAAAATGATTAGAAACCCTTGATTCCCCCTTATTTTATCTTGTGTTTAACTAGGTTAATATTCCTAGTTTTTATTTCACTATTTTATTATGAATATTATAACTTACACATGTACACACACATATATAGTTTAATATTTTACAAGTCTACCCCCCTTAAAGAGGATTTCGTCCTCGAAATCATAATACATACCGAATAAGGAAGGCTATAAGCGTCTCATTTCTTTTTCGGACTCCCAAGTGGTGTCCGATCCCTTCCGATGTTCCCATTTGACTTTAACTTGACTGATTTCTTTGTTTCTTAAGTTTTTAACCTTTCAATCAAGAATTGCGATAGGCTTTACGATATAGTTCAGTTTATCGTCAACTTCAATGTCGTCGTAACTTATGTAAGTTGTTTCATCAGCTAAGCACTTTCACATATGTGAAACATGGAAAGTGCTGTGTATACTGCTCAATTCTTCTGGCAATTCGGGTCGGTAAGCTACCTTACCCACACGTTCTACGATTTTGAATGGCCCAATGAATCTTGGACTCAATTTCCCCCTTTTTCGGAATCGGATGACCCCTTTCCACGGAGATACCTTGAGCATAACCATATCACCAACCTGAAACTCTTCGTCTTTTATCCACGTAAGACTTTTGTCAGTCTTGGGCAGCTTTTAAATGAGCCCGGATCACTTCAATCTTTTCATTAGTGATCATGACTACATCTTTGTGAGCTAATTCTCGCGGACCCACTTCATCCCAACACACCGAGGTTCGGCATTTCCTGCCGTAAAGCATTTCGTACGGGGCCATTCCAATACTAGGATGATAGCTGTTGTTATATGAAAATTCAACTAGTGGTAGATAAATATCCCAGCTACCCCCAAAATCAATAATACATGCCCGTAGCATGTCTTCGAGCGTTTGAATAGTTCTTTCGCTTTGCCCATTGGTCTGCGGATGATATGCGGTACTAATGAACAACTTAGTACCCATCTGCTCTGGGAAATCGCGCCAAAAGTTTGAAGTAAACCGTTATCTCTATCTGATACGATAGACACCAGCACTCCATGGCCACAGAGTGCCTAGCCGCTCATCTTTATTTATTATCCTTGATTATGTACACCTTCTTGCCTTGATTCCGTACACAACCACCAAAAGGCGGTGGCGGCTGCCATCTGCGAACTAACAGGAGTAGGCGAACTTCACTCTTCTTGTGTTCCCCCCAAAACAGCCGTCAAAAACCTCCCCATACTTAAAACCTACACTGTCCTCAATGTGGCAAGAAACTAAATATCAAAACTAAAAGAAAAATAAAAATGTACAAAAAAACTGGAACCTTCGTTTAAAGAAGCAGGATCCTCGTGAATGTTCCATAGCAGCCATATAGCATTTCCTTCATGACCGCGTTCACCAAAGACTCAGGTTGATAAGCTCTATCCATGTTCCGAAGAATTCACATGTACAAAGGCAAACAAGACACCTAAGCGTAATACCGAACTAAACAAAAATAAATCGTATAAAATAAAATAGAAAGAAATTTTTTTTTATTTTTTTAGAAAACGAGAAAAACAACTAAACTACCTAATAGTAACCACACTAACTCTCCGGCAACATCACCAGAATTTGATCGGATGTCGAGGTTTGGTCAAAAATAGAGTTAAAGTGTGTTCCTAATTACCCCAAATTATGTAGATAGTGGCAATAAGGGTGTCAAATCCACTGAAAGTCTATGGTCCGTGTTAAAAGTTAGTTGATTAGAAAACACGTTTATGAAGCTTGCTAAGTTATCTTTTATTGTTTGTTTGAAGGGGTGTTGGAATATCCAACGATTTATGTTTTGATTAAAACAATACTTGGTAAAAAGGTTCACACCCGGTTTGAGATTATCAAACCTAAGGTTTTTCAGCAGAATTAGGTCAATTAGGTTGGAATCACAATCACAATTTGGTATTAATGGGTTTGATGTTTGGCTTAGGCGTCAATAACCATCAATATCAAACGACAGACAAGAATACGCTTCGTTACTCAAGAACATACAAACCCTAATATCATGTCAAAGCATATATAATCGAATTCATTTAGTAAAGTCAATGGTGCGAGTATATATTGACAATTCACGAATACAAAACATGATTAAAGAAATTAACACAACTGTTCAAATATTCAAATGCAAACACAATGATTCACAAACTAAAAAAATGTTTCAAGACCCTAGAATCTTACAAAGTCTACACTGGGGTGAAACCTAGGAGATTAGCCGCTCATGGCTTGTAGAACTTAGAATCCGGATGAAATTGTTGAAGAAGAACACATTCGATCTGGATTTTTCCTGTTACATGATGATTCGAGAGTCTTGGAATGGAAGATTATGATGGAGAATGAAGTAGAAATTGATAAGTAACTACCCCATTTCGAAAGTTCCCAAAAAGAACAATTAAAATCGAAATTCAAGGTAAGTTTGACCAAATTTGCAATTTTTGACCAGAGCAGTGTGTCGCCGACACAATAAACTTGAGACGTTGACACAAGTGAGTCGCTGACGTGATAAACTTGAGTCGCAGACGCGATAAAAGTGCCGACACGAAATTTTGTTGCCTATGGGCTTCCCGGCGCGCCATACGAAGGGGGGTCGCCGACACGATTTCAGCCGGTTTTTCCACTTTTCTTCACTCCGGGTCCTCCTGGCTCCAATCCAAAGCCCTATTTAGCTCTCTAAATGCACCTTAAACTTATCTAATCCTGCAAAACGCAAACCGTATCAAAGTAGAGCATTCGAGAACTTAAATTCACATAAAACGCAAATTTAAACACGAGAAACTAAGGACTTTTAACCACATATCAGGCTACAAAGAAAACAACATAAAGTTATGTTTTCTATCTGATGAAGAACAAGTAACTCTCTATATTATAATATACAAATAGGATTGTAATCTACAACACTTTGAAGTTAATTACAACTCTTGGTTACTTCTAATTTTATAAATGGCTAAGGTATAATCTTAGTCAAAAGTATAGGGAAAATAAAAGCAGAGAAGAATCTAAGGTATAATCTTAGTCAAAACTACATAAAAGCAGAGAAGAATCTAAGGTATAATCTTAGTCAAAACTATATACTCCCCGCCCTACTTAAGCTACGCCGATAGTGCCAAGTCGATCGATTTATGGCAATGTAAGACCGTTTTAAATAATCAATTGGATGTTCCATTTTTGTAGCTTGATTTGAGTTTTTATTCCCTTTGTAACATCAACTGAACTTTTAATACAAACTTTTGTAGACAAAGATTGTGTTTTGCTAACCAAAGGGTGTTAGTGCATTACGTCTATTGACTTCGTCTTGTATCATGTAATAGGATAGAATAGAATTATCAGTGCTCAAGGTTCAAGAAACAAGTTTTTAGGTTTAAGGAAGTGAGTTCGCTTGAAAGTGTCAAAATCAAGTTCAAGCGAAACCACATTAACTGAGTTCGCTTGAACTTGTCATGTCCATTTCAAGCGAAACCCACTCACCTATAAATAGGGCACTTGTTGATTCATTTGGTACGCGACTTCTGAATCTGTAACGAGGTGCTGCCAAAATCTGTTCAGGTTGTAATTAGTGTTATATTCAATATAAGTGACAGATTTAATAGTATCAAGCTGTTTCCACGTCCGTTTCACTTATTCCGCCTTTGAATCGGATTACAAGCTCTTCTGAACGACTCATTTGGGTCCAACAACGATCCTACAAGTGGTATCAGAGCTCAGGAAGAAGAGTTTAGCTTGATATCATCTATTTTCTGACTTCTACACCTTCTTTTTCAATCTGAACAAGTTTTAGCGATCAAAATTGGATCAAATTTTCACAGATTGTGTAAAACTACATATTGACAAACCCTAGAAAGTTTCACTGCAAAATTCGAAGTAAAAATGACAAAATTGGACTAAAAACTAGGTTTCGCTTGAACGAACACTTTGGGTTTCGCTTGAAATAGCTGCTGAGTTCGCTTGAGAGTGCTTTTTGGTCTAAGTTCGCTTGAAAAACATTGATGGTTTCGCTTCAAATTGGCATTCGCTTGAAATCAGACCTGATCTCGCTTAAATTAGTGCTTTCGCTTGAAAGTTCATTAGGTTTCGCTTGAAGTGCTTTCCAGCTTGAAGTGTCAGTTTTGCCTTTCGCTTGAAAGTTGATTTTTAGTGTCAACTTGGGATTTTGCTTAAACTTGTTGTTTCGCTTGAAGTCTCAGTTCGCTTGAAAGTGAAAATTCTGAGTCAAGATCATTTCACACCAATCGAGTGTCGGTCTGTTTCAGAATATTTGATATTGTGTGTACTGATTGTGTTTTTTTGATTATCTGTTCAGGATTACATCATGGCTGAAGAATTCTACAACACGTTTTTCAACGCATTCACATCCGAATCGTCCGAGATTACCACAGTTACACCAAAAACCATCACGAAAGCTATTAATGAGAACATCAAGCATGATAACTTCTACGGAACACACTCAAAGCCACCAACTCTGGAAAGCATTGAGGATTATACATGGTGGAAAGAACGGTTCATTAACTGGGCAAAAGCGTATGCGAATGAAAGTTGATTTTGTTTAGAGTTTGGATATGAAAGACCGAAGGATGATAAAGGTGAAGAGATTCCATTCAAGAGATTACCTAAAGACGACAAAGCAGAATATGCAGCCGAACAGAGGATGATTGCTTTGATTCAGACGACAATTAGAAATGATATTTTTGCACTGCTTAATCATGACGGGTCGTCAAAATCTGTTTGGAAAGCTTTACAAGCTAAAGCTGAGGGGGGTAAACAGATTAAAAAGAACAAAATTGCGTTGCTTAAAAAAGAATTTGATCTATTTGATAACATTAAAGGAGAGTCGGTGAGACAAATGATAGAGAGATTCTGTCATTTAAAAATTGAACTTGAACGTTTCAAAATTGAGAAAACAAGAGAGGAAATTATCGATAAAGTCATTGAAGCATTACCACGAGCTAATCAGTGGCAGACGTTTGTTTTTATCTTAAAAAATGATGCTTTATATGATGAAATTACTATTGATGCATTGTTTGAAAAGATTGAGAATCATGATCTGGAGCTACAAAAGCAAAGCAAGATGACTGGTTCTTCACATCAACAGAATGTTGGTCTATACTACAAAGGCAGTGTACCTTCAGAGAAAGGGGTTGGTTCACCAAAGACAGCATTCAGTGGTGAGAAGATGAAAGAACCTCAAACAACCTCATCAAGTTACCATTCTGGATATCATTCATCTTCAAAATCAAGTTCTGATGAAGCTGAGGAGATTCTGTGCAACATCGCTCTCAAACTAAAGAATTCTCCGTCGATGAGTATCAATACAGCTAAGCAGCAAATGAGTTTCCTTGCATCGCTCTCAAACTAAAGAATTCTCCGAATTGACCAAAGAAGACTACGACCAAATTGATCCGGAAGAAATGGAGCTCATAGATATTCGTTGGTGTTTAGCAAGCTGCATCCGAAGAGCTCAGAGATACATGGAGATTACCGGGAAGCAATCTTTGGGTGGTCCGTCAACGAAGCTTGGATTTGACAAATCCAAAGTGACCTGCTTTAGATGCAAGCAAAAGGGTCATTTCAAAAGAGAATGCAGAAATTATGAAGTTGCTGAAGGAAATGAACGTCCTTTCAACGATGATTATTATCGAAAAGCGATCTACCATCGAAGCAAAGAAGAGCCAAAATTGATTGAAGATAAAACCAAGTCAAGAGCTTGTTTTGTAATTCAAGATGATGAAGGTTTTGACTGGAGCTCAATTTGTCCAGAAGAAGATCGTTTGGAAAATGTTCGAAAAACAGCTCATGGCAGAGCTTTAACAGAGGAAAGAAAGTTTGCTTTTGTTGCTGAAATCCGTGAAGAAAACAATGAAGAAAAAGATAAAGTTAAATCAAAGTGAAAATCAGAGAAGAGATTCTGAAAGAAAAGACATACAAAGAAAGAAATATTGTGTTGAACAGAATGGATGAAATGCAAGAAGAGTACGAGAGTGCAGTGAGCAACAGAAGATGGGATAAAAAGAGAGAATGTTACTTCAACAGAGAAGGAGAACCAGTTGTTCCAAAGAAAGACATAATTTTTGATGATGTTCTTCTCATAATTCCTTTGAGAGCCGAATATTATAGAAATGTGATGAAAGATGACACATATGCTAAAAAGCATGAAAAGGAGATCAGATATGCCATGATATCGTGTCTAAGAAAAAGGGATGAAGAGAGAATGAAAAAGAGTGTTGAAGATATGGTGAACAATCTGAAGAAAACTGCTGAAGAGGTTAAAGCAGAAGCTGTTGAAGTTGAGGTGAATGAAGTGGTTAAGAAAGTTGTTACTGAATAACAGCAGATTGGAGAAGAGGTGAAGAAAGAAGAAGAAGAAGAAGTAAAGAATGAAAATTTGGAACTGGTAATGTTGGTGATGAAATCGGTGTTGAAGAAAAGCAAGATGATGCTGATCAAAAGCAAACTGAGGCAACTGCATCAAACACCGAAGTGCCAATCACTGAGGTACATTCTGATTCTGAAATCTTAAAACCGATCGATCAGTGCAAGAAATGCATGGAACCGTGCAGAACTTGTACTGAAAAAGATAAGCAATTCAGAACAAGAAACCTTGAATTCACTAAAATTGAAAACATTTTTAAAGAAAAATGCAAAGAAATGCTAGAAAAAGAAAAAGTTTTAAAAGAAAATGATGAAAAACTTTCAGAAAAATGTAAAAAGTTAGAAACAGAAAATGAAGTTTTGAAAGAAAATGTTTTTAAAAAGACAGAGGAATGTTCACAAAAAGAAATTGCTTGTCTAGAAATGAAGAAAGAATATGACTGAATGAAATTAGCATATCATATTACGAAAGAGTCATACGAAAAAGTGAAAGATGAAATGAAATATGCTCAATCTAGAATGAATTATCTTTCTGAAACAACTAAAGAACTTAAACGAATGTATTCCATAAAACAAGATGTTGTTAATTCCTATATTGAGGATGTTGCTAAGTTAAAGCGACAGATTGCTGATTTAGAACAGGATAACAACAAGTTAAAAAGTTATCACGTGTCGTCATATGTGCTTGAACGAATTTTCAATATAAAACCGGGAGATGGTGAGTCTGAGCAAAACAAGAAAGGCATTGGCTCAGAGTTTCATCAAGTTCCACCACCGAAAAAGTTTGCATTTTATGATGAAGAAAAGGTGGAAAAAGCTTTCAACATGGTAGACCAATTGCCAGACAACATTGACATAACCTATTCCAAATCTGATGATTCTCATGATTCAGAGGTGGTAGGTAAAGTCGTTGAAAGTGTGTTGAAAGAAGAGTCGGTTGATACAGGTAAATCTGAATCACAGGATGAAGATGAAGGAAATCTTCATGATAGTTATCTGAAAAACACAAAATCCGAGAAAAGTTTGAATGATGATTCAAAAGGATTGGTTTATACCATGATTGGATCGGACAAATTGTTCTTAGATGTTGTATTCCCGATTCAGAATGTGATTTCAGAAAAGGTTGATAAAGTTTTCAAAATGGTTGAGATTGAGAAGTCTGAGATTTCAAAGTTTGTTGGTAAGAGTCATAAAGGTTCGTATAACAAACCTGGTTATAAGAAGAAAAACATGAAGGCTGGGTTGGGTTATAAGAAGAAACAGAATCGAACCAAAAATGAAACGTCAAATTATCAGGCAAAATTAGTTTTGTTCAAGGAAATAGTTTAGCAGAAGAAAAAGAACTCAAATTGAGACAGTCTAATGATGAGTTCTTTGCTAAAAAGAAAAAGCAACAACCACAGGTCAAAGATGTGTCCATGAGAATATGTTTCAAATGTGATCAAAAAGGACATCTTGCACGCAAGTGTCCGAATCTAAAACCTGTGGATGTTGACATAAAGAAGATTGATGCTGAGAAACAAAAATCTGAGAATATGAGACAAAGGTCAACCAGATTTGACTCAAAACAAACTTGGAGGTACAACACAAACAAGTTTGCTTCGAATCAAATTTGGAAATCAAAGCAGACTAGGTCTGATTCAAGACAAACACAGATTTTTCACAAACCTAAATTGAGAACAACGCAAAGTTGGCAAAAATCTGTTGATATAACAAAACCCCAAGAGTTTTGGAAACCAAAAGTTGTTGTTCAAAAACAAAATGTTCAAAAAGATTCACATTTTTACAAACGTGGTACTCCTAAAGGTCAAACATGGAGTGTAAAGAAACAGGTGACTCTTGAAAAGGATGAAAAAGTTGAGGTAAAAGTTGAAAAGATTTTTGTGAAAAATGACAAAGAGTTTCCAGCATTGAATGAAAATTATTATGTTGAAATGCCTAAGGTTCAACAGACCTGGGCTAAATTGTTCAAGTAATTGAGTATATTACATGTGCAGGTGCTCAACAAAATTAAAGATTGTGAAATTGGAAAATTGAGCAGCCTGGCACAACAAGAGGAGGAGGCTGCTGTTGTACCCTGGTTTGGTTGAACAAGGAGTTTATTTGTTTTTCTGTACATAAATAAACAATATTTCAAAAACCCTAAAAAATTGAAAATTTTGAAAAACCAAAAATATGTTTGTTTTTAATTTTTGTTAAAAAATAGAAAATTAAAAAAAATATGTGTTGATTGAATACGCCGAAACCCTCACGGCTGAACAAACATGATTATTTTCACAAGATTGAAAAACGGTTTTCAAACTGTAAATATCAATGTGTTGTAAATCATGGGGGTACATTATATTTTCTGCAAATCAGAGCACTTTTAGCAGAAAATGGATGGCGAGACAAAGCTATTGGTATTGGTTGTCAAATTTTCTTTAAATGGTTTTGCATTTTAGGGGGAGAAATATTGTTGTTAGAAAATACAAAAACATTTGATAATTTGAAAAAGTCAAAAACATGATAAAATTCAAAAAATGAGTTTTTGTGTAAAAAGAGCAAATGATAGTATATCAGTAGACAGTTACAGTACGCTAAAGAAATGGAAAGTTTAAATGTGTTAAACGATCTCACCGAGGATGTGTCGGTAGATTTTTATACATTTAGTAAACTTTTTCGGGATATAAACCTAAAGTCAAACTTACTTATTTCGTGGGGAACACTACTTGGATATATAGGTAACCCCTGAAATCTCGTTTGAAGGACCCCTCTTTCTGAGATACTAGGTCTTTATACTTAGTGATATCTGGGGTATTATCCCGGGACTTCTGATTTTGCGGAAGCAATGGCCTAGTCCCCGGAGAATACTTTCTGCATTGCTTGAAAAATAAATTCACCCTCAGCAAATTGATGAAACAATAAAATTGATAGTCATTGCTGTTGTAATACAAAAGATCCTCTAAAGGGGACACACCAAAAGTCGAGCCGTCATCTCTCTGCTGAACGGAAGTTCTGACCTGAGCTCTCACGGTTTCGTACTATAATTTATTCCCCTTACAGATATCATCTAGGTATACTCACCTGTAAGACTGAATATTGGAATCTGGATACGGGAGTATATTCAAGAGGTGGGACACATGAATGGGTTTAAGTTCTTAATACACCTAATTCGTATCCTGAATCAGTTGAAATTTGTATGAAAATTTAAGTGGACAAGTATATCGACAATCTAAGTGAATTGTTTAATTCTTAATGTGTAACTAAGCTCAACGGTACTTGTGACTTGTCAAAAACTGATATGATCCTCTGACGCATACTCAACAAAAATATTGTCTGTAAATATGTTTGTATATATTTCTTTACTGCTTTATAATTTCAGAAATTACAAAAAGATTTTTTATTCTGCTTTATTTTCGACAACCAATGTCTGAGATGCTGAGTTTCAAAATCTAAGTAAGTTGATTGTGTTTCTGAAAATAAAACAAGTTCATTAATTTGAAACTTGGATTAAATTCTAAAATTCAAAAACAGTTTGTGATATCTCCAAGGTCATTAATTTGGACTTGGATGATTAACTGTGAGGGAGTTGGATTCTTAAACTTTGCCATATCAATTAAGTTTGTTGATAGGGGGAGCAGTTAAAGAGTTTAAAAGTGCCAGTTTACGATTTCTGGGTAATTGAATTTGAAAGCATTTTATTTATAGATGTTTGAGTGATTGCAGATAGTCCAGATTACGATCCCGAGAGCAGAGTCTAAGGGGGAGTCTGAAGACAAGCTTGAAGCAAGGAGGAGCTTGTAGATAGATAGCTAGGTGTCGATCCCAAAGCATGGAAGCTTGACGAAAGGGGGAGCCTGAAGCTGATAGAAGAAGAGAAAGATTGAAGGATGCTTATAATGTTACAATTTGGACGAGAAGGCAGAATGATCAAGACCGAAGATGTGTCATGCTAAAGAATAGACACTGAAGACTTCGTCAATATCCGAGGGGGAGTTTGTTAGTGCATTACGTCTATTGACTTCGTCTTATATCATGTAATAGGATAGAATAGAATTATCAGTGCTCAAGGTTCAAGAAACAAGTTTTTAGGTTTAAGGAAGTGAGTTCGCTTGAAAGTGTCAAAATCAAGTTCAAGCGAAACCACATTAACTGAGTTCGCTTGAACTTGTCATGTCCATTTCAAGCGAAACCCACTCACCTATAAATAGGGCACTTGTTGATTCATTTGGTACGCGACTTCTGAATCTGTAACGAGGTGCTGCCAAAATCTGTTCAGGTTGTAATTAGTGTTATATTCAATATAAGTGACAGATTTAATAGTATCAAGCTGTTTCCACGTCCGTTTCACTGATTCCGCCTTTGAATCGGATTACAAGCTCTTCTGAACGACTCATTTGGGTCCAACAACAATCCTACAAAGGGAAATATCGTTTGGTTTGGCTTCTCTTATAATGTTCTGTTAATGCCATACTTGCTCGGATGGGAAGGAAGGTTTGTTTATACATATTGTTGGGATCTTTTTCTATCTTTTCACATTTAATCTTTTTGCTTAAATGTCATGAATCTGGATATATTCTGCTGATATGAATCATTGAAATTGAGAAAGTGTTGGTCGGCTATGGTTGGGAAACTTGATTGATATTTTGCTTTCTTATTTTCTATATATAAGCTATGCTGCTTTAGAAAACTGCTTTCTTGGTCATCATTATAATAGTCTTTCATTCGAGTTCATTATAGGAAGTGATCAAACCATTTCTGACAACTGATGAAATACAAGTTGGCAAGCTTATAGTATTGTCATTTTACTTTTGTTTGGATATCTGATTGTATCCTCACGGTGCAGGTCGGCTTGCCGTTTACCTGCCATTCTTATGTAATTTTTTCCATCGTTAATGAAAAGGAAAATATGACGTATCTTGAGAACATTACAATGTTTTGACTTTTGACATCTGTGTTGAGGTGTCAGAAATGAGTATGTTGGTAGAACCATAGCAAACATATTGAATATAGCAGGGTCATGTAGCTAGATTTTTGCAAGAAGGAGATTTACGAATTTAAACCTTTTATTTTCTTGAAGTTTAATGCATATTGTCTCTTCTGGTTCAACTACCAGCTCTATAAACATCTTTAACCCACAACATAGGTGTTGACAAGGCAACCAGATACTGTGCAACCCCGTTCTATAGTAAAAAGATCGTTTGGATACCCTTTGCTCAACCCAACCCGTAATAAACCAGACCGATACCAACCAAGTTCTCATCGTAATATACGGGAGATTTTACTATGATTACTTAAAAACATCATTTCCAAATGTTTTTTAGTAGCAGAGAACCAGGACACCCGGGACCGCCACTACTAGAAAACAGCCAAATTTAAGACAAGCATATTTGTTGCAAATTTGTGGAAAATTAGCCTTAGCTACATATTTGTGACAAAACAGGTTCGTGTGAAAAAATACTTGTCGGAAAGTATGATTGCGACAAAACTACCACAAAATTTGCTACAATTAAATAACTAACTTCATTTTGTGGGAAAACTGTAGGAAATTGGCTCAGTTTGCTACAAACTTCCTACAAATTCATGTTGTGGTGATTTTGTCTGAAAATTGCGGAAAAGTTTTGGGTTTTTTTTTCTCTTTTTTGTCGCAAAAACTGTAGGAAAGTTGTAGTAAAATTTTAGTTGTAGGAAATTTGTGGGAAACTTTAGTAGTAAAAAATGAAGATTTCTAGTAGTGCACCCTGGCAATGCTTCACCTTTTCGTCCGAAAAACAGGACGTGATGACATAGCCCACCCGTCTAGAAGGAAACCCATAACCAGTGGCGAAGCTTGAAAATTTCGACCGGGGGGTCGGAAGTCACCGAACCTAAAAATTCTATATAAGTCAATTTTATTTTTATAAAACCTGAGGGTCGAAAACGTATATACCTAAAAAATTCTATACGAAACGTGCATACGTAACACTACTGAGCGAAAAGTTTGAGGGTCGGGCGCCTCCCCCGGCCCCTTGAAAGCTACACCCCTACCCATAATTGGAAAAATCACTAGCTCAACCCATAGCATATTGCTCCAGACGAGACTTCAACCCAGAACTACCCACAAGGAAAGCCATGGTACTACTACCGGACCTAATGGCCTTTGGTACACATTACTCGGAAGCTCTCTCTAAAAAAGCGTGTCCCCCCAAATATCATTACATTTTTCTCTCTACTTCACTTACAACCACTTTCAATATATATTAAAAAAATATAGTGGGTGAAGAGTGTTCCCCAAATATACAGATGAACAGTAACATTTTCTCTCTCCTCCACTCACAACCACTTTTTAGAGCATTCACATCCAAACCATCAAATTATACATACATTTCACTAAAAAACAACTCCTATATCAATATATTTCCACTAAAAACAAATACTTTTTCTCTCTCCTTTTCAATTAAATAATATTATCATCACATTTTTCTCTCTCATTCACTCACAACCACTTTCAATATATATTAAAAAAATTATACTGGGTGAACAGTGTCCCCCCAAATATACAGATGAACAGTAACATTTTCTCTCTCCTCCACTCACAACCACTTTTTATACCCTTTATAATATAAAAACTCCCCCTCACATATTTTGATGGATAGAATGTGAATGCTCTTATACTCTTTATATTTTAAAAACCCCATACACAGATTTTGATTCCCAGGATATGAATGCTCAAAATATCATTTTATATGAAATCATAGTGAGACTAAACACTTTCAATTATTATTATTGTCTAAAAAGCGTGTCCGTGGATATTCAACGAACATGGGTTGGGTATACCAATTACATAAAATCATAGTCAGACTAAACACTTTCAATTATTTAATAATTTATTCAAGCAAATTGAATCACTGTTTGATAAAAATTGATTAAAGACATTTATCTTCATCGTATCTATATGCATATTATTATTGTTATTTTCTTCAACTAAAATATTAAAATGCTAGTCAAAAGTGCCTTAAAATATAGTAGACTATTATTGTTTTTTTTTTCAACTAAAATATTATACATTGTATGATAAAAATAAAAATGAAAGTCTAAAGTGCCTTAGACTGTGGGGTATAGGGCTTGGGTTGGGGCGTGGGTTGGCTGAAAAAGCCCAAGCCACCACCCCGGGTGGGCTTGGGTTGGGGCGTGGCCCAAGGGGCGGGAGTTTAAAGCCGGGCGTGGGGCGGGTCTATGAATATGACATGGCGGGCTCTCAATGGCCAAACCAAACTAGCCGTTGGGGCATTTAAAAAAAAATTTCTTTATAAATACCTTACCATATTTAACATTTTTCTCACACAATATCAAACACATAAAACACAATCTTGTCATGAGTTCTTCAAGTTCAAGTGAATCGTCATCATCATCTGACGATGGTGCGGAAATATTTCTACAAACGATCGCGACAGTGGTGAAAGTAATCGTGGAAGACGATGGAGGAAGAGACTCCGCCACCTAAACGGATGAGGTATATCGCTTGTGAACGGCACACCGCTAACAATTTGTTGGTAAGCGATTACTTCTCAGCGGAACCTAAGTATGATGAAAAAATGTTTAGGCGTCGTTTTCGTATGAGTAGAAACTTATTTTTAAGGATATCTAGAGATCTTGAGGAGAAGTATGTTTATTTCCAACAAAAACCGGATGTAGCCAGGCAATTAGGATTTAGTACGTGGCAAAAGGTCATGGCCGCACTTAGGCAGTTAGCGTACGGCAATAGTTCGGACATTATGGATGACTATTTAAAAATGTCTGCACGTGTAGCTAGAGAAAGTCTTCACAACTTTTGTTCGTGTATTTTAGAAATTTATAGGAAAAGATATTTGAGAAAGCCGTCGACTATGGGACAAGGATTAGATTGGAAACGTGATGTACGCATGTATCATTCTTCACAACATGATTTTGTAGAATGAAGGTAGAGCGGTCGTTACCTACTATGATGACGATGACCCCCAACCAGGTAACGTAACAGTTACAGACGAAGATAAAGCGTCAAATGAATTTTTGATCAAGTCAAGGGATATACATCATAACCTTCGATCTGATTTGGTGGATCATGTTTCAACGATTTCTGGGTTCGAAACCGACGAAGACGACGAAGAATGATTGTTTTTTTTATTTTGATAATTATTATGTATGTTTATGTAGTTTTTAATGGTTATAAATATATATTAAAAAAAATTGATGTGCCTTGGCCACGCCAGCCCAGCCACGCCCACCATACCCCGTACAACTTGGGTTTGTGTATTAAGTTCTTCAAGTTCCACATGTCAACCCATGCTTCAAACCTCCGCCCCACCATACCCCACGTTCTTAAAATATAGTAGACTTAATTGAGAAGAAATAAGATAAGAATTTTAAAAGTTACGACGGAAAGTTTGTTGTGCCTATTGAGGTGGTCTTTATCTTTAGTAACTGCTTTCCATAAAACAAGCAACCACAAACTTTAATTGACACGTGCCAAGCACGTAACACAGGACAAAACTTTGGTTCGTTCTTTATAAAAAAAGAAATTGGGTATGCATCACTTATTAACGTATTGGAGCTAATAAGTCATTTGAAAAAGCTTTAATTTTGGAAAAGCTATTAAGTGAATAAGTTATTTCCAAACTCAATCCCAAACATCATGCGTTTGTTTTTTTTTTTTTTTACTAGCATCCATAACGTGTTGTTCTTCCCCACAACATGACGTGGTGACGGTCGATGTTGAGGAGGGAGAGGAGGAAGGAAAGACGAACCCATTACGCCCATATATGGAGGTTGTGAGAGGAAGAGGAGAGACTGGGAAGGGGAGAAGTGTGTTGGTGTCCTTGAAAATGAGAAAAAAAAATCCATCTTGGTAGGGGCAGCTTAAAGAAGTACTTTTGTTGTGTCTTATGTTAACCTAAATATTTTTATTAAATACACGAATAATAACACATACATCAATCTATACACGAAATGCTATCATTTATCATGTTCAAATTATTATTAGTGGGAAAAGCCTGATACATAAGTGAAAGTTATACGCGACTGTTAGTCTCGTATCTAATAGATAAGTGTAGGAGTTTAATTCTCGTAGAGAGTCATTATAAATATAAAATCAGTAATAATAGTTTTTAGGAATGATATATGTATGCAATAAATTATTAAATTCCTAATTAATGAATCCTGCAGTTAATACAAATTGCAAAAAATAAGTAACATATTTGGGCATCCTTTTGTTTTCTCCGACTTTTTACTCCTTTTCCTTTTTCTGCCATCATGCTTTCCAAAAGTCTAAAGACAGTGCATTGCATGGGTTCTTTAAAGGCACGTGCATGCACGGTATAAAATCTTACCAAATTATTTTAAGTCCAAATTATTTTAAGTCCAAATTATTTTGTTTAAAATTTGTTTTAACCCGTCTACTTTTTAGGGTTGAGATCCTGTACAAACAGCACATACTGTGAGAACCATAAGAACAGATCTGAACCATCCAAATTGTAGATCAACGGTTTGTGTTGATTAGAATTAAAAACCTTTGAATTAAAAGAGATTATTATGCAACCAGGGGTAATAAAGTAAAAGTGCTATTTCTGGACCCCACCAAATCTCCGAACTATTAGATTATTCCCCTTTTTACGTCCGTATCCAACTAGAAATACAACTCTTCTTCCTTCCTAATTCCTCCATCGATATCTGTGCTAATTAAATATAAAAAGAAATCAACTTCTATGAAACACACTTTATTCAATCAAAAAACTCAACGTTGTGCTCTGATCGACCGATAAAGAACCAGGATACGAAGAGTGTGCTGATCGACTAGAAGAGGTGCGATTTTTGAAGAACCATAAGATCGAGAAAAGCTTGAATCTGGTAAGCATTTATCTCCAACTGTTCATCTTCTTTTTTCTAAATTTTAGGGTTTTTTTTTTGGGCGAAGTTGAAGGGTGCTGGCTGTTGTTGAGGGAGATGTTCACAGCCGGCGGGTATTGAAAGGGTGCTGAATATCGTTGCCGGAGATGTTCACGGCGGCTGTTGATGGTGCTGACTGTTCTTGGCGGAGATATTTTTGGTGGGTTTTGACGGGTGCTGCCGGAGATGTGTGATATTGTTCACGGGTGCTGACTGTTCTTGTTCACGGAGATGGTGCTGACTGTTCTTGTTCACGGAGATGGTGCTGACTGTTCTTGTTCACGGAGATGGTGCTGATATTGTTCACGGGTGCTGACTGTTCTTGTTCACGGAGATGTGTGATATTGTTCACGGAGATGGTGCTGACTGTTCTTGTTGATGTGTGTTGAAAGGGTGCTGATTAAATTTTTAGTTTTGTGCTAACATAAAGGGACAAGAACCATACAGTTTTTATGTACCATTAAATTTTTAGTTAATAAATGTAAAGTTAGTGTTAGGTAAAGTCGAAATACACCTCAACTTTGTCATCCTTTCTATAAATAGTAACAGCGGCGTTGACGGGTGGGTTCGGCAGGGTGAAGTACCAATTTGCTGGTTTCATATTTTGTTTGCATGTGCTATGTTAATGTGCTGATACGAATCGCCAAACGCACGTTTCAAATTTTGTTTCATGTGCTATGTTAATGTGCTGATACGAATCGCCAAATGCTCGTTTCAGATTTTGTTTCATGTGCTATGTTAATGTGCTGATACGAATCGCAATGTGCTATTATCATATCTAAAGTTTTCGGGAAATTTAGATGAAGATTTCTGGAAATTTTCAAATTTTGATTTGAAATAGTGCATGAATATAGGGGATAATTAAAATTTAGAATTAATTAAATACAAAAAATAGAATGATAAAGTCAAAAATACCCTTATCTATTTTTTTTAATAAAGGACACATGTCTAATAGTGGTTGGTTCTTATAGTTCTTACCAATATTAAAGTTTGTATTTGATCCCATCCCCTACTTTTTAAGCTTACTCTCTTAGTGATTATCGTCCTTCTAAATTATTCTAATCTAAAGGTCCACATGATTATGTAGGAGTTTTGTACTTTGTATATATCTTCTGTTGATATTGCCATGGTTATAAGTCTCTCTCTCTCTATATATATATTCCGTGTTGATATTTCGTCAGTAATAGATGTTGATGATTCGTGGGTGAAGTCTTTACTCACATATGCCTGCCCTGGTTTGCCCACGAACCTTCACCGAGTGTTATTTCTTATCCAAGAGTTTACCCGACAGGTGAATTCGTTAATGAAAGTCATTTGATTTGTAATGAGATGGGATACATTAATCTTATTAATGTCTCGTATATTTTAAATTCTATAATATAACATTTGATGAAGGTTCTTATGAATAGTAAATTGATTGGACAATAAGTTGATATTAATTACATTTATACCATTTAAACCTTATTCTCTTTTGTGATCAGTTTTGATTTATTAAATTTGTATTCTTTATATTTATTATATTTGTGTAATTATAAATCTCATAAGTTACTTTAGTTTCTATATTTATGTCTAGATATTATTAGGAAACTTTTTATATTTAGTTATATGAATGCATTTTTTATTTATTTGTTAACTTTTTTTGTTATTTTAATCCAAAAATCAGAGGCGTCTCTGAGAATTCACATACCCTGTTCGAGCTTGAAAAAATGTGCCCTTCCGTTATGTTTTGGTATTATTTAAAAAAAAATCAAATTAGTATTGGGTTCATTAAACCTAATTCCAATTGGGCTAAATTCTAAACCATAAAAAATGATTTGTAAATGGGTCTATATTGAAAGTGGTATGTGTTTACTATTTAAAAAAAATAACATATACGTATCGGATTTTTTAAAATCGCATGCCCCTCGAAATCGCGGGCCTTGTGCGGAGGTCCTCCCCGCACACCATCAAAGCCTCCCATGCCAAAAATATTCTAGGCATGGGTTTTTTATTTCGATTGCTATATCGAGTGACGGTACCTTAAAGAAGCAAAAAGATACCAATCGAATTCCCGTCGCGAAGCGCGGAGTATCTCTCCTAGTTTGTATTATAGGATGAACTGGTACTGTATTATACTATACAACTTATAAGGAAAATTATAAAAGAGCGTTCGATGTGTCCGTATAGTCCGTCCATACAAAGTGAACGTAACTTCATCTGTAATAGCATCAATCGGATATACTTATGAAAACGTGTCATGTTTATATGGTAAAGAACTCAAATTTCAATGGCACTCGTCACTTACATGACCCCAAAGCTCATTAAAGATATCAAACGACCATAACAGCCTAAAAACGCTCATAACATCTCTAACGTAATAAATAAACATTAATATGAAATCTCAATAACTAATAAATGAAAATAACTTGAGGACGCTTGTTAATATACTAGGCTATGTTTGGTTTTCTCGTCTTTCTCTTCTATTAAATAATGATATTAAAATAATATATTTTTACATATTTAATAAATCTAATATGGATACTTATCATTTAATTATGCATAGTTATTTAAGTAATGACTAAATAGTTTTTAATTTTTTTACCTAAACGTTTCTACTTGTCTCTCAGATATCTAATATGGTTAGATAGTTTAAATATATGAAAAATAGGTTGTATTCAAATAATCTAAGTTTTAGTTCTAATTTTTGTTTGTGTTTTATATACGAGTAAAATGTCATTGTCGTCGTTTGATCACTTTTGTGACTTTCGTTCCTGAGGTACCATTTTCATTCAAAAAAATTGAAATCTTGTCATTTTCATTCCTAAGGGCCTAATTTTGTTTAACGAAACTCGCAATAAATTGCTAAATTCAAGGATGAAAATGACAATAAAACGCAAACCTGAAGGACTAAAATACACACAAAAAAATCATTTTAAAGTGAACAAGTAAAAATGACTAAACCTCATAGATGACTTTGGTTTTTAACTCTTTATACATTTATAATTGCAATTTAAGTTAACTTGACTAAGTTAAAAAGTTGGATTTTAACTCTTTATACATTTATAATTGCAGTTTAAGTTAACTTGACTAAGTTAAAAGGTTATCTAAATGACCGAGTACACTCTAATTGAATTAACATTAATCAATTACATAAATCAAATTAATATCCAATTAAAAAATATTTTAAAAATTAACTTAATAAAATTTGTAACTTTTACGTAAACGTTTATTTTAAAGACCTATTTTGATAACTGTATAGTGTATACTTTTTTTATTAACTCGTATAATATATCATCATCATCATTATACTCAATAAATCCGATCAATAGCAAAGATAAGGTCAGGTCTGAGGAGGGTAAGATGTAGACAACCTTACCTCTACCTTGTAGGAATAGAGAGATTGTTTCCAGTGAGACCATCGGCTCGACAGTAGGTTTGCATCAAGCCTTGAACACAAGGCATATAACACTCAACAATCGGAACAAAGGCTGATTAGTGCATGTACCCTTTTGTCTTTCGGCTATCAATGCCACCACATGATACATGATTAACCATCCCATCTTTTAACGTTATTTTAATGAAATAAGTAAAATAACGTTAAAATTAGTGCCCTTTCATTTTTACCCCCGAGCATCAACACATATATACATTATATGTGCATACCATAAATAGGACTAAAACTCTTATAATACACAAGGTTTTAAAAAGATAAACCAATGTATTCCACTCACGTGTAATGACGATTGACGCCACCTTACGGAAAAAGCGTGAGTGCACAAAGGTGCATGAAACGTGAACTCAAATACTGAAAAGCGGCAGCATAGCACCACCAGTCCACCACCACCGCTAACTGCACCTACAATCGTCCTTTCCGACGTCTCTGCCGCCGTCACCGTCACGACGGAGCCACAGCGAAGACGCCATGGATTTCCTCAAGCTAATCTGCCCTAATTCTCCTTACGTAAGCAATTAGTATCACTCCTTACGTTTAATTTTAAGTATTTATCGCTTGTAGCGTCTATTAGCGAGTTAATCGAAATTAAAACTTGTTTATAAACATAATAATTCATCTATGAAGTTGCAGCATTTTGAACATGTTCAGAAGTTAAGTTGTCACTTGTCAGTAATTTGTTTACTCGAAGTAAGTTCATATTCGGTTTAAATTGATTTTCGGAACTATGACGCTCTTCGTTCCAAAAAGGAGCTTCGATTATAATTTTTTCGTTTAATATAGTTGTGTCACTTTTTTGATTTCAAGTTCGTAAGGAGTGTAACTTTTTTAAGAGACTTAGTTTTGCTATTCAAAAAGAGGTAGCGGCGAAGCTTGTTGCTCGTTTACCTCCTATCTCGATGTATTTCTTTTTTATTTTCTCATATTTAAAAAGATTGTTTCCGATAAAAAAGTTCATAACAGCTTAATTGTATATGTTTATCGAGGATTTTATACAATTTCATCAGATATTTAGATTGTCAATTTAGAAAAATTGTTGACAGGATACAATAATGTAATAGAATCTTATTAGAGTGGCTTTTGTGTGTGTATGTTTGATGGTAAAACCCGTGCTAATATTTTTATAAAATGTTTTGTTATATCATGTTCCTTAGATGGCTAGAACTCTTATTTTCCTCCCGTTTGATAGAATATCTATATGGAAATAAAATTGTAGAACTTCAATTATTATGCTTTTACGGATCATAAACAAAATCACTTGATAATTGAGCATTGTTTGAAGCATATTTTCCCTTTTAGTGATATTTCTAAAGTTATTTTAACTCTGTTTCTTGGATCAGATATGGGATGGAAACGGAATTTCAAGATGCGTAAATGACATATATCCTTTCTTATGAAATCTTATGTTATATCAATGCTCAAAGTAGTTACAAATTTATACACACAAAGACACAAAGTGTTATCTTACTATACTTCATTGATTGTACTTTCTTAACAAGATTCACAGTTCTAGGTTTTGGAGCAAGTATAATAACGATTATCATAATTGTAGCACTTGTCATAAACGAAAGAACTACTAGAGGACGTAGAAAGGTAACAAGTGCTTATTGCTTTTCAAATAAATCAGAGGATGCAATATGATGCACTCATGTCGTTTTTCAACTGAGGTCTATAGTTGGATTAAAAATGAAACTTCTCTTGAGGTTATCTGCATATATTTTTTCCCAACTTGTGCTCTACTTATGTGCACTGCAGATATACCTATATGAGAAGGTCTTCTTGCTTCTTTTACCTGTAATTGGGGCATGCATAGCATGCTTCGATATAACTATGCTTTTAAGTAACACAAGAAGGGGTCATCCTGCTTTATATCATGAGTGGCTCCTTAGATGCTCTCAACTCTTAGTTTGGGTAAGGCTTCCATTAATGAACTTAATTCTTAATATAGATGTCCAATTTTCTGATTTTAACTGTTTTTGGTGCATACTGCAGGCGACCATACTTCTTGTCTCACGGTTTGATTGCTGGTTATTCGTGTTGTCGAATTGGGTATTGTGTTTTTGGTGGATCGTGAAACTGTTATTTTGGATCCCAGTTTTGCAAGCAACCTTTTCTTCTATGGAGGTATTTACTTTTGTCTTCATATATGCAGCTACATTCTTCATTGTTATAGCTTATTTACACAAAAATAGAGTAAAACAATTTATAACTTTGTATTATTAACTTGAAGTCTTTTTCTCCTTTAAATTCATAGTGATTGGCATAGCCTCAACTTTCTTCATTTGCTTCCATTTTATCTATTTGGATTGTAATTGTCAAAAACTGACCAAACAAGAATCTTACCGTCAAATCTTATTTCTTTACAAAGTCATCAGTTAAATTATGATTTATTTTTCTGCAGGTTTTTAGCTGTGTTAATGAGAGCTTAATAGTTTTAGTAGACGTGCTGTTTTGTATCCTGATTAACGTTATCCGAATGAAGCAGACATCTCGCAGGAACAGGTAATCTAATCCATAAGTTTTGTAGAGTTAATTATCCGGAACTTACATAAAAAATAGTATCATACTTCTTTTAGCACAATTTTAAAAGTTAATTATCCGGAAATTATATAGAAAATAGTCTCATTCCTAAACTAAAACTTGATTCTTACTTCTGTCATATTTATGATATTTTATTTTTAACTTTTTATCTAACAACCCTGTAGTTCAATGGAAGAGTCACTGATTTCCTGTGAAATGGGCACCGATGACCATTTTCGATCAAATCCCGTACGTGTTATTGTACTTCTTAATCCTTTTTTAAGATGTAATGTTCTACAGCAGGGTTTACTAGTATCAATGTAACAATACCTCATTATTCTCTATTTTGTAATAGGATAACTTATGTGTCGTTTTCCTTGTTTATTAAAGGGAGTTCTTGCTAGTTTTTGGAATCTAATGACATTCAAAACTATAAATCCGGTCATGGAACATGGTGCGAAGAAGCAGCTTGACTTTGACGATTTGCTTCAATTACCAATAGACATGGATCCTTCGTTCTGTCATGATTCGTTGCTTAACTGTTGGGAAGATCAAACAAGGCGTAATGGCTCTCATCCTTCTTTGTTTTGGACAATTTGTTATGCATATGGATGGCCATATATGTGTTTAGGCCTGTTAAAGGTACTATTAGAAACAATCTCCTAACTACATTCAAATTTTATATTTCTTCCATATCTCATACTTCATAAATTCAGGTACTAAATGACTGTCTTGGTTTTGCTGGACCTTTGCTTCTTAATATGCTGATTAAGTATCTTCAAGAAGGTTAATTTTTGTTATCTTTTTCTTTTGTAGAATGATAATGTATAGTTGTTCATCTTTTAATAAGACTCATGACATTGATATTATAATGTTTTGTTCTTTTTACATTCATCATTTATCTGTACAGACCTACAGGCCTGCTCTTGTACTAAACACATTATATGTTACAGTAGGAGCTGGGCCCCCTGGTTCGAACACACTGATGAATATGCATCTTGCTTCTGCTATCTAACATATTTAAATTAGATATGCACTTCATTAACACTTTCAAAAATGGAAATTGCACTTTCATTTTGCTTCTAACACATACCAAGTGAACTGCCTCGATTAATATTCTCATTAATAACCATTTATTATAATAAACAGGAACAGGGAATTTTGATGGTTATCTCCTCGCCGTTTCTCTTGGCTTGAGTTCCATTTTGAAGTAAGTCTTATGCTTTTATTGTGGTATTACATCATTAAAACAGGTGAACATATAGTGCTTCTAACTTACCAGAATCAGTTCAGATACCCAATAACAGAAACTCATGTTCTATTCCCTTGTTTGTTCATGAGTGTACTTTTTTTCATTAACTATGCAAGTTATGAATGTAATCTTGATGATATTGTATTGTATATGTACTTATTATTTTAATACGAGTTATTTTCTGATGGCGCAGATCTTTTCTTGATACTCAATATACATTCCGGCTTTCCAAATTAAAGTTGAAGCTACGTTCTGGTCTTATGACCATTATATATCGAAAGGTAAATTCTTCTTGTCTGTTTCTTGGTTTTCAGTTATAGAGAGAGAGAGACACGTGTATATATGTATGAATGTATATATTCCGTAAAGTTGCCCATTGTGTATTTCAGTGTCTCCATGTTAGCCTGGCATATAAAACACAATTTTCCGAGGGAGAAATCCAAACATTCATGTCGGTGGACGCGGACCGAACTGTAAATATGTGCAACAGTTTTCATGATATGTGGAGGTCTTTATTATTATTTTTTTCACATTTCAAGTATATAATAAAGTAACAATTTAAGAAGTGTTATTATTTGTACTGACTTGACCATCTTAAACAATTTTAAACTTTCAGCTTGCCGTTACAAATTGGAATTGCCCTGTATTTGCTCTATACACAAGTTCAGTTTGCTTTTGTTGCTGGAATCACAATAACTATTTTGTTGATACCAGGTAGAATGTTCAAATTTCATACTTCTTTAATGTATCATGTATGATATCTTTGTAACGCGTTATTGTTTCTGATAAAGCTCTAATCATATAACGATAACATGTACAGTAAATAAATGGATTGCTGAAATGATTGCCAGTGCCACCAAAAACATGATGGAGCAAAAAGATGAAAGGTGTGTGCCACTTTGCTAAAGTATTCATAGTTTTTAAAAGAGTAAAATGCCATTTTCGTCCCTGAGGTTTGGCCACTTTTGGACTTTCGTCCAAATGTTTGTTTTTCCGCATCTGGATCCAAAAGGTTTGAAATCTTGCCATTTTCATCCGACTCGTTAACTCCATCCATTTTCCCCCGTTAAATGAGGGGTATTTCCATCTTTTTAGACATTTTTTTATTAAAATAACAAACACTATAAGAAATAAAGATCCGCCTCTGTTGACTTTTTCCCCACCTAAACCCTTTTATTATCACAAAAAAAAAATGTATAAAAAGACAAAATACCCCTGAATTAACGTTAAAAAATGGATGGAGTTAACGTATCGGATGAAAATGGCAAGATTTTAAACCTTTTGGATCCAGATGCAGAAAAACAAACCTTTAGACGAAAGTCGCAAAAGTGGCCAAACCCCGGGGACGAAAATAGCATTTTACTCTTTTAAAAAACCAACTTGCTTTTCTTTTACAAAGAGTATTTTCTTGAGAAAATCGTATCTAGAAGTGCAGTGATGGAGTTATATGTTCAATTGTAAGTACATATTATGAACTGTAACAATTTTACAGGGTTAGAAGGACCGGAGAACTATTGACATATATTCGCACCTTGAAAATGTATAGTTGGGAGCTTCTTTTTACAAGTTGGTTAATGAAGACAAGATCCCTAGAAGTCAAATACTTATCAGTAACAAATTCTCTCTCCAAAACTATATAATTGATATAGATGACATTTTTGAACCACTTATTTATGAACGGGTCAATTTGGGTTATGTTTTATCTAAGGATCATTTTGGGTCATGTTGCCATCCTTAATGTCTGACATCTTAATGCAGTTACTCTTACTGTCTGGTATCTTTTTTTTGTTGTAGACAAGAAAGTACTTGGATGCATGGTGTGTATTCTTTTGGGCAACAACGCCAACTCTTTTTTCTTTATTCACATTTGGACTCTATGTGATTATGGGAAATCAACTAGATGCAGCAACGGTATAATAAACACTGTTTTAATGCAGAGTTACTTGTGGTTTTCTTATTTACATTACTTACAGGTGGTATTTTTGACCCATTCACTTTTTAATGGGTTAAATC
Organism: Helianthus tuberosus; assembly: GCA_030545235.1. Classification (NCBI taxonomy): domain Eukaryota; kingdom Viridiplantae; phylum Streptophyta; class Magnoliopsida; order Asterales; family Asteraceae; genus Helianthus; species Helianthus tuberosus. The sequence goes on from CM060369.1 coordinate 199,240,087, forward strand.
TGAGTTATATTTTAAATCTTGAGGTCAAGCGGATATAAGAGAAAAATAAATTAAAAGTTTACATATCAAATGGCCTGAACATGTAAGATGAGATGAAAGTCGCCCAAAGTGGTACTTTAATGCGCAAAACCTCCTAAATCATTATTATAAAAGCTAAATTGTTACACAACAAAAAAATTTGTATCATATCTAACACACTAAGTATTCATAAACGAGTCAAAAATATTGGATAAATGTGTTTCAATTCAACCCAACTCACCCGTATAAAATTACCAGTTTTGACCCGTTACCGACCCCACTCACTGTCAGCTAAGCGGAGCTTTTTTACCCTCTATTTTTGCAGGTATTTACTTGTCTTGCTCTATTTAACAATTTGATTTCCCCGTTAAACTCATTCCCATGGGTCATCAATGGGTTGATCGATGTGAGTTGTTTACACACCCTTAACAATTTGAGATTTCAATTAACAGAACTATATTTAATTTTTTTGTCAAAATTTATCCACAGGCGGTCATATCTACAAGGCGGTTGAGCAAGTTTCTCTCATGTGTTGAACATGAATCATCAACTTGCTCCAAAGAACTTTCTAATTTTACAGCTGATGAAATGGATATTGTGATGAAAGATGCTTGCTGTGCATGGTCAGTTGACCAGGAAGTCAAGGAGCTGATTCTGGATCATGTCAATCTTGCCATTCCAAAGGGTTCTCTCGTTGCAGTTATTGGAGAGGTCAAACCTTTACTTGACATTCCTAACTATAGGTAGACAACAGGCCCTGTCGGGTCAAACCGGGTTTGTATCAAATGGGTAAATTTTTAAGGATCGGTTCAAATGGACCGGGGCCAGCTCGACCCGCTAACATTTATTTTGTCTATTATTACAGGTAATTAGTTTATTAAATGTGAGTATGAAAACATAATAACAATAGTAATTCAAGTTTGTTGAATACAACAATATAGAAGGTTATAAACACATGATTATGTCATGGGCTAGTTTCAGCTCGTTTTCACTTGAACTGATTGAAATCCCCCCCCCCCCCCCCCCCCTATTTGCTTTTAGTCATATTTTCTTGATATACTGTGCATGTTTATGTCCTATCTGAAAGAGGTTTCAATTTGTATATAAGGAATATATTAAGAAAAAACCATGATATACACATCCTACTTTATATAATAGCTCATAGATGTTTCTGTTATAGTGTTAACACAATGAAGAGTAAAACAAAAGAAATTTGTTTTACATTCTAAAATATATATTTATTAGAAAAAAACATAGTTATTTAATATATATTTAGATTTAGTTATGTATACAAACAAGATATACAAACTAAAAGATAGATTTGATCTAGATTAAATGAAATCAATGATTCAGTATGTCACTTATTAAATACATGTTGAATTCAACATAAAGACATGCATGTTTGCAGGTAGGTTCAGGTAAATCATCCTTGTTGAATTCTATCCTAGGAGAAATGAAGCTTATCAAGGGATCTATATATTCAAGCGGATGTGTTGCCTATGTCCCACAGGTTAAAAAAAACAAATTTAGCTAAATATTTAATTTTCAAGCTTTTCTTCAATCATAATTTTCAAATTTAAACTCTCCTTTATTTGGAGCTGTAGATTCCCTGGATTCTCTCCGGTACCATCCGGGATAACGTCATATTTGGAAAGGACTATGATCCAATAAGGTACTGTTCTCTCGGAACTAACTGCTTCTAACTGTATATAAACTGAAAACTAACTGGAACTGCTGATGTGGCAGTGGCAGTAGTCTCAACAGGCCTGTAGTTGATACTAACATATAAAACTATATTCTTTTTACAGATACTCTGCTGTTCTAGAGGCATGTGCTCTAGACACAGATATTTCACTTACTGTCGGAGGTGATATGGCTTATATCGGAGAGAAAGGGGTAAACCTGTCAGGCGGTCAAAGAGCTCGTTTAGCCCTTGCCAGGTGTCAGCATCTAATTAGTTCTGTTTTCAAATAGCATTTGATGATTATATGCAAAAAGGTTATTTCTTATGTTTATGATAAAATGATCAGGGCTGTATACCATGGATCTGACGTAATCATGCTGGACGATGTCCTTAGTGCGGTTGATGCACAAGTGGCTTCTTGGATTTTATCAAATGCTATCCTTGGCCCTCTTATGGACCGAAAAACACGCATTCTTTGCACGCATAATATTCAGGTAATGACTATATGTCCTTGCTAGAGTTGGTGATTTCGGCTCAATGAATGGATCCATTCGAGGGTTTTTTCCTTTAACAAGTCAAAGCAGGTAAATTTAATAAAAGGTTAGGTTTATAGGAAACGTCATAAATCTTACAGGTAAAAGTCGTCCAAAGTGTATTTATAATGCATACAACCTCCTAAAAGTAATGTTGATTATGATCAATATAATACAATTTCAACCCTAGTTACTTATGAACACGTCAACTCGGGTTTTTTTTTTTTAATCTTTTAGAGGCATAAACAGGTGAAATAAAAAGTTACAAAGGAAATTGATCAAATGGGTTGAACATGTCTTATGGATTGATTATCGTCTCAAGACTATTTTTAATGCATAAACCTCATACATGGCTAAATAAATTTATCCAAAATATTTGATTATGATTGAAATAATACAACTTTGTTATCATATTTGAGACACTTATTATTTATAACAAATTTGGACAAAAATCGTTCTTGGTCAACACGGCCCATTTTAACCCAAACCAAAAGGTTACCTGTTTTGACTAGAACTCATTTAACATGTTACCGAGCCGACAGCCCATTTTACCACCACTACTAACAACCTTTTTCACTTTACAGGCAATATTTGCTGCAGATATGGTTGTTATAATGGACAAAGGACAAGTGAAATGGGTGGGAAGTCCAGCCAGCTGTTCCAATTCACCGTATGCGTCATACGTTAGATCTGAAAAACTTAATACCTCTTCTGAGACTAAACCACAAGTAGAAACTGGAGACACTTGTACGAGAGTCCTAGAGGGTGACGTGACAGAGAGCGAAATTATAAATATTGTGAACCCCGCTGATGACATCATCAGGGTTGAAGAGAGGAAAGAAGGCAGAGTTGAAACAACTGTGTACATGTGAGTCCATGTTCCGGAAAATAATCGTTTTGAGAAAACAAGTTGAGGTGACAATACGGGTTGGGTACCATGTCAAAATGGTTCGGGTTGTAACGCTTGATTATCTAGTATGGGTCGAAACTGCTGGGTCAGGTTGGGTTGACTCGCTAAAACTTTTTGTGCCCATTTCTTTGTGTTAGTTATTGTTACAAAACTAATGGAAACCTAACCCAACTGACCATAGTTGTTAATAGCGCTATAGCGGCGTTATAGCGAAATAGCAAAGCGTTCATGTATCACTGTCTGATTTTGTCGCCTCCATAGCGGGAAAATAGCGGGATTTTAGTTTTTTTAATATAAATAGCCATAATATACATATAAAATATTAGGATTTTAGGTGTTTTGTAAAATATACATATAAAAACAGTGTATTTGGATATAATATACATATAAAATATTTCTAAAATTTTCTTTTAGTGTATCGCCAAATATAAAATAATTTCATCGCTATCACTACGTAGCATATAGGTAGCTTGTCTATCGTTAGCTATTCGCTATTAACAATTATGCGACTGACTTGTTAGAGACAAGACAAAAACGCTTAATGATCTATTTATACGTAGTTGGGACAAACTACCACCTCTATTGACCAACCTTCGATTTCTTGCTTGTGTTATTTCAATATCCAACTGGACACTACTTTATCATATCATGCAGGAATTATGCTGCGTTTTCTGGTTGGTATATAACAGCCATAACATGCCTATCAGCACTTCTAATGCAAGCTTCTCGGAATGGAAATGATCTGTGGCTATCTTACTGGGTTGATACAGCTGCGTTAGAAGCCCATCCAACATCCTTTTATTTGGTAATTATACTGGTTGTTAATATTGGCGTTAACTTCTCAAACAATATAAACAGATTTAGTGAAAGGGTTGAGTCAAAATGACTAGAAAGAAAAAGTTCTTTGTAATAAACTTCTTTTCGTATAACTTCAGTGGAATCTTATGTTCCAATTAATCTAGAGACTGAAAAATGGGTGGGTTGGGTAATGGGTTAAAACATGACGGGTCTTGTTGACCTGAAATACTTCTTTTATTCAAGATTAAAGTACATGGATGGTCCCTGTGGTTGGCCAAAATTTTGGATTTGATCCCTAGCTTTCCAAAAGTACACGGATGGTCCCTGTGGTTTGTACTTTGTAACGCATTTAGTCCCCTACTTTTGCCAAAAGTACATGGCTGGTCCTTGTAGTTTGCACTTTTTAACGCATTTAGTCCCTAACTTGGACATGCTAAAACCTTTAGATTTGTTAGTTGGGGATTAAATGTGTTACAAAGTGCAAACCACTGGACCATCCGTGTACTTCCGAAAAGCTAGGGACCAAATTCAGATTTAGGTTAACCACAGGGACCATCCGTGTACTTTACTCTTTATTCAATATCTTTGGGAAAAAAAATTGGGTTTGTTTTCCTTTGTTTATATATGTTCTTGTTTTGATCGTTAATCAACAACTGAACATAATCTTTTAGTATTTTTCAAGTTTCTAAACTGTATAGTATTATTATTTATTCCATATGAGGCTGCAGATGAACAATTGCCTGACTTGCAAAAGAAGATGAACCAACTTTTAATTGACACTGCAGGTTATACTCTGTATCTTTTGTACAGCAAACTCCTTTCTTACTCTAGTTAGAGCTTTCTCATTTGCATACGGAGGCTTACGCGCAGCAATTCATGTGCACAATAGCCTATTGAAAAAGCTCGTTGATGCACCAGTTTCCTTCTTTGACCAGACCCCAAGTGGAAGAATACTTAACAGGTAACACATGCTGTTCTAGAGGGGGAATGTGTCATTTTTTTTACGGGTTGAAACGGGCCAGGTCAGGTGGAGTTGACCCGACACACATTTTTATGCTGTTTTTTTAATTCCATGCATATTTTTTCTTAACTATGATTAGAGAATATGTTATTATAAATATTATTAAAAAACAACTTGTGGTTACTGTAGCATCCGTCAAATGGTGCTATGTGAAATCCGTGCTACAGTAACTTTTTATTTTTATTTTTTTCTTTTAATTTAACTTGTACATTTACACTTACACCCCCGACACTTTAATCAAGTTTTTTTCCTTTATCAATTTACGTTTCTACCCCTGAACTTTGATAGAGATATCATACGGCTCCTGAATTTAATAATTATTTTCCTTAAACCAATTTATGTTTGTATCCTTGAACTAAAATAGAGTTAACATACGGCCCTTGAATTATAATAACGTAATTTTCTTCTTTTTTTAACCAAAATTTTTTATTTTTTATACATTTAATTCTTTTTTATTTAACTTATTATAATTGAAGCTGACTTTTGACTTCAGACGTGTTTACTTAACCGTGCGGCTTGTTTTCCTATTTGACTCGTATATAAAATGTAAACCGAATTGACCTGTTCACAAATCTAAATTGCCACTTCTACTGAAATTCCTTTGATAAGATCAATATCACATTTCTTTATTGTACATGTTGATTGTTTTTTAGGTTGTCTTCAGATCTCTACACAATTGATGATTCTCTGCCATTCATCCTCAATATTCTTCTTGCCAATTTTGTTGGTCTCTTAGGGATTGCTATAATTTTGTCCTTTGTGCAGGTAATTGTTTAATGAAATAGAGTCATTGTTCTATTTACATTAATACCTTTTTATATTAATTGCTATTAACTTTGGTCATTATTCATTTTTGTGTGTAGGTCATGTTCTTGCTTCTCATTCTGCCATTTTGGTATGTCTACAGCAAAGTGCAGGTACCGGTTACATGAAGTGTAACTCATGTCAACATATTTCTCATACAAATACTTATAGATAAAAACAAAATAAAAAAGTTGACCCATTAGTTATGAATGGGTTGATTTTGGCCGTGTCAACCCAGTCAGGGTGGCTGGTTGACCCGTTTAACCCATTTATATCATATTATATTTTTTTACAATATATTTTATGTCATAAATAAAATTGAGTGTGTATTTTATGCCATAATTTTAACTTAAAAAGAGAAATTGATGTAAGATTTTATAATTTAAATGTAATTGTACTATATATTTGTGTTTTAATGTAGTAAATTTTAATTTTAATATACTAATTTGCGGAAAAATAAATATTGGGTTGAACGGGTCGTGTTTGGGTCAACCCGTGAATATTTGGGTCGTGTTCGGGTTCATATGTATGACATGATTTTTGTGTTCGGGTTCATCTAAAATTTTCGGGTTGGGGTTGGGTTGAACCCGCCAACCCGCGAACACGAGTCGTTTAGCACCCCTAATACTAACCAGTTCAAACTAAAAATGAAAAGAAGAGCAACAACTAATGCAGGCCGGCCCAAGCCCAAGTATTTTGAGGCTTGGGCTTTAGGCCTCCAACTTTAAAAAAAAATATATATATATATAGAGGCCGGTTATCATACAAATGCCCTTATCGTACATTACGTACGCTACAATCTCAGCCGTCCGATCATCTTCCCGCATTGAATTCGCATGTTGTTTTTTTGTACCACATACGAAATTGTTACAAAAAAACAACATGCTATTTCATCAAAATTATCACATGCGAAATTGGTACAAAAAAACAACATGCGAATTCATAAAAAATTATCACATGCGAAATTGTTATAAAAAAAACAACATGCTACTTCATCAAAATTATCACATGCGAAATTGGTACAAAAAAACATGTGAATTCATCAAAAATTATCACATGCGAAATTGTTATAAAAAAAACAACATGCGATTTTAAAATGCGGGAAGATGATCTGACGGCTGAGATTGAAGCGTACGTAATGTACGAAAAGCAATATTGTACAGTACTCTTTACCTATATATATATATATATATATATATGATATTTGGGTTGTGCTGAAATTATCTTTACACATACAAAAAATATATAAAAATACAAAAAAAAAAAAATTAACTTCGCCAACAATAAACCTCTTAGTTTATTTTTCCGGTCCCAAGCCCAGGTAAAGGAGGGTTTTTCTCAAATAGTGTTTTTTTTTTTGGAAAAAGGCCTCGAGTTTTTAATTCGCTTTAGGCCACCAAAATGGTTGAGCCGGCCCTGGTAACACTTCCAGTGATGCAATGGTAACACTGCTAAATATACGATTATTCAGTTTTACTACAGGTCAACATCACGTGAATTGAGAAGGCTGGACAGCGTATCGCGATCACCCATATATGCATCATTCTCGGAGACACTTGATGGATCATCAACTATCCGCGCTTTTAAATCCGAGGTGAAACTGTTGCCTTTGAATTTGGTTGGAGTAAAATGCCATTTTCATCCTTGAGGTTTGGCTCTTTTTGCGACTTTCGTCCAAAGGTTTGTATTTCAGCATCTGGATGACTGGATCCAAAAGGTTTGAATCTTGGCATTTTCATCCGACTCGTTAACTCGATCTATTTTTTAACCTTAAGTCAGGGGTATTTTCGTCTTTTTAGTTATTTGTTGTGATGATTAAAGGGTTTTGGTGGGGAGAAAGTCAACACATGTGGATCTTTATTTCTTATAGTGTTTTTTATTTTAACAAAAAATGTCTAAAAAGACATAAATGCCCCTCATTTAACGAGAAAAATGGAAGGAGTTAACGAGTCGGATGAAAATGGCAACATTTCAAACCTTTTGGATCTGATGCGGAAAAACAAACCTTTGGAGGAAAGTCGCAAAAGTGGCCAAACCTCAGGGACAATAATGGCATTTTACTCAATTTGGTTTTATACAAAGTTTTATCAGGCTAGGAAATTAGGTAAACAACTTATTTTAGGCTAGCAAAAACTATCAAAGTTTCAAAATTTTCGATCTAAGGTAATTACCTAAGAAAATCTATTTTCAGGCGCGACGTTAACAAAAAGTCTACATGGTCAAAAGTTAACGACGCATTAGTTACAGCGTCACATTTTACGGGTCATTATAATTTTGTTTTTAATTTGGTTCCCTTGAATCAAATTTTTTGAAACCTTTTGTGCGACAAGCAATAGTTCCTATGATCGTTTCCAGTAAAAGAAAATCATGTTACTAAGTAATGTTCTTTATCTGTATACAGGACCTTTTCTTGTCTAGGTTCATCGAACACGTCACAATGTATCAGAAAACTTCTTATTCAGAGACTATAGCAAGCCTGTGGCTGTCCTTACGCCTACAAGTATTCCTCTAAAACTTGTATTCAATGTTGTATTTTAAGAAAATGCTGTAAGCTTATATCTTATTGTGTATGGCCTCAGTTCTTAGCAGCTTTTGTTGTATCGTATGTTGCGGTGATGGCGGTTATTGGAGCTAACGGGCATCTTCCAGTCAATCTAGGTACCCCAGGGCTGGTAAGTCCTCAATTTTCTGAGTTTACACCATTTAACAAAATGCTAGAGGAGGGAAATGTAGGCCCGTTTATATATAGATGGGTTGTTTGAGTTGTTATATCTCCAATGAGTCAAATAAAAATTTTAGTTGACAGGGGAGTGGGTCAAACGGGTGGAAAGTTGCCCATAGTCTATTCTTGACGACCTCCTTAATCATTTTTTTCCAAGTTCTATATTATTATTCTAATAATAGAAATGGATAAAGAATGTTCATGGGCCAACGCGACCTGCTTGCTAGGAGTGTTCAAAAAACTCGCAGCTCGCTCGGAGAAAGCTTGAAAATTGCTCGGTCGTAAACGAGCCGGCTCTGCTCAGCTCGATTTATAAACAAGCCGAGATCGAGCTAGGCCTGGCTCAGCTCGTGAGCTCACAAGCCGGCTCGAATTATCTTATGTTATATAGGTTAATCAATCTTAATTTTAAATGTATTAACATAAAAAAAAAAAAAAAAAAGATGTGTGAGTGGTTGGAGTGTTAATATTTTAAGTTTAATTAATCAATAACATATAAAAATGGGAAAATAAACAAAAATTATATGTATAATACTTTTAATATGCATTTTGGTTTTTAAAATATTAGAAAAATAAAAATGGTACATATAGATATATGTATTATTTTTATTTATTTTTGTTTTTTATGTTATCAATATTTGTAAAAATGTTAAAAAAATCTAAAGTTTTTTTTTAAATTAATGAACCGGCATGATTTGGCTCGAGCTGGCTCAACATTTTACGAGCGGTGCTCGAGCTCGTTTTTTAAGCTCGATTAAATAAACGATTCGATCCAAGCTGGCTCATTTAAGCTCAAGCTCGAGCCAAACCTGGCTCGGCTCGATTACCACCCTACCGCTTGCTTTGCCCCATACCAAAATGACCTGTGTCAACCCAAACCCGTTTTGACCCATGACCCAAGTTGCCCGACCAACCCATCTTGCCACCTCTAGAAGTTATTTTAGTCATAGTTTTTAAATCCAACGTGACAACTTTCTTAATTTTTGCATAAATAACATGATTTTAACATCACAAACTGTGTAAACAGGTAGGTTTAGCACTTTCCTATGCAGCTCCAGTTGTATCATTGTTAGGAAGCTTTTTAACAAGTTTCACCGAGACTGAGAAGGAACTAGTCTCAGTTGAGAGGGTTCTTCAGGTCTGAAGAGAACTACTTTTGCTTGTTAATATTTACTACCATACGTTTTTTTTAAACATTTAATTGTTTTCGTTGTAGTACATGGATATCCCTCAAGAAGAACTTCAAGGACACAACATGTTGGATGCAAATTGGCCGTTTGATGGACAGATTGAATTCCATCATGTAACACTCAGATATATGCCGTCATTGCCTCCTGCAGTTCGTGATCTTAGTTTTACAATAGCTGGTGGAACACAGGTTTGTGAATCTAGTAACATATTTGTCGTTTTTATCAGGGGTGCTAAATGGGTCGTGTTCGCGGATTGGCGGGTCCAACCCGAACATGACCCGAACCGCAAATCGTATCAGATATACGAAACCGAACATGACACAAATATTTGTGGGTTGAACCTAACACGACCCGTTTAACCCGATTTTTTTTTTCATTTTTGATTGCATATTAATATTTAGAATTCGAATTAAAACTTTACAGCAAGATACATAAACAATTGTTTATAACACGAAACACCAACCAATTTAATTTATAACACGAAACACACGTTGGAATAAATATAAAATATATGTAAATGGCTTAAACGGATCAACCCGTAGTGTTGACACATACCTGACCCGTTTAGCTAAACGGGAATTCGCGGGTTCAACCTAAAACTGGCCTGAACCTGTTTAGACTGAACCTAAACCCATGAATTCGTGTTAGGTTCATGTTGTGTTTTCAGATCGTGTCAGAAATTCACACTCTTATTTTTTATGTACTATGTATTTCCAGTCCCTAAGATTATTATTCTGTGCAGTGTGTTTGTTGTTATTGATCCTAAGTCAATGTGGCAACATGGGTGGGTTGGATTTTTAATAATGGTTTGGGTCGAAACAAGCAGTATTAGTACTCGTATCATTACAATAATAATGGTTGTGTTAGGTACAATCACAAAAACTACATTTTTACAATTATAATCTGAATTTTTAATAGAATGCAATAGAACGTTAAACGTTTGCATCATTAAATACACTCTCCGCATGTTTCCACCATTCTCTTCTTAACAAGATTTTTTTATTTGGCCCTATTGGGATTAGAACAGCCTAAATCCACCCCTACATTATTACAATATTACAATTTGGTCCTTCTACTATTTGTACCATAACAAATTGGCACTCATAATCCTGAGATTAATGTGGTTTCTGAGCAGGTAGGAATTGTTGGAAGGACAGGTGCTGGCAAATCAAGCATCTTGAACGCGTTATTCCGCCTCAACCCGATATGTGCAGGACATATTATAGTCGATGGCGTAAACATAGCAGACATTTCTCTGAGAGATCTTAGGTCGCGTTTTTCGGTTGTCCCTCAGACTCCATTTCTTTTCAAAGGAACTTTAAGGTAGAATCACACACATTCAAGTAGTAGTCAAGTAGATGTAGCAAGATGAGCTAGTCGGGCAGTTGGGTAACGGGTCAAAAGAGGTTCTTGTTAAACAAGTCATGTTTTAATATAACTTAAAACCGGCCACGTTAGGTTGGGTTGACTAGCAAACAACTTTTTCTCCATTTTAAAATCTTTTTATAAAGAGTAAAATGTCACTTTTGTCCCGGAGGTTTGGCCAGTTTTGCGACTTTCATCCAAAGGTTTGTTTTTCCGCATCTGGATCCATAAGGTTTGAAATCTTGTCATTTTCATCCGGCTCGTTAACTCCATCCATTTTCTCCATTAATTCAGGGGTATTTCTGTCTTTTTTGTTAACTTAAAGGGCAATTGGGTCTTTTTCTGGGGTATTCGGTCTTTTTACATACAATGAAAAAGACCGAATGGCCCTTTAAGTTAGCAAAAAAGACGGAAATACCCCTGACTTAACGGAGAAAAATGGATGGAGTTAACGAGCCGGATGAAAATAGCAAGATTGTAAACCTTTTGGGCTTTTGGATCTTGGATCTAGATGCAGAAAAACAAACCTTTGGACGAAAGTCGCAAAACTGAACAAACCTCAGGGACGAAAATGGCATTTTACTCTTTTATAAATAAACATGAGTTACTATGATTACAAGAATGGAGGTAATCTAAATGTTCGTATAAGAATGATTTAGGATGTTGTACACATCAAAATACATTAAACATGTTTGACCCAGCCCACTTGACCAGTTGTCATCTAACTTTTTTTTATTCGACCCATACAAAAGTAAATGGGTCAAAATTACCTCTATATTCAATATCATCATTTGGAAATAACAAATATCATTGTTTTCTTGCATATTAACTCAAGGGACAACCTAGACCCCTTTAACTTATACGAAGACTTAAAAATCTGGAAAGCTCTAGAGAAATGTCATATTGAGGAGGAGGTCCGGGCTGCAGGGGGACTAGATATGCAAATAAAAGAGTCCGGAACTTCATTTTCAGTTGGGCAACGACAACTCCTTTGCCTTGCACGCACCTTTCTTAAGTCTACTAAGGTTAGAATGACTTTTTTTTGTATCATAGAGGTGGCAAAATGAGAGGGTACGATAACAGGTCAACATTGTTGACCGACAACTTTTTGTCTGAAATGTTGTTACATTGTATCATATGTTCAAATTTTCATAGTCCTGTTTACCTTTTCAAAACACATAATATCATTTTTGCTCATTCAAGAGTAAATATAATAAAACCGGTTACTTATATTTTTTTCCATGAAATAAATGAAGATGGGACAATATTCACAATAACAACATTGTTTTCTTACTATGTAACTGGTAAATATGATAAATTTAGTTTCTAAGAGGTGTCTGTGTGTATATATATATTTAAGAAATAAATGTATTATATAATTAATAAAAGTATGGTATCATAGTTTTTGCATCAAGTGATTCAGGAGGTTATATGCATTAGATACACTTTGGGTTATTTTTAAATCGTGTAACATATTTAGGGCTGCAAATGAACTGAATAACAGTTCGTGAACCATTCGGCTAGAAGTTCGTTTGTGTTCGTTCGTTTAATAAATGAACGAACATGAACTAGAAAATTCCGTTCTTTTAATTAAGTGAACGAACATGAACAGAGGTGCGCTCACTCGTTTATGTTCGTGGACGTTTGGTAACGTGTTCGTTTATGTTCGTTTGGGTTCGATAGTTCATTGGGGTTTTTATTTTTTATATTTCTTTCTATATAACTACTTCAAATTCCAACTAATGAAATATTCAATAATTATTAGTGTATTGTATTTTATTTGAGTTTTTCTATAAATATTAGGTTAGTGTTCTATGGGTGGATCTACATAATATTTGTGATTAAAGATACCGATTTCATGCAAAATTTGATATATGTTTCATTGTGTTGTGTTTGTTTGTGTTCATGAACGTTCGTTTGCATTCGTTACCTAAACTTAACAAACGAACACGAACACGTTCATTTCCTTAATGAACAAACACGAACAAAATATCTTGTTCGGTAAATGTTCATGAACATTTAGTGAACACATAAATTTCATTAACAAACGAACGGTTTGTTTGCAGCCCTAAACATATTTGACCCAACTTCCTTTTTAGCTAATTTTCTTGATTTTGGCATTTTGCCCATTTGACCCAATAGAGGTAAAACGGGTCAAAATTGTCACCTCGTAGTCTTTTGCTTGTGTATGATATTCCAAGTCTCTAATAGTTTAAAATGGTGTAGGTGTTATGTTTGGATGAATGTACCGCAAACATAGACACTCAAACTGCTTCAAAACTTAAAGATGCAATATCTAGCGAATGCAGAGGCTTGACAGTTATCACAATTGCTCATCGTATCTCCACAATTTTACATATGGACAATGTTCTCATTCTTGATCAAGGAGTATTGGTGAGTTTGTTAACGCGCCTTGCTCGTTTTTATCTGTTTATAAATAAAGGTGGAGTAATGTGTGTGTTGGGTAACGGGTTAAAACATGTTTTCTTATACGGGTCGGGTCGACCCAAAACACTTACTTCTCTAAGTTTCTTTTTTGGAAATTATTAGTGAGTTGGATATGAACCTAAATTATATAATTTCAATAACTGTCAAATTTTTGGGTTAAAATGATAAAATATGTCTTATGCAATAATATGCGTTTTTGACAACTTTTGATCTGTTTGACCCATTTTATTAAAAAAAAATAATAGTTTTCATTTTACCTTTTCTCTTCGTATGAATAGAAAAGACATGAAATGACCGGTCATAAGTCATAACCCATAACCAAACTGATCGAAATTCCCATCTCTGATATTAAGGATGCGGTGGTCACATTGTTAATGGTTCATAAGTAATGTAAATATTTAATACAGTCAAATTCGAACATGACACATATATTCGCGGGTTGAAATAAACACAAGTCATTTAACCCGAAGAAAAAGAAAAAAAAAACAACTATTTCATTTTTGTTTATTATTGGTTTGACACGAATCCTTTTAGAATAAACCTAAACCCAAAAAAGAAAGTACTATTATTGAATTGAGTTAATTACTATTTTCGTCCATGTGGTTTGTCAAAAATCACTATTTCAGTCCATTAGTTTAAAAATTGCAATTTCAGTCCCTGCGGTTTCACTTTCGTAACCATTCGAGTCCATCTCGTAACCATTTCAGTCCATGTACTTAACAGAATAATGGATTGAAATGGTTACGAAAGTGAAACCACAGGGACTGAAATGGTTAAGAAAGTGAAACCATAGGGACTGAAATCGCAATTTTTAAACTAATGGACTGAAATAGTGATTTTTGACAAACCATAGGGACGAGAATAATAATTAACTCTATTGAATTTAAGTAATTTCATCACCTCATGGTATGATATGATTTCTTATATGTCTTACTAAATAAACATATGTCTTTTTTTTTTTTTGGCATTAAATAAACTTTTTTTTTTGCATGGTGCAGGTGGAGCAAGGAAACCCTCATATTCTAGTCAATGACGAGTCTTCTAGATTTTGGAGCTTTGCTAAAGCATCTTCAATGTAGTACCACCAGTCAGAATTATGTTTCTTTGTTGGTGTTGTCCATAATATCTCCATATAATATCTAGAGTTAATTACTATTTTCGTTCATGTGATTTATCAAAAATCACTATTTCAGTGCATTAGTTTAAAAATTACGATTTCAGTCCCTGTGGTTTCACTTTCGTAACCATTTCAGTCCACCTCGTAACCATTTCAGTCCCTGTACTTAACAGAATAATGGATTGAAATGGTTACGAAAGTGAAACCACAAAGACTAAAATGGTTATGAAAGTGAAACCACAGGGACTAAAATCGTAATTTTTAAACTAATGGACTGAAATAGTAATTTGTAACAAACCACATGGACGAAAACAATAATTAACTCTAATATCTATATCTCCAGATTTTGAAACTTTACTAAAGCATCCTCAATGTAGTGCCACCAGTCAGAATTATGTTTCTTTGTTGGTGTTGCCCATAATATCTCCATAATTTCTTTGTTGGTGTTGCCCATAATATCTCCATAATAAAGCATCTTAGATAGGGCCACATAATACTTTATGAGAAAATCTCTATAAGATTTTTCAGCCCAAAATATATTTTTTTCTTATTTATCCCTACTTTATTTATCAAATTCAAATAATTATGATAAATTAAGTTAAAGATCATATGTATTTCGATAAGTTTGTTTTATTTACGTGATTAAAAAAATATTAACTTGAAGATTATATGCTATATGATAAGTTTGTTTTATTTACGTTGAAGATGACTACGGATATATGAATTATTAAGAAATGTATTTCGATAAGTTTGTTTTATTTACGTGATTAAAAAAATATTAACTTGAAGATTATATGCTATATGATAAGTTTGTTTTATTTACGTTGAAGATGACTACGGATATATGAATTATTAAGAAGTCATATATAAGTATTCTACTTTTAGCACTTTTTGTAAGTTATATTTTTCTAATATATATACACACACACAATATCTTAGAACCCGATGTATCATACGAGTTGAATAAATATAAGTTTATATACTAAGTAAGAGTAAATGCCCGGATAGTCCCTGTGGTTTGGTAAATTAACACCTATAGTCCCCACCTTTTGAAAATTACATCAGTGCTCCCTGTGGTTTGACAAATTGTTACTCGGATAGTCTCTGGAGTGGATGTTTGTTAGTTTCTTCCGTTAAGTCCATGTGAAATTACTTATTTACCCCTCTGATTAAAAAATAAAAAACAAATATTATAAATACTCGTATTATTATTAAAAGTGTGGGACCCATTGACTCATTTATCTTCTAAAAACAACCGGCCACCATCACCATAACCACCCACCTCCACCTCCAGCCACCCCCACCTCACCCACCTAAACCTAACTCCTTCAACCCTTAACCCGTCAAAATACCACCACCTCCATCACCCAGCTATACAACAAAACACCACCACGGTCACTACCGCCACAACAACAGCCACCATCTGAACTGAACCACCACCATCTATATTTCCATAAACCACTACCATCATCATCATTCTCTATCGTTAACACACCCATCGTTGCCACCACCATCAATAACAACAACACCATCAACAACAACCATCATCAAAACCCAACCAATAAAGCCCTGAAATCGGTTCTAAATCCACAAATGCAGCTCAAAATTCGAAACCCTAAGAGGAAATACGTACCTTAATTGACTGAATTCGCCATTTTTTGTTAACAACATCGTCGCCCTCGTGTTCACCAATTTTGGAAACCCTGGGAAACAAATCAGATCCATCGATCGCCGTTGCAGATAGATCTAGCCACCACCACAATTACCATCGTCTCCAACCATCATTTAGGACCTTTTCTACATCTCTCTCTCACTTTCTCTCTCTGATGGATCTCTCTCTCTCTCTCTCGTCGTTCCTCTCTCTAAATACGGTGGACGGAGGTTTCTTGAATGGAGGGAGTTAAGGTGGTGGAGATGTTGATGGTGGTCGAGTGGCAGGTGGTGGCGGCTGGTGGTAAGTGGTGGTGGCAGGTGGTGGTGAGTGAGTGTTTTGGTTGGTGTGTGTGAGAGAGAGATACAAGGGTTTAAATGGTGAATTAAGAAGGTTGATGGTCCCACATTTAATTTAATATATCTACTTTTAATGTTATAATTAAATAGTAGGGGCATTTTAGTCATTTTACATAGAGTTAACGGCAAAAACTAACGTACATCCACTCTAGGGACTATCCGAGTAACAACTTGTCAAACCACAAGGAGCACTGGTGTAATTTTCAAAAGGTGTGGACTATCGGTGTTATTTTACTAAACCACAGGGACTATCCGGACATTTTACTCACTAAGGGGAGGCGGGGCGGTCCGTGATGGATCCCCCGTCACGCGTTAATCCACCATGAACACCGCCGCCACTATATAGATCACGTGTTAAGTTTAAAACGCGTTGAAATGTTCACGCGTTGAAAAGTTGAAAAAATTCGAACGTTTGGCGACGAACCTTCATTCTGTTTGACGAACCCTTTCACTTTTTTTTTTTTTTTTTTTTTAAAGAACCCTTTCACTTGTTTGAGGAACCTTTAAATTGGTTTTAATTTAATTGAAAATTATAATTTTAGTGTTTTATTGTTAATTTCTAATTTTAAAATGAAAATTAAAAAAATTTGGGAGTGATAGAATTTCATCACTAGTGATACCTTCCCCACTATATTTCTATCACTAGTGATAGAATATTGGGTGATGACATGGCATGAGTTGATTGGTGCTTGGTAGTGATAGGAGTGCTCTTAACCCGTTAATGTAAAAAATAATAAATAATAAAAAATAATAATCATCTCTTAGCCCATCCCTTCGTAAAATACACTAGTCCCTCTTAGCAGTGGCGAAGCTTGAAATTTTTTACGGGGGGGTCGAAAACGTATATACCAAAAAATTTCTATAGAACCGGGGGGTCGAAAACGTATATACTCAAACATTTCTATACGAAAACTACATATATAACACTACTGGCCGAAAAGTTCGGGGGGTCGGGCGCCCCTCCCGGCCCCTTCAAAGCATCGCACTTGCCTCTTAGCGTATTTTCTTTATCACAACTTTACTCAAATGTTGTTTTCTTTTGCTACGACTCTATTTATGTAATTTTACCCGACGCATTTTGACTTCTAGTGACACGAATATTCTTTAATCCACAATTCACTCTATTAACATTTTGTTAGGTATTTGGTTTTGTCATCTTTTTGTACACCTTTTTTCATCTCTGCACGCCACAACTCTCCGATGATTCGCGATTATGAATTCCCTATATTATAAGTTTTTTCTACTTAGAAAACTATTTGTAATCACACGTTAGCCATTGATGTAAGATGAATACATGTCATATATGGAAGAAATGTCAAGATCGAGGGGCCACATGTATAAAAGGATAAAAAGAGTTGAAAATGATACGAAGATGGGATGGGAGGTAGTTATTGGTGAACAACATGATAATGGGAATTATTGTATTTGCATTGGTGGCACCATGCGCATCTTTAGTTCAATTATTTGACAAATTTTTAATGAAGTTATCTTTTAAAAAGAAATTATTTGACAAATTATTGTGTCAATGAGGAGACTTTAGATGTGTTGGTAAACTTGATTATTAGCATTTAATTCATTATAATTTTGTGGGTCAGTGTTATAAAATTAATATATGTATTTATTTTGTATTAAAATATTCTTCAATCTTGTTATATAATTTTTTTAAACATATATAAAGTTTTCATAGTAATAAAATCAATGAGCTCAAACATTACATATGTATAGACTATAAACTTTTTCAATGCATATATACGTAAGCTTTTTTGCTAACATAAAAAACATTGAATCGCAAAATAATAATAATAATAATAATAATAATAATAATAATAATAATAATAATAATAATAATAATAATAATAATAATAGTAATAATCGTCCACGTTTACATTTTGCTCACTTGACATGTTATCTCATCAAAGAATGGATTATAGGTAACAAGTCATTCTTAAAATATACATAGTTACGTGCACTTCAAACAAGTTTATAACTTTAATATATCAAAATTGAAACTTTTATATGCAGTTTGTTAGTTTTTGCTTCAGTTCATTTATTTTTTGAATGGCAAAAGACAATCTCATTCATCACCAAAAGTTTACAATAGTTTATATGGTTAGTAAGCTACTAAGTCAACCATCCAACTTTCAATGTTTAAATATCACCAAACACAACAAAACAAAATAAAGAAACCTGTTACAATCAAAGTGTTACATTAAACCGCACCCATTTATTCCACTTCATTTGACTTTGTTTTGCTCTCCCTTTAATCCATAGAAAAGTTGTAGCTTGTATCTCCCCAAAAATTGCATGTATATCAACTCTTTTCCTGTTGAAAATACACTCATTCCTTACTTTCCAAATCCCCCAACATGTTGCCAAAACGATAAATTGTATGTACCGTCGTTTCGATATTTAGGCAAAACAAGAATCACTACAAAATTGTACATTCCAATATCAAAGTCTCTGTAATTTCAATTTTCAACGACCTTTAGCTCAATTTGTCTTAGACTTTTAGTGTTATGCAATCAACATATGGTCATGTTAGTCACAAGATAACCTGAAAATAAGGTTTTTCCTTCATAAACAATTATTCCATTTAAGTATCTTTGCTCATTAGTTGTGAGAATACGTTTCCAATGATGAATACATGAGTTCTCATAATTGGGTACTAATTACTTTACTATTATAATAATAAAAAAAAAACAACATTTACACTAAATTATAGCAAAGTTAATTCTTGAAGGGTTTATACTAATAAAATAACACAAACATCACATAGTACTATAGCCTTGTGGCATATTAGGGTGTAATAAGGCTTATGGACCATTAGGTCCTGAGTTCAATTTTCATAAGGGGAGTTTTTCTTAAATTTATTGGGTTTCTTGCTGAATTGATGTATAGACATTTAGATATGATCGGGTGCTTCTGCTTGGGGCACAATGATACTCTAGTGGTCCGCCAGTGATCCAAATTTTTCATTCAAAAAAAAATTTCATTTCGCCATTTTTATCCAATAATTTAACTAAAAGATCATACTTTTTTAAAATTTATTTTTCATTTTAACTAAAAGATCATACTTTTTAAAATTTATTTTTCATTTTAAAAAACCTCTCACATCTCATTCACCATGTTTATGTTTATCTATTCACAAACATTTATTTTATTATATTTCTCAGTTTTATACACTCACAATAATTTAATGGATGATGAATAGTAGGTTTTCAATATATAAAAAGTTACTATATCAATTTTTGAAAAATTTAAGTTTAGGGGAAAGAAATATGATATAGGATGTAGTATGTTTTTTAAAGTTTTTTTTTTTAATTTAAAATAGAGGGTGGTTTAATAGATGGGATGTGAATACTCAAGAGTCAAGATTTACTTGTTAAATCAAAATTTTAAATTTGTCACTATGCATTATGAGTGAGGGGCCGTCCTCTCATTCTCATTGAAAATGAATCCCCCATATATATTTTTGAGGAATTTTGGAAGAAAACCAAAATAATGCAATATTTAAATACAGAGGTGTCTTCGACAATTCACGTACCCTGTTCGAGCTTGAAAAAACATGCTCTTTCGTAATTTTTTATTATTATCTAAAAAATAATAATCAAATTAGTATTTGCCTCAATAAACCTAATGCCAAGTTGACTAAATTCTAAACCATAAAAAACTATTTGTAAATGGGCCCATATTAGAAATGGTATGTGTTTACTATTTAAAAAAAATAACATATACATATCTAATTATTTTTAAAATTGCGTGCCACTCGAAATCACAGGCCTTGTGTGGAGGTTCTCCCCGCACACCATCAAAGCCGCCACTGTTTAAATATAATTGTAACCATAATTAAACTAACATATAACTAACGGTTATACATCAATTTATATGCAATCCCATCAAAGCATGAAGTTTGGCCTAACCTTATCCAAAGTACATAAAATTAATCCTTAGCTTTTGTAAAGTCAAAAATAATGTCGTGGGTGGTTCACATATCATCATGTGTAATATTTAAATTAATTACATATCCGTCTTTGTATCATAGAACAATTATAACTCATTTACTATAACTTTTTTTTACCCAAATCTTCTTCAACATTGTTTTTTTTTAAAGAAAATCACGAAAATAGTTATCTTTTAGGTATATTTCATTCGGATACATGTAAAATTTGTTTTTCTACTAAAATTCGTTCACGTATGGTAAAATCTAATTTCCCGACATGGATACCCACTTGTAAATAACTAGTAGATGTCCCGCCCGCGTTGCGGGGCGATGGCCGAATAATTCGCAACCAATTAAAAAAAGACTACTATAATTTTGCTAGGGAAAAAAAAATAAAAACGATGATAAGACCGTATTTTTGGGCTCAGGGCAAAACTGTAATTTCTCAGGACTAATGAGCCAGTGTTAGGCAACTCTTTGACACGGGAAGAAATTAAATGGAGTAAAACAATTAAAAAAAACCTTCATAGTTTTGGTAAAAAAAACTAAAACGATGGGAAAAATGTAATTTTTAACCGAGGGCCAAATCATAATTTTAATTCAGGGATAAATCGTAAACTAAATGGACCAACAGGCGAGTGCCAGGAAGTTGCCGGCACGACTGTAATTTTGCACTGGGGGCAAACTTGTAATGTCACCAGGAAATCAAACAAAAACGATGGGCAAAATGTAAATTTAAGTTGAGGGCAAAATCGTAACCTGGTTGTGAGAAAAAAAAACTAATGGCGAAAGTATAAATTTATGCAGAGCAAAATCGTAATTTTGAGCCGATGGCAAAATTAGAATTTTTAGCCGGGAGCAAAAGCGTAAATTTATTTTTAACCGTGGGCAAAAACATAAGTTTGACCTGATGGCAAAATCGTAATTTTAAGGGAAAAAAACTAATGGCAAAAGTGTAAATTGAAACGGGTAAAAATCGTAATTTTTAACCGGGGGCAAAATTGAAATATTTAGCTGGGAGCAAAAGCGTAAATTTATTTTTAAGCGGGGGCGAAAACATAAATTTGAACTGATGGCAAAATCGTAATTTTAAATCGGGATAAAATCGTAAATTTGTTGGGCCAATAGGGGAGTGTCAGGCAGCTACCTGGCACTGTTACAGCTGCCGCCCATTTTGCCCAATTGAAGGGCTTCACTATTGAATTCTGACGTAAGCCTCTTGTGATTGTAGTAGTTTAAATTTGTGTGTATTTTCATGTTTTTTTCCCTATATTATAGTCTATTTGATATGAATTTCATCATATTTATGCCATTATATTTTAAGAGTAAATATTCCGTACAAAGTATCTTTTCCATTCCATTCGTACGTTTTGTACGATGAGATATTTTGTATTTGATTTTTTGTCTATATTTAATCATTCCGCTATTATCTTGTTGTACTTAAAAAATTCAACAAATATAAACATATATTACACACCATATTCTAATTAGAGTATTTTAGAGTAAAACAATATATTTACATTAAAAAGGTTAACAAAACCCTACTAAAATACTTACGATCAAATACCATGCTTTTACGTTACTAAAACTAGTCCTTACCTCATCCGCACATTGTCATGTGGCCACTCGAAATACACACAAGCAAGTCAATACAAACAAAAACCAACAAGAAAAAAAAAAGAAGGCGGTGTATTACACGGTTCACTTCATTAAACTGATGTAACTATATCCGTTACCACACCAGAAAAACATATTATTAATATTAATACATGTTTACAATCAGTGGCGTATCTGAGAATTTATATACCCTGTTCGAGCTCGAGAAAATGTGCCTGTCCATAAGGTTTTAATATTATTATTATTATTATTTTAATCAAATGGGTATCGGGCTCACTAAACCTAATGCCAATAAGCTAACTTCTAAACCATAAAAATTGTTTTGTTAATAGGTCTATCTTGGAGTTGGTATGAGTATAATATTTAAAAAAAATAACATATATATCGGATTTTTTTTAAAAAACACGTGCCACTCGAAATCACGGTCTCCGTGCGATGGTCCTCCCCGCACACCCTCATCACCGCCTCTGTTGAATCGAAGTAGAATAAATTCCATCATACATCAAATCAAGTGAGACAATTTAACACTACAAAATTAACAAAAACACATGCTACAACTTATATTCACAAATATTTTTTTTCATTTATGGGAATAATTTCATAATTTTGACACCACACGTACAAAGTTTTGTATACATTTATATTGCTTGTGAAACTTAACTCCATAGATTATGAATTTATGATACGTGACAGATCTCCATTGGTTGGTTGTCGACAATTCAATGAAAACAAAATTCATATAGTGACATTACTGACAATATTAATATCCCACAGCAACCAATCATCATCCGCCACGTCGCACACCGCGGGACCCACTACCCCAAGTCTCCATTTATTCCCTCTTCACCACCCACCGTCATACACCACAATTATTTCCAACTAACTTATTTTCTCTATATAGAGTTTCTTTTAAGTTTTTGAGAGTTCATTTTCATAGAAGTTTTTTTAGTTGGTTCTAATTGGTGAACGGGTATTTGCTTCTTCACGAGTAAAAATGGGTGATCCAGATTGCGAGTCTGGCGTCGGAAATCGCCATGTAATCTTCGGGAAGTATGAGATGGGAAAGTTGTTGGGTCAAGGAACGTTTGCTAAAGTGTATCACGCGAGGGATTTCCTCACGATGCAGAGTGTTGCAGTTAAAGTTATTAAAACGGAGCCGGTAAGTAGAGAGAATATGTTAGTTAGAGTTTATTGTTACATATTATTGTCCTCTCAAGAAATTTAATCTTATCAAAGGTTTTCATTTAGTAAACGATAGGAAAATTACATAACAATGGCGGGTAAGCAGGCAACAAGTTGCGCCGCAACCCCCCCCCCCCCCCCCCCCCTCCTCTCCTTTCAATAGCAAATCCATTTCTACTGAAAACAAAATTCTGGTTCTTCCACGTTGAGAAATTGCTATGCACGACCTTCTGCACTCTAAATCGTAATGACTAAATTACAATAAACTCTAACTAATACATTTTCTCTAATACAGATAAGAATATAAGTCATATTTGATTAGAGAGAATATATTAGTTAGTGTTTATTGTGATATATATTATAGTCACAAGATATTATTTTTACTTACTATAGTAATAATTTTACAATAAACTCTAACTAATATATTCTTTGTAACGCAGGTAAAAAAGCAAGGTTTGATGGAACAAATCACCCGCGAGATCGCGGTGATGAGGCTCGTCCGCCACCCAAACGTCGTCCAACTAAAGGAAGTAATGGCGACGAAGACGAAGGTCTTTCTCGTAATGGAGTACGTTAAAGGCGGCGAATTATTCGCCAAAATCGCGAAAGGCCGCCTAAAAGAAACTCAAGCCAGAAAATACTTTCAACAACTTATCAGCGCGATTGACTACTGCCACAGCCGCGGTGTCTACCACCGCGACTTAAAACCCGAGAACCTCCTCCTCGACGAAAACGAAGATTTAAAAGTCACTGATTTCGGATTATCGGCATTGCCGGAGCAGCTCCGGCATGATGGAATGTTACATACTCAGTGTGGAACTCCGGCGTATATCTCGCCGGAAGTTCTCCGGAAAAAGGGTTACGATGGTTCGAAGGCGGATACGTGGTCTTGTGGGGTGATTTTGTATGCTTTGCTTGCTGGGTGTCTTCCTTTTAGAGAAGAGAATTTGATGCATATGTATAAGAAGATTTTTAAGGCGGAGTATGAGTTTCCG
This sequence comes from Helianthus tuberosus, assembly GCA_030545235.1. Classification (NCBI taxonomy): domain Eukaryota; kingdom Viridiplantae; phylum Streptophyta; class Magnoliopsida; order Asterales; family Asteraceae; genus Helianthus; species Helianthus tuberosus. Next base: position 199,264,441 of record CM060369.1, read on the forward strand.
CCGTGGTTCTCCGGCGATGCGCGGCGGTTGATATCGAGGATGTTGGCGGTGGATCCGTCGCGACGGATCACCATTCCGGAGATCATGAGATCGCCGTGGTTTTGTAGAGGACTCAAAGGGAGTGATGGAGGTGCACACTTTTTTTCCCTCTTAGTTTTTTATTTGTTAATAATTGTTTGAAAATTGGACAAATTGTTTTATTTTAAATCAAGTTTTTTTTTTTTTTTTTTCTATACTTTAGAAACAATCTGACATTTGATGTAAAAATAGATTTAGTCAGGTACCGTGTTTATCGTTCTAAAAACAATAACAAAGAGGTATACACTAGTTGTAAGTTAAAATGAGGGGTTTAATCAAAATTTCAAGAGATGCAATTAGGATTTTGCCCTATAAAATATAGTAAAAAAAATTTCAAGAGGTGACCCAGCCTTCTAGCTAGGTCCACTTTTATGAGGTGCGATCGGAATTTTGCTCTATAAAAAAATATAGTAATTTTTTTCAAGAGGTGAGCCCGCCCACCCAGCCTTCTAGCTAGGTCCGCCCCTGCTTCGAATTTATTTTATCATATGTATATATAATAAAAAAGAAATTCTGGATTCTGGAATGTTGGAAAATAAATGCATGGCTTCTAAAATTTTCAGGGTTTGAGTAAAAAAAAATGTTTTGACACTAAATTATGTGGGTCGGATTCATTTAGTGGTTTTTTTTTTTTTTTTTTTTTTTTTTTTTTTGTAAATGGAAGACAAAGGGAAATTTAAGCATTTATTTGTTCATTTTATATACATGTAGAGCCTGAGCTTGGGTTAAATAGGTTAAACAACGATAAACCTTTGACAAAAAAAAATCCAACACAATGTTGGATTGCGTGGTGGATTAAAGATCTTTTTTACTAGTGTTACTGTTAAAAGAAATGTCATTTTAAATGTTGAATAAATAAATAAGTAATAAAACAAACGTCATTATATAATGTGTATAAAAATTTGTCGGTGTTACTATGTAGTTCCGTCTCTGGGTGGATAGGTTAAGGTTAATATACATACAGGGGTGGACCCAGGTATAATCCTGGGTGGGCGGGCGCACCTTTTGAAAAAAAAAATTAGTGTATTTTTTAGACAAACAACCCGACCGCATCCTTGAAAATATGCTTGAACCACTCATCCGCACCCCCAACAAATAATTCATGGGTCCGCCACTATATATACATAATGGTCCATTTTAGGATTTCAATCAATAGGACCATTAACCTAAATTGTCACCAAACTATAATTAACTCGATTTTTTTTTGAATACTTTGTAGGGTTTCTGGCTCCGATACTACTTAAGACCCCTAGTTTGATGGACATGACTGAAAACGACGATAAAACAAGTGAAACCGAAAAGCCATTTCGAAGATCAAAATCATCACCGCGATTTTACAATGCATTCGAATTTATATCTTCCATGTCATCTGGTTTTGACTTATCCAACATGTTCGAGACCAACCGTAAATCAGAATCCTTATTCACATCAAAGTTTTGCGCGTCGATGATCATGAATAAGCTCGAATCAATAGCTAAAAAATTAAACTTCAAGATCTTATATTCGAATCAAAATGAGTACAAGTTGAAGATGGAAGGTTTATCGGAGGGGCGTAAAGGAAAGTTGGTGGTGTCGGTGGAGGTGTTTGAGGCGGCACCAGAAGTTGCGGTGGTTGAGTTTTCGAAGACGGCGGGTGATACACTTGAATACAAGAAATTTGAAGAAGATGTTAGACCGGGCTTACAAGACATTGTTTGGAGTTGGCAAGGTGAGAATGGTAGTTGATAACAGGTTAACAACCACACAATAACCTTATGTACTAAGATACTATAAATGGTAACCATTATTATTTAGAAAACATTATATCGTTACTTACTATACTGTTTTGATGTATCTTCTAGTTTATTTTAGATGAAAAACATCTTAAAATATTGATGTATCTTCTAGTTTATTTTAGATGAAAAGCATCTTAAAGTATTTATCCTTATTTTGTGTATATATTTGATATGATGAAAAACATATTAAAATATTATAAAGTGATTAAAAAACATCTTAGTTATTTCACATCCAAATGTTGCTATTGGATAGAGTGGCACATGGGTGTTTTGTCTTTTTAAATTTTGTGAAAACGTCTTCTTCATTAGACTGTAGTGGTAATGTGAAATGGACGTGTTCTTGCCATTTCAAGCCCCAAAACGTCATGTACACCGCCCTCGTGGGCGTGATTTGTCTAAAATTTCGAATGACGTGTTTGTAGAAAATCTCGGATGATTTTGGTTTGGCCAATAGAATTGTTTGTTTTTGTTTTTGCTTTTGCTTTTCTTTTAATTTCTAAAAAACAATAATAATTGGCTAATCATTGTTGGCGCGTTATACCACTACACCTATTTTTAACTTCAAGCCTCATAATGCCACTTTGCTGACTAGAACGTCACATGTTGGATAATGCCCAAGAGAGGGGCATGAACTTCAAGCCCCACCACACATGGTCTTAGGTATATTTTGGTTAAATTTGAAAAGAAAGTTGCATGCCTACTTGAGTGCCTATAAAATGATTTTAATGTGTGAGAGAAATTTGAATACATTGGTAACGTCCACATATATAAGTTTGGATTTAAGGTTTAGGAAGATTTGGACTAGGATGAAGAAGTTGTGAATATTGAATATGCAATAGACTAGACTTGGTTATTGCTAGAGAGAGTAAACAAATAAGTTGAGTCTGAGCTCGCTCAAGTTTGAGCTAAACTCATGAATAGTTTTTAGCGTTTGAACTTGGTTCGGGCTCGACTTGTTTGTTATTAATAATTATTTAATTATTTTATTAATCTCTATTTATATTATTTTTACATATATCTATGGTTATAGTTTCTATGTAACATTTTTTTTTGGAAGGTGACTTTCTATGTACTGGACCAGTGGTCACCGGGTTTATGTCAAAGACATTCCCCCGTCAGCCCCGCATCTGCGGACGCGATGTTCGATTGGGCCCCGGCCTGCCGCGTGAGCTGACTTCCGCCCGGAAACCATACTGCCCCCACACGAGAGACTCGCTGGGGTAACAGCTGGGTAAAACCGGGTTGCCCTCAAGACCGTTCCATGCCTCGGTAGGAGACGATCCATCATCGGGACATCCCAACCCCCAAACCGTAAACGCCGGGATTCGAACCGGGGTAGCCATTGGCAAACCCCCGGCCTCCTCCCAACTGAGCTAGGGGGCGTATTTTTGTTATAATCTTGTATAAAATGCATGGTTAACAATGCAAAGTATAATTAGCTCAGAAACTTATGTAAATATTTAAGAATTTATTGGGAGGCTTTATAATACTTTTGTAAGAATTAATTGGGAACTCGTAAAGTTAATAAGTGACAAATATGGTCATTGTGCCTTGAATATCCACTTTCTCTTATGAGTGTCTTACCACAAGCAAACTGAAAGTTACGAAGTTGCTAAAACAACATTCTTTAAGTGATTCAAGCTAGGGATGAGTGTGGTACCGGTACCAAAATTCGCCAAAACTGGGTAGAGGTATTTGAACGTAAAATTCGTATTTTACCGGTACCGATACCGCAAGTACCGATACCGAAATTGCCAAAAAGTGGGTACCGGTACCAAAAAATTCGGTACGGAAAATTCAGTACCGGTACCTAGTATCAAATGTTCATCCCTAATTCAAGCCCCCTGTGAAATCATGATATCATTTGTTAAGTGGTTTTTTTTTTCGACTCTTGGTATAAATCAAGTTTTAACCAAAACATAGTAGAAATTATGTTAGACTTGTTTTTAAGGTTCTGATAGTGCTTAGAAATGTTACTAGTGATGATTTGAAAGTTTTACAAGTGTTTGATTTAAGAATCTAACAAGATCATTCATAACATGTATGTAGTTGAAGTTGGTTGTAAAATGTCATGAACAAACCCGAATGCAATATTTAGTAAAAATATGGAAGACACCAAAGTCTTATTACTACTTGCTTCAATGTTATTACAAATGTTAAGAGATATTGAATCAAGTATTGATGTGAGAATTTAAGAATTAAGAAATCGGCAAATGGTTCAAATTTGACCGATGTTAACATAAGTATGATTTTGACCAACTTGGTCAAAGAAAAAGCTTTTAAACACCTTTGGAGAGAAAGATTTTGGGTTCAAGTCACACAAATGACAGAAATAAAAGAAATTTGTTATTCAAAAAAAAGATGTTTTGTTTAACTAGTTATAGTTCTTAATAGTCTTAAAAGTATACTGTAAGGTATTAGAATCTTTTAATGGTAACTTGGGTATAATTGTAAGATATTTGAATCTTTAAATGGTAACTTGGGTATAAAATATAAAAAAATGTTTTTTTAACGGCAAATTTAAATCAATGACGGAGGAGAATTGTCATTGGGATGACATACAGAAGCTAGAAATGGAATACTACAATCTCAAGATGGTCAGTTCAGAAATTGAAGCTTAGACCATGGGGTATGGGGCTTGGGTTGGGGCGTGGGTTGGCTGAAAACGCCCAAGTCACCACCCCGGGGGCTTGGGTTGGGGCGTGGGTTTTGGGCGTGGCCCTTGGGGCTTGGCTTTTAAGCCGGGCGTGGGGCAAATTTGCTTTCCACATGTCAGACTCTCAATGGCCAAACCAAACTCATGCCCCCAACCCAAGCCCCACCATACCCCATGGGCGTGGGTTTAAATTTGCTTTCCACATGTCAACCAATGCCCCAACCCAAGCCCCCAACCCAAGCCCCACCATACCCCATGGGGGTGGGTTTAAATTTGCTTTCCACATGTCAACCAATGCCCCAACCCAAGCCCCACCATACCCCACGGCCTTACATCAAACGATCAAAGGATCTGGCTGCTCTCTGCCCCAACATGTCTAAACAATATTATATACCTTACTTTATGAGTTTACATGTTTTTCGTGGGGGTTATGGCTGAAAAAGGGTTTCGGGTAGGAGAGTGGTGTTTATTAGTCGCATGTTGTTGGGTTGGTGCATGTTTTCGGGTTTGGCTTAAGGTCGGGTTAGCTACTCATGACATGTTTTTAATAAACTAATGTATTTTAAACTTACTTTACTTTAAAACTGAAACTGTGAACTCGCCAACCTTTGTTGATACACTTTTAGCATGTTTTGCAGGACGTTAAGTACAGCATGGGAGCTTGCAGCATTTGGAGTGTCGTGGCCGCCATTAAACTATTGGCTTTAAATTTTATTAAACACTGTGGTTTTTAACTTATGTCAGGATTTTTACGTTTAGCTTCCGCTGTTGGTTTAAACTATGTTTTGGACATTTAATTCTTAATCACTAATCGTGTTGATTGTGATGAATGATGATGTTAATAACTTTTATACTTGGTTCAACATGATTAGTGGCTTGATCTTGGTCAGTCGCACGCCCCGCATGTGGATTTTGAGGGTGTGACATCTAAACATTGCGGCTGTGTACAAGGGTTCATCGGCAAAATAATCGGCCACTAATCTATCATGGGATCCTACACGTGAGCGTAAAAATAAATAAATTAACACACTACTTAATATAACTAAATTATTAACACCGAAAAATAATATAACTAAATTATTAACATCGAAAAATAAAAACGACAGAACCTAACCTTCTCGGTCTCGGTTTATGGCGGCTTGCCTAGTTCGCGGTTGTGACGTGGTTTCTTCATGTTCTTCTTCCTCAATGATCATCTGTGCTGCCTGCATTACGGCGTTTGCAAAAAACAGGCCTTCACCCGAAGATGACGAACACCACGATAATGAAGACATTGCTAAAACTTTATAAAATTTTAAGAAATGTATAAAAAAGTGAGAGAGAATTTGGTTTGAAAAGAGGGATAAACGGTATTATTTATAAAGAAAATAATTATTATTAAATTAGCCGTTGGCAACGGCTAGAAAGTTTGAAAGTTGGCCCGTCATCATCGTCTTGGCCTGGACCTTTGAGACGGGAACAACCTAAGGGGACGGTGTTCCGACTCGTCACCGCACCTGGACGCCCCGAGAATGAGGCCCACACCAAGTAGCCTAATTAATAAATTATTTACATCATGAATGGAATCTCATGATGAATATGAACGGATTTTTCTCTTTACAATCTTTTTTTAATCATGTTATCACTTGAAGTATTTTAATTGGTTAAATTTTTGAATCATGGTATCACTTGAATTATTTTAATTGGTTAAATAAAACATCTCAATCAAATAATTCAAAAATCAAGAACTATTCTTTTTTGAATCATGGTATCACTTGAAGTATTTTAATTGGTTAAATAAAACATCCAAATCAAATAATTCAAAAATCAAGAACTAGTATTGTTTTTTATATAAAAAAAAAAACCCAAGTTTTTATGAATAAGTGTACAGTTTGGTGGTTAATTCGAGTGGCCTGAAATGATGCATCAATTGACTTTGTCTAGTAATAATGGTATGTGCTCGTCTTTCGGGACGCTACACCTTGAACCCACTATATGTCTAAGAAAAAAAATTAAACAATCTTAAACGAGTGTGCACTCTACGTCTCATAGCCTGTAACGAAGTAATTTGAATTTTCCTTATGTTTTAAAAAGAAAAATCCCAATTACCTTGATAATAATAATATCGGGATAAAAAAAAAAAAAAACATTAGGTGAAATGGCCCATAAAAAACACCCGACAAAGCATATGTTGTCAAATCTGGAAATAAAACTCTATGATTATAATTATTAAAATATGGGTCAAGTTATTCTACAAATGCTTCTAATTGTAAGAATTGTAAGAAATGTAAGAAGGATTTATAGAGTGACAAGTGTCCAATAACCTAAAACTAAACCCACTACATCATCACTACCAAAAACCTAAACACCCACCACCACCCAAAAACCTAAACACCCCCCCACCCCCCCCCCCCCCCCCCCCCGCAAAAAAAAAAAAATTATACCTCACCAAAAAACCTAACCCCCCACCCCTCAAAAACCTAAAAAAAACCTAACCCCCCCCCCCCACCCCCCAAAAACCTAAAAAAAAAATCTAAAAAAAAACTAAACACCCACCCCCACCACCACCCAAAAATCTAAACCACCACCTCCTCGGCAAAAAAAAAAAAAAAAAAAAATTATTTTTGGGTGGGTGAGGGGGGGGGGGGGGGTTGGGGGTTTAGGTTTTTGGTGGTGGTGGATGTTTAAGGTTTCTTTTTTTTTTTTTTTTTTGTAGTGGGTTTTTTTAGGTTATTAGACACTTATCACTCTATAAATCCTTCTTACACTTCTTACAATTAGGATCCTTTGTATTTGATCCTAAACCATTAAAATATATAACCAATGTTATTTTGTATAAATTATGTAGTAGTCCTTCAAATAGTTTTTTTTAAACCATGACATCAAGTGCAAGGATTACTTACTTGGTGTCACACCCCGATATTTTCACGTATTACCGGTGGGGAGTATCGTGACGTAGTTGATATCATCATAGTCAAACAACACAATTTTAAATGCACAGCGGAATTCACACTTTAAGCATTTAACGGAAACATGCATATGAATCGGATAACTATTGAACCAAGTTATATAATCACAGAGGGTTATACGAACATGAAACATGGTCCAAATAAAGCTCTAAGGCATTTCTAAACTATCCTCAAACGGGTCAGAACTGAAAGTCAAAGCAAAAGTCAAATTATGCGACTTTCGGTTCCGAACCGAGCCTAAACTGAAAATTGTCGGGTTGAACATATTTAGTCATGTTCTTACATTAATTACCAAGTTATATTAATGATAAAACAGGTTGCATGGTTCCTACATTGCTAATTATGCATTAATTTGAAAATAAGCTTTCTGTTGACTTTTTAAAGTTAACTTTGACCCGACAATTGACCTAGTTAGAGTGGGAATCAGAGGATACCCTTTTAAGGGTTTATTACCCACATAATTACCAACTCATAGGTACTTTCAATTCGTGATTTGACTGGACAAATTATAAATAATCACGAAGTCAAACTCTAATTACGATGGTTTGACTTTAAGCTAATTAACTAGGCTAAACTGAATTAAGAAGGGTTGAGGACACTTACAAGAGTCATATGCACGATTAGGAAGCCTAAGGAATCTTGGTTGCTGACCAGAGAGCTCCAGAAGTGAAGTTGTGAAGCTTGCAATTGAATGTGCTCAATGTTGCAACTAAAGGGCTCCTTATATATGAGTTTTGATGCCATTAGATCATGCCAAGCAACTCTATGCATGGATTCAGATCATCACAACTGTCCCTAGTGCATGAAATACCAGTGGAGGAGTCCCTGGTATAAGAAAACAAGCTTTTAAGTCGATTACAGACCTGAACTGGCAGCTGCCAGGAGTTTTCTGTCGCTGGCATGTTTACACGGGCCGCGTAGACACATAAGGAATCTTACGCGGGCCGCCTGGCTCCCCAGAACCAGCCAAACAAGTTTCAGCTAATTGCAATTTGGCCCCTGGTCCTTTATAACGTGGTTTTAAGTTCCAATTTTGCATTTTCAGCCCTCTAACTTGATTTTTTAAGGACCTTAAGACTTATACAAACTTTGTTAAGTCCTTGGTTAACTTTGTGATCACCCGTAAGGCCCTAGAATTCAACGTTGACGCTTTTAACCCCTCGTACACGAATATTATCATAACTTTCTCATACTTTATCAAAACCTTGTGAAATTTTTATCACTTATTCTCGTGAGCATAATTAATCGTTACAAAGCTTCGGGTTTGCTAAAAGGTCACTCATAGGTATACTTTAAACATGTTGACACGTTTAACCCCTGTAGTTTGCAATCTCTCACTTTCTTCCACAATTAGCTTCGTATGTTCCATAATTTATTCGTTTAAGGGTATAAACATCGTGTAGGGTTATTGCAAGACATATTTATCAATTGTTGACACTTTGAACCCTTATATTCACGTACTTTCTCTGTTTGTCTACTTTAGTCCTTCATAAGTGATCTTTTACACGTGTAAAGCTCATGACACGTGTCGATACATTATTGGACACGAATTTACGAGGTGTTACATCCTCACCCCCTTAAAAGAAATCTCGAGCTCGAGATTTACTGAAACAAATGTGGGTATTTTTCTTTCATTGTGGACTCTACCTCCAACGTGTATTCGGGACCTCTACGGGCATCCCATTTGACCTTTACAATTAGTACATGCTTCCTTCGAAGCTTCTTTACCTGTCGATCCTCGATCGACAAAGGTTTTTCCACAAATTTCAAGCTCTCGTTTATGTGCACATCTGTATGTGGTATAACTAGCGATTCATCTGCTAGGCGTTTCTTTATATTGCAGATGTGGAATACATTGTGAATACCACTGAGCTTTTCAGGTAAGATTAACTTATAAGCCACTGCTCCTACACATTCAATGATCTCGAATGGTCCTATATATCTTGGGCTTAACTTACCTTTCTTACCAAATCGCATCACTCCCTTCCAGGGTGATACTTTAAGCAGAACCTTATCACCAACCTCAAACTTTAGAGGTTTTCACCTTTTATCAGCATAACTCTTCTGCCTATCCCTGGCAGCTTTCAGGCGGTCACGAATCTGGACAATCTTGTCCGTCGTTTCAAGGACTATATCAGGTCTTGATAGCTGAGCTTCTCCTACTTCTGCCCAACAAATAGGCGTCCTGCATTTCCTACCATATCATGCCTCAAAAGACGCAGCCTGAATGCTTGTATGGTAGCTATTGTTATAGGAGAACTCGATCAATGGCAGGTGATTATCCCAACTGCCACCTAAGTCAATCACACATGCACGAAGCATGTCTTCCAAAGTTTGGATGGTACGCTCACTCTGCCCGTCCGTCTGAGGATGGTAAGCCGTACTAAAATTTAAGCATGTGCCCAAAGACTGTTGGAAACTTTTCCAAAAATGTGATGTGTATCTAGTATCTCTGTCCGAGATAATAGACACTGGTACGCCATGGAGAGATATAATTTTATCCACGTACAACCGGGCTAATATGTCGGAGCTATGAGTCTCCTTGATGGGTAGGAAATGTGCTGACTTAGTCAGTCTATCTACTATGACCCATATAGTATCATTTCCTTTCTTTGTCTTTGGCAACTTGGTGATAAAATTAATTGTCACCATTTCCCACTTCCAGGTGGGAAGTTCAGGTTGTTGTAGCAAACCTGACGGCTTTTGATGTTCAGCTTTGACTTTAGCGCACGTCAAACATTTGGCTACATAGGTAGCTATAGACTTCTTCAAGCCTATCCACCAATAATTTGCCTTCAGATCCTGGTACATCTTGTCAGCTCCAGGATGAACGGAGTATCTAGAACTATGGGCTTCCTGGAGGATGACATCCCGAAGTCCTCCATACACTGGAACCCATATTCGTCCATTTAATCTCAGGATTCAGTCCTTGTTATAGGATAACTGTTCTTCAGTTACTCCTAGCTTTTCATCAGGATAGTTAGCTTCTAATACAGCTTCCTTCTGTGCAGCTAACAACCTTTCATTCAAACTATTCTTTAATTCAATGCTCTTGGCATTGATTCTTATAGGTTTCACTCTTTCTTTCCTACTTAAGGCATCGCCGACTACATTCGCCTTGCCGGGATGGTATCTTATCTCACAGTCATAATCATTCAAAGTTTCCATCCATCGTCGCTGCCTCATGTTTAAGTCCTTCTGATTAAACAAGTGTTGGAGGCTCTTGTGATCAGAATAGATCACACATTTGGTACCATACAAATAATGTCTCCACAGCTTTAGTACAAATACAACGGCACCCAACTCCAAGTCATGGGTGGTGTAGTTCTTCTCGTGCACCTTCAACTGTCGAGAAGCATAGGCAATAACCTTGCCTTTCTGCATGAGCACACATCCCATACCTGTGTGTGTGATGCATCACAATACACTACAAATTCATCAATTCCATCAGGCAACGTCAATACAGGAGCGTTGCTCAACTTTTGCTTAAGTATGTCAAAGGATTCCTGCTGCTTAGGACCCCAGTCAAACTTAATATTCTTACGCGTCAACGAAGTTAGGGGTGCAGCAATCCTTGAGAAGTTTTCAATAAATATCCTATAATATTCTGCTAACCCTAGAAAGCTACGAATCTCTGTAGGCGTCTTTGGATCTTGCCAATTCATAACCGCTTCAACTTTATCGGGATCTACTTGGATACCACGCTCACTAACCACATGTCCAAGGAATTGGACTTCACGAAGCCAGAATTCACACTTTGAAAACTTGGCGTAGAGCTTTTCCTGTTGAAGTAGCTTAAGAATACAACGGAGATGCTTCTCATGGTCAGGTTGATTCTTCGAGTAAATGAGAATGTCATCGATGAAGACGATGACGAATTTATCTAGGTAGGGCTTACAGACGCGATTCATGAGATCCATGAATGCGGCAGGTGCATTAGTGAGCCCGAAAGGCATCACTAAGAACTCGTAATGACCATAACGAGTCCTAAATGCAGTCCTGTGCACATCTTCATCTCTAACCTTCAACTGATGGTAGCCTGACCTCAAATCGATCTTGGAGAAATAACTCGCTCCTTGAAGTTGATCGAACAGATCGTCGATCCTGGGCAATGGATATCTATTCTTGATAGTAACCTTGTTTAGCTCACGATAATCGATGCATAGACGCTTCGATCCATCCTTCTTCTTCACAAACAGGATTGGTGCTCCCCAAGGAGATGAACTAGGGCGAATGAAACCTTTGGCTAACAAAACATCCAATTGCGTTCTCAGCTCTTTCATTTCTGTTGGTGCCAACCTGTAAGGCGCTCTTGCGACAGGTGCTGCTCCAGGGATGATGTCAATTCTGAATTCTACTTGTCTATCTGGTGGTAAACCAGGTAGTTCCTCAGGGAAAACTTCTGGGTATTCAGAAATGACAGGTATATCTTCAATCTTAGGCTTCTGTTCATCAATAGTTACCTGTGCCATATAAATAACACAACCCTTCTTCAAGCACCTAGATGCCTTGAGCATAGACACTTGCTCAGGCAGTCCATACTGGGTATCTCCCTGAATGGTAAGTGGCTCACCAGACGGAGTCTTGATCACTACTTGCTTCTTATTGCATACGATTTGGGCTTGGTTACGAGATAACCAATCCATGCCTATTACTATGTCGAAACCGGCTAACTTCAGAGGAAGTAAGGATAATGGAAAAGAGTGGTTCCTAATGGAGATAACACATCCATCTAACACGGTTGATGCGGTTTCTATGGAGCCATCGGCTAATTCAACCTCATATTTTATGCTTAGGGTTCTAACAGGTAGGTTTAACAACTTACAAAACTTATCATCAACAAATGACTTATCTGCTCCAGAATCAAATAACACCCATGCATAAACATCATTAATAAGGAAAGTACCTGTTATGACATTGTCATTTTGGATCGCCTCTTGTGCGTTCATCTGGAAGACCCTAGCATTGGTCTTTTTCCCTTCCTCAGCTTTCTTAGCAAACTTTGGGCAGTTGGACTTGATATGCCCTTTTTCATTGTAGTTATAGCACGTCGCATCCTTGATTTTCTTACAGTCCAAGGTCTTGTGCTCAGAGGATTTATAAATCCTACAAACTCTTGGCTGTGACTGGGATTTCGATTCATATCTGCACCTCCCGAAATGGTGCTTCTTACAGACCTTACACTTGGGCTTATCACCTGACTGATGACCATCCTTTTTAGTTCCAGAACTCTTTTTGTGGTCATTTTTCCCTTATGTTTCTTGTCTGACCGTCGTGAGTTGTCATCCTCACGCTTTCTCTTCTCATCATCGGTGTTTCTGAGCGATCTCTGCCTGACCGCGTCCAAAGTAAGGGACAATGATATATCAGCTGCAGACCTGAAAGTAGCTGGTCTGGAGGCCTTCACACTGGCCTTGATTTCTGGGGCCAAACCCCCGATGAAACGAGCTATCCTCTTGGGTTCCGGAGTCACCAGGTACGGAACCAATCTTGACATAGTATTAAAGCTCCTAAGGTAGGCTTGACAATCCAGGTTTTTCATAACCAATGACAAGAAATCAGCTTCAATCTTTTCAACCTCATGCTGAGGGCAGTAGTTTTCCTTAATCAGCGTCACAAACTGCTCCCAAGACAGATTGTACAGTGGGATCTTCCCAGTAGCTTGGATCAACGACCTCCACCAGGCTAGTGCCTTACCCTTGAATGACTGAGATACAAACTTTACAACATCCTTATCAGCACAACCACTGATATCTACCACAGTGTCCATCTCATCTAACCATGACATGCAGTCAACTGCTCCTTTCTCCCCAGTAAAATCCCTGGGTTTACAGGATACACAATACTTATAGGAGCAAGTCTTTGTACGTGGTTCCTGACCCAGTACAATTTTCTTAGACGGTACACTATGCTGGTTTGAGGAGTGATGATCGTCATCATTCTTCTTTGATGGTGGTTTACCAAGAGCCTCAGAGTGAGTCTTAGGTTTAGAATGGGGTACAGATGAGGCCTTGCTTCGAGTACCACTTGACTCATTAAACTGCCTATCTATGGCCTTGGTAACAGTATTATCAATCAGTGCTTGGAGTTCCGCACCAGTTACGTTGATCTTCGTGGTATCATGATTTTCCCGAGGGTGACTGTTTATTTCCTCAGACTCTGCCATGTAGCTTGATTGCTACATAAAATAATGATTTTAATTCATTCAGAGGTCTATAACAGTTTTATCATCCTATATGATTTATTAATCATGGTATTTAAGAAACCATTTTGATTAATTTGTTAGGCATATATATATTCAGGATATTATAGTAATCCTTAGTTAGAATTAAAATATATTAATGGCAAAAAGCCTAGTCACGTGGACGATTTTAAGTTTTTAATCATGATCTTATAGGGTCATGGTATTGAGGTTTTAATTTCTAATTCATTACCTCTTCTTAACAGGGGGTCGAAGACCACGACTGTCTTTTATCTTATATGACAATGAGTATAGCCCTTAGGCGTTATATCCTTAATGGATGTTTTAATTAAAAAGTATTTGTGAGAATCTAATATAAGGATGACTTAGGTGATTTTATCGAATCACTTTTGTCAAGAGTGTTAACATGTTTTTAGATGTTAACAAGGATTGGAACCTTTTGAATAGGTTTTACCATCTTGGTCATGTCTGCAACGACATATAGACTAGGTTTTACCTTGAAGATTCTTTTTAATATTTAACCCAGAACAACCCTAAATTGAGGTGTTAATAAGGACCTGAATCTAATTTGAGGAATTACCATCTTGGCCCTGTCTTATAACGACACATGGCTAGGTTTTGTCCCTTTTTAGATTTTTATTATTTTATTATAATGGTAGGTCTTATAAAAGGAATGCTATATTTTCATTTATTATACATATTATATTTATGCATATAATTTAACAAAAATGAAAATTTGAATTAAATCATTCCACTACAAAAATTTAACCAAGTACAGATTTGCCCTAAACGGGACTTCTACAAGTATAACATGCCCGCGCAGGGGCTTAAACATAAATAACATACCCACGCAGGGGTTAAACAGATAAACATGCCCACGCAGGGGCAGAATACAGAAAGACATGCCCACGCATGGGCTGAGTACAGAAACAAAAGTCCACGCAGGGACTTGATCACAACTCTAAAATAACCAAACAAATAAAGGATTTAATGATCCTTTTTACTTTTCCCTTTAATCAAGTTTACCAGACCCTTGAACATTCCTCGGTTTTGCCTACGGTCTTCCCGCACTTCCTCCCGCACCTCATTTATCCTTTGAAGAATTTCCTGATGTTGCGGCGGCGACATCATTGGCGGCTGCGGGGGTTGCTGATATAGCGGAGGTTGAGGAGGCGGCGGTTGTTAATACCCATAAGGTGGGTACCCATAAGGTGGGTACCCATATTGTGGGTATCCAGCTTGATATGGGACCCCAAAGGATCCTTCCGGATGGAGAGCGTTGTAATCCCACGCTGCCTGGTACGGGTCGACATTCGCGTAGTTGTAATTGGTGTGGGCCGGCTGCTCAAAGGGATTATACGCCGCGGAGCCGGCGTATGTAGGAATTGGGTCGCCAAAGCCCAATGGTGGTGGCGCGACAGGCGCAGAGTTTACTTCCGAGACGGGGTTTGAAGGTCCACCCATCTGCGGGTCTTCATGGAGTGGCGAGTAGCGGCTGCCACTTGAAGGTTGAGGGGTGCTGATACGCACTCCTCCTCGCACGGACATCCGTGCGTTCGATCTTTTTTGCCTCGGTGGCTCCGGAGGCTGCTGCGGGGCTGGTTGCGGTGGCGGAGTGACCGCTACAAAACGGGAATCCTCGGAGAGATCCTACTGTGGCTGCTGCGGCTGTGGTGAGTTGTGGTAACTGGGAGTAAACACCCAGTCGATCTGTCTGAACCTCTCCTCATAACTGTCGGGACCATTATAAGGTGATCCCATAAAAGGTGACCCATCCGAAATTTCGATGGGATGGTTAGGGGTCCCGGTTGGAGGCTCGGCGGGATCCGTGTCTTCGTCCATGTCCATCGCATGGTCGCCCGAGAAGTGGCCTTCAGGTCCTAGTGGGTTAAAACCCACTGGTTCTTCAATGTAGTTTTCCGGGTTGAACCGGCTTTGGAAGACAGGTGTTGGGTCATCGAATGAATAGTGAGGGCTGGATCTCTGAAGGGGGATAAAAGATGGTTGCGGGTTATGGGGCTCATTTTCAGAATGAGGCCCATAGGAATGGTAATAGGATGGTGATGAACTTAGCGAGACGGATCGCCTCGCTGGCTCTATAAACGTCCTCCAATGCTCCTGAGGACTCGTACTCATTGAGGCTGGTGGGGTTCGTCCGTGTGAGGGCCCGGCCTCATGGTCGTGGCCTGTGATTGGTGCCTTTCCTCTTCCCCTGTTGAATCTTGTTGGCATGATTTAACCTGTCAACATAAACAAGGATAACAACAAGGAAATATATAAAAGACATAAATAAAACAAATCGGGATTTGCCCTAAGTTCTTTGTCTAGACTCGAAAATTTAGGAATGTGCAACTGTGTAACTGAGATTAAACACAAAAGGCTAGTGTTTAATTCACTCAGTGTTGGCTCTGATACCAACCTGTCACACCCCGATATTTCCACGTATTACCGGTGGCCCCGGTGGGGAGTATCGTGACGTAGTTGATATCATCATAGTCAAACAACACAATTTTAAATGCACAGCGGAAGCAAAAGATAGATTTATTTCAACTGAATGAATTGTAATATTAAGTATCACAAAATAGTTGAAACAGATCCACAGGCGGATCAAATAAAAAGGAAACATAGTTCATCAGACTTAAAATGCATCCAAGCTTGCGAGACTCTTATTGATGCTAAGGAGAGGCCAGCCTATTACGCTTAGTACCTGCACTTAACCTTTTTGGGAAAATACTTCAGTTTACACTGGTAAATACAATTAACTGACTCATTTTGAAAAGGTTTTAAGAAAATTGATTTGATTGCACGTGGCACAAAACTTTTTATAACTTGGGATAATTATTTGTATATAAACTTGTAAAAGAATTACATGTTCGTTATACGTTCAGTAGCCCAGATTGACAATGGGTTAAAGATTAATAGACACACCACATGATATAGTCCCGCGGTGAGGTATTCCCGAAACCGGCGGTTATACCTTATTATTTATTTATGCACTGTCGGGTGTATGCCTACACCCCGTGCTTAGGTCATGGCCATTTCGTAAAATGATGCCAAGGATATCCGGGACATGGTCATTAACCCCCCAAAGGTTTTAAGCAAACAAAACAATTTAAACGGAACATTTCAATAATTTAATCTTCATACAATTAAACATTCCATGCCCGACCAAGCGGTATTTTATATACCGTACCCCAAGCCCGTATAGGGAAAATAAGTTAAAAGTATTTACCTGAGCAATGTATAATCATAAACCGCAAGTGCAAATAGCTTTTACCGGGTCTCCTATTCTGGAACAAAGGTTTTTAATAACCTATTAGATTCCTAACGGGTCTTTAATTTAGCCTAAACTTAGACCGGTTAGTTTTAAAGGAAGATACGGTTCAAACGCACGATTAAGCAAAGACCGGAATAGAATGTGATTTAGACCCGACATGTTTGAAGACTTGTATAATATGGGTAAACTAAACACATTCTGGATTTTGAGACAAAAACGATAAGGTTTGACCCGTTTCGATCAATTTATGCAAACTATTTACATAAAACGAATCGAACGCGAAAAATGCATAACGGGTAACCATAAGAGTCATATACAAGTTTCCTAAGTTAATATGCCTTAAATATGTTGTGACATCAGTAAGATATCTTTTATTATGCCCAAAACGAATTTAAACTCAAACTATGCCCCGTAGGGGCATTTTGGTCATTTTAAAGGTTATAAAAGAGTTTAAATAATAATATGAGTTATAGGTCTGATATAATCAGTAAAAATACTTAATTTAATAAGTTATAACAGTAGGGTATTACATATATGTGAAATTTATCATTTAAAACCAAACTATGCACCTTAGGGGCATTTTGGTAATTTCACATAGGCTTAAAAGGTCAAAACTGGAATCTGAGTTTAAAACTTTTGCTTACTGTTAAGATATAAAAATTTACTGAAAATATCAGTAGGTATCAAACCTTATATGTTTAAATTAGTTTTAATACATACTATGCGTTAAAAACGCTTAAAAAGGCGATTTTGAGCTATTTCCGGGTTTTTAAAGGAAAGATGATATTTTTATTATTCCAAAAGGCTCAAAATATTTTATTTATCATATTAGATCAGTAGAAAAAGGTTTGATATCAAAATAATTTGTAAAACTCATTTTATAGGCCAAAAGGGCAAAACCGGCAATTACCGAATCAAGCTTAGAACTCTATGTTATGCTCAGCCTAAAATTAAATAAAAATCTTCAAAAATCCCAAAATATTATTTTATATCAGTAGGTAAAAAGTTTGGTATAAAAAATTTGGTTTAGATAGGTTATATGCTAATTACGTCGTTTAATTAATAAAAAGCTTTTCATTTACGCTAATGAGCATAACTCCTAATCTAGACCTCAAACTGATGTCAAATTTTAGGGACAAGTCTATAAATCAGTAATGAAGGTTTCTACTCTTTTACTTTTTCAAAAATCATGTTTTAAGGTCATATGGGCATAATAGTCAACATTTAAGCATTTAACGGAAACATGCATATGAATCGGATAACTATTGAACGAGGTTGTATAATCACAGAGGGTTATACTAACATGAAACCTGGTCTAAATAAAGCTCTAAGGCATTTCTAAACTATCCTCAAACGGGTCAGAACTGAAAGTCAAAGCAAAAGTCAAATTATGCGACTTTCGGTTCCGAACCGAGCCTAAACTGAAAATTGTCGGGTTGAACATATTTAGTCATGTTCTTACATTAATTACCAAGTTATATTAATGATAAAACAGGTTGCATGGTTCCTACATTGCTAATTATGCATTAATTTGAAAATAAGCTTTCTGTTGACTTTTTAAAGTTAACTTTGACCCGACAATTGACCTAGTTAGAGTGGGAATCAGAGGATACCCTTTTAAGGGTTTATTACCCACATAATTACCAACTCATAGGTACTTTCAATTCGTGATTTGACTGGACAAATTATAAATAATCACGAAGTCAAACTCTAATTACGACGGTTTGACTTTAAGCTAATTAACTAGGCTAAACTGAATTAAGAAGGGTTGAGGACACTTACAAGAGTCCTATGCACGATTAGGAAGCCTAAGGAATCTTGGTTGCTGACCAGAGAACTCCAGAAGTGAAGTTGTGAAGCTTGCAATTGAATGTGCTCAATGTTGCAACTAAAGGGCTCCTTATATATGAGTTTTGATGCCATTAGATCATGCCAAACAACTCTATGCATGGATTCAGATCATCACAACTGTCCCTAGTGCATGAAATACCGGTGGAGGAGTCCCTGGTATAAGAAAACAAGCTTTTAAGTCGGTTACAGACCTGAACTGGCAGCTGCCAGGAGTTTTCTGTCGCTGGCATGTTTACACGGGCCGCGTAGACCCATAAGGAATCTTACGCGGGCCGCCTGGCTCCCCAGAACCAGCCAAACAAGTTTCAGCTAATTGCAATTTGGCCCCTGGTCCTTTATAACATGTTTTTAAGTTCCAATTTTGCATTTTCAGCCCTCTAACTTGATTTTTTAAGGACCTTAAGACTTATACAAACTTTGTTAAGTCCTTGGTTAACTTTGTGATCACCCGTAAGGCCCTAGAATTCAACGTTGACGCCTTTAACCCCTCGTACACGAATATTATCATAACTTTCTCATACTTTATCGAAACCTTGTGAAATTTTTATCACTTATTCTCGTGAGCATAATTAATCGTTACAAAGCTTCGGGTTTACTAAAAGGTCACTCATAGGTATACTTTAAACATGTTGACACGTTTAACCCCTGTAGTTTGCAATCTCTCACTTTCTTCCACAATTAGCTTCGTATGATCCATAATTTATTCGTTTAAGGGTATAAACATCG
Organism: Helianthus tuberosus; assembly: GCA_030545235.1. NCBI lineage: Eukaryota > Viridiplantae > Streptophyta > Magnoliopsida > Asterales > Asteraceae > Helianthus > Helianthus tuberosus. Next base: position 199,283,954 of record CM060369.1, read on the forward strand.
TGTAGGGTTATTGCAAGACATATTTATCAATTATTGACACTTTGAACCCTTATATTCACATACTTTCTCTGTTTGTCAACTTTAGTCCTTCATAAGTGATCTTTTACACGTGTAAAGCTCATGACACGTGTCGATACATTATTGGACACGAATTTACGAGGTGTTACACTTGGTCACTTACTATCAATTTTGCTTTTTGACCCTAATTATTTGTCTAGGGGGAATTGATAATTATTTTTTTAATAATACTTTCACTCTTATTTATAGGTTAAACATAAATAAATATCAGCAAAAATTTTGAAGTTGATGTGGTTTAATAGAAGAAAATTTTATTTTATATGGTATCATTTGGCTTTCCTTAACAAAATCTAAAATTTATACGAACGGGTCAGCAGTAGATATTGGAAATTTTGTCGGATGGGTAAAAAAAGTGAGATTAAAATAAATGAGGTCTAAATGACAATGAAAAACTATTACTGCTTATTTACTTAATAATATGATGAATTTGTCAACATCCTTCGATCAAACTCAACCATATATAGATAAGAATATGAATTAGGTAATTCTATCATTCAACTAAATAAGAAAAACTACTTAAACACAATTTAACTATAAAATAAGGAAAACAAAGCACTTATAACCAAAAATAAGAAAACAAAAAACTTAGTTTTGCTATTCAAAAAAGAGTAGTAGCGCAGCTTGTTGCCCGTTTACCAACTATCTTGATATAAATTCTTTGTTTAAATTAGAGTTGAATATAAGCATATAACTTGTTTAACAAAGAAAAATAGTTATAAGTCAACATAATCTAATCTAATCTAATCTAAATATGATAATAGAGAAACCGAATGAACAGTGCCCGACACTTCATCGCACGTATTCATTGGCCTTCCGGTGCTCCGTGGAGATGCCCCACGTATTACGTATAGCACCACGCGTCTCCCCCACTACACGATACCACATAACCCACTTCTCCACTCAATGCTTACTTTTCAGAGAATAGAGAGAACTGGAGGAGAGAGAGAGAGGTTGTGAGATAGAGGGAGCTCCGATGAATCAACGTTAGGGTTCTGATGTTTAAGAACACGGTTGAGGAGATCACGATTGCGGTGATTGGCCGAAAAACTAGGGTTAGTACCGGTTGCCACCAAAGGGAGAAGATGTCTTCGAACCATTGATGGATTGAGTGCCGCTTTCGGCGGTGGCGCTGTAGGTGTTGGTACCTCCACACCACTGCACCGGCGGCTTCGGTTGTCAGTGGTGGTGTGGTGCTCTGAATTTTACAGGCAACAGATTAATGTCTCTTGGGTTTCACACAGGTAAACTACCGATTTATATAGTTTCAAATTGTGTTCTGTTTGATTGTTTGGTTGATTTTGAAATTGTATATGTTTTTTTATTGGTTGATTTTGAAGCTTTATATAGATCATACACATTAATATGCAATAGGTATGTCATTCTTTGCTTCGAAATGAAATCCTCTGTTTCATGACTAATTTGTGAAATGTTTGTGATTTTCTGATACGTGGTCGAAAACCGGTGCTTGTAATTTTTTAATTTGATGTTTTTACGCAAGTTTTAATTTCGAATAGCCTACTGTTGATTAGATACTTGTTTTGCAGGTCTAACAGAGTTTAAGGAGCTTTTTGGGAGCTTTACGGGTCACCAGAGTGAAAACGGGACCACCGGGACGCGAAACGAGTCAACTGGGAGCAAGGAACTCGGAAAATGAAGAATTGGACTTGGGGGTACCGTCACCGACGGCTAGTGGAATCATCCGTCTCCAGCATTGACCGTAAGCAGCAAGTTTGGCCGTCGGGAGAAGTTGAACAAGCACACACTGTCGCCGACGGTGGTCAGGCCCGTCGGCGACGGTCCCTAGATGTTGCAGACGTGAATTCTTTGATTTCTATGAGGTTTGGACGAACCAAAAAGGTTTCTCATCATTAAATTGGGGAGTTACACTTGTTTTAGAGTTTTTGAATATCATCTTGGAGCCACTACTCATCATCTATCATCACCATTCCATCTACCATCATCAACACAACACGAATCATCATCCGAATCACTCGAATCCAAACCCTAGTTCATCACCATATCAATCATCCTGCAACCCTCTACCCATTCAATTTCTCCACCACAAACCCTAACCACCATTCCATCATTCTCCAAACTTCAAGATGATCAAAATCAAGCTTCCAACATCCGGTGATCAAGTTCTTTCGATCATGAGCGGCTAATTCCTAGGAGGTTTCACCCCGGTGTAGGTTTTTGTAAGTTTAGGGTTTAAACATTGTTCTTGGTTTGATTTTGTGACAATTTGATATTTGATTTTGAAGCTTATGACAATTGTCTTGCATTTGAATTGAATTCATAAATTGTCGAGTGAAGATTAAATTTGACTTTATGAAATGTTTATGTGCAATTATGCCTTGTCTAGGTTAGAGTTTACATGTTCTTGGTAACGAAGTGCATTGTGGTCCGTTATTTATAACGTTGATAGCTTTTGGCACCTAAGCCTTGTAACACTAAATCCGTTAATCATCTTTGCAATTGAATCAAACTTAAAACGTGCAGAAACCCTAGGATTGTAATTACCGAACTGGGTGTGAACCTTTGATGTGTGCAAAATGCAACATATAAATTACATCAATTGTGGCATAAAACTAACCCTTTTTTAGTACTAATGTTGGAAAAAGTGTGCTTTTGTCTTCCTTTTGTATTTTCAGGATTAAATGAGCTCAAATTAACAAAAGAAGCAAAAAGACATCAAAATCTAACATAAATACAAGAAAAGGAACAAGACGTGACATGCCCGACCCCACGATAGCATCTTCCCAAGCAAAACAAGATAACAGAAGACTGAACACGCCCCGTGCTCAGCCAGCACGGGGGCGTGCCCAAGTGTCAGCAGAAAAGACAAAGTGGTAGAAGCTTCTATTGCCCACCACGGGGCCGTGGTCAGCGGACACGGGGCCGTGGTCAACTATAAGATTTGCACAATCTAAGCAAATCTTCATAGTACAAAGATTCTTCTGCACACGAGGTCGTGCTCAGCGGACACGGGGGCGTGGTCAACTAATAAGACAAGCTGCATTAAATGAAGAAATAGAAGGATGTGGACACGGGGCCGTGCCCACTGGACACGGGGCCATGCCCGAGCTTCTGTTCAGCCTATAAATAGGAGTGCTTGGCTCAAGCTCAAACCATCCCTTGGCACACCACCTCTCTCACACTTCACCCACCACCCACCACCACCATAACACCATCATCCACCACCATCATCCATTGTCCATCATAGAGGGGCCTACTACAATAACTAAGATAATCTCTTAAATAAGTGTAAAAGTGCGGAAATAATCAAAGGTTACACTAGATACGAGTCGGAACCAAGTGATTCATCTTGTCTATCTGTTTTTCTTTTATTTTTATTTTCAGCATTTTTTTAGTTAGTTTTTATTTTTCTTAGCTTAAAACATTTTTCTAAACTTTTTGATTTGATTAGACGTTGAGGATAAACCGGTACTAAAAGCTCTTGTGTCCTTGGACGACCTCGGGGCCGTGCCCACTCAACACGCCCCCGTGCCCAAGTTTCAGTTACTGAAAACAGAACCGTAAGATCCCGACGGTTGGTAATTTCTGACACAAACATGAGTGATACTGATACTTTTTACTTTCGGCACTCTTATGGTACAATGTGGTATCAATTATGTGGTGGTAACCATAAGGAATTAGAATGTTATTTTCTAAATTATAAACCCCACTATATAGACCCATCGTTTCCTAGTATCCTTAAGAGGGGCGAAAGTAAAAATAATCCCTATCTATCCCTCGAATGCTCCCAACCGGATTTTCTAGGAGAAATGATTCTCGATGAATTATTTCAACTAGAAGATCTAATTATTGATTGGTTAAAAGAACTTAGGAAAGATTTCAATAATCTTTTCCAAGACAATAGCCAAGAAGAAGGGTTGGAACCGCATTCAAACAACTTCATTGTTTCCGATGATACTTCTAACTCTATTGAGGACTTGAGCGATAGTCGTCCCTGTGTCGATTGTGCCGTGAAGGACTCCCCATCAACTTCGTTTGATGCATACATAGACCTGAGCGATTCGACATACACCTTCTTTAACGAGAGGCCGGAAAAGGGTTGGACTTGTCCACCTACATATAGCATAGGAATCACCCTCACCGACAACCTCTTGCGTTCTCGTCTTAATCTAGATCAATTAAGGTATCTTAGGCACTTTGGGGTTGTTCCATCCAGTAAGGAACTGCCCGATCCGGAAAAGTTCCTTGAAAATAGACGAATTCCTTAAGACAGCTTCTAGACACGGGGCCGTGCCCAGGTCAGCACGACCCCGTGTCCACCCAAAGATTCTCTTCTGACTTTGTCAGAATACGGACAAAAATGTGTCAGGATTCCGTCTGCACACGGGGCCGTGTCCAGCCGACACGGGGCCGTGCGCAACGGACTGTCGTTTTCTATAAATGCAGCCAAGAATCCTGCACATTTGAACCATTCCAGGGACAGAGATTTGGGGAATATTCTCACATACCATCCTAGGTATTTTCTAAAAGAAGTTTCTCAACCATCTTCTTGTCATTTCCTCTTTTATCCACTATCATCTTCTTCAATTTTCTCATACTTCCATTAAAGCTTGAACCTTTCAAGATTTCAAGCCTTATTGAGATGTTTGTTAGATTTTTGATCATGGAATCTTGTTAAAAATAAGTTCTACAACAATGTTTTAAGTTGTTTCTGTTCAAAAATGCTTTACAAATCATGAAAACAATTTAAAACTCCAAGATTCCTTGTTCCTAAATCCTGCAGACATCTGAACACGGGGCCGTGTTCGCTGAACACGTGGCCATGTCCGAAGTACTGTTCCCATAAAATTGAACTCTTTTCGGTATGTTTTCTCAGAATGGCAAGCAGAACTAGCGGAAACTCTTCGTCGCATTCCAGGAACAACCGGCAGGGGAGAAGATCATCAACGGTTGAAGATTCTCTTGTAAACTATGTTTACGCCTTAAGAGAGGCCCTTGATGAAGTGACAAGTGTGGAAGAGGCATTGGTTGACCGTATTAACCATTTGACGGTGGGACTAGAAGGATGTCTCCGGGAAGTCAACCTTTTGCACCAAAGGTTGAACCTTCTCGCCTCTCCTCCTTTGGTGCCAATTATCACCCAAAGGGCATGGAATGTGGTACCGGAAGTCATCATTCCAACTGAATGGTACGCCTTACATCCGAAACCCACTCGAGATGTACTACAAGGGGTTCCGATCGGTGTCGCTCCCCCTCCACAAGATGTTGAGGAACATGAAGTCGCATCCCTTCTTCCGAAGGAGATAGAAGAATGGCTCTAGCAACATCTAGGGGACACCGTTCGGCTTGGAGTTCTACAAGGCTTTTAGACCGGAGATCTATTTCCGGAATTTTGGTTCTTATTGTAGAAGTAGAACTCCTTAGGAAGATTTTACGGATCACTTGACCTATCTAATATTAGGACTATTAACTTTTATTTTCTGCTTTATTTTTCAATTTTTTTAGGACTATTATGTAATTCTCTATGACTAATGAATGATGGTTTTAGTTAATTTGGTGTTTGGGTGGTGTTGAATAAAACACACTTGAGATGACAAAGGATACAAAATAAACTTGAACCAGCACCCCATGCAGGAAAACAGGACCATCCGACGATTTTCTTCGTTTACAGTAAGTTCGGCACGGGCCGTGTCCGCCCAACACGGCCCCGTGCTGCACAGTCTGCAGAAAAAGACCCAGTTCAGGTAACTGGACACGGGCCGTGTTCACCCAACACGCCCCCGTGTCCAGGCTTCTGTTTCTCTTGATTTAATTTTGTTACTGGCACTTGAACACGGGGCCGTGCCCGGACAACACGGGGCCGTGCCCGGACAACACGGGGCCGTGCCCGGACAACACGGGGCCGTGTTCAGCGCCCAGTAACACAAAATTTTTGCTTTTTACACCTTTTTACACATTCAATCAACCTAAAAACTTATTTTTGGGACACATTGAGGACAATGTGTAATTTAAGTGTGGGGGGGGGGGGATGCTAAAACCTTGAATCTTGCAAGTCCTAAACACAAGCCTTACACAAAACTCTATTGGAACCGCTAATCACCCCAAATTTTTTCAAAAAAAAAAAAAAATTCTATTTTTTTACTTGTCTAGGTTTAACTCGGGAATTACAAGTTCTAAAAAGGTTATATTTTTACGAATTTACAACCGATAGCGTTGTGATAAAAAGAACTAACATAAGAAAATTATGAAAAGGCATGACAAGCTTAGTTAAAACTTGATTATATATACTTGATCACATAAAAAAACCCATTCCCACAAAAGTGAGTTTTGAGCCTTTATTGAGCATACAATTACATATCATTAGACTAAATGCTCATTTTTTGTTTCTTGTGTGAATAGCCGCTTGGTTCTTACAACTCTAGAACTTGCCATGACGATACATTCCCGGTCCTTACCAACTTAAACCCGAGTAAGTAAATGATGGAGGCATTAGGACTAACCCTTTTTATTTCTACACCATTATTTTTCTTTTTTTTTTTACCACCTACCCAAAATCCCCCTAGTTAGCCCCTTTAAGCCTAAACCTTTTCATTTCATAACCCAAACTAAACACCCTTTTACCCACCGAAACCTTTTTCATTTTTAACCCTTTGTTTTAGTAACAAGTTCGGTTTTTCGTATGACTTTTCAAAAAAAAATGTGTGTTGATGATGAAGCAAAAGAAAATAAACAAACAAGTTCATCAAAAATAACTTTGTTTGAATAATAGCTTCATCAAAATAAAAGTTAAAAAAAAAAAGTCTTACGAAAACCAACGCTTGTTACGCTTTTAGCCCTTTTTCTACTAACCACTAACCCAACCACCTACCTTTAACCCAAGTCTAACCCTTCACCCACAAAGTCCTCTTGATATTTACAAAGGTATATAAGTTAAAAAGGAGGAGGATTGATTGCTTGGCAAGCCTATGGTAGGAGTAAGTTCCATGCCGCTCTCGAGTGATCCACAAAAATACATTTTCGGCCGAGTGTTGAGTGATCCCCGTGAGGTATGTGAACTTGTATATAAATAAAAATTTAAAGAGGCATGTTATGCCCTAATAAGTAATTTATCTTATGAAAAGTTTTAAATAAATCATGACGAATAGGATTGCAAATAAATAAAAATAAAACTAAACAAAGAATCTTGGAAATCACGACACTCTATAACAAGCCCAAAACCTTCTTTTATACCCATTCCATTTGGGAGTGTAATAGCCACATATTAAAGAGTTTTGCTTGAGGACAAGCAAAGATTCAAGTGTGGGGGTATTTGATGTGTGCAAAATGCAACATATAAATTACATCAATTGTGGCATAAAACTAACCCTTTTTTAGTACTAATGTTGGAAAAAGTGTGCTTTTGTCTTCCTTTTGTATTTTCAGGATTAAATGAGCTCAAATTAACAAAAGAAGCAAAAAGACATCAAAATCGAACATAAATACAAGAAAAGGAACAAGACGTGACATGCCCGACCCCACGACAACATCTTCCCAAGCCAAGCAAAACAAGATAACAGTAGACTGAACACGCCTCGTGCTCAGCCAGCACGGGGGCGTGCCCAAGTGTCAGCAGAAAAGACAAAGTGGTAGAAGCTTCTATTGCCCACCACGGGGCCGTGCTCAGCGGACACGGGGCCGTGGTCAACTATAAGATTCGCACAATCTAAGCAAATCTTCATAGTACAAAGATTCTTCTGCACACGAGGTCGTGCTCAGCGAACACGGGGGCGTGGTCAACTAATAAGACAAGCTGCATTAAATGAAGAAAGAGAAGGATGTGGACACGGGGCCGTGCCCACTGGACACGGGGCCGTGCCCGAGCTTCTGTTCAGCCTATAAATAGGAGTGCTTGGCTCAAGCTCAAACCATCCCTTGGCACACCACCTCTCTCACACTTCACCCACCACCCACCACCACCATAACACCATCATCCACCACCATCATCCATTGTCCATCATAGAGTGTGTGAGTCGTCTCGGGATCCAAGATTGATCGTAAGAGTTCTTGACAATCAAGGCCATGTTTGCCTAAGTCTCTTACATCACTTGGTGAAGACAAGTGTCTAGTGTAATACTTTTTATTTTTAATCTTTTCGCACTTTTTACTTGGTTTTGTATTAATGACTTTAATAACTAGTTTCTTATGTTGTAGGGGATTCTTCCTTATCGTTTGTCCGTGGTGTCTTGGCATTATTTTACTGTCTATATAAAATAAAAGATTTTCACCATTCATATCTCCACGGTCTATATGGAGGTATGTTGGCTACCTGGTCGGGGGTTAAGGGAACGGTTTGGTAAGAGTCTTGCCATTGTTCAGCGTTTAGAGGTCCTGCAATGGACCTGGGTCAAATTTAGTAGGACCTCCTTCAATACTTAACGGTATTGGATGGCGGGGGTCCAAACTCTTTGATCCCCTCATAAGTTAACTACTATTAATACTATAACCCGGCTATTTAGGACTGTATCCCTGCTGACTCAGACTACTTAGTCGAGGGTAACGTCACCTCCAAAAGAGGGGCCTACCATAATTTGCATTAATAACTTAATTAATTATCTTTCAATAATCCGACCCTTTAGGATTGTATCCTTGCTGACTCAAACTACTGGGTTGAGGGTAACGTCACCTTCAAAAGAGGGGCCTACTACAATAACTAAGGGGCTGTTTGGTAGCATCTGAATGACATTAAGAGGCTACCTCTTAATGAAATCATTTAAGAGTTTAACAAAGATAATGTAGAAGAATGTGACATGTGATGGTTTACCATTCAGATGTTACCTCTTATCCAGTCAGACATAAGGTTACCTCTTATTCATTCAGACATAAGGGCCACAAATGATTTCATTAAGAGACAGCCTCTGAATGGATTAAGAGGCTACCAAACAGCCCCTAAGATAATCTCTTAAATAAGTGTAAAAGTGCGGAAATAATCAAAAGTTACACTAGATACGAGTCGGAACCAAGTGATTCATCTTGTCTATCTGTTTTTCTTTTATTTTTATTTTCAGCATTTTTTTAGTTAGTTTTTATTTTTCTTAGCTTAAAACATTTTTCTAAACTTTTTGATTTGATTAGACGTTGAGGATAAACCGGTACTAAAAGCTCTTGTGTCCTTGGACGACCTCGGTATCTTACCAACACTATACTACGCTCACGATGGGTGCACTTGCCCATATGTGTGTCTAGTGTTAGTAAATATCGTGTTTTATAAATTTAAAACTTGACTAAAAAAGTGTTAAAGGGGCTTAAAATATACACCTAATATATATAACACTTCACACGCATCAAGTTTTTGGCGCCGTTGCCGGGGACACAAGGATTTTAAGAAAGTTAGGAATCAGCGGCCTAATCGTTTTTCTTATTTTTCATTTTTTTAGGATTTTTTTTTCTTAATTTTTCAGCTTCTGCAGAACTCAGCACGGGCCGTGCCCGCTGAACACGCCCCGTGCCTAATCATTGGAACTGGCAATCCTGTTTTAAGTCAGACAGTAGCTGAACACGGGGCCGTGCCCACTCAACACGCCCCCGTGCCCAAGTTTCAGCTACGAAAGTGAGTTAGGTTTGTTGTTGTTGTAAATTATTTTCCGCATAAATCAAAGTGAAATAACGTATAGCTTGGTAATATTTTCATAAAAGTGGTAGAACTAGGTAACTAACAAATTTTGATGGTTGTGAGAAGCATGCTTCTACACAAGGGTTAAGATTTGTAGGTACATTGGGTTCGTGGGACAACCGCTTTCATGAAGAGGAGAGGAGCATACGAAGAATGAGCTCAAAAACCAGGTGCATACGTTTCTTTTTACTTTTGATCTTTAGATTAGCAAATAAATGGATTGTAATTTGTACATTATTTTCCGGGGTGAAATTTTGGGGAATTAGCCGTGTCACATCCCTTGTGCGTTTAATACTCTAGTTCTTACACATTGAGGACAATATGTACTTCAAGTGTGGGGATGGGGGAGTAGTAAAATTTTTCGTTTTTGACCCGTTTATTTAAACACTACACATTGAGGACAATGTGTACCTCAAGTGTGGGGATGGGGGGAAATTTCAAAAAATTTTCAAAAATACCTTGTTTCAAAAGCGATCTTAAAAGCACAAGTAACTAAGTCAACGAGGGATGTCACAACCCATTTTGGTCTTTTGTCATGGTCAAATTCAAGTTAATAGCTTGACGGGTATTTAGCGGGTGGTTATTTGGGAATAATCCGCCTAAGAAACTAATCTTTTATGCATGTCACATACCATAGCCTTTTAGATATGTGAGGTCTTGAGCCACTTTAATATCATAGATTACATACCTATGTTTCTTTGTTTGAGTGGACCATTAGTCATATATTGTAGAACTTGCAACTTTTGATGCGTTTGAGACCATAGACCGAATACAAGCACGGGAATGATTAAGGCATTAGGCAAACCTTTTCTTTAAAACCATTTATCTATCCTTACCCAAACAAATCCCCTAGTCGCCCATTTTGAGCCTAATCCCTTTGTTTGATCACCCTATAGCCCATAACCTTAAACCTTTTTCTTTTAAACCCGTGTGATGGAAATTCGATTATAGGAGTCGTATTTGTATAGTTGTTCTTGATTGTTTGCATATTTATAAAAAAAAAATCGAAAAAATCAGAAAATGTCATGAAAAAGAATTGAAAAAACATTGAGAAAAACACAAAAAGAAGTGTTAGTAGTTGTTGAATAAAAGGCGAAAAGTTGTTGCTTCATAATTGGTGTTTATAGTTAGTATTGTTTAGAGTAGTCTTTTGTAATAAAAATCGAATTTCCATCACCTTAGCCACTTTATAAAATCATATTTCCTACCCTTAGCCTTGCCCCGTTACAACCCTTACAAAGACCTTATGGCTTGTGCTTAGTGTTCGTGATCAATGGTGGAGAATGATTGAGTTGCAAGCTTATGCGGGTATGTGTTCTAATCGGTTTTGAGTGAATATTCTTTGAAGTGCTAATACATTATAAACATTAGCCAATCTACAAGCCGAGTGGAGAGAACATTGTGAGGGATGTGCATGAATTGTTGGTTTCACGGGCGGGTTAATCTTGGGTAACCATTTGTGTATGTGAAATCACATTACCGTTAAATATATTGAAAATTGTAAAGAGTTTGAACTTTAGCATGACATTGGACCTTAACCTTCGTCTCGGGAATGGGGAGTGTATTCGTTTTTCGACCCACGTGAAAGTGAAAAACAGATTTGCTTGAGGGCAAGCAAAAGACAAGTGTGGGGATGTGATACGTGGTCGAAAACCGGTGCTTGTAATTGTTTAATTTGATGTTTTTACGCAAGTTTTAATTTCGAATAGCCTACTGTTGATTAGATACTTGTTTTGCAGGTCTAATAGAGTTTAAGGAGCTTTTTGGGAGCTTTACGGGTCACCGGAGTGAAGACGGGACCACCGGGACGCGAAACGGGTCAACCGGGAGCAAGGAACGCGGAAAATGAAGAATTGGACTTGGGGGTACCGTCGCCGACGCCCATATGGGCCGTCGCAGACGGCTAGTGGAATCATCCGTCGCCAGAATTGACCGTAAGCAGCAAGTTTGGCCGTCGGGAGAAGTTGAACAAGCACACACCGTCGCCGACGGTGGTCAGGCCCGTCGGCGACGGTCCCTAGATGTTGCAGACGTAAATTCTTTGATTTCTATGAGGTTTGGACGAATCAAAAAGGTTTCTCATCATTAAATTGGGGAGTTACACTTGTTTTAGAGTTTTTGAATATCATCTTAGAGCCACTACTCATCATCTATCATCACCATTCCATCTACCATCATCAACACAACACGAATCATCATCCGAATCACTCGAATCCAAACCCTAGTTCATCACCATATCAATCATCCTTCAACCCTCTACCCATTCAATTTCTCCACCACAAACCCTAACCACCATTCCATCATTCTCCAAACTTCAAGATGATCAAAATCAAGCTTCCAACATCCGGTGATCAAGTTCTTTCGATCATGCGCGGCTAATTCCTAGGAGGTTTCACCCCGGTGTAGGTTTTTGTAAGTTTAGGGTTTAAACATTGTTCTTGGTTTGATTTTGTGACAATTTGCTATTTGATTTTGAAGCTTATGACAATTGTCTTGCATTTGTATTGAATTCATAAATTGTCGAGTGAAGGTTAAATTTGACTTTATGAAATGTTTATGTGCAATTATGCCTTGTCTAGGTTAGAGTTTACATGTTCTTGGTAACGAAGTGCATTGTGGTCCGTTATTTATAACGTTGATAGCTTTTGGCACCTAAGCCTCGTAACACTAAATCCGTTAATCATCTTTGCAATTGAATCAAACTTAAAACGTGTAGAAACCCTAGGATTGTAATTACCGAACCGGGTGTGAACCTTGTTTTCTTATTATTCTTCAAGCAATCAATTTCACTCTTTGCAATTTGTTTACCATTTGTAGTTAACCTATCCAATCAATTTAGATATTTTAATTCACATCTTTCAATCAATCAAAAATTCATAAAAACAACCTAGTAAGCTTCATAAATTGTGACATCTTTTTATAATTCGATCAAATCCATACACAAACCACATACTCTTCGTGGTTCGACCCCTTACTACCACTAACTATTTGTTAAGGGTAATTTGGGACTATAAATCTTATCTTTGACCGGAGCGCGACACTCCGATCATTTTCTATGGTTTTGTTTTAACCTCAGAATGCATGTCTTCCATTGCTGGTTCTTATGGGTATATTGCACCAGGTATCATCATGTAATCCTGGCTTCAAAATATAGCAACAGGTTTATGTATTTACTAACATGGGTTTTCTTTGAGATTGACCAACAAGGTATCTTTTATGTTGCAGGATATGCATACATACCAAAGGTAAGGATTGCGGAGGTATTGCATTCTTTTGAATCAATTAGTAACTATGTAGAAATTGAAGAGGATTTAGGCTAAAAGATATATGTTGGTGTGTGATTGTTGGTGTTTGAACTGAGCCTTCTTTTCATTCAATTGTTACGTACAAGAATCTTGATTGGGCATATATGTTAAAACTTTTACACTGATTATGATGGTTTTGGGGTATTTGAATTGAATGCAAACGTGTTTGATCAAATGCCAAAAGGAAGAAAATTGTGATGGTGGTTTTGCTATTCAAATGATTTTTATTTGATGGTGATTTGGTATTTATTTATATGGTGAAAGCGGTGTTAGGTATGTGGGTGATAGAAGGGGCCGGAGATTCGTAGCATGGAACAAAAGCCGCCACCATCTTATGTTTCCCAACGCATGTTTTATATCATTTTGTAAGGATAATTATTAATTTTTTGCTTTATGTGGTTTAATATGATGTTAGTGTTACTTTGGATTTACTTTTTAGATATCCAGTAGCTTCATTTTTATTGAATATCGATTAGTCATCTGAATTATTTTTTAATAGGGAAAATTACGAAAATGTCGTTTGACCAAGTGCTTTTGCGAATTTGTCACCTTCCTGCATCGTTGGAAGATCCTCACAGCCTCGGAAGCGTCTGTCTATCATCTTGATGCGTCCATTTCCTACAATCTGACACGTGTCCGACACGTGTACAAAATGTTCAAGCGTCTCTTGATTATTTTTTATGCGTCGGTGATGCAATGATTCCACGACTTGCGTCCCTGGTTTCATATCGTTTTTAAAGCGGCTGACGATGTATTTGGCTGACGCACCGTAATGGTCCGGCTAAAGTACCGCAATGGTCTGGCCGACGCTTTCCCCAAGAGTCCCGCTGACGCACCGTAATGGCCTGGCCGACGCCTTAAAAATGACTGGCCGACGCTTTTAAAATGATAGGCGGACGCTTTAAAAATTTATGGCCGACGCTTTAGAAAGTCTGAACGTGTTCAATTTTTAAGGGACCCATTTTTAAATTTTTTGAAGTCAAATTTATTTGTTTGTTAAACGGTTTTTAATTTGACATATTTATGATCTCCCCATTTAATTATTAACATATTACAATTTATTGTTAAATCGTTTCAAGATTTCTTCCCTTATATATACCACCAGTTGTTCATAAAATCCTCATTTTGCATTGAACATCTCATGAAAATTTCTTTTACCCCCGTAGATTTCACACCTTCCAAATATGATCAGACCCCCTGAAATTGATTTGTGTGAAGTTCCTTTTATTGAAGATGACGTTTTCCTAAGCTTTAGAGTTGTCGTTTTTTGTAATCGACAATACTTGTCTGATGGCACGGGTGTCAGCCGATTTCCCCGTCCTCTACCTCTGATCACTACAAAGTGTTCAAGAGCTCATCTACAAAGAACACGTGATGCATCAAACGGGTTGTTCGGCACATGGTGGTGAAGAAACTGCTAACAACCCATCCCGTATCACTTCCGCCAAAGCGTAAACAACGTGTCGATGGAACTTACCATTTCAAGATACATCGTTTATCTTTGGTCGGTGTTTTGATGCAAATTCCGTAAGCAGAAATAAATTCATTCTTAATTTAATATTTATGTCCGGATCTTCTACCCAGAAGGAATTAGCAGTTTGACGAAGTTATTTGAAGACTATATAATTCAGTTGGAAATAGCAATTCGGCGTAGTTTATGTTTGTTTGTAGCACTTGATTTCAAACACGTCTTGTAATAAATATATGTTTTTAGGTTATATTTTTTTGTCTGTAAACGTAGAAAAGTAAAATTATTTTGTTGTTTAACCGATCTGACTGTTTGGCAAAATCAACTTTATTTATTATTTTTATAACATAAATTTCCAAATAGAAAATTAAATTAAAATATAAATTAATCATCAAGCGTGCTGTACAATCGAGAACGGTCTGGCTGACGCAATCGAGAAGTCCCGTTGACGCAATAGAGAAGGCCCACCGACGCTTTAAAAAGGGTATGGTCGACGCTTTAAATAGACTGAACGAACGCTTTAGCTTTGGCCGACGCTTTAAAAAGGTCTGGCGGACGCTTGAGCATTGGCCAACGCTTTAAAAAGTGTGATCGTGTGCAATTTTTAAATTTTTTTTGAAGTTCAACGCTGTTTATATACATACAATCTTTTGTTCACCATATCCTCTAACCCCCCATTAGTGTTCACAGTTCACAGCTTCAAAAAATGGGTAGACCCCCTGATTTCGAATTCAACAAACGGGTTTAAGAAGTCATCTACAACGGACACAGATCTTCTCTGATTTAATCGGATGTGATCGGATATCCTCTTCCACGTGCTCTGCGGGGTCGATCGGGTTCAAGAACTCATCTACAACGGACACGTTAAGAGTCCAAATGGGTTGTTCACCAATGTGTTAGCCAGGTCTCCAAATATCATTGAAGCTGGCGAACTGTTGAAGAAAATGTGAACAACCCGTTACATATCACCTAGGCCAATATAAAGGTGGGTTGATGGAACTTACCAGTTCACGACCCATCTTTATCATTGCTAGGTGTTTTGATGCAAATTTCGGATTCCGAATCCGGATCTCCTACCCAGTTGGAAGTAGCGGTTTGGTGTATTCTAGTTCAAATGATTATGTTTGTATTTTTTTTGTGTTATGTTTTTTATGTACTTTGTATTGAATCATAATAAAGTTATAAAATTTAATGATTTATGTTTTAATTGTAGTTCAATTGTAGTAAAATTCAATCAAAAAAATTATATATTCATTTAAAGTTACATTAAATATTCATTGAACTCAATGCTTAACAGCCATTTAAAATAATATATTCATTTAAAGTTACATTAAATATTAATTTAACCCCCTATTTAAAATAATATATTCATTTAAAGTTACATTAAATATTAATTTAACCCCCCATATTAACTAAAATCCAAACTATTATTTATTTAGAGTAGTATTTATAAGCCTATAAGTATTAAAATATTGGAAAAAATAAATAATTTTCTTATATAATAATTATTTTAGCGAATTATTTTATAAATTAAAGACAAAATTCTGACCATCTCCATTAATTAATATTGAAAAACGGGAACGGTCTGTCTGACGCAATCGAGAAGTCCCGCTGACGCAATAAAGAAGGCCCACCGACGCAAAAGGAAGTCCCGCCGACGCAAAAGGAAGTACCGCCGACGCGAAAGGGAAGTCCCGCCGACGCAGAAGGGAAGTCCCCGCCGACGCAAAAGGCGTCAACGTACCGTACGGCCTGACGCAACCTGATGGACGCTTTAAAATCGTATGAAGGACGGATAAATCACGTGTGGACGCTTTAGATTGTATACGGATTTCATAAACATTTGATTCTTTTAAATAGGCAGTATTGGGACCCAGGAAGTGTAATAGTAAACAAGAGACACCACGTGTGATTTTACTCTCAATTATGGGTTTTAAATTTGTTGTATACCTTGGTGGAAACTGGAAAGTTATTAATAACAACATGGAATATGTTGTTGATTGTCAATCAGTAAGACGTCTTTTAGAAATCCCGAACAGTAATATTTCGTATACTGAATTTGTAAGATATCTTTTTGAGATTTTTGGTGTTCAAAATATCACACGTTTATCATACAAAATGTCATCTTTTACTGATCCCATTGATTTAACTAATGATTATGATATTTCCTTTTTTTTCCAGCTTATTGAAAAAAATCCCTATGATCTTTTTAAATTATATGTATTTCAAGAAATTGGCGTTGGTTCGTCTTCTGGAAGTCAACGCACTAATTTCAAATGCCCCGATTTAAACGATAATGTTTTTGAAACTAATGAGTTTAATGATTGTGATAAAGGTAATTTTGATTCTGAAAAGCAATCACCTGTTTCTTTTAATGTTATAGAAAAAGTTGGGTCACATTGTCGGTTAAAAGAAGGGTATCTTTTTAGAAACAAAGAAGAGATGAAAATCGAACTAGGAAGATTATGTCTTGAAGAATGTTTCGAATATAAAGTAAAAAGGTCATCAAAAAAAGTTATGTCGCATCATGTGTAAATGTTGACTGCGAGTGGCTTTTTAGAGCTTGTAGTCGTCAATCTAGTGATGTATTTTATATAAAATATTTTAACAACAAACATACATGTTCTAAGACGCAGACGCATCCACGTCTGCGTCAAGCAAACCCGAGTGTTGTTGGAAGTTATGTAAAAGAACAATTGAAGGAAGGCGGTCGCATTTACCGAGCTACTGATATCGTTAAAGATTTTAGACAAAATTTTGAAGTGAATTTATCTTACATGCAAGCTTGGCGGGGTAAATGTAACGCGTTACAAAATCTGCAAGGAACATTGGAAAATTCTTTTGCCGAACTTCCATTATATTGTCACAATTTGAAGAAGGCAAATCCAGGAACAATGACACATATATTGACAGACAATGAGAGTCGTTTTGAAATGTTATTTGTCGCCATTGGTGCTGCGGTAATTTTGGTCCTAAATGTACATAAAAAAATTTTGATATAATTTTTGCTAGATATTTATATTTTTTTATCTTTCAGGTTCGGACTTTTATTAACAACTTAAGACCTGTTGTTATCATAGACGCGGCTCATTTGAAAGGGGAGTTTAAAGGCACAATGTTTTTGGCAGTTGCCATGGATGGAAACAATCAGATTTTGCCTATCGGCTACGACAATGGTAAATCTGAGGACGGGCAGTCCTGGACCTGGTTCTTGTCCAAATTAAGAGAGTGTATCAATGTTCATCCGGAGTTGGCCATCATATCTGATCGTGCAAACTCCATTCACTTAGCCGTACGTGATGTTTTTCCAGAAGCCTTTCACGGCCTGTGTTGCCGGCATTTGATGGCCAATCTTCGTTTACCGTCCAACAAGAAAAAGGAACACGAGAGCCTCTGGTGGAAGACTTGTAAATCCTATAGGATGTCCGATTTCGAAGAATCGTTCGACGCGCTTTGTGCAGCTGTACCGAGAATTCGACAGACTCTTATAAGCATTGGTTTTCATAAATGGTCTAGAGCACACTGTACTGGCAAAAGATATCATTATATGACATCTAACAGTGCGGAGTCTATGAATGCTCTATCTAGACACCAGAGGAAAATGCCAATAACCCAACTGGTCGAATTTTTTCGACACTCTGTACAAGGTTGGTTTTATGATCGCCGAAATCAGGGTATCCATGGTAAGCAATTGCTTACAGAATGGGCTGAGAAAAAAATAGAAAAAAAGATATGCAAGTCTAGGACGTGGACGATTGATGGCATTGGAAAAATTACTTTTGACGTTGAAGACGGGAAAAAAAGGGGTCGTGTCGACTTCTCGAACCAAACATGCAGTTGTCGGGTGTGGCAGGTATCTGGGTTTCCGTGTGGCCATGTGATTGCCGTTTCCAGATTTCTGGGTTTCTGAGGCTGGTTTCATTAAACCAAAACTGACTATGTGTTGCAAACTCGAGCCGAACCACATGGTATCCGACTCTTCGCTGGTGGGAACTAAATCACAACTTGGAAAACATTCATCAATCTGCATTTAATTAAAACAATACATTCACAAAATATTCATAAAATATATAATATATCCAAGTAAATAAAAATTCCAAAGACAATACCATTGTCGAATCTTGAATAATCCGATTCACAGAATTCCATGCTAGCCTCTTTCCTGCGGCCCAACTCAAAAATCTCGGACTTTTTGGAGCGATATAAAATCCATCCCGGGATTTGAATTCAGGAAAACTTTCTAAAATCCAAAACTGCAAAATTAAATAAGTATAACTAATTAAAAAACCTTTCAAAAATCCTAAACTGCAAAATTAATCCATTGATGTACCTTGAATGGCCAAACGCAGCCGGGTAAGGAAAAACCCTTGTTTTCTGGCTGGTACCGATGGTTTAAATTGTAAACATTTGTACATGTGTTCGGCCAGAGATAAGTACCCCATGGAAATTGGTTCCAAGCTTCAAGATTATCGACCAGATTTAACAATTGGTCGTCAACAGCCTGGTAGTCTTGGGTTTCTTTAAAATATTCAACCATCATCAAAAGGCAAATGCGAAGACAATCATCTTCTGTGTACCCTGTCCAATCAGACCCAAACAACTATTCTAGTTGACGTTGCCTAACCACTTTGGAACCTCCAAAATATCTCATCCTGAATGAGTCAGGGGATTCCTCGGATTGAAAATTTTCTATTGGTCCAAATCTAAACCCAGTTATTTGACAAAAATCTTTTGGGGTAAATTTCAAAGTGTGCACACCTATTGAATAAGGTATTCCCTCAATAGGATTATCTGTTTGAATCTGTCGTTGCGCAACTCCTAGCAAAAGATTGCTTTGGCAGATAACGTTTTTAATGTTCAAGTAATCCCCAAAACAGCCTTGCCTAAACCGGATTTCTAAAGAAGCAGACATTTTCTCCTTCAGTTTCTCAACTATCGTCCAAACGGCTCTAACTTTAATCCTAGGAACCTTAGGTTAAACATACAAATTAATCTTCGATAATAAACAACATAATAAATTTGAAGACTAAACATACTAATCTTGAACAATAATCAAAATGATAGACATGATTAATAAAAATAAAATACTAATGAAAGAAATACTTACCTTCTTCCGTTTAGATGTTTTGTCTTGCATCAAAACATTCGTATTCGGACTGATGCCGTCAACTATGTTTCCGAAGCCAGTGTTTGCGTCGTTGCCGACGTTTCTGATGTCACTGTTTCCGGCGTTGGCAACGTTTTCGAAATCAATGTTTCCGGCAAGAAAGTTTCCGAGGTTTAAGTCTCCGGCGTTGGCAACGTTTTGTAACTCAGTGTTTCCGGCGTTACCACCAACGTTTCCGAATCCGATACCTGGGTCTTGCCCCAAGTTACCGAAAACACTATTTCCGACATTACCGTTGTTCCCTTGTTGGTTGAAATCTACATTCCAAAAGTTTTCCATGTCGGCCGGGACCACGTGATTGGCACCGCAAACGGGTCGGGTCAAATTTTTTTGTGAGTGTTTGGCACCGGAAACGGGTCGGGTCTCGTGGTGGTCCCTGGTTTAGCGTCAATGGCGTTAGGGAATGAGGTGGAGATGTGGTCCGTCCACTATGGTGCGTCTGGCAGACGCTAGAAGAGAACACGTGTAGGCATGGCAAACGTCGCCGGACGCTTCACGATTTAATGGCGGACGCAATAAGGGGGAAGACGCAATAAAGGATGGCAGACACAAAAAGGGGGAAGACGCAATAAGGGGGCAGACGCAATTAAATATAATAATTAATGTTCTCCAATATGATATTCGCGACGCAATAAGGGGGCAGACGCAATAAGGATGGCAGACGCAAAACGTCTCGAATTTTGAAAGCGTTTGCGGACGCAACGCAAGCGTCGGCTTAGTTATTAAATCAATTTAATATTATAATATAAGGCAATACCAATAATTGTTTGTTCTATTATTTTTTTTTTTGTATGGCAAAAATTTGATAGCACAAAATAGTATCTAATTGATTTTCCTGTGTCAAGCTAAATTATGTCTGATCGCCGTGGGAAAAGCTTAGCTAATGACGAATATTGTTCCCAACCAGCTAACAAATCTTCTAGTTGGATCTTAAGTAGGTGGAGGCGTCCGATGAATGTAAGCGAGGCATCATCATCAGACGAAAATGCAAATCAACCCGCTCCGGATGAAGATCAGTTTATACACAATCGGCAAAGCCTACACCAGCACAACAATGGTAGATGGGCTATACCAGACGACGAAACAGCAAATTGGTCTAAAGACGTTGTCGAATTCTATAATAATGGGGATTCTCCGTTCTGTTTCTCAGCCGTTTTTTCAAGGACTGTAGAACTTGACAAAAAATTTTGGGGAACTTTGTTGGGCAAACGTTTAAACTGTAATCTCACCGAAACAGTAAGAATTATTAACTATTTTTTTTGTACAAATTTATTTCTTAATAAAAACTTATAATTTTAAATTTTTTTAACAGCATATTGAAGGCTGGGTTGGAAGATTGATGAACTGGAGAAGTAGAAAGCTACAAAAACACCCCTTGTTAAATATGCGTTGGATGATTCTACCACCAAAGTTTTATGAAAGCCTGTTACAGTCCGTTCCAAAAAACGTGGCTAGCTATTGCAATGGTAAATTAAGCCCGTTTCCATCTTTTTTTTATGTTGATTATGTTTTCTTCCCAATACCGCTCAACAATAAAGAATGGTTGCTTATAAGAGTACAGTTGGAGACCCAACAACTGCTTATTTACCCATGGGAGAACGTTTGTGCCGGTCCAAAATACAGGACTGTCATTCACCCTCTGTTAAAAAAGGTCGCTGTATATTTTGGAGCAGTTTTGGTAAACATGCGATACTGGAAAAAAACTGGTCAACAAGAAAAATGCATCACATTCGAGCTTAACGATGATTATGTAGTGTCTAACGGATCACTGGCAGGTAACGAAGCTGTGTACGTTTGTATGCTGATGGAGCATCTGGTTACGGATAAACCAATTAATCTAGCAGGTGATATTCAACAAAAGTTTTTAGATTACAGGAGGTTCATGGCTGATAACATGTATTTTTGGCGGTGTTTACCGCGTCCAAAAATGCAACAATTTACTTTGTGTTTGTATTTAATTAGTACTATTTATTAACTTCATACCTATTTGGGTATTTTGTGTTTTTCCCTTTTAATTTAAGTTAATCTTTAATTTTCTTTTATTTTTTCAGCAAACATTAATCTAGAACACACAATACAAAATAAATATGGTTTATTTTTTTATTTTTTTTAACTTTAGTAATATGCAGAAATTCTACAAAAAAATTTATAAAAATGATATAAAAATTCAGTCAAATTACGCATGACTATCTCAATTTTTTTATTATTTTTATTTATATACAATGTGTTATAAAAATTATTTTTTTAGTAAAAATTGATAATTTTGCTGGCTGATCCCAAGCTAACCGATTTAATGCTATATGGGTGTGTAGTTTGAACTGTAATACTCAATCTAGTGTCTTTTTTTTAGTAATGGTTTCGGTTGTTTTTTTTTTATTAATAATACTAATTTTCTTGCCGTTGAAAAAAACAAAAAGATAGCAGGTGACAGCTAATTTTGTGCAAAAAAATAAAAAGGTGACATCTAATTAAAAGTTTATTTCATAAACTACATTAATACCATACAAAACACCTAATCTACTAAAAATAGCCTTAAGATCTCCCACTCCGAGACACGTTTGAAATCCCGCCCAAGCTGGTGCCGATAGTTGATGAGAGCGACTTGTAAAGTGACGTCCTCATCGATGTCACCACCCAGGTACTCAACCTCGTTGTGGATATGCTCAAACCGCAGACAATCTGAACGTATCACCCTAAATCGTGAGGACAAAGCATCCACGGTTCGGTTGTGTGCCCCCGTATGTGCTGTGAAAACTTGCATTACCCTCCTCCATAAACCGCCTTGTCTACGGCTTTGAGGAGTACATACTGCCTCGACAAATGACTCGCAGAGGGCGAGATCTTCCTCGGCTGTCCAGGGGTTATTTGCCATTGTTTGTTAATTAGGTTTGGTGAAAGCTTTGCGTTTGGAAAGTGGTAAACGGCTCACGTGGAAGTGTTCATGTGAGCATGTAATTTGAAAAAGATATGTTGCCAAGCGTCCGTCTGACGCAAGACGCCTCCGAAGCGTCTCCCCGACACAAAATTTTCATATTTTAACCTTTTAATTAATATAAAACTTAAATATATTACACAATTACCGTTTGTTGAATAAAACCGTTTCCACAAAAACCTAATAGGCCACCCCACTAGTGTTTCTCAAGAGGTTGGCTCCTGATATAGCTGGAACAACAGGAAGAACAATCACCCTCATAATAAAACTCAAGAACATTTGGAGACCAATTTTCATGTTGTTGCTTGTCATTGACCCATATAGTGTTTTCTACTGATTCCGGTATGTTACTGGAACGCCTCCCGGTTGCCATCATGCTCATACACACTAATGGACAACATGAGGCAGTATATATAGGCTAAAAATTTAAAAAACTTATATTTAACTAATATCTTTAGGTTGTAATATTTTTACATTGGAAAAATTCATGTTTAATAGAATAAAAAAACCAAAAAATATATATTAGAGAAATCAGCCGAGCCAAACAAATTCAAAGAGTCGGCCAAGCCATTAGAAGCGTCGAGGAAGCCATCGGAGGAAGCGTCGGCAAGCCGTCCGAAGCGTCTAGGAGCCAAAACTTTTAGGAAGAGATGATGCGTCAGCGAAACACAAAGCCGGACGCATCAATATACTTTTTGGTTATGACGCGTCGGCCACCGACGCTTGAACATTGTCAGACACGTGTGAGACACGTGTCGGCTTGTATGGAATGGACGCATCAACATGAAACGCGGACGCTTCCGAGGCTGTGAGGATCTTCCAACGACGCAGGAAGGTGACAAATTCGCAAAAGCACTTGGTCAAACGACATTTTGGTAATTTTCCCTTTTTAATATCATGATGCTTCTTTAATACTTTTTTTACCTGTTGTGAAACACATGAGAATAAGAGATTATGATGGTAGATTCAACGGTTGCTCTAATATTATGTTAGTTCTTATTTGAGTATAGTAAACTAATATTCTCTTTTAATTATTTTTATAACTATCAGGCGCGACAACGACCGTAATTGACGGTGGGGTGACTGAGGGTTTAAGAGAGAGAGGCGGTGTAGAAGACGACCATGACAACAGTTGGCATTCCGACCAAGTTAGACCAGATTCTGGTAAGATCCAAACCCATCTGCATGTTTCATTCTTTGTTAGCTCAGTTCAAAACGGGTCTTGAAGGGATCATATATGCTGATTCCGTGAACACAAGTGTTCCAGTAAAGGTACGGCTAGGTTCTAGGGAGCAGTACCGGCAAGGAAAACCAGGTGAAGATCCGGTAAGCAGATTGAAGCCTATACCGAAATCCAAACCAACAAAGCCACAAAACCTGTCAAGCTCTGTAACGACTGCTCGATCTCCCAACACACGATAACAACTTCCATAGCGTGAACATGAACATGTTGTTGCAGTTTCTCTTCCACAGCTTTGTTGATATTTGTTCATGTTGTTGTTTGATGATGATGATGGTTGAAGGAACGGGTGCGACAATGTCGGATGATGATGATGATCAAGTGGACAGGCGACGGTGATGCGAATTTGTTTGATGGGATGGGTTGCTTTTGTTTTGTTTTATACTTTTATGTATGGAGTTCATGTTTTGCACAAATGGAACATAAATGTTATCGAGTTTTGAACACGGTAATTATTTTGACCGCCTGCGCGCCGCGAAGCGCGCGCGAGGTTTAAATCCTAGTATCATAAAACAACAAAACACATTACTGGGAATGTGCATTTGAGAATAAAATTAAATTAAGAATAAAAAGAATAAATGGTACAAATGTAAAACATTAAATAGTTTTTCTCTCAACTCATTTATTATTATCTTTGACTAATTAATTAGTCATAAACACTATCATCCTCCACACTTAAATTTTTGCTTACACACATAAAAATTTATTCTACACGTTTTGAAATTTATCCTACATAGTAGGGGTGTGCAATAACCGAACCGTTAACCGAAGCCGAACCGAAAACCAACAAAACCGAACCGAAATTAACCGAAACCGAATTAACCGAAAGTCGGTTAACGGATAATTTTTTTTACCATCGGTTAACCGAAATTAACCGAACCGAACCGAAACATTTATTTTTTTTATATATTTCTAGCTTTTATACCTCTATTTCATGTTTTATACTTTCATTTCATGTAATAATACCTCTATTTCATTTATTTATGCCTTCATTTCATTTATTTATACCTTTATTTCATTTATTTATATCTCCATTTTATGTATCTAAACATCTATTCATGCATTTATACCCCCATTTCATTTATTTATACATTCATTTCATGTACTTATACATCTATTTCATGTATTTATATCTCCATTACATGTATTTCTAAGCGAAAAAATAGACCTTGTTTGAATTGGTTATTAACAAAAAATTAACCGAACCGACAAAATAACCGAATTAACCGAACCGATTAACCGATGACTTCGGTTACGGTTACGGATAATGCTAATAACCGAACCGAACCGTGCACACCCCTACTACATAGCTCGTAATTCATCCTACACACTTCGTAATTTATGCTACACTTTAAATTCTATATTTTTTCTTTTTTTGAAAAATATGTTTTTTTTTAAATAAGTTACAAATTTAATGTAGTTAGCTATTAAAAAGGAAGACTACCAATTAATGATCCATCTAAGTTTACCAATATACCCTTACACCAATATTAAGTGCAAAAATTAAATGAAGTAAAATGAAGCATTATTATTATTAGTTGAAATTTCTTATTTTTTCTTCTTACAAATTTTTTTTTGGGGAATTGGCCTGTAATAATGCTACATAGACCTTATTGGCTATTAATAATCTCACATCAGAATATTCCCCCCATCAGTCCCACCTTTCACTTGTTTTTCCTAGAATGGTCCCTCGTTTAAAAAAACTTAACGGAGTTAAGCTTTTTTTCCAAATTACAAACAGATTTTTTAAGGTTTTTGATCAGAACGATGATACGAGTCCATTGATGTCAAACTTACTTCGAAATGGTGCTCCAAGTGACTTGATTTTGGTTAATTGGAAATTTAAACACCCGAATTGAAGCGCCGTTTTCATCGTTTGGAGCACCGTGTCGAGGCAAGTTTTACATCAATGGACTCGTATCGTCATTCTAATCAAAAGCCCAAAAAAATCTGTTTGTAATTTGGAAAAAAGCTTAACTCCATTAAGTTTTTTAACGGGGGACCATTGTAGGAAAAATAGGTGAAAGGTGGGACTGGTGGAGGGAATATTCTGAGGTGAGGTTATTAATGGCCAATAAGGTTTAGGTGGGATTATTACAGGTCAATTTCTCAAATTTTTTTCTCATTTGAACTCTCCATTACTTACCCAATGTAATTAAGTATGTTAAATACCTAATATGAAATGTTTAATTCTAAGGTCTTTTTAAATTCAAATCAAACTAAAAAGTTTAATTTACAATTTTACTTAAACTAAAAATGATCAATATGAATGTTACAATTAATATACTTTGAAACTCGTATGCATCTTAACAACTCCCTGAAGAACCACCGGAAACCTAAACAAATTCGCCTCCTCTATCGAAACTTCCACGGATTGTAGATTCACATCTACAAAACATGTTGAAAATACGCTATTATTTTGCTGACATCCGGTGAAACATCCTCATCGTCTAGAGATCTCTCAATCTATCCCTGGAAAGGATAAAGTGCGAGTTTTGCACTATTGTACATTGCACGCTATATATCCATATGAGGTTGGATGTGTTGTCAGTTTGTATGTCTTACATGGATACGCAATATTATATTGTAGAATACATAATATAAAATTATATTTTATATATTTTATATTTTATAGTATAAAAAAGTGAAAATGAGATGAAATAAAAAGAATTAAAAAAAGAGAGATTTTAAGTGACATACATACTAGAATTGTCCTCAGGGGCGCAACTCAGTGGCTAGAGTGGGGGATCTGTTGCTTTTCCATACTGGCGGCGGTTCGATTCCGGGCCTACCCCATTCTACCCATTTGAGTTAGCTCATGCCCTCTCGCCTCTAAACGTTAGTCTCTGATGCGGGAGGTCGCTGCAAAACAGCCGAGGGGGACGCCCCCCACATCACCGGGACAGTGGTGGCGGGCCAGTTAACGTGACTGGTCTTCACGTTTTGCTTTTCCACATACTAGAATTAGTAACGATGATGGATCCATTTCGTGATGGGTTATGGGGGTCATATGATAGAATGACAAGCCTCTAATCAAGTGCCACATTAAGAATATATAATTAATTGATAGAATAAATGTTGATTTCTTTTGTCATGAAAATGATTTTGTGATAAATAATATGTTGAAAAAAATGAAACAAGTGATGTGTTGGTTCAACGGTGATGATGTTAAGTTTGGGTAGGGTTGAAGCCGTAGTTTGAGTGTCTTTCAAATGTCGATTCTTTGATACGATAAAATGTTATATCACCTCTTTTAAAGAAAAGTAAATATTAAGAGAGACAAATTTTTTTTTATTTAAAGAAAAGTATATATTAAGAGAGACAATTTTTTTTTTATTTAAAGAAAAGTATATATTAAGAGAGACAAATTTTTTTATAGTAATACTTATCAGGAAAATTTGCGTCGTGAGCAACAAGGATTAACACACTAAAAGAATAAACGACATCACACGAGCGAGCGGGATGAAAGAAAGACAATAGGTGTCTAGTCAAATAATGAAATAGTTCATTTGATACGTGTTAGAAGTGGATATGTTGAAGTATTTAGTCAAAATGTTTGAAGTAAGTGATAAAAAATTCATAATCAAGATAGGGTTACATTTGATCAAATGAAAGGATTAGATACATCAGTCCATTCTCAAAGATGTTAGTTGCTTTAATAATTTAAAATGTATTATTTGGTAATATATTCATAGTTATCTTCCATAACCATATAATATTATAATTCTTTTTTTGTTTCTTCCAAATTTTAATATCTCTCTTTCATGTCTAATAATTTAAACAATAGGTATGATTTGTGTAAATGGAATGTATCCCCCGTATTATTATAGTCATACAAAGAACATATATCCCATCAACATATTTAAGTTGTTAGCTACAGTAAATATCAACTCTAACCCACATATACTTAAAAAAGTGTTAACATTAGTACACTCTTCCCCTTTATTTCTCTCTCTACATAAATATATAGAAAGATAGAGTGAAAAAGGCTGGATAAAAAAGATTTAGGGGTGTGTGAATAAGATGACCCACTTAAAATTATATAACACGAACATAAACTCATTTATCTAAACATGTTCGATGGGTTAACGAGTAGTGATAAAGTTGTAATCATGTTAATTGGGTTGGTAGGTTGTAGGAAATATGTTAAACGTGTTAGTGAGGTTTTTTTGTTTAACTAGACAGGTTGGTAGATCAACGTGTTTAAAAAAACATGTTAAACAAGTCAGGACGAACACGTCCCGTTCAATTAAACAAGTTAACCCGAAAATGATCCATTTATTAAGCTGGTCAATTATGACAACCCGAAATCTAATCATTTTTGTATCTTGTACATGTGTTTTGGGTCATGTTGGAAATTATTACTGCTAGTTTCACATCATCCTAAGAAGTGTCGCGTCCCAAGGTAGAAAAAACCACATAAATTAAAAAAAGGGGGGGAAATAAGCTACCTCTTAGACCACCCGTAGTGGGCGTCATTTTTGTCAAAATTGGCCATCAAAAACGCCCCATTCCGCCCCCACCCCCCCCCACGGCGTTATTGGGCGTGTTTTCGCCTGAAACTTGTTTTGGCGTTTTTTGAATAACGCTGAACGGGCAAAATGGTGACCAATGGGGACGAGGGGTAACAGCTAGTTGGCAACGGCTAGCTTTTATTTTTATTTTTTTTTTCTTTTTTAACATCTCACCCATATATATATATATATATATATATATATATATATATATACACACACACACACACTTCTACAATTTTTAAAACCAAAACTCTCATACACTCTCATACAATACTACCATTTTATAAAAAACATGGATTCCCGTAGTTCCTCGTCCATCGTGAATTATTACTATAGAGAGTTTTTTTGCGGATGGCGGTGAATCCACCGATGAGGAGGTCGAGCAAGAGGCGGTTACCAGTGCTTGTCAACTAGCGGTGAGATATGTGAAGCATTGTCGCCGGCCCGAACGTGAAATGATTGGAATTTAATGAAGTATTTTAAGTTTTTAATTAAAAAAATAATAATTGTGTAATGATTGGAAGGGGCGTTATCAGTGTTGTAAGAATCGTTAGGCGCTAGTCGGGCGGTGGGGTACCGACTATCGATTAATCGGGATTAATAGGGATTAATCGAAATTAATCGGATTGAGATTTTTATATGTAATTTTTAGTTACATATATATACACATTTTTATATGTAGTTTTTTAAAAGTTGACATATTTTAACCCCTCATTAACCCATTTTTTAAAGTAATTGGAAGGAATTTATATGGTTTGGTCAAAATTTGGCCAGCATCTAGCCAAAATTTGGCCAGAATAGGACCGCCATTGACTGCCTAGCTATTAATCGATGAACCTCCGGCTAGTGATTAATCGGCGACTAATCGGAGACTAGTCGGGATTTTTACAACCATGGGCGTTATTGGGCATTATTACCATTACGCCAGTTTTGCAATAATGCCCAATAATACCCTCACGCTGACTGGATTACCACATGGCAGAAAACACCCATGGGTGGGGACATTATTTATCTAACGACTACGGATGGTCTTATTCTCAAGTAAAAAACTTTTGATTATTTATATTAAGACTTCTTTATTTAGTTGTTTGTATTGGTTATTTATCCTTCTATATTTGTTAGGCTAGAGGTTGTGGGCTAACGTCCCACAACACGACATCCACTAACGAGATAACACACCCTCCTTTTTTTATTTTTTTTATTTAATTATTAGTTAAATCATAATGTGATAGTCAAAGTGTAGGTTAGTGAAACTTCATCGTCTATGTGATGTGACGTTATGTTAATCCATAACACATAGCCTTATGGAATAATATTATGTAAACCCGAAGGAATGACATCATGTAAACCCGAAGTCGAAAGTATAAATTGGGTTAACGAAGGATCCAATTTTAAAGTTTAGTTTTAGGCCTTCAAACTTGTTTGAGTTGCAATTCAAAACAAGGCTATTGTTTATAAAAATATAAAACTTTTATCTTATATAATTACAAAAATATAAAAAAACTTTTATCTTATATAATAAATACATAACTACAAAGTCCATTTTTCCTACAAAGTGTAGAAAGTCATAAAACACACTCAAAACCCACAAATAACATAGTGAAGATTACTAAAACATCATATTAGTGGGTTTTGTGTTGTGTTTTTTATGATAAGGCTTTGATTATCGAATGACTAACATTAGTGTGTTTTATATTGATTATCAAGTTGTTTTTTATATTCATAGTTGTACGATGGTGTGTTTGAAGTTTTTAAGGACTGCTAGGGTTTGGATATTGTGTTTTAGTGATCTTCACTATGTTATTTGTGGGTTTTGAGTGTGTTTTATGACTTTGTACACTTTGTAGGAAAAATGGACTTTGTAGCCGAACCTCACCCATATATACCCTAACTACATAATAAATATTATTATTATTATTATTATTATTATTATTCATAAAATTACGATAAATATTGTTAATGGAGACGAGTTTAACTTACAAATATAAATGTAGAACTTAAAACATGAGTTTCAACTTTAGTATACTTAAGGGTGAAGGGAGTGGAGCAGCAAACTTATCGGCAAAGGTGTTTGCCGAGCGACAACACCGCCGCCGGCCACCTTTGCCGCGCGGTAAAACATGGAAATCGGCAGGTGGTCACCGATCGACAAAGTGAGGTCTTTTTGACCGTTGTAATGATTGGAGCCTTGTTTTGTGTGTAACGGCAATATAGCCGGCTGTTGATGGGCGGCGTCGGTGCGGCGGCGATGGGCGGAGCCACGGCGGCTGATGATGCTGATGATGATTGGTAAGGCGGCTGATGATGCTGCGTTGGGGGAGGGTGGTGGTGAACAGGAGGTGGTGGAACCGGTGGTGGTGGTGGCGAGTGGTGATGGAGGTGGAACCGGTGGTGGTGGAGGTGATAAGGGTGGGTTGATTTTGAGGGTGGTGGTGGTGGTAGAACCGGTGGTGGTGGTGGTGGTGAAGGGGTGTTTAAAGATAAAAAAATAAAAAAAGAATAAAAAAAAGTTTGCCACTTTCAAGTGTCTACACCACTGCCAACACTTTTCACCAAAGTTTAAACTTTTCACACTTACTGACATGGCACACTCTGACTGGTCCATTTTAAAGTTTGCCACTTTCACCTGTTTAACCACTCCCTTCACCCTAAATTAATCAAGTCAAGGTTAAGAAGCTCCAACTAAACATAACTCATTTACACACTATTTCTCCATTGCTGTCGTCGTACATTTCAATTTTCTAATAATATTTCGAATAAAGCCTTGACTCGATACTTTCACTAGAACTTTCTAACATGTCAATAATGGCACATGCTCCATCATAACGATGACTCATGCAAATTTTGCCTCATTTAGTAATCCATCACCATCACAATATAAAAAACTAACTAAAAATAGTGTCCACTGTAAAAAAATATTAATGTACTTTTTAACTATATACTTAAATAAATGACTCATCAATTATATTACGTGTATATTTCCAGTGGCGGACTCAGGATTTTTTTTCCAATGGAGTCTATTTTTTTCGGTGTTCAAAATTTTCGTAACAAAACGTTAAAATTTTCTAGTCGGTCCTCGTTCGGGTCGGATCTGAGCGAGGTTTGAACTATATTTAAAAAAAAAGAAAAAACAGGCTATACAAAGATTAACCCATGACCTCTTGTTGTTAAAGAGGAAGGTTTACCACTACACCAACTTTCCTTTTCTTTTTATGGTGTCCACCTAATTATATTTATGGGGTCCTTATAAAATTTAATATACCGGATCTACTAATTTTTTAAAAACCATTGGGGTCCGCAGACCCCGACCTGTTCAGTGTGTGTCCGGCCCTGTATATTCCTATATCTATATGAATGATACAAAATGTATTTTTTTTATATAAAACGTTAACAAATACGAGCAATTTGAGATGAGAAAAAAATACCCAAGTAATAGATCTTTCATTATAATATACTATAATATAATATAGCATACGATTACATGAATATTTATTATGCGTATAATTATATAAGAATGAACTAAATAATATATATTATCTGTTATAAACAAAGTTATATCTATATCTCTAATAAAGCAAACCATTGGGGGACACATGTCACCCAATGGTGTAAGCCAACTAAGCATCCATATAGGCAATGATGTGGCATATGTCAAATTGGAGGACATGTGACATAGCTCTGGTTTGAGAATTGGAGAGGCTTCTTATGTACGTTTTCTATTACACCGAAACCTTCATTCTAACATTTAACCCTAATTATCATTCTCTCTCTCTCTCTCAATCTTCACTGGCAATCTAAACCCAAACCCTAGATCAAAATTCGTGTGCCTCTTTATCTCTCCCAATCGTCTGCGAACAATCTTCAATCTATCTTCAAATCGCAATCCTCACCTGTTTCATGGTTCCATCGTAAGTTTTCTTCACCATCGCCATCGTCCTACGTTGTTTCTTGATTCCATTGCAAGAGGTAACGTTTATACTTCAATTTTATTCCTCTGTTGAGTAGAATTATTAGATTTTTTCTTAATCGATCGTCTGAATGTTTATATATGTGATTTGTTTCCTTGAAAGCATTCTTGGATTCCGTCATTATTTCAGTTCGCAATACCGACCAGAAATGGCGAACCACTGATTTTGTATTTATTTTGCTTGATTTTTTATATTAGTGTGTTTCAGTTTTAGGATTTTGAAGCTATGATTAAATTGGATTTTGATATTACCTGGTTAGTGATCGGAAAGATTATTTTTATTCCCTTTTCATCTCAAATCAGCCAAATTTTATGGGCTTTTTTTTTTTCAAAATTCAAAGCAAACACCATCAATACCTTGACATGTATAAATGTGTTTTCATTTGCCTTTATTTTTATACAATTGTATTTTTTGTCGCAATGATACATCTCACAATTCAGAAAATTTGTAGATTTATAAGAATTCTATAGTAAATCTTGCACTAAATACCAAAATTTAATAAATGTCGTATTTGGTTATCTTTGTTTTTATAATGTCAGGATGGTGAGCACCCAAGCAATGAAGCTGGACTGAGTGACGGAGTTGATAATTTTGATCAAGGAGATCAAAGTGCAAGCGAGGATTCTCGTGAAGTGGTAGATGAGAGTGATTCTTCAGAAGATGAGGTCTGTTATGATACTTTTCAGTTTCAGTTTCTACTTTGGTAGACATATGTAAAGTATTTAGGATATGTAATTTTATTTATTGTTGTTTCTGGCGGTTTATGAGCTACGGCATATTTGCTCACAAGAAATTTGATTATATGGCTAAAATATTGTACTATCATTAATTATAAGTTGATTCTTATTATTTTTTAATATGTAGCTTCTCTCGAGCAAACATTTGTTTACATCTGTGGATGCTAAAGTGCCACCATCACCAACGGCTACAGACCTTTATCACAGCTACATGGCTGATTCTGGTAATCTTCTTAGCAACCTCTTCCTACATTGTAGAATTTGTAATGTGTAATGATTGGAGCAACAAATACTTGAATTAGGGTCTTAGTTAACATTTTTTTTTAACAGCAAAGATTATACTATATTACTCCTCACCCCAAGAATTGAAATTGGGTCACTCCACAAGAGGAAAACCATCTTGACCACTAGGCCACATGCCTAAGTTACCTTAGTTAACAATTGCATTGCTAATACAGTGTCTTTTAAATGCAGTTTTTATGCTAATTTCACCCATGTCTGTAGAGCTTTAGAAAGGGCATTTACAAAACCTTTAGGAGCTCTAAAGATTCTATACATTGGAATACACTTGGGATGACTGTTGACCCATTTGGCCCGTTAAGTGATAATGCAAACCTCCATGAGATATATTGTAAAATTATGAATTTTTATCTTTGATTTCGTCATTTTCATACTGCCAACTTTTTTATTTTTTTCAGTAGTTATTGCTCATTCGACATAGAATAAGCATAATCAGTTTATTATATTTGCTTCGATTGCTTAGTACAGATTTGAGGTCAATTGACAGTATGTTGAAGTTTTATTTATATTAATTGTTTTATTTCTTGGTTCAATTTGGTTACCAACAACAGCTGGTTCTTGGAATGACGTCTGATGCCGGTCATATGCCTTTTAGAAACTCTCTTGATAGAAGTTTAGATGTGGAGCCTTTGTTATGCACATATTATTGGCCCATAGCATGGCAGCCAAACTATATCATCATTATTTCCAAGCAATTAACCAACTCAGAGTCAATTTTTAAGTTTTAGTTGAACATTTTAAATTTGGTAAGTTGACTTATTGGGTGGTATGTGTGTGGCTCAATTGGACTAACTGTTTACGCTTACATGTATCAACCGCTAACAGATAGTGAAGTTGATTGTTTGTGAAGGGGCCGAAGCAAAGGTTTTTAAATGAGCTTATCTAATGCAGGTTAGCAAATGAAATTGTAACGATCTTGCTATTAACATAGTTAAATGATTCTTAGCTGATGTAGCTACATTTTAATGGCAGGGGCTGGCGTTGGATATTCCGAAATATATAAACAACTTTATTGCTGTTAAAGTGGAAGAACAGAGACAGAAATCTTTGGATTTGGTAAGCCATTTTGACTTAGAATTAAGTTGAGTTGGAAATCAAGTTCTTCGATTAGATATTATGGAGTGACTTATTATTTTATAAAAAAATAGAATGATAGTTGATTCAGGTCTTAATTTTATGTATTGTACTTCAGATAAATAGCATGAAGGACATGTCTTAATCTTCATGCTTCAAAGGACGCTACGATAAACAATGATGGGAAGAATGTCGTACCAGATGTTTGGCAAGTTCTTGATCAAATAAAAGAATTCTCGGATAAAGTTCACAATGGTTCCTGGGTAGTTATCTATTTTATCAGCTATTTTTGTCAATAACTATTATCTAGGTACATATATAATATTGTACTGTTTGTGAAGTCAAATTATTGTTGTAGCGACATTCCTGGATTCTGATCCTTTATGGGATGCTCTATATATCCAACCGTTTCAACTTGCACTGCCACCAGTAGCTAACTCCGCTTGCTGGTTGGATGTCTAATCCTCCAACTGTATATCATCCAGTGGTTTTTGGTAGTGCAATTGGTCTCGGTAGTTCATCTATTTCAGGTAATCTAAATAATTGTCTATGCCATTTTCCTGTTGACCTGTTTGGCCTTTTTTATTCATTCGCAGTTGCTTTGAAGTATCCAAGAACTCCAACAAATCCTTCTTTTGATTACTCATTGTTGATTCTGATAATATAAGCTACAAAACAAGGATCATGGGAATAATTGATGTGGTTATTTCATTTTATTTTATTGCTACAAGTTATAACACCATTTCACTTATTATTGTTAACTTTGATGTATTTCTTGCTAAAAAAACAGGCTGGTCACAATCAAACCTTAATGCTTCTAATGACTTGCCAAAAGTCGTTGGTCACTTATTGTTTTACGACAAATGTATAGGCTATTCAGGGCCGGCCCTTAGGGTGGGCAACCCGCACCCCCCGCCGAGGCCCGTTTTTCCTTAGGGCTTTTTTACCCTTGGTACCCGGTCCGATTCTTGGTATTTTCTTAATTTTTTAGTTTTTTGTAGTGTATTTTGTAAGTACGATTTATTTCTAAAACAAGGACAAATTGATGTGTTGGTTCATTGGTTTAGCAATTACTTTTACATTTAATGGTCTAATTGTGGTTGAGTTTGGCTGCTACTTCCAAGGACAAAGTGAAGTTTACTGATGGAACGTGTTGATGCTTAACCTAAGGAGCTTCCGCAAAGTAAACAAAAGCGTAGAGAGGGTGGCAAATGAAAATGTAAGTTACAATTTCTATCATAATACATGTTATTTTCCTTATTTATATAGATTTTTATTAAGGATAGTTCATATGCAATTTTTATTTTGATATATATATTATCTTTTGTATGGTGTAGGTTCAAGGGCTTATGACCCATTTGGTATGTTCAGTAACAGTATTCATTTGATCCAGAGCATATTCGAAATGCCACAAGAAAAATGGGTAGAACCGGTCAAATGGGGTAAATATCATCCAAAGTGTATTAAAAAATTTTCAAATGCATAAAAGCCTTAACAACCAATTCATTAAAAAAATTACAGATTATGGTTTGTAATAATATAGATTTTGCAATCACAATTAGCACATTAATTATTATTTAGATAATTAAAAAAAGAATGATATACAAAGTGATGTGGGTTGGCCCCACCAACCCATTTTGACCCATTATTCAATCTACGAGACCTACCCATTTGTCGACCTCTACATGGTTTAATCGGTAAAGATGTAAGTTACTTGGTGAAAGAGATATGTATGCAGATTTTCAATTGGGTGCGGCTCTTGGTTTTGTTAGTTGGGAAAAGCGTAGTTGATTGGCTTCACATGGTAAATAACTGGTCAACTGGAGTACAATCAGAAGTGTTGACAATAGTGATGTTTGCGGCTATGTGCCATATTTCAATAGTTTTTTTGTTTTTTTTTTCTTCTAATGTATGCATTTTGTGACAACCCGACTTTCCAAGGTCTTTCCCGACACGTTACTTGTCTTAAAGCTGTGTTTTCATGATCTGTTGCGTTGTAATATGTGCACCTTACTAGATGATGTATAAATTGTTTTACTGATTGGTTAATTTCCGAATTACTGTTTGATTAATTAAATTGCTAAAGTTATAACACATTACATACCACTTGACGAAACCTATCACTCGACGAAACTTAGAGTTTTGCCACCATCATCATGACGAAACCCTTGGGGGTTTCGTCGAACTGGGGAAGTTTCGTCGGAGTGGGCTTCGGCCCAAGGAGGTTTTGCCGGCCCAACTTCTTTCAAGATATAACTACTGGTCAGTTACGTAAACACAGTTTGGAAACCCTAGAACTCTCTCCCCTTCTGTGCGACGGCAATCATCATTCATCTCCCCTCTCATAGTTATTTCCAATCTCATCTTGCAACCGGTAAGTACGCTATTACATTACCCGACTTGATTGCTTGGCTTGTTATCGATGATGGTTATGTGTTGTCTGTGATTTATGTTGAATGTGGAGTTTGGTTTGGGAATCCGTAATCAGATGTTGTGATGAATATGGCTTTAATATCTTAACGACTAAACTGATAGATTGGATCATGTATGTTACAAATTCGATGTCCTGTGCTGTCTCATGATCACCGCACAAATGTGTATACGATTGTTAGATGTATGATAAGGGTTTTGATTGATGAAATTATGATGATTGGGATCTTGTGATAATAAGGGTTTTGTTAGTTATTGATTAATCAGTTAGATGAAAACAAGTATGTCACGTCATCTATTACGTATGTTCTTGGCTCGATTTAATTAGAAACTGTCAAATTGCTGATGATGGCAATCGAGTGATTTGGGTTTTTCAGTAACGTGTTACGGCTGTGAAACTTGGAACAGTTATGCTTGACGACGAAACTCATTGGAGTTTCGCCACACACATGGACGACGAAACTCATTGGAGTTTCGCCACACTTGGTCGACGAAACCCTTGGGAGTTTCGTCGGTTGAGGTTTCGTCGCCCAGTACCTGGTTCACAACAGATTGTGTTTTGTCATATGTATGGAACCTGGATGATTGTTACCCGTTTATTAATGAAGTTGATCATGATTAGGAAACATATATTTGCATAAGAAACACACGTGTGATCTGTGAACTTAATCGAGTTAATACCATCATCAAAACAAAACGTTGAACTGTTTTAAACACACATCTGGTAACTAAACGCGTTAACAAAACTTTGAACTCACCAGTGTCGTCTGACACACTTGTCTGCATGCTTGCAGGTCGTTAGATTTCTTGACATGGACTTGCTATCTGGGAGTGCTGGAGTGGTCATGGATCGAGGCTCTTGGATATATATTTGATACATTGGTTTTGAACACTTATTATGAAACAGTTGTTTAACAATTCACTATATGCTTCCGCTGAACATTTTCTTTGGTTTAAACTTATGATTTGGATTTATATTTGGCAATTAATGAAATGTTTTATGTAAATTCTTTGCGTGGTTCAATGTGATTGGTGGCTTGGATCCTGGTACGTCACACATCCAGCGGTGTTCCCGCATGTGGTATTTTGGGGGTGTGACAGTTTGGTATCAGAGCCACTGGTTATAGTGAACTAGTTTTTAAAACATTTTTATAAAACCAGACTATAACCGAACACCTTCGAAAATCGACCATGACACTCAGCTCCAGATTGCAAGGTTCGTCTCCTGTTTATTTTATGCATTAGTTGTTTAGTAGTCACACACTCACAGCTTGCATGAAACTACATACTAGATACTATGGTGATATGATAGTGTGACACCACTCTTTGACTACTATGATTCTTAGTCCTGTCATACCTTCTGTTTGCTATTTGAATGCGGGGGAAACTTTTAACGCAAGTTAAGAGGCAATGAGATTAGCATGCAAATTGCCTTATTATTATGGGTGCACACATAATAATAACGTGAGGTGCATGTAAGTCCCAGTGAGGCTTAACGAGTGTTAGAAGGGTTCCACTCTATGGTGTGTAAGCTTGGTAGTTGTAAATATCAATGTGAGACTTGACTCTTACCTCATCTCGACTCCTAAATCTGTTCTCTCTCCATATATAGAATCATGAGTGGACGAGGACACGGACGTGGCAACATCAACATGACCCAAGCTGAGCTGACAAACTTAATCAACACACGTGTGGCTGAGGCTTTGGCAGCCTACCAAGCTGGTACGAAATGTGCCAAACACTCTTTAATCTTGTGTCGCGTACACGACTCTTACCCATGTAATGTGTTTTCTTTCATCCAATAGGTCAGCAAAACCAAAACAATCCACCTGCTTGTACGTTCAAGATGTTCATGGATTGTAAGCCACAGACCTTCAATGGGACTGAAGGGGCTGTAGGACTCCTGCGATGGTTTGAGAAGGCAGAGTCCGTATTTGCTATGTGTAACTGTCCTGCTGGGGACAGAGTGAAGTATGCTACGGGCACACTCGAGGATGGTGCCCTGACATGGTGGAATGCCCAGGTTCAGCTGTTGGGTATCGAGGCAGGGAACACCACTACTTGGGACGACTTTAAGGAATTGATCAGGGAGGAGTATTGTCCTCGTGATGAGATCCAGAAATTGGAGAACGAGTATTATGACCTGAAAATGGTGGGATCTGAGATTGAAGCATACGTGAAGCGGTCGTATGAGTTGGCTGACATGTGCCTGAATTTGTCCCGACCTATGTCTCGAAGAATTGAGTTGTTCATCAAAGGATTACCTCCACGAGTGAAGGGTTTGGTTACTGCAGCAAATCTTAACAACTTGACACAGATTGTCCGTTTGGCTCACAAGATCGTTGATCAGGAGGTGGAGAGTAATTCACTACCACCACGTGTTTCTGCCACTGCTACTACTGCCGCTACTACAGCCACTACCCCCGCCACTGACAGCAAGCGTAAGTGGAACGATGTGGACAAGGCGTCAAATTCGGTGCAGTCACAGAAAAGGCCGGACACCGGCAGGAATCGTAGCTTCAGCCAGTCGTCTTCGGTGAATCAGAATCAGGGCTCTTATGTTGGGAAGAAGCCGCAGTGCAACAAGTGTGGCTATTATCATTATGGGCAGTGCGTCCGGGCTTGCCGTAGGTGCGAGAAAGTGGGCCATGAGGCCAAAGACTGTAGAGCTCCACAGCCAAAGCAGCAGTAACAGTAAAATCAGCAGTATCAGAGACAGCAAAGGCAGCAACCCCATCAAGATCAGGGTTTCAAGAAAGGGTGTTATCAGTGTGGGGATGAGGGCCACTTTAAGCGGGATTGCCCTCAATTGAATCAGAACGCCAACGACAACAACCGCCAGAATAACAACGGCAATGCTGGAAACAACAACAACAACGGCAACAATGGGGGCAACGATGCTCGTGGAAGGGTATTCACGATCGGGGCTGGGGATGCTAGGAACGACGACAATGTCGTGACTGGTACGTTTTCTGTGAACAACCTTATTGCTTCTGTGTTATTTGATTCCGGTGTCGATTGGAGTTATGTGCCCCTAGAGTTTAGTCAGTGACTAGGGTTAACTCCCACACCTTTAGAAGTTAAGCAAGTAGTAGAATTAGCTGATGGTAAAACGATAGAAGCTTCGCATGTTCATTTTGGGTGTAAACTAGATCTCGTGGGTCAAGTGTTTGATATTGATCTTCTTCCTGTTACCCTCGGTAGTTTTGATATAGTAATTGGTATGGATTGGCTGTCTAAGCACCAAGCTGAGATTCTGTATAAGGAAAAGATTGTGCGCATCCCTATCCCTGATGGAGAGCCATTGTTGGTTCAGGGGCATCGCAGTGGTGCGATGGTTGGTATTATCTCGGCTATGCAAGCACATAAATGTCTACGAAAGGGGTATCCTGCAATTCTGGCACTAGTTACTAATACTCCGTCTGAAGAGAGAAAGCTCGAGGATCTGCCAG
This sequence comes from Helianthus tuberosus, assembly GCA_030545235.1. Classification (NCBI taxonomy): domain Eukaryota; kingdom Viridiplantae; phylum Streptophyta; class Magnoliopsida; order Asterales; family Asteraceae; genus Helianthus; species Helianthus tuberosus. The sequence goes on from CM060369.1 coordinate 199,324,247, forward strand.
TTGTATGTGAATTTGCTGATGTATTTCCTGAGGAACTTCCAGGTTTACCTCCTCACCGTCAAGTAGAATTTCAGATCGATCTTGCACCAGGAGCAGCTCCAATCACTCGAGCTCCTTACCGATTAGCACCTGGAGAGTTGCAGGAACTGTCTAATCAACTGCAAGAGTTACTGGACAGGGGCTTCATTCGACCCAGTTCTTCGCCTTGGGGAGCTCCAGTGTTGTTTGTAAAGAAGAAAGACGGGTCCTTCCGCATGTGCATTGATTATCGGGAACTCAACAAAGTGACTATCAAGAACCGCTACCCATTGCCACGCATCGACGACTTGTTTGACCAGTTGCAAGGGTCAAGCTTTTATTCGAAGATCGACTTAAGATCAGGCTATCATCAGGTGAGAGTCCGAGAGGAGGATGTTCCATAAACGGCTTTTCGAACGCGTTATGGGCACTATGAGTTTTTGGTTATGCCGTTTGGATTGACGAATGCGCCAGCGATCTTCATGGATCTCATGAACCGTGTATGTAAACCGTATCTTGACGATTTCGTTATAGTATTCATCGACGACATTTTGATCTACTCGAAGAGCAGGGAGGATCACGAGCGGCACTTGCGACTTATCTTGGAACTCCTGAGGAAGGAGCAACTCTATGCGAAGTTTTCTAAGTGTGACTTCTGGATTCGGGAGGTACACTTTCTTGGGCACATTGTTAATGAATTGGGGATACACGTGGATCCTGCGAAAGTTGATGCTGTTAGAAATTGGGCGGCACCAAAGAATCCTTCGGAGGTACGACAATTTCTTGGTCTCACTGGGTATTATCGAAGATTTATCAAAGACTTTTCGAAGATCGCACAACCCCTTACTTCATTGACACAGAAAAGCATTGTATACGTTTGGGGAACGAAACAAGAAGAGGCTTTCCAACTATTGAAACAGAAACTCTGCAGTGCGTCAATTTTGTCTTTACCTGAAGGTACCGAAGATTTCGCAGTATACTGTGATGCATCTATTCTGGGTCTCGGCTGTGTACTGATGCAACGCAACAAGGTGATAGCTTATGCCTCTCGACAGTTGAAGGTTCACGAGAGGAATTATACGACACACGACCTGGAATTGGGGGCGGTGGTTTTCGCATTGAAAATCTGGAGGCATTACGTGTACGGTACTAAGTGCACTATTTATACCGACCACAGGAGTCTTCAGCACATTTTCGATCAGAAGGATTTGAATATGAGACAGCGTCGCTGGGTTGAACTTTTAAACGATTATGACTGTGCAATCAAGTATCATCCGGGTAAGGCCAACGTTGTAGCTGACGCACTTAGCAGAAAGGAATCAAAACCCAAGCGTGTTCGCGCTTTGCAGCTCACTATTCATTCTAACTTGCCTGACCAGATCCGTTCGGCTCAGGACGGGGCATTGAAGGAAGAAAATTATGAAGCTGAGTATTTACGGGGTATGGAGAAACGACTCGAGAAAAGGTCATATGGCATTTACTACTTCATGGAGCGGATATGGATTCCGTTGTTTGGTAACCTTAGAGAACTTGTGATGGACGAAGCGCACAAGTCTCGGTACTCTGTTCACCCAGGCTCGGATAAGATGTATCAGGACCTCAAAATCCTGTATTGGTGGCCTAAGATGAAAGCTCACATCGCAACTTATGTGAGTAAATGTTTAACCTGCTCGAAAGTTAAAGTGGAATACCAGAAGCCGTCTGGATTACTACAACAGCCAGAAATACCCATGTGGAAATGGGAGCAAATCGCAATGGATTTTGTTACCGGGCTACCAAGGACTCAAAGCGGGAATGACACAATATGGGTAATCGTTGATCGCCTCACGAAGTCGGCGCACTTTCTGGCAATCAAGGAAACAGATAAGTTCTCACAACTAGCTGCGGTCTATCTTAAGGAAGTGGTTTCTAGGCACGGGGTGCCGACATCTATTATTTCTGACCGTGACCCACGTTTCATCTCAGATTTGTGGCAGTCGATGCACAAATCATTCGGCTCGCGTCTTGATATGAGCACTGCTTATCACCCGCAGACGGATGGTCAAAGCGAGCGAACCATCCAGACACTCGAAGATATGCTGCGGGCGTGCGTAATTGACTTTGGCAAGGGTTGGGAGAAACACTTGCTTCTGATAGAGTTTTCGTATAACAATAGTTACCATACCAGTATTAAGGCAGCCCCATTCGAAGCATTATACGGACGAAAGTGTCGTTCACCTCTATGTTGGGCTGAAGTGGGTGACAGCCAGGTCACAGGCCCCGAACTTGTGTTGGAAACTTCAGAAAAGATCGTTCAGATCAGGAATCGCATGGCGGTAGCGCGCGACCGTCAGAAAAGCTACGCTGATAAGCGTACGAAACCTTTGGAATTCGAAGTCAACGATCGTGTTATGTTGAAGGTCTCACCCTGGAAAGGCGTGGTGCGTTTTGGGAAACGCGGCAAGCTAAATCCTCGTTATGTAGGGTCATTCAAAATTCTGGAGCGAATTGGTAAAGTGGCCTACAAATTGGAGTTACCTGCTGAATTAGGTAACGTTCATGATGTTTTCCACGTATCGCAACTCAAGAAGTGTTTATCGGATGAAACACTGGTTGTACCGTTTCAAGAACTGAAGATTGATGACAAGCTGCAATTTGTTGAGGAACCAATAGAAATCATGGACCGGGAGGTCAAAGTTCGTAAGCACAGCCGTATTCCAATTGTGAGAGTTCGTTGGAACTCACGACATGGACCGGAGTTCACGTGGGAACGTGAAGACCAGATGAAGCTTAAGTATCCACATTTGTTTCCTAACGACAAGTCCAAGTCAGGCAAATCTAAGTCTGCTACAACTAGTGAATTTCGGGACGAAATCCCCATTCAAGTTGGGGATGATGTGGTACCCGCGGAAAACCCACAGTCAACCTGAGTTACCGCTTTGTTGTTTTGGGGTTACTTGTCAAATTTCGGGACGAAATTTCTTTCAAGTTGGGGATGATGTGACAACCCGACTTTCCAAGGTCTTTCCCGACACGTTACTTGTCTTAAAGCTGTGTTTTCATGATCTGTTGCGTTGTAATATGTGCACCTTACTAGATGATGTATAAACTGTTTTACTGATTGGTTAATTGCCGAATTACTGTTTGATTAATTAAATTGCTAAAGTTATAACACATTACATACCACTTGACGAAACCTATCACTCGACGAAACTTAGAGTTTCGCCACCATCATCATGACGAAACCCTTGGGGGTTTCGTCGAACTGGGGAAGTTTCGTCGGAGTGGGCTTCGACCCAAGGAGGTTTTGCCGGCCCAACTTCTTTCAAGATATAACTACTGGTCAGTTACGTAAACACAGTTTGGAAACCCTAGAACTCTCTCCCCTTCTGTGCGACGGCAATCATCATTCATCTCCCCTCTCATAGTTATTTCCAATCTCATCTTGCAACCGGTAAGTACGCTATTAGATTACCCGACTTGATTGCTTGGCTTGTTATCGATGATGGTTATGTGTTGTCTGTGATTTATGTTGAATGTGGAGTTTGGTTTGGGAATCCGTAATCAGATGTTGTGATGAATAGGGCTTTAATATCTTAACGACTAAACCGATAGATTGGATCATGTATGTTACAAATTCGATGTCCTGTGTTGTCTCATGATCACCGCACAAATGTGTATACGATTGTTAGATGTATGATAAGGGTTTTGATTGATGAAATTATGATGATTGGGATCTTGTGATAATAAGGGTTTTTTTAGTTATTGATTAATCAGTTAGATGAAAACAAGTATGTCACGTCATCTATTACGTATGTTCTTGGCTTGATTTAATTAGAAACTGTCAAATTGCTGATTATGGCAATCGAGTGATTAGGGTTTTTCAGTAACGTGTTACGGCTGTGAAACTTGGAACAGTTATGCTTGACGATGAAACTCATTGGAGTTTGCCACACACATGGACGACGAAACTCATTGGAGTTTCGCCACACTTGGTCGATGAAACCCTTGGGAGTTTCGTCGGTTGAGGTTTCGTCACCCAGTACCTGGTTCACAACAGATTGTGTTTTGTCATATGTATGGAACCTGGATGATTGTTACCCGTTTATTAATGAAGTTGACCATGATTAGGAAACATATATTTGCATAAGAAACACACGTGTTGTTAGTGCATGCGTCTGTCGACTCCGTCTTGTATCGAGTCTTGTATTTAGATTGTTAGATCAGGGCACGTAGTTCGAGTTAGCAAGGTATTTCGCTTCAAATGAAGTAATTTCGCTTGAAAGGAACATGTGCAGTTTTAAGCGAAATCATCTTTGTTAATTTCGCTTGAACTGACATGTTGTCACTTTCAAGCGAAATCAGAACACTATATATATGTGTGTTAGTTCGAGCGAAATCAGAGATTAAGAATTATTCCGGTCAGAGCAACGAAGTGCTGCCGAAGTGTCGTCTCGCTGTATTTTGCATTCTAATCAATAATACGACAGTTTAAAGTGATATTCTAGCTGAATTGACCTTAGAATGTCTGTTTCTGCCTTTCATTCTGAGTAAAACTCTTCTGATCGACTCGTTCGGGTCTGAAAACGATCCTACAAGTGGTATCAGAGCTCAGGAGGAAGAGTTCATACGAATTCAGCTGCAAATTCTGATTTCTACACTTTCTTTTTCAAAATTAAAAAGTTTTCACGGTTAAAATCAGCTAATTTTCTCACATAATGTGCGCATCAGTGTTTTAACAAAGCCTTGAAAGTTTCAGGTTTAAAATCAATATAAAACTGATAAAAATCATAATTCCGCTTGAAAATCTACGCGAGATTGATGACATCAGCAGCAATTCAAACGGAATTAGAGGTTGATTTCGCTTGAATCGTTATTTCGCTTGAAAAATTCTGGTGATTTCGCTTCAAACGTGCTATTTCACTTGGGTTTTGGGTTGATTCCGCTTGAAAACCACATTTCGCTTGAAAGATTTTGTTGATTTCGCTTCAACTGTTGATTCCGCTTGAAAAAGGATTTCGCTTGAAATTGGGATTTCGCTTGAACAGTGATTTCATTTGAGATTGTGATTCCGATTGAACAAAATCTTTGTGAATTTAAAAAAAAAACAGAAATATGGATGAGGAATTTTACAACGCATTTGCTACTCCGGTTACCCCGATTACTCTCGCACAGAACACGATGTTGGAAAATGAAACGGGGACGATGCAAAAACCACCTAAACTCATGAACATTGAGGAGTATAAGGGTTGGGAAGGACGTTTTGAGAACTGGGTGCAAGCAAATTATTTGGATGCTTGGGAATGTGTCGAGACGAAATACATTAGACCGATGAATGATGAAGAGGAAATTATTGCTATTAAGGATTTGAATGCTGAAAATCGAAAGAAATACAAAGATGAAAAAATGATGTTAAATCTACTACAACAAACTGTGAAAGAAGATATCTTGGTTCTATTGCAACATAATGGAACTTCTTATTCAATTTCGAAAGCTTTAAAATCAAAGTTTGTTGGTAGTCAAGAGATGGTTAAAAATAAAAAGTCGCTTCTGAAGAAAGAGTTTGATCTGTTTCGTGGTTTGAAAAATGAAAGTACAAAGCAACTCATTGAAAGATACTACAATTTGTTAGCCAACATGAAGAGATTGAGCATCGAAAAAGATAATGAAGAGTTAATCGAAAAATTGGCTGATGCATTGCCATATGAGACTTGGGGCACATATCTCATGATGCTAAGGAACAAGAAAGGGTTTAGCAGTTTGACACTGAGAAGATTTATTGAAAAGATTGAGGCTCAGGAGATGGAACAGAGAAAGATTTCAAGAATGAAAGATTTCGATGGTGAACAAGACATTGGGCTTTATTACAAAGCAGGATTGAATGATAAATCCACCAACATGTCACCAAAGGTTGAGACAGCTTTCAACGCTAAGAGTTCATCAGGAAGTTCATCCAAAGGATCAAATAGCAACACAAGTTTCTCATCATTTGATCCAAACTTGTCTACAACAAAGAATGGCAGAAAGTTACAGTGCAATATTGTACTGAATCTGGAGAATGATCAAGATTATTCTGAAGAAGTTGCAAAAAGCCACATGTCTTTGTTGGGAACTGTGTTAGAGTCGTATGGAAGTTTTGTGGCAGGTCGAATCGGGAATCCAATGCTTACAAAAGAGGATTACGATCAAATAGATGCTGAGGAGATGGAATTGATGGACATTAAATGGTGTTTGGCAAGTGTGTTGAGACGAGCTGAGAAATTTAAGCAAATCACTGGAAGAGATGACTTCCGTGATGCGTTTGTTTCTAATTTAGGTTTTGATAAATCTAAAGTTACTTGTTTTCGTTGCAGGGAAAAAGGACACTTCAAGAGGGAGTGCACTAATCGCGAAGCAAGTGGAGCTCAAAATCCGTTTAACAACAATGATTATTACCGAAAGTCCATTTATCATCAAGTTGCTCAACATCTACAAGAACCACAAGTGGCACATGGTAGAAAAATAACAGAAGAATCTTCAAAGAGAGCATGTTTGGTGAATCAAGATGATCAAAAAGCTTCAACTGATTTCAATTGGGACAAATATATCTCAGCTGACGGTAAAGCTTGTTTGATTGATCAAGAAGATGAAAAGTTACCTGAAGGTTTTAACTGGGAAGGCTTTAGTTGGGATGATTATGATCCAAACAAAACTTCACATCACAAAGCTTTTGTCGCTCGTATTGAAGAAGATAGTGATGATGATCGTGAATATCATGCAAGAAGATTGGCTGCTCATTTTAAAATGATGGAAGAAAGTGACAGTGAAGATGAGAAAATTAAAAAGAAAAAGAAAAAGATTAAAACACCAGTCAGCAGTGATGATGAAGGTATTCCAGTAATAAAGAAAAAGCTGGAAATACCAAAGTTCAAAGTTGATGCTGAAGCTAACGCAAAAAATGTTCCAGTGATTTGTGAAAATTGTGAGATTATAAAGAAGAAAAACAGTGAGTTGATGAACAACATGAACAGGCTGAAGGAGTCTTATGATGTTCTGAACAAAGCCATGAATCAATACAATCAATCAAGTGAAGAACAAGCAATAGCAATGAAAACACTTCAAGGAGCGTTTATGATAAAGCAGAAAGTGGTGAATAATTACATTGAGAAGTGTGCTGTGCTTGAACAAAAACTGGAGACACAAAGGATTGAAACAGAAAGAGTAAACCGTTTGTTGAAAAGTTACTCATGTACTTCTTATGTCATTGACATGATTTATCCTACTGTGGAAGGCATGAAGGCTTTTGAAGATGATGAAGTAATTGAAGAACAGAAGGTTTCTGAAGAAAAGACTTCTAAAAAGAAGACTGAAAAGAAGAAGGATACTAAAGAAAAGACATCTGGTAAGAAACAAGGTTTCAGTTACAACAAGTGTCCACCCCCACTTAAAAATGGATATTCTCCGAGAAATCCAAATTCAGAAAGAGTCGAAAAGACAACAAATTTACAGTGGGAGTCGGAGTCTACAGTTAACTTGTCAGAAAATATTGATGTGACGTTTACATCATCTGACACTGATCATGAGTCCGAGTTAATAAAGAAAGTGGTAGATCAGGTGTTGGATAAAGATGAATCCGAGGAGTCAAAGTCTGAGTCTAGCACTCCGAGTCAAACCGACAAACAGGGAAAAAGGGTTTATAATAAAGAATTTCTGTTATCAAAATCTAATTTGGGTGACGAAACGTTTAAAGTTGTATATACTTTGAATGATTCTGACAAATTATATTTTGATGAGGAATTTCCAATAAGAGGTGTTAAACCTGAATTGATCAAAAAGGTTTTCAAACTAACAGAAATTAATATTTCTGAAATAAAAGATGTAATTTTTTTTTGAAAAACCTAAAAAGTACACCTCAAGAGTTGAACAAAGAGAAAACAAGAAAAAAGGGTTACAGTTCTGGTTCAGGTTTTCAAAAGAAACCAAACCATAACGGTAATTTCAAAAAGAAAGGATTAGGTTTCATTATACCAGAAAATTAAAAAAATGGAAAATATGTTCGAAATTTTAAATCAAAAATGGTATTTGTTTCAGGAGGTAGTGCTGAGGAAGAACAAAACAGTCCATTCTGGAAGCAATCTAACAGAGAATTCATTGTAAAGAAGCAAGAAGAGATGAAGTTTGCTGATAAATTGAAAGAAACAAGAACCTGTTTTCAATGCAACAATGTTGGTCATATTGCTAAGAATTGTTCCAAGGCAATACAATCAAAACAGGGAGTTTTTCGTAAACTGAAAAATAAAGAGGTTGTGTTTGAATCACCAATTGATAGAACAAAACTTTTCAAAGATTCAAAATTTGAAATTGGTGAATGTTCAAACAGGTTTTATAAGAGACGAGGAAATCTTGACAACCAGAAATGGGTTGTTAAGAAGTCTGATGATAGTTCTAGCAATGATTCTGATAGGTCAAAATCAGAGGAGCTATCTTCTGGCGATGAATCTGATTCCACAAAGTCAGAGGAGCCACAGATTGATCTAAAATTGGAAACATCAGTACCGCCAATGGATGATGTTAATTTTCCACCATTACGGGCTGAAAATTTTAAGAAAAATGTTGGTAAAATTGAGATTTCAAATCAATTTTTCTCAGAAAAGAATGAGTTTGATGTTGAAAAAGCCTTTAACTCCAAAGTGAAACACATTTTTGGAAAAATGGTTGATAGAAAGGTAAAGGGAGTTAAAGAGTTTTATGAGAAAAAATTGAAGAAATCAGGTGAGGTTGTTTCGTCCCAGGTTTGTGACTGGGATGGAACATATTATGAACAGTAAAAATCTGGACTTGCCGGAGCTCCCAGGTTGGTAAGCGAGGAGCAGGAATCGGCATTTTTCTTGAGAAATTCACTTTGGTGATATTTCAATATACAAGTGGTAAATCAGGGACATTAAATTGTACTTGATTTTCTACAAGTGATTGTTTGTTGATAAAATTGGAAAATGTTAAATTCTTACAAGTGGTATTTTGAAAAACAATGTGATGAAACCCCTAGCCTACAAATGGTTGGTCAACTAAACTAATTTTTCGGAAAAACCATTTTGATTAAAACAAACTTAAGTGTTTTGAAATCTAAATGGGAAAATAGTTTTGTTGTGAGGGGGAGTTCTGATTGTTTATGCCAAGTGGATGGCGAATTGAGGAGATTCGATATCGGTTGTCAATTTACTTGTACAGTTTGTTTTCAAATTTCTTTAAATGTGTTTGAATTTTAGGGGGAGTAAGTTTTTTCAGAAAATCCAAAAACATTTGAAAATTTGAAAAAGCCAAAAACATGATAAAATACAAAATGAGTTTTGTTGTTAAAAAGAGGAAATGATAATACATCAGTGGACTATCACAGCATGCTAAAGATTTGGAATGTTTAAATGTGATAAACGGTCTCACTAATGATGTGTCAGTAGGTTTTTACACATTTAGTAGATTGTGACGAGATATAAACCATAAATTTCAAACTTACTTATATCGTGGGGAACATCTCTCGAATATATGGGTAATCCCCGAAATCTTGTTTGAAAGGTCCCTCTTTCTGAGATACTAGGTCTTTATACTCAGTGATATCTGGGGTATTATCCCGGGACTTCTGATTTTGCGGAAGCAATGGCCTAGCCCCCGTATAATACTTTTTGCTTGCTTGAAATATAGCACCGCCCTCAGCATAAAAAATGATAAAACATTGAAAAATGCAAATCATGTGCTGTTGTAAAAAAGATCCTCTAAAGGGGACACACCAAAAGTCGAGCCGTCATCTCTCTGCTGAACGGAAGTTCTGACCTGAGCTCTCACGGTTTCGCATCTAACCCCTTACAGATATCATCTGTGGTATACTCACCTGTAAGACTGAATATTGGGATCTGGATACAGGAGTATATTCAAGTGATGGGACACGCAAATAAGTTTAAGTTCTTAAGACATTAATCTCATATCTCGAAACAGTTGAACTTTGTGTGAAAATTTAAGTGGATCAATATACTGACAATCTAAGTGAATTGTTTAGAACTTAAAATGTTTAAAGCTTAACGGTGTTGGTGATTTGTCTCATAAACTGATATGATCCTCTTATACAAACTCACAAAAATAGTGTTTGTATATATTTCTTTATTGCTTTGTTATATAAAAATTTCAAAAAGATTTTTAGTGTGTTTTAGCATAAATTTTGAAAAATTCAAAAAGATTTTCGACAACTGGTGTTGGAGAGCTGATTTTCAAAATTTCAAGTGCTAAACATGATGAACTGGTTTGGGTGAAAAGTTTGATTGAAAAAGTTTTGCCTACAAGTGGTTTATCAAAAATTAACATTGTTAAAACATTGTTTAAATATTTTATCTACAAGTGGTCATCAGAAAATTTATTTTTGGGTAGAGATTTGTGCAGGTAATGGTAGAGCCAGGAATTGGTTCTAAACCTGTGGAAAGAGTATGAGCCAGAAATAGATCTTGAGATAATCAGATGATAGCCAGATTTCGATCCTGAGCAAGATTTGAGCCAGGATACGATCTTGGAACTGCTATTACTGATGAACTTAAAGAATCAAGAGATCTGATCAAGAGATTTAGAAGATTCAAGATTCAGATTGTGATTCTGTAATTGAAGATTAGATCAACATTCGAGGGGGAGATTTGTTGATAGTGAAGAGAGAAGATTTGAGGATGCTTACAGTGTTAGATACTTCAAAAGAGAAGCCCAAAGGCTGATAAATATTAAAGATATGAAGACTCGACACTTAAGACTAGTCAACATTCGAGGGGGAGTCTGTTAGTGCATGCGTCTGTTGACTTCGTCTTGTATCGAGTCTTGTATTAAGATTGTTAGATCAGGGCACGTAGTTCGAGTTAGCAAGTTATTTCGCTTCAAATGAAGTGATTTCGCTTGAAAGGAACATGTACAGTTTCAAGCGAAATCATCTTTGTTAATTTCGCTTGAACTGACATGTTGTCACTTTCAAGCGAAATCAGAACACTATATATATGTGTGTTAGTTCGAGCGAAATCAGAGATTAAGAATTATTCCGGTCAGAGCAACGAAGTGCTGCCGAAGTGTCGTCTCGCTGTATTTTGCATTCTAATCAATAATACGACAGTTTAAAGTGATATTCTAGCTGAATTGACCTCAGAATGTCTGTTTTCGCCTTTCATTCTGAGTAAAACTCTTCTGATTAACTCGTTCGGGTCTGAAAACGATCCTACACGTGTGATCTGTGATCTTAATCGAGTTAATAACATCATCAAAGCAAAACGTTGAACTGTTTTAAACACACATCTGGTAACTAAACGCGTTAACAAAACTTTGAACTCACCAGCGTCGTCTGACACACTTGTCTGCATGCTTGCAGGTCGTTAGATTTCTTGACATGGACTTGCTATCTGGGAGTGCTGGAGTGGTCATGGATCGAGGCTCTTGGATATATATTTGATACATTGGTTTTGAACACTTATCATGAAACAATTGTTTAACAATTCACTATATGCTTCCGCTGAACATTTTCTTTGGTTTAAACTTATGATTTGGATTTATATTTGGCAATTAATGAAATGTTTTATGTAAATTCTTTGCGTGGTTCAATGTGATTGGTGGCTTGGATCCTGGTACGTCACACATCCCGCGGTGTTCCCGCATGTGGTATTTTGGGGGTGTGACACGTTTGTATAGAATATTTCATTTCAAAGTAAATAATATGGTTTTGGTTTAAACCCACGTATTACGCGGGCATTAACCTAGTATATATATATAGGGCAAGGTTATTGTAAAAAATGTTAAAAGTGTGAGAAAGGTGAGAAATATTGTGGAGATGACATGCGTCCTCCATCTAAATTAATTCAAAATGGTAAACAAGTAATTTTATAATTAATTCAATTAATTCAAAACTTACCATAACCGCCACCTTAATTATAGGAACAGGATTTTTTTAAAAGATCTTTAAAAAAACACTACGAATAACACTGCAACCACCATTCAGTACATATATAACACCATTCAATAATTATATAACACCATTCAGCAAGTATATAACACCATTCAGTAAAGAATATAACACCATTCAATAAAGAATATAACACCATCCAGTAAAGAATATAACACCATTCAGCACATATATAACACCATTCAATAATCATTACACCTCTGTAAAGAATATAACACCATTCAGTAAAGAATATAACACCATTCAGCACGTATATAACACCATTCAGTAAAGAATATAACACCATTCAATAAAGAATATAACACCATTCAGTAAAGAGTATAACACCATTCAGCACATATATAACACCATTCAATAAAGAATATAACACCATTCAGCACATATATAACACCATTCAATAATCATTACACCTCTGTATCATCTTCTCCACTTCCGGCACCACCACTGCCGCTCCACCGCTGATGTCGTGTAGAGAGAGAGATCATCTGGTCGTGCGATGTAGAGAGAGAGATCGCACGACCACCACCACTGCCACTTCCGGCACCACCACTGCCGATCCGGCACCACCGCCGCCGCCGCCGCCGCTCGCCGCCGCCGCTCCACTGCGATGTAGAGAGATAGATTGAAATTGTAGAGAGAGAGAGCATCTGGTCGTGCGATTGGAGAGAGAGATCGAAATTGTAGGGATTTTGATTACAATTTCCTATTTTGAATGGATATAAAGACTTTATTACCCCTATAATTTTCAATTCAGTCCAAAAAAATAAAACAAAATTTACAATTTGGTCCCTATTAATCTAAACCATTAGATCAAAGATCTAATGGTGTAGATTCTTTCTTATCCTTCTCACACTTTTGGTCCTTTTTACAGGAACCTTTACCTATATATATATATATATATATATATATATATATATATATAGGGTTAGGTTAACGTACAAATGCCCTTATCGTACATTACGTACGCTACAATCTCAGCCGTCAGATCATCTTCCCGCATTGAAAATTATCACATGCGAAATTGTTACAAAAAAACAACATGCGATTTCATAAAAATTTATCACATGCAAAATTGTAACAAAAAAAAACAACATGCGATTTTCATCAAAAATTATCACATGCGACATTGTTACAAAAAAACAACATGCGATTTCATAAAAATTTATCACATGCGAAATTGTAACAAAAAAAAACATGCGATTTTCAATGCGGGGAGATGATCTGACGGCTGAGATTGTAGCGTACGTAATGTACGATAAGGCCATTTGTACAGAACACTTTCTCTCTCTCTCTCTCTCTATATATATATATATATATATATATATATATATATATATATATATATATACATAGAGTGGGGATCCTACGGAAAGTGTGTTTTTCCTAGAAAGTCTAGGAAGCGATCTGGGCCATCCAATGGGTGTGTTTAATGGTTGAGATCATCTTGGTGGCATTTTGGTAATATGTGTTTCTTAAAAATAGGATTATTTAATTAATCAGGGATAGATATGTCATTTAGCTTGTTTTAAATATGGAAATAATTGTCATTCCATAACCACCCCACATTTCTTGCGATTTTCTCTCTCTCTCTCTCTCGCTCTCTTCCTTCTATTCTTCATGAAGAAACACATCAAGAAAACACATCGTATTAATCTGCTTGCTAATCTGCTTACTGTTAAACACAACGTCAAGAAATCCTCCAGCATTACCAGCATGGATGGTAAAACACAGCGTATGAATCTGCTTGCTGTTAAAAACACAACTGTATGAATCTGAATGCTAAAACACAACTGTATGAATCTGCTTGCTGTTAAAATACAACTGTATGAATCTGAATAATAAAAGTCAAGAAATCCTCCAGCATTACCAACATGAATGCTAAAACACAACTGTATGAATCTGAATGCTAAAACACAACTGTATGAATCTGAATGCTAAAACACAACTGTATGAATCTGCTTGCTGTTAAAGCACATCACCAAGAACAAGCTGATGGTTTTGCAGTTAAATGTTAATAACCATCTCCACAATCAACAAGTGTGTTTGAAGCCATGATTTTTCTCTCTGAAAAATTTATTGAATACGAATACTGCTGGTGAAGAAGAAAACGATAGAAAGAATTGTATATACATATGATTTGAATGAGATTTGGATGAGATTTGGATTCGAAACACAACCAAAATTCCGAAAATCATGGACATAATCAGTTACCTTCGTGATCATGCAATGTTAGTTAATGAAATATAAATTCCAAAAGTAAAATTAAATGTGACATTACATAATTGCCCTTCTAATTAAAATAACTCAATGCCACATGTCCAATTCTCATTGCTTCCTAGACTTTCTAGGAAAAATACACTTTCTACCCAACTCCTACTATATATATATATAGGGGAGGGTTTAAATGAGAACGCTAAATATCGCGAGAACCGTGAGAACAAATGAAAAAACCACGAGAACTTGGTCAAAAACAATTCAAATTCAAAATTTCTTTTTACACTTATCATTATTATTCGAATACAATGTTAGAAATTAAATTTACACGTTTAAATTTACGCGAATTCGTAAATAAAGAAAATTTACACATGTGTAAGTTTGCCATTTACACATGTGTAAATCTGTTATGTTTACACATGTGTAAAAAAACTAAAAAGAGTGATTTTGAAAGAAGAAATGAATTGTTTGATGTTGTAAATTCTTTTCTTGATGTTGTATCTTAATTACAATGAGGTTTGTATTAAAAAAAATTGGTTTTGATTGGTTTTTTCATTCGTTCTCACGGTTCTCGCAATATTTAGCGTTCTCAAGATAACCCTCCCCTATATATATATTTATATATATAGGGGAGGGTTATCTTGAGAACGCTAAATATTGCGAGAACCGTGAGAACGAAAAGAATTATATATAGGGGAGGGTTATCTTGAGAACGCTAAATATTGCGAGAACCGTGAGAACGAATGAAAAAACCAATCAAAACCAATTTTTTTTAATACAAACCTCATTGTAATTAAGATACAACATCAAGAAAAGAATTTACAACATCAAACAATTCATTTCTTCTTTCAAAATCACTCTTTTTAGTTTTTTTACACATGTGTAAACATAACAGATTTACACATGTGTAAATGGTGAACTTACACATGTGTAAATTTTCTTTATTTACGAATTCACGTAAATTTAAACGTGTAAATTAAATTTCTAACATTGTATTCGAATAATAATGATAAGTGTAGAAAAAAAAATTTGAATTTGAATTGTTTTTGACCAAGTTCTCGCGGTTTTTTAATTTGTTCTCACGGTTCTCACAATATTTAGCGTTCTCATTTAAACCTTCCCCTATATATATATATATATATATATATATATATATATATATATATATATATATATATATTGCCCTTCTAGTTAAAATAACTCTATGCCACATGTCCAATTCTCATTGCTTCCTAGACTTTCTAGGAAAAATACACTTTCTACCCAACTCCTACTATATATATATATATATATATATATATATATATATATATATATATATGAGAAGGTTCATTTGAGAAGAAATTTAAAGTGAGGAGAAAAAGAAGAAAAGACATATTAGTAAAATGCTATTTAATTTATAACTCATATCATTAATTTTTCTCTCTTTAATTAATTAGTCAACTAATTATTAATTATCCTACATATAATCTACAAAACCTACACATATCAAAATTTTCCTACATATACCCTACACATTATAGAATTTTATACTACACAGTGGAAATTTATCCTACACACCTCGAAATATATCCTACACAACCCGTGATTTGTCCTACACAACTAGTAATTTATTCTACACTTTAAATTAAGTTATTTTTTTTAATTTGAAAAAAGTATATATTTTGAAAAGGAGTTACAAATTTAATTTAGCTAGTTATTAAAGTGGAAGAATACACATTAATGATTTATGTAAGTTTACCAATATACCCTTATATTAAAATTAAATACAAATTTTAAATGAATTAAAATGAAGCATTCTTATTGGTTGAAACTTCTTTTTTTTTCTTCTTACAAAAAAATTCTTCTCATTTGAACACTCCACTATATATATATATATATATATATATATATATATATGATTAAAAAAGAACAAAATAAATGCGCTTGGTCGAAGCCCAACTCAAGCTTCTAAAATTACTTACAAGTCGAGTATGTGCTTAGTTAAACCCTCAAACTAGTGCCGGTTACACCCCTTGATGCTAGTTCATGGGACTAATCAAGAAGTTTATTCGGTAGAGGCGACCGTGCACAACTCAAAGTTCAAATGTTCAATTATTGTTTGATAATGATTGCACAATTGATTCATAAAAATAATTTGTGATTGAATTTTGAAAATTGCTTCTAGAGTGGTTTGAAAATATTATCATATTCATGTTATTTAGCTTATCGTTGTTGTTGTCATTTGAATTTTGTTTTATATGGTGAATGAACTCATTTTAAGTTTTAACCGTTACATGTTTTATCTTAATGGAATTATATTGTGAGCCTATTATGATAATTAGATGTTGGATAGTTGTTGTGAGTGCATCTTCGTTAGGATGATCAATATCCTAGTATGTGACGTTGGAATTATCGTGAAGTATATGTTTTGGAACATGTTTGAATGTTTGATATACATATAGACCCAAGTTAGATCAGTTTAATTCTACATACTCAACATACGTTAGATGAACTTAGTTGTCATACCTAAATTTTATAAAAGAAAAATAACAACAATAATAATATTGATGATGATAAAAATAATAACAATACCTAATAATAACTTTTATTAAAATGTGAAAATATCAATTATAATATTTAAAATTTAAATATGATAATTGTTATTTTAAATAGAGGTAGAAGGGATTCATACCAAAGTTGGAGAACTCGTTAGTCGCTAGTCGGCCGGTGAGGTGAGGATTAGCGACTACTCGGGATTAATCGGATCAGGTTTTTTATATGTAATTTTTAGTTTTATGTATACATATACACATTTTTATAGGTAAATATTTTAAGTAGCTAGGGTTTAACTCTTACTCAACTCATTTTTTAAAGTATACAAGAATTCACATGGATTGGTTGGAAACTTGTCGGAATTTAGAGGTTTGGGCCGGAATATACAGATTTTTTGGCGGAATCTGGCCCGAATCGTCGATTTTTGGCCGGCCGACTTGGCCCGACTAGGTCCAACTAGGCCAAAATTACTCAATTATTGGCCGACTTGACTAGTCGTGATTTTTACAACACTGATCGATACATAAAGCCCATGAAGGGTGAAATGCAAAAGAAAAACAAAACTGGGGGGGGGGGGGGGGGGGGGGGGGTATGATCGATGATTCTTCGCTCATTCCACTTCATGAACCAACCCAAAGCTCTACCTTTGCAATTGGTTCAAAGTTCCGGTGAATCTGGGCCACGTTCACTGGGCTTGAGCCTACTAATGACTGGCCAATTATGATTGGGCCTAATTAAAAGGAAGGATCTAGATAGTATGTATGGGTAGTGGTGCACAAATCGGGTTTTTTTAAAAACCAGGTTTTGGGTAGGATCGGGTTCGGGTAGGATCGGGTTTTTTTTAAAAACCGGGTCGGGTCGGGTCTGGGTTCTCTACCAAAAATGTATACCCTATATACCCGGGTTCGGGTAGGGTTCGGGTCGGGTTTTATAAAACCCGGGTATTATAATACCCTATTTCCGGGTTCGGGTATTCATCGGGTAGGGTTCGGGTATGCATCGGGTTGGGAAAAAACCCGCACCGGGTATTAAAAAAACCCGACCGGAACTATGCTTATAAAATGTATCAAACATAACTCTCACACATAGACATCAAATCTATTGATAAACAGAGGCACAATTTATAGTTCTTCATGTGGTTATTCTTGAACTTTATAAACAGAGGCACAATTTATTAAATACAAAAACTAATAAATATATTAAACAAACAAAGAAAATAGAAGGGCCAACATATATTGGCATATTTGTTTCCACTTGTAATGAAATATACTAAATAATTAAGTAGCGGTGACAAATATCATTAGAAACCTAATAATTAAACAAGATTACATCAAAGTGCATACATAATTTTGTTAAATCATAAGAACTAGAAGTCTTAATGCATACATAATTAAACAAGATTACATCAAAATCGGGTTTTTTTAAAAACCGGTTCCGGGTATTTATAAAACCCGGTTCCGGGTTCGGGTTCGGGTATTTATAAAACCGGGTTTCGGGTATAAACCGGGTATAAAAAAAACCGGTTCCGGGTTCGGGTTTTAGATCAAATATGCATACCCGGTCCCTACCCTACGGGTAGGGTCGGGTTCGGGTATAAAAAACCCGGGTTTTATAATACCCGGTTCCAGGTTTTTTTTTCGGGTCCGGGTCCGGGTTCGGGTTTTTTGTGCACCACTATGTATGGGGCTCAATCAAAGATTCAAATCAACCGAGACAATGAGACCAAGTGTAATGATCCAGCGTCCGGTGCCACCTAAGCCCAAAAGGGCGAGAAACACCACCCGCCTGGCGTGACCCGGGCATGAGTGGCTGGGGCGTTAGGCTGTTCACTCTTGTGGGGCACATAGTTGACCGTTGAGACGTGGATCAAGAAAGAAAAAGAGTTGACGAGTTAAAAAATAAAATATAAAAATGTATTAAAATATAAAAATTTAAGCGACCTTCAAAGTATTTCTAAGCTTGAACCTAACTCATTTAACTTTAATGTGCTTGCTTTGAGTTCTATTTCTAAAAATTCGAACTTGGCCTGTAAGTAAATTTTAAACTAGAGCTTGACTCAGACTCTATTATTTAACAAATACTTTATTATAATATTTTATATATAGAATCGTATAGTTTATATGTAGCATGATATATATTATATTTTGTTTAACAATATTTTTTTAGTTCTAAATACCACCTAATCAACCTTTTACATATATTTTGTTTAACAACATTTTTTAGTTCTAAATACCACCTAATCAACCTTTTACAGAGTTGTCGAGATTTTAACACACACGACATGCGTGTGGACAATCACTGATGCTGCTAGACCACAAGGTCAAGGACATATGTATTTAGTAAATTTTGTTATAATTATATAAAATATTTATTATATTAAACGAAAAATTATAAATTTATTCAGATAACCAATTGAGTCTAATTAAACACAGCATATGATGTTCCCGCTCAAAATACTGTATGATAATACTTTTTAACATATAGACACTCAAGATGAGCCAATGACAAATAAAATTGTGTTACTTAGTGTCTTATCTACACCTGGCAATTATAATCTATTATTATGTAAACAAGTTGATTTGAATAGATAAAGATCTTGTGTTTGAAAATTACATTAACCGGACAATTTGGGTCCATCAAAGTTATATAACGGGCCACTAGTATAGAACGCGTTAACTTAAAGATGTTTAAATGAGCGAGACCACCCACCACCCTGTGTCAACCACCAGGGCGGTAGGGCTGGCCCTGAGAAATTGTGCACAGATTGGAACTGATTGTCAAAACATACTTGCAGGTGAAACCTGTTTTTCTAGAGTTGTGCATTCTACACCTTCACGAGTTTTCGACTATTAATATATAAACAAAACCTAACTGTCATCTTTGGAAGAAAAAAAAAAGGGGATCACGACCCATTCGACAAAATATATGGTGTTTCAGGAAAATTTGTAATAATTACACACCCTAGCATGACATAGTTAGCCTATAAAACTGGTTGACTTGCCAATGAGTCTATATTACCTTTAGATTCCAAGATACTGTCATTTAGATTATTTTCGACAAGATGAAGTACTCTCACACATCTTTCAGCCTCTTCGAACCGTTCTTGCGCAAACATGAGCTCCACACATCTCTCTCGAAGATCCATTTGGGCGGCTTTTTTAACCAAAACGGTGTTCACTTTCGTTTCCATAAGCAAACTGCACTTCGTGCTGGCCTCCTTCCTTTTGCGGATGATGTCCAAGTGAGCTCGAAGCCACGACACATTAATGTTGGCTGCCTCAGTAGCCAACACCTGTTGCTCCATTTCTTCAATACTATCAATGTCATCGTTGGTTTGAATTCGACTGACAACTTCACAAACGTTCTCAAGGAAAGATGATCTCATAGAAGCAGGTTTGAATACACACTCCGCTGCAATGTCACCGTGTTTCTTGAAAATGGATTCAAGAATCGGTGCAACACTTTGCTTCACGTTGTAGCCTTGGACGCAAATTATGTCGGATTGAGATGAAACCTTTCCCGTCTGTACAATAAAAGGATTAGCTGTGGCAAAATGATCGGGTCAAACATGTTGGGTAGACTCAAATTTACCGCTTTAGGTAACGGGTTTGGTTGACAACTTGACATGTTAGTTTTCCTATTTTCTTTCAAATTCCATAATAGTTAACATATTTTTTTTAAGACGATAAAGCTAATATTGATTCATACTTGCCAAGTTACGTCAAAACAAAAGGTAGACAGACATTTTTAGAAATTTATTATTTGTTACTTATTTTAATCACTAGTAGCATTAAACAAGTTTCATTAATTTACCACAACACGATCCTCTACATGGTTAGATAGCGTCGGCATCTCTGTCTCGACGCATCTCTGTCTAGCCTTACATAGTTCCTGCATAACATTCAAATATCATAAGATTTTAAACGACTAAAATTAAATGACTAAAAAGAAAGAGTTGAGAATATTTACATCATAACGCTCCTCTAGACTTGTGAGACGTGTCATAACCAACAACTTTTGTAACTTAATCTCCATCATCTCCTTCTCCATATCCATAGTTTGGTAACTAGTGGTGTCGTCAGAGTTCGGCAGGGTGGTGGTGTCTGCAATGTCCTCTACGGGCAAGGTGGTGGTGGCGATGTCGTCTACCAGCTGATCACGCGCCTTATCTGATGAGCGAGGTTGAAATGATAATCGTGCCTTCTTCTTCGACGGCGGTGAATAATCATTAGCAGAACTTTCTAAAAACTGACGGCTAGCCCTCCACCAATCCGTGGCAGACTCTGCAGGAGTTGGCGTCAAGACTTGAAGTGGCTCAAATCCCGGCTGAAAATTAACCGCACACTAGATTAACTAGTACTAATAAATAATTGAAATGAGTAAAACAAAAAATAATGTGCGTAATCGAGCCGAGCCAGGTTGGGCTCGAGCTCGAATCTAAACGAGCCAGCTCAGCTTGGCTCGATTATATTTTCGAGCTGAAAAGTCGAGCTCGAGCTTGGCTCGTAAAAATTTCGAGCCGGTTCGCTAATTTTTTTAAAATTTCTTAATATTTTTTTTTACAAATATTCATAACATAAAAGCAAAAATAAAAATATACATATATGTATACACACACATACATACGAGCCATCGAGTCAAGCTACAGAGAGCTGAGCCACGAGCAGAGCACCTTGGCTCGAGGAGCTCGGTTACAAAACAAGCTGGCTCGGCTTGGCTCAAAAACTAAACGAGCTTTATTGAGCGAGCCACGAGCTTTTTGAACACCCCTACATACCACAGTGGCATCAAGGACAAATGGTAGTGCAAGCTCCCACGTTATACGTTGGTTCTCGTCCCAGCTAATGGCCCTCGGAATCCCGTCACGCTTGACCGCAAACTTCCTGGCGTATGGGAAAACTTCAAAGATCCATATCTAGAAAATCACAAAAATATAACTTTCAGGAAACTAAACTATATTTAAAATATAGGTATGGACGTATGGAACTTTATTAAACAAAATAACAATATAACCTTAAAGGCCCAAATAAATCCATGTAGCGAATACGTAAGTGGCCTCGTGGTGGGTATAGAAGTGACTCGAGCAGAACGTTCTGCGAGCGCATTATGTAGCTGCCCGTACACAACCTTCCATACGTACGAACCCCATGGATACGAGTTCCATGACTCCAAGTCGTCCACGAGATCTAGAAGAGCCGGGTCCACCACGCACTTTGACTCGCGGCCCATGAACCCGACCTCAAGCAACATCAGAAGACAAAGTCGTACTGCATCAACATCCGATAACTGGTCAATAGAGCTATCAAAGACGGTTTTAAGATCCAAAACCTTTATATTTATACTAGCTTGTACATGCCCAAACACCCTCTCCCTAAATGTGATATCGGGCCTCTCATATCTACAATGATGAGGAATGAATCGTAGTCCTGTGATGAGGCAAAACTCCTCAGGTCCAAACCGCAACTCCCGACCCCCAACATGAAAAAATAATGCATTGTGAAGCCCGACGGGGATATATTGAGTTTGTAGTATCAGGTGGACTAAATTTGATTCGTTAGATGTAGATCGCACATCTAGCCAAGGTCCGAAACATGTGCTCCGAAATAACTCTGACCTAGTAGAGCCTGGTCTCAATCTAGCCCGAATTTCTCTTGCTACTGCTATGTGGCATCTAATCGTCACTTCGGCCCCAAAATATGACTCCTGAAGAAACAACATTATAGTATTATACATTGTATATAATCATACTTTATAAAAATAAAGTTAAAAGTTCTCCCAGGCCAAAAACCTTCTTAGTTGGTGTATCCGGGCCATGTTCCTCTGTCTTGACCATATTTGAACTGATCTGCAACCAAACAAGACGACAGTTATTAGCAAATGATAGACACGGGAGCGCATATATAACTAAGAGCATTTACAATGCATCCTCTTTCAAACGCCAATAAATGTGACACATCAGCTGCCACGTCATATTTCCACCCATCCTTCAAACGTACCCATTTCCTCTCCAATGCTACATTCACTTTTGAAAAAATATAACATATACAATTGATGCATACAGTGACTACTGCAGTAACTGTTGAATAATTAGTTTACAAAAAAACCAACATTTCATGAATGGTGTGCATCCAGCACCTGAATGCAATGTAAGAGACTAAGAGCATCTCCTATGCAAGAAAGCGGACATCAACGTGGCACATCTAGACGCTTAGGTGGGCGGATAGATGCATCTGAGGTGGCGTCCGGATTCAAACGTTCTGATGCTTGTCCGGAATTCCAAACGCAGTGGTACAGAGGGATGGTGCGGCCCACATAGGGGCGGCAATTCTTGACACGACCCGTCAACCCGACACGAAAAAAACAGGTTTGGGTCGACTAACACGACCCGTTTAAAGATACGGGTTGGGTTCGGGTTGACCCGTATAAAAACGGGTTGACCCATTAACCTGTTTAACCATTTAGAATTTTTTTTTTATGTTTCTATTTTACAAGGTTAGTTATAATAATGTTAGTTTTGACACATTATATTATTTATTTGTCACACTCATACTCATCATTAAACATGTTATCAATAACCCGCTTAAACCCAAGAACTCGCTTATAGATCGTCAACTTGTATGACTCATTTAAAAAACTAAGCAGTTAAAGCGGTCCAAAATCGAATGGCAGTCAAGGTCCACTATATGATATATAGGTTATAGCGGTGGTATAGCGGTGATATAGCGGTAATTTTTATTCCATGCATAATTTATGTATTTTTATATATATTATATACATATACCATTAATTTTATATTTTTTATATATAAATTCACAAGTATGAAGACTAAATATAAACTAACGAAGATGGAGGGGGGTTATATGTTAAAATACCCAAACTTAAATAACCCTAATCATCCCCACTTTCATCCTACGCCTTTTTCCCGCTCCCCTTCTCTTCTTCATTAGGCATAGTACCCAGTTATCTCTACAATGGTTCAAAATCATGGAGCAACAACTAATTTTTGTTCGAATTAAGGTAACAATTCGTTTCACTTAACTGATTTGGTCAAATTTTGACTAATATCTGATCCAGTTTTGACCGATTTGGTCCGATTATAGGCGACTTTTGACCGATTTGTTCAAACTTTGACCTAATTTGACTTTGACCGCTATACAGGTTTCCAAATAACGGCAAATAGCGGGCTATAGCGCCGCTAATAGCGGAACCGCTATGAGCCACCGCTATTTGGACCGCTACAAACCCAGACGTCCGCTAACCGCTATAGCGCCGCTATTAACTGCGTAGTTTAAAAATATAGGTTAAATGGGTCGGGTTCTGGTTGACCCCAATTTATATGGATCGGGTTAAGGTTGAAATCTTTGACCCGAATAATAATATGGGTCGGGTTCGGGTTAAACATTTCAACCCGACACGATTGACACCCCTCTTCTGAACATACCCCTAATCCTAATCATACCCCTAATGTGGGCCGCCCATACACACCATCAATATTTTTAATATATAAATATATTGGGTGTGTCTATACTACCCTCTTCTGAACATACCCCTAATGTGAGAGGGAAAGTCGATTTTTAATGGTGGCCCCGCCCGCAACTTTGCAAGGTATCTGAGATGGGTACGTCTATCAGCCCCCAATATATTATTTTAATTTTCTTTATGAGAATAAGGTTTGAAAGTGACTATTTGGGCAATAATTCTTGACACGACCCAAAACACAACCCGAACACGAAATATTACAGGTTTTGGGTCGACTAGACGACCCGTTTAAAAACGGGCCGAGTTTAGGTTGACCCGTATTAAAAACAGGTTCAGCTTGACCTGTATAAAATGAGGGTTGACCCATTAACCCGTTTAAGTAGTTAGGATAAAAAACAATTTTATTTTTTTCGTTTTCCCGTTTTCCATTTTACATGGTTAGTCGTAATAATGTCATTTTTTTTGACAGGTTATATTATATATTTGTCAAACTCGGACTTACCTGTAAACGAGTTACCAATAACCCACCTACAACTAACAACCTGCTTATTTCTCGTCAACATGTATGACTCGTTTAAAAAATGGGTTAAACAAGTCGTGTGCGGGTTGACCCGTGTGTGCAAGTTACACAAATAATAATATAGGTCGGGTTCACGTTTCAATCCGCCAACCTAACACGATTGACAGTGACACCAGCGTTGCATGGAGATATTCAGATAATTTATAATCAGAATCAGATGCAAATAAAGAAAGACTTAGGTTTAGGATTCGTACCAGATGCACTCAAGTGACTGATTGAAAATGAACAGCTAACTGAATAAAGATGCAGCTGACATGAAAACGGTAGGGTTTCGGTTCAGTGGTTGGTGGTCTGAACTTTGAAGTAAGCTGAGTGATGAAACAATGGTTAACCAGGCGGGTTAACTCACTGGTCTCGTCAAGAGGGTTAATCCCTTCTTTCCGAGGATCGCTGGCTGGATCGTCTGGTGGTGGGTTTCCTGCACAAGGAAACAAACCGTGACTCGCAACAAGGAGGATGTGGTGGGGGGTGCTCCTTGTTACCACTCTCCGGCGTGAGAATCAGTAGTTTGCTTGGGAAGCAAAGTGTGATAGTAGTAGTATTCAGAGAGTTCAGAAGTGATACCTCAAACCTGGTTTGGGGTCAGTATTTATAGCCGAGGAGTGGAGGAGGGTAGTTGAGTAGCTAGCCTGACATCGCACAGCTATTTGCAGGTGTGTCAGACCTGTCGGATACTCTGGTGATGCCACGTCCTGCTGTGGTGTCAGATTGTTGTATACACGTGGACCAGTAGGCGACTGTTCCCAGTGCCACTTGCACTGTGGTGTCAGACCCACTTGCCTTGTAGGCAGGATGCGGTGCCAAGCCGCATCGCTGCTTGCGGTCCTCGATGTAGTTCCCGCATTGGTTGTTCCATCCATGATTCACGCGGGATGCGGTGTTATGCCACATCGCCTGCTGAGTGACTGTTCCTGTTGTCCAGATCCCTTGTCGTGACGAAAATGTTCATAGGATGCGGTGCGGAGCCGCATCGCTATGTGTTACATTAGTTTCCGTCCTTAAGGTAATTCTTCTCATCAATGGACAGATTGGACCGCAGTGTTCGCATGTGCCCCCGCGGACACTGGAGAGTTTATTGCTGTTGGAGGTTTTGATGAGGGTAATGGTCATTCGCGGTCGTGCTGACGCGAGATTTAGGACCATACCCCTTCACTAAGCAATGTAATTGTTGTGTTGTTGGGTATGTCAAAGGACAAATATATATATTCTTCCATTCTTCTCAAAGAGTCAAAGACCAGCCCAAGAAAATTATGACCAAAGACTTGATACAAAAAAGAGTAAATTACGATTTTAGCCCATATTGTTATATCATTTTTACCTTATTAGCGCAAAAAAAATAAAATAAAATCTTTTAACATCTGTACCCCAACGTTTCTTTCTAACTATTTTAGCCTCTGCAACTAACACCATCCATAACCCAGGTTAAAAATGTCACATGCCCCTCACATGAGGGGCAATTAAGTCATTTCAAACCCAAAAAATATTTGATACCTATTTAATTCAATTTATTACCCAAAAATTGAATTTCGGATACGGATAGTGAAATCTGGTATCCAAACATTTCGAATATCCGGTTTTGAACACCCTCTTAATTCATGGTTTGACTACACGAGACTTAATTACAGCAAGAATTATCATAATTTGAATAATAGAAACACAAATAAACAACAACAACCATACCCAGTAAATCCCACAAATAGCAAAGCTACTTATAGGGTCTGGGGAGGGTGGGATGTAGACAGACCTTGCCTCTATCCATAGGGATAGAGAGGCTGCTTCCAGGGAGACCCTCGGCTCGAAAACGAACAGCATACCAACACACCAAGTCAAGGAAATCTAG
The DNA here is from genome assembly GCA_030545235.1 of Helianthus tuberosus. Lineage (NCBI taxonomy): Eukaryota > Viridiplantae > Streptophyta > Magnoliopsida > Asterales > Asteraceae > Helianthus > Helianthus tuberosus. The sequence goes on from CM060369.1 coordinate 199,350,842, forward strand.
AAATAAGAAGTCAACCATACCAAGAAAGTGGTCAGAGTGACACAATATAATGTAAATCATGTATAATAGCATACAACATCATTTGGGCATAAACATAAGAAGGCGATCACCGGAAAAGTCCCTTAAAGAGTAAGGAAAACCTACGTCCCTAAAATACACCTAAGACCTTACTGTAATATCTTCTAGAAGTCCTTAACCCTAATCATACGCCTCCACGAAGTCCTATCTTGGATCATGTCCTCAGAAAGATGCAATTCTAGTAAATCATGCCTAATCTGCTCATCCCATGTCAGTTTGGGCCTGCCTCTTCCTCTCCTCCCCTCCACAGTAAGAGTTTCCACTACTCTAACTGGTGCCGTCGTTTCCCTACGCTTCACATGCCCAAACCATCTCAATCTCCCCTCCTTAATCTTCTCCGATATACTAGCCACTCCTAATCTTTCTCTAAAAACCTCATTTCTTATCCGATCTAACCTCGTGTGTCCACACATCCACCTCAGCATCCTCATCTCTGCTACCTCCATCTTGCATGCTTGTGTCTTCTTGATAGCCCAACAGTCTGTTCCATATAGCATAGCGGGCCTAACTGCTACCCTGTAAAATTTTCCTTTAAGTTTAGTTGGGAACCTCCTATCGCACAATACCCCACTGGCTGCCCTCCATCTACACCAGCCAGCCTGTATGCGATGAGTTACGTCACTATCTATGTCACCATCTCTTTGTACAAACGACCCCAGATACTTAAATCTAGTTACCTGCGGTACCAATTGATCCTCAATGGTGATTTGGGTGTCATCGTCGTCGGCTACACCACTGAAATCACAATGTAGATACTCAGTCTTAGATCGACTAATCCTTAGGCCCTTGCCCTCTAAAGCTACTCGCCACTCCTCTACCCTCGCGTTCAGGCACTGTTTAGTCTCTGCAATCAACACAATATCGTCTGCAAAAAGCATGCACCACGGAACTGTCTCCTGAATCAACTTGGACAACTCATCCAAGACAACCGCAAAAAGAAAAGGGCTCAACGCAGACCCCTGGTGGAGTCCTACTTCCACAGGAAAGAAGTTTGCATCTCCTACAGGCGCGCGGACACTAGTTTCCGTTCTATCGTATGTATCCTTAATTAAGTCTATATATTTCCCCGGTAGCCCTCTACCCTCCAAACTATCCCAAATAAGTTGTCGTGGGACAGTGTCATATGCCTTTTCCAGGTCGATAAACACCATATGTAAATCTTGCTTCTTCGCTCTATATTTTTCCATCAACCTCCTTAGAATATGTATCGCTTCTGTAGTTGACCTCCCTTTCATGAATCCAAATTGGTTTACTGAAACCTGAGTTTCTCTTCTAATTCTAGTTTCAATTACCCTCTCCCAAAGTTTCATAGTGTGACTTAGCAGTTTGATTCCTCTGTAGTTGCCGCAACATTGGGCGTCTCCTTTTTTCTTGTATAAAGGCACCACGACGCTACTCCTCCACTGATCTGGCATTTTTCCAGTCTTGAAAATACAATTGAACAAAAGTGTTAACCATCGGACTCCTTCTTCACCCAAACACTTCCACACCTCAATCGGTATGTTGTCCAAACCCACTGCCTTTCCTCTTCCCATCTTCATAAGTGCCATCCTCACCTCGTCATGTGTGATCCTACTGCAGTAGCAATTATTCTGTTGTCGCCTTTGAAACCTGGGATTGCTGCTATCTTGTTGGTATGCCCTGCCGTGGTTGAAAAGATTATGGAAGTAGGTTTGCCATCTCAACTTAATGTCATGTGCCTTGACTAAAACACGTCCATCCTCTCCTTTGATAAACTTTACTACTCCTAGATCTTGTCTTCTTCGCTCCCTAGCTTTGGAGATCTTAAACATATCATGCTCCCCCTCTTTCGTTTCCAAACGTTCATACATTTGTTTATAGGCTGTGTTTTTTGCCTCGGTCACCGCCTTTTTGGCTTCCCTTTTCGCCTTCTTGTATAATTCCCTTACCCTCAGCCGCTCCTCCTCATCTGTGCACCTCAAAAGATCTCTAAAACTCTGTTGCTTATCCTTTATTTTGGTATGCACGTCTTCATTCCACCACCAGGACTCCTTATGACCACTAGTCTTTCCTGTTGTGACCCCTAGCGTCTCATTCGCCACTGTAGTGATCGTAGTCGCCATAGCCTCCCACATCCGGTTTGCGTCACCTAGTTGCATCGATGTCATCGAGTTAACTTTATCTCGAAACATCATAATTTTTTCTCCCTTCAAGTCTCCCCAACGGATCCTAGGTCTGGTTTTCCTCTCCCCATCAGTTAGCCTTACTTTTAGGGCTATATCTGCTACTAGCAAATGGTGTTGAGCCGTTACAGTCTCTCTTGGTATAACCTTGAAGTCCATCCACATCCGTCGATCTTCCTGTCTCATCAAAAGATAGTCGATTTGCGTGTTACGTCCCCCGCTACTAAAAGTGATCAAATGAGATTCTCTCTTCCTAAAGAACGAGTTTATAATACCTAGGTCGTGAGCTGCCGCAAAGTCTAGAAGGTCTCTACCAGGGTCATTCCTATCACCGAAACCAAAACCCCCATGTACCAACTCAAAGCCATCCCGATCCTTACCAATGTGCCCATTAAAATCTCCTCCTATAAAAATTTTCTCCTCCCTGGGTATGGCCCTTACTACTACATCTAGACAATCCTAGAACTCTCTTTTCTCCTGGTCTCCTAGTCCCACTTGCGGTGCATATGCGCATACCACTGTCACTACTTGCTCACCTAATACTAACCTTAACACCATAATTCTATCGTTGTGTCGTATCACCTCAATTACATTCTTATGCAATTCTATAGCCATCCGACCCGGAATACAACAACTTGTACCCATTGCGCTCTTCTGCTCTATGTCCTTTCCACCTAGTCTCCTGAAGGCACGCTATCTGTACCCTACGCCTTTTAAGTGCGTCTATCACTTCCAACAATTTACTACTAAGAGTTCCTACGTTCCAAGACGCCACACGTAAACTACAGCCTCTAACTTTACCACCTCTCGTCCTTGGACATGATCTCAAGTAAAAGTCATGGTTTCTATTGTCTATGCTTACAACAAACAACGAGTAACACAAAGGGCAAAACTACCTACTCTTTTTTATATTGGAATAAAAGTACTCTACCAAAACAAAAGAGTTAATTGCCAAAATCGTCCCTGAGGTTTGGGCACGTTTGCCATTTTCGTCCAAAATGACACTTTTGTACCAAACTGCCCCCAAGGTTTGTAACTTTTTGTCATTATCATCCAAACCACTAACTTAGTTTATTTTTTCTGTTAAGTTAAAGATATTTGGATGAAACTTGCAAATACAAAACCACAGGGACGATTTTGGCAATTTATTCAAACCCTTTTTAATTTCTTTTATTTAATTATTTTTGTTACATATAAAATAAAAAAGAATATACATGGAGTTTTTAGAAAAAAAATTAATAGTTTTGTCACATAATTTTTATAAATTTTCATTCAAATCACTAACTTAGTTTATTTTTTCTGTTAAGGTGAAGGATGTTTTAAATTTTATAAATTAAGACATAAAATTAATTTACAGCTTCTTTATATAAATCAGTTGTCATTAGTGTGCAACACATAACAATCGATTACAACTTTTAGTATTTATCAGTTGTAGAGATAGAAAAAAATTGTAAAACGTTACATATTTTTTAAATGTGTTGAGCACCTAGGAAATATGTTGGTAGAAATAAAATATTTATTTAATTAAGATTATGAGGGTAACTAACTAATACTTATTCTGAGTGGCTTAAGTAAAGAAACTTTTGGTTCATAGCATTATAATTACAATTTGATGGGTAATTTTAAGGTTTGGTAACGATACGTTGTTTGATAGGGAGCACTGGCTTCTGTTTTTCCTTAGGAGCGAATTTAAAAGAGTAGAAGATGAATTACAAACTTGGTACATATGATAAGATTTTTTTATTTGACATTTTTAATAAGGTCACCAGTATTTTAGTTTTATAAAATTTAGAGGTTTAAGTAGATTTTATTTTTATAAAACTGATCTATATAAAAAATTAGAAATTAATTTCTGTCTTAGTTTATAAACATCCTTCGCCTTAATAGAAAAATTAACTTAGTTAGTGATTGGATGAAAATTTATAAAAATTATGTGACAAAGCTATTATTTTTTTCATATAAAAATTGCATGTATATTCTTTTTTATTGTATATGTAACAAAATTAATTAAATAAAAAAAAATAAAAGAGTTTGAGTAAATTGCCAAAATCGTCCCTGTGGTTTTATATTTGCCATTTTCATCCAAATATCCTCAACTTAACAAAAAAAAAAAAAACTAAGTTGGTGGTTTGGATGAAAATGACAAAAAGTTACAAACGTTGGGGGCAATTTGGTACAAAAGTGTCATTTTGGACAAAAATGGCAAACCTGCCCAAACCTCAGGGACGATTTTGGTAATTAACTCTAAACAAAAAAAAGGTCAGTTGCGTGTTTGGATTGAAGGGGTGAAGGTATATGTCGTATTGTTGTTATTTCTTGTATTAACATGTTACATATAATGAGTTAAGAAATCTAGTCGGTGAAAATTTCAATTTACATAGTGTGATAGCAATATTTATCATAGTTATCAAAGGCGTTAAGTAAAAAAAACGCACTTAAAAAAAGTAAACAAGAGCTATTATATAATAGTTTATATCATCTAATTAGTATCAAAAGTTCTAAAATAGTCAAGATTCAAATGTGATTCCAAAACTTGAATAGTTTTGTACTAGCTAGAATAATAAAGTTTAGTTTTAAAGAAAAATGAATTTTAATAATCATCACCTTCTTTCTCTCATCTTCAAATTTCTGCTCTCTGGTGATGCAACCACAACTACAGACTTGTTCAGAAGGAATTTGGCATTAAATTGCAGAAGTTCTCATGAATATGGCCGGAAAAGTCACCGGTAAGTCGTTTTTGGCCGGAATCTCACTGGGAGAACACCTTCGATAATGCAAGGCGTTTTAGGTGCACCTCGCTTCACCTGAGCGCCTAGACACGCGTCTTTAGCGCTTTTGATAACTATGACCTCGGATTACACAAGTTGCTAGAGAAGTCTTGAGACATCTTGATATGATGTGAATATATCAATCCGATAACAGGTCATGGGTCAAAACGGGTCGGGATGCCTGATAACAGTTTTTTAACAGTTTGACAATCAAGAAATCTCTATCTTTACCATAACTTATTGAATCAAGAGGAAATTGCTTGTACTTAGTTCTTTAAATGAGGTCTTAGGTACAAATTTCTTCCATTTTCGGATCAATTTTAAAACTGGTTGGATCAACATTAGTATGCTTTTAAAACTACGACTCTACAAAGGATAAATTCATAGCAGGAGAAATGGTGTTTCCGATACAACAGTTTTACCAGAGTTGTGCATATTACATTTTCTCGAGTTTTCGACTATATATACAGACACAATTTAACCCTCGTCTTTGAAAATGGGGGTCTCGCCCAGTTTAAGAATATATAAGGTGTTTCAGGGCAATCTTGTAGTTATTACACATCCTAGCATGGTCTAGTTAGCCTACAAATCTAGTTGTCTTGCCCATGAGTCTATACCACCTTTAAATTCCAAGATGTTATCATTTAAATTATTTTCAACAAGATTAAGTACTCTCACACATTTTTCCGCCTTTTCAAACCGTTCTTGCGCAGCCATGAGCTCCACGCAACTCTCTCTCAGATCCATTAAGGCGGCTTTTTTAACCAAACTCGTGTTTGCTTTCATTTCCATAAGCAAACTACACTTCCTATTGGCACGGATGGTGTCTAAGTGAACTCGAAGCCATGAAACATTAATGTTGGCTGCTTCTGCAACAAGCACTTGCTGTTCTATTTCTTCTATTTTGTGAATACGATCATTGGTTTGAATTCGACTGACTGCTTCGCAAACGATCTCAAGGAAAGATGATCTCATAGAAGCTGGTTTGAATAGGCAATCTCCTGCAATGTCACCGTGTTTCTTGAAAATGGATTCGAGAATCGGTGCAACACTTTGCTTTACGTTGTAGCCTTGGACACAAATCATGTCAGACTGACATGAAACCATTCCCTCATTAATAGTCTCTGCGTGGTCAGAAGGACCAAACAAGTCTGAGGTAGTTGGCATCTCTGTCTTTTGACAATTTGGTCGCCTGGCCTTCAATAGCTCCTGCGTAAGAAACAAATTTCATAAGATTTTCAAGAGAAGAAAAGAAGAGTTCAGGATATTTACATCAACGCGCTCCTCTAAACTCATGCAATGTGTCATAACCAACGGCTTCTGTAACTTATCCATTGTTTTCTCCATATTTGTCCTCGACCCCGTACTTTGGTGACCAGTGGTGGGGTCAGCAATGTCCTCTGCCAGCTGGTCACGGACCATAACCGACAGCTGAGGTGGCGATGATAAGCGTGGCTTCTTCAACAGCGGCAAAGAACCATTAGCATAGTTGTCAAAAAACTGACAGCTTGCCCGCCACCAATCAGTGGCACACTCTTCGGGAGTTGGTGTCAACACTGGTAGCGGCTCAAATCCAGGCTGAAAATTAATAGCACACTAAATTAAGTAATACTGATACAATAATTGAAAAGACACGAAAAACTAACGTACATACAACATACCACTGTGGCTTTCGTGACAAATGGCAGTGCAAGCTTCCACGATATACACTTGTTCTTGCCCCAGCCGATGGCTCTGGGAATCCCATCGTGCTTGATAGCAAACGTCTTAGCGTAAGGGAAAACCTCGAAGATCCATATCTAGAAAATCATAATAAAATAATTTTCAGAAAATTAAACTACAATTTAAAAAAAAAAAAAAGTGTAAATTGCCAATTTCGTCCAAAGGTTTGTTTTTCCGCACCTGGATCCAAAAGGCATAAAAATCTTCCATTTTCTTCGGCCCGTTAACTCCATCCATTTTTCTCCGTTAGATCAAGGGTATTTTTAGTCTTTTGGTAAAATAAAAGGGCAATTTGGTCTTTTAAATGCTTGGACATTATGCTAAATACTTGTACATAAAGTGAAAAAGACGGGATTGCCCTTTAAGTTAACAAAAAAGATGGAAATACCCCTGACTTAACAGAGATAAAAGGATGGGGTTAACAAGTTGGATGAAAATGGCAAGATTTCAAACCTTTTGGATCTAGACGCATAAAAACAAACCTTTGGACGAAAGTCACAGAACTGGCCAAACCTCAGGGACGAAAATGCCATTTTACTCTTATAAAAAAAGTTGAAGAAAACAACATAACCTTAAAGGCCCAAATAAATCCACTAATCGTATAAAGTGTATTACGGCATCGAGCAGAACGCTTTGCCACCGCATTATGTAGGTGCTTGTACAAACAAAACCTTCCAGACGTATGAACCCCATGGAAATGTGTTCCATGAGTCCAGATCCTCAACCAGTTCTAGAAGAATCAAGTCAACCATAAGACGGGTATCTTTGGCCATGAATCCGACCTCAACCATCATCAACAGACAAATCCGTACTGCATCAAGGTCCGATAACTGATCAAGAGAGTGATGAAAGACGTGTTTGAGATCCCGAACCTTTGGTCTACCTGCATGACCAAATACCCTCTCTCGAAATGTTGAATCTACCCTTCCATATTCCCAATGATGAGGACCGAATCGCATTCCTGTAATGAGGCAAAACTCTTGAGGTCCAAACCGCAATTCCTGACCTCCAACACAAAAAAATAATGTGTTTTGATGCATAACCGGGGTCGGGGTATATTCAGTCTGTAGCATCAGATGGACTAAAGCCGAGTCAGTAGATGTAGATTGTACATCTAGCCAATGTCCGAAACACGTGCCCCGAAATAACTCCGACCTAACAAAACCTGGTCCCAACCTAGCCCGGATTACTGTTGCTACTGCTATGTGGTATCTAATCTTCACATCAGCGTAATATAACTCCTGAACGAACAACATTATACACTGTATATCATCAAAAAAGAGACTAATACACACATATAAATGTGTCATATGCACACATACTTTTTTTATACGCTCGTGTACATAGGGGGTACAACAACAAACACATAGGTCCATTAAGAAATTATGTAGAAAGTTCACTACACAAACCTCCTTAGTTAGTGGATATGAATTCGAGGCATGTTTCTTTCTCTTGACCATATTTTAACCAATCTGCAATCAAACAAGATGGCTATTACTAGCGAAAAGATAGCCACTTCTAACTAAAAGAACAAAATTAGGGTTCCAAATCTACCATAAAGATTAGAAAGCAACTGGCAACATCATGCTAAATGTCTCACTCTAAATCAGAGCCATAGTTGTCAAATGGCACCCGCTATTTCATGCATAGTTGTTAATTGCTATATAGTGAACAACGATATATAGCGGACGATATTTTATAAATAGCGATACACTAGAAAAAAAATTATATGTATATTATATCAAAATGCAATGGTATATACGCTATTTTACATGTATATTTAACAAAAACCTAAAATCCAGCTATTTTATAGCTATATTTAATTGCTATTTATTTAAAAAAAACTAAATCCTGCTATTTGTGGCTACATACCCTGTAGCGACCTTCGACCTATATGCTACGCTATTCGCTATAGCAACCATAGCGACCGCTATTGACAACTATGATTTCATGTTTAGCGACAAAGGGGTAGAAAAATAAAAGCTATATTTAACACACCAATTATATATAAAAATACGCTATCACTAATCATCTAAATAAAAATTAAAAAACAAAAACAAAATCCGCTATTTATCGTTACCCTTCACCTATACGCTAAGCTATTTGCCTATAGCAGGCGCTACCAGCGGTATTGACAACTATGATCAGAGCCAGATTACACAATGGCCTCAATTTATCAAGGCATAATGATGCACCAACAGTTTTTTACATTGATGCATATAGTGATTACTGCAATAAGATTACAAAAAAAAACTGAACATCCAGTTGAAGTATTGAACAATTAGTCTACAAACATTATGCCTCAATTATCAAGGCATAGATAAAGGTGCATTAAATTGATACATATAGTGATTACAGCAAGCTATAAAAATACACATGAATTGAACATCATCTAATTGGAGTATTGAACAATTAGGTTACAAAAAAACATTTATCTGAATTCAATGTAGTTATTGATGATCAGATAGCAAAAAAAGAGCAGCATAATTAGGGTTAGGGTTTATACCAGATGAACTAACTCTACAGGTGTTGAGTCCGAGATTGGAACGTTCCCCAACTACCACATCACCAACCTTTTCATGCTTTTATACCTTACCGGGTCGGGCTTAGAAGGTTATACAGGACAATTCAACCGGATAACTACTAACCCTGTAATCTCATAAAAATACAATTGAGTAAAATGCCAAAATGGTCCCTAAGTTTTGGTCATTTTTGTCACTTTAGTTCAAAACATCAAATCTTTTGAATCTGGATCCTTGTGGTTTCAATTTTGTTGTCATTTTCATCCGAAATCAAAATCTGGTCAATTTTTTCAGTTAACATCCAGTTTTTTTTTTCTTTCCTTTTAATGAAGGGAAAAATTGTCATATTTTTTTAATTTGTTAGAGTTAATTGCCAAAATCGTCCTTCAGGTTTGGGCACGTTTGTCATTTTCGTCCAAAATTCAAACCTTTTGAATCTGGGTCCCTATGGTTTCAATTTTGTTGTCATTTTCGTCCAAAATGAAATCAGGTCATATTTGTTTTATAAAATCTGATATTTATTTATAAAAAAAAATGACAATTTTGCCCCTGAAGAAAATAACAAAATAGCAGGATTTTATAAAACAAATATGACCTGATTTCATTTTTGGACCAAAATGACAATAAAACTGAAACCACAGGGACCCAGATACAAAATGTTTGAGTTTTGGACTAAAGTGGCAAAAGTGACTAAACCACAGGGACCAAAATGACAGTTTACTCTTTATACAAAGCATGATGATCAGATTTTTTTTGTTTGAATATATTATATAAATGGAAATAAATAATCAGACATACATTTTTATATAATATATAAAATGATAAAGCAAAAAGACCAAAATACCCCTACTTATAAATGTAAAATTTCAAACATATCCCTCATTAAACGGTGTTTTTTAACTAAGTTAGTCATTTGGATGAAAATGGCAAAAAATGCCAAACGTCCGGGCAAAATGGTACAAAAAGGTCATTTTGGACGAAAATGGCAAACATGCCCAAACTTCAGGAATGATTTTAGCAATTAACTCAATTTGTTATAATAAAACGTTAAAAGACCATTTTGCCCTTCATTAAAAGGGATGTAAGAAATAATGAGAACTCTGAATGTACTACGTCTTATAACTATGAGACAACAGGGGAACACACAGAACCGACAACAACCGAACCTACAGAACATGTTGAACCAGATGTTGAACCAGAGATTGAACAGGTTGAACTAGTTGTTGAAGAGGTGGAACCAGTTATTGGACATATTGAACCAGGTGCAGCAGAGACAACCGGAAGATATTCTCTCCCTCCAAGAGAAAATAGAAGAGTTCCTCCTAAGAGATACTCTTCAGAAAAGGTGGCTCCAAGGTCTAGGTATCATGTGGCAAACATTGCCACTGGAAATCTGTCTAAGGAAGCTAAAGCATTTGTCGCTGCCTTGTGCTCTGAACAAATGCCATCTACAACATAGGAAGCCTTGAAATCTGAAGAATGGAAAAAGGCCATGGAGACCGAAATGGAAGCATTCAAGAAGAATAACACTTGAGAGAAATGCACCCTTCCACCAGCAAAGAAACCAGTGGGATGTCGGTGGGTGTTTTCAGTCAAACACAGACCTGATGGCATGATTGAAAGATACAAAGTACGGCTGGTTGCAAAGGGTTATACTCAGACTTATGGAATTGACTACTCTGAAACCTTCTCCCCAGTAGCCAAAATCGATACAATCAGAGTTCTTTTTTCAATAGCTGCCAATAAAGGTTGGTCTCTTCATCAATTTGATGTAAAAAATGCCTTCCTTCAAGGAGAACTGAACGAGGAGGTCTATATGGATGCTCCACCGGGATTCAATGAGAATTTCAAGGCTGGAGAAACATGTCGGTTAAAGAAATCTCTGTATGGGCTTAAGCAGTCTCCTAGAGCTTGGTTTGAAAGGTTTACCCTTGCTATGAAGAAATATGGCTTCAAACAAAGCAACTCTGATCATACCCTATTTTTGAAACATAGGGGCAGTCTTGTGACCTGCTTACTTATCTACCTTGATGACATGATATTTACGGGAAACGATGAAGAGGGAATGTTAATGTTAAGAGATAAACTTTTTTCGGAATTCGAGATGAAAGATCTGGGAAGATTGAAGCACTTTCTTGGAATTGAAGTTCTGAGATCTAAACAAGGGATTTTTATCTGTCAGAAGAAATATATCCTTGATCTGCTAGCCGAAACCGGAATGATTAAGTGCAGACCGGCAGACACCCCAATGGTGGTTAATCACGGCCTACACATGGAAGATGGAGCAGAACTAGCAGATAAGGAGAGATATCAACGAATGGTGGGAAAACTGATATATCTCTCCCACACTTGTCCAGATATAGCTTATGCAGTAGGAGTGGTGAGTCAGTTTATACACCAGCCCCAAGCGAGTCACATGGAAGCAGTATTGAGAATCATCAGGTATCTCAAGGGAACAACAAGTCATGGTATACTGTTTAAATCAAATGGGCACTTAGAAATCCAAGCTTATACAGACGTCGACTGGGCAGGGGATAAAGGAACGAGAAGGTCAACCTCAGGATACTTCACCATGGTCGGAGGAAATCTAGTTACCTGGAGAAGTAAAAAACAAAAGGTAGTCGCCCTATCTAGTGCAGAAGACGAATTCCGAGGGGTTGCACGTGGCCTAGCAGAGATTCTGTGGATTCGGAAGCTCCTAACTGAGATTGGCTTTCTTCCTACTACAGCAACCAAAATCATGTGCGACAATAAAGCTACTATACAGATCTCAGAAAATCCAGTCCAACATGATCGAACAAAACATGTGGAGGTAGATCGACACTTCATCAAGGAGAAATTGGAGGAAGGTATCATAGAGCTCCCATATGTACATTCAAAGATCAACTCGCAGATATTCTTACAAAAGCTGTCAACGGGAACGTGTTTAGTAGCTGCTTGAGCAAGTTAAGTATTGGTGATCCCACTACTCAACTTGAGGGGGAGTGTCGGAAAGTAAATGATGTGTCGTAGTGTAGGGGCTAAATATGTAACTTGGTGTTCTATATAAACACCCTTCTTTGTAACCCTAAAGGTAGTACAATACATTTCAATACAAACAATTCTCAACCACAGTGTTTTCTCTATACCAAACAACAAACAACAGTACTAGCTAGCATGGTTGTAAAACAAGGTTTTCCATGGCCGAGTACTCCCCGAGTAGTCGCCACAAGGTAGGCTGCCGAGGCGACTTTCTTCGACTCCGCCTAATTACTCAGAGTCAGTCAACGCGGTCAACCTCGGCCAGAATCGGATCTAGTAGGTCAACTCGGGCCGAGTTTGACTTAAATAATAATAAAACATAATTTCTATGCCTATCATATTAAAGAATGAATATCAATTTTCACGTATTTTGTTATAAATATTAGTAGATTTTTGTTATTTGACATATATTTAATCTCCAAAAAGTAATTTCTTTATAATTTAACATGTCCGAGTACTCCCCGAGTACTCCCCGAGTACTCTCCGCCTAGACCAAGTACTCTCAACTCCCCGGTCTACCGACTAGGGAGCGCCTAGCGACTTTTGCAACCATGCTAGCTAGAATAATAAAGTTTAGTTTCAAAGAAAAATGAATTTTAATAACTATATGGTGTCATTGTTGTGAATCAGGGTCCTTGCTACACAACATTGTACAACTTTTCTGCTAAACAACATTTTGTAAAAGCAAGCCTTTTTGCATGTTGAACGTTTTGCCGTTAACTATGTGGTCTGCTGGTTTTCATTGTATCATCACCTTCTTTCTCTCTTCTTCAAATTTCTGCTCTCTGGTGATGCATCCACAACTAGAGACCTGTTCAGAAGGAAATTGGCATTAAATTGCAGAAGTTCTCATGAATATGGCCGGAAAAGTCACCGTTTTTTGGCCGGAATCTCACTGGAAGAACGGCTTCGATGATGCAAGGCGTTTTAGGTGCACCTCGCTTCACCTGAGCGCCTAGACGCGCGTCTTTAGCACTTTTGATAACTATAACCTCGGATTACACGAGTTGCTAGAGAAGTCTTGAGACATCTTGATATGCTTGTGAATATATCAATCTGATAACAGGTCAGGGGTCAAAACGGGTTGGGATGCCTGATAACAGTTTTTTAACAGTTTGACAATCAAGAAATCTCTATCTTTACCATAACTTATTGAATCAAGAGGAAATTGCCTGTACTTAGTTCTTTAAATGAGGTCTTAGCCTCTTAGGTACAAATTTCTGCCATTTTCGGATCAATTTGTTTTCATATTAAAACTGGTTGGATCAAACATTAGTATGCTTTTAAAACTACAAAGACTCTACAAAGGATAAATTCATAGCAGGAGAAATGGTGCTTCAGATACCAGTTTTACCAGAGTTGTGCATATTACATTTTCTCGAGTTTTCGACTATATATACAAACACACTTTAACCCTCGTCTTTGAAAATGGGGGTCTCGCCCTGTTAGAGAATATATAAGGTGTTTCAGGGCAATCTTGTAATTATTACACATCCTAGCATGATCTAGTTAGCCTATAAATCTAGTTGTCTTGCCCTTGAGTCTCTACCACCTTTAGATTCCAAGATGTTATCATTTAAATTATTTTCAACAAGATTAAGTACTCTCACACACTTTTCCGCCTTTTCAAACCGTTCTTGCGCAGCCATGAGCTCCACGCAACTCTCTCTCAGATCCATTAAGGCGGCTTTTTTAACTAAACTTGTGTTTGCTTTCATTTCCATAAGCAAACTACACTTCCTGTTGGCGCGGATAGTGTCCAAGTGAACTCGAAGCCACGAAATATTAATGTTGGCTGCTTCTGCAACTAGCACTTGCTGTTCTATTTCTTCTATTTTGTGAATACCATCATTGGTTTGAATTCGACTGATTGCTTCGCAAACGATCTCAAGGATAGATGATCTCACAGAAGCTGGTTTGAACAGGCAATCTGCTGCAATGTCACCGTGTTTCTTGAAAATGGATTCGAGAATCGGTGCAACACTTTGCTTTACGTTGTAGCCTTGGACACAAATCATGTCAGACTGACATGAAACCTTTCCCTCATTAATAGTCTCTGCGTGGTCAGAAGGACCAAACAAGTCTGAGGTCGTTGGCATCTCTGTCTTTTGACAATGTGGTCGCCTGGCCTTCAATAGCTCCTGCGTAAGAAACAAATTTCATAAGATTTTCAAGAGAAGAAAAGAAGAGTTCAGGATATTTACATCAACGCGCTCTTCTAAACTCATGCAACGTGTCATAACCAACGGCTTCTGTAACTTGTCCATTGTTTTCTCCATATTTGTCCTCGACCCCGTACTTTGGTGACCAGTGGTGGGGTCAGCAATGTCCTCTGCCAGCTGGTCACAGACCATAACCGACGGCTGAGGTGGCGATGATAAGCGTGGCTTCTTCAACAGCGGCGAAGAATCATTAGCATAGTTGTCAAAAAAACTGACAGCTAGCGCGCCAGCAATCAGTGGCACACTCTTCGGGAGTTGGTGTCAACACTGGTAGCGGCTCAAATCCAGGCTGAAAATTAATAGCACACTTAATTAAGTAATACTGATACAATAATTGAAAAGACAAGAAAAACTAACGTAAATACAACATACCACTGTGGCATTCGTGACAAATGGCAGTGCAAGCTTCCAAGATATACACTCGCTCTTGCCCCAGCCGTTGGCTCTGGGAATCCCATCATGCTTGATAGCAAACGTCTTAGCGTAAGGGAAAACCTCGAAGATCCATATCTAGAAAATCATAATAAAATAATTTTCAGAAAATTAAACTATAATTATAAAAAAAAAAGTGTAAAATGCCATTTTCGTCCAAAGGTTTGTTTTTCCGCACCTGGATCCAAAAGGCATAAAAATCTTCCATTTTCTTCGGCCCGTTAACTCCATCCATTTTTCTCCGTTAGATCAAGGGTATTTTAGTCTTTTGGTAAAATTAAAGGGCAATTTGGTCTTTTGAATGTTTGGACATTATGCTAAATGCTTGTACATAAAGTGAAAAAGACCGGATTGCCCTTTAAGTTAACAAAAAAGATGGAAATACCCCTGACTTAACAGAGATAAAAGGATGGGGTTAACAAGTTGGATGAAAATGGCAAGATTTCAAACCTTTTGGATCAAGATGCGGAAAAACAAACCTTTGGACGAAAGTCACAAAACTGGCCAAACCTCAGGGACGAAAATGCCATTTTACTCTTATAAAAAAAGTTGAAGAAAACAACATAACCTTAAAGGCCCAAATAAATCCACTAAGCGTATAAAAAGTTGGTGTATAACGGCCTCGAGCAGAACGCTTTGCCACCGCATTATGTAGGCGCTTGTACAAAACCTTCCAGACGTATGAACCCCATGGAAATGTGTTCCATGAGTCCAGATCCTCAACTAGTTCTAGAAGAATCAAGTCAACCATAAGACAGGTATTTTTGGCCATGAATCCGACCTCAACCATCATCAATAGACAAATCCGTACTGCATCAAGGTCCGATAACTGATCAAGAGAGTGATGAAAGACGTGTTTGAGATCCCGAACCTTTGGTCTACCTGCATGACCAAATACCCTCTCTCGAAATGTTGAATCTACCCTTCCATATTCCCAATGATGAGGACCGAATCGCATTCCTGTAATGAGGCAAAACTCTTGAGGTCCAAACCGCAATTCCTGACCTCCAACACGAAAAAATAATGTGTTTTGATGCATAACCGGGGTCGGGGTATATTCAGTCTGTAGCATCAGATGGACTAAAGCCGAGTCAGTAGATGTAGATTGTACATCTAGCCAATGTCCGAAACACGTGCCCCGAAATAACTCCGACCTAACAAAACCTGGTTGCAACCTAACCCGGATTACTGTTGCTACTGCTATGTGGTATCTAATCTGCACCTCAGCGTAATATAACTCCTGAACGAACAACATTATACACTGTATATCATCAAAAAAGAGACTAATACACACATATAAATGTGTCATATGCACACATACTTTTTTTATACGCTCATGTACATAGGGGGTACAACAACAAACACATAGGTCCATTAAGAAATTATGTAGAAAGTTCACTACACAAACCTCCTTAGTTAGTGGATACGAATTCGAGGCATCTTTCTTTCTCTTGATCATATTTTAACCAATCTGCAATCAAACAAGATGGCTATTACTAGCAAAAAGATAGCCACTTCTAACTAAAAGCACAAAATTAGGGTTCCAAATCTACCATAAAGATTAGAAAGCAACTGGCAACATCATGCTAAATGTCTCATTCTAAATCAGAGCCATAGTTGTCAAATGGCACCCGCTATTTCATGCATAGTTGTTAATTGCTACATAGCGAACGGCGATATATAGCGGGCACTATTTTATAAATAGCGATGCACTAGAAAAAAAAATTATATGCATATTATATCAAAATACAATGGTATATACACTTATACTCACATTAAACATGTTATCGATAACCCGCTTAAACCCAAGAACTCGCTTATAAATCGTCAACTTGTATGACTCATTTAAAAATATGGGTTAAACGGGTCGGGTTCTGGTTGACCCGAATTTATATGGATCGGTTAAGGTTGAAATCTTTGACCCGAATAATAATATGGGTGGGGTTCGGGTTGAACATTTCAACCCACCAACCCGACACGTTTGACACCCCTTTTCTGAACATACCCCTAATGTGGGCCGCCCACACACACCATCAATATTTTTAATATATAAATAAATATATTGGGTGTGTCTATACTACCCTCTTCTGAACATACCCCTAATGTGAGAGGAAAAGTGGTTTTTTAATAGTGGCCCCATCCGCAACTCTGCAAGGTATCTGTGAGATGGGTACGTCTATCAGCACCCAATATATTATTTTAATTTTCTTTAAGAGAATAAGGTTTGAAAGTGACTCTATTTGGGGCGATAATTCTTGACACAAACCAAAACACAACCCGAACACGAAATATTACAGGTTTTGGGTCGACTAGACGACCCGTTTAAAAACGGGCCGAGTTTAGGTTGACCCGTATTAAAAACAGGTTCAGCTTGACTTGTATAAAATGCGGGTTGACCCATTAACCCGTTTAAGTAGTTAGGATAAAAAAAAACATTTTTATTTTTTTCGTTTTCCAGTTTTCAGTTTTACATGGTTGGTCGTAATAATGTTAGTTTTGTCACATTACTTACCTGTAAACGAGTTACCAATAACCCACCTACAACTAACAACCTGCTTATTCCTCGTCAACATGTATGACTCGTTTAAAAAATGGGTTAAACAAGTTGTGTTTGGGTTGACCCGAATTTATGTGTGTGCAGGTTACAGAAATAATAATATAGGTCGAGTTCACGTTTCAATCCGCCAACCTAAGACCGTGGGGTATGGTGGGGCTTGGGTTGGGCCTGGGGCATGAGTTGACACCTGGAATTGGAGCCCCCCCCCCCCCCACCGCCTGGTGACGTGTCCGTGGGGTATGGCGGGGCGTGGGTTGGGCTTGGGTTGGGTGCACCGCTTGGCAGGTTATTTAAAAAAAAAATTACAAAAAAATATAAAATTCACACAACATTTATAAAAAAAAAAAAAAACCTAAAATTTCATTAGATAATACCTAAAAATTACAAAATAAAAAACCTAAAAATTACATAAATCCTAAAAACTACATAATACCTAAAAATTACAAAATAAAAAACCTAGAGCGTTAGATAAATTTCAAAAAGGGCGATCTTGTCGAACGCCTTACGCTCCTTGCCTAGAAATTCAATGTTCGCCACCGCCACCCGGTCCTCGTGGCTTAAATCGCCGCTCGGAACGGCTTCGTAGTAAGCCTTGAAACGATCGAGCTTGGGCCGTAGCTCGCGCCATTTATGTTGGCACGCGTTGAGGTTGTGGCGGTCATGTGACGAGGGCCAATTCTTCCTCGTGGGTCCAAGATGCCATCTTCTTCGGGTTGGGGTAGCGGTTTCGTGGGATCAAGTGGGTAGCCGGTGGGGTAGCAGTGGATAGTGACGGTTTGGGATGGACCACCCGGTGGGGTTGGGGGTTACATTTATAGGGGATGTTGGGTTGGGGTGACCGCTTGGCTTGGCCAAACGGTTTGAATTTAAAATTCAAACTTTTGAAATGGCCCGCTATGACATGGCAGGGTCAGCGAATAGGAGGCCGCCAGCTAGCTAGGATGTCAAGACCGCCCCACGCCCGGCTTGAAACCCAAGCCCTAAGGGCCACGCCCCAACCCAAGCCTGATACGTGAATGTTAGAGAGAGAATGGAGTTAGAGAGAGAAACAAGGATTAACCAAACAACTAACTGATTTCTCTGTTATTCAACTAACCTATAAGTACAACCGCCAATTAACAGAACTAACAACAACTCACACACATAAGTCCTCACACTATTACAACTTTACACTACAGGCCCCTGTACAATTATACTCGTAACAATACCCCTCCCATATACAATTTTGACCCCAAAATTCAAGACTGCACCTAGCATCATCAACACCCAAAATCAAAATCTGGAAATCGCGCCTTCATCTCTTCAGCATTCTCCCAAGATGCATCAGTCACAGGTAAATCCTTCCACTTTACTAAAACATCCATGCCAGCCCTATTTCCTCGTTTAACCATTCTCTGATCGATGATTGCAGCCGGATAAAAGATAAACCTTGATTGTGTTGGCAGGGGAAGAATTGTAGAATGATCCCCCTTAGCTATTCAATAATGACACATGGAAAGTGGAATGCATCTGAGCCTCCTCAGGTAAATCCAATCTGTATGCAACTTTACCAATTTTCTCCAAAATCAAAAAGGGTCCAAAGTATTTAGGGCTGAGTTTGTTATTCTTATGGCCCCTCAATGATTGTTGCCTGTAATCTTGTAACTTTAGATAAACCCACTGGCCCACCTCATACTCTCGTTCAGTTCGTTTACCATCCGCCACCTGTTTCATTTGATTCTGAGCAACTAACAGAGCTTGCCTTAACTGTTTGACTGTTGCTTCCCTTTCTCTACACAACTGATCCACGGCTTCAACAGAACAATCATTAGGTATATAGGGAACAAATATTGGAGGTGGGTATCCATATAAAGCTTGGAAAGGTGTAGTCTTTATCGATGAATGGTAATTAGTGTTATACCACCATTGAGCTAGACTTAACCACTTAATCCAAGGCGTGTTAGTACTGAGTGTCATGCTCCGTAAATAAGCTTCTATACACCTGTTAACCACTTCAGTCCGGCCATCAGACTGAGGATGATAAGCAGCAGACATGGCCAACTGAACGCCCTGCATCTTAGTGAACTCCTTCCAAAAATTACTTAAGAATATCGGATCCCTGTCTGAAACAATTGTCTGAGGCCATCCGTGTAGCTTAAAGACATTATCCATAAAAGCCTGAGCTACCCCCACAGCAGAATAAGGATGACCCAAGGGTATAAAATGGGCAAACTTAGTTAGTCTGTCCACGACCACCATAATAGAATCCTTTCCATTTACTTTAGGCAACCCCCCAATAAAATCGATTGATATATCAGAGAATATGTGCTTTGGTACAGGTAGAGGCTGCAAAAGCCCCGGATATGCCACATTCTCTGATTTAATTCTCTGACATATGTCACAAGCTCTGATAAAATGTCTCACCTGCTTATGTAGACACTTCCATTTAAACATTCCTTTGATTCGTTGAGTAGTAGCATGCACACCCGAATGCCCCCCCATACTAGAGCCATGACACAACTTAATAATATCCTCCTGTAGTTGTGTATCTTTCCCTACTACTACCCTGCTGCCCTTCATGAACATTTCTCCATTCCACTTATAATCAGCTACAACCTCCCCCTTTCCTAATCTCTCCATCTTCCCTTTAATTCCCTCATCCAATAGCCAAGACTTTTTAATCCTTTCCCATAAACTCCCATCCAATGTAGATAAGGAAATGGAAAACAAAGTTGGACCTTGTACCCTGGATAAGGCATCAGCCACAAGATTTTCTACCCCTTTCTTGTACATTATTTCATAATCATAAGCCAAAAGTTTAGAAAGCCAGGCATGCTGTAGAGGAGTAGTTAGCTTTTGTTCCAGAAGGTATTTTAAGCTCTTCTGATCAGTTTTGATAACAAAATGATTGACAGCTAAGTAATGATGCCAGTATTTCACAGCATATATAATAGCTAAGAGCTCTTTCTCGTATACTGAATAAGCCTGCTGCCGAGGAGATAAAGCTTTACTTATGAAGGCCAAAGGATGATTTTCTTGCATCAATAGAGCGCCAATTCCCAATGCAGATGCATCCGTCTCTAAAATAAAAGGTTTGGAAAAATCAGGCAATGCTAGAACAGGAGGTGAGCATACTGCATCTTTCAGTCTTTCAAAGGCTGCTGTAGCCTCCTTAGTCCACACAAAACTATCTTTTTTGAGAAGAGAAGTCAATGGTTTGGCCAAAATACCATATGACTGTATAAATCTTCTATAATATCCTGATAATCCCAGGAATCCCCTCAACTGTTTAACGTTTGTTGGGACAGGCCATTGTTTAATTGCTTCGATCTTCCTTGGATCAGTGGCCACCCCTTCTTTTGAGATAATGTGACCCAAGTACTCAACAGTTGATCCCCCAAATGCACATTTAGACAATCTTGCATACAACTTGGCCTGCCTTAAAATATTCAACACCTCTCGTAAGTGCCCCACATGCTGTTCCAATGATTCACTGTAGACTAATATATCATCAAAGAATACTAGTACTGATTTCCTTAAAAGAGGTCTGAACGTGTGATTCATTAAGGACTGAAATGTGGCCGGAGCATTGGTTAGGCCGAACGGCATTACCAAAAACTCAAAGTGACCCTCATGAGTTCTAAATGCTGTTTTATGGACATCATCAGAAAACATTCTGATTTGATGGTATCCAGACCTCAAATCCAGTTTGGAAAATATGGCAGCCCCCCCCCCCCCCCCCCCCCCCCAACTCATCCAATAACTCTTCAATCAAAGGAATTGGATAGCCATTTTTTACAGTTGCATCATTAAGTCTCCTATAGTCTATGCACATTCGCCACGACCCATCTTTTTTCTTTACTAACACCACAGGAGCTCAAAAGGGCTGGAACTACCCCGTATAACCCCCGTATCCAACAATTCTTTGGTCATCTTTTCAATTACATCTTTTTGAGCAGCCTGATATCGATAAGGCTTTTGATTAATAACCATGGACTCATCTTTAAGAATGATTCTATGGCCATATGCTCTGGAAGGTGGTAAACTGTTAGGAGTAGCAAAAACATCCTCATATTCTTGTAATAAAGCTTGAATAGCACTATGAGTCACCTCCTTAGAAATTACAGTCTTGTGTTGAAACTGATCCTTCCCTTCCTCTTTTTGGAGACTGAATAACTGAGACTGAACCACTTGTTTGCATTGTGTTGACAACAAATGACTCATCAGCTCATTAGAACACAGTGACACCCTGTTTGTATTACTTCCTTTCAGCTGATAAACCTTATCGTCTACTTTAAACTGCATATTAAGGTCTTGGAAGTTCCACACAATATCCCCTAATGAAGATAACCATTGTACCCCTAGTACCATGTCATAACTAGCCAATGGTAAGACTAAGACATCAGCTTTCATCCATAGGCCCTGCATTTGCCATTGAAACCCTGGACAGACCTTGGCACACATCAATTGAGACCCATTAGCTACCCCTACCTTCATACCCTCAATGTCCTTCATAACACAATTCAACTTGACAGCTAACTTTTCATCTATGAAATTATGAGTGGAGCCCGAGTCTATCAGGATTTGTAAAGGTTTGGTACCTATATTTCCCAATACTTGCATGGTGGAAAAAGAAGGAATTCCGGTTAAGGCATGAATAGAAATGAGAGGATCAGGCAAAGTAGTATCAACCACTGATTCTTGAACAAGATTCACAGCAGACTCATCAAGTGATTCCTGTTGTATTTCATCATCCTCACCCACAACTTCTAACACAAACAACTGTTTATTAGGACACTTATGAGTAGGGGTAAACTTATCATTGCACCAAAAACACTCCCCTTTGGATCTTTTATTCTCAATCTCCTTACTAGTCAACCTTCTAGTGTTAAACTTCTGATGAGATGGTGGGTTAGGTAATAATGGCAGATGGGAAGTGTTAACCGGTGGTTTAAACTGTGAAACAGGTTTAGGATTAGGATAAGTGGGTTTAGAAGTGGTTAGAGGTTTAGATGTGAATTGATTCTTGATTTTATCATTAGCAACCTTCTGTTTTTTAGCCAACATATAAGCCTCCTTCATGGTTTTGGGATCAAACATACTCACAGGACCTCCCAATTCAGGTTTCAAGCCCTTAATGAACAAACTAATTGCATATTCTTCAGCAATTGTGACTCTTAGCAAATTTTCATCAAATTCGTCACAATAATCTTCTAATTCCCCACTTTGCACTGTAGAAGACAATATTCCCATTGCATCTTTGAACATTTGTGTAGAAAAATGGTCAGTTATAGTTCTAGCATATTCTGCCCATGTTACACCAGCTATTGCTCTTGTTTTTGCAAAATTATTGTGCCATTTCATTGCCCTTCCCTCCAAATTAATAACAGCATATCGTACCTTGTAATTCTCAGGAGTCTCGTCCACATCGAAGAAGTGTTCACATCTGCACACCCAGTCCTCTACATCTTCTGTGCCATTAAATTTGGGGAAATCAATCTTCCCTAGCCTGAACAACCTATCAGTAGACTTATTGATCATTTCTTGATTAGTTGAAGTGCCAGTATCATGGGAATCGGTATGATTCGTCAATTTCTCTAACAATTTCTTGATGTCAGAGAAGGTATGCTCTGTTTTTTCGACGAAAGCATCAAATTTAAGCAATGAAGTTGTATGATCCTTCAACGTTTTTTCAATTTCAGCTTGACTGCGAGTTGTCATTTGAAATTGTCAATTGATTATCGAATTGATGAGATCTTGAACGAATTTTGAAGTAGAATTGATCGAACAATGAACAATTCCGAATTGAAATGAACTGAATCAATCAACAATGATTGATTCTGATGAATTGAACGGACAAATCAATCGAACAACTGATTGATTTCAACGAATTGAACGCACCAGTCAATCGATAATGGAGCTTCCGAGGATCGGAGAGCTCTGATACCAATTGATACGTGAATGTTAGAGAGAGAATGGAGTTAGAGAGAGAAACAAGGATTAACCAAACAACTAACTGATTTCTCTGTTATTCAACTAACCTATAAGTACAACCGCCAATTAACAGAACTAACAACAACTCACACACATAAGTCCTCACACTATTACAACTTTACACTACAGGCCCCTGTACAATTATACTCGTAACAAAGCCCACCCGGGGTGGTGGCTTGGGCGTTTTCCCCCAACCCACGCCCAAACCCCCGCCCCATACCCCATAGTCTAACACGATTGACAGTGACACCAGCGTTTGAAAGGGGATGCATGGAGATATTCAGATAATTTATAATGAGATGCAAATAAAGAAAGACTTAGGTTTAGGATTCGTACCAGATGCACTCAAGTGACTGATTGAAAATGAACAGCTAACTGAATAAAAATGCAGCTGACGGCGGTGGTTTCAAAATGAGATTATACTATGAACTATGGTGGTCTGAAGTTTGAAGTTAAGATGAGCAATGTTATTGTTGTGTTGGGTATGTCAAAGGACAAACATAGGGCATGTTTGGCTAAGTTTTTAAACTAACTTATTGACTTATTGGTTTTTTGAAAAGTCATCATGTTTGGCAACGAGGGTGTATGTGAGAGGAAAAGTGATTTTTTCAAAAAGTCACTCTTATACTGACTTTTCCAAAAAGCCAATAAGTCAATAAGTTGTTTTCAAAAAGCTTAACCAAACATCCCCATATATTCTTCCATGACACAATATGACCAAAGATTTGATGGGTCCCACTTATTTTTTTATATAAAAGAGTAAATTACGATTTTAGCCTATTACTTTTACCCTATTAGGCGCCAGGGTGTGGCTCGGGAGACGGCATCGGGGAGCTGAGGTGGAGCTCCTCCCCCGACGGGAACACCCCCCCCCCCGAGCGGGAATCGGTGCCTTCGGGACTCCACTCCCGATTGTCCCGAGCTCTCTCTCTTTCTCTTCATTCTCTCTCTTGAATCTCTCTCTCTCTCTCTCTCTAGCTTTGATTGGATGGAGATGGATGGGGAAACCATTTCCTAGGGTTGGGGGAAGAGGAAGAAGAAGGTGATGATGTGGCCATGGGGGGAGGGGAACCACACCCCCATGTGTAAAAAGAAATCTTTTAACATTTGTACCCCCAACGTTTCTTTATCTAACTATTTTGGCCCCTGCAACTAACACCATCCATAACCCAGGTTAAAAATAGGTCACACGCCCCTCATTTTTTTAATTCAATTTTTAAATTGAATTAAACAGGTATTAGATCTTTTTTGGGTTTGAAATGACTTAATTACCCCTCATGTGAGGGGCATGTGACCTTAGGTGCGTCTTGGCGTTTTAGGTGCACCTCGCTTCACCTGAGCGCCTAGACGCGCGTCTTTAGCGCTTTTGATAACTATGACCTCGGATATCTTGATATGATGTGAATATATCAATCGCATGTTGCAAGTGTAAGATATTGAGAACTATGGCGTCAAAACCCCTACAAACAATGATTTAGAAACGATAAACAAAAATATGAAACGTCTAAATGAGCACGTTTAAGTTGTGTAGATTGAGGTTAATGAGATACAATTATACAAAACTCCCAAGTAGCTTCTTTATTCGTATTGTTGGTGAACATTAGTTTATTGAATTGGTAGGGATGCCTGATAACAGTTTTTTTAACAGTTTGACAATCAAGAAATCTCAATCTATGCGATAACTAAAGACTTATCGAATCAAGAGGAAATTGCTTGTACTTAGTTCTTTGAATGAGATCTTAGGTTCAAATTTCTGCCATTTTCGGATTAATTTGGTTTCGTATTAAAGCCAGTTTGATAAACATTAATATATTTTTAAAACTACAAAGACTCTACAAAGGATAAATTCATAGCACGAGAAATGGTGTTTCCGATACAACAGTTTTACCAAAGTTGTGCATATTACATTTTCTCGAGTTTTCGACTATATAAACAGACACAATTTAACCCCCGTCTTTGAAAATGGGGGTCTCGCCCCGTTTGAGAATATATAAGGTATTTCAGGGTCAGGGCAATCTTGTAATTATTACACATCCTAGCATGATCTAGTTAGCCTACAAATCTAGTTGTCTTGCCCATGAGTCTATACCACCTTTAGATTCCAAGATGTTATCATTTATATTATTTTCAACAAGATTAAGTACTCTCACACATTTTTCCGCCTTTTCAAACCGTTCTTGCGCGGCCATGAGCTCCACGCAACTCTCTCTCAGATCCATTAAGGCGGCTTTTTTAACCAAACTCGTGTTTGCTTTCATTTCCATAAGCAAACTACACTTCCTGTTGGCACGGATGGTGTCTAAGTGAACTCGAAGCCATGAAACATTAATGTTGGCTGCTTCTGCAACTAGCACTTGCTGTTCTATTTCTTCTATTTTGTGAATACGATCATTGGTTTGAATTCGACTGACTGCTTCGCAAACGATCTCAAGGAAAGATGATCTCATAGAAGCTGGTTTGAATAGGCAATCTGCTGCAATGTCACCGTGTTTCTTGAAAATGGATTCGAGAATCGGTGCAACACTTTGCTTTACGTTGTAGCCTTGGACACAAATCATGTCAGACTGACATGAAACCTTTCCCTCATTAATAGTCTCTGCGTGGTCAGAAGGACCAAACAAGTCTGAGGTCGTTGGCATCTGTGTCTTTTGACAATGTGGTCGCCTGGCCTTCAATAGCTCCTGCGTAAGAAACAAATTTCATAAGATTTTCAAGAGAAGAAAAGAAGAGTTCAGGATATTTACATCAACGCGCTCTTCTAAACTCATGCAACGTGTCATAACCAATGGCTTCTGTAACTTATCCATTGTTTTCTCCATATTTGTCCTCGACCCCGTACTTTGGTGACCAGTGGTGGGGTCAGCAATGTCCTCTGCCAGCTGGTCACGGACCATAACCGACAGCTGAGGTGGCGATGATAAGCGTGGCTTCTTCAACAGCGGCAAAGAACCATTAGCATAGTTGTCAAAAAACTGACAGCTTGCCCGCCACCAATCAGTGGCACACTCTTCGGGAGTTGGTGTCAACACTGGTAGCGGCTCAAATCCAGGCTGAAAATTAATAGCACACTAAATTAAGTAATACTGATACAATAATTGAAAAGACACGAAAAACTAACGTACATACAACATACCACTGTGGCTTTCGTGACAAATGGCAGTGCAAGCTTCCACGATATACACTTGTTCTTGCCCCAGCCGATGGCTCTGGGAATCCCATCGTGCTTGATAGCAAACGTCTTAGCGTAAGGGAAAACCTCGAAGATCCATATCTAGAAAATCATAATAAAATAATTTTCAGAAAATTAAACTATAATTTAAAAAAAAAAGTGTAAAATGCCAATTTCGTCCAAAGGTTTGTTTTTCCGCACCAGGATCCAAAAGGCATAAAAATCTTCCATTTTCTTCGGCCCGTTAACTCCATCCATTTTTCTCCGTTAGATCAAGGGTATTTTAGTCTTTTGGTAAAATAAAAGGGCAATTTGGTCTTTTAAATGCTTGGACATTATGCTAAATACTTGTACATAAAGTGAAAAAGACCGGATTGCCCTTTAAGTTAACAAAAAAGATGGAAATACCCCTGACTTAACAGAGATAAAAAGGATGGGGTTAACAGGTTGGATGAAAATGGCAAGATTTCAAACCTTTTGGATCTAGACGCATAAAAACAAACCTTTGGACGAAAGTCACAAAACTGGCCAAACCTTAGGGACGAAAATGCCATTTTACTCTTATAAAAAAAGTTGAAGAAAACAACATAACCTTAAAGGCCCAAATAAATCCACTAATCGTATAAAGTGTATTACGGCATCGAGTAGAACGCTTTGCCACCGCATTATGTAGGTGCTTGTACAAAACCTTCCAGACGTATGAACCCCATGGAAATGTGTTCCATGAGTCCAGATCCTCAACCAGTTCTAGAAGAATCAAGTCAACCATAAGACGGGTATCTTTGGCCATGAATCCGACCTCAACCATCATCAACAGACAAATCCGTACTGCATCAAGGTCCGATAACTGATCAAGAGAGTGATGAAAGACGTGTTTGAGATCCCGAACCTTTGGTCTACCTGCATGACCAAATACCCTCTCTCGAAATGTTGAATCTACCCTTCCATATTCCCAATGATGAGGACCGAATCGCATTCCTGTAATGAGGCAAAACTCTTGAGGTCCAAACCGCAATTCCTGACCTCCAACACGAAAAAATAATGTGTTTTGATGCATAACCGGGGTCGGGGTATATTCAGTCTGTAGCATCAGATGGACTAAAGCCGAGTCAGTAGATGTAGATTGTACATCTAGCCAATGTCCGAAACACGTGCCCCGAAATAACTCAAAACCTGGTCCCAACCTATCCCGGATTACTGTTGCTACTGCTATGTGGTATCTAATCTTCACATCAGCGTAATATAACTCCTGAACGAACAACATTATACACTGTATATCATCAAAAAAGAGACTAATACACACATATAAATGTGTCATATGCACACATACTTTTTTATACGCTCGTGTACATAGGGGGTACAACAACAAACACATAGGTCCATTAAGAAATTATGTAGAAAGTTCACTACACAAACCTCCTTAGTTAGTGGATACGAATTCGAGGCATGTTTCTTTCTCTTGACCATATTTTAACCAATCTGCAATCAAACAAGATGGCTATTACTAGCGAAAAGATAGCCACTTCTAACTAAAAGCACAAAATTAGGGTTCCAAATCTACCATAAAGATTAGAAAGCAACTGGCAACATCATGCTAAATGTCTCACTCTAAATCAGAGCCATAGTTGTCAAATGGCGCCCGCTATTTCATGCATAGTTGTTAATTGCTACATAGCGAACGGCGATATATAGCGGAGCGATACACTAGAAAAAAATTATATGTATATTATATTAAAATACAATGGTATATACGCTATTTTACATGTACATTTAACAAAAACCTAAAATCCAGCTATTTTATAGCTATATTTAATTGCTATTTATATTTAAAAAAACTGAAATCCTGCTATTTGTGGCTACATACCCTGTAGCGACCTTTGACCTATATGCTACGCTATTCGCTATAGCGACCATAGCAACCGCTGTTGACAACTATGATTTCATGTTTAGCGATAAAGGGGTAGAAAAAAAAAACCTATATTTAACACACCAGTTATGTATAAAAATACGCTATCACTAATCATCTAAATAAAAAAATAAAAAAAAATCCGCTATTTATCGTTACCCTTCACCTATAGCAGGCGCTACCAGCGCTATAGACAACTATGATCAGAGCCAGATTACACAATCGCCTCAATTTATCAAGACATAATGATGCACCAACAGTTTTTACATTGATGCATATAGTGATTACAAACATTATGCCTCAATTATCAAGGCATAGATAAAGGTGGATTAACAGTGGTTAAATTGATACATATAGCGATTACTGCAATAAAAATACACATGAATTGAACATCTAATTGGAGTATTGAACAATTAGGTTACAAAAACATTTATCTGAATTGAATGTAATGATGCATGATCAGATAGCAAGCAAAGAATAGCATAATTAGGGTTAGGGTTTATACCAGACGAACTAACTCTACAGGTGTTGAGTCCGAGATTGGAAAATGCCATAAAAAACGAAAGTAATTTCTGGTTGAGTTAAATTCCAATTTAATCTTTGTGGTTTGGCTATTTTGGGCTGTTTGGTAGCCTCTTAATGACCATTCAGATGCTACCTCTTAATGGTTTAAAACCTCTGAATGAATAAGAGGTAACCTCAAGTCTGAATGGTTAAGAGGTAACCTCTGAATGGTAAATTATCACATATCACATTCTTCTACCTTCTCATTGTTAAAATTCTTAATGGTTCCATTAAGAGGTAGCCTCTTAATGACCATTCAGAGGCTACCAAACAGCCCCTTTGTCAGTTTAGTTCAAAGGTTTCATTTTTCGCTTATGTGTTCAAAAAGATTTCACCAAAACCATTTTAATACACTGGGTTAATTTCATCCATTTTTTCTGTTAACGAGAAGGGCAATTCGGTCATTGTATATTGCCGAATTGCCCTTCTAGTTAACAGAATGACATATAAAATGACCGAATTGCCCTTCTCGTTAACAGAATAAATGGATGAAGTTAACCCAGTGGACTAAAATGGCAACGGTGAAACATTTTTAGACCTACAGGCGAAAAATAAAACATTTAGACTAAACATGCAAAATGTCTCAATCCACAGGGACTAAAATCACATTTAACTCTTTCTGGTTTCTTTTTATCACAAAAGTCTATCCACGTTTTTTATATTAATATACTAGTATTAAGCCCTCGCGTTGCAGCGGTTGTCGTAAAACTGTGTCAAGTAGTACCAATGCTATACCACTGTCAGCGATCACCAACATTAGAAAAGCTCGTAAAAACAAAATAAATAAAAACGAAAAAAATAAAGTCGAGCGAAAAGCAGACGTAAAATCTTTGAATCACGCACGCTCGTTGCAGAGAAGATAAACTGAAACTTAAAACATAGAAAAAATAACTAAATCAATCCAGGACCCGCGCGTTGCGACGAACTTGTCAAATGGAGAAATATTGATGTGTTGCGACGGGCCAAACGGGAAAAAGACACGAAA
The DNA here is from genome assembly GCA_030545235.1 of Helianthus tuberosus. Classification (NCBI taxonomy): domain Eukaryota; kingdom Viridiplantae; phylum Streptophyta; class Magnoliopsida; order Asterales; family Asteraceae; genus Helianthus; species Helianthus tuberosus. The sequence continues at coordinate 199,380,905 of CM060369.1, forward strand.
AAATGTTGAACCCTACACGCACGTTGCGGTGCATTAACTCACAAAATTTAGAACGAAACGAAAAACTTGGGAATGATGAAAAGTATGGTGGACCAAAATTGAAAAATAAAAACAGTTGGGGTTAAATTGCAAAAACAGTTGGGGTTAAATTGAAAAATAAAAACAGTTGGGGTTAAATTGCAAAAAAAAAAAAAAAAAAAAAAAAAAAAAAAGATGAAAAGCTTTCGGTTAAAAGTAAAAAACAAAGGGTCTAAATGGCAAAAGAGTAAAAGTTTTGGGTTAGAGATGAAAAAAGAAAAAAAAACCGTATACATGAGATACAACACCATAAATTACAAAAAAAAAAAAATATTTTTGTAAAACTTGAATAAACTATTATATTAATAGAGTAAACTCTAGTTAATGGTTAAATACTTATTTATTATCTATATAATACATGATATGGTTTCAAATTATTTATCATTCTTTGATTTGTTTAATATTGAGTAAATTGTCATTTTAGTCCCTAAGTTTTTGTCCAAATTGTCATTTTAGTCCAAATAGTTTTTTTCTCCTATGGATCCCTTACTTTTCATTTTTCTTGCCATTTTGATCACATTGCTTAACTTAGTGTAAAAACCAGGTTATAATTAGGGGTATTTTTGGCATTAAATTATTATGAGGTTTATAAATTATGTTGTAAACTACCCCCGGTTATCACTACAAAACAGTTATGCCAAAAATACCCCTGTTTATAATCAGATTTTAAAACTGAGTTAGGCAGTGTGATCAAAATGGCAAGAAAATAGAAAAGTCAGGGACCCAGAGGAGAAAAAAAACTATTTGGACTAAAATGACAATTTGGACCAAACCTCAGGGACTAAAATGACAATTTACTCTTTAATATTTATGAATTAATTAATTTCATATTAGTTTAGGAGATATTAATAATTTATTAGATATTAGATATAGATATTTATAATATTATTACTTACTAATTGAATTTATTAATATGAAAATAAAGATAAGGATAAAGAGAAAGATAAGTGATATTATATATTGGTTATTAATATTAAAAAAATATATTAAACAAATATAAATAAAATTTATGAGGTTGAAGGAGAGAATGCCATGTGGCATTATTTGTAGTCTTTTATTAATATTTAGATTTAGATCCCTATTATACTTGAAAATTTTGAACATAATTGTGATTTTTTTTCGAAAAGACAAAATTTAATTATAGATTATGTTCTTTATGTTTTGTAAATTTAGATTTAAATAATCCTAACTAAAAAAATGTTTTGGGATAATCATAACTTTTAACTTATTTTCTCCTAACGAGCTTTTCTTTAATTGAAGTTTAACCCAGTTAGCTTTTAAAAGGGATTTGAAAAAAACCATTTTTCCCCTTAGACAGTATATTATGTTAGTCACTTAATGGAATATACTAACGGCAATTAACCTTTGGGACTCATAGAGTCATAGTGATGAGTTTTGGAAACCCAGGGACTTAAGTTTCCAATTTTTTTAGAGTTAACCTAAAATAATCTTTGGGATAACTTAGTTTTTTTTTTGTTTTTCAGGGTAACCAAATACAAAAAAACCTAAAAAAAATACACTATGCCGTAAAAGTTGAGGGGTAGCAGGCGCTGCCCCTCCTAATACAATATGCCCGCCCCTGATCCGTACACTATTTTGGATAAGTTTGATTATATAATTTAACTTATTTATTTTGAATTAGTTAAAAACTAGTAAAATACCAACGCGTTGCGTGGGAGTTCGGTCGCTATCTCTTTGGTTCACCACAGTATAGATAGAGTATCGACACACGATATTGATACGCTAAAGGCACACGATATAGCAACCGAAAGAAAAGACCCAATAAATAAAGTTGTGCCCATAAAGATGTTAACACATGTTTTACATTAGTCGAAAATCATAAACAAAATATCGGTAACGCTTACGATAATATTGGCACTAATACGACGTTTTCTGAGTCGTAATCGTCATATATTAGTTTAAATCCAGTGGCATTCATTTTCAATAAATTTGAAATTTTATAATTATATCATTGTTTAAATTAGAGAATTTATTTATCCACATGAAATTATTTTAAAAATAATAACTCCAACACATAATGTATCGGCCGGAACAACATTGGTCATCACCCCCACCTACAACAACCGTCGCCAAACCGCCATCATCTCTATCTACTCTCTCTCTCTCTCTCTCTCTCTTTTTCGCCACCTTTGCTACCACGGCTTGTTACGACATCCTCCGGTTCGCCACCTCTGCTACCACGACTTGTTACGACCACCATTAACCACCACTCTGTTTCTCGCTCTCTCTCTTTCACCGCCACCTAACATCTAAGATGATTAACAATGGCGGTGGTGTGGTGGTCGGATTTCACACCCCCATAACCAATTGACCACAACTCCTTCTCGACTGCCATAAGCCCATAACCTCGGCGGCTCCACCTCATTCGCGGCCTCCGGCCCCGCCACAGTTTCAGTTGGAAGATTCACCATCGCCACCACTGCTATAGCGACCATCAACTACCTATTTATCTTTTAAGTCACCTCTTTTTGTACCTGATGCCCACGTATGCCAAATTCTAACGGATGTAAAAAATTTGAAAACGTGAACCCGACCATGTATATCGTAATGGCCAAATTCGAAAAACAGGAAGTTTATGGTGATGGTTTCCAATCACAACACTACGTCAAGTTAGTATAACTCCACATAACACTATGTCGAGATAATTTACAATAATCACCAACGAATGTGAGACCCCTCATAAGTATATATCACTCTTAGGGGAGTGGGGGTGGTATCACTTGCAAAAATTCCATCACTCACAAACATCCAATCAAGTTCCGTCATGTCATCAACCATTATTCCATCACTCACAACCATTTTTTAGTGGCGGTGGTCATCACTAGTGATGGAATTCCATCACTCACAACCATTTTTTTTGTTTTTATAAAGTTTATAAAAAAATCTTACAAGTTTATAAAAGAAACAATTTTTTTTATGACAAGGACCAAACCTGCCAGTTTTAAAAGTTGAAATTAAAAGGAATAGCCAATGATCTCTAGATCAAGTGGTGGAGGGTTTGCATTTCTCTTGAGAGATGCAAGTTCGACTCCTACATGGTGCAGAGTGAGGCACTGGTGGGCAATGATAGGAGACCCAGGGAAACCTTGGTTGGATCCTTGAGCCAAACGGGTTTTTGTAACACCCGTTCTTATAAATCAGAGTTTAACGTATAATTTACAAAAAACAATCATGTAATTAAGATTACATATACATCGAAAATACGGGCTCATTAAAACCTTTTACAATTTAAAAGTTTAGAACATAATGTAATTAAGTTCGTCCTTTAAAAGTAACAACGAAATGTCGTGCGGAAGCTTATTTCTTGATCGTATTCGGTTCTTCATTGTGCTTGATCGTCCTCCGGTGCTAAAATTTTACCTGAAACTCAATAAACATGAGTTGGATTAGTCATACGTAACTTAGAACGTATTTAAACGGGTTCGCAATGCATCAACGGTTAAAATAAATGATTTTCGCGAAACTGACACATGCTCGCGTAGCGCCACTGCCAGTCGCGCTACGCCACGGCCAAATTTCATCAGATTGTTGCAGCCGGTTGCTGCATATTCCCCGAATAACCTGATTTCACGGAAACGAGCATAACTCTCTCGTTTTTAATCCGTTTTACCCGATTCTTTTTCCTACGCGTCCGTAATTTAATTCTTCATCTTATGAAGTTAAAATCCTATATCCAGATTAATAAAATTTCAGACTTTTAAGTCTTCGACTTATTACCCTTTTTACCAAATTTGACCCGTTTGTGATTTTATCACACAAACATGTTTATTTGGTCCTTATTCTCATGATATTCATAAGAGTAAAATGCAATTTGCGTCCCTGTGGTATGTCCCAAACATCAACTTGAGCCCCTAAAAACAATTTTTTGCATTCTGAGCCCCTGTGGTATTCATTTCATAACACTTTGAGTCCCTGCCGTCAGGTTGACTGTTAGAGGCAGGGGTAAGACCGTCTTTTTGCATATATTAATAACACTTTGCGTCCCTATGGTATGAGTGAAATATCAACCTGAGCCCCTAAATTCTTTTCTTGGTTTTTTGTTAAGAAATCTAATAATTAAATTTATACTATATTTAACAAATTATTAAAGCCTAAATTGTATATTAAATGTAAACTTTTTATACATACAATACAGAGACAAAACGTCATACCAACTTCGTAGAGTTGACGGAACTTACAGACTCGATAACAAAAGACCGTAACATACAATACAGAGACAAAACGTCATACGACCACAAGCAATTGTGGATTTTTACTGACGGGTGCACTTCGGGAAGCTGATCCAGATATGAATGAATATAACCCCAGTGTATCTAATTACATATCTGCCACTTGGGTTATATTCATTCATTCATTCATATGAATGAATATAACCCCAGTGGTAGATATGTAATTAGCGAGCTTTGGAATTTCAAGGAAAATCGAAGAGCTCCACTAGGGTTTTGCGTATCTTTACATCCATAGCCATTCTGTACAACAAAACACATTCAAACCAAAACACATTCAAACCAAAACACATTCTGTACAACAAAAATCAAACCAAAAATCCATTCAACCCTAAACCCACAAGAATCTGTACAAACCAAACCAAAACACATTCTGTTGATACCCTAAACCCTAAACACATTCAAACCAAAACACATTCTGTACATCCGATCAGTTCTTAATACTCAGTTGATACCCTAAACCCTAAACACATTCTGTTTTACAAAACAAAACACATTCAAACCAAAACACATTGCTACCCTAAACCCTGATCCATTCAAACCAACACTCTGTTTTGATGCATTTTGAACAAGAATCAAACCAAAAAATCCATTCAACCCTAAACCCACAAGAATCAAACCAAAAATCCATTCAACCCTAAACCCTAACCCCAAATAACACATTCAAATCATACCCAAAAATCCATACCCAAATAACTGTTATCATCGAATCAAAATGAGGAACACATTCAATCAAAATGAGGAACACATCGAATCAATAACTGTTACCCAAATATCACATTCAAAAACATCGAATGGAACCCAAAATCAAACCCAAAATCAACGCTCTGTTTTTTCACAATATAAACACATAAACACATCGACTGAAATCAACCCTCTGTTTTTTCAAAATCAACCCAAATCATCGAATGTAACCCAAAATCAACCCAAAATCATCGAATGGAACCCAAAATCAAACCCAGAATCATCGCTATGTTTTTTCACAACATAAACACATCGAATGACCAATATGAGGATGAAGATGAACCTGATCTGTTCGATGAAGATGAAGATGATCTGTTCGATGTTCGATGAAGATGATGAAGATGATCTGTTGATCTCTTCGATAAAGATGATGATGATGATCTTGGGAGTTGGGAGAGGAGAGCTGTTGATGATGATGATATTGGGAGCGACTGTTGATGATGATAAATGAAACTGGTCTGCTTTAATTAAAGGGTGGGGGGTATTATGGACTTTTCACAACTGGCAAACGGTCAAACTGACGGAAGACTAACGGCAGGGACTCATACTGTTATGAAATGAATACCACAGGGGCTCAGAATGCAAAAAATTGTTTTTAGGGGCTCAAGTTGATGTTTGGGACATACCACAGGGACGCAAATTGCATTTTACTCTATTCATAATTTCAATAATTCCTATCATATTAGGTTCAAGTCACGGGTCTCTTACGTATCTTAAACCCGTTTACGCTCATATGCGTATTTTGACCCGTTAAGGGTATTTAGGCATATTTTGATCATGAAACACTTTCATTCGTTTCTAGCGTTATTATACAACATTTCTTATCAAATAATCTTCCACCACAACTATATTTGTGGTGGACTTAATGAGGTGATCTATATAATTCGAGTTTTTCTCGTCGGATTGCTAATTTACGACAAAGACTCATATAGAGTCATTTGACCAAAGGTTTACATCTTTCGCTTCTTATACTTATTCCAATTATTTATTTGATCATAAAACTCGTTTCAAAACTACCTTTAAAGGTCGTTTGTCCAATTTAGCTTATAAGGGCGTTTTAGTCCGTTTAGCCAATCATTTACATTAAAGGATTTTTTTTGAAAGTATATTTAACCCATAATCCCTCTTTTAACCCATGATTTTGTTTGAAAAGTCATTAAGCTTTCCAAACGCAATGTTCATTATTTAAAACATTCGGTTTACTTATCAAGTAACCAAATGTTTATTTTGACTTCTTTTAACACTCATTGAACCACATATTCTAAATGAGTGTTACCTTTTTTTTTCACATACCTGTCACGAATCAATATATTGACCCGTTTTTAATACCTTACTTTTATATCCGCTAATCCATAGCGTTGCTAATACCCATTTGACATTTACTCCTGAAATAATATAACTCGACAATAATCATTAGTCGTTATTGTCAAAAGGTGATATCTTCACCTTTTGACCCATTTGGTCTAAGTGACCGATTATGTTGGCGAGATGATGTTTATTACCATCTCATCTATATGACTCGCTCCGGTTCACACCGTGCGGTCATTTCACTTATTAATCGTTTCTTAACGCTTTTTAGCCTATCATAGCTTACGTCATACAGTGCCTTTCAAAACCAATAGTTATGGTCAACGCGTGACCAATTTACAGTTTTACCCTTATTGTTTGTTTTGGTTTACCCTATAAGGTACCCATTCAAAAGTTTCATTTTCCATTTGTCATAAAATGATCGAATTACCGATTTAACTCCTTTTAAACTATCAACATGGTTTCTTGTCATGCTCGATTATCTTGTTCCGTACGTTTACACGCCGGAACATCATACCTCAATTATGTATTTATCTTATTCGTAACTAATACGATAAGAGAATATTCTAAAATATAAGACTAGTGTAAGCTATACTTACCTTACTTCCAAATTATGCTTTTCCGTCATTCTTGCTTCGTTTGACCCGCTTCGTTCCCAAGCTTTCACCTAGCTTGTTAATCGTCAAACTATCATTGTAAATTGTAAGATGGTTAGATTAGTCATAATTATTCACGACTATTCCATCTCACTTATTTCATAAGTCGAAACTACTATTCGACTTCATGATTAGTTAACTTAGCTTATTAAAGTTAACTACTTTCGATCACATGATTTACAACATTAGTTCAAATCAACATGATGATTAGAACTCTTCTTGTTTCATATTTCATATAACTTGCCATACTATTCAAATACACATTTTCACTCTAATTTCCAACACTTTAGTTTTCATTTAGGCATTTTAACAAACACCTAATGTGCATACATTTTTACACATTTACAACTAGTTCATAACTAGTTATTTGCCAAGTTTCAACATCATTCTCAAGTCTTTATGTCTAGTATGCACAACAACACCTAGACTTATTTCATAGAACTCAAGTAACACCCAATTTATGATCAAAATTTTAGGGTTCTTCATCATTCTACTAAAACCCATTTAACACCTAAGTGGGTGATTATGAGTTTCATCATTATGAACAACAATCCATCAAATTATTGACTAGGGTTCGTTCCTAAACATGGATTCATGCTAGTTTCACCCATGCATCAATCATTCAAGCTAAATTTTTAGATTTCATAAGTTCATCAAGAATTCAAGATGTAACCAAACCACAAAATTCGACATACCTTGTGATCCCTTCACTGTGGTGATCATGTATTCATGCTTGGATTTCAATTTGGGACTGATTTGGCCCTTCAATTTGTCAATTTTTGAGCTTGTTAGGGTTTATGTGAGGAGCCCCTGGCTTCTCTGGATCATTCGACCAGAACACACACTTAAAGTGTGTGTTTTGGTGTCTAGTATTTTATTTTAAACAAACTTGTTTCAAGTTTGCTATAATTGGTCCCTATACATTATTCCAAGTTACATAAAGTGTATTATTTAACCAATTGTCCTTTTTATTCTTAAAACACTTAACTAACTAGGTTGATATTCCTAGTTACTTAGTGGGTCCCGGGAGTTATTACCCGGTTTATTTTAAGTCCCGTTAACTCGGGCTCTTATAAACTCAATTCCTTAAAACTTTGATTCGCTTGTATTTAATATTAAGATTTCTTATTTAAATCCAAATATTTACTGGGTTATTATTTTTTTTTACTACTAACGGTACTTTACCCGTCTTTTAGTATTAACGGAGTTTGATTACCAAACCCATTTTCGGGGTGTTACAGTTTTACCGGTAATTTAACTGTCGTGCCTACGGGCGGATGGGTTACCGGGTTTTCCCGGGAATTGGTGGTGGACTCGGGTTACTCTTGGAGTACTCCGTTTGTCCAATGGGTGCCCCGAGAGTGCTCGGGATTGAGTTTGTTGGCCGTTCAAAAAAAAAAAGAAATTAAAAGGAATAAGATTTAAATAAGTTTTGTAAATAACTATAAACCACAGGGACTGAATGTGTTAAAATGAATCAAACTTTTCAAAAACATCAGCTCCATCTTCTTCGACTTGCACCGAGTTTTCCGGCGAAGCCAACAAATTTCCGGCGAAAAACATCACAACGTACAAGTATTAATACACAACGTACAAGTCATACACATACAATCGAATTTTTACAACGCGTGAAGTTTTCCACGCGTTGATTCTTTCACGCGTTGTGGAAGGTGGTGGCGGCGGTGTCCTATATGGAACAACGAGTGATGGGGATGCCATCATAGACCACCCCCAGTCCCCTTACAAGCTAGTAACATACAAGAATATTACAACCATCACATGGTCCAATAATAGAAAGCCACATGGCTCAATTGGAAGATTTAAATCGTTGAATGACAATTATGTAATTTACCTATATATTAAAATTAGGTTACTTGGGATATTGATGTAAAGTGCATTTTGTCGAATATATAACGTTCATATAAATTTAAAAAAAAAATGAATGGAATGAACAGTAACTTATTATATTAAAATTTGAATTACCTTTACCTATATATTAAAACTAGGTTAGAATCCCGTGTATTACACGGGTTTACTAAATATAATTTTATATATTAAATAATAAAAATAATATATCCTTAAAAAATTCGTGTAGTGTATGGATTTAACAAATGTAATTTATATATCAAATAATAAAAAAGGTTATATTTTTAAAAATCTTGTGTAATACATGGGTTAAATAAATGTAATTTTGTATAGTAAATAGGAAAATTTGTATTTAATAAACCAACCTTTAACCAGTTGGTAAATAATAATCCAACCTACAGAATTGGTATATAATAATCCTACCTATCAATATGTTGGTACTCAATGAATTTCCGTTAATTTTTTTAACTGAAGTTAGTTTTTAAGTTTTATTTATTACACAAACAGTCCCTGTAGTTGTAATTTACTAGTTTTAACTATTTTATGAAACAAAAGAAAACCACTCGAAAATCCTCCTTTTCCTCGATTTGAGGTTTATAAAATAGTTAAAACTAGTAAATTACAACTACAGGGACTGTTTGTGTAATAAATAAAACTTAAAAACTAACTTCAGTTAAAAAAAATTAACGGAAGTTCATTGAGTATCAACATGTTGATAGGTAGGATTATTATATACCAATTCTATAGGTTGGATTATTATTTACCAACTGGTTAAAGGTTGGTTTATTAAATACCAATTTTCCTAGTAAATAATAAAAAAAAGTTATTTTTTTTAAAACCATATGTATTACACGGGTTGAATAAACATAATTTTATGTACCTAATAAGAAAAAAAAGTTGTATCATAAAAAAACTAATGATAACATATTAATACAAAGTTTGGTTTTCGTGATAATAAGAAAAAGTAATAGCATAAAAAAACAAACGATTTCGTTATAGGGAAGCATTCTGTAAATGGCTAATGAAAAAAAAAACTTAGTTATATGAAAAGTATATCTATCTATAAAGACACCAAGTACCTATACTTAATATGTTTAAGTTTTTTAAAAGATATGGGAACTTATGAATGCACTATACGTATCTGTGAACACAAAAAGTAACATTCGCCATTGAAAAAATTAATAAAGAGAGTGAATCAACATAATAACATGGATAGATTAGGATCTATTTGGTGTAATTTAGAAGTAAAATTATTATAACATTCGCACTTTAGTAATTAATAAAGAGTAAGTAAATCAACATAATATACGGTAGAATAAATTAAACAAAAGGAAGGATATTAAAATTAGAAATAAAAAAAAATTGAGAATTGATTTTATTGACCACATTGACACAATTCATTTCAAATGAAGATTTCTTCAAATAAAGTGTCGATCCAATCGCTTCTCAGTTGAATCCTTTATCCTAATATTGAATAAATAATTCAAAACCCAACACCCCAATGTTAGATAAAATTTGAATGGAAGATTTAAAAATTTGAATGGATTAAATTATCTTTAAATCATTATGCAACAAACAACCATGAATTATTCAAATAGAGTGAATTGCAAGGATTGTCCTTTATCTTTATACCCATTTGCAGGCGCTGTCCTTTATGTTTAAAATTGACGAGTTTTATACTTTATGTTTTCAAATCATACACGTTTTGTCCTTTAGCCCTAACCCAGTTAGATTTTTCTGTCAAATATGGTCATGTGCAAGTCACATGAGGGCATATCAGTCATTTCCCCACCCTTTTCATTTTCCCCCAATTAATACCAACCCAAACCCTACCCTTTTTCCCAACCGTTCACCAGCAACCATCCAACCACCATACAAGCACCACCGTCACCATCACTAGAACCACCGTTCACCACCACCACCATCCTCGCCGTTATCCTTAACCATCACCGCTGTCATCGTGGACCACAGCCGACACCACCGTCATCACCTTCAATCAAAACCATCGCTGGTGTCTCCTTCAAGCACAACCGCCTCCGTCATTATCGTTGCTCCACATGACCACCGCCGTCACCCCGTCGTTACACCTACAACAACACCAACATCTGTCATCATCCCCGTCGATCTAAGCTGAGCTGTTCAAGCGTCGTGTCAGACAACCGTCGACCAGCGGAGCTGTTCAAGCGTCGTGTCAGACAACCGTCGATCACCGGAGCTGTTAAAGCTTCGTGTCGGACAACCGTCGGCCACCAGCTCCCCCACTCTCTTTCTCTGCGTTTTCTCTCTCTCTCTAACCTCTCACTATCATACTCTATCTCTCTCTTTGATTCTTTCGCTCTAAACTTCTCTCTCTTTTGCTTTCTCTCTCCATCTCACTCTTTCTTTGGGTTTTCCAAAATGAGGAAAGTGTGTGTTTATGGGTATTTGTGGTGGAAGTGATGGTGGAATTAGGAGAAAAGAGGGGTGGGGATGGTGTACCTGGTATGTGGTGGGGTGATTAAAGAGGTTTTGTTGATGGTGGTGGTCTGAACTTGTAGAGAGAGGATAGAGAGATGGAGTTGATGATGGTGGTTTGAACTTGTAGAGAGAGGTTATAATGAAATTTTGATTGAAGGTGATGACGGTTTTGTAGTGAATTGCAAGGTTATAATATTTTTTTTTTCTTTTTTATGTATTTTTAAAGAATAGGGTGAAAAGACAAATTTACCCTCATGTGCATTGCACATGACCAGATTTGACAGAAAAATCTAACTGGGTTAGGGCTAAAGGACAAAACGTGTATGATTTGAAAACATAAAGTACAAAACTCGTCAATTTTAAACATAAAGGACAGCGCCTGCAAATGGGTATAAAGATAAAGGACAATCCTTGCAATTCACTCATTCAAATATTGAACAAAAGATATTATCACAATTAAATAATATTTATAAAAAACTCAAATTTTGATAGCCTCGTTGACTGACATGTGTCCCAAAGAAATTTGAATGGAATGAATAGTAAGTTATATTAAAATTTAAATATTTGATAAATAATAGATGAGAAATAAATAAGCTTTTGGTTCCGGATTGTAAATATTAAAATTCATGTTTACGACAATATCATTAAATTATCAGATTTATAAAATAATAACCTTAGTGTTGCCTTTGCTCATTTAAATCCACATATCCGATTTTGCAAGCACAGAAGAAAAAACACAACATAAAATTTATTAAATATTAGATATTAATTCAACAGATATCAATAATTTATTAGATATAATAATAAATATTATTAATAACTTGAAGTAGTAAATGTCATGTGTCATTAATTAGAATCTTTTACTAGTATTAGATTATATAAAATGTGTAGTCCGCATGATATCATAGGGGAGATAAAATCCAGAGGGTTTGCATGGGTTAAAAATAGATTTTCTTGTAATTATCTCAAATGGGCGGATTTGTGTAAATACCCATTGTATATGTTGTAATTTGTTGGCCCTTTGCCCGTTTGGGTCGGGGGTTGTTTGGTTGTTTGGCCTTTTGCCCGTTTGGGTCGGAGGTTTGTTTTTAATGAAGTTTATTTTTCAAAAAAAAAAAAAGATGTAAACAATTTACTATATGTATGCTTTGGATAAACATATAAGTAATGATTTAAGCGCTCGAATAATCTGTGCTAAAACTAAAGATGGGCGTGTCCGGTTTCTTTTTATACCCGGAACCGGTTCCGAACCGTACCCGGTTCCTGATTGAGAGTGAATGGAACCGGTTCTTGTTGGAACCGGTTCCAGTTCGTACCCGGGTTTTCAGCATTAAAACTAGAACCGAGTGTAACCGGTTTCGGGTAGAGAAGAACCGGTTTCGGGTAGAGTGGAACCGAGTGCAATCGGAACTCTGGAAAAACAAATTCCGATAAAGACCGAACCGACCCGATAAGTCATATCTCAAACAAGCAATCACTTAGGAGATGAAGGAAGGGATGAAGGATTTAAACTAAGAAACCTTAGAGCCATCCTTTTGAGTTTTGAGCAAACTATCCTTATTAGTTTTGAGCAAACTGGAAAGATGAACAAAGAGACGAAGCATTTTGATAAATTAAGGAAATGTTTGTCAAACATGCTTTTTTACGTCCGTATATATATAATATAAATTAATTGAAAACTTGTTTCAGTGGGTTTACAATTGTAAACATGACAGGTTATAGTAGAGTGCATACATAACAGGTTGGCCAGTTAAGTTATAGTGCATACATGACATGATGGGTTGTACAAGTCATTAAGCATGGTACAAGTCATTATAGCTACTACAAAAAAGCTAGCAGGCATGAATACAACTAGTAAAACAAATAATTACCTTTTTGTCCTTTTTAGAACCGGTTCCGGGTTGGAAACGGGTAGGAACCGACGGGTTTTTTGAACCCGGAACCGGTTCTTCTATACGTCGGGTAGGAACTGGAACCGGTTGCAGGTCGGTTCTACTGGGTCCGGTTTGGAACCGGTTATTATGCCCATCTCTAGTTAAAACACAATTAAAAGGTAAGTTAGTTAACAAGTAAAATTGATATTGCATATGCTTTTCTTTACAGAATATCTAGAATATAATTGAAAACCTATATAAAGGAGATCAATTCTAATCACAACTCCAACTATAGTACTATACCATCTCAGCAGGAGAAAGGGTGTTTCAGATACAACATTTTACCAGAGTTGTGCATTCTACACCTTCTCGAGTTTTCGCCTATACATCTACATCAAATTTAGTTAGCCTATAAAACTGGTTGTCTTGCCCATGAGTCTATACTACCTTAAGATTCCAAGATGTTATCATTTATATTATTTTCAACAAGATTAAGTACTCTCACACATCTTTCCGCCTTTTCAAACCGTTCTTGCGCGGCCATGAGCTCCACGCAACTCTCTCTCAGATCCATTAAGGCGGCTCTTTTAACTAAACTCGTGTTTGCTTTCGTTTCCATAAGCAAATTGCATCTCCTGCGGGCACGGATGGTGTCCAAGTGAACTCGAAGCCATGAAACGTTAATGTTGGCTGCTTCTGCAACTAGCACTTGCTGTTCTATTTCTTCAATATCATCATTGGTTTGAATTCGACTGACTGCTTCACAAACGATCTCAAGGAAAGATGATCTCATAGAAGCTGGTTTGAATAGGCATTCTGCTGCAATGTCACCGTGTTTCTTAAAAATGGATTCAAGAATCGGTGCAACACTTTGCTTTACTTTGTAGCCTTGGACACAAATTATGTCAGACTCAGATGAAACCTTTCCCACCTGTACAATATAAGAATTAGATGTCGTAAAATGATCACTTGAAACATTAAAGAGATTTCGATAATTTACCACAACACGATCCTCTACGTGGTCAGAAGGACCAAACAAGCCTGAAGTCGTCGGCATCTCCGTCTTTAGACAAAGTGGCCGCTTAGCCTTCAATAGCTCCTGCGTACGAAATAAATTTCATAAGATTTTCAAGTGATGAAAAACAAGAGTTCAGTATATTTACATCAACGCGCTCCTCTAAACTCGTGCGATGTGTCAAAACCAACGGCTTCTGTAACTTATCCGTTATTTTCTCCATATTTGTCCTGGACCCCGTACTTTGGTGACCAGTGATGTTGTCTGAGTTCAGCATGGCGGTGGGGTCAGCAATGTCCTCTGCCAGCTGGTCAGGGACCATAACCGATGGCTGAGGTGGCGGTGATAAGCGTGCCTTCTTCAACAGCGGTGAAGAATCATTAGCATAGCTGTCAAAAAACTGACAGCTGGCGCGCCACCAATCAGTGGCGCACTCTTCGGGAGTTGGTGTCAACACTGGCAGTGGCTCAAATCCAGGCTGAAAATTAATAGCACACTAAATTAACGAATACTGATACAATAATTGAAAAGACAAGAAAACTAATGCAGATACTACACTACACACCACTGTGGCATCCGTGACAAATGGCAGTGCAAGCTTCCACGTTATACACTTGTTCTTGCCCCAGCTAATGGCCCTCGGAATCCCACCATTCTTGATAGCAAACCTCTTAGCGTATGGGAAAACCTCGAAGATCCATATCTAGAAAATCATAATAAAATAATTTTCAGAAAGAATAAATGCCATTTTGTCCCTCTGAGGTTTGGCCAGTTTTGCAACTTTCATCCAAAAGTTTGTTTTTCCGCATCTTGATCCAAAAGGTTTCAATTTTTTCATTTTCATCCGGCTCGTTAACTTCATCCATTTTTCTCTGTTAAGTCGAGGGTATTTTCGTCTTTTTTGTTAACTTAAAGAGCAATTCGGTCTTTTTCACTTTATGTACAAGCATGTAGCCTAATTGTACAAGTATTTAAAATACCAAATTGCCTTTTAAGTTGACAAAAAAGGTGAAAATACCCATGACTTTATGAAAAAAAATGGATGGAGTTAACGAACCCGATGAAAATGGCAAGATTTCAAACCTTTTGGATCCAGATGCGAAAAAACAAACCTTTGGACGAAAGTCGCAAAACTGGTCAAACCTCGAAGACGAAAATGGCATTTTACTCTTTCAGAAAAGTAAACTATAATTATAAAAAAAAAAAAGTTGAAGAAAACAGCATAACCTTAAAGGCCCAAATTAATCCACTGAGCGAATAACCAAGTGTATAATGGCGTCGAGCAGAACGCTTTGTGGGCGTATTATGTAGCTGCTTGTACAGAGACTTCCAGACGTATGAACCCCATGGAAATGTGTTCCACGAGTCCAAATCCTCCACTAGTTCTAGAAGATTCAAGTGAACCAATGCACGGGGATCGCAGGGCATGAATCCAAACTCAACCAACAACAGCAGACAAATCCGTACCGCATCAAGGTCCGATAACCGATCAAGAGAGAAATTAAAGACGTTTTTGAGATCCGAAACCTTTGGTCTAGCTTCTACATCACCAAATACCCTCTCCCTAAATGTCGTATCTGTACTTCCGTATTTCCATTGTTGAGGACCGAATCGCAGTCCGGTAATGATGCAAAACTCTTGAGGTCCAAACCGCAAATCCTGACCACTAACACGGAAAAATAACGCGTCTTGATGCACGACCGGGGTCGGGGTATATTCAGTCTGTAGTATCAGATGGACTAAAGGCGAGTCAATAGATAGAGATTGTATATCTAGCCATGGTCCGAAACACGTGCTCCGAAATAACTCCGACCTGGCAGAGCCTGGTCCCAACCTATCTCGGATTTCTGTCGCTACTGCTATGTGGCATCTAATCTTCACCTTAGCCGAATATAACTCCTGAGGAGACAACATTATACACTATTTAAGTATATATCATCAAAAAAGAGACTAACAAATTTTTCACTTTGTATCTTATATGGCCATCAACAAAGATCTAGCAAGGGCCGTAAGGATGCATTTCTATGCAGTTTGACCTAAAACAATCAGAAAGTTGGCTTATACTTCGTATGTAACAATGGGTAGTCCTACAATAATACATGAATTTCCAACATGTTAGCGCTAACAGAAGCATAGAATGAAACTGTATTCATAACTAGCAGCAAAACAAACATGAAAAGAACCAAACAAGTCTGACGTTGTTGGCATCTCTATCTTTGCACAATGTGGTTGCCTAGTCTTCCATGGCTTATGCATAATAGATAAATTTCATAAGATTTTTATGTGATTAAAAAGAAAGAGTTTAGGATGCTTACATCAGCATGTGTGTCTAGACTCGTGGGACGTTTTATAACCGACGGCTTCTGTAACTTATTCTCTAGCATTGTTTTCTCCATATTTTCGATCCACCCCGTACTTTGATGAGTAGTGGTGATATTAGAAGTGTTGTCAGTATTGTCCTCTACAAGCATGGTAGTGGTGTTGCTATTGTTGTCTACCAGCTGATCATGGACCATAACCGACGACTGAGGTGGCGATGATAAGCGTGCCTTCTTCAACAGCGGTGAAAAATAGCCGTCAAAAAACTGACAGCTCGCACGCCACCAATCAGTGGCGCACTCTTCGGGAGTTGGTGTCAACACTGGTAGTGGCTCAAATCCAGGCTGAAAATAAATAGCACACTTAATTAAATGTGCAACATATTGCACATGTGTAATACTAATATTTTTTAAGGTTTTTTTTAATCATTAAAACACTTGGTTTTTATTTAAAAAAAATGTGTTTTAAAGTTTTTTTGGAGTTTTTTTTAGTTTTCTCACGAATAAGTAGTTTTCTCATGATCCTCTCTCTAATTAAGTAATACTAATAAACTAATTAAAAAGATAAGAAAAACTAATGTACATACTGTAAGAATTATAGAAGACTGAATGATCATTATTGAATGAGTAGGTTGCAATATATATTATATAGGGATTACGAGTAACCCTAGAAACCTAACTAAGCCCGTGGGCTCATAGTCTAATACTCCCCCACAGTCGTAGCGGAGGAACTAGAAGCTTATACTGAAAAAGAATATGAAAACAAATTAAACAATAATAAACCCTAAAAAACTGTGTTCGATTTCGGTCAAAATTCCATAATCTTGCAATCTTCAATCCATAATCTCCGATCCACAGTTTTGAATGATCTCGTAATCCTACAAGAGACATCCAATACGGAAGTGCGGCGGCGGCGGATAGCGGCACAGCGGCGGATCGTAATCCTGCAGGCGGCGCGGCAGGAGACCGTAGTCTAATGAGCGGCGGCGGCACGACGGCAAGGGGCGGCTCGATGCAGACGTGAAATCAACAAGATGAACCATAGCATCATCTATGTGGTAAGAGACTGTAAGAACATTGGTGAATCTAGAACCGAAAACGAAGCTTTATTTGAACATGAAACTGGGAAAAAAAAAAGAACCGGAAACGGAAAACAAACAGCGGCTGGACAGGGCGGCGGCGACAGTGACGGCACACCGCCCTGTCTAGGGTTTTTCTCAAGTGGTGACGGCCAGGGTTTGGTTATTTGTGTGTGGCGCGGCGGAAACGGTATAGAGCCTAGGCTGGCTCTGATACCCTGTAAGAATTATAAAAGACTGAATGATCATTATTGAATAAGTAGGTTACAATATATAAGCCTATAAGGATTACGAGTAACCCTAGAAACCTAACTAAGCCCGTGGGCTCATAGTCCAATACATACTACATACAACATACCACTGCGGCATCCATGACAAATGGTAGTGCATGCTTCCATGTTATACATTTGTTCTTGCCCCAGCTAATGGCCCTCGGAATCCCACCATGCTTGATAGCAAACTTCTCAGAGTATGGGAAAACCTCGAAGATCCATATCTAGAAAATCACAATATAATAAACTTCAGAAAAGTAAATTACAATCATAAGTTTGTCTTATACAAATAGCATAACCTTAAAGGCCCAAATAAATCCCTCTAGCGAATAATTAAGTTGTGAAAAAGGGCGTCGCGCAGAACGTTTTGGCAGCGCATTATGTAGCTGCGGCGAAAAAGCGCGTCGTGCAGAACGTTTTGACAGCGCATTATGTAGCTGCCTGTACACAACCTTCCAAACATATGAACCCCATGGAAATGTGTTCCATGAGTCCAAATCCTCCACTAGTTCTAAAACATCTGAGTGAATGACATAATCGGACTGACTGCCCATGAATCCGACCTCAAGCAACATCAGCAGACAAAGCCGTACTGCATCAAGGTCCGATAACTGATCAAGAGAACTATCAAAGACGTTTTTGAGATCCGAAACCTTTACTCTAGCTTGTACATGACCAAATACCCTCCCCCTAAATGTCATATCTAGCCCCACGTGCATCCGATTTTGTCTATAAAGTTGATGAGGACCAAATCGCATTCCTGTGATGAGGCAAAACTCTTGAGGTCCAAACCGCAACTCCTGACCTCCAACACGAAAAAATAACGCATCTTGATGCACAACCGGGGTATATTCAGTCTGTAGTATTAGATGGAGTAAATTCGAGTCGATAGATGTAGATCGTATGTCTAGCCATGGCCCGAAACAAGTTCCCCGAAATAACTCCGACCTAACAGAGCCTGGTCTCAACCTATCCCGGATTTCTGTCGCTACTCCTATGCGGCATCTAATCTTCACTTCAGCCCGAAAATACAACTCCTGAAGAAACGACACTACACAATGTATATCATCATACAAATTAAAAGAGACTGTAATAATGTTTTTACATTGTAATTCATATATCCAAAAACTGTCAATCATGTATTTGAACGTAAAAAGACGATTTAATCACAAAAAAGACCTTGTCATACACAACCATTTAACAAAATGCCCAATATCTTCTTTTTTTTAACAAGATAACATAGATCTAGCAAGAGTAGTAAGGATGCATTTATATACAGCTTGACCTAAAACAATCAGAAAGTGAGCTTATATTTCTTATGTAACAATGGGTAGTCCTATTCCTATATACCACATGTATAAAACCATATAAAAGTGTAATACTCCTGTATTCATTTTTTATACTCTTGTATACGTAGGGGGTACAACAAGCACATAAAGGTACATTTTTCCGAAGCCATTAAGAAATTATGTGGAAAGTTGTCTCCACAAACCTTCTCAGTTGGTGTATCTGTGGCATCTTCCTCTGTACTCTTGACCATCTTTTAACCAATCTGCAATCAAACAAAACAACAATTACTAGCAAAAATATAAACACATGGACCCATATTAATTTGTAGACTTAAACACTAAAGCATAGAAGTCGATAAGTCATGAAATAAAGTAAAAAGAAGTGTAGATGTGCTTGAAGGTGAACACCATACCTAACTAAAAGTACATAATTGTGGTTCCAATCTACCAAAAAGAAAGCGACTAGCAACATTATGCGAAATGCCTCTTGCTATTAATTGACCAATTAGTTTAATAAATAAAAATGCTAGAAACCTCTTCATTATCTTTTACAGTGGTTATGAGTTTTAGTAATGACCTTTTTGTTATTAAAATAAAGCTTCTAGTCTAACTTCTTTTAATCTTTTTGACCTAACAAGATTCAAATTCTGCAATGTAATCATGCACGATTGCATGATTAGATCACAAATAAAAACAACATATTCAAGGTTAATATCCATACCCCCCTTTATTGTTATATGGTAGGGTTCATGAGAAAACTCCTTTTAATGAAAAAACTCTATCTAAGACCACTGGGTGTGGGCGTGACTCTTGGGCGTTGATGGCCCTTCAACGTCGGGTGTTCCACCCCGGGTTGGCGTTTTGGTGGGCGTTGCCCGCTTGGCGTGGGGCGCTGGCCTGGGGTGACATGTCTGGCAATGGTTGGCTGGTTGTTGATGACAGTTTGGCTAGCCCCTTCCACAACGCCGGCCTGCCCACGCCGCTTCCACACCCCACTTTTTTGGGTGTGGACTGGTGGAGCCCACATCTGCCATGTGTCGAGCAATGCCCCCAACCCAAGCCCCTCCACACCCCATAGTCTAACCATTACTAAACCCTAAAATATAAACCTTAATCCCTAAACCCTAAGAACTAAGCCCTAAACCCCAAAAACTCTAAAAACTAAACGCTAACCCCTAAAAATTAAACCTGACCTATAAACTCTAAAAACTAAACGCTAACCCCTAAACCCTAAAACCTTAACCGTATGAAAATAAAAATCCACACAAATATCAATCGTCAGATAGACCTCTCGCGAGTTTTCTAAAAAACGAAGAGTTTTTTCATGATCCTTTCCCTATTGTTATAAACCTCTTTATTTTGATCATTATCTTTTGCAAGGGTTATGAATTTTAGTAATGACCTTTTATTATTCAATCAAAGCTTTCTAGTCTCATTTCCTTTAATCTTTTTGACCTAACCAGATTCATATTAATATTAGAAAAACAAACAGTGAATGAATGATTATATCAACTAGAATGTTTAACTAACACAATTGAGAGAGTGTTTGTACAAGTCAACATAAACACAAAATGTTTGTATCAACTTGAATTAGCAATCAACCGATACACAAACACGTAACCGATGATTAGCATATATCAATTAGTAAAGCGCGATCAACGGAATGATTCACAAACAAAATGTAACCTGATTAACAACAAAGTTCCATTAACAGGCATCGATTCATCTACTGAAGCTTTCATCGGTATCTGCGCTCCGGCAACGGCTACGATCAGCCGTCCAGAGTTGGTAACTTAGCCGTACGGACACACATTTAGGCCAAACTGATTGCTATTCGGATCGGGTTATTTGGGGTTTTTTTATCACAGGTAGGAGTGGAGTGAGCAGAAACCTAATCTTAATTGAAATTAATCGAAAACTGAATTAACTAAAGATCGGTTATTGGTTATTTTTTGTAACCTTGGTTAACCGAAGTATTCATATTTTTAGCTTTCATACCTCCATTTCTTGTATTTTATGTTTTATACCTTAATTTCATGTATTAATGAGTAAAAATTTTAACTCTGGTTTGGTTTGGTTATTAACCGAACTGGAAACTGACAAATTAACCGAATAAACCAAACTGATTAACCGATAACTTCGATTACGGTTACAGTTAAGGCTAATAACCGAACCACTCACACCCCTACTTATATAAATCTACTCGTAATTGGGCCTAAATAATATACGAGTTAATTGATTTCGGGTTTATTTGGGTCGGGCAATTATGCAACTAAATAAAAGTTGCAACGCATGCTTTACAATTTAAGTTAGCATAATTATTACTAAACAAAAGACACAAAATGTCAAATAAAAATACTCCCAGTGTAATATTTTGTTCAAACTCATGCATTAAACAAATATATATTAAAGGGATGTTGGATTTAAATGACCGGCTTTCAACATTTAGCCAATAACACACCCAACTTATGAATTGTGTCACATCACTCCCAACTTTCAACTTATTTTTCTCTAACACTCCCAGCTAACTAAACCCTAACCCAGTTAGTTTTTTTGTAAGTTCACAGGTTTTATCGACACAAAGGAAAACACTTTTATTGGAAAAACCCAAACAATCGTATCCTTGAAATCTCAAAATAACTTGTCCCAAAGACATGAAAAACTCTTTTAGAAAACTTGTTAAGCTTTTTAGAAACCGTGAAAATCATGGATAAACCTATCCAAAAGAAATATTGAAAACCATTCCTTTGGAACTCCTGTTGGACTTTCCCTCGGAGTACTTAAAAAAATCATTTTATCAAAATTTGGAAATCACTCACTTGGAATTTCTGTTGGACATTCCCATGGAATACTTGAAATCGTTTTATCGAAATTTGGAAATCATTCCTTTGGAATTCATGCTGGACATTCCCCTGTGATACTTGAAAGTCTTGAAAAGCATACGATATGTAAAACAAGTTCATAGGTAAGATCCCTCGTTAGCTAGCTATGCCAACGAAGTATGTATAACATGAGCACGTAACCAAACCACGAAAGAAATAAAACTTTGCCCCAAACCCAATTGTACTTTCGTACAAATGTAAACTAGGATTATATGCAAGAAAAATGACATATAATCAAATGAAGTTAGTATTGGGAAACTAAAAAGAAGAGATAAAACACTATTGAGTCAAATGCATGGTTGGTCCCTGTGGTTTGCAAAAATTGCAGACTTGGTCCTAAGGGTTTACTAATTACACACTTGGTTCCGGTGGTTGTAATTTCTAAACTCGAGTGGTCCTTAACACTAACATTTGTTAAATTTTCCAGTTAAGTCTTTGTGAAATTACTAAATTGTCCTTGAACAATTAAAAAAATAAAAAACCAAAAAGAGATGCCCACCCCTCATATCTTCTTCTCCCATCTCTATAACCCACCACCACCACCACCACCACTTCCACCTTCAACCCACCATCACCACCACCTCCTAAATTAATCTTACACTGATATAAGTTAAATTATACATGTTTTTATCCCATAATTTACTTCCATTTTAAGCGTTTTTGATCGAAACTGCATTTTAGGTACCAAATCAGGTACTTTTCTATTTTCAGGTCTTAAACAAAGTGCAAAAGACAAATCTGGTGAAAACGGGGCAATTTAAAGACAATTCTGATGAAATTGGCAAGATTCTGGTGAACTGTCAGATGACGCACGACCGTGCGTCCACATGCACGACCGTGCATGGTCTCCGACCCCGGAAGCACTGCCAGTGCAAGTGAGTGTGCCGATGATTTCTCGGAACGCACAACCGTGCGAGCCAAATGCACGACCGTTTCTAAATTTGATCTTTAATATTTTAAGAAATCTCATATCAAAATATATATATATATATATATATATATAGGGGAAGGTTCATTTGAGAACAATTTTAATGTGAGAAGAAAAAGAAGAAAGGACATATTAGTAAAAGACTATTTCATTTATAACTCATATCATTAACTTTTTTCTCTTTAATTAATTAGTCAACTAATCATTAATTATCCTACATATATTCTACAAAACCTACACATATCAAAATTTTCCTACATATACCCTACACATTATAGAATTTTATCCTACACAGTCAAAATTTATCCTACACACCTCGAAATATATCATACACAACTCGTAATTTATCCTACACAACTAGTAATTTATTCTACACTTTAAAGTAAGTTGTTTTTTTTAATTTGGAAAAAGTATATATTTTGAAAAGGAGTTACAAATTTAATTTAGTTAGTTATTAAAGGGGAAGAATACAAATTAATGATTTATGTAAGTTTACCAATATACCCTTATATCAAAATTAAATGCAAATATTAAATGAAGTAAAATAAAGCATTCTTATTGGTTGAAACTTCTTCTTTTTTCTTCTTACAAAAAAATTCTTTTCATTTGAACCCTCCACTATATATATATATATATATATATATATATATATATATATATAGTATTCAAATATGGTTTAAGAAATGAATTAAACTTATCAAATGATAAAAATTGTGTCTTCTTGACATATATATGTACATATTTTAAATCACATAGTTATACCGTACCAAATGTTTTTGTACATATTTTTATTGCATAGATGAAATATCATTTATAAGATTGATACCAATCATATATATATATATATATATCTGACTTACACATAATTTAATAAATAAGTTTAAGTTGTTTCCTGTTGATATATAGGTATTATGTATTAAAATTATTTAATTACACAATACTAGGTTGTTGTACATATTCCTGTTTCATAAATACAGCTTTGCAAAATATTTTATATCTTCCATGGTATATGTACATGTGCTTAAATTTTAGAGTCGTCAAACTATGAATTATGAACTGTAATAACTATTGTTCATTATTTGTATAAATTAAATTAAGGATCATGATTTATAAAATCCTTTTAACAAAATTTTATTCAAGAGCCGAAAATTCTATTTAGTTATTGAAAATATTTTTTTCTTCTAAAATTACTATTATTATTAGTTTTAAATTTTAAAACAGAATTTAATAATATTTTAGTTTAGTGTATTATATTAATACCAAAGATGATAATAATAGTATACATTAAAGATTTTTCTTAGAAAACGTTTGTGTATGAAAATTTTTCTTAACATGTTAATTATCATCAATATTGAGTATATATAATTTCTAAATATTACTTAATTTATCAAATTTTGACGAATAATCTACATATTTAATATTTAATAATACGATAAGAAGTAATAAAGAATTATAAAGTGATTTACAAAGTATTTTAATAATGCTGAAACATTATATTTTAACAAAATTAGTATAATTATATGTTTTTCCAAAATTTTGACAAATACATATCTTTAAATCGAGTAAGACTTTGGGTTATATCATAAATCATAAAATATACTGCATTTATTGAATAATATTTTATATTATGATATTTTAGGGATATCATACCTAAGGGTATTGTTTTATATTTTTAATTAAGATATTAATATCAATATCATAATATTGTATTCACATAAATATGTGGATATAGAATTGAATATTGTATTATGAATATATTTCCTTTTTATAGCCTAACATATTGTAAGATACAATAGGAGTTACATATCCTAAGAATTTAAATGATATAAAATCAATTAGGTATAATACATATTATCTTAATATTATTATACCTGAATTGTGTTATCTTGTATTAATATTAAGATATTTAATGTTAATAATGTTGAATTATTTTCATACAAATATATGATACATATATATATATAATATATCATAAAATTCCATAAAACATAATATTACTAATACCTTATATATAAGCATATCATAACTGTGAGATGGGTAACACATATTGGAAATTCAAAATTTGTTAAATCATAATAAACACATTGAGATTTCATGTTCACAGGATAACACATATGATATTAATTTCCTAACATAAATATTTAAGGTTTAGGCATTGGAAGAACATCCAAAGGGCTTAAACCAGTGGCATAGCTCTGATACCACCTTCTGTCACAGCCCCCGACCCCATCCCGGGAGCGGGAGCCGCGAGCCTCAGAGCAGATGGTATCGGTGTTTATTAATTTGGCAGCGGAAAGTTTCATCAGGACCGTAGTTAGGAAATATTTTTATCAGAGTTGAACACCATAATGTTTAAAATAAATAAATGAGATAAAACCTAAGTTTTCTGTTAGTATATTTATAATAACAAGTGGGACAAAACTCGATTTTCCTTTATGGTACATTTATAGGGAATAAACCCTAATTATTGAAAACAATTTCTCCTTTTTAATTAGGTAACTTTTATAGCCACTTTTCTAAGCCTTCAGTGCTCTCCAGCTGGCTTTTATTGGCTTCATACTACATTACCTGAAACACGTATTTAAAACATTTTATCAGCAAGAAATACTAGTGAGTGAATCCCAGTTTAATCAAAACAGGTTTTATCATTATACAGTATTGAGAGCGATTACAATGTTTATATCTACACAATTACTCATTCAGTACTTGCCACACGACCGGATCTGTGGCTATGGTCATATCACACATTGGCTAACCCATTGTCCAATTGTGAAGATTATCAAGTATACAAAACCCCATAATACCGGCAGTAATTGAAGAATTACAAAGACTCAATCACTGCTAATTACATTTTAAGATAATTAAGGTTTTGTAAAAACAATGTACAAAAAGAGTATTACTCACATTGCTATTTTATGTATTTCCCTTGTGACTTCCTA
The DNA here is from genome assembly GCA_030545235.1 of Helianthus tuberosus. Classification (NCBI taxonomy): domain Eukaryota; kingdom Viridiplantae; phylum Streptophyta; class Magnoliopsida; order Asterales; family Asteraceae; genus Helianthus; species Helianthus tuberosus. The sequence goes on from CM060369.1 coordinate 199,406,857, forward strand.
GTTATAATCTATTAATTAAAACAATGCACACGCGTTAGTATAATAACCCAATTTACATTAGTTATACCCTCCCCGAGACTGAAACTCCAACGACTACGTCGGGCAGAGCCACGACAGCCGTTACGGAATACTAGATCAATCGGGCAGCGTATCTAATACGTAACTGGGGGTTATAATACTTACAACGAGGCAGAGCTTCGCTTATTAGGGGGGTATTATACCCGAGAATTACTTCTACACTACAAAAATTGAGAGAAAGAATTTGAAAATGAACGGTTTGGACTGAAGGCCGATGCCTTCTATTTATAGTGCCTGATCAACGGTTTCTCGCGCCCCGCGAAGAAGAACAAGGGGGTCTTCGCGCCCCGCGAGAGATGGTAGGGCGGTTTGATGGTTGCTGAGTCATCGGCACGTGGCGGCACCGGGTGTTCTTCTGTCATTGAGCTGTCGCGGCCCGCGACTAAGATAGACAAGGGCTTCGCGGCCCGCGAGCGACCCCTGTAATTTGTTTTATTTGTTATTTAATGAGATAAAGGTATTTCGTGGCCGGTTTTCGTATACGAGGTGTATTTTAGGATGTGTAGGGGTGCCAGGGGTGTTTTAGGAGGTTTGGTATACTATTTAATAAAATATGTAATGCACTTGCATTAAGTATAGTAACCCAATTCAACTTTATCCCTACGTCACGAGACAGAACCCCAACGAACTTAGTCGGGCAGAGCCTTGACATTCGTTACGGGGGCCTACATCAATCGAACAAGGTATCAGTGATCAGGGGTTAAAACACTTAAAACAGGGCAGGGCTTTGGAGTATAATTGGTATAATATTTAAGAAAAGGAAAATTAGAATTTATAGAATGGAGGGCGTTGAGAATGAAATGTGAGAAGTTGTATTTGCTCCAACCTTCCCTATATATACTATGTTTTTGACTTGGAGTTTAAGGTGGTGTTTGTTTTTTCAGGTGCAAAAGGTCTGCAGTCTGCGGACCACATCTGCAAATGTCTGCACGAGAAGAGGTGGACCAAATGTCTGCAGAGTGTAATAAAAAGAGTGTTTGATTATATAACATCTGTAAACGTCTGCACTGTCTTCCTTGCCAAAACCCTAATTCCTACAACCACTTCTCCACCCAACCCACCACCGTATCTCCACCACGGCCCATCACAAAACCCCAACTCAAAACCTAATCCTCTCCCACTACAACCAAATCCAGCCCTGAATCGTGCCTTAAAACGTGCCTGAAATCGATGGTGGAGGGGTCGACGGTGGGTGGAGGAGATGGGGTGGCGGACGGAGCAGAGGTGGCGGTTGGAGCAGAGGTGGAGGACGGTGGCGGAGGAGATGGGTGTCGGATGTGGAGGTGGTGACGGAGTGGAGGTGGAGCAGGTGGTGTCAGATGTGGAGGTGGTCGCGGAGTGTAGGTGGAACAAGGCTGGAGCAGGTGGTGTCGGAGGTGGAGGTGGTGGCGGAGCAGGGGTGGGCGGCGGAGGAGGTGGTGTCAGAGGTGAAGGTGGTGGCGGAAGAGGTGGTGGCGGCTGGAGAAGTGGATGTGCTAGGGTTTTGAGACCAGATGGGTGTTTTGAAGAGGGAGAAGAGTCTTGAAGAGGTTGGAAGACATAAGGACATGTCTGCATGGGGACGAGGTTTTTTAATGAAACCTCTTCTAAAAAACAAACAAGCTGCATGTAACGCCCCAAAACCTGAATGTTAATATTTGTCGTATGTTCTTATGTGACACTTCATGAAATAAATAACTAGGCTATTTAACCTAGTTAAGGGTATGGTCAAAAGTATTAAATGATGAAGGTAGTGTCAGTTATGTTTTAAAGGCAAAACCCAAGGGGCTAAAGTGGAACTAACGAAAGTTGGGTTATTAAAAGAAAAAGAACACACACACATACACACTTTCGTGTGTGTTCTGGATAGATCGATCAGGGGCTCTCAAGAGCCCCAAAACCCTAGTTCTTCAAAAGCTTCAATTTGAAGAATGAATCAAGGCCCAAATCCATAACCGAGCATGGATTAATGATCACCAACACGAGAGGATCATAAGGTATGTTTTAAATCTAAGATTGGTGATCATGGGTGAAGTGGGTTATGTTCTAATCCGTGAGTTAATATGAAATTGATCAGGTACAAGGGTTAGAATCCTCGTATAGAACATGGGTTATGTATGGGTTGCGTTAATTTGATGATTAGAGGCGAAACCCGTTAATTAGGGTGAAGAGGATGACTAGAATCACCTCCTATGTTCAAGTCTTGTTGAATGATTAATGTATTATGTGGGTATGATGAATTATTGTTAGATGAAAGTATAGGAATATGATGATGTTATGTTTAATGTTCATTTGGAATGATATATGATGATTAGTAGAAGGATTTGATGAGTTATGTATGAGTTTAGAAGATTTATGCATGAATTAGTTGTACGTTATGCTTAAAAGGTGGTACACATATCAAGCGTATGATGAAATGTATATAGTGTCGTCCGTATAGTCGATTATGATGTTACGAGTATATGATGAAAGTCGATAGTTAAATATGGTTAATAGTTGACTCTTGAAAGTCAACTAAGTATAAGAAACATGATTTGACTCGTTGTCGTAAAGGTAGGATTAAAGGAAGTCGTATGATACGTGTTATGGCAATCCGTGTTAAATGTAATGATATGATGAGTTACATGAGTTTAAAAGAATATGGATATGATTATATGAGTTATGTTTGTTAGAAATGACTAAGGAAAGTTAAGTGTGAATTATGCGAGTGATATGATTGTCACATGTACAAAGGTGTATGCTAATAAGAGCGTGATTTCGATGAAATGAAAGTATAGGAATCACGTCGAGACGGACTCAAGCATGAGGTGTTAACGGGTCAAGAAGAGGCAAGGAATCGGATACGAGCACGGACGCATAAGGTAAGTGATTTCCGTAATCACTTCTTAGTACAAGTAAGTAATAAAGTATTGTAATGAATTAAACATGATGTTTGAGGTCAAATATGTGTTAAAGTCTTTCGTCGTAAATGATGGGTTCAAGGTTGACCAAAATGCCCTTGATGGGTATTTTGGGGTAAACGATCTTAAAAGTAGCTTAGAAACAAGTTATTCGATTAGTGTAATGTTTTGGACAAGTATGGAAGTGGGGATGATGGTTTGGTTAGTCATAGACCAATTAATGTGCGAATACCCTTAACGGGTCGAAATGAGCATATGAATGATAATGTGTTAAGAGGATGCAAGACATCCAAGAATTTAGTAATTTATGATAGACGTCATTGATATCATTATGTTTATAAGAGGTTATGGTAAAACGAACAAGTTACGTTGATGAATGCATGAACGGGTCAAAGTTGGGTAAAAGGGTAATAAGCCGAAGAGTTAAAAGTCTGAAATTTTATTAAGTCGGACGTTGGATTCTAGTTCCAATAGATGGAGAATTAAATTACGGACGTGTAGGAAAAAGAATCGGGCAAAACGGGTCAAAAACGAGAGAGTTATGCTCGTTTCCGTGAAACGGGATCGTGCTGGGAATATGCAGCAAGTTGCTGCACATCTTCTGCCAAAACAGGGGCCTAGCGTGACTCCAGGGCCCTTGGCGTCACGCGAGCCCCCCCCTGTTTGGCGAAAGTTGCTCGTTTGCTCAGTTTGGGCTTGGGAACTCGTTTAAACGCGTTTTAAGTTGCGTATGACTAATTTAACTCATGTTTTGTGACCATTAGGGTAAGCGTATGTGTGGATAGGTATGTATGGATGTTGTATATCTCTATACACGTATGTAGAAGTGTATGTAAGCGTGTATGCGCGAATGTATGTAAGATTATAGTGTGTAAGCGAGTACATAAGGATATATATGAAGACGTGTATGAGTAGGCAAGTATGAGTCGGGTATATTGCAATGGGTGATTGAAAATATAAATGTAGGCATGTATGTAGGTGGATACGTATGTATGTTGTATAAGTATAAGTGTATGTATGTAAGGATGGATGTAGATAGTATGTATATGTAGTCAAGTGAGTATGTACGAAGGTATGCACGTATGTAAGTTGTGAGAAGGTATGGAATAAGTATGTACGTATGTATGTAAGTATGTATGTATGTTTGTATGTAAGTATGTATGTATGTTTGTATGTATGTATGTATGTAGGTATGTATGTATGTATGTATGTATGTATGTATGTATGTATGTATGTATGTATGTATGTATGTAGGCATGTAAGTATGTATGTATGTATGTATGAATGGATGTATTTAGGTATGCACGTACGTATGTATGTAGGTACATAGGTATGTATGTTGCTATGTGTGATCGTAAGTGTATGTATAGGTTGTATGAAAGTATGTACGCATGCATTCAATGAAATTGAGTACTAACGATAATAACATCGTGCCTGGTGATGAAGTGTAACGCAGGAATACCAAGGAAGTCTCACTACGGATCGTATGATCAGAGGGAAAGCCGGGATGTAAAGAGTTAATGAAATGAAAAGTAAACGTGTACAAATCTTGTATGCTTATGATACGTACTAACGTTATGAATTTTATGTGGTGAGCGCAGGTAGTACAAGCCATGAGGATTACTAAGGAGTAGAGATCGAAGATCGAGTCACAAGACGGATTGTACGGGAATGTTTAAATATGTAATTTAGTGTCGATAAGTTATGTTCTTATATTATAAAATGAATTTTTAGAATGTCAAGATGTATGTCATGAAAGAAATTTTCAGACTCGAAATTCCGCTGCGTCGTTTTAAGGTTAAACGTGTTAGGGTCTTACACTGCAGACTCAAACGTCTGCGCATGGTCTGCGTGGGGAAGACATAAGAGGTTCTGAAGTATTTCTCACCAAAAACAAACACCCCCTAAGTTTCTTTTGATATTATCATACACGTACAACATACACGTATAATGAATTACATTTTAATTGTTAGTCAAGATTCCATTTCTTTCTTTTCATTTAAAATGTGAACGTAGACATCTAGTTAGATAATATTATTTATTTTTATTAATTTATATATTGTAATTAATTTAATTGCTTCACCTATTTGGCACTTATAACTTCTAAAATTTGACGTTTTATAAAACTATAAATATATTATTAGAACGAGAAAAATCTTATCTACATTTTGAACCAAGTTTCACTAAAACTGAGTAGGTTCAAATATAATGTATTTTTATTAATATGATTATTAAACGGTTCATATGTTTGCCAAAATACCTTATATTTCTATCGGTCAACTTACCCATGATCTATTCGTGTAATAACTTTATTTTGAATTTAAAAATTTTGGGGAATGTTACACAACTGGAAAGTTGATCAAGTGCTTTTGTGACATATATGATGTAGATAACATGTTTAGGTTGTTTGTGAAACAAGATAATATATATTTTTCATATTTGGAGTCTATTATGTTTTAAATATAGTCTTAGATAATTTTAGTTAAACATCCATTCACTTATCTTTTTATCTGGTAAATTAATGACAAAGATTTAGTACTCTACTCCGCCCGTGTTCCATGGATCGATATATTGCTCTTACCAATACTTTGCTACATATATGACATGATACATTTGTCCTTTTGTGTGTGTTTTAATGTTAAGGTATAAACCATTTTTATAAATATTAAAACAAAGTTCGTGTGTAAATTCACTGTAAAAACCTGTGCGCTTCGCACGACGTCAAGTTTTTGGCGCCGTTGCCGGGGACCACAACGAGTTTTCGGAACAATCCGAGTCATTCTTTTACCGGTGTACATACTGTGAATACTTGTACATTTTTGTATTTATTTATTTTGTTATTTACTAACTTGTTAATATTTAATTGTTCGACTAATTATTCTTTTTCTATTTAACTAAGACCGTGGGGTATGGTGGGGCTTGGGTTGGGCATTTGGTGACACGTGTAAAGGGAGGCCGCCCACTGCCAGGATACGTGTCCGCGGGGTATGGCGGGGCGTGGGTTGGGCTTGGGTTGGGTGCACCGCGTGGCAAATGTTTAAAAAAAATACAAAAAATTTATAAAAAAATCACACAACATTTATAAAAAACCTACAACTTCATTAAAATTTTAAAAATTACATAATCCTAAAAATTACATAACTTCTAAAAATTACAAAATAAAAAAACCTAAAGCGTTAAAAAAATTTCAAAAAGTTCGATCTTGTCAAACGCCTTCTTTTCCACGCTTCGAAACTCTATGTTTGCCACCGCCACCCGGTCCTCGTGGCTTAACTCCCCACCGGGAACCGCTTCGTAGTAAGCCTTGAAACGCTCGAGCTTGGGCCGTAGGTCGCGCCATTTATGTTGGCACGCGTTGAGGTTGTGGCGGTCGTTACCGACGTTCTGTCGGTAGGCCGCGAATGCTTCCGCCCAATATTTTGTTTGGCCCGGTGGCCGGCCCTTCATAGCGTCGAGGACGCTAGTTACGAGTGCCATTTCTTCTTGACGGGTCCAGGATGCCATAGTGGTGTTGTTCGTGGGATGGGGGGGGGGACCAGCGGGGTAGCGGGTTCAAGACAGTGGGTGTAGCCGGTGGGGTTTTGGTTCGTGGGATGGGGGGACCGGTGGGTTGGGGTTCCAATATATAGGACTTTGGGGACCCAGGTGGCGGTTATAGAAGATGGGGGATGGGGGACCAGTTTGAATTTCAAAATTTAAACACCCGCCTGCCCACGTGGCGAGTGACCCAATGAGAAGATGCCACCTCGCTTCGCCATACCGCCCCACGCCCGGCTTGAAACCCAAGCCCCAAGGGGCCACGCCCAAACCCAAGCCCACCCGGGGTGGTCACTTGGGCGTTTTACCCCAACCCACGCCCAAACCCCCGCCCCATACCCCACGGCCTAACCGTTTACGTAACCTTTCATTTAATTCATTTTGTTCAACCTATTAATTATTCTTGCATTTATTAACCCATTATAAAGAAGCAACTTTTTGGTGCAATAACACTTGTACATTTGGCTTTGGGTGCTTTTCAAAAAAAATTGACTCATCTACACCGTAGTTCACCAATCTACACCGTAGTTCACCAATGTCTCCTTCCCCAAAACAATCCTCAGTCAAGAAAATCCCCAACCATCTTCTCGCACAAGTCTAGATAGAGAGAGATCGGGAGAAAGAGAATCAAGAGAGAGAGTAATCCGACCACACTCCATCGGCCACCGGTATCGCTGACGACGGTGATGATATGGGTTACCGGCAATGAAGACGACGGTGGTTCCGGTGATTGGTGTGGTGGTTGTTGGTGGAGTATCAGGCCTGATCTCCGGCGACATTAAATAAACTCCGGGAAATGGTTGAAGATGTTGTGACTCAATATAGCAGTTTTGGTCCTTAGTAACTAGGGTTTAATAATTCATATGTGACAAGCCAAAAACTACAACCAGAACCTTCTATCTACAACGGATTTATAATTTCGCAAAATTTGGGTTTCAATTGATCAATACCTGGTGTTCCTAGGCTTGCTTCTTCGCTGGTTCGGTGTCCTTCGCTGGTACGGTTTCTTTACTTTGATTGTAGGTATGGTTGATGATTTTCGACTGAGATTAGGCATGTTTCCAGCAAAAAAAGATTCTTTTATTGTATGAAATCATGTAATCGATTCTTTGTTTTTAGATTAGACATTAACTGTTCCAAACAAAATGAGAGATGAATAGGTTCTTTCTAAGACTCGACGTTGATGATAGAAAAGAGGGAGAATCCATTGAAGAAGCCTACAAGGTGCACGATGAAATGTTTGTCTGAAACTGTTTAATTGACTATATATGAATTGAAACTTAGTATGAATAACCAATCCATGTGCAGGGCAAATATGCTTGTCAGCATTCGTTGACCCTAGCAGGGCTTAGAGTAGAAGTTTGTTGACTACAATGATGATGTCAGTTGATTTAGGCAACATGCAACAATATATTTGAACCTTGGCAGCAGCACCTGGTCTGGTGGGCGCTGACCATCAGGTTTGTTGGCATGGTAGTGATGATCATTGGCAAATTTAAGGTATTTCATGGTTGTGGTGCTAATCGGTCGCTAAAATAAAAGAGTTTTCTAAACTTGCTGCAACAATCGGCTTTCTGGTCAACTAATTGTTAGTTGTGGTGGTCCACAGGCAAAAAGCTTCCAGTGGTGGTGAGATCACGGCTGTCGTGGTTGTGGCAATAGGTTAAACGGGTCACTAAGAGGAATGTTGTGAGGTAAATTTATATGTGATCTCACATTTTTTTTACTTCTGCTGATTGTTGTTGTTTGTCTGAGTGTACTCTCTCTCTCACACAGTGTTTCTCTCTATACCGCATGTTAATGTGACTAATACCTTATATTGACAGGATTGTTTAATTCGATTTGGAGACGTAAACAGAATCTGAAGTAAGTTAGCGATTCACGGGACTCTTTGAATTCAATCAACTTACTGAAGAATCTGAAGTAAATTAGCGATCGCAGGTTCGTTGATAGTTTAAGAACTTATTTATGTTAGTCGGTTCATAAGGACTATTTTAGTTTAATGATGTTACTGAAGAATTTGAAGTTTTAGATGAGGTGAATAAGTTAGTGATTTACAGGTTTATTGATTTTTTAAGAACTTATTTGTTTCCACTGGATCGTTGTTTGTTAGTTTTCTGATTAGGTTTTTTGATTGTGGTTAGGTTAGTGAAGTATTTGTAGGTGCTTATGATTAGGTTCATTTTGATGATTTGTTATTGATATTGAAACTGATTTTTTTTTTTCTGTTGTTTGTTGAATTTGCATATAGAGATTGAGTTGATTAATTTTATGAAGTTATATATGTCAATTGGATCCTATAATGTTTATTGTGTGATTAGGCTCTCTGATTACGGTGTTACTTAAGTATTTGCAAGTGCTTATGAATCATGATTGGGTTCATTTTGATGATTAGTTATTGATATTGAAACTGTTTTTTTTTTTCTTCTGTTGTTTAGTTAATCTGCATATACAGATAAATCGGATCATATTATGTTTATTCTGTGATTAGGCTCTTTAAAGGGAGAGGACGGATGCGTTTTGGTCAAAGAACACGACATTAAGATGAGATGGCAAGTGTACTTCTACAACCTTTTCAACGGCAGGAGGGATTACCAACAAGAAATTGAAGAAAATGATGATTCACCTACGCAAAGGCGACTACGGAATAACGGCTACTGTCGACGTATCACACGGGAGGAGGTGAGAACAAACCTTAGAAAGATGGGAAGGGCTAAGGCAGTTGGGCCAGATAACATACCGATTGAGGTATGGAAATGCTTGGGAGAAGAAGGAGTACATTGGCTAACTATTTTATTCAATCTTATTTTCAAATCTGGGAAAATGCCAGATCAATGGAGGAATAGTGTAGTAGTACCTGTGTATAAGAACAAAGGGGACGCCCAATGTTGTGGGAATTATAGAGGGATTAAGTTGCTAGGGCACACTATGAAATTATGGGAGAGAATAATTGAGACGAGAATCCGAAGAGAAACTCAAGTCACGGTAAACCAATTTGGTTTTATACCAGGACGATCGACTACAGAAGCAATACATATTCTAAGAAGATTGATGGAGAAGTATAGGGAGAAGAAACGGGACCTACACATGGTGTTCATTGATCTTGAAAAGGCCTATGACAGTGTGCCACGTAGACTGATTTGGGATAGTTTGGAGAGTAGAGGGGTTTCTGGGAAGTATATAGACTTAATTAGGGATATGTATGTTAGGACTGAGACTAGTGTCCGAGCGCCTGTAGGGGATACTGATTCTTTCCCGGTGGAGGTAGGACTCCACCAAGGGTCCGCTTTGAGCCCTTTTCTATTTGCAGTTATCCTAGATGAGTTGACAAAGTTAATTCAGGGGGCTCTTCCGTGGTGCCTGCTTTTTGCAGATGATATTGTGTTAGTTGCTGATAGTAAACAAAGCCTGAATGCGAGGTTAGAAGAGTGGCGAACAGCTTTAGAGGGAAGAGGTTTAAAGATTAGTCGATCTAAGACTGAGTACTTGTATTGCGACTTTAGTGGAGTAGACAACGATGAGGACATTCAGATCACCATTGACAATCAAGTGGTCCCGCAGGTGACTAAGTTCAAGTATCTAGGATCGTTTGTCCAGAGGGATGGGGAGATAGATAGTGACGTTAACCACCGTATCCAGGTCGGATGGTGTAGGTGGAGAGCTGCCACTGGGGTATTGTGCGATAGGAGGTTCCCAACAAAATTGAAAGGGAAATTTTATAGGGTTGCAATTAGACCTGCTATGTTATATGGAACCGAATGTTGGGCCATTAAGGAAGTACAGGCACGCAAGATGGAGGTAGCAGAGATGAGAATGCTAAGATGGATGTGTGGCCACACAAGGTTAGACCGGATAAGAAATGATGTTTTTAGGGAAAGGTTAGAAGTAGCTAGTATATCAGATAAGATAAAGGAGGGAAGATTGAGATGGTTTGGGCATGTGAAGAGGAGGCAGACGATAGAACCAGTTAGAGTGGTTGAAACCCTCGAGGTGGAAGGGAGGAGGAGTAGAGGCAGACCCAAAATTACTTGGGATGAGCGGATTAGGCAGGATTTGCAAAAAATGCACCTCTCTGAGAACATGGTCCATGATAGGAGCTCGTGGAGACGTAGGATTAAGGTTAAGGATTTCTAGGAGAGGGTACAATTGTGTTTTTAGGTGTAGTGTATGGTCGTACATAAGTAACTATGTGTATAGGATGTTTTGTACAGTTGTGTTTCTAGGTGTAGTGTTTGGTCGTAGAAATGTAACTATGTGTATAGGCTGTTTTGTGTTGTCATATTTGTTCTGTTCTACCATGCACTTTTTCGCAACACATACTACATTGGTAGCTTCATACACACACACACCTCATGCTCTATTTATTTATTTCTTAGGTGTTTTGGAGCCGAGGGTCTCTCTGGAAGCAGCCTCTCTATCCCTAGGGGTAGAGGTAAGGTATGCCTACATCCCACCCTCCCCAGACCCTACAAATAGCTTTGCTATTTGTGGGATTTTACTGGGTATGATTGATTGATTGATTGATTGTGATTAGGCTCTTTGATTCCACTCATGTTACTGAGTAACTTTAAGACCATGTGTAGTGGTAACAACTTATAATGCCCCCACCATGGGGCATTATCCGACACGTGTCATCCCAGTCATCATGGGGCATTATAGCAAAAAGTGGTGTAGTGGGGCATTATTCCAATAACGCCCATATTACTTTTAATAAAAAAAAAAAAAAAGCAAACGAAATACATGCATTTTCAAAAAGTTGTCAGACATGTGGGTAAAGTCAATCCATCCTCCACTCCCATTGGCCACCATTTGATCACTTAAGCGTTTTAAATATAACGCTAGCATGCAAATTTTCCAAAAATAACGCCCCAAAACGCCGGGTGTAATGGGGTGGGGGGCGTTTTGGGGCGTTTTTTTTCAATTTAAAAAAAAAAAACGCCCCACTACGGGTGGTCTAAGGAAGAAGTAAAGAATAGGGCGTTTCACAGGTCTATTGACTATTTGAGGAATTAATCTATTTTCAATCGCTTCATATTTGTTTATTTAATCAATTTGTTTGTAAGAATGTCTTTTTTACTTTTGGTTATTTGATCGATTCTACGTAGGTAGGACATGTGATGTGAATTGATGTGGCATGGCATGCATCTACATTATGAGTTTTTCCCGATGAAATTACAATTTTCAATTCAAGGACATTTTTATATAGAATTGTGTGCCCCGCTTGCGGTGTTCAGATATAATGTATATATGCGTGGACGCTCGGGGGGGTAAAAGTGAAATGGTACTAACTCTAACGTTATTTTATTAATTTTGTGAAAATAACATTAAAAGCGGCGAATGGTTAATCATGCATCATGTGGTGACATTGATAGCTGAAAGACACGGGGGTACAAGTACCAATCAGTCTCTGTCTCGATTGTTTGAGTGTTATGTGTCTTAGGTCCAAGGCATGATACAAAACTACAATCGAGTCGGGGGTCTCACTTGAAGCATCCTCTCTATTCCTACGGGGTAGATGTAAGGCTGTCTATATCTACCATCCTCAGACCATACCTTAGCTTTGCTATTGGTAGGATTTACTGAGTATGATGATGATGATATATCGAACAAATGTGGAGACATTCATCTATAATCCGTCAACTGAAGGTTATTTCACACGTTTTAACCAAAGTTGTTTGTTTTTTTAATTTTGTTGCTTTTATCTTTATCTCTCAACCTCAAAAATAAGTTGTTTTAAGGGTGATTAGAAATGTAATATTTATTTAAAGTGCATCTGTCATTAACAGTAAGTAAAATAAAGAATTACAAGGTTGTTTATTTGAATTGCAAGCAACCTTTATTACAAGTGGATTGGTGGGGTGTGAACTAATCTTTTCATTGTGGACATTAATTAAGTATCTTTGAAGGTCTTATTGAGTCGTTGTGAACTAATTTTTTTTTCCAGTTTTCCGTTTAACGTTTTTAATATACGTTACGATAAGTTTCGATATTCACGTCAAGTACGTGGGTGTTAACGAAACATGAAGGGTGTATTGGGTTAAACTATTGGTGATCGTGGTGGAATCCGCAGCGCATCGCGCGCGGGACTATATCTAGTTTATTTAATTCGGTAAGTGTTCGGAAATGCACCCAATTTGTGGTCGCAACTCTCCAAACCATTTATTTATTCTTTATTTATTTATTTATGCACCTGTTCGGAATCGAACTGCTTATTTATTTTATTTTATTTATTTCATTTATTCCATTTATGTTCATTCAGTTATTTGTTTAACGAGTTCGGATTCGAACCATTTGTCTATTTATTTATTCTTTTATGTGTTCGGGATCGAACCATTTATTTATTGTTTATTCATTTATTTATTTATGTACAAGTGTGTTCGGGATCGAACCACTTAATTATTTATTTATTTACTTAAATTACGTGTTCGGAATCGAACCGATTGTCTATATATTTATTTATGCTTATTCATTTATTTACTTATGCTTATTTATTCATTTATTTATTTACGTATTCGGAATCAAACCGTTTGTTTGTTTATTTATTTCTTTTACTAAAAAATTGGATATAAATAAATAAACAAATAAATAAATAGATAAGTATAATAATTTATGTATATGTATATAATATATAATAATATAATATTATTACATTTTTTTTCGTATAATGATTTCCTTTTATTTGTAGGTTGATGTTAGGGGTGAGCAAAGGTCGGTTCGGTTCGGTTTTGAGCCGAAACCGAAACCGTAACCGCTATAATCGGTTTTTACATTTCTATAACCGATCGGTTTCGGTTATTTCGGTTCGGTTTTTTTCGGTTAGTTTTCGGTTTCGGTTCGGTTTCGGTTATTTCGGTTAAATAACCGTTTTTTTTTCTTTCATTACTAGATGTGCAGTGTGCTATCATATGATTGTGTACTAATTAATAAATACTTGATTTAGAATTTAACTAGTTTTTACCAACTACACAAGACATCATTAGATTATGTATATTATATCATCAACTAAAAACTAACATGCAAGTAACAACTAACAAGGATTTCCATTAATAGTTACAAACTTTTGAACTTCATTTGATTATTAGGCCTTGTGTGTTTTTATTAATGTTATGTATTGGGCTGGGCCTACTAGGATGGGTTAAAGACTATAACATATTAACAACTAGTGTGGGTTAAACTGTTAAAGGATTAAGGCTAACAAGTTAACAACTTAAACATAAAACATATGTATCGGGCCTTGTAACCTATCGGTTCGGTTCGGTTTTTTTCGGTTATTGGAAATGGATATCCAAAAACCGAACCGAAATTTTCGGTTATTAAAAATTCGAAAACCGAACCGTCGGTTTTTACTTCGGTTCGGTTTTTTCGGTTCGGTTTTGTCGGTTTTTTCGGTTACGGTTCGGTTATTTCGGTTTTCTGCTCACCCCTAGTTGATGTCCTCAACCCCTGTACCCGTTATTGCTGAGCTAGCCAACGAACCAGAACATAACCTAAGAAGAAGCAGGCGGCTTCGCGAGAGATCACGTGTTGTTGCACAAAGAATTGCGGCCGCAATCGACGAACCGGTGATAAACCGAGCAAACGACCCTTATGGGTTGTTTAAAAATAAGCATTATGATCATTTATCCTTATGATAAGTATAAAAGGCCAGATATGAAACCTTTGGGTCAAATTACTCTAAATGAGTCTTTTCCGTAAAATGATAATCCGATGGGTAAAACTCGGAACAAATAGTTTACCACATTAAATTCACCACAATTATAGTCGTGGTGGAAGACAAGTTGATACTTAAATGTGGAAATATAATGCAAGCAACGAATGAGCGAGATGTAAGTTAAAACGCTTAAATCCCTTAACGGGTCAAAATAAGCATATACGCATAAACGGGTTAAGGATGCATAAGAAACGCGTGATTTGAACCTTGAATAATGGGAAACAGTTATAACATGATGTTCATGATAATTTGTATGCAACAAATAAGTTTGTTTGATAAAATCATGAACGGGTCAAAAATTTTGTAGAAATATATAAAGCCGAAGGCTTAAAAACTTAGAAAATTGTTAATCCGGATGTCGGATTTTAACTCCATGTGATAGAGAATCAATTTACGATCACGTAGGAAGAAACGGATCGTAAAACGAATCAAAATCGAACAAGTTATGGTCATTTTAGTAGAAACTATCTTGGCTGGGAATATGCAGGTTTGAAAAACAAACTTTCTGTCGAAACATCACCCTCGCGCCCCGCGACGGGGATTTGGGTGTTCGGTCGCGGCCCGCGACCAGGCTCGCGTCACGCGATAGGTTTAAGGGATACCGTTGCGACACACGACGGCTTGTTAAGCTGGCAGTTGTTTACTGTTGATGTATTTTGGTCTTAGAAACTCATATGAACATGTTTTAAATTCTCGTAACTAATAAGTTTGAGTGTTTTGACTATACGTAACTTACAAGACAATGCGGATGACGATCTAGTTGGCGAAAGAACCGAACACGCACAAGAATAAAGCTTCCGCTTTTAGTTTCGTCGTCGCGTTTTAAACGACGAATATATATTATAATATGTTGAAACGTTTTATTTATTAAAATGTTTTAAGAAATCTGAAATTTCTAGAGTATGTGTAATCGTGAACACACATTTATATTTTGATAATTATATGAAAATCGTATAAATCAAGTAAGGGTCTTACAGGAATATTTCTACTTTTCGTAGTAGTATAAGGGAAGAAAATATAAATCTATACATATAATAAAAGAAACTAGATTTGGGACACTTGTCACGTTATGAGATGATCTTGATAGAATTTTCCCACTAAAATATATTTATTCTTATTTATCTCTACTTAATTTTTGAAATTTAAATAAATATAATAAGTATCAATTTTAAAATTAAATGTATTTTTTTAAATATTATATTTTAAAAGTATGTATCCA
Source organism: Helianthus tuberosus (assembly GCA_030545235.1). Lineage (NCBI taxonomy): Eukaryota > Viridiplantae > Streptophyta > Magnoliopsida > Asterales > Asteraceae > Helianthus > Helianthus tuberosus. The sequence continues at coordinate 199,422,281 of CM060369.1, forward strand.
TCTTCGTTTACCATAAATATGATAAGTGTCAATTTTAAAAATTTACTTTTAAAATAAAAAATATTTTTTCAAATATTATATTTTAAAAGTATGTTTCCAACTTCGTTTACCATGAAATAATTTTCAAAAATAATATTTTATAAATTAATATGAAGGTAAATATGATATGAGTATCTTCATCATTTTAATTAATTTTCGTATAAAACAAATAAAATGTATTTTTTCAAATACAAATATAGAGGCTTTTTTATTTATTTTAAAAGTATGTTCCTTTTATCTTTTTTCAAACTTTATATATTATATTACTTAAAAGTTTATCCATCTTCGTTTTTTGCGAACAACATTCCAACCGAATAACTCCGTATTTGAATAACATGTATAAGTTGTTACTTATGTTATTAATAACTTTTTTACTTAGAATTGCTTTTTTTTAACTTGAGGTATTAATAGATATTATTCATGTTGATTATTTATTAAACAAATAAAATATTAAAGGAATATTATAAAGTTGTTTGTTTGATGAAATTAATAAATACGAAGAATTGCAAAATTGTATTTGTTATTGGTATCAATCAATCTTCGTCATAATAACATTACCTATGTTCTATATTATTATATAATAATCTTTGAAATGTAAAGAGCTACTAGGTGGTTGTATGAATTCTAATACACTTTATTTTTTTGAATTCTTATAAAATACAATGAAATGTCAAAAAGACTAAAGGAACAAATTCGTTGTTCTTCTAAAAAACCTATTAAGGCCGATACATCAAATTGTAAGTTTTTTTATAATACAAATGTTTTATTTGTAAAATATAATGTAACACACGTAAAATAACAAAAATACAACATATGATTTCATCTTTTGTAGTTGATAACAAGATATCATCTTCATCATTTAAAAAAGGTTTAGAATGTATTGCAATGTATTTATTAGACATTTTCAGTCTCGAACATAAAATTTTAGAGTACGTATGTAACTAAAATTGGATTTCAATACGTCTTAATTCACATTTTAATTAAGATTGTATTAATAATTTTGTGATTACATTAGGATTCTAATACGCCTTTTAATTAAGATTGTATTAATAAGTTTGTTATTACATTAGGATTCTAATACGCCATAATTCTCTCATATTTTAATAAATAAATAGCACATCAAAGTTTGTTTTTTCAAAACATATCTTAATGATTATAAGTGTAATTTATTCAACCCGTGTAATGCAATACATGTGGTTTTTAAAGATATAACTTTTTTATTATATATTTCTTAGATAAAACAACATGTATTCAACCCGTGTAACACACGGGGTTTTAACCTAGTATTCATATGAAATAGAGACTTGTATGTTTTTGTAGTAAGATAAGGGAAGAAAATATAAATATTCATATGAAACAGAGATGTGTATACATAGCTTTAACTTGTACATATAGATAAGAAAAAAAAAAAATAGGGGATGCCCCAAGACATCCACCCATCATTTATCAATCAATCAAATTATCATATTTATAAAATAATAACCTTAATGTTGCCTTTGCTCATTTAAATCCACATATCCGATTTTGCAAGCACAGAAAAAAAAAAACACAATATAAAATTTATTAAATATTAGATATTAATTCAAAAGATATCAACAAGGGTCATGCTATTTACACACGGAGAAAATTATTTTCACACCCCAAAGCGCCGCGCTATGGCCAAAGCGGGGCGCTTTGGTGTAAAGTCAACCGACAAGGACTGACGCGGTCAGACCTTGTCTGTTGCTTTACATCAAAGCGCCCCGCTATGGCCAAAGAGGGGCGCTTTGAGGTTTTTTTTTTTTTTTTTTAAATTTTTAAATTTTCAGGCAAAACGCCCCTCTTAGGTCAAAGCGCAGCGCTATGGGTCTTTTTTAAATTTTTTAAAATTGTTTTTAATTCACAAACGCGTCGATAATAGTCTAAATTTTACACTTTTTCCATTATACATTATTTTTTAATATATATGGACTATACTGCAAGTTCCGGATCAAATCGGTTACGTGTGATGTCGTATTCCATTATATCGTATCATTTTGTTTTGAAAGCACAAGTACTCCTATGAGTAGTGTTATGTGTATTAGCCACCTACCGTACATGTACATGACGTATTTTTTCATTAATTGTAGTATTATGATGTATATTGTCATTTTGGGTCATACAAGTGCGTATTGAATCTGATTGAGTCGTGTCGGTGACATTCGGTTTTTAACGTGATGTAACGCATATATTGAACAAACACAAACGTACTCTTGGATTGTAAAAGAATTAACGTGATTATTATTAAACACATTTAACATACATCTTGAACATATGGGGTTACATTAAGGTCAGGGGGACGATACGTAAGCATTTCGTACGCGTTGATCTGATCCCTGTATAATATATGCCTGGCTGCTGCGCGCTCTGTCCCACCCCTCTAACCTTAATGAAAAAAAAAAAGTAAAAAGTGAATATAATACACAAACAAACAATTTTGTTTGGGCGGGAATTAATTGAACAGTGGAAATGTACTCTAGTCTTTCCCTGCAACACTGCAAGGCTGTACCGTGTTGTCCTATTTACACTCATTACATGAATTGTTAATAAGAAAAGTAAAAAAAGGACAGTAAATGATGTATCTTATGCGTTGAGAGTTGTACAATGCTCTGGCTTTAGATATTTTAGTTTTGTACAAACAAGCCCTCCACACATAAACCAAGACTTCATCTATTAAATTAAAATACGCCCAAAATGTAAAAAAAAAAAAAAAAAAAAAAAAAAAAAAAAAAAAAACCAAAGCGCCGAGCTTAGGCCAAAGCGGGGCGCTTTGATGTAAAAAAAAAAAAAACCAAAGCGCCCCGCTATGGCCAAAGCGGGGCGCTTTGGTGTAAAGTTAACAGACAAGGACTGAACCTGTCAGACCTTGTCTGTTGACTTTACACCAAAGCGCCCCGCTTTGGCCATAGCGGGGCGCTTTGGAGTGTTTAAATAGACTAAGGGCGTGTGCGAATAGACCCCACATATTAGATATGATAATAAATATTATTAATAACTTGAAGGAGTAAATGTTATGTAGCATTAATTGGAATCTTTTACTAGTATTAGATTAGATAAGATTTTTTTTTTTTTTTTTTTTTTTTTTTGATAAAATGCACTTTACATCAATATCGCAGGTAAGCGAGCAACAAGCTGCGCCGCTACCCCTTTCTGGATGGCAAACCCTAGCCTGTTAAAAACAAACCCCTGCCCCCCTGTTGATGAGCCACTGCTGTGGACAACCTGTTGGACCCTAGTCAGCAAACGGATAGCTTCTGGAGCCAGGGATCCAAAGGTGTCGAAGGCGAAGGGGACAAAAGCATGTTGGTTATCAGCACATGCTTTAGCGTGTTTGTCCACCTTTTTAGATTCTGCTTTCTTTACCGCTTGTCCTGCTACAAACCCATTTTCCCTTAACCCAGCTAAGGGAGAGACTCCTGTGAGATCTACACAAGCATGTTTCCCTCCCGCCCAGCCAAAGACGAGCAGGTCCGCTGGTCTCAATGTAGATCTCCCTTCCATGGGGTCTGTAAGGAAATTCACAGGGGCCTCCTTCTTGGCAGAAATCCCCGCTCTCCTCAAGATGTCCACCAAAACATCCCTCACCCAGTCATGCCGGTATTTGAAACCAGGGAGCTCCTTGCAATGAACAGCATGCTCCCCGTATTTATCCATGCAGGCTTTACGGCAGATTGGGCAGGTTTCGTCTTCTGGATACATAGGGATCATCAGCCGGTATTGCTCGAATATAAACAATTTACTATATGTATGCTTTGGATAAACATACAAGTAATGATCTAATTGCTCGAATAATCTGTGTTAAAACACAATTCCAAGTTAAGTTAGTTAACAAGTAAAACTGATATTCATCATCATCATACTCAGTAAATCCCACCAATAGCAAAGCTAAGGTAGGGTCTGAGGAGGGTAAGATGTAGACAACCTTACCTCTATCTCGTAAGAATAAAGAGGCTGCTTCCAGTAAAATTGATATTGTATATGCTTTTCTTTACAGAATATCTGGAATATAACTGAAAACCTATATAAAGGAGATCAATTCTAATCACAACTCCAACTGTACCATCTCAACAAGAGAAAGGGTGTTTCAGATACAACACTTTACCAGAGTTGTGCATTCTACACATTCTCGAGTTTTCGCCTATACATCTACATCAAATTTAGTTAGCCTATAAAACCACTGGTTGTCGTGCCCATGAGTCTATACTACCTTAAGATTCCAGGATGTTATCATTTATATTATTTTCAACAAGATTAAGTACTCTCACACATCTTTCAGCCTTTTCAAACCGTTCTTGCGCGGCCATGAGCTCCACGCAACTCTCTCTCAGATCCATTAAGGCGGCCCTTTTAACTAAACTCGTGTTTGCTTTCGTTTCGATAAGCAAACTGCACTTCCTGCGGGTGCGGATGGTGTCCAAGTGAACTCGAAGCCATGAAACGTTAATGTTGGCTGCTTCTGCAACTAGCACTTGCTGTTCTATTTCTTCAATATCATCATTGGTTTGAACTCGACTGACTGCTTCACAAACGATCTCAAGGAAAGATGATCTCATAGAAGCTGGTTTGAATAGGCAATCTGCTGCAATGTCACCGTGTTTCTTGAAAATGGATTCAAGAATCGGTGCAACACTTTGCTTTACTTTGTAGCCTTGGACACAAATCATGTCGGACTCAGATGAAACCTTTCCCACCTGTACAATATAAGAATTAGATGTCGTAAAATTATCACTTGAAGCATTAAAGAGATTTCGATAATTTACCACAACACGATCCTCTACGTGGTCAAAAGGACCAAACAAGTCTGAAGTCGTTGGCATCTCCGTCTTTAGACAAAGTGGCCGCTTAGCCTTCAATAGCTCCTGCGTACGAAATAAATTTCATAAGATTTTCAAGTGATGAAAAACAAGAGTTCAGTATATTTACATCAACGCGCTCCTCTAAACTCGTGCGATGTGTCAAAACCAACGGCTTCTGTAACTTATCCGTTGTTTTCTCCATATTTGTCCTGGACCCCGTACTTTGGTGACCAGCGGTGTTGTCTGAGCTCGGCATGGCGGTGGGGTCAGCAACGTCCTCTGCCAGCAGTTCAGGGACCATAACCGACGGCTGAGGTGGCAGTGATAATCGTGCCTTCTTCAACAGCGGTGAAGAATCATTAGCATAGCTGTCAAAAAACTGACAGCTGGCGCGCCACCAATCAGTGGCACACTCTTCGGGAGTTGGTGTCAACACTGGTAGTGGCTCAAATCCAGGCTGAAAATTAATAGCACACTAAATTAACGAATACTGATACAATAATTGAAAAGACAAGAAAACTAATGCAGATACTACACTACACACCTCTGTGGCATCCGTGACAAATGGCAGTGCAAGTTTCCACGTTATACACTTGTTCTTGCCCCAGCTAATGGCCCTCGGAATCCCACCATTCTTGATAGCAAACCTCTTGGCGTACGGGAAAACCTCGAAGATCCATATCTAGAAAATCATAATAAAATAATTTTCAGAAAGAGTAAAATGCCATTTTGTCCCTCTGAGGTTTGGCCAGTTTTGCAACTTTCATCCAAAAGTTTGTTTTTCCGCATCTTGATCCAAAAGGTCTCAATTTTGTCATTTTCATCCGGCTCGTTAACTTCATCCATTTTTCTCCGTTAAGTCAGGGGTATTTTCGTCTTTTTTTGTTAACTTAAAGAGCAATTCGGTCTTTTTCACTTTATGTACAAGCATGTAGCCTAATGTACAAGTATTTAAAATACGGAATTGCCCTTTAAGTTCACAAAAAAGAGGAAAATACCCATGACTTTATGAAAAAAAATGGATGGAGTTAACGAACCCAATGAAAATGGCAAGATTTCAAACCTTTTGGATCCAGATGAGAAAAAACAAACCTTTGGACGAAAGTCGTAAAACTGGTCAAACCTCGAAGACGAAAATGGCATTTTACTCTTTCAGAAAAGTTAACTATAATTATAAAAAAAAGTTGAAGAAAACAGCATAACCTTAAAGGCCCAAATTAATCCACTGAGCGAATAACCAAGTGTATAATGGCGTCGAGCAGAACGCTTTGCGGGCGTATTATGTAGCTGCTTGTACAGAGACTTCCAGACGTATGAACCCCATGGAAATGTGTTCCACGAGTCCAAATCCTCCACTAGTTCTAGAAGATTCAAGTGAACCAATGCACGGGGATCGCAGGGCATGAATCCGAACTCAACCAACAACAGCAGACAAATGCGTACCGCATCAAGGTCCGATAACCGATCAAGAGAGCGTTTAAAGACGTTTTTGAGATCCGAAACCTTTGGTCTAGCTTCTACATCACCAAATACCCTCTCCCTAAATGTCGTATCTGTACTTCCGTATTTCCAATGTTGAGGACCGAATCGCAGTCCGGTAATGATGCAAAACTCTTGAGGTCCAAACCGCAAATCCTGACCTCTAACACGGAAAAATAACGAGTCTTGATGCACGACCGGGGTCGGGGTATATTCAGTCTGTAGTATCAGATGGACTAAAGGCGAGTCAATAGATAGAGATTGTATATCTAGCCATGGTCCGAAACACGTGCTCCGAAATAACTCCGACCTGGCAGAGCCTGGTCCCAACATATCTCGGATTTCTGTCGCTACTGCTATGTGGCATCTAATCTTCACCTTAGCCGAATATAACTCCTGAAAAGACAACATTATACACATATACGTATATATCACCAAAAAAGAGACTGACAAATTTTTCACTTTGTATCTTATATGGCCATCAACAAAGATCTAGCAAGGGCCGTAAGGATGCATTTCTATGCAGTTTGACCTAAAACAATCAGAAAGTTAGTCCTACAATAATACATGAATTTCCAACATGTTAGCTATAACAGAAGCATAGAATGAAACTGTATTCATAACTAGCAGCAAAACAAACATGAAAAGAACCAAACAAGTCTGACGTTGTTGGCATCTCTATCTTTGCACAATGTGGTTGCCTAGTCTTCCATTGGGGGGGGGGGGGGGGATAGAGCACGGTCCTCCCAACCGCCGGAGTGATCCCACTCCGGGAGCTGCCACCCGACCAAGCTAGCTCCGCGGTGAATTCCCCTTACCGAGTTCTTACCCTGGGCGACATATGACACTCCCAAGACTCGAACCCGGGACCTCTGGGAAGAGGTGGGTGTCGGTGGCCAACTGGGATACCCCAGTTGGTTTATGCATAATACATAAATTTCATAAGATTTTTATGTGATTAAAAAGGAAGAGTTTAGAATGCTTACATCAACATGTGTGTCTAGACTAGTGAGACGTTTTATAACCGACGGCTTCTGTAACTTATTCTCTAGCATTGTTTTCTCCATATTTTCTCTCCACCCCGTACTTTGATGAGTAGTGGTGATATTAGAAGTGTTGTCAGTATTGTCCTCTACAAGCATGGTAGTGGTGTTGCTATTGTTGTCTACCAGCTGATCACGGACCATAACCGACGGCTGAGGTGGCGATGATAAGCGGGCCTTCTTCAACAGCGGTGAAAAATAGCCGTCAAAAAACTGACAGCTTGCGCGCCACCAATCAGTGGCGCACTCTTCGAGAGTTGGTGTCAACACTGGTAGTGGCTCAAATCCAAGCTGAAAATAAATAGCACACTTAATTAAATGTGCAACATATACATATGTTGCACATGTGTAATACTAATATTTTTTAAGGTTTTTTTAATTCATTAAAACACTCGGTTTTTATTTTTTTAAAAATATGTGTTTTTAAAGTTTTTTTGGGAGTTTTTTTTAGTTTTCTCACGAATAAGTAGTTTTCTCATGATCCTCTCCCTAATTAAGTAATACTAATAAACTAATTAAAAAGATAAGAAAAACTAATGTACATACTGTAAGAATTATAAAAGACTGAATGATCATTATTGAATGAGTAGGTTACAATATATAGGGATTACGAGTAACCCTAGAAACCTAACTAAGCCCGTGGGCTCATAGTCTAATACATACTACATACAACATACCACTGCAGCATCCACGACAAATGGTAGTGCATGCTTCCATGTTATACATTTGTTCTTGCCCCAGCTAATGGCCCTCGGAATCCCACCATGCTTGATAGCAAACTTCTCAGAGTATGGGAAAACCTCGAAGATCCATATCTAGAAAATCACAATATAATAAACTTCAGAAAAGTAAATTACAATCATAAATTTGTCTTATACAAAATAGCATAACCTTAAAGGCCCAAATAAATCCCTCTAGCGAATAATTAAGTGGCGAAAAGCGTCGTGCAGAACGTTTTGGCAGCACATTATGTAGCTGCGGCGAAAAAGCGCGTCGTGCAAAACGTTTTGGCAGCGCATTATGTAGCTGCCTGTACACAACCTTCCAGACATATGAACCCCATGGAAATGTGTTCCATGAGTCCAAATCCTCCACTAGTTCTAAAACATCTGAGTGAATGAATGAAGAGAACCGACTGCCCATGAATCCGACCTCAAGCAACATCAGCAGACAAAGCCGTACTGCATCAAGGTCCGATAACTGATCAAGAGAACTATCAAAGACGTTTTTGAGATCCGAAACCTTTACTCTAGCTTGTACATGACCAAATACCCTCCCCCTAAATGTCATATCTAGCCCCACGTGCATCCGATTTTGTCTCCAAAGTTGATGAGGACCAAATCGCATTCCTGTGATGAGGCAAAATTCTTGAGGTCCAAACCGCAACTCCTGACCTCCAACACGAAAAAATAACGCATCTTGATGCACAACCGGGGTATATTCAGTCTGTAGTATTAGATGGAGTAAATTCGAGTCGATAGATGTAGATCGTATGTCTAGCCATGGTCCGAAACACGTTCCCCGAAATAACTCCGACCTAACAGAGCCTGGTCTCAACCTATCCCGGATTTCTGTCGCTACTCCTATGCGGCATCTAATCTTCACTTCAGCCCGAAAATACAACTCCTGAAGAAACGACACTATACAATGTATATCATCATACAAATTAAAAGAGACTGTAATAATCTTTTTACTTTGTAATTCATATATCAAAAAACTGTTAATCATGTATTTGAACGTAATTAGGCATGGCATAAATGTGTAAAAATCATAAAAAGACGACTTAATCACAAAAAAGACCATGTCATACACACCCATTTAACAAAATGCCCAATATCTTCTCTTTTTTAACAAGATAACATAGATCTAGCAAGAGTTGTAAGGATGCATTTATAATTTATGTACAGCTTGGCCTAAAACAATCAGAAAGTGAGCTTATATTTCTTATGTAACAATGGGTAGTCATACCACTTGTATAAAACCATATAAAAGTGTTATACCCCCGTATTCATTCTTTATACTCTTGTATACGTAAGGGGTACAACAAGCACATAAAGGTACATTTTTCCGAAGCCATTAAGAAATTATGTGGAAAGTTGTCTGCACAAACCTTCTCAGTTGGTGTATCTGAGGCATCTTCCTCTGTACTCTTGACCATCTTTTAACCAATCTGCAATCAAACAAAACAACAATTACTAGCAAAAAAATAAACACATGGACCCATACTTAACTTGTAGACTTAAACACTAAAGCATAGAAGTCAAAAAGTCATGAAATAAACTAAAAAGAAGTGTAGATGTGCTTGAAGGTGAACACCATACCTAACTAAAAGTGCATTATTGTGGTTCCAATCTACCAAAAAGAAAGCAACTAGCAACATTATACGAAATGCCTCTTGCTAGTAATTGACCAATTAGTTTAATATAAATTAGTTTAATATAAATAAAAATGCCAGAAACCTCTTCATTTTCTTCATTATCTTTTACAGTGGTTACGAATTTTAGTAATGACTTTTTTTGTTATTAAAATAAAGCTTCTAGTCTTAACTTCTTTTAAACTTTTTGACCTAACCAGATTCATATTCTGCAATGTAATCATGCACAATTGCATGATCCGATCACAAATAAAACAGCATATTCAAGGTTAATGTCCATACCACCCTTTATTGTTATAGGGTAGTGTTCATGAGAAAACTCATTTATTGACAAAACTCTATCTAACCATTATTAAACCATAGTTATTAAAGGCGTTAGGCGCACTCAAGGCGCATAGGTCTCGCCTGGAACCTAGGCGCAAGGCGCAAAAAAAAAAGCGGGCCTGAGAAAAAAAAAGCACACAACAAAAAAAACTTAAATTTTTTTTATATAATAGAAAATTAATACTATTCTTCAAATAAAAAGCTATTATATAACATTTGATATCGTCTATTTAGTACCAAAAGTTATAAAATGCTAGTATAATAGTGTAGAAAAATAGTTTTCGTTAGATAAAAGTATAAATCTAGCTCGAATCTTGCCAGAATTTGGAGAATATGGGCGGAAACTCTCCAGAATCTAGGAATCTCGCTGGAATATGCGATGAACCATCACCCAGAGAATTAAGGTGCAATTGCCTTGACTTAAGGCGCAATTGCCTCGCCTTGCTAGGAAATTGGGCCCAGGTGCAAGAGGCGATGGCTTTTAACAACTATGCTATAAACCCTAAGAACTAAGCCCTAAACCCCAAAAAGCTAACCCTAAGACCACACGGTGTGGGCGTGGATGAGCGGCATTTATGTATTTCCACGCCGCACACACCACACCCTCCTTGGCGTTGTAGACGGCGTTGTTGACGGGGCGACTAGAATTCCACCGGCGTGGAGGGTATAGTGGGAGACAACGTGGCCACTTGTGATTGGATGCAATTAATATTAATGCTTTTTATTTAAATTTAATAGATTTTATATAACTTTTAAGTATAAAAGCGTGTGCCACGTGTCGAATAACGCCGCTCTTCCACGCCCTGACCCACACGGCCACACCTCCGTTTTTGCACCACGCCCATTTCTAAGGCGTGCTAATGTGTCATCCACGAGTCACAAGTCGCATAATGCCCCATTTTCAAGCCCCTCCACACCGTGTGGTCTGAAGACTAACACCTAAAAGCTAAAAACTAAATGCTAAAGCTAAACCCTAAAAATTAAACGCTAACCTCTAAACCCTAAAAACCTAACCATATGAAAATAAAAATCCACACAAATATCAATCGTCAGATGGACCTCTTGCGAGTTTTCTCAATAAGGAAGAGTTTTTTCATGATCTGTTCCCTATTCTTATAAACCTCTTCATTTTGATCATTTTCTTTTGCAAGGGTTATGAATTTTAGTAATGACCTTTTATTATTCAATCAAAGCTTTCTAGTCTCATTTCCTTTCATCTTTTTGACCTAACCAGATTCATATTAATATTAGATTAACAAACAGTGAATGAATGATTATATCAACTAGAATGTTTAACTAACACAATTGGGTGTGGACTGGTGGAGCCCACATCTGCCATGTGTCGAGCAATGCCCCCAACCCAAGCCCCTCCACACCCCATAGTCTAACCATTACTAAACCCTAAAATATAAACCTTAATCCCTAAACCCTAAGAACTAAGCCCTAAACCCCAAAAACTCTAAAAACTAAACGCTAACCCCTAAAAATTAAACCTGACCTATAAACTCTAAAAACTAAACGCTAACCCCTAAACCCTAAAACCTTAACCGTATGAAAATAAAAATCCACACAAATATCAATCGTCAGATAGACCTCTCGCGAGTTTTCTAAAAAACGAAGAGTTTTTTCATGATCCTTTCCCTATTGTTATAAACCTCTTTATTTTGATCATTATCTTTTGCAAGGGTTATGAATTTTAGTAATGACCTTTTATTATTCAATCAAAGCTTTCTAGTCTCATTTCCTTTAATCTTTTTGACCTAACCAGATTCATATTAATATTAGAAAAACAAACAGTGAATGAATGATTATATCAACTAGAATGTTTAACTAACACAATTGAGAGAATATTTACACCAGTGAACTTGAATGATTAGCATATATCAATTAGTAAAACGGAAAGATTAACAAACAAAATGTAACCTGATTAGCAAAGTTCCATTAACAGGCATCGATTCATCTGCCGGAGCTTTCATCGGTATCTGCGCTCCGGCTACGTTCAGCCGTCCAGAGTTGGTAGCTTAGCCGTACAGACACACATTAGGCCAAACTGATTGCGATTCGGATCGGGTTATCTTGATTATACTGAACTGAATTAACCAAAGATCGGTTATCTGTTATTTTTTGTAACCTTGGTTAACTGCATTCATGTATCTACCTTTCATACCTCAATTTCATGTATTTTATGTTTTATATCTCAATTTCATGTATTAATACCTTCATGTATTTATGAGTAAAATTTTTAACTCAGGTTTGGTTTGGTTATTAACCGAACTGGAAACCGATAAATTAATCGAATAAACCAACTGATTAACCAATAACTTCGATTATGGCTTCAGTTAAAGATAATAACCAAACTATGCACATCCCTACTTATAGGAGTCTACTCGTAACTGGGCCAGTTAATTGATTTCGGGTTTATTTGGGTCGGGGAATTATGCAACTAAATAAAAGTTGCAACGCATGCTTTACAATTTAAGTTAACATAATTATTTTATTTTATTACTATAAATAAGCAACAAAAATATGCAATACAACTTGTACATTGTGCTTTGGTCTAGCTTTACAATCATTGAATGTAGTTATGGTGTTTTTTCATTATCAGAGCCATGATCGGAATTGAAACTTGCGAGAGGTTGACGAAGAAGTGTTGAAGAAGAAGAAGGTGGAAACCGCTTTGATGAATTTTAAATTCGAGACGACAGTAAAACCTCTGTTTGGGGATGAAACAGGGTTTTATAAAGTGAAAAAGTGAATGCTGACGTGTCAGGAATTACAAAGATCTGATGGCTAACATCTGTCCACGTTAGAACCTCTGCTGTGATAATGGATTATAGTTGTTTGGCCACCACTGTTGGGCAACAACAGATGTTAGGCAACAATGGTAAGTCAGCAGTCCTTAGATTAAACAGAACCTATGAGAACAGACAATACCCTTCAGCAGTGTTTGGAAACCACTATTGGGCAACAACAGATGTTAGGCAACAATGGTAAGTCAGCAATCCTTAGATTAAACAGAACCTATGAGAACAGACAATACCCTTCAGCAGTCTGTTGAATTTTTAGTCAAACAGGGGTTTCGAAACACAGTTGTTTTCAATAGACTTTTAATATAAACAAATAAATTCATATTAAAAATATAAATTAAGTATCAGCAGCCATTTAATGCAAAACATTCCAAAAAAAATTCATGGGGAAACTATAAAATTAAATATCAAGAAACCGAAAGAACAAATTTTAAACCTCTGGCATAAAAATTTAAAAAAAAAAAAAAAAAAAAAAACTCTACATGGCAAACACAGACTTCTACCACTTCATCGGACACAAATGTTGTAAACAGTGGTAAATCAACTATCGCTAGGATAAACATAACTTATTAAAACAGACAATACCTTTCAGCAGTGGATGAATTTTTATCCAAACAGAAGTTGATTCAAAACATCAACAAATACTATGAAAACACTGATGATTAGTTTTAAACTGATTTTATATATTAAAACTTATGATTATAATGCAAGAATAACCTCAGAAAAGTATTGTCGGACAACCTCTCTGGCTGCCACATCAGCTTTTCTTATGTAACCGCAATTTTTAGAGAAACAAAGGTTTGCCCCACAGTTTTCCACAAACTTTTAAGAGTTTTTAAAAATATTAAAAAAATAGCTATTTTTTAAGAATGGAGTTTTGATGTTCTGAAGACATCTTACAAAGATCTGTTGGGCAATAACAGATGTTCAGAACTTCTGTTGTGTTAATGGTTGACAATTTTTTGGAAACCCCTGTTGGCAACAGTAGCAACTCAACATTCGTTACATAAAACATAAATTATGAGAACAGACAATACCTTTCAGCAGTGGATGAATCTTTAGCCAAACAGATGTTTTAAAAACAATTGTTTTCAACAGACTTTTAAACATTTTTGACAAATTTTTTGAAAACATCTATTCTTTAAGAATGGACTTTCGATGTTCTGAAGACATTATGATGCTTTAATCATCAACAGACGATGATTTCAACCAGTTGTTCTCTTTTGGCAAAATTTAATTTTAACAGACCTTTACAATAGCAGATATCAACTTTAACAACTGTTGATGCTAAAATTAGTAAAAATAAAATGTTCCACAAATATTAATAGAATTGAAATTTATCTAATGACATATGAAGATAGATCAACAATTACATCGAGTACTGAACAACGAAATTTAATAATCTAAAGACAATGATTTCAAGCAGTGGCTCTCTTTTGGCAAAATTTAACTTTAACAGACCTTTACAATAGCAGATATCAACTCTAACAATTGAAAACCTATATAAAGGAGATCAATTCTAATCACAACTCCAACTGTACCATCTCAGCAGGAGAAAGGGTGTTTCAGATACAACATTTTACCAGAGTTGTGCATTCTACACCTTCTCGAGTTTTCGCCTATACATCTACATCAAATTTAGTTAGCCTATAAAACCACTGGTTGTCTTGCCCATTAGTCTATACTACCTTAAGATTCCACTGGTTGCAGGGCATGAATCCGAACTCAACCAACAGCAGCAGACAAATCCGTACCGCATCAAGGTCCGATAACCGATCAAGAGAGCGATTAAAGACGTTTTTGAGATCCGAAACCTTTGGTCTAGCTTCTACATGACCAAATACCCTCTCCCTAAATGTCATATCTGTACTTCCGTATTTCCATTGTTGAGGACCGAATCGCAGTCCAGTAATGAGGCAAAACTCTTGAGGTCCAAACCGCAAATCCTGACCTCTAACACGGAAAAATAACGCGTCTTGATGCACGACCGGGGTCGGGGTATATTCAGTCTGTAGTATCAGATGGAGTAAAGGCGAGTCAATAGATAGAGATTGTATATCTAGCCATGGTCCGAAACACGTGCTCCGAAATAACTCCGACCTGGCAGAGCCTGGTCCCAACCTATCTCGGATTTCTGTCGCAACTGCTATGTGGCATCTAATCTTCACCTTAGCCGAATATAACTCCTGAAGAGACAACATTATACACTACTTAAATATATATGATATATCATCAAAAAAGAGACAAATTTTTCACTTTGTATCTTATATGGCCATCAACAAAGATCTAGAAATGGCCGTAAGGATGCATTTCTATGCAGTTTGACCTAAAACAATCAGAAAGTGAGCTTATACTTCGTATGTAACAATGGGTAGTCCTACAATAATACATGAGTTTCCAACATGTTAGCTATAACAGAAGCATAGAATGAAACTGTATTCATAACTAGCAGCAAAACAAACATGAAAAGAACCAAACAAGTCTGACGTTGTTGGCATCTCTATCTTACACAATGTGGTTGCATAGTCTTCCATGGCTTATGCATAATAGATAAATTTCATAAGATTTTTTAAGTGATTAAAAGAAAGAGTTTAGGATGCTTACATCAACATGTGTGTCTAGACTAGTGAGACGTTTTATAACCAACGGCTTTTGTAACTTATTCTCTAGCATTGTTTTCTCCATATTTTCCCTCGACCCTGTACTTTGTTGACTAGTGATGTCAGCTTTGTCCTCTACAGGCATGGTGGTGGGGTCAGCAATGTCCTCTGCCAGCTGGTCGCGGATCATAACCGACGGCTGAGGTGGCGATGATAAGCGTGCCTCCTTCAACAACGGTGATGAATCATTAGCATAGCTGTCAAAAAACTGACAGCTAGCCCGCCACCAGTCAGTGGCGCACTCTTCAGGAGTAGGTGTCAACACTGGTAGTGGCTCAAATCCGAGCTGAAATTTATTATCACAGTTATTTAAGTAATACTAATAAGAGTAAAGTACACGGAATGTCCATGTGGTTTACCAAAATTTTGGATCTGGTCCCTAGCTTTCCAAAAGTACACAAATGGTCCCTAGGGTTTGCACTTTGTAACGCATTTAGTCCCAAGCTTTATCTAAAAGTACATGGATGGTCCCTGTGGTTTGCACTTTGTAACGTATTTAGTCCCTAATTTGAACATGCTAAAACCTTTAGATTTGTTGGTTGGGGACTAAATGTGTTACAAAGTGCAAACCCACAGACCATCTGTGTACTTTTGGAAAGCTAGGGACCAAATCCAAAATTTTGGTAAACGACAGGGACCATCCGTGTACTTTACTCCACTAACTTACATACTACATAAAGCATACCTTTGTGGCATCCACAACAAATGGTAGTGCATGCTTCCACGTTATGCATTTGTTCTTGTCCCAACCAATGGCCCTCGGAATCCCACCATGCTTGATAGCAAACGTCTTAGCGTACGGTAAAACCTCGAAGATCCATATCTAGAAAATCACAATATAAAAAAATTCAGAAAAGCAAATTACAATCATAAATTTGTCTTAAACAAAATAGCATAACCTTAAAGGCCCAAATAAATCCCTCTAGCGAATACTTAAGTGGCGAAAAAGCGTGTCGTGCAGAACGTTTTTGCAGCGCGTTATGTAGCTGCCTGTACACAACCTTCCAGACATATGAACCCCATGGAAATGTGTTCCATGAGTCCAAATCCTCCACTAGTTCGAGAAGACCAGAGTCAACCACTTGACTGGACTGGCAGCCCATGAATCCGACCTCAAGCAACATCAGCAGACAAAGCCGTACTGCATCAAGGTCTGATAACTGATCAAGAGAGCTATCAAAAACGTTTTTGAGATCCGAAACCTTTACTCTAGCTTGTACATGACCAAATACCCTCATCCTAAATGTCGTATCCGGCCCCACTTGCATCCAATGTTGTCTCAAAAGTTGATGAGGACCGAATCGCATTCCTGTAATGAGGCAAAACTCTTGAGGTCCAAACCGCAACTCCTGACCTCCAACATGAAAAAATAATGCATCTTGATGCATGACCGGGGTCGGGGTATATTCAGTCTGTAGTATCAGATGGAGTAAACTCGAGTCGATAGATGTAGATCGTACATCTAGCCATGCTCCAAAACACGTTCCCCGAAATAACTCCGACCTAGCAGAGCCTGGTCTCAACCTATCCCGGATTTCTGTCGCTACTTCTATGCGGCATCTAATCTTCACTTTAGCCGGAAAATACAACTCCTGAAGAAACGGCACTATACAATGTATATCATCATACAAATTAAAAGGGATTATAATAATCTTTTTACTTTGTAATTCATATATCAAAAAACTGTCAATCATGTATTTGAACGTAATTAGGCATGGCATAAATGTGTAAAAATCATAAAAAGACGACTTAAACACAAAAAGGACCTCGTCATACACACGCATTTAACAAAATGCCCAAAATCTTGTGTTTTTTTAACATGATGACATAGATCTAGCAAGAGTCGTAACTCGTAAGGATGCATTTATATACAGCTTGACCTAAAACAATCAGAAAGTGAGCTTATATTTCTTATGTAACAATGGGTAGTCCTATTCCTATATACCACTTGTATAAAACCATATAAAAGTGTTATACTCCCGTATTCATTTTTTATACTCTTGTATACGTGGGGGGTACAACAAGCACATAAAGGTACATTTTTCCGAAGCAATTAAGAAATTATGTGGAAAGTTGTCTCCACAAACCTTCTCAGTTGGTGTATCTGAGGCATCTTCCTCTGTATTCTTGACCATCTTTTAACCAATCTGCAATCAAACAAAACAACAATTACTAGCAAAAATATAAACACATGGACCCATACTTAACTTGTAGACTTAAACACTAAAAGTAAAAAGAAGTGTAGATGTGCTTGAAGATGAACACCGTACCTAACTAAAAGTACATTATTGTGGTTCCAATCTACCAAAAAGAAAACAACTAGCAACATTATACGAAATGCCTCTTGCTAGTAATTGACCAATTAGTTTAATATAAATAAAAATGCTAGAAACCTCTTCAATTTTTTTCATTATCTTTTACAGTGGTTATGAATTTTAGTAATGACCTTTTTGTTATTCAAATAAAGCTTCTAGTCCAACTTCTAATCTTTTTGTCCTAACCAGATTCATATTCTGCAATGTAATCATGCACGATTGCATGATCAGATCACACATATAACACCATATTCAAGGTTAATACCCGCCCTCAAGATGTGTTGAGTGAGTGTTTAAGAATGAATTTTTAAATAAGTAAAGATGAAACCATAGTTGTTAATGGCGAATAGTGACAAATAGTGATAAGGTACCTATATGCTACATAGCGAATAGCGATAAATAACAGCCGCCATTTTATAAATAGCGATACACTAGAAAAAAGGTATGTGTATATTATATCAAAATACCCTGGTATATACGCTATTTTTACATGTATATTTAACAAAAACCTAAAATCCAGTTATTTTATAGCTATATTTAATCGCTATTTATAAAAAAAACTGAAATCTCACTATTTATGGCTACATACCTTGTAGCGACCTTCGACCTATACGCTACGCTATTCGCTATAGCGACCACTATTGACAACTATGGATGAAACTAACAACACAGCTGATGAAAGATATGGCTACATTGGGAACAATGGCACAAGAACTTGTTTGAAGTGAAACAAAGTTGTTGATGCGCACCAGTTGTGATTGCGTATGGCGGCTCAATATTTTTGGAGTCCTACAGCAAAATAAAAATTAGTGGCCCTTTCAACCCTTTATTGTTATAGGGAAGGGTTCATGAGAAAACTCCTTTTAATGAAAAAACTTTGTGAAACCATTACTAAACCCTAAGAACTAAGCCCTAAACCCCATAAAGTTGAACCCTGAAGGCTAAACCTAAAAGCTAAAAACTAAATGCTAAAGCTAACCGCTAAAATTAAACCCTAACCCCTAAAATCTAAAAATTAAACGCTAACCCCTAAACCCTAAAAAGTTAACCACATGAAAATAAAAATCAACACAAATATCAATCGTTAGATAGAGTTCTCGCGAGTTTTCTCAATAAGGAAGAGTTTTCTCATGATCCGTTCCCTATTCTTATAAACCTCTTTATTTTGTTCATTATCTTTTGCAAGGGTTATGAATTTTATTATTCAATCAAAGCTTTCTAGTCTCATTTCCTTTAATCTTTTTGACCTAACCAGACTCATATTAATATTAGAAAAACAAACAGAATCACAGTGATTGAATGATTATATCAACTAGAGTGTTTAACATATCAATTGGTAAAACGCAATAAACGGAATGATTAACAAACAAAATGTAACCTGATTAGCAAAGTTCCATTAACAGGCATCGATTCATCTGCCGGAGCTTTCATCGGTATCTGCGCTCCGGCTACGTTCAGCCGTCCAGAGTTGGTAACTTAGCCGTACGGACACACATTAGGCCAAACTGATTGCGATTCGGATCGGGTTATCTTGATTATACTGAACTGAATTAACCAAAGATCGGTTATCTGTTATTTTTTGTAACCTAGGTTAACTGAAGCATTTTATGTTTTATAACTCAAATTAATATCTCCATTCCATGTATTCATGAATAATAAATTTAACTCAGGTTTGGTTTGGTTATTAACCAAACTGGAAACCGACAAATTAACCGAATAAACCAAACTGATTAATCGATAACTTCGATTACAGTTTCAGTTAAGGCTAATAACCGAATCATGCACACCCCCACCTATAGGAATCTACTTGTAACTGGGCCAGTTAAATGATTTCGGGTTTATTTGGGTCGGGGAATTATGCAACTAAATAAAAGTTGCAACGTATGCTTTACAATTTAAGTTAACATAATTATTACTAAATAAAAGACACAAAATGTTAAATAAAAATGCTCCCAATGTAATATTTTGTTCAAACTCATGCATCTATCTATTATACTAAAAGAATTCATCTTTGCCATATCACCTGCTTATGCTTATGTGGCATAGCTACTTAGGCTGATAATTGTGTTTTGAGCGGCAAAATGAATTTCCTCTATTCTCCTTCACTTGTGATGAGCGGCAAAAGGTTTTTCCTTCATTGTCATTTGTGAAACCGTCGTATGTGTTGATATGGAAACTTCAATCAATCATCTGTCTTCTTTAACACGAATTCTCTCTCTTAACAAACCCTAATTTGTTCCACGCCACTTGCAAATCTCACCTAAACTTTTTATTAACACTTTTAATCTCCAATCATCATCGTACGATTCTCTTTCACTCAAGCATCTAAACCCTAATTCTTCCTTAGATACCGACTAATGATTCCTTTGTTCCCAGTTGACGAGTCATGTCCGGTATGCCGCAAAGCGTGTTTGGATTCTTTCGGCGAGCACGCGATCCACTGTAAAGAGCTACCAGGGTTTAAATATCGACATGACTGGGTGAGAGATGTGTTATGTGATGTTCTTAAGCGGGCCGGGATCTCTGCCAAAAAGGAGGCTCCAGTAATTTCCTGACTGACCCCTTAGAGGGGAGGTCCACTTTACCCCCGGCGGACATCCTTGTGTTTGGATGGGAAGGGGGAAACATGCTTGTGTAGATCTAACTGGAGTCTCCCCCCTTGTCGGGCTCAAGGACAAGGGCTTTGTCGTAGGGCAAGCGGTGCTCAAGGCAGAGGCGAGCAAAGTGGCAAAACATGAGAAAGCCTGCCTGGAGAATCAACATGTGTTTGTCCCGTTTGCGTTTGATACCTTTGGTGGTCTCGCTCCTGACGCTGTGCGACTTTTGAATCGGGTTCAAAAAGTCGTTAATAGTAATTCTTCGTCGCTAAAGGTTTCAAACTTTGTATTTAGTAGAATTGGTTTTTCTATTCAAAAGGGGGTGGCGGCGCAACTTGTTGCCCGACTACCTGCCATTGCTTTGTTATTGCTTTTTTTTCGTGTGGAATGAAATATAATTTGAATTTTTAGTAAAAAAAAAAAGTTCTCCCCAACCTAGAATTGGCATGCTCTTGGAAAGACGGTATTGATGAATTAGGGTTCTTGTGAAGTGAACTGGTAATGTTTTTTCCTGTGTGTCTTTTGGATGTTTGTATAATCCCGTTATTTCTTCACTTTCCTCCTTTACTTACTTTAATTTTTGTTCCTTTGTCTTTCATCTTTTCGTTTATGCATCCGTTGGGTTGTGTTAAGGGTTTTGAATTTTACCTCAACAATCGTCTTTATTGTGGTGTATGTTCTCTGAATCCACAATTTGTACAGGTTTTTACTCCGATTTCATATGTACTTTTGATTTTACAATGATACATTGGTTAAGGGTGATGTTGTAAACAAATTTTCTTCTTATTCTTTGATGTTGTAAACGAATTTTCTTTGATGACAGCGGCGGCGACTAAGGGTGATGTTGATGACAATTTTGGTACACAACAACAGTGGAATAGGGTTTCATTGTGACCCTGACGGCTGCGGGTGTAGTTTCCGCTGGTGACGTCCTGACGATTTTGATGGTTCAGCATTTAGTAAGTGGTTCGATTTCAAGAGGATACACTGTTGCACGATGGCTCTTCGTTTTGAGGTATCAATTTGGATTACAAATTCATTGAAACTAATTGAATTTAGAGTTGTGACATTAAACTTTAAAGAGGTTAGGAAAAGTGATTGGTGGTGTGTAATTGATATGAATGTGAATGAATTAATGAGGTTTATTTGTTTAGATTAAGAGATGTTATTTGTTTTTATTGGTTTTGTTATATTGGAAGTAATTATATCATAATAAAAATTCAGGTATCTAAGCAAAGTTTTTGCATTTTTGAACTTTCCGTAGCTTGATTAATATAGTTAACAAAGTCAAAATCTGAATGAGAATTGACTTAGTCTGCTTAGTTAATATATGGTTAAATGAATGAGCCTAATTCAAGCTCTGAATGGATTGAACTATGTGTATAAATTTGACACATTTTGGAGAAAAACGATTGTTGTAATATGGATTTGGAGCTCGGGGTCTAACTGGAAGCAGTCTCTTTATCCCCTGTGATAGAGGTACGGCTTGCCTACATCCCACCCTCCCCAGACCCTACTGTAACGATTCGCATTTTCGTATTTTCTTATTTTAGCAAGTCGTGTTGTACTTTCCACTTTTAGACACTTGTACTCTCGTCGAAAGCTAATTTCGTTTCAATTTGTAATCCGAGACTATTGATCATAATGAAAACAAGTTAATTTTTTTATCATGTTCATGTATTCATGTTAGACTTATGTGCAATTATAATCAAACTCGCGTTTGAACGATATATTATCAAAGGATTTTTGATTCTTTATCGACACTTGATACTCGTTAGACTAGTTAAAACTCTTAAACTAATGAAATTCGGATCCTAATCCTTGAAACTCGAAAGCTTTACGAATTAAATCGATTATCCTTAATTTAAACCGTATAAACATGGTTATTTATTTAGTGTTTAAATAATTAAAATAATAAATTTTACAAATTAAAAGTTTTATTCTTTTTATTTTTATAAAAAAATAATAACCTAGTTAGCCTCGTTAAGGTTTTAAAGTTAGTTGAGCTAACCTAGTCAGTAACCAAGTTAGTGTCAGTTAATATAAGCATGCAAGTCAAGGGGGACTTATTGTCAAAAAGAATAAAACTGATTAAAAATATGTAGAACCCGAGGATCGAACCCGGGTCTACGTGTACACAAACCGTCTCCCAACCATCGCACCAACTCAATGGTTTGGTACAAGTCTCTTGAGCCCATTTATTTTATACTCATTCAGCGTTAACTTATCCTTTTTAAACAACTTGCCGCCAAAGAAACAGTTGACCGAAGACAGCCATATTTCCTTTTCTTCTCCGCTGAATTTTCGGTGATTGCCAATAGCTTCCGCAATCATAACTCATTTCCAAGTTTACGAGACTTATGAGGCTCTATATAAACAACACCTAATAACCCACAAATTCACACAACTTGTTTAAGACACCCACACATATCACAACCCCTTTTCGTATCACCCACAACATCCTTTCGAACACCCTTTACACCTTGTCGGAGAAGTCGAGTCGTCGCCGGAAAAACGTGAAGTCGCCGGAGTTTAGAGGTTTCACCGGAGCCGCTCATCGGAGTTCACGACGGAAACGCCTGACACTCGTTTCGGTATACAATCTGATCGCTACTTATCTCCTTTAATTTCTTTTTATTCATTTCATAACAGTGGGTACTTGGGTGTTCGGGTGTTCGTAGATCACCCTGAGTCGTTTCGAACACCATTTCATCACCGTGTCGTTTCGTTTTTGATTTTTATACTTAGACGACCACTGAGAATTAACGAAAACGAAGTAAAATGTTAACACATTCAGTTTTGTTTTGTTGAAGTTCTGTTCGGTATATTTTTTTGATTAAAACGATTCGTTTCTTTTTTTTTATTATATGAAATTGTTAACACATTTGATGCTTTTTTATTAAATTAAATAAACACGCAACGCTTGAAACTTATTATATGCACACTCTATCCATTTTTATACATGAAACAATTTGATGCTTGTTA
This sequence comes from Helianthus tuberosus, assembly GCA_030545235.1. Taxonomy (NCBI): domain Eukaryota; kingdom Viridiplantae; phylum Streptophyta; class Magnoliopsida; order Asterales; family Asteraceae; genus Helianthus; species Helianthus tuberosus. The sequence goes on from CM060369.1 coordinate 199,445,718, forward strand.
ATCTCGTATGCCATGTAAACTTTTCGTGTTTATATGCTCATTAACCTTGTGAAACTTATTAAACTTCTAAGACTTCTGAGACTTAGGTGCTGTTTGTTTTTTCTGCGAGAAAATGTCTGCAGTCTGCGGACCACATCTGCAGGCATCTGCAGGAGAAGAGGTGGACCAAATGTCTGCAGTCTGCAAGGGGAAGATGGTTTGTTTTTTTTTTCTACAAAAACTCTTCTAAGATGCACAACACACACAACTCACCACACTTCTCTCTCTCTCTGCTGATTTACCACCACCACCACCTCAGACGACCACCACCACCTCCTCCACCGTCGCAACGACCACCACCACTGTCACCGGAAACCCACCAACACCACCCCCACCGTCTTACTTCTCAGACAACTACCACCACCTAACCAACACAGATGAAGGCGATTTCGCCTGAGCCCACTGCCACCACCGTCATCAATCATCATCACCGAGACTACCACCACGTTCGCCGCCGCCGTCCCGAACCCAACCCTGAACTGAAACGAGAACCACCACGTTCACCGCCGCCGTCGCGATTAGGGTTTTGATTTGGGTTTCTATTTAGGGTTTCGATGGGTGTCGGCGGAGGTGGAGCAGGGGTGTTTGTTGGCGGAGGTGGAGCAGGGGTTTCGATGGGTGCCGCCGTCGCGATTAGGGTTTCGATGGGTTTCGATTTTGGGGGGTTTCTGAAACAGATCGATTTGGGGGTGGAGGTGGTGGCGGAGATGTGGTGGTGGCGGCAGGAGATGGGTGGTGGAGGTGGTGGCAGGAGATGGGTGAACAGGGAAGAAGAGGTCTGCGTGGTGAAGAGGTTCCAAGAAGACATGGGTCATTGTCTGCGTGGTGAAGAGGTCTCGCAGACCTTTTTTAATGAAAGGTCTGCGAGAAAACAAACAATCTGCAGCATCCAAACGTCTGCCCGCGTCTGCGCGGCGCAGACATAAGTGGCCAGAAGTACTTCTGGCCAAAAAACAAACAGAACCTTATTAAACTTCTTATACTCATTAAACTCCTATGCTATAGGAGTACGCACCGCCCTTGAGTGAGTCTTGGGGTGTTTGCGTTGGAAACTTGGGTTTGACATATAGTGACACCGTTTCAGCATATTAGTAACTTGTATTATGTTGTTCATGTTGGATATGAGTACTTAAACTTTTTATTCTACTTTATGCTATGTGTCAAACTTGTATACTCGCCAACATTTTTGTTGATGTTATTTTAATACATGTTGCAGGTTGATAGACGAAGTGATGAAGAAATCAAGTTAGGATGGAACTAGATACCCATTTTAATAATAAACCATGTTTGTTGCAATTTGTCTTTATTTGAAACTATGTACTTGATTTTAGTCATTATGAAATTTGATTTAATCTATATTGTCACAATTAGTGTTATGATGCTTTTGAGCGATTTGTTCGTCTCATCCCGATGTTTCCGCCATCGGTTGATGTGTGACACCTACCAATAGCCTGGCTATGGGTGGGATTGTACTGGATATGGTTATTGCTGTTGAAGAAAAATGAGTACTTTTTACGGAAAACATTTTAGTTTTGTGGCATCGTTGTGACAGGTGGATGTTAAATGGAATCTGATTTTATAGGCCAAAAAGTTTTTGGATTGTTCCAAAACAGAATGAAAACAGAATGAAAAGTTTTGTGAAGGGTGGAGAGACCACATGCCAGGTATTCTAAAATGTCACAGAATGAGGGTGGTTGTACTTTTATGTAAGATAACAAATGATTGGTTGCATAACAATTTATAAACTTCACATGTATTTTTGCCAATTATAACTTTACAGTTGGAATTTTTTAACTAAAAAACCATGTTTTTTATTTTTCTTGCTAGATTCTCGGGAGGTTCAATCGTGCTCGTGCAGCCCGGCTAACTCTCCCTCACTTTGTTTGTGAGACACCGCTATTTATGCCCGGTGGAACACAAGGTCATAATTTTGAGTTACAGTTCATGTGATATTGTTTCCTATTATGAGCATCATTAATCTGGCACATATATGTCATTTGTAACAGAAGTACGTTTTTACGGCTACAGGGACAATAAAAGGTTTGACCACCTACCAACTTGAGGATAATGGATGCCAAATTATACTCGGAAATACATATCATTTTGCACTCAGTCTGACTTCTGAGCTTATAGATGAATTAGGTGGTCTTCACAAATTTATGAACTGGACTACGACGCTTCTCACCGATTCTGGTGGTTTTCAGATGGTAATTTTTCACAGCTTTTTGTTTTTTAATTTAGAGTTATTTAATAATGTCTTTATAAAAAATCATGTCTTACAACAATATTCGTCACACATTCATACTTATAATGGAGCATAATAATTTTGGTTGTTTGAAGAGCAATCATTTCCCTATGCATCTTTTATTCTTTTAAATGGTTGGAGGTTTGTAGGCTTTGTAACCGAACTTAAGTATGAAAACACTTTCAGGTCTCATTATTGCATTTAGCTGATATCATTGAAGAAGGTGTCACGTTTCAGGTTCTTTTTTTCTCTCTAAAAACACACCACATTCTGAGAACTTTGTTAATAATTGTCACATTCTTTGTTGTTTTCATTTCCTACTTTATATTAGTCATTATTTGTAACTGATATCTGCCATTTGACATTTATTCTGCAGTCGCCAGTTGACGGAAAGCCAAATCTCCTAACACCTGAAGAATCAATCCAAATCCAAGTAAGTAGTTGCTGGTTCCAGTCATCTTTGTCAACACAACAATCTTACACCAACTGAACCACCTACATATATGTTATCTTTTCTGATCCTTTAATTTTTTTAGGACTGTGATTTTACATGATTGGGTTTGTAATTTTCGACCCATGACTATTATCCAAATTTGGTTTTTTATACTGGAAAGTTTGGTGTTTTATGTTCTGTTGCTACATGTGGTTGTGTATTTTTAGCTATGTTGTCAAAGACGCAAGGCGCAGGTGAGGCGCATCGGCCTCGCCCGGAGCCTAGGCGCAAGGCGCCAAAAAAGCGTGGCCTTTTTTAAGAAAAGCGCACATAGAGAAAAAATATAAAAAAATATGTTATGCTTTGAAAATAAATAAGATTCCACATATAAAATTAAAAAAAAAACTATTATATATGCCATTTAAGATCATGTAGCTACTAGTTAGTAGCAAAAGTTTAGGACTTATATGTTGTAAGTTTTGGGTGTGTGAATAAAAGTCTCAAAAGGTGGTAAATACTTTGTCCCACATTGTTGTGGGAACAAAGTGAGTGGTTATTTATAAGATAAAGCCTTTACTACTCCATTGTAGCTGTATGACTAATATGCTTACTTATTAATAAACTTGATTAAAACTAGAACATGTCAATTGAGTCAAAAGTAACCCAAAATGTATTCAAATACGAAAACAAATATTTTTGTCTTACGCCGGTTGACTCAATGACTTCAGGTTACTGCTAGGGGCCACAAATCGATTTCAGCCGAACACCATTGCCGCTACAAACTCTCAGACCGCTGATCATTTGCACGGACTTGAAAGTTGGTCTTACGGATTGGGATAACCGAAACGGCTAAAGAGGACTTTTGTAGTGGATTGGGATAACCTGGGAATAACAAATTAGTTTTCCTACGGACACGAACGAATGCATGACTTTCGTAGTAAAGTAGAATATCTCATCACGGTAAATTTATGGTTGTTTTTAATACTCTGGCTTTTAGCTTATGAATTGTATGCTGCCGATATTGTTTATGGGTGGAGAATGAATATTGATGGGAAGTTGTCTTTTAAACATGAGTTATTTGGAAGTTTTGTAATCAATAGGTTTTCTAGAACACCTAGGACTAGACCCATTGAGCAAGTATTGTTGCTATTGTATGACTAATATGCTTACTTATTAATAGACTTGATTAAAATTAGAACATGTCAATTGAGTCAAAAGTAACCCAAAATGTATTCAAATAAAAAACAAATATTTTTGTCTTACGTCGGTTGACTCAATGATTTGTCCACCTTGGTTCCCGACATAATCTGCAAATAGGTAACAACACAAACAAAATGCTTTGTCTGCTTTTACGCTGTACTCTAACCATGTACCGTAACTAGCATACCATGTCGGGCTGAAACATCGTTCTTTAGCCCCTATCTTTCTTTTTGGGAAGTCATGACCACGTGGTTAGCAAGGTCCATTAAGCCAATATTTTCTTCGAATCTCATCTCTTTGATCAGGATGATAATCCAAAATTCTTTTTCTATCGAAGGGATCCCATGGAAGATTATCTAAATCAACTAAACTTGGTCCTGATGGCGTTTTTCATTTCAAAATTTTTTCCAAAGTTGTCATAGCTTATAGCACTTACTACACAAATAGAAAAAACAATAATCAATATCAATAAAAAGAAAATGACAACCTAATTACAACTAAATTGTTGAACCTGTTACCTATTCGAGTGATTGCCGATTGAGAAGTGCGGTGAAAATAACAAAGCCGGTTGATTCCAGATTTCCAGTCTTCCAAAATTCCAATTGCTGACTGTCGCAACCCCCGATCTCAGATCCCCGGAAACGGGCGGCCGCGAGCCAGTTTCGGTGGTATCGCGTATTGTCTAATTTGGCAGCGGAAATTTTCATCAGGACCGTAGTTAGGAAACATTGATCAGAGTAAAATACCACATTTTCATAATATTAAACAAATGGGTTAAAACCCAAGTTCGTAGTACACACGTTTTCATATGAATAAATCCTATTTTATTTAATAAAAACATCTATTTTATTTTAGGTAACTTTATTTCCACTTTTCCAAGCCTTCAGTGCTGTCCAGCTGGCTTCTATTTTGCTTTCACAGTTTGTTACCTGAAACGCGTTTTAAAAACATTTGTCAGTGGGAAATACTGGTGAGTGAATCCCAGTTTAATCAAGTTTAACTAAAAACCCATTGTACAGTATTGAGGGCGATCTCGCAATTATATTTGTTTCCAAGACATATCAATTAACATCCATGGTACTGTCGAACCCGACTTGTGGAAATGTTACTCCTTGACCAGGTGGTAACAAATTTTGTATACAAAACCCCAACATACTTATGATAATTGTATTCTTACAAATACTCAATAACTGTTTAATATATAATTAATCATGTGAGGTTTTGTAAAAACAATTAACAAAAAGTTTACAAAAAGCGGATCAACTCACATTGTTGTCTTAGATTTTTCGTAAGGGTTTCCTGGTGATAATCTAAAATTTACACAAATGCACACGCGTTAGCATAATAACCCATTTTAACACTAGTAATACCCTCCCCGAGATGGCATTCCAACGACTACGTCGGGCAGAACCTCGACAGCCGTTACGGAACCTTAGATCAATCGGGCAGCGTATCTAATCGTATCCAGGGGTTATAATACTTACAATGGAGCAGAACTTCGCTATTTAAGGGGGTATAATACCCGTATAATAAGCCTACTATTCAGATTTGAGAAAGAGATTTCGATTTTTAACGAATTCTGAATGAAACCCGATGGCCTACTTATATAGTGCTGATTTCTCATTTTGTCGCGGCCCGCATCAAACCAGGTCAACGCGTAGCTGGGCTGGGTCAACACATAGGTCTGCCGGGTGTTGGGCCACGTGGCCGCACCGGGCTTTGCCGGGTTTTTAAGTTCACACGGCCCGCGTAAGGTTTAAGGGTCCTTTACGCGGCCCGCCTCAACTTAAAAATTCAGTTTTTTTATTATTTTTAATACTATTTAATGTATTTGGGGCCCGTTTTCGCGTATGGGGTGTATTTTGGGACATTTTGGGATATTTTAAAATATATTAGGGTGTCGGAAAAATTATGAGGGTGTCGGTTTTATTGAGGATTGTTATATCCTCCCCACCTTGTTTTAGAGCTCGTCCTCGAGATCTACTGGAACAAGTGTGGATATTTCCTTTGCATTTCAGATTCAAGCTCCCATGTATACTCAGGTCCTCTTTTGGAGTCCCACTTCACTTTGACCAGAGCTAATCTCTTATGTTTGAGATTCTTGACTTTCCTGTCTTCAATTTGTAGAGGCCTTTCTACAAACTTGATTCGTTCATTTACCTCTATATCCTTAAGAGGTACCATTAGTGATTCATCCGCTAAGCATTTCTTAAGATTTGATACATGAAATACATCATGTATTCCTGCCATTTCCTCTGGCAGTTGTTGCTGATAGGCTACAGGTCCTATTCTTCTAATAATCTCAAAAGGTCCAATATATCTGGGACTTAACTTTCATCTTTTGATGAATCTAACCACTCCTTTCCAAGGAGAGACTTTCAACAATGTTTTATCTCCTACTTGAAATTCCAATGGTTTGCGTCGGTTATCAGCATAACTTTTCTGTCGATCACGTGCTGCTTTTAGTCGTTCCTTGATTTGAATAATCTTGTCGGTTGTTTCTTGTACTATCTCAGGTCCAGATAGTTGCTTTTCCCCAATTTCTGCCCAACAGACTGGGGTTCGGCACTTTCGTCCATAAAGTGCTTCGAATGGTGCACCGTTCTTATTTGTGTGATAACTATTATTATAAGAAAATTCTATTAAAGGTAAGTGATCGTCCCAATTACCTCCGAAATCAATTACACAAGCTCTGAGCATGTCTTCCATTGTCTGAATTGTTCTTTCGCTTTGTCCGTCTGTTTGAGGATGATAAGTTGTGCTCAAATTTAACTTGGTTCCCATGGCTTTTTGGAAACTTGACAAAAAATGAGTGGTAAATCGGCTATCCCTATCAGAAACAATTGATAAAGGTATTCCATGTAATGAAACAATTTCATTTACATACAATTTAGCTAGCTGTTCCATACTGAAAGTTTCTTTCATTGGTAGGAAATGAGCTGACTTGGTTAGCCTATCTACAATCACCCAGATTGTATCATAACGTTTCTTTGTTTTGGGTAATTTGGTAACAAAATCCATTGTTATCAATTCCCATTTCCATAATGGCATTTCTAGTTGCTATAGCAATCCTGAGGGTTTCTGGTGTTCAGCTTTAACTTGTGAACAAGTTAAACATTTAGAAACATAGGCTGCTATGTCCTTTTTTATTCCTATCCACCAGAAATTCTTTCTTAAATCCTGATACATCTTATCATTTCCAGGATGCATCGTATACTTAGACTTATGGGCTTCTTCTAATATACGATGACGCAGGTTTCCTAATTTAGGTATCCACATTCTCTTTTTTTGGAATCTCCAAATTCCATCTATTCCTTGTTCTAATTCCTTAATCATACCTTTTAGTTTTTCAGTATCATCCTTGATTACTGATTCTTGGGCTTCTCTAATTTGATCATTTAAATCTACTTGCAGATTTAATTTAAGAGAACGTACCCTTTTTGGCTTTTCGTGATACTTTCGACTTAAAGCATCTGCCACTACATTTGCCTTTCCTTCATGATACTGGATATCACAATCATAATCACTAAGCATTTCCATCCAGCGTCTTTGTCTCATATTCAATTCCTTTTGCCCGAAAACATACCTTAAACTCTTATGATCTGTGAATATGGTAAACTTACTACCATAAAGATAATGTCTCCAAATCTTAAGGGCAAAAATTATAGCTCCTAACTCTAGATCATGGGTTGAATAATTCTCTTCATGATTCTTAAGTTGTCTAGAGGCGTAGGCTATAACCTTTTGACGTTGCATTAATACACATCCATAACCTAACTTGGAAGCGTCACAATAGACTACAAAGTCTTCAGTTCCTTCTGGTAACGCTAGTATGGGTGTATTAGTTAATTTATACTTAAGAATTCTAAATGCTTCTTCTTGTTTTGGTCCCCATTCAAACTTAATGGATTTACAGGTTAATTTAGTTAAAGGAATGGCTATTCTAGAAAAATCTCGAATAAATCTTCTATAATAACCGGCCAATCCTAAGAAACTTCTAACCTCGGTTGGTGATTCAGGGGTTTTCCATTTGGTAATTGCCTCGATTTTTGTTGGATCCACATGAATTCCTTCATGATTAACTAAATATCCAAGAAATTGTACCTGTTCTAACCAAAAATCGCACTTTGAAAATTTAGCATAAAGTTTTTCCTTTCTTAATAGACTTAAAAGTGCGTGCAAATGCTTTGCATGTTCCTCTTTTGTAACACCCGTCTAGTTATTACTTGAATTTAATAAAACTTCATACGATTTATATAAAAGAATGTCTAAATTAAAACATGGTTACCAAAACAAGGTTCCAAGTAATCAAAACTAGTCAACAAACGACTAGTTAAAACATTCATGACCTAATTAGCAAATTGTTTACATTCAAAAGAGATAGGAATATTGTTTAACAAAGGGAAAAATTACACTTTTCGTCCTTTATGGTTGTACCGGATTACAACGGATGACCTTTAACTTCAATAATTACACTCACGGTCCTTTATTTGGAAAACTCATTACACTCTACGTCCTTTAGTCCTAACATCGTTAAAAATTTCAGTTAAGTATGGCACATGCTGATCGAAGTGTTGCGCTCCGGTCAAAGATAATATTTATATGCCCTAATTACCCTTAACAAATAGCTAGTGGTAGTGAGGGGTCGAACCACGAAGAGTATGTGGTTTGTGTATGGATTCGAATGAATTAGAGCAAACGTCACGATTTATGAAGCTTACTAGAATGTTTTTGTATTTTTGTTTAATTGAGAGATGTGAGTTTAAACTAAGTGAATTGATAAAAATGATTAACAACTAATGATTAACGATTACGAGAAAATTGATTACGAGAACAATAATAAGAAAAAGGAATCACACCCGGTTTCGGTAATTGTTAACCTAGAATTTCTACAAGTTTTAGTTTCAACTCAAATGCATTCGATTAACGGATTTAGTGTACCGTGACTTAGGTGCTACTAGCTATCAACGTCCCGAAGAACGGACAAAAGGACACTTTGTGATCAACACAAGTAAATCCTAACAACGACAATGTACAATCACATATCACCATTTCGCAAAGTCATAACTTTTAACATCGTTCGACAATTCACGAATTCGTAACAAATGTAATACTATTGTCAAAAGTTTCAAAAACCAAACACAAATTGTCACTAAGATGAAACAAGAACAATTCGAAACACTAAAATCAACAACTACCTACACCGGGGTGAAACCGAGATGATTAGCCGCTCATGGTTGATAAAGCTTGATCACCGGAAGTTTGGAACGCGAATGAAACCATCTTAAAACTTGGTGGATGAAGGAATGATGGAAGATTAGGGTTTATGGATGATGATGGTGAGATGGATGATGGATGAATTAGGGTTTGTATGATTGATTGTGTGATGGATGATGATGATTCGGATTGTAGGATGATGATAGATGGAATTAGATGGTGAATGGTGGATGATTATGGCTCCAAGATGAAGATTCAAACTCCATACCAAGTGTAACTTACGTCTTGAATGACCCCCCAGCCAATAGAAATCGATCTTGATCCCCAAAACACAAAAATTCGCGTTTCCAATTTTGACAAGCCGTCGCCGACGGCCCTCAACCCGTCGGCGACGGGCTTTGGTTTTCTGGTTTCCGTCCGACGGCTTAATCATCTGGATACGGCCAAAAGGTGGCGACGGGTGTTTCTGGAAGGCGTCGCCGACGGGGCCCAGGCCGTCGGCGACGGGCTCTCGTTTGCGAGATTCCTGTTTTTCGCTCCCAACACTCCCAGTTGACCCGTAACGCATCCTGGTGCTCCGGTTTTCGACCCGGTGACCCGTAAAGCTCCCGAAAAACTCCTTAAACTTCGTTAAACCTGCATAAACACAAATCTAATTAAAAGTAGGCCATTCAAGATTAAAACTCTTATAAAAATATAAAGTTATACAATTACGAGCACCGGTTTTCAACCACACATCACATCCCCACACTTGTCTTTTGCTTGCCCTCAAGCAAATCTGTTTTTCACTTTCACGTGGGTCAAACAACGAATACACATCCCATTCCCGAGACAAAGGTTAAGGTCTATTGTCATACAAAAGTTCACATTCTTTACAATCTCCACATATTTACCAGTAAAGTGAACAATCACATATAATAATGGTTATCCAAGATTAACCCGCCCTTAAAACTACCATCTCATGCATATCCCTCACAATGTGCTCTCCACTCGGCTTAAAATTGGCTAACGTGTATAATGTATTAGCACTTCAACAATTAATCTCTCAAAACCGATTAGAACACGTACCCGCATAGGCTTGCAACTCAATCATTCTCCACCACCGATCACGAATACTAAGCACAAGTCATAAGGTCTTTATGAGGGTTGTAACGGGGCTAGGGTAAGGGTAGGAATTGGGATATTTTTAAAGTAGCTAAGGCGATGAAAATTCGATTTTTATTACAAACCACTAAATTAAACAAAAATAAAATATAAACATCAACTAAGGGCAATAATCTTTCACCCTTTTATTCGACAACTACTAACACTTCTTTTTGTGTTTTTCTTCAACAATTTTCAATTTTTTTTTTCATAATATTTTCCGGTTTTTTTTTTAACATAAATGCAAACAATCAAGAATAACTATACAAATACAACTCCTATAATCGAATTTCCATCACACGGGTTTAAAAAGAAAAAGGTTTAAGGGTTATGGGCTATAGGGTGGTCAAACGAAAGGTTTAGGCTCAAAATGGGCGACTAGGGAATTTGTTCGGGTAAGGATAGATAAATGGTTTTAAGAGAAAAGGTTTACCTAATGCCTTAATCATTCTCGTGCTTGCATTTGGTCTATAGTCTCAAACGTATCAAAAGTTGCAAGTTCTACAATACGCGACTAATGGTCCACTCAAACAAAGAAACATGTAAATGTAAATCTATGATATAAAAGTGGCTCAAACCTCACGTATAAGGGTATGATATGTGATATGCATAAATTGCTAGTTCCTTAGGCGGATTATTCCCAAATAACCACCCGCTAAATACCTGTTATGCTTATTAATTTGAACTTGACCATGACAAAAGACCAAATGGGTTGTGACATCCCTCGTTGACTTGGTTACTTGTGCTTTTAAGATCGCTTTTGAAACAAGAATTTTTGAAAAATTTTTGAAATTTTCCCCCATCCCCACACTTGAGGTAAACATTGTCCTCAATGTATAGAATTTAAATGAACGGGTCAAAATCGAAAACTTTTACTACTCCCCCATCCCCACACTTGATGTACATATTGTCCTCAATGTGCAAGAACTAGAGTTTTAAAACGCACAAGGGATGTGACACGTCTAACCTTCCCAAAAGCTCACCCCGAAAAATAAAATACAATGTACAATCCACTTATTCCTAACTAAGAATCAAAGTAAGAGGAAACACATGCACCTGATTTGTGTCGCTTGATACTCATATCTCCTTCGCCTCTTCATAAAAACGGTTGTCCCGCGAACATGTTGTACCTTCAAATTCTAATCCTTGTGTAGAAGCATGCTTCTCACAACCATCAAAATTTGTTAGTTACTTAGTTCTACCCTTTTTATGAAACATATTACCAAGCCATGTGTTATTTCACTTCGATTTATGTGGACAATAATTTACAACAACAATAAACCTAACTCACTTTCGTAGGAATCACGGTTGCATTTAGCTTATGCAACAAGCCTTTTTAAACCCCCCAATAGCTTGGGAGGACGAGAGGTCTCGTGAGGGTTATATAGGGAACACACCCACAACGTTCATTTAATTAGACAGAAATTAAATAAAAACGACACAGAAATAAAGAGCAAAATATACAACAACATAAAATATACCATACCTCTACCGCTGATATCGCTCGTTTGGATTCACTGGCGGGTTGGTGTTGTTAATCGCCATTTGGTGAGAGACAGCCAAAGCACTCCAACAGCGTCGGTTCAATTCTCTTTCTTCATTTTGATGCCTAACCTCATCTTCTTCCCATGCCCGTCTTCGGGCTGCCTCATCCTCTTGCCTCTTCACCAACTGTTCCATGTGTGACCTCTGCATTGCTTGGAACAGTTGTTGCTCTTCCACAAACTTATCCATTCTCTCCCGATGGGCTGCTTGAACTGCCCAAAACTCCTGCATTTGAGGTCCCTGTGCCTCCTCATAGGCTTCCCTCCTTCGGTTATACTCTCGGCCTTCACCTATGCATGCAGAGACATTGTCATATATCTCTTGCTGTCCCCGATCAAAATTTTTGTAGGAGGGCACCCGTCTAATGTTCACAAAGCCCGCCACATCTGCATTAATTTCTCTATGCGGCCTCATGTATCTTTGTCTTGGTCTTTGTGGACCGGAGGGTTCAACTTCCTCCTCTTCATAACCCATCTCTTCATCTTCTCCCGATTCCGGTGGTGCCCCTGAAGTAAGGAACTCATACTTATGACCCAACCTGTCGGTCACAACATACTTGTTCCCCGAGAGTTTAACTTCTATATTCCAGTTCTTCTTCATGGAGGCCTTGTTAAGTTCTTCCAACGGTTTAGTTACACATAGTGATTCCTGGGGTAAGCAATTTTGTTGAACAATCATGGCACTAATGAGGCGTGCGTATGGAATAAAACGCCTCTGGAACGACTCCCGAGTAACCCACGTATTCATCATCACTATGTGTCTCCATGACAATGTCGGGGTCCCATATAGCAAAGAATGCACCACCCTACAGTCACCCGCTTTAACACTTCCACGATCACCAAACCTCACCAAAATGTTCTCAACATTAATCCCTTGGAGAATCTTTCCCTCAATCGTCATGTGCTTTCTCTTTGCCTCTCCCCCATCATGATAAGGTAAAACAACCGCGGTCATCTGCTCTGGATCACCATCATTCGCATGACTATCCAAAAATTGTTGCATGGTTGGATAGTCATATGCTTGTACCCCCAAGGAATCAAAGCGTGCAATGCGGTTGATGGTTTCGAAAGACATCGTCATTACCCCCCGGCCTGTTTTCCCGACCAATTTCCATTCCGCGGGAGGGCTATCCTTATTCATAAACCTCAGTGTCGACAACCATTCACATACCTCCGACAAATATATCCGCGAAGTGTTATCTTCGCACCAATCAAGCACTCTTTCCCAACCTTGGCGTTCAAACATTTGTGTTATTCCAATTTGTTTGAACTCTTCAACATTCACCACTCTTTCACATAAACTCCTTTTCGGAACTGAGGTACTCACGTTATTGACCATTTTCCATTTCCAGAGCTTGGCCTTTAACTTCCTATCTTGATATTCCGATAAAGGTTTTCTCTTCTCCTCATCCCAAACTTCGGCGCTTTTGCTATCCTTGAACTTTGTCCACGCCCAATCTTGTCTGTACAGTCTTGCATCACCCTCTGCGACTCCCGATGATGAAGCTTGCCCTGTAGTCTTTTGTCTTTTACCACCGGCCATAACTACAATCACAAACAAGCAAAACATCAATATAAACCCAAACCTTTACTAAACTCTCAACTTTGAACATGATGTGTGATGTTGACATTTTAATTAACAAGTGAATGTAAAATCGCCTCTTTAAACTTCCAAAGTCGCTCACTTTATCATATACTTATCAATTTCTTGTTAATCTTACAATTTCTTATAATTTCAACAATATAGTCAACATCACCTTCATGTTCAATCATGTAAATAACAAGTGTAATCACATCACTATGGTTATAACATGCTCAAATTCCATCCAAACAACCAATCTTACTCAAAATCATGCTAGAACAACATACATTGTCTAAACAACCTACTCTTAAACTAAAAAGTTTAAAATTTCGGAAGAAAAACACTAACATATGATAATCATGCATAAAATTAAGGAAAATCCATACCTTTGATGTTGTTAGACAAGAAGAACTAAGAAAAGATGGAAAGCAAGCAACTTGATGAACACCCTTTCAAAAACCTTAGGTAACACGCCCAGAAATTTTGCACAATAGCAAGAATTGATGAAAACCGTGTTAGGGGGTTTTGTTCCTCTCGAAAAAACACACAAGATGGACTCAAAAATCAGTTGATTTGGTGAAGGATTGAAGGAGTTATGAAGATTAGAAGTTTTTAGGGTTCTTGGAGGGTAATGAAGAAGATGAAGATGGTAGGTGAATGAGGAAAGAGGGTGGCAGGGATTTTTATGTGAGTTGAATGATGTTGGGTGAATATGGGTCGAATTTAATGGTCAATGTGGAGTTTAGGTTGTGTTTTATGAGGTTTTGAACGAGTTTGGTTCGGTTTTAATGCATAACAACGAACCAGCCGTCGACAAGAAACAAGAGCCCGTTGCCGACGGCTGCAACCCCGTCGCCGACGGGTTGCGGTTTGCACGAAATCATCCGACGGCTTAAACTCCTGGTTACGGGCATTGTGTGCCGACGACTATTTTGATAGCCCGTCGCCGACGGCTAGAAGCCCGTCACCGACGGCTTGTAATTTTTCAGTTAATTTTTTTTTATAAAAGGACTATATACAAAGAAAATTCCTAAAAATTATTAAAATTATTTTTGGGGTTTTTTTTTTATATAAGTTAAATTTTAAAAACGCGGAAACCGTTAACGGCCCTACCACCCCCCGAAAAGTCGTGTATTGTCCCTAATACACACAAATAAGTCTTAAAACATACCTTTTTGTCTTCAAAACCTATTCGTGATATCCGAACTTCACACAATCAAGAGTGATTAGTATGAAACGAAAACGATTAACATAAAAACACACAAACAAATAAATAAATGGTACATAACTTTACAAAATTTGTTACCGGTCCTTTTCATTCGACCTCATAGATCGGGATGCTTACCTCGAAGCTCACCGATTCCTTGCTTTCATCTACCTTCTCGTTACCATCGAGAAACGGTTTTAGCAGATGACCATTTACCGTTTGTCGTATCCCATCCTTCGGGTTCTCGATGGTAACATCACCCAATTGTCCGACCCGGGTGATAACATAGGGTCCCATCCATTTGCTTCGGAGCTTTCCGGGAAAGAACTTGAGCTTCGAATTGTAAAGCCACACCTTTTGGCCAACCTCGAACTCTTTCTTTCTCAACTTGGCATCATGCGCCTTCTTCATTCCGCCCTTGTACTTGGACGCACATTCATATGCCATATCCCGTAGCTCCTCCAACTCGCATAGCTTGAGTTTCCTTTCCTTACCTGCGTCATCATATTGAACATTAACCTCTTTGATAGCCCATAATGATTTATACACAAGTTCAACCGGTAAATGACAATTTTTACCGTAAACCAACCGGTAAGGTGTAGTGCCTATGGGTGTCTTATGTGCCGTACGGTAGGCCCATAAAGCATCGTTCAATTTAATTGACCAATCCTTACGGTCCGCTCGCACGGTCTTTTGCAAAATCTCTTTGATTTGCCTATTTGACACCTTGACTTGCCCGCTTGTTTGCGGGTGATGGGGGGTAGCAATCCTATGGTCAACACCAAACCGTTTTAAAAGTTTCCCAAACCGAAATTTTTTAAAATGAGATCCTCCATCACTTATGATGACACGGGGAATCCCAAACCTTGAGAAAATATTGGTTTGAACAAAATTACACACTACGGAATGGTCGTTCGTCTTGGTGGCTATTGCTTCGACCCACTTTGACACATAGTCAACGGCCACCAAGATATACAAATTACCATAGGAATTGGGGAATGGGCCCATGAAATCAATACCCCAAACATCGAAAACATCGACTACAAGGATTGGTTGCATGGGCATCTCATCTCTTTTTGAAATACCCCCTAATTTTTGGCACTCTATGCAATTCTTTGAAAACTCATTAGCATCTTTAAAAATAGTAGGCCAATAAAGGCCATTATTCAACACTTTGTGGCCCGTTTTGTGACCACTAAAATGGCCACCACACGCAAACGAATGTAGATGCTGCAACACACTTGGAATCTCTTCGTCATCTATGCATCTTCTGATCACTTGATCCGCACACTCCTTCCACAAATACGGTTCTTCCGATCGATAGTACTTGATTTGGGACATGAAGTGTTGCCTCTTCCGTCTATCCCAATGTGCTGGCATATCACCTGTAACAAGATAATTGACAATGTTAGCATACCATGGCAATTTATCTAATTTCATTATGTGCTCATCCGGGAAAGACTCATTGATATCTAAAGACTTCGGATCCTCTTCGACCATCAACCGGGACAAATGGTCCGCTACCACATTCTCGGTACCCTTTTTGTCCCGTATCTCCAAATCAAACTCTTGGAGCAACAACACCCATCGGATCAATCTCGGTTTAGCATCTTTCTTCTCCATGAGGTACCTAACTGCAGTGTGATCAGAATAAATAATCACTTTACTACCCCATATATATGCCCGAAATTTATCCAAAGCATATACCACCACAAGTAGCTCTTTTTCGGTAGTGGTGTAATTTAATTGTGCATCCGAAAGAGTCTTACTCGCGTAGTGTATGGCAACGGGTTTCTTTTCAACCCTTTGTCCCAAGACGGCCTCCACCGCATAATCACTTGCATCGCACATAATTTCAAAAGGTAAAGACCAATTTGGCGATTGCAAGATTGGGGCCTCAACTAACTTCTCTTTCAAATTGTTAAAAGCGTTTTGACAATTTTCATTAAAATCAAACGGTTGATCTTTTAACAACAAGTTACATAAAGGCTTGGTTATGTCACTAAAACCCTTAATAAACTGCCGGTAAAAACCCGCATGACCTAGAAATGACCTAACACCTTTAACGGTCGTGGGATACGGTAAAGTAGATATGACTTGTACCTTTGCACGATCAACCTCTATCCCACGACTTGACACCACGTGTCCCAACACTATTCCCTCGTGAACCATAAAATGGCTCTTTTCCCAACTTAAGACCAAACTAGTTTCGACACACCTTCTTAACACTTTATCTAGTTGGTCCAAACAAGCCTCAAAAGATGACCCAAAAATTGAGAAATCATCCATGAAGATTTCCAAAGACTTCCCCACCATATCTGAAAAGATACTCATCATACACCTTTGGAAGGTGGCGGGGGCGTTAGATAATCCAAACGGCATTCGCCTAAATGCGAAAGTGCCGTAGGGACAAGTAAACGTGGTCTTTGGTTGGTCTTCCGGATGGATGGCGATTTGGTTATAACCGGAATAGCCATCTAAGAAACAATAAAATTTTTGCCCCGACAATTTCTCAACTATTTGATCAATGAACGGTAAGGGGAAATGATCTTTGGAAGTTGCGGTATTCAACTTCCTATAATCAATACAAATTCGCCACCCGGTTACCGGCCGAGTGGCTACCTCTTCACCTGCGTCATTTTTGACGACTTGTATGCCCGCTTTCTTGGGAACCGTCTGTGTTGGGCTCACCCATTGGCTATCCGAGATCGGGTAAATGATACCCGCATCAAGCCATTTCAGCACTTCCTTCTTCACTACCTCCCGCATGTTTGGATTTAATCTCCGTTGTGCATCTCGAACGGGAGTTACATTCTCTTCCGTGATGATTTTGTGCATCACCACCGAGGGACTAATACCCTTCAAATCAGCAATGGTCCATTCAATCGCCGCCCGATTAGTGACCAAAACACCCATCAATTTATCCTCTTGCTCCACGGTTAAGTTTGATGCAATGATAACCGGGAGCGTGTTGCCTTCACCAACATAAGCATATTTGAGATGCTTAGGCAACGCTTTCAATTCAACCTCCGGAGCCTCTACTAATGACGACTTCAACTTGGTGTCGATGCTCTCCGGTAAACTCTCAACTTGGTGCGTCCATGTCGGTTTTCCCTCTCTAACCGCAAGCACCTCCAAACTCTTTACTTCCTCGTCGATGCTCTTATCCATCTCCCCCTGTGACCTGTCAAACATATAACAATCCTCCATTGTGTTTTCCCCATCTACGACTGTGTCGCAAAGAGGTATACACGTGTCAACGACGTCCGCCATATAGCATTCATCATCAACTGGAGGGTTCATAAGTCCGGAAAAAACATGCAACCTCAACCTTCGGTTTCCAAATGTCATGTCAACCGTTCCTGTTTTGCAATCAATTTAAGAATTTGCGGTTGCTAAGAACGGTCGACCCAAAATCACCGTAGGTTTTTTGGTTGGGTCCTTGGCCAGGTAATCAAGTACTAGAAAGTCCACCGGATAGTAAAAATCCTCGATTTTCACTATCACATCCGAGACAACTCCACGGGGTGGTTTGGGTGTCAAATCGGCTAACACCACGGTGGTGTTTGACGATTGAAGTGGACCAAACTCGTATTGGTCATACAAACTACCCGGTAGAATGCTCACGCTAGCACCAAGATCTAGAAGTGCCCGATTTATTTTAAAATTGCCTACTTGAATTGAAATGATAGGTGCACCCGGATCTTGGAGCTTAGGTGGAAGTGCACCCGAAAGAATCGAACTCACGTTTTCGGTTAAATCTATTTTTTTTGGAAATTTGTGAGTGCGTTTTTGGGTACACAAATCTTTCAAGTACTTAGCATACGACGGTACTTGTTTGATTGCATCCAAAAGAGGTAAATTTATTTTTACTTGTTTAAAAATTTCCAACAACTCTTCTTGTTGTGGACCTCTTTTGTTTACAATTTTCTTTATGGGTCCCTTCAATGCTTCGGGATAAGGGGCAGTATTAGCCTCCACACCATTTTCCTTATCCTTGGGGACGGGGATGGTCACAACGGGAGTATCATTGTTCTTTTTCAAGTCATTTTTATTTTGACCCGTTTGACCATTCTCATTCTCATCCTCACTAGCATCTTCCGCCACCCCTTCAACAAACTGGGGTGATGGTGTTTTGACACCATTATCAACGACTCGACCACTACGTAAAGTAATTTTATTAATTGGTACCTCACGTGTGTTCCTTGAGCTTGACCCTTGATGCTCAGGGTTCACCGCGGTGTCACTTGGAAGTCTTCCCGTGCTTCCTCGCATTTGGGCCATTTCCTCCGCGAGTTGGCCCACTTGCTTTGCCAATGCCTCATGTGCTTTATCCCTAATCTCGTTTGTCTTCTTTATCTCTTTAATGTCATGGTAAGATTCTTTTATATTGGTTTGAGTTTCTCTTTGTATATTCAACAAGGCATCCATTTTGGCACTCAAATCATCACCACCGGTGGGATTGTTCGACCCGCTTCCATTACCGCCTTGGTTGTTGTAATTCCTTTGGTACCCACCTTGATAATTATTGTCCCTACCTTGGTACCCTTGGTTATAATTTCGTTGATAACCTCCTTGGTTACCACCTTGACGGTTTTGATATGATGATCCGTTTTGCCCTCCTTGGTTACCCGATTGAAAATTCGGGTTCATTTGATTTGAAGCATTACCATATCGGAAGTTAGGGTGATTTCTCAACCCCGGATGGTAGGTGTTGGAGTTCATATCGTATTGTTTCCTATCTCCATACACTTGGTTGACTTCTTCGGTGTAGCCACTCGACCCCGTTGGACATTGCTCCGCTCTATGTCCAATATCACCACAATCTTCACATACCTCGAATTGAACCGCATTTACTTCCTTTTTCTTCATTCGAGCCATTTCCCGTTCTAAGGTGGAAATCCGATCTTTAGAGTCAAGATCAGGAAGTGACCGTGAAATGGGATGCTTCTTAGCTCGATCGGCCGATTCTTTCTCTTTCGAACGTTTGCTCATCCGTTCCAAGAATTCCCAATCATCATCTTCATGGTTGCTTAGAAGGGTCCCATTGCTCGTTGATTCAAGTCGGTTCCATGTGTTGTCATCTAAACCCCGTACAAAGCACTTAACCAACTCCCACTTCTCGATTTGATGATGCGGGCATCTTCGCATCATTTCTTTAAATCTTGTAAAGGCTTCATGTAACGGCTCACCCGATAATTGGTGAAAAGACCGAATTTCATCACGAGCATCATCGGTCTTTGCCATAGAATAGTATTCATCTAGAAAAGCTTGTTGCATTTCTCCCCATGTGCGGATGCTATTGGCCGGGAGTGTAAGGAACCATTGCTTCGCTTTGTCTTTCAATGAGAATTGGAACAACCGAAGTTTAACCTCATCTAATGCAAAGTTATGCCCCCCGATAGTGCCGCAAATGGAAGAAAACTCTGTCAAATGTGTGTACGGCTCGTCGTTAGATCTTCCATTAAAATGAGGAAGTATGTTGATGTAATGTGGTTTACAATCAAACATCCTCCTCTCACAAACGATTGGTGAGTCGTTCTCGGTAACAACCGGCCTAAAACGATCATTCACTCCTCGTGGAGGTCGTTGACGACGATGTGGACCGTTAACTTCTTGATCGACCGGTCTTCTATTATCCCGTCTTTCACCTCTTCGATCATCTCTTCTATCCTCTCTTCTATTATCCCTTGGGTTACCACCTCCCACGAAACGAGGAATCCGGTTAGGGTTTGCATTGTTGTTGTTGTTATAAAACCCATCATTCCGGTTCCGTTGGTCATTGTTTCGTGGTTGACGGTTGTTCCCATAACCATCATTTCTTCCACCTCCGTAACCGTATTCGTCATCCCCAACGTAATTGGCATTTTGGTAGCCAAATTCCTCATCATCATATCTTCTAGCGTTGTAGACGTTTCCCCTATTCACGTAGCCCCAATCTTCATCATCGTTAGCCCTATCATCATAGTATCCCCCGTCATCCGAATTTTCCGTATGAACACTCACATGTTCCGGCGATTGATAACCGGGAACACTATAAGGTTCATCATTGGGGATTGCATTCCTCAAGTCATCGATGTTGAAAATTGGGTCTTCATTTGCGGGATTGCCGCGATCACGATTTCCCCGACGGTCGGAATTGACATTCCGGTCATCTAAGTTGATGGGTAAAGAGGTTTGTCGATGAAGGTTTTGTTGTTGAGGTGTTCTTTGATTGTGGTTGGGATTTTGGTTTTGGAAAGGTGGTGTAGGTGGTCCGGTATTGTTGTTATTACCACCCGGTCGCTCGGGAGGTATAGGTTGCATATTTGGAGCGGGATTGAAGTTGCTTCAGTATTGGAATTGGTTAGGGTTTTGGTTTTGGTTGAAGTTTTGGTTCGCTATTGAATCGGTTTCAATGGATGGTGTATGTTGTGGTGTGTTGGTGGTTTGATTAGAAACAAGTGTTGCTTCTAACCGGCTTGCTAGATTTCTTCTTGCTACCCTTTCGATTTCCGGTTCGTAGACTAAAGGTGAAGTCCTCCCAGAGTTCCGCGTATGCATGCACTACCTGTAACCTGCACAAGTAACACACCCGCGTAACAAGGAAAAAGACAAAGTGCAAAGAGAAACTAAACAATTTAAACAGATAATCACAAAATTCAAACAATATCCAAACACAAAGCGCACGCACTCCTCGGCAGCGGCGCCAAAATTTGATCGAAGTGTCGCGCTCCGGTCAAAGATAATATTTATATGCCCTAATTACCCTTAACAAATAGCTAGTGGTAGTGAGGGGTCGAACCACGAAGAGTATGTGGTTTGTGTATGGATTCGAATGAATTAGAGCAAACGTCACGATTTATGAAGCTTACTAGAATGTTTTTGTATTTTTGTTTAATTAAGAGATGTGAGTTTAAACTAAGTGAATTGATAAAAATGATTAACAACTAATGATTAACGATTACGAGAAAATTGATTACGAGAACAATAATAAGAAAAAGGAATCACACCCGGTTTCGGTAATTGTTAACCTAGAATTTCTACAAGTTTTAGTTTCAACTCAAATGCATTCGATTAACGGATTTAGTGTACCGTGACTTAGGTGCTACTAGTTATCAACGTCCCGAAGAACGGACAAAAAGACACTTTGTGATCAACACAAGTAAATCCTAACAATGACAATGTACAATCACATATCACCATTTCGCAAAGTCATAACTTTTAACATCGTTCGACAATTCACGAATTCGTAACAAATGTAATACTATTGTCAAAAGTTTCAAAAACCAAACACAAATTGTCACTAAGATGAAACAAGAACAATTCGAAACACTAAAATCAACAACTACCTACACCGGGGTGAAACCGAGATGATTAGCCGCTCATGGTTGATAAAGCTTGATCACCGGAAGTTTGGAACGCGAATGAAACCATCTTGAAACTTGGTGGATGAAGGAATGCTGGAAGATTAGGGTTTATGGATGATGATGGTGAGATGGATGATGGATGAATTAGGGTTTGTATGATTGATTGTGTGATGGATGATGATGATTCGGATTGTAGGATGATGATAGATGGAATTAGATGGTGAATGGTGGATGATTATGGCTCCAAGATGAAGATTCAAACTCCACACCAAGTGTAACTTACGTCTTGAATGACCCCCAGCCAATAGAAATCGATCTTGATCCCCAAAACACAAAAATTCGCGTTTCCAGTTTTGACAAGCCGTCGCCGACGGCCCTCAACCCGTCGGCGACGGGCTTTGGTTTTCTGGTTTCCGTCCGACGGCTTAATCATCTGGATACGGCCAAAAGGTGGCGACAGGTGTTTCTGGAAGGCGTCGCCGACGGGGCCCAGGCCGTCGGCGACGGGCTCTCGTTTGCGAGATTCCTGTTTTTCGCTCCCAACACTCCCGGTTGACCCGTAACGCATCCTGGTGCTCCGGTTTTCGACCCGGTGACCCGTAAAGCTCCCAAAAAACTCCTTAAACTTCGTTAAACCTGCATAAACACAAATCTAATTAAAAGTAGGCCATTCAAGATTAAAACTCTTATAAAAATATAAAGTTATACAATTACGAGCACCAGTTTTCAACCACACATCACATGCCATGCACATGAGGGCATTTACGTCTTTTTACCCTCAATCTCTCTAAAACACCATTCCCCAACCCTAAAACACTGTTATCCTTCCCATGAACCCATAGCCAGCGATTAGCTAAGTCAAAAAGGAGCTCCAACCACCATAAAAATCTACTCCATTCACTCTCGTAATCCTTAAAACATCCTTAAAAAATGTGGCAAAACCAATACAAAACAAAGAAACACAATCCATGAACCTTGATTTTTGTAACATCACATGTATAGTAAAACACAACCTCTAATATTTATTTTTTTGTCCCAAATTGTGAATCACCAGTAACAACAAACAAAGCAGAATTTTCTAGGACTTTCCAACAACAAAGAAATACAATCCATGAGTCTTAACTTTTGTAACTTTGGCACTATGCCTATGATTATGGTAAACACAACCTCAACATTTCAAATTTTGACCCAAATCGTGAATCAAATCATCAACATAATTCCACCACTACCACCGTAACCCAGCCACCACCCCCACCAGCGTATCCAACAACCACTACCACCAAATTCGTCCACCAAGTCCCATCAACCATCAAGAACTCGGAATCTATCGCCCGATGCACGGTTTGATTCAGATCTGCCCACGGAAGTCACCATTGCCGCCGCCTTCAATCTCCAGAAGAAGGTTAACCATCGATCAGATATGTCCTTATCAAGGTTCGATTCAGATATGCCTTTAGATCTCCGACGGGCTGTGCGATGAAGAACACTAGATCTCCGGCGGAGCAAGGCTGTGCAATGAAGATGGAGGTGGAAGTTGGGGGTTGTATGAAGTTTTAAAGACAGGGTTGAGAGAGAAAGATGAGTATTATATTATATTTATATGTAATTTCTTTAATTTAATTGATTTAAATTCTTTTTATCTTTTTTGTTAAATAAATGAAATTACTAATCCACCCTCATGTGCAAGGCACATGTTCTGACTTAACTTAAAATTTTAACTTGGTTAGAGCTAAAGGACGTAGGGTGTAATGAGTTTTTCAAATAAAGGACTGTGACTGTAATTATTAAAGTTAAAGGTCATCCGTTGCAATATGATACAAACATAAAGGACGAAAAATGTAATTTACCCTTAACAAAGTTATGAAATCGCGGAAGCTTCAAAAGTTGTGTTCGGTTCTTCAAAAACTTGCTTGATCGCCATACGTATTCTTGCCATACCTGAAAACTGGAGATTTTTAATCAAAAATAAATGTTAGAGTTCTTAGAATTATTTTTTAATCGAAACTACGCTTAAAGACGGATTCGATTGGCTAGAATATACAAAACTTAACAAAATATTTAGGTTCTACCGTAACTCACGGTATCTACCGTAAGTTACGGTAGTTGCTGGAAAGTTCTGGTCTGCCGTAAGGCAGTAAGAAACTGCCGTAAGCCTTTTTATTTCTACCGTAAGTTACGGTATATACCGTAACTTACGGTAGACCCTGTACATTCATGTTTTTGATTGATTTGATTATTTAGCCCAAACCAAACTCTCGGATTTCTCATATCTACAAACCAACATGTTAATTTCTCGTATTAATATGTCGTTTATCAACAATAACCAAAAGACCAATTTATTATATTTCGAAGCATTTGCCACACATTAATCGATTATTCGACCCGTTTGGCTCATCTACGGAATCCTCCATTATGATGACTACCAACAAGTTCTAACCAATCCTGGTTTTATTAATCAATACAACGTATGGGGTGTATTTTGGAACATTTTGGGATATTTTAAAATATGTTAGGGTGTCGGAAAATTATGAGGGTGTCGGTTTTATTGAGGATTGTTATACCGACCTTGACTTCTATTAAATTGTTGCCCTAATTGCTTTTAATCTATAATTCCCGTATAATATTCTGGTCCAATTAAATTTTGCATATTGGGATTTGGGAAGTTGGGCTTAGGAAGTTGGGCTGATTAGTTTGGGGCACTTCAAATAATATGAATGGGGCACATTATAAAAGAGTGGCTTCTTTTAGTAGAATATTACTAGTAAATTAGAAAGCTGAGTGGGTGCATGACCCCCACCTCAACCATTAGTCCATCCGCCCCGGATCTAATGTCACGTGTCATTTTCTTCTCTAACTTATTTCCAATTAATACCACATGGCATTTTCATCTTTAATTTATCAATAATCTAATACTAATAAAGGATTACATCTAATGTCACATGTCATTTTATTAATATTCTTTAATTTATCAATAATCTAATCTAATACTAATAAAGGATTGCAATATACATGTCCTTTTATTAATATCTAATTCTAATTTATGATTAAAAATATACATAAATGATCTATAATTTAAAAAAATTATGATTTTAGAACTTCTTAAAATAAAATAGTTTAAACTTATATCTAAGATTATATAGAAAATCGATATATGAGTTTTTTCTAACATATAAATAAAGCTACAAATAGCAACTAACCAGAGGACTATCTCGCAAAAGACTAAAATTTTATTGAACTATGTTTTAAAATTATAGACGGAGAGAATTTAACGTTTTCAAGTTTTATAGATGAGATAATATTAGGGTTTGTAGCTACACCGATTTAAAATTTTAGTCTTTTGGGAGATAGTCCTCTGATTAGTTACTCTTTTTCAGCTTTTATTTATATGTTAGAAAAACTCATATATCGATTTTCTATATAATCTTAGATTTGGATGGCAACATTTTTTGTAATTTAAACTATTTTATTTTAAGAAGTTCTAAAATCATAGGTTTTAAAATTATAGATCATTTATGTATATTTTTAATCATAAATTAGAATAGTGGGGAATCTGCGTATTGCAGCGGATTCGACAGAATGAGTCAAGAACATAATTCAAACCTAAAAATGTTAAAAAAATCATATATACGTTGTGTGTGTGTATATATAAAAGAACTCGCGCTGCAACGCGCGGGAAACCCTTATGATAAACATTATATAATATACTGCAACATGTTTTTATCAAGTGGGAAACTCGCACATTGTGGCGGAGTCAACAATTTACATCTATTTTTTTTAACTAACTTCTCTAAAATTACAAAACACATTTTAATTTTGGTTAATTAATTAGTCCTTTAGTCCAAATACACAAATACAATAGAATGTATTTTTGAATTTATGTTATTGATGGATGCGATGAGTTTATTATCCACATATAAGGTTTTTTTATTTATAAATAATCTAATATATAGTATAGAATATTAAACATAAATGCCATTGATCAAGGGAAAAGAGGTATGAATGGAAGAAAATGACAAAAGGTTAGGCATTTTAACTTGACCTTTCAGCCACCTTAAGACTTGATGAAAATTTACCATTTTATACATAGAAAATGCTTTATATAATAATATAGATATAGATGTAGATATAGTAATATAGATTAGATATTAATAAAATGACATGTGATATTATATGTAATCTTTTATTAGTATTAGATGTGTTTTCAATTTAATAGAGCTAAGAAATATATTAGTTTCATTTTATACCCATTTGTGACATAATAATTAACCTTTAATAATGAAAAGATTTTATTCATCATGTATAACCTTTAACTTATATCATAACTTTACAATAACTATTTATTAATTAAATCTGCATAACAATTATTAGTAAAAATAACAAATTTAGTTTATATCATACCAATGAAATTGATTTTCTTCCAATAAAGAGAAAAATAACAACTTAAATAGTTATTTTTTAAACAAAATTGAGGTCTTAAAGACATATTTTAAATAAGAGTTATATTTAAAAGATACATAATAATGAAATTATTATTATTTTATATACACTGTTATATGTAACGTAATACGTAATTTTGTTCATATTAATAGTATATAAATTTGTGCATTACATGCTTTTCAGTATCCAACCTTTGTAATACACGGCTGTTATTGTATTTTCAGTGTTACTAATTAAGATGTGCCGATTTTTGTGATAAATTCAAGTTAGATGTGTGAACTATCATATGGTAATAAAAATTCGTTTATATACAGTTCTGTTACTATTAACATAGGTCGTTAGTTATATAAAGTTTTTTTTAAGATTATATAATTATATCGTTTGTATCGTACAAACTCGTGTAATACACGGGTCTATAACCTAGTTAGGATAATATAAGCTCATAGTATCTTGAAACCTTTCATATTTACCAAGCAATATTTAGTAAAACAGTGATACTTAACCTAAAATAATAACGTATATATATTTATCAGATAAATAAGTAGACCATGATATTTAGAGCCCATCACAATAACATGTAAACTTATATTTTTACCAAAATATATATGTAGTTTTATGGACTTGAAGGAACCAACTAACATGAAGTCATGAACTAGTTATGATTCCACAAATATCAAATTGTAACAACAAATAGCCCTGAATCTAGTGAACATCAACCGGTGTAACACATGAACTATGAGCTTATGAATAGGACCCTAGATGTTTTAAAATAACATAAATTAACAACTAGTTTCAACAAACATCTTTCCTTAAAAGAAATATAAATCTTAAGAAGCAATTTATGGAAACTTGACTCTTTTAGCCATAATCATCTAGACTTGGGTGAACTTGAGCATCATAATCTAGTGAAGGGTGAACTTGAGCATCATAAGCTAGTGAAGACAAAAGCGTTTTAAAAAAATTACTTACAAGAGGCAATCAAGGAGAAGGATTGGAACTAGAAACTTTGAAACCTTGAACTAACACTTGAACTTTGAAGACTTGGAGTTTATTCTTAAATTAAATTTTGCAAACTTGAAAATGTGAAGGTATGAGGGTGGGGGTTCGACCAGACAAGAGAGGAGTGTGTGTTTTGACTTTTGAGTGTGTATCATTGAGTTTTATACTGGATTATCTAGTATGGTGTGGTGCATGGATTTAATGTGTCTAGATTTTTTTGTAGGCCATAACTAGTTGTTGAAGATTGGTTAGTCAAGTCCAGTGGCGGAGCCATAATTTTTTTCTTATGGTGTCATTATTTTATGGATATCCGGTTTATAGTAACCGGAGTCGAACTTATTTGGATCAGTTGGGATCTAGTCGGGTCAAATCACATAATAAAATCAAATATCATAGTAAAAGTACAATGTTATTGAATTAAAACACATATAAAATTACAAAGTCATTTGAAATATATAATAAAATGCATTTAATAGTTGCTCTGTACGCATTTTCATGTTTTGAAAACGAATCATAATGTTTTCAATGGCAACTTGAAAAAAAAAACATCTTTTTCATTATAACAAACAAGTTCACGCATCATTCAAATGATCATCAAACATCCTGTTAGGTTAAACAATTGAAACAAAACCAATTAGACATGGAGCTATAATGCTTACTAGATTAGAAAAAATAAAAATTAAGCATGGACCTTTAATGATTTAAAGTATATTAATTAAATTCAAATAACTGGGCTTAATTTTTGAAATATACATTTGTTTATTATATAAATGTTATAGAAGAAAACAAAACGACAGTGTCGTTTGTAAAAACACAATGGTGTCGCTTGTAAAAAAACAATGGTGTCGCTCGAATTTTTCCTATTATACGTTGTATTTGTTACACAAAATTCAATGGTGTCAGACGACACCGTTGTTCAAAGTGTGGCTCCGCCACTGGTCAAGTCATGAAAGTCCAAGGTATGGACGACAATCATGACTTTCATTTTAACTAATTTAAAAAAAAAAAAAAAGGAAAAACAATGTGAGGATGGAGAAACAAAAAGGGGTTAGCCGAAGGCGGGGTCTAGGGAGGTTGTTGGTGGTTAATATGGGTATTCATTTTTCAATCGGAAAGCTATTGTGTCGGTTAATCAAGAGTTTATAATAATGGATATAGATCTGTATCAACACTGTTAAATAATATAATTTACTTTAAGACCACCTGTGTAATACTTAATTTCAGTTATAAGAATAATTTAGAGATTTATGACTTATAAGTGTTATAATTTATTGTGGAGTGAATTTCAAGAATTTGTCCTTTATCTTTATACCCATTTTCAGGCGTTGTTTTTTATATTCAAAATTGACGAGTTTTTGTCCTTTATGTTTTCATATCATACACGTTTTGTCATTTAGACCTAACCCAGTTAGTTTTTCCAGTTAAATTTGGTCATGTGCTTTGCACATGAGGGCAATTTTGTCAATTCAAAGGTTGCAGAAGCTTTGAGCTGTAAATCTGCCGTTGAACTTACCTTTGAATTGACAAAAATGCCCTGATGTACAAAACATATGACAAAATTTAACTGAAAAAACTAACTGGGTTAGGCCTAAAGGACAAAATGTGTATGATATGAAAACATAAAGGATAAAACGCGTCATTTTGAACATAAAGGACAGCGCCTGAAAATGGGTATAAAGATAAAGAACAATCCTTGAAATTCACTCTTTATTGTGAGACCACCCATGTAACATATCTGAACTAGGGGTGTTCACGATCCGATCCGATCCGATCGAGGGTATGCTCATGCTCGGATTGAATTATAACCGATCCGATCCGAGCGGATCAAATTTGTAAAACCGATCGCAAAAGTGATGCTCATGCTCGGATTGAATTTTTCGAGCGATCGTCGAGCGATCTTCGATCGATCTTCGAGGCGACGAGGCCTGAAACAAGTCCGACGAGGCGACGAATAAAGACATACCGATTGAAGCCTGAAACAAGTCCGACGATTAATTAACAAAAAAACATACCGATTGAAGCCTGAAACGATTAATTAACAAAAAAACATACCGATTGAAGCCTGAAACAAGTCCGACGAGGCGACGAATAAAGACTGGAGCGAACAGAAACATATATTTAACGATTATTGAAGAATGAATGGATACATATATTTAACGATATGTTGCAGGAACTGAAACAGGAGCGACTAACCTTTTAGGAGACACTTGAGCCGATGATTGTCCGATGAATTGAGTCGGAGACACTTGAGCCGATGATGAATTGAGTCGGAGACACTTGAGCCGATGATGAATTGAGTTGGAAAAGGAGACTGAGAGTCGACGGAGACACTGAGCAGTTGAGACTTGAGAGCGGCGACTGAATGAGTGAATTGTTATAGGAAATAGATTTAGGGTTAGATTTTTATACTAAATATGGGCTAATATTATTTGGGCTTTTAATTATTTTAGGCTATTATATTTTTTGGGTTTTTAATCTATAAAATAATATATATATATATATATATATATGTATATATATATATATATATTAATTATTAATAAAAATAATTCGAGCGAAACCGAGCGATCCTCGAGCGAGCGGAGCCTTGCTCATGCTCGGATTGAATTTGAATCGAACCGATCCGATCGGCTCATTTACAAACTGAGCGGGAATCGAGCGAGCATTTTTCGATCATTTTTCGAGCGATCGTCGAGCGATCTTCGATCGTCGAGCAGTTTGGACAGCCCTAATCTGAACCATTAAAAGCCAGTAACAAATCTGAACCATTAAAAGCCCCATTAAAAAGTAAACAAAAAGCCCGTAAATACTTTTTCCACCAACCATAACCATGTTACCTATCCCACCAACAACGTTACCTCTCTTTTGTCTTAGGGTGTACCTATAGGCACACTCAAATGCCTATATGTAAACCAAAAAAGACTTTTTTGTCCTATATGCACACCCTGCAGTGTTGAGCTGTGGCCAAAGCGCGGCTTTTTGGTCCGGTCAACCAGACAAAAGGCTGACGGGTGTCTGACGGGTCTGTTGACCGGATCAAAACGCCGCGTTTTGGTCTTGTCAACCAGACAAAAGACTGACCGGGTGTCTGGTTGACAGGACCAAAACGCGGCCAAAGCTCGGCGTTTTGGTCCGGTCAACAGACCCGTCAGACACCCTTCAGTCTTTTCTAGTTGACCGGACCAAAACGTCACGCTTTAGCCACAGCTCGACACTGCAGGATATACATATAAGACAATAAAGCCCTTTTTGAGCTAACTATCTACACAAACAAAAACAAGAGTGGAAATAGTCTCCCCTTGTCTTAAGCATCACAATCTCCGCGAACCCACGAATAGGATTTCCATGAGAACAGAACCAGTCTCCAACGGAGAAACGCCACGTCAGCTTCCCACCGGTCGAACCACCCCAAGTCCTTCACTGTACGATCAGCTCAGGAACCGGTTCACATCATCATCAGCCACCAAATGTCAGTTTCATCTTCACTCAGTTAACATTTCATCTTCAAACACTCACTCAACTCAACGCCTGTACAGTTCATCTGGTATAAACCCTAACCCTAATTATACCGCTCTTTGTTTGCTACCTGATCATCAATAACTACATTGAATTCATAGCAATGTTTATGTATTTTTGTAACTTAATTGTTCAATTTGAGGTTTTATTCATGTGTAATCACTAAATGCATCAATTTAACAACTCTTAATGCATCTTTATGCTTTGATAATAATTGATTAACAAGGTTTTAATACTTTTTTAATATTATAGATTATGTGTATTTTTTAAAGGTATGCAAATGCACTAATATATGAAAAGGTGTAATAACAAATTGTTCCGTGGTCAAAATTCACGGTTAACTGACCCATAACCGACTCGATATAACCTTCAAAATCGTTTAACCGAAACCGCCATAACCGATTGGTTATGGTTATGGTTTTGGGCCCAAACCGAGCCACGCACACTCCTAGTAATCACTATATGCATCAATGTAAAAACTCTTAGTGTGTCATTATGCAAGTGAAAATTGTGGCGATTGTGTAATTTGGCTCTGATTTAGAAAGAGGCATTTAACATAATGTTGTCAGTTGCTTTCTTTCTGATAGATTTGGAACCCTAATTTTGTGCTTTTTGTTAGAAATGGGTACCTGTGTCTATCTTTTCGCTAGTAACTGTTGTCTTGTTTAATTGCAGATTGGTTCAAATATGGTCAAGAGAAAGATACATGCTGCGTATTCGTATCCACCAACTACGGAGGTTTGTGTAGTGAACTTTGTACATAATTTCTTAATGGACCTATGTGTGTTGTGCCCCTTATGTACACGAGCGTATAAACAAAGCATGCCCACGTATTCTCCTTTTGATGATATACAGTGTATAATGTTGTTTCTTCAGGAGTTGTATCCGGCTAATGTGAAGATTAGATGCCAAATCGGAGTAACGACAGAAATCCGAGATAGGTTGGGACCAGGCTCTGCTAGGTCGGAGTTATTTCGGGGCACGTGTTTCGGACATTGGCTAGATGTTCAAAATACATGTAACGACTCGCCTTTAGTCCATCTGATGCTACAAACTGAATATATCCCGACCCCGGTCGTGCATCAAGACACTTTATATTTTCGTGTTGGAGGTCAGGATTTGCGGTTTGGACCTCAAGAGTTTTGCCTCATTACAGGACTGCGATTCGGTCCTCATCATTGGAAATACGAAAGGGCAGATATGACATTTAGGGAGAGGGTATTTGGTGATGTAGAAGCTAGACCAAAGGTTTTGGATATAAAAAACGTCTTTAATCACTTCCTTGATCGGTTATCGGACCTTGATGCAGTACGGATTTGTCTGCTGATGTTGGTTGAGGTCGGATTCATGGCCTACGATCCCCGTGTACCGGTTGACTTGACTCTTCTAGAACTAGTCGAGGACCTCGACTCATGGAACGCTTTTCCATGGGGTTCATACGTCTGGAGGTCTGTGTACAAGCACCTACATAATGCGCTCGCAAAGCGTTCTGCTCGACACCGTTGTATGCCACTTGGTTATGTGCTAAGTGGATTTATTTGGGCCTTTAAGGTTATCTTGTTTTGTTCAACTTTTTCCTTTTTATTTTTAGAGTAAAATGCCATTTTCGTCCCTGAGGTTTGACCAGTTTTGTGACTTTCGTCCAAAGGTTCGTTTTTTCGCGTCTGGAACCAAAAGGTTTGAAATCTTGCAATTTTCATCCAGCTTGTTAACTTTATCCAATATTCTCCTTTAGGACAGGGGTATTTTTGTTCTTTTTGTTAACTTAAAGGGCAATTAGGTCTTTTGAATAATTGTACATTATGCTAAATGGTTGTACATAAAGTGAAAAAGATTGAATTGCCCTTTAAGTTAACAAAAAAGACAATGATACCCCTGACTTAACGGAGAAAAATGGATGGAGTTATCAAGCCGGATGTTGGATCCAGATGCGGAAAAACAAACATTTGGATGAAAGTCGCAAAACCGGCCGAACCTCTGGGACGAAAATGGCATTTTACTCTTTTTTATATAATTATAGTTTACTTTTCTGAAAGTTATTTTATTATGATTTTCTAGATGTGGATATTCGAGGTTTTCCCATACGCTAAGACGTTTGCTGTCAAGCATGACGGGATTCCCAGAGCCATTAGCTGGGGCGCGAGCAAGTGTATGACGTGGAAGCTTGCATTACCATTTGTCACGGATGCCACAGTGGTGTGTAGTTTAATATCTGCATTAGTTATTCTTGTCTTTTCAATCATTGCATCAGTATTCGTTAATTTAGTGTGCTATTAACTTTCAGCCTGGATTTGAGCCACTACCAGTGTTGACACCAACTCCTGAAGAGTGCGCCACTGATTGGTGGCGCGCCAGCTGTCAGTTTTTTGACGACTATGCTTATGATTCTTCACCGCTGTTGAAGAAGGCACACTTATCATCACCATCTCAGCCGTCGGTTATGGCCCCTGACCAGCTGGCAGAGGACATTGCTGACCCCATCACCATGCCGAGCTCAAACAACACCACTGGTCACCAAAGTACGGGGTCAAGGACAAATATGGAGAAAACAATGGATAAGTTACAGAAGCCGTTGGTTATGACACGTCTCACGAGTTTAGAGGAGCGGGTTGATGTAAATATCCTGAACTCTTCTTTTTCATCACTTGAAAATCTTGTGAAATTTATTTCTTATACAGGAGCTACTGAAGGCCAGGCGACCACTTTGTCTAAAGGCGGAGATCCCGACGACCTCAGACTTGTTTGGTCCTTTTGACCACGTAGAGGATCGTGTTGTGGTAAATTATCGAAATCTCTTTAATGCTACAAGTGACCATCTTAAGTAGTAAATAATAGAAGTTATAAAATTGCATTTAATATGTTGTACAGGTGGGAAAGGTTTCATCTGAGTCTGACATAGTTTGTGTCCAAGGCTACAACGTAAAGCAAAGTGTCGCACCGATTCTCGAATCCATTTTCAAGAAACACGGTGACATTGCAGCAGATTGCCTATTCAAACCAGCTTCTATGAGATCATCTTTCCTAGAGATCGTTTGCGAAGCAGTCAGTCGAATTCAAACCAATGATGATATTGAAGAAATAGAACAGCAAGTGCTAGTTGCAGAAGCAGCCAACGTTAACGTTTCATGGCTTCGAGTTCACTTGGACGCCATCCGAGCCCGCAGGAAGTGCAGTTTGCTTGTGGAAACGAAAGCAAACATGGGTTTGGTTAAAAAAGCCGCCTTAATGGATCTGAGAGAGAGTTGCGTGGAGCTCATGGCCGCACAAGAACGGTTTGAAAAGGCGGAAAAATGCGTGAGAGTACTTAATCTTGTTGAAAATAATTTAAATGAAAACATCTTGGAATCTAAAGGTAGTGTAGACTCATGGGCAAGACAACCAGTGGTTTTATAGGCTAACTAAATTTGATGTAGATGTATAGGTGAAAACTCGAGAAGGTGTAGAATGCACAACTCTGGTAAAATTGTTGTATCTGAAACACCCTTTAACCTATTATGTGTGTGATAGGGTTAGTTTCATGAGAAAACTATTAAAAACTTGAAAACCAATAAAACTACCATTAACTAATAAAAAAAAATGTCCACCGTTAAAAAAACAATCAATTTTTTTAAAAGTTGTGTTTCGTTTCTTTTAGTTATAATGTTAGTATTGTAAAAATATAGAGTTAATTACATCGTTAGTCTCTATTGTTTGTGGAAAATAACAACCTCATGTACTAATAGTTTAAAGTAATAGTATGAGGTTTTAACATTTGATTTTGTAACATCCTAGGGTCTTAAAACTAACGGCCGTTAAAAACTAACGGAGAACTTAACGTTGCGTTATGGAGTAACGCCCCCTCCACGTTGCCAGTGGAAAGGTGCTACATACCGCCCCGTGAGGCGTTAAACATGGCGTTAGGGTAGAGATGGTGAATGCCTTGACGGGTGTTAGAGGGAATAAAATTATGGGTTGAGTGTGTCACAACTCCCGACCCCATCCTAGGAGCGGGAGCCGTGAACCAGTCAAGTGGTACTGATGTTTATTAATTTTGCAGCGGAATTAAAACATCATGATCGTAATTAGGAAATAATTTCAGAGTTTGTAAAACACCAAATTTTTAATATTAAATAAATGGGCTAAAACCCATATTCCATTTAAATGTTTTTATAGGGATAAACCCAAATAAATAAAATATAAATTTCTTCTTTTATTCATGTATTTATAGCCATTTTATTTAAGCATTCAGTGCTCCATAGCTGGCTTCTATTATCTTTACAACAATGTACCTAAAACCCGTTTTAAAATATTTTATCAGCAAAAAATATTGGCGAGTTCATTCCATTTTATAAAAATATAATTTGTTATAACTTTACAGTATTAAGAGCGATTATAATGTTTATATCTACCAAAAAACTCATTCAATATTTGTCATGTTGGCAGTTACAATGACTGTGGTTATACTACTATTGGCCAACTCTTTGTCCAATAGTAACGCTTGATTAGTAGTGTATACAAAACCTCACATAACGACAGTATTTTTAGAATACAAAGACTTAATTACTATTATTATAACTTTGATAAACATTTAGGGTTTTGTAAAGCATTTTAAATAAAATGGCCCACAAACGGTGAGAAAAGGAGAATGACTCACTTTGTAACTTTAGGGTTTAACTACAGGCCTCTTGGTATAATCTTGGGCATAACTCCTGAGCTCGTAACAAAATATATAATGCACTCTTGTTAAGTATAATAACCCAGTTCAACTTTATTAATACATCACGAGACAGAACCCCAACTTAGTTACAAAGCATAGCGTTTATCAGTCAGCGCTTTGGCATCAGTTGCTGGGTTCAAGATCAATCGAGCAAGGTATCGAATAAGTGATCCGGGGTTAAAACATTTAAAATGGGGCAAAGCTTTGTAGGATTTAGGGGTGAATTAGTAAAGAAAATAAAAGAATTATAAAGAGACAGAGAGGGAGAGGGCGAGAAAAAGGGACAGAAACAAATGGAGGGGGTGACATTTTCAACAACTACAAAAACAAGTGTCGGCACCGACATGGGAATAGGTGTGGCCCTTCATTGGGCTAAATGGGCGACAAAGGAATAGTGTCAGGCCTGGCACTCCCCTATTGGCCCAACAAATTTACGATTTTATCCCACTTTAAAATTACGATTTTGCCATTAGTTCAAAATTATGTTTTTGCCCCACTTAAAAATAAATTTACGCTTTTACTCCCAGTTAAATATTTCAATTTTGCCCCTGGTTCAAAATTACGATGTTGCCCCGTTTCAATTTACAGTTTTGCCATTAGTTTTTTTCCCTTAAAATTACGATTTCCCCATCAGTTCAAAATTATGTTTTTACCCCCACTTAAAAATAAATTTACGCTTTTGCTCCCAGCTAAAAATTCCAATTTTGCCCTCGGTTCAAAATTACGATTTTGCCCCATATAAATTTATAATTTTGCCATTCACACCCAAGTTACGATTTTGTCCTCAACTTAAATTTACATTTTGCCCATCGTTTTTGTTTGTTTTCCTGGTGAAATTACAATTTTGCCCCCAGTGTAAAATTACAGTCGTGCCGGCAGCTTCCTGGCACTCCCCCGTTGGTCCATTTAATTTACGATTTATCCCGAATTAAAATTATGATTTCGCTCTCAGTTAAAAATTACGTTTTTCCAATCGTTTTAGTTTTTTTAGCAAAACTATAAAGGTTTTTTTTAATTGGTTTACTTGATTTAATTTTTTTTCGTGTCAAGGAGCTGCCTAACACTCGTTCATTAGTCCTGAAAAATTACAGTTTTGCCCTGAGCCCAAAATTACGGTCTTATCATCGTTTTTGTTTTTTTTTCCTAGCAAGTCTTTTTTTAATTGATTGAGAATTATTCGGCCATCGCCCCACAATGCAAACAAGGCATCAACTAGTTCTATTTATAGTTGAATTGTTGAAACTTGTAGCTCACGAGAAATTAGATGTCTTCTTATCTTGCCATATACACACACGTAGATAACATTTCATTTCTCATTTCTATTTTTTATTTTGTAACCATACATATTTAATGTTAAGAGTTTTTATTATTTTATTATTATATATATTATAATTAATTCAGCTGCTTCACTCATTTATCGCTTATAATTTTTAAAATATGATATTTTCTGTCACAATCCCCGACCCCTGCCTCAGGAGGCGAGCGGCCGCGGCCTACTCAGAGATGGTGGTATCGATGTTTATCAATTCGGCAGCGGAATTTACATCAGGACCGCAGCTAGGAAATATTTTATCAGAGTAAAATACCACACTTTTATAATATTAAACACATGGGAAATTCCCAAGTTTCCATTACAAACATTTTATAATAATAATTATATTGGGATAAAACCCAAGTTTTTGTTACAAACAAGTTTATAGGGACAAACCCTATTTTATTAAATCAAAACATCTTCTTTATTTAGGTAACTTTTTATTGCCACTTTTTCAAGCCTTCAGTGCTGTCCAGCTGGCTTCTATTTGGCTTTCACATTTTGTTACCTGAAACGCGTTTAAAAACATTTTGTCAGTGGGAAATACTGGCGAGTGAATCCCAATTTAATCAAGACAGGTAAAACCATTTACAGCATTGAGAGCGATCTCGCAATTACATTTGTTTATTTTTCTACTTTAATTACCACTCACGGTACTGTCAACCTGACTTGTGGTCATGTTACTACTCACAGTGTAGTAACAAATTTTGTATACAAAACCCCAACATAACGACGATAATTGTAGAATACAAATACTCAATCACTGTTTAATATAATGTAAAACATTTGAGGTTTTGTAAAAACAGTTTGCAAAAATGAGTATTACTCACATTGCTACTTTAGGTATTTCTTGTTGATTCCTGGCTATAATCTATAAATTTTAAATAAAGCACACGCGTTAGTATAATAACCCAAATTTACATTACTTATACCCTCCCCGAGACAGAACTCCAACGACTACGTCGGGCAGAGCCTCGACAGCCGTTACGGAGCGCCAGATCAATCGGGCAACGTATCTAATATGTAACCGGGAGTTAAAATACTTACAACGAGGCAGAGCTTCGCTAATTAAGGGGGTATAATGCCCGGGTATTATAATTGCTACGTAGAAATTGAGAGAGAAAGAAAAGATTTTTAGCGAGTTGGGACAGAGGCCGATGGCCTCCTTATATAGTGTTTTTCGTCGAGTCCGCCGTGCCCCGCGTAAGCCGAAGGCAAATCCTTCGCGGCCCGCGACATAGGGGTTGTAGGCTTTAGCCTTGACCGGTCATTGGAGTAGACTTGACACAAGTTCGACACGTGGCAGCACCGGGTGAGGCCTGGTGTCCCGGCGCTCGCGGCCCACGTAGACTCAAGGCTAGTCTGTCGCTCCCCGCGACAGACTGTTTTTATTTGTTTTTATTTTATTTTTAATTATATAAAGGTATTTTGGGCCGGTTCTCTTATACGTGGTGTATTTTAGGACGTATTGGGGTGTTCTAAATATTTTTAGGGTGTCGGAAATATTTTAGGAGGGTTGTTATATCCTCCCCACCTTGTTTTAGAACTCGTCCTCGAGGTCTACTGGAACAGGTGTGGGTATTTCCTTTGCATCTCTAATTCAAGCTCCCATGTGTATTCTGGTCCTCTCTTGGAATCTCATTTTACTTTGACTAGAACTAGTCTCTTGTGTTTGAGATTCTTGACTTTTTTGTCTTCAATCTGTAGAGGCCTCTATACAAACTTAAGCTTTTCATTTACCTCTATGTCCTTAAGAGGTACTATTAATGATTCATCGGCTAAACACTTTTGAGATTGCATACATGAAATACATCATGTATTCCTGCCATTTCCTCTGGCAGTTGTAGCTGATAAGCTACTGGTCCTATTCTTCTGATAACTTCAAAAGGTCCAACATACCTGGGGCTTAGCTTTCCCCTTTTTATGAATCTCACCACTCCTTTCCAAGGAGAGCAATAACACCTTGTCTCCTACCTGAAACTCCAACGGCTTTCGCCTGTTATCAGCATAACTCTTTTGTCGATCACGTGCTGCTTTCAGTCTTTCCTTGACTTGAACAGTCTTATCCGTTGTTTCTTGTACTATTTCTGGTCGAGATAGTTGTTTTTCTCCAATTTCTGCCCAACATACTGGGGTTCGACACTTTATTCCATAAAGTGCTTCGAATGGTGCAACATTGATACTGGTGTGATAGTTGTTATTGTAGGAAAATTCTATTAATGGTAAGTGATCGTCCCAATTACCTTCGAAATCAATTACACAAGCTCTAAGCATATCTTCCATTGTCTGAATTGTCATTTCGCTTTGTCCGTCCGTTTGTGGATGATAAGTAGTGCTTAGATTTAGCTTGGTTCCCATTGCTTTTTGGAAACTTGTCAAAAAATGAGAGGTAAAACGGCTATCTCTATCGGAAACAATTGATAAAGGAATTCCATGTAATGAAACTATTTCATTTACGTATAACTTGGCTAACTGTTCCATACTAAAAGTCTCTTTTATTGGCAAGAAATGAGCTGACTTGGTTAACCTATCTACAATCACCCAGATTGTATCATTACCTTTTCTTTTCTTGGGTAATTTGGTAACAAAAACCATTGTTATCAATTCCCATTTCCAAACCGGCATTTCTAACTGCTGCAATAAACCTGAAGGTTTCTGATGTTCAGCTTTAACTTGTGAACATGTTAAACACTTGGCAACATATACAGCTATATCCTTTTTC
Organism: Helianthus tuberosus; assembly: GCA_030545235.1. Taxonomy (NCBI): domain Eukaryota; kingdom Viridiplantae; phylum Streptophyta; class Magnoliopsida; order Asterales; family Asteraceae; genus Helianthus; species Helianthus tuberosus. The sequence goes on from CM060369.1 coordinate 199,485,359, forward strand.
ATTCCTATCCACCAAAAATTCTTTCTTAAGTCCTGATACATCTTATCATTTCCAGGATGCATCGTATACTTAGACTTATGGGCTTCCTCTAATATACGGTGGTGTAGGTTTCCTTGTTTAGGTATCCAAATTCTTTCCTTATGGAATCTCCAAATTCCATCTGTCCCTTGTTCTAATTCCTTAATCAATCCTTTCAATTTTTCAGTATCATCCTTGATTACTGACTCTTGTGCTTATCTAATCTGTTTATTTAAATCTATCTGCAGATTTAATTTAAGAGACCACACTCTTTTTGGTTTCTCATGATACTTTCGACTTAAAGCATCCGTAACTACATTAGACTTTCCTGCATGATACTGGATATTACAATCATAATCACTAAGAATTTCCATCCATCGTCTTTGTCTCATGTTTAATTCCTTTTGCCCAAAAACATACCTTAAACTCTTATGATCAGTTAAAAATGGTAAACTTACTACCGTAAAGGTAATGTCTCCAAATTTTAAGGGCAAAAACTATGGCTCCTAATTCCAAATCATGGGTTGAATAATTTTCTTCATGATTCTTAAGTTGTCTAGAGGCATAGGCTATAACCTTTTGACGTTGCATCAACACGCATCCATAACCTAACTTAGAAGTGTCACAATAGACTACAAAGTCTTCAGTTCCTTCTGGTAATGCTAGTATGGGTGCGTTGGTTAATTTCTGCTTAAGAATTCTAAAGGCTTCTTCTTGTTTTGGTCCCCATTCAAACTTAACAGATTTACAAGTTAACTTAGTTAAGGAAATGGCTATTCTAGAAAAATCTCGGATAAATCTTCTATAATAACCGGCCAGTCCTAGAAAACTTCTAACCTCGGTTGGTGATTCATGGGTTTTCCATTTAGTAATTGCCTCAATCTTTATGGGATCCACACGAATTCCTTCATAATTAACTAGATGCCCAACAAACTGTACTTCTTCTAACCAAAATTCACATTTTGAAAATTTAGCATAAAGCTTTTCTTTTCTTAATAAACTTAGGAGTGCATGCAGATGCTTTGCATGTTCTTCTTTACTCTTAGAGTAAATGAGAATATCATCTATAAAAACAATTATGAATTTATCCAAATATGGTTTTCATATTCGGTTCATCATGTTCATGAATGCAGCTGGGGCATTGGTTAAACCAAATGGCATGATAGTAAATTCATAATGGCCATACCTTGTTCTAAAAGTGGTCTTAGGAATGTCCTCTTCCTGTACCTTTAATTGATGATATCCTGATCGTAAATCGATTTTAGAGAAAAATCGAGCTCCTTGCAACTGATCAAACAAATCATCGATTCTCGGTAATGGGTACCGATTTTTAATCGTGACTTTATTCAATTCACGGTAATCAATGCACATTCGCAATGACCAGTCTTTCTTTTTGACGAATAAGATCGGTGCTCCCCATTGTGATGAACTTGGTTGTATAAATCCTTTTTCCAAAAGATCGTCTAGTTGTTTCTTTAACTCTTGCATTTCTGCTGGTGCCAAACGGTAGGGTGCTTTGGCAATCAGTGTTGTTCCTGGTAGCAAATGGATTCTGAATTCAACTTCTCTATCTGGTGGTAACCCTGGTAGTTATTCAGGAAATACGTCTGGAAACTGGGATACTACGGGGATATCTTTCAGTTCTTTTCCTTTAGTGTTAATGATTATGGAAATCAAATACACTAATGATCATTTTCTTACATAACTGGTTGTCTTCATCACAGAGATGAATTTTGTGGATCTAGATGGCTTATCTCCTTTAATTGTGATCTTTTCACCTTTTGGTGAATTTACTTGTATTGACTTTTGATCACATAGAATACTGGCTTTATTGACTATTAACCAATCCATTCCTAATACATTATCAAATCCAGCCAGATTCATTGGGTAAAGATTTGCAATAAACTTTTGATTTAAAAATTCTATTCTTGCTCCCTGCAAGATTTCGGTAATCTTAATGGATTCCCCGTTTGCTGTTTCTACTAGACATTCTTGTGGGAGTTTAGTTAATGGTTGATTGAGAAGTTTGCAAAATGAAGTATTAATAAAACTTTGGTTTGCACCAGAGTCAAATAATACCTTGGCAAAAACATCATTAACTAAAAACGTACCGGGGATCACGTCCGGGATCATCTTTGCTTCTTCTGCAGTTAGAACAAATGCTCTAGCATTTTTTTGTAGTCTTGTTGTTCATGGCTGGAGCTAGTTTCGGACAATTTGGTTTGATATGACATTTTTCTCCACAATTGAAGCATACTCCGTTACTGGGTTTTTTCCTACAGTCTTCTTCCTTGTGTCCTGGTATCTTACAGAAGTTGCAGTAAGTGGAGCATCTCCCTGAATGCTTCTTCTTACAGGCCTTACAGTAAGGTGCGGACGTAGAACCTACATTTTTCCCACGGTTGGAATTTGCATAGCGAAATTCCTGGGTAAGCATTTGAGCTAGGTTCTTCCTTTGGTTTTCTTCTTGTGTACGCACCAATTCATCTGTCAAGGTATTTGCTAGTTCTACAGCTTCCTCTATGGTTTGGGGTCTAGCTGCCTTGACTACATGTCTAATTTCACTGATTAATCCCCAGATGTAACGGGAGATTAATACTGGTTCTGGTGAAGCTAGGGTTGGCACTATTCTAGCATATTCAAAAAATGTAGTAGTGTACCCTTTGCTATTTACTCCAGTCATTCTAAGGTTTAAGAACTTATTTGCTATCTGTTCCTTTTCATTAGGAGGACAAAATATCCTTTCCACCATATTCTTAAACTTATTTCATTCCATGTTATAGACTTGGTCACTTCCCCTGGATTGGAGGATAATGTTCCACCATTCTAATGCCGAGTTCTTAAACAGATTGGAGGCAAACATTATCTTATCCTCTTCTGCGCACTTGCTTATTTTTAAGACTGCCTTAGTCTTTTCTATCCAGCGTAGAGCTGCAATTGCTCATTGCCCGAGAATTCTATTGGTTTACAGGACCAGAATTCCTTGTAAGAACAACCATAAGACATGGTTCTTGTGACACCTGTGTCACTTCAACCATCAAACAAATACCAAACCAATGAAATATTGTATTTCATACTTGGTATTTGTTTAAATATGTGTATCATTTGCACATATCAATTCTTGTTCGATTTCGGGCTCTAATTCGCTTTCTGGAAGGTTATACGCGCACTGATGCGTAAATATAACCGGTTTAATGCAACAAACACTCTGGAATAGTGACATAGGCTTAACATACCTTAAATAACTCAGAAATAAGTTTTCGAAGGTTTGGTGTGCCGAAATCAAGTTTATTCGCTTACAGGGACTAAATTCGACAAACTGCGAAAGTGTGTCGATTCGTAGTGTAACGGACATTCCGGAACTTGACCATAAGTTAAAAACACCCTAAATATCCTTTACATAGCTTAGAAATAGGCTTTGAGGGGTTCGGTGTGCTAAAATAAACTTTTGGGTCATTCAGGGACTAAAAGCGTCAAAAAGTGCACAAGTTTGCATTTTCGCGCATAACTTACGTTCTGAATACATCCGGACATCCAAAAATTTATGTAAGCACTAAAATATTTTATTTTAGTGTTTGGCATGAGAAAAATCCATTCGTCGCGCAATTTGGATCGTTTTTCGCGCTTATGCGCATTCTGTCGTAATTAAGCGAACATCGCGATCGTACGACCAAACGAACCAACATCCGGAATATTTTTGAGCATGTTTCATGTCCACAATGTTTAGGCATCATTTTAGGTCCTTAACGTTGGCTTAACGGGCCTTAAACGTGTTGGAAATGGCTTTAATGCATAACAGGGACCAAAACTGTCATTTCTGAAAGTTTGCTTCTGATCAGAAGGGCCAGGCTGTGACAACCCGCACCAAACCAGCTATCCGTATGAATTAATTAATATTTAATTAATGCTTAATTACTGTGCTTGCTTACAACCGTGGTTAAACTACCTCTTGATTTCTGATACATACATACTCATGCATCACATTTTATACTGTCACTCTATTATTTACACACAAACATCAGTGACAACCTTGATGCACAAAAGCACAGTGAGCACACTATACGGATAACCCAGTAAACATGCTGATATAGCCAGCATCAGACAGACACTGTCTCTTAGGCCAGTATGAGCCGGGAATAGATTACTACACCAGTAGGGAGTGTAGGGAGGTAAGGATTGTAGAACTGCGTCACTAGGTGATAGTTATAGTGACCGGATGTGCCTAAAACATGCTTTTACTACAAAAATCCTGCACTTTATTACAAAATTCAGCATTTAATTTAACTAGTAAAGTGCAAAAACATGGGAAAATAATACTAGACACTTTCCAAAGTGTCGGGAATTTATTGTGTCACTAAAAATAATATTAAAGACACTTAAATGCTTATTTAGCACTTTAACGGATTAATATTCAACCGAACAACCGGACTTTACCCGGAACATAAAAATATTGTCAATAACATTGTCCATCCTTTTCTGAGCCAGTTAGGGTCCCCAAATACCCTAACACCCGTTATATTATACTACACACTAACAACCTAATTAATATCCTAACTAAACTAACTAAGAACTAACTAGAGACTTGGAATCAAACCATATACCCCCCCCCCCTTCCTCCATACGGTTACATGGGTGAATCACCCATTGATTTTTCTTGATTATTATATTAGATAATGTGTGGTACTAAGGAAACATAAGGCACAATAGGTATTAGTTGTTGGAGGATTATATAATTACCCTTAAGACCATCATTCTCATTCATTCAACACCCATCAACTAGCTCACTTCCCTTCCTCCATAACTACCATTCGGCTGCCATCATACCCCCACCATATCATCACCTTCAAGTCCATTTCAAACATTCTAATTACTTCCAAAGGTGTAGGAGATCATACAAGAGAGCTCGGTGTGTTCGGAAGCTCAAGGACCTCTCTCGTTTTCTTTTAACCACCACATTTCTTCACTCGAACTCTCCTAACCTTGAGCTAGTGGTAGGTATCTTAGATCCATTCATTTCACATGCTATGAAGGTGGTTAAAGTATGATTCATGGTGTTAAACTTGGGAACTCTAAAGATCATACTTAAAGCATGAACATAAAAGCTTTATACAAAGGCCATGAGATGAAAGGTGATAATACATGATAAATCTGGATTAAATGAACAAAAATCTGCTGTAAATGACTTAGGGTCTAATGTTAATCGTATTAGAATGAATGGTAATCGTATGTGTACTTTTTAATGGCACTTATACTATAAACAGCTTGCTGATTTGCATTTTCAGCCGACTTTAACTGGCTGTAAACAGGTCATAACTAAACGAAAAACTGATTTTCTTGAGTCTACAACGTGTCATTATGAAATACGGTTCTAATGGCACCGGAATCATAATTTTTGGACTTCGTTTACTATTTTTAAAGTGCCATTATGTAACAGCAGCTAAAGCTGCATTTTTACAGCAGTAAATGAGAGTCATATTTTTAGTCATAACTTGATTTCTGTGTAGAGTCAGATCATAAAATTTATACTTTAGATGAACACCGATGTATTTGTAACTCTCTCACTGGAATTTCGTAAATCGGACTCTCGATGAATTTTAAATAAATTATTCCGCTGACTGTGGTCAGAAAAAGATAAATCTGATTTCGGTCCGGAAAATGATTTTCTATAAAATATTGGTGATGATTTGGACCACGATATTTTTACACAATAATTTTTGGATCGTATCAGACATTCTATAAAAATTTGGAAATTTTTGGAATAATATAACTATTTTATTTAAATACTCGAAAACAGCCCAGTTTTGTAAATTAAAACTGAAACGATATAAGTAGTGTTTTGCATGCCTAAATGTCGGGTTGGTTATTTGAAAGCGATCTAACGTAATATATGTTAAAGAAAATGATACGCTTGTAAGCGTGGACACCTCCAGTTACAGAGGAAACTCTGGCGAAATTTTTCGAGAAACGTAACACATAGAAATATTTTTGGTGACAAGTGTTATAAATATATTTTTAACTCGTTTTCAAAATATAAATTTCGCCATGATTTTTATTACAAAATAACCAAGTGTTGGAGGTGGATTTTCGTAAATGAAAACTTGTTAAATATATATTGAGAATATATATTCATTACTAAAACTCTTGTGTGATTACTTTGTTTATTTTGAGAAATAGTTATATTATTTTTAGGGTAAAAATAATATAACTGATAACGCCATGATTTTACGACTCCAAAATAATACCAACGCTCTCACCAATAAATATTTAAGTTACATCGGTATTGTTTATACAACGCGGACTCTAAAATGTAACTTGCGTATTTTCGGAAAATACTCTTAAATGTGTATTTTGATAAAGTATTATTTTGAGAAAATTGTATGAAGTAAAATATAATATTTTTGGGAAAAATATGTATATTTTGGAAACATAATATTTTAGACAAGTGAATTAAAATATATTTTCAAGTGAGACTTAAAAATATATTTTCGGAATTATAAAACGCACATGTATTAATACCCCCATCCTTGGGAAGGAATATATTTATTTAATGATTAAGGAGTATAAATACGAAATAGTTGTCTAACTATTTCCCAAAAACGTTAAACCTTAAGCCAAGGCACGGCCGTCCGTCTAATAGGAATTAGTACGTGTAGGTCGTCACGCAGCAGATAGAGTTGGAGATTGACGTTGCTGGATACGCACTTCAGTGAGTTCATGTACCCCTTTTCTCTTAACTGTTTTCAGTTTTTTTACTTCGGGGGTGAAATACATGTTACGATTATTACGAACTTTTACTTACATGGTATGGTTAGCTTAAGGAGGGTTACTACTTAGATCATGTGAGTGGGTAGGCGAGAACTGGAGGCCATTAATCCTCATTGTAGGACCGAGGGTCAGTAGCGGTAGATCTATCTGGGTGTAGCGAGCCCAACCCCTGAGCCCGCTTAGTGGACCAGGTGGTGACTTTGAGCCCGACGCATAAATCTGCTAGGTTTGAGTCTTCCTACAGCACTTCACACATATCATTGGCTTTGCAACCCAACGGTGATCTATTTTTCCTTAATTGCTACATACCAGGGACTTTTATACATACTTGCAACATTTTCAAATGTTTGTACATACTCACTTACACATGAACTCGCTAAACTTTATGTTGACTTTTCAAACTACATGTATTTCAGGGAACTAACGGATTTGGCACGGTATGCACGTATTTTCAAGCTGCGTTTGAATAAAGAAGTCATCCAGGGTTTAGAAGGTGTAACCTCTTCCTGGACGGGTTACATATCTCTAAACCTAGTATTGTTTAAAGTCTTTTGCTAAGTCTTTATGAACTCAATTAAATCAAGTTAAGGTTTGTAACCTATTTGTGATTGTTGAAAATGGGATTTTTCTAAACTTTATTAATGGATGAATATCTCATGTTTTTATCATATAGCATTGTTATGATTGTTGCTATGGTATTAAGAAGTCACACCAAATTAACCCACGCTTCAGCAAAGCCAGGGTGTGACAGCTTGGTATCAGAGCCTCGATCATAGCGAACTAGGATTCTTTCTCGAGTCTAGACTATGATCATCAGGGCTCTCACGAAAACGTTTTCAAACACTTTTACATTGCATACACTATACGTCCAGATCCAGGGAAGAAACCTTTTTACAAACAAAAAGGCACAAATACACATTCCCAAAATTAAATTTATAGCTCAGTCGGGGAGGCTGAGGTAGTCCAGTCGGGGAGACTGGGGAAAAATTAGGTCGGGGAGACCAGGAAAAATTAGGTCGGGGAGATCAGGAATTTGGTCGGGGAGACCAGGAGATTAGTCTGAGAGATTGGGAGATTTTGGTCTGAGAGACTGAGAATTCAATCTGAGAGATTGGGAGATTTTAGTCTGAGAGACTGAGAATTCAATCTGAGAGATTGGGAGAATTTAGTCTGAGCGGCTAGGAAGTTCAGTCTGAGAGGCTGAGAGGATAGTCTGGGGAAGACTAGGATGATTACATGCTTACATTGTTACTGCTTAATTGATGAATATTGACATACGTGCACATGTGGTGAATATTTGCATACACTAATTGTTAATAACTACTATGGCTATACATGTTACGCACCGGCACACATGTCACTCTAATTAGAGAACGAGTTATCAGACTGTGATAACCCTACGACCACCGCCACAGATAGTGAGACTACATCTGCGCCAGAGACAAGTACGACAGATACTGAGAGTGATCCTGATATGCTAAGGACGAGGACGACTCCTAACAGTCCGTGCTACCAGATTTTGGTGATACTTCATCTTAGCTGATGGTTTCTCTGACAAGAATCTTTCTGTCACTCTTGTTTCAATCCATGACCACTCCGTCACTGGTCATCCCGATGATGGACACACCATGGATCCAATCCTCGATGATGCGTCTCCTGCGGACACTTCTACTAAAGGTTGGTTACTCGACAAACAATATATGACTACGTTGGCATGCTTATCGATGGTCCTCCTGCCGACGCCCCTGACGATAGAAAATTAGACAAGGACACTGTTACTGAAGAAACACTAACTAAATGGTCGGAACCGAGATAGTTAGGGGATTTGAATCTGCATAAAAGGTTAGCTCTCTCTCGGTTGATTCAGTTGTAATGGAATTTCTTCTCCGGTGGTTCTGCAAAAAAGAACACCGTTAGCCTCGTCAAGGGGAGAAGAGGGTTCTCTCCTTGACCCGACTCCGGCGTGAGAATAAGTATTTGTAATGGAGAAGATAAGTATTTGAGAAGTGAGAGTGATCTGAGTTTATACCTGAACAGTTCTCTTATTTATAGCCGGGAGTTTGGGAGGGAAAATCTGTTATTGAAAAGATGACGGAAGATGCTCACACCGTAGCAGTTATATCTTTTTCCGTTAAGTTCTTTGATCCAACGTTAAGTTGTCTCGATCCGATGTGAATGCACACGGATCGTGGTTTGATCTATGGCTAGGGAATTGCCACGTGGAAAGTGACTAAGTGGAGATCATTCTTCAATTGCATGCTTTCGTTGTGATTTCAGGGATGATTATGGTAATGACACGTGTCCAGACGGTTATAACCGTCTTGGTGGTGCACGATCATATTCTTTCTAGAAGATTACTGCTGTAATCTAGTGTGACACCTTACTGTGTGGACACAGACGAATAAATCCCAAGTCTGGGTAAAATGATATCCAAGTCTGGATATTTGGGGCGGAAGTATTGAACAAAGGATTTTGATCCTTTGTTAAATGGGGGAAGGCGCAAGGATTCATGTTCTCCTTTGGGCGCGCGGTTACAGATTGCTGATTACTCTCTTCCTTTTGAGCCTTCTTTGTAAGACCAGTGCGCGGCCGCGCAAGGTCATGAGGGCTAGCTGACCAAGTTGTGGTATGGTCCCAAGTGCTTGTCATAAGGTTTTTGGGACCTTACCCCTTCAAGTCCCCCCAGTCTAGTGTTGCTCTTATGTGAGTAAGTGGAGCACTAGACTTATGAGAGAAAGAGTTTTTGGCGGGAATCTAAGAGGCTTGTATGGGAAGATTTGTGATATATATATATATATATATATATATATATATATATATATATTTTTGGAAGCTGGATTTTGTAATTATGATCTAACGTCTGATGACGTTAATTTATAATAAAAAATTCAGATTTGCGAGAGCTTGATTTCTTACATCGAGATACGTAATGGCGCTTTGTCAGTCTTCATTAATGGGGATATGACCCTAGTTCCTGTAGCGCTGCTTGGATGTGATGTTTTCTGACCATTAATGATGATTAAGTTTTGTCTTTTTCTGGGGTATTGCTCCTTTATATGTACATGTGGTGGATGCATATTTGCTTTAGCTTGGAAAAGATGAAAGGAAAGAGCTCTGTTCGCTCCCGGCGACTTTCAGACATCTTAGAGGTCCGTGATGCTGTTGAAGCCTTACTCCTTCTTGCTAACTCTTCGCCGTCGATGTTTACCGGAGAAGAAAATGCTGTTGTTGTTGGCCCTTCCCTGACTGCCGGTGCTAATGATAAAGTTTTCCGGCCAGATAGGGTTGCTGATGCCAGTGGTGTTGTGTTGGATGCCGATGGACTGATGGCTCATTTTCCGACTCTCCGTCCGAGTACATGTGAGTTGGTGTACCATCGTCGTCGGAAAAAACCTTCGGTGAACATGGGTGAAGATGAACCTATGGTTGGTTAGGTTTGGGAGTTGTTCATCCCTTCTTTTGATTGTATATATAAGTCTGTTAGTATAAACTCCTCTTTTGAAGATCACGGGTGTGATCGGTGTTAATGTCTGTCGTTTGATCGTCTTGCTATCTTGTAGAAGCAAGGTTTTTTGTTTGAATATTTTAGTTTCTGGAACTAAAATTTTGAAGATCATTGTCATGATCTTGTTCCTGAAGTGTTTTGTTACACTTGGTGATATATTGATAATGTTTTTACTTCATACGTGTTTTGAATTACAATATGTTGCATGTTTTTAATTGCTTCTGGATAGGTAAGGCGAATGAGAGATGGTATTGTGCTCATGTTTGAACGTTTGTCTAAAAGGCGTAGCAGCTTGCCTTGTTTTTAGACTGTTCATGAGGTATACAATGTTTGACCATATTGTTTTCGCGCGAACCCAAGAAATTACATGCAATTTGTAATAAACAGTGATATAAGTAGGAATGATGTTTGTATTGATAAGAGCGCAAGGCTTTGTGATACGAGACATAATAAAGAAATACATTGCCTGTATATTCTTTCCGCTTTTGAAGACTTAGTTTATATGTAACACCTGCGCAACTGTTGTGCGTTCCAGGTGCGGGGGACTAGAGTCCCATCGATCCTTTTTAGGGTGTATGCCCCTTTGCCTAAGACTTCGTTAATGACGTATGGTCCTTCCCATCTTGGCGCTAATTTGCCCGGTTTTTCAGTGTTTGATGCTTCATTGTCGCGCAAGACGAAATCGCCGGGGACAAAGGTGCAAACGCGGACGCGCGCATTGTAATACTTTTCGAGCTTGGATTTGTACCTTGCTTCTGCTATCGCGGCGTTCTCGCGCCTTTCTTCCAAAAGATCCAAATCCATTCTTCGCTCTTGTTCGTTGTTCTGAGTTTCCATGGCTATCATGCGTGGTGATGGTAAACCTATCTTGGCTGGAATGACGGCCTCAGATCCATAGACTAGACTGAACGGAGTCTCGCCGGTGCTAGTCTTTGGCATTGTTCGATACGCCCAGAGGATGCTGGGAAGTTCGTCAACCCACCCTCTGCGCGCTGTCCCGAGTCGCGCTTTTATGCCGTCGACGATCTGCTTGTTTACACTTTCTACCTGTCCGTTCGCTTGAGGATGCGCAACGGAGGCGAAGTTATGCTCGATCTTCATTTATTTAAACCATTTTTGAAGATCTTCTGCGGCGAAGTTTGTACCATTGTCGGAAATAATGCGCAATGGTAATCCGAATCTGCAAATGATATGTTCCTATATAAATTTGCGGATTACCATTGCTGTTGTTGAGGCCAAAGCTTTAGCCTCCACCCATTTTGTGAAGTAATCCACCGCGACGATGATGAACTTTACCGCACCTGGCGCGTCAGGAAATTGTCACACCCCGAATTTTCCACGTGTCACCGGTGGGCCCGGTAGGGGAGCATCGTGACGTGGTTGGCAACATAATAGTCAAACAACACAATATTTAAATGCACAGCGGAAGCAAAGTATAGATTTAATTCAACCAACGATATTGTAATATTAAGTATTACAAATAGTCGAATATAAATCCACAGGTAGATCAAGTTTAAAAAGGAAACAAATGTTCAACAGTTATGACATCCAAGCTGGCGAGACTTAATGTGGATGCTAGGAGACAAGCCAGCCTATTTCGCGTAGTACCTGCACTTAACCTTTTAAGAAAATACGTCAGTTTACACTGGTAAATACAATCAACCGACTCATTTTGAATAGAGTTTAAGAAAATGCATTTAAGGCACAAGGCACAAATAATATTTTATAACTTGGGATAGTTATTTAAGTATATAATACTTGTATGGATTTACATGTTCCTTATGCGTTCAGTAGCCCGGGTCGAGCCGGGTTAAAGATCAATTAACACACCACTTTATTTATGAGACACTAACAGGTGTACGCCTACACCTGAGTGCTGAGGTCGTGGCCATTTCGTAAAATGATGCCAGGGATATCCGGGACACGGTCATTAACCCCCCAAAGGCTTTAAGCAAACAAAACAATATTAAACGAGACGTCTCAATACTTTCATTATCATTTATTCAATCAAAGATTCAACGCCCCGACCAAGCGGTATTTTATATACCGTACCCCAAGCCCGTATAGGGAAAATAAGTTAAAAGTATTTACCTGAGTAAGTATAGTTCAAAATCAGCGAGTGCAAATATCTTTTACTGGTTCTCCTAATCTGGAACGAAGGTTTATAATAACCTATTAGAATACTAACGGGTCTTTAGTTAAGCTTGCGCTTAGACCGGTTAGTTTTAAAGATACGGTTCGTACGCACGATTAAGCGAAGACCGGATAGAATGTGATTTAGACCCGACAAGTTTGAAGACTTGCTTAATATGGGTATGTGATGCACATTCTGGATTTTGAGATAAAACCGATAAGGTTTGACCCGTTTCGGCTAATTTATGTAAACTAGTTACATAAACCGAACCGAACGCGCATGAAGCGTAACGGGTATCCGTAATAGTCCTAAACAGGTTTCCTAAGTTAACACGCCTTAAATAAGTTGTGACATCAGTAGGATATCACCCATGATGCCCCAAACGAGTTTAATCTCTTAATAAGCCCCGTAGGGGTATTTTGGTCATTTTAAAGATTATAAAAGGATTTAATTTGGTTTCTGTGAACCGGGTCTGGTTACATCAGTAAAATGGCTTATTTAAACAGGCTATAACATTTGGTTATAAGTCTTATATGTCAAAATAGTTTTAAACCCAAACTATGCGTTAAATACGCGTATAAAGCCGTTTTAAGCGACGTACGGTTTAAAATACGATTCTGAGTTTCTTGATCAGTAAAACAGGTTCAAAACACTCTATTTAATATTTAAAATCAGTAGCAATTGGATTGGCGTTAAAAGGATTTGTAAAACTCATTTTATGGCCGAAAAGGGTATATTCGGTATTAACCGAATTAAGGCGCTAATCCAAGCTTATGATCAGTTTAAAAATAATTAAAAATCTTCAAAAATCCCAAAATATTATATTACATCAGTGGGTAAAAGGTTTGGTGTCAAAAATTGGGTTTAGATAGGTTTTATGCTAATGACGCCGTTTAATTAATAAAAGCGTTCTTAATTACGTCATTAAGCATAACTCCTAATCTAGACCTCCGATTAACGTGAAATTTTCGGGACATGCATAATAATCAGTAACTAAGATTATGGCACTTCCACATTTCCAAAAATCTCGTTTTGTGGTCATAAGGGCATTACGGTCAATATTTAGGCGATTAACGGAAACATCGAACGATTAGGGATTCGAGTGGTATAAACGCAGAGGCTTATACACACATGTAACTAGGTCCTAATGGAACCTTAAGGCATGTCTAAACCTATAAGAATCGGGTCAGAACTGAGGTCAAAGCAAAAGTCAAACTTTTGCGTATCTCGGCTCCGAATCGGTTCTAAACATAAAGTTGTCGAATCAAACAAGTGTAGACAAGTTATTATACTTATTTTCAAGTTATATGACTAATAAAACAGGTTACACGCCTTCCGTATCATTAAATATGCGATTAAGGTTTCTGTTGACTTTTTCGGATAACCTTTGACTCGATAAACGACCTAGTTAGGATTCGAATTAGTGAGTGCCCTTTTAGGGGTTTATTAACCATATAAATACCAACTTATAACAACCTTTGATTCGACAAATCTCTGGACCATTTATTTATTATCGAAAAGTCAAACCGTAGTTACGACGGTTTGATTTCTAGGCCATAAACTAAGTATGAATGAATTAGGAAAGATCAAGGGTACTTACACTTGTCTAATGGATGATATGGAATGTTTGTGGCCTGCTTGAATGGTCTTGAAATGCTCAGGAGATGAAAAGAATGATGAATGCACAATGTTGCATATTGTGGTCTTTATAAATGACTTAAAACCCTCTTAGATGATCGACAACTAAGCCTAGGATGTTGCAATAACATCCACAAGTATGCTACACACTAAAAACCATCTTAGGGCAGCCCAAGGTATGCCAAACATGTGTTTAAGTCGGTTAAAAATCATGCAGGACATCTGTGCAGGCTTTCTGTCCAGATAAGGCAGTCGCGTAGCGCGACTGCCAAGCCCTTCAGGCTCGCGCTACGCGAGTGTGATGATGACCAGCTTAGCAAGTTTTGTTAATTGCAATTTCAGTCCCTGGTCCTAAAAACATCGCTTTCACCTGGTTTCTTGCATAAAGGACCTTTGATATTTAACATGTGGGGCTTTAAGGCTTATACCCTCTTTGTTAAGTCCTCGGGTAACTTTGTGATCACCCGAAAAGCCCTAAATTTCAATGTTGACGATTCTAACCCTCACACACGAATTTTATCACAACTTGCTCATACGATAACGAAACTTGGTGAAATTTTTATGGTACATTCTAGTGAGCATAATTAATCATTACAAAGCTTCGGGTTTGTCAAAAGGTCACTCAGAGGTATATCTTTAACATGTTGACACAATTAACCCCTGTAGTTTGTAATCTCTCACTTTCTTTCACAATTCGCTTCGTATGATCCATGATCTATTCGTTTTAGGTTATAAACATTATGTAGGGTTATTGCAAAGTATAATTATTCATTGTTGACACTTTGAACCCTTCTATTTACACAGTTTCACTGTTTGTCAACTTTGGTCCTTCAAGAACATTCTTTCACACGTTCAAACCTATGACACGTGTCAACACCTTATAGGACGTAAATTTCCGAGGTGTTACATCCTCACCCCCTTAAAATAAATCTCGACCCGAGATTTACTGAAATAAGTAAGGGTATTTTTCTTTCATCGTGGATTCAACCTCCCACGTGAATTCGGGACCTCTACGGGCATCCCATTTGACCTTTACAAAAGGTATATGCTTCCTTCGAAGCTTCCTTACCTGTCGATCTTCAATCGATATAGGTTTTTCTACAAATTTCAAGCTCTCATCGATATGCACATCTGTATAGGGTATAATCACTGATTCGTCAGCGGAGTCAGCGAAACACTTCTTCAGATTGCAGATGTGGAACACATTGTGTATACTACTGAGCTCTTCAGGTAAGTTTAACTTGTAGGCAACTGACCCGACACGTTCGATAACCTCGAAGGGTCCTATGTATCTCGGGCTTAGTTTGCCTTTCTTACCAAACCGCATCACTCCTTTCCAGGGTGACACTTTAAGTAGGACTTTGTCACCTACTTCGAAGTGAAAATCCTTACGATTTGGATCAGCGTAAATCTTCTGCCTATTCCGGGCAGCTTGGAGATTGTTACGAATCTGGACAATCTTGTCCGTCATTTCGAACACGATCTCTGGTCCTGATAACTGGACTTCTCCAACTTCCGCCCAACAAACAGGCGATATACACTTTCTACCGTATAATGCCTCAAAAGGCGCAGCCTTTATGCTGGTATGGTAGCTATTGTTGTAGGAGAATTCGATTAATGGCAGGTTCTTATCCCAGCTACCTCCCAAATCGATCGCACATGCACGTAGCATGTCTTCTAACGTTTGAATAGTACGCTCACTTTGACCGTCTGTCTGTGGATGGTAAGCCGTACTAAAATTCAAACGTGTGCCCAAAGATTGTTGGAAACTTTTCCAAAAATGAGACGTGTACCTAGTATCTCGGTCAGAGATAATAGCCACAGGTATGCCATGTAAGGCTACAATCTTATCAACGTACAGTTGGGCTAACATATCGGAGCTGTAGGTCTCCTTAATGGGTAGGAAATGTGCTGACTTAGTCAGTCGGTCAACTATCACCTAGATGGTGTCATTTCCTTTCCTTGTCTTAGGTAACTTGGTGATAAAATCCATAGTTACCATTTCCCACTTCCAAGTAGGAAGTTCAGGTTGTTGTAGTAAACCTGACGGTTTTTGATGTTCTGCCTTGACTTGCGCACACGTCAAGCATTTAGCTACATAGGTAGCTACAGACTTCTTCAAGCCTATCCACCAATAATTTGCTCTAAGATCCTGGTACATTTTATCAGCTCCTGGGTGAACAGAATATTTAGAGCTGTGGGCTTCCTGGAGGATAACATCTCGGAGTCCTCCATAAACTGGAACCCATATACGTCCATTCAATCTAAGAATTCCATCCTTACTAAGAGATAACTGCTCCTCAGTTACTCCGAGCTTTTCGTTAGGATAGTTAGCTTCCAACACAGCTTCCTTTTGTGCAGCTAACAACCTTTCCATCAAACTGTTCTTTATTTCCATGCTCTTGGCATTGATTCGGATGGGTTTCACCCTCTCCTTCCGACTCAAGGCATCGGCGACTACATTCGCCTTGCCGGGATGGTATCTTATTTCACAATCGTAATCATTAAGAGTTTCCATCCAACGGCGTTGCCTCATGTTCAAGTCCTTCTGGTTGAACAGATGTTGAAGGCTCTTGTGATCAGAATAGATCACACATTTGATTCCGTATAAGTAGTGCCTCCACAGTTTTAGTGCGAATACAACGGCACCCAACTCCAAGTCGTGGGTGGTGTAATTCTTTTCGTGCACCTTTAACTGTCGTGAAGCATAGGCAATGACTTTGCCTTTCTGCATGAGCACACATCCCATCCCGGTGTGTGAGGCATCACAATAAACTACAAACTCCTCTATTCCATCAGGCAATGTCAGTACGGGAGCATTGCTCAACTTTTGTTTCAGAATATCGAAGGATTCCTGCTGCTTAGGACCCCAGTCAAACTTAATCTTCTTACGCGTCAGCGAAGTCAGGGGTGCAGCAATCCTTGAAAAATTTTCTATGAATCGCCTATAGTATCCTGCCCAACCTAGGAAGCTACGAATTTCTGTAGGCGTCTTTGGCTCATGCCAATTCATGACAGATTCAACTTTAGCGGGATCTACTTGGATACCACGCTCACTAACAACATGTCCAAGAAATTGGACTGCTCGAAGCCAGAATTCACACTTTGAGAACTTGGCATAGAGCTTCTCTTTATGAAGTAGTTCCAGTATGCAGTGAAGATGCTTCTCATGGTCAGCTTGGCTCTTTGAGTAGATGAGAATGTCGTCGATGAAGACGATAACGAATTTGTCTAAGTGCGGCTTGCAAACGCGATTCATGAGATCCATGAATGCGGCCGGTGCATTAGTGAGCCCAAAAGGCATCACTAGGAACTCGTAGTGACCATAACGAGTCCTAAATGCTGTTTTGTGCACATCTTCATCTCTAACTTTCAATTGATGGTAGCCTGACCTCAAGTCAATCTTCGAGAAGAAACTTGCCCCTTGCAGTTGATCGAACAGATCGTCGATTCTGGGCAAAGGATACCTATTCTTGATGGTAACCTTATTAAGCTCACGGTAGTCGATGCACAGACGCATCGATCCATCCTTCTTCTTAACAAATAAAACCGGTGCTCCCCAAGGAGACGAACTAGGTTTGATGAAACCTTTGGCTAGCAAATCATCTAGCTGCGTCCTCAATTCCTTCATCTCCGTTGGTGCCAACCTATAAGGCGCCCTTGCAACTGGTGCTGATCCAGGAATAATGTCAATTCTGAATTCCACTTGCCTATCTGGTGCCAACCCAGGTAGTTCTTCAGGAAATACTTCGGGGTATTCAGAAATGACTGGGATCTCTCCAATCTTGGGTTTCGGTTCATCAATAATGACCTGTGCCTTGTAGATGACACAGCCCTTCTTCAAACACTTTGAGTCTTTGAGTATAGACATCTTCTCGGGCAGCCCATACTGGGTATCTCCCTGGATAGTAAGTGATTCACCAGACGAAGTCTTGATTCTCACTTGCTTCTTATTGAAAATAATCTGGGCCTGGTTATGAGATAACCAGTCCATACCCAAAACTATGTCGAAACCGGCTAGTTTTAAAGGAAGTAGGGACAACGGAAAAGAGTGGTTCCTAATGGATATGAAACATCCATCTAATAAGGTTGAAGCGGTTTCTAAAGTGCCATCTGCTAGTTCCACCTCATACTTCACACTTAAAGTCTTAACAGGTAGTTTCAACAATTCACAAAACTTATTATCTACAAACGACTTATCAGCGCCTGAATCAAATAACACTCTCGCATAAACATCATTTACGAGAAAGGTACCTGTTATCACGTTGTCGTCCTTGACGGCTTCCTTAGCATCCATTCTGAAGACCCTCGCATTGGTCTTCTTCCCTTCTTCATTCTTCCTTGCAGATTTTGGGCAGTTGGACTTGATATGCCCCTTTTCATTGCAACCATAGCAGGTCGCATCCTTTATCTTCTTGCAATCCACGGTTTTGTGTTCCCTGGATTTGCATAACCCACATGCAAAAGGCTTCGATTGTGTTTGTGAGTTGGATTCAAACCTGCACTTCCCAAAGTGCTGCCTCTTGCAGGTTTTGCATCTGGGCTTTTCGCCCGACTGTTGACCATCCTTCTTAAAACTTGACCCCTTCTTTTGGTCATTGTTTCCCTTCAGCTTCTTGTCTGACCGTCGTGAGTTGTCATCCTCACGCTTCCTCTTTTCGGTATCATTTTTCCTTTGTGACCTCAGCCTGACAGCATCTGAGGTCAGAGATAACGATATGTCCGTTACTGACTGAAAAGTGGTTGGTCTTGAAGCTTTTACACTTGCCTTGATCTCTGGTTCCAAGCCCCCGATAAAACGAGCTATACGTTTAGGCTCCGGAGTTACCAAGTAAGGGACCAACCTTGACAAAGTATTGAAAGTGGTAAGGTAGGCCTGACAGTCCAGGTTTTTCATGACCAGCGCCAGGAAATCAGATTCAATTCTCTCAACCTCGTGTTGAGGGCAGAAATTTTCTTTGATTAGTGCCATGAACTGTTCCCAGGTCATGTTGTATAACGGGACTTTCCCTGTGGCTTGGATCAAAGATCTCCACCAGGCTAAGGCTTCTCCTTTGAAAGACTGTGAGACAAACTTCACAATGTCCCTATTATGACAACCACTAATATCCACCACAGTATCCATTTCATCCATCCACGTCATGCAATCAACAGCTCCTTTTTCCCCATTGAAGTCTCTGGGTTTGCACGAGACAAAGTACTTATATGTGCAACCCCTATTACGAGGTTCTTGGTTCTGTACGACTCTTTGGGATGGATTACTCCTTTGATTCGAGGAGTGATGAGAATTACTGTTGTGGGCAGTGTGGGTCCTGGAGGGTGTTCTAGTGTGTGATGCAGAATGGGTCCTCGTATGGGTACCACTTGATCCATGGTGTTGTCTATCCATAGCTCTATTAACTGCATTGTCTATCATAGCTTGCAACTCTGCACCTGCTACGTTTACATGGGCATTATCATTCACTATCCCTGGGTGACTGTTGACCTCGTTTGAGTCTGCCATGTATCTTGAACTGTAACACATTGGCAATAATTTATTGGTGAGTTTATTATGGAATTGTCTTTTATGGCAATTTTATTAACCGTGGTAAACATAGACCATATCTGGTTAATTTATTACTCACATAAATTTAGGATTTCTAATATAATTTATCCTAATTATAAAATAATAACAGTATTTATTAGCACATAAGGCCTAGTCACAGGGACAATATAGGTTATAAGCTAGGATTTCAGAGAATCAAAGCATGAAGGTTTGAACAAAGTTCATTACCTTTATCAGACAGGGTCATAGACTAATACTGTCCTTTGTCTCATATGAAAAATGAGAAGGGCCCGTAGGCATTCCATTACCAATGGATGGTAAAAAGAACTTATCATATTTATTAATGATTTAACCCATGATTCAGAGATCATTTAGTTGGGTTTAGAATCCTTGAAAGGATCCATATATAAAAATAACACGAGTGTTTTTTAACGAATCATGTCTGCCAGGAGTGTTAACATGTTTTCAGATGTTAACAGGGATTTGAATCTTTTTAACTAGTTTTACCATCTGGGCCCGGTCTTAAAATGACATGCAGGCTAGGTTATACTTTTAAGATCCTTAATATAAATAACATAGGCAGATAGACTTTTAAAAGGAATGATTTTGATTTATTTATTTCATATATCTTTTAATTATGCATAACATAGCAAAGATGAAATTTATAAACCTACATTCCATTAACTAAAAGTAGTACATTTTTGCCCTAAACGGGACTTTTCACAGAAACAGATGCCCGCGCAGGAGCTATACATATAATACATGCCCTCACAGGGACGGTCTACAAAAGTAAATGTCCACGCAGGGACTACTAGAGACAAGTCCACGTAGGGACTAAGTACAAAGATAGATGTCCACGCAGGGACTACATACACATATAAATAAATGTCCACGTAGGGACTTGATTTAAACAAGGAAATACAACAATATATATATGGGGATTTAACGATCCCGTTTCTTCTTCCCCTTAAGCAAGTTTGCCAACCCACTCATAAATCCCTCATTCTTCTTACGTTCCTTCTGGAAGTCTCGCTCCATTTTGGCCAGTCTTCGGCGGAGTTCCTCCTGCTCATGGGGAGGAGCCCCTGGTGGCTGGTACTGTGGTGGCGGCTGAACCGGTGCTTGATACCCCCGAGCTGGGTATCCCATTCCCCAAGGGGGTCCATATGGTCCCTCGGGATTATTATGGGCATGGTAGCTTGATGCCACGTTGTAAGGATCATCCGCATAGTTATAGCCATGGTATGCTGGTGGTCCATATGGGTTGTAAGTTGCCGGAGCAGTATAAGCAGGGATTGGGTGGCCAAAACCCGGTGATGGCGGTACAATAGGTGCGGAATTCACCTCCGAAACTGGGACAGAAGGTCCTTCCATCTGTGGGACTCCATGAGTAGGCGGGTAATGGCTACCGCTAGAGTGTTGAGGGGTGTTGAGACGAAAGTCAACTTCTCGTGCTGAGATCCGTGCACCAGTCCTCCTACGTCTAGGTGGTGCTGGAGGCTCTAAATGAACTGGTGGCGGTGGAGGCGGTGGCGTGACTGCCACAAACCCGTGTTCCCCAGAGGAATCTTGATGAGGCTGCTGCGGTGGCTGCTGGTGAGGTGATGGGTGGTGAGATGGTGTATTGTACCACTCACACCGTTCGAACCGTGCCATGTGACTATCCGGACCCTGGTATGGTGTCCCGTGATATGACGATCCGTCAGAGATCACGAAAGGATGGTTCATGGATCCGGTTGAAGCCTCGACGGGATCTGTGTCCTCGTCCATATCCTGATCACCAGAAAAGTGATCTTCCGGTCCAAGTGGGTTAAAGCCCACTTGCTCTGGCAGGTACTCTGCCGGGTTGAACTGACCCTGAAAAACAGGAGTAGGGTCGCCAAAGTAACGTTGCGGGTTGTGGGGTTCGTTCTCTGACTGAGGCCCATAAGAGTCCTGATATGGAGGTGTCGAGGAGTGCGAAAAAAGATCGTCTGGCATCGTCTTCATAGGTCCTCCATAGCTCCCTCGTTTCGTCATTCCTTGTAGAAGAAGTTCGTCGAAATGAAGGCCCTGCCTCATGGTCGTTAGGGGCACTAGCTGGCTCCTTTCCTCGACCACCTCGTCTAAATCTTGGCGGCATTATTGTACCTGTTAAAACACACAAGATAATAACAAGGAAGAATATAGGGCAAATTTAATTAAATAAAATAAAAATTTGAACAATTTGGATTATTCCTAAGTTCTTTGTCTAGACTCGAAGATTTAGGAATGTGCAATTGTGTAACTGAGATTAAACACAAAAGGCTAGTGTCTAATTCGCTCAGTGTTGGCTCTGATACCAACCTGTCACACCCCGAATTTTCCACGTGTCACCGGTGGGCCCGGTAGGGGAGCATCGTGACGTGGTTGGCAACATAATAGTCAAACAACACAATATTTAAATGCACAGCGGAAGCAAAGTATAGATTTAATTCAACCAACGATATTGTAATATTAAGTATTACAAATAGTCGAATATAAATCCACAGGTAGATCAAGTTTAAAAAGGAAACAAATGTTCAACAGTTATGACATCCAAGCTGGCGAGACTTAATGTGGATGCTAGGAGACAAGCCAGCCTATTTCGCGTAGTACCTGCACTTAACCTTTTAAGAAAATACGTCAGTTTACACTGGTAAATACAATCAACCGACTCATTTTGAATAGAGTTTAAGAAAATGCATTTAAGGCACAAGGCACAAATAATATTTTATAACTTGGGATAGTTATTTAAGTATATAATACTTGTATGGATTTACATGTTCCTTATGCGTTCAGTAGCCCGGGTCGAGCCGGGTTAAAGATCAATTAACACACCACTTTATTTATGAGACACTAACAGGTGTACGCCTACACCTGAGTGCTGAGGTCGTGGCCATTTCGTAAAATGATGCCAGGGATATCCGGGACACGGTCATTAACCCCCCAAAGGCTTTAAGCAAACAAAACAATATTAAACGAGACGTCTCAATACTTTCATTATCATTTATTCAATCAAAGATTCAACGCCCCGACCAAGCGGTATTTTATATACCGTACCCCAAGCCCGTATAGGGAAAATAAGTTAAAAGTATTTACCTGAGTAAGTATAGTTCAAAATCAGCGAGTGCAAATATCTTTTACTGGTTCTCCTAATCTGGAACGAAGGTTTATAATAACCTATTAGAATACTAACGGGTCTTTAGTTAAGCTTGCGCTTAGACCGGTTAGTTTTAAAGATACGGTTCGTACGCACGATTAAGCGAAGACCGGATAGAATGTGATTTAGACCCGACAAGTTTGAAGACTTGCTTAATATGGGTATGTGATGCACATTCTGGATTTTGAGATAAAACCGATAAGGTTTGACCCGTTTCGGCTAATTTATGTAAACTAGTTACATAAACCGAACCGAACGCGCATGAAGCGTAACGGGTATCCGTAATAGTCCTAAACAGGTTTCCTAAGTTAACACGCCTTAAATAAGTTGTGACATCAGTAGGATATCACCCATGATGCCCCAAACGAGTTTAATCTCTTAATAAGCCCCGTAGGGGTATTTTGGTCATTTTAAAGATTATAAAAGGATTTAATTTGGTTTATGTGAACCGGGTCTGGTTACATCAGTAAAATGGCTTATTTAAACAGGCTATAACATTTGGTTATAAGTCTTATATGTCAAAATAGTTTTAAACCCAAACTATGCGTTAAATACGCGTATAAAGCCGTTTTAAGCGACGTACGGTTTAAAATACGATTCTGAGTTTCTTGATCAGTAAAACAGGTTCAAAACACTCTATTTAATATTTAAAATCAGTAGCAATTGGATTGGCGTTAAAAGGATTTGTAAAACTCATTTTATGGCCGAAAAGGGTATATTCGGTATTAACCGAATTAAGGCGCTAATCCAAGCTTATGATCAGTTTAAAAATAATTAAAAATCTTCAAAAATCCCAAAATATTATATTACATCAGTGGGTAAAAGGTTTGGTGTCAAAAATTGGGTTTAGATAGGTTTTATGCTAATGACGCCGTTTAATTAATAAAAGCGTTCTTAATTACGTCATTAAGCATAACTCCTAATCTAGACCTCCGATTAACGTGAAATTTTCGGGACATGCATAATAATCAGTAACTAAGATTATGGCACTTCCACATTTCCAAAAATCTCGTTTTGTGGTCATAAGGGCATTACGGTCAATATTTAGGCGATTAACGGAAACATCGAACGATTAGGGATTCGAGTGGTATAAACGCAGAGGCTTATACACACATGTAACTAGGTCCTAATGGAACCTTAAGGCATGTCTAAACCTATAAGAATCGGGTCAGAACTGAGGTCAAAGCAAAAGTCAAACTTTTGCGTATCTCGGCTCCGAATCGGTTCTAAACATAAAGTTGTCGAATCAAACAAGTGTAGACAAGTTATTATACTTATTTTCAAGTTATATGACTAATAAAACAGGTTACACGCCTTCCGTATCATTAAATATGCGATTAAGGTTTCTGTTGACTTTTTCGGATAACCTTTGACTCGATAAACGACCTAGTTAGGATTCGAATTAGTGAGTGCCCTTTTAGGGGTTTATTAACCATATAAATACCAACTTATAACAACCTTTGATTCGAAAAATCTCTGGACCATTTATTTATTATCGAAAAGTCAAACCGTAGTTACGACGGTTTGATTTCTAGGCCATAAACTAAGTATGAATGAATTAGGAAAGATCAAGGGTACTTACACTTGTCTAATGGATGATATGGAATGTTTGTGGCCTGCTTGAATGGTCTTGAAATGCTCAGGAGATGAAAAGAATGATGAATGCACAATGTTGCATATTGTGGTCTTTATAAATGACTTCAAACCCTCTTAGATGATCGACAACTAAGCCTAGGATGTTGCAATAACATCCACAAGTATGCTACACACTAAAAACCATCTTAGGGCAGCCCAAGGTATGCCAAACATGTGTTTAAGTCGGTTAAAAATCATGCAGGACATCTGTGCAGGCTTTCTGTCCAGATAAGGCAGTCGCGTAGCGCGACTGCCAAGCCCTTCAGGCTCGCGCTACGCGAGTGTGATGATGACCAGCTTAGCAAGTTTTGTTAATTGCAATTTCAGTCCCTGGTCCTAAAAACATCGCTTTCACCTGGTTTCTTGCATAAAGGACCTTTGATATTTAACATGTGGGGCTTTAAGGCTTATACCCTCTTTGTTAAGTCCTCGGGTAACTTTGTGATCACCCGAAAAGCCTTAAATTTCAATGTTGACGATTCTAACCCTCACACACGAATTTTATCACAACTTGCTCATACGATAACGAAACTTGGTGAAATTTTTATGGTACATTCTAGTGAGCATAATTAATCATTACAAAGCTTCGGGTTTGTCAAAAGGTCACTCAGAGGTATATCTTTAACATGTTGACACAATTAACCCCTGTAGTTTGTAATCTCTCACTTTCTTTCACAATTCGCTTCGTATGATCCATGATCTATTCGTTTTAGGTTATAAACATTATGTAGGGTTATTGCAAAGTATAATTATTCATTGTTGACACTTTGAACCCTTCTATTTACACAGTTTCACTGTTTGTCAACTTTGGTCCTTCAAGAACATTCTTTCACACGTTCAAACCTATGACACGTGTCAACACCTTATAGGACGTAAATTTCCGAGGTGTTATAGAAATGGTCCGACAAGATCGATGCCCCACTGTTGGAATGGCCAGGCGGAAGTAACGGGAATTAGTGGATTTTTGGGTCGGAGTGTCTTTGGTGCGTGGCGTTGACATGCCTCGCATCTTCTTAGCAGATCGACTGCGTCCATGTGCATTCCTGGCCAGTAGTATCCAGCGCTCATTATTTTTGCCACGACCATGCGTGGTCCCGCATGTATCCCGCATAATCCTTCGTGGATTTCTCTGACAAGGTACTGGGCGTCTGTTTTATCGACACAGCGTAGTAATGGGCCCATGAATGATTTTCGGTAGAGGACGCCATCCGCAATTTCGTAATTTACTGCCTTGTGTTGTATTTTTCGAGCTTCTGCCTTTCCTTCCGGTAGTTTTCCGTGCTCTATGCGTACTTCCTTTGCTAAGTGCTGAAAGCTGGTAGCAGCTAGCTTGCTTAGCGCGTCGGCATGTTTGTTTTCGCTTCTGTTTATGTGATTAACTTTGAATGTTTGAAATTGACTTATTAACATCCGCGCTTGTTCAAGGTACAATGCCATAGCTTCTTTTGCATCGTAATTGCCATTAACTTGCTCGGCTACCAGTTTTGAATCGACGTTAGCTTCAAGATTTCTTGCCCCCATTTTCAATGCTAAGCGAAGACCTGCCAAGAAGGCTTCATATTCAGCTTCGTTATTCGTGCTTTTGAAATCTAAGCGTATAGCATATGTGAGCTCGTGGTTGTCTGGGCTGATTAATCAGAGACCTGCTCCTGCTCCATCGTCATTAGAAGCACCATCTGTGTGTAAGGTCCAGACTCTGTCGTCGAAAACAGGTGTTGGGTTCTGGATTGCCTCACATTCTTGTATTTTATCGACAGGAACTTCAGTGGCGAAGTCTGCTAGAACTTGCCCTTTGATTGCGGGTCTTGGTCTGTAAAAAATGTTGTATCCTCCTAGTTCAATTGCCCATTTGGCCAGTCGTCCCGCTACGTCGGGTTTGGATAAGATCTGGCCTAAGTGGTAATTGGTAAGAACTGTGATGACGTGACCCGAGAAATACCTGCGTAGGCGTCGGGATGCATGTACTAGTGCTAAGACTAGCTTTTCTATCATTGAGTACCGAGTTTCCGGACCGGTAAGCATTTTGCTGATGTAATAGATTGGAGTTTGGATGTTCTCGCGTTCTACCATTAATACAGCACCAACCGCTACTTCCGTGGCAGATAGATATAAAATTAGTGGCTCTTTTTCTTTTGGTGCTGTCAGTGTTGGCAGCTGAATTAGACATTCTTTCATTTGTTTGAATGCGGTTTCCGCTTCAGATGTCCACTGAAAGTCAGTTTTCTTTGCGCAGTTTCGTAACGTGCTGATGAATGGATAAGACTTTGCTGCGTGATTAGCCAAAAATCTGTTCAAAGCCGCTAGGCGTCCGGCGAGCCTTTGCATTTCCTTAACTGTTGCGGGTGACGGCATTAGCTGAATAGCCTGCACTTTTTCTGGATTTACTTTAAAACCATCTTTTGTGACAATGAATCCCAAAAATTTTCCTTCTTCCATGCCGAAGGAGCATTTAGTTGGGTTGAGTTTTAGACTCACGCTGCGCAAGGAATCGAATGTGCGCTGAATATTGTCAAGCATTGTGCCTTCCTCATGGCTCATGATGACGAGGTCATCCATGTATACTTCGACAGTCTTGCCAATATCATCTTTGAAAATTGTATCCATTAGGCGTTGATAAGTTGCGCCTGCGTTGCGCAGACCGAACGACATTTTGGTATAACAGAAAATGCCTTTATCTGTGCGGAACGCCGTTTTGTCTTCGTCTTCTTCTTTCATCTGGACCTGATGATAACCCTTGTAGCAGTCAAGAAAACATTTCCATCTGAATGATGCTAGAGAGTCGACTTTTTTGTCTATCTCTGGAAGCGCGTAGCAATCTTTTGGGCATGCTTTATTCAGGTCTTTGAAGTCGACGCACATTCTCCACCCGCCGCTATGTTTTTGTACCATCACTGGGTTGGCGACCCATGTATGGTATTTTACTTCGCGCAAGATTCCCGCATTAAGTAATTCTGCTACTTGCTCATCCATTGCTTTTGCTTTTTCTTCACTGAAGCTGCGCCTCCCCTGAGCAACGGGTTCTACTGATGGTTTGATGTTTAGGCAATGTTGCGCGATGTCGCGTGGAACTCCAGTCATGTCTGCTGGGCACCAGGCAAATATATCCTTGTTGTTGGACAACAATTTTTTCAGTTGTGCGCGTGTTGCTGGTGAAATGGCTGGTCCTAGCAGAATGGTCTGCTCTGGATATTCATTGTTCAGAACCCATTTCTCTGGTTCATTTGGTGCCGAAGGTTTGACTACCTTTGCTGGTGGTTCATCATCCACATACATGACTTCTTTGCTTGAGTAGAGGATTGCAACTCCAGTCTTTGTTGGAAATCCGCAAGCAGCATGTGGAATGGAAGTGATCATGCTGAATTCCCTTTGTGATCTTCTCCCGAGCAGAACATCATGACGTGATGTTGCCGGCATGACCATGAAATTGACTGTAACTGTTCGCGAATGTTCGCCGTCTGATAAAGTTACTGGGAAAGCAATTTGCCCTAATGGGAATACAGCTTCATTACAGAATCCGGTGAGGGGGAAATCGACCGGCTCTAGACGTGCTTTGTCTTCTGAATCAAGCTGTTTAAAGCACTGTTCGTATATGATGTCCATCGAGCTCCCCGGATCTATAAACATATAGTCCGTTCGTTAATGACCGAAAATACCAGTAATAATTACTGGTCGTTCTTCCTGAGGGCCCCCAGGAACAACGGGAAATATGACTTGCTGTTCTCTCCAATGGTGATCATAATTTCGTTTATTTGACCTCCGTGATGGACTTCCCTGAACCATGTGTATCTGCTTTTGATAACTGCCATATTGGTTGGATTGGATGTCCCCCCTACGTGGTGTTGGTGGGTCCAATATTATGATATCAATTTCTTTCTCAGATCTGATGTTCGGTAAATCAGATCTGGCGATTTGAATAACCATTGTGTTTAGTGCAGTTTGGCATCTGCTAAACCAATGTTCTGGAGTTTCTTCTACTAGTAAACTGTTTCCGACGTTTGGTCGAGGACCAGGTTGCCGGTGAGATGATGAATTCTCTGCCATGTACAAAAACAGAAAACGGAATGAACTGAATCGAAACGAGGTAGAAACTAGAAAAACTGAGAAAACGGTGGGCGCCAATGAAGAAACACTAACTAAATGGTCGGAACCGAGATAGTTAGGGGATTTGAATCTGCATAAAAGGTTAGCTCTCTCTCGGTTGATTCAGTTGTAATGGAATTTCTTCTCCGGTGGTTCTGCAAAAAAGAACACCGTTAGCCTCGTCAAGGGGAGAAGAGGGTTCTCTCCTTGACCCGACTCCGGCGTGAGAATAAGTATTTGTAATGGAGAAGATAAGTATTTGAGAAGTGAGAGTGATCTGAGTTTATACCTGAACAGTTCTCTTATTTATAGCCGGGAGTTTGGGAGGGAAAATCTGTTATTGAAAAGATGACGGAAGATGCTCACACCGTAGCGGTTATATCTTCTTCTGTTAAGTTCTTTGATCCAACGTTAAGTTGTCTCGATCCGATGTGAATGCACACGGATCGTGGTTTGATCTATGGCTGGGGAATTGCCACGTGGAAAGTGACTAAGTGGAGATCATTCTTCAATTGCATGCTTTCGTTGTGATTTCAGGGATGATTATGGTAATGACACGTGTCCAGACGGTTATAACCGTCTTGGTGGTGCACGATCATATTCTTTCTAGAAGATTACTGCTGTAATCTAGTGTGACACCTTACTGTGTGGACACAGACGAATAAATCCCAAGTCTGGGTAAAATGATATCCAAGTCTGGATATTTGGGGCGGAAGTATTGAACAAAGGATTTTGATCCTTTGTTAAATGGGGGAAGGCGCAAGGATTCATGTTCTCCTTTGGGCGCGCGGTTACAGATTGCTGATTACTCTCTTCCTTTTGAGCCTTCTTTGTAAGACCAGTGCGCGGCCGCGCAAGGTCATGAGGGCTAGCTGACCAAGTTGTGGTATGGTCCCAAGTGCTTGTCATAAGGTTTTTGGGACCTTACCCCTTCAGTTACTAACTTCACTTCTTAAGACCCCTGTTAACAAGCCATCCTCTGATTCTAGCATGCATTCAGACTCCTTTGAGTCTGTGATACATGCAATCTTACAAACAGCTGGAGTATAGCATTCTACTACTGACACAAGATGACGACGACATGGCTGCTGCAGTATCACCTGCTCGAGGCACCACACCATTACACGACCCAGGGCCTGCTGCTGAGCTAGCTTCTGCACCTCTCGAGTCAACCTGATGTTGCGACTGCTGGTCCTGCACCCTTGCTTGATTATGACCCTGTTACTTTTGGTTTACTAGACATTGCACCCCTTATATCTACCTGCATTGGGCAACCTCCTCATTTGTTGAGATGTTTGTTTTTACACCCTTAACCGCTTACATTGCTCCTTTTCCCTATGAAGACCGACTTCCATTACGCCAAGATGCCTATAGCTTTCTTTCAGAATATAACCGCACCCCGGGAAGGTACTTCAGGTCAGCACCTGCATAACGATTCATCTGCTACAACAGCATTTTCCCAACTGCACAGGTCGCACCATTTGCTACATTCACCTTTACAACGCTGGACGAGCCACTTTGATGGATCTTATAACACGCTATACTTATTTTAGACCCTTGCCATCCCTCTCATTATGGAGGCTGTATACAGGATGAGTGTTCCTGTAACATCAACCACAGTTGAGGATACAAGTCGCAGAATGTTGGAGCTTGAGCTGACGCCACAATTGGCAACTTCAAATACAAAACATTACATAACCGAAAACATGAGTTAAGTGTCTACAACACAAGACAACATATTGTCTAAAAATTTTATGTAAAACACCACGTCCTCCACCCTGTCTATCACCGGCATACTTTGATCCGTCACATACATCAAGGTTCCTTTTGCGCTCTCGACCGTTGCTATTACACCTTTCCCAGGATTCTGATACTTATTTCTTTACTATCGGGCGGCAGACTAGTTAACTACTTCGGTATATATATATACAAGCTCGAGGAGGAGTTTACGCATGCTAGCGGTCACTTTTCTATCCTCCTCCACCTCAGTCACTAGTATAGTTGGTTTCTGGATTATGCGGATTGCATTCCACTTGGGTAAGGACACTAATGATAAGCCGGGATTGCGGAGACTTTTGAGGACCACTTCTGATTACAAAATTTTGATGCACTAATATACTTATTGGACAAGGGTAGGGTGACCTTGTGTCCCTTTTAACGTGATACATTTTGTAAGACACAGTGATTGTGGCCGAAGGATAATGAAAGCCCAATCATCTTTAAACATGCGGCAACACTTTGGGGCCAATAACCAATGAGAGCTCAGTCGCTAGGTCTTCGCTAAGCACGTCATTGATCTATGTGTGTGCACTATAATTAAAATACTACGTGCTTACTTGCTATATTACCGAATTACTTGGTCATACTATGATTATACTATTATTTGATTGGTGGGTATGGTAACCTGTTATGTGTATGTACTTATGACCACTAAACAACTAAATGCACGCACGAAGCAAATTAGACCTGACCTAACCGACCTTCTTCTAGGAAGATGTCGACTCAAGGGAACACCGATAACAACAACCCTTTACCGACAACAGAGGCGGAAATGCAAGAGCGCCTCTTACAGGCCATCACACGGTACGAGGCCCGTTGCTCCGATTGCAACGGAGGTACCTCAGGAAATAACCCCCCCCCCCAACGGTAATGTCTAGTCCTTTAAGACATATTACAAAACGTTTGGACATTTCCACGAGTGCCTTGCTAAGGCCTTACGTGAATAATGTTGCTTACATCGCTGGCTGCACCTACAAGCAGTTCTTGGACCACAAACCTCGAGAGTTCGACGGCACTGGGTTGAAAAGACGGATTCTGTTTTATGATTGAGCAGATGTGGCCCCGAACATCAGGTCACGTATATAGCTGGACTATTGGTAGACGAGGCCCTGTCATGGTGGAACCATCAAGTTCGGACAATGGGCGAGACCGCTGCGTATGCTATGACGTGGGACGAACTGAAAGATCTGATGCGTAAGAGCTATTGCTCGAGGGCAGAAGTCCAGAAGTTGGAAACAGAACTGTGGAACTTGAAAATGGAAGGACCAAAGATAGCTGAGTATGTGAAGAGATTTAACGAATTATCACAAGTTGCCTTACTCCTGGGGGCACCAGAGTTTAAGAGAATTGAACAGTTCATAAGGGGATTGGCACCGCAGATTCTAAGCCTGGTAACAACATCAAAACCTTCAACGATCACCGAGGCTATCAACATAAGCATGGCACTCACGGAAGAAGCAGTTAGACGATGAGAATTTTCCACTGCGAAGGAGAAAAAGGAGACTGCTATAGAGGCATCTGGGGATAACAAGAGAAAGCTCGCAAATTTCAAGATGGTTACTCGGGTAAGTAACAAGAAGAAGGCCAAGAAGGGAAAAGATTACAAGGGTATCCTACCTAAGTGCGACAATTGTTTACGTTATCATGTCGGGCGATGCAAATATGGAAATTGTGGTAACTGTGGCAAGGTGGGACATGTCAAGGAATTTTGTTGGCAAAATACTGAACATAGTAATGGGGGCCAAGACGGTAGTGAGAATCACGAAGGGGACAAAGACAATGATAATTGTCGAGGCAGAATGAGTGATAAACAGAAACGTGCTCGAGGATGTTTAAACTGTGGAAGCAAAAAGCATTTCAGAAGATATTGCCCTAAAAATAATTAGGCGCAAGGATGAAAGCTCCCCACCGGAGCTAGGGAGACACGCCAGGGATCCAAGCATGGATATCGGTACGTCCCATATTACTCAATATTATGCATCTGTATTGCCAAATACTGTTGCAAATTTTACGATTCGCACTTCTAGAGTTCGAGAGCATAATTGGTTTAAGTGACGAGTAAGTAGATATTCCCGTACCCATTAGAACTAGCTTAGGGGAAGCTAGTGGAAGCCAACGCAGTTACCGGAATTGGCAAGATAGAAACCGGAGAGCGTAAGTTTACGCTAGATCTATTGCCAGTTGAGTTGGGAAGCTTCAACGTGGTAATTGGATGTATTAGTTGGCAAGCGATCGAGCGGAGGTTGATATCCGCACCTCGATGACGAATGAAGGAACGATTGTGACTCACGAAGCAGGATACGCCACCACCGATCACGAATTACTTAAGGCACGAAAGTTGTTGTGGGAAGGATGTGTTGTTTCCTGGCTCATGTCGGGGATAAGGGAGCTGAAGAACTAAAACTTAACAATACCCCCGTGATCGGAGTATACCCTGAAGTCTTCCTCGAAGACTTGCCGGAATCATCTCCTTAACGATTAGTCGAGTCTCGCATCGATTTAATCCCAGGCACCACGCCTGTAGCCGATGCATCGTAGCGACTTACACTTCCGGAGATGCAAGGATTGACAGTGCAACCTCAGTGGTTGATAGAGAAGGAAGATAACAGACCAAAACTTTTGTTTTGGATAACCTCAGTTCTGCTCGCCAAAAGAAAGGACGAATAACTTTCAAATGACCGGGAGTCGGACGAGCTAGCCAACCAGAGTCGGTGGCCCTTGCTGAGGACTAACGAACTCCTTACATAACTGACTGTGAGGACCCAACTCCTATTACACGACTGGTCGACAATCGAGCGTCGTTAGCAGTGAATTCAAGAAGAAAGTTTACCGGTGAAAATTGTGGGACAATGATTAGTTCTTAGACGTACACAAAAACGGTGCTTCCTACACAATGTACAAACCGGATCCACACGGGACACGAAATCTGGAGGATTTAGAAAACATATATTTAGGACCTTGGGAACCCAGGTCCAAACTCGTAAAGGTTTTTATTTAGGAACCATATCTGTCAACTCAATCAACCATCATTAACCTGGCGCATATGCCAGTTCCGTTGACCAAACAGAGAGTACTTGGATTTCTTTTACTTCTGGCGAGTAGATGTTTGTATCTTTACTCCCCTTAATGGTAGTTGCATCGCAATAATTTTCTCGCTGAGAGCGAACACACATTTGCTTCGATATCTGGTCATTTCTTCACTTTAGCAGATACTCGTTGTTCCTTTTCTTGGAAACTTACCTGACATACATGCATCATTTGCTACGCATGTGATTTCGTTTTGAACAAGCACTTCATTGGAATTTACATATTATTTTGCCAAACCTAATTACTGATTCCTGATTCGAGTAACCTACATTATTGTTATTGTTGGCTCTTTTGTTACCAAGCCAACACACTTTCTTGAAACCGCTTTCTTTCAAGTTACATTCATGGTTTATTTTGCTACCATGCCGAGAATTCCTTGTTGATACAAACGTTTATTGTCGTGTTACGTTGAAACCAAGTTCAATTGCTTGAACTTATCCAGTTCACAGGTTTAACTTGAAACGCTATATGATGTATTGGGAGCATCATATTCAACTATTTTTGCAGAGTTTCTTTCATTTCGGGTCGTAGTAGATTTGGTTGGTCTACGACTCCACTAAAACGTTTGATTTGTTTCGATACCTTGCGGTGATGTTTTCACAAAATTGAAGCTTGCGCTAATTTGGTTACTTACTTCGTAGACGGATTCAATTCCCTATTTAGTTGTTAACAATCCATTTTGGATCTTCACGATCAAAGCGGTCTCAACACAATTGTGTGTTAAGGCAATGGTACATATATTCATTTCATAAGCACAATGTACCTCCTAACGATTCTTTCGTTGTCAATCAAATGCCTTGCGATACTTATTACTTTTCATCTTCGATTGGAAACAGTGGTCCTTTGATGTTCCGTATTTAATTGGAAACTCTATAACATGGTATAAATCAAATCTTCAGATTGTCTCAGTACACTCTCATTTGATTTCAAACACGGTGAACTTGTTCAGTGTAACGCTTCGCATTTTCATATCATTCTATTTTCAGCAAGTTTTATTGTACTTTCTATTTTCAGTTAGTTGTACGTTCGTTTGTAATCCGAGACTTGATATCATAATGGAAATGCATTGTTTTGATCATATTCTCGTTGTAATTCTATGTTATGCATGCACAAATTGTTACACTTGATAGCACGTTAAACTATGTCAATCATGTGAGAACAATGGAACAATATTCTAATCAGAATTCGTACGCAAATTCGGAGAATTTCCCAAAACAAGCTTAAACAAGAAATTATTATTTATAAATGAGGATTTTTTTTATAAATAAATAAAACTATGAAATTACTTTTGTTGAAAAGGTTAAAAGTTAAGTTAGTTAGTTAATTAGTTAATTAGTTAACTAAACTAACCAAATAACTAAGTTAATAATACTAAATTTAACTAAGCTAGGTATAAATAAACTAAATTAAATAGCTTAGTTAAGATAATTAACTCAATTATTTGTTTTCCTACCTTTTTGGGTAACTCGGCTAGAAATTACAGTTACCTCAGTTAGTCCATTTAGGGAAACTACAGGGTTCTAAGTGTAAATATTAAAAAATTCGGATAAAAGGGGGTTCCTCTTGTATGGAATCGGCCCCTTGCAAGATTCGAACTCGGATCCCTCAGTTCACACACACGCGCCTTAACCGACCGGGCTACCGTCATCGCTGTTTAATATCTCAGTTAATTAATTCTTATACGTAAACTAAGCGGTTTCTTTTTTTAAACATTTGACCGCCAAAAACGAAACCGCGTTTGACCAACCTGTTTCCATTTTTTCTTCGCTGATTTCTCGAGAATTGGCGGAAGTTTCCGTGTTTCCCCTATTCAAATCAATCACGATCGACTTTCCAAGATTACGAGACCATTTCCAAACTTACAAGACGCCTTCTATTCACTATATAAATACCGACCCACACCTTCACTCGAACCTGCACCATCTTCTCGACACCTTCAAACCTCACCCAAAGCACACCCACTGTGATCACACGTCCCGTTTCTGTTTCGTCGCCGACCGGAAGTTCGCCGGAGAAGACAGTCAACATCCGGGAGCTCTCGACACGACCTCGATCTCGAACTCGGTACAATTCGATTTCTATTATGTTACAGTTATATAAATATTGAGTATATATATTTCTGTTAAGACTGTATGTTATTACTACTACTATTATTATTATTATATTATTATTATTAATCGGATTCTATTATTATTATTAATAATCAGATTATTATTATTATTATTATTATAAATATCCAGTTTATTACTTGTTAAAATTCTGATTATCATCAATTTTTCAGATTATTATTATAGTTATTATTATTAATATTCAGATTATTATTAATATTACATTTATTAAATAATCTGATTAAAAATTTAAATTTATTATAATCTGATTTAATAATATCCGGATTATTATTATTAAATTATTATTCAGACTATTCTATTAATCAAATTATAATTATTTTTATTATTATTAATATAAATATTCAGATTTATTAAATTCGGATCATTATTATTATTATTATTAATATTTCATATTATTAATAATATTATTACTATTATCATTATTCTGATACTATATTCAGATTATTATTTACATATTTAATCCGAATATCATTATTATAGTTATTAAAAATTCAGATTTATATTATTATTATTATTAAAAACATAGTTAATATGATTATATTATTATTAGAAACATCATATTTATTATCATTAATTTTATTAACACTATAATTATCCTTTTTATATTTAATATTATTGTTATTATTATTATTAAAAACTATTATTATAATTATCAAAGTTATCAAAAGTAAAAATATTACTAAAGTATTATCAATAATCTCAGTTATTAAATGTTAGTGTAATTATCGTTAATTCGCAAACAAAATAATAACACTAAATCAACATTAACTTACGTTTCACCCTTCAATCGTTAGGGTAATCACTTGTACATCTTGGGAAATCTCCATACTTTTTACAAGAAAAACGCAACGCAAACAAAGGTGAGTATACATGACCCATTTTCCCTTTTAACACTTTTGGGTGCAATATCTATTCTATATCAATCACATCATTCACTTCAAACAGCTTTATGCACACTCTATCCAAATTGCACGTGATACATTTGATTCATGTTATACATGTTATGCTATTGTAAACTCTCATGACTATGTGTTCATTAACTTTGCAAGCCTCCCCTAACAATGGTAGCGCTATAGGTTGAGAAACGCCCCTCCCGTTATTTTGGCGGGTATTGTTAGGTTAATCTATGTTAAAACCATCTCATTCATTGGGATATGCATGTTAATTGCGTTAAACTTTGGTTTGGACACCTAGAGTAACATCGTTTCGAGTATATACTGTTAATATGATCATGTTATTCACATTGGATATGAGAAACATTTATACCAATTATTATGCTATGTATCAAACTTGTATACTCGCCAACATTTTTTTGTTGATTTTATTTTAATACATGTTGCAGGTTGAAATTGTGCAAGATTCAAGAAAACAAGCTAGGATGGCTTTAGATACCCATTTTAGCAAATAAAGAATTGTTTGAATTTATGTTTGTTAATTTGAAACATTGTATTACATTCTAGTTTTAATGAAATGAACTTTAATCATATTGTCACATTTAGTCTTATGTTGTTTTGAGCAATCTGTTTCGCTTAGTGCCACATCTCGATGTTTCCGCCATCGGTTGGGGTGTGACATTCAGTCACCACTATTATTGGATAATGCCATTACGACACCTTGTGGTGTCATCATAAACTTGTAGCTTGTGCTAATCATGGTTAACCGTTTCACACGAGACCACACATACTTTTGTTTGATTTATCATTTAAACATTTCTGATGCAACTACGAATCAAGACAATGATACACACATTTCGCTTGTATTCCATTCGGTGTATCTTCACCATTCAAAAATGTCAACACACTAAACCTTACCAGACATTTATTCAGGAGTTGACAGATCATTTTACTATTACGTTGAGTTGTTGCTTTTGAGTTCATATAGCGGGTGCTATGGTTTGTGAAAACTCGTTTGCATATTGCAACCGATCGTTTAAAAATCTTATTAGTCAAAACTCCATTTTTGTGGAACCCCTGCTAGCCGGATTACACTAGACTATACGTCAAATGCGTCTTGTACCTTTGACATCCAATGCTAGAAGCACACACCTTTCAACCCTAGGATTCGGGTTGTTATATATTCTTGGACTCACCTAATGTGAGTAATGTTTGTTTCGATTTAATGATTATCTACTTCGATATTATTCATATACATACGTGTGTGACTTAACCATAAGGAGTTAAGGTAGTACAAATTTCGAGGACGAAATTTCTTTAACGGGGGGAGAATGTGACAACCCGCACCAAACCAGGTATCCGTACGAATTAATTAATATTTAATTAATGCTTAATTACTGTGCTTGCTTACAACCGTGGTTAAACTACCTCTTGATTTCTGATACATACATACTCATGCATCACATTTTATACTGTCACTCTATTATTTACACACAAACATCAGTGACAACCTTGATGCACAAAAGCACAGTGAGCACACTATACGGATAACCCAGTAAACATGCTGACTTAGCCAGCATCAGACAGTCACTGTCTCTGAGGCCAGTATGAGCCGGGAATAGATTACTACACCAGTAGGGAGTGTAGGGAGGTAAGGATTGTAGAACTGCGTCACTAGGTGATAGTTATAGTGACCGGATGTGCCTAAAACATGCTTTTACTTCAAAAATCCTGCACTTTATTACAAAATTCAGCATTTAATTTAACTAGTAAAGTGCAAAAATATGGGAAAATAATACTAGACACTTTCCAAAGTGTCGGGAATTTATTGTGTCACTAAAAATAATATTAAAGACACTTAAATGCTTATTTAGCACTTTAACGGATTAATATCCAACCGAACAACCGGACTTTACCCGGAACATAAAAATATTGTCAATAACATTGTCCATCCTTTTCTGAGCCAGTTAGGGTCCCCAAATACCCTAACACCCGTTATATTA
Organism: Helianthus tuberosus; assembly: GCA_030545235.1. Classification (NCBI taxonomy): domain Eukaryota; kingdom Viridiplantae; phylum Streptophyta; class Magnoliopsida; order Asterales; family Asteraceae; genus Helianthus; species Helianthus tuberosus. Next base: position 199,523,730 of record CM060369.1, read on the forward strand.
TACTACACACTAACAACCTAATTAATATCCTAACTAAACTAACTAAGAACTAACTAGATACTTGGAATCAAACCATATACCCCCCCCCCCCCCTTCCTCCATACGGTTACATGGGTGAATCACCCATTGATTTTCTTGATTATTATATTAGATAATGTGTGGTACTAAGGAAACATAAGGCACAATGGGTATTAGTTGTTGGAGGATTATATAATTACCCTTAAGACCATCATTCTCATTCATTCAACACCCATCAACTAGCTCACTTCCCTTCCTCCATAACCACCATTCGGCTGCCATCATACCCCCACCATATCATCACCTTCAAGTCCATTTCAAACATTCTAATTACTTCCAAAGGTGTAGGAGATCATACAAGAGAGCTCGGTGTGTTCGGAAGCTCAAGGACCTATCTCGTTTTCTTTTAACCACCACATTTCTTCACTCGAACTCTCCTAGCCTTGAGCTAGTGGTAAGTCTCTTAGATCCATTCATTTCACATGCTATGAAGGTGGTTAAAGTATGATTCATGGTGTTAAACTTGGGAACTCTAAAGATCATAACTTAAAGCATGAACATAAAAGCTTTATACAAAGGTCATGAGATGAAAGGTGATAATACATGATAAATCTGGATTAAATGAACAAAAATCTGCTGTAAATAACTTAGGGTCTAATGTTAATCGTATTAGAATGAATGGTAATCGTATGTGTACTTTTTAATGGCACTTATACTATAAACAGCTTGCTGATTTGAATTTTCAGCCGACTTTAACTAGCTGTAAACAGGTCATAACTAAAAGAAAAACTGATTTTCTTGAGTCTACAACGTGTCATTATGAAATACGGTTCTAATGGCACCGGAATCATAATTTTTGGACTTCGTTTACTATTTTTAAAGTGCCATTATGTAACAGCAGCTAAAGCTGCATTTTTATAGCAGTAAATGAGGGTCATATTTTTAGTCATAACTTGATTTTTGTGTAGAGTCAGATCATAAAATTTATACTGTAGATGAACACCGATGTATTTGTAACTCTCTCACTGGAATTTCGTAAATCGGACTCTCGATGAATTTTAAATAAATTATTCCGCGGACTGTGGTCAGAAAAAGATAAATCTGATTTCGGTCCAGAAAATGATTTTCTATAAAATATTGATGATGATTTGGACCACGATATTTTTACACAATAATTTTTGGATCGTATAAGACATTCTATAAAAATTTGAAAATTTTTGGAATAAGATAACTATTTTATTTAAATACTCGAAAACAGCCCAGTTTTGTAAATTAAAACTGAAACAATATAAGTAGTGTTTTGCATGCCTAAATGTCGGGTTGGTTATTTGAAAGCGATCTAACGTAATATATGTTAAAGAAAATGATACGCTTGTAAGCGTGAACACCTCCAGTTACAGAGGAAACTCTGGCGAAATTTTTCGAGAAACGTAACACATAGAAATATTTTTGGTGACAAGTGTTATAAATATATTTTTAACTCGTTTTCAAAATATAAATTTCGCCATGATTTTTATTACAAAATAACCAAGTGTCGGAGGTGGATTTTCGTAAATGAAAACTTGTTAAATATATATTGAGAATATATATTCATTACTAAAACTCTTGTGTGATTACTTTGTTTATTTTGAGAAATAGTTATATTATTTTTAGGGTAAAAATAATATAACTGATAACGCCATGATTTTACGACTCCAAAATAATACCAACGCTCTCACCAATAAATATTTAAGTTACATCGGTATTGTTTATACAACGCGGACTCTAAAATGTAACTTGCGTATTTTCGGAAAATACTCTTAAATGTGTATTTTGATAAAGTATTATTTTGGGAAAATTGTATGAAGTAAAATATAATATTTTTGGGAAAAATATGTATATTTTGGAAACAGAATATTTTAGACAAGTGAATTAAAATATATTTTCAAGTGAGACTTAAAAATATATTTTCGGAATTATAAAACGCACATGTATTAATACCCCCACCATTGGGAAGGAATATATTTATTTAATGATTAAGAAGTGTAAATACGAAATAGTTGTCTAACTATTTCCCAAAAACGTTAAACCTTAAGCCAAGGCACGGCCGTCCGTTTAATAGGAATTAGTACGTGTAGGTCGTCACGCAACATATAGAGTTGGAGATTGACGTTGCTGGATACGCAATTCAGTGAGTTCATGTCCCCCTTTTCTCTTAACTGTTTTCAGTTTTTATACTTCGGAGGTGAAATACATGTTACGATTATTAAGAACTTTTACTTACATGGTATGGTTAGCTTAAGGAGGGTTACTACTTAGATCATGTGAGTGGGTAGGCGAGAACTGGAGGCCATTAATCCTCATTGTAGGACCGAGGGTCAGTAGCGGTAGATCTATCTGGGTGTAGCGAGCCCAACCCCTGAGCCCGCTTAGTGGACCAGGTGGTGACTTTGAGCCCGACGCATAAATCTGCTAGGTTTGAGTCTTCCTACAGCACTTCACACATATCATTGGCTTTGCAACCCAATGGTGATCTCTTTTTCCTTAATTGCTACATACCAGGGACTTTTATACATACTTACAACATTTTCAAATGTTTGTACATACTCACTTACACATGAACTCGCTCAACTTTATGTTGACTTTTCAAACTACATGTATTTCAGGGAACTAACGGATCTGGCACGGTATGCACGTATTTTCAAGCTGCGTTTGAATAAAGAAGTCATCCAGGGTTTAGAAGGTATAACCTCTTCCTGGACGGGTTACATATCTCTAAACCTAGTATTGTTTAAAGTCTTTTGCTAAGTCTTTATGAACTCAATTAAATCAAGTTAAGGTTTGTAACCTATTTGTGATTGTTGAAAATGGGATTTTTCTAAACTTTATTAATGGATGAATAACTCATGTTTTTATCATATAGCATTGTTATGATTGTTGCTATGGTATTAAGAAGTCACACCAAATAAACCCACGCTTCCGCAAAGCCAGGGTGTGATACAGGCGGCCCGCGTAAACTCTTGGTGTCTCCTTACGCGGCCCGTGTCAGCCTCCCAGATCAGAATAATCAGTTTTAACAGTTGTTTACATCTGTTAACCACTCAAAACTCACCCACACTTGCCCCTTCCTGATAATGGGGGGCCAATTTGAGTTACCTTAGAGTTGCAACAAGTGTAGGGACAAGATCAAAGCACGGTATTCGAGGAACGATCCTAACGGTCCTAGAAATCCTATAAATACCCATCAAGTTCACTTGCAAAACCCACTTGAATTCTGAGTTTGTTCTCTAAGTTGGGGTGTTTTATCACATCATACCTGAGAATACTTGGAAGTTCAATCTTGCGGGGACCCTTTGTAAGTGTTCTTTCGTTCTTTTCATTCGTTTTAGCGTTAAAGTCAAACTGCGTTTGACTTTCTGCATTGACCAATTTATGGTCAATGTGAAGTTCGTTTGAACTTCATAATGTGAGCGTAATCACGATGGTTATAGTCCCTAGTGACTATACCTACTGATTACCACGTTATCTAGGCTCAGTGACGAGTCGTAGTTTCGGCCAAAATGCATATTCTTGCGTATTTTGTAACCAAACTACTCTTAGGTATCAAAACCGTTTGTTTTGACACCAAACCTGTTTTCTAAACTTAGTTGAGCATGTTTTAACATGCTTAGCTCGTCACTTTTAGTTTAGTGCTTATATAGGGTTGTAAGGTAAGCGATCTAAACAATCGCTTATACTTTCGAACCCGACCCGTTTGGTCGATCGTTAGGATCCGATCAAACACATTAGGTGACCATAGTATATAGGGAATAACCTTCCGAGGTTATACCTTATGGTCACGACGTTTAGTTAGTTGTATGATAGGTAGTTTATATGCCTTAGGTAAATTACCAAAATGCCCTTTGAACGGTAAAATTCATTTTAAGCATATGTAACATAACTTTTGGTATCTAAACTAATTTGGTAACAATATTAGACATGTTAAGGCATATTTTACTTATCATAGGACTAGTTAGGCGTTCCGAACGCGTTTCACGCAAACGACGCGTTAAAGTAGCATAAGCTACCTAAACGGGTCGTAATGGGTCGTAAGCACTTAGGTTAGGTTTCATTTTAGTATGTAGGCTTTGTTAAACCATATTACATGAGTTCCCATACTCGTTTGGTTTACGAACCCTCATCGTATCCAATCCTCCGATTTAGGTCCGGTATATTAACATAGTTACCTATATTAGGTGCCGTTGGATATCCGTGATCTCTAGCATTGTTTGGTTGTTACTCAAGGAGTACTAAGCAATCTCAAGTGAGTACATAGACCCCTCTTTTACTGTTTTCCAAACATTTTGGGGTGAAACACATGTGCCTACTTGTTACTTTCGTGCCTTTCATGTTTTCATATCATATGCTTGTTATGTTCAATAGTACACTTATAGTACATGATTTCATTGTGTTTTTGCTATGTATGTCCTTTGTTGCATACTTAGTACATCGTTTTACATTACATTTTATGCTATGTATGTCCATTGTGTGCATACTTAGTACATCCTTTTACATTACATTTTATGCTATGTATGTCCATTGTGTGCATACTTAGTACATCGTTTTACATTACATTTTATGCTATGTATGTCCATTGTGTGCATACTTAGTACATTGTTTTACATCACATCACATGCTATGTATGTTCATTTGTTGCATACTTAGTACATTTGTTATTCATCACATGCTTACATTTTGGTATGACATTTGGGTTGTTTAAATGGGACAATATACATTCATTAACATTAGCTATGCCGCTCGTTAGTAGGCAATGGTACCATAGGACTTGACAACTCCCATTCCTGAACCCTAGGTTTGTTTGGGTGGAAGGAATGACCAAATCCGAATACATTTCTAGGTGGACCTTAGACTTTGTGCTAGGGTTTATCCTACAGTCGCAAGGCTTGGATGTATGCATTTCACAATACCACATAGATGTTTATATCAGTATAGCATGCATTTGTTCCACAAAACATAACTTTGATTTAAACCATGTTTTACTTCAATACCTTGTTTTTTTTGCATTTTACATATGGTTTAGTTGATATATTTCACTTACCATACATGATATTTTGGATACAAAAATTCATGATTTACATTAGACATAAACATTTTGACATTGATATACACAATTCAGGATTTACATTAGACATAAACATTTTGACATTGATATACACAATTCATGATTTACATTAGACATAAACATTTTGACATTGATATACACAATTCATGATTTACATTAGACATAGACATTAGACATGGTTTTCACATAAACATTTTGACATTTGATGATACATAAACATTTTACTTTGGTGGTTTGGTTTGAGTAAGTGATTTAAGTGACAAGGCGTGTGTAATATGATACAAGCATGGTGGATACGACGCTGGTACTTCCTATATATAAGTGCTTATATGGTATTACATATTGTAGCGTTATTTGAATCATTTCAATTTAGACATATAACATTTTATACAAATAACATACTTTTCACAATACATTGTTTTACAAACAACTTATCTGATATAAACTCATTTTACTTGGTTATTTACTTAACCATGTATTATTCTTTTATACATATATATCATTTAGTTTATTTATCACTTTTCAAATGATTTACAAGACAAAGCAAATTACAAGGTTCATGACTAAGCATTTTCTTAAACATAAGTCATTAATTCTATTTTCATAAAACCTATGTATCTCACAGGCATTTTTATGCTGACGTACCTATTTTCACATGTGTTTCAGGATATGATGCATATGATTTATCAAGATACACTTAGACGGGCTTGGGCCTTAGCGACAATAAAAGATGCAAGACTAGTTATTTATGTTATGTTTCTTTGATTGTCAAGACATTGTAACTCTTTTAATCAATAAAACAATATTTCAGTTTCCATGTGTTATGAAACAATGATTCTGTTACAACACTCCCCGACATTTCCGCCACGTTTTGTTGTTTTACGTGGTCGGGGTGTGACAGAAAAGTTGGTATCAGAGCTCATGGTTATAGGGAATTAGGTTATTAGTAATGCTTTGACCTAGTCTATAACCTTCCTAGGACCCTAACGCGAGTTTACTTGCGTTTAGAGTCATAAAACAATACCGTCACCTATTCTTAGGCGACAACCGCAACAAGAACACAAATTTCAAAACCGCTTTGAAAAGCAATCATCTGTTTTAGGATGATTGATTACTAGGTTTTGAACCCTCTAAGTTTTCAAAATCTCGTCAAAGTTTGGGTCTTATAATGTGAACACGTGCAAACTGGAAGAGTGAATGCCTGTACCCTGAGTTTTTTGTCAAAGGCTAGAGTGTTCGTACAAATCCGCAGTATCGGACCAGTCACTCTTACCTGGGAACTCTTGGGGTGAGTGTTCACTTATAGGCAAGCATGTCTTCAGTGATACATTAATATGATCCGCTTACTTTGATTTGTCACCGTCTCATTTGTTTGCCTTAGGTAACAAACAAATGATCGCAAATTCTTATGCATTGCCATTCTGTTTTGTTTTATTTTCCGATAACATTTCATTTGTTTCCTCCTATATCCTTCATTTCCTCCAGAATGTCTCTTCATCGCAACGATGCGCAGATGTCCGAGCAAACAGCCAAATTTGCCCAGCAAATAAGCGAAGTGATTCTGAAGACCGTGGATTTAGGCATTGCCATGTCTCGTCTCAACAATGAAGCCACTCAAGAGTCACCGAAGGAAGCAGAAGTCAAGCCTGCACCAAATCAAGGAAGCATAAGGCTTCAAGGAAACCCGCAGCAGTTACACCTAATCAAGCGGAACCTAGCCAAGTGGCAGCGCCACCAGCTAGGAAGCCGTACTTAGGAGCTGCCCGATGGTGCAAACGATGTAACCGTCATCATTTAAACCTCTTACCCTGCTTCAAATGTACCTACTGTGGACGGTGGGGACATTTGGTTAGCATATGCCGCTTTGCTATCCAAAATAAAGCTGCTATAAACCTTGCTGCTACCCGACTCCAAGTCAACCCTACTCAAGCTCGTTTTTCGTCTGGTACTTGCTACAACTGTGGAGAGATGAGCCATTTCAGGAACAAATGCCCAAAGATTGTCGATGCAAATCCAACCCTTGGATGAGCATTTGGCTGATTAGAAGAAGCTGCTGCTTTAAATAATTTGTATCTGTTACTTTTGTTTCTTTTGTTGAACTTGGAAACAATGTGTTCAGTTTATGAATAAATTGTTGTTCACAATTCTGATGTACAAGTGTAGTTACATATGTGTATGGCATTTCCCTATGATACCTACATCAAAGAACTATGTTCTTTACAAACTACTCTTGTGATTCTCCCTTTCAGGTGATCACTCATGATTTCCTCGAAACATTTTAAGTACTCGTTTCATTCTAGGAGACGAAGTACAAGAAATAAAGTGACATTATGAGTAATCGTGCTTTTGCACATCTGTACCTTAGAATCCTTGGTTAGAAAACTAAGGTATTTTTCAATCTCATACCCATTTACGTTTTGATTTCTTTCAACATGCATAGCAAAAGTTTTCAAAACAACCTCCATGATTTCAAAAACATTGTTTATGTTTTCAAAAACGACCTTCATGATTTCAAAATGTTATTAATACAATATAATTACTTATATCAAGTGCATGATTTCAAAAAGCATCATTCATGTTTTCAAAAACCTTATACATAATTTCAAAATTCATCTCGCATGATTTTAAAACATTTTTATAAATATATACCTACCTAATACACCTACTTTATGATTTCAAAAGTATTATACATAAGGTTTCAGAAACATTGAACACATTTTTTAAGAACCCCATGCATAGTTTTCAAAAATATTTTCCTCATACATTGACTTAACCTTCAAATTTCGCTTCATATGTCACCTTGGCATATCGAGCATCTCAACTTCATAAGCATTTTACCTCATGTTTTGACTTAAGCACGTCTAGTGCAAGGTTTTGAAACGCCTCCCGCTCTCCAATTCCCAAAATCCACATGGGATATTTTTATCTTCACAATTAGACCCTTGTGGATGATTTCCATTCAAATCCGAGTCCTTAATTGGATTCCTTGCATACCCTAATTCGAACATTTCGATTCCTTATAATCGAAATCGAATTTTCTTTTTAAGATCTTCCTATCTTTATAGTTAGATCCTTGGAAATATTTAAAGTGCCAATCAAAATCCACGGATTGGATACCTGGTATGCTTTAAATACATGTGCACAATTAACAAGAGGATAACAAATTAAAGATCAAGATAAATAATTTTGTGGTTATGTGTTTTTGTGTTATGTTTTTCCTTTTGTGGTTTTATTTTCGTTATCCAAATCCTCGTAGAACCTTCCATATCTTTATATGAAGGATTCATAGTAGGATATCCAAAGGTACTACCTTAAATCCTTAATGGGCTTCTATGTAATAGTTAAGACCCTTGGATTATATAGTACCATTCCATGATTCATAAGAGATCCTTTTAGTGGTCTAGTCAAAAAGATTGATTCAAAAATCTGGTTAAGAATGACATGTGATGATATAAGCTGAAAAGACTCCTTGGTTGTCTATTAAAATCATTTATTGATTTAATAAAAGGGACCCTATGGTGGTCTAGTCACAATCATCACAGACTCGTTCATTGTTTTCTTCCCCTACACATTTTAAGATGCACTACGTGACTATGCAAGGAATTACGTAATTATGGATGCATACATAATTACGAAGATCAGTGCATGGAAACCACAGTAAGATTTATTATGTGTAAGAACCGATAGTGGCAACAATAACGAAATGTGAACAATGTACAGGAGGTATGGTGGATGCACCAATAACGCTTAATAGACTTGTATATAAGTGTCCCTCCTACATTGCAAGCTTGATGTTATTTAAATTTACTAGAAGTTCAAGAACTCTAACCAGTGTTGTTTGGTCTTTTCAACTTCATGTTTCAAACTCTCACAAGTTTCCTCTAAAATAAATTTCGGGACGAAATTTCCTGAAGTATGGGAGACTGTGACACCTGTGTCACTTCAACCATCAAACAAATACCAAACCAATGAAATATTGTATTTCATACTTGGTATTTGTATAAATATGTGTATCATCTGCACATATCAATTCTTGTTCGATTTCGGGCTCTAATTCGCTTTCTGGAAGGTTATACGCGCACTGATGCGTAAATATAACTGGTTTAATGCAAAAAACACTTCGTAATAGTGACATAGGCTTAAAATACCTTAAATAACTCAGAAATAAGTTTTGTAAGGTTTGGTGTGCCGAAATCAAGTTTATTCGCTTACAGGGACTAAATTCGACAAACTGCGAAAGTGTGTCGATTCGTACTGTAACGGACATTTCGGAACTTGATCATAACTTAAAAACACCCTAAATATCCTTTACATAGCTTAGAAATAGGCTTTGAGGGGTTCGGTGTGCTAAAATAAACTTTTGGGTCATTCAGGGACTAAAAGCGTCAAAAAGTGCACAAGTTTGCATTTTCGCGCATAACTTACGTTCTGAATACATCCGGACATCCAAAAATTTATGTAAGCACAAAAATATTTTATTTTAGTGTTTGGCATGAGAAAAATCCATTCGTCGCGCAATTTGGATCGTTTTTCGCGCTTATGCGCATTCCGTCGTAATTAAGCGAACATCGCGATCGTACGACCAAACGAACCAACACCCGGCATATTTTTGAGCATGTTTCATGTCCACAATGTTTAGGCATCATTTTAGGGCATTAACGTTGGCTTAACGGGCCTTAAACGTGTCGGAAATGGCTTTAATGCATAACAGGGACCAAAACTGTCATTTCTGAAAGTTTGCTTCTGATCAGAAGGGCCAGGCGGCCTGCGTAAACTCTTGGTGTCTCCTTATGTGGCTCGTGTCAGCCTCCCAGATCAGAATAATCAGTTTTAACAGCTGTTTACATCTGTTAACCACTCAAAACTCACCCACACTTGCCCCTTCCTGATAATGGGGGGCCAATTTGAGTTACCTTAGAGTTGCAACAAGTGTAGGGACAAGATCAAAGCATGGTATTCAAGGAACGATCCTAACGGTCCTAGAAATCCTATAAATACCCATCAAGTTCACTTGCAAAACCCACTTGAATTCTGAGTTTGTTCTCTAAGTTGGGGTGTTTTATCACTTCATACCTGAGAATACTTGGAAGTTCAATCTTGCGGGGACCCTTTATAAGTGTTCTTTCGTTCTTTTCATTCATTTTAGCGTTAAAGTCAAACTGCGTTTGACTTTCTGCATTGACCAGTTTATGGTCAATGTGAAGTTCGTTTGAACTTCATAACGTGAGCGTAATCACGATGGTTATAGTCCCTAGTGATTATACCTACTGATTACCACGTTATCTAGGCTCAGTGACGAGTCGTAGTTTCGGCCAAAATACGTATTCTTGCGTATTTTGTAACCAAACTACTCTTAGGTATCAAAACCGTTTGTTTTGATACCAAACCTGTTTTCTAAACTTAGTTGAGCATGTTTTAACATGCTTAGCTCGTCACTTTTTGTTTAGTGCTTATATAGGGTTGTAAGGTAAGCGATCTAAACAATCGCTTATACTTTCGAACCCGACCCGTTTGGTCGATCGTTAGGATCCGACCAAACACATTAGGTGACCATAGTATATAGGGAATAACCTTCCGAGGTTATACCTTATGGTCACGACGTTTAGTTAGTTGTATGATAGGTAGTTTATATGCCTTAGGTAAATTACCAAAATGCCCTTTGAAAGCCAAAATTCATTTTAAGCATATGTAACATAACTTTTGGTATCTAAACTGATTTGGTAACAATATTAGACATGTTAAGGCATATTTTACTTATCATAGGACTAGATAGGCGTTCCGAACGCGTTTCACGCAAACGACGCGTTAAAGTAGCATAAGCTACCTAAACGGGTCGTAATGGGTCGTAAGCACTTAGGTTAGGTTTCATTTTAGTATGTAGGCTTTGTTAAACCATATTACATGAGTTCCCATACTCGTTTGGTTTACGAACCCTCATCCTCTCCAATCCTCCGATTTAGGTCCGGTATATTAACATAGTTACCTATATTAGGTGTCGTTGGATATCCGTGATCTCTAGCATTGTTTGGTTGTTACTCAAGGAGTACTAAGCAATCTCAAGTGAGTACATAGACCCCTCTTTTACTGTTTTCCAAACATTTTGGGGTGAAACACATGTGCCTACTTGTTACTTTCGTGCCTTTCATGTTTTCATATCATATGCTTGTTATGTTCAATAGTACACTTATAGTACATGATTTCATTGTGTTTTTGCTATGTATGTCCTTTGTTGCATACTTAGTACATCCTTTTACATTACATTTTATGCTATGTATGTCCATTGTGTGCATACTTAGTACATCGTTTTACATTACATTTTATGCTATGTATGTCCATTGTGTGCATACTTAGTACATTGTTTTACATCACATCACATGCTATGTATGTTCATTTGTTGCATACTTAGTACATTTGTTATTCATCACATGCTTACATTTTGGTATGACATTTGGGTTGTTTAAATGGGACAATATACATTCATTAACATTAGCTACGCCGCTCGTTAGTAGGTAATGGTACCATAGGGCTTGACAACTCCCATTCCTGAACCCTAGGTTTGTTTGGGTGGAAGGAATGACCGAATCCGAATACATTTCTAGGTGGACCTTAGACTTTGTGCTAGGGTTTATCCTACAGTCGCAAGGCTTGGATGTATGCATTTCACAATACCACATAGATGTTTATATCAGTATAGCATGCATTTGTTCCACAAAACATAACTTTGATTTAAACCATGTTTTACTTCAATACCTTGTTTTTTGTGCATTTTACATATGGTTTAGTTGATATATTTCACTTACCATACATGATATTTTGGATACAAAAATTCATGATTTACATTAGACATAAACATTTTGACATTGATATACACAATTCAGGATTTACATTAGACATAAACATTTTGACATTGATATACACAATTCATGATTTACATTAGACATAAACATTTTGACATTGATATACACAATTCATGATTTACATTAGACATGGTTTTCACATAAACATTTTGACATTTGATGATACATAAACATTTTACTTTGGTGGTTTGGTTTGAGTAAGTGATTTAAGTAACGAGGCGTGTGTAATATGATACAAGCATGGTGGATACGCCGCTGGTACTTCCTATATATAAGTGCTTATATGGTATTACATATTGTAGTGTTATTTGAATCATTTCAATTTAGACATATAACATTTTATACAAATAACATACTTTTCACAATACATTGTTTTACAAACAACTTATCTGATATAAACTCATTTTACTTGGTTATTTACTTAACCATGTATTATTCTTTTATACATATATATCATTTCGTTTATTTATCACTTTTCAAATGATTTACAAGACAAAGCAAATTACAAGGTTCATGACTAAGCATTTTCTTAAACATAAGTCATGAATTCTATTTTCACAAAACCTATGTATCTCACAGGCATTTTTATGCTGACGTACCTATTTTCACATGTGTTTCAGGATATGATGCATAGGATTTATCAAGATACACTTAGGCGGGCTTGGGCCTTAGCGACAATAAAATATGCAAGACGAGTTATTTATGTTATGTTTCTTTGATTGTCAAGACATTGTAACTCTTTTAATTAATAAAACAATATTTCAGTTTCCATGTGTTATGAAACAATGATTCTGTTACAACACTCCCCGACGTTTCTGCCACGTTTTGTTGTTTTACGTGGTCGGGGTGTGACAGTTCTTCTCCTTTTTGGATTTGGCACTTGAAGTATTGGTCCATTGTTTACGCTGTGTTCTGGTTCAGCAGGTGGTCGTAAACTGCCATTATTACTTTTATTATTATCCGCTTCCTTAACCGTTTTGATAATATATGGCATCGTGTCTATAATTTCTTGTGCCACTATGTGTTGGATGGCACTGTTATCTACTTGGTTTCCGTTTTTATCGTTATTCGGATTTCCTTGATTCACTTCGTTGTCCATCTGGATTTTAAACATTTACATGTATTAATATCATAATACAATATTCAATACAAACAATCACACCACAAGCATATTGATCCAAAATCATCGTCATTGCGACCTTTACTCTATTTTATATATATGTATCTAGTACAAACTGGAACTGAAATCTAAAATTACAATACTAGTATGCATCTGTAGCTATTATCTATTTTAGTTGGTTATGATATATTATTTTTTTTCATCATACAAACATATTATATATATATATATATTATTACTACTATTATTGATACGGGTTCATCCAGAATTGCATGTTACGCTCGTCATATTTCCAAACGAGTCTTTCACCCATCTGTCTCATTCTCTCACTTCCTTCTAATATCTCCTCACCAAAGGTTCAGAGTTCTTGCACATTCTCATTACTCATGGGTGGGGCTGGTGCTGGTATTGGGTCAGGAAACTGGGGCATCGGTTCTTCGTGTGTGTAAGGGTTCTTTAGGATTTCCCTGATGTACTGGTCATTATCCCAATTTGGATCCAGAGGGTCCAGGTTGGGATAGGGTGCTACTGGGTTTTGCATGGGTTCCTCTATTGGGTAAAGTTCCTAATAATCTCTGTGGTCGTCAAACCATGGGTCATAGTCTGGGGGATGGGGTGCTGGGACTCTAGGAATTTCAGCTGGGTCAAAAGCAGGTGCTGGAATTTGGTCTACTGGGTTTGGCTCAATTTCCATAGGTTGTGTGGGAAATAGTGGTAACGGCTGGGGTGCTATGAGTTGTTCTAGATTCGGGTCTGCAGCTGTGGTTGCTAAGATATGAAAATTTGCTAATCTCCTATTGAGCATATCCTGAGTGTGAGCATTCATTTCTCTATTGGCCGCTGCTAAGGTCCACTGTTGCTGAAGTTTTCTCATCCTTTTTCTACGCTCATGAGCTCCTCTGCTGAACCATCCTCTTTTCTTGGGAGGGAATGACTCTTCAGATTGTGCTTTGAATACGAAAATCTCTTCTTCGGTATCAGCCGAATACCCCGAGGAGGCAGGCTGTGAAGAGGTTCCTTCGTCCCTAGGTGAGCTAGATAGTTGACGATAAGCGTCCGAAGTTCCTTGGTCACTCATACTGTAAACTAACAGATTGTCAAATAACACAAAATAATAAAATATGCACGTAGTTTCGTAGATAATTTCCTAACATAACAATTAAAATTTTGGTGTCAGCAGAACACTTCTGTGGTTGAATCAGTGGCTGTACCTCTGATACCACCTTCTGTCGCAACCCCCGACCCCTGCCTCGGGAGGCGGGTGGCCGCGGCCTACTCAGAGATGGTGGTATCGATGTTTATCAATTTGGCAGCGGAATTTACATCAGGACCGTAGTTAGGAAATATTTTATCAGAGTAAAATACCACACTTTTGTAATATTAAACACATAGGAAATTCTCAAGTTTCCATTACAAACATTTTATAATAATAATTATATTGGGATAAAACCCAAGTTTTTATTACAACCGGGTTTATAGGGATAAACCCTATTTTAATAAATCAAAACATCTTCTTTATTTAGGTAACTTTTTATTACCATTTTTTCAAGCCTTCAGTACTGTCCAGCTGGCTTCTATTTGGCTTTCACATTTTGTTACATGAAACACGTTTAAAAACATTTTGTCAGTGGAAAATACTGGTGAGTGAATCCCAATTTAATCAAGACAGGTAAAACCGTTTACAGCATTGAAGGCGATCTAGCAATTACATTTGTTTATTTTTCTACTCTAATTACCACCCACGGTACTGTCAACCAGACTTGTGCTCATGTTACTACTCAAAGTGTAGTAACAAATTTTGTATACAAAACCCCAACATACCGACGATAATTGTAGAATACAAATACTCAATCACTGTTTAATATAGTGTAAAACATTTGAGGTTTTGTAAAAACAGTTTGCAAAAAGGATGATTACTCACATTGCTACTTTAGGTAATTCATGTGGATTCCTGGCTATAATCTATAAATTTTAAATAATGCACACGCGTTAGTATAATAACCCAAATTTACATTAGTGGATTCCTGGTAATTTCCAGTGGATTCCTGGCTACAATATACTGTTTTTATTTTTTTTTAATTATATAAAGGTATTTTGGGCCGGTTCTCATATACGAGGTGTATTTTAGGACGTATTGGGGTGTTGTAAATATTTTTAGGGTGTCGGAAATATTTTAGGAGGGTTGTTATATTTTATAAAACGATGAATATGTCATTAGAACGAGAATATTTTTATCTACATTTTGACCTAAGTTTCATTAAAAACGGAGTAAAGTTATTTAAAATGAATTTTTATTACTAGTAGGGTGCCCGCGCGAGGCGATGCGGGGAGGGCGACACTTTGCATTGCGGCACTCGTTTCCGGTAGTTTCTTATTCGTATAATATTTATGATAACATTGCTGTAGTGGATATATGTCATAAGTATTACACATATGTAAAAGTTTTGTTTTTTTTTTAATAAAAAATAATAATCAAAAGACAAAAAATATTTTTTCTTTATAAAAGTTAATAATCTAAAGACAAAAAATAAAAAGATAAGTTGTTATAATTGTAAAATATGTTTATTTTATTGGTTAAATTATAAAGTATAATTTTATTTTTTAAAGTTCATAAATTTTTTCTAAATATCCACATAGTACTCATCTAATAAACTTTAAGTTTAAAATTTTCATTTTTATAAAAATAAAAAATAGTATTTGACTCGTAAGTACGTTTTAGAGCTTTAACTTAAATTGTTAAATTTCGGTTTTTTACAGATCTAAAAAAATTGTATTTTTATAAAATTTCAATAACTCTTTTTATAAAAAAATAGGATGTTAAGAGTTTATATCTTTATTAACTTTATATCATACTAAGTTCAGATTTTAAATTCCTAACTAATCTTATCTATATGAGTCTACTTTTAACTTATAATCACTAAAAATATGCAACACAATCTACTATGTATCTAGTCAAGTTGGTAAAGAATTCTTTTAGAACTGACTAATATTATCTATAACAATATAGTTGAATTTATAATTCCTAACAATTTGCAACACAATTTAGTATTTATCTAGTAAAGATTGTAAATTTTCTGGAGTATTTTATTTATATTACTTGTTATAAAAGGAGAAGTTTTTTATAAAAACAAAATATTTTGTTTATAAATAAAGTATAAAAACTGTTTTACACATGTAAAGTTTCGTTTTAATGAAAAAATAATGATCAAATGATAAAAATAAAAGATAAGTTGTTATAGTTGTAAAGTAAGTTTATTTTGTTGGTTAAATGATAAAGTTTATAATTTTATTCTTTAAAGTTCATAACTTTTTTTTTAAATATCCACATGGTACTCATCCAATAAACTTTAAGTTTATAATTTTTGTTTTTATAAAAATAAAAAATAGTAGTTGACTCGTAAGTACGTTTTACACCTTTAACTTTAATTGTTAAATTTCGTTTATATATATATATTTATAAAATTTTAAAAATAGTTTTTATAAAAAAATAAGGTGTTAAGAGTTTATATCTTTATTAACTTTATATCATATTAAGTTCAGTTTTTTAGTTTAGCTTTAAAGTTTATTACTTTATTACTTTTTAATTAAGAAATACAAATTATTATATTAATATCCAAGAATAACTGCAATATTTTATAATTTCAGCTTGACTATATCTAACTGCTATATCTATTTATTGCAACTTT
This sequence comes from Helianthus tuberosus, assembly GCA_030545235.1. Classification (NCBI taxonomy): domain Eukaryota; kingdom Viridiplantae; phylum Streptophyta; class Magnoliopsida; order Asterales; family Asteraceae; genus Helianthus; species Helianthus tuberosus. The sequence continues at coordinate 199,540,512 of CM060369.1, forward strand.
AGGATATTAACTTATATAAGTTCAGTTGACTTGTAAATTTAGGATACTAACGTTATTTTGAACTGTATTAATATGGTCAATAACTGCATTATATTAACACCAAAAATAAAGTTCAAATATAAAATAAACTTTATTCATACGTCTAGGTCGAACATAACAACTGAAAATGAAAAGAAAAAACATAAAAGCACTTGATAGATTTCATATTAGACTGCTTGAAATCTGTTCCGCTTCTGAATTGACACTCGAGGTATTTTTAATCGGGTTTTCTGGTTTGTGCTTGAATCGATAGTATCTTCTAATTCCTCTTCTTTGGCATTGTCCTCATAATCGTCTTAATTAATAACCTCACTCAGTTTTCATTCAGAGAGTCTCTTGGATCTCTTCATTTAAGTCTCAAACTTCTGATCTTTAAAAAAGACAAAATTTGAATACAAAAGTTCAAAAAAGATTGAATAAACCTTAAAATTACCTCTTCACTAAATTCATGTTGAAGATTAGATTTGTATGGACTAAACATTGCACCATAAGAAATGATATCAATACTTTTATCACCATCATACTGCAATAAAACACACATATAATAACATAACGAACATGTTAATAAGAAAGATATACCCAAATATAATACTTAAAAACCAGCAAAATCAATACCTTAGAAGCTTGTTCGACAAATGAGTTGTTTAAATTGGCATGTTCATCATGCAACTGAATCTGAAAAATCAAATAAGTTAACATTCACATAAAAGTAAATAAAAGAAAACAATTATTCACTGTTGCAATATAACAGAATTGACCTTAGAATTTTCAATCTCGCATGCTTGGTTTTTCGCAACAACTGAATTCAGAACTGGATCCATTTTTTAACTTTGTTTAGCAGTAGATATAGGGGTGTCCTGCTATGTATTTATAGTAGTAACTATAGAAGTACATTAGGGTTTAATTTTAGATTTGCCACCCATTTATTTAGGAAGTTTGTTGTGGTTAGTTTTAAGTTTTTATAAGATATATCTAAGTATAGATATTAGGCAGTTTTAATAAAATACAACGTGACACATAATATCTTCATTTTATGCCACGATACTTTTATTTTTATTTTTTTTTTGTTTTTGTTTGCATAGATGGAGCCCATCTTTGTAGATTAGGCACATTAGATCACAAGCATTAATTACTTGTACATTAAAGCGTTATCGACTTGTACCTTTTAATCCGTGCGTCGATATTGAACAAGATAACTACTAACGTCGACAAAAATGTGTAGGTCATCATGCTATCTTTGGATTTTTTTTAAACAGTATAGTTTATAAGATATTTCAAGAATACGTAAAAAAATTATAAGTTTGTTGTGGAGGAGTGAATTGTAACTAATTATATATAATTTTGTTAAAACCTTAGGGATTTAAGTGTAATAAGTCTAGAGGCTAAAAAATATATAATGTTTAAAAGACCAAACTACCCTCATTTTAGGGGTCTTTCTATAAATAGGGGGGAGTTCTTATTTTTTGGGTATCTTAAAATACCCCTCCCTCATGCATTATAATATAGTATAGATTATAATTTTTAAACGGTTCCTATGTTCGTCTAAATACCTCATATTTTTAATAGTCAACTTACCCGTAATCTACTTGTTTAACAATATAAGTTTTTATATACTTTATTTTAATTTTTATAAATAAAATTTTTGGAAACGTTACAGAGTGCAACCGTTACCCTGAACGTTTGAGTTTTTTTTATAACCAATTTTTTAAAAATGTATACACACATAACCCAATATTTTAAATACACTAAATTCTCAAATCTCATAACAAAAACAAAAATATAATCTCAATGACAAGAAGAGCTTGGATCTAAGCTGAAGACAAAGCCTTGACAATGGCTTGGTTGAACACTTGAACGTGACCAAGGGTTTAATGGCGGACACGTATCCGTTTTGGAGAGCAACTTTTAATAATTTTCAACAAAGTTTGGGTAAAACTAACCAGTCGGTACACCAAGTAGCATCAAGGTGGAGGGATTTGAGAGCTAGGCTTGCAAGATTCAATCGAATCTTTAACCTCTTGGGGCTACTCAGTGATTTGGAAAACGCGACAAAACCGGTTGACGAGGCCTTTGCCGAGTACCATATGGTCCATGAAAACGTGTATAGGCACATGAGGTGCTGACAACTAATAAGAAGCTATCCCCTTTGGCAGCAACCAATTCTACGTCCATGTTCTGACTTGGACCATTCCAAATGATTAGTTTTAATTTTAGTTTATGTACTTGCTCTAATTTGAATTTAAGTAGTCATTTTAATTTTATTTATGTTGTAGTTTTATTTTTAACTTATGTAGTACTTTTAATTTTATTTATCTAGTTATTTAAATTTAATTTATCAACTCGTTTTAAATTTTAACTATGTTTTTGTTTTAATTTTAGTTATGTGTGAAATTTAAATATAATTTTAAGTTTTAATATTCCAACAGCTAAATTCTAAATTGTGATGATATGTCGTTGGTGTCATTCAAATCCCTAAATAATCCAGAAAGCTAAAGTAAGTAGGGTATTGAATCCACATAGAGCATGTACTTAGAATTACATGTTTTATGTTATTATTTATTCTAAAACTTTCATCTCTTGTTTGATCCTGTTTGATTGTGAGAATGTTTTTTTAAAATAATATTTAAAGAGTAAAGCGCAATTTGCGTCCTTGTGGTTTATGGACGACATCAAGTTGAGTCCCTGAAAGAAAGCTTTGGAAACTTGAGTCTCCGGGGTTTCCAAAACTCATCACTATTATGAGTCCTTGTGGCCAACTGCCGTCAGTATCTTCTGTTAACCGAGTAATGGAATATACTGTTTGAGGGGCAAAATGGTCTTTCCAAGTTCATGAGATTATTTAAATCAAAATTTACAAAAACATAAAGGGCATGTTTGACTAAGCTTTTTGACTTCTACTTCTCAGAAGGACTTCTCCTTCTCAGAAATTTGTGACTTCTCCTTTTCTCCTTCTTGAAGAAAAAAAAAAAAACCTTGAAAAGTCCTTTTCCTGCTTGTGTTTGGCTAAACTTTTCTCATCTTCCTAACTTCTCAATAATGTGTTTGGCTAAGCTTCTCATTCTCTCAAATGGACTTTTAGCTCTATATAAGTCATTAAGTCATTTTTAGAAGGAATCCCAAACACCCCAAAATAACATAACTAAATACATCCCCCCCCCCCCCCACACCCCACACACACACACATCACTGTATGAATCAGCAAACCAGTTTCATCTCTACTCAGTTATCTTCAAAGACTCACTCAACACTTGTAGAGTTCATCTGGTATAAACCCTAACCTAATTATGCTGTTCTTTGTTTGCTATCTGATCATGCATCATTACGTTTAATTCAGAGCAATGTTTTTGTATCTTTGTAACCTAATTGTTCAATTGGATGTTCAATTCATGTGTAGTCATTGTATCTATCAATTTAACAACTGTTAATGCTTTGATAATTGAGGCATAATGTTTGTAGACTAATTGTTCAATACTTCAACTGAATGTTCAATTTTTTTGTAATCTTATTGCAGTAATCAATATATGAATCAATGTAAAAACTGTTAGTGCATCATTATGCCTTGATAAATTGAGACAATTGTGTAATCTGGCTCTGATCATAGTCGTCAATACCGCTTGTAGCGCCCGCTATAGGCAAATAGCATAGCGTATAACAGACCCTGTAGCGATAAATAGCGGATTTTGTTTTTGTTATTTAATTTTGAGTTAAATCATAAATGCCATTTTAGTCCATGTGGTTTAAGCCATTTTGCCAGTTTAGTCCAAAGGTTTCATTTTATATGTAATTATGTTAACTAGAAGGGCAATTCGGTCATTTTATATGTAATTATGTTAACTAGAAGGGCAATCCGGCCATATAAAATGACCGAATTGCCCTCGTTAACAATAAAATGGATTAAGTTAACCCAGTGGACTAAAATGGCAACGGTAAAACCTTTTTGGACCCACAGGCGAAAAATGAAACCTTTGGACTAAATTGGCAAAATGACCCAAACCACAGGGACTAAAATGACATTTAACTCTTTAATTTTTATTTAGATGATTAGTGATAGCGTATTTTTATACATAATTGGTGTGTTAAATATAGTTTTTATTTTTCTACCTCTTTATCGCTAAACATGAAACAGCGGGCGCCATTCGACAACTATGGCTCTGATTTAGAAAGAGACGTTTAGCATGTTGTTGCCAGTTGCTTTCTTTATGGTGGATTTGGAACCCTAGTTTTGTGCTTTTAGTTAGAAATGGGTTCCTATGTCTATACTATTTGAGGGGCAAAATGGTATTTTCAAGTCTTTTTTTTTTTTCAAAAACTAACTGGGTTAAATCTCAATTAAAAAAAGTCGTTAGGAGAAAATAAGTTAAAAGTTGTGACTGTCACAAAACATTTTGTTAGTTGGGATTATTTACATCCAAATTTATAAAACATAAAGAACATAACTTGTAATTAAAAATTGTCCTTTTTAAAAAAAAAAAATCACAATTATGTTCAAATTTACCAAGTATAATAAGGATTTTAATATAAAAAAGTAGACGGACTTTTGTGATAAAAAACAGAAAATACGTTCGTTTTTTATGGTATTTGCCCTTTTGGTTGATAGGTTGAACTGCCCTGTATAACCTAGCAACCTGTTCTGAGCCCGACCCGATACAGTATAAAATCACAGAAGAGGATAGAAGGTTGGTGATGTGGTAGTGGGTAACATACCAATCTCATCGAACCCACCAATAGGACCAACACCACGTCAGCCTCGAACCACCAAGTTCTTGACTGTATGATCAGCTCAGGAACCGGTTCACATCATCGCCAGCCACCAAATGGCAGTTTCATCTCCACTCAGTTAGCAAATACTCACTCAACACCTGTAGAGTTCATCTGGTATAACCCCGAACCCTCCCTAATTATGTTGTTCTTTGTTTGCTATCTGATCATGCATCATTACATTGAATTCATCATATAAATGTTTTTGTAACCCAATTGTTCAATACTCCAATTAGATGTTCAATTCATGTGTATTTTTATTGCAGTAATCACTATCTGTATCCACTAGTTCTATACCCGTCCGGTGGACGGGTATATTAATGGTATCATGTTCAATACATCATAGATACAATATTGATATTCTTATCATAACTGTGCTTTTATTTTGTTGAAATCCTAGTCTTGAAATCGAAACATAAAAGATTCAAATCCTAAAACCGGACTTAGGTTGTTAGAATCAAACAGAGTTGAGTGCCTTTGATTGACTGTTGTGTTGAACATCATTCGAAATCTAAGTTATGTTGGTATAGACCCTAACTGATAGAAAAACTGAATAATAAGTGTTTAGTGGATGTTAAAGTGTTGAAAGTCGATAAAGGTTTTGTTAATCGATGTGTTTAGGATATGTCTGAATCAAAGTTTTTCATCAAAACATAAAACCTGCAAACTTGAAAAATTTGAATTGATATTTCAATGTCGTTTGATCTTTCAAACGACAGTGAAGTTATGCTTTGTTGACTGTCGTTTAATCTTTCGAACGACGACAGTGAACTCTTCATATTTTAACTGTCGTTTGATGTTTCAAACGACAATAGACACTGTTTAAAATCAACTGTTGTTTGTTAAACCAAACGACACTAAACCTTTGTTTATTTTAAATGGACTGTCGTTTGATCTTAACTGTCGGTTAAGATGACCAACTGTCGTTTGAAATCAACACTTTGGGAATTTTTTTAAGCAGAAAACTTTTTAAAGTGTAATGTATTTCAATCCTCATGTTCCTCATTACGTGTTAGCTTTCCGTATACAGATATGGAACCAAAACGAGCACGAGGAAAGCCTAAGCCAAAGGAGAAGACCGAGGAAGAAAGAATGTCGGAACCACGACACAATATGGTGGGATTTCTTGATCCAGAGAATAAATGCACTGCAGATTACGGAGGGATTTTGGAATTTCTAAGGCGATCGAAGATTGCTTATGCCGTATCTCAACAACACACGGCTTACAAGAGTCACATCAAAGCCTTTTGGGACTCAGCATCGATAGAAACCATCAACAACGAAGAAGTCATTCAAGCAAAGGTCGAAGAGAAAAATGTGATCGTGTCCGAACAAATAATCCGAACTGTCCTACAATTTAATGATAAAGCCGGAGATCCTTACACAATTTCAGAAAGATGCTATCAGGGATGCTTGCTTCGAATGAAATATACGGGTGATGTCCTAGCCGGACAGCTGCACAAGGCCTCTTTACCACTGCAGTACAAGTACTTTATGCATGTATTGATCCAGTGTTTGGGAAGACTAAAGGGTGGTTATGATATGGCGAACAGTAGTATTCTGGGGATGATGACTGCTTTAACGTTAAACAAAGATTTCAACTTTTCACGGACAATTCTAGAGAACATGAAGGAGAATCTTGGTAAACGAGTTCGTAATGCGAACAAGTTCTGGATGTATCCTAGATTCGTGCAGATGATTCTAGATACACAAATTCAGGATCTTCCAAAGATTGAGAAAGACATTCTGAAGATTGACGTGATGACTGAATATGGTTTGAAAGTGTTGAAGAGATTTAGCAAGTATAATGAGGGAGATGTGCCTCGAAAGATGATAGGTTTTCTCGGAAATCCTGAGTATGTTGCTCCTGTTGATGACAAATGGAGACATGCAGAGAGTGAGTCTGATGACGAAGAAACAAAACTTGATGCCCTTGTTGAAAGAAAACGCAAGGAAGAAGCCGAAGGGGGTAGCAAGAAAAGAAAAGGAAAAGGAAAAGGAATTGTTATTGAAGAAACATGTGGTGATGCGGGTGGTGAAACGAGTGGAGATGAAGGTGGTGATGATAAAGTAATTGAGGAGGGTGATAAAGGCGATGATGGTGATGATGAGAAAGATGACGATGATGATTCTGAGGCTGAGAAGCTCAGAAAGGACGGTTTAGAGAAGTATGTAGATGATAAAGGTGCCACGAGATATCGACCAATCCTAAAATCAACTGAGAAAGAAGCAGATGCAGATTATGTGCCGCCAACGAAGGAGACGCAAGAAAAGAGAAAGGGGAAACGTCCTGCGAAAGGACCTCGGGGCGGTAAGAAGGCAAGAAAACAAGTAAAGATTGTTGAACCAACTATAAGCGAACCATCAACCGAACCCACAACTGAAACCCCTACTGAAGAACAGCATATGTTCATTGTGGCTGAAGTTGAAAACATCATACGCACTGACCCTGTTACGACAGAATCTGAAACTTCAACTCAACAGCCAGCATCCGAACCAATTGAAGAACAACCTCAACAATCAACTTCCCAATCTCAATCTGCACCAGTTCAACAACCACAATTCATGGGCGAAGAATCATCGGCTGCAAGAAAGTTTGAAGATGCAACCGACAATGAAGGAATTGTGATGATTCGAGATCAAATGAGTGAATTCTGGGGTCAAACTCTTAAGCAGATAAGATTCATAAACGAAATCCGGAAGAGAATTAATGAGCAAGGTGCAGAGATCAAGACGTTAAAGGATACTACAACTGCTCAAGCTGCTGAGATCGAGAAGTTAAAAGCTGCTGATGTTGCACATACGGCTGAGATCAACAAATTGAAGAAAAGAAATGATGAACTAGAAAAGAAAAACACTGAACTTGTTGCAAAGAATTCAACGATCAAAGCCTGGTATAAGGAAAGAGATAACAAGCTGAAGGATGCTTTTGATTTGCAGCCCGGATTTGAGCCACTACCAGTGTTGACACCAACTCCTGCAGAGTGTGCTACTGATTGGTGGCGCACTAGCTGTCAATATTTTGATGGCTATGCTAATGATTCTTCACCATTGTTGAAGAAGGCACGATTATCATCGGTACCTCAGCCGTCAGTTATGGTACGTGATCAGCTGGTAGGCGACATTAGCAACACGACTACTATGCTTGTAGAGGACAATACCGACAGCACCACCATGCCCGTTGATGACATTGCCAGGACCCACACCATGGCGAGCTCTAACAACACCACTAGTCATCAAAGTACCAAGTGGACACGTCTCACTAGTCTAGACACACATGTTGATGTAAGTATCCTAAACTCTTTCTTTATAATTTCTTAAAAATCTTATAATATATTTATCTATTACGCATGAGCCATGATTGTATAAAGATAGAGATGCCAACGACTACTAATATTTATTTTCGAGCTGATTTCAAGCAAGCTTTTTTCCGGTTATTCTCGAGCGATATTTGAACAACCCGTGTGTCAACAGTCAACCCAATTCTTTTGACCCATTTTACCACCCGATCATTTTGCCACATCTAACCCTTATATTGTACAGATGGGGAAGGTTTCATCTCAAACAGACATAATTTGTGTCCAAGGCTACAATGTGAAGAAAAGTGTTGCACCAATTCTTGAATCCATTTTCAACAAACACGGTGACATTGCAGCTGAGTGCGTATTTAAACTCGTCTCTATGAGATCATCTTTCCTTGAGATTGTTTGTGAAGTCGTGGGTAGAATTCAAACCAATAATGACATTGATAATATTGAAGAAATAGAGCAACAGGTGTTGGCTACAGAGGCAGCCAACATTAACGTGTCATGGCTTCGAGCTCACTTGGACGTCATCCGCAAAAGGAAGGAGGCCAGCACGAAGTGCAGTTTGCTTATGGAAATGAAAGTGAACACCGTTTTGGTTAAAAAAGCCGCCCAAATGGATCTGCGAGAGAGATGTGTGGAGCTCATGGCTGCGCAAGAACGATTCGAAGAGGCTGGAAGATTTGTGAGAGTATTCGATCTTGTCGAAAATAATCTAAATGACAGTATCTTGGAATCTAAAGGTAATATAGACTCATTGGCAAGACAACCAGTTTTATAGGCTAACTAGATCATGCTAGGATAGTAGGATGTGTAATAGTTACAATATTGCCACAAAAAAATATATTATCTCGAATCAAAGGTGTAGAAGGCACAACTCTAGTAAAACTATTGTACTTGAAACACCCTGTATCCTGCTCATATTGGAAAATATCTATAGAGCGTTTCGGGTTTATTATTATAACTAGGTGTACGCCCGTGTGAATACACGGGTTTGTTCTAATAACGATCGGAATCAAATACTAAAAAACATATTATAATATATTATTTAAATTCTTTCTGTTTGGTTACATATCTTTATAAAACAATATTAAACATATGATCCGTCATATGTTTGATATAGAAATAACCTAACAAATTGATAATATGTTGTCTAAAATAAAAGCATGACCTAATTTTATGTTGTCTAATAATAAAAAGATGACTTAATTTAAATAACCAAATGTCATAGAACAATTCAATAAAGCCCATATCTTTGATACTATTAACATTAAGAGAAAAATGCAATTTGCATCCCTGTGGTTTTTGCGAACATACAATACAATACAATACAATACAGAGACAAAACGTCATACCAATTTTTAATACATACAATACAGACACAAAACGTCATACCAACTTCACAGACTTGACGGAACTTACAGACTCGATAACAAAAGACCGTAACATATAATACAGAGACAAAACGTCATACCACCACAAGCAATTTTGGATCTTTACCGACGGGTGCACTTCGAAATGTAGCAGATATGAATGAATATAACTCCAGTGTAGCTAGTTACATATCTGCCACTTGGGTTATATTCATTCATATGAATGAATATAACCCCAGTGTAGCTCTTCGATTTTCCTTGAAATTCCAGAGCTCGCTAATTACATATCTGCCACTGGGGTTATATTCATTCATATGCAATTGATCATTCTGATCAATTACTTCCTTATGTGCACCGCACCATCTTCTAGGAGGTTGTCAAGTGTTCTCGCCTTCGTAGTTGGTGTTTTGCGTATGTTTACATCAACAGCCATTCTGTACAATATTTTCACAGAAAACATTACAAACAAACCTTGTTTTGATACTACTATGATAGCATAGAACAAAAAAAAAACAAACAAACAGAACAAAGCAAAACAAAAACAAAAACAAAACAAACAAACAGAACAAAACAGAACAAAAACATCACAAACAAACCTGGAAAACTGAAACGAAAATACTCAGATGAACCCATTCACAAATATCTGATTATCATCATTATGCGGCATTCAGATTATCAAAGAACTGATTATCAAAAACTTATTATCAAAGAACTGATTATGAAAAACTGATTCACAAATAACTGATTATCATCATGATGCGGCATTCAGATTATCAAAAGATGATTATCAAAAACTGAAACCAAAATACCCAAATCAACCCTCTGTTTTTCACAAAAACATTCACAAATAACTAATTATCATCATCATGCAGCATCAAGATTATCAAAAACTGGTTACCGAGGACATTATCAAAAACTGAAACCAAAATATCCAAATCAACCCTCTGTTTTTTGACAAAAAAACATTCACAAATAACTGATTATCATCATGATGCGGCACTCAGATTATCAAAAACTGATTATCAAAAAATGAAACCAAAATACCCAAGTCAACCCTCTGTTTTTCACAAAAACATTCACATATAACTGATTATCATCAGCATGCGACATTCAGATTATGAAAAACTGATTACCAAAGACATTATCAAAAACTGAAACCAAAATATCCAGTCAACCCTCTGTTTTTTCACAAAAACATTCACAAATAATTGATTATCGTCATCATCTTGCGGCATTCAGATTATCAAAAACTGAAACCAAAATACCCAAATAAACCCTCTGTTTTTTCACAAATAACCGATTCACTATACGTAGCTGATTATCATCATCATGCGGCATTCAGATTATGCCAAACTAATTATCAAAAACTGAAACCAAAATACCCAAATCAACCCTCTGTTTTTTCACAAATAACTGATTATCATCATTATCATGTGGCATTCAGATTCTCAAAGAACTGATTATCAAAAACTTATCACCAAAATACCTAAATCAACCCTCTGTTTTTCACAAAAACATCACAAATATAAAAAACATATATAGATAAGATAAAGATCCAAACCTCTGTTTTGAAGATGAAGATTGATGAAGATGATGGTGATGGTGATGGTGATGGTGATGGTGATGGGAGTTGAGAGAGAGACTAAAATCAAGATTTTTTGAGAAGTGTGTGATGATGAGAAGTGTGATGATGATTATAAAAAGCAATTATAAAAATATCTCAGTCACCTCTAGATATATAGATTTAATAATAATTATTTTATATATTATAATATAATATAATTATTTTTCATAATAATTTTTTAAATACCTAAATCTTATTATTATAAAAAAAATATTTAATATATTAATTATAATTTATATAAACAGTGGGCTCATTTTATATATTATAATATAATTAAATTATTTTCATAATAATTTTTTAAATAGTAGATTTTATTATTTAAAAAAATATATTTAATATATTAATTATAATTTATATAAACAGTGGGCTCATTTAACCCCGCGAGCCGGCTTGAGCTCGATAAGTGAACCACAGGCTCAAGTCCGTTTATCAAATAAGCTCCTTTTTAGGCTCGGGCTGAAGCTCGTTTAAGATTGCCTTGTTTCAGTCTTTTATTAACCAAGCTCGAGTTGCTCAGGTCGTTCACACCCTCGTTTCCTTCATCATAGTTTTAGACTCAGCTGAGAAGCATCTCATCAACATAATTGACTGAATATACCTTAGGTAACATCGATCTAATTATCATCAACCAAAGCCTTTTTACACCGAACGCTACCTAGAACAGCCGCGAACGGCAGCCGGCAACGATTTGGGCATGTTGCAACAACACGCCAGATCTCGCCATCATAGTCCCAAATGACAAAAGCATCTAAGGTGAACAAAACTGAACCGATCAATTTTCAAAACAGTTCAAAATTGAATCTTAATGTAACAACACATACAGGTTCAATCAAAACAGTTCAAAATTCAGATGATACAACTTTAGGTAATAATCTGTTTTTTAGGAGGCAAAATTTGAAATGCATAGGGAGTTGTTTTGGCCATTTAATGCACTCAGAAGTAATCATATCTTCTTCCAACTCTCTCTTTATTCTCTATTCATGGAATCGGTTGCAAAACATTTATATTGTCAAACTGTCAGGCTCAGATTGTGCATAAAGATGACAACACCATAGCTGCAAGAGAGGTTGCATGAACAACTGCCATCCTACAACCTTGCCATACCATAATGCTATCTTCATTCAATTTTCACAAAGTTTGCAAAATCATCATAGCCTCATGTTAAAAGTACAAGAAAAGTGCACTTTGAAATCATTTTTATTCATCAAAACAGTCAACACTAAATGATTTGCTAAAGTAATACAAATGATTTGAAAATGTCAGACCTCGCTTATATTCGGGCAGACGTTTGCTTCATTATAGTTTTAGTCGTAGGTGAGAAGCATCTCATCAACATCATTGACTGAATATGCCTTAGGTGACATCGATCTAATTATCATCAACCAAACAACAATTACACCCAACGCTACCTAGAACAGCCGCGAACGGCAGCCGGCAACGATTAGGGCATGTTGCAACAACACGACATATATGAATCATCATAGCCTGAGCTTCAAAAGCATATAAGGTGATCAAAACTGAAGCGATCAATTTTCACCATCAAAAAAATCCTAATATATCTATACTATCTATTAAAGGAGCTTAAAGGCTGACCTCACTTTGCATATGTGTCATCTTATTAGATATGCGATATTTTCTTCACTGGACCGATCAATTTTCACCGTCAAAAAATCCTAATTGAATCTTAATGTAACACATACAGGGTCAGTCAACACAATTGAGATGATACAGGTTCAGGTAGTAAAAAGAAACCCTCGGGTGTAGAAGCAAGCAGTGAGAGTGTTTTGATGGAATTTTTAGGAGGGGTCGGTGACATTGTCGAGGGTTGTCAGGAAATGCTATCACTTTGCATTTCCTGACAACCTCGACAACGTCACCGACCCCTCCAAGTTTTCAACCAAAACACTCTCACTGGCTACTTCTTCAACAGAGGAATAACTTATTAGCAACAACATTTCAAACAACGTCATCTCTGAAAGTGACTTCAACTTATTAGCAAAAACATTTCAAACAACGTCAACTCTAACCTGATGTAAACTAAAGGACAACATGAGTTATCTCAAACTTACCAATATCAATTGCTCATGGATAAAATCCATTAACTGTTGGTTTGAGATGCAATCCCTAAAAACATGAAAGTAAAATAATTTAGTAATGATCCAACCATCAATAAAAAACAATTCCACATCACCTGACCAACCATCGCTACAATATTAAAAAACAATTAATAAGATACACAAATCTATCTATCTCTTTCTACACCAATTAGGGTATTAAAAGGCTGAATGTCTCCTACCAATTTGTTACCCCTCAATCCTCTAGAAAGTTACATGTAATATTTACAAAATCATATATTTTGGTGAAACTTGTTAAACATGTAATATTTATATACCATAGGTCCATAAAATGAGCGTTTGAATGCTGAATGAGGATTGAGCTACCATTAATTGGTTCCTCCGAGTACCAGAAACCTATCATTTTAAAGTACAACTGCAGCCCCAAAAAGCACCAAATCAACACAAAACAGCCCCAAGACAGCATCAAATTCGATAACTATATGAAGAGACATCTCCTAATTATAAAAACTATAAAATATCACATCGGTCCGAGCTATACAACAATATATAACACAAATAGATCGAGTAGCATTAAATGTATTGACTCAACTTCTTAATTAAACTCTTTAACGGACGACTAAGTAGCATTAAGGGAAGACAAATATATGCATAGGCATTACATGTAAACGAAATCCTAACAAACCAATGGCTGCCTTAAAAAACCATCAAAATACAAACAACAAACTGAAAATAACATGTAACAGAATTAAACAAAATAACTCAAGAGGAGCACTTTAAACGTAGTTAGGCAGCCTTTGTTTTAGACATTGATAGGTAAACAAAATAACTCAACATACATAATCCCCCCCCCCCCCTCTTTAACTTTAACATTTTTTTTTCTTTTCCTTACTATCATGTCCTGTCACAGAATCATACAAGTTCCAATAATCAATTAGTCTTACATCAGATACAGTCTACCTACGCAAGAGACATCAATTAGTTTCAGGAAATAGAAAGGATCTTTAAATTAACTAAATACCTAATTTCATGAACTAAACTCTACACAATTTTAATTATCAACAATTTTCATCAGCAATTTTAAAACAGAGATCTTGAACCTGATATAAGACAGTTGACAGCAGAGCTCTATGAAACACTACATGTAATGGAAAACCCCAAATTAGAACCCTAATTTCTAAAATACAGCAAATTACCACAAATATTAAAGGATTACATACCAAGATTTGGCCCTTTTGAGTACACTTGAGGAACATCCTCTTCTTCTAAACCTGGAAGCACACACCAAAACCTCACAAATCAACACAGTCCGAAGCGTTTGTATTCACCAAAACAGTCCGAATCGTTTGTATGCACTCTTTCTCAAAATACAACGGATCTATTCAATATTTCAAACATATAATAAAAAAATCAACAAATAGGTAAAAAATAAAGCTCAAATCCTTAACCTAATTAGAATCTATACTCTTAAATCAGTTAAATCTATTCAAAATAAGTACCTCAAAACATCAGAATAAGTGCAAACAAACTTACAAACACACTTAAATCAGTTAAATGTATTCAAAATTTCAAACATATTTTGATAAATCAACTATTAGGTTAAAAATTAAACCTCAAACAGTTAAATCAGCTAAATACCTTAGGGTTTGTGGATCTACACATATATGAAACAAATTCAGCAATTGAAGGTCACCACCATCGTCGCTTCTGCAACCCGAAACACCGCCATCATCCTCTTCGATACCAAATCTATACATGTCAGAATTCGTCTTCTTGTTGATCTCTGAATCATTAGACCGTTGATCTCTGAATTCATCTACTTGTTCTCCGTCAGAATGAATTAGGGTTCTTGATTGACGCCCCTTTCTTTTCCCATATTTGAGAGAGAGAGAGATGCACGTTTGAAAAGAGAGGTTGAATTTTGAAAATGAAGTCAGGATTGAAATTAGAGCTTGTATTTGAGGGATAGGTGTTTAAAATTTGAAAATGGAGCCAAAACTATAATTGAAGTCAGGTTTGAAAAATGAAGTTATTTTATATATCTATACATTATATTATATTAATTAATCCGAATTATGACATAATCAATTAATCCGAATTATGACATAATCAAATCCTACATGGCATGGCTGAGAGGCTGACACGTAAGCAAAGTGAGGTCAGCCTCTAAGCTCCTTTAATAGATAGTATAGATGTATAGTACAATCCTTTGATGTTTCCTTTTACAGGCAGTTTTCTCTTGATATAACAAGTCTTAGCTTATTACAAATTCAGTATACTAATGGTCACCAACAATGAAAATAAAGAAGCTACTTGGGAGTTTTGTATGACATTAACATCAATCTACACAAGTTAAACATGCTCATTTAGACGTTTGATATCATTGTTTATCGTTGTTAATCATTGTTTGCGGGTTTCGACGCCATAGCTTTCAAGATCTTACATATGCAACTAGCAACTGATATATTCACAAGCGTATCAAGATGTCTCAAGACTTCTCTAGCAACTCGTGCCACCATTATTGGATATGCCTTAAAATTAATCGATTTGATTGCGTTTTGCTAAGCGTTTTGTTAATTCATTTGCGTGTCAGTTAATTACTTGTTTAGGTTGATTAAACATCTTGTATAAAAGTCAAGAGTCATAGAACCAGGTATAAAAGTTTCCGGGTCGGTTTGATTGGTTCGGGTCGGGTAAGGCAATATCATCACATGGACATAGTTTATGGCCATTTAAGATTTCCTCATGATCATTAAATGGAACCAAGTATAAACATGGTGAAGTCAAACAAAAACTTATGATCCTAATTACATGAAAACTTAAAAAGTATCTTTTTAAGTGTTTTAATTAACAATAAGCCATTTGTGACGAAGGTTTAGAACAAGTGGAAGCTGGAGGGGCATAATAAAACGAGTCTTAACTCTTAAGGTTTGGAACAACCAATGGTGGATCCAAGATTTATTTTCTAAGGGTTCGGATGAGGGGTTCAACCATATTTTTAAGAAGTGCGATCAGGGTTTTTGCCTAAAAAATACATTAAAATTTATTTTTTCAAGGGGTGTGTCCGCCCACCTACCCATCAACATAGATCCGTCCCTGGGAACAACACATTAATACACATTATGGCGTAAAGTATAATATGTAGGCTAGTAGGGGGAACTTAATTCAACGTTTCCATTACCATCGCAAATAATCGAAAGAATTTAGATTTAAAGATTGTAAAATGATAAAATCTCACTAAGTGCTTATTAATACTTAATACAATGATATTCTATCGTTTAGAAACCTTAATAGGTATCTTCATTATCAAACATGTTTTATTATAAGATTTTGTATAGTAATTTTAATATATGAGTGATAATTAAGAAACATTTAAATACATAACTATTAGTTTGATCCAGGAAGAGATAAGTATAGACCTCATTTACAATTAAAACTACTAAACCCCTGACAATCCCATATTTTTTTTTACTCTAGTATATTAAATCAAGTTGTCGAGTCCTCGAGTCCCGGTGGGCAGTCAAGGAAGCTCGTCAACGTTGCAAAGGATCGGTGTCGTCTTCCTACAAAAAAGAACACCGTTTGCCTCGCCACGGAGGACCCCGGAGGGGGAATCCGTGACCAAGCTCCGGCGTGAGAATAAGTAACCTTTCCGGAGAATGAGGAGCTTATTCCGACGAGTATGTGATCGCCGGAATATCCCCAATGGTGTGAATTCTAGGCAGTATGCCTTTAATGTGATCCGAAGAAATGTTCGGTGTAAATGCAATGTGAGTATTTAATGAGAGGAAGGATTGAATGCATACCCCAAATGATGTTCCTCTTCTGCTTATATAAAGAGCTTCACTTATCTTCTTGGGAGATACCGCCCATCCCATCTAACGGTTTGATCAGGCCTTTGGGGAACTTAGACACGTGTCTGAGCCCCAACGGCTAGATGATTCACTCATTAATGATGCCAGCTGCTGGTGAAGTACTGTTTCCGGCGATACACTCTTTCTTTCATTTCGAGCAATTAATGATATCTCAAAGATATCACATCCTTTTTTCCCGCCCATCTCACAGTCTCTTTTAAGAGATAAAACCAGATTTGGGCCTGTAGGCAAGCCCAACTAAAACGGGAGCCCAAGACGACACCACTGAGCAATAAGTGAGCCTCGTCGTCACGAGTAATGAATACTAGATAATTAAAAAAATTAAAAAAATTAAAAAATTCTGAAGATATTTGTCCAGTAATTGAGTCACTGTTCCATACGCGTTGAAGAGGTAACCGCTAATTGGGCCTGAGGCAATATGTTTGGGCCCAATTATATGGATCCACAAAAGCTTTAGTTTAATCTTACAAAATGTTCTAAGATAAAAACAATAAAAAGTATAATACAAAATTTAAAAATCATTTTTCGATGTTTAAATTTATGTTAATATATTTAATATTTTGAATTAATATTGTTCATAATAATCTAATCTTCTAAACTATTTTATGTTTCTCCAAAGTATTTATAAAGACATTTTATTTTATAGTACTTTGAAAATCATTTATTTTTCTATAATAAATTTTGTTATTTCTTGTAGGCAATGAATTATCATTTAAAAAATAAGTAAAAACGTTAGTGTTCTTATTATTGATGCTTAATATTTAAGAATAAAATTAATAGTTCCTTGATAATTTTTATTATTTCTTGTAGGCAATAAATAATCATTTCAAAAAGAGTAAAATGCACGGATAGTCCCTGTGGTTTTGCAAAGTTTCACCTATAGTCCCCAGATTTTGGAAATTACACTCCTAGTCCCTGTGGTTTGACAGTTTGTTACGCGGATAGTCCCTGGAGTGGATGTGGGTTAGTTTTCTCTGTTAAGTTGGTGTGAAATGACTATAATACCCTTAATATAAAATAAAATAAACAAATCAAGTATTTAAATATATAAAACATATATGTATGTATATACACACACTTACTGAACATATGTATTTCTCTTTCTACTCTCTCTCTCTCTCTCTCACTAAAAACCACCACCACCGTCACCTCCCCTGCCGCCATCACCACTCCCCACCACCGCCATCCCCTTCCACCACCACACCTCCGCCTCCTAAACCCATACCCGCCTCCACCATCAACCACCCATCCCCAAATTCCTCACTCCGTCTAAAAAATCCAGAGAATGAGGCTAATAATATACAGAGATCTAAAATGAGATGGCGATTGCCCTGGTGTCAGCTACACTCCATCTAACAAATCCAGTCCCAATCGAGTCCACCCTGTAACCATTGACAGTATAATTCACGATCAAAAGTTCATAACCAACACTAAACAATTCTGATGATTTACAGAAGATACACATATCAATCAAAACTAAATATCAAGATTATTATACTACTAATCATTATTTTAGATGGGTTTTGCTCTGTTCAGATTAAAGATCAGAAATTTTGCTCAAAAATCAAAACTTTTGTTAGTTCTGATGAGTTACAAAAGATACCCATATCTATTAAACCTAAATATCAAGATTATTATCATACTAATCATTACTTTATGTGGGTATTGCTCTGTTCAGATTAAAGAACAGTAATCTTGCATAAAAATCAAAACTTTTGATGATCATAACCTATAAATCAAAGAATCTTACATGGGTTATGAAGAATCTTAAAGAATCTATGCACAAATCACTCCATCCATGTGGGAAATTGCAGAAACAAGCTAATAATAATAACAAGTTGGGGATTTTGAAGAAAGATTGAAGAGCAGAATTTGAAAGTCTGATGAGGAATAATAGGATTGAAAATGGTGGGTGATAAGCAAGTGAAATTAAAGAGCATAATTCACGAGGTGGTGGCAGGTACTTACCTGGTTTTAGATCTCATCTAGTGGTGGCAGCCGGAGGTGGCTACGGCTGGTGGTGGCAGCTGGAGGTGGTCGATAGGTGGTGGTGGCGGCAAGTTATTAGGGTTAGAGAGAGAAAGAAAGAAAGGAAGGAGAGAAAGAAAGCTGGGGGTGGCCACAGTTAAGGTTTTGTATTTTAAATGATTAATAATTAGTTTTTTCTTATTTTTTAATAAAGGTAAGGGGTAATTTTGTCATTTGACATGGACTTAACAGAGAAAACTAACCCACATCCACTCCAGGGACTATCAGCGTAACAAACTGTCAAACCACAGGGACTAGGAGTGTAATTTCCAAAATCTGGGGACTATAGGTGAAACTTTGCAAAACCACAGGGACTATCCGTGCATTTTACTCTTTCAAAAATAAGTAAAAAATGTTAATGTTCTTAGCTTAATATTTAAGAACAAAATTAATAATTCCTAAATCTATATATAACATTGTTTGTAACTATTGAAATGAATACTATACTGACTTGAGCGTCAGACAACAATGGAATATTAGAATGGAAGACACTAGGTTAATTATCAGAAATATGGAAGGTCAGTATTACCTTAATATCGTACTTTACTAAAACTTAAAAATCAAATTTAAGATAATGCAAGCCGGTTCAACGGTTTGAACCGGTAGAAATAGATTTACCGCTACTACATACCAGGCATGTGTCCGATATTAAATATTACCGACCGGTTCATACCGGTATTTCAAACATTGTTTGTAACTATTGAAATCAAGGTTCAAAATCCAAGTTCTAAGCATATAACATGTTAGTCATAATTGTGCGTGGATAATATAACTAGGTGCCATGATGTAACCGTGGTACCTTGAGCTCAAAGGGGTAGAATATCCGAGTCCATGACAAATTGACATGTGGGTGGTAAAAGTGTTCACGATCCGGTTTTGACGGTTTTTAGATTAAACTATGAGAATACTGTTACTAACAATTTCAAAAACCAAAAACCGAATCGTTGAATTTTAAAACTGAACTACTACTAACGGTTTGGTTTTCACGATCTAAGCATAATATCATCAATATTAATAAAAATATAAATACATTTGAAAATTAATCATTATTTTCTAAAAAGTAAACTGCCAAAATGGTCTCCGATGTTTGATCACTTTTACTTCTTTAATTCAAAACTTAAATCTTTTGAATCTGGGTCTCTGTGGTTTCAATTTTGTTGTTATTTTCATCCAAAAACAAAATCTGGTTAAAATTTCCAATTGACATCCAGTTTTTTGTCTTTTTCCTCTCTTTTAATGAAGGGCAAAATGGTCAGATTAATTTAATATGTTGAAATAAAACGTTAAAAGACCATTTTGCCCTTCATTAAAAGGGAGGAAAAAAGACAAAAAAACTGGATGTTAGCTAAAAAATCTGACCAGATTTTGATTTTGGATGAAAATGACAACAAAATTGAAACCAAATAGACCCAGATTCAAAAGGTTTGACTTTTGTACTAAAATGGTAAAAGTCACGAAACCACCATTTTGGCAGTTTACTCTTTCCTAAATATTGTCGTCATTCTTTAAAGTCGATGAATGTTAAAAGTCAAAGTCGGAAGTTGCGTGTTGGGGATATAATTTTCTTGTGAGAAAGAGAACAGCAGATCAAAACAAGAACAAGTCAACGGCTAAAATTCATAGCGTCGGAGTATTTGGGTGCTGTTTCGATCAACTATTTTGAGGTTAGTTTTATAACTCGAATCTTTCAATTTATGAAGTAGTGATGGTTTATTTGTGGTGATTTTTTTTTATTAAAAGTGGTATGATGTTTGAAAGCTTGTTATTATTTAGTTCGGATAGTGATTTTGGTGTTAGATCGGTTGGTAAAGGCTCATTCTATTCCCACCCCCCTAATTACTAATTACACCCCCCCTATTAAAAACATCACATCCATCAATCATTTGGTTTTTGTTTTTAGCCTGTTTTGTCTTTTTGTTGTCTTTTTTTATTCATTTATTTAATTAGTTAGTATTATTATTATTATTCATTTATTTAATTAGTTAGTATTATTATTATTATTAATTAGTATTTGTTTATTATTTAATTAGTTAGTATTATTATTATTATATTTATTATTATTACTAGTAGTAATGATATAGTATTTATTATTAGTTATTATTGTTATAATTTATCAAATTATATTTATAGCTGTAACAAAAGCTATATAAAAATAAGTACTTTTTTACAAAATTATTATCATTTAATAATTTACATACAGAGGTTTAATCGATACACCCCCCAAATGTAGCAGGTTGTGCTATCCAAGACTTATACATATTTTGACGTGATTCAAATATATTCTCCCAGCCAGCTGCATCATTTTCTCTCATTAATTTCCATAGGTTGTTTGTGCTGGCAATTGGATACTCTCCTTGCAATTCTACCATTATAAAATGGTTACCATTCACGTGTGCAATTGTAATTATTTTCTTTTCTGGGAACTCGTGAGGGCCTCTCCAAAGCGAAAAACAAGTAGAACTGTTTCTTTTTTCTTGAGATAAAAAATGAACGACCACATTAAACTTGTCCGCAATCAAGAATCCTGCCTCTGGCATAATCATCCAGTGTTTTTCAGGTGCAAACCCCGATCCTGACCAAGCCAAGGACGTGAACACATCTTTGAATGAGCCTAAGAAAGCCTTAGTGTACTTATTTCTAAACTCGAGTAGCTCTTCCAACAGTGATCTCCGGATAAATAACCATTCATCTTCACCGTACCCGAGAGCAGAAGCTGTCGCCCGAAACCCACAATTTCCATCACCTAACACGTTATGTATGCGTGTAACATACGCATGGAAGATTTTTGGAATTAGATGAATATAGTTGTGTATCACCTGTGATGCTTGATCTTGGTTCAACCCCATGAAGTCATAGCCTGGCGCACTTGTAGAGTTGGCGAATGAACTTTGTCCGGCAATATCTTGGGTCAACCCCATGAAATCATATCCCGGTGTGTTTAAAAGGTTGGTAAAAAAACCTTGTCCGTCTGTATCTTGTGTCATGAACGGACTTGGTTCACCAGGATCGTCCTTGAATGGTTTTTTTCCGTAAATATCTTGATTTATGAACGAACTTGTTTCACCAGGCACTTAACGTCCAAGAACCATTCTTTTTTGAAAATTTCCCTACCATTTCAAACGGGCAATTTATCTTTCTAGTGCCGGTCTCTCTACTTGAATCTTTATCTGATTTATACACACCACCACGATCACACATAAGTACAACTTTAGACACGTAGCCATTTTTAGCTATCGATCTTTTAGTCACAATAGCGTAACCAAGACTACGTCCGGTGTTTCTAACCCATTCCATCAACTCTTCACGAGACTTGGACACCTAAAAGTGAACTAATATTAGTTACAAAATATTAGGTGAACAAGCTTGAGTAGTTACAAAATATATATTATCCAAACAAACTCATTTAAACTAAAACAAGACCCTTAACCTAGCTAGATTATATAACTAAGTTGAAACTTGAAACATGGGAATTAAAAACTATACCTGATCTGTTGAAAATCCAGACATCTCTTTAACTGTAGAGAGCGAAGGCTACTACCGAAGCTCCTCTTTTAAGAAGAAACTAATAAGAAGTAAGTGAAATAAGAAGTAAGTGAATAAGAAGTAAGTGAATAAGAATGCATATCAACTACACGGTTATTTGAGGCACCAATAATTGCCGTTCAAAAAAAAAAATGCACCAATAATTTGTTCCACTTTCATTTATTCTTTCAAATTCAAATGCACCAATAATTGCCGTTCAAAAAAAATAATAATAAATAAAATAAAATGCACCAATAATTTGAGGATAACATATCAACTTTACACGGTTTTTTTTTCAATTTTAATAATAATAATAATAATTAGTGGCATTTTGGTGGTGGGATAAGACTTTGGGACTAATAGGTCCTGGGTTCGATTCCCACAAGGGGGCACGATGATACTCCAGTGGTCCGTCAGTGATCCAAATTTGCCGTTCAAAAAAAAAAAAACTAATAGTAAATAATAATAATAACAAAAAGACACTAAAATATAATAAAAAGACAACAAAAAGACAAAAAAGACTAAAAACAAAAAGGAAATGATTGATGGATGGATTGATGGATGTGATGTTTTTATAGGGGGGGTGTAATTAGTAAATAAGGGGGGTGTGTATAGTATCACCCTTGGTAAAATGTTTGAAATCGGCAAAACTGAAGCTGATGGTGTTTGACTTTTCTAAGAAAGTCAAATTCTGGTTTTAAATCTGATCAAATCCGTAACTGAATCTTGTTTATCAAACGGATCACTTGAAATCAGATACACATATCGTTATTCATTAGGTCCCAAATCACCGTTCTATAACTTGGTTCAATTGTTTGACTTTGACAAAGTCAAACTTTTGCATTTGAAATCAGATACACATATCTTATTAACCCTGCTAATTAAGCTGTAACATCAACTTTAGAAACTACCAGAGAACCTAGGAGATTTAGAAAGTTTGGATACACTAGATCTAACATCAACCAAGATAAGAGATGTTCCATCCAGCATCTGTAAGCTAAAGCATCTCAAATATCTTCACCTTTCTAATTGTTCTGGACTTGAGAAATTACCAGAGAACCTAGGAGATTTAGAAAGTTTGGAAGAATTAGATCTAACGGATACTTCTATAAGTCATCTTCCCGATAGCATTTCTTTGTTGAAAGGTCTTAAAATTGTTGGATACGAAAGAAGGATTGATCCAGATGCAATTCTATTTCAAGAACAACAACATATTCTATATTCTTATGTTCCCCTTAAAGTCAAAGGGAACAAAATGCAATCTCAGCCATTGGATCAAAATAAGATTAAATCCTGGCCCTAATAATTCAGAAAAAGAAGGAGCGGTTACCTAAGATATGTTGACCTTCTTATCCGACATGTTAGGAATACTACAAGCCACGTGAAAAAACAATTACACAAAAAAATTCTACCTGGTGGTTACAACTTACAACCCACGTTCTATATTTTGAAAACCACATTAGAATAAATACAAAACTTAATCAAAACCTATAACTGTGTGAAGAACTTGCTGCCAAGAAATGCAACCTACAAAAAATAACATCAAACTATTAACAAGTATCTTGGCCGCATAAATACTTGAAGTTACTACTAATAATTTTCAAACATGTTTATTGCCAAAAAAAATCATCTTTTTTTTATATTAACAATATGTAATAAGCTTTGTTTAATAACAACCCCACATGTTAAAAAATACATTGGTATAAAAAATTTAAAGAAATAATAGATTTGTAAAGGTAGTGGTCGTGTAACATTGTTGAATGTAATTGTAACAAAAAAATATTAATAATACAACTACAAAAAATATTACTAATACTTTTTGTTATTCTTGAGAAAAAAACATAATACTATCCTTAATGGGACGTGTAAAAAATTTCACGAAAATACTATAAAAAAGCAAAATATTAAAATTATCTACATCAGAAGCAGCAGTTATTCAATTTAAAACAAAAAAAATTGCCGTAAAAGTTTGAAAATTTCGGCAGTTTTTATTGTGGGAAAAACGTGGGTTGCTGGATAACACGTGGCAGTATGTTGTTGTTTGCACATGTCATTTAAACGTGTATTTAAAGAGACAAGGGTGAAAAAAAATCATTACCTTGTCCTCTAAATATACACAAAACCGTATTTACTTCTGATGTTCAAACCTGCAAGCACAATCACAACGATGAAGATTCCGATATTTCCAATGTAAGTTTTGTTTTGAAACCTTAATAGTGTCTAATTGTTCCTTTTTAACATCCGAAGTGATAACTAACTATTTGTTTTTGCTTCTTTTGTTTTTATCTAAGATGTAAAAAGTTTTACCCTATGTTAATGTTAACGAGCAGATTACCAGAGAAGATGAAGAGATTCAAGTGGAAAACATGATTCAGAAAATGAAGGTTTATTACTTTTACTTTTTATTTTCTAATTTCAGGTACAAATATTAATTAAGTTGTATGATAAGTTGTATGAAGAGGCTACAGCACTGTGATTATGTTAATCCTAACCATTCTTCATCGGTAAGTATTTATGTTTTCGTGTTTAAGTTGTTTGCTTGTATATTTAGTACAGACATATAAGACTTTATGGATGTGGTAAACACAGCAATACAAAAACTCAAAAGGAAACTTAGATACTTAACATGTTAACCATATAATATAGTAGACAATTAAAGAAATTAAAAAGAACCACTTTGTGTAGAAATCTTATATTTCTAAATTACAAAACACAAACTTATATACATGCTTTCGTAATCTAATAATATATGAAACAAGTATATGTATGAGAAATAACTTTATAACAAAACAAATTTTAAAAAGCTAAAAAAATAAATTAACCCTATTTATTAAAGATGAATAGCTTTATTTTTTGAGATGTATAATATCATACGTCAAAATGAACACACATGTAGAATAATTAAAATATAGATAAAATGAAAACTTAAAACACGTACTCTGATATAAGGTCCACTGAAGTTGCACTAGCACACTCCCTTTACAAGCCTAACTCCAGTCCATCACATATTATCTAGCCCACTAGCCTAATCCCTTATCAATATCACAAGTCCATTTGTTTAGCCCACTAAAGATAAGTTTGCACACCTGCACAAAAAAAAATCCAACATAAAAAATTGAATAATGTAAAATAAAGCAAAACTGAGCTTAAGTAACTAAAACCCCATTGTGACCAACTCTTATCTGTTATGGTAACACCAGGCTTCCCGCACATCTGATTACATTGCACAAACATTTTGTTTCATTAGATGTCTGGAAAAATCACTCATGTATAATATACTTGTGCCATGTTTCTATGATAAATGTAAAACAATAATGAGAACATGGTTACCTCGTAAACAAGTTATGCCATTGTTTGATCCAATAGGTACCTCAAACATACTTTTAACTTGGCAAAAAAAATCAATTGAAATGAACAAAAAAAGTTGTACAACTAATTGTACCCATAAAACTATAAAATTTAGTATAGCTTAGCTTTCTAAATTAAAACACATACCAAACGCAGTTTTCCAACCTGATTATGAGTTACAACGTATTTTGGTTACAAAGACAATGTTTTTTTTTGTCAATTATCACGAAGTCATAAATCATTTTTTTCTCTCAAATTAATAACAATATGTTGTAGTTCCAACTATCTGTTGGCCAAAGAAAGAAGCTAGAAAGCAATTTAGAGATGATAACCCTACGTGAGACAACCAACGAGATACTACCGCATGACAAAGAATGATCATACAACAAAGAATACTCACCTATACAAATGTGAAACCCCTAAATTATAACAACATTGGAGAAAAGAAGTCACATCATGACATAAATAAGTTACTCAAACAAAATCAGAACAAGTGAATGCTAATTAGCCCTATTATATATCAAAAAAGAAAAAAAAATGATGCGAAAACGAAAAAACAACAAACTTTACCAAATATACGGCTACGAGATGATGATTGACACTAGAAAACCGCTGAAAATGTAGATAGCTTGTGATATCTAACGCTGTAAAGCAAGCTTGAGGTTACCGTCTAAGCAAAATGAGCTACAAACGAGATCAAATGGAGCGGCTGCGAAAGGTACCCAAACAAACGAGGATCTAGGGTTTTTAAAAGCCCATTTATACCAATCCAATCGGGTGGTTGAAATAACCCAAAGTCCCAAATTGTAAGCATGGGCCCTATCATAAAGTGGGCAACCCACTATCCAGTAAAACATACATACCATATATGAACACATAAAATTTAAAAGCGCTATTCATATCTGTACATAAAATAAAAAACTAACCCAATAATGTTATCTATTTATATTTATAAATAAATAGTATATTAGGAAAGGAAAAAAAACCTCTTGGTTTTACGTTATTTGAGTTGCTAAAAATTTTTTTGCTATGTGTTTTTTTTTTTTGCCATAATATATATCCAAATATGAACGTTTTTATATTATTATACTATTAACATGCCCGTCCACCGGACGGGTATAGAACTAGTTACATTTGCTCCCAAAAGGAGAAGGGCCAATACTGAAGCAACAACAAGCGATGCAGGTTTTTGTTGAAATATATAATGTTATAAACTCACTGAATAGCATATATTCTAGTGAGAGAGGTATTTGAAATATATTTATGGTTTTGTAGGTGGCAAGGTTAAAGAACGAAAGATGGAGGATCACTAATGAAACTTTGTGAAAGACTAGAGCGGTGAACAAGTGGAAGCTGGAGGGGCATATTGACACTAGTCTCAAATCCGTGTTCAAAACATATAACAATCATTCTACTGTTGACATTTGTAGAGTTTACGAATTATCTGTGATGAATTGGAACAAATTGTTTGGTTGTGAATCATTATATTATAGTTGCTTTATTTGGTTGTTTGAATTGATACCTGTTGGTGATGTCGGGGCGGATTCAAATAAGGAAAAGGCAAGATGGGTCTGAATTGATGTTTCATGTTTGTGTTCGTTTTGATATCCTCTGTTCTACCAAGTGATCAACACACAAAGAATCTATGGTATCGGTTCTTAACTAAAGGATGATTTGCAACCGGTTTTGGAAATGATTTGAATGATGAATTAAACAAAGAATCATTTTATAATGAGACATGAATCATGAAAACAAGGGGTCAGCAATTCAATACTTAGTAAGGGGTTTTTTATAATGAGACATGAATCATGAAAACAAGGGGTCAGCAATTCAATACTTAATAAGGGGTTTTTTATGAAAATATTTATTTATCATTTCTTTCAACCAAGTTTCTATGGGTATAACTATGGGCCGAGTAAGATGGTTGTTATGCAGAGGTGGGCCTGCTTTGGGCAATAAACAAAGTAGACATCTTTTATTTTGGGATTATTGTCTTCTAACATGGGCCGATTTTTGTAAGGGTTGGGTCGGGTGATACTTAGAATATCAATATGGTACGCCAGCGGCTAGGCACTAGAGGTGCACAAAATAACCGGTTAATTAACCGTAACCGGTTATTAACCGAAACCGTAACCGGTTAATAACCGATTTAAGAATAACCGGTTAGTGGTTATTTTTAACCGTAGGTTAGTAACCGGTTATAAGTGTTTAGTATAATAACCGGTTTTTTTAAACCGGTTTTTTAACCGATAGACTGGTTAACAGAAAAAATAACCGAAAAATTCAAAAAAAAGGCAAAAAAACCGGTTAATAACCGAAAATAACCGGTTAATTAACCGAACCGGTTAAAGTAATTAACCGGACCAGTTAAAAAAATAACCGGTTAAAGTAATAACCGGTTAAAGCATTAACCGGTTAAAGCATTAACCGGTTAAAGCCAAAAAGTCAAATTAACCGGTATAACTGGTTAACCGAACCGGTTATTAAAATTAACCGGTTTGTGCACCTCTACTAGGCACACTAGGCAAGTGGATTGGGCTTGTAGCGATATATCACTATCATCCAACGGGCCGATTGCATCTTTTAAAGATGGACTATAGTGTGTTTTTTAGAATTTGTAAATTGTAATTGTGTTAAATTGTTTTTTTTAGGTTTATTGCAAAAAATGTGACTGGGCTTAGTTGTGTGGGCCGGGGTTATAGCAATTTTTCGGGGTCCACGTATACCAGGGTTTTTTTTTACTCGGGGACATGTCCAAGCAAGTTTCAAATCCTTTTTCTCCTTGTAATTTTTTTTGTCAGTTTAAACAAAAAAATTGGGATTGTCTTCTTTACCCAAAAAAAATCCGGTTGAGTTAATGTAACACCCTAACACGACTGACATGTCATTAGGCTAGGTGTTGTGGAGTAGCGCACACATCAGCCTTTAACGCTTTGTAACACCAAAATGGGGGTGCCAAAGGGGGTTGTTAACCCCTTTGCGACGCAAGTGAGAAAAGAGTGTGCCTCCTTTTTCACATCAGCAAATCACCATTTTTTTTCTTTTGTTTTATTATTAGTTAGACCGCAACGTGCTAGTTAAAAGATGAGTTAGTTAAAATCTATTGCCTACGTAGCAATGACATGACGGGGTTATTACACTTTTTAGTTAAACCATAGCGCACAACGTAACCGAAGTTGGAATCAAAACTCAAAAGCGACCATCAACAGTTTTAAGATAAAATCTAAACTCCATAAAATGAAATCCAAGTATTTTATGGACATTATCTTTTGATTGTAGTTTACAAGATGTAGTGGGAGTTTAGTTTAAAGCTCCAAGTATTTCTATTCGATGTAAAGGCCATATAAGTCAACATCAACATTTATAAAGACTGAATTAGTCCAAGTCAACTCAGGAAGGTGCAAGGAAATTTCAACATAAATTTATGTGGACACCAAAAGTATTGAGTGGTCTTTTTGTACTTTGGTGGTTGCTTTCGAATATATTATCATGCAACCAATTTATTTATTAACGTAGTTAATAATAATTGTTATTTAACTTTTTTTTTCTTTCACATGAATTTACTATTCCATCCTATTACAAAATTCTGTTATCAAATGGAGAAAACCATAACCATATATACCAAAGTATAGTATATAGAAAATTACAACATTTTCTTGGTACCTTTATATGATAATTTTTTTTATCCCTTTTAATATTTTACGTCTATAGCAACAAATTATTATTTTATTCAACGTATACAATTGGATGAAATAGGCGGTGGTGGCCATCTATTGGCTCACATGGGCGGCAAATTGAATAGTGTCAGGCAGCTGCCTGGCACTCTCATATTGGCCCAATAAATTTACGATTTTATCCCCTTTAAATTTACGCTTTTGCCATAAGTTGAAAATTATGATTTTACTCCCCACTTAAAAATAAATTTACGCTTTTGCTCCCAGCTAAAAATATCAATTATGCCTGCGGTTCAAATTTACCATTTTGCCCCGTTTAAATTTACATTTTTGCCATTAGTTTTTTCCCCTTAAAATTACGATTTTGCCATGAGTTCAAAATTATGTTTTTACCCCCCACATAAAAATAAATTTACGCTTTTACTCCCAGCTAAAAATTTCAAATTTGCCATCGGTTCAAATTTACGATTTTGCCCCGTTTAAATTTATAGTTTTGCCATTAGATTTTTTTTTTCTCACAACCAAGTTACGATTTTGCCCTCAACTTAAATTTACATTTTCTCCATCGTTTTTGTTTGTTTTCCTGGTTAAATTACAATTTTGCCCCCGGTGATAATTACAGTCATGCCGGCAGCTGCCTGCGACTCCCTCATTGGTCCATTTAATTTACGATTTTTTCCCAGAATGGAAAATATGATTTCGCTCTCAGTTCAAAATTACGTTTTTCCGATTGTTTTACTTTTTTTAGACAAACTATAAATTTTTTTAATTGGTTGACTCCGTTTAATTTTTTCCGGTGTCAAGGAGCTGCCTAACACTCGCTCATTAGTTTTTTTCCTAGCAAAATTATCGTAGTGTTTTTTTTAATTGATTGAGAATTATTCGGCCATCGCCCTGCAACGCGGGCGAGGCAACTACTAGTACACAACATAAGGAAATTTAACGTAACTACTCGATGTTCACGTATCGTTATAGATATCATGAAATATACACACATAACCAATATTTAATAAATCTAGCACATACACAAAAATAAAGTAGATACATAAAAAATACATGTTTGATAAGAAAAATTTATGTTATATAAAAATTGTGTATTATGTTAATTATCATTTTGTGTTTTATATTCGTAGTTGTATGATGGTGTGCTTAAAATTTTTATGAACGGTTAGGGTTCTAATAGAGTGTTTTAGTAATATTCGCTCTTTATTTGTTGGTTTTGAGTGTGTTTTATGATTGACATTACGATGTTTTATGACTTTTTACACTTTTTAGGAGATTTAGGTATATAGGCTGTAGCCGAACTACACCCTTTCATGTAAATGTAGATTTATACATATACATACCACACCAAATTAAAAACATCTATTAAATTTTTATTGATCCTGGACATAGCCTTTTAAGGTCATAAAGAAGACACGTCGGAAGTTGGTGGACATGATTTCCTGGTAAAGTGGTAGGAAAGAGAGGAGCAATGATGGTTTGATCAAAACTTCTAGAGTAAACTCTCATTTTGGTCTCTAAGTTTGATCACTTTTCTCACTTTAGTCTAAAACTTAAACTTTTTGAATCTTGGTCCTGTGGTTTCACTTTTATTGTCATTTTGGTTCAAAAGTGAAATCAACTAATATTTGTCTAATAAATCCTGTTATTTTGTCATTTTTTTCAGGGGCAAAATGGTTAAAATAATTTTATTATAACACATTATTAATTAAATTAATAAAATTAAATAATCGTTTGACCTCATAAAAGTACAGATATTATCATCTTTCCCAAAATTCATCTTCTCCAAACCCTCCCAAACTCTCTGGTCTACAATCATCTTCTTCAACGATCATCTTCTCCAATGGACGATTACGAGGATTTTAGCTGCTCTGTTCAAAAAGAAGGCTCCACTTTTGATCCTGATGTAAAATATGGTACGTATTTCTGATTGATAACTTGGAAGTTTGTTGCCATTTTTTCAAAAATCGTTAAGACAATGTTGAATGAACCTTTTTTTTTCCTTCTTATTCTACAGCTAATCGGCCTGAATTATTCACCCTGAAAGTTCACCATGGTGGTGATTTCACTGATGAAATTGAGTTTGAATACGGCGGGGGTCAGGTAGACTTTGTACACTTCTTATTTTTAGGAGCATTTGTATTTGATCCTAAACCTTATAAACAATTAAAAAATTTACTAATAGCCCGTTATTCACATTTTTTAACTCAATACGAAAATATGTATAAATATTTTTGACAATAAACTTGGTAGAGGTAGTGGATTTTTAGGCATAATAAAAGACAGGGGCGGACTTATATAATTTTAAAATTTTCGAACAAAAAATCAGAAATATTACACTTCTTACCGAAACATGGGGGGGGGGGGGGGTTGCACCCCCGTCCCTTAAAAGCTACGCCACTACGTGAACCGGTACCGTACCGGTGCCGATATCGAATTTGCCGTATTGATTTATTTTTGGTACCAATTTTTAGCGTTTTCGGTACCACTATTTTACCGAATTTTGCCTTCAAATACGGGTACCCATATTTGACGAATTTCGACACCGATACCGAGTTCATTCCTGGTTATACCGTGTTTTTGAATTAAAATGTATAAATATAAATGCCAACTTATCCTCATAGCCTATTTTAAGGTCATAAAGAAGACACGTGGGAAGTTGGTGGGCATAATTTCCTGGTAAGTGCTAAGAAACGAAGGTTGGATCAAAACTCATCAGCCTTATTTAACTTTAAGCTCAACATACTTGAAATTCACAAACAAAAGTCTTTGGTCTAAGTATCTGGGTGCTGATTTGAGCAACTATTTTAAGGTTAGTTTATTTTTTTATCTTTAAATTATTCAAGCAGTGGTGGTTTATGTGTATTTTAAGCATCGATCGTCAGACTTTGGATGATGATGGTTCAAACGTCACCAGTTTGTTTTTATTATTTAGTTCGTATCTTTATTTTAGTGTTAAATCGCTATAATGGAAGTTGATCGGGGTTGATTAAGGGGTAAAGAAGAAGATGTTATACCAGAATTTGTTAAATTGTCAACTTTAGTTCCAATTTTTGATAAATAGTCATAAGATGCATTGTTTGTCTAAGATTTGAAATCAAAGCCCCATAGGTTTGAAGTTTATTACTATATTTTGACTTGTCTAAGAAAGTCAAATCTTTGTTTTAAATCTGATCAAACCCTTGATTGAATATTATATTTGTTGGGTTCAGAGCGGTCTTCGAGAACTCTTAAAATAATGTTGGCCTCGGGCGAAATAAAAAATTGGGCCCAAAATTATAGTAAAAGAAAATGAATTAAAAAAATAAGACATTGGTGGTGAAGCTAAGACTTGAACTTGAGACCTCAAATTATCTTGAGATGGTTTTTTTCTAGTCCAACACTAAGACTTTTATGTATAATAAATGAATGCATATATTAAATATATCATTTACTATATATGTATAACATTCTTGCAGAATTAATAAAGGATTAATAAAGGATAAACGTTCGGTTAATTTAGAACAAACTGTACACAGGCACTGGCTTAATCATATCCCTATAGTTTTGTGATTAACCAATATAACAATAAAATTTAGGAAAAAACTTTTGTTCATAAAAAATGTGTAACCAGATTTTAAAATCTTCCCGACAACTATATTTGACCTTATGAAATGTGAATTTTGACCTTAAGTTTCAACCTCAAAGCACACCCAATAGTTTAACATTGATTTTGATCTAGAAAATTCAATTATTTTAATTGTATAATACACATTTTAGATGATTTTGATCTACCAGTTTTTAAACCCAACAGTGGTTTCAAACACTGTTTTAACCCAAAAGTGGTTTCAAAACACTGTTTTAACCCAAAACATCAATTCCATGTAGACATCGAACATTCTATTACAATAATCAATATTTTCTAATTTTAAAAGTTTTAAGTTTAACTATAATATATAAGTGTATTTTTCTTTAAGTCATTTACGCTTTATTTGGCCATGAGTTAAAAGGTTTAGTGACTTTGCGAGAAAAAACAGAAAGTGTAGTGTTTTTTATATGCAAAAAATGTGTAGTGACTTTTGTGAGAAATAACAAAGAGTAAAATGCAAATTTCCTCCGTGAGGTTTGACCAATTTTGCGACTTACGTCCAAAGGTTTGTTTTTTCGCATCTAGATCCAAAAGGTTTGAAATCTTGCCATTTTCATCCAGCTCGTTAACTCCATGGTTTTAAAAAACGGTTGAGGCGTGCGCCTCGAGGCGCGCCTGAAGGCGAAACGGCCAAAAAACGATTCTGAGGCGCGCCTCAGGGTGTTTATACTGTATGTGCGCTTCAGGGGGCTGAGGCGCTAAAAAGGCTGCGCCTCAAGGGTTTTTTATATTTGTTTTTGATGTTTTTTAGTTTTTGTGTCAATTTCAAGCAATTTAGGTCTTTTTTATGTGTGTTTTTGATTATTTTGATTATGTGTGTGCTGCGTGTGAGAGAGGGTCAGGGACAGTGCATATGAAGTTAACAACCCAAGTTTTCATCACAAATATTCATTTAGAAATAGATTAACTGTCATTAGGTAATAGAAGCTTAGGACTTTCAAACCAACAGAGTTTCCACAACACGCGTTATTACTGTTATAAGCGGTTCTCAGATCACGAATATAATGCACAAGTAGAGGAGACATAAACCCGAGCACCGTTATCTTAGTCTAGTCGGCAGTCCAGCTCTGCTCAACAACTTCTCTCACTTTTCTGTTATGCTCGCACTTATTCTCACTAAATAACCGTGCTGCTTCTGAGTACACTGGCGAGTTTGGGTTTGGATCACAAAATCATTAGAAGTTTAGAAAATAATCAACGCCAAGCACTGTTGATCAAGTTTTAATTATTTAAAGAAAACAAATTAACAGCTAATATCACACCTGAATTGAGGTCAGAATAGCAGCAACATCATAAATTGGACTCCATTGATTTTGAAGGATGTCCAAGCATATGCTTCCATCTGCATAAACTGGCATACGACAAAAATTGCATGAAAAATTAAACCTTAAAAACAGTAGAATCATGATATATCAAAATCTCAAAGACAAACACAAGCCTCTGAGTTGTCACAGTCTCCATCTCGAATAATAGAATACCGAAGAATTTACTTAAGCTGATGATGATGATCACTTACTGTTTGGATGGAACATTCAAGAAATGAAACGCACTGTTGGTGGCTTATTTGGATAATCTTCTGAAAACTGAAGAGTCAGCTTGAATGTACCTAAGATTGACATGTATTCATTGTCACAAATACAATACTGCAGCATATCAATGTAATAAAATTACACAGAAATTCTTAAAGCCTAAACTGTCAGCTAAATAACAGAAAAACGCCAACGAACTCCAGAAAACATCTCACAAGTAATCAAAAGCACTGTTAACAGTTAACACTAAGAGTAAGTCAATCACATTCAGGAAAGAAATGCATGTTAAATAATAATAAGTTAGTATGTATGGAGAGCTCCCTAAAGTAAAAAATGAAAAATAGTAACAATAAAGTACTAAACTATAAATTGTTTTTCACTTGAAGCCTACATGTATGGAGAGCTCACTTAATTTTATACCAATTCCAATCACAAGCCCTCCATTTATGAGAAAACTATTACAAAGAGCTTTTCGGTCTGCGTATTATTAAAAGTATAACCATGTATTCGCTTCTTTTCTCCAGTCATCCCGTTCACACTCTATAACTTATATGACTCCACCTTATCAGTGGGTCAACCCATCTGGGTTCAACAGGTCTCAGTTCAGTTACCTTAAACCAGTCAATAAAGAGCAAAAGTTTAGGGCTGCGTTAGTGGGGGGCTGAATGTTAGGGGAGTCAAAGTCAAGAGGAAAGTCAAAGGTTGAAATTAGGGGCTGAAGTTTAGGAGCTAACTCTGTTATCAGCAATACATATTAGGAGGTGCAGACTACATACTTTTTTAATTACATTATGATTTCAAGTACTTAGGAACATTGACTACGGTAGCAAACATGAACATCAGTAGCAACTAAAGCATTAGTAGCGAAAGAGAAGCAATAATAACTAATTAACTACTGCTGTGTTATCTATTACTGAGGTATCTGCCACCAATCAACTGACTCTTTTTTGAACACTTTGTTCAGAATTCGGTACACAATTTCATATTAGATTTTACACTCGTTCTCGATCT
This sequence comes from Helianthus tuberosus, assembly GCA_030545235.1. Classification (NCBI taxonomy): domain Eukaryota; kingdom Viridiplantae; phylum Streptophyta; class Magnoliopsida; order Asterales; family Asteraceae; genus Helianthus; species Helianthus tuberosus. The sequence goes on from CM060369.1 coordinate 199,576,304, forward strand.
CTCTAACAATTATGCGAATTAATATTCTGATTCAATTTGTTGCTAATCCCCTCATCTTGGCTGCAGCAACAAAACAACCCACTCTGCTCACTGCACATTTCCACCACCATTCCCCACCGCGTCTAAGCCCTCCGCCACCACTTCCGGCCGCCGTAGCTCGTGCCTTCAACACCTCATTTACAACGTCATCTATCTAGGTTATAATAAATGGTTAATCTTAATTGGACTTGCCTATTTACTTTTTTAAATATTTATTATGCTTAAACATATGCTAAATCCAAAACCCTACATTATTCAATTGGATGAATTAGCAACATTTGTAGATCCACTTTAATATTCTCTCACATTTCAGCAGACGAGCAATTGCAGAAGCTATGGAGCTAATGGTGGTCACTTTGATTATTGGGTTCTTGTTGAGTTTGTTGGTTTTAGTCCCAAGATTTATTAAATCTGGTAAACCAACCTCTTCATTGGTTTTAACGTTTTCTTCTTATATAGATAGTTTTTGCAGTTATATTCTCTGGTATGGTTTCTTTTTAACTTTTGATCTGCAATGCAGATCAAACCAAGAAGGTGCATTCAGATGCTAACAGTAAGGTACTTGATTCCGGTTTCATAACTATTTGCGTGGTTTGTTTGATTCTTTGTTTCCAAACCTAAATCATAACCATCACAAAACCAAAATAAATCAAACAACCACACCAATACATCACACTAACTTAATTCCACTACAATCAACCTGATCACATAACACATATTACATTAAAGTGTTAAACCTAACCTTAGTCTGCTTAATCTTAACCAGAAGCTCCTTCTGAACAGAAAACGCCTCATTAAGCACATCAGTAACCTCCTTAACTTGTCCTCCAATCTTCTCCGCGGCAGTCAACACCTTGTCGACGAATTCTGTCAAAAGATCTTCAAATGCGATGATCGATGGATCCGTGGAAGCGGCAACCGCATCAACGTCGATAGATCGGGATTGTGAAGGAAGAGAGAGTGATTCCAGCCGTCTACGGCGGATTCCAGCCGTCTACGGCGGATTCCAGCCGCTGTATCAACTTCTCGTCCATCGGTTTCTCTCTCTAGAAGTTTCTCGCTCTAGAAGTTGAGCACATAAAGCAGATCTGGAATGACTGGTTTTGAGAATTTGAGTCGTGGTGAGTTGCGACCAGAAACCCTTTGAGAGAGAGGGAGAATGAAGAAATAGAAAAATGAGTTTGAAATTTGAAATTAGATTTGGGGTTTGGTTTGCCCGCCCATGAAGATGAATCTTCCTGTATAATTAAAAAAAAAAAACAGGAAATGACACCTAGGATTTGGATTAGGGAGAGATTGACACATAAGAGAGAGATAAGGGAGGGGGCATGTGGTGTTGACACATAGGATGATAAGGTTTTGGTTTATTGTGTTACATATATATACTAGGTTATCACCCGGGTGCTACCCGGGTTGGAGAAAACTATTAAGATAAATATCAATTGTATAAATAAAATAAAATACAAAGTCTCATGTTACACAAATTAGTGATACAGTGGATACACAATTTAAAGATAGTCTAGTCCATTTGAAGATGCATATCCTTCGAGTTACCAAAACCTTTCCCTTAGTAAATTGAGTTCCCTCTACAAAAAAAAAAAATAAAGAACCAAATTATAAGTGTTTAAATATATAATATAAACTTTAGTGTCGATACTATATAATATAAACTTTGGTGTCGATACTATACATCTTATTTCTAATTTGTGAGGACACTTACTCATAATCCTATATAAATTATGAGATAGGATTATTGGTTTACTGTTTGAGGATATAATCTTTGATTCTAAAATAAATAACATCTGGCTATTAAAACAACTGGTATAATTACTTAACATACCAACTTCAACATAATTTTGTAGTCAATATAAGACACAATAAAGTAGTCAATACAATTTATAAAAAATTATTTCAAACCAAAATAACTTAAAGGAAAACTTCAAATACATCAAACTGAAAGTGAAATTACATCATAAGTTACCAAATATCTCCTTGTAAACTACGATAGATGTCTGCATTGTCGGTTTATCATCAGCAATACCTATCAGCAAATAAACATTCAATAACCCATTACAAAATTCGCCAATTCTGGTCTTTCTATAAAGTAGTTTTATAACATTTCTAACCACTACATACATATACGTCGGTGAATAGTAGGTTTATAACATTTCTATTCATCAAATTAAAAGATAAAAATAAATAAAATAGTAGGTTTATAACATTCCGTCCAAATGTTTGTTTTTTCACATCTGGATCCAGAAGGGTTGAAATCTTGCCATTTTCATCCGGCTCATTAACGCCGTCCATTTTCTCCGCTAAGCCATGGGTATTTTCGTCTTTTTAATTAAGTAAAGGTATTTTAACTACTTGTACCTAAAGTGAAAAAGACCGAATTGCCCTTTAAGCTAATAAAAAAAGGAACGAAGTACCCCTGACTTAACGGAGACCTTTTGGATCCAAATGCAGAAAAATAAACCTTTGAACGAAGTACCCCTGCTATTTCTATGGGCATATATTGCAAGTAATATAAGCTACTATGACGGAAGTAAATACTTACATTATGTGAAGGATGACCGATGGTTATAGATTCTTTTAAAGCCAATGCACGAGCAGCCATCGGGCGTTGGCGAGTTTTCTTGTGTCCCGATTGATGATGAAGCGAGATGAGCCTAGGTGGGTGCGCCTTCTTTTGTGTCGAAACGACAGCTTATGTCATGACATTACAAAAGTTAAGGCTGAAAAAGCGTTTCTATAGATGTAGCTCACAATTTAAACGTCGTAACATACACAGGAATTACAATTTAAATATTAGTATAGGATGAAAGCAATATACAACTTTAGGATTGCTCCTTCACATTCTCAGCGACCTAGGCACAGGGTTCCCCCTTTTCATTAAAAGCTCAACTGTTTCTCATTATCCAAAGACACCATAGCGCTGCAATTTAATTATGGTTGCTGATACTGTAACATCACTGCAATATAATTAATAGAGTTGAAGTGTGCTTCGTCTTAATTTTCTCCAGCTCATTGTGCTTTTTCCTGTTACAAAAAGCAACAAAAGCAATACGACTCATTTAGAGATATATCACAACTTAAAAGCACCAAAAAAGAACACATAATTGCTTGCTAGTACATGATGATCATTGGGCAAATAATCAAACAGATATCAAAGAATAGTCAAATTCCCATTTTATATATTAAATAAAATTTCTATCTTCTTACCAACCAAAAAGAACACATAATTGCTTGCTAGTACAGTTTCTGAACACTTTTCTTGAAAAAGGCTAATTTTAATTAGATAAATATACCAAGATAGCAACATGTTTATAGTTATCACTCTTTATCTTACTTTATCATGAGATTGAAGTTCAAATGTAGGACCAAAATAACGCTCTCGAAGATCTTCATAAACCTGCATATTGACTACATGTATAAACTCGTGTCTTTTGACAAAGCAAAAAGATCCAACAAAATAACGCTCCCGAAGAAACTCATAGGGCCCCACCAATACCCTAACCTGGGACCATGTAAAATGCAGTTTGAGCCCCTTGAAGGTTTTTATTTTCTATTTATTATGTTGCATACTTGCATTGGGGTCCTTCTATAAAAAAAAAAAAAAGAAAGATTCAGAACTGTAGCAATATTTGATTCAGATGATGAAATCAAGTCAGAAAATGATCCAAAATCTAGATCTATTTCATCATCTTCACTAATTTCATTTACAAATGCATATCTCAATCAGTACATATGTTAATAATTATAACCTGAGCAGACTTATACGCAGTGAGAGTACTCTCAGCAGAGTCGACGTTTTCCGTTAGTTGTAGCGGAGTTCACGCTTGGTGAGAGAAAGCATACGCCATGGCCCGTTCACGCTTGTTGGCGGCTTCCTCTCTCTGGTGTATCTTGCACACGATGACATCCATTGACTCGGTACCACCGCACCATTCAGCCTATACAAAATTATCATAATAGATTCAGGGCTCGACATAAAAATTCAAACATATCTACAACATAAGGGACCCATTTCGCAATATTTCTAGTCTAATGGGCTATACCCTAACTCATAGGGAAGGCGTGCACTAAATGCATTTAGGTTGGGCCACAGGAAGCATGGAAATTACCTTGAAGCAAGGGTAGTTGAAATTGGTATATCCAATGATTCACCATTGCTTTCTTTGGTTGTACCTTTTTTTCCAGATGTAAGATCCTTCTGAGTAGCAGCCATATCACCAAGGTTGAAGGGTTGGACCGATTCAAGAAAGCTTTAGTTTATCTGAAATAGAATAAATAGATCTCAACCCTTTTGTTCAAGCTCTCAACCTCTTAATCAATAGCAGCCATTCGTTTAGTGACCGCACCCTGCTGCGAAAGCTTGTGTGATCCGATAGCCATAGTGACCGAAAGAACCGTAGGCATAGCAATCGGAATTCCACCAATAAGCAACACCAAAAGATTGTCAATCCCGGATCTGTACTCTCTATGTTGGATCGGGAACATAACGATAATCTCAACAGCCATTCCAACAGCAATGGAGCAGATACAGAAGTTTCCGATTGCGGTTAGAACTTTTTGGAAGTGCCCCACTTGGTTTGTGCTGTCCACAAGATGTGCAGCCTTTCCAAAAAAAGGTGTGGACACCAGTAGTGATGACAACGGCTTCAAGTTCACCTTGCTTGCAAGTTGAACCGGAGAACACTTCACCGAATGCGTTCTTGGTGACCGGTAGAGATTCTCCCGTAAGCACAGATTGGTCGAACTTTAAGGGATCAGCTTCAAGAAGACGCGCATCAGCAGGAACGATATCACCAAGTGTGATACTGATGATATCTCCGAGAACAAGTATAGCAGCTTCTTGTTCACTCCATCCGCCATCCCTCAAAACCTGAATACAATCATACAAATTATGAGTTAACATTGGCGACTCTGCATATCGACATTTTCAAATTGAATGAGTGAAGTTACCTTTTGTCAGCAAGATGAGCAGTACTAACCCATTGCTCTTTGTAAACAACAACCCTCAAGATCTGGATATCTGAACCCCATCACTGAACTCTATGGTATGAACGATGCGCAGTCTCTTGTGGCAACCTTTAACCGAACACTAACCCATGAAACAGTGAGACAAAGAAGTGCCTTAGACAATCAATTTAAAAAGAAAATGTTACTTTATGTCAAATTGTGAATCTGCCAAACACCATATATAATATATATACAATCCAGTTTTCAGTTTGGTTTTGTTTGTAAACTTTTAATTCGAAAATCAAACCAAAAACAAATGATGAAATTCGGTTTCGGATCCAAACCATATTGAGAGCCCTAAACCGAATACAATTTAAATCCAGATACAATAAAGAAGTAAAACAACAAAGGACCTTCAGACTCACTTCGGTTTCGGATCCCAACCATATTAAGGGCCTTCAGACTCGCTGCGGTCTCCTTAATTGACTTGCGGACCAAATCCTTCAGTATACCGTGAACCTGAAACCAATAAAGAAGTAAAACAACAAAGATTTCAAGTTCTATGATTGTTCTGCTAATGAGAGACTGGAGGGCCGAAAACATAAATTTATATTTTACGCAGAAAACATGTATCTTAAGAAAATCACACAGGAATAAGAGTTTGAACCATAAACCCTAGAACTAACATAACTAAAAGAAATCCCAGATCAATATATCACAATTAAATAATACCCAAATTGATTAGTGCATGATTAAAAAAACCCAAATTGATTTACAAATAATTGAGCAAAACCCAATTTGATTAGTGAATAATTAAGAAAACCCTAAATGAATTGTTTGTAAATAATTAAGCAAAATCCAGATCATAAACCCTAAAAACCACAAATTGAGCAAAAACCCATATTGATTAGGGAATAATTAAGCAAAAACAAAATCATAAACCCTAGAACTGACAAACTAAAAAAAAATCCCAAATCAATATAATGCACAATTAAACAATACCCAAATTGATTAGTGAATAATTAAGCAAAACCCAAACTAAATTAAGAATAATTAAGCAAAAAAAAAAGATCATAAAACCTAAAAAAGCCATAAATTTCTTACAAGAAACAAAGATTTCCAGAACTCAAGATCAGTATCACGAATCTCGATTTCATGGCAGCAGTCAACACCTTGCCGACGAATTCCGTCAAAAGATCTTCAAATGCGATGATTGATGGATCCGTGGAATCGGCAACCGCATCAACGTCGATAGATCGGGATTGTGAAGGAAGAGATAGTGATTCCAGCCGTGCTACGGCGGATTCCAGCGGCTGTATTAACTTCTCGTCCATCGGTTTCTCTCTCTTGAAGTTTCTCGCTCTAGAAGTTGAGCACATAGAGATTCGGAATGACTGGTTTTGAGAATTTGAGTCTGTGTAGTGCATTTTTGTCTTTTGGTGAGTTAAATTTGAAATTTGAAATGAGATTTGGGATTTGGTTTACCCGCCCATGAAGCTGAATCTTCTTATATAATAAAAAAAAGAAAAAAACCAAGAAATGACACCTAGGATTAGGATATGTGAGAGCTTGACACCTAGGAGAGAGATGAGAGGAGGGGCTTGTGGTGTTGACAAGTAAGCTCAAAAACCTTTGATTTATTATAAGAGAGATAGGGTAAGGTTCATGCGAGAACCACCTTTATTGCGAGAACCGCGAGAACCAATGTGAACACAACCTAAAATAGCTAAAAAAACCTAACCCCCCCCCCCCCCCCCAAGAAAAAAAAAACCTAAACCCCACCCCCCCCCCCCCCCCCCACCCAAGCTAAAATGCTAAAAACTAAACCCCCCAAAAACCTAAAAAAATAAAAAAAAAATTCTAAATTTTTTATGTTAAAATCGCTACTTTTAGTAGCAAAAAAAAAAAAAAAAATTTAAAAAAAAATTAAAACATTTTTTTTTTTGCTACTAAAAGTAGCGATTTTTTATAAAAAATATTAAAAAAAAATTGTGTGCTTTTTAGCTATTTTTAGGCATTTTTGGTTGTGTTCACATTGGTTCTCGCGGTTCTCGCAATAAGGGGTGGTTCCTAACTGATCTTTGTCCTATATATATATATATATAGGGAGAAGATCATGCGAGAACCACCTCTTATTGCGAGAACCAATGTGAACACACCAAAAATGTCTAAAAATAGCTAAAAATCACACAAAAAATTTTTTTTTGATTTTTTTAATATTTTTTAGGTTAAAATCGCTACTTTTCGCACCCACGAAAAAAAAAAAAAAATTTTTTTTTTTTGGCTTCTAAAAGTAGCGATTTTAACTTAAAAAATAGTAAAAAAATCAAAAAAAAATTTTTGGATTTTTTTTTTATTTTTTTAGATTTTTTTAGGTTTTTGGGGGGTTTAGTTTTTAGCATTTTAGCTTGGGGGGTGGGGGGGTGGGGGGGGGTTTAGGTTTTTGGGGGGTGGGGTTAGGTTTTTTTAGGTTTTTTTTAGCTTGGGGGGGGGGGGGGGGGTTAGGTTTTTTTTGGGGGGGGGGGGGGGGGTGGGGGGTTTAGGTTTTTGGGTGGGGGGGGGGGGGGGTGGGGGTTAGGTTTTTTTAGGGTTTTTTTAGGTTTTTTAGCTATTTTAGGTTGTGTTCACATTGGTTCTCAAGGTTCTCACAATAAGGGTGGTTCTCGCATGAGCCCCTCCCATATATATATATATATATAAAAGCTTATAAAAACTTTTCGGGCCATTTGAAAATTTGGGCCTCGAACAACGGCACGGGTTGGCCGGCCCAAGAGCCGGCCCTGGTTGGGTTAATCGGGTTTGGTTCACGGGTCACAGTTCGTTTACAGGTCAAACGGGTCAAGTGTTGTTTGACAGAATCTTATTAGAATAATGGAATTATACCCATGATCTCAAATCTGCACGTCACTAAGAAATGGTCAAGGTTGAGCAAGTAATTTGGAGGTGTACCTTGGATAGCACATGTTACATGGCTAGAAGTATTTATATTTTTATATGTTATTTCTTATTTAATAGTTTATTATTTAGAATAAGCCATTTAGTTTAAGGAATAAAAACAACCTTTTGCTTTTATCATATACAGTAGCTTTCACTCTTCTGTTAAATGAGACTCGGGAACAGAGTGTTATTATACATACATACGTGAGTGGTGAGTGTTTGGAGTAGGGCCTGAACCAACAATATTGTCGTATATCAAACATCAAACGGTCAAAGACATCATTTGGGTATCATTTGGTCCCAAGACACACCATTCTAAATGTAAAACTAAAGTGCAGTGGGTTGACTTTGAGAAAGTCAAACTTTTGCATAACTTATTAGTTATTAGAGACATGTGAGGTGTTTATTGCAACAATTGCATAACTTTTTAGTTATTAGAGACATGTGAGGTGTTTATTGCAACAAAAGCAACTTATAAAGTTAACTGTAAAAGTATCTAACTCACCTCAGTTAGCTTAGTGTAATAAACTAATAATCTTTTTAAGAAGGAATATATAAGAACCCCTTATAAATTCTGGATTCCTAAAATATTCTTTTAAGTGGAAATTACCGGTTCCTTAAGCTGACATCATAGAACTATTTTTTTTTTTTTTGAACAGCAACAACGAAACATTTTATTCATCCAGGCCAAAACCGGCACATAGCAAGATACTATGCAGCCAAAACAATCATCTCAAGACATACAATCAAGAATAAAGTCTACATCGATCACTAGGCCAATTTCAATATGCTTATAAAGGCTATTTACCCCTAAAAGCGAAAATTTTTCCACTCCTCCCAAGTTATCGCGAATATCTTTGATCTTAGTTTTACCCAGTCAAAGGATTCTTCCTTGATCTCTTCCACGAGCTTGGTGGGGCTTGCGTTAGAATCATTGAAAACTTTGTTATTCCTATTCTTCCGTAATATCCATGTGGCTAAGAGGTGAATGGCATAAATTATTTTTTCTTTCTTTCTGGGCCATTCATGTTTCTCCTGTAGTCTAGTTTTTAAACACTCACTGTGATTCCTCCTTGGAATATACATCCAAGACCATAGTAGAAGCCATACCTCTTTTGCAAAAGGACAATGAATGGTGATTTGGTATGCCGATTCCGGAGCAGCCCCACACACTTTGCATACCACCGATCCAACCTGCAAACCTCTTCTCGCCAGCGCTACTTTTGTTGGGATTCTTCCTTCAGCCGCCCTCCAGCCGAATAGGTTTACTTTCGCTGTCGCTATTTTGCTCCATTCAAAACCACAAGGATCCACGTTGACGTCAATAATTCCGGCTATCTCCTTTCTGATATCTTTCACCGAAAACCCAGTTGCCGTGTTTTCTTTCCATCTCCACGTGTCTTCGTTTCGCCCCACTGTTTGTTGTAATAATAATGCACTTAAAGCTTCCCATTCTTCCTTTTCTTCAAGACTGATTGGTAGCCTACACCATTTCCAATCCCATAGCACTACCCCTTGATTCATTTTATAATTTTGCTGCACCAAGTTCTTCTTATTTTCCGCTAAGCTGTACATGAGCGGGAACTCATCCTTTAACGGTCCACTGGTTGCCCATGTGTCTAACCAAAATAGTGTTTTATTCCCAGAACCGACTTTGCTTCTAAGACTTCTGCTTACATCAATGCCAGCCTTTGAGAAGTCTTCTTCCACACCAACTATTGATTTCCAAACCCCTGTTAATGATTTTTTGACTGGTACATTTTTTGCAACTCTCCTGTTTCGGTGTATCGCTTCTATTACCTTGGCCCAAAGTTGCTCTGGTTCTTCTTTTAGTCTCCATCTCCATTTCATCATTAGAGCCATGTTCATTTATCTTATACCCCCTATACCAAGCCCACCCATGCTTTTTGCCGCTATTATTCTTTCCCATCTCATCCATCTTATCTTATTTACACTCCCACAACCCCCCCCCCCCCCCCCCCCCCCCCACATAGAAACCTACTCCTAATTCCTTCTAATATTTTTGCCACCTTCTTCGGAATTTTGTATAAAGATAGAAAGTAGTTAGGAAGGGAGCCCAGTACCGCTTTAACCAACGTTAGTCTTCCGGCGAATGACAATAGTCTTGCTTTCCAATTCGACAACCTCTTATGAAACTTATCGATTACTTCTTTCAAGTTACACACCCTGTTCATGTTTGCTCCGACCTTAAGTCCTAAATACGTGAATGGGAATTGTCCCATTCTGCATTTAAAAGTGCCGGCCATATTTTCAACTTCCGTCTCCGATGGCCCAATCCCAAACAGAAAGATTTTGTTGTGGTTTACCTTCAAGCCCGACATCAGGAAAAAAATTCTCAGTATTCTTCGCATCGAACACAAATTTTCCTTGTCCCATGATCCCATAAAAATGGAGTCATCGGCAAAGAACAAATATGATAAACATGGCCCGTTGTTTGGTAGTACCAACCCCTTGAACACACCTGTCTCAACTGCTTTTGCCATTAGGACATGCAATGCTTCCATTGCAATCGTAAATAGGAATGGAGATAACGGGTCACCTTGTCTCAAACCTCTCTTATACTGGAATTCCCCCGTTGGAGACCCGTTAACTAATACCGATGCCTTACCCGTGAACAGAATCCCCATCATCCATGTTTTCCAACGAGGGGGGAAACCCATATGCGTTAGCACCGTTATTAAGAATTTCCAGCTAAGAGTATCATAAGCCTTCTCTATATCCGCTTTGAACAAAAAAATCTGATTTTTTTGTTTTTTCGCCCATGCTATTACCTCATTTAGAATCAACGGACCATCCACTATGTTACGATTTGCAACAAAAGCGGATTGTTCATGTGAAATAACACTATTGAGGACCCCTTTTAGCCGGTTCGCCAATATCTTAGAGATAATTTTGTTTATTACACCGATGAGAGATATGGGTCTAAAATCAGAAAGAGTAACTGGATCACTTACTTTTGGGATCAATGCGATGAAAGATGCACCGCAGGATTTCTGAATCGACCCGTGTGTATGGAACTGATCCATCATATCCGTCACATTCCTCTCGAATCCATCCCAAAATTTCTTTATAAAAGCAAATGTAAACCCATCTGGACCTGGTGCCTTGTCTGACCCGCACTCCCAAACCGCAACTTTAATTTCTTCCCGTGTGAATTTTTCAATTAATTGTTTCGCTTCTATCTCCGATATCTTCGAGAATCCTTCCGATGGCATTCGAGGTCTAGATTCTACGGGTTCCTTAAATTTTTTTCTCATGTTTTCTTGGATATATTTCATAATTGTCGGCGGGTCAACAACCCACGAGCCATCAATCCAAAACCCATTGACTCTATTTCTCACCTTGTTACAATTTATTACAGCATGAAAGTATCTAGAATTTTTGTCTCCATCCACTATCCACCTTTCTCTAGCCTTTTGTTTATAATCTTTTGCTTTTTTACGGAACCATTCTCTAACCTTTCGTTTGCAATCTCTCCATTCTTCCACTTCATTATCCTCCAAACTTCTAACTTCAGCTTCTGCATTAATGTTTTTTAAACTCTCAATGGCTTCTGTAAACACTTTCTCTTCAAGGTCTCTGGTATCTCTTCTCCATTTTTTGATTTCTTCTTTGACATTTTTTAGCTTAGAACCCAGCATCACATCCTTGAAGTTTTCTTGTATTTGACTATCAAGGCCTTTTTTTACAATCTGAGTTAATTTCGGATTATCCAGCCAGCTGTTGTACAGTCTGAAAGGGGTTGGAGCAAAGTCTCTTCTTTCCATCGCCAGTATCAACGGACTATTCTTTCGAGTGCAGTGAGTGATGCTTCCGGCCATTTTGACATAAAATCACTGCACACAAGGGCCCTGTCTATCTTGCTAAGTTTCTTCCCATCTCCCGACATGAAAGTAAATCTCCTTCCTACCATTTGATACTCTTCTAACCCAGCTGAGCTAATGAAGTTGTTGAAGTGCAGAGCGTTGTTGCTATCAAAGATGGAGTTCCACCTATCTTCCGGGACGCGGACTTCGTTGAAATCGCCGATAATTAACCAAAGCCCTTGTGTCATATTTCGAAGGGACAACAATTTTTCCCATACCTGACGTCTGTCTGTTCCCACGTTTGGAGCGTATATGTTCACCACAACTATTTCCAACCCTTCGCCAATCAGATCCCCTTTTACCAATATGAAGTTTTGATCCAGTATTTCCATATTTTTTCTGAATAACCCAGGGTTCCAAATTGATAATAATCCACCTGACCTTCCTTCCACGTCTACTTTGAGATACTCCATTGCCGATCCATTCCAAAATTTTCGAATTCTGGTTTCTGTCATGTTACACAGCTGCGTTTCTTGTATTGCTAAAAACCTCACTTTATTTTCTTTTATTAGGCTCCTCACCATGGGTGCCTTTCCTGGGCCTTTTGCTCCCTTAACATTCAATGATGCCCAATTCATTTGGCACCAGCATCCACCTGTTCCTCACAAATTACCTTTTCGATCTGGTCCCTTCTTTTTGACAAATCAATTCCGAGAGCAGCTCCAATTATCTATGTTCCTCTTGCCTCCTCCTCTGATGTGTTCTCCGGTTCCGACACTACATTCGATTCGGGGTTTGTGTCTGATACTAGCTTTGTTTCTGAATCTGCATTATCGGTCCAGTCAGACTCGTATTCGTCCTCCAACGAGTGTCCCCTGAATTCCCAATCGTCCTCCATCTCCTTGATTTGTTTCCCCTTCACCTTATTTTTTCGCATCTTAAATTTCATTCTCGTTGATTTTTTTCTAGGGTTTAGCCTTGATTCATCAGACAGTTCTACATTTAAATCAATACCTCTGTGTTTCCTGACTATTGAGGTGGGCTTGAGAGCATTATTCCTTAGTTCAGCATTGAAGTTTCTTTTTCTTTTTTTTTTCGGGCTTTATCTCCAGCCTTATTACATTCATCCTGGGCCGGCCCACTAAACTCACTAGATTGTTTAGAAGATTCTGTCACGTGTACATCCTCTTGGTTTCCGGTGTTAAAGCAATTTCCCACTGGGTCCCCTACATTAATGGGTAATTCGGCGGTGTTACATTGGGGTTTGCAGCTTTTTTCTCTGATCCCTCCGTCCCATGTTTCTTCGATTTTTCCAATTCCCCATGAGACCCTTTAGCTGACATTCCACTCGCCGATTTTCCATCTTCCCCAGGAGGCTTTTGGGCTGCACTTCCAATTACCGGAGATTTCACCGGAGTTACCTGTTTAACTGGATTGCTTTGTTTTTCGGGCGATTTTGCTACATGATGCGTCGATGAACCCGATGCATGACAGCCACTAGGTTTTGTGATGAAGCTTGGGGCCCATAGCTCATCAAATTCGGATATCCAAACATCGAACTTCTTTCCTCTCCAGTTGATGCCAATTTTATCTTCAATCTTTTTCCCATGATTGACCAGGATGCCAACACAATCCAAGGATAAGTTAAGATCCCATTCATCAGCAATGGACTCGCAAATTACTTTCCCATACTTCCCAGCTATCTCGTTCATAACCTCGTTACACCACAACTGTATCGGTACACCTTTGATTGACAACCAAGCGATTCGTTGGTATGGAAACACCTGACCTTCCCATACATGCATGTTTTCTAGTTCATTTTCCCATACTTTCCTCGTCCCTTCCAGGAACTCCTGCATAGTCTTTTCCTCATTGAAGGTTGCAATGAAACTCAGACCCCCTGTGAATATTAGAAATCCGCCTTGGCTCCTAACCAGTGACTTTAGGGTGTGTGCTTTTTTTAATCCTTCAAATCTCTTGAAGCAGCCCACAAAGGATTTACGTATCCATCTTTTACATGTATCCGCTTCCATATTATAAAGTAACTCCTGCCTATCTTCCGGGGACTCGTTGTTCTTCTTGATGCCCACCAGAATGTCTCTTCAATTTTTCTGTCCACCCCGAAACCTGGTACATTCTGCGTTTGTCCTAACTCTTCTTGTTGTCTTTTGTTGTTTTGGCCCAGGTTATCCTTCACCGATCCATTACCTTTGTTTTGCCAAGCCGTACCTATGCCCGTCTTCCCTTTTCTGTTGTCGTTATTATATTTAGCTATGTTTGCCTTCAGTTTCCCATTGCTTATATCCAACATATTTATTGCTTTCACCACTTTGCCAGCATCACGTACATAGGCATATCTCAAAAAACCAAACCTCCTACCAAGCGTATCCTTCTTTTTAGCGATGTATGCATCCACCAACCAGCCTATATTCCTGCATTCATTCCACAAATCCGCGTCTGACATCCATGTTGGTATGTTGGTGACGAAAATGCAGTGGCATCCTCTCTCCTAGGTTGAATCTCCCGCTCTTCTCTCTCTCCAACTTGTTTCTCCTTCGTCATCTTCCGGTCGGTGTTGCCACAGAAACTATTCCCGCAGCGAATGGAAACGATAAAAAACAAGATAGGATGAAAGGTAGGTTTAGAAACACAAGCAATATGTGCTCAGGTCAAACCTCGCACACTATCCCGCTTGCCACCGATTCGTCGAGCCACCAGCAATATGTTTCCGGTATCCAAACGGATGAGGTAAAGATACCAGTCCCAGACGGCGAATGGGAGATCGATAGATCAGATTAGGGGTAAAGGTCAAGCCAATGATGGGCGACCTCGACCGCTAAGCCGAAATACTTCCCTCCGTCGAGCCCCCTGGCGACGGTTGGTTTTTAAATCTCCGGCGACTTTTGGCTTTCTAGAGAGCGTTTTTTTTTTCGCTTCTGATTGACTATCATAGAACTATTTAATATCATCTAGGCCATAAGTTATAATGAAATGCTTGTGACTCGGTGTTGACATTTATAGCCCTTTATTAACCTTGGTAATTAAGCTCTAAGGTGTGATAACCAGCTTGATCCTTATCGTAAGATACATTCTTGTGGGTTAAAAGTGTGATCTGTTGTTTCTTTGCAGTCTTCTTCGAAAAACATATCTCTAATGGCGTCGTCTTCCTCAACATCATTCAATAAGGAGAGCTATCAGTATGATGTATTTTTGAGTTTCAGTGGTGAAGACACACGTAAGAACTTTGTTGATCACCTTAATAATGCTCTTCAGCAACAAGGTATTCGCACTTTCAAGGATGACGAGAGACTTAGAAAAGGAAAAAGCATCAACGACCAGCTTTTGAAATCCATCGAAGAATCCAAGTTCTTCATCATAATTTTCTCAAAGAAATATGCATCTTCATCTTGGTGCTTAAACGAACTTGTAAAGATTATAGAGTGCCAAAAGTCAAACAACCAGATTGCTTACCCTGTTTTCTATGATGTGGATCCCTCTGAAGTTCGCAAACAACATGGTCCAGTTGGAGAAGCGCTTGCCAAGCATACCAACAAAGAGACCGGGCCATGGAGAGAAGCTCTCACAGAAGCAGCCAATCTGTCTGGGTGGGATTTGAAGAACACTGCTGATGGGTAATTCCTTCATCATTTCTCTGCAATATTCGTTCCTTTTTAGTTGCTTTTTTATCTTAAAGAAAGCTCGAGTCTTGTCAAAATATGCAACATGATTTGTATGTATGTTATTACGCTAATTCACTTATACTTTTGTATACTATACACCAAAAAAGTAACTACTCTTATGGGTTCTTGAGCAAGCTAATTAAATTTCCTATAATTTACAGGCATGAAGCCAAAGTGATCAAATTAATTGTTGAAGAGATTTCACTCGAGTTACGATCAATTAATGTGAACATTGATCATAACCTAGTAGGCATGGAACCGCGACTAAAGCATCTTCAGACGTCTTTAGATATCGGGTCAGAAGATGTTCGCATGATAGGGATCAAGGGGATGGGAGGTGCTGGAAAGACAACTTTAGCTGGAGCTACTTTTGATAGATTATCAATTCACTTTGAAGCTAAAACATTTGTTGAGAATGTCAGGGAAATTTCAAAAGCGTCGTCCGGTTTATTGTCATTGCAAAAAAAGATCCTTACAGATTTAGATTTAGCTAAAGGCAACAACTTAAATAGTGTCCATGAGGGGACAAAATTGATGAAAACAAAGTTGCGTGGTAGAAAGGTTCTTATGGTTTTAGATGATGTGGATCACCAAAATCAGCTTGAAGCATTAGCTGGTGATCTTAATTGGTTCAAGCCTGGAAGTAGAATTATCATTACAACAAGAGATAAGCAAGTGTTGATAGCACATAGAGTGAAATGGATTCATGATGTCACTCTATTATCAGATGAGGAAGCGATTGGCCTGTTTTGTAAGCACGCATTTGGGAAAGATCTTCCAATTCAAGAGTATGAAACGGAATCACTACAGGTTGTACGTTATGCTGCTGGTCTTCCCTTGACAATCAAAGTTTTGGGTTCATTTTTGTGTGGTAAAGACAAGCATGAATGG
This sequence comes from Helianthus tuberosus, assembly GCA_030545235.1. Taxonomy (NCBI): domain Eukaryota; kingdom Viridiplantae; phylum Streptophyta; class Magnoliopsida; order Asterales; family Asteraceae; genus Helianthus; species Helianthus tuberosus. The sequence continues at coordinate 199,592,640 of CM060369.1, forward strand.
ATAGACGCATTAGCAAGACTCAAAAGAATTCCGTTGAAAGAGACTCTTGCAAAATTGGAACTAAGCTATGAAAGTCTGGAGGATGATTACAAGGAAATGTTCCTCGATGTTGCATGCATATTGAAGGGGTGGGAGAAAAACAAAGCAATAAGTATGCTTGAAAGTTGTGGATTTCAGGCTAGAATTGGTTTAAGAGTTCTTGAGCAGAGATCTCTGATAACTTTCTATGGTAATTATGGTTTTCTTAACTTGGGAATGCATGACCATATTGAAGAAATGGGCAAGAATATCGTACGTCGTTTGCACCCAGACGAGCCCAACAAACATAGCAGATTATGGATTCAGGAAGAAATTGAAAATCTATTGGATACTCACTTGGTAAGAATCAGATTTACTTGTAACATAGAGATGAGACAAACACAATTTTTTTACTTATGACATGAACTATTGTTGAATTACAGGGTTCTGAATCGACAAGGTGTATACGTCTAAAGCTCACCCCTAATATTGTTTTGGAAAGTCTTGGAAACATGAAGAATCTACGATGCCTTATTGTAGATCAAATAGATAACAATTGTGATGACTTTATGGAGATTGATGAAGTAGATCATATAGATAGCGATTGTGATGACCTTGTGAAGATTGATAAAGTCGGTCAATACTTCCCAAATGCATTACGATACTTGGAGTGGCATTGTTACCCTCATTGGTGTTTACCCAAAACCTTTCAAGCAAATAATCTTGTTGAGCTTCACATGTCTTGGAGCAAAATCGAACAACTTTGGGTGGGGGGAAAGGTAGGATGATTGATTAATAATTTTAATTTATTTATTGATCAGTTATTAGTATATTACATTCTTTTTGTTGTGATATTAGGTTCTTAAGAAGCTCAAATCCATTACACTCTCCTACTCAAAGTTGAAGACCCTTGACCTTGGGTTGACCCCGAATCTTGTGAGGCTAGTTCTTACATGTTGTTCTGATTTGGTAGAACTTCATGTGCCAGTTGGATGTTTAAAAAGGCTTACGTACCTAAACCTTGAGGGTTCTAACAGCTTGAAATCTGTTTCATTTATCAAGCATTTGGAATCACTTGAGGTTCTTGATGTAAGTAACTTATATCTAGAGGAGTTCCCGGATATAATCCCGAGCCACTCCAACAGTAATTTGCAAAAGCTTGATTTTTGTGACAATGATATAGAAAACCTACCTTCATCAATTGGAAATCTTCATAAGCTTGTTAATCTATCATTCAGTTATTGCAGAAAACTCAAAAGTCTTCCGGGAAGCATTTGTAGTTTACAACATTTAAGAGTTCTTAACTTTGAAAGTTGTGGCATAGAGGAATTGCCTGAGGACATTGGCCAGTTGGAGTGTTTAGAAAAGCTAGATTTAAGATATTCAGAAATTAAACATCTCCCGGATAGCATTTGTAAGTTGAATCATCTTAAAACTCTCATTCTAAATGGTTGTGAAGTTTCTAAGTTACCTGAGGATTTTGGCCAAATAGAATCATTGAGCAAACTAGTTCTAAGATCAACCAAGATAAGAGATGTTCCATCCAGCATCTGTAAGCTAAAGCATCTCAAAGAGCTTGACCTTTCTGCATGTTCTGAACTTGAGAAACTACCAGAGAACCTAGGAGATTTGGAAAGTTTGGATACACTAGATCTAAGATCAACCAAGATAAGAGATGTTCCATCCAGCATCTGTAAGCTAAAGCATCTCAAAGTGCTTGACCTTTCTTATTGTTCTGAACTTGAGAAATTACCAGAGAACCTAGGAGATTTGGAAAGTTTGGATACACTAGTTCTAAGATCAACCAAGATAAGAGATGTTCCATCCAGCATCTGTAAGCTAAAGCATCTCAAATATCTTTACCTTTCTGAACTTGAGAAACTACCAGAGAACCTAGGAGATTTAGAAAGTTTGAATACACTAGATCTAACATCAACCAAGATAAGAGATGTTCCATCCAACATCTGTAAGCTAAAACATCTCTTAAGTCTTGACCTTTCTAAATGTTCTGAACTTGAGAAACTACCGCAGAACCTAGGAGATTTAGAAAGTTTGTATGAACTAAGTGTAACATCAACCAAGATAAGAGATGTTCCATCCAGCATTTGTAAGTTAAAACATCTCTTAAAGCTTGACCTTTCTAAATGTTCTGAACTTGAGAAACTACCAGAGAACCTAGGAGATTTAGAAAGTTTGAATACACTAATTGTAACATCAACCAAGATAAGAAATGTTCCATCCAGTATTTGTAAGCTAAAGCATCTCAAATATCTGGACCTTTCTAATTGTTCTGGACTTGAGAAACTACCAGAGAACCTAGGAGATTTAGAAAGTTTGAATACACTAGATCTAACATCAACCAAGATAAGAGATGTTCCATCCAGCATCTGTAAGCTAAAACATCTCTTAAGGCTTGACCTTTCTAATTGTTTTGGACTTGAGAAACTACCAGAGAACCTAGGAGATTTAGAAAGTTTGAATACACTAGATCTAACGGATACTCCTATAAGTCATCTTCCCGATAGCATTTCTTTGTTGGAAGATCTTTTAATTATTGGATACGAAAGAAGGATTGATCCAGATGCAATTCTAGTTCAAGAACAACAACTTATTACATTTTCTCGCAAAAGGAGAAGGGCCAATACTGAAGCAACAACAAGCGATGCAGGTTTTTGTTGAAATATATAATGTTATAAACTCACTGAATAGCATATATTCTAGAGATGGAAATTGTGGAATTAAAAGGGAAAGTGAAGGTGATAAAACTTATGGCCGATGAAGATGATACCGCGGTTCAGGGGCAGATAAAAAAGTTGAAAGATGAGCTGGAAGCAAAGGTAGAGGAAATGGGTGATTTGGAGGATATGAATCAAACTCTTGTGGTTAAGGAACGCGAAAGTAACGATGAGTTGCAAGAAGCACGCAAAGAGTTGATTAAGGTGTTTAACGGCATGAAGGGTATGTTTAGTGGGCATACTAATATAGGGGTGAAGAGGATGGGAGAAATCGATTCGAAACCCTTCCTCGATGCCTGCAAGGTGAAGTATGGTTCTGAAGAAGCTCAAATCAAGGCCTCTGAGTTATGCTCTATGTGGCAAGAGGAACTGAAAAATCCAGCGTGGCATCCGGTAAACGTTGTTGCCATAGATGGTGCACATAAGGTATGCTTCTTGGAACTTTATAAATACAGTTTAAGTCTATATGCCTGTGTAAAAGTTTTAAGAGTAAAGTCTTGTGCACAATGCAGGAAGTAATTAATGAAAATGATAAAAAGCTAAAAACTCTTAAGGCAGAATGGGGTATTGGAATCTTTGATGCAGTGTATGCTGCATTTATGGAACTGAATGAATACAACCCCAGTGGTAGATATGAAGTTAACGAACTTTGGAACTTTAAAGACAATAAAAAAGCTACGTTAAAGGAGGTTATTAGCTATATCCTCAAGAATTTGAAGAGCCTTAAGCGCAAAAGAGGCCACGGTTCGTATTTTTTATCCATTTTGCAATCATGTTTGTATTACATGTCCAAATCTTTCTTCTTTTCTTTTTTGAAAATTTTTAACACCTATTCTACATTTCTCAAATCAACCTGCATGCATCTACCTAAAATGGGTCGATTCGTGTTGTGTTTTATCCCAACCGGCCCAAATCCGAAGAAAGAGCTTTAATGTATACAACTTCCTAATTGTTGCAATTAAAAGATTAGATTGTTATTGTAATTGACACTCATCATTGCAAAAAGTCAAAAGAAATCACAGATACGGGTTTGTGTCAACCCAACCTAACCATTTGATTCGGCCATACTAAAATTGACCAGTTTTTGACGCGTTACCTAGCCATCTTGCCACATATGGTGTATTGGACTATCCAAAACAAGTGGGCTTGTTTGGTTGTTAATGGGTCAAAATGGGTTCATATCAAACGGATAACTTTCATGTGTGGGTCAAAGCAGGTTAGGTCTGGTTGTTTTTTATCAAATTTTACAAGTTCTGTAAATATATTTATATAAATATCAACTATGTTAAAAACTAAATTATAAAAGTAATAACTTTAAAACATAATGGTTTAGAACGTTATATAAGTTTGAGTATTTAACTTAGACGTTAGACGACCTTTGCCCTGCTTAACCCATTCTACATGTTATGGAATAAATACCATCTGAAATGACTTGTTTTCAATTTTCATATAAATGGATTGAAATGGCCACATGATGTTTCTAACTGTGAGATTTTTGTTCTGTGGTACAGATAACTGAGCTGGCGGTTGCACAATAGCAATCATAAAGTAGTACATCCTTCTTTTCCTTCTGAACTAGTTTTTGGGCCTTTGGGCATCCAGCAATCACTCTATCATGGCCACTTGTCTAATCTGCCCATTTTTTGCCCCTTAATGGCAATAGAACTTGCTTAAAATGGCTGCTTTATATACTTTAATATAACCAATAGTATAGGAAAGCGCTGGTATATGTCATCTCAGCACAAAAATACCTCATTTTTGCTTCAATCTAGCTAGAAATTTGAAGTTCTATAAACTTCTTGTTGCATTGGTGTGCCATGGTTTAAAGACCAGAGTGGACCATAATTGGAAACTTGAAAATTTGGGAGCCACTGAGCTAGAGGGGGCAATCTTGACCCAAAGCCTTTCAAGTGGGTCAATTTGGGTTGCTTTTAAAATTATATGGGTTGGTTTGGGTAAGATATTTTAACTAAATGGGTCACAATGGGTCACTTGAAATTCCATCTTCTAATTTTCGGGTCAAAGCGGGTCGACAACATTAAATAAATGTGTCGATGTGGGTTAGTGTCTTAAAGAAACGGGGCAGGTTTCGGATCGGAAGGGGTTTTGAGCCGGCACAAGTATCCGCACGAGACGGGTTACGACACGAAACGGGTTTTGGATCGGAACGGGTTCAGTTCAAATTGAGTCTCGGGCTGAGACGGGTTTCGGCACGACGCAGGTTTTGGATCGGAACGGGGTCGGTTCGGGTCGGGTTTCGGGCCGACACGGGTTTCTGCCCGGGATGGTTTTCGGATCGCAACGGGTTTTGGGCCGACACGGTTTCTGCACGGGACGGGTTTCGGATCGCAACGGGTTTTGGGCCGACATGAGTTTTCTGGTCTACACTGAGCCGTTTTGACCCATGACCCTACCCTACCCGACCCAACCTGACCCGTTTGCCTAGTCTACACTGAGCCAACAACCGACCATCGGGTTGGTGTAAGTTTGGAACCAAACCATGGCTCAAACTTTTCGGGTAGTCATTAAAGTCTAATTTCATACCTAAATGATGTCATTTTGTTTAAATATATGAAAAATATCTGGTTCTAGATTCGACTAGTAACATAAGTTTTTTTTTTTTTTTTTTTTTCAAAATATGGACCTCTGTTCGTTTCCGGGACTAATATCCGAGACCGAACAGGACATATCCCATCCTAATTTATCATTGTCACTTGACCATTACATATGGCCTAGCCAACTTTTAAAAAATAAAACAAAATTACAAAAACAAAGTAGATACAAATACACAGTAAAAAAAGTGGTTCATGTATACATTTTAAGATATCTTTAATAATGCATAAATTAGAAACATATATTTTCATGTAAAAACTAAAAAACTTTACATTAACTTAGTGCTGGCTGGAATTCTTGCAAGAATTCATTTGGTATATGTTTGGTTCATTATACCATCAATACATATAGCGTATTGGGCCGGTCTCTACATACTCGTTACAAAATTTCTCCTAATATATGCAAAACATGCCCAGTGCACTCATTTTTATATTAAACTTTAATTACAAATGATACAAAAAAGAAAAAAAAGTTATCGAGGCAACTCGGTTTTGCACATCAAAATGTAAATAAACACATTGTGACAGTAAATTCTAAAATTATGACAAAAAGTAAGTCTTAGTTTAAAAAAAAAGTAATTTAAAATTGTGTAAAGCCGTGACCTTTCCAATTTTATTACAAATTGTTAAAATATGGTAATATTTGCTTAAAAACAAATTAAAAAGTCGTAATTTAATATAACTATTTACATAAAAATGATTATCTGTTAATTTAATTTATATAACTATTTACATAAAAAATGATTATCTGTTAATTTAATTTAATTAAAAGTAAAGTAAAGCCACCATTATTATAGGGTTGCTTTGGAATCTATCTAGGTGGGTGGGGTGCATAAAAGTGAAAAAGGAAGACAAGTGGCTCCTTGAATCCGCGTGTGATAAAAAAGAAGATATCGCGGAAGTTGCGGCATGATTTCCTGGTAATAAACTAAAGAAAAGAGCACTGATAATCAATTGGATCAAAACTTATCACCCTCAACAACTTTAAGCTCAACTCAACATACTTGAAACTCACAAACAAAGGTCGCTGGTCTGAGTATCTGGCTGCTGTTTCTTTTGAGCAACTATATATTTTAAGGTTAGTATTTTTCATTTTTAATCTTTAAATTATTCAAGCAGTGGTGGTTTATGTGTATTTTAAGTCCATCGGTCGTCACACTTGAAACTCACAAACAAAGGTCTCTGGTCTGAGTATCTGGGTGCTGTTTCTTTTGAGCAACTATATATTTTAAGGTTAGTTTTTTTCCTTTAAATTATTCGAGTAGTGATGGTTTATCTGTATTTTAAGTCCATTGATCGATCTACAGACTTTGGATAATGGTGCTTCAAACATCGTCACCAATTTCTTGTTATTATTTATTTCGCATCTTAATTTTTAGTGTTGAATCGGTAAAAAGAAAGTAGACCGGGGGGGGGGGGGGGGGGGTTGATTAAGGGGTAAATAAGAAGATGTTATACCACAATTTCTTTCTGATATAAATGTATAGACCATGCGAATTGTTAAACCCAATTTCTGAGACATATATGCAGGTCATAACATGCTTTCCTTTGTATGTCAAAGGTTTGAATTTTATTTATTACTACATTTTGACTTTTTTAAGAAAGTCAAATCTTGGTTCTAAATCTCATCAAACGCTTGAGTGAATTTCGAGTATCATCAAACATTAAACGGTCAAAGACATCATTTGAAATCATATAGACTGACATATCATTAGGTCCCAAGATCACCATTCTGTAACTATGTGCGATTGGTTTGACTTTAAGAAAGTCAAACTTTTGCATTTCTCTTGTGCTTTTTTATTACACGAATTCCATAACTTTTTAGAGACATTTGAGGTGTTTGTTGAAATAAAACCAACTTGTAAGTTTAACTGTATAAATATCTAACCACTCAAAATATTATCATTTTGTTATAACTCAGTTAGCTTTGTGTGATAATCTTTTTATTAAAACCCCTTATAAATGTTGGATTCCTAAATAATACTTTTAAGTGGAAATTACTAGTTCCTTATCATAAGATACACTTAAACGTGAGATCTTTTGTTTCTTTGCAGTCATCTTCGACAAAACATACCTCCAATGGCGTCGTCTTCTTCAACATCATCAATTAAGAAGAGCTATCAGTATGATGTGTTTTTGAGTTTCCGTGGTGAAGACACGCGTAAGAACTTTGTGGATCACCTTTATGAGGCTCTTCACCGACACGGTATTCACACTTTCAAGGACGACGAGAGACTCAAACAAGGAAAAGGCATCAATAACCAGCTTTTGAAATCTATTGAAAATTCCAAGTTGTTCATCATAGTTTTCTCAAAGAAATACGCATCTTCGTCTTGGTGCTTAAACGAACTTGTAAAGATTATGGAATGCCAAAAGTCGAACGAGCAGATTGCTTACCCTGTTTTTTATGATGTGGTTCCCTCTGAAGTTCGCAGACAACTTGGGCCGGTTGGAGAAGCCCTTGCCAAACATACAAATAAAGACATTAGGAAATGGAGAGAAGCTCTGACAGAAGCAGCCGATCTGTCTGGGTGGGATTTAGAGAAAACTGCTGATGGGTAATTTTTCTTCATTATTTTCAAGATTGCACATTCTTTTTTAGTATAATTCCTAATTTGAGAAAAGCATGAATCGTATCAAAAGATTCAACATGAATTATATGTATTTTTCTGAATGGCCAACGAAATATACTATTACTCGCCAAATGGCTAGAGAGGCTACTAGCCTGCTGTACACAATGATACCAAAACATACACAGTGTTACCAAAACATACACCAGACAACCATATAACTTACACCAAACAACCATACACTATTACATTCAAACAGACTACCATCCCACCCGATTCAGGTTGAAAGCGCGCCAAATTTCCCAGTTAAGACCAGCGTGTTTCGACCTCCCTTTGACCCATAAGAGGCTTAGTGTCTTGACATCGCCCATTATCTTCTCCAATGACCATCTATTCTGCTTAAATACACATTCGTTTCGCGCTTTCCATATACACCAGATTGCCGATAAACACACCGCATGCACCGCCTTCTTAAACTTAGGAGACGAGCCAACAATATGCAACTCCAAAATATCTTTTAACCCCAAAGCATAGATAGGAGGTACCTTGCACCATGACGATATCGCCTTATCGGCCTGAGCGAGGCCGCAAGACACAAACAAATGCTCCGACGATTCATTCACTTCTCCACACATCGGACATAAGGTCGAGCCCACGTTTATATTTCGTCTCCTCAAAGCATATTTAGTCGGAAGCTTATCCAATTCAGCCCTCCAAACTAATATTTCTACCTTTTTCGGAACCCATTTATTTCGTTTCGGGACGTACAGAGCAGGAATGTGTTGTTGCCTTATAAGTGCAGCCTTGACACTCTGAACACTGAACACTTCTGCACCATCTAACTACCATGACCACTTGTCTGACCCGCTCGTAGTCTCGGCAGCCCCAGAAGAGCATTTAGCTGCTGAAACTCAGCCGATTCAACCCCATTCCTCATATCCATCTTCCAATCCCACACCCAAGTCGTTCCATCTGCATCAACCTGCTCCCTAACCGCTGCGTGTTTTTGTTTTTCCAACCCAAACAGAGATGGGAATAGAAGGAATAAGGGCTGCTCTGTAACCCAACTATCCAGCCAAAATAATATATTTGACCTGTTACCTAGGATCCCTTTTATCGCCTTCCGTATCTCGACACCATTACTTTCGACCTGCCCGATTGATTTGGCAACTTGTTTCCAGGGACTGGGTAAAGAAAGCTTAGTGGGGATAAAGTTCCAATTCCTAGAATTATTGTGTATAGCCCATATCACTCTCCTCCATAACCCATTTTCATCGATTTTGTAACGCCACCACCATTTAGTCAACATGGCCAAATTCGCATCCCGAAGCGATCCAAACCCGTGCACCCCCATATTCAGTCGGAACAATTACTTTTTGCCCCGCAACCCAGTTCATTTTAGCTTTCTCATCCGAGCCACCCCAAAAGAAAACACGCCTTATCCGGTCTAACGATTCTATAACATTCTCTGGTGCTCTATATAATGTAAAAAAATAAGTGGGCAAGGAATTTAATACCGACTTGATTAGCGTCTCCCAACCGCCAAATGACAATTGTTTCGCCTTCCAAATCAATAATCTATTCTTGAATGTTTCTACAACCGAGTCCCAATTCCTACTAACATTCATGTTGGCTCCCACTTTCAATCCCAAGTACTTGCATAGGAAGGACCCTATCTTGCATTTCAACTCATTCGCCATGGCTTGAACTTCGTCCTCCCCAACCCTAATCCCAAAGAGATTACATTTTGCCATATTGACTTTTAACCCCGACACGAGATAAAAGCATCCAAGTAGTTTCCTTAAATTCTTTGCATTTGTAGCGGACCACTCCCCAAGAAAAACGACATCATCCGCGTACATAAGATGAGACAAGGTGGGATCGGTGTTACCACATTGGATCCCATGAAATAAGCCCACCGAACACGCTTTTTTCATGATCCCAGACAAAGCCTCCATAGCAATGACAAAGAGAAATGGTGATATCGGGTCCCCTTGTCTAAGGCCCCGATGACAAGCAAACTCATTCGTAGGTGAACCGTTTATCAATACCGAAGCTTGAACCAAAGTTACAATAGCCCTCATCCACATCCTCCACCAATCTGGAAAATTCATTTGATCAAGAATAGTCTCCAAAAACCCCCCAACTAACAGAATCGTATGCTTTGTCGATGTCGTTTTAAACATCAACCCCTTCCTCTTCATTTTCTTCATCCAGCCAATCAACTCATTCAACATTAATGGCCCATCCATTATACTTCTACCCTCCAAGAACGCCGACTGCTCGGAAGACACAAGTTTCCTGATCACCGACTTTAATCTAGTAACGAGTACCTTAGAAAGGACTTTATTTATGCAACCAATTAGGCTAATTGGTCTGAAATCTTTGAAATCTGAGAACTCCATGGGATCTTTTACCTTGGGTATAAAAGCAATAAAGGAGGATGTGCATCCGTGTCTCAACGTCGCCCGGCTATAAAAATCCTCAAATAAAGCCATAAACTCCTTTTCCACACCACTCCAACATCGTTTCAGAAATTTGAAGTTAAACCCATCCGGTCCTGGTGCCTTATCCCCATCACAGGACCAAACCGCATCCTTAATTTCACGCAAAGACAACGGTTTGACCAATTCATTTGCCTCTGAGTCTGATAACGTAGCTAAATTTGGGCAAGTTATAGGAGGTCTTGTCACCATTGGTTCCATAAATTTCTCAGAAAAGAACCAAAACGCCTTATCTTTTATAATAATCGGGTTAGTGGTCCACTCTCCATCCACCGCAATTCCACTAATCTTATTATTCGACGTGTTTGAATTTATAATACCATGGAAAAAACCTGTGTTTTCATCCCCCTCCAACACCAATCTAACCCTCGCTCTTTGTCTAGCATCCAACTGTTTGACTCTATCAAAATCTAGGATAAACGACTTACCCTCATTTCTCCGTTGCAACTCATCCGGCAATAACGGTCTTGATTCAGCCACCACTTCTAGACTTTCCAGCTCCACCTTCTTATTCTTATACACCTCCTCCAACCTCGCTTTCTCATTGGCCACCCAAACTTTAATTCGGTTTTTGAGGAATTTAAATTTGGTGGCAATGGCTAAATCTGGTGGCCCGTGGAACACAAAAGAGTTGCATAAACCCATTACATATTCCTTGAAACCGGATAAATCAAACCATGTGTTATAAAAGAGAAATAGAATGTGGCCAAAATCATGTGCAGTGGTAGAAAGAATAATAGAACAATGGTCTGAAATATATCTGGACAAGGCTGTAACAGTTGCGTTTGGCCATCTCCCCATAAAATCACTACAAACCAGATATCTATCCAATTTGCTTAGTTTCTCAACATTGTCCGACATATACGTGTATTTGTGGGCCCCCATATTATGTTCTTGCAGACCCGCTATACGTATGAAATCATTAAAAAAACCCAGCATTCAAAGGCATAAATTCTGAATTCAACCGTTCTTCTGTACATCGGACTTCGTTAAAGTCACCTAGAAAAACCCACATACCCTGTATCAAACCTTTTAACTGACAAAGCTCCCTCCACAGATCCAATAATAGAGCCCGAAACCACTAAAAAGCTCCTACTTTTGATAACCCCCAACTGTCGGGTCCCAAAGACTGACCAAACCCCCCGACTGCCCTTCCGAACTAACTTCTTCAGACGCAACTATAGTTCTGCCCCAGAAAGTGCTGAAATTAAAAGAGCTCCTTACCCCAACTTTGGGGTCTTGCTTAGCCAGAAAATGAATCCCATTGCTGGTCTTCAATCCCCGAATCCAGGTCTGCTTCCTCGCATCCCTGACGCCCCTGATATTTATCGCCAAAAAATTCATTGCTGAACATTAGTTTCACCATCCCCATCTACCATGTTGTGCACCTGTTCTTCAAACCACTAAGGCTAATTCCGACTACTGCCCCAACCGCAACCGTGTCAGTTACTTCTGGATCCCGATTTAAAATTTCAGTCACCGGTGTTTCGGGTGCCTGTTACATACCAAACAGGAGAACACAAACCAAAAGACCAGTCTGGTGGGTGAGAGAGCCCATTTGGTATATAAACCCCACATCAGTTGCCCATACAACCGATGTGGGATAAGTCTCATACCTTGCAATGGTATTAGTCCATAATAGTGCCAAACACGTCAGCGTCTCGTCCTCCGTCGTACTATCTTGTCCATCCTCGGAATTCCGACATGGATTGTTTAGGTCTATAGATCGATTTGCTGTTGTGCTGGGGAAGGTAAAGTTCCACTATTTGGTTTTTTTATTTGAGTTATCAGAGTCAGGAGACCTTAGTCCCCGAGTCCTCTTCCTGGGTCTAATTGGAGGCGATGGGTCCACCATATCATTTAAGCTCACCCTAACTGGTCCACTTTACTCCTTAGGCCCACATTAGGGTGTAGGGAGTGGGGGGCGGCAAACCCACTTCACCGATTCGGTGAGTAGTGGCAAACCAATGCCAAAGAAGTTTACCGATCAAACCTTCACCAATTCGGTGAGTGCTGGCCGATTCGGGGAAGGGAGGAAGGAGAGAGAGAGAGGGTATTGTGGGTGGGGTCCATTCCTATCTCAACCAATCACAACTTTTTTTTTTTTTTTTTAAAATAGTTTACCACTTCACCAAGTGTCTAAAGCATTGCCAACACTTTTCACCAAAGTTTAAACACTTTTGACTGATTGACATGGCGTGCTCTGATCGGTCGGTTTTTTGGTTTGCCACTCAAAAGTGTTTAACCACTCCTTACACCCTTAGGAGTCCATCTCTCACAACCTTGGGTGGGTCCCTGTGCTTTATTGTTTCTTCCAGAAGAAAAGTCCCCCAGCTGTTTTTTCACCATCCCCATGCACACGTGCCTCCACTTCCCCATGCTCATTATTACCCACCAACGTTTCATTACCCAGCGTTTCGTTACCCGATTCCCCCTGGCCAACGGACTTCTCACCGGCGGACGGTTGTGGTTGCCGGATTTCACCTCCTCCATGTCTACATCTCCGGCTACGGAGCCTACTGATTTCATTTCAAAGACAGGCTTGTGATTGTCGACAGACGACAGGCCTTCAAACATCATCTGAAACCCCATGTCATGATCCTCTTCCATAACCCAAATGCTCTGTTGATTCCCACCCCAATTTATTTCTATTTCCTCACCAATTCTTGATGGCGATTTCGTAAGGACACAACATCTACCATCAGAGTTATCCGACCTTTCCCACGAGAAGTCTGACTCACACACCACTTTGCCGAATAGTCCCCCAATTTCATCATATACCATATTATCTCGCATCTGTATCAGAACATCCATAATTTTAACCCATGCAAGTCGGTCGAAGTCAAGCATTTGGCCTTCACACAATACCACCGAGTTAAACACTACACCCCACAACTCCTCCCTTGCCATGAATTCAAGAGCCGTTCTTTTATCTTTGAAGACCACTATGAACTTTAGACCACCAATATAACTGACGGGGCAACCCTCATACTCACCTCTTTCTAACATTGGTTTTATTTCATCCGCCTCCTTTACCCCTTTAACTGTCATAATAACCGACCGCACCATACAATGATCCGGGTACAGGTTGTTTCGCTGCTGGAGATGGATAACCTTCCGTGAGGATGCCTCCTTCTTTCCAACCAATGCTTCGCTGTACAGTACACCATCCTCCTTTCGACGAACCGGAACATATATGGGTGGTGGCTTATATTTTTTTTTTTATTTATTTATTTATTTATTTATTTTTTTTGCATCTGCTGAACGAGCCCGCTTGCTACTTGTTGGTTTGTAAATCTCTGATGGTTTTTGTCATACTTTGCTAGTGAAACATTTAACCTTGCCTCGTATATCTTCACCGTATTCATGCCTCGCAACACCTCCATCACATCCGTGACCCCTTCATATCTGATAAAGCCAAAGTAGTTCCCCTCGAATCTCTTTACTTTGCCACATACGCGTTTTTCACCACTCCAAAAGGCTGAAAAGCTCTACCTAGCATCGTGTTTGAGTCTCCATCTGATAGATTGGTAACATAGAAGTTTGTTGCAGTCCCCTCCTATCTTTCCGATAAGTCACGTCCGTCCATTGCTCTTCTCTCCCCCTTCCTCTCCCCATAATAAACTCGTTAGTAGGTATGTTATTATATCTTACACTTTGTATATTATAGACCTGAAAAGTAACTTTTCATGTGGGTTCTTGAGCAAGCTAATTAAACCTTATATATAATTTACAGGCACGAGGCCAAAGTCATCAAGTTAATTGTTCAGCATATTTCACTTGAGTTGCGGTCAATCAATGTGAACCTTGATGATAAATTAGTAGGCATGGAACCCCGGCTACAGGACCTTGAGGAGTCTTTAGATATAGCATCCAACGAGGTTCGCATGATAGGGATCAAGGGGATGGGAGGTGCTGGTAAGACCACATTAGCCAGAGCGGTGTTTGATAGAATATCGGTTCACTTTGAAGCTAAATGCTTTGTTGAGAATGTCAGAGAAGTTTCAAAGGCGTCATTGTCCGGTTTGTTGTCATTGCAACAAAAGATCCTTTCAGAACTGCTAAATGGTCAAGGAAACAACGTAGGTAGTGTCCATGACGGGACAAAGATGTTGAAAACAAAGCTGTGTAGTAAAAAGGTTCTTTTGGTTTTAGATGATGTGGATCTTCAAGAGCAACTTGAGTCATTAGCTGGTGACCTTAGTTGGTTCAAGCCTGGAAGTAGAATTATCATTACAACAAGAGATGAGCACGTGTTGATAGCACATAGAGTGAAATGGATTCGTGATGTCACTCTATTATCGGATGAGGAAGCGACTGGCCTGTTTTGTAAGCACGCATTTGGGAAAGATCTTCCAATTCAAGAGTATGAAAAGGAATCACTACAAGTTGTACGATATGCTGCTGGCCTTCCCTTAACAAACAAAGTTTTGGGTTCATTTTTGTGTGGTAAAGACAAGCATGAATGGATAGACGCATTAGCAAGACTCAAAAGAATTCCGTTGAAGGAGACTCTTGCAAAATTGGAATTAAGCTATGAAAGTCTGGAGGATGATTACAAGGAAATATTCCTCGATGTTGCATGCATATTGAAGGGGTTGAAGAAAAACGATTCAATAAGTATGCTTGAAAGTTGTGGATTTCAAGCTAGAATCGGTTTAAGAGTTCTTGAGCAGAGATCTCTAGTAACTTTTCATGATTATGGTTTTGGCCCTCGCTTGAGCATGCATGACCATATTGAAGAAATGGGCAAGAATATCGTACGTCGTTTGCACCCAGATGAGCCCAACAAACATAACAGATTATGGATTCAGGAAGAAATTGAAAATGTATTGGGTACTGACTTGGTAAGTATCAGATTTACTTGTAACATAGAGATGAGACAAACACAATTTTTTTACTTATGACATGAACTATTGTTGAATTACAGGGTTCTGAATCGACAAGGTGTATACGTCTAAAGCTCACCCCTAATATTGTTTTGGAAAGTCTTGGAAACATGAAGAATCTAAGATGCCTTATTGTCGTTCATATTGATATTGTTCGTCGTGATGACCTTGTGAAGATTGATGAAGTTGGTCAATACTTTCCAAATGCATTACGATACTTGAATTGGGAATATTACCCTCATGGGTGTTTACCCAAAACCTTTCAAGCAAATAATCTTGTTGAGCTTCACATGCCTAACAGCAGAATCGAACAACTTTGGGTGGGGGGAAAGGTAGGATGATTGATTAATGATTTTAATTTATTTATTGATCAGTTATTAGTATATTACATTCTTTTTGGTGTGATATTAGGTTCTTAAGAAGCTCAAATCCATTACACTGTCCCGCTCAAAGTTGAAGACCCTTGACCTTGGGTTGACTCCGAATCTTGTGAGGTTAGATCTTTCATTTTGTGATGATTTGGTAGAACTTCATGTGCCAGTTGGATGTTTAAAAAGGGTTACGTACCTAAACCTTGGTTATTGTATGAGGTTGAAATCTGTTTCATTTATCAAGGATTTGGAATCACTTGAGTTTCTTAATGTAAGTGGCTTACATCTAAAGGAGTTCAAGAATATAATCCTGTGCCACTCCAACAGTAATCTACAAGAGCTTCGTTTTGCTTGCAATGATATAGAAAACCTGCCTTCATCAATTGGAAATCTTCATAAGCTTGTTATTCTATCATTCAGTTGCTGCAGAAAACTCAAAAGTCTTCCGAGAAGCATTTGTAGTTTACAACATTTAAGATTTCTTAACCTTGGAAGTAGTGGCATAGAGGAATTGCCTGAGGACATTGGCCAGTTGGAGTGTTTAGAATGGCTAAATTTATCATTTTCAGAAATTAAACATCTCCCGGATAGCATTTGTAAGCTAAAGCATCTCAATTATCTTGGCCTTTCTGAATGTTCTGGACTTGAGAAACTACCAGAGAACCTAGGAGATTTAGAAAGTTTGTATACACTAGATCTATCATCAACCAAGATAAGAGATGTTCCATCCAGCATCTGTAAGCTAAGGCATCTCAAATATCTTCACCTTTCTAAGTGTTCTAGACTTGAGAAACTACCGCAGAACCTAGGAGATTTAGAAAGTTTGAATAGACTAAGTGTAGCATCAACCAAGATAAGAGATGTTCCATCCAGCATCTGTAAGTTAAAACATCTGATACAGCTTGACCTTTCGTATTGTTCTGAACTTGAGAAATTACCAGAGAACCTAGGAGATTTAGAAAGTTTGAATACACTAATTGTAAGAAATACCAAGATAAGAGATGTTCCATCCAGCATCTGTAAGCTAAAGCATCTCAAATTTCTTAACCTTTCTAAATGTTCTGGACTTGAGAAACTACCAGAGAACCTAGGAGATTTAGAAAGTTTGTATACACTAGATCTAACATCAACCAAGATAAGAGATGTTCCATCCAGCATCTGTAAGCTAAAGCATCTCAAATATCTTCACCTTTCTAATTGTTCTGGACTTGAGAAACTACCAGAGAACCTAGGAGAATTAGAATGTTTGGGAATGTTAGATCTAACGAGTACTCCTATAAGTCATCTTCCCGATAGCATTTCTTTGTTGAAAGATCTTAGAATTACTGGATACAACAGAAAGATTGATCCAGATGCAATTCTATTTCAAGAACAACAGCATGTTACATTAGCTCCCAAAAGGAGAAGGGCCAATACTGAAGCAACAACAAGCGATGCAGGTTTTTTTTAAATATATAATGTTATAAACTCACTGAATAGCATATATTCTAGTGAGAGAGGTATTTGAAATATATTTATGGTTTTGTAGGTGACAAGGTTAAAGAACGAAAGATGGAGGATCACTAATGAAACTTTGTGAAAGACTAGAGCAGGTAACAAGTGGAAGCTGGAGGGGAATATTGAAACTAGTCTTAAATCCGTGTTCAAAACATATAATCATTCCTCTGTTGACATTTGTAGTGTTTACGAATGCATTCATATGATCCATTTTGACACTTCATATGAATTGAAACAAATTGGTTGGTTGTGAATCATTATATTATAGTTGATTTATTTGGTTGTTTGAATTGATACTTGCTGGTGATGTCGGGGCGGATTCAAATAAGGAAAAGGCAAGATGGGTCTGATTTGATGTTTCATGTTTGTGTTTGTTTTGATATCCTCTGTTCTACCAAATGCATTCATATGATCCATTTTGACACTTCATCGGCTCAATCAATCATCTGGACCCTATGTGGGTGTCAGGGTGTGTACCTGTGTATCACATTGAACACACTAATTATTTATAGAAGTTATAATGATTAGGACATCGTGTGTTGCTAACTTATGTTAACTGGATCCAGAAAGAGAGGATGTGGTTTTAATTCAAGTGCGTGAGTTAATGGGACAGCTAGATGCCAAACAGCAACTATAGATGGAAATTGAGGAATTAAAAGGGAAACTGCAGGTGATGAAACATGTGTGATGAAGATACTGAGCTTCAAGATCAGAAAAAATGGATGAATGATGAGCTGGAAGCAAATATGAATGATGAGTTTCATGTGCTCTACCGACTTTTGGCTTTTTGCTCTACAGTGGTCTAATAAGGGTAGTCGGTATGGCTTCGGGGAGTGGGTTCGGGGAGGGGGGGGGGGGGGTTGCCGAGCAGGGAATGACACCGGGCGTTTGAATGGGGAGTGGGAGTAGGAGAGAGGGTGTTTTTTCGGTGTATACTCACCGAAGGTGAAGAAGAAGAAAGGGAGAGAGAGAGAGAGAGGAGAGAGGAGAGAGAGAGCCAATGAGATTTTTTATTTTTTTTAATTGGGTGGGTGTTTGAATCACTCCTAGTGTTTGAGTAGAAAATTGGGAGTGAAGAGGGGGAGTTGACATGGCATGTGATTATTGGGTAGAGAAAACTCAAACACCCTAACTCACCACAACTATACCGTCCACCCTAAGGTTCACCTACAGCGTAGAACTCATGGGAACCGAAAGATAGTTAGATCTTCCTAAAACAAATGATTGGTAACCACAACTTCCTTACGTACCCACACAACAAGACAAGTCAAAGACTAAACACATTAAAACCACATACCCTAATTTCATCACTTTTACTTTTTTATCGGTTTTAGTTATTAAAAAAACGAAACCACAATTATATTTTACGCATCCGCTAACATCCTTAATTTGACCATTTCAATTTCAGTTTGAGTTAAAGCTTGACAAACTTCTTAATTTTTGTGTTAATTATGTTTATAATGATTACGGCGACTATGCTCGGATAATTATGTTAAATACGTATTTATTTTTGGTGGATTATTTCTGATAAAAAATACATATTTTTATTTTAAAATAAATATATAACATTCGTTTGTAATCATTTATGCTCATAAACATTTGTTTGCGTTCATTTACGTTGTAAGTGTTCATTAACATGTTCATTTCCTTAATGAACGAACATGAACAAAAATCTCATTCGGTAAGCGTTAATGAACCGTTCATTCCCTAATGAACGAACACGAACTAGGCCTTGTTCAGTTTGTTTACAGCACTAGTCGCACATTTGTTGGAGGTTGAAGATGGTTTAGTCGATTTACGAGAAGGCATGTGTGATGACAATGCATTTAGGGCTTGGGTGGTTGTGAACAGTGGTTGCTGATGGGAATGGCGGTGGTAGTAGTGGTTTTCTTAGGTGGCGATGGTTAGGGTTTTTGGTTAGTGGTAGCCGGTGGATGGTAAGGAGTGGTGTGGTTTCGAATTTGGGTGTAAGTAGGTGGCATAATTAGGGATGAGCACGGTACCGAAAAACGGGAAAAGTGGGTACCGGTACCGAATATACCGGTTCGGCACCGGTATTTACCGGTGTTTTACTCGTAAATACCGGTAGCGTACCGGTACCGAAAAACGGGGAAAGTAGGTACTGGTACTGAATATACCGGTTCGGTACCGGTACGGTACCGAGACCCGGTACCAAATGCTCGTCCCTAGGCATAATGGTAGTGGCAGTCTGCGATCGTGGATGGTGGGGACGTTGTTGGTTGTTGTGGCTAGGGTTTTTTGAGTGGGGTAAATGGTAGTGGTTCTGGTGGTTCGATTTGTAGTGAACGGTGGAGAGAAGAGAGAGAATGTGTGTGTATATGTATATATTATAAATAATTTTATTGTTTTTATTTAAAGGTTAAAAAACTTGAAAACATAAAAATAGATAGGTAAAATGTCCAAAAAGCCCCCGAGTAACGATACATTTTAACTGGGTTTGTGATTTGGATGAAATGACAACAAAATCAAAACGTCATGTGTTCATTTAATTTTTTTTATGTAACAAGCAAATTTGGCAACCATCAGGACCGTTTAAACCTTTTTGATGGTCCTAAGCAAAGTAAAAATCAGGGGCCCTTTTCATTTGTATTGAGTTAGTAATATTGATTTCTATTTGACATAAAAATTAGAGTAAATTACAAGTTTTGTCCTTTATGTTTGCATCAAATTTCAGGCGCTGTCCTTTACCTTTAAAATTGTCAGGCGGTGTCCTTTATGTTTCAAAATCTTGCACGTTATGTCCTTTAAGGCAAACCCAGTTAATTTTTTCAGTTAAAACTAATCATGTGCAAGGCACATGAGGGCATTTTAGTCTTTTTACCTCATTTATTTAATAGTATTTAAAAAATAAAACAAAATAATTAAAAATATTATTATTATTATTTTAACTATATATATATAACCTCCATCACCACCACCCTTCACCACCACCAGCACCCTCCACCGCCACCGCCACCTCCACCTCCACCTCCACCTCCACCTCCACCTCCACCTCCTCACTGCTAAAAATCAAATTCTTTCAAATTACTGGGGTACCCAGAACCCGTAACCGACCCACACGTCACAATCGGGTTAGCCACAGGCCATGCGGCACTCGTATTCTCCCAAACATTCATCTGCAAATCATTCAAACCAAAAACCCATGTCAATTCCAAATTCCAAATTCTACTAGTACTTTTAATTACTTAAGGAATTAATTAAAGTATTAAACACACAAAAAAAAAACCCCCAAAATATCCCAATTTTAATTCCAACCAAACATAAAAACCAAACATAAAAACCTTAACACAAACAAACAACTTACAGCTTCAATCGGTTTAAGCGAAAACGGCGAATCACCATAGAAAACTCCGATAGCCCACGAACCTTCACTGTCTGGTTGACAACCAACACCCGCTGAACCGCTTTCGTAGTTATTCCCGTTGTACATCACGTTGGTGTATAACAAACCAATTGAACTAAACAACATAAATGAAACACACAGAAATGAGAGAGTAGATGAAGCGCCGCCATTATCGTGCACGCGCCACCACCGTGTTCAGATCTTCGAAGAGAGAGAGAGGGAGAGAATGAAGAGAGAGAGTGAGAGAGACTGAAGCCGGTGGTGAAGATGGCGGTGGTGGCAGAATGTGGTGGTGTACATGAAGGCGGTGGTGGTGGTGGCGGCATATGGTGGTGGTGGTGGTGGTGGCACATGGTGGTGACCGGTGAAGATTTGGTCAACATATTGTTTCTTGTTTCTGAATATTTGGTCTTCATCATTTTATACTTTATATAAATGATTTTTGCACATTAGTCCTTTATATTAAGTGATTTGCACATTAGTCCTTTATATTTAGAGTAAATATCTTTTTTGTAGTTTCATAATAGTCCTTGAAGACAAATTCTTTAACAGAATGGTCCCTGATGAGATGAAATGACATTTCTACCCTCATGTGCCCTGCACATGCCTTCATTTAACTGAAAAAATTAACTGGGTTTGCCTTAAAGGACATAACGTGCAAGATTTTGAAACATAAAGGACACCGCCTGACAATTTTAAAGGTAAAGGACAACGCCTGAAATTTGATGCAAACATAAAGGACAAAACTTGTAATTTACTCTAAAAATTATTAAGAAGAAACTTATATAGTTCCAACATAAATGAATATTTCTCTTGTTAATAAAACATGTTACTTAATATTTTGACTTAAATGGTACTTCTATTTATTAACAAGAAAACATGAAAAATTATTTTTAGTTTATTAGCAGACAAATAATTTGGTATTAGATTAAATATTTCTGTCGGATGAGAAATAGAAACTAACTACAAACAAGTGGAATGAAACTTGCTTTCAAATTTTATTAAAAAAATATCAAATATCTATGCTTTAGAACTTTGCAAATTAAACTCCTTTGATACTAGATAAATAAAAGATTTTAGCAGCATGAAAAAGAAAACTTTGGTAATCAAAATTTTCATAGTTACTATTTATATTGTGTATTCTTTTTTCTTAAACTAGTGCTATTAAATCCGCGCGTTGCGCCGGAAATCCTCGCGTTGCGTCGTGGGTTGGTATTAGTTCGTTTAACTTCGGTACTGACACTTGTTATAGCAACCAATAGAGAAAAACTAAAAAAAAAAATCATGATATGACCAAAAATATACCAACACAACGGGAATTTGATCGGTATCGGTTTGTTTTTTACGCCACCTACACTCGTTACAACAACCCATAAAGAAAAAATCTTGATATGACCAAAGAATTCCGACACGTAATTTACATGGATAAAAAAAAAAGCGCAAGTTATATAAGATATATAAAAAACCAAATAATACATATAAAAAACCACTAAACATATACCAACACAGCGGGAATTTGATCGGTATCGGTTTGTTTTTTTACGCCACCTACACTCGTTACAACAACCCATAAAGAAAAAAATCTTGATATGACCAAAGAATTCCGACACGTGATTTACATGGATAAAAAAAGCGCAAGTTATATAAGATATATAAAAAACCAAATAATACATATAAAAAACCACTAAACAAAACATATAAAAAAAGCCTTTAAAACAAATAATTACTTTTTATTTAGTTTCTTTATTAATAGTATAATAATTCATTTAGTTTTTTTATTAATAGTATAATAATATATACAATTACTGTTCATTCTGTTTGCCTATTATCATATATGAATTGAGGCCTTATTATTTTGGTGGCACTCAGGGGTGTCAATTGTGTCGGATTGATGGGTTGGCGGGTTAAAATGTTTAATCCAAACCCGACCCATATTATTATTCGGGTTAAAGATTTCAACCCTAACCCGACCGATATAAATTCGGGTCAACCACAACCCGACCCGTTTAACCCATATTTTTAAATGAGTCATACAAGTTGACGATTTATAAGCGAGTTGATTGGTTTTAGGCGGGTTATCGATAACAAGTTTAATGATGAGTATGAATGTGAAATAAATAATATAATGTGTCAAAACTAACATTATTATAACTAACTGTGTAAAATAAAAACGGAAAAAACAAAAATAAAAATATAAACAAAAATTCTAAATAGTTAAACGGGTTAATGGGTCAACCCATTTTTATACGGGTCAACCCGAACTCAACCCGTTTTTAATGTGGGTCAACCCGAACCCGACCCGTATTTTTAAACGGGTCATGTTAGTCGATTCAAACCTGTTTTTTCGTGTCGGATCCAGGTCCGGTTAACGGGCCGTGTCAAGAATTGCCGCCCAAGTGGCACTAGGCCATTGTTTCACACTTTCACCTAATTACACACATGGGCCGGCCCTGACCATCAGGGGTGACTTTATTACTTTACTAAAAAATAAAGAATAAAAGATGCATTAAAAAATGAGGTGTAAAACCAATTAATCTTTTTAAGTCAATGAAAGAATAGTCATAAAATTTACTTTGTAAGAAACTTACAAGCAGAACAGCAGATCAAACACAACACAGGTTAAAGATAGTTGAAACCGAAGGGCTCCGGTAACAACTATTTCGGGGTTAGTTTTTACTCGAATCCTTAAAGAAGATGTTATACCACAATTTCTGAAATAGCTTTCTTGAATATTTGAATAAGCTCCTGTTAAACCCAATTTCTAAGATTTGATATCAAATAAAGCCTAATGGTTTGAAGGGTTTTTTTTTTTTAAAGGAAACTCAGATATCATTCCACACGAAAAAGGACAATTACAAAGGAAAGACAGGTAGTCGGGCAACAAGTTGCGCCGCCAACCCCTTTTGAATAGAAAAACCAATTCTACTAAATACAAAGTTTGAAACCTTTAGCGACGAAGAATTACTATTAACGACTTTTTGAACCCGATTCAAAAGTCGCACAGCGTCAGGAGCGAGGCCACCAAAGGTATCAAACGCAAACGGGACAAACACATGTTGATTCTCCAGGCAGGCTTTCTCATGTTTTGCCACTTTGCTCGCCTCTGCCTTGAGCACCGCTTGCCCTACTACAAAGCCCTTGTCCTTGAGCCCGACAAGGAGGGAGACTCCAGTTAGATCTACACAAGCGTGTTTCCCCCCTTCCCATCCAAACACAAGGATGTCCGCCGGGCGTAAACTGGACCTCCCCTCTAAGGGGTCAGTCAGGAAATTTACTGGAGCCTCCTTTTTGGCAGAGATCCCGGCCCGCTTAAGAACATCACATAACACATCTCTCACCCAATCATGCCGATATTTAAACCCTGGTAGCTCTTTACAGTGGATCGCGTGCTCGCCGAAAGAATCCAAACACGCTTTGTGGCATACCGGACATGGCTCGTCAACTGGGAACAAAGGAATCATCAGTCGGTATCTAAGGATAACACGGTATTCCACAGCCGACATGTGTTGCCCCAAGCTTTCAATAGGTGCGACAGACAGAAAATCCTGAGCATGTGGGGCACGTAGACATTTAAACACAGCTCTTTGCCGAGGGGATAAAACAAACTTCTCTTCAAACCTCTTGACAATTTCGCCATATAAGGCATTCGCCAGAATTTTCTGGGATTTAGGAGGGGCGGTGTCTTTAATGTAGAAACCGCCAATATCAAGGTCGGGAAGAGAACTATGCAAAAGGTCCAACGCACTCCTGTAATCGGAGTCTAAAACATCCCCACCACATTCTCGGAGTATGTGGTCTTGTAAACCCCAAGATTGGGCCCTTGAAGCCACGAAAGCATATGAAGAGGCATCCTCGGCCGTACAAATCCCTAAGCCTCCGAACCGGGTCGGGAGAGAAGCCAACCTCCACTGGAGATCTCCAAAAAAGGCACCCCCACAAACAACAATATCCTCTAATACTCCCCGGAGGCCTTCATCAAAAACAGAGACAGCTCCCCCGACCAAAGAAGGTTGACACGTAGGCGTTTAAGGCACCTCATCAGCTCGACTGCACAGTTCGCTCTTTTAAGAGCCATACTACTAATAAACTCTGCATCACGACTAACGGCACCCCCCCAGAAGTTTCACACCCAGCACCGGCCTCCCAATCCCCCGAAGGAATAAGCCCTCCTAAACCTTTACACCATTGCAGGTTGGTCAGAAAACTTCAGTTTTCTTTATATTAAGTTGAAGCCCTAAGGAAGGACTCTCCTGATGAAATCTAAAGCATTAGCCACTTGGGTTGACACGTTTGAAGTTTATTACAACATTTTGACTTTTCTAAGAAAGTCAATTCTTGGTTTTGTATCTCATCAAATCCTTTATGGAATGTCAGATATTAAACATCAAATAATTAAAGACATCATTTGAAATCAGATACGCATATCATTAGGGTGGTTAGACCGTGGGGTATGGGGCGGGGGTTTGGGCGTGGGTTGGGGGAAAACGCCCAAGCCACCACCCCGGGTGGGCTTGGGTTTGGGCGTGGCCCTTGGGGATTGGCTTTCAAGCCGGGCGTGGGGCGGATAGGCCATGCTAGTTGGCTGAATTTCATTGGCTCACCCGCCACGTCAGGCGGTTGGTTTTTTGAATTTTGAATTTTAAAATTCAAACCGTCCCCCCAAACGGTCCCCCCATCTTCCCGAACCGCCACGCGGGTCACCAAGGGGCCTATATATTGAAACCCCAACCCACTGGTCCCCCCATCCCACGAACCCAACAACCCCACCGGCTACCACTTCTCTCGAACCCGCTACCCCACTGGTCCACCCCATCCCACGAACCCAACCCCGCTATGGCATCTTGGACTCGTGAAGAGGAAATTGCTCTCGTCACAAGCGTCGTTGACGCTATGAAGGGTCGGCCACCCGGCCAAACAAAATATTGGGTGGAAGCATTCGAAGCCTACCGACTTAACGTCGGTAACGACCGCCATAACCTCAACGCGTGCCAACATAAATGGCGCGATCTACGGCCCAAGCTCGAGCGTTTCAAGGCTTACTACGAAGCCGTTCCCGGTGGCGAGTTAAGCCACGAGGACCGGGTGGCGGTGGCTAACATAGAGTTTCGAGGCAAGGAAAAAAAGGCGTTCGACAAGATCGACCTTTTTGAAATTTTTTTAACGCTTTAGGTTTGTTATTTTGTAATTTTTAGGACTATGTAATGTTTTAAATTTTAATGAAGTTGTAGGTTTCCAACAAAATCAATAGACATCAAATACCAGCTGCATCTTTTTATTATAAATCATACAAAAATGTAAACCATGAATATATCGCAAACAAGAACAAACAAAACCAACATATCGATATCTTTTTTAACAAATCGTCGCTTATTTCCTCTACCATTGAAGATACATGTCCGAGGCCGGACATGATTCCCAGGACGAACAAGACTCCACTTGAACGTACATCCAAATAATGTCCGTCCAAGATCAAGAACCTCCGAAGACGAACCTCCATTCAAGTGCGTCTGGACGGATGATGTCATCTAAGTTGACTACTATAAATACCCATCAAGTACAAAGCCAAGTACGATTTTCTGAACCTTCGTCCTTACTTTCTCTCTCTATTTTCTCTCTCTACCAATACTTATCCTCACGCCGGAGGGTGGTCGCAGAGAGGCCCTCCCATCTCTGCGGCGAGCCTAACGGTTTTCTGTTTTGCAGGACTGTTCCTCAAGTTCTCTCATAAGATCCAAACCCTCGTTTACAGGCTCCGGCCTAGACACGATTCTTTGGTTCTTCAATTGGCGCCATCCGATCTCAAAGCTCTTAGTCCTTCACTCTGGTGAATTTCTTGAGCAAAGAACTGACAAATGGCGGCCTCAGGTTCTGTGAATCTGGGATCTACAACTGTTAGTACACAAATTACAGCACCTGCAAGTACTGTTTCCATAACCTCAGATGCTTTAAGCTCAGGGCCGGGAACAACCTTGCCATTCGTGTTAATCCCTACTTCGCAAACATCTGAGTTCGATGCGGAGTTTCTCTCCAGAAATGCAAGTCTTCTGCGACGGTTGAAAGCACAACAGGCTAGAGATGAACAAATCCTCGGTTTACGAACCAGGTTGTTTCAAGAAGAAGCTCCAATAAGGACCATGGGTCCTACCATGTTTACCCCTCCTACTTTTTCCACAGTTGTTACCTCGGAAATTTACACTGGGTATGTCCAGGGTTCGTCCGGACCCTCGCCAGCTATGGCAATACAAAATAACACACAGATGGATGTAGGTAACGATCCGGAACTCACCAAGCCATATCACCCAGTTTCCATGACTGCTAAGTCAAAATTCAGCGCCCGCATCACACATGCCAAGCTTCCTCCGAAGCTCAAAATGCCAACTACGGTAAAAAAGTACGATGGTACAACTGATCCAGATGATCATATGTTCGATTTCGACGGAGCCGCACGAGTTGAACAGTGGCCGATGCCAGCGTGGTGTTTTATGTTCGCGCAAACACTAACCGGAGCTGCTCGAGTATGGTTCGACGCGCTGAACGAGGGTGAAATCAACGATTTTGAAGAGTTCCGAAGGTTATTTCTCCAAAATTTTAGCCAGCAAAGACACTACTCCAAAGAAATCACCGAAGTTCACAACATTCGGAGAAGGGATGGAGAATCTTTGGATAGCTTCATTGACCGGTTTAACCGGGAGAGTATGCAGATAAGTGGAGTAGTCGACCAGCTGAGAATCTCCGGATTCTGTCACGGAGTCCGGAACAATCAGTTGGTCGAAAAATTACATGAAAATCTCCCAAAGACAATGGAGGTACTCATGGAGCGAGCCAGAGCCTTTGCTCGGGGCAAAAACGCATGCAATCCAGCTCCGGAGTCAGATCACAAGATGTCTTCCTGGAAGAATGGTGGATCCGTATTCGATAAAACTCTGACCAGTAATAGAGGGCGACCACACCCATACAACAGGAATGACAGACCTCCACGTGGAAGAAGCTCCGGATCAAGATTTTACAACTTGTCAGACCTTTCCAAAACTCCCAGTGAAATTCTTAGTGCGGAAGGGTCAAACTTCCCCGCTCCACCGAAGCTCCGAAACCCGGGTGATAAGAACTCCAAGAAATACTGTGACTATCATCATGCTCGAGGTCACAACACTGATGATTGCTGGTCCTTGAAACAAGAAATAGAAAAAGCAGTACGATCCGGAAAACTATCGCATCTAGTAAAAGAAGTAAAGGAAGGAAAGTCTTCGGGTAATTCGGTGGATAATCCGAACAACCAACCAGTAATAGGCATGATCAGAAAAGCGGGTAGCCAAGGCATCAAGCGATCCAGCCACCATATGGCTGCTTGGATGCAGCAACCCATTGCTTTTCCCCCTATCAATCCTGAAGAAGTCAAAGACGGACCAATCATCGTATCTGCGATCATAGCAGGTCACAAGGTCCGGAGGATCTATGTTGACAGTGGAAGTGCCACCGAAATCATGTATAAGCAGTGTTTTCAACAGCTAGCTCCGCAGACCAAAGCAAAATTGGTCCGAGTATCAATGCCGTTGGTAAGTTTTTCCGGAGAAGTGGTACAGCCTATGGGGCAAATCACCTTACCAACAACATTGGGAGAAGGGAGTTTCGTCCGAACCGTAAATCTGACATATCTAGTGGTAGAAGCAAGGTCCGTGCATAATGTCATATTAGGAAGGCCCGGCATGTGCGCCTTCGGCATCATCAGCTCTACCATTCACGGATCGCTAAAATTCCCCACCGAAGCAGGGGTGGCAACTTTGAACTCCGAATCTACAATTTGTGTAGCAGAAGTACGACAAAGCAAGGGTACTGACAAACCTCCGAACCTCCTCACAGAAGAGTGGGCTATTCATCCGCACTTCCCAGAGCAAAAAATTTCAGTCGGAGCTCAGCTACCCGAACGTACCAAAAAGAAGTTGTGGAATCTTTTATCTAATTCTCTCGATGTATTTGCCTGGCAAACCTCCGATATGGTGGGAGTTACTCGATGTTTGGCTGAACATAAGCTGAAAGTATCGCATTCGGCAAAACCAGTGGCTCAAAGAAAAAGAAACATGGCTCCAGCTCGAAACAAGGCAATCTCCGAGGATGTGCGAAAATTGTTAAATGCCGGAATCATCCGGGAAGTACGTTACCAGACCTGGGTTTCTAACCCAGTAATGGTAACCAAGAAAGATAAAACCTGGAGAATGTGCGTGGATTTTTCCGATCTAAACAATGCATGTCCGAAGGATTGTTATCCCCTGCCAGAGATCGACCTAAAGATTGATTCCCTATCCAGCTTCCGCCTTAAATGCTTCTTGGATGCATACAAAGGCTATCATCAGATACAGATGGCTTCGGAAGATGAGGATAAGACAGCATTCGTAACCAATGAAGGGCTTTATTGTTATACCAAAATGCCGTTTGGGTTGAAAAACGCCGGAGCCACGTATCAAAGGTTGATGGATAAAGCGTTCAGGGATCAGATCGGAAGAAATTTGGAAATCTACGTAGACGACCTGGTCATAAAAAGCCAGGCCGAAGATAACATGATTGATGATATTCTCGAAACCTTCACCAGGCTTCGGAGTATCAATCTTAAAATCAATCCCAAAAAATGCTCTTTCGGCCTAGAAGAGGGGAAGTTTCTCGGTGTATGGATAACTCAGTCCGGAATCAAGGCACATCCAGACAAAATCAGAGCGGTAGTCTCCATGCAACCCCCTAAAACTGTCAAAGAAATTCAGTCGCTGAACGGGAAGCTCGTTGCTCTCCATCGTTTCGTCTCAAAGGCGGCAGATCGTTCTATTCCTTTCATGAATGTCTTAAAAAAGCGAACCGGAAAAGGTCAAATAGAATGGACACCGGAGGCTGACACGGCGTTCCAGGAATTAAAAGTTTGTCTTGGGTCCTTACCAACCCTGACCGCTCCGGTTACAGGAGAAACTGTCACGGTGTATCTCTCCGCTTCTCATTTTGCCATAAGTGCAGTGCTTGTAGTACATCGGAATCAAGCACAAATCCCGGTGTACTACGTAAGCCGTATCCTGAAAGATTACGAAACCCGGTATCCAATGATCGAAAAGTTGGCACTCGCTTTGGTACACGCCTCTAGACGCCTCCGAAGATACTTCCAAGCTTTCAACATAGAGGTACAAACTGACCTCCAGATCCAACAAATTCGTAGAAAGCCGGAGGTCTCCGGACGTCTCACGAAATGGGCAATTGAGCTTAGCGCTTTCGACATTACCTATCGTACCAGAGGACCGGTGAAAGGTCAGGCGGTGGCAGATTTCCTTACGGAGGTTCCAACCGGGGAAAGCACCCAAGAAAAATCTGCCCTACCAAGGGTATGGAACTTATATACGGATGGAGCCTCCAGTAAAGAAGGATCAGGGGCAGGGCTAATCCTTATAGATCCAGAAGGAATAGAGTACACTTATGCCTTACGATTCGAATTTAAAACTTCAAACAATGAAGCGGAATACGAGGCTCTCCTTGCAGGTCTCCAAACAGCAGCCAAAGCCGGAGCAACCTCCGT
Organism: Helianthus tuberosus; assembly: GCA_030545235.1. Lineage (NCBI taxonomy): Eukaryota > Viridiplantae > Streptophyta > Magnoliopsida > Asterales > Asteraceae > Helianthus > Helianthus tuberosus. The sequence continues at coordinate 199,622,744 of CM060369.1, forward strand.
GCTAGCACATGTTGATTCATTATTAGTAGCAAACCAAGTCAGTGGGGAGTACGAAGCCCGAGAAGATAACATGGTCCGGTACCTCCAGCAAGTTAATAGCATGATTTCCTCCTTTGACTCTTGCAAGATAGTACATATACCGCGGAGCAAAAACAAAAAGGCCGATGCCTTGAGTAAACTTGCATCCGTAACATTTTGTCATTTATCAAAAGAAGTCCTGGTTGAAACTTTACAAACCCCGGCCATCCAGCAGATGGAGCCGGTCATGTCAGTCTCTGTTATCGAAAAATCTTGGATGACCCCGATTGTGGATTACTTGAAAGAGGGAAAGCTCCCAGAAGACAAAGCTCAGGCTCGAAAGTTAAAAGTCAAAGCGTTGCAATATCAGATCCATAACGGGCAACTTTACAGAAAAACCTTTTTAGGTCCGCTCTTAAAATGCCTAACGCCAGAAGAAGCCAGCTACGTCATAAGAGAAATCCACTGGGGGATATGCGGCATCCATGCCGGACCAAGAATGGTTATAGCTAAAGTAATGAATGCCGGATATTTCTGGCCGGGTATGCATCAAAGCGCAGTAAGCGAACTTCAATCATGTGAAGATTGCCAGCGGCACGCTCCCATTAGCCACCGAGCCAAGAACAACCTCGTTCCGGTAACCTCAGCATGGCCTTTCCAGAAATGGGGGATTGATATTGTTGGTCCTTTCCCGGCCTCCACTGGAGGAGTAAGATTCTTGTTGGTAGCCATTGATTATTTCACAAAATGGGTTGAAGCCAAGCCCCTCCGGACCATCACAGGGGAGCAAGTGCTGAGGTTTGCCTGGGAGAACATAGTGTGCAGATATGGAATGCCGATGTGCATAGTCAGTGACAACGGAAAACAGTTCGCCGAGAAACCATTCAAGACATGGTGCGAGAGAATGTGTATCGAACAGAATTTTGCTTCGGTAGCCCATCCCCAAGCTAACGGACAAGTTGAAAGAGCCAACCGCAGCATCGTGGAAGGCATCAAGAAGCGCTTGGGGAAGGAAGGTGTTTCATGGGCGGATGAACTCCCGCACGTTCTATGGGCACATCGAACGATGCCGAAAACAAGCAACAGGGAAACTCCCTTCAGCTTGACATACGGCACCGAAGCAGTTATTCCCGCCGAAGTAGGTATACCCACTCCCCGCATGCAGCTGAGTCAAGAAGAAAATCAACTGGAACTCCTTCTAAACCTGGATTTAGCCGAAGAAAGAAGAGAGCTCGCGGCAATCCGAGAGGCGAAATATAAACAAGAGTTAGAGAAGCATTATAACTCAAAGGTGAAGGAGGTTCGGTTCAAAGTCGGGGACTACGTCATGCGGAGTAACGAAGCAAGTTTGGTAGAAGGTTCCGGAAAAATGGCACCAAAGTGGGAAGGTCCTTACCTGATTAACACTGCGGGAAGAGACGGTGCATACACACTCAAGAAAATAGACGGAACCATCATACCACGCACCTGGAATGGGGTTCACCTGAAGAAATGTTTTCTTTGAAAAGTTTCTTATTTTTAATAAGACTATGTAATACGGAGCTACGGCCACCGTCACTCTTTTTATTTCCATGTAACGCGGATGGATATACCCGCACCGAACGAATTATAAATTCCAAAAAACCGTGGAGGGTCTTACCCACGGATTGCATGAAATGTTTTTACTATGTCAATCGGAGAAGCATAAAACTCCGGAAAAGAAAATAGAATGAAATTTTCTATCTTTAACAACGTTGCAACAAGTATAATTTTCGGCCGAACTAGGGATGCTAACCCTAAAAGGAAAGACGAACTGGTCTTGTCTGTACTTTTCCTTCATAAAAAAAAATTATCCTAACAAAATCAAGACAAATCGGATCCGTGTTTTAAAATGAACGTTCTAGAAAAGTAAGAAATGCAAAACACATAACATGGACGCATGAATAAGCAAGTGTTTACATCAAAAAACTAACCGGACTTATATAAACCGGAAGTTACATTGTTATTTACAAAGGATAATTGTTCAAACATCGGTAAAAGCATCATTACATTCATCCCACATAAGGTGCATGCCCCAAGCTACCGGACATGTCCACCTTACAAAATAACTAAATCAATTATAAACCTCCAAGGTGCATACCCCAAAGAGCCGGGCATGTCCACCCTACTTCTCCGAAAAGTCATTCACTTGCAAAACGAAGGGCTTTCTTGATTTCAGAGAGAGGCGCGTTGGCAAGCTTCGGCAGATCTTCTATCACCGGAAATTTAAGAGTATCGAAGCAAGTCACGGCCGCCTTCAGCTCCTCCGTGGCATTGCGATTCAGAACCGGAACATCTTTATAAGCGGTCTTCTTCTGCAAAGCATGTACGTACCCAGCATGTACACCTGAGTTGATGCCCACCGCACTCATTGCATTATTAACTCCAGCCACTGCGGCAGTCATCTCCGGACCCTTGTGGATGTTCTTAGCCAAAAGCTGAGCTCCTTCTGAAAGCATCCAAGCCTTCGTCTCCTGAAGATCTTCCACTTTGGCTTTCAAAGAAACATTCTCCGACCCCATTTCTTCCTCGCGCCTTTTCATCTCCTCTATGCGTTCCTTCAAATCAGCTTCGCCTGATTTAAGCGCGTCCCGTTCTGGAAAAAGTGTTAGAAAAACAGGAGAACTAAGAAACAAGTTAAACCAGAAAGAAGACGTACCGGCCATCATGCTCTCATAAGCAAGACGCGCCTTATTAAGAGAATCCTCCATCTTCGTCAAAACAACCTTGTGCTCTTCGTCCTTCCGCCTCATCGATTCAGAGAAAGTCGAAAACTCCGAAGAAATCTTATCCCTGTCCTCCGCAGCAGCAGCAGCGGCAGCCTGGGACGATTGATTTTGAGCAATCAAAGAGTTAACCTTTTCTTGCTGAGATTGAAGGTCTTGGGTCAATTGTGCTATTTTCTTCGCCGCCTCTGGACTCCTCTGAACTTTACGCTTCAGAGAACGAGCTTCCTTTTCTAATTCCTCCCTTACCGACTCCGCTTCCACCCACCGACGATATAGCTCCGTCACGAAGATATTCGATTGGGCTTGATTGGTCAAAACCGCAGCCCCTAAATCCGGGTTCTTCATCTTCCGACTCCTTGCATGATCTATTGGAGTGTTGATGTTGAAAAGCATAGTTCTGGCAACCAAAGTATCCATCACCGAATCTTTGTTCCGGATGTCCCAGTCAGGAACGAACTTTTCTTCGGCAGTTGCTGGGTCGATATCCATATCATCCGAAAACAAATCTGCATATCGAAAAAAGGACATCAACTCAGGTCCGAACCAAGATGAGGGAAGAGAGGACACTTGATCTTCCTCATCATCTGCAAAACAGTCCGGACCCAAGGATGAGCCCAAGTGCGTACCTGAAAAAGTCACCACCTTTGGCTCACCATGAGTTTTTCCCTTATCTGTAACCGTCGGATTCTCCATTTCCATGCTCTCCACCTCGCTATCAGGTACAAAGCCACCTGAATAGACAGGAGTTGGTTTGTTACGAGCCAATGCGGCTTCTTCTCTAGAAAACTTACCACCGGTAAGATGTTCATCCAGTTCAGCCATCACATTACCTTCGGAATGAGAACTTTTCCTTGATTTCTTCGACTGAGGCAAAGGAAGAGGGTCGGTAGCACGAATTTGAGCTGGCTCATTTTTCCTCTTATGAGGGCGAGCCTTTAGAACAACGCCTGACAGATCCATACCTGACGTAACACCCTTGTTTTTTAAAGAAGAAGGTCGATATTGTAAAGCCTCGTCCAGATTGCGGAACTCCGGATCACTATCCACATCGTCAAGTAAAGACTTCTTACCGGTTCGTGATCCAGAGGAACCTTCAGCATCTTTTAAAGATAATGGAAAGGAAGAAGTAGCCTCAGCAGCAATTTGTTCAGGCACATCCTGAGGAATAGAAGAGGTTGCTTCTGCAACAGAAGGCTCGGTCATGTTTTCAGTAACCTCCGGACGAATTGGCTGGGCCGAGGATGCCACTTGTTTCATAAAAGGAACCTCCTCCTCGCCTTGATCTCCAAAGTCAAAATCCAAAACATCCATGTTCGGAACTTTTAAGGCATCAAGAAGAGACATCGCGACACCTGCGTCCCCAAAACAGGAAGTTAGCAAAATAAATAAAGTAATGGTACCGAAGGGGACGAAAAGGGCCGAAACTTACGATCACTCTTTCGGCTAATAATCGGCCATTCATTATCCCCTCGGGCCCAGGAAAAACTGACGCGACCTAACCAAAGGAAATGCTCAGGAAGGGGACGAATGAGGGATTTATGATCAATCAGGGCACGGACAAGATTTTCATCATAAACAAAGTCTTCGTCAAAGGACATCGTCTGATCCTTGAAACGCCACCTCATATCCTCCGGTAGGCAGCGGTCATCTAACCAGAAAAAATTGTCTTTCCAGTTCTTCAGGCTAGACCGCTCGCCAGAGGATGGGGAAGGGACATTCTTTCGATGAGCAAATGTATACCAATCTCCGGCCGTTATGAACTCGTAAAAATAACGAAAAACGTTCAGGTCCGGCTTCCGATCTAATGCTCGACAAGAAATCTCAAAATGGTTAATTCGGCTAAGGCCGAAGGGGTTAACCTGACAGATGTGGACCCTAAAATACTGTAAAACCCTGATCAAGAAGCGAGAAAAAGGAACCCTATAATTCGCGAAATTACAGACGCGAGTATAAAAGGGAAACTTCCCTCGACGGAACGGATATATTGATTCCCTTTCGGAGGGAAGAACTGGATGAAGATCCAGAGGAATCCTATAATCTCTAATGAACTTATCCAACTGACGTTGGGTAAGCACACTCACACTCTCCGCCAGATTCTCCTTACCAGGAGCCATTTCATAAATAAAAAGAGATGAAACTTAAGTAAAAGAAATGGACGCACCTTAAGGAGGAAGAAGAGACTCGAAAAGAAGAGGGTAACAGCAGAGAAGGAAAAGATGAGAGAAAGGTAAAAATGAAATGGTAAAAAGTGATTTTATAAGGGTTTGAGTCGGTTGCGGGGTAGTCACATCAACCGTCACCTCCCACGAATTCCAACACAAGGAATTGCTACCGTCACAGGTAGGTGACCAACCGTCAAATCGCGAAAGTCACCCACGCCACGTCATCACCATTCAAATCACACCACGTCATTGACTCAGACCACTCTCGTGATGACACATCATCCGAATAGGACAAAAAACTTGAAATAATAGTTTGCTAAGTTTTTACAAATACTTACCAAACTGGGGGACTTGAAGATACATGTCCGAGGCCGGACATGATTCCCAGGACGAACAAGACTCCACTTGAACGTACATCCAAATAATGTCCGTCCAAGATCAAGAACCTCCGAAGACGAACCTCCATTCAAGTGCGTCTGGACGGATGATGTCATCTAAGTTGACTACTATAAATACCCATCAAGTACAAAGCCAAGTACGATTTTCTGAACCTTCGTCCTTACTTTCTCTCTCTATTTTCTCTCTCTACCAATACTTATCCTCACGCCGGAGGGTGGTCGCAGAGAGGCCCTCCCATCTCTGCGGCGAGCCTAACGGTTTTCTGTTTTGCAGGACTGTTCCTCAAGTTCTCTCATAAGATCCAAACCCTCGTTTACAGGCTCCGGCCTAGACACGATTCTTTGGTTCTTCAACCATTGTCGTCAATTATCGACACCTAAACCATACAAGACACCAGCATACTTCTCCAACGAGCCACTGAAGAAATTATCCTTCAACTTCCTGAAAGTACACGCAGTAAGCAGACTATCCGAACCTGCTTGATGACAAACACCAATCCTTTCGACTTCCAATAACTCAGCTAACTTATTCAACCCACCATGAAGACTGTTGCAGAACTTCATCAGATGTTTAATATCGAAAATGGTGGGAAAATACATATTAATCAAACTAAAAAATCCAGATTGTGTATCAGGCAGATTCTGACATGTTAACACTTTCAACAAATATCCGAAATCATATCCACTGTGAAATGTCACCCAATACACACTATCATTCAGCACAATCCCTGAAGATATCAACAACTCGCCAAATCTACGCGCATCGATTCCATTTTCGTTATTTTTCTTAAAATCGATACCGCTCTGTTTCAACAGCTCAACAGAATCATTTGCGAAAACATCATCATTCACGTTAAACTCACGGAAATTAAACTGCCAGATGCAGAACTTATCGGTTCCACACGTCGGTAAATTTCCTTGATCATCCAAAAAAGTTAGCCCTAATTGAATTAATTTGAGCATATCAACGTTATCCTTCAACGTCTGGTAATGATAGTCGTTACTGTTTTTGAAATTACCGACCGGACGGAGAACAATTCCAGGAAACTCGGTATCCATTGCGATGTACGGAAAATCATCAACGATTTTTTGAATCAACGCGAATTCTTCCTCGAGATTGTCATTCCACACCTCGCGAATCTGAATCGAATCGCCTTTTGACAAAAGCGACATTTCTCATAACAAAATCGTTCAATTTTTTTCAAAATTTATCGAAATTTCGTGAGGAAACAGAACATGGATTAATATCAACAGTGCCGCTTGAGAATCGATACGGATCTGCAAAATACACAATCAATAATCATTATCAGCATGAATTGATTTGAAAAAATGTATAAAATTATAATGTGAAATCGGTACAGATCTGCAAAATACACGATAAATTCAGCATAAACTGATTCGAAAAGCATATAAAATTATTACTACAATAAAAAAAATCAAATTTGTGTAATCAAATATGTGTGTTAAATCATCTACAAAACCCCAAATCTTAATGATGAATTGAAACTTCCCCCACTTAGTTGACTTTTTATTATTACTACAATAAAAAAATCAAAGAAGATCGCGCCTTCAGTTGAGGCGGTAGACGGTCGATTTTGAAACAGGAGGTAAAGAATTAGCCGAACGGTTGTAAACAAACCGAACGTTCAACGAACGGTTCGTGAACCGTTCGGGGGAAGTTCGTTTGTTAAATAAATGAACAAACATAAACAAGAAATTCCGTTCGATAAGTTAAAAAACGAACATGAACAGAGGTTGCGTTCGTTTGTTTATGTTCGTGAGCGTTCGATAATGTGTTTATTTATGTTTGTTTGTGTCCATTCGTTTAAAATTTTTATATGGGTATATTGAATTTTATTGGTTTTAGTTCTTAAAAAAATGAAACCACAGTTATCTTTTACGCATCCGCTAACATCCTTCATTTGACCATTTCAATTTCAGTTTGTGTTAAAGCTTGACAAACTTCTTAATTTTTGTGTTACTTATGTTTATAATGATTACGACGACTAAAAGCCAAAGGCTCTCATGTCATGGTCCCATTAAATTTTCATAACTTGACTTTTTTTAATCTATTTCGCTTATGTTTTAAGACTATTAAAAACACACCTACCACCCCAAGCTTTTTTTAAGGAGGAAAAAGTTTCATAAATAACTAACAAGAAGCTAGCAAATGAAATAAAGTGTCTAATTTACTCTTTTATTTAGAGTTTAGGATACCAAATGCTCATCCCTAGGCATAATGGTAGTGGCAGTCTGTAATCGTCGATGGTGGGGACGTTGTTAATTGCTGCAGCTAGGGTTTTTGTAAGACCCGTCTCAATAAATCAAGATTTTAATATTAAACAACGCATTTTATTTGGAAATGCATCTTTACAAAAACTTTGTTAAGTTAACGATCATACATGATTAAAGTATTCAAGTTAACTTCCCTACTAGTTTAAAACATTCAAAATATAGTATTAAGTGTTTACAAGATTCACATTAACTAAAACAAAATAGTTTATTTTGGAAGCTTCAAAAGATGAGTGTTCGGTTCTTGATACTTGCTTGATCTTCATCCGAGCGTTTACTACTATCACCTGAATTCAAAACCAACATGAAAATTAGTTTTGATAACTTAAAAATGTATTAAAACAAGTCCCAGAGTTAAATAAACAGAATTCAAACAAATTGCAGCAATTAGGGCCCTTGCGGGCCGCGAACAATGTCGCTTAAATCTGTCGCGGGCAGCGACCAATGTCGCGTGACGCGACGATGTCTCTGAGTTGGTGTCGCGCGACGCGACCCTCTGTTTTCGACAGAAAGGTTGGGTTTTTTATGCTGCAAATGCCCAGCTCCTAATTCTTAACCATTACCAACTTAAAACATTCATAACTTTCGTTCTACTTGTCCGTTTTACGTAATTCTTTTTCCTACGTGTCCGTAATTTAAATACGGACCCGTTTACCATCACTATTTGCATAAAAATTCGGTTTATTAGCTGATAGCCTATAAATCCCCTTTTTATTTATTTGGCCCGTTTAGTTAGATGTCATATTTTGCATAATTCATCAATATTGGTTTCTAAACATAATTACCCATTCCCCGGGCTTGTCAACTTTAGCGTATCACTTCCATTCCATGGTTTACGCTTTCATAATTCAAGCTTCGTCACTGGGTATCGTTTTCGACCCCCCGTCATTCGGGTCAAGCTTCGCCACTGGGTATCGATACCGGTACTTACCGGTGTTTTACCCATAAATACCGGTACCAAAAAACGAAGAAAATGGGAACCGGTACAGTTCGGTACCGGTACCCGGCACCAAATGCTCATCCCTAGTTTGTGAGCGTAAAATGGAAGGTGCCAACTTTGATATTTGTTGTATATACAATTTTATGTTCAGGGAGGTTCTTATTCGAATTTTTTTGGTCAAAGTGGTTCATCGATCCAACAGTGGTCAACGCTAGAGATGGGCATAATACCCGGTTCCAAACCCGAACCCGTAGAACCGACCCGGAACCGGTTCCAGTCCCAACCCGGTATAAAGCATACCCGGTTCCGGGTTTAAAAAACCCGACGGTTCCTACCCGGTTCCATATTTAAAAAAAAATAAGTTCCATACCCGGTTCCAACCCGTACCCGGTTCCTATCCGTACCCGGTTCCTATCCATACCCGGTTTGCATGTGTACCCGGTGCCATATTTTAATTTTTGAAGTTTAATTTAGCCAGGCCCAATGCATTGCTGTCGGCTTTTTCTTTCTTCACATATAGGACGTAATTTATTGTCACACCCCGGATTTCCACGTGTCACCGGTGGGCCTGGTGGGGAGTATCGTGACGTGTTTGGCAACATAATAGTCAAACAACACAATATATATAAATGCACAGCGGAAGCAAAAGATAAATATTATTACATTTCCGAATATACAGTAATATCCAATATTACAACGGAAAGTAAAGGATCCATAGGCGGATCTTAAAACATGTCATTTGTTCAACAGACTTTAGGCGCCTAGAACTTTCAAGATTCCTTAGAACCGCCCTGAGCTTCCAGTCAATTACGTTCAGTACCTGTCACTTCACCCTTTTGGAAAATACGTCAGTTTTCACTGGTAAATACACTCAACCGACTCATTTTGAAAAGAGTTCGTAAATTGATTTTGAATGCACTTGGCACAAAATATATTGACACTTTGATTAAAATGCACAAAGGCAAAATTAATCTTTTATACTTGTATACTTGTATACTTAGGATAAATTATATTTCATGTTATCAGTTTTACATAACTTGCTCTACATACGGGGCCCGGTTCTATGCCGGTTCAAGATTAACCGACACACCACTATTCCCTTATTGGGAATCCCTTATTGGGTATACAACTATTCCCTTATTGGGAAGCCCTTATTGGGTATGATAATATTCCCTTATTGGGTACAATACTATTCCCTTATTGGGAAGCCCTTATTGGGTACAATACATGCCCATAAGGTTAATACCTTTAGTGGATTACATGTTTTGGTATAATGCCCACAAGGTTAATACCTTTAGTGGATTACCTGTTTTGGTATAATGCCCACAAGGTTAATACCTTTAGTGGATTACCTGTATACAATTATTCCCTTATTGGGAAGCCCTTATTGGGTATAATACAATTCCCTTATTGGGAAGCCCTTATTGGGTATAATTAATTAATAACCATATAGCATCTGTCAGGTGTATGCCTACACCCCGTGCTTAGGTCGTGGCCATTGAAATTAATGAGTCAAGGATTATCCAGGACACGGTCGCATTAATCCCCAATGTTTCAGTCAAGCAATACGAATTAAACAGGTTATTTGGATTTCCTGACTCATTGGTCTTTGAATCCCATACCTGAACATGCGGTATTTATATTACCGTATCCCAAGCCCGTAATAGGGAAAATAAGTTAAGAGTATTTACCTGAGCTAGCTCCTGTCTTAAATAGCAAGAATCTAATAACTCAGCCGTAGTCACTTAAGTAAGCGTAGGTACAATTTACCGGAAAGCTCTAGTCTGGAATGATGGTATAAATAATTAATTAGAATGCTAACGGGTCTTTAATTAAGCCTAAGCTTAGACCGGTTAGTCTTACAGGAAGATACGGTTCGTACGCACGATTAAGCGAAGACCGGAATAGAATGTGATTTAGACCCGACAAGTTCGGAGACTTGTATAATATGGGTAAACTAAACACATTCTGGATTTTGAGATAAAACCGATAAGGTTTGACCCGTTTCGGCTAATTTATGTAAACTTGTTACATAAACCGAACCGAACGCGTAATACGCGTGACGGGTATTCATTAAAGCCATTTACAAGTTTCCTAAGTTAATTATGCCTCAAATATGTTGTGACATCAGTAAGATGTCTTTCATTATGCCCGAAACGAATCTAAACACAAACTATGCCCCGTAGGGGTAGTTTGGTCATTTTAAAGGTTGTAAAAGAGTTTAACTGTTTAACTGAGTTACAGGTCTGATGTAAACAGCAAACATAATTAAATTGATGAGTTATAATAGTAGGCTAAAGCATATATGTGAAATATATCATTTTTAACCAAACTATGCCCCTTAGGGGTATTTTGGTAATTTCACATAAGCCGAAAAGCTCAAAAACGAAGTCTGAGTTTATCAACCTTTGCTTGCTGTTAAAATATCATAATTTTCCTCATATATCAGTAGGTATCAACCCGGGTATGTCCAATATGATTTTAAGACATACTATGCGTTAAAAACGCTAATTATGGCGATTAAAGGCCATTTCCGGGTTCGATACTTAAATCTGATATTTTTTTATATTTCCAGGAGGCTTAAAATAATTTATTAATCATATGTGATCAGTAGCAAAAGGTTTGGAGTTGTTTAGATAAGTAAAACTCATTTTATGGCCCGTAAGGGCAAAACCGACAATTACCGGATTAAGCCTACGACTACTAGTTATGCTCAGCCTAAAATTAATTAAAAACCTTTAAAAATCCCAAAATAATATATTACATCAGGGGGTATTAAGTTTGATACCAAAAAGTCGGCTTAACTAGGCTATACGCTAATTACGCCGTTTTATTAACATAAAGCATTAATTTTGCGATATTGAGCATAACTCTTAATCTACAAGTCAAACTGATGTCAAACTTTGCATACAAGTTTATATATCAATAACTAAGGTTTCTACACTTTTACATTTTCATAAATCCCGTTTTAATGTAATAAGGGCATAATGGTCAACATATGAGCAATTAACGGAATCATGCGTATTAATCGGATAACTAATGAACCGAGGTGTATAATCACAGAGGGTTATACTAGCATCTAACCTGGTCCAAATGAAGCTCTAAGGTATTTCTAAAACATACCTAAACGGGTCAGAACTGAAGTCAAAGCAAAAGTCAAAGCTTTGCGATTTTCGGTTCCGAACCGGGTCTAAACAGGAAATAGTCGGGTTGAACATGTTTGGACATGTTCTTACACTTATTACTAAGTTATAAAAATGATCAAACAGGTTATATATGTTCTAGATAGCTAATTATGCATAAACGACATTTTAAGCATTATGTTGACTTTTTAAATAAAAGTTTGACCCGACATTTGACCTGGTTAGAATGGGAATCAGGGGGAACCTTTTTAGGGGTTTATTACCCACCTAATTACCAACTTATAACTACTTTTAATTCGACTAATCACTGGACCATTAGTGATTAATCTTAAAGTCAACCGTTAATTACGACGGTTTGACTTTTAAGCTAAAACTAAGCTAAAACTTAATCAAGAAAGGTTTAGCAAACTTACTTAAGTCCTAAGCTTGCTTAGGAAGGACTTGGGTCTGCTTTGAAGCTCCAGAAAGGCTCCTTAATTGTAGATGAAGGTGTGAAGATTTGTTTGCTACTTCATGCCTTTATATAGTGTTTAGATCACCACAAATTCTTGACACCCAAGTCTATAAGTGACCACAACATCTTAACAAGTGTCCCTAGATGTTTAGGGGGTGTTTAGGGGCCAAGAAGGATGAGGAAAATAGATTAAAGATCAGTTGCAACTCTTAAAACAGCCAACAGCCAAGTTGCTGTCGCTGCAGACCGGTAGCGCACCGCTACGCTTCTGATGTAGCAGTGCGCTAGCCCTCCTCAGGGGCAATTCTTGCATTTTTCAGTTTGCATCCCTGGCTCTTGGTACTCCGAAAGGTCAACTAAGCTTAATTCTTGCATATTGACCCCTTATTATTTATATACAAGGGCTTTATGACTTATACTCACTTTGCCAAGTCCCTGGATACTTCCAGTTAACCCGAAAAGTCATAACTTTCACCGTTGACGCTTTAACCCCTCGTACACGAATTTGATCATAACTTTCTCATACGATAACGAAACTTTATGAAATTTTAATCGTGCATTCTAGTGAGCATAATTAACCGTTACAAAGCTTTGGGTTTGCTAAAAGGTCACTCAAAGGTATAACTTAAACATGTTGACACATTTAACCCCTGAAGTTTGTAACCTCTCACTTTTAGCTTCGTATGATCTATGATTTATTCGTTTGAAGGTATGAGCATCATGTAGGGCTAATGTGCAATACATTTATTCACTGTTGACATTTAGAACTCGTATATTTACATACTTTCCATGATTGTCAACTTTAGTCATTCTAGAATATTATTTCACACTTTCAAACATATGACACGTGTCAACACATTATAGGACGTGGATTTTCGAGGTGTTACATTTATAACGGTAATAATCAACATTTAATACATATTTGAATTCCAACATATTCCATTATATCCGAATTCCAAGTTCCAACATATTCCAACAAAGCTGAAACATGCAGAGCATCGATTCCATATTTCCATGCATTAATGTCGGCTTTTTCTTCACATGTAGGAAAGAATCGGTTCCGACCCGAACCCGGGTCCATACTACCCGGAACCGGGTATAAAAGGTTATGGTTTTATGGGCAAATACCCGGGTATGAACCGGAACCGGGTTTGAGAAGAACCGGGTACTGTCAACTTTAAGAGGAACCGGGTACGGGTAGGAACCGGTTCCGGGTTTTAAAAATACCCGATTATGCCCATCTCTAGTCAACGCCGGAAAGATGGTCTTGGATTTATTCGAATTTGCTGCAATGGGCCTGTTTGGATGGGTAGTCACAAGTTTTGGGATGATTGGGCCAGAAATAAGTATGTTTTAAAAAAAGCCCAATCTAAAATCATAAAAGATTTTAAAAATTACTAATGGGTTGTGGATTGCACAAAGGCCCAAAGAAAATACTTCACAGAGATGTGATTTTATATGGTATAGATATGGGCTGACTAAGTTGACTATTATTCAGAGGTGGGCCTGGTTTGGGGGAGGGGGGACACAAAATGGACTTCTTTTATTTGGGATTATTGCCTTTTAACATGGGCCGATCAGATGGATAACTATTATGTTGGTGTAAACAAGCCGAGCCAAGCCCGAGCTCGATTAACTTATGAGAGCTCGGGCTCGAGCTCGGCTGGTTTGTATTTTCTCAAGCTCGAGTTCGGCTCGCGCTCCACTCGTTTATTATCTAGTAATTAGTATATTAAATAAAAATAATATAAATAATAGACTTTTTAGGTTCGCGAGCTCGATAAGTGAAGCTCAGGCTTGGGCTCGTTTACTAAATTAAATAAGCTTATTTTTAGGTTCGAGGTCGGCTTGTAAACAAGTTTAAATAAGCTCGGCTCGACTTGTCTCGTTTACACCAAGGCCCGACGAGCCTAACGAGCTTCACATGTGAGGCTAGCTCGCCTCATTTTGAGCTTTTTCTAGAGCCGATCTCGAGTAGCTCGCGAGCCGCTCGGCTCGTTTGCATCCCTAGTTATAATACCCGGTTTTTGAAGAACCGGTTCCTTACTGGGTACACTGGTTTTTTGGACTATAACAATACCCGGGTATAACAATACTCGATTTTCACACAATTCAATGCCCGGAACTGGTGTACAGAAATGGGCACCTCACCTCTACTTGGAATACCAATATGGTACCCCAGGCATACACATGGATTGGGATTATAGAGATATATTACTATCATGCAATGGGCCAATTGCCTTATTTAAAGACGGGCTTTAGTGTGTATTTTAGAACTTGTAATTGTCTTTGATTGATTTTAGGCGGATTGCATTTAAATAATCCCAACTTTCTTAATTTGGCTGAGTTATTTGCCGATAATAATCCGAACTGGACCACTTTTGGCAGATACTAGTCCGTCGTTAAAAATAGCTTAACAGAGTTAAGTTTTTTTTTTTCCGAATTACAAACCGATGTTTTAGGGTTTTGATCAGAACGAGGATACGAGTCGACTAATGTAAAACTTACCTCGAAACGGTGCTCCAAACGGCTAATTTTTTGTTAACTGAAAGTTTAAACACCCGAATTGAAGCACCGTTTTCGTCGTTTGGGGCAGTATTTCGAGGTAAATTTTATATCAATCAACTCGTATCCTTGTTTTAATCAAAATCTCTAAAACATCGGTTTGTAATTTGGGAAAAAATTTAACTCCGTTAGACTATTTTTAACGCAGACTATTATATGCCAAAAGTGGACCAGTTCGGATTATTATCGGCAAATAACTGAGTTGGGATTATTATCGACCAAATTGAGAAAAATGAGATTATTCAAATCCAATTTGCATGAGATTTAGTAATGTAAAAATGTGATTGGGTTTAGTTGTGTGCCCCGGGTTTATTCTATTTGTATGGGACCAATCGACCACGTATGTTGATTGTACCTGGGTTTTGGACTTAACTTCAGGATATCTGAAGCAAGTAATAAAATCCTTTGTTCCTTCTAAATTTATAAAATTTATGGAGTTCCGTCTCTCCTTTACCCAAAAATGAAAAAAATGATTAAGTTAATTGAACAACGCCAAACACATTAAGTTTTACTTTTCACCATTAACAAAAATCGTTAGGTTTGACATTTCACTATGAGTCATAGTCTATGACAGAAGTCATAATCAAAAGCACTCATTCATAATATAGATTAGGATCAAATGCAAACTCTCTTAATTGTAAGAAAGGTACAAAGGCTTCTAAAAAAACTCACTACACAAAAAAAAACCTACTACAAAAAAAAACCCTAAGCACCCACCACCACCCAAAAACCTAACCCCCCAATCACCCACCCCCAAAAAATAAATAAATAAATAATATTTTTTTTTTGGCCGAGGGGGGTTGGCTGGGGGTTTAGGTTTTTGGGTGGTGGTGGGTGTTTAAGTTTTTGGAGGTTAGGTTTTTTGGGGGTGGGGAGTTAAGTTTTTTTTGTTTGGGGGGGGGGGGGGGTGGGGGAGGGGGGTGGTTTAGGTTTTTGGGTGGTGGTGGGGTGGGTGTTTAGTTTTTGGATGGTGATGTAGTGAATTTAGGTTTATTGGACATTTGTCACTCTATAAATCCTTTTTACATTTGTTACAATTAGGAGTTTTTGTAGAATAAGTTAACCTTGAGACAAAATCTAAACTTGATAAAATGAAATCCGATAAAAACAAACGGCAGGTATTAAAATACTTTGTTTGTTAGTTCATCTCTTGATTTCTATTTCATGGAAATTATCTCTTGATTATAGTTTACAGGATGAAATAGGAGTGTAGTTTAAGCTCCAAGTATAAATGTTCCATGTATAGTCCAAACATATTAAAATCAACATTTATAAACTCTGCAATAGTCCAGTTATTTCAAAATCAGTTTATGTGGCGTAAGGAATGACATATTTGAGTGAATAAAGGGTGAATTGTTTATTCAAAATATTATCATACAATAAAATTTCCGTATAGAAACAAAATAAATACCTTATATGTAACTTTGATCTACAACAATATAGATCAGAAGACAGCAGATAGAAAATGACAATGCTTTTGGTGTTTATATAGTAAGGGGCCGTTTGACAACTTCTGAATGGTTAAGTGCTGAATCAGTAAGAGTTCTGAACCATTAAGTGTTAAACCACTAAGAAGTCTGAACCATTAACAGCCAAATAATGCTTAACCGTTCAGAGGCAAATGTCTGACCAATTCAGATTAGAGATCTTAACCATGCAGACTCAGTATAATACTTAACCATTCAGAGGCAAATGTCTGAACCATTCAGACATCTGCTCGCGAAACAAACAGTATGAACCATTAAGTGCTGGACCAGTAAAAATGTCTGAACCATTAAGAGCTTCATTAAGAGGTAAACAAACAACCCCTAACATTTCATCTACAACAATATTTACTTATATAGCTATAAAATACATAAGAAAATTTAACCCAACCACTGTATCATTATAAATATCTTGAAACATATACACATAACATTTTTTTAAATAAAACAAACATACAAAAATGGAGTAGATACATAAAACTAAAAACTTGATAAAAGAAAACGTTCGTCTTGAAACATATACACCTAACATTTTTTTTAAATAAACCAAACATATAAAAATGGAGTAGATACATAAAAATACAAAGTTTATAAAAGAAAAAGTACAAACATACAAAAATGGAGTAGATACATAAAAATACAAACTTGATAAAAGAAAAAGTTCGTGTTATATAAGAAAAAGTGGTTAGTGTATGTATTTTAAGATATTTTATAATATATAATACATAGATTACACGTAATATTTTCTTCTTTTTTTAATAAGCATTGGAAGTTAGTAGGTATGATTTCCAGGTAAGTGGTAAGAAAGGGAAGAGCAATGATGTTTGGATCTAAATTCATCACCCCATTTAACATTTTAACCTCAACATAGCGTAGAGACTCACAAACCGAAGGCAACCTTTGATTATTTTGAGGTTAGTTTTTTTTTATTTAAATTACGGTGGTGGTTTTGTTGATTTTTAAATCCGTATGATGCTTGAAATTTTGTTATTATTTAGATGGTAAAATGTTTGAAATCGACAAAACTGACGCCCATCGGAGGTTTGATGTTCATTACCACATGTTGACTTTTCTAAGAAAGTCAACTAGTGGTTTTAAATCTGATCAAACCCTTAATTGAATCAGATACATATATCATCATTCATCAGGTCTCAAAACCAACTTATAAAGTTAATTGTAAAAGTATCCAAGTACTCAAATTTCATGGCTTTTAAGAGACATGTGAGGTGTTTGTTTCAACAAAACCAACTTGTAAAATTAATTGTAAAAGTATCTAACTACTCAAAGTGTAATCATTTTGTTATATATAACTAAATTAGCTTTCTTTTTTTAAGGCGGCATTTCATTGAACGACTAGCAAGAAATTAGAAGACCTAAAAACAACAACCAACAAGAAAGAAACAAAACTACATTACAAGAAATCAAAATTGCCCCAATTACCTTCATCTAAGCCTTCAATCTTTGTCGTACATTCATTATATTTCAAAACAGGAATATCAACAATAATATAATATATAATATAATAACAATAATATTCAAACTGTAGCAATTACATGCTAAATCCATCAGTTTAGATGATTCTCATTTTTGCCGTACATTCATTATATTTCAATTGTCTCTTGACGATGATGACGGGAGTAGCTCAAGCCTCAATAAAATGACTAAGAATACATAATAGCTTGAAGGGTTAAAAGGTTAAAGGGTTTAAAACCCGGGAACTAAGGTGAACAGCAAAAAGAACGTGAACATTAATCATTCACTTCACTGATTGCTTAAACAACTCTCCCACAGCCACAAAAGCAAAGCATGTGCACAGGGAGTCCTCTTTTATCTGCAGGTCCAAACGCTTCAACCCCTAAAAGGGTAAGTCCCCCACTGCAAGCCGGATTCACTAGTCAAAGGTTTCTCCTTTGAGAAACCTCTTTCCCTATAAATGACACTTCATTGAATACATTTCAAACATTCTGGATCAGCTCAGATCTCCTTGGATCTCTGATCTTCCTTCTTGTCTCTTGAGAACTTGTTTTACACAAGTCTCTCTTCTTCATTCCAACACACACAATTTACTTGCTCTTGCATCCAATGCGGAACATCCTTCAGCCGAGGATCCTAAGTAAATAGTAAACATAACTAGTGAACCTCTCTCCACGTCTTGCAAACGTGGGGGGACCCCGCGACCTGCATTAGGCAAACTTCAACCCTTGAAGCCTTTTGCCTAACCAGTCCGATCGCTACCTCAGGTCTCATTCTCGTTGTAACAACAAGTTGGCGCCCACCGTGGGGCTACGACAGTCATTTCTCTTAGAAGAAGACCAGTAGTGTAGCTCCATTCTTCCAGAAATCGTCATGTCTGAAGGAGAATCTCCGGGAGAGGTAAACCAAGTCCCACGTACCTCTACCCCTAAAACTAGCCAAACTCCGGTGGCTATACCGACTTCCTTCTCAATACCGGGAAGCACTCCAACTGGAGCAACGTACCCCGAGATTCTCACCTTCCAAACACCGACCCCGTCTCATTCAGGAGTTCCATCCCCTAATGTCGGTGCTGCCAACACCCCCTCACATATTGACCTTACCCCTGAAGGGGTCGCTAATAACTTCTTAGAGTTGAGGTCTCTCCTTAACCAATACGTGAGCAGGGAAAGAGACAAAGGGGTGAGGATTCGGCTGGATTATGACAAGCCAGAGCCATCGTTATCTCTTGGACCTCCTGTTCTTCCTTTTACAAGCTCACAACCAACCGTGTCCAGGAATGAAGCTGGTCCCAGCCATCTACCTCCAAATCCCAGTCCGTATACATACACAAGGCCAGACCCAACATCCTTTCCTCTATTTTCTTCTCAGCCAGTTGCAACCAGTGCTCCATTGGGGCACGAGCTATCTTTAGATCAGCTGTTACAATCTCCTGTTGTAAGCCTTCTACCCCCAGTAACAACCACATGGAAGCAAGCTTTGTCCGTTCTCCCTTTGGCACAATGTGCCGTCATGAGTGCTCCCTTAGGAGTAAACTGTACAGCTGCACCCGGAAGCCTTCAAGGCTTCAACCTCATGCCACAGATGATGGCTCAAATGATGGCAAGCTTCCCTTGGCAGCACTTCATTAATCAAGTGTTGGCCACCCAAGGGAACACCAACAACAACACAGGTGCAATGATGCAATAGGATCTGGCCAAACCATACAAACCAAGCAACTTGTCATGCTTTTCTCAACAAATTGCTGATTATGACTTCCAAACCAGGATAAATATGCCCTCCCACATACGAACCTACGATGGAACGGAGGATCCGGAAGATCATCTTCAGATCTTCACGGGGGCAGCACGGATAGAGAAATGTTCTAACGCCGAGTGTTGCTTAATGTTCATGCAAACCCTCGTTGGGTCTGCCAGGATCTGGTTCAATGACTTGCCAGCTCGAAGCATTCGAACCTTCGATGATCTAAGCAAGGGTTTCTTGGCTAATTCCTCACAACAAAGGAGATATGTGAAGGATGCCACTATGATCTTCCAGATCAAATCTAAAGATGATGAAAGCCTCAGGGATTTCATCGAGAGGTACAAAAAGGAGGGTTTAACATATGTGGGAGCCGATGAGAAGATGAGGGTTGCAGGCTTCATGAATGCAATCACCTCTAAATACCTTACCAGGGACTTCAACAAGTGCCTACCCAAAACCTTGGAAGAAACCCTCGAAAGGGGTGAGGCTCATATCAGGGGGGAAGAAGCGGTTGATATTAAGGAGCAAAAAAAGAGGGGTCCTAGCTGGAGACACAATAGCCCCAGCCGAAAAAGAGGCAACTACGGTTCTTATGATAGGCGCCCTCGAAGCTCGGACACTCGAAGGTCTGAAGGTCAGAACCCTTCTAGCAGGGACAAGGCCGTAAACTTCACAGCCCTGACCAAGACTCCTCAAGAAATACTTGCTAACGAAGAAGTCAAGCATAGCTTCCGACCAACAAGACCCCTGCCCAAGAGCAAAAGAAATGAAAATTCCACCCAATTTTGTGAATTCCATGAAGAGAAGGGTCATCATACCAATGATTGTTTTCAACTCAAAAAGAGAATCGAAGAAGCAGTCAAGTCTGGAGAACTTGCTCACCTGGTCAAGGGGGTAAAAGATAAGATGGGTGATGGAAAAAACAAAGAAGTGAACATGGTGAATGTCACCGAAGGAACTCCTACCAAGCAGCAACGCCTGGAAGCTTGGGAGCTTCAATGCTTGTGCTTCCCACCCCCACAAAAGGGGCTCCATTCAAACTCTTTGTTAGTCGAAGCCACTGTGGGGACATTGAAAACAAGCAAAGCATACATTGACACAGGTGCAGCAATGGAAATAATGTTCGAAAAATACTTCAACCGACTCAGTGACCAGTAGCGTTCAAGGCTTCAACCTGCTGAGTCATCCATCAAAGGCATAGCTGACATCCCCATCAAGCCTTTGGGGCAACTAACACCTGACGTTTGTTTCAAGGATGGTGAAATGGAAAGAACTAAGCCACTCACCTTCATTGTGATCAATATGCCTTCCTCCTATGACGTTATCATAGGAAGGCCAGGTCAAAGTAAATTTAGCATGGTTGTCTCTGTCGGCCAAGACATTGTCAAGTTCCCCACCAAAAAAGGAATAGCAACCCTTCAACCAACCTACGAAGCCTTCTGGTTGAAGGAGAAAGCTCAGGAAAAAACAAAAGTGAAGAGCAACGTTGGGCCATTAACCCTAAGTATCCTGAACAAAGGATAAGGGTTAACACCAACCTCACTCAAGAAACTCTTTCATACCTCAAGAAATTGCTAGTCCATAACATGGACATCTTTGCATGGTG
This sequence comes from Helianthus tuberosus, assembly GCA_030545235.1. NCBI lineage: Eukaryota > Viridiplantae > Streptophyta > Magnoliopsida > Asterales > Asteraceae > Helianthus > Helianthus tuberosus. The sequence continues at coordinate 199,643,769 of CM060369.1, forward strand.
TCCTGCTGACATGGCCAGCATCCCTAGGGATGTTGCCGAACATGAACTCAAAATTCCACCAAATGTGAAGCCCATTGTCCAACAAAAAAGGAGCCTTGCCCCTGATCGAAGCGAAACTGCATGCAAAGATGTTGAAGGGTTGGTACAACCTAGCATACTCCGAGAGGTTAAGTACCACTCTTGGATAGCCAACCCTATCATGGTTAAGAAGCCCGATGGATCATGGAGAATGTGTATCGATTTTAAAGACCTGAATAAGACTTGTCCAAAGGATTGTTACCCCTGCCTGAAATCGATCTCAAGTTAGACTCGCTTACAGGGTTCCCTTTCAAGTGCTTCCTTGATGCATATAAAGGTTACCACCAAATTCAAATGAAAAAAAGGATGAGGAGAAAACGGCCTTCCATACCGACAAAGGTATTTTTTTTTTGCTATCAAAAGATGCCTTTTGGCCTGAAAAATGCAGGTGCAACTTATCAACGATTGGTTGACAAAGCATTTGTTGAGCAAATCGGAAGGAACATGGAAGCTTATGTGGATGAACTGGTAATTAAAAGCAAAACTGAAGGTCAAATGCTTGACGACATTCAAGAAACGTTCCGGAACCTTAGAAAGATAAACATGAAGCTAAATCTGGTAAAATGCTCATTTGGGTTTGAAGAAGGCAAGTTCCTAGGGCACATAGTTGGCAAACAAAGTAAAAAGGCCAATCCCAACAAGGTTAAGGCCATCCTGGAAACAAGGTCCCCACAAAGTAAAAAAGAGGTTGAAAGCTTGAACGGTAAGTTGGCAGCCTTGAAGCGTTTTACCTCCGAGCTGGCAGAAAGGTCCTTTCCTTTTTTCAAAACCCTTCAAGGGTGCACAAACAAGAGGGACTTCAAGTGGACAGAAGAAGCAGAGGAAGCCTTCAACCAAATGAAGCAACACCTGGCTTCACTACCAAACATTGCAGCACCTGAAATGGGGGAGTTGATCTCTATCTATCTATCAATCGCCGAAGAAGCAATCAGTGCAATCCTGGCCATCGAAAGAAACAAGGCTCAGGTATATGTTTACTTCTTCAGTAAGACATTAAAATTGGGAGAAACCAAGTACCCTCCACTTGAAACACTTGCTTTTGCACTAGTCAAAACAGTCAGAAGGCTTCGGAGATACTTCCAAGCACATCCCATACAAGTGGTCACGGACCAACCAATCAAAAATGTGCTTGAAAAACCCGAAACTTCTGGACGTTTAGCCAAATGGGCTGTGGAACTAGGTGATCATAATATCACCTACGTCCCAAGAAAAGCTGTAAAAGCCCAAATCTTGGCTGACTTCATTTTGGAAGTACCCAAAGAAACAATAACGAAAGTTAATACAGCCTCCACTGAACCCTCCAACCCCCATACCTGGAAGCTTTTTACCGATGGAGCTTCCAGCATTGAAGGGTCAGGAGCAGGGCTAGTTCTAATTGATCCAAATGAATTGTAGTTCACGTATGCTCTTCGCCTTGAATTTCAGACTACAAACAACGAAGCTGAGTATGAAGCATTGATTGCTGGGCTCAAGCTTTCAAGAAAAATGGGTGTCAAAAAGCTTCAAGTCTTCACAGACTCATTGCTTGTTTTAAACCAAGTAAGTGACAACTACATGGCCAAAGAACCAAACTTGAAGAGATACTGTGAAAAAGCCAAAGAACTCATGAATTCAATCGAAGCATGCACAATCAAACAAGTCCCAATATCACAAAACAAAAAGGCTGATGCTTTAAGCAAATTTGCTTCATTGACCTTTGCTCATCTCACAAAAAAGGTACTGGTTGAAGTGTTGAAGCAGTCATCGCTTCAAGAGCTCGAAGTACAAGATGTCATCACCGAAGAAGGCACAAATTGGATGACCCCGTTGATCAAATTCCTCACAAGTGGTGAACTACCAAAGGATCAAGTAGAAGCTGAAAAGGTTCGAATAAAATCAAGACAATATGTGTTGCAAGAAAATATCCTATACAAAAAGGGTATCTTGCACCATTGCTTTGTTGTGTCGGTCCGGAACAAAGTCAATACTTGATCAAGGAAGTTCATGAAGGAATTTGTGGAGCTCATTTTGGCCCAAGGTCAGTAGTTTCAAAATTGATGAACCTTAGATATTTTTGTCCCACCATGCATCGAGATGCAACCGAGCAATTGAAAAAGTGTGAAGTATGTCAAATATATGCTCCAGTGCCAAAAAGCACAAAGCATGATTTGGTTCCCATCTCATCTGCTATGCCATTCAACAAATGGGGAATGGACATCGTTTAACCATTCCCCCCGGCCAAAGGAGGAGTCAAATTCCTCCAAGTAGCGGTTGACTACTTCACCCCGGAAGTGAAGCCACTGGCAAAGATAACAGGAAAGCAAGTAATTGATTTCGTATGGGAAATCATCATTTGCAGATTTGGGCTACCGGGAGTATTAGTCACGGACAATGGTAAGCAGTTTGCTGAGAAGCCTTTCAGCACATGGTGCAAAGAATTCCGAATAACACAAGTCTTCAGCTCAGTAGCCTACCCTCAATCCAATGGCCAGGTTGAAAGAACAAATTGTAGCATTGTTGAGGGCATCAAAATACGACTGGGAAAACATGACACCAATTGGCTTGAAGAACTCCCAAACGTGTTATGGGCAATAAGAACCACCGAAAAAACAAGTCACAAGAAAACACCTTATAGCTTGGTGTTCGGATCCGAAGCTGTAATCCCAGAAGAAATAGGAGTTACAACAAAGAGAACGTTCAACATTGATCTAGAAGCAAACAAGAAAGAGACGATGTTGAACTTGGAACTCCTAGAAGAAGCACGGGATCAAGCAGCCATTCAAGAAGCAAGGTATAAACAAAAGATGGAATCTTACTACAATGCCAAGGTTAAGCATGAACGATTCAAGCCTGTGACCTAGTCCTCAGAAACAATGAGGTAAGCAAAAAGGAGAACCAAGGAAAACTTGATCCCAAATGGGAAGGACCATGTGCCATCCTCGAAGGTCACAAGGGAGGATCCTACAAACTAGCTGATTCAAATGGAAAAAAAGCTTCCCAGGCATTGGAACGGCAAAAACCTTAAAAGGTTCCACGTTTAGAAAAACATGTGTTAGAAAAATTGGCAAAGTGTTGTTTTTGTTCCTTTGTAATTTGCACACTTTGATGAATGAACAACTAGGTTCTTGTTAAAACTTGTCTTTTTATCCTATGATCAGGTTGAGAACCTAGCAAAAAACTCCATGACAAGGGTCATGTAAGGGGATGAGTTCCTAGGCCACATCGCTCAATAGGTTCAAGGGTTGAATGAACCTATATAAGGGGTGAGTTCCTAAATCAATACAACTCCATGAGACTTATAAAATTCTCAAAAATAAACTTGTCTCATAGACGGGTCTGAACAGCCTTCACCAAATGTTCCTTAAGCCTTAGAAAGCTTTCTAAAAAACAAATTATAACCAACAGGCTTACGAACCAAGATCAAACCAAGGAAAATGATAGATAGGATAAGTGCTATGTCTTTTTGTTAAAAATACCATGGCTGAGTGACTGCAGCACTGAACCCTTCAAGGTATAAATAACATAAAGACAACATAAAACCAACAAAGACAATTCCATAAACATAAAGACAATTGAAGGGCAAAACAACAACACAACAATAAAAGGTTGTATGCAACTTGGAACCAAAAATAAACAGCAAAGCACCAAGTCACAAACATCAAGCAACAACCGGAAGCCTCGAAGGCTTCAAGCTACAAGTATCTAACCAAGCTGCCTTACAAAAATATACAGCAACATAAAAAATTACAACACAAGGCAAGTAGGAGAAAGTTAATAGCATAACATAAGAAGCCTTAAAGGCCTCCAAAACCTACATAATGTTCAACAGTCACGATCAACAACCAAACCTTAGCGGTTTGTAAACATGCAAATTGTTCAAACAGCCACTAGGGCTAACAACCATCAATAGAAACCTTAAGGGTTTCTTCAAAACCTAAATTGTTTAAAAAGATATACAAACCATCAAATTGTTTAAAGGTGCTAAGAAAGTTACGAATATATTGTTCAAACATCAGCAAGAGGCTTAGAAGCCCCAGAACCATCACCTTTACCTTTTTTAGCCTTCTTTGCTTTCTTGGCCTTTGAACCACCATCACCTCCAACCGCTGAACCCTTGAGGCTTGCTTCCTTGGAAACATCAGCATCATCTGAAAAAGTTTCTTCACTATCTCCTGAGCGAGAACGTTTCTTGGACAAGGAATCAAGTACTTCAGCACAAACCTTCTCGTTTAGCCCAGTCGGTTTCAACTCCTGTAAGATGGAAAGAGGTTTACCAAAACAAGTTGAAACTTCAGTTACACATGGGTAAGTCAGCCTCTCCATCTGTTGAACAGACTCCTTAAAAACCCCGGAAGCATCAGGACGAAACATAGGAGATTGTTCTAAGGCCTGACCAGACTCATGAAGTTTGAAACCAGCAATAAGGCCCAAATGTTTCCCATAGTTCAGCTGTTTCGTGTAGACCTCCCCAAGGGCAGAGTTGAATTCATTAGAATGAAGGAGATAAGTGACAAACTGTTGAAAGCCTTGCTCAATGAGCCACTGGTTATCACCAGTAGCTTGAACAACTGAAGCCTTCAAACCTTCCTTTTCCTCATCAAAGGCTTTCTTTTGAACATCTAGAGCCTCCCTATCAGCCTTCAGCTTCAACTTATCTGCTTCAAAACTCTTCTTCAAGTCATTCATCTCAACCTCATGCCTCCTGGTCAACTCACCAAACTTCTTCACCCAAGCTTCCTCTTTTTTCGAAAACCCATCAACCTCCTTTTTCATCGCAGCCATGGAAGCGTTCATTTTATCCTTCTTCTTCGTAACCTCTTCATATTCATGCATCCCTTTCCTAAAACGGGTAACACCCTCAGCCAACAGGGCAGAAAGGTTGCAAGAACTCAACATCAACCTTGAAATAAAATGATCACCCTCCATCTCCGATATAGCATCTTGGACACCAGGGGGAGCAAAATGGGCCAACACATCTGCACAAACGGCAGGATCCTTGAAACTGTCCCCAACTTTCACACCCCAGTTGGGAACGTAAACCTCTTCAGCACCAGGCTCTTCCAAGCCTTCAACGATTTTGCCTGATGAACCCTGTATAGTAGGCATAACACCCTTCTTAACCATTTTTTTCTTTTTCCCAGCAACCACCAACTCTTTTTCCTTTTCCTTCCCCACACCACCTTCAGAAACCTGCTCCGCGGATACTTCAATGTCATCACTAATATCAATAGCCTCTGAATAGAGGGTTGATCAGCACTTTTTATGTAACACCTCGTAAAATTACGTCCAATGATACGTTGACACGTGTACTAAACCCTAATAAAGTCAAACGTAGACTATAAAGGACTAATTTTTGTGAAAAATCGAAAACTTTGAATGCGAAAGGACTAAAAGTGTTAACATGCTTAAACTAAGCCTATGAATAACAATACACGGTATTCATAATTATAATTAAGCCACTCGTTGGTCGAGAGAATCCGTTTGCATAATTATTGAAAGTTTGCGCGTCGAAGGGTCAAAAGCGTCAACATGTAAATTCTTACCTCTGAGTGACCTTTTTACAAACCGAGAGCTTCATGATATTGATTATACTCTCGGGAATACCTAATATTGCCTGATGACGGGGGTAGCCTAAGATTGAATAAAATGGCCAATTACGTAAATGCTTAAATGGTTAAATGGTTCAAAGCTTAAAAAGCTGTGAGAAAGGAAAAAGCAACACGGAAACAGTAGCCAGTCACATCTGGCGATCGCTTCACCAACCCACAGCCGCAAAGGCAATGCAGGTCTGCACGATGCACGCCATTATCCGGGGAACAAAAGCCTTCAACCCCCAAAAGGGGAAACCCTCCACTGCAAGCGAGGTTGCTAGTCTAATCCATTCCACTTCGGGAGATGCCTTCCCTTATAAAATGACACTTCATTTACTTCAAGGGACATCTGGACCAGCTCTGATTCCTCAATCTCTGGTCATTCACATCGAATGCTTGTCTCGCACAAGTCATTCCCTTTCACATCCAACACACACATTCCCTTTGCTTCCACTTCCGAATCTGAGCACAACTCAGAGGAGGATCCATAGCAAAGAATAACAATAAACTAGTAAACCTCCTTCCACGTCTCGCAAACGTGGGGGGACCCCACGACCTGCGTTAGGCAAGGTTGAACCCTTCAACCGTTCTGCCTAGCCAGTCCAGCTACCACCGTTGGTCTTGTATTTGTTGTATCAACAAGTTGGCGCCCACCGTGGGGCTACGCCGCTATTTCTTCTCAAAAAGACCTAGTAGTGTAGCTCTATTCGCTTAAAATCACCATGTCTGAAAGTGGATCCCCGGAAGAAGTGAATCAGATTCCAAACACTTCTACTCCGGGTAGTAGCCAAGCTCACGTGGCTATACCAACTTCTTTCTCAACTCCGGGGAGCACACCCGAGTTCCTCAACTTCAACACACCAACCCCGTCCCGACCCGGAGTTCCATCTCCTAATATCGGTGTTTCTGATGCTCCATCATGTGTTGAACTCACCCCTGAAGGGGTTGCTAACAACTTCCTTGTGCTAAGGACTCTTCTCAACCAGCATGTGAGTAAAGAAAGAGAAAAGGGAGTGAGGATTCGTTTAGACTATGACGAACCTGAGCCAACATTATCTCCTGGACCACCTCCTCCTCTTTTTGCAACAAGAAGTGAGGCTGGTCCCAGTAACCTTTCAAACCCTCACCCTTATCTGTCCTCTATGACAAATCCTACGGTGCATCCTATCTTCTCTTCCCAACCAATTACTAGTGGTGCTCCTCTGGGACATGACCTAACTCTTGACCAGCTCCTACAATCCCCGGTGACAAGCTATCCAGCATCTACTACAACTACATGGGAGCAAGCTCTGTCCGTGCTCCCTTTAGCACGAAGTGCTGTTATGAGTGCTCCCCTCGGGATGAACTGCTCCACTGGCCCAGGAAGCCTTCAAGGCTTCAACCCTATGCCTAACATGATGACCCAGATGATGGCCAATTTCCCATGGCAACACTTCATCAATCAAGTGCTTGCCACTCAGGGAAACAACGACAATAGCAGTACTATGGATGCAAGGACTGAAGAGGACTTGGCTAAACCATACAAGCCAAGTAACCTTTCATGCTTTTCAAGACAGATAGCCGATTATGATTTTCAGACAAAGATCAAAATGCCAGCACACATCAGGACATATGATGGGACTGAAGATCCTGAGGACCATCTTCAGATCTTCACCGGTGCAGCTCGGATAGAGAAATGGTCCAACGCTGAGTGTTGTCTAATGTTCATGCAAACTCTTGTTGGATCCGCCAGGATCTGGTTCAACGATTTACCTGCTCAAAGCGTTCGAAGCTTTGACGATCTCAGCAAGGGTTTCCTGGCCAATTTCTCTCAACAAAGACGATACGTCAAAGATGCAACAGTGATCTTTCAGATAAAGCAACGTGATGATGAAAGTCTCCGTGCTTTCATTGAACGATACAAGAAGGAAGGTCTGACTTATGTAGGGGCTGACGAGAAAATGAGGGTGGTTGGTTTCATGAACGCCATCACCTCTAAGTACCTTACAAGGGATTTCAACAAATCCCTACCCAAGACCTTAGAAGAAGCTCTTGAAAGGGCCGAAGCCCACATCCGAGGAGAGGAGGCAGTAGACATTAAGGAACAAAGAAAAAGAGGGTCCGGCTGGAGAAGCAACAGTCCAGCCAGAAAAAGAGGGAACTTCAACCCCTATGACAGGCGGCCAAAGGGTTCAGATCCTCGAAGGTCTGAAGGTCGGAACCTTTCAAGCAGGGAGAAAGGCATAAGCTTCACGCCCCTCACGAAGACCCCTCAAGAAATCCTTGCGACAGAAGAAGTTAAACAAAACTTTCGGCCTCCCAGACCTCTCCCCAAAAGCAGGAAAAATGAGAGCTCCACCCAATACTGCGAGTTTCATGAAGAAAAGGGTCACCACACCAATGATTGCTTCCAACTCAAGAAAAGAATAGAAGAGGCTGTTAAATCCGGAGAACTCGCTCATTTGGTAAAGGGAGTCCGGGACAAAATGGCTGAAGGAAAGGGTAAGGAAGTCAATATGGTAGGTTTCGATGGAAAGGTTCCCCACAAAAGACAAAGGTTGGAAGCTTGGGAGCTTCAATGTGTCTGTTTCCCCCCTACGGAGAATGATCCTCTCTCTAGCCCTCTCGTGGTAGAGGCTACCGTGGGAACGTTGCAAACATGCAAGGCATACATAGACACGGGTGCAGCCACCGAAATCATGTTCGAAAAATTCTTCAACCAATTGAGCAATGAAGAACGTTCAAGGCTTCAACCTTCTGGAACCTCTATAAAAGGTATCGCTGACATACCCCTCAAGCCTTTAGGGCAATTAACACTTAATGTTCGTTTTAGTGAAGGTTCAAAAGAAAGAACCCAACCACTCACCTTTGTGGTTATCAACATCCCCTCAAGCTATGATGTGATCATCGGAAGACCAGGACAGTGTGCATTTTACATGGCCGTGTCTGTTGGCCATGGCACAGTCAAATTCCCCACCGAAAGGGGCATAGCAACCCTTCAACCCTCTCAGGAGGCCTACATGGTTGAGGGTGAAAGTTCAAACAGTGAAGAAGACAGGCAAAGGTTGGTCATAAACCATAAATACCCGGAACAAAGGATAAGGGTCAACCCTGACCTTTCTCAAGAGACTCTTTCATACCTTGAAAAATTGCTAACACACTACAGTGATGTATTCGCTTGGTGTCCTGAAGACATGACCGGGATCCCCCGGGATATTGCCGAGCATGAGTTGAGAATACCACCAGAGGTCAAGCCTGTGGTCCAAAAGAAAAGAAGCTTGGCACCTGAAAGAAGTCTGGCAGCCTGCCAAGAGGTTGAAAAGCTTGTGTCAGCCGGCATCCTCCGAGAAGTCAAGTACCAATCATGGGTTGCAAACCCAGTTATGGTCAAAAAACCAGACAACTCTTGGAGGATGTGCATAGACTTCAAGGATCTTAACAAAGCTTGTCCTAAGGATTGCTATCCACTACCCGAGATTGACCTCAAAGTTGACTCCCTCACCGGGTACTCGTTCAAATGTTTTCTTGATGCATACAAAGGTTATCACCAAATCCTCATGAAGGAAGAAGATGAGGAAAAAACAGCTTTTCACACGGACAAAGGAATCTTTTGCTACCAAAATATGCCCTTCGGCCTCAAAAATGCAGGAGCAACCTATCAACGGCTCGTTGACAAAGCCTTCGAGAACCAAATTGGCAAAAACATGGAGGCATATGTCGATGACTTGGTTATTAAAAGCAAGACGGAATACCAAATGCTCGATGCCATTCAAGAAACTTTCAAGAACCTCAGAAAGGTTAACATGAAGCTTAATCCAGAAAAGTGTTCATTTGGATTCGAGGAAGGAAAATTTTTGGGCCACATTGTGGGAAAACAAAGCATTAAAGCCAACCCTAACAAAGTAAAAGCTGTCCTTGAAACCAAACCACCAAAGACCAAGAAGGAGGTTGAAAGCTTGAATGGGAAGCTTGCAGCCTTGAAGCGTTTTACCTCCAAGTTAGCCGAAAGATCTCTGCCCTTCTACAAAACGCTCAAGAACTGCTCAGATAAAAAGGATTTCAAATGGACTGAAGAAGCTAATGAAGCTTTCAACCAGATGAAGCAACATCTAGCTTCCCTACCAGACATTGCGGCACCAAAAACCGGGGAGTTAATATCGGTGTACCTCTCAATCACGGACGAGGCCATCAGTGCAGTCCTCATCATTGAGCGAGACAAGGCCCAGGTACCCGTTTATTTTTTCAGCAAAACTTTAAAATTAGCTGAAACGAAATACCCTCCCCTTGAAAAACTTGCTTTAGCCTTAGTCCAAACAGCTAGAAGACTTCGAAGGTATTTCCAAGCACACCCCATACAAGTGGTCACCGACCAACCTATTAAGAGTGTGCTTGAAAAACCTGAAAACTCGGGGCGATTAGCCAAATAGGCCATAGAACTGGGTGAACATAACATCACCTATGTCCCAAGGAAAGCTATCAAGGCTCAAGTCTTGGCCGATTTCATCGTGGAAGTCCCAAACCAAACACTTACTGAAGTAAACACTGCCACCACTGAACCTTCCAACCCTGAAGCCTGGAAGCTTTTTACCGACGGGGCTTCAAGCGTTGAAGGGTCAGGGGCTGGATTAATTTTGATTAACCCAAAAGGTTTGGAGTTCACATATGCTCTTCGATTTGATTTTCAGACCACCAATAACGAGGCTGAATACGAAGCACTAATAGCCGGCCTAAGGCTGGCCAAAGAAATGAAGGTCGAAAAGCTTGAAGTGTTCACGGATTCGTTGCTGGTCTCAAGCCAAGTGAATGATAGCTACATAGCTAAAGAGCCCAACATGAAAAAATACAGAGAAAAATCAAAGGAACTAATGAGTACCTTCCAAGCATGCAACATCAAACAGATCCCCAGATCTCAAAACAAAAAGGCCGATGCCCTAAGCAAGCTTGCATCTCTGACCTTTGCCCACCTCACCAAGAAGGTACTGGTAGAAGTGTTGAAGGCCCCATCCATTAATGAATTGGAGGTTCAAGATGTGGTTACCGAAGAAGAACCAAACTGGATGACTCCCATAAGAAAGTTCCTCAAAAATGGTGAATTACCCAATGATCAAGTGGAAGCTAAAAGGGTTGAAATCAAGGCAAGACAATACATACTGCAAGGAGAAACCCTTTACAAAAAGGGTTACCTTGCCCCCTTGCTAAGGTGTGTCGGCCCCGAGCAAAGTAAATATTTGATCAAGGAAATTCATGAAGGAGTGTGTGGAGCTCACTTTGGAGCTAGGTCGGTAGTTGCAAAGCTCATGAACCTCGGATATTTCTGGCCCTCAATGCATCATGACACAACCGAAGAATTGAAGAAATGTGATGCCTGCCAGATCCACGCACCAGTCCCAAAAAGTCCTAAGCACGATTTGGTCCCAATAACCTCGGCTTGGCCATTCCATAAATGGGGAATGGACATTGTTGGTCCATTTCCCCCAAGCAAAGGGGGAGTAAAATTCCTATTGGTGGCGGTAGACTATTTCACCAAGTGGCCAGAGGTCAAACCACTTGCCAAGATCACAGGAAAGCAAGTCATTGACTTTGTCTGGGAAAACATCATCTGCCGTTATGGATTGCCAGGAGTACTTGTCACCGACAACGGAAGGCAATTTGCTGATAAGCCTTTTAGCGTTTGGTGCAAAGAATACAAAATCGATCAGGTTTTCAGCTCAGTGGCTTATCCACAATCAAACGGGCAGGTTGAGAGAATAAATAGAAGCATAGTGGAAGGAATCAAGACAAGATTGGGAAGATACGAAAGCAACTGGCTTGAAGAATTGCCTAGTGTTCTATGGGCAATTAGAACAACGGAAAAAACAAGCCATAAGAAAACACCTTACAGCTTGGTATTTGGATCCGAAGCTGTGATCCCTGCCGAAATAGGAGTTGTAACCCAAAGAATTGTCAACATGGATCCCGAGGGAAACCAAAAAGAGACCATGTTGAATTTACAACTCCTAGAAGAAGCAAGAGATCAAGCCGCAATTCAAGAAGCCAAATACAAGCAACAGATGGAAGCTTACTACAACAAAAAAGTCAAAAACGAACGTTTCAAGCCAGGGGACTTAGTCCTCAGAAACAATGAAGCCAGCAAGAAAGAAAATCAAGGAAAGCTTGGCCCAAAGTGGGAGGGTCCATACACCATCCTTGAAGCACACAAAGGTGGATCCTACAAGCTGGCTGATTCAGAAGGCAAAAGGCTTCCAAGGCATTGGAACGGCAAAACATTGAAAAGGTTCCATGTTTAAACGGAAAGTTTGGTTTGTATCAAAATGTATTTCAAGCAGGATTATGAACACCTTTTGTAAAAAGCAAGTATTGCTTTAATGAATGAAGTTGTTTTTATCAAACTTGTCTTTCTATCCTAAAATCAGGATGAGAACCTAGCAAAAAACTCCATGGCAAGTGCCATGTAAGGGGATGAGCTCCCAGGCCACATCGCTCAATAGGTTCAAGGGTTGAATGAGCCTATATAAGGGGTGAGTTCCTAAATCAATACAACTCCATGAGACTTGTCAAGAAAAAATAATATTGTCTCATAGACGGGTATAAGCAGCCCACACCAAATGTTCACGAAGTTTTAGAAATATAGTCTACAAAAAGGCTAGAAAAAACAAGAAGAAATAATGAAAAGGATAGGTGTTATCTCTTCTTGTTAAAAATGCCAAGGCTAAGTGTCTGCAGCACTGAACCCTTTTAGGTATAAAAACATAAGGGCAACACAAACAAGACAAAGTTACAAAAAGAACAAAACAAGTCCAAAAAAGAACAAAGTTAATTGGACAAAATCACAAAGGTACAAACCAAGCCAGGACGCAAAACCCAAAAGCCTTCAAGGCTTCAAGCCACCCGGGCTATACCTCGAAGCCTTAAAGGCTTCAACCTTTTAAAAGACAGCCAAAAGGCTTCAACAGTTAAACCCCAAATGAACTGCTTTGTCCAAAAAGGCACAAGCATAAAGCCATAACAAAAAGAAAAATAGTTAAAACATCACATAATAAAAAGTCCTAAAAAGACTTCCAAACATACGTTAAGACAAGTCCTAGTCACTTGCAAATCTAATCATTGTCCAACGGCCATACAGGCCTTCAACATAACCAAAAGGAACCTTAGGGGTTCCTACCAAACCTAACATTGTTCAAGTCAACATTACAAACATAAGTTGTTTTCAGTGCTAAGAAAGCTACGAATCAAACATCAACAGATTTGGAAACTCCAGAACCTTCGCCCTTGGCCTTCTTTGTTTTCTTCAACTTTTTAGTCTTCACACCTCCATCACCACCAACCGCCGAAGCCTCCAAGCTTGCATCCTTAGGAACATCCGGCTGACCTGAAAGGGTATCATCGCTATCCCCCGAATAGGACCTCTTCCTTGAAAGAGAGCCCAAAACCTCAGCACAAACCTTCTCATTTAGGCCCTCCGGTTTCAATTCCTGCAATACAGAAAGAGGTTTACCAAAACAAGTGGAAACCTGATGGATGTAGGGATAGGTCAGCTTCTCCATCTGCTCAACGGAGCCTTTAAAAACATCAGAAGCCTCGGGACGAAACAGAGGTGACTTCTCCAAAGGATGACCGGATTCATGAAGTTTATACCCAGCAATGAGGCCTTGGTGTTTCCCCAGGTTAAGAAGCTTAGTGTAAACGTCACCAAGAGCAGAGTTAAACTCTTTGGAGTGCAATAGATAAGTAACCACTTGGTGAAAACCTTGCTCTATGAGCCATTGGTTATCCCCAGTAGCCTGAGCAACTGAAGCTTTCAACCCTTCTTTCTCCTTAATAAAAGCCTGCTGCTGAACAAACAAAGCTTCCCGGTCAGCCCTAAGTTTCAACCTAGATGCCTCAAAGCTCTTTCTCAAATCACTTATCTCAATCTCATGCGTCTTTTTAAGATCACTAACCCTCTTGTCCCACGCCGATTCTTTCTCAGCAAAACTTGCAATCTCCTTCTTCATCACAGCCATGGAGGCTTTCATTTTATCTTTCTTCTTGGAGAACTCTTCATACTCCTGCATCCTCTGACGAAAACGGGCAATGCCCTGAGGAAGCATGGCAGCAAGATTGCAAGTACTTAAAATCATACGGGACAACATCAAATCATCATCCATCCCAGCAATGGTCTTGTGAACTGATGGAGGAGCAATGTGACTCAGAGCATCCTCACAAATAGCAGCATCTTTGAAGCTGTCATCATTCTTCACTGACCAAGCAGGCACATAAATCCCTTCCGGATCCAACCCTTCAACGTCCCTGCTTGAGGACTCCTGGACAGGAGTGGCAACAACCTTCTTGCTTGAAACCTTTTTGCCATGAATAACCAATTCCTTATCCTTCTCAGCACCTGCTTCAACACCTTGATCTTCCGAAACTTCAATATCATCACTCAAGTCCACATTTTCAGTAGAAGTGGATTGAGGACCAGCCTTCAACAACCGATGAGAAGATCGACGGGTTGAAGATTTAGGAGCATTAGACTTCGAAAAACCCTTGGCAGTAATGTAACAACTCTCATAAAAAGTCCTAGTTATTATTTTAATTTGATCAATAGGAAACCCTAATTGAGAAACCCAAGTGATTCTGAACAAACCCTGAAATTTTCATAATTTTCAGAATCAGGATTAGGGCCCCTAAAACTCAAAGGGGGTAAACCCTAGTTGATAATTATCCTTTAAAACTCGTTGTAAAATTCATAAAATTCGAAAGTGTTGATTCAGCATAGCTAGTCCCAGACGTGGCTAGTCTATAACCCTATTTTTCAACCCATACGCATCGTAGGGGTTTGTTGCCTACGATGCGCAGCCAGTTTAAAACGCATACGATGCGTAGGGGATGTTTGGCCTACGATGCGCAGGGCATCTCAAAATTTGGCTATAAATAGCAGACATTGGGACTTGAAATTTGGCATATGGTCGACGAAGGAATTCGTTCCAGAAATCGAATTTACGTTCTATATACTACAATTAACACACACAGTGCACTAATCTACGCCACAATCAGGGTAATAACTCGATCGCTATTACGATTCAACGTCCGATCGATTATAACTATCCAACGATTGTTTAAGTGCCGCTCAAATTGAGATTATACTTTATTAATTCATTGTGATTTCGACTTGAATGTTTGAGTACTGCTCGAATTCGGACTATACTCTGTCATTCGTTGTGAATCCATTGAATTGTTAAGTATTGCACTAATAACTCGTTGTGAAGGTTTAATCTCGTGAATTGTTGTAACTGTTGTATTAGTTACTAACTGATTGTGTGTGCATTGTTAATTAAATTAGGTTAATCAAGGCTAATCAGTAGGCTTATATTCTGCTCGATTAAATCTACAATGTGAGTCATTCTCTTTTTATCAAAATACTTTTCGAAAGCATGTTTTATCAAAATTATAGTTACAGGGATTAAGTCTTTGTTATCTGAAATTACTGCCAGTATGTAGGGGGATGTGCACATAGCTACTAATTATTTATCACTTGGGGTGAAAGGACCCTACAAGTGATATGTCCACAGTCACAGTCCGGTAAAGTGACAACTGGATCAGTTAATTTAAAAGATGAGGCAATTGTAATCGCTCTTAATACTGTACATTATAATAAACAGGATGTTTTACTAAATAGAATGATTCACTCAGTATTTCCCGCTGACAAAACCTTTTTCAAACATGTTTCAGGTGATCTGTTGTGAGCAAAGGAAAAGTGCCGAGTAGCACTACAAGCTTAGAAAGTGGCTCAATGTAAATAAATAAAGAAACATGTTTTAAAGAAATAAAGGATTTCCCAGTGAAATCAAGTGTTTGTAAATTATGGGAATTATCCCTATATTATATATATATAAACGAGCAGTTTTATTAATAATTGATCCTGTTTAAAAAGTCTTCCGCTGTCGCTAAATTAAATACCACGGGATTTCCTGCCTCGCGGCTCTGGACCGGGTCAAACCGGGGCTAAGGGCCGTGACAGGAAAAGGTGGTATCAGAGCCACTGATTTAAGCTTACTATTGATTTTAGCCTATTAGAATAATTAGGAAATTTAATTGCTATTCTGTGAAAATATGTTTTATTAACTGATTAATTGTTGAGTTACAGTATGGGTAAACACAAGATTTCTGCTATCTACCATAAATTAGATACTGCACCCACAAGAAAAGGAACCTCTTCCTCCAAACACCCAGCAGATCTAGATGAAGGGATTTTTGTCCGTAAAGCAAATTATGAAAACCCTCTCACCCAAGATAAAAGAAATTTGATTCTTAAAAAGGGACAAGAGAAAACAAAGAAAACCCAAGCCAAGAAAGTGAGGTTTAATCCAGAAATCCAGGAATTAGGCAATAAGTCACCTTGGGAAGATACCTTAGATGAAAAATGGGCAAACCTTTATATGCTAGCTACCGTAGCAGAGAATGCAAATCTCTAAATTTTAAAAATCTGGTCTAGTAGAAAAATAATATCCAGTAAATAAATAAATAATAGTGTGTTCATTTCCCTGTAATCTTTTGTACAAATCCATATGCAATAAACTTAATGTTTATTTGTTAAACTTTGTTCCAAAGTTTTAACTTAGCATTTTGTGCATTTTGCATATATGCTGTCCAGCATGACTGAGATATCGGAAGCATTTCAGAATCTCAACCTCTACCCGGTACCAATTGAAGTCTCCCATGACTTTACTGGTTATATTGCTGACATAGAGGAACCCGTGGAATTCCAAGCTCCACCGCTGGAAAAAGCAAAACTTAAAAAGAAGAGAAGATATGTAGGATGGAGAAAAGTACGCAGAAGAAAGCCAGCTACTAGGAAACTCCCTAAAATAGAAAACCCTATAGATAAAGGGAAAGGAATTGAAATCGGAGAAAGCTCAAATCCAGCAGAGATAGGGATTAGGACAGATTATAAACAAAAAGGAATAGAAATTGGAGAGAATTCTAGACAAGCTGAGGAAATCACATTCCAAGACGAAATCGACCGTCTACTGGCAAATTGTGATGTTTTTAGTCCTATCCATAATAATCTATATCCTTCCCTAGAAACCCAACTTCCTGTTAATCTGGAACCAGCTATTCCAGATCCACTGATCCACACTCTACCTTTAGGTCAAATGGAAGAATGGTGGACAAATGACTGGCCATTCCAGAATATTGTCAACAGTCCTTATTCTTTCCTTCCACAGTGGGAACCAGATCCTATTCCCAATCCTCCAATGAACTACGAAAACTTAGCCGAACTCCGTCAGTACGGTGAAGAACTGATAAATACAGGAAATAGGATTAGGGATATGGGAGAAAGGATTACCTGGAAGTACGACGAAAGGGAACGTCGTTACTAAACTGCCTGTGACCAAAGAATAGTAGGGTTGGAAGAATATATGTATATTAATAATAATAATTAAATATATAACTCTGTAAAATGGGAAATAAAACAGTGTAAGATAAACGGTGTGTATGGATGCCTATCTAACATATATAAAGTAAAATAGAAGTCGAAATATCGACAATTTTGATATATATCTGTGTTACCAGAATTTTATGTGCTTCTGTGAAATTGTTTTATTCCTCACTCGATACTAATAAATATATTTTAATAATTATCAGATGGAAAATGTTAATAATGAACCAGTTAATGAAGGGAATCAATCTGAACAAAATCAGGAAAACCAGTATATGACTAGACAGGATATAGAAAATATTGTTGCACAAGGGATAGCCAATGCTATTCCAGCATTCGTTGCTGCTGTTAAAAATCCAGTAGAACCGCAACAAATCATTCCTAGTAAACGTACTCAGGAAGATAATTTTAGTCATAGTGTAAATGGAGGCAGCAATCATGATAATGATAATCTACGACAGGCTCCACCTCCTAAGAAAATGAAAGCCGCAACACCTGGTTGCACTTTCAAAGAATTTCTTGCTTGCAAACCTGCTGAATTTGCAGATAATGAAGGAGCAACTGCAGTATTGCGTTGGTTAGAGAAAACCGAAGCAGTAATTGCAATAAGTAAGTGTTCAGAAGAAGATCAGGTGATGTATGCATCAAATTTGTTCAAAGAAGGAGCATTAGAGTGGTGGAATACGGTGCTACAAGCTAAAGGAAGAAGGATGGCTTATGCCATGAACTGGGAAGAATTCAAGAATCTTGTAGAAAGGAAATACTGTCCTGAATATGAAAAGGAACAAATGGCAAATAAGTTCCTAAATCATCGTATGATAGGAGTAGAGTGTCACGGTTATACTTCGACATTCTTTGAATATGCACGAGTGGTACCTACACTGGCTTCGCTAGAACCGGTACTCATTTCTCGATACATATGGGGATTAATTAGTGAAATCCGCAATATTGTTAAAGCTGCGAGACCTCGCACTATTGACGATGCTGTAGAATTAGCTAATACCCTAACTGATGAACTAGTACGAACAAGAGAAGAAGACAGAAAGAAGGAATTGGCGCAAAAGATTACCCAAGGATTTCGTGTGGGTAATAATAATAATCGATTCAAGAAAAGAGGAACCGGGCAATCCTCAGTTCCTCCGTATTGTAGAAATTGCAAAAAGAAGCATTTTGGAAGATGCAAGGGATATTGCAATTTTTACAAAATTCCAGGACATCAAGAGGAGAATTGCAGGAAGAAATCCCTAATCTGCTACAACTGTGGAGAAATAGGTCATTTTCGAACCGAATGTCCTAAGTTGACAAAAACCACTGACAATAAAGGCAAACCAGCTGATGGAACAACAAAGAAGAATGCCCGAGCATTTCAGCTAACTACTCAAGAAGCTGAACTCATTCCTGATGTCATAGCCGGTACGTTCTTGGTCCACGACGTTTATGCAAAAGTATTATTTGACTCTGGTGCAAACCAAAGTTTTATCAATACTTCATTTTGCCAAGCTCTTAATTTACCTTTAACCACCCTTAGGAAAATTTTTACAGTCGAAACGGCAGACGGAAATTCTGTTAACATAGATAAGGTTTTGCAAGAAGGTAAGATAGAATTGTTAGGTCATAAGTTTTCTGCAAACCTGTTACCTATGAATTTAGCCGGATTCGATGTCGTGTTAGGAATGGATTGGTTAATAGCCAACCATGATCGAATCCTTTGTGACAAGAATGCCGTAGAAATCCGTACTCCCACAGGAGAGGTAATTGTAATTACCGGAGATAAACCACGAAAACCACTAAAGTTCATATCAGTAATGAAAGTTGCTAGTTATGAACGAAAGCAAGGAATGGTGTATATGATTTCAGTAATCATTAACACTAAAAGTAAGGAACTTTCAGACATCCCTATAGTTTCAGAATACCCAGACATCTTTCCAGAAGAGTTACCTGGGTTACCACCAGATAGGGAAGTAGAGTTTAGAATTCATTTAATTCCAGGTACTACACCCATAGCTAAGGCACCTTATCGATTAGCACCTACCGAAATGCTAGAATTGAAAAAGCAGTTAGATGAATTATTAAGCAAAGGATTTATACAACCTAGTTCCTCCCCTTGGGGAGCACCAGTGTTGTTTGTGAAAAAGAAAGATGGATCTATGAGAATGTGTATCGATTATAGGGAACTAAATAAAGTTACAATTAAGAATCGATACCCATTACCTAGGATTGATGATCTTTTTGATCAACTTCAAGGTGCTAGGTATTTTTCTAAGATAGATTTAAGATCCGGATATCACCAGTTAAAAGTAGAAGAAGAAGACATACCTAAAACTGCTTTCAGAACTAGGTATGGCCATTATGAGTTTACAGTCATGCCCTTTGGATTAACAAATGCCCCAGCAGCATTTATGGACATGATGAATCGGATCTGTAAACCATATTTGGATAAATTTGTTATCGTATTCATCGACGATATCCTAATTTACTCCAAAAGTCAAGAAGAACATTGCCAACATTTGCATGCACTCTTAACTTTGTTAAGAAAGGAAAAACTTTATGCAAAATTCTCAAAGTGTGAATTTTGGTTAAAGGAAGTGCAATTTTTAGGTCATATGGTGAATCATGAAGGAATTCATGTAGATCCTGCTAAAATAGAAGCAATTACCAAATGGAAGGTCCCACAAACAGCTATGGAAATTAGAAGTTTTCTAGGCTTAGCTGGATATTACAGAAGATTTATTAAGGATTTTTCTAAGATAGCTGTACCTTTGACTAAGTTAACCTGTAAAGCCACTAAGTTTGAATGGGGACATAGGCAAGAAGAAGCTTTTAAGATTTTGAAGCAACGATTGACGAATGCTCCAATTTTAGCATTGCTCGAAGGAATAGAAGATTTTGAAGTATATTGTGATGCTTCAAAATTAGGATACGGATGTGTATTGATGCAACGCAAGAAGGTAATTGCGTATGCTTCCCGGCAGTTGAAAAAGCATGAGGAAAATTATACAACTCATGACTTAGAATTAGGAGCCATAATTTTTGCCTTGAAAATTTGGAGACATTATCTGTATGGAGGTAAGTTTACTGTCTATACAGATCATAAAAGTTTGAGGTATATATTTGGACAGAAAGAATTAAATATGAGGCAAAGAAGATGGATGGAAATTCTAAGTGATTACGACTGTGATATTCAATATCACGAAGGGAAGGCAAACGTAGTTGCAGATGCCTTAAGTCGTAAGTATCATGAAAAACAAAAGCGAGTCCGTGCTCTTAGATTAAATCTACAAGTAGATTTAATAGAACAATTAAAGAACATTCAAGAAACAGCAATCAAGGACGATGCTGAAAGAATGAAAGGTTATATAAAAGAACTAGAGCAAGGAAATGATGGAATTTGGAGATTCCACAAGAAAAGAATTTGGGTACCTAAACAAGGAGAGTTAAGAAATAAGATTTTAGAAGAAGCTCATAAATCTAGGTATACTATGCATCCTGGAAACAATAAGATGTACCAAGATTTAAGAAAGAATTTCTGGTGGATAGGAATGAAGAAAGATATCGCAAAATATGTATCTAAATGTCTTACTTGTTCACAAGTTAAGGCAGAACACCAGAAACCCTCAGGATTACTACAACAATTGGAAATGCCTGTATGGAAATGGGAACTCATAACAATGGATTTTGTTACTAAGTTACCCAAAACAAGAAAAGGTAATGATGCGATTTGGGTAATTGTGGATCGATTAACCAAATCAGCTCATTTTCTACCAATGAAGGAAACCTTTAGTATGGAAAGGTTAGCCAAGTTGTACGTAGACGAAGTAGTATCTTTACATGGAGTCCCACTCTCCATTGTTTCAGATAGAGATAGTCGTTTCACTTCTCATTTCTGGAAAAGTTTCCAGCAAGCAATGGGAACTCGACTAAATTTAAGCACTGCATATCATCCTCAAACAGACGGACAAAGTGAAAGGACAATACAAACACTGGAAGACATGCTCCGAGCATGTGTAATTGATTTTGGTGGATGCTGGGATGATCATTTACCATTAATTGAATTCTCCTATAACAATAGTTATCATTCAAGTATTGAAACTGCTCCATTTGAGGCACTTTATGGAAGAAAGTGTAGAACTCCAGTATGTTGGGCAGAAATAGGAGAAAGTCAATTGTCAGGGCCTGAAATAGTGCAAGAGACAACCGACAAGATTACTCAAATCAAGGAAAGGTTGAAGACAGCTCGAGATCGCCAGAAGAGTTATGCAGATAATCGCCGCAAGCCGATAGAATTTCAGGTTGGAGATAAAGTACTCTTGAAAGTTTCTCCTTGGAAAGGAGTTGTTCGATTCGGTAAGAAAGGAAAGCTAAGTCCAAGGTACGTAGGACCATTTTCAGTGATCCAACGTATAGGATTAGTTGCTTATCGTTTACAACTACCAGAAGAATTTGCTGGAGTACATGATGTATTTCATGTATCCAATCTCAAGAAATGTTTATCAGATGAATCTTTGGTAGTACCTCTTCAAGAAATAGAGGTAAACGAAAAGCTGAAATTTGTGGAGAAACCTCTTCAAATCGAGGATCGAAAGATCAAGTTTCTCAAACACAAAAGACTAGTTTTAGTCAAAGTTAGATGGGATTCAAAAAGAGGAGCTGAATACACTTGGGAGCTGGAATCAGAAATGAAGAAAAAGTATCCTCATTTATTCCAGTAAATCTCGAGGACGAGATTTTATTAAGGTGGGAAGAATGTAACAACTCTCATAAAAAGTCCTAGTTATTATTTTAATTTGATCAATAGGAAACCCTAATTGAGAAACCCAAGTGATTCTGAACAAACCCTGAAATTTTCATAATTTTCAGAATCAGGATTAGGGCCCCTAAAACTCAAAGGGGGTAAACCCTAGTTGATAATTATCCTTTAAAACTCGTTGTAAAATTCATAAAATTCGAAAGTGTTGATTCGGCATAGCTAGTCCCAGACGTGGCTAGTCTATAACCCTATTTTTCAACCCATACGCATCGTAGGGGTTTGTTGCCTACGATGCGCAGCCAGTTTAAAACGCATACGATGCGTAGGGGATGTTTGGCCTACGATGCGCAGGGCATCTCAAAATTTGGCTATAAATAGCAGACATTGGGACTTGAAATTTGGCATATGATCGACGAAGGAATTCGTTCCAGAAATCGAATTTACGTTCTATATACTACAATTAACACACACAGTGCACTAATCTACGCCACAATCAGGGTAATAACTCGATCGCTATTACGATTCAACGTCCGATCGATTATAACTATCCAACGATTGTTTAAGTGCCGCTCAAATTGAGATTATACTTTATTAATTCATTGTGATTTCGACTTGAATGTTTGAGTACTGCTCGAATTCGGACTATACTCTGTCATTCGTTGTGAATCCATTGAATTGTTAAGTATTGCACTAATAACTCGTTGTGAAGGTTTAATCTCGTGAATTGTTGTAACAGTTGTATTAGTTACTAACTGATTGTGTGTGCATTGTTAATTAAATTAGGTTAATCAAGGCTAATCAGTAGGCTTATATTCTGCTCGATTAAATCTACAATGTGAGTCATTCTCTTTTTATCAAAATACTTTTCGAAAGCATGTTTTATCAAAATTATAGTTACAGGGATTAAGTCTTTGTTATCTGAAATTACTGCCAGTATGTGGGGGGATGTGCACATAGCTACTAATTATTTATCACTTGGGGTGAAAGGACCCTACAAGTGATATGTCCACAGTCACAGTCCGGTAAAGTGACAACTGGATCAGTTAATTTAAAAGATGAGGCAATTGTAATCGCTCTTAATACTGTACATTATAATAAACAGGATGTTTTACTA
The DNA here is from genome assembly GCA_030545235.1 of Helianthus tuberosus. Taxonomy (NCBI): domain Eukaryota; kingdom Viridiplantae; phylum Streptophyta; class Magnoliopsida; order Asterales; family Asteraceae; genus Helianthus; species Helianthus tuberosus. The sequence goes on from CM060369.1 coordinate 199,666,679, forward strand.
AATAGAATGATTCACTCAGTATTTCCCGCTGACAAAACCTTTTTCAAACATGTTTCAGGTGATCTGTTGTGAGCAAAGGAAAAGTGCCGAGTAGCACTACAAGCTTAGAAAGTGGCTCAATGTAAATAAATAAAGAAACATGTTTTAAAGAAATAAAGGATTTCCCAGTGAAATCAAGTGTTTGTAAATTATGGGAATTATCCCTATATTATATATATATAAACGAGCAGTTTTATTAATAATTGATCCTGTTTAAAAAGTCTTCCGCTGTCGCTAAATTAAATACCACGGGATTTCCTGCCTCGCGGCTCTGGACCGGGTCAAACCGGGGCTAAGGGCCGTGACAAGTAGCAGCACTAACATAGCCTGAGCCCTCAAACCTTTGATCAGCAGTCCTAACCACAACATTCTCACCAGGAACAGACGGAGCATCCTCAAAAACAACATCGGAAGTATCGTCGCTCTTAATAAAATCCAAAGCAGACATGACTACAAAAAACAACCACGCATAAGTCATAGATTAAGAAAAACATAAAAAGGACAAAAAAGGAAAATGCATACCCATGCCACTCCTCATAAGAACCGGATCCCGATCAACATTCCCCCAAATTTTACTAACCCCTAACAGAACTAGCAAGTGCTCAGGAAAGGGACGAACCCTAGAAGGGCACCCCCGGATGGCATTAAGGAAAACATCATTCAAATCAGACTCGGAAGGTTCCGGATCATTGAGGACGGCATCCGGTTTCCTCCACACCATTTTAAATGGGAGAATAGCATCGGAAACCCAGAAAAAGCGGTCCTTCCAAGCCCCAAGGGTAGTAACCATCGACGAAATAAGGCAGGTATCAACCTTGGATATTTCGAAAGTAAACCAATCGCCATTCTTAGCCAAGCGAAAAAACCGGCGAAATAGTAAAAGAGAAGGATCATACCCAAGAGCACGACATAAAACCTCAAAATGCAAAACCCTAGCCATCCCCTTTGGATGAACTTGCCCAAAAGAAACCCTATAATACTCCAACAAGTTCAAAACAAAAAACAAAAAGGGATATCGAAGGTTTGAGAACTCAAAATGACTACAATAAAGGGCAATCGAACCAGAAGGCGGTTTATCAACGGGAACATCACAAGCAGGGGCAGTGGGGTTAAACTCCCTATCAATACCATATTCCATACAAAATAAATCTATCTCCTCTTGTGTTAACCGGGAAAAAGATTTTGCTAAGTCCTTACGAGCACCCATTTTTTGAAAATGGAAAATGCAGAATGAAAGATGAAAAGGAAACCGGAACTAACCTTAGAGAAGGAGAGAAAATGGCTGGAAACTTGGAATAAATTATGAAACATATGGATAAGTTTGGAAATATAAAATAAATATAAGTCTACAATAGGGGTAATAATGTCTAAACAGTAACCCACTGTGAAAACCGCCACCCTATCAACTGCCATACATCAATCAAATCAATTGTCAGTTATTTGAAATTCAAATCCAAAACATTAACTGCCGTTAACCTTTCAAGCCTTCAAGCATGGAACCATTGAAACTTTTAGGCAATAAAACACGCGTACAAAGTCAGAAGTCTTTGAGCTCATCTCCCAAAAACCTCTGACTTGGGGGGCTGATGACGGGGGTAGCCTAAGATTGAATAAAATGGCCAATTACGTAAATGCTTAAATGGTTAAATGGTTCAAAGCTTAAAAAGCTGTGAGAAAGGAAAAAGCAACACGGAAACAGTAGCCAGTCACATCTGGCGATCGCTTCACCAACCCACAGCCGCAAAGGCAATGCAGGTCTGCACGATGCACGCCATTATCCGGGGAACAAAAGCCTTCAACCCCCAAAAGGGGAAACCCTCCACTGCAAGCGAGGTTGCTAGTCTAATCCATTCCACTTCGGGAGATGCCTTCCCTTATAAAATGACACTTCATTTACTTCAAGGGACATCTGGACCAGCTCTGATTCCTCAATCTCTGGTCATTCACATCGAATGCTTGTCTCGCACAAGTCATTCCCTTTCACATCCAACACACACATTCCCTTTGCTTCCACTTCCGAATCTGAGCACAACTCAGAGGAGGATCCATAGCAAAGAATAACAATAAACTAGTAAACCTCCTTCCACGTCTCGCAAACGTGGGCGGACCCCCACGACCTGCGTTAGGCAAGGTTGAACCCTTCAACCGTTCTGCCTAGCCAGTCCAGCTACCACCGTTGGTCTTGTATTTGTTGTATCAACATTGCCATTTAAGGCTTTTATGCCAATACGTGATGTTACGCGCAACTTTGCAAGTTAAAGGGGTTAAAAGCGTCAATATGTTTAATTATACCTCTGAATGACCTTTTAACGAACCCGACGTATTATAAAGTGCAATCATACTTTTGAGAATGCTTAATATGGATTGCACAGGGCTTTGATGCTATTAAACGATGATACGCGCAAGTTTTCGCGTTAGAGGGACCAAAAGCGTCAACGTCTATAACTACACCTTAGAATGATCATTTAAGCAAACTGGAGCACCATAATATTCGGTCATACCTTTGGGAAGTTTCTAATACTGGCCATGTAAGACCTTTATGCCGTTTCGCGATAATGCGCGCAAGTTCGCAATTAAGGGGTTAAAAGTGTCAACGCGCGAAACTACACTTTAGGGTGACCTTTTAAAGGCACCGAAGACTCCGTTAAGCTCAGTCATACCCCAGATGTGCCTAATATGAGCTGTTTAAGGCTTAGATGCCATAGAACGATGATACGCATAAATTTGTACTCCAAAAGGACTAAAAGCGACAACTAGCGAAACTACGCATTTGAGAGGCCTTTCGAACGAACCGGGAACTTCGTGACGTTCGGTCGTCCTCCCGGGTATACTGGATTTGGGCCACTAACACTTTTGTAACTTATATTAGCATAACATATTAAATATACCATGTCTTGTGCCAAAAAAATGCAAACTTTAAAAGTATAAAAGCGCATAAAAGGTGGCAGGGGCTAAAGCAGCACATCTGCCAAACTTGGGGTGGCTGGGCTGGGCAAGTAGCAGGCCGTGAAGCCCACTGGACCTGCTATCATGGGCTGCCAACCCCTAAACAGCAGCAAAACAGCTTTTATTTTGATGGTTTTGTTAATTCTTGATGCCCACACTACGCACAAACCATTTTTAGCAAACTATGGATTGTTATACTGATTTATTAGCTGGTTTTACACTTGTTTTAATCCTAGAACTCCCTAAGACACTTGTTGATCATCCAAGCATCCTCTAAACTCTATAAAAGGGGGTGTTGATTTCATTTCAAAATCACACTTCCTTCTCATTCTTGCTATCTCTCTCAATTTGGAGGATCCTGAATATTTTGGAACCTTCTCTAAGTTATTTTCAGTCCTAAGGACCATATGTAAGTGTCCTTTCATGACTAGTTTATTTTGTTTGGCTCCGTTAGACTATTTTTAACGCAGACTATTATAGGCCAAAAGTGGACCAGTTCGGATTATTATCGGCAAATAACTGAGTTGGGATTATTATCGACCAAATTGAGAAAAATGAGATTATTCAAATCCAATTTGCATGAGATTTAGTAATGTAAAAATGTGATTGGGTTTAGTTGTGTGCCCCGGGTTTATTCTATTTGTATGGGGCCAATCGACCACGTATGTTGATTGTACCTGGGTTTTGGACTTAACTTCAGGATATCTGAAGCAAGTAATTAAATCCTTTGTTCCTTCTAAATTTATAAAATTTATGGAGTTCCGTCTCTCCTTTACCCAAAAATGAAAAAAATGATTAAGTTAATTGAACAACGCCAAACACATTAAGTTTTACTTTTCACCATTAACAAAAATCGTTAGGTTTGACATTTCACTATGAGTCATAGTCTATGACAGAAGTCATAATCAAAAGCACTCATTCATAATATAGATTAGGATCAAATACAAACTCTCTTAATTGTAAGAAAGGTACAAAGGCTTCTAAAAAAACTCACTACACAAAAAAAAAAACCTACTACAAAAAAAAAACCCTAAGCACCCACCACCACCCAAAAACCTAACCCCCCAATCACCCACCCCCAAAAAATAAATAAATAAATAATATATTTTTTTTTTGGCCGAGGGGGGTTGGCTGGGGGTTTAGGTTTTTGGGTGGTGGTGGGTGTTTAAGTTTTTGGGGGTTAGGTTTTTTGGGGGTGGGGAGTTAAGTTTTTTTTGTTTGGGGGGGGGGGGGGGAGGGGGGTGGTTTAGGTTTTTGGGTGGTGGTGGGGTGGGTGTTTAGTTTTTGGATGGTGATGTAGTGAATTTAGGTTTATTGGACATTTGTCACTCTATAAATCCTTTTTACATTTGTTACAATTAGGAGTTTTTGTAGAATAAGTTAACCTTGAGACAAAATCTAAACTTGATAAAATGAAATCCGATAAAAACAAACGGCAGGTATTAAAATACTTTGTTTGTTAGTTCATCTCTTGATTTCTATTTCATGGAAATTATTTCTTGATTATAGTTTACAGGATGAAATAGGAGTGTAGTTTAAGCTCCAAGTATAAATGTTCCATGTATAGTCCAAACATATTAAAATCAACATTTATAAACTCTGCAATTGTCCAGTTATTTCAAAATCAGTTTATGTGGCGTAAGGAATGACATATTTGAGTGAATAAAGGGTGAATTGTTTATTCAAAATATTATCATACAATAAAATTTCCGTATAGTAACAAAATAAATACCTTATATGTAACTTTGATCTACAACAATATAGATCAGAAGACAGCAGATAGAAAATGACAATGCTTTTGGTGTTTATATAGTAAGGGGCCGTTTGACAACTTCTGAATGGTTAAGTGCTGAATCAGTAAGAGTTCTGAACCATTAAGTGTTAAACCACTAAGAAGTCTGAACCATTAACAGCCAAATAATGCTTAACCGTTCAGAGGCAAATGTCTGACCAATTCAGATTAGAGATCTTAACCATGCAGACTCAGTATAATACTTAACAATTCAGAGGCAAATGTCTGAACCATTCAGACATCTGCTCGCGAAACAAACAGTATGAACCATTAAGTGTTGGACCAGTAAAAATGTTTGAACCATTAAGAGCTTCATTAAGAGGTAAACAAACAACCCCTAACATTTCATCTACAACAATATTTACTTATATAGCTATAAAATACATAAGAAAATTTAACCCAACCACTGTATCATTATAAATATCTTGAAACATATACACATAGCATTTTTTTAAATAAAACAAACATACAAAAATGGAGTAGATACATAAAACTAAAAACTTGATAAAAGAAAAAGTTCGTCTTGAAACATATACACCTAACATTTTTTTTAAATAAACCAAACATATAAAAATGGAGCAGATACATAAAAATACAAAGTTTATAAAAGAAAAAGTACAAACATACAAAAATGGAGTAGATACATAAAAATACAAACTTGATAAAATAAAAAGTTCGTGTTATATAAGAAAAAGTGGTTAGTGTATGTATTTTAAGATATTTTATAATATATAATACATAGATTACACGTAATATTTTCTTCTTTTTTTAATAAGCATTGGAAGTTAGTAGGTATGATTTCCAGGTAAGTGGTAAGAAAGGGAAGAGCAATGATGTTTGGATCTAAATTCATCACCCCATTTAACATTTTAACCTCAACATAGCGTAGAGACTCACAAACCGAAGGCAACCTTTGATTATTTTGGGGTTAGTTTTTTTTATTTAAATTACGGTGGTGGTTTTGTTGATTTTTAAATCCGTATGATGCTTGAAATTTTGTTATTATTTAGATGGTAAAATGTTTGAAATCGACAAAACTGACGCCGATCGGGTTTGATGTTCATTACCACATGTTGACTTTTCTAAGAAAGTCAACTAGTGGTTTTAAATCTGATCAAACCCTTAATTGAATCAGATACATATATCATCATTCATCAGGTCCCAAAACCAACTTATAAAGTTAATTGTAAAAGTATCCAAGTACTCAAATTTCATGGCTTTTAAGAGACATGTGAGGTGTTTGTTTCAACAAAACCAACTTGTAAAGTTAATTGTAAAAGTATCTAACTACTCAAAGTGTAATCATTTTGTTATATATAACTAAATTAGCTTTCTTTTTTTTTTAAGGCGGCATTTCATTGAACGACTAGCAAGAAATTAGAAGACCTAAAAACAACAACCAACAAGAAAGAAACAAAACTACATTACAAGAAATCAAAATTGCCCCAATTACCTTCATCTAAGCCTTCAATCTTTGTCGTACATTCATTATATTTCAAAACAGGAATATCAACAATAATATAATATATAATATAATAACAATAATATTCAAACTGTAGCAATTACATGCTAAATCCATCAGTTTAGATGATTCTCATTTTTGCCGTACATTCATTATATTTCAATTGTCTCTTGACGATGATGACGGGAGTAGCTCAAGCCTCAATAAAATGACTAAGAATACATAATAGCTTGAAGGGTTAAAAGGTTAAAGGGTTTAAAACCCGGGAACTAAGGTGAACAGCAAAAAGAACGTGAACAGTAATCATTCACTTCACTGATTGCTTAAACAACTCTCCCACAGCCACAAAAGCAAAGCATGTGCACAGGGAGTCCTCTTTTATCTGCAGGTCCAAACGCTTCAACCCCTAAAAGGGTAAGTCCCCCACTGCAAGCCGGATTCACTAGTCAAAGGTTTCTCCTTTGAGAAACCTCGGAGAAACCTCTTTCCCTATATATGACACTTCATTGAATACATTTCAAACATTCTGGATCAGCTCAGATCTCCTTGGATCTCTGATCTTCCTTCTTGTCTCTTGAGAACTTGTTTTACACAAGTCTCTCTTCTTCATTCCAACACACACAATTTACTTGCTCTTGCATCCAATGCTGAACATCCTTCAGCCGAGGATCCTAAGTAAATAGCAAACATAACTAGTGAACCTCTCTCCACGTCTTGCAAACGTGGGGGGACCCCGCGACCTGCATTAGGCAAACTTCAACCCTTGAAGCCTTTTGCCTAACCAGTCCGATCGCTACCTCAGGTCTCATTCTCGTTGTAACAACAAGTTGGCGCCCACCGTGGGGCTACGCCAGTCATTTCTCTTAGAAGAAGACCAGTAGTGTAGCTCCATTCTTCCAGAAATCGTCATGTCTGAAGGAGAATCTCCGGGAGAGGTAAACCAAGTCCCACGTACCTCTACCCCTAAAACTAGCCAAACTCCGGTGGCTATACCGACTTCCTTCTCAACATCGGGAAGCACTCCAACTGGAGCAACGTACCCCGAGTTTCTCACCTTCCAAACACCAACCCCGTCTCATTCAGGAGTTCCATCCCCTAATGTCGGTGCTGCCAACACCCCCTCACATATTGACCTTACCCCTGAAGGGGTCGCTAATAACTTCTTTAGGTTGAGGTCTCTCCTTAACCAATACGTGAGCAGGGAAAGAGACAAAGGGGTGAGGATTCGGCTGGATTATGACGAGCCAGAGCCATCGTTATCTCTTGGACCTCCTGTTCTTCCTTTTACAAGCTCACAACCAACCGTGTCCAGGAATGAAGCTGGTCCCAGCCATCTACCTCCAAATCCCAGTCCGTATACATACACAAGGCCAGACCCAACATCCTTTCCTCTATTTTCTTCTCAGCCAGTTGCAACCAGTGCTCCATTGGGGCACGAGCTATCTTTAGATCAGCTGTTACAATCTCCTGTTGTAAGCCTTCCACCCCCAGTAACAACCACATGGAAGCAAGCTTTGTCCGTTCTCCCTTTGGCACAAAGTGCCGTCATGAGTGCTCCCTTAGGAGTAAACTGTACAGCTGCACCCGGAAGCCTTCAAGGCTTCAACCTCATGCCACAGATGATGGCTCAAATGATGGCAAGCTTCCCTTGGCAGCACTTCATTAATCAAGTGTTGGCCACCCAAGGGAACACCAACAACAACACATGTGCAATGATGCAATAGGATCTGGCCAAACCATACAAACCAAGCAACTTGTCATGCTTTTCTCAACAAATTGCTGATTATGACTTCCAAACCAGGATAAATATGCCCTCCCACATACGAACCTACGATGGAACGGAGGATCCGGAAGATCATCTTCAGATCTTCACGGGGGCAGCACGGATAGAGAAATGTTCTAACGCCGAGTGTTGCTTAATGTTCATGCAAACCCTCGTTGGGTCTGCCAGGATCTGGTTCAATGACTTGCCAGCTCGAAGCATTCGAACCTTCGATGATCTAAGCAAGGGTTTCTTAGCTAATTCCTCACAACAAAGGAGATATGTGAAGGATGCCACTATGATCTTCCAGATCAAATCTAAAGATGATGAAAGCCTCAGGGATTTCATCGAGAGGTACAAAAAGGAGGGTTTAACATATGTGGGAGCCGATGAGAAGATGAGGGTTGCAGGCTTCATGAATGCAATCACCTCTAAATACCTTACCAGGGACTTCAACAAGTGCCTACCCAAAACCTTGGAAGAAACCCTCGAAAGGGGTGAGGCTCATATCAGGGGGGAAGAAGCGGTTGATATTAAGGAGCAAAAAAAAAGGGGTCCTAGCTGGAGACACAATAGCCCCAGCCGAAAAAGAGGCAACTACGGTTCTTATGATAGGCGCCCTCGAAGCTCGGACCCTCGAAGGTCTGAAGGTCGGAACCCTTCTAGCAGGGACAAGGCCGTAAACTTCCCAGCCCTGACCAAGACTCCTCAAGAAATACTTGCTAACGAAGAAGTCAAGCATAGCTTCCGACCAACAAGACCCCTGCCCAAGAGCAACAGAAATGAAAATTCCACCCAATTTTGTGAATTCCATGAAGAGAAGGGTCATCATACCAATGATTGTTTTCAACTCAAAAAGAGAATCGAAGAAGCAGTCAAGTCTGGAGAACTTGCTCACCTGGTCAAGGGGGTAAAAGATAAGATGGGTGATGGAAAATGTAACGACTCTCATCAAAAGTCATAATTACTAAAGTAATTTGACCAATAGGAAACCTTAATTGAGACACCCAAGTGATTTTACGCAAACCCTGAAATTTTCATAATTTTCAGAATCAGGATTAGGGCCCCTAAAACTCAAAGGGGGTAAACCCTAGTTGAGAATTATCTATATTTGCGTGGAGAAGAAGCTGAAATTTTTAACATCGTCGACTCAGCAAGGCTAGAAACACACGTGGCAACCATATAAGCTGTTTGAGTACCTTACGGACCGTAAGGTCATCAAGCTTACGGTCCGTAAGCCTGACCAAAAATCGTGTATAAATAGTGGACATTGGCACTTGAATTCTGGAATTCGTTCGACGAAGAAATACGCTTCAGGCTCCGATATATCGTCTGTTTATCACCATTAACACACACAAAACACTATTTAGAGGGGGGGTGCTGCTACGAAACAGGGTATTAGCACAATCGCTGCTACGATTCATTTTCCGACGATCAATATATCCAATGAATGTTTAAGTGCCGCCCACATTAGGGTTATACTTTATCGTTCGTCATTAATTTGACGGATTGTCGTTAATTCGATAGGTAAAGTATTATACTTTATCGTTCGTTGTTAATTCAACGGATCATCGTTAATTCGATGGGTAAAGTATTATACCTTGTCATTCGTTGTTAATTCAATGGATCATCGTTAATTCGATGGACAAAGTATTGCATTTTGACATTCATTGTGAGAATTTGATCTCGTGAGTTATCGTAAATGCTGGATTGATTACTAATTCCAAAATTGTGTGCTTGTTATTGAAATTAGGATAAAAGGCTAATCAGTAGGCTAGGCTCTGCCCGTATAAATCTGCAATGTGAGTCATTCTCTCTTTTTATTATTAAATTGCTTTATAAAACTTTTCTCACAGTTTGTGAGTCATTCTCTCTTTTTATTATTAAATTGCTTTATAAAACTTTTCTCACAGTTTGTGAGTCATTCTTCTTTTCTCACAGTTTGTGAGTTATTCTTTCTTTTCATGAGGCAAATTCTTTTTATAAACTGTTTTACAATACCTCAAAATATTTTCCAGTTATAAATTACAGGGACTAAGTCGTGGATATCTTAAATTACTGGTTAGTGGGGTATTGTGCACATTACTAATTTCTCCCAGTTAGGTTCATTGACCTACTCGGGATAATCACTGTCAGGTTCATTGACCTACAGGGATACTCGTCACTATTTAGGTTCATTGATCTAAATAGTGGTATGACCATCGTCACCATTGTGACTTGTCACCATTGTGACAGAATGCCAGATAAAAATAAGATAGAAGCCATTGTAATCGCTCTTATGCTGTAATTAATAACTATGCATCATTATGCAAAATAGAATGATTCACTCAGTATTTCCCGCTGACAAAACCTTTTTCAAACATGTTTCAGGTGATCTGTTGTAAATCAGGAAAAACTGCTGGGGAGCATTTCAAGCTTAAGATAGTGGCTCAATATAAAATAAATAAATGATTTTGTAATATCACACTTTTATAGTAAAAAATATAATATTGTAAATTATCGGGGTTTTATCCCGAATTGTAAAATAAAATAATCGGGGAAAATTTTTTAGCTTTAAGCGATCCTGTTTCCGCTGTTAAACTCAATGAAAATAAATACCGCAGTATTTTCTGCCGCGGCTCCTGAAACGGGTCAAACCGGGTCGTGGGCCGTGACAGAAAAAGGTGGTATCAGAGCCACTGGGTTAAGCTAATTAAGTATTTAGAAATACTTAATTTTTCCTGATTACTATTATATGATTATGTACTGGCTATTTGTTAATTTTAATATGGACATATTTTTATATATATTGTAATATTTGTTGCTCTATCATCGTAAATCGAAAAATATTATATATAAATTTATTTGATTAATATATGGAATTACCTAATATAGTATTACTATATTATGGTAAAGAAATTATATTTTTTTTATGTTTGAAGTATACTCTTATTTAAAATTTTTGTATAGTTATTTATTATTAATAATTTTATTATTAATAATAGTGGTATTAAGATTATTTTTAAATACTAAGGTTATTATCAAAGGCAGATATTGAATAACCTAGCCTTAGTTATGCATGGACTGATCACCTATGCTTAAACAAGGCAGCACTAACCAATATTCACCGTGATAATGACTAAATGATATATATATAAATTAAGTCATCATACTTATTTAGTATATAAATTTTTATATGTTAACTACTGTAATAGTAAATGTAAATCTTTAAATATTCTGATTTAAAGTTAGTATTTTTATTATCTACAGTCTAGAAAATTTATAAATAAATTACAAATAAAAACCTAATATGTTTTAATTTTTAGTTGTTTTGGTAATATAAAATACTATTTAAAAAGTGGTTCTATAAAATTTTAGTATGATTTAATAATTATGTGTATTTTGTTAAATAGCATGAGTGATTTGTCGGAAGCCCTTCAGAATTTAAATCTCTATCCAGTAAGAATCGAAGTTTCCAGAGATTTCAATAAGTATATACCAGATATAGAAGGACCTATAGAATTCAATGCTTTACCACTCGGGAAACCTAAGCCTAAGAAAATGGAAATTGGGAAAAGCTCTAGGCAAATGGAGGGATTACCATCTCAGGAAGAGCTAGATTTTATAATGGCAACCGATGATACTATTGAGCCTGTTAATGAAAATAATTTTATGAACTTAGAACCATCTATTCCAAACTCTTCTAATCACTGGAATATAGACGAATGGTTGGATAATGAAATACTGTTACAAAACCATCCCTATAGGCTTTTTCCTAAGTTCAATCCAGAACCTTTACCAAATTTACCAATAAGTAATGAGAATAGGACTGAACTCCATCATTTTGACAACATGGATGCTGGGAATAGGATCCAAGAGACTTTGGGACAAATCTCCTGGAAATACGATGAGAAGAAACGCCGTTACTAGAACATCATCTGATAAAGGATAGGGGATTATGAAACTGTGGTTGTATAATAGTAACTGTAAAATCAGTATGTGTAAATTAAATAATAAAACGGGTGTATATAAGAAGCATGATATAATCTTTATAACCAATGAAATTTTAGAAAATTTCAAATTCTGTGTGTATATTTGTTTACGTGATTATGTGCAATTAAATTGTGACATAGGATTATTTCCTTTATACTAATTATGTATATATAAAATAAATATCAGATGGAAAACGCTAATAATGAACCAGTTAATGAGGGTAATCAATCTGAGCAACAATCGGGGAATCAATATGTGACTAGGCAAGATATAGAAAATATCATTGCTCAAAAGATAGCCAACACTATTCCAGGAATAGTTGCTCAAGGAATAGCCAATGCTATACCAGCAATCATTGCTGCTGTTAAAAATCCAATCGAACCGCAACAAGTTATTCCTAGTAAACGCATTTCTGAAGATAATTTCAGTAATAGCGTAAATGGAGGTAGTAATCATGTTAATCATGATAATGAACCACGGCAAGCTCCGCTCCCTAAGAAAAGGAAAGTTGCAACGCCTGGTTGCACTTACAAAGAATTTCTTGCTTGTAAACCCACTGAGTTTGCAGGCAATGAAGGAGCGACTGCAGCACTGCGTTGGTTAGAGAAAACCGAGGCAGTAATTGCCATAAGTAAATGTGCTCAGGATGATCAGGTTATGTACGCTTCAAACCTTTTCAAAGAAGTAGCGCTAGAGTGGTGGAATACGATGTTGCAAGCAAAAGGAAGAAGGATGGCGTATGCTATGAACTGGGAAGAATTTAAGAGTCTTGTAGAAAGAAAATTCTGTCCTGAGTATGAAAAAGATCAAATGGCAAATAAGTTTCTAACCCATAGGATGGTAGATGTAGATTGTCGAGGGTATACTACGACATTCTTCGAATATGCTCGAGTGGTACCAACCCTGGCTTCGCCAGAACCGGTACTTATTTCTCGTTATATTTGGGGATTAATTTCCGAAATTCGTAATATCGTCAAAGCTGCGAAACCTCGCACAATTGATGATGCAGTAGAATTAGCCAATACTATGACTGACGAGCTAGTACGGACAAGAGAAGAAAATAGAAGGAAGGAATTAGCCCAAAAGATTACCCAAGAATTCAATTCGGGTAACCATAACAATTTCAAGAAAGGAGGGAATGGGCAATCTTCTACTAGTCCATTTTGCAATTTTTGCAAAAGGAAGCATTTTGGAAGATGCAAAGGATATTGCAATTTTTGCAAAATTCCAGGACATCAAGAAGAAGATTGTAGGAGGAAGAAATTTTCAGTTTGCTACAACTGTAGAGAAACTGGACATCTTAGGCCAGATTGTCCAAAACTGAATAAACCATTTGACAATCAAGCCAAACCAGCAGAAGGAGCAAAAAGGAATGCGAGAGCCTTTCAGCTGACTACTCATGAAGCCGAAATGATTCCAGATGTGATAGCCGGTATGTTCTTAGTTTACAACGTTTACATAAAAGTATTATTTGACTCTGGTGCAAACCAAAGTTTTATAAATACTTTATTCTGCCAAACTCTTAACTTACCGTTAACCAGCATTAGATAAATTTCTATATTAGAAACGGCAGATGGGAATTCAGTTAGAATAAATAAGGTTATGCAGAACATAGAAATAAGTTATAAGTTTTCTGCAACCCTATTATCTATGAAATTAGTTGAATTCAATGTTGTGATCATTATCTGTGATCAGAATTTCTTAGAAATTCAATCAACCTTCGGAGAAGTAATTATGATTACAGGAGATAAACCATGTAAGTTTATGAAGTTCATATCAGTAATGGAAAGTGCTAATTATGAACGAAAGCAAAGGAATAGTATATATGATTTTAGTAATCATTAATACTAAAGATACAGAAATTAAGGAAATTTCTGTAATTTCAGAATACTTAGATATAGTTCCAGAAGATTTACCTGGATTACATGGAGATAGAATTTAAAATTCATCTAATTCCAGGAATTTTACCGATAAGCCAGGGAACCTTATCGGTTAGTATAATATTGGTTGTTAAGAAAAAGAAAAGCTTTACGCCAAATTTTTTTGAAGAATAAATTTTGGCTGAAGTGCAATTTTAGGTCATATAATGAATCATGAAGGTATTCACTTAGATCTTACTAAGATAGCAGTAATTACCAAATGGAAAATTCTGTAAACCTCAATGGGAATTAGGAATTTTGTAGGTTTAATATTATAGACATTAAGGAATTGAAGATTTTTGGAGTATAAGGTAATACTTCAAAGCTAGGATTTGGATATTCCTTAATGTAACGCAAAAAGGTAATTGCGTATGCCTCAAGCCAATTGAAAAAGTCTGAAGAAAACTATACCACTCAAGAGTTAGAATTAGGAACCATAATTTTTCCTTAAGATTTGGAGATATTATCTGTATGGAAGTAAGGATACTATCTATACAGATTATAAGAAGTTTAGATATATATAATTGGGCAAAAAGAATTTGAGACAAAGAAGATGGATGAAAATCCAAAGTGACTACAACTATGATATTTAGTATCACAAAGGAAAAGCTGAAAACGGCAAGAGATAGTCATAAGAATTATGCAGATAATAGATAAAAGCCGTTGGAGTTCGAGTTGGAGACAAAATATAATTGGAAGTATCTCCTTGGAAAGGAGTAAGAAAGGAAAATTAAGTCCGAAGACATATAGGATCATTTCCAGTAATTCAACATATTGGATTAGTTGTTTATAGTTTACAACTACCAGGAAGGTTAGTTGGAATACATGATATATTTCATGAATTCAAGAAATGTCTATCAGATGAATTTTGGTAGTACCTTTCTAAGATATAAAGGTAAACAAATAGTATTAGTAAAGTAGGATTCAAAGACAGGATCCTAATATACTTGGGAACTGGAATCCAAAAAGGAAGAGAAAGTATTCTCAATTATTCCAGTAAATCTCGAGGACGAGATTTTTATTAAGTTGGGGAGAATGTAACGACTCTCATCAAAAGTCATAATTACTAAAGTAATTTGACCAATAGGAAACCTTAATTGAGACACCCAAGTGATTTTACGCAAACCCTGAAATTTTCATAATTTTCAGAATCAGGATTAGGGCCCCTAAAACTCAAAGGGGGTAAACCCTAGTTGAGAATTATCTATATTTGCGTGGAGAAGAAGCTGAAATTTTTAACATCATCGACTCAGCAAGGCTAGAAACACACGTGGCAACCATATAAGCTGTTTGAGTACCTTACGGACCGTAAGGTCATCAAGCTTACGGTCCGTAAGCCTGACCAAAAATCGTGTATAAATAGTGGACATTGGCACTTGAATTCTGGAATTCGTTCGACGAAGAAATACGCTTCAGGCTCCGATATATCGTCTGTTTATCACCATTAACACACACAAAACACTATTTAGAGGGGGGGTGCTGCTACGAAACAGGGTATTAGCACAATCGCTGCTACGATTCATTTTCCGACGATCAATATATCCAATGAATGTTTAAGTGCCGCCCACATTAGGGTTATACTTTATCGTTCGTCATTAATTTGACGGATTGTCGTTAATTCGATAGGTAAAGTATTATACTTTATCGTTCGTTGTTAATTCAACGGATCATCGTTAATTCGATGGGTAAAGTATTATACCTTGTCATTCGTTGTTAATTCAATGGATCATCGTTAATTCGATGGACAAAGTATTGCATTTTGACATTCATTGTGAGAATTTGATCTCGTGAGTTATCGTAAATGCTGGATTGATTACTAATTCCAAAATTGTGTGCTTGTTATTGAAATTAGGATAAAAGGCTAATCAGTAGGCTAGGCTCTGCCCGTATAAATCTGCAATGTGAGTCATTCTCTCTTTTTATTATTAAATTGCTTTATAAAACTTTTCTCACAGTTTGTGAGTCATTCTCTCTTTTTATTATTAAATTGCTTTATAAAACTTTTCTCACAGTTTGTGAGTCATTCTTCTTTTCTCACAGTTTGTGAGTTATTCTTTCTTTTCATGAGGCAAATTCTTTTTATAAACTGTTTTACAATACCTCAAAATATTTTCCAGTTATAAATTACAGGGACTAAGTCGTGGATATCTTAAATTACTGGTTAGTGGGGTATTGTGCACATTACTAATTTCTCCCAGTTAGGTTCATTGACCTACTCGGGATAATCACTGTCAGGTTCATTGACCTACAGGGATACTCGTCACTATTTAGGTTCATTGATCTAAATAGTGGTATGACCATCGTCACCATTGTGACTTGTCACCATTGTGACAGAATGCCAGATAAAAATAAGATAGAAGCCATTGTAATCGCTCTTATGCTGTAATTAATAACTATGCATCATTATGCAAAATAGAATGATTCACTCAGTATTTCCCGCTGACAAAACCTTTTTCAAACATGTTTCAGGTGATCTGTTGTAAATCAGGAAAAACTGCTGGGGAGCATTTCAAGCTTAAGATAGTGGCTCAATATAAAATAAATAAATGATTTTGTAATTTCACACTTTTATAGTAAAAAATATAATATTGTAAATTATCGGGGTTTTATCCCGAATTGTAAAATAAAATAATAGGGGAAAATTTTTTAGCTTTAAGCGATCCTGTTTCCGCTGTTAAACTCAATGAAAATAAATACCGCAGTATTTTCTGCCGCGGCTCCTGAAACGGGTCAAACCGGGTCGTGGGCCGTGACAGAAAAAACAAAGAAGTGAACATGGTGAATGTCACCGAAGGAACTCCTACCAAGCAGCAACGCCTGGAAGCTTGGGAGCTTCAATGCTTGTGCTTCCCACCCCCCACAAAAGGGGCTCCATTCAAACTCTTTGTTAGTCGAAGCCACTGTGGGGACATTGAAAACAAGCAAAGCATACATTGACACAGGTGCAGCAATGGAAATAATGTTCGAAAAATACTTCAACCGACTCAGTGACCAGTAGCATTCAAGGCTTCAACCTGCTGAGTCATCCATCAAAGGCATAGCTGACATCCCCATCAAGCCTTTGGGGCAACTAACACCTGACGTTTGTTTCAAGGATGGTGAAATGGAAAGAACTAAGCCACTCACCTTCATTGTGATCAATATGCCTTCCTCCTATGACGTTATTATAGGAAGGCCAGGTCAAAGTGAATTTAGCATGGTTGTCTCTGTCGGCCAAGACATTGTCAAGTTCCCCACCAAAAAAGGAATAGCAACCCTTCAACCAACCTACGAAGCCTTCTGGTTGAAGGAGAAAGCTCAGGAAAAAACAAAAGTGAAGAGCAACGTTGGGCCGTTAACCCTAAGTATCCTGAACAAAGGATAAGGGTTAACACCAACCTCACTCAAGAAACTCTTTCATACCTCAAGAAATTGCTAGTCCATAACATGGACATCTTTGCATGGTGTCCTGCTGACATGGCCAGCATCCCTAGGGATGTTGCCGAACATGAACTCAAAATTCCACCAAATGTGAAGCCCATTGTCCAACAAAAAAGGAGCCTTGCCCCTGATCGAAGCGAAACTGCATGCAAAGATGTTGAAGGGTTGGTACAACCTGGCATACTCCGAGAGGTTAAGTACCACTCTTGGATAGCCAACCCTATCATGGTTAAGAAGCCCGATGGATCATGGAGAATGTGTATTGATTTTAAAGACCTGAATAAGACTTGTCCAAAGGATTGTTACCCCTGCCTGAAATCGATCTCAAGTTAGACTCGCTTACAGGGTTCCCTTTCAAGTGCTTCCTTGATGCATATAAAGGTTACCACCAAATTCAAATGAAAAAAAAGGATGAGGAGAAAACGGCCTTCCATACCGACAAATGTATTTTTTTTTTGCTATCAAAAGATGCCTTTTGGCCTGAAAAATGCAGGTGCAACTTATCAACGATTGGTTGACAAAGCATTTGTTGAGCAAATCGGAAGGAACATGGAAGCTTATGTGGATGACCTGGTAATTAAAAGCAAAACTGAAGGTCAAATGCTTGACGACATTCAAGAAACGTTCCGGAACCTTAGAAAGATAAACATGAAGCTAAATCTGGTAAAATGCTCATTTGGGTTCGAAGAAGGCAAGTTCCTGGGGCACATAGTTGGCAAACAAAGTAAAAAGGCCAATCCCAACAAGGTTAAGGCCATCCTGGAAACAAGGTCCCCACAAAGTAAAAAAGAGGTTGAAAGCTTGAACGGTAAGTTGGCAGCCTTGAAGCGTTTTACCTCCGAGCTGGCAGAAAGGTCCTTTCCTTTTTTTCAAAACCCTTCAAGGGTGCACAAACAAGAGGGACTTCAAGTGGACAGAAGAAGCGGAGGAAGCCTTCAACCAAATGAAGCAACACCTGGCTTCACTACCAAACATTGCAGCACCTGAAACGGGGGAGTTGATCTCTATCTATCTATCAATCGCCGAAGAAGCAATCAGTGCAGTCCTGGCCATTGAAAGAAACAAGGCTCAGGTATATGTTTACTTCTTCAGTAAGACATTAAAATTGGCAGACACCAAGTACCCTCCACTTGAAAAACTTGCTTTTGCACTAGTCAAAACAGTCAGAAGGCTTCGGAGATACTTCCAAGCACATCCCATACAAGTGGTCACGGACCAACCAATCAAAAATGTGCTTGAAAAACCCGAAACTTCTGGACGTTTAGCCAAATGGGCTGTGGAACTAGGTGATCATAATATCTCCTACATCCCAATAAAAGCTGTAAAAGCCCAAATCTTGGCTGACTTCATTTTGGAAGTACCCAAAGAAACAATAACGAAAGTTAATACAGCCTCCACTGAACCCTCCAACCCCCATACCTGGAAGCTTTTTACCGATGGAGCTTCCAGCATTGAAGGGTCAGGAGCAGGGCTAGTTCTAATTGATCCAAATGAATTGTAGTTCACGTATGCTCTTCGCCTTGAATTTCAGACTACAAACAACGAAGCTGAGTATGAAGCATTGATTGCTGGGCTCAAGCTTTCAAGAAAAATGGGTGTCAAAAAGCTTCAAGTCTTCACAGACTCATTGCTTGTTTTAAACCAAGTAAGTGACAACTACATGGCCAAAGAACCAAACTTGAAGAGATACTGTGAAAAAGCCAAAGAACTCATGAATTCAATCGAAGCATGCACAATCAAACAAGTCCCAATATCACAAAACAAAAAGGCTGATGCTTTAAGCAAATTTGCTTCATTGACCTTTGCTCATCTCACAAAAAAGGTATTGGTTGAAGTGTTGAAGCAGTCATCACTTCAAGAGCTCGAAGTACAAGATGTCATCACCGAAGAAGGCACAAATTGGATGACCCCGTTGATCAAATTCCTCACAAGTGGTGAACTACCAAAGGATCAAGTAGAAGCTGAAAAGGTTCGAATAAAATCAAGACAATATGTGTTGCAAGAAAATATCCTATACAAAAAGGGTATCTTGCACCATTGCTTTGTTGTGTCGGTCCGGAACAAAGTCAATACTTGATCAAGGAAGTTCATGAAGGAATTTGTGGAGCTCATTTTGGCCCAAGGTCAGTAGTTTCAAAATTGATGAACCTTAGATATTTTTGTCCCACCATGCATCGAGATGCAACCGAGCAATTGAAAAAGTGTGAAGTATGTCAAATATATGCTCCAGTGCCAAAAAGCTCAAAGCATGATTTGGTTCCCATCTCATCTGCTATGCCATTCAACAAATGGGGAATGGACATCGTTTAACCATTCCCCCCGGCCAAAGGAGGAGTCAAATTCCTCCAAGTAGCGGTTGACTACTTCACCCCGGAAGTGAAGCCACTGGCAAAGATAACAGGAAAGCAAGTAATTGATTTCGTATGGGAAATCATCATTTGCAGATTTGGGCTACCGGGAGTATTAGTCACGGACAATGGTAAGCAGTTTGCTGAGAAGCCTTTCAGCACATGGTGCAAAGAATTCCGAATAACACAAGTCTTCAGCTCAGTAGCCTACCCTCAATCCAATGGCCAGGTTGAAAGAACAAATTGTAGCATTGTTGAGGGCATCAAAATACGATTGGGAAAACATGACACCAATTGGCTTGAAGAACTCCCAAACGTGTTATGGGCAATAAGAACCACCGAAAAAACAAGTCACAAGAATACACCTTATAGCTTGGTGTTCGGATCCGAAGCTGTAATCCCAGAAGAAATAGGAGTTACAACAAAGAGAACGTTCAACATTGATCTAGAAGCAAACAAGAAAGAGACGATGTTGAACTTGGAACTCCTAGAAGAAGCACGGGATCAAGCAGCCATTCAAGAAGCAAGGTATAAACAAAAGATGGAATCTTACTACAATGCCAAGGTTAAGCATGAACGATTCAAGCCTGTGACCTAGTCCTCAGAAACAATGAGGTAAGCAAAAAGGAGAACCAAGGAAAACTTGATCCCAAATGGGAAGGACCATGTGCCATCCTCGAAGGTCACAAGGGAGGATCCTACAAACTAGCTGATTCAAATGGCAAAAAGCTTCCCAGGCATTGGAACGGAAAAAACCTTAAAAGGTTCCACGTTTAGAAAAACATGTGTTAGAAAAATTGGCAAAGTGTTGTTTTTGTTCCTTTGTAATTTGCACACTTTGATGAATGAACAACTAGGTTCTTGTTAAAACTTGTCTTTTTATCCTATGATCAGGTTGAGAACCTAGCAAAAAACTCCATGACAAGGGTCATGTAAGGGGATGAGCTCCTAGGCCACATCGCTCAATAGGTTCAAGGGTTGAATGAACCTATATAAGGGGTGAGTTCCTAAATCAATACAACTCCATGAGACTTATAAAATTCTCAAAAATAAACTTGTCTCATAGACGGGTCTGAACAGCCTTCACCAAATGTTCCTTATGCCTTAGAAAGCTTTCTAAAAAACAAATCATAACCAACAGGCTTACGAACCAAGATCAAACCAAGGAAAATGATAGATAGGATAAGTGCTATGTCTTTTTGTTAAAAATACCATGGCTGAGTGACTGCAGCACTGAACCCTTCAAGGTATAAATAACATAAAGACAACATAAAACCAACAAAGACAATTCCATAAACATAAAGACAATTGAAGGGCAAAACAACAACACAACAATAAAAGGTTGTATGCAACTTGGAACCAAAAATAAACAGCAAAGCACCAAGTCACAAACATCAAGCAACAACCGGAAGCGTCGAAGGCTTCAAGCTACAAGTATCTAACCAAGCTGCCTTACAAAAATATACAGCAACATAAAAAATTACAACACAAGGCAAGTAGGAGAAAGTTAATAGCATAACATAAGAAGCCTTAAAGGCCTCCAAAACCTACATAATGTTCAACAGTCACGATCAACAACCAAACCTTAGCGGTTTGTAAACATGCAAATTGTTCAAACAGCCACTAGGGCTAACAACCATCAATAGAAACCTTAAGGGTTTCTTCAAAACCTAAATTGTTTAAAAAGATATACAAACCATCAAATTGTTTAAAGGTGCTAAGAAAGCTACGAATATATTGTTCAAACATCAGCAAGAGGCTTAGAAGCCCCAGAACCATCACCTTTACCTTTTTTGGCCTTCTTTGATTTCTTGGCCTTTGAACCACCATCACCTCCAACCGCTGAACCCTTGAGGCTTGCTTCCTTGGAAACATCAGCATCATCTGAAAAAGTTTCTTCACTATCTCCTGAGCGAGAACGTTTCTTGGACAAGGAATCAAGTACTTCAGCACAAACCTTCTCGTTTAGCCCAGTCGGTTTCAACTCCTGTAAGACGGAAAGAGGTTTACCAAAACAAGTTGAAACTTCAGTTACACATGGGTAAGTCAGCCTCTCCATCTGATGAACAGACTCCTTAAAAACCCCGGAAGCATCAGGACGAAACATAGGAGATTGTTCTAAGGCCTGACCAGACTCATGAAGTTTGAAACCAGCAATAAGGCCCAAATGTTTCCCAGAGTTCAGCTGTTTCGTGTAGACCTCCCCAAGGGCAGAGTTGAATTCATTAGAATGAAGGAGATAAGTGACAAACTGTTGAAAGCCTTGCTCAATGAGCCACTGGTTATCACCAGTAGCTTGAACAACTGAAGCCTTCAAACCTTCCTTTTCCTCATCAAAGGCTTTCTTTTGAACATCTAGAGCCTCCCTATCAGCCTTCAGCTTCAACTTATCTGCTTCAAAACTCTTCTTCAAGTCATTCATCTCAACCTCATGTCTCCTGGTCAACTCACCAAACTTCTTCACCCAAGCTTCCTCTTTTTTCGAAAACCCATCAACCTCCTTTTTCATCGCAGCCATGGAAGCGTTCATTTTATCCTTCTTCTTCGTAACCTCTTCATATTCATGCATCCCTTTCCTAAAACGGGTAACACCCTCAGCCAACAGGGCAGAAAGGTTGCAAGAACTCAACATCAACCTTGAAATAAAATGATCACCCTCCATCTCCGATATAGCATCTTGGACACCAGGGGGAGCAAAATGGGCCAACACATCTGCACAAACGGCAGGATCCTTGAAACTGTCCCCAACTTTCACACCCCAGTTGGGAACGTAAACCTCTTCAGCACCAGGCTCTTCCAAGCCTTCAACAATTTTGCCTGATGAACCCTGTATAGTAGGCATAACACCCTCCTTAACCATTTTTTCTTTTTCCCAGCAACCACCAACTCTTTTTCCTTTTCCTTCCCCACACCACCTTCAGAAACCTGCTCCGCGGATACTTCAATGTCATCACTAATATCAATAGCCTTTAAATAGAGGGTTGATCAGCACTTTTTATGTAACACCTCGTAAAATTACGTCCAATGATACGTTGACACGTGTACTAAACCCTAATAAAGTCAAACGTAGACTATAAAGGACTAATTTTTGTGAAAAATCGAAAACTTTGAATGCGAAAGGACTAAAAGTGTTAACATGCTTAAACTAAGCCTATGAATAACAACACACGGTATTCATAATTATAATTAAGCCACTCGTTGGTCGAGAGAATCCGTTTGCATAATTATTGAAAGTTTGCGCGTCGAAGGGTCAAAAGCGTCAACATGTAAATTCTTACCTCTGAGTGACCTTTTTACAAACTGAGAGCTTCATGATATTGATTATACTCTCGGGAATACCTAATATTGCCATTTAAGGCATTTATGCCAATAAGTGATGTTACGCGCAACTTTGCAAGTTAAAGGGGTTAAAAGCGTCAATATGTTTAATTATACCTCTGAATGACCTTTTAACGAACCCGACGTATTATAAAGTGCAATCATACTTTTGAGAATGCTTAATATGGATTGCACAGGGCTTTGATGCTATTAAACGATGATACGCGCAAGTTTTCGCGTTAGAGGGACCAAAAGCGTCAACGTCTATAACTACACCTTAGAATGATCATTTAAGCAAACTGGAGCACCATAATATTCGGTCATACCTTCGGTAAGTGTCTAATACTGGCCATGTAAGACCTTTATGCCGTTTCGCGAAAATGCGCGCAAGTTCGCAATTAAGGGGTTAAAAGTGTCAACGCGCGAAACTACACTTTAGGGTGACCTTTTAAAGGCACCGAAGACTCCGTTAAGCTCAGTCATACCCCAGATGTGCCTAATATGAGCTGTTTAAGGCCTAGATGCCATAGAACGATGATACGTATAATTTTTTACTCCAAAAGGACTAAAAGCGACAACTAGCGAAACTACGCCTTTCAGAGGCCTTTCGAACGAACCGGGAACTTCGTGACGTTCGGTCGTCCTCCCGGGTATACTGGATTTGGGCCACTAACACTTTTGTAACTTATATTAGCATAACATA
Source organism: Helianthus tuberosus (assembly GCA_030545235.1). Lineage (NCBI taxonomy): Eukaryota > Viridiplantae > Streptophyta > Magnoliopsida > Asterales > Asteraceae > Helianthus > Helianthus tuberosus. The sequence continues at coordinate 199,690,360 of CM060369.1, forward strand.
TTAAATATACCATGTCTTGTGCCAAAAAAATGCAAACTTTAAAAGTATAAAAGCGCATAAAAGATGACAGGGGCTAAAGCAGCACATCTGCCAAACTTGGGGTGGCTGGGCTGGGCAAGTAGCAGGCCGTGAAGCCCACTGGACCTCCTATCATGGGCTGCCAACCCCTAAACAGCAGCAAAACAGCTTTTATTTTGATGGTTTTGTTAATTCTTGATGCCCACACTACGCACAAACCATTTTTAGCAAACTATGGATTGTTATACTGATTTATTAGCTGGTTTTACACTTGTTTTAATCCTAGAACTCCCTAAGACACTTGTTGATCATCCAAGCATCCTCTAAACTCTATAAAAGGGGGTGTTGATTTCATTTCAAAATCACACTTCCTTCTCATTCTTGCTATCTCTCTCAATTTGGAGGATCCTGAATATTTTGGAACCTTCTCTGAGTTATTTTCAGTCCTAAGGACCATATGTAAGTGTCCTTTCATGACTAGTTTATTTTATTTGGCTTAAAAAGCCGAAAAGTCAAGTGTTTACGATAAACGCTTTGACTTTTAGCTAGACCGTAAACGGTCAAGCCATTGTTCGCAACGAACATGGCTACGTGATCGTAATTAGGTAGGTGTTAAACCCTCAAAAGGAAACCTCCTAAGAATCACGTTTGCATGGTCAATTGACAAGTCAACGTAATATTGTTTTAAAAAGTCAACGGGTCAGTTTTCGAAATAAATGCGATATAAGTTTAGAAATGTTCTAAAATACGTTTTATCACTTAAACAACTTGGTAATAACTATTAGAACATGTGTAAACATGTTCGGCTCGTCAATTCCAGTTCTAGGGTCGGCTCGCAACCGAAAGTCGCGAAGTTTGACTTCTGCGTTGACTTTCGATTAGGAACCGAATTAAATTAGTTTGCTACTGATTTTAGGTTCTGTTATGATCATAATTTAATATATCATAACCCTATAAGGTCATATTACATGATCATACTAGAAATCTGAGTTATTTGCTTGTTTCCGTTATTATGCTTAATTTTGACTATTATGCCCCTATGTTATAAAAACGAGATTTTTGAAAATGTGAGAGGACAAAAAGCTTTATTACTGATATATAAGTATGTCAACTAAATTTGACATTAATTTCTGGTCTCAAACTAAAGTTATGCAAGATATCGTAAAATGAAACTTTTTGTTAATTAAATTACATTTTTAGCATAAATCATGTTTAAACCCAAATTTTGGCACCAAACTCATTACCTACTATTTTGATATTATTTTTAGGGATTTTTGGAATTTTTGGTCAGATTATAAACTGACCATAGCATTGAGTTCTCGTATAATTCGATAAATGACGATAATACCCTTTTTGTTAATAAAATAAGATTAACATATGAGTATCATGTCAAACTTTTTCCTACTGATGTTATATGTTAAATAAAATATTTTAAACATTAAAGGCTGATCAAAATCTCAGATTTTCATAAACTTCTCAAATATCATTAATTATCGACTTTTACGCAAATTCGGCGCATAGTATGGTTTAAAACCATATTTAACACCTAAGACTTATTACCTACTGATTTTATAAATAAATTTTAGTACTTTAACAATATGTATAAGTATTGAACTCAGACTTCCAATTTTGTCCTTAAAAGCATATGTGAAATAACCAAAATACCCCTACGGTGCATAGTTTGGCCGTAAATGGTAAACAACATATTTGTATGATATCCTACTGTTATAACTTTATAAAATAAATATTTTTACTGAATATTATAGACCAGAACCTCAGTTTACTATTAAACCTCTTTTATAAATCTTAAAATGACCAAAATGCCCTTACTGGACTTAATTTGGTTTTAAAATCTTTTTGGGCATATTTGCTGATATCCTACTGATATCATGACATATTTTAAGCATAATAACTTATGGGATTTGTATATGACTCATCCGGTTACCCGTTTATGCTTATACGCATTCGGTACGGTTTATGTAACTAGTTTGCATAAATTAGCCGAAACGGGTCAAACCTTATCATTTTTACTTCAAAATCCAGAATGTATTTAGTTTACCCATATTATACAAGCATTCATACTTGTTGGGTCTAAATTACATTTTATTCCGGTCATCGTTTAATCTAGCGTATCGTACCGTTTTTAATATATCCAACTAGCCGGTTTAAGTCTATGACTTAATTAAAACCCGTTAGCATTCTAATTGGTTATTTATACCATCATTCCAGACTAGAGCCTTCCAGTAAACTGTACCTACGCTTACCTAATTGAATACGGCTGAGTTATTATAAATCTTGCAATTTAAGACAGGGGCTAGCTCAGGTAAATACTCTTAACCTATTTTCCCTTATACGGGCTTGGGATACGGTAATATAATTACCGCATGGTCAGGTATGGGATTCGAAGACCAATAAGTCGGGAAATTCGAATAACCTGTTTTAATTCGTATTGCTTGACTGGAACATTGGGGGTTAATGCGACCGTGTCCTGGATATCCTTGATTCATTAATTGCAAATGGCCACGACCTAAGCACGGGGTGTATGCATACACCGACAGATGCGATATGGTTTATTAAATAAATTTTATACCCAATATGGGTTCCCAATAAGGGAATAAGTGGTGTGTCGGTTAATCATGAACCGGCATAGTACCGGGCCCCGTATGTAGAGCAAGTTATGTAAAACTGATAACATGAGATATAGTTTGTCCCAAGTATAAATTATTTTCATGCCTTGTGCACCTAAAAAAATTTTCATAAACATTTTTAAATGTGTCGGTTGATTGTATTTACCAGTGAAAACTGACGTATTTTCAAAAGTTTAAGTGACAGGTACAAATACGTAAATAGGCTGGAAGCTGCTCAGAATTGTTAGACGAGGAATTTGCAACTCCTTCACATAAGCCATTAGTCTGATAAACTCCTTTTGTTTTAATGATCCGCCTGTGGATTATTACAAGCTTGTCTGTACTAAATACTTTGTTATATTTTAGACATTTGTGTTTGTAATAATATTTTATATTCCAAGACTTCCTTTGTGCTATTCTGTGTATATTTGACCATGACGATACCAATCTTACGTCACGATACTCCCCACCGGGCTGAACTGGAAATATCGGGGTGTGACAGGTTGGTATCAGAGCCAACGTTTGAGTGAATTAAACACTTGCCTTTAGTGTTTAATCTCAAATGACACAATAGCATATTCCTTAGACCTTCTGAGTCTAGACTTAACATAGGAATGCTCTCATCCCTATCAAGTAAACATTGTTTTCGATTTTATGTTTTTAAATATGTCACCAAGTAAAGAAGCCGTTGATGGAGATTCTTCCTGTCCAAAGCCAAGAAATGCCAAGCTTCATACCACGGCTAGGATAAGCGTGCGACCAGCTGAAGGAAAGACCTTTATGGACCTATTCCCAAAACCAAACCTATTTAAACTCTTAACCAGACTTCGGAATCCATACCGGATGTCCCTAAGGCTCAAATCTTGAAGTCTGTACCAGTGGGGTCCATACCCGGAGATCCCTAAGGCTCCCATATTGGAGATAATACACGTGGATGCTATTAATCCCTATTTTCTATTTCCAAGTTTTGAAATTTCAGACTTGGACTATACCAGTCAAAACCCAATCTGTGATCCATGTGATTTCTTTAACTATTGAGTCTTTGGATTCTACTTCTGCAACGGATCCTGATTTTAAATGTTTACTTTATTCACTAAAGATCTTCAGTGTCGCTACCGCGTACGATAAATAAAGAAGAAAAACAATCGAAACAAAGCAAGGAAGACATTAGAAAACCCTTCTTCTATTATATTTCATTTTCCTTTAAGTCCCTGTACGGGCATTCGATTATTGTGGTCCTTTGTGGACATATTATTTCATCATAGACCTTGTAGACTCACCTCTTCTAATGAGACTTTGTATATATATTTGATTATCATAGTCCTTTCGAGGACATTATATTTCGATATAGTCCCTTCGAGGACATTATATTTCAAAATAGTCCCTTCGTCGGCATTATATTACAATATAGTCCCTTCATGGACGTTATATTTCCAAATAGTCCTTTCGTGGACATCATACTTCAAAATAGTCCTTTCATGGGCAAATTATTTCATTAAAATCTTTTGTAGACATATTATTTTATTAAAGTTCCTTGGCGAATATAATAATTCATCATGGTCCTTTCGAGGACATGTCGTTTCACTATAGTCCCAAGGTTGACATACCTTATAGTCCTTATATGGACTTATATTTCTCCTTCCGTCCCCGCGTAGACTAGTATTACTTTAAAGTCCCTACAAGGACCCATCTCTTCTATATAGTCCCTGTATGGACGTTTGTTTACTTATAATTTCCTATTGAACATATCTTTCGATTTGAGTCCCTGTGAGGACATCTGTTCAGCAAAGCCCCTTTTGTGCGCATGTTGTACCAATATAGTCCTTTTATGGACACGTTATTTCATTAAAATCCATTTGGGGATATGCTATTTTGAAATAGTCCTTCTGTGGACACGTCATTTCATTATAATCCCTTAGTGGACATGATATTTCATTATAACCCCTTTGTAGACATGATACTTCATTATAGTCCCTTCATGGGCAAACTGTTTCAATATAGTCCCTATGTGGACTTATAATATTTTATAGTCCTTATACGGACTTATATTTTCCTTTTAGTCCTCTGTGGACAAATAGGATACTAAAAGTCCTGATAAAGACACTATTGTAGATTTCTTGATGATTTATGGAATGTTTTGAAAATTTTATACAGGTATTCATTTCGTCCATTATCAAACAATAGTATCAGTTTTATTCGAACTTTATCGATCTGCTAAATAATTTCAAAAGATCTTCTTAGTGGTATAACCTAGCCAATATGTCAATACAAATATGCTATGATGGTAAAACCCTCTTAAGACAGTTAATCCTTGTTAACATCTAAGAACATGTTAACACTCCTGGCAGTGTGACTTGAGAAACCACATCAGCCGTCAAGGTATTTGGACTATGTCCAAGCCTAAAAGCCTATATGATCGAATTAGATCATGGCAAGTATCATCAATATGGTGATCATAATATAAACATCCATTAGTGGAGAAGTGCCTACGCGCTAAACTTGTTGTCCAATAAGACAACGACAGTTGTGGTCTACGACCCCCTGTCTAAAAATGCTGGACTATGTCCAAGCCTCATAGTCTAAAAGATCAATATGATCATGATTAATATCATCTAATACGATGATCACATTATTTAACATCCTTTAGTGATGTTTTGCCTACGGGTTATATACTATATTGTCCATTAGTGACATTGACAAATTTTGACCGTTATGGTTATTGTCCAAGGTGATGGGCAATGCCCAAGCCTCATACTATATAAGATCGATAAGATATTGATAGATATCTTAAATTTACGATAATTATATATATATACATATAAACATCCATTGATGATGTCCATTGATTGGCCTATGTGCCAAAATGAATCGTCTTTTAAAACAAAGACAGTTGTAGTCTATGACTCCCTGTCCAAAGGTGAAGAACTATTTTCAAGTCTTAAAGCCCCTGATCTAAGAAGATTGCGGTTTATAAACTAATGTCCTTTGCAACAAGGGTTTTATGCCATATGATTACTTATGTCCTTCATGACTAGGCTTTATGACATATCTTACGTCCCTGTGACGGGCCTCTGTGCCATATATATATTAATGTCCTTTAAGGCTAGCCCTCGAGCTACTCTTAATCGTCTATATGACAAAGACAGTTGTGACATTGTGATCCCCTGTCAAAAAGGCAATGGACTCGGTCCAACCCTTAAATGCCATTAATGGTCCCTTTTGAGACCTAGGCCAAATAAAAATTAATATAATTTCTAGTAACATACTATAAGGAAGTTAAAACCTAATAGTCGATATGGTTTAATGATACCATAGTTTGATAATCATCAAATACGATGATTCACTATTATTTTGTAACTAAGCAATTGTTATTATTGGTGTTTTGTACCAAAGCTTCAAAATGGTGGATTCTGATGAAGCATATAGCAGTACTGTAAACAGAAACAATGATGCAAATGTAAATGTTAATGGCGCTGATCTTCAGGCCATGATTGACGCAGTAGTTAATAAAGCTGTGGGTAAAATTCTTGAGAACAATAAGGAATCAAGTGCTACTCGCTCAAAGTCCCATACAAAACCAAATACATCAGCTCGCAAGGAGAGCTCCGTTCACTCTTCAAATGCAAAGAGAAAACCTCAGAAGTTAGTGCTCCACGATAAGCCCCGTTCAACTGAAGACGGGTGGTCATACAAATACTTCGTCTCATGCAAACCCAGGGATTTCAAAGGGGAAAAAGGGGCGATCGATGCCATCAAATGGCTTGATGAAATGGAAACTGTTGTGGACATCAGCAATTGTGCTGATAAGGATGTAGTGAAATTTGTTTCACAATCTTTCAAAGGCGAGGCCCTCGCATGGTAGAAGGCCATGGTACAGTCCATGGGGAAAATTCCCCTATACAATATGGGATGGTCCAAGTTTGTGGATCTTATCAGAAAAAACTATTGTCCACAACACGAAGTGGAAAAAGTGGAAACAGATTTTCTGACTCTCACAATGAAAAACCTAGATTGTCAGCAATATGTTACCAACTTCAACTCCCTGTCTAGATTGATACCCTATTTAATTACCCCTGAACCTAAATGCATTGCGCGTTTCATCGGTGGTTTGGCACCGGAAGTAAAAGGGAATGTTAAGGCTTTAAGGCCAACCACATTTAGATCAACTGTGGATCTATCCTTTTCTCTCACTCTGGATATAGTGAGACAAAAGTAAGTCAAGACTGAGACTAATGAGAAAAGACAGAGGGAGGAGGATAACTCCCAGAATCCTAAGAAAAAGGGCAAATCCGAGTTAGAAAGGAACCAACAAGATTCCAATAAAAAGCCTACATGCAAAACCTGCAAAAAAAGACACTGGGGACAGTGTTGATCAAACCAAAAGTTAAAACAATGTGGCATCTGTAAAAGAACTGGTCACCAGTCCCACGAATGTAGGGACATAAAGAATGCATTATGTTTCAGCTGTGGCGAGAAGGCCACATCAGTACTAATTGCCCTAAAGCTGCCAAAAAAGGTACAGCTAAGCCTGGAAAGGCTAAGAAAGGAAACGCCTGAACTACCGGATGAATGCCAGAGACAGTACATATCAAGAATAGCATCAGGTACATTCCTTATCATTTATCAATAACATTTTTGCTAAGTGACTTGTTTTAATTCGGGGAATAATAAGTCTTAGATAGACAATAAGCTTAGCAAACTTTTGATTATACTCATAAGAACTCCAGATATTAAGTATAAGGTAGAACTTACCAATGAAAACTATAAAGACCATTTCTTCCATTCTCGACGATGATCTTTTCGTAAGAATCTAGAGTACTCTTTTCCCAGATAGAATATGACAATATATGTTATTTTATTATTATTATCTCATTGATTTCTATCAACTGCGAATGCCAAACTATGTTTGATAAAGGTGGCATATGAGGATTGGCGTATCCTAATATGTTCCATAGATTGCTTCCATGCCTGATCAGTATGGAGGTTTAATGCGTGGAACCACTAAGATATTTCCAATGGTCATATTATGCCAAAGTCAGCTAGTGGTATTCAATGAACATATCCATTATAGAAATGCATGAGTAGGTGTTTCTACTTAAGGCATACTTGTACTCGTGAAAATGTGTCATTTATATGGCACGGATATCGATAGATGAACTGAGGCCAGAGATTCAGAATATCTCTGTCATCCCTGTGAATCTTGATTGTCCTCTTCATAGAACTACCCCGTTTACCTCTTGAAAAGCAAGTAGAGTTAAGATTAATATCCCGCTTAGGGCTGAATCAATTGAAAAATCTTCATATCGGTTAGTACCGACAGTAATGGAAGGATTGAAACCCCAATCCAATGAATTTTAAGAATAAAGGTTCGTAAGGCCTGGCTCACCATTCTAAGAGCTCTGGTGTTATTACTTATGAAAGACGGTTCAGTGTGCTTATGCATTGATTACCGCGACCCTATTTAGGCAACAATTAAGAATCGCCATTAGCTGTCCAGGATCATCGATTCGTTCGACTAACCATAAGGTTAGCTATTCTTTAAAGATTGGATTAAGCAGTACTTGGAATGACTATCTCGCCTTAAATAAGCTTTTCTATAGCTAATAGTTGTTATATACTTTAAGGCTGCTATTTATAGAGGCCTTGTATAGGAAGAATGTCAAACGTCCGTTTGTTGGATAGAAGTTTGGTAAGTCCAAATTATCAGGACCTGAAGTTACCCTGGAGGCAACGGATAGGATCATATGAATCTGTGATCGTCTGAAAGCTGCCAATAATCAGCAAAAAATCAATGTTGATGAGAGTCACAAACCTCTTAAGTTCTCAATAAGGAACATGTTCAACATAAAGTACCACCCTAGAAAGGTGTGCTGCATTTTTGATATAACAGACAAGTTAAACTCTAAAATATATTGGACCATTCGAGAAAATTGAATATATCAAGATCGGTAGCCTATAAGCTAAAACTTACCTAAGGAACTTGATGGTATTCAATGTGTTCCTGACTGGTGATTTAAGGATATGTCTCGCCGATAAGTTGATAGCATTATCACATAATGATATGCAGATTGATGAAAACTTATGGTTTGATGAGAAACCAGTATCGATTAAGGATCGACAGGATTAGAAGCCCCGAAAGAAAACATGTACCTATTATAAAGGTCAACTGGGGTGCCCATAGAGGCCCAAATATGTTGTAGAGCTTAAGCCCATTATTCAACAGGAAGTACTTCTATATTTTGAGCAAATCTTGAGGTTGAGATTTCTTTTAATGGGGTGAGGATGTAACACCTCGTAAAATTACGTCCAATGATACGTTGACACGTGTACTAAACACTAATAAAGTCAAACGTAGACTATAAAGGACTAATTTTTGCGAAGAATCGAAAACTTTGAATGCGAAATGACTAAAAGTGTTAACATGCTTAAAATAAGCCTCTGAATAACAATACACGGTATTCTCAATTATAATTAAGACACTCGTTGGTCGAGAGAAGCCGTTTGCATAATTGTTGAAAGTTTGCGCGTCGAAGGGTCAAAAGCGTCAACATGTAAATTCTTACCTTTGAGTGACCTTTTCACAAACTGAGAGCTTCATGATATTGATTATACTCTCGGGAATACCTAATATTGGCCATTTAAGGCTTTTATGCCAATAAGTGACTTTACGCGCAACTTTGCAAGTTAAAGGGGTTAAAAGTGTCAATATGTGTAATTATACCTCTGAATGACCTTTTAACGAACCCGGCATATTATAAAGTGCAATCATACTTTTGAGAATGCTTAATACGGATTGCACAGGGCTTTGATGCTATTAAACGATGATACGCGTAAGTTTTCACGTTAGAGGGACCAAAAGCGTCAACGTCTATAACTACACCTTAGAATGATCATTTAAGAAAACTGGAGCACCGTAATATTTGGTCATACCTTCGGGAAGTGTCTAATACTAGCCATGTAAGACCTTTATGCCGTTTCGCGATAATGCGCACAAGTTCGCAAATAAGGGGTTAAAAGTGTCAACGCGCGAAACTACACTTTAGGGTGACCTTTTAAAGGCACCGGAAACTCCGTTAAGCTCAGTCATACCCCGGATGTGCCTAATATGAGCTTTTTAAGGTTTAGATTCCATAGAACGATGATACGCATAAATTTGTACGCCAAAAGGACTAAAAGCGACAACTAGCAAAACTACGCCTTTGAGAGGCCTTTCGAACGAACCGGGAACTTCTTGACGTTCGGTTGTCCTTCCGGGTATACCGGAGTTGGGCCACTAATGTCACACCCCGATTTTCCACTTGTCACCGGTGGGCCCGGTGGGGAGTATCGTGACGTCATGGTTGGCAACATAATTAGTCAAACAACACAATATTATTAAGCACAGCGGAAGCAATTTAAATATGATACAACCGAATTTATTATTGTAATATCATATGTCACAATATTCGGAAGTTTGTCCACAGAAGGATCGAACATAAACGGAAACAGTAGTTCAACAGACTTTTAGGCATCTTAAGCTTGCGAGACTTCTATTGATGCTAATGAGACATATCCAGCCAATTTCGTATAGTACCTGCATTTAGCCTTTTTGGAAAATACGTCAGTTTACACTGGTAAATACATTCAACTGACTCATTTTGGAAAAAGAGTTTGTAAATTGTTTTGAATGCACGTGGCACAAATATCTTGACACATTGATTAAAATGCACAGAGGCAAAATTAATCTTTTTAACTTGGGAGAATTATTTAATATTATAATCTTGTGAACGATTTACATGTTACTTATGCGTTCAGTAGCCCGGAACGTATCCGGGTTAAAGATCAATAGACACACCACAATTCTAGAGTTATACACCGACAGGTGTACGCCTACACCCCGTGCTCAGGTCGTGGCCATCTCGTAAGATAATGCCGAGGATATCCGGGACATGGTCATTAACCCCCCAAAGGCTGTAAAGTAAACATATCTGTTTAAAACGAGCCGATCAAATTATTCAATTAACCACTAAGCGTGGAAGATTTGATGCTCGATCAAGCGGTACGCTATGTACCGTAACCCAAGCCCGTATAGGGAAAATAAGTTAAAAGTATTTACCTGAGCTAAATATAAATTCAATCCCAGCCGTATATCAATTCAGCAAGTACAGATAGCTTTTACTGGGCTCCTAATCTGGAACGAAGGTTTTTAATAACCTATTAGAATCCTAACGGGTCTTTAATTAAGCTTAAGCTTAGACCGGCTAGTTTCAAGGATACGGTTCGTACGCACGATTAAGCGAAGACCGGATTGAATGTGATTTAGACCCGACAAGTGCAGAGACTTGTTTAATATGGGTCCTTCATCCACATTCTGGATTTTGAGATTAAACCGATAAGGTTTGACCCGTTTCGGCTAATTTATGTAAACTTGTTACATAAGCCGAACCGAACGCGTAATATGCGTAACGGGTATCCGTAAGAGCCATATACAGGTTTCCTAAGTTAATATGCTTCAAATAGGTTGTGACATCAATAGGATGTCTTTCGTTATGCCCCGAACTAGTTTAAACGCAAACTATGCCCCGTAGGGGTAGTTTGGTCATTTTAAAGTTTGTAAAAGCATTTAGATGTTTAACTGAGTTACAGGTCTGATGTAAACAGCAAACATACTCAATCTGATGAGTTATAACAGTAGACTAAAGCATATATGTGAAATTTATCATTTTTAACCAAACTATGCCCCGTAGGGGTATTTTGGTAATTTCACTTAAGCCGAAAAGCTCGAAAACGAAGTCTGAGTTAATCAACCTTTGCTTACTGTTAAAATATCATAATTTGCCTCATATATCAGTTGGTATCAACCCGGGTATGTCCAATATGATTTTAAGACATACTATGCGTTAAAAACCCTCATTATGGCGATTAAAGGCCATTTCCGGGTTCGATATTCAAATCTGATATTTTTATATTTCCAAAAGGCTTAAAATAAATTATTTATCATATGTGATCAGTAGCAAAAGGTTTGGAGTTGTTTTGATAAGTAAAACTCATTTTATGGCCCGTAAGGGCAAAACCGACAATTACCGGATTAAGCCTACGACTACTAGTTATGCTCGGCCTAAAATTAATTAAAAATCTTTAAAAATCCCAAAATAATATATAACATCAGTGGGTAATATATTTGATATCAAAAAGTATGTTTAACTAGGCTATACGCTAATTACGCCATTTTGTTAACATAAAGCTTTAATTTAGCGACAATGAGCATAACTCTTAATCTACAAGTCAAACTGATGTCAAACTTTGCATACAAGTTTATATATCAGTAACTAAGGTTTCTACACTTTTACATTTTCATAAATTATGATTTAAGGTAATAAGGGCATAACGGTCAACGTATGAGCAATTAACGGAAATTTGCATATTAATTGGATAACTAGTGAACCAAGGTGTATGATCACAGAGGGTTGTTCTAACATGTATCCTAATCCAATTAAAGCCCTGAGGCATTTCAAAAATATGCCCAAACGGGTCAGAACTGAAAGTCAACCGAAAAGTCAAACTATGTGACTTTCGGTTCCGAACCGGGTCTAAACAGGAAATAGTCGGGTTGAACATGTTGGGACATGTTCTTACACTTATTTCTAAGTTATAACAATGTTCAAACAGGTTATATATGTTCTAGATAGCTAATTATGCATAAATGACATTTTAAGCAATATGTTGACTTTTTAAGTAAAGGTTTGACCCGACATTTGACCTGCTTAGGATGGTGATCAGGGGAAACCCTTTTGGGGTTTTATTACCCACATAAATACCATTCTAAAACTACTTTTAATTCGAGATAAGACTGAGTCATTAGTGACTAATCTCGAAGTCAAACCGTAATTACGACGGTTTGACTTTTAGCTAATTAACTAAGCTAAACACAACCCAATAAGAACTAGTAGACTTACAATAGTCCAATGCACGAATTATGATCAGAAGGGAGAGTTCCTATGCTCCAGGATGCTCCAGAGATCAAATGCAAGTGTGAAGATTGATGGTTGCAAAATGTGGCTTTATATAACACTTGGATCCACCACAACTACTTGACAACTAACTCTAGGACCAACCACAACCATTGAACACTTGTCCTAGTGCTCTAGGATAGTTTAGGGGTCGTTTATAACTGATAAAAACCGGTGCAAACGGTCACAATCGCGTACAACAGCCAACAGCAGGTTTCTGGTCGCTGGCACCCGCTAGCGCACCGTTACGCTACACTGGTAGCGGTGCGCTAGCCCACAACAATGGGCCAGTTGACTTAACGGGGTAGCGCACCGTTACGCTATACATGTAGCGGTGCGCTAGCCCTTTCTGAATCAAGAATTGTTGTTGTTTGTTGAAGATTCGTAAAGGTAACCAATTATTTCGATCTTGGGTCCTATACCAGCACTTATGGACCTCCCAAAACGGTCTTGCACAGTATCAAACCCCATCATAATGATATGTTTTGTTTTGGATTCAAAAGCAAGACCCGTATACATCGGTTTACCATTTAATTCACTTGTGGGATCAAATCATGCTTTTCAACTCTATTATTATCAAGAGTTCTCTGCATTGAGGGTAATAAAGATGGGTATAACATTTAATCGGGTCTTGGGATTTATACTTGAGGGCGTTCAGAGGTAACAATTTAACATGACGCCACTTTAATCCTACCGAAACATCTTTATTAAATCCGGGTTTTCAACGCGTTTTGTCTTACATGACACGTGTCGTTTTATTATTAAACCCGAAATTTTCGAGGTGTTACATCCTCACCCCCTTAAAATAAATCTCGACCCGAGATTTACTGAAACAAGTAAGGGTACTTTTCTTTCATCGTGGATTCAACCTCCCACGTGAAATCGGGACCTCTACGGGCATCCCATTTGACCTTAACAAAAGGTATATGCTTTCTCCGAAGCTTTCTTACCTGTCGATCTTCAATCGACACAGGTTTTTCCACGAATTTCAAGCTCTCGTCAATATGCACATCTGTATGCGGCATGACATGTGATTCGTCAGCGGAACATTTCTTTAGATTGCAGATGTGGAACACGTTGTGAATTCCACTGAGCTCTTCTGGTAATTTCAACTTATAGGCAACTGACCCGACACGTTCGATAACTTCGAAAGGTCCTATGTATCTCGGGCTTAGTTTGCCTTTCTTACCAAACCGCATCACTCCTTTCCAGGGTGACACTTTAAGTAGGACTTTTTCACCCACTTCGAAGTGAAAATCCTTACGACTTGGATCCGCGTAACTCTTCTGCCTATCCCGGGCAGCTTGGAGATTTTTACGAATCTGGACAATCTTGTCCGCCGTTTCGAATACGATCTCTGGTCCTGATAACTGGACTTCTCCAACTTCCGCCCAACAAACTGGCGATCTACACTTTCTACCGTATGATGCCTCAAAAGGCGCAGCCTTTATGCTGGTATGGTAGGTATTGTTGTAGGAGAATTCGATCAATGGTAGGTTCTTATCCCAGCTACCTTCCAATTCGATCGCACATGCACGTAGCATGTCCTCCAACGTTTGAATAGTACGCTCACTCTGACCGTCAGTCTGAGGATGGTAAGCCGTACTAAAGTTCAAACGTGTGCCCAAGGATTGCTGGAAACTCTTCCAAAAATGTGACGTGTACCTAGTATCCCTGTCAGAGATAATAGCTACAGGTATGCCATGTAGGGCTACAATCTTATCAACGTATAACTGGGCTAACATGTCGGAGCTATAGGTCTCCTTGATGGGTAAGAAATGAGCTGACTTAGTCAGTCTGTCAACTATAACCCATATTGTATCATTTCCTTTCCTCGTCTTGGGTAACTTGGTAATAAAATCCATAGTTACCATTTCCCACTTCCACGTGGGAAGTTCAGGCTGTTGTAGCAAACCTGACGGTTTCTGATGCTCGGCTTTGACTTGCGCACATGTCAAGCATTTTGCTACATGGGCGGCTACAGACTTTTTCAAGCCTATCCACCTATAATTTTGCCCTTAGATCCTGGGTAGCTGATAGCAAATTCTTAATCGTTGCCTAATTAGGGTTGCGGCATGTATGCATAAGCAATATGAACCGTCTTTCTTATTTATTAACATAAAACCCTCAGAATATTGAGTCAGGCTTTATGTGTCTATGTTTTAAAACCTACTTAATCAAGGTTTTGATTATTCCATAATCAATATGGAGTTTTCACAATACTCCAGCCCACAGCGGGATACAATCTTAATTCTACCTGCCTTCCCGGAGGTAAGCAGGGAAAACTTATGAGAAGATAATCAAGATTGCAAGGAGGCTACAAAGATTTTCCATATCTCAGGCTCCAGTTCATCCACCATTACTCGTGTCAAATAGGTGACACCTTTATGTTATAAGTCCACGAATTCCTCAGTCGGGAACATTTACTTAAAATTTTTTTCCATTTTTGGATATCTTCTTTGAATACTACTAGTCGGCTTTAGTACAATATGATCATTGGGATATCTTAGGGTTCCATGTATTAAACCTCCATGCTGATCAGACATGGAAATAATCTATGGGACACACTAGGATACGCCAATCCTCATATGACACTTTTATCAAACATAGTTTGGCATTCGCAGGCGATAGAAAACAATGAGAAAAATAATTAAAATAACATATGTTGTCGTACTCTATGCGAATAAAGAGTACTCTTAGATTTTCGGAAGGATTCCTTGCCGATACTAGAAGAATCGGTTACTATGGTTTCCTTGGTAAGTTATACCTTGTGGATGATAATTTTTTTTTTTTTTTTTTGCTAAGTTTATGGTTCATGAAGATTTATTATTGCCTGTTAAAAAAAACAGGACACTTAGCAGAAATTATCATTGACAAATGATAAGGAAGTTTATTGTACGAGTGCTTATATTTAATCAATAATGGAAGTTTCACAAACTAGGCACCTAGCTCAGTTGGCTAGGTGCGCGAAAGGGTGCGGCCTAGACCCAGGTTCGATTCCGGGGACGGCCAGTTTCACCATTTTTTTATGTTTAATATTTATTAGTCGTACGGATACGTGTAATTACGAGGGTTGTCTCATAAGGAGTCTTGATAATTAATTGCTCCTTATCACCCACAATATGGGCTTGATTTTTAAGACAACCAATCGATTTTTATCACTTTATTGAGTCCTTAATATTTAACGGAACTAGGACCTCGGAAAAAAATTTCCTTATGGATATAAAACATCCATCTAATAATGCTGAAACAGTCTCAGAGGTATACAGGCTTCTTACCGAACTTTCGTTGCTTTTTATTAAGCCTGTACTCGCTCTCTTTCTCAGATTTTCTGGGAGTTATTCTCCTTCTTTTGGTTCATCCTTCATATACGAAGTGTGAACAAGATCTCCTCATGAGCAATTTAAACATGGTTTTGAATGAGATTTAGAGCGAGAAGAATTCGGCTCTTTGGATTGTCTCATGACCTTTCTATGGTCCTTCCATTTGCTGCGTCAACCACAGCCTGGAGATTAACTTCATTGATATTGAGGTTTACGTTTGTAGTTTTATTAACTTTCGTCGCCCTATTAGTATTGCGACTTTCGTCTACCTCATCCGAGTTTTCCATACTCGAAACTTGGTACTAATCACCAAGATTTAACCATTATTAGTCATCATCCTGATGACCTGACTTAGGTTAGCCACGACATTCATAAACCGTATGGGCTATTTTGTTCCGAACATTCATAGTGAACGTTATTTGAACGTATTTCCATTATATTTAGCCTAGGTCACAACGGGACCATCAAAGGCATGTAAAGTTTGGAGCGAGTCCAATACCTGCTTGACAGGGACCATAATGTCACAACTGTCTTTGTCACTAGGACGATTGTAAATAGCTCAAAGGCTAGCCTTTCATGACTTCGGTTATATATATTTATATACATATATGGCATAGAAGCCTGTCGCGAGGGACGTAGAAAAATATGGCATAAAGCACAATCATGAAGGACATAAATGATTATACGGCACAAAGGCCTTGTCACAAAGGACATTTAGATATGGCACAAACGGTCTTGTTATAAGGACATTCTTCAAATCTGGTACAAAGGCATGTCACCAGGAATGTTAACATTTAATACGTTAACTTGTCACGAATGACCAATTATAGCACATAGGCTTGTCATGAATGACTTTAAAACACAACTTGATGGTCTATCACCAAGGACCTAAATTTATAAGCCGCAATCTTATTAGATTAGGGCTTCAAGGTTTGAACGTGGTTCTTCACCTTTGGACAGGGAGTCATAGACTACAACTGTCATCATCTTGAAAGACGATTCTTTTGGCAGAAAAGTAAGCCAATCAACATCACTAATGGATGTTTATATATAACCATCGTGTCTAATGATATTAGTCACGATTACATCGATCATATTGACTATTAGGTTTGGGTATAATCACACCATTTTGAACAGGGGATCATAAAGATCACTACTATCTTTGTCTAACCGACACTAGAATAAAGTATAGCCCATAAGCATTTCATCACTAGGGATGTTAATATTATGATCATCATACTGAGGATACTAGTCAGGATCGCACTGATAGTATAGACTATGGGAATTGAGTATAGCTCACCCCCTTGGCAAAGAATCACAAAAGATTACAATTGCCTTGTCTCAGTTGGACGATATAATATAGCCCTTAGGCAAAACATCATTACGGATGTTAAAATTTTTAATCATCGTATTGATGATTTTTGGTCATGATCGTATTGATCATATGAACTATTAGGCTAGAGCATAGCTCACCACCTTGGACAGGGAATCGTAAAGATCACAATGTCTTTGTCACACATGGACAGTATTATTTGGCCCATAGGCGAAAACATCACTCATGGATGTTTATAATTGGTTCATCCTATTAGATGCTATAAGTCATAATTGCATTAATCATATTGATTATTTGGCTTGAGCATAGCTCACCACCTTAGACAAGGAATCATAACGATAACAATGTCAATGTCTCAAATGGACAATATATTATAGCCCGTAGGCAAGACATCACTAAAGGATGTTAAATAATATGATCATCGTATTAGATGATATTAGTCATGATCGCATTGATCACATAAACTATTATGTTTGGACATAGTCCAACATTTTAGACAGGAGATCAAAGACCACCACTGTCGTTGTCTTATCGGACAACAAGTTTAGTCCGTTGGTGCTTCATCACTAATGGATGTTTATAATATGATCATCTTATAGGATGGTATAAGCCATGATTCCTAGATCACTAGGCTAGATTTGAGAATTGGAAGAATCCAATATAAGGATGACTGTTGTGATTTTTCTCGAATCACATTTGTCAAGAGTGCTAACACATTCCTAGGTGTTAACAAGGATGTGAATCCCTTGAGTAGGTTTCACCATCTTGGCCGCGTAGGCTAGGTTTCACCTTTAAGATTCCCTTCAATTGCATACTGACAGAGAAGGAAGGATATTTATTTTATTCAGGATTTTTATCATAAATCCTAATTCATAAGTTAATAATAGCACCAATGGCCTAGTCGCGTAGACAAGTTAAATTTATAAGCCATGATTTTAGAGAATCGTGGCCTTAAGGTTTGAATCAAAGTTCATTACCTTTTCTTGACAGGGAGCTGTAGGCTACCACTGTCTTTAGTCTCAGAGGACATTAACTATAGCCCGTAGGCACTTCCCTTATAAGAGATGTTTATTACTGGATTGCCCCTTAGGGAAATTCATTAACCATGGTAAACAGAGACCATATTTGGTTAATTTATTAATCATATTTATTTAGGATTTCTATTATAATTTATCCTAATTATAAAACATTAACAGTCTTATTAGTGGCACCAATGGCCTGGTCACATGGACATTTATAAATTATAAGCTTATGATTTCAGAGAATCAAAGCAACAATAACTGTTCTATTTAATAGCACAAAAGGCCTAGTCACAAGGACAATTTTTTTAAATTATAAGCCATGATTTCAGAGAATCAAGGCCTTTAAGTATATTAGCACAACTGGCTTAGTCACAAGGACATATATAATTTATAAGCTATGATTTCAGAGAATCAAAGCATGAAAGTATATTGGCACAATAGGCCTAGTCACGTAGACAATTATACATTATATGCTAGGATTTCAGAGAATCAAAGCATTTGAGGTTTGAACCTAGTTCATTACCTTTATCTGACAGGGAGTCATAGCTACCACTGTATTTTGGCTCATGTAGAAATGAGCAAGGCCCGTAGGCACTATATTACCACGTATGGTTAAAATATGATCATCTTAATTGATGATGTAAACCCAGGATTTAGAGATCATTAAACTGGGTTAGGAATCTTTTGAAGAATTCCATATAAAAATGACGTGTGTGATTTTAAATGAATAACATCTGCCAGGAGTGTTAACATGTTTTAAGATGTTAACAGGGAATTGAATCTTTTTAAACAGGTCTTACCATCTTGGCCCGGTCTTATAATTGACCCTAGGCTAGGTTTCACATTAAGATTCTTAATTAATGATTTGAATCTTTTTAACAGGTCTTACCATCTTGGCCCGGTCTTATAATTGACCCGAGGCTAGGTTTCACACTTAAGATTCTTAATTTATAATTAACGCAGAACAATTTTAAATTGAGGTGTAAATATGGATCTGAATCTAAATTGCGGAACTGCCATCTTGGCCGGTCTTAATATGACCCGAAGCTAGGTCTTGCCCTTTTAGATTTTGCCATTTTATTATAATGGTAGATCTTGCAAAAAAAAAGAAATATTATTTTTCCATTTATTTAATATTTCTTATTTAGAATGAAAGTTTAAACTTAATCATTCCATTTATAAAAATAAAAGTATAAAGTTGCCCTAAGCGGGACTTAAAAGGAATAATGTGTCCTCGGAGGGACTGAAAGGTAATTATGTCCTTATAAGGACTATTAAGGAAACGATCTTCAGTAAAAGGAGTTTCTTCTTCATTTTATTTCTGAATGCTTTCTCCTTGGATGCTCGTTTCATTCTAGTCGCGGTACGAAGCTCAGCATCTCAGGGCTCCTGGTGTGGAGAATTCTTATTACAGTTTCTTCGCTTGGCGACATATCCAATATATAAAAATTTGGAAGCGGAAATTTTAAAATTAGGATTGAGAATATTCCTAAGTTAAGTCTAGACTCAGAAGTTTGGAATTGTGCAATTGTGTAACTGAGATTAAACACTAAGGCTAGTGTTTAATTCACTCAGTGTTGGCTCTGATACCAACCTGTCACACCCCGATTTTCCACTTGTCACCGGTGGGCCCGGTGGGGAGTATCGTGACGTCATGGTTGGCAACATAATTAGTCAAACAACACAATATTATTAAGCACAGCGGAAGCAATTTAAATATGATACAACCGAATTTATTATTGTAATATCATATGTCACAATATTCGGAAGTTTATCCACAGAAGGATCGAACATAAACGGAAACAGTAGTTCAACAGACTTTTAGGCATCTTAAGCTTGCGAGACTTCTATTGATGCTAATGAGACATATCCAGCCAATTTCGTATAGTACCTGCATTTAGCCTTTTTGGAAAATACGTCAGTTTACACTGGTAAATACATTCAACTGACTCATTTTGGAAAAAGAGTTTGTAAATTGTTTTGAATGCACGTGGCACAAATATCTTGACACATTGATTAAAATGCACAGAGGCAAAATTAATCTTTTTAACTTGGGAGAATTATTTAATATTATAATCTTGTGAACGATTTACATGTTACTTATGCGTTCAGTAGCCCGGAACGTATCCGGGTTAAAGATCAATAGACACACCACAATTCTAGAGTTATACACCGACAGGTGTACGCCTACACCCCGTGCTCAGGTCGTGGCCATCTCGTAAGATAATGCCGAGGATATCCGGGACATGGTCATTAACCCCCCAAAGGCTGTAAAGTAAACATATCTGTTTAAAACGAGCCGATCAAATTATTCAATTAACCACTAAGCGTGGAATATTTGATGCTCGATCAAGCGGTACGCTATGTACCGTAACCCAAGCCCGTATAGGGAAAATAAGTTAAAAGTATTTACCTGAGCTAAATATAAATTCAATCCCAGCCGTATATCAATTCAGCAAGTACAGATAGCTTTTACTGGGCTCCTAATCTGGAACGAAGGTTTTTAATAACCTATTAGAATCCTAACGGGTCTTTAATTAAGCTTAAGCTTAGACCGGCTAGTTTCAAGGATACGGTTCGTACGCACGATTAAGCGAAGACCGGATTGAATGTGATTTAGACCCGACAAGTGCAGAGACTTGTTTAATATGGGTCCTTCATCCACATTCTGGATTTTGAGATTAAACCGATAAGGTTTGACCCGTTTCGGCTAATTTATGTAAACTTGTTACATAAGCCGAACCGAACGCGTAATATGCGTAACGGGTATCCGTAAGAGCCATATACAGGTTTCCTAAGTTAATATGCTTCAAATAGGTTGTGACATCAACAAGATGTCTTTCGTTATGCCCCGAACTAGTTTAAACGCAAACTATGCCCCGTAGGGGTAGTTTGGTCATTTTAAAGTTTGTAAAAGCATTTAGATGTTTAACTGAGTTACAGGTCTGATGTAAACAGCAAACATACTCAATCTGATGAGTTATAACAGTAGACTAAAGCATATATGTGAAATTTATCATTTTTAACCAAACTATGCCCCGTAGGGGTATTTTGGTAATTTCACTTAAGCCGAAAAGCTCGAAAACGAAGTCTGAGTTAATCAACCTTTGCTTACTGTTAAAATATCATAATTTTCCTCATATATCAGTTGGTATCAACCCGGGTATGTCCAATATGATTTTAAGACATACTATGCGTTAAAAACCCTCATTATGGCGATTAAAGGCCATTTCCGGGTTCGATATTCAAATCTGATATTTTTATATTTCTAGAAGGCTTAAAATAAATTATTTATCATATGTGATCAGTAGCAAAAGGTTTGGAGTTGTTTTGATAAGTAAAACTCATTTTATGGCCCGTAAGGGCAAAACCGACAATTACCGGATTAAGCCTACGACTACTAGTTATGCTCGGCCTAAAATTAATTAAAAATCTTTAAAAATCC
The DNA here is from genome assembly GCA_030545235.1 of Helianthus tuberosus. Lineage (NCBI taxonomy): Eukaryota > Viridiplantae > Streptophyta > Magnoliopsida > Asterales > Asteraceae > Helianthus > Helianthus tuberosus. The sequence goes on from CM060369.1 coordinate 199,712,117, forward strand.
TAAAATAATATATAATATCAGTGGGTAAAATATTTGATATCAAAAAGTATGTTTAACTAGGCTATACGCTAATTACGCCATTTTGTTAACATAAAGCTTTAATTTAGCGACAATGAGCATAACTCTTAATCTACAAGTCAAACTGATGTCAAACTTTGCATACAAGTTTATATATCAGTAACTAAGGTTTCTACACTTTTACATTTTCATAAATTATGATTTAAGGTAATAAGGGCATAATGGTCAACGTATGAGCAATTAACGGAAATTTGCATATTAATTGGATAACTAGTGAACCAAGGTGTATGATCACAGAGGGTTGTTCTAACATGTATCCTAATCCAATTAAAGCTCTGAGGCATTTCAAAAATATGCCCAAACGGGTCAGAACTGAAAGTCAACCGAAAAGTCAAACTATGTGACTTTCGGTTCCGAACCGGGTCTAAACAGGAAATAGTCGGGTTGAACATGTTGGGACATGTTCTTACACTTATTTCTAAGTTATAACAATGTTCAAACAGGTTATATATGTTCTAGATAGCTAATTATGCATAAATGACATTTTAAGCAATATGTTGACTTTTTAAGTAAAGGTTTGACCCGACATTTGACCTGCTTAGGATGGTGATCAGGGGAAACCCTTTTGGGGTTTTATTACCCACATAAATACCATTCTAAAACTACTTTTAATTCGAGATAAGACTGAGTCATTAGTGACTAATCTCGAAGTCAAACCGTAATTACGACGGTTTGACTTTTAGCTAATTAACTAAGCTAAACACAACCCAATAAGAACTAGTAGACTTACAATAGTCCAATGCACGAATTATGATCAGAAGGGAGAGTTCCTATGCTCCAGGATGCTCCAGAGATCAAATGCAAGTGTGAAGATTGATGGTTGCAAAATGTGGCTTTATATAACACTTGGATCCACCACAACTACTTGACAACTAACTCTAGGACCAACCACAACCATTGAACACTTGTCCTAGTGCTCTAGGATAGTTTAGGGGTCGTTTATAACTGATAAAAACCGGTGCAAACGGTCACAATCGCGTACAACAGCCAACAGCAGGTTTCTGGTCGCTGGCACCCGCTAGCGCACCGTTACGCTACACTGGTAGCGGTGCGCTAGCCCACAACAATGGGCCAGTTGACTTAACGGGGTAGCGCACCGTTACGCTATACATGTAGCGGTGCGCTAGCCCTTTCTGAATCAAGAATTGTTGTTGTTTGTTGAAGATTCGTAAAGGTAACCAATTATTTCGATCTTGGGTCCTATACCAGCACTTATGGACCTCCCAAAACGGTCTTGCACAGTATCAAACCCCATCATAATGATATGTTTTGTTTTGGATTCAAAAGCAAGACCCGTATACATCGGTTTACCATTTAATTCACTTGTGGGATCAAATCATGCTTTTCAACTCTATTATTATCAAGAGTTCTCTGCATTGAGGGTAATAAAGATGGGTATAACATTTAATCGGGTCTTGGGATTTATACTTGAGGTCGTTCAGAGGTAACAATTTAACATGACGCCACTTTAATCCTACCGAAACATCTTTATTAAATCCGGGTTTTCAACGCGTTTTGTCTTACATGACACGTGTCGTTTTATTATTAAACCCGAAATTTTCGAGGTGTTACAACTAACACTTTTGTAACTTATATTAGCATAACATATTAAATATACCAAGTCTTGTGCCAAAAATGCAAACTTTAAAAGTATAAAAGCGCATAAAAGATGACAGGGGCTAAAGCAGCACATCTGCCAAACTTGGGGTGGCTGGGCTGGGCAAGTAGCGGGCCGTGAAGCCTACTGGACCTGCTATCGTGGGCTGCCAGCCCCTAAACAGCAGCAAAACAGCTTTTATTTTGATGGTTTTGTTAATTCTTGATGCCCACACTACACACAAACCATTTTTAGCAAGCTATGGATTGTTATACTAATTTATTAGCTGCTTTTACACTTGTTTTAATCCTAGAACTTCCTAGGACACTTGTTGATCATCCAAGCATCCTCTAAACTCTATAAAAGGGGGTGTTGATTTCTTTTCAAAATAACACTTCCTTCTTATTCTTGCTACCTCTCTCAATTTGGAGGATCCTGAATATTTTGGAACCTTCTCTGAGTTATTTTCAATCCTAAGGACCATATGTAAGTGTCCTTTCGTGACTAGTTTATTTTATTTGGCTTAAAAAGCCGAAAAGTCAAGCGTTTACGATAAACACTTTGACTTTTAGCTAGAACGTAAACGGTCAAGCCAATTTTTGCAATGAACATGGCTACGTGATCGTAATTAGGTAGGTGTTAAACCCTCAAAAGGGCACCTCCTAAGAATCACGTTTGCTTGGTCAATTGACGAGTCAACGTAATATTGTTTTAAAAAGTCAACGGGTCAGTTTTCGAACTAATTGCGATATAAGTTTAGAAATGTTCTAAAATACGTTTTATCACTTAAACAACTTGTTAATAATTATTAGAACATGTGTAAACATGTCCGGCTCGTCAATTCCAGTTCTAGGGTCGGTTCGCAACCGAAAGTCGCGAAGTTTGACTTCTGCGTTGACTTTCGATTAGGAACCGAATTAAATTAGTTTGCTACTTATTTTAGCTTCCGTTATGATCGTAATTTAATGTAGCATAACCCTATAAGGTTATATTACATGATCATACTAGAAATCTGAGTTATTTGCTTGTTTCCGTTATTATGCTTAATTTTGACTATTGTGCCCTTATGTTATAAAAACGAGATTTTTGAAAATGTGAGAGGACAAAAAGATTTATTACTGATATATAAGCATGTCAACTAAATTTGACATCAATTTCTGGTCTCAAACTAAAGTTATGCAAGATATCGTAAAATGAAACTTTTTGTTAATTATATTACATTTTTAGCATAAATCATGTTTAAACCCAAATTTTGGCATCAAACTCATTACCTACTGTTTTGATATTATTTTTAGGGATTTTTTGAATTTTTGGTCAGATTATAAACTGACCATAGCATTGAGTTCTCGTATAATTCGATAAATGACGATAATACCCTTTTTGATAATAAAATAATATTAACATATGAATATCATGCCAAACTTTTTCCTACTGATGTTATAAGTTAAATAAAATATTTTAAACATTAAAGGTTGATCAAAATCTCAGATTTTCATAAACATCTCAAATATCGTCAATTATCGACTTTTACGCAAATTGGGCGTATAGTATGGTTTAAAACCATATTTAACACCTAAGACTTGTTACCTACTAATTTTATAAATAAATTTTAGTACTTTAATAGTAAGTATAAGTATTGAACTCAGACTTCCAATTTTGTCCTTAAAAGCATATTTGAAATGACCAAAATGCCCCTACGGTGCATAGTTTGGCTGTAAATGGTAAACCACACATATGTACGATATCCTACTGTTATAACTTTATAAAATAAATATTTTTACTGAATATTATAGACCAAAACCTCAGTTTACTATTAAACCTCTTTTATAAATCTTAAAATGACCAAAATGCCCTTACTGGACTTAATTTGGTTTTAAAATCTTTTTGGGCATATTTGCTGATATCCTACTGATATCATAACATATTTTAAGCATAATAACTTATGGGATTTGTATATGACTCATCCGGTTACCCGTTTATGCTTATACGCGTTCGGTACGGTTTATGTAACCAGTTTGCATTAATTAGCCGAAACGGGTCAAACCTTATCATTTTTACTTCAAAATCCAGAATGTATTTAGTTTACCCATATTATACAAGCCTTCATACTTGTTGGGTCTAAATTACATTTTATTCCGGTCATCGCTTAATCTAGCGTACCGTACCGTTTTTAATATATCCAACTAGCCGGTTTAAGTCTATGACTTAAATAAAACCCGTAAGCATTCTAATTGGTTATTTATACCATCATTCCAGACTAGAGCCTTCCGGTAAATTGTACCTATGCTTACCTAATTGAATACGGCTGAGTTATTATAAATCTTGCAATTTCAGACAGGAGCTAGCTCAGGTAAATACTCTGAACCTATTTTCCCTTATACGGGCTTGGGATACGGTAATATAATTACCACATGGTCAGGTATGGGATTCGAAGACCAATAAGTCGGGAAATTCAAATAACCTGTTTTAATTCGTATTGCTTGACTGAAACATTGGGGGTTAATGCGACCATGTCCTAGATATCCTTGACTCATTAATTGCAAATGGCCACGACCTAAGCACGGGGTGTAGGCATACACCCGACAGATGCGATATGGTTTATTAAATAAATTTTATACCCAATATAGGTTCCCAATAAGGGAATAAGTGGTGTGTCGGTTAATCATGAACCGGCATAGTACCGGGCCCCGTATGTAGAGCAAGTTATGTAAAACTGATAACATGAGATATAGTTTATCCCAAGTATAAATTATTTTCGTGCCTTGTGCACCTAAACAAATTTTCATAAACATTTTTAAATGTGTCGGTTGATTGTATTTACCAGTGAAAACTGACGTATTTTCAAAAGTCTAAGTGACAGGTACAAATACGTAAATAGGCTGGAAGCTGCTCGGAATTGTTAGACGAGGAATTTTCAACTCCTTCGCATAAGCCATTAGTCTGATAAACTCCTTTTGTTTTAATGATCCGCCTGTGGATTATTGCAAGCTTGTATGTACTAAATACTTTGTTATATTTTAGACATTTGTGTTTGTAATAATATTTTATATTCCAAGACTTCCGTTGTGCTATTCTGTGTATATTTGACCATGACGATACCAATCTTACATCACGATACTCCCCACCGGGCTGAACTGGAAATATCGGGGTGTAACAGGTTGGTATCAGAGCCAACATTTGAGTGAATTAAACACTTGCCTTTAGTGTTTAATCTCAAATGACACAATAGCATATTCCTTAGACCTTCTGAGGGACGAACCCTCGAAGGATTTAGCGAAATCGTTATCGCGTTTAACCCAAGAAGAAGTAGAAGCCTTTTGCTTAGAATGGGGCATTGGGTTGAGATTTAAACCGGTTGCATCGGGGTGTGATATTTCTATCGATCGGTGTCCTCCTGGTTCTGTTGCTTTGTATTGTCGCCATTTTGAATTTTCAAATCTCCGTCATCCTTTTTCGAACTTTGTGTTGAATGTTCTAGAATATTATCGTGTTTCATTTGGCCAGATCCACCCTCAGGGTCTGGCTAGGGTTCTACATTTTGAGGTTTTATGCCGGGCTTCCGGGTATGACCCAACCCTTTTGTCGTTTCGTCGCTTTTTCTGATTGGTCAAGAATGGTGATTGGTTCACATTCGAAACATCCCAAGTTGCCACCTGTTTGGTTTCTTCCATGGTCTCCAGTCTTGGTGTTTGGAAGGACCGGTTTTTCTGGGTTTCGGATGAGATTGTTCCTTTTAAAATGGTTTGGAGACATCCAGATGCCGTTCTTAATGAACCTGAACCCTCTACTCTTGAGATAAATACTCGCTTTCTTGAAACCATCAGGGAGTGCCCTTCGAGGGTTCGTCCCTTTCCTGAGCGCTTACTAGTGTTGTTGGGCAATAGTAAGTTGTGGGACGGAGGACCTCCTTCAATACCCACTGGTATTGGATGGCAGGGGTGCGAATAGCTTGATCCCCTCACAGGGGTGCGAATAGCTTGATCCCCTCATATGTAAACTACTATTAATACATTAACCCGGCTACTTGGGATTGTATCCCTGCTGACTCAAATCCCTTAGCCGAGGGTAACGTCACCTTCAAAAGAGGGGCCTACCACATTTCGCGTTAATAACTTAACTAATTATCTTTCAATATTCCGACCCTTTGGGATTGTATCCTTGTTGACTCAAACCACTGGGTTGAGGGTAACGTCACCTTCAAAAGAGGGGCCTACTACTATAACTAAGATAATCTCTTAAAAAGTGCAAAAGTGCGGAAATCATCAAAGGTTACATTAAAGGCTAGTCGGATCCAAGTGATTCATCTTGTCTATCTGTTTTTATTTTATTTTATTTTTTATCATTTTAGTTTTTATTTTCATGTTTAAAACCTTTTCTAAAACTTTTGATTTGATTAGACGTTGAGGATAAACCGGTACTAAAAGCTCTTGTGTCCTTGGACGACCTCGGTATCTTACCAACGCTATACTACGCTCACGATGGGTGCACTTGCCCATATGTGTGTTTAGTGTTAGTAGAATATCGTGTTTTTTAAATTTAAAACTTGACAAAGTGTTAAAAAGGGCTTAAAATATCAATAAAAATATATAACGCTACACACGCATCAAGTTTTTGGCGTCGTTGCCGGGGACACAAGGATTTTAAGAAAGTTAGGAATCAACGGCCTAATCGTTTTTGTTATTTTTCTGTTTTTTTTAGGATTTTTTCTAGATTTTCAGCTTCTGCAGACTGCAGCACGGGGCCGTGCCCGCTGAACACGCCCCCGTGCCCAATCTTTGGTACTGGCAATCCTGTTTTAAGTCAAACAGTAGCTGAACATGGGGCCTTGCCCACTAAACACGCCCCTGTGCCCAAGCTTCAGATACTAAAAACAGAACCGTAAGATCCCGACGGTTGGTAATTTCTGACACAAACATGAGTGATACTGATCATTTTTACTTTCACTCCTCTTATGGTACGTGGTGTCAAATATGTGGCGGATCTCATGAAGATTTAAAATGTTATTTTTTAAATTACATTCCTCACTATATAGACCCATCGTTTTTATGTAGCCTTAAGATGGGCGAAAGTAAAAACAATCCCTATCTCTCCCTCGAATGCTCTCAATCATCCCTTCTAGATGAGATGATTCTCGAAGAATTATTTCAAATGGAAGAACTAATTCTCCAATTGATAAAAGAACTTGAGATGGAAATAACTAATTCATCTCAAGACGACGATCAAGGAGAATTATTGAGATCGCATTCGGATTATAACAACATCGTTGCTCCCGAAATCACCTCTAACTCTTGTGAAGACTTGAGCGATAGTCGTCCCTGTGTCGACTATGCTGTGAAGGACTCCCTATCGGTTTCCGCCTATGCATACATAGACCTGAGCGATTTAACATATACCTTCTTTAACGAGAGCCCGGATAAGGGAAATAAAGGTTGGTCTTGCCCACCGGTATTTAGCTTAGGAATCACCCTTTCCGATAACCTCTTGCGTTCTTGTATAAATCTAGGGCAACTTAGGTATCTCAGGCACTTCGGTGTTGTTCCGTCCAGTAAGGAACCACCCGATTCGGATAAATTCCATAAAATAAACATAACTTCATAAAAACCTCTAGCCACAGGGCGTGTCCAGGTCAACACGCCCCCGTGTCCACCTAAAGATTCCCGTCTGACTTTAAGTTAGAATACGGACAAAAAGTGTCAGAATCTTGTCTGCACACGGGGCCGTGTCCAGCGTGCTGTCGTTTTCTATAAATGCAGCAAGATTCCTGCACTCTTAGACCCATTCCAAAGACAAAGATCTGGTGGGATCTTCACATATACCCTATAAGTTATATTCTATAGAAGGTTCTCAACAACTATCTTGTCTTTTCTACTTTTGTCTATTGCCTTCTTCTTCATTTTCTCCTCACAACCTCCATTAAAACTTGAAATCTCCATGTTTTCAAGCTTTATTGTGATATTTGTTAGGTTTTCATTCAAGGAATCTTGTCAAAAATAAGTTCTACAACACTGTTTTAAGTTATTTCTGCTTAAAAATGCTTCAAAAGTCAGAAAAATAATTTAAAGCTCCAAGATTCCTTGTTTCAAAAACCTGCAGATAGGTGGCCACGGGGCCGTGCTCAGCGAGCACGGGGCCATGGCCGGAGTACTGTTTCATTAATTTCAAATTTCTTTCGGTTTGTTTTCTTAGAATGTCAAGCAAAAATAGCGGGAAGGGTTAAAAGGTTAAAGGGTTTAAAACCCGGGAACTAAGGTGAACAGCAAAAAGAATGTGAACAGTAATCAGTCACTTCACTGATTGCTTAAACAACTCCCCCACAACTGTAAAAGCAAAGCATGTGCACAGGGAGTCCTCTTTTATCCGCAGGTCCAAACGCTTCAACCCCTAAAAGGGTAAGTCCCCCACTGCAAGCCGGATTCACTAGTCAAAGGTTTCTCCTTTGAGAAACTTCTTTCCCTATAAATGACACTTCATTGAATACATTTCAAACATTCTGGATCAGCTCAGATCTCCTTGGATCTCTGATCTTCCTTCTTGTCTCTTGAGAACTTGTTTTATACAAGTCTCTCTTCTTCATTCCAACACACACAATTTACTTGCTCTTGCATCCAAGGCTGAACATCCTTCAGCCGAGGATCCTAAGTAAATAGCAAACATAACTAGTGAACCTCTCTCCACGTCTTGCAAACGTGGGGGGACCCCGCGACTTACGTTATGCAAACTTCAACCCTTGAAGCCTTTTGCTTAACCAGTCCGATCGCTACCTCAGGTCTCATTCTCGTTGTAACAACAAGTTGGCGCCCACCGTGGGGCTACGCCAGTCATTTCTCTCAGAAGAAGACTAGTAGTGTAGCTCCATTCTTCCAGAAATCGTCATGTCTGTAGGAGAATCTCCGGGAGAGGTAAACCAAGTCCCACATACCTCTACCCCTAAAACTAGCCAAACTCCGGTGGCTATACCGACTTCCTTCTCAACACCGGGAAGCACTCCAACTGGAGCAACGTACCCCGAGTTTCTCACCTTCCAAACACTGACCCCGTCTCTTTCAGGAGTTCCATCTCCTAATGTCGTGCTTCCAACACCCCCTCACATATTGACCTTACCCCTGAAGGGGTCGCTAATAACTTCTTAGAGTTGAGGTCTCTCCTTAACCAATACGTGAGCTGGGAAAGAGACAAAGGGGTGAGGATTCGGCTGGATTATGATGAGCCATAGCCATCATTTTCTCCTGGACCTCCTGTTCTTCCTTTTATAAGCTCACAACCAACCGTGTCCAGGAATGAAGTTGGTCCCAGCCATCTACCTCCAAATCCCAGTCCGTATACATACACAAGGCCAGACCCAACATCCTTTCCTCTATTTTCTTCTCAGCCAGTTGCAACCGGTGCTCCATTGGGGCACGAGCTAACTTTAGATCAGCTGTTACAATCTCCTGTTGCAAGCCTTCCACCCCCAGTAACAACCACATGGGAGCAAGCTTTGTCCGTTCTCCCTTTGGCACAAAGTGTCGTCATGAGTGCTCCCCTAGGAGTAAACTGTATAGCTGCACCCGGAAGCCTTCAAGGCTTCAACCTCATGCCACAGATGATGACTCAAATGATGGCTCAAATGATGGCAAGCTTCCCTTGGCAGCACTTCATTAATCAAGTGCTGGCCACCCAAGGGAACACCAACAACAACACGGGTGCAAGGATGGAATAGGATCTGGCCAAACCATACAAACCAAGCAACTTGTCATGCTTTTCTCAGCAAATTGCTGATTATGACTTCCAAACCAGGATAAAGATGCCCTCCCATATACGAACCTACGATGGAACGGAGGATCCGAAAGATCATCTTCAGATCTTCACGGGGGCAACACGGATAGAGAAATGTTCTAACGCCGAGTGTTGCTTAATGTTCATGCAAACCCTCGTTGGGTCTGCCAAGATCTGGTTCAATGACTTGCCAGCTCGAAGCATTCGAACCTTCGATGATCTAAGCAAGGGTTTCTTGGCTAATTCCTCACAACAAAGGAGATATGTGAAGGATGCCACCGTGATCTTCCAGATCAAACAAAAAGATGATGAAAGCCTCAGGGATTTCATCGAGAGGTACAAAAAGGAGGGTTTAACATATGTGGGAGCCGATGAGAAGATGAGGGTTGCAGGCTTCATGAATGCAATCACCTCTAAATACCTTACCAGGGACTTCAACAAGTTCCTACCCAAAACCTTGGAAGAAGCCGTCGAAAGGGGTGATGCTCATATCATGGGGAAGAAGCGGTTGATATTAACGAGCAAAGAAAGAGGGGTCCTAGCTGGAGACACAATAGCCCCAGCGGAAAAAGAGGAAACTACGGTTCTTATGATTGGCGCCCTCGAAACTCAGACCCTCGAAGGTCTGAAGGTCGGAACCCTTCTAGCAGGGACAAGGCCATAAACTTCACAGCCCTGACCAAGACTCCTCAAGAAATACTTGCTAACGAAGAAGTTAAGCATAGCTTCCGACCAACAAGACCCCTGCCCAAGATCAAAAGATATGAAAATTCCACCCAATTTTGTGAATTCCATGAAGAGAAGGGCCATCATACCAATGATTGTTTTCAACTCAAAAAGAGAATCGAAGAAGCAGTCAAGTCTGGAGAACTTGTTCACCTGGTCAAGGGGCTAAAAGATAAGATGGGTGATGGAAAAAACAAAGAAGTGAACATGGTGAATGTCACCGAAGGAACACCTACCAAGCGGCAACGCCTGGAAGCTTGGGAGCTTCAATGCTTGTGCTTCCCAATCCCACAAAAGGGGCTCCATTCAAACCCTTTGTTAGTCGAAGCCACTGTGGGGACATTGAAAACAAGCAAAGCATACATTGACACAGGTGCAGCAAGGGAAATAATGTTCAAAAAATACTTCAACCGACTCAGTGACCAGTAGCGTTCAAGGCTTCAACCTGCTGAGTCATCCATCAAAGGCATAGCTGACATCCCCATCAAGCCTTTGGGGCAACTGACACTTAACGTTTGTTTCAAGGAGGGTGAAATGGAAAGAACTAAGCCACTCACCTTCATTGTGATCAATATGCCTTCCTCCTATGACGTTATCATAGGAAGGCCAGGTCAAAGTGAATTAACATGGCTGTCTCTATTGGCCAAGACATTGTCAAGTTCCCCACCAAAAAAGGAATAGCAACCCTTCAACCAACCTATGTAGCCTTCATGGTTGAAGGGGAAAGCTCAGGAAAAAACAAAAGTGAAGAGCAACGTTGGGCCATTAACCCTAAGTATCCTGAACAAAGGATAAGGGCTAACACCAACCTCACTCAAGAAACTCTTTCATACCTCAAGAAATTGCTAGTCCATAACATGGACATCTTTGCATGGTGTCCTGCTGACATGGTCGGCATCCCTAGGGATGTTGCCGAACATGAACTCAAAATTCCACCAAATGTGAAGCCCATTGTCCAACAAAAAAGGAGCCTTGCCCCTGATCGAAGCGAAACTGCATGCAAAGAGGTTGAAGGGTTGGTACAAGCCGGCATACTCCGAGAGGTTAAGTACCACACTTGGATAGCCAACCCTGTCATGGTTAAGAAGCCCGATGGATCATGGAGAATGTGTATCGATTTTAAAGACCTGAATAAGGCTTGTCCAAAGGATTGTTACCCCCTGCCTGAAATCGATCTCAAGTTAGACTCGCTTACAGGGTTCCCTTTCAAGTGCTTCCTTGATGCATATAAAGGTTACCACCAAATTCAAATAATAAAAAGGATGAGGAGAAAAAGACCTTTCATACGGACAAAGGTATTTTTTTGCTATCAAAAGATGCCTTTTGGCCTGAAAAATGCAGGTGCAACTTATCAACGATTGGTTGACAAAGCATTTGTTGAGCAAATCGGAAGGAACATGGAAGCTTATGTGGATGACCTGGTAATTAAAAGCAAAACTGAAGGTCAAATGCTTGACGACATTTAAGAAACGTTCCGGAACCTTAGAAAGATAAACATGAAGCTAAATCTAGTAAAATGCTCGTTTGGGTTCGAAGAAGGCAAGTTCCTGGGGCACATAGTTGGCAAACAAAGTATAAAGGCCAATCCCAACAAGGTTAAGGCCATCCTGGAAACAAGGTCCCCACAAAGTAAAAAAGAGGTTGAAAGCTTGAACGGTAAGTTGGCAGCCTTGAAGCGTTTTACCTCCGAGCTGGCAGAAAGGTCCCTTCCTTTTTTCAAAACCCTTCAAGGGTGCACAAACAAGAGGGACTTCAAGTGGACAGAAGAAGCGGAGGAAGCCTTCAACCAAATGAAGCAACACCTGGCTTCACTACCAAACATTGCAGCACCTGAAACGGGGGAGTTGATCTCTGTCTATCTATTAATTGCTGAAGAAGCAATCAGTGCAGTCCTGACCATCGAAAGAAACAAGGCTCAGGTACCTGTTTACTTCTTCAGTAAGACATTAAAATTGGCAGAAACCAAGTACCCTCCACTTGAAAAACTTGCTTTTGCACTAGTCAAAATAGCCAGAAGGCTTCGGAGATACTTCCAAGCACATCCCATACAAGTCGTCACGGACCAACCAATAAAAAATGTGCTTGAAAAACCCAAAACTCCTGGATGTTTAGCCAAATGGGCTATGGAACTAGGTGAACATAATATCACCTACGTCCCAAGAAAAGCTGTAAAAGCCCAAATCTTGGCTGACTTCATTTTGGAAGTACCCAAAGAAACAATAACGAAAGTTAATACAGCCTCCACTGAACCCTTTAACCCCCATACCTGGAAGCTCTTTACCGATGGAGCTTCCAGCGTTGAAGGGTCAGGAGCAGGGCTAGGTCTAATTGATCCAAATGAATTGTAGTTCACGTATGCTCTTCGCCTTGAATTTCAGACTCCAAACAACGAAGTTGAGTATGAAGCATTGATTGCTGGGCTCAATCTTGCAAGAAAAATGGGTGTCAAAAAGCTTCAAGTCTTCACAGACTCATTGCTTGTTTCAAACCAAGTAAGTGACAACTACATGGCCAAAGAACCAAACTTGAAGAGATACTGTGAAAAAGCCAAAGAACTCATGAATTCATTCGAGGCATGCACAATCAAACAAGTCCCAAGATCACAAAACAAAAAGGATGATGCTTTAAGCAAACTTGCTTCATTGACCTTTGCTCATCTCACAAAAAAGGTATTGGTTGAAGTGTTGAAGCAGTCATCACTTCAAGAGCTCGAAGTACAAGATGTCATCACCGAAGAAGGCACAAATTGGATGACCCCGTTGATCAAATTCCTCACAAGTGGTGAACTACCAAAAGATCAAGTAGAAGCTGAAAGGGTTCGAATAAAATCAAGACAATATGTGTTGCAAGAAAATATCCTATACAAAAAGGGTATCTTGCACCATTACTTTGTTGTGTCGGTCCGGAACAAAGTCAATACTTGATCAAGGAAGTTCATGAAGGAATTTGTGGAGCTTATTTCGGCCCAAGGTCAGTAGTCTCAAAATTGATGAACCTTAGATATTTTTGGCCCACCATGCATCGAGATGCAACCGAGCAATTGAAAAAGTGTGAAGTCTGTCAAATACATGCTCCAGTGCCAAAAAGCACAAAGCATGATTTGGTTCCCATCTCATCTGCTGTGCCATTCCACAAATGGGGAATGGACATCGTTTGACCATTCCCCCCGGCCAAAGGAGGAGTCAAATTCCTCCTAGTAGCGGTTAACTACTTCACCAAATGGCTGGAAGTGAAGCCACTGGCAAAGATAACAGGAAAGCAAGTAATTGATTTCGTATAGGAAATCATCATTTGCAGATTTGGGCTACCGGGAGTATTAGTCACGGACAATGGTAAGCAGTTTGCTGAGAAGCCTTTCAGCACATGGTGCAAAGAATTCCGAATAACACAAGTCTTCGGCTCAGTAGCCTACCCTCAATCCAATGGCCAGGTTGAAAGAACTAATTGTAGCATTGTTGAGGGCATCAAAATACAATTGGGAAAACATGACACCAATTGGCTTGAAGAACTCCCAAACGTGTTATGGGCAATAAGAACCACCGAAAAAATAAGTCACAAAAAAACACCTTATAGCTTGGTTTTCGGATCCGAAGCTCTAATCCCAGCAGAAATAGGAATTACAACAAAGAGAACGTTCAACATTGATCTAGAAGCAAACAAGAAAGAGACGATGTTGAACTTGGAACTCCTAGAAGAAGCACGAGATCAAGCAGCCATTCAAGAAGCAAGGTATAAACAAAAGATGGAATCTTACTACAATGCCAGGGTAAAGCATGAACGATTCAAGCCTGTGACCTAGACCTCAGAAACAATGAGGCAAGCAAAAAGGAGAACCAAGGAAAACTTGGTCCCAAATGGGAAGGACCATGTTCCATGAAGTAGAGAATGCCATCAGAACTCTCTATAAGTCGTTTTTCCATGCCCTGCAAATATTCAGCTTCATAGTTTTCTTCCTTCAACGTTTCTGTCTGAGCCGAACGGATCTGATCAGGAAGATTTGTGTGAATAGTGAGCTGCAAGGCTCGCACACGCTTGGGTTTCATCTCCTTTCGGCTGAGAGCATCAGCTACAATGTTAGCTTTACCTGGGTGGTATTTGATAGCACAATCGTAGTCGTTCAAGAGCTCTACCCAGCGACGCTATCGCATATTCAATTCCTTCTGGTCGAAAATATGCTGAAGGCTCCTGTGATCGGTGTAGATAGTGCATTTGGTACCGTACAGATAATGCCTCCAGATTTTCAACGCGAAAACCACGGCCCCCAACTCCAAGTTGTGAGTCGTCGTGAGTCGTGTAATTCTTCTCATGAACCTTCAACTGTCGAGAAGCATAAGCTATCACCTTCTCGCGTTGCATCAGCACGCAACCGAGACCCTGAATAGAAGCATCACAATAAAACACAAAATCTTCGGTACCCTCAGGTAGAGACAAGATCGGTTCACTGCAGAGTTTCTGTTTTCAAAGTTGGAAAGCATCCTCCTGCTTGTTTCCCCAAGAATATACAACGCCTTTCTGTGTCAACGAGGTAAGAGGTTAAGCAATCTTCGAGAAATCCTTGATAAATCTTCGATAATACCCAGCGAGACCAAGAAATTGTCGCAGCTCCGAAGGGTTCTTTGGTGCTGCCCAATTCCTGATAGCATCAATCTTAGCAGGATCCACGTGAATCCTCGATTCATTCACAATGTGGCCAAGGAAGTGTACCTCTCGAATCCAAAAATCACACTTGGAGAATTTCGCGTAGAGTTGCCCATTCCTCAGGAGCTCCAAGATCAGATGTAAGTGTCGCTCGTGGTCCTCCTTACTCTTAGAGTAGATCAAGATGTCATCAATAAACACAATAACAAAGTCGTCAAGATACGGTTTACACACACGATTCATGAGGTCCATGAAGACCGCTGGTGCATTAGTCAACCCAAACGGCATAACCAAAAATTCATAATGTCCATATCGCGTTCTAAAATCCGTTTTAGGAACATCCTCCTCTCGGACTCTCATCTGATGATAGCCCGACCTTAGATCGATCTTCGAGTAAAAACTTGACCCTTGCAACTGGTCAAAGAAGTCGTCAATACGCAGTAAAGGGTAGCGGTTCTTGACTGTCACCTTGCTGAGTTCTCTATAATCAATACACATACGGAAAGATCCGTCCTTCTTCTTAACAAACAAAACTGGGGCTCCCCAAGGCGAAGAAATGGGTTGGATAAAACCTCTATCCAACAGTTCTTGGAGTTGATTCGATAGCTCTAGCAACTCTCCTGGTACAAGACGATAAGGAGCATGAGCAATCGGAGCTACTCCTGGCATAAGGTCAATCTGGAAATCCACCTGGCGATGTGGAGGTAAACCAGGTAACTCTTCAGGAAACACGTCAGAAAACTCACGAACAACTGGAAGGTCCTCGGTCTTCCTTTCTTCTGGTTGTGAATCGGTAACAAGAGCTAGAATAGCAGGGTAGCCCTTTCGTAGACACCTCTGGGCTTTCATGGCTGAGATGATGCCGACTATGGCACCACTACGATGACCTTGAACTGACAAAGATTCCCCACTGGGAGAGGGATACGCATGATTTTCTCTTTACAGAGAATTTCCGCTTAGACAACCAATCCATGCCAATGACCACACCAAAACTTCCAAGAGTAACGGGGAGTAGGTCAATGTCGAACACTTGACCCATGAGATCAAGTTTACAACCGAAAAGGACATGAGAAGCTTCAATCGATTTGCCATCAGCTAATTCTACTACATGCTTATTTACAAGAGGTGTGGAAGTCAACCCTAACTGACGACTAAACCCCAAAGACACATAACTCCAATCGGCACCAGAGTCGAATAAAACAGAAGCAAAAAGATCGTTCACAGAAAACGTACCGGTCATAACGTTGCCATCATTACGAGCTTCCCCAGCACCAATGGTAAATACTCTCCCACGTGCACCATTCCCATCATTGTTCCCGTTGTTGTTCCCAGTTTTATTATTACCCGCATTCTGATTCAGCTGAGGGCAATCCCGCTTAAAATGACCCTCATCACCACACTGAAAGCACCCCTTACGATTTCCTTGATTCTGTTGAGGCTGCTTCCTCTCATGTTGCTGTGGCTGCTGCTGCTGTGGGGATTGCTGCTGCTGCAATCTTGGGAGTGAGACCCTACAGTCTCTAGCCATATGGCCCACTTTGTTGCACCTGTGACAGACTTGGGTGTGCACGGCCCGCGATGGTGAAAGTTGCACTTGTTACACTTAGGCTGCTTCCCTGCATATGAGCCCTGGTTTGAGTTGTTGCTTTGATTCTGATTAACTGAGGATGTCTGGCTAAAACTGCGATGGCTGCTGGTGTCTGGCTTCTTCTGGGGCTGAATCGGATTGGACACCTTGTCCACATCATTCCATTTGCGCTTACTATCAGTGGCAGGAGTAGTGGCTGTAGCAGTTGTAGCAGTAGTAGAAAGACGCGGTGGTAGCGAGCCACGCTCCACCTCCTGATCTGTGATCTTGTGGGCTAAGCAGATGATTTGAGCTAAGTTGTTAAGGTTTGCAGCAGTGACCAAACTCTTTACTGCTGGTGCTAGACCCTTGATATACAACTCAATTCTTCGAGGTGGGGGTCGAGACAAGTTAGGGTACAAATTTGCTAGCTCATGAGACCTCTTCGTGAATGCTTCAATTTCGGACCCCTCCATCTTCAGATTGTAGTGCTCATTCTAAAGTTTCTGAATTTCGTCACGAGGACAGTATTCTTCACGCATCAGCACCTTAAAATCGTCCCAAGTAGTGGCATTCGCCATCTCAATGCCCAGCATTTGGACTTAGGCATTCCACCAGGTCAAGGCACCATCCTCGAGTGTGCCTGTAGCATACTTCATTATGTCCCCAGCAGGACAGTTACACATCGCAAACACTGACTACACCTTTTCGAACCAATGCAGTAGCCCCACAACCCCTTCAGTCCCACTGAACGTCTGTGGCCTACAATCCATGAACATCTTAAACGTGTAAGCAGGCGGATTGTTTTGATTCAGATTAGCTCGCTGACATAAAGACGAAAAGAAATATAGCACACGGGTAAGAGTTATGTACGCGACACAAGAATAAGGGTAATTGGCACATATCGTACCAGCTTGATAGGTTGCCAAAGCTGTTGGTGCAGTCATCTGTCGACTACGTCTTAATATCGAGTCTCGATCTCGTTGCGGGTCCGATCAGGTATGACATCACGAGTGACATCACCATGGTGACATCATAAGTGATGTCATGATACAAGAAATTGCTATTTGGTGATTGGACCATTAAAAGGTCCAATGAAGTGAGTTTTCTTGAAAGTCAACATGAAAGTTCGTGAATATGGAATGTGTTAATTCTCATGAAAGTCAAGATGTCTGGACCGCTTATGTATCTTAATCAGGACCGCTCATATGTACTAGGCTGGTTCGCTCATAGGATAGTTTGTGGATCGCTTTTATGTCAAGTCTTCTGGACCGCTTTTATGGCATGTCACATAAGCGGACCAGAATTACTATAAATAGGTACAATGTCATTTCATTTGTAACGATCAGGTCTTGTGATACCGAAGTGATGCCGGTATTTCCTCTCACTGTAAACGTTGTCAATATAATATACAAGAGGATTAAAGTACTTTTCAAGCTGTGTATACGTTCGTTTCTTAGTTTCCGCCTCTGAAACGTACGAGAGCTCTTCCGAACGACTCGTTTAGGTCGAAAACCGATCCTACAATTGGTATCAGAGCCAAGGAGGAGGAGATCTCGCATATACAGCTCGTTTTCATCATTTTTCTGCTTCTACACTTTTCTTTTCCGAAAAAAATTGAACTTGTTACGGTCAGAATCACGTCAAATTCACATAGTGTGTGCGGAATCATGTTTTAACAAAACCTGAAAGTTTTCAGAACTTAATTCGGCCTAAAATTGGTTCAAATTGAGTTTTTGCTTGCATTCAGTTCATGTTTTGTTGACGTCATTATCAGGCCCGCTCCAAAAATTAACACCTGGTCCGCTCATTCGGACAATACCTGGTCCGCTCATCTGGACATATCTGGTCCGCTTTTTCGAACAGTTGAGGTCCGCTCTTAGGGTCAGTTGAGGTCCGCTCTTAGATCACGGTCTGGTTCGCTTTTCTGGTCGTGTCTGGTCCGCTTATTAGAACATCATCTGGTTCGCTCTTGTGAACATCAAAGTCTGTCAGTCATTGAACAAGATAATCACGTGATTATATCGGGTTATGTGTTACATGTGAGAAATATTAATATAGTTGTCGACTTAGTGGATTTTAGGATCTATAAAATTGTATTGTGAATTAGAATTGTGGGCTTTGATTGCTGTGTTGCATGTGACTAGAAAAATTCTAAAATATATTCAGACTCCATGTGCTTTGTGGATAAGTGTCTTGAAAAGTCATTTGGTGATAAGTGTTAGCTCACTATAGTATCTCGAAAAGTCATAAAGTTGATTCAAGATAGATAATAGGTCCAATCAGATTGTCTTTGAGTATTAAGGGTTGTCGGAATTACATGTGATAAGTGTTAAACAATTAAACAGTTGTCAGTTTTGCATTGCTGTTGTCTACTAAAAGTTGAGTGGTCCTATGATTATTGAAAGATTCATGTGACTACATGTGATATCATCAATTTCCAAACAGATGGTCGGTTAAGTGGATGTGTGTCAGTTGGACATGTTAGTCATTTGTTCAAAGATTTACATGTGATAAATATATCACATCAGTTTACTGAATACATTTCGAAGCCCAATCAAGTTGTTGTTAGCCCAAGTTGTCATCGGACCATCTAATATGTTGAAGTATTGATTGTTGAAGTCCAATGATGCAGTCCAATTATTCGATTATTTGATTCAGATTTATGCTTGGTTCATTGATTTTGAGTCGTGGTATTTGATTATAGACAATTATCGAATTACTTGTTAAAAGACTTCAGCTCATTATGAATTTTGTTGGACAAAGGGTTTGAGTTTATTGTATATTTGTGAGAAAAGTCATCGACTAGTTTGAAAGTTTCGTACGGTTTGGAGTTCAAAGGTTTCAAAGGGTCAAGTTGTTTGTTCTCGATTCGGGTCCTAGAAGTCCGAACAGTTGGTCAACATTCAGTCCGCACAAGAAAATTATCAGTTCGAGTACCAGTTTCTTTCAATTAATTGAAAAACGTTTAAACTGATTGTGTGTTATTTGTTGTTCGACAGGTATTTTACGAGGTAGAGCAGTTCGTTTGAAAGCTTGTTTAAGAAATTCTTTGATATCAAAACATGGATTCTGAATTCTACAACGCATTTGCTACCCCGACTACTCCAGCTTCCATTGCCCAAAACATGAATGCAGAAAATGAAACCGGAACAATGCAAAAACCCCCAAAACTCATGGGTATTGAAGATTATCACGGATGGAAGAAAAGGTTTGAGAATTGGGTACAAGCAAATCATCTAAAAGCTTGGGAGAGCATTGAAATTGAGTATGAGAGACCAAAGAATACAACGGGAGCTGATAAAATCATATCTGAATTTACTGAACAAGAGAGGGAAAGTTATAGAGGAGAGAAAATGATGATCAATTTGCTACAACAAGCGATAAAAGAAGATATATTTGTGTTGCTTCAGCATGATGAAAACGCTTATTCTATTTGGGAAGCACTTGAAAAGAAATTTGAAGGAAGCACTGAAATGTTACAGAGTAAAGCAGCTTTGTTGAAAAAGGAGTTTGAACTGTTTACGTGCATGCCTGGTGAAACAACAAAGAGTCTTATTGAAAGATATTGTCATCTTGTACGTACCATGTCACAGTTGAAGATTAAGAAAAATGCAGCAGAATGGGTTGAAAAGCTTGCTGATGCTTTACCGCAACAAGAATGGGGTACATATATGATGATATTGAAAAATTCCGGACAGTTTAAAAAGTTATCAATTGCACAGTTTATCGAGAAGTTGGAGGCACAGGATCTGGAGCAGCAGAAAATTGCTAGAATGAACAGTTCTACTCATCAACAAGATATTAAATTGTACTATAAAGGAAATGTTCAAACTGTTGAAGCAAGTCCAAAGATACAAACTGCATTTAGTGCTGGAAATCAATCTACACCTAGCAGTCAAGGATCAGTCAACACTAGTGGGTTTTCAACGGTGAATCCTCCAAGTGTTCAAAGTTCATCTACTGGAAATGGTCATCTACTTCAGTGCAATGTAGCTCTACATCTTCAAAATGGTCAAAATTATTCTGAAGAAGTTGTAAAGCATCATATGGGATTATTGGTCACTGCATTAGAGTCTTATGAAGGATTGATTGCCGGAAAAATTGGTAATCCGATGCTGACAAAGGAAGATTATGACCAAATCGATGCAGAGGAGCTAGAACTGATGGATATTAAATGGGCTTTAGCTAGCGTTTTGAGGAGAGCAGAAAAATTTAGATTGGTTACAGGAAGAACTGATTTTTTGGATGCAAATCTTTCTAATCTTGGATTTGATAAATCTAAAGTTGTTTGTTTTCGTTGCAGGGAAAAAGGTCACTTTAAAAGAGAGTGCAAGAATCAGGAGCCAAGAGGAGCAAAGGAGTCTGCTGGAAAAGATGATTATTATCGGAAGACCATTTATCAGCAAATCACTCATCAACCACATCAACAAAAGGAGCCACAAACAGCTCATGGGAAAATGATCGAGGATGCAAACAGGAAAGCTTACCACGGTATCATTGATCAAGACGATGAGAAAATGACTGAAGGATTTAGCTGGGACAAGTACATTCCAGCTGATTCAAATGTTGGAGCGTTTATTGCTCATATTATTCGTAAGCCGGAAATGCTGAAGGAATGGATGGAAGTGTTATCTGATGATGAAGAAAAAGATGAAGAATCTGTTTCCTCTGAAAACAGTTCAACAGATAACAGTGATGATGAAGAGCTTGAACAGATAAATGTTGGAAAAACTCATCTATCTTCTGACAGTTTTGAATTTTATTTTGCAGAAAAATTGAAGAAACTAAAAGAAAGGAAAGCTGCAAAGGAAATGAAAGAGGTCAAAGTGATTGAGAAGATTGTGGAAGTTGAAAAGATAATTGAAGTCGAGAAGATCGTTGAAATCACAAAACCCTGTCTTACTTGTTTAGAGTCATGTAAACAATGTATAGAGAAAGATGAGAGGTTTAGTGAGTTAGAAAAGTTGAAAGAAAAGTTGTTGTTTGATGTAAAAAATTTGAAACAGTCATATGATGTATTGAACAGAACTGTGAATAGTCTGGAAAAGACTAACTCTGAAAGAGAGAAAGCTTTGAAGATGTTGAATGCTACTATGATGACAAAGCAGAAAGAGATTAACATGTACATAGAACAATGTGCAAAGAGAAAGAAAGAGTTGGAGAATGAAGCAGCTGAGAATGAAAGAATCAGAAGATTGCTGCAAAGTTACAAAGGTTGTGACTACGTAATGGATAGAATTTATCCAACAGTTGAAGGTTTCGAGGCATTTAAAGATGAAGATAAAACCAAAAAGCCAAAGGAAAAGGATACTGGTAAGAAACAGGGTGTATGTTATAATAAGTGTCCGCCTCCGATTTGGGAAGGGTATTCGTCTAGAAAACCTAACGAGGAAGAATTAAAAAAGGCAGTCAATATAAAGTTGGAGTCCGAGATAACTGATGTTTTACCGGATAGTATTGACGTCACGTTCACAGCGTCCGACACAGATCATGAGTCAGAACTGATAAAACGAGTGGTCGATCAGGTGTTGGATAAGGATGAGGAGTCAGATTCAAAGTCTGAATCCCAAAGTTCGTGTCAGTCAGTCAGAAGTTCGAGTTCGTCTGTCAAGAATTCAAAATCGTCGAAAAAACGGGTTTATAGTAAAGAATTTTTATTATCAAAATCTAATTTGAATGATGAAACATTTGAAGTTGTATATACTTTGAATGATTCTGACAAATTATATTTTGATAAAGAGTTTCCAATAAGAAGTGTTCGTTTTGACATGATCAAAAAGGTTTTCAAAATGACAGAAATTAGTATTTCTGAAATAAAAGATTTAAATCTTACTGAAAAACCTAAAAAATACACTTCAAGAGTTCAACAGCGGATAAACAAGAAAAGGGGTTACAATTCTGGTTCTGGTTTTCAAAAGAAATCAAACCACAATCGTAGCTACAAAAAGAAAGGACTTGGTTTTATTCCACCTGAAAACTATAAAAATGAAAAATTTGTTCGAGATTTTAAATCAAAAATGGCATATGTTGCAGGAAATAGCCATGAAGAAGAAGCAAAGAGCTCATTCTGGAAACAGTCAAACCAGGAGTTTCTTGCTGAAAAGATGAAGCATGGAGCTTATCAGAAGAAAGAAACAAGAACCTGTTTCCGATGCAATGAAGCTGGTCACATCACGTGGAACTGTCCGAAAGCGACAAATACAAAACAGGGAGTTTCTGGAAAACTGAAAGAAGTTGTTGTTGACAAAGCGGAACCACCAACTGAAAGATTCAAAGTGTTCAAAAATTCAACATATGAAGTTGGAGAGTGTTCGAAAAAGTTTTACAAAAAAAAGGGAAATCTTGACAACCAAGCTTGGGTTGTTAAGAAATCAGAGGTAAAATCTGGCGATGAATCTGATTCCACAAAATCGGAGGAGCCACAGGTTGAGGTAAAAAGTGAAAACTCAGTGCCTCTAATGGATGATGTTCATTTTCCACCATTGAGAGCTGAGAATTTTAAATCAAAGGTTGGAAAGGTTGAAATTTCAAATCAATTTTATTCTGATAAGAATGATTTTGATGTTGAGAAAGCGTTTAATGGAAAAATTAAGAAGATTTTCGGAAAGATGGTCGATGGGAAAGTTAAAGGGGTTAAGGAATTTTATGCTAAAAAGAAAGCAACTTACACTCCAACTGCTTCTGAATTGAAAACACCCAAGGCTGGTCAGGCTTGGGTGGACATTTTCTTTGCTTGAAAAACCTGACTTGCCGGAGATCCCAAGTTTGTAATTGCGGATCAGGAATCGGCACCTTTTATGATTAATAAGGTTGTTTTTGAAAATGCTTGAAATTGTTAAAAATTTTACAGGATAAGTTTGACTTGCCGGAGCTCCCAGGTCGGTAAGAGTGGAGCAGGAATCGGCATCATTCTTTATATCTGATTTTGATTGTGATTATTTACAAATGGTTGCAAGAGGTTTTCAATGTCAAGTGGAAAATCAGGGACATTAAGTTGTATTTGATTTTCTACAAGTGATTGAATGGACAATATGATGAACCAAACCCCGAACTTACAAGTGGTTAAATTAACAAAACTTATTTTCCAGAAAAATCATTCTGATTAAAACAAACTTAAGTGTTTTGAAATCATTATGAGAAAATAGTTTTGTGAAAGGGGGAGTTCTGATTGTTTATGCCAAGAGGATGGCGAATTGAAGCGATTTGATATCAGTTGTTATTTTTTTTGTACAGTTTATTTTCAAATTTCCTAAAATGTGTTTGCATTTTAGGGGGAGTAAAAATTTTCAGAAAATCCAAAAACATTTGAAAATTTGAAAAAGCCAAAAACATGATAAAATCAAAAATGAGTTTTGTTGTCAAAAAGAGGAAATGATAGTACATCAGTGGACGATCACGACATGCTAAAGAATTGGTAAGATAAAAAGTGATAAACGGTCTCACTGATGATGTGTCAGTAGGTTTTTACACATTTAGTAAATTGTGACGAGATATAAACATAAATTTCAAACTTACTTGTTCTGTGGGTTAACACAAACTTGGATATATAGGTAACCCCTGAAATCTTGTTTGAAAGGTCCCTTATTCTGAGATACTAGGTCTTTATGCTCAGTGATATCTGGGGTATTATCCCGGGACTTCTGCTGAAAGAAATTTCTGACCTAGTCCCCGTATAATACTTTACACTTGCTTGAAATATAGCTCACCCTCAGCTAAAAAATGATGAAACATTGAAAAATGCTAATCATGGCTGTTGAAACAAAAGATCCTCTAAAGGGGACCCACCAAAAGTCGAAGCTGTCATCTCTCTGCGTATCGAAAGATCGACCTGAGCTCTCACGGCCCTCGTACTATAATTTATTCCCCTAACAGATATCATCTGTGGTATACTCACCTGTAAGACTGAATATTGGGATCTGGATACAGGAGTATATTCAAGTAGTGGGACACACGGATAAGTTTAAGTCTCTTAAAACAATTAACATCGTATCTCGGATCAATTGAACTTTGTGTGAAAATTTAAGTGGACAAATATACTGACAATCTAGGTGAATTGTTTAGAACTTAAAATGAAATGAAGCTTAACGGTGTTGGTGATTTGTCTCAAAAACTGATATGATCCTCTTACACGAACTCACAAAAATATTGTTTGTAAATATTTCTTTACTGCATTTTATTTCTGTTATGTCAAAAATCCAAAAAGATTTTCAGTGTGTTTTAGCTTAAATTTTGAAAAATTCAAAAAGATTTTAGATGACTGATGTTGAAAAGCTGATTTTCAAAATTCCGAGTGCTAAACATGACGAACAGGTTTGGGAAAGTGTGTTTTGAAGATGTGTGAAATGAAAATGATATATATTCAAGCGGTTCATCAGAAATTGACATGATAAATTTTTCTATTCAGGGTTGTGTCTTCAGGTGATTAGTGAAGTTTCTAAATTTGTTAAATGTTAAATTTTGTGAAACTTACTTTTGGGTAGAGAATATGCAGGTAAGTCAGGTTACGATACCTGAACCTGTGAAAGCCAGACTACGATCCCAGCACAAGTTGAGGGGGAGTCTGTTAGAGAAAGAGAGTCTGAAGATGCTAGAGCTAGGAGCCAGAGATCCTGAAAGAGAATTGGAGATAGGATAGAGCCGGTTAGAGTGAAGGCAGCTCGAAGACTGATCAAGACTGAAGACTTAAAGATACGACATTGTCAAAGACTCGACACTTAAGACTCCGTCAACATCTGAGGGGGAGTCTGTTGGTGCAGTCATCTGTCGACTACGTCTTAATATCGAGTCTCGATCTCGTTGCGGGTCCGATCAGGTATGACATCACGAGTGACATCACCATGGTGACATCACAAGTGATGTCATGATACAAGAAATTGCTATTTGGTGATTGGACCATTAAAAGGTCCAATGAAGTGAGTTTTCTTGAAAGTCAACATGAAAGTTCGTGAATATGGAATGTGTTAATTCTCATGAAAGTCAAGATGTCTGGACCGCTTATGTATCTTAATCAGGACCGCTCATATGTACTAGGCTGGTTCGCTCATAGGATAGTTTGTGGATCGCTTTTATGTCAAGTCTTCTGGACCGCTTTTATGGCATGTCACATAAGCGGACCAGAATTACTATAAATAGGTACAATGTCATTTCATTTGTGACGATCAGGTCTTGTGATACCGAAGTGCTGCCGGTATTTCCTCTCACTGTAAACGTTGTCAATATAATATACAAGAGGATTAAAGTACTTTTCAAGCTGTGTATACGTTCGTTTCTTAGTTTCCGCCTCTGAAACGTACGAGAGCTCTTCCGAACGACTCGTTTAGGTCGAAAACCGATCCTACAAAAGCCTCAGCCACTCGTGTGTTAATCAAGTTTGTCAACTCAGCCTGAGTCATCGCAATGTGACCACGTCCATGACCTCGACCGCACATGATTCTATATGAGAAAAGGGGAATAGATTAAGAGTCGAAATAAGGTAAGAGTTAAACCTCACGTTGACTTCTACAGACTACAACGTTTACATCATACCACAGAGCGAAACCCCTTGCACACTCGCTAGGCCTCACTGGGACTCACATGCACCCCTCATTACTATTATGTGTGCACCCATAATAGGAATGCG
This sequence comes from Helianthus tuberosus, assembly GCA_030545235.1. Lineage (NCBI taxonomy): Eukaryota > Viridiplantae > Streptophyta > Magnoliopsida > Asterales > Asteraceae > Helianthus > Helianthus tuberosus. The sequence continues at coordinate 199,738,100 of CM060369.1, forward strand.
ATTTGCATGTTTATCTCAGCTCCTCCCAACTCGTGCTAAAAGGTTCCTCAAGTCCTCGCAACAAGACAAAACACCACAAACATAAACCACGAAAATCTAACGGGATATCGCACTATGACTCTATCAATCACATAACTCAGGTAAATACACATGATTTCAGTCTGAAATGCTAAGTGTGTGCAATCGCATGCAACATTGTACATAAGTGTATACTAGATATACAATGCAATAAGTAAACGAGAGACGAACCTTGCAATCTGGAGCTGAGTGTCATGGTCGATTTCGAAGCTGTTCGGTTATAGTATGGTTTTATAAAAACGTTTTAAAACCTAGTTCACTATAACCAGTGGCTCTGATACCAAACTGTCACACCCCCAAAAATACCACATGCGGTAACCCAGCTAGGCGTGTGACGTACCAGGATCTAGCCACCAATCACATTGAACTGACCATAAGATGTTTAACCAAAAGTTCCATTCATTAAGTAAAACATTCATAAATCATATTCCAAGTTAAATAGTGTCAGCGGAAGCAAAAAGTAAAACACTGTTCAAATGTTTCAAAAACCAATGTATGCGAAATCAGTAAACAAGTCTTATAACTCCAAGTGACACAACCCATGACCACTCCAGCCATCCAGATAGCAAGTTCCTTATCCAAAGTACCTAACGAACTGCAAGCATGCAACAAGTGTATCAGACAATGCTGGTGAGTTCATAGTTTTACGAAAACGTTGGTTACCAAGTGTTTAATTCAGTTCATTGATTTCAATGTTGATAATACCCCGAATACAAGACGGCTCCTGATTTATTTTGCCCGTTCCCCAATGCTCCTATCAAAGCATTGGGCATGACTGAGTCATTAGTTCACACCCGTCCTCTCAGGTATGGGGTAAGGGTGCCAAACCTAGATAGCGCTACAAACTAATACCCCGTTACCTCTCAGGTAACAAACCAGATGGGACTTAAGGGTGATAGGATGAGTATATTATCCAACATTCCAGATTTATCCACAAAACGTATTCCTCTCAGGAATACCCAATTGATTTACCCAAAAACCCATCCCTCTCAGGGATACCCAATTACTGTCCCAACCACCGGGACGCAGGCTTAAGAGGAATGAAATCACCTTTGATTTACTCGGTATGTTAAATTACCTGTCCAAGTTGGTCAACCCAAACCCTACCGTGGTTACCAAACAGTATCAGTTTCATAATCATTCAAATCACATGTTTGCACACAGTAAGTCACGTATGGTTACACAGTTTGCATCTAGCATTAATATCTCTGTTATCATGTAGCACATACCGAAATATCATAACAGTCCACATCCCATGTTCATGTCACTTAATGTTGAACAGTAAGGTTATCATGTAACTACTGCATTTCATAAACGAGGTACTAAACAATACATACTTTCAAACTGTCTACTGTTCCATCTATCAGCCCCTTTGACGAAACACCCCAGTGACGAAAGACTATCTTTCGTCGGACTGGTATGTGACGAAATATACATGTTTCGTCGAGATGGGGTTCGGCGAAATACCCATTTTTCGCCGGTGCAGGATTTGACGAAATATCACAATATTCGTCATACACTAATTAACAAGAAATCAGTTCCTCATCGCACCCTTATCGGTTTCAGACCATGATCTATCAGATTAATCCATGCTTTTGGTTTCAGTCATAATCAATCACATTTATCAACAACACTTAATCTAATTGATCAATGTTTCTAACCATTCTAATCGGATCATTAACACAATCTTTTCAATCAATAACACAATCATTAACACATGCAAGTTACACCCTTAAACAGACGCATTCCCCGACTACCTTAACAAAACCGTTTCCATTTCTCATATAGTTCTAATCAAACAATGACCATTGAAACGCACACACTCTAATCTCGTACTCAATGTTCAAACAGTAGGTTAACTGACAAAACATCATACACATAAGATCCAACATGATTTTACAAAAACATCACAACACAATACCACGTATCTGAATTAATCCATCAACTAGATCAAAACACTAACCGTAATACCGAAGAGTTTAGATAAATAGAGATGGAAGATGCTTGAGGTTCTCTATGATTCCGTCGCACAGAGTTTGATAAGGAAGAGGAGTCTCTAGGGTTTTATGTGTTTTACGTAACTGATCACAAGTTATAATATAAAAGGGGTTGGGTCGCAACCCTCTCTGGGCCGAGGCAGGCCCCTTTCCGACGAAAGACATGCTCGGCGAAAAACCTAGTTTTTCGTCAGGACTCAAGATGGCGAAAAACCTAGTTTTTCGTCGAGGTTATAAGTGAAGAAAAACTTTATATTAATACTTAATTAAACTATAGTTAATTATATTTAACACCACATATACAACTACCAAACATAACACATAAATTATCAATCATTCACATAACTACACTCGACACCACATGAATCAAATTGTAAAAACAGGATTATAAAATCAGTGATGTGTATGGGAAAGACCTTGAAATCTCGGATTGTCACATCATCCCCAACTTGAAAGAAATTTTGATAAGTAATTGTTAACTCAGGATGACTGTGGATTTTCCGCGGGTACCACATCATCCCCAACTTGAAAGGGAATTTCGCCCCGAAATTCACCAGTTACGCCAGGTTTAGATTTGTCAGTTGGGAATAAGTGAGGGTACTCGAGCTTCATTTGATCCTCGCATTCCCACGTGAACTTCGGTCCACGTCTTGAGTTCCAGCGAACTCTCACGATCAGGATTCGACTATGCTTACGGACCTTGACTTCCCGGTCCATAATTTCAATAGGTTCCTCGACAAACTGTAACTTGACGTCGATCTTCAGCTCTTGAAACGGTACTACAAGTGTTTCATCAGACAAACACTTCTTTAGTTGCGACACGTGAAAAACATCATGAACGTTACCCAATTCAGCAGGTAACTCTAGCTTTACCAATTCGTTCCAGAATTTTGAAAGGTCCAACATAACGAGGGTTAAGCTTGTCACACTTCCCAAAGCGCAACACACCCTTCCAGGGTGAGACTTTCAACATAACACGATCGTCTACATCGAAGTCCAAAGGTTTCCTACGCTTGTCAGCGTAACTCTTCTGACGGTCACGCGCCGCTGCCATACGATTTCTGATCTGGACAATCTTTTCAGAAGTTTCATGAACAAGTTCCGGACCTGTGACCTGGCTGTCGCCCACCTCAGCCTAACAAAGAGGAGAACGACACTTCTGGCCGTACAATGCTTCAAATGGAGCTGCCTGGAAGCTAGTGTGGTAACTGTTGTTGTAGGAGAACTCGATCAACGGCAAGTGTTTCTCCCAGCCTTTACCAAAATCGATCACACATGCTCGCAGCATGTCTTCACGTGTTTGGATGGTTCGTTCGCTTTGACCATCCGTCTGTGGGTGATAAGCAGTGCTCATGTCGAGACGTGAGCCGAATGATTTATGCATAGATTGCCACAAATCAGGTATGAAATGCGGAATCACGATCAGAGATAATAGAGGTTGGCACCCCGTGCCTAGATACCACTTCTTTCAGATAAACAGCAGCAAGTTGTGAGAACTTATCCGTTTCCTTGATTGCTAGAAAATGCGCTGACTTCATCAGTCGATCAACGATCACCCAGATGGTATCGCTTCCGTTTTGAGTTCATGGCAAACCAGTGACGAAATCCATAGCAATCTGCTCCCACTTCCACATGGGTATCTCAGGTTGTTGAAGCAGGCCTGAGGGTTTCTGATACTCCACTTTGACTTTCGCACAAGTCAAACATTTACTCACGTACGTCGCGATGTGTGCTTTCATCTTCGGCCACCAATACAAGACTTTGAGATCCTGATACATCTTATCTGCACCCGGGTGAACAGAGTATCGAGACTTGTGCGCTTCGTCCATCAGAAGCTCCCTAAGATTTCCAAACAAAGGAACCCATATCCCTTCCATGAAGTAGAGAATACCATCAAATCTCTCTATAAGTCATTTTTCCATGCCCCGCAAATATTCAGCTTCATAGTTTTCTTCCTTCAACGCTTCTGTCTGAGCCAAACGGATCTGATCAGGAAGATTTGTGTGAATAGTGAGCTGCAAGGCTCGCATACGCTTAGGTTTCGTCTCCTTTTGGCTGAGGGCATCAGCTACAACGTTAGCTTTACCTGGGCGATATTTGATAGCACAATCGTAGTCGTTCAAGAGCTCTACCCAGCGACGCTGTCGCATATTCAATTCCTTCTGGTCAAAAATATGTTGAAGGCTCCCGTGATCGGTGTAGATAGTGCATTTGGTACCGTACAGATAATGCCTCCAGATTTTCAACGCGAAAACCACGGCCCCCAACTCCAAGTCGTGAGTCGTGTAATTCTTCTCATGAACCTTCAACTGTCGAGAAGCATAAGCTATCACCTTCTCGCGTTGCATCAGCACGCAACCGAGACCCTAAATAGAAGCATCACAATAAACCACAAAATCTTCAGTACCCTCAGGTAGAGACAAAATCGGTGCACTGCAGAGTTTATGTTTTAAAATTTGGAAAGCATCCTCCTGCTTGTTTCCCCAAGAATATACAATGCCATTCTGTGTCAACGAGGAAAGAGGTTGAGCGATCTTCGAGAACTCCTTGATAAATCTTCGATAATACCCAGCGAGACCAAGAAATTGTCGCACCTCCGAAGGGTTCTTTGGTGCCGCCCAATTCCTGATAGCATTAGTCTTAGCAGGATCCACGTGAATCCCCGATTCATTTACAATGTGGCCAAGGAAGTGTACCTCTCGAATCCAAAAATCACACTTAGAGAATTTCGTGTAGAGTTGCTCCTTCCTCAGGAGCTCCAAGATCCGACGTAAGTGTCGCTCGTGGTCCTCCTTGCTCTTAGAGTAGATCAAGATGTCATCAATAAACACAATAACGAAGTCGTCAAGATACGGTTTGCACACACGATTCATGAGGTCCATGAAGACCGCTGGTGCATTAGTCAACCCGAACGGCATAACCAAAAACTCATAATGTCCATATCGCGTTCTAAAAGCCGTTTTAGGAACATCCTCCTCTCGGACTCTCATCTGATGATAGCACGACCTTAGATCGATCTTCGAGTAAAAACTTGACCCTTGCAACTGGTCAAAGAAGTCGTCAATACGCAGTAAAGGGTAGCGGTTCTTGACTGTCACCTTGCTGAGTTCTCTATAATCAATACACATACGGAAAGATCCGTCCTTCTTCTTAACAAACAAAACTGGGGCTCCCCAAGGCGAAGAACTGGGTCGGATAAAACCTCTATCCAACAGTTCTTGGAGTTGATTCGATAGCTCTTGCAACTCTCCTGGTGCAAGACGATAAGGAGCACGAGCAAACGGAGCTGCTCCAGGCATAAGGTTAATCTGGAATTCCACCTGGCGATGTGGAGGTAAACCAGGTAAATCTTCAGGAAACATGTCAGAAAACTCAAGAACAACTGGAAAGTCCTCGGTCTTCCTTTCTTCTGGTTGTGAATCGGTAACAAGAGCTAGAATAGCAGGGTAGCCCTTTCGTAGACACCTCTGGGCTTTCATGGCTGAGATGATGCCGACTATGGCACCACTACGATGACCTTGAACCGACAAAGATTCCCTACTAGGGAGAGGGATACGCATGATTTTCTCTTTACAGAGAATTTCCGCTTGATGCTTAGACAACCAATCCATGCCAACGACCATATCAAAACTTCCAAGAGTAACGGGGAGTAGGTCAATGTCGAACACTTGACCCATGAGATCAAGTTTACAACCGAAAAGGACATGAGAAGCTTCAATCGATTTGCCATCAGCTAATTCTACTACATGCTTATTTACAAGAGGTGTGGGAGTCAACCCTAACTGACGACTGAACCCTAAAGACACATAACTCCAATCGGCACCAGAGTCGAATAAAACAGAAGCAAAAAAGATCGTTCACAGAAAACGTACCGGTCACAACGTTACCATCATTACGAGCTTCCCCAGCACCAATGGTAAATACTCTCCCACGCGCACCATTCCCACCATTGTTCCCAGTGTTGTTATAACCCGCATTCTGATTCAGCTGAGGGTAATCCCGCTTAAAATGACCCTCATCACCACACTGAAAGCACCCCTTACGATTTCCTTGATTATGTTGAGGCTGCTGCCTCTCCTGTTGTTGTGGCTGCTGCTGCTGTGGGGGTTGTTGTTGCTGCTGTCTTGGGAGTGAGACCCTACAGTCTCTAGCCATATGGCCCACTTTATTGCACCTGTGACAGACTCGGGTGCACGGCCCGCGATGGTGAAATTTGAACTTGTTACACTTAGGCTGCTTCCCTGCATATGAGCCCTGGTTTGAGTTGTTGCTTTGATTCTGATTAACTGAGGATGTCTGGCTAAAACTGCGATGGCTGCTGGTGTCAGGCTTCTTCTGGGGCTGATTCCGATTGGACACCTTGTCCACATCATTCCATTTGCGCTTACTATCAGTGGCAGGAGTAGTGGCTGTAGCAGTTGTAGCAGTAGTAGAAACATGCAGTGGTAGCGAGCCACGCTCCACCTCCTGATCTGTGATCTTGTGGGCTAAGCGGATGATCTGAGCTAAGTTGTTGAGGTTTGCAGCAGTGACCAAACTCTTTACTGCTGGTGCTAGACCCTTGATATACAACTCAATTCTTCGAGGTGGGGATCGAGACAAGTTTGGGCACAAATTTGCTAGCTCATGGGACCTCTTCGTGAATGCTTCAATTTCGGACCCCTCCATCTTCAGATTGTAGTACTCATTCTTAAGTTTCTGAATTTCGTCATGAGGACAGTATTCTTCACGCATCAGCTCCTTAAAATCCACCAGGTCAAGGCTCCATCCTCGAGTGTGCCTGTAGCATACTTCACTCTGTCCCCAGCAGGACAGTTACACATCGCAAACACTGACTCCGCCTTTTCGAACCAATGCAGTGGCCCCACAGCCCCTTCAGTCCCACTGAACGTCTGTGGTCTACAATCCATGAACATCTTAAACGTGCAAGCAGGCGGATTGTTTTGCTTCAGATTAGCTTGCTGACCTAAAGACGAAAAGAAATACAGCACACGGGTAAGAGTTGTGTACGCGACACAAGAATAAGGGTAGTTGGCACATATCGTACCAGCTTGATAGGCTGCCAAAGCCTCAGCCACTCGTGTGTTAATGAAGTTTGTCAACTCAGCCTGAGTCATCGCAATGTGACCACGTCCATGACCTCGTCCGCTCATGATTCTATATGAGAAAAGGGGAATAGATTAAGAGTAGAAATAAGGTAAGAGTTAAACCTCACGTTGACTTCTACAGACTACAACGTTTACATCATACCACAGAGTGAAACCCCTTTCACACTCGCTAGGCCTCACTGGGACTCACATGCACCCCTCATTACTATTATGTGTGCACCCATAATAGGAATGCGATTTGCATGTTTATCTCAGCTCCTCCCAACTCGTGTTAAAAGGTTCCTCAAGTCCTCGCAACAAGACAAAACACCACAAACATAAACCATGAAAATCTAACGGGATATCGCACTATGACTCTATCAATCACATAACTCAGGTAAATACACATGAATTCAGTCTGAAATGCTAAGTGTGTGCAATCGCATGCAACATTGTACATAAGTGTATACTAGATATACTAAGCAATAAGCAAACGAGAGACGAACCTTTCAATCTGGAGCTGAGTGTCATGGTCGATTTCGAAGCTGTTCGGTTATAGTCTGGTTTTATAAAAACGTTTTAAAACCTAGTTCACTATAACCAGTGGCTCTGATACCAAACTGTCACACCCCCAAAAATACCACATGCGGTAACCCCGCTAGGCGTGTGACGTACCAGGATCTAGCCACCAATCACATTGAATTGACCATAAGATGTTTAACCAAAAGTCCCATTCATTAAGTAAAACATTCATAAATCATATTCCAAGTTAAATAGTGTCAGCGGAAGCAAAAAGTAAAACACTGTTCAAATGTTTCAAAAACCAATGTATGCGAAATCAGTAAACAAGTCTTGTAACTCCAAGTGACACGACCCATGACCACTCCAGCCATCCAGATAGCAAGTTCCTTATCCAAAGTACCTAACGACTGCGAGCATGCAACAAGTGTATCAGACAACGCTGGTGAGTTCATAGTTTTACGAAAACGTTGGTTACCAAGTGTTTAATTCAGTTCATTGATTTCAATGTTGATAATACGCCGAATACAAGACGGCTCCTGATTTATTTTGCCCGTTCCCCAATGCTCCTATCAAAGCATTGGGCATGACTGAGTCATTAGTTCACACCCGTCCTCTCAGGTACGGGGTGAGGGTGCCAAACCTAGATAGCGCTACCAACTAATACTCCGTTACCTCTCAGGTAACAAACCAGATGGGACTTAAGGGTGATAGGATGAGTATATTATCCAACATTCCAGATTTATCCACAAAATGTATTCCTCTCAGGAATACCTAATTGATTTACCCAAAAACCCATCCCTCTCAAGGATACCCAATGACTGTCCCAACCACCGAGGCGCATGCTCAAAAGGAATGAACTCACCTTTGATTTGCTCGGTATGTTAAATTACCCGTCCAAGTTGGTCAACCCAAACCCTACCGTGGTTACCAAACAGTATCAGTTTCATAATCATTCAAATCACATGTTTGCACACAGTAAGTCACGTATGGTTACACAGTTTGCATCTAGCATTAAGTTCTCAGTTATCATGTAGCACATACCGAAATATCATAACAGTCCACATCCCATGCACATGTCACTTAATGTTGAACAGCCAGGTTATCATTTAACTACTGCATTTCATAAACGAGGTACTAAACAATACATACTTTCAAACTGTCTACCGTTCCATCTATCAGCCCCTTCGACGAGTCAGACTGGTATGTGACGAACTATACATGTTTCGTCGAGATGGGGTTTGGCGAAATACCCGTTTTTCGCCGGTGCAGGATTTAACGAAATATCACAATATTCGTCATACACCAATTAACAAGAAATCAGTTCCTCATCGCACCCTTATCGGTTTCAGACTATGATCTATCAGATTAATCCATGCTTTTGGTTTCAGTCATAATCAATCACATTCATCAACAACACTTAATCTAGTCGATCAATGTTTCTAACCATTCTATTCGGATCATTAACACAATCTTTTCAATCATTAACACATGCAAGTTACACCCTTAAACAGACGCATTCCCCGACTACCTTAACATAACCGTTTCCGTTTCTCATATAGTTCTAACCAAACAATGACCATTGAAACGCACACACCCTAATCTCGTACTCAATGTTCAAATAGTAGGTTAACTGACAAAACATCATGCACACAAGATCCAACATGATTTTACAAAAACATCACAACACAATACCACGTATCCGAATTAATCCATCAACGAGATCAAAACACTAACCGTAATACCGAAGAGTTTAGATAAATCGAGATGGAAGATGCTTGAGGTTCTCTATGATTGTCGTCGCACAAAGTTTGACAAGGAAGAGGAGTCTCTAGGGTTTTATGTGTTTTACGTAACTGATCACAAGTTTTAATATAAAAGGGGTTGGGCCGCAACCCTCTCTGGGCCGAGGCAGGCCCCTTTCCGACGAAAGACATGCTCGGGGAAAAACCTAGTTTTTCGTTAGGACTCAAGATGGCGAAAAACCTAGTTTTTCGTCGAGGTTATAAGTGACGAAAAACTTTATATTAATACTTAATTAAACTATAGTTAATTATATTTAACACCACACATACAACTACCAAACATAACACATAAATTATCAATCATTCACATAACTACACTCGACACCACATGAATCAAATTGTAAAAATAGGATTATAAAATCAGTGATGTGTATAGGAAAGACCTTGAAATCTCGGATTGTCACAAAACTACAAAGCATAATTATTCTACACAATACATCGAAAAAATTGTAACCCTACATGGAAACAATATTCATTTAACCATAAACTAAACACTAATTTATGACCAGTTTTCTAGAATCTATAAAATCAAAACAAAAACTGAATGAATAACAACATAAAATCATCTGAAAATTATGACCATCTAACATATTCACCTGAAGAGGGAATAAATTTGTTGATCTCATTTATTACCATGATTCCACATTAGATACAAAGACTGTTAGTCTCATTTATTAGCGTTACCCTGATTCCCCTTTAAATACCAACAGTCCTGATCTCATTTTTTAAGATCATTCCACAGTAAATATAAACAATAATTTGAATTCATGACTGAACATGTAAACCACCACTTACTCCAACTCTTGAATATCGCTTTTCATACTGTTAGTTTCTTTTCAAGGTTGGCCAATGAATTCAAGACTTCCACACCAAATAACAAGTCCAGCAAGATCTACCTGAAGAACATTTAAACAAAGTATTTTTTTAGCATACAAACCTACAGTTTGTGATAAAAAGAAAGAATCAAAGAATATACATCCTCAATAAATTATCGTACAAAACTCAGGAACATTTATATTACAAACCTACAAAGCATAGAATCAGGAATTCACACATATACATCTATTTTTAAACACAAACAGACATTACCTTTTCATCAATGAAGTTGAGATCCATTTTATATCCTTGATTCCATTTTCGGAAGAGCCTCGCTCTCATGTGCCACAAATCTTTCCCAAGAACATTTATAATAGAAACCTATAAAGCATAGAAACAGGAATTCACAGATATACATCCATAGAATCCTTTATACACGAACGGAATAACACAAATACACCATACCTGCTCATCAATGAAGATGAGATCCATTCTATAACATTGATTCCATTTTCGGAAGATCCTTGGTCTCATGTGTGAAGGGGTAAGGGCCCAAAAACCTTGCACAGGTGCTTGAGACCATACCACAACCTCGTCGATAAGATCTCTTTAATGGACCTTGCGCAGCCGCGTACTGGTTCTACAAAGAGAACTTAGAAAGAAAACGGTGCCCAACATCTGCGTGCCAAAAGGGAACTAATAAAATCCTTACGCAAGCTCTCATACAACAGATAGGATAAAATCCTAACAAAACTTCCGTATCAATAACATCCAGACTTGGATAAAAGTAACTTCTCTGTTACCACGAAATTAAGCATGAATAAGAGTCACACAGGATTACAGCTGTATCCTTCTAGAAGGCTCGATCGTGCACCACCATTCGGTTATAACCGAATGGCCACGTGGCGTCATCCCGGGCTCCCTCAAAGTCACGATGATGGCACAAAATTAAAGAAAGATCTACACTTGCCCACTTTCCACGTGACATCACCCTAGCCGTTGATCGAGACCACGATCCATGTGCATACACACTCGTTAGCGATTAACGGGAGAAGGAAAAATACCGCTTACGGAAAAGCACTTTCCGTCAAGTTTTCATCAACAAACTTTCCCGCCCAAAACTTCGGCTATAAATAGAGGATAATTCAGGTATAATTCTCCAAGTTACTCTCACTTTACTTTCACTTCTTCTTCTTCATAAAACATGTTCTTATTCTCACGCCGGAGGGTGGTCACGAAGAGAACCCCATTTCTCCCTGTGGCGAGTCTAACGGCTGTTGGTTTTGCAGTTGTTGTCCAAAGAAGGAGATTAATCACCCCTGAATTGCGCGAGAAGATATACCCCTTTTATGCAGATTCAAACCCCCTGGTTCAGTCGATTCCGGTTAATTAAACCAGTGTTTCTTCATAGGTGCCCACCGATTTCTCAGTTTTTGTCCATTTCTTCTCATTTCGATTTACTCTTTCATCTCCGTTTTTCAATGGAAGAAACTCCGACAAACCGTCAATCCGGCCCTCGGCCAAATTTCGCTCACAATACCCAAGTCAAAGGGATTGTGGAAGAGGCTTCGGACGATAACGAAGTCCAATACAACGATAATCATCCAAACGACCCTGTTACCCCAGGAATACAACCCGAGATTCCGATAAGCTCAATTTTACCCCCCGGTGAAACTCCTATCTCCTGGTACGTCAGATCCCAAGGTGCAATAAATGTTGTAGATGCACAACTCTGTGCACAGACTGCTCCCCCCACTTAGTCACGAAGACCTGCATCTCGTACACGAGCACCATCTGCACCTCGTGCTTCACACCATGAAGCACCATCACGAGTTCATGTGGAAGACACAGAAGTTTACTCCAGGTCTCCTACAAGGTATGAGTCTACTCATTCCGAGTTTTGACGAAGAGAGTATCATGATGAATCTCATTCCCATCGAAGGCAATCGATTCATTCTCGGTTAGGCCAGCGTTCCTACCAGAAGTGGGACACCCATACCGACGAATATGACAGAACATACCAAGAAGGAGATAACACGAGTGTGTTTAGCCGGCTGCAACGAGATCACAAAAATTATAAACCTCATGCGGTTTATAATCCAGATGCAGAGCATGATTACAATTTAATCTACCGCCCGGCGGAGGCAGTGGAGAATTCAAAGTTTATCAGTGAGATCGCTTTAGCTCCCTTGGAAAAAGCAAAACTGCCATCCAATGTCAGCAAATTCAATGGCATGACAGATCCGGACGATCACCTTCGTGTTTTCACCAGTGCAGGTCTGGTAGGGGGATGGACCTTGCCAATGTGGTGCCATCTATTCATCCAAACTCTCACAGGTGTTGCGCGACTATGGTTCGATAACCTACCTGTTGGGAAGATAACGTCATGGGTGGATCTAAGAGAAAAATTCCTAGTACATTTTAGCCAACAACGAAGGTCTATCAGAGACACTGCAGACGTGATGAATATTTGGAGGCGTGATGATGAGAGCCTAGAAGATTTTATTACACGCTACAACAAGGAGGTGCTAGAGATCGGGGATGTCCATGAACACTTGGTTAGAGCGCAGTTCAAGTATGTTGTCCGTTGCGATGACATGATCAAGGTTCTGTCCGGAACAGATGGGTTACCCAAGAGCTGGGAGAAGCTGATGGCTGCAGCTAAAGTGTACGCCCAGACAGAATGAAACCTCAGCACCAACAGGCCACCACCATCGCACAATCGCCCACAAGATATGAGTGCTAGTGGCGGAAAGAAATTCAAGAAGAATTTGCGCGATTCAAACTCTGGAATGTACTCATCTGAAGACGCGCGAGCAACCATAAACAAGCTCGCAGCGCAGAGGGAAACAAAGCAAGGGAATAGAGAATGGCAGTGGACCCCCTTAACGAAAAACTCCGGCAGAGGTGCTCAGCACAGAAGACTATCAGTTTAAAACACCTCCGCCAATGAAGAATAAGAGGGGTCAAGATCCGAATCAGTATTGTGACTACCACAAGGATAATGGTCACACTACAAACAATTGTATATCTCTCCGCACCGAGATTGAAAAAGCGCTCAAAAGTGGTGAACTCACCCACTTACTGCAGAACGTGCAGAATGATATAAAGCAAATTACTCGCGGTGATGAAGGCCCGAGTAAGAAAGCCAAAAACTAAGCGGCGCAGTAAGCAAGTGGCATACAATAGTCTCTTACCAATCCATGGCGTAGAACTATAGTATGAGTAAGTTAAGTTCCATTTAATTATCCTAAACGGACGACTTTGTACTACGGCCTCTGAGCCTTATCATTAATCAAAAGCAAAGTTAGTTCTATTATTTCTGTGTTTATTACAAAGTGCATGCAATTCCTTTTGGTAAGCGCAAAAACATTATGGTAACTGTAATACAAGTCTCATGAACGGTCAGCGATCACACGCATCGCGCAAGGCCCAGCCTTACGTTCACACATGAGCTTTATACCACCTTTATTCGCCTTACCTAATCAAAGCAATTGTACTCATGCAAAATATTGTAAGTCAAACACAATTCGTACTAGTTACTGGCGCATCACACGCCTTAACAAGAAATTATAAACATACACGGCAGTGTATTAAATAAAGTTACTTGCGCCACAGCACATTAACAAGCAGGGATACACATCCCAAAATCTACAGTTAACTATCCATTGTTCATACAACCACAAAGAAAACCTAAGCTAGGTCTTCATCCTCATCTTCTTCTTTTTCTGGAAAGATCTCTTTCAGCTGCGCCACGTGATCGGAGTGTCGCGCTCCGGTCAAAGATAATATTTATAAGCCCAAATTACCCTTAACAAATAGTTAGTGGTAGTAAAGGGTCGAACCACGAAGAGTATGTGGTTTGTGTATGGATTCGAATGAATTAAACAATTGTGTCACGATTATGAAGCTTACTAGAATAATGTTGTGTTTTTGTTTATTTGGAAGATATGATTTTAAACTAGATGATGTGATAAAAATGAGTAACAACTACTAATTAACGATTGCAAGAATTTTGGATACTAGAACAATTATAATAAAAAGGAATCACACCCGGTTTCGGTAATTGTTAACCTAGGATTTCTACAAGTTTTAGTTTCAACTCAAATGCATTCGATTAACGGATTTAGTGTACCGTGACTTAGGTGCTACTAACTATCAACGCCCCGAAGAACGGACAAAAAGACACTTTGTAATCAACACAAGTAAATCCTAACAACGACAACGTACAATTACATATCACCGTTTCGCAAAGTCATAACTTTTAACATCGTTCGACAATTCACGAATTCGTAACAAATGTAATACTATTGTCAAAAGTTTCAAAAACCAAATACAAGTTGTCACTAAGATGAAACAAGAACAAATTGAAACCCTAAAAGTAACAACTACCTACACCGGGGTGAAACCGAGATGATTAGCCGCTCATAGTTGATGCAACTTGATCACCGGATGCTTGGAATGCGGATGGAGTCATCTTGAAGCCTTGAGAATGGTGAATGATGAGGGTTGGTGAAAGATGATGATGGTGGAAGGATTAGGGTTTGTGGATGATGGATTGATTGTGATGATGGTGATGATTTCGGATTGTAGAGATGAAGTGCGGTGAATGGTAGGTGATTGATCTTTTGTTTAGGCTCCAAGATCAAGTTCAAACTCCAAAACAATGTGTAACTTACGAGTTAATGCCCCAAGGACCAATCAGAATCAAAATTAACCCCCAAAGCACAAAATTCCCGTTTCTCGTTTTGACAAGCCGTCGCCGACGGCCCTCAACCCGTCGGCGACGGGCTTTGGTTTGTTCGTTTTCCTCCGACGGCTTATTAGTCTGGATACGACCAAAAGGCGGCGACGGGCATTTCTGGAAGTCGTCGCCGACGGGGCTAAAGCCGTCGACGACGGGCTCTCGTTTCTTCATTCTCTAATTTTCCATTTTCCGCTCCCGGTTGATCCGTAACGCGTCCCGGTGCTCTGGTTTTCGACCCGGTGACCCGTAAAGCTCCCGAAAAGCTCCTTAAACTCTATCAAACCTGCAAAACACATTCTTGATTAAAAGTAGGCTATTCGAAACTAAAACTTACGTAAAAACGTCAAGTTAAACAATAACGAGCACCGGTTTACAACCACGTATCACATCCCCACACTTGTCTTTTGCTTGCCCTCAAGCAAATCTGTTTTTCACTTTCACGTGGGTCGAACAACGAATACACATCCCATTCCCGAGACAGAGGTTAAGGTCTATTGTCATACAAAAGTTCAAACTCTTTACAAATTTCACATATTTACCGGTTAAGTGAATAATCACATATAATAATGGTTATCCAAGATTAACCCGCCCGTAAAACTAACAACTCATGCATATCCCTCACAATGTGCTCTCCACTCGGCTTAAAATTGGCTAACATGTATAATGTATTAGCACTTCAACAAGTAATCGCTCAAAACCGATTAGAACACGTACCCGCATAGGCTTGCAACTCAATCATTCTCCACCACCGAACACGAATACTAAGCACAAGTCAAAAGGTCTTTGAAAGGGTTGTAATGGGGCTAGGCGAAGGGTAGGAAATAGGATATTTTTAAGTGGCTAAGGTGATGAAAATTCAATTTTTATTACCAAAGACTATTCTAAACAAAAGTAAACTATAAACATCAACTACAAGGTAACAACTTTAGCCTTTTATTCAACAACTAGAAACACTTCTTTTTGTGTTTTTCTCAACGCTTTTTCAATCTTTTTCACAACATTTTTTTTTGAATCATAACAACTATACAAACAAATAGACCTACAATCGAATTTTCATCACACGGGTTTAAAAAGAAAAGGTTTAAGGCTATGGGCTATAGGCTATAGGGTGGTCAAACGAAAGGTTTAGGCTCAAAATAGGCGACTAGGGAATTTGTTCGGGTAAGGATAGATAAATGGTTTTAAGAGAAAAAGGTTTACCTAATGCCTTAATCATTCTCGTGCTTGTATTCGGTCTATAGTCTCAAACGTATCCAAAGTTGCAAGTTCTACGATACGCGACTAATGGTCCACTCAAACAAAGAAACATGTAAATGTAAATCTATGATATAAAAGTGGCTCAAACCTCACGTATAAGGGTATGATATGTGATATGCATAAATTGCTAGTTCCTTAGGCGAATTATTCCCAAATAACCACCCGCTAAATACCCGTTATGCTTATTAATTTGAACTTGACCATGACAAAAGACCAAATGGGTTGTGACATCCCTCGTTGACTTAGTTACTTGTGCTTTTAAGACAAGAAATTTTGAAATTTTTTTTTGAAATTTCCCCCCATCCCCACACTTGAGGTAAACATTGTCCTCAATGTATAGAATTTAAATGAATGGGTCAAAATCGAAAATTTTTACTACTCCCCCATCCCCACACTTGAGGCAAACATTGTCCTCAATGTGCAAGAACTAGAGTTTTAAAAACGCACAAGGGATTTGACACGTCTAACCTTCCCAAAATCTCAACCCGGAAAATAAACTACAATGTACAATCCACTTATTCCTAACTAAGAATCAAAGTAAAAGGAAACACATGCACCTGATTTTTGTTGCTTGATACTCATATCTCCTTCGCCTCTTCATAAAAACGGTTGTCCCGCGAACATGTTGTACCTACAAATTCTAATCCTTGTGTAGAAGCATGCTTCTCACAACCATCAAAATTTGTTAGTTACCTAGTTCTACCCGTTTTATGAAACATATTACCAAGCCATGTGTTATTTCACTTCGATTTATGTGGATAATAATTTACAACAACAATAAACCTAACTCACTTTCGTAGGAATCACGGTTGCATTTAGCTTATGCAACAAGCCCTTTTAAACCCCCCAATAGCTTGGGAGGACGAGAGGTCTCGTGAGGGTTATATAGGGAACACACCCACAACGTTCATTTAACTAGGCGAAAAATAAATAACAAGAAATAAAAATAACGGAAACAAAATAATATACAACAACAACAACAAAAACATACCATACCTCTACCGCTGATATCGCTCGTTTGGATCCACTGGCGGGTTGGGCTGGTATTGATAACCAGTGAGGGACTCGAACATCTCCCTATAGTTATCGAGGGGACTCTGCTCCCCTTGAGGTGGTGGTTGGTACGGAATCGGGATAAAGCTAGAACCGACTGCCTCGGGCCAATGAGGGGTGGGATCGGATGGACCTAGTGGATGAGGAAGATTGGGGTAATCAGTCCACCCCGAGTGTTCGGCGTATGGGAGACCGACTTGAAGGTCTCTTTGATGGCGCTCCTGATCGTGGAGTATCTTGGTGTTGTTAATCGCCATTTGGTGAGAGATAGCCAAAGCACTCCAACGGCGTCGTTCCAATTCCCTTGCTTCATTTTGACGCCTAACCTCATCTTCTTCCCATGCCCGTCTCCGGGCTTCCTCATCCTCTTGCCTCTTTGCCAACTGTTCCATATGTGACCTTTGCATTGCTTGGAACAGTTGTTGCTCTTCCATAAATTGATTCATTCTTTCCCTCTGGGCTTCTTGAGCTGCCCAATACTCTTGCATTGAGGATCCATGAGATCCCTCCCAAGCTTCCCTTCTTCGATTGTATTCCCGTCCTTCACCTATGCAAGTAGAGACATTGTCATATATCTCCTGCTGTCCCCGATCAAAATTTTTATAGGAGGGCACCCGTCTAGTGGTCACAAAGCCCGCCACATCTGCATTAATTTCTCTATGCGGCCTCATGTATCTTTGTCGTGGTCTTTGTGGACCGGAAGGTTCAACTTCCTCCTCTTCATCCCCCATCTCTTCATCTTCTTCCGATTCCGGTGGTGCCCCTGAAGTAAGGAACTCATACTTGTGACCCAACTTGTCGGTCACAACATACTTGTTCCCCGAGAGTTTAACTTCTATGTTCCAGTTCTTCTTCATGGAGGCCTTATTGAGTTCCTCCAACGGTTTAGTTACCCATAGTGATTCCGGAGGTAAGCAATTTTGTTGACAAATCATGGCACTAATGAGGCGTGCGTATGGAATAAAACGCCTATGGAACGACTCTCGAGTAAACCACGTATTCATCATCACTATGTGTCTCCATGACAGTGTCGGGGTCCCATATATCAAAGAATGCACCACCCTACAATCACCCGCCTTGACACTTCCACGATCACCAAACCTTACCAAAATGTTCTCCACATTAATCCCTTGGAGAATCTTTCCCTCAATCGTCATGTGCTTTTTCTTTGCCTCTCCCCCATCATGATAAGGTAAAACAGCCGCGGTCATCTGCTCCGGATCACCATTATTCGCATGACTATCCAAAAATTGTTGCGTGGTTGGGTAGTCATATGCTTGCACCCCCAAAGAATCAAAACGTGCAATGCGGTTGATGGTTTCGAAAGACATCGTCATTGACCCCCGGCCTGTTTTCCCAACCAATTTCCATTCCACGGGAGAGCTATCCTTATTCATAAACTTCAGTGTCGACAGCCATTCACATACCTCCGACAAATAGATCCGCGAAGTGTTATCTTCGCACCAATCCAACACTCTTTCCCATCCTAGACGTTCAAACATTTGTGTTATTCCAAATTGTTTGAGCTCTTCAACATTCACCACTCTTTCACACAAACTCCTTTCCGGAACTGAGGTGCTAACATTGTTCACCATCTTCCACTTCCATAACTTAGCCTCTAACTTACAGTCTTGATATTCCGATAAAGGTTTTCTCTTCTCCTCATCCCAAACTTCGGCGCTTTTGCTATCCCTGAACTTTGCCCACTCCCAATCTTGTCTGTACAGTCTTGCATCCCCCTCTGCGACGGAGCTTAATTGCTCCCACTTCCTCGGTATTAAACCGGAAGAAGAACCGACTCCCGATGATGACGCTTGCCCCGTAGTCTTTTGTCTTTTACCACCAGCCATAACTACAATCACAAACAAGCAAAGCATCAATATAAACCCAAACCTTTACTAATTTCTCACACTTTGAACATGATGTGTGATGTTGACATTTTAATTAACAAGTGAATGTAAAATCGCCTCTTTAAACTTCCAAAGTCGCTCACTTTATCATAAACTTATCAATTTCTTGTTAATCTTATAATTTCTCTTAAATTCAACAATATATTCAACATCACCTTCATGTTCAATCATGTTCATAACAAGTGTAATCACGTCACTAAAGTTATAACATGCTCAAATTCCATCCAAAGTAACTAATCTTACTCAAAATCATGCTAGAACAACATACATTGTCTAAACAACCTACTCTTAAACTAAAAAGTTTAAAATTTCGGAAGAAAAACACTAACATATGATAATCAAGCATAAATTTAAGGAGAATCCATACCTTTGATGTTGTTAGACAAGAAGAACTAAGAAAAGATGGAAAGCAAGCAACTTGATGAACACCCTTTCAAAAACCCTAGAATACACGCCCAGAAATCTTGCAAACTAGCAAGAATTGATGAAAACCGTGTTGGGGGTTTTGTTCCTCTCGAAAAATCACGCAAGATGGACTCAAAAATCAGGTGGTTTGGTGGAGAATTGAGAGAGTTATGAGAGGTTGAAGGTTTTAGGGTTCTTGAACTTTTGTGAAGAAGATGAAGTTGGTGAGTGAATTAGGAGAGAGAGAGAGAGAGAGGATTTAAGTGGGTTGTACGATGTAAGGTGAATGTGGGTCGATATGTTTGATGTATGTTGAGTTTAGTGATGTTGAGATGGTTAAAATTGGGGTTTGGTTCGGTTTTGAACATAAAAGAACAAGCAGACGCCGGCTCGCAAAAGACAACCCGTCGCCGACGGGCCTGACCCCGTCGCCGACGGGCAATGGAAAAAAGATGTGGTGGCGACGGCTTAAGGGTCTGTCTAAGGGGATTGTGTGCGGACGAGCTTATTTTGAAGCCGTCGGCGACGGCCGCCACCCCGTAGCCGACGGGCTTTATTTTATAAATTTTTTTTTTTTTTTGAAAAATATGAGGAAAAATATGGACTTTTAATAAAGGAGCTATGTACATACAAAAATCCTAAAAATTATTAAAAATCTTTTTGTGAATTTTTATAAGTTAAATTTTTAAAACGCAATAACCGTCAACGGCCCTACCACCCCCCCCAAAAAGTCGTGTATTGTCCTCAATGCACATAACAAAGCCTAAAAACATACCTTGTGTCTTCATGACCCGTTCGGAATGTCCGGACTTCACACAATCAAGAGAGATTAGTATGGAACAAAAACGATTAACAAACAAAACACACAAACAAATAAATAATTGTACATAACTTTACACAAAATGTTACCGGTCCTTATTAGTCGACCTCGTAAATCGGTGTGCTTGCCACAAAGCTCACCAATTCCTTGTTTTCGTCTACCTTGTCGTTACCATCAAGAAACGGTTTTAGCCGATGACCATTTACCGTTTGTCGTACCCCATCCTTCGGGTCCTCGATAGTAACATCACCCAATTGTCCGACCCGGGTGATCACATAAGGTCCCATCCATTTGCTCCGGAGCTTCCCGGGAAAGAACTTGAGCTTCGAATTATAAAGCCACACCTTTTGGCCAACCTCAAACTCTTTCTTTCTCAACTTGGCATCATGCGCTTTCTTCATTCCATCCTTGTAGTTGGACGCGCATTCATATGCCATTTCCCGTAGCTCCTCCAACTCGCATAACTTAAGTTTCCTTTCCTTACCTGCATCGTCATATTGAACATTAACCTCTTTGATAGCCCATAACGATTTATGCACAAGTTCAACCGGTAAATGACAATTTTTACCATAAACCAACCAGTAAGGTGTAGTGCCAATAGGTGTCTTATGTGCCGTACGGTAGGCCCATAAGGCATCGTTCAATTTAATTGACCAATCCTTACGGTCCACCCGCACGGTCTTTTGCAAAATCTCTTTGATTTGCCTATTTGACACCTCAACTTGCCCGCTTGTTTGCGGGTGATAGGGGGTAGCAATCCTATGGTCAACACCAAACCGTTTAAGAAGTTTCCCAAACCGAAAATTTTAAAATGAGATCCTCCATCACTTATGATGACCCGAGGAATCCCAAACCTTGAGAAAATATCGGTTTGAACAAAATTACACACTACGGAGTGGTCGTTCGTCTTGGTGGCTATTGCTTCGACCCACTTTGACACATAGTCAACGGCCACCAAGATATACAAATTGCCATAGGAATTGGGGAAAGGGCCCATGAAATCAATTCCCCATACGTCAAAAACGTCAACTACAAGGATTGGTTGCATGGGCATCTCATCCCTTTTTGAAATACCCCCCAGTTTTTGACACTCTATGCAATTTTTGGCAAACTCATTTGCATCTTTGAAGATAGTAGGCCAAAAAAGACCACTATTTAACACTTTATGGCCCGTTTTGTGACCACTAAAGTGACCACCACATGCAAATGAGTGTAGATGCTGCAAAACGCTTGGAATCTCTTCGTCATCAATGCATCTTCTTATAACTTGATCCGCACACTCCTTCCACAAATGCGGTTCTTCCAACCGATAGTACTTGATTTGGGACATGAAGTGTTGCCTCTTCCGTCTATCCCAATGTGCCGGTAAGTCACCTGTAACAAGATAATTCACAATGTTAGCATACCAAGGCAACTTATCCAATTTCATAATATACTCATCGGGAAACGACTCATTGATCTCTAACGATTTAGGATCCTCATCAACCATCAACCGGGACAAATGGTCCGCTACCACATTCTCGGTACCCTTCTTGTCCCGTATCTCCAAATCAAACTCTTGGAGCAACAACACCCATCGGATTAACCTTGGTTTTGCATCTTTCTTCTCCATGAGGTACCTAACTGCAGTGTGATCAGAATAAATAATCACTTTACTACCCCTTATATATGGCCGAAATTTATCCAATGCATATACCACCGCAAGTAGCTCTTTTTCGGTAGTAGTGTAATTCAATTGTGCATCCGAAAGAGTCTTACTCGCGTAGTATATGGCAACGGGTTTCTTATCGACCCGTTGTCCCAACACGGCCCCCACCTCATAATCACTCGCATCGCACATAATTTCAAAAGGAAAAGACCAATTTGGCGATTGCAAGATTGGAGCCTCAACCAACTTCTCTTTCAAATTGTTAAAAGCATTTTGGCAATTTTCATTAAAATCAAACGGTTGATCTTTTAACAACAAGTTACATAAAGGCTTGGTTATGTCACAAAAACCCTTAATAAACCGCCGGTAAAAACCCGCATGACCTAGAAATGACCTAACACCTTTAACGGTCGTGGGATACGGTAAAGTAGATATGACTTGTACCTTTGCACGATCAACCTCTATCCCACGACTTGACACCACGTGTCCCAACACTATTCCCTCTTGAACCATAAAATGGCTCTTTTCCCAACTTAAGACCAAACTAGTTTCGACACACCTTCTTAACACTTTATCTAGTTGATCCAAACAAGCCTCAAAAGATGACCCAAAAATTGAGAAATCATCCATGAAGATTTCCAAAGACTTCCCCACCATATCTGAAAAGATACTCATCATACACCTTTGGAAGGTGGCGGGGGCGTTACATAATCCAAACGGCATTCGCCTAAATGCGAAAGTGCCGTAAGGACAAGTAAACGTGGTCTTTGCTTGGTCTTCCGGATGGATGGCGATTTGATTATAACCTGAATAGCCATCTAAGAAACAATAAAATTTTTGTCCCGACAATTTCTCAACTATTTGATCAATGATCTTTGGAAGTTGCGGTATTCAACTTCCTATAGTCAATACAAATTCGCCACCCGGTTACCGGCCGAGTGGCTACCTCTTCACCTGCGTCATTTTTGACGACTTGTATGCCCGATTTCTTGGGAACTGTCTGTGTTGGGCTCACCCATTGGCTATCCGAGATCGGGTAAATGATACCCGCATCTAGCCATTTCAGCACTTCCTTCTTCACTACCTCCCGCATGTTCGGATTTAATCTCCGTTGTGCATCTCGAACGGGAGTCACATTCTCTTCCGTGATGATTTTGTGCATCACCACCGAGGGACTAATACCCTTCAAATCAGCAATGGTCCATCCAATCGCCGCCCGATTAGTGACCAAAACATCCATCAATTTATCCTCTTGCTCCACGGTTAAGTTTGATGCAATGATAACCGGGAGCGTGTTGCCTTCACCAACATAAGCATACTTGAGATGCTTAGGCAACACCTTCAATTCAACCTCCGGAGGCTCTACTAATGACGGTTTCAACTTGGTGTCGATGCTCTCCGGTAAACTCTCAACTTGGTGCGTCCATGTCGGTTTTCCCTCTCTAACCGCAAGCACCTCCAAACTCTTTACTTCCTCGTCGATAATCTTATCCATCTCCACCTGTGACCTGTCAAACATATAACAATTCTCCATTGTGTTTTCCCCATCTACGACTATGTCGCAAAGAGGTATACACGTGTCAACGATGTCCGCCATATAGCATTCATCATCAACTGGAGGGTTCATAAGTCCGGAAAAAACATGCAACCTCAACCTTCGGTTTCCAAATGTCATGTCAACCGTTCCCGTTTTGCAATCAATTTGAGAATTTGCGGTTGCTAAGAACGGTCGACCCAAAATCACCGTGGGTTGTTTGGTTGGGTCCTTGGCCACATAATCAAGCACTAAAAAGTCCACCGGATAGTAGAAATCCTCGATTTTCACTATCACATCCGAAACAATTCCACGGGGTAGTTTAGGTGTCAAATCAGCTAACACCACGGTGGTGTTAGACGACTGAAGTGGACCAAACTCGTATTGGTCATACAAACTACCCGGTAGAATGCTCACGCTAGCACCAAGATCTAGAAGTGCCCGGTTGATTTTAAAATCGCCTACTTGAATTGAAATGATAGGCGCACCCGGATCTTGGAGCTTAGGTGGAAGTGCACCCGAAAGAATCGAACTCACATTTTCGGTTAAATCTAATTTTTTTGGAAATTTGTGAGTACGTTTTTGGGTACACAAATCTTTCAAGTACTTAGCATACGACGGTACTTGTTTAATTGCATCCAAAAGAGGTAAATTGATTTTGACTTGTTTAAAAATTTCCAACAACTCTTCTTGTTGTGGACCTCTTTTGTTTACAACTTTTTTCACGGGTCCCTTCAATGCTTCGGGATAAGGGGCGGTATTAGCCTCCACACTCTTTTCCTTAGCCTTGGGGATGGGGATGGTCACAACGGGGGTATCATTGTTCTTTTTCAAGTCATTTTTCTTTTGACCCGTTTGACCATTCTCATTCTCATCTTCACTAGCATCCTCCACCACCCCTTCAACAAACTCGGGTGGTGGTGGCTCAACACCATTATTTATGACTCGACCACTACGTAAAGAAATTTTATTTATTGGTACCTCACGTGTGTTTTTCGAGCTCGACCCATGATGTTTAGGGTTCACCGTGGTGTCGCTTGGAAGTCCTCCTCCACTTCCGCGAATTTGAGCCATTTCTTGAGCAAGTTGCCCCACTTGCTTCTCTAGCACCTTATGGGATTTATCTCGTACCTCAAACTCTCTCTTCATCTCTTGATTTGAATGATTGATAGCATTCATAATAGCATCAAATTTCGAATTGATCGAGTCATCACCTTGAGAGTTTGAAGCATTACTCCCATTTCCTCCTTGGTTGTAACCTCTTTGATAATTGCTTTCACGGTTTTGATACCCTTGGTTACCCCCTTGATTGTAATTCCTTTGGTAACCCCCTTGGTTACCACCATGACGATTGTTGTACGAAGACCCACCTTGACCTCCTTGGTTACCCGATTGAAAATTCGGGTTCATTTGGTTTGAAGCATTACCATACCGGAAATTAGGGTGATTTCTCAAGCCCGGATGGTAAGTGTTGGAGTTCATGTCATATTGCTTTCGGTCCCCATACACTTGATTGACTTCCTCGGTGTAATCACCCGACCCCGTTGGACATTGTTCCGCTCTATGCCCAATATCACCACACTCGTCACACACTTCAAATTGAACCGCGTTCACTTCTTTCTTCTTCATTCGAGCCATTTCCCGCTCTAAAGTAGAAATCTGATCTTTAGAATCAAGATCGGGAAGTGACCGGGAAATGGGATGCTTCTTGGCTCGGTCGGCCGATTCTTTCTCTTTCGAACGCTTGCTCATTCGTTCCAAAAACTCCCAATCATCGTCTTCATGGTTGCTTAGGAGGGTCCCATTACTTGTGGATTCAAGTCGGTTCCATGTATTGTCATCTAGACCCCGTACAAAGCATTTAACCAACTCCCACTTCTCGATTTGATGATGAGGGCATCTTCGCATCATTTCTCTAAACCTTGTAAATGCCTCATGTAACGGTTCGCCCGATAATTGGCGAAAAGACCTAATTTCATCACGAGCGTCATCGGTCTTCGCCATTGAGTAGTATTCATCAAGGAACGCTTGTTGCATTTCTCCCCAAGTGCGAATACTATTTGCGGGAAGTGTGAGGAACCATTGCTTTGCCTTATCCTTTAGTGAAAATTGGAATAGTCGAAGTTTGACCTCATCTAAAGCAAAGTTGTGACCCCCGATAGTGCTGCAAACCGAAGAAAATTCCGTCAAATGTGTATACGGTTCGTCGTTAGATCTTCCATTAAAATGAGGAAGTATGTTGATGTAATGTGGTTTACAATCAAACATCCTCCTCTCACAAACGATTGGGGAGTCGTTCTCGGTGACAATCGGTCTAAAACGATCATTCACTCCCCGTGGAGGTCGTTGACGACGATGTGGACCATTAACTTCTTGATCACCCGGTCTTCTATTATCCCGTCTTTCACCTCTTCGATCATCCCTTCGATCATCTCTTCGATCATCTCTTCGATTATCCCTTGGGTTACCACCTCCTACGAAACGAGGAATCCGGTTAGGGTTTGCATTGTTGTTGTTGTTATAAAACCCATCATTCCGATTCCGTTGGTCATTGTTTCGTGGTTGACGGTTGTTCCCATAACCATCATTTCTTCCACCTCCGTAACCGTATTCGTCGTCCCCAATGTAATTGGCATATTGGTAGCCAACTTCCTCATCATCATATCTTCTTGCGTTGTAGACGTTTCCCCTATTCACGTAGCCCCAATCTTCGTCATCGTTAGCCCTATCATCATAATATCCCCCGTCATCCGAATTTTCCGTATGAACACTCACATGTTCCGGCGATTGATAACCGGGAACACTATACGGTTCATCATCGGGGATTGCATTCCTCAAGTCATCGATGTTGAAGAATGGGTCTTCATTTGTGGGATTGCCGCGATCACGATTTCCCCGACGGTCGGAATTGACATTCCGGTCATCTAGGTTAATGGGTAGGGAGTTGTGTCTATGAAGATTTTGTTGTTGAGGTGTTCTTTGATTGTTGTTGGGATTTTGGTTTTGGAAAGGTGGTATAGGTGGTCCATTGTTGTTGTTACCACCCGGTTGCTCTTGAGGCATGGGTTGAACATTTTGAGCGGGATAAAAGGTTCCTCGGGATTGGAATTGGTTTTGGTTGAGATTTGGGTGATTGGAGTTTTGGTTTGCCATTGAACCAGTTTCAATGGATGGCGTATGTTGTGGTGTTTGGTTGGTTTGATTAGAAGCAAGTGTTGCTTCTAACCGGCTTGCTAGGTTTCTTCTCGCAACTCGTTCGATTTCCGGTTCGTAGACTAAAGGTGAAGTCCTCCCGGAGTTCCGCGTATGCATGCACTACCTGTAATCTGCACAAGTAACACACCACGCGTAACAAGGAAAAAGACAAGTACAAAAAGAAAGCTAAACAATTTAAACAGATAATCACACAAATTCAAACAATATCCAAACACAAAGCGCACGCACTCCCCGACAACGGCGCCAAAATTTGATCGAAGTGTCGCGCTCCGGTCAAAGATAATATTTATAAGCCCAAATTACCCTTAACAAATAGTTAGTGGTAGTAAAGGGTCGAACCACAAAGAGTATGTGGTTTGTGTATGGATTCGAATGAATTAAACAATTGTGTCACGATTATGAAGCTTACTAGAATAATGTTGTGTTTTTGTTTATTTGGAAGATATGATTTTAAACTAGATGATGTGATAAAAATGAGTAACAACTACTAATTAACGATTGCAAGAATTTTGGATACTAGAACAATTATAATAAAAAGGAATCACACCCGGTTTCGGTAATTGTTAACCTAGGATTTCTACAAGTTTTAGTTTCAACTCAAATGCATTCGATTAACGGATTTAGTGTACCGTGACTTAGGTGCTACTAACTATCAACGCCCCGGAGAACGGACAAAAAGACACTTTGTAATCAACACAAGTAAATCCTAACAACGACAACGTACAATTACATATCACCGTTTCGCAAAGTCATAACTTTTAACATCGTTCGACAATTCACGAATTCGTAACAAATGTAATACTATTGTCAAAAGTTTCAAAAACCAAATACAAGTTGTCACTAAGATGAAACAAGAACAAATTGAAACCCTAAAAGTAACAACTACCTACACCGGGGTGAAACCGAGATGATTAGCCGCTCATAGTTGATGCAACTTGATCACCGGATGCTTGGAATGCGGATGGAGTCATCTTGAAGCCTTGAGAATGGTGAATGATGAGGGTTGGTGAAAGATGATGATGGTGGAAGGATTAGGGTTTGTGGATGATGGATTGATTGTGATGATGGTGATGATTTCGGATTGTAGAGATGAAGTGAGGTGAATGGTAGGTGATTGATCTTTTGTTTAGGCTCCAAGATCAAGTTCAAACTCCAAAACAATGTGTAACTTACGAGTTAATGCCCTAAGGACCAATCAGAATCGAAATTAACCCCCAAAGCATAAAATTCCCGTTTCTCGTTTTGACAAGCCGTCGCCGACGGCCCTCAACCCGTCGGCGACGGGCTTTGGTTTGTTCGTTTTCCTCCGACGGCTTATTAGTCTGGATACGACCAAAAGGCGACGATGGGCATTTCTGGAAGTCGTCGCCGACGGGGCCAAAGCCGTCGGCGATGGGCTCTCGTTTCTTCATTCTCTAATTTTCCATTTTCCGCTCCCGGTTGATCCGTAACGCGTCCTGGTGCTCCGGTTTTCGACCCGGTGACCCGTAAAGCTCCCGAAAAGCTCCTTAAACTCCATCAAACCTGCAAAACATATTCTTGATTAAAAGTAGGTATTCGAAACTAAAACTTACGTAAAAACGTCAAGTTAAACAATAACGAGCACCGGTTTACAACCACGTATCACCACGTGGTCTTCAGACTGTAGCGCGACAGTAATAAGATCCATAATGGGAAGCTGTAAACTGTTAAATTGCATCTTTGCAGCAGCAAGGGCAGCATCAGTATTAACACCATGAGTAGCAGACTTACTGGTATCCCAGTCAACCTTTAAAGAATTAACCACGTGATGGGAACACTCTGCATACCCTTGGGCATATCCATCATTTCGCGTAGCAACCAGCAAATGTACAACTGTTTTATCTAGTTCTTCAGAATTAAGCACTGAGTCGGCAACATGTGCAAAAAGCAAAATAAAAGGACGCGCAAACATCTCCAAATGTTACCAAAGAAAGATAAACTTACACTTGCGATTCCGCGTTCTTTCAACCATAACATGTCACTTTTCAGTGGCTCAAGCTCACTCTCCGCCGTTGCCCGCGCAATCTCTGAATTTTCTAACTTTTCTTCAGTTTCGGCAAGACGACGAGAAGTCTCAGCCTTCTCAGCCCGCTCAATCTCCAAATCTTTTTTCGCAGACTCAACTTCTGCCTTAAGTTGTTCCTGTTCAGATAATAAAGTAATAAGTTCTTCTATCTCCTTATCTCTAAGAGCAAGAGTAGCACAGGTATGTACCTCTCTTTGTTCACTCCTTTCCCTATGGGAGTGCGCCTCATCACGCGCTGCTTCAGCTTCAGTCTTCTCTTGTTTTAACCTCTCAATCTCCGCATCTTGTTTCTTTAATCTCTCAACCTCAGCTTTGAGATTATTAATGGTATTGTGAAGACCCATTTTTTCTTTATTATCTTTTTCACAAATTTCCTTCCAATTTTTGCGCTCTTTGGAAATGAGAGCAGCTTCAGCCTCTGCTTTCCTCTTCCACCCCGCAACAGACCATTCCTCAGTCTTTTGGTCATTCTCAAACTTGGCCCGATCAGCTTCTAACTTAGCCCTCAATAGGGCAGCTCGGGCCTCATCCTCAGTAGCTTTCTTCTTAGACGCCTCAAAAGCAGCCCATTCCTTATGCATACTACGCCATTCACGCACTATACGATGTATAGGTAGCAGCTTCTTCAAGGTAGGCATGATAAGTCTGCTCATGAGGACGCCCTTCTTGGAACTTAATTTCCCCAGGAGGAAAGGTTCCCTGCAACCACTCACGGCACACATGCCAATCAGAGAAAGCATCCCCTTTCTTCAACTTCCATACCGGCGCATGAACCTCATCCACCTACTTCTCCGAGTAACACCTATAATAATAATCCCCCGGAGTTTCATCCGGGCGGATAGGAGAAATTTCATCAGCTTGAACAAAAGAACCCTGATCTCCACCAGGATTCTTCTCGATATTCTCAGGGACAGAACCAAAAGCCACGGAAGGAGAAGTTGTTATAGGAATCTCTTGAGCAGATTTTCCTTTCTCCGGGTCCCGTGCAACAACTTCAGGAGAATTTGGATGTCCAGCATCAGCACCCGTAGCCTCCGGGCTAATAACCTTCTCCGTTTCAGCAGGGTTTTCAACCTCAGGGTTCCCTGCTTCAGCAGTCTTTTCCGCCTCATCATCACCACCAGCTTTAGTGCCTTCCAGTCGCTCACTAATCGGGGCACGAGGGGGAGAAGGCGGAAGATCCTCATTAACCCCGGATGATGGCTCCGCGTGTATAGGGGAACTTGGTTTTTCTGCAAAAAACAAAATACACATTACAAACATACAATGCGCATACAAAGCAAACAAAGCGAAGGACCTACCAAGAACCGGTTTCGCAATAAAGGCATCAAGATTGCCTCTTTTGGTGATTTTCTTCCTTTTAACCTTCTTGGCAGGCTGCCCTTTAACCTCAACATCAGTTTGTTTTCTTTTTCCCGCCTTTTTCTTCAACAAGAGCTCGAGACTTGACTCTAAGTCAATTGGATCCTTACGATTCGAAGGAGGGATGTCAGCAATATCCCTAGGCTCCGCCTTTGGCTTCTTCATAACTGCAGGTGCAAGACCCTCCAACGAGTCAGACACCACCACATTATCGCACCAGGAGTCAGAGGAATGGCGCGTACCTTTCTTCTCTCCTTTAACATTTTTTTTGCTTTTTGAGCCTTCTCCGCATCATTCTTTCTTGGCGCAGCAGTGGCAGCTGGCGCACGTTTTTTTTCTTTTTAGGGCCTATGCCTAGGTTAGACAGTTCACCTACTAAGGAACACAAAACTTGCAAGGGTTATCCCACGCGCAAAAGCAGCAAAAAACAGTATTGCAGATATAGTAAAATTACCAGCGCCAGTGGCGAGTTGCGCGGCCATATCTTCATCCCGCGGAAGAACAAAATTCTTCACAATCCGAAGATACCAAAGCTCCTCATCGGCCTTTTTGGGAATAGTAGGCATCATCCCACCTTCTCTCTCGAATGCAACAACATACAAAGAAACAACTGCAAAAGAGAGAAATTCAAAAAAAGAAAAAAGAAAAAAAAAACAAACAACACAAGAAAGGGCAGCAAACAGGGAAAGGAAACCTCAAATCTTACCTTTACCGTCTTCCATATACACTGGCTTCTCCTCCCGATTCATCCGCCAGCAAAGACTCATACCAGCACCAACCAGGGCTTTCTCCGGTAGAGCAATTGACGGAACATCCTTTAAATCCTGGTACCAATTCTCTGAGAAAGGAGTTTGTATGATCTCGATTAGAGCATCTTCCTTTCCCCTAAAAATCATCTTCATTGGAAT
Source organism: Helianthus tuberosus (assembly GCA_030545235.1). Lineage (NCBI taxonomy): Eukaryota > Viridiplantae > Streptophyta > Magnoliopsida > Asterales > Asteraceae > Helianthus > Helianthus tuberosus. The sequence continues at coordinate 199,769,309 of CM060369.1, forward strand.
CACTCAAACTTTAATAAAGAAGAATTTTTGTTTCCAATCATGAAAAGATTTTGGGGGTTGCAGCAAGATCTTTTTCGCAGATGCCCATTGCATAAACGAGTAAAACCCTTGGGAACAGTGCATTTGGTGAAACACCCGGAAACGGTTAACCGACGGCTCAATATGCATAGTACGGCAGAAAACTCAAAATGACGAACCCTAACCATCCCAATAGGGTGCATCTAGGAAATATGGAACTTGTAATACGAAAGAATGTCAAGAAAGAACTTCGTTGCAGGCAATCGAAAATTGCCTGCAGAGAAAAAATCCTAAAATAGAGTAATATACCCGGCCGGAGTATCCGCCGCCGTCTGACCCTCATCAGGGTATCGAGCGTCCCAACTGTCAGGGAACTTGAAGTTTTGAACCAGACCATCAAAGGTCTCCTTAGACCATTTCAATGGTGGAAGACCAGAAGCCATTTCTTCAGAAGAGTCTTCGTGATGTTCTCCGGTTGACATAGAGGGGAAAATTACAAGTTTTTTCAAAAAAAAGTGACAGGGAAGACGAAGAAGAAAAGGTTTTCAAATGGCAATGATGGAAAAAATAAGCAATCGAAAGGTTTATATACCCACCGCCATAAATAACCTAGATAACTACAATAACACCTTTTCGGGGAAGACACGGTTATCTAAGCGTCAGGGGCGAGTGGGAATAACAATGACGCGAGTTCACGCGCGCGTGAAAGCCACAAACGTACAACTGACAATGACAGCCTGTCACACATCAACAGTCGTCACTGCACCCTTTCACCTGCCAAAAAGCCAAGATTTTCAAAATCAAAATCATGAGCAAGAATATCTTCCGTAAGAAGTTTTCCATTTTTTCGAACCTAAAAACTCCACAACAAAAAAATACCCATCTCTCATAGTCCAGTGCTCCACTTATTTGCATAAGAGCAACACTAGACTAGAGGGACTTGAAGGGGTAAGGTCCCAAAAACCTTGCACAGGTGCTTGAGAACATACCACAACCTCGTCGATAAGATCTCTTTAATGGACCTTGCGCGGCCGCGTACTAGTTCTACAAAGAGAACTTAGAAAGAAAACGGTGCCCAACATCTGCATGCCAAAAGGGAACTAATAAAATCCTTGCGCAAGCTCTCATACAACAGATAGGATAAAATCCTAACAAAACTTCCGCATCAATAACACCCAGACTTGGATAAAAGTAACTTCGCTGTTACCACGAAATTAAGCATGAAGAAGAGTCACACAGGATTACAGTTGTATCCTTCTAGAAGGCTCGATGGTGCACCACCATTCGGTTATAATCGAATGGCCACGTGGCGTCATCCCAGGCTCCCTCGAAGTCACGATGATGGCACAAAATTAAAGAAAGATCTACACTTGCCCACTTTCCACGTGGCATCACCCTAGCCGTTGATCGAGACCACGATCCGTGTGCATACACACTCGTTAGCGATTAACGGGAGAAGGAAATAACCGCTTATGGAAAAGCACTTTCCGTCAAGTTTTCATCAACAAACTTTCCCGCCCAAAACTTCGGCTATAAATAGAGGATAATTCAGGTATAATTCTCCAAGTTACTCTCACTTTACTTTCACTTCTTCTTCATAAAACTTGTACTTATTCTCACGCCGGAGGGTGGTCACGGAGAGAACCCAATTTCTCCCTGTGGTGAGTCTAACGGCTGTTGGTTTTGCAGTTGTTGTCCGAAGAAGGAGATTAATCACCCCTGAATTGAGCGAGAAGATATACCCCTTTTATACAGATTCAAACCCCCTGGTTCAGTCGATTCCGGTCAATTAAACCTGTGTTTCTTCAATGTGCCACAAACCTTTCCCAGGATTCAAATCCTTAACTGAATTAAAATTGTTAGTCTCAACTAACGCTGACTTCTAATTCGGAAATCGGAATGAATTCAAATTTCAAAATACAAAAGCAGAGAACAGGAGAGTGGAAATATGAAGAGTGAAATGATAAAAAAAAAACCTTTATGTAAGAAGATGATTAACATAAGTGAGTGAGTGACATGCATTAATTGCAAATTACGTATTCCCAGGCATTTTGAATTTGAAATTACCGGCAACTAAACATCTGCTGAGGTATAGCATCATATGAACCTTCAACCGCTGTTGCTTTTAAACTATGGATGTATATGAGCTGAGGTTTTGGGAGGCAGGCTTTTAGATAGATTTTAAAATGATTTTATATATTAGGCTTTATGATACAGTAATGACATAAGAAAAGCATTGTTGGACAGTCTCTCTGGCTGTCACATCAGCTTTTCTTATTTCACTCAGATTTCTTCTTTTATAGAAAGTATAGATATTTACGAATGAAACATTTTCTATCTCCCGACCTACTACCACTCAAAACCAATCACAACCCTTCCTTATAATAATTTTATAGAGTTAATTGCTAAAATCGTCCCTGAGGTTTGGGCATGTTTGCCATTTTCGTCCAAAATGACACTTTTGTACCAAATTGCCCCCAAGGTTTGTAACTTTTTGTCATTTTCATCTAAACCACTAACTTAGTTTATTTTTTCTGTTAAGTTGAGGATATTTGGATGAAACTGGCAAATATAAAACCACAGGTACGATTTTGGCAATTTACTCAAACCCTTTTTAATTTCTTTTATTTAATTATTTTTGTTACATATATAATAAAAAATAATATACATGGAGTTTTTAGAAAAAAAAAATTAATAGTTTTGTCACATAATTTTTATAAATTTTCATCCAAATCACTAACTCGGTTTATTTTTTCTGTCAAGGTGAAGGATGTTTTAAATTTTATAAATTAAGACATAAACTAATTTACAGCTTCTTTATATAAATCAGTTTTATAAAGAGAAAATGTAATTGGTGTGCAACACATAACAATCGATTACAACTTTTAGTATTTATCAGTTGTAGATATAGAAAAAAAATTGTAAAACGTTACATATTTTTTAAATGTGTTGAGCACCTAGGAAATATGTTGGTAGAAATAAAATATTTATTTAATTAAGATTATAAGGGTAACTAACTAATACTTATTCTGAGTGACTTGAGTAAAGAAACTTTTGGTTCATAGCATTATAATTTGGTGGGTAATTGTAAGGTTTGGTAACGATGCGTTGTTTGATAGGGGGGGGGGGGGGGGGGCACTGGCTTCTGTTTTTCCTTAGGAGCGAATTTAAAAGAGTAGAAAATGAATTACAAACTTGGTACATATGATAAAAAAATTTATTTGACATTTTTCAATAAGGTCACCAGCATTTTAGTTTTATAAAATTTAGAGGTTTAAGTAGATTTTATTTTTATAAAACTGATCTATATAAAAAATTAGAAATTAATTTCTGTCTTAGTTTATAAACATCCTTCGCCTTAGTAGAAAAATTAACTTAGTTAGTGGTTGGATGAAAATTTATAAAAATTATGTGACAAAACTATTATTTTTTTTTATATAAAAATTGCATGTATATTCTTTTTTATTATATATGTAACAATAACAAAATTAATTAAATAAAAGAAATTTAAAAGAGTTTGAGTAAATTGCTAAAATCGTCCCTTTGGTTTTATATTTGTCAGTTTTATCCAAATATCCTCAACTTAACAGAACAAATAAACTGAGTTAGTGGTTTGGATGAAAATAACAAAAAGTTACAAACGTTGGGGGCAATTTGGTACAAAAGTGTCATTTTGGACGAAAATGGCAAACCTGCCCAAACCTCAGGGACGATTTTGGCAATTAACTCAATTTTATATTTTGATATAATACGCTTTCTCTTCTTCTCCAACGATCAATCTACGTTACTTGCTGTCGTACGCTAAGGTTTATGCTCACTCAATTCGCAATTATACCTCAATAATATCTTTCAGGTATCCTTTTCCAGTTGATGATCATATGCTTTCTTCAAATTGTTCGATCGAGCTTCATTTCTGTTTTGTTGCTTCATTTGGTAAATTAGGGTTTGTTCTTTCGTTATAGTAGTTGAAAAACGTCAACTGTGTGTCGTTCTATCCGAGAAATAATCCACATTTAGGTTTTGATTATAGTTTTTATGAATGAAATGATGAGAAACATAACTGGCGTATGAACCGAAGATGTTATTTTAAATGCGAATTCGATACGTGTTTTATTAAAAAATGTAACGCTAAATTTGCATTTGACTTAAGTTTGAACACATGTTATGTATTTTAGCGATCCATGACTGATGACTCTAAATAATGAATCTTCAGACTATTAGAGTATATGAGGAGAAAGGGCCCATGCTGAGGTGGACAAACTAAGGAAAGAACATGAATTTCGGAGCAAAGAAGTTAGTAAGAAAGGTGATTATTATACACAAACACCATACACACACACACATATATCCACATTTTTCTACTATCATATTGTGTTATTTATATTCTGTTTATGAATCCAGATTGACATGGGGAAGAGTTCTCTGAATATGGCCTCCATAGAGCAGAAAAAAGGCGATGAGGATCTCTTAAGACTGATTGAAGAGCAAAGGGTAATTTACAATTTTGCCTAAAGTTACCCGTTTGATGAGACCCCATTTAGCCACCTCTAGCCTTGGTACTTTTTAATTTACAATTATGATTTACTACTTATATCACAGAGAGAGAAGGAGGAGGCGTTGAAGATAGTACTTGAGTTAGAGAGACAGCTAGATGCCAAACAGAAACTAGAGACGGAAATTGTGGAATTAAAAGGGAAAGTGAAGGTGATAAAACTTATGGCCGATGAAGATGATACCGCGGTTCAGGGGCAGATAAAAAAGTTGAAAGATGAGCTGGAAGCAAAGGTAGATGAAATGGGTGATTTGGAGGATATGAATCAAACTCTTGTGGTTAAGGAACGCGAAAGTAACGATGAGTTGCAAGAAGCACGCAAAGAGTTGATTAAGGTGTTTAAGGGCATGAAGGGTATGTTTAGTGGACATACTAATATAGGGGTGAAGAGAATGGGAGAAATCGATTCGAAACCCTTCCTCGATGCCTGCAAGGTGAAGTATGGTTCTGAAGAAGCTCAAATCAAGGCCTCTGAGTTATGCTCTATGTGGCAAGAGGAACTGAAAAATCCAGCGTGGCATCCGGTAAACGTTGTTGCCATAGATGGTGCACATAAGGTATGCTTCTTGGAACTTTATAAATACAGTTTAAGTCTATATGCCTGTGTAAAAGTTTTAAGAGTAAAGTCTTGTGCACAATGCAGGAAGTAATTAATGAAAATGATAAAAAGCTAAAAACTCTTAAGGCAGAATGGGGTATTGGAATCTTTGATGCAGTGGTTGCTGCATTTATGGAACTGAATGAATACAACCCCAGTGGTAGATATGAAGTTAACGAAGTTTGGAACTTTAAAGACAATAAAAAAGCTACGTTAAAGGAGGTTATTAGCTATATCCTCAAGAATTTGAAGAGCCTTAAGCGCAAAAGAGGCCACGGTTCGTATTTTTTATCCATTTTGCAATCATGTTTGTATTACATGTCCAAATCTTTCTTCTTTTCTTTTTTGAAATTTTTTAACACCTATTCTACATTTCTCAAATCAACCTGCATGCATCTACTTAAAATGGGTCGATTCGTGTTGTGTTTTATCCCAACCGGCCCAAATCCGAAGAAAGAGCTTTAATGTATACAAATACAACTTCCTAATTGTTGCAATTAAAAGATTAGATTGTTATTGTAATTGACACTCATCATTGCAAAAAGTCAAAAGAAATCACAGATACGAATTTGTGTCAACCCAACCTAACCCATTTGATTCGGCTATACTAAAATTGACCTGTTTTTGACGCGTTACCTAGCCATCTTGCCACATATGGTGTATTGGACTATCCAAAACAAGTGGGCTTGTTTGGTTGTTAATGGGTCAAAATGGGTTCATATCAAACGGATAACTTTCATGTGTGGGTCAAAGCAGGTTAGGTCTGGTTGTTTTTTAATCCAATTTCATAATGGTTTAGAATGTTATATAAATTTGAGTATTTAACTTAGACTTTAGACTACCTTTGCCCTGCCTAACCCATTCTACATGTTATGGAATAAAAAACCATCTGAAATGACTCGTTTTCAATTTTCATATAAATGGATTGAAATGGCCACATGATGTTTCTAACTGTGAGATATTTGTTCTTTGGTACAGATAACTGAGCTGGCGGTTGCACAATAGCAATCATAAAGTAGTACATCCTTCTTTTCCTTCTGAACTAGTTTTTGGGCCTTTGGGCATCCAGCAATCACTCTATCATGGCCACTTGTCTAATCTGCCCATTTTTTGCCCCTTAATGGCAATAGAACTTGCTTAAAATGGCTGCTTTATATACTCTAATATAACCAATAATAGTATAGGAAAGCGCTGGTATATGTCATCTCGGCACAAAAATACCTCCTTTTTGCTTCAGTCTAGCTAGAAATTTGAAGTTCTATAAACTTGTTGCATTGGTGTGCCATGGTTTAAAGACCAGAGTGGACCATAATTGGAAACTTGAAAATTTGGGAGCCACTGAGCCAACAACCGACCATCGGGTTGGTGTAAGTTTGGAACCGAACCAGGGCTCAAACTTTTCGGGTAGTCATTAAAGTCTAATTTCATACCTAAATGATGTCATTTTGTTTAAATATATGAAAACTCTCTGTTTCTAGACTGGACTAGTAACATAAATTATTTTTTTTCTTCAAATTATGGACCTTTGTTCGTTTCCGGGACTAATAACCGGGGCTGAACATGACATATCCCATCCTGATTTATCATTGTCACTTGACCATTACGTATGGCCTAGCCAACTTTTAAAAAATAAAACAGAATTACAAAAATAAAGTAGATACAAATACACAATAAAAAAAGTGGTTTGTGTATGCATTTTAAGATATCTTTAATAATACATAAATTAGAAACACGTGATATTTTCATGTATTCTATAATGTAAAAACTAAAAAACTTTACATTAACTTAGTGCTAGCGGAATTCTTGAAGGAATTCATCTGGTATCGGTTTGGTTCATTACACTATCAATACATATAGCGTCTTGGGTTAGTCTCTACATAGTTACAAAATTTCTCCTAACATATGCAAAACATGCCTAGTGCACTCATTTTTATATTAAGGGGAATTAGCCTGTAATAATCTTACCTAGACCTTATTGGTCATTAATAATCCCACCTCAGGCCCCACCAGTCTCACATTTCACCTATTTTTCCTTCAATGGTCCCCCGTTAAAAAAACTTAACGGAGTTAAGTTTTTTTTTCCAAATTACAAACAAATTTTTTAGGGCTTTTGATTAGAACGAGATACGAGTCCATTGATGTAAAACTTGCCTTGAAATGGTGCTCCAAACGATGAAAACGGAGCTTCAATTCGGGTGTTTGAATTTCCAATTAACCAAAATCAAGTTACTTGGAGCACCATTTCGAAGTAATTTTTACATCAATGGACTCGTATCATCGTTCTGATCAAAAGCCCTAAAAAATATGTTTGTAATTTGGAAAAAAGTTTAACTCCATTAAGTTTTTTTAACGGGGGACCATTGTAGGAAAAATAGGTGAAAGGTGGGACTAGTGGGTGGAATATTCTGAGGGGTGATTATTAATGGCCAATAAGGTCTAGGTGAGATTATTACAGACCAATTTCCCTTATATTAAATTTAATTCCAAATGATACAAAAAGAAAAAAGTTATTGAGGCAACTCGGTTTTGCACATCAAAACGTAAATAAACACATTGTGACAATAAATTCTAAAATTATGACAAGAAGTATGTCTTAGTTTAAAAAAAATTGTAATTTAAAATTGTGTAAAACCGTGACCTTTCCAAGTTTATTACAAATTGTTAAAATATGGTAATATCTGCTTAAAAACAAATTAAAAAGTCGTAATTTAATATAGGGTTAATGGATTTAAACACCCCCAACTATTGTCATTTGGCCGCTGGCACTCTCAACTTTGACTTTGGCTCACACCACTCCCAACTTAACACATTGTTTGTCATAGCACCCCCTCGTTAAATAAACACTAACCTGGTTAGGAAAATTAGCCTACATGTCATTTTAATCTGATGTGTCATGTATGACGTGTCGGTTGCAATGATTCATATTTACATGTTGATGTGTATTTTTTTAACGGAACAGTAAAAGTCACGTGCTGATGTCATATTTACATTTTTGGAATACACCCACACATAACACGACATTGCGTTGCTCTGCCGTAAACTTCACCGGAATACTCTCTTGCCGGAAAACCTGCAAGTCATCTCGCCAGAAAAAGACCCCGAAAGATTAAACCTTGAATAGGCTTCGCCGGAAGAGAGAAAGTTAATTAGGACTGCTCCGTCGTCGGAAAACTTGATGACCGGAAAACCTACAACTAGACTCGCCGGAGAAGACAACCGAAATACCCAAGAACAACAAATTCAGAAATTAATAAGAAAGCTCCGCAGGTAGAACCAAAAACACCGTCTAAGAAATCGCCGGAAATATAGATGACCGGAATAAACATGACTCATCGGAAAAGATCGCCGGAAAACTTGATGACCAGAAAACCCAAGAACAATATGAAGATTGAACCCAGATATTCATCAATTAAAAGAATTAAAAAATAAAAAATAGAGTTAATTGCCCGAATGGTCCCTGTGGTTTAATGTTTTTTCACGTTTAGTCCCCACCTTTTGGAAATAGTAGGTATGCTCCCTATGGTTTGTCATTTTGTTACTCGGATAGTCCCCTAACATTTACTCTGGGGACTATCCGAGTAACAAAATGACAAACCATAGGGAGCATACCTGCTATTTCCAAACTAACTGACATCTACTCAGGGGACTATCCGAGTAACAAAATAACAAACTGTAGGGAGCATACCTGCTATTTTCAAAAGGTGTGGACTAAACGTGAAAAAACGTGAAACCACAGGGACCATCCGGGCAATTAACTCTAAAAAATAAATGTAATCTGGAATTATTGACAATTAAAACGATTGTGATTAAGCACTGCTGTTAAATTAACAAGTAATTAACTTTAAATTCATTGACTATTTATAGTCCTCTCTTCTTAATTATGACTGCGTGACCATACTTATACAATAATAATTCATAGGAGCTGGGTGGTGGGTTGTTGCAGACTTGCAGGTGGGGCGATGGTGGGAGGATGGTGGCAAGTAGGGCGTTTGTGGGTGGTGGTAAATGGTGAAGGTAAATGACGGCTGGTGTAAATGATGATGGTGGTGAATGGTGGCAGGAGGTTCGGTGGTGGGCTGTGATGGTTTTTAGTGGAAGTTGTCGGTGGAGAGAGGGAGGTGGGGGAGAGATGTAGAGAGAGAGTGGGGCCACGTCAGCATGGCACCTCATCTAAAACAAGCCACTACATCAAAAAGTGGTCACGTCATACATGCCACATCATGTTAAAATGACACGTAGGCTAATTTTCCTAACCAAGTTAGTGTTTATTTAACGAGAGGGTGCCATGACAAACAATGTGTTAAGTTGAGAGTGGTGTGAGCCAAAGTTAAAGTTGAGAGTGCCAGCGACCAAATGACAATAGTGGGGGTGTTTAAATCCATTAACCCTTTAATATAACTATTTACATATAAATGATTATCTATTAATTTAATTTAATTAAAAGTAAAGTAGCCGACCATTATTATGGGGTTGCTTTGGAATCTAGGTGGGTGGGGTGCATAAAAGTGAAAAGGAAGACAAGTAAGTGGCTCCTTGAATCCGCGTGTGATAATTATTGGTCAATAAAAGAGGATATTGCGGAATTTGCGGCATGATTTCCTGGTAATAAACTAAAGAGAAGAGCAGTGATAATTGGATCAAAACTCATCACCCTCAACAACTTACTTTAAGCTCAACTCAACATACTTGAAACTCACAAACAAAGGTCTCTGGGTGCTGTTTCTTTTGAGCAACTATTTCAAGGTTAGTTTTTTTACTTTAAATTATTAAAGTAGTGATGGTTTATCTGTATTTTAAGTCCATCGATCGATCTACAGACTTTGGATAATGGTGCTTCAAACGTCGTCACCAATTTCTTATTATTATTTATTTCGCATCTTAATTTTTAGTGTTGAATCGGTAAAAAGAAAGTAGATCGGGGTTGATTAAGGGGTAAATAAGAAGATGTTGTACCGCAATTTCTTTCTCATATAAATGTTTTTATTAAAACCCCTTATAAATGTTGGATTCCTAAATAATACTTTCAAGTGGAAATTACTAGTTCCTTCTATTGACTCAATGTAGTGGAAATTACTAGCTCAACTCAACATACTTGAAACTAACAAACAAAGGTCTCTGGTCTGAGTATCTGGGTGTTGTTTTAAGGTTAGTTTTGTTTATTTTTTTAATCTTTAAATTATTAAAATAGTGATGGTTTATCTGTATTTTAAGTCCATCGATCCACAGACTTTGGATAATGGTGCTTCAAACGAGCACCAGTTTGTTTTTATTATTTAGTTCGTATCTTTATTTTAGTGTTAAATCGCTATAATGGAAGTTGATCGGGTTTGATCTAACGGGTAAGAAGATGTTATACCAGAATTTGTTAAATTGTCAACTTTAGTTCCAATTTTTGATAAATAGTCATAAGATGCATTGTTTGTCTAAGATTTGAAATCAAAGCCCCATGGTTTGAAGTTTATTACTATATTTTGACTTGTCTAAGAAAGTCAAATCTTTGTTTTAAATCTGATCAAACCCTTGATTGAATATTATATTTGTTGGGTTCAAAGCCGTCTTCGAGAACTCTTAAAATAATGTAGGCCTCGGGCGAAATAAAAAATTGGGCCCAAAATTATAGTAAAAGAAAATGAATTAAAAAAATAAGACATTGGTGGTGAAGCTAAGACTTGAACTTGAGACCTCAAATTATCTTGAGATGGTTTTTTTCTAGTCCATCACTAAGACTTTTATGTATAATAAATGAATGCATATATTAAATATATCATTTACTATATATATATAACATTCTTGCAGAATTAATAAAGGATAAACGTTCGGTTAATTTAGTGTACACAGGCACTGGCTTAATCATATCCCTATAGTTTTGTGATTAACCAATATAACAATAAAATTTAGGAAAAAACTTTTGTTCATAAAAAATGTGTAACCAGATTTTAAAATCTTCCCGACAACTATATTTGACCTTATGAAATGTGAATTTTGACCTTAAGTTTCAACCTCAAAGCACACCCAATAGTTTAACATTGATTTTGATCTAGAAAATTCAATTATTTTAATTGTATAATACACATTTTAGATGATTTTGATCTACCAGTTTTTAAACCCAACAGTGGTTTCAAACACTGTTTTAACCCAAAAGTGGTTTCAAAACACTGTTTTAACCCAAAACATCAATTCCATGTAGACATCGAACATTCTATTACAATAATCAATATTTTCTAATTTTAAAAGTTTTAAGTTTAACTATAATATATAAGTGTATTTTTCTTTAAGTCATTTACGCTTTATTTGGCCATGAGTTAAAAGGTTTAGTGACTTTGCGAGAAAAAACAGAAAGTGTAGTGTTTTTTATATGCAAAAAATGTGTAGTGACTTTTGTGAGAAATAACAAAGAGTAAAATGCAAATTTCCTCCGTGAGGTTTGACCAATTTTGCGACTTACGTCCAAAGGTTTGTTTTTTCGCATCTAGATCCAAAAGGTTTGAAATCTTGCCATTTTCATCCAGCTCGTTAACTCCATGGTTTTAAAAAACGGTTGAGGCGTGCGCCTCGAGGCGCGCCTGAAGGCGAAACGGCCAAAAAACGATTCTGAGGCGCGCCTCAGGGTGTTTATACTGTATGTGCGCTTCAGGGGGCTGAGGCGCTAAAAAGGCTGCGCCTCAAGGGTTTTTTATATTTGTTTTTGATGTTTTTTAGTTTTTGTGTCAATTTCAAGCAATTTAGGTCTTTTTTATGTGTGTTTTTGATTATTTTGATTATGTGTGTGCTGCGTGTGAGAGAGGGTCAGGGACAGTGCATATGAAGTTAACAACCCAAGTTTTCATCACAAATATTCATTTAGAAATAGATTAACTGTCATTAGGTAATAGAAGCTTAGGACTTTCAAACCAACAGAGTTTCCACAACACGCGTTATTACTGTTATAAGCGGTTCTCAGATCACGAATATAATGCACAAGTAGAGGAGACATAAACCCGAGCACCGTTATCTTAGTCTAGTCGGCAGTCCAGCTCTGCTCAACAACTTCTCTCACTTTTCTGTTATGCTCGCACTTATTCTCACTAAATAACCGTGCTGCTTCTGAGTACACTGGCGAGTTTGGGTTTGGATCACAAAATCATTAGAAGTTTAGAAAATAATCAACGCCAAGCACTGTTGATCAAGTTTTAATTATTTAAAGAAAACAAATTAACAGCTAATATCACACCTGAATTGAGGTCAGAATAGCAGCAACATCATAAATTGGACTCCATTGATTTTGAAGGATGTCCAAGCATATGCTTCCATCTGCATAAACTGGCATACGACAAAAATTGCATGAAAAATTAAACCTTAAAAACAGTAGAATCATGATATATCAAAATCTCAAAGACAAACACAAGCCTCTGAGTTGTCACAGTCTCCATCTCGAATAATAGAATACCGAAGAATTTACTTAAGCTGATGATGATGATCACTTACTGTTTGGATGGAACATTCAAGAAATGAAACGCACTGTTGGTGGCTTATTTGGATAATCTTCTGAAAACTGAAGAGTCAGCTTGAATGTACCTAAGATTGACATGTATTCATTGTCACAAATACAATACTGCAGCATATCAATGTAATAAAATTACACAGAAATTCTTAAAGCCTAAACTGTCAGCTAAATAACAGAAAAACGCCAACGAACTCCAGAAAACATCTCACAAGTAATCAAAAGCACTGTTAACAGTTAACACTAAGAGTAAGTCAATCACATTCAGGAAAGAAATGCATGTTAAATAATAATAAGTTAGTATGTATGGAGAGCTCCCTAAAGTAAAAAATGAAAAATAGTAACAATAAAGTACTAAACTATAAATTGTTTTTCACTTGAAGCCTACATGTATGGAGAGCTCACTTAATTTTATACCAATTCCAATCACAAGCCCTCCATTTATGAGAAAACTATTACAAAGAGCTTTTCGGTCTGCGTATTATTAAAAGTATAACCATGTATTCGCTTCTTTTCTCCAGTCATCCCGTTCACACTCTATAACTTATATGACTCCACCTTATCAGTGGGTCAACCCATCTGGGTTCAACAGGTCTCAGTTCAGTTACCTTAAACCAGTCAATAAAGAGCAAAAGTTTAGGGCTGCGTTAGTGGGGGGCTGAATGTTAGGGGAGTCAAAGTCAAGAGGAAAGTCAAAGGTTGAAATTAGGGGCTGAAGTTTAGGAGCTAACTCTGTTATCAGCAATACATATTAGGAGGTGCAGACTACATACTTTTTTAATTACATTATGATTTCAAGTACTTAGGAACATTGACTACGGTAGCAAACATGAACATCAGTAGCAACTAAAGCATTAGTAGCGAAAGAGAAGCAATAATAACTAATTAACTACTGCTGTGTTATCTATTACTGAGGTATCTGCCACCAATCAACTGACTCTTTTTTGAACACTTTGTTCAGAATTCGGTACACAATTTCATATTAGATTTTACACTCGTTCTCGATCTCTCTAACAATTATGCGAATTAATATTCTGATTCAATTTGTTGCTAATCCCCTCATCTTGGCTGCAGCAACAAAACAACCCACTCTGCTCACTGCACATTTCCACCACCGTTCCCCACCGCGTCTAAGCCCTCCGCCACCACTTCCGGCTGCCGTAGCTCGTGCCTTCAACACATCATTTACAACGTCATCTATCTAGGTTATAATAAATGGTTAATCTTAATTGCACTTGCCTATTTACTTTTTTAAATATTTATTATGCTTAAACATATGTTAAATCCAAAACCCTACATTATTCAATTGGATGAATTAGCAACATTTGTAGATCCACTTTAATATTCTCTCACATTTCAGCAGACGAGCAATTGCAGAAGCTATGGAGCTAATGGTGGTCACTTTGATTATTGGGTTCTTGTTGAGTTTGTTGGTTTTAGTCCCAAGATTTATTAAATCTGGTAAACCAACCTCTTCATTGGTTTTAACGTTTTCTTCTTATATAGATAGTTTTTGCAGTTAATATTCTCTGGTATGGTTTCTTTTTAACTTTTGATCTGCAATGCAGATCAAACCAAGAAGGTGCATTCAGATGCTAACAGTAAGGTACTTGATTCCGGTTTCATAACTATTTGTGTGGTTTGTTTGATTCTTTGTTTCCAAACCTAAATCATAGCCATCACAAAACCAAAATAAATCAAACAACCACACCAATACATCACACTAACTTAATTCCACTACAATCAACCTGATCACATAACACATATTTATTGCTTTCACCACTTTGTCAGCATCACGTACATAGGCATACCTCAAAAAACCAAACCTCCTACCAAGCGTATCCTTCTTTTTAGCGATGTATGCATCCACCAACCAGCCTATATTCCTGCATTCATTCCACAAATCCGCGTCTGACATCCATGTTGGTATGTTGGTGACGAAAAATGTAGTGGCATCCTCTCTCCTAGGTTGAATCTCCCCCTCTTCTCTCTCTCCAACTTGTTTCTCCTTCGTCATCCTCCGGTCGGTGTTGCCACAGAAACTATTCCGGCAGCGAATGGAAACGATAAAAAACAAGATAGGATGAAAGGTAGGTTTAGAAACACAAGCAATATGTGCTCAGGTCAAACCTCGCACACTATCCCGCTTGCCACCGATTCGTCGAGCCACCAGCAATATGTTTCCGGTATCCAAACGGATGAGGTAAAGATACCAGTCCCAGACGGCGAATGGGAGATCGATAGATCAGATTAGGGGTAAAGGTCAAGTCAATGATGGGCGACCTCGACCGCTAAGCCTAAATGCTTCCCTCCGTCGAGCCCCCCGGCGACGGTTGGTTTTTAAATCTCCGGCGACTTTTGGCTTTCTAGAGAGCGTTTTTTTTTCGCTTCTGATTGACTATCATAGAACTATTTAATATCATCTAGGCCATAAGTTATAATGAAATGCTTGTGACTCAGTGTTGACATTTATAGCCCTTTATTAACCTTGGTAATTAAGCTCTAAGGTGTGATAACCAGCTTGATCCTTATCATAAGATACATTCTTGTGGGTTAAAAGTGTGATCTGTTGTTTCTTTGCAGTCTTCTTCGAAAAACATATCTCTAATGGCGTCGTCTTCTTCAACATCATTCAATAAGGAGAGCTATCAGTATGATGTATTTTTGAGTTTCAGTGGTGAAGACACACGTAAGAACTTTGTTGATCACCTTAATAATGCTCTTCAGCAACAAGGTATTCGCACTTTCAAGGATGACGAGAGACTTAGAAAAGGAAAAAGCATCAACGACCAGCTTTTGAAATCCATCGAAGAATCCAAGTTCTTCATCATAATTTTCTCAAAGAAATATGCATCTTCATCTTGGTGCTTAAACGAACTTGTAAAGATTATAGAGTGCCAAAAGTCAAACAACCAGATTGCTTACCCTGTTTTCTATGATGTGGATCCCTCTGAAGTTCGCAAACAACATGGTCCAGTTGGAGAAGCGCTTGCCAAGCATACCAACAAAGAGACCGGGCCATGGAGAGAAGCTCTCACAGAAGCAGCCAATCTGTCTGGGTGGGATTTGAAGAACACTGCTGATGGGTAATTCCTTCATCATTTCTCTGCAATATTCATTCCTTTTTAGTTGCTTTTTTATCTTAAGAAAGCTCGAGTCTTGTCAAAATATGCAACATGATTTGTATGTATGTTATTACGCTAATTCACTTACACTTTTGTATACTATACACCAAAAAAGTAACTACTCTTATGGGTTCTTGAGCAAGCTAATTAAATTTCCTATAATTTACAGGCATGAAGCCAAAGTGATCAAATTAATTGTTGAAGAGATTTCACTTGAGTTACGATCAATTAATGTGAACATTGATCATAACCTAGTAGGCATGGAACCGCGACTACAGCATCTTCAGACGTCTTTAGATATCGGGTCAGAAGATGTTCGCATGATAGGGATCAAGGGGATGGGAGGTGCTGGAAAGACAACTTTAGCTGGAGCTACTTTTGATAGATTATCAATTCACTTTGAAGCTAAAACATTTGTTGAGAATGTCAGGGAAATTTCAAAAGCGTCGTCCGGTTTATTGTCATTACAAAAAAAGATCCTTACAGATTTAGATTTAGCTAAAGGCAACAACTTAAATAGTGTCCATGAGGGGACAAAATTGATGAAAACAAAGTTGCGTGGTAGAAAGGTTCTTATGGTTTTAGATGATGTGGATCACCAAAATCAGCTTGAAGCATTAGCTGGTGATCTTAATTGGTTCAAGCCTGGAAGTAGAATTATCATTACAACAAGAGATAAGCAAGTGTTGATAGCACATAGAGTGAAATGGATTCATGATGTCACTCTATTATCAGATAAGGAAGCGATTGGCCTATTTTGTAAGCACGCATTTGGGAAAGATCTTCCAATTCAAGAGTATGAAACGGAATCACTACAGGTTGTACGTTATGCTGCTGGTCTTCCCTTGACAATCAAAGTTTTGGGTTCATTTTTGTGTGGTAAAGACAAGCATGAATGGATAGACGCATTAGCAAGACTCGAAAGAATTCCGTTGAAAGAGACTCTTGCAAAATTGGAATTAAGCTATGAAAGTCTGGAGGATGATTACAAGGAAATATTCCTCGATGTTGCATGCATATTGAAGGGGTGGCAGAAGAACAACGCAATAAGAATGCTTGAAAGTTGTGGATTTCAGGCTAGAATTGGTTTAAGAGTTCTTGAGCAGAGATCTCTAATAACTTTTCATAATAATTATGTGAGCATGCATGATCATATTGAAGAAATGGGAAAAAATATCGTACGTCGTTTGGATCCAGATGAGCCTTACAAACATAGCAGATTATGGATCCAGGAAGAAATTGAAGATGTACTGGGTAATGACTTGGTAAGAATCAAGTTTACTTGTAACATAGAAATCAAACAAACACATTTTTCTTTACTTATGACATGAAATATTCTTGAAAAACAGGGTTCTGAAGCGACAAGGTGTATACGTCTAAAGGTCACCCCTGATATTGTTTTGGAAGGTCTTGGAAACATGAAGAAACTTAGATGCCTTATTGTAGATGTTATATACAAGGGTATGGATCGTGATGTCCTTGTGAAGATTGATGAAGTTGGTCAGTACTTCCCAAATTCATTACAGTACTTGAAATGGCACTATTACCCTCATTGGTGTTTACCCAAAACCTTTCAAGCAAATAATCTTGTTGAGCTTCACATGTCTGACAGCAGAATCGAACAACTTTGGGTGGGGGGAAAGGTAGGATGATTGATTATTAATTTTGATTTATATATTGATCAGTTATTAGTATATTACATTCTTTTTGGTGTGATATTAGGTTCTTAAGAAGCTCAAAACCATTACACTCTCCCGCTCAAAGTTGAAGACCCTTGACCTTGGGTTGACTCCGAATCTTGTGAGGTTAGATCTTACATCTTGTGATGATTTGGTAGAACTTCATACGCCAGTTGGATGTTTAAAAAGGCTTACGTACCTAAACCTTAGGTATTGTACGAGGTTGAAATCTGTTTTGTTTATCAAGGATTTAGAATCACTTGAGGTTCTTAATGTAAGTTTCTTAAATCGAAAGGAGTTCCAGGATATAATTCCAAGCCACTCCAACAGTAATTTGCAACAGCTTGATTTCAATGGCAATGATATAGAAAACCTACCTTCATCAATTGGAAATCTTCATAAGCTTGTTAATCTATCATTCAATCGTTGCATAAAACTCAAAAGTCTTCCAGGAAGCATTTGTAGTTTACAACATTTAAGAGTTCTTTCCCTTGATGGTTGTGGGATAGAGGAATTGCCTGAGGACATTGGCCAGTTGGAGTGTTTAGAAGAGCTAGATTTAACATATTCAAAAATTAAATATCTCCCAGATAGCATTTGTAAGTTGAAACATCTTAAAACTCTCATTCTAGAAGGTTGTAAAGTTTGTAAGTTACCTGAGAATTTTGGTCAAATAGATTCATTGAATAGACTAGGTCTAAGATATTGCAAGATAAGAGATGTTCCACCCAGCATTTGTAAGTTAAAACATCTCAAAGAGCTTGACCTTTATGGATGTTCTGAACTTGAGAAATTACCAGAGAACCTAGGAGATTTAGAAAGTTTGTATGAACTAAGTGTAACATCAACCAAGATAAGAGATGTTCCATCCAGCATCTGTAAGCTAAAGCATCTCAAAGAGCTTTGCCTTTTTAATTGTTCTGGAGTTGAGAAACTACCAGAGAACCTAGGAGATTTAGAAAGTTTGAATAGACTACGTGTAACATCAACCAAGATAAGAGATGTTCCATCCAGCTTCTGTAAGCTAAAGCATCTCAAAGAGCTTTACCTTTTTAATTGTTCTGTACTTGAGAAACTACCAGAGAACCTAGGAGATTTAGAAAGTTTGAATACACTAAGTGTAGGAGGTACCAAGATAAGAGATGTTCCATCCAGCATCTGTAAGCTAAAGCATCTCGAATATCTTGGCCTTTCTCATTGTTCTGGACTTGAGAAACTACCAGAGAACCTAGGAGATTTAGAAAGTTTGAATAGACTAAGTGTAGCATCAACCAAGATAAGAGATGTTCCATCCAGCATCTGTAAGCTAAAGCATCTCAAAGAGCTTCGCCTTTCTAATTGTTCTGTACTTGAGAAACTACCAGAGAACCTAGGAGATTTAGAAAGTTTGAATAGACTAGATCTAACATCAACCAAGATAAGAGATGTTCCATCCAGCATCTGTAAGCTAAAGCATCTCGAATATCTTAACCTTTCTAATTGTTCTGGACTTGAGAAACTACCAGAGAACCTAGGAGATTTAGAAAGTTTGAATAGACTAGATCTAACATCAACCAAGATAAGAGATGTTCCATCCAGCATCTGTAAGCTAAAGCATCTCGAATATCTTAACCTTTCTAATTGTTCTGGACTTGAGAAACTACCAGAGAACCTAGGAGATTTAGAAAGTTTGTATGAACTAAGTGTAACATCAACCAAGATAAGAAATGTTCCATCCAGTATTTGTAAGTTAAAACATCTCGAGAAGCTTTACCTTTCTAATTGTTCTGGACTTGAGAAACTACCAGAGAACCTAGGAGATTTGGAAAGTTTGAATACACTAAGTGTAAGATCAACCAAGATAAGAGATGTTCCATCCAGCATCTGTAAGCTAAAGCATCTCGAATATCTTGACCTTTCTAATTGTTCTGGACTTGAGAAACTACCAGAGAACCTAGGAGATTTAGAAAGTTTGAATACACTAGATCTAACGGATACTCCTATAAGTTATCTTCCCAATAGCATTTCTTTGTTGAAAGATCTTAAAATTATTGGATACAAAAGAAGAATTGATCCAGATGCAATTCTATTTCAAGAACAACATATTACATTTGCTCACAAAAGGAGAAGGGCCAATACTGAAGCAACAACAAGCGATGCAGGTTTTTGTTGAAATATATAATGTTATAAACTCACTGAATAGCATATATTCTAGTGAGAGAGGTATTTGAAATATATTTATGGTTTTGTAGGTGGCAAGGTTAAAGAACGAAAGATGGAGGATCACTAATGAAACTTTGTGAAAGACTAGAGCGGTGAACAAGTGGAAGCTGGAGGGGCATATTGACACTAGTCTCAAATCCGTGTTCAAAACATATAATCATTCTACTGTTGACATTTGTAGTGATTTGCAACCAGTTTTGGAAACGATTTGAAGGATGAATTCAACAGAGAATCATTTTATAGAAGACTTGGGGATGCTTGGGATGGGAGCTGTGAAGTGAAGACTGAAGACTTGTTTTGTTTTTTTAGTCTTGATGTATAGGTTTTGTTTTGGTATTTTGGTTATGTTTTTTTGGACTGGTTTTTATTTAGATTGGTTTTGGTTGGTGTATAGTTTAGGCAAGGGCCGGGTTTGGTTGACCCATTTTGTTAGGCCCTTTGCTATTGGGGTGGTGTGTTCCTTGGGTTTTATGTCCCGGGAACCTAAACCCTTTTAGGTGTAAATATTTTTTTGTTATTAATAAAATTTACCGGAGGTGCCGCCCTCCTTTACAAAAAAAAAAACAAAAAACAAAAAAAGAATCATTTTATAATGAGACATGAATCATGAAAACAAGGGGTCAGCAATTCAATACTTAAGGGGTTTTTTATGAAAATATTTATTTATCATTTCTTTCAACCAAATTTCTACCTAGAGTCCATTTATCAATATTAGGAATTTCAAGTTCTGTAAGTGGCTTGTTGCACTCATCTCACTTATGTTTGTTCCTAGAAATGCTGCATTAATCTCATTTACTCATTGCTCCAATCGTTGTTGCTTTGAATCAGAAACAAACGAATTTGACTTCCGAAGTCAAACTAAGAATTTGACTTCTAGGTTGGACTTTTGACTTTTTGAGGTCAAACCTACAATTTCTTAGTGTGTGCTTCTCCATTATTAACCTTGTTGGATGTAAGTGTGTATTTAGAATTAAGAGACATTCTCAAGCCATCATCTAGAGCATGATTTTCTAATATCTCATGTGCTCTACCGACTTTTGGCTCTACAGCGGTCTAATGAAGCATTCTGAAATGAGGTTCACCTACAGCGTAGAACTCATGGGAACTGAAAGCTAGCTAGATCTTCCTTAAACAAGACAAGTCAAAGACTAAACACATTAAAACCACATACCCTAATTTCATCACTCGTAGATTAGTTTCTGGTTACTTTTTTTTACACCAATGTTCAAATCATTCTTCTTAGTAATCAAATTTGTGTGTTAAATCATCTACAAAACCCCAAATCTTAATTGATGAATTGAAACCCCAAATCTTAATGATGAATTTGACCATTTCAATTTCAGTTTGTGTTAAAGCTTGACAAACTTCTTAATTTTTGTGTTAATTATGTTTATGATGATGACGGCGACTATGTTCGGATAATTATGTTAAGTACTTATTTATTTTTGGTGGATTATTTCTGATAAAAATTACATATTTTTATTTTAAAATAAATATATAACATTCATTTGTATTCATTTATGCTCATAAACATTTGTTTGCGTTCATTTACGTTGTAAGTGTTCATTAACATGTTCATTTCCTTAATGAACGAACATGAACATGAAATCTCATTCGGTAAGCGTTCATGAACCTTTCATTCCCTAATGAACGAACATGAACTAGGTCTTGTTCGGTTTGTTTACAGTCCTAGTCGCACATTTGTTGAAGGTTGAAGATGGTTTAGTCGATTTACGAGAAGGCAGGTGTGATGACAATGCATTTAGGGCTTGGGTGGTTGTGAAGGTGGTTGCTGATGGGAATGGCGGTGGTAGTGGTGGTTTTCTTAGGTGGCGATGGTTAGGGTTTTTGGTTGGTGGTAGCCGGTGGATGGTGAGGAGTGGTGTGGTTTCGAATTTGGGTGTAAGTAGATGGCATAAGTAGGGATGAGCACGGTACCCGTTCGGTACCGAAAATGGAAAAAGTGGGACCGATACCGAATACACCAGTTCGGTACCGGTATTTACTCGTAAATACCATACCGGTACCGGTATCAGTACCGAAAAACGGGGAAAGTGGGTACCGGTATCGAATATACCGTTTCGGTACCGATACCCGGTACCAAATGCTCATCCCTAGGCATAATGGTAGTGGCAGTTAGCGACCATGGATGGTGGGGACGTTGTTGGTTGTTGTGGCTAGGGTTTTTTGAGTGGGTAAACGATAGTGGTTCTGGTGATTCGATTTGTGGTGAACGGTGGAGAGAAGAGAGAGAATGTGTGTATGTGTATATTATAAATAATTTTATTGTTTTTATTTAAAGGTTAAAAAACTAGAAAAAATAAAAATAGATGGGTAAAATGTCCAAAAAGCCCCCTGAGTAACGATACATTTTAACTGGGTTTGTGATTTGGATGGAATGACAACAAAATCAAAACGTCATGTGTCCATATGATTTTTTTGTGTAACAAGCAAATTTGGCAACCATCAGGACCGTTTAAACCTTTTTGATGGCCCTAAGCGAAGTAAAAATCAGGAGCCTTTTTCATTTGTATCGAGGTAGTAATATTGATTTCTATTTGACATAAAAATTATTAAGAAGAAACTTATATAGTTCCAACATAAATGAATAGTTCTCTTGTTAATAAAAACCATGTTACTTAGGGGCTCTTTGTTTCATTCAGATATGACCCAGTCAGCTCTGATTCCTCCTCTGTCCCATTCAGCATCAAACAATGTTTGATTGATTCAGACTCAATTTTAACCATTCAGATGTTTTTTTTGGAACCAAACAGTCTCAAGTCTGACTGAATCAGATGTTTCCCTCTTAATAGTTCAGTTCAAATGCAAACAAACAGCCTCTTAATATTTTGACTTAAATGGTACTTCTATATATTAACAAGAAAACATGAAAAATTATTCTTGGTTTATTAGTAGACAAATAATTTGGTATTAAATTAAATATTTCTGTCGGATGAGAAATAGAAACTAACTACAAACAAGTGGAATGAAACTTGCTTTCAAATTTTATTAAAAAAACATCAAATATCTATGCTTTAGAACTTTGCAAATTAAACTCCTTTGCTACTGGATAAATAAAAGATTTTAGCAGCATGAAAAAAAAAACTTTAGTAATCAAATTTTTCATAGTTACTATTTATATTGTGTATTCTTTTTTTCTTAAATAGATAAATAAAAGATTTTAGCAGCATGAAAAAAAAAACTTTAGTAATCAAATTTTTCATAGTTACTATTTATATTGTGTATTCTTTTTTAGGGGTGTCAATCGTGTCGGATTGATGGGTTGGCGGGTTAAAATGATTAACCCGAACCCGACCCATATAAATTCGGGTCAATCCATATTTTTAAATGAGTCATACAAGTTGATGATTTATAAGCGAGTTAATGGGTTTTAAACTGGTTATCGATAACAAGTTTAATGATAAGTATGAGTGTGACAAATAAATAGTATAATGTGTCAAAACTAACATTATTATAACTAACTATCTAAAAGAGAAACGGAAAAAACAAAAATATAAATATAAACAAAAATTCTAAATAGTTAAACGGGTTAATGGGTCAACCCATTTTTATACGAGTCAACCCGAACTCAACCCGTTTTTAATGTGGGTCAACCCGAACCCGACCCGTATTTTTAAACGGGTCATGTTAGTCGATCCAAACCTGTGTTTTTCGTGTCGGATTCAGGTCCGGTTAACGGGCCGTGTCAAGAATTGCCGCCCAAGTGGCACTAGGCCATTGTTTCACACTTTCACCTAATTACACACATGGGCCGGCCCTGACCATCAGGGGTGACTTTATTACTTTACTAAAAAATAAAGAATAAAAGATGTATTAAAAACGAGGTGTGAAACCAATTAATCTTTTTAAGTCAATGAAAGAATAGTCATAAAATTTCCTTTGTAAGAACAACAGTCAATTAATCAGTGGCGGACCTATGATTTTTTTCCTGGGGGTGCGGAAATTTTTTAAAGATTTTATACCCCTAACCAGTGTTGTAAAAGTCGGATTACTCGGCGAGTACTCGGTCCTCGGACCCCCTCCGAGGCGACTTCCTCCTAGGCGGTCTCAATTAGTCAGCCTCGGGATTACTCGGGAGTACTCGGTGCCTAGTCGGCCTAGTCGGTGCCTAGTCGGACATAGTCGGACGTAGTCGGCCTAGGCGGTCAACATGGTTTGTTGACTTTTAATCGGTCAAACTCGGTCAAATTCGGCCTACTCGGCCTTGTACTCGGACTAGTCGGACTTGTATTCAGAATATTTGAACTTTAAACATGTTTCATTTTAAATTATACTCAGTTGACATGAATTATGCTTATTTTAACACATAAATAATATATAACAATTAATTTTCTTTATATTTACCATGTCCGCGTACTCCCCGAGTACTCTCCGAGTACTCCGATTACTCCCAACTCCCCAGTCGGCCGACTAGGGACCGCCTAGCGACTTTTACAACACTGCCCCTAGCTATATAAAAAAAAACGGTTCATAGCGGGTCGGATCAGGTCGGGTCATTTAAAACAAGTAAACACAAACAAACAAAGTTTCATAGTTGGTCGAATTAGATCGGGTCGGGTTGGGTCATTTAAAACAAGTAAACACAAATCGGCCGGAATTTTGCAGTCGCCGGACGGAATTATGCTGTCGCTGGGCGCTGAAGTGAGGCAGAGGGAGGGCGGGAGTTGTCACACCCCGACCACGTAGAACATACAAAACGTGGCGGAAACATCGGGGAGTGTTGTAACAGAATTAAATGTTTCAAATCCATGGCAATTGAAGTTTCGTTTTATTGAA
Source organism: Helianthus tuberosus (assembly GCA_030545235.1). Classification (NCBI taxonomy): domain Eukaryota; kingdom Viridiplantae; phylum Streptophyta; class Magnoliopsida; order Asterales; family Asteraceae; genus Helianthus; species Helianthus tuberosus. Next base: position 199,793,760 of record CM060369.1, read on the forward strand.
TAAAGTGTTACAATGTCTTATCAAACTAGGAAATACAACATAATTAACTAGTCTTGCATCTTTTATTGTCACTAAAGCCCAAGTCTGCCTATATGTATCTTGATCATCTTATGCAACAGTTCCTGAAAAACACATGTGAAAATAGGTACGTCAGCATAAAAATGCCTGTGAGATACATAGGTTTTGTGAAAATAGGTTCCATGACTTATGTTTGAGAAAATGTTTAGTCATGAACCTTGTAATTTGCTTTGCTTTGTAAATCATTTGAAAACAATAAGATCAGATGATAGGTATAAATAAATGTAAGGTTAAATGAATAACCAAGTAAAATATGTTTGCATAAGATAAGATGTTTATAAATCAATGTCTTGTGAAAAGTATGTTATTTGTATAAAATGTTCTATGTCTCAAACTGAAATGATTCAAATAACGCTATGATATGTAATACCATACAAACACTTATATATAGGAAGTACCAGCGGCGTATCCACCATGCTTGTATCATATTACACACGCATCGTTACTTAATCACTTAATCAAACCAAACCAACCAATGTAAGAAGTCTATGTTTAAATCAATTGTCAAATGTATTGGGTAATGTGTCAAAGTGTTCATGTCAAGATGTAAATCATATCAAAATGTCTATGTCAAATATCCATGTCAAATGTCTATGTCAAATATCCATGTCAAATGTCTATGTCAAGATGTCATGTATGGCAAGTGAAATGTCTCAACTAAACCATATGCACAAAAACAAAGTATTGAAGTAAATCTTGGTTTAAATCAAAGTTATGTTTTGTGGGAAATGCATGATCAAATGTCAATCATGTTAAAATGTCAATGCCGAAATGTCTATGTCAAATGTCTATGTCAAAATGTCATGTAAAACGATGTACTAAGTAATGCACACAATTGGGCACACCTAGCATGAAATGTCATAAAATCATGTACTATAATGTACTAACGAACATAGCAGTATATGATGTTAAAACAGGAAAGCATGAAAGTAACAAGTAGGCACATGTGTTCCACCCCAAAACAGTTTGGAAAACAGTAAAAGAGGGGTCTATGTACTCACTGAGATTGCTCAGTAGTCCTTGAGTAACAACCAGGCAATGCTAGAGATCGCGGATATCAAACGGCACCTAATATAGGTAACTATGTTAATTAACCGGACCTAGATCGGAAGATCGGGTAGCATTAGGGTTTGTAAACCAAACGAGTGTAGAGACTCGTGTCATTTGGTTTAACAAAGCCTACATACTAAATGAAACTTAACCTAAGTGTTTACGACCCATTACGACCCTTTTAGGAAGCTTATGCTACTTTAACGCGTCGTTCGCGTGAAACGCGTTCGGACCGCCTAACTAGCCCTATGACAAGTGTTATATGCCAAAACATGTTACATAATCAGTTATGTGACAAAAGTTTAGGTTACATATGCTTAATTACCAATTATACATGAAAAGGGTATTCTGGTAATTTACCTAAGGCATATAAACTACCTATCATACAACTACTTAAACGATGTGACCATAGGGTATAACCTCGGAAGGTTATTCCCTACCTACTATGGTCACCTAATGTGTTTGGTGGGATCCTAATGATCGACCAAACTGGGTCGGGTTCGAGGTATAAGCGATTCATTAGATCGCTTACCCTACGACCCTAGACAACGTGGTAATCAGTAGGCATAGTCCCAAGGGACTATGACCATCGTGATTACAATCACGTTGCGAAGTTCTAGCGAACTTCGCATTGACCATTACTGGTCAACGCTGAAAGTCAAACAAAGTTTGACTTTCTGACTCGAAAAGCAGTAAAATAAGGAAAAGAACGAAAGAATACTTACGAAGGGTCCCCGAATGCTAAACTCGATTCAAAAATCTCAGGTATGAAACAAATGTTTCAACTTAGAGTTTCTCAAATCAAGTTTCTAGTGATTTTAGCAATGGGGGGTATGGGGTATTTATAGGAATACCCGAACCGTTAAGATCGTTTCATGGAAAACGTGCCTTAATCCCATCCGTACATGTGTTGAAAAGTTATGGTGTTTAGGTGTTTAAATTCCATCCATACATGTGTTGCAAAGTTATGGTGTTTAGGTGTTTAAATTCCATCCATACATGTGTTGCAAAGTTATGGTGCCAAAACTCCATCCTTATCCGCTGACTAAGCAAGTTTAGAATGTGTGGTTGTGAATTAAACAACGGCTAATACATCGAATCTGGTCCCGAATGCGAAAAACGAACCAAATGACGCGACGAATGGATTTTTCTTATGGCGAACACTAAAATAAAATATTTTAGTGCTTACATAAATTTTTGGATGTCCGGATGTATTCAGAACGTAAGTTATGCGCGAAAATGCAAACTTGTGCACTTTTTGACACTTTTAGTCCCTGAATGACACAAAAGTTTATTTTAGCATACCGAACACCTCAAAGCCTATTTCTAAGCTATGTGAAGGATATTTATGGTATGTTTAACTTATGGTCATGCTCCGGAAGGTCTGTTACAGTTCAAATTGGCATACTTTCGCAGTTTGTCAACTTTAGTCCCTGTAAGCGATTAAACTTGATTTCACCACACCAAACCTTCCAAAACTTATATATAAGTTATGTAAAGGTTATTTAAGGTATGTTAAGCCTATTTCACTATTCCGGAGTGTTCTTTGGATTAAACTGGTTATATTTACGCGTCAGTGCGCGTATAACCTTCCAGAAAGCGATTTAGAGCTTGAAATCGGACAAGAGTTGATATGTGCAATCGATACACATATTTTTACAAATCCCAAGTATGAAATACAATATTTCATTGGTTTGGCATTTGTTTGATGGTCGCAGTGACATGGGTGTCACAGTCTCCCATACTTTAGGAAATTTCGTCCCGAAATTAATTCGTAGGAGTCTATTTGTGACTTTGTGTTAAATAACCATCAAAGATGAACAAGACGTAATCCTGTAATTTCTCTTTAACGAACATTTTTCAGAAATGAAAAATGAACTGAGTTATTTTCAACAGGCATTCTTTAGAAACAAAAATGAACAGAATAGTCATTTTCCACAACATCTTCAGAAACAAAAATGAACAGAATAGTCATTTTACATCTTCAGAAACAAAAATGAACAGAATAGTCATTTTACATCTTCAGAAACAAAAATGAAGAGAATTGTCATTTTACATCTTCAGAAACAAAAATGAACAGAATTGTCATTTTACATCTTCAGAAACAAAAATGAACGGAATAGTCATTTTACATCTTCAGAAACAAAAATGAACGGAATAGTCATTTTACATCTTCAGAAACAAAAATGAACGGAATAGTCATTTTACATCTTCAGAAACAAAAATGAACGGAATAGTCATTTTACATCTTCAGAAACAAAAATGAACGGAATAGTCTCCAGACACATGACAAAATTTGCTGTGGATTCCGTGCACTGAATTTCATAATTATGTATGCATCCATAATTACGCAATTCCTTGCATAGTCCGCACAATTTGTCTGAAATGTGAAGGGGAGGAAAAATCAAACCTGATGATGAGTGTGACTAAACTACCATAGGGTCCTTTTAATTAGATCGACAAAGGATCCTTTTAAATTAGGCCACCAAGGAGTCCTTTCAGCTATATCATCACATGATATTCCTAACCAGATTTTTGGATCAATCTGTTTACCTAGACCTCTCAGGGTCTAATTATGGAATGGTACAATATAATCCAAGGGTCTTTACTATTACGTACAAGCCCGTTGAGGATTTAATATAGCACCCAAAGATATGGAAGATTCTACGAGGATTTGGATGACAAGAATTTGGATCACACAAAAACATAAAAGGGAACACATAAGCACATAATCACATAATTGTTTAACTTGATCTTTACTTTGTTATCTTTGGACACGGATATTTAAAGCACACCAGGAATCCAATCCGTGGATTCCATGCGGCACTTAAATCATTAGAATCTAACTATGAAGATAGGAAGATCTAAATAAGAATTCGGCTTTGTCCTTATTGAATGGTAATGTACGTATTAAGGCATACGAATAATTCAATTAAGGGCTCCGATGAATGATACCCATCCACAAGGATCTAATCATGAGGATAGAAAGATCCTACATGGATTTTTTTGAAGTTTGTATAACGGGAGGTGTTCCGACACCTTGCACTAGGCGTGCTTACGTCGATACACAAGGTAGAAAGTTCATGAGGTTGAGGCGCCAGATATGTCAAGCGACATATGAAGCAGAGTTTGAAAGTTGAGCAGCAGCAGGATTTGTAACAGCTTTGCTTTGGACAGCAAAGCAACACATGTTAACCAAATGTCTCCATCGTACACCGTGGGTACATTTGTAACAGGGTATTTGATTTGGATGATGACGGTTGCATTGATTTCTCCAAGGAGCGGTTCCCTTGCACGGCTTCATCCCTGAGATGAGTCATGGTGATAGCTAAATCAACGGTCTTCTGGAGTACGACGCCTATTTGTTGGGCAATTGTAGCACCTGGTCCGGACACTCGAGTCTTGTTGCGATGAAGAGGCAAAATGAAGAAAATGGAAGACATAGAAGGAAACAAGCAAAAGATAACCAAAAGAGAATAACAACACATGAAGATTGTGACCATTTTTTTGTTACCAAAGGCAAACAAATGAGATGGTGACTATTCAAAGTAAATGGGTCAATATAATGTATCGCGAAGACATGCTCGCCTATAAGTGAACACTCATCCCAAGAATTCCCAGGTAAGCACAACTGGTCTCGCGTCTGATGAGATGTATACGAAGTGCTTGCCTAGACAGAAAACCCAGAATACAGGCATTCACCCTTCCAGTTTGCACGTGTTCACATTATTTAAAACCCAAAACCTTGACGAGATTTTTGAAAATTCAAAGGGGTTCAAAACCATATAACAGAGGGTTCAAAACCTTACAATAGAGGGTTCAAAACCTTGTAATCAATCATCCTAGAACAGATGATTAGTTTTCAAAGCGGTTTTGAAATTTATGTTCTTGTTGTGGTAGTCGCCTAAGGATAGGTGACGGTATTGTTTTATGACTAAACGCAAGTAAACTCGCGTTAGGGTCCTAGAAAGGTTATAGACTAGGTCAAAGCATTACTAATAACCTAATTCCCTATAACCATCGGCTCTGATACCACTTTTCTGTCACACCCCGACCACGTAGAACATACAAAACGTGGCGGAAACATCGGGGAGTGTTGTAACAGAATTAAATGTTTCAAATCCATGGCAATTGAAGTTTCGTTTTATTGAATAAAGTGTTACAATGTCTTATCAAACTAGGAAATACAACATAATTAACTAGTCTTGCATCTTTTATTGTCACTAAAGCCCAAGTCTGCCTATATGTATCTTGATCATCTTATGCAACAGTTCCTGAAAAACACATGTGAAAATAGGTACGTCAGCATAAAAATGCCTGTGAGATACATAGGTTTTGTGAAAATAGGTTCCATGACTTATGTTTGAGAAAATGTTTAGTCATGAACCTTGTAATTTGCTTTGCTTTGTAAATCATTTGAAAACAATAAGATCAGATGATAGGTATAAATAAATGTAAGGTTAAATGAATAACCAAGTAAAATATGTTTGCATAAGATAAGATGTTTATAAATCAATGTCTTGTGAAAAGTATGTTATTTGTATAAAATGTTCTATGTCTCAAACTGAAATGATTCAAATAACGCTATGATATGTAATACCATACAAACACTTATATATAGGAAGTACCAGCGGCGTATCCACCATGCTTGTATCATATTACACACGCATCGTTACTTAATCACTTAATCAAACCAAACCAACCAATGTAAGAAGTCTATGTTTAAATCAATTGTCAAATGTATTGGGTAATGTGTCAAAGTGTTCATGTCAAGATGTAAATCATATCAAAATGTCTATGTCAAATATCCATGTCAAATGTCTATGTCAAATATCCATGTCAAATGTCTATGTCAAGATGTCATGTATGGCAAGTGAAATGTCTCAACTAAACCATATGCACAAAAACAAAGTATTGAAGTAAATCTTGGTTTAAATCAAAGTTATGTTTTGTGGGAAATGCATGATCAAATGTCAATCATGTTAAAATGTCAATGCCGAAATGTCTATGTCAAATGTCTATGTCAAAATGTCATGTAAAACGATGTACTAAGTAATGCACACAATTGGGCACACCTAGCATGAAATGTCATAAAATCATGTACTATAATGTACTAACGAACATAGCAGTATATGATGTTAAAACAGGAAAGCATGAAAGTAACAAGTAGGCACATGTGTTCCACCCCAAAACAGTTTGGAAAACAGTAAAAGAGGGGTCTATGTACTCACTGAGATTGCTCAGTAGTCCTTGAGTAACAACCAGGCAATGCTAGAGATCGCGGATATCAAACGGCACCTAATATAGGTAACTATGTTAATTAACCGGACCTAGATCGGAAGATCGGGTAGCATTAGGGTTTGTAAACCAAACGAGTGTAGAGACTCGTGTCATTTGGTTTAACAAAGCCTACATACTAAATGAAACTTAACCTAAGTGTTTACGACCCATTACGACCCTTTTAGGAAGCTTATGCTACTTTAACGCGTCGTTCGCGTGAAACGCGTTCGGACCGCCTAACTAGCCCTATGACAAGTGTTATATGCCAAAACATGTTACATAATCAGTTATGTGACAAAAGTTTAGGTTACATATGCTTAATTACCAATTATACATGAAAAGGGTATTCTGGTAATTTACCTAAGGCATATAAACTACCTATCATACAACTACTTAAACGATGTGACCATAGGGTATAACCTCGGAAGGTTATTCCCTACCTACTATGGTCACCTAATGTGTTTGGTGGGATCCTAATGATCGACCAAACTGGGTCGGGTTCGAGGTATAAGCGATTCATTAGATCGCTTACCCTACGACCCTAGACAACGTGGTAATCAGTAGGCATAGTCCCAAGGGACTATGACCATCGTGATTACAATCACGTTGCGAAGTTCTAGCGAACTTCGCATTGACCATTACTGGTCAACGCTGAAAGTCAAACAAAGTTTGACTTTCTGACTCGAAAAGCAGTAAAATAAGGAAAAGAACGAAAGAATACTTACGAAGGGTCCCCGAATGCTAAACTCGATTCAAAAATCTCAGGTATGAAACAAATGTTTCAACTTAGAGTTTCTCAAATCAAGTTTCTAGTGATTTTAGCAATGGGGGGTATGGGGTATTTATAGGAATACCCGAACCGTTAAGATCGTTTCATGGAAAACGTGCCTTAATCCCATCCGTACATGTGTTGAAAAGTTATGGTGTTTAGGTGTTTAAATTCCATCCATACATGTGTTGCAAAGTTATGGTGTTTAGGTGTTTAAATTCCATCCATACATGTGTTGCAAAGTTATGGTGCCAAAACTCCATCCTTATCCGCTGACTAAGCAAGTTTAGAATGTGTGGTTGTGAATTAAACAACGGCTAATACATCGAATCTGGTCCCGAATGCGAAAAACGAACCAAATGACGCGACGAATGGATTTTTCTTATGGCGAACACTAAAATAAAATATTTTAGTGCTTACATAAATTTTTGGATGTCCGGATGTATTCAGAACGTAAGTTATGCGCGAAAATGCAAACTTGTGCACTTTTTGACACTTTTAGTCCCTGAATGACACAAAAGTTTATTTTAGCATACCGAACACCTCAAAGCCTATTTCTAAGCTATGTGAAGGATATTTATGGTATGTTTAACTTATGGTCATGCTCCGGAAGGTCTGTTACAGTTCAAATTGGCATACTTTCGCAGTTTGTCAACTTTAGTCCCTGTAAGCGATTAAACTTGATTTCACCACACCAAACCTTCCAAAACTTATATATAAGTTATGTAAAGGTTATTTAAGGTATGTTAAGCCTATTTCACTATTCCGGAGTGTTCTTTGGATTAAACTGGTTATATTTACGCGTCAGTGCGCGTATAACCTTCCAGAAAGCGATTTAGAGCTTGAAATCGGACAAGAGTTGATATGTGCAATCGATACACATATTTTTACAAATCCCAAGTATGAAATACAATATTTCATTGGTTTGGCATTTGTTTGATGGTCGCAGTGACATGGGTGTCACAGTCTCCCATACTTTAGGAAATTTCGTCCCGAAATTAATTCGTAGGAGTCTATTTGTGACTTTGTGTTAAATAACCATCAAAGATGAACAAGACGTAATCCTGTAATTTCTCTTTAACGAACATTTTTCAGAAATGAAAAATGAACTGAGTTATTTTCAACAGGCATTCTTTAGAAACAAAAATGAACAGAATAGTCATTTTCCACAACATCTTCAGAAACAAAAATGAACAGAATAGTCATTTTACATCTTCAGAAACAAAAATGAACAGAATAGTCATTTTACATCTTCAGAAACAAAAATGAAGAGAATTGTCATTTTACATCTTCAGAAACAAAAATGAACAGAATTGTCATTTTACATCTTCAGAAACAAAAATGAACGGAATAGTCATTTTACATCTTCAGAAACAAAAATGAACGGAATAGTCATTTTACATCTTCAGAAACAAAAATGAACGGAATAGTCATTTTACATCTTCAGAAACAAAAATGAACGGAATAGTCATTTTACATCTTCAGAAACAAAAATGAACGGAATAGTCTCCAGACACATGACAAAATTTGCTGTGGATTCCGTGCACTGAATTTCATAATTATGTATGCATCCATAATTACGCAATTCCTTGCATAGTCCGCACAATTTGTCTGAAATGTGAAGGGGAGGAAAAATCAAACCTGATGATGAGTGTGACTAAACTACCATAGGGTCCTTTTAATTAGATCGACAAAGGATCCTTTTAAATTAGGCCACCAAGGAGTCCTTTCAGCTATATCATCACATGATATTCCTAACCAGATTTTTGGATCAATCTGTTTACCTAGACCTCTCAGGGTCTAATTATGGAATGGTACAATATAATCCAAGGGTCTTTACTATTACGTACAAGCCCGTTGAGGATTTAATATAGCACCCAAAGATATGGAAGATTCTACGAGGATTTGGATGACAAGAATTTGGATCACACAAAAACATAAAAGGGAACACATAAGCACATAATCACATAATTGTTTAACTTGATCTTTACTTTGTTATCTTTGGACACGGATATTTAAAGCACACCAGGAATCCAATCCGTGGATTCCATGCGGCACTTAAATCATTAGAATCTAACTATGAAGATAGGAAGATCTAAATAAGAATTCGGCTTTGTCCTTATTGAATGGTAATGTACGTATTAAGGCATACGAATAATTCAATTAAGGGCTCCGATGAATGATACCCATCCACAAGGATCTAATCATGAGGATAGAAAGATCCTACATGGATTTTTTTGAAGTTTGTATAACGGGAGGTGTTCCGACACCTTGCACTAGGCGTGCTTACGTCGATACACAAGGTAGAAAGTTCATGAGGTTGAGGCGCCAGATATGTCAAGCGACATATGAAGCAGAGTTTGAAAGTTGAGCAGCAGCAGGATTTGTAACAGCTTTGCTTTGGACAGCAAAGCAACACATGTTAACCAAATGTCTCCATCGTACACCGTGGGTACATTTGTAACAGGGTATTTGATTTGGATGATGACGGTTGCATTGATTTCTCCAAGGAGCGGTTCCCTTGCACGGCTTCATCCCTGAGATGAGTCATGGTGATAGCTAAATCAACGGTCTTCTGGAGTACGACGCCTATTTGTTGGGCAATTGTAGCACCTGGTCCGGACACTCGAGTCTTGTTGCGATGAAGAGGCAAAATGAAGAAAATGGAAGACATAGAAGGAAACAAGCAAAAGATAACCAAAAGAGAATAACAACACATGAAGATTGTGACCATTTTTTTGTTACCAAAGGCAAACAAATGAGATGGTGACTATTCAAAGTAAATGGGTCAATATAATGTATCGCGAAGACATGCTCGCCTATAAGTGAACACTCATCCCAAGAATTCCCAGGTAAGCACAACTGGTCTCGCGTCTGATGAGATGTATACGAAGTGCTTGCCTAGACAGAAAACCCAGAATACAGGCATTCACCCTTCCAGTTTGCACGTGTTCACATTATTTAAAACCCAAAACCTTGACGAGATTTTTGAAAATTCAAAGGGGTTCAAAACCATATAACAGAGGGTTCAAAACCTTACAATAGAGGGTTCAAAACCTTGTAATCAATCATCCTAGAACAGATGATTAGTTTTCAAAGCGGTTTTGAAATTTATGTTCTTGTTGTGGTAGTCGCCTAAGGATAGGTGACGGTATTGTTTTATGACTAAACGCAAGTAAACTCGCGTTAGGGTCCTAGAAAGGTTATAGACTAGGTCAAAGCATTACTAATAACCTAATTCCCTATAACCATCGGCTCTGATACCACTTTTCTGTCACACCCCGACCACGTAGAACATACAAAACGTGGCGGAAACATCGGGGAGTGTTGTAACAGAATTAAATGTTTCAAATCCATGGCAATTGAAGTTTCGTTTTATTGAATAAAGTGTTACAATGTCTTATCAAACTAGGAAATACAACATAATTAACTAGTCTTGCATCTTTTATTGTCACTAAAGCCCAAGTCTGCCTATATGTATCTTGATCATCTTATGCAACAGTTCCTGAAAAACACATGTGAAAATAGGTACGTCAGCATAAAAATGCCTGTGAGATACATAGGTTTTGTGAAAATAGGTTCCATGACTTATGTTTGAGAAAATGTTTAGTCATGAACCTTGTAATTTGCTTTGCTTTGTAAATCATTTGAAAACAATAAGATCAGATGATAGGTATAAATAAATGTAAGGTTAAATGAATAACCAAGTAAAATATGTTTGCATAAGATAAGATGTTTATAAATCAATGTCTTGTGAAAAGTATGTTATTTGTATAAAATGTTCTATGTCTCAAACTGAAATGATTCAAATAACGCTATGATATGTAATACCATACAAACACTTATATATAGGAAGTACCAGCGGCGTATCCACCATGCTTGTATCATATTACACACGCATCGTTACTTAATCACTTAATCAAACCAAACCAACCAATGTAAGAAGTCTATGTTTAAATCAATTGTCAAATGTATTGGGTAATGTGTCAAAGTGTTCATGTCAAGATGTAAATCATATCAAAATGTCTATGTCAAATATCCATGTCAAATGTCTATGTCAAATATCCATGTCAAATGTCTATGTCAAGATGTCATGTATGGCAAGTGAAATGTCTCAACTAAACCATATGCACAAAAACAAAGTATTGAAGTAAATCTTGGTTTAAATCAAAGTTATGTTTTGTGGGAAATGCATGATCAAATGTCAATCATGTTAAAATGTCAATGCCGAAATGTCTATGTCAAATGTCTATGTCAAAATGTCATGTAAAACGATGTACTAAGTAATGCACACAATTGGGCACACCTAGCATGAAATGTCATAAAATCATGTACTATAATGTACTAACGAACATAGCAGTATATGATGTTAAAACAGGAAAGCATGAAAGTAACAAGTAGGCACATGTGTTCCACCCCAAAACAGTTTGGAAAACAGTAAAAGAGGGGTCTATGTACTCACTGAGATTGCTCAGTAGTCCTTGAGTAACAACCAGGCAATGCTAGAGATCGCGGATATCAAACGGCACCTAATATAGGTAACTATGTTAATTAACCGGACCTAGATCGGAAGATCGGGTAGCATTAGGGTTTGTAAACCAAACGAGTGTAGAGACTCGTGTCATTTGGTTTAACAAAGCCTACATACTAAATGAAACTTAACCTAAGTGTTTACGACCCATTACGACCCTTTTAGGAAGCTTATGCTACTTTAACGCGTCGTTCGCGTGAAACGCGTTCGGACCGCCTAACTAGCCCTATGACAAGTGTTATATGCCAAAACATGTTACATAATCAGTTATGTGACAAAAGTTTAGGTTACATATGCTTAATTACCAATTATACATGAAAAGGGTATTCTGGTAATTTACCTAAGGCATATAAACTACCTATCATACAACTACTTAAACGATGTGACCATAGGGTATAACCTCGGAAGGTTATTCCCTACCTACTATGGTCACCTAATGTGTTTGGTCGGATCCTAATGATCGACCAAACTGGGTCGGGTTCGAGGTATAAGCGATTCATTAGATCGCTTACCCTACGACCCTAGACAACGTGGTAATCAGTAGGCATAGTCCCAAGGGACTATGACCATCGTGATTACAATCACGTTGCGAAGTTCTAGCGAACTTCGCATTGACCATTACTGGTCAACGCTGAAAGTCAAACAAAGTTTGACTTTCTGACTCGAAAAGCAGTAAAATAAGGAAAAGAACGAAAGAATACTTACGAAGGGTCCCCGAATGCTAAACTCGATTCAAAAATCTCAGGTATGAAACAAATGTTTCAACTTAGAGTTTCTCAAATCAAGTTTCTAGTGATTTTAGCAATGGGGGGTATGGGGTATTTATAGGAATACCCGAACCGTTAAGATCGTTTCATGGAAAACGTGCCTTAATCCCATCCGTACATGTGTTGAAAAGTTATGGTGTTTAGGTGTTTAAATTCCATCCATACATGTGTTGCAAAGTTATGGTGTTTAGGTGTTTAAATTCCATCCATACATGTGTTGCAAAGTTATGGTGCCAAAACTCCATCCTTATCCGCTGACTAAGCAAGTTTAGAATGTGTGGTTGTGAATTAAACAACGGCTAATACATCGAATCTGGTCCCGAATGCGAAAAACGAACCAAATGACGCGACGAATGGATTTTTCTTATGGCGAACACTAAAATAAAATATTTTAGTGCTTACATAAATTTTTGGATGTCCGGATGTATTCAGAACGTAAGTTATGCGCGAAAATGCAAACTTGTGCACTTTTTGACACTTTTAGTCCCTGAATGACACAAAAGTTTATTTTAGCATACCGAACACCTCAAAGCCTATTTCTAAGCTATGTGAAGGATATTTATGGTATGTTTAACTTATGGTCATGCTCCGGAAGGTCTGTTACAGTTCAAATTGGCATACTTTCGCAGTTTGTCAACTTTAGTCCCTGTAAGCGATTAAACTTGATTTCACCACACCAAACCTTCCAAAACTTATATATAAGTTATGTAAAGGTTATTTAAGGTATGTTAAGCCTATTTCACTATTCCGGAGTGTTCTTTGGATTAAACTGGTTATATTTACGCGTCAGTGCGCGTATAACCTTCCAGAAAGCGATTTAGAGCTTGAAATCGGACAAGAGTTGATATGTGCAATCGATACACATATTTTTACAAATCCCAAGTATGAAATACAATATTTCATTGGTTTGGCATTTGTTTGATGGTCGCAGTGACACGGGTGTCACAGGAGTCGTTGGCAAGTGGCAGCGATTTGGGTTTTTTGTTTTATTTTGTGAACTAATTTTGTTCAAAAAAACTAGTAGTTGGTTTGGGCTTGATTGGGCATTAAGTTATTGGGCTTGATGGATTGAATTTAAGTTTTATTAAAGAGGTTAGTGGGTTAACTTGTTTACATAATTTGATTGGGTTTTGATCCATGTTCACAATTTTTTTTTATATAAACATTTTTTTTAAGGGGTGCGGTCGGAATTTTCCAAGGGGTGAGGTCGGAATTTTTCAAGGGGTGCGGACGAAAATTTCCAAGGGGTGCGGTCGGGATTTTTTGCGAAAAATACCACTAAATTTTTTTTTTCAAGGGGTGCGGCCGCCCACCCACCCAATAAGGTGGGTCCGCCCCTGTAAACCATGAATATATCGCGAACAAGAACAAACAAAACCAACATATCGATATCTTTTATAACAAATCGTTGCTTATTTCCTCTACCATTGTCGTCAATTATCGACACCTAAACCATACAAGACACCAGCATACTTCTCCAACGAGCCGCTGAAGAAATTATCCTTCAACTTCCTGAAAGTACACGCAGTAAGCAGACTATCCGAACCCGCTTGATGACACACACCAATCCTTTCGACTTCCAATAACTCAGCTAACTTATTCAACCCACCATGAAGACTGTTGCAGAACTTCATCAGATGTTTAATATCGAAAATGGTGGGAAAATACATATTAATCAAACTAAAAAATCCAGATTGTGTGTCAGGCAGATTCTGACATGTTAACACTTTCAACAAATATCCAAAATCATATCCACTGTGAAATGTTACCCAATACACACTATCATTCAGCACAATCCCTGAAGATATCAACAACTCGCCAAATCTACGTGCATCGATTCCGTTTTCGTTATTTTTCTTAAAATCGATACCGCTCTGTTTCAACAGCTCAACAGAATCATTTGCGAAAACATCATCATTCACGTTAAACTCACGGAAATTGAACTGCCAGATGCAAAACTTATACAAACATATTTATTGTTTTTCATTCAAGTCTAAGCATTCGACTTCATCCCGCTCAGTATACTGAAAACATATTTGTTCAACATTAACTTATAATAATATTTACCATAATTTTTAGGAATCATTTTATGTTTGGTAACTCTTATAAGAATTGATTAAAATCAAATATCTTGCAAGGTTTTCATTAACACCCTATGAACAATTGTGAGTATTTAGCGAAAGTGCGAAACCACGCCTTTGGCTAATGTGTAATTAGTTTTATTGTATGTGTCTTAGCAGGTTACCTATTGTCAGCCCTAGTGTATTATGTCATTTTTAAGCGTAATAACCAAACATATGGTTTAGCAAAGAAACCTTTACGAACTTTAAACAAAGCAATATTATTAATACTTTGGATGAAAGAGGGAAACAGTAGATGTTTTCAAAGGGCTTTGTGTTTTAGTTATTTAGAAAAAAAAAAAAAAAAAAAAAAAAAAAAAAAAAAAAAAAAAAAAACCCTTCACTGGTTATATGGTTTTACTAAAGCAACCAAGACAACATTGTATATTCGTCCAGAATACAAGCTTAAAACTTTATTAAATACAAGTATACAACGTTATTATGACTTATAACATGAAACCTATTACATCATCTCCACTCTTTTTCATCACTTAGAGAACATGTGACAACAATACTTACGCGTAACATTATAAACCATATAGCTCCATCTACTTAAGAAATTAAAATATGCTATTACAGAAAATGTATGAGAAAAATAATGGGTGCAAACGAGCCAAGCTACTCAAGTCGGCTCGAAACGAGCTCGAGCCCGAGCCTAAAAATAAGTTTGTTTAGTAAACGAGTCTGATACCGAGCTTCACTTATCGAGCTCAAGCCGGCTAGCGAGCCTAAACAAGCCCGTTAGTTATATAATTTTTAATTAATATATTAAATATATATTTAAGTAATAATAATTATTAGTTATGAAATTGTGAAAATATAACTAAATTATATACAAAATAATAATTATAATTAATATAAATAATTGATAAATAATAAACGAGCCGAGCTCGAGCTTGAAAATCTACCTACAAACCGAGCGGAGCTCGAGCTTTCATAAGTTAAACAAGCTTGAGCTCAGGCTCGGCTCATTTGCACCCCTATGTGAAATACAAATTTGATTATAAACGGGTCGCTTCAGGTTGTGTTTTAACTCGAACAATTCAAACGGGTAAAATAAAATAAAAATTAGCTTAAAGTGTCCAAATATTTTTGATGAATATGACCCCTTAAATCATCTTCTTCAAAAATTAGATTATTACTGAAGAAACACAATTTTTATAACCATATTTGGCACGCTAATTATTATGTTTCAAGTCAACCCAACCCTTTTTGACAGCTATAAACAGCCATGTAGTATACCTGTTCTTCCGAAGAATACGCAGTATTATCATTTACCATTTGAGGATTAAGCCTGTTAAAAAAAACATTGGTTACAAATTAGGCATCCTTAAAAAGTCAAAGGAGAGAATAAGCATATACTTTGTATATGTTTTTATAAATTATTATTATTACCCGGTTGTTGGATCAGAGGCTCGTGTCCGAATACCGATGGAGCTATTATTCATCAGGTTTCTATCAGAAGACATTGAGTCGGGATTTTCAAATCCTCTAGAAGACCACATTTAGTTGTTGAATACACGGATTCCATTTTATCCGTATATATTATCATGATCCATTAAGAGTGGGTCGATTTGAAGACCTAACAATGGTTGAGTAGATCAGTGACGTATTCTCAAACGTGAATGGAATCGCACGCACTCTAGACTTTGCTGCACTCGGATGAGCCTTATGAGTTCCATTTTGGTTCATGACGGTTTTCTGTGATCCCATTTCCAGTTAAGGAAAAAGAGGAGTACCAGGGGGAGTCAAAAGCCTGAAAACAGAACCATAAAATCCATATCACTTCACAAATTCACATCACCAAAAAGATCGATTTTCGTTTAACCACAATATGCCAATATATGAACCTAAACATGAATATAGAACCATAATCTGTACATAAAGAAAATATAAGACAAGATTTACCAATCATAATCATTCTTATCATTTTCAGAGTAGAGAAATTCATCAGCACCGTTTTTTTCGAACAGTTGTTGCAGATTGCATACCGAATATAGGAGAATTTCCTGTTCTTGATCCTGCAACATGAATATGATTTAAGAAATATAAAACAATTAATTTTCGAATTCCCTTTTTATATTTATACAACAATAGTATAAACTGAAGCATTACCACTTAAATCTACAACTCCAAAACAATAGGTACAATACAAAATATATAAGGAAGATCTCTCACCTTAAATTGCAGGAGAATCAAAGAAGATGAAGACGTGAACTGCAGAGACTTTAACATACATTGGAACCGAATTTCTACAACAATAAACTGCAAAAGAGATGAAATGTTAATGGCTTGCGCAAGCCACTGAAAGTAGTTAAGAAACGTATCAATATCATATACATTTGGCCGCACGTTACATTACGGGTTTCGCGTTCTTTATGTATAAATTTTTTTATGTTAATACAACTAATATCTCAATTCACGAAGAGCAATTGAGTATAAACAAAAGAATTGACATAATGGTAGACATTATGCTCGGTATACTCCTCTGAAAAATATCCATGAGACCCGACCTTGTTTGGCACTACCACATTTTTGCTCGGTAAAAACCATCAAACACGGAAGATTTTTCCATAGCACAAGGGAAAATTAGCATGGTATACATCTGGATTGGTTTGGCCTGTAATATAATCTTTTGGGTCAAAACGGGTGGTATGTGTTTTTCTCACGGCTCATACAGGGTGAACCCACTCTAAACTTACCTATTTTGACCCGTTACATAACCCGACCCGTCGGTTTTACCACTCATAAGAGCCATGATACTATTCAGATCTTGTTATGTACTACTTAGGTAAAAAGTTACCGTTCAATAAGACTGAAAAAGGGTTCGAAACTTCGAATAACGCATAATGTTCTATAGATCAACATAAGAACATATTTCAACTCTTCATATATATCATTTTGTTTTCCAGGACATTGGATTCAGCATTGAGTACACACATTCATCTGGGCGTAAAACAGTAAGTTTAGTTATGAAATTGTAAAAAATTTAACCTTTTTTTATCTTTTCATTTTCTTTTCGGTCGTGGAAAATAAACGTTTTTTATTCTGTTTTTCATTTGGTTTTTTGATGTATTACATGTTTATACAGCTGATCTTGCCTTACTGGAGGTATGATTCTGACCAAGTAAGTAATTTCTTTGTTGCAGGTTTCAGTTTATATTTTTGCACAGAGAAGTATCTCAGAGACTCACATGTTGAGTTAATTACAAAGAACTTGAAAGTGAAACAAGATCTATATTTACAAGATCCAATCTGTGTATACAGCCAAGCAAGAGTGAATAAATTATTTTAGTAAATAATAATTTAGGAGGTGTTTTAGACAGCATATCAACACGGCCTATAGTGTTGTGATGCAACAATAAGCTTCAGGGGAAAAAAAACTGACCCGATCCGACCCGAAACCCGTTCTGACCCGACCCGACCCGAAACCCGTTCTGACCCGGTCCCGTTTCGACCCGAACCAAATCAACCCTTTTTTTTATAATTGACCCGTTTTGACCCATGACCGGACCCGACCCGACCCGTTTGCCAGGTCTAGTGGCAACTCAATCTCCTTTATCTTTTCTAACACTATGAACTTCTGCAAGACAAATGGAATGGGAGGAATATACAACTTTGAGTTGGGGTTGTTTTTATACAAGTGTTCACGACAAAGTAATACATAAACGGTTTGATTAAAGAAACGCACCTGATCCGTGCAAATATACAAATTGGAAGCATTGAACCCATTTTTTTGTCCAAAAAGAGCCTCCTCAACTTCTGGAACCAAGCAGTATCTATAGAGCCATCAGGATAGCATCCCATACATGCTTTCGAATGGGGTAACAACTGCCTTACCCCAACCCAACCATAGTCGTCATTACAAGACATCATGAGATCAACTGCTCACTTGTCTTGAATTCTCCTCTTTGTGAATGATCTTTCTGTATCTGCATTGTTTGCAAACAAAAGACATCATGAGATCAATTCTCTTAGACAGGGCGACAAAGAAGACTAAAAATGCAGTATCGGATTACAATGGAGTTGAATGCAATGCCTGACATTACTCTTCTATGGTTCGATATAATTTTAATAATTCCTAAAGATCTTCTACATAGCAACAGTGTGATAAAGACAACTAAATGATGTTACGTTACTTGAGTAAAATTGGTAGTCCTTTCTTCAATTGGTCATGGAGGAGTTCTGCTACACAACAAAACCGAAACTAGAGTGCAGCAGTAGTCATGAACCTATGTGACTTTTGTTGAAATATATAAACTCACTGTGAGAGAGATATTTGAAACATATTTATGGTTTTGTAGGGGACAAGGTTAAAGAACGAAAGATGGAGGATCACTAATGAAACTTTGTGAAAGACTAGAGCGGGCAACAAGTGGAAGCTGGAGGGGCATATTGAAACTAGTCTTAAATCCGTGTTTAAAACATATAACAATCATTCTACTCTTGACATTTGTAGTGATTTGCAACCAGTTTTACAGCTTTCACTCGTAGTTTAGTTTCTGGTTACTTTTTTTTTACACCATTGTTGTTCAAATCATTCTTCTTAGTAATCAAATTTGTGTGTTAAATCATCTACAAAACCCCAAATCTTAATGATGAATTGAAACTTCCACCTCTCAGTTGACTTTTTATTATTACTACAATAAAAAATCAAAGAAGATCGCGGCTTTCAATCGAGGCGGTAGACGGTCGATTTTGATACAGGAGGTAAAGAATTAGCAGAACGGTTGTAAACAAACCGAACGTTCAACGAACGGTTCGTGAACCGTTCGGGGGAAGTTTGTTTATGTTCATTTATTAAATAAATGAACAAACATAAACAAGAAATTTCGTTCGATAAGTTAAAAGCCGAACATGAACATAGGTTGCGTTCGTTAATTTGTTTATGTTCTTGAACATTCGATAATGTGTTTATTTATGTTTATTTGTGTCCATTCCTTTAAAGGTTTTATATGGTTATATTGAATTTTATTGGTTTTAGTTCTTAAAAAAACGAAACCACAATTATATTTTACACATCCGCTAACATCCTTCATTTGACCATTTCAATTTCAGTTTGTGATAAAGCTTGATAAACTTCTTAATTTTTTTGTTAATTATGTTTATAATGATTACGGCGACTATGTTCGGATAGTTATGTTAAGTACTTATTTATTTTTGGTGGATTATTTCTGATAAAAAATACATATTTTTATTTTAAAATAAATATATAACATTCGTTTATATTCATTTATGCTCATAAACATTTGTTTGCGTTCATTTACGTTGTAAGTGTTCATTAATATGTTCATTTTCTTAATGAACGAACATGAACAAGAAATCTCATTCGGTAAACGTTCATGAACCGTTCATTCCCTAATGAACGAACATGAACTAGGCCTTGTTCGGTTTGTTTACAGCCCTAGTCGCACATTTGTTGGAGGTTGAAGATGGTTTAGTCGATTTACGAGAAGGCAGGTGTGATGACAACGCATTTAGGGCTTGGGTGGATGTGACCGGTGGTTGCTGATGGGAATGGCGGTGGTAGTGGTCGTTTTCTTAGGCGGCGATGGTTAGGGTTTTTAGTTGGTGGTAGCCGGTGGATGGTGAGGAGTGGTGTGGTTTCGAATTTGGGTGTAAGTAGGTGGCATAATTAAGGATGAGCACGGTACCCGTTCGGTACCGTCATGTGTTCATATGATTTTTTTTTTTTTTTTTTTTTTTTTGTGTAACAAGCAAATTTGGCAACCATCAAGACCGTTTAAACCTTTTTGATGGCCCTAAGCGAAGTAAAAATCAGGAGCGTTTTTTATTTGTATTGAGTTAGTAATATTGATTTCTATTTGACATAAAAATTATTAAGAAGAAACTTATATAGTTCCAACATAAATGAATAGTTCTCTTGTTAATAAAAACCATGTTAATACTTTGACTTAAATGGTACTTCTATATATTAACAAGAAAACATGAAAAATTATTCTTAGCTTATTAGTATGCAAATTAAACTCCTTTGATACTAGATAAATAAAAGATTTTAGCAGCATGAAAAAAAAAAAAAAAAACTTTAGTAATCAAAATTTTCATAGTTACTATTTATATTGTGTATTCTTATTTTCTTAAATGGAGGCCTTATTATTTTGGTGGCACTTAGAGGTGTCAATTGTGTCGGATTATGGGTTGGCGGGTTAAAATTTTTAACCCGAACCCGACCCATATATATTCGGGTTAACCCCAACCCGACCCGTTTAACCCATATTTTTAAATGAGTCATACAAGTTGACAATTTATAAGCAAGTTAATGGGTTTTAAGCTGGTTATTGATAACAAATTTAATGATGAGTATGAGTGTGACAAATAAATAGTATAATGTGTCAAAAACTCAAAACTAATATTATTATAAATAACTGTGTAAAATAGAAACGAAAAAAACAAAAATAAAAATATAAACAAAAATTCTAAATAGTTAAACGGGTTAATGGGTCAACCCATTTTTATACGGGTCAACCCGAACTCAACCCGTTTTTAATTCCAACTATCGGGAAAGAAAACACATCGGAGATTCGAATTACCACTGGTAACGCTGACCAAAATCAACGAAATTAGCAGCACAAACGAGCATCAAATCACAGATTCCATACGCACCGCCACTGTCGTTACAAAAACTCCTTCAATTTCCTCTTCTTTATGAAACGAGCTTTGATTCGAACGACGGTTTGGTTCGTGAGAGTGAGAACGGCGGTTTGATTGTACAGTTTGATGATAGCAGTGGCGGTGGTGGTGGTGGCAATAGCAGTGATGGTGATGGCGGATTTGAGGATGAGCACGGTTTGGTGTTTGATCGAATGAAACCCTAACAGAATAGGCGGTCTAGTTAAAACAAACAAATAAGGGTGAGAGGGGCCACTCCTCTATTAGGCCATCCGTAGTCATAAAGCCCCTTGTGGGGCGTTATACGACACGTGTCGTGCCACGTCACACGGGGGCTTTATGGAGCGTTATATCACTAGAGCCCGTAGTCATAAAACCCCTACCCATCATTACCTATTTAATAATTTTCAATTTTATTAATTAATATAAAAAAGCTTGCTTCTTTCTGATTGGTCAAAGGTTTGTAAATCATCCCCATACCGCCGTGATTATTATCGCGCCTTTGAAAAATTTTTGGGGCATAGCGCCCCTAGTTTCGGTGTGCATGGCGCCATGTAGGCGCTATAAATGGGCATACCGCCCCACTACGTATGCTCTTAGGGGGAGAGTCCCCTCTCTTACACACACTCAATCAGCACGTGTCATGTCAATTTCCCTCTTAAGTCCCCATTTTGCACTCAATCGTTGGCATCACTCCACTCACACAATTATTTTTTTATAAAAAAAGAAGAAAAAAATATGATTGGTGGAAAAAGAATGGACCCACATTAACAACCAATCACCCCCTCTCTCTCTCCTCTCTCTCATGCGGTAACTACACCCCGATCTTGGTCACCGAATTCACTCACCGCGGGGATGGCCCGGTGTTCCCGCTCAGGGAATGGGGTCACCGCTTGCCTCCCCGCATGGTGCCCCGTACCCCCTAAAGAAAGAAAATTAAAAATTCAATTTGCTACCTATTTTGCTATCAAACCTACGCTTATTGAAATTAGCTTGGAAATAGGCAACTAAATTTGCTATCGTTTTCTTTGGTAGCTATTGCTTACTATTGCTTACTAGTGTAATTAGAAAATCCCTTATCAAACTTATCGGTTAAATTGACCATTTTAATGATTTTCCGTTCTTCTAATATCATGTTCAAAGAAGAGTTATGTCGGTCCATTGATTGATAGATGTCAATAGATGTCGTTAAATTTGATGAACTTTAGAAATTAATTAAATCATTAGAAGCCATTTTGTCATGTTAACCTGTCAGGCTACACTCGACGTAATGACGTTGAGTTTCATTGACTAAAGGAGACAACATAGGAGGAAAAGCAAACAATGAGATGATGTGAATGCAAGTGCAAAGGGACTCTTTAGGAAGCAGACTGCACATGTCTTCATAAAGGTTAGTCGTTTTATCCACATATAAGAAAATTGTCTTGGTATAAATGGAATACAAACATCTGATAAGTTACATTTTCTAGACATATGTGAGTTGAACTTATGGAAATCATGCACCAATTCTTTTACAAAATGGCAAGGACGATTTGATTTTTTTATTTATTTTCCATTTACATGATGTAGGTTATCCTTTTATGAGATTGTTATAGATTATGTTCCTAGGTTTAGGTTTATAATCTCGTGTATTAATAAATACTAGCAGGTAACCCGCGCGTTGCGGCGGGACTAAAGATTGAATCAAAATGTATCCATGGTTTAGGACGTAAAATTCTTCCCAATTTTTTTATTTAATTGATATATCAAATAAAGAATACTTGTGACGTGGATCGTTTTACACACGTCAAAATGACAACTCAAGAACAAACTGAATGTTCGTAAAGTCAAAAAAAAAAGAGAAAAATGATCACATACATTTATGGTAAATGATGATACTAAAGCAATAAACATGAGGGCTCCTGTTGATATATTTATGTTTCCGACCTTGCAAATTGTAGAACCAGCATCATGATGTGCATCCATCCATCACCAAGCACAGCCACCAGATTCAGGTTGGGATGAACTCACACATGGAAGACTTCAAATTCACATCAACCACTTCTTCATGTTTTGTTCATGAAAGAGAGTTTCCATTCCTCGTAACGTCGTCACGCCGATGCTATGTTTCTAAAAGAGCCTGTAATAATTATTAAAATAATTAGTAAGTTTTCAATAGAAAAAATAATATAACAATTCAAGTATATGCTAGATACTTTTATGTTGAACCCAGAATGTGTTTCTATAAACATCAACCTTCTAAATTTTAAGTTTTACATAAACTTTTAAGTTTTACATAAAAATACCTAAAATTTTAAGTTTTACATAAACAAATTTTAAAAATAACAAACAAACGGTGAATGGGGCCAACCCATAAACCCATCGAAATAATCAAACATGTTCTCAGATCCGACACGATATTTATATTTTCCCAAAACTGTTTAAACTAAAACCAAAACATGCAAACTTCGTGTTATATTCACCTTTAGGTCCTGGTCCGTTTTCAAAGACGTTTAGCTAAACATGTCATATTCAGGTCAACCTGGCCGGTTCATGGATTAACCTGTTTATTTTTATTTTCTTTAAATGTGTTTTATTTCTTAAACTAAACTGTATCAGTATTTATATGTTATGCACATCTTTATTCATGGACCAAAAAAGTATGTCACAAGCTTGACTCACCAAGTGTGGGTGTGTTATACGTATAAACTCCAGGCTGACTCACGTTCAAAGACCCAGCAATTATCGTTTTTCCCATCCCATCCCCCGTAATCACCACATGCTGTTTTTCAATCCCAACCCGAATCGTTTCCTCACCCTTTCATCACATAAATCACAAACCGCCACAGTTTACTCCAATTTGGTGCTGCATTCACAGCCTCCTGCACTGTCTCATACGTACATTGATCATGGTATTCAGGCTTACAAACCGATACATCACTCTGAGCCAACCACGGTGGAATCGTCAACTCTGGTTCACCATCACCACCACCACCCTCCCAGAACCCGTCTCTCTCCGTCTTCAACGGCTTCCACGACGCTGTTTGGTCCCCATACACGTCGTATGCCATCATGAAGCTTAAAGCGTTGCTAGTGTAACCCACAAGAGTGTTTACAAACGACATAGTGTCGTTAATCAAGTCTGTGTCCTCGTTGTTTATGTATTGTAATTCGGACCAACAGTCGTACTGGTAACGCTGCGCTTGTCCATGCACGGCAGTTTTTTATCTCGCGACGTGGGAATGCGTCGATTGTTAATGTGAGACGGTAGGCTGAGTTTTCGAGATGGTCGAGGCAGTTCTTAGTGATGGTGATAACGCTGAGATTGCCTACGGATGCTTCGTATAATGATTGTGTCATGGATTGGGCTATACGGTTGATGTTGTAGGAGATGTTTAACGCGGTTTGAATGATTTCCATTGCGTTTTTGGTAGGGGATTCTTTGAGTGATTCTTCGCATTGTTTTTGGTCTCTGGTCAGTGACCGATGTTTATACAACTGACAGCTAGAACTCACATTCCCATATAATTTAGACAAGCCTAAACCTTCAATAGAAAATACACGTGAATTCATGCACGAAATAGGTTTTGGATCAGAACGGTTTCAGTTCGAATTGAGTTTCGGACCGAGACGGGTTTTGGCACGTGGCGGGTTTTGGATCGGAACGGGCCAACACGGGTTTCCGCACTGGACGGGTTTTGAATCGCAACAGGTTTTAGGCCGACACAAGTTTTCGCACGGGACGGGTTTCGGATCGCAAGGGGTTTTAGGCCGACACGAGTTTCCGCACGGGACGGGTTTCGGATAGCAACGAGTTTTAGGCCGACACGGTTTCAATATTTTCAGTTTTTTTTGTTTCGTTTTGGTTTCGGTTTTTTGTTTCCGTTTGGTCGGTTTATTCGGTTCAAGTAAGACACATAAAACGAAAACGTTAAAACAATAAAAAGAGTAACTTACTTGGAGGCCTACAGTCATGCTAAAAATAGCAATTTCGTTCTTCCCTGCCTTCAAAGAAACCGGCCCTTTAAATTTAAACGGTGAAAAGGTACCATTTCCCGATGCGCTAGCTGAGTAGAACCAAGTAAATCATACAAACAATGTTACTCAAGCGTATAACTAATGATCAAATGAGTGAATAACAAATGGTCAAACTTCTTGAATAATAAGTTTGACTTTAGAATAATGTATATAGGCATATAACCTTGAAGTATGCCGTTGACAAAAAGATGGAGCGCATGTCCCTTTGACTCAATGAGAAGAGTTGGTTTGTTTCCTTTCTTTAAAAACTCTTCATTCTTGTCAACAAATAAACTGCAAGAAAAATGTAACCTCCATTAATGCTGGATTCACAAATGCTAACAGAAGAGTCTAAATATAAACAAAGTGAATTATAATTCTTGAATTGAAATATCAAACTCACCAATGTATATTGTCTATCGACTTAACCCGAATAAGATAGATCCACACTGCTCAAAATTCTTGAAAGATGGCCAAAAACACAAATAATTACTCAAAAAATAACTACTGATTGAAACCCATTTGACCTCCTTGTCATCCTATGTAACCTCTTTTTCTCTGCAGATCTGGACCTAGTAAATGAATAAAGAAAACAATTTGGTTAACTAAACTAATCATATAGAGAGAATGTGGACGAACAAACCATGTGAGGAGGAAATAGAAAACTATTGTGGGAAATAGTGGGGAACCTGCGCGTTGCAGCGGAGTCGACAATACGTAGCGGGAACATGATACGGATCAGGCAACTTTACCTTCTGGCTATAACTACTAGGGATGAGATTTTTTACCGAAATACCGGTACCGTACCGGTACCGTACCGTACCGATCATAAACGGTACTGGTATCGGTAATAGATTTTTTGAAATTCGGTATCGGTATAAAACGGTATCGGTATAGGTATTTTTCGGTAAATACCGGTTTTAATACCGAATTTAATAATGAATTCCAATTGGTTTTTAGGTTGGATTACGAAGAGTCCAAGTTCCTGTGAATCATGAAAGTTAATATTCAAACGAATTCGTCTGTACGTTAAGATTAAACTAAAACATTAGATGGTTTCATGACAACTAAGTTAATATTTAATTTAGCTTATAATAATAAAAAAGAGATTCTAATATAATGTAAAACTTATATTCATTCAAATCTAAAGGCATCGTTATACCATGAATCATCTTTTACCAATAACAATGATTTATAGTATAATCTTTTCATAAAGCGAATTTAAAGTTATTTTAATCGTATATAGATATGAAGCTTCAAAAAATAATAATAGTATAATCTTTTCATAACATATTATATTTTTTACATATTTGAGAGAGAATGGAAATTTTTTAATTGATAAGCTTTTATGGTTTTCATTTTAGTGACTTGTAGTTATTCAAAGTTTGTGTGTTTTAGCTGATTTTGTTTGCTGTTGTGCTTCATTTCATATATCGAGGGTTAACATAGGAATTATATTATGTAATTGCATATGCATTGGCTATTTCGTGTGATGTACTGTTATTGACTGATAAGTTTCAGCCTAGTTACATGATTATATTGTCCTTCACATATTTACATTTGAAAAAAAGAGTATGGATGGATGGGTTGCACATGATATTTTTTAGGTAAAACAATGGATGACACCAAAGCGGTACCAATGTGGTAAATTACCGAAATACCGATACCGTTACCGTACCGGTACCGAATCTATAAATACGGTACGGTAATCGGTATCCACATTTCCTCAATTTCGGTAACGGTATTTGCGGTATCGGTACCGGTACGGTACCGGTATCGTACCGATCTCATCCCTAATAACTACGAATCAAATCATTAAAAACACTATTCATCATAAGGAAAACAAGCACTATTCATCATAGGAAAAAAGAAGCATTTGATGAACTATTATCGAGCAATATTCCAATCTTTTCACATGAAAGAACACTTGATAACATGTGGGTATCCAAGTAACGATTTATTGGTTCCACATGATATCTGAAAGATTCAAAAATGAAAAATTAATTTAAACAAGTGTGACTATATTAGACAATGTATTATAGTAGAGGGACTAGATGTGTAATATGGGGTTCTATATAACACCCATCCTATGTAACCCTAAACACACATTCTACAATATAATACAAGCTGATTACAAGTTTAACTTGGTATCAGAGCTTAGGTAATCATCACCGGAGTCATCACCGGAGGGGTGGCGGCCGCCGCCGCCGCCCTACCACCACCACCTTCAACAAGCGCTCAGTCTTCATCTCCTACTTCCATCCCGTCACCATAACAACCATCTTATCCCTACAACCAGCAGCAGCAGCACAAACCCTAGCTGCCGCCGCCTACCACCACCACAAACCCTAGCAGCCGCCACCCCTACAACTGCCTTTCCAGCCGCTACACCACAAAACCCTAGCCGCCGCAACACCTACAACCACCACCCTAAACCCTAGCCGCCACACCTACAACCACCACCCTAAACCCTAGCCGCCGCCGCTAACCCTAGCTGCAGCTGCCGTCATCACCACAAACACAACTGCAAAAACAGCAGCCGCAGCAACACCTGCAACAACAGCAGCAGCAACAACAACTGCAACAATCAGCCCTATTTATTTTCCTCCCTGCCACCATACAACGGTGGCTGTTTCTACAATCCGGGAGAAGAACGACAAGGGGAAACAAAACCCCAACGAAATGTGTCGTTTAAAGAAGGGGAACAAACCCTAGTTTGTGTCACCGGTAGAGAACACGAGGTGTCACCAAAAAAGAAAAAAAAAAAAAAAAACAGCAGCAGCAGCGTCAACAACAACATCAACTGCAACACCACCAACAACTTTCCTCCCTGCGTTTAGGGTTGCAGAAATAACCTGCCACATAACCCTAAATGCCGTCACAGCCACCACAACGGTGCCATCGCCGCCACCATTCAACGGTGGCAGATTTTTCCGGCGATGAGGGAGAAGACCGACGAAGGGAAACAAATCCCAGTTAAGTTTCGTGTGAAGGGGAACAAATCCCGGTTAAGGCTGCTGAGGTGAGAAGAGTACTGGGTAGTCTCAAAAAAAAATATATATATATAAACAAGGGCAGAAGCAGTGATGACTGATGAGCCCAGCAGCTGCATCAAGACAAACAAAAAAAAAAGGGGGGACACAAAGGCAAATGGTGGATACTTTTGGTGGAAAGGAAAAGCATTAGTGGAAATTTTGGTGGAAAGGAAAAGCATTAGGTGGAAGAGGATGAAGACCAACTATCTTTCTATTTTTTGTATTATGTTTTCAAACAAAGTCACTTCCGTGCTTAGTTTGCGGGGGAGTATTAGACAATGTATTATAGTAGAGGGACTAGATGTGTAATATGGGGTTCTATATAACACCCATCCTATGTAACCCTAAACACACATTCTACAATATAATACAAGCTGATTACAAGTTTAACTGACTATGACTACGACTACGACTATTACTATTATACTAAGACTACTACTTACTATTAAAAAAGTTTAAACTTAGGTAGTTAAAAGCGCAAGGTTGGGCGCAAACCTCGCCTCTCCTCGCCTCGCCTGAGTGCCCCCTCACATGTCATTATTTTTCCCATAGACGCATTCACCATAGTTTTTCTTTTATCACTTGAAAATAGAGTGATAAGAGGGCATAAAAGAGAGCATGATCAAAAGTGAATTTGTAATTTATTCATTATTTTATTGAAGAGAAAATTCGTATTCGCGTATGAGTTCTTGATGTTCAATAATTACTTCAAAAGCACACACAAAAAGTGGCTGTGATTTCTACAATGAGATTAAGAGGAATAGTAGTCATAAAGTTTAACCTTTGATAGCTATTAAAAAATCACATAAGCTGTCATAAATGTTTTTTTTTTCAAACACTAACCTTATCAGGCTTCAGGGCAGAGAAGTAGCCTAGGTACTTCATGGTTGCAGGCTCTTAGCAGTGGACTTTGTCTTCTTGAAGGTATCTAAAACATGATATTACCTAAAAATCTGTAGCAGCAACTCGTAGGTCCTCTGCTTCTAGGACCCATTGTCGGCGTATATACATATACTATAATGTAGTAGCAACTTTGGATTTGTGTGCTGGTATTGATTATTTGATTAATGACACTTTAAGTTGCTGATAATAAGTTTTTAACAATCTTTGCAAACAGGTTTGGATTCTTATTATCTAATTATTTGCAATAAACTGATTATGGTTTACAAAAAGTTGATCCCTTTTTGGTCTTTATATCTAGTAAATCCTTAAATAATCAGAATATGTTAAAACACTCAAACTTCTAATATGATTACTACAACATCAAACAACAAAAGCATAAACAAGCATTAGATTCTTAAGCCCACTTTACTACCAAGTGATTTTAAACATCAATATCACATCATCAAAAGAAAACCACAAGAACAAGTGATGCACAATAAACAAGAACATATACCAAAAGAATATATGCAAAAGTCAAACATGATCATAAACATGGAACAAGATACCTTCTTGGAAATTCCCTCTTCCAACTTGCACTGTTCTTCAACAGACCATTCAACAGCCAACCCTGCATCATGCTTCAACCCAGCAACCGAATCCGAAACGTTAGACGTACATGAATTCCCAATTTGCGCGTACCCACCCTGAACTACTTTTTACCATACCAGAATTCCCAGAAAACACCATCCTTGACCTTGATGCATTATTATTGTTAATGTTATTATTATTACTATCCATCCTATAGTAATCTCCCATCATGATCATCTCACTTGTGCTATCTATAGCACTCGACTGGAACGATATAGCATGCCGATTCGGTCCATAGCTCAACGTTTGATCATGGTAAAAACCAGAATCCATAATTTGTATAACAAGAACCAAATACCAATTATTGACCCTTTATGTGCAAACAACAGAATCTTGAAACTTTAGATTTCTTAACAAAAAAATCAAAAACAAACCCATGTTAAATAAATTGAAAACCCAATAATAATCAATAAAAGGGTACCCAAAAAAGCTCTCAAAATACCCTTTTTCCGGCAAAAATACCAAATCTTGAAACTGCATCATTGAATCATTGTCAAGTTCCAATAAATGAGTTGTGATGATGACTAATAAAGCAAGTATGTACACAAAGATTGAATAATTTTTTACTTTAAAAAATAGATACAGCAAGAGCCCTAATTTTTTACTTTAAAAATAGATATAGCAAGAGGGGTACCAAAGATATGTGAGATGAAATTGAAGCCTTTGAATACCCATTTGATTTTGGTTCCCAGGTCAAGCTTCGTAACGTCTATCTCAGAGGAGTGGGATGTTTAAGTTGAAGTAGACACACAGATGGCGTACGACGGATGGGGAAAGCGGGATCTGGAACCAGGGCGAGGTGATGGATCGGAACCGATGGAATTCGTTGGTGGTAGAAATAGGGGGTGTCAATTTAACAACTAAAGGGCTGATGGGGATTTGAAAGGATGAAGACGGTTTCTCTTCATGATTTAAATGAGGAATTCATTGTGGTAACACATTCAATTGAGGAAAACGAAACTTGAATCGATTACACAACTCCATGAAGAAGAAACAGAAGGAATCATTGAACCGCATTGAATTAGGGGCATATTTGGGAGCGTGGATGAAAAATTAGGGAAACAAGAACATGACCTGGGATGAGCGTCTTAAAAATTTAGTTTGAAATTACATCTCTATCCTAGGGAAATGTATTATATAGTATTATAGATTATAGATAGATATAGATATAGATGTTATCCAACCAGTTTTAATACGAAAACAAAGTAATTTGAAAATGCCAAAAATTTGAACCTAAGAACTCATTCAAAGAACTAAGAGGACTATCAAGATGATAAATTGCACATTTTGGAAAATGCTTATGGAGCGTTTTTATAACCTTTTGAATTTTTTTTTAATATTTTTAAGAAATTGTAATAGTGATGGAAAAACTGAAATACTAAATATTAACTTCATTCGGAAATTCTATATGTACCAAGTTAGGGGCTGTTTGGCAACTTCTGAATGGTTAAGTGTTGAATTAATAAGAGGTCTGAACCATTAAGTGCTGAACTAGTAAGAGCTCTAAACCATTAAGAGCCTGTATAATGTTTGACCGTTCAAAGGCAAATGTCTGACCAATTAAGATTAGAGGTCTTAACCATTCAGACTTAGTATAATGCTTAACCATTCAGAGACAAATGTCTGAACCATTCAGACATCTGCTCACGAAACAAACAGTCTCAACCATTAAGTACTGAACCAATAAGAGTTCTGAACCATTAAGAGCCCATTAAAAGGTAAACAAACAGCCCCTTAATCGTATTCAAGAATGGCCATTGATTCGACATGACTAATCCCATTCTAGCTTTATATCAATTTCCAAAAAGACTTGATAATGCAACTATTTAAGCACTTATCTACGTGTCATTAAATTTGTAAAGTAAAGTCGCAACGCGCAGTTCTTATGATATATACATTAAGATAATTATGGTTTTTGTTTTATTTAACTTTCAATTGCATTTTGATTATTTCTGTAAGCTTCATTTCACCTTTAACGTACCTGACTTAGCCCCCTATGTTCCCGGTGATGAAGATGACTCGGGGTCGAGTCCTTTTTCAGAGGGGAGGATGATACGGATCGGGAGCCATTGGAAGAACCGCCCGGAGATGTTATTGCAAAACCCGGCCCGACGAAAAGTGGCTAGAGGTCGCTGCCTCTTTTGCCTCATCCATTCCGATTATTTTGAATTTCATGTTTATCTTTTATTTGAATTTTAGTAGTTATCGTTTTTCTTGTTTATCTTTTTCTAGTTGTTTCTATTTCCTATTTAAACAATTGTAATGCTTGGATGGATGATTAAGTTTTTATGAATAGAATTTTTTGGCAAACTATCGTTTGTTGTTTTTGTGAATTCGGTTGGCCGGACACAGGACTTCATCACACTAGAGTTTCTAGCGTCACCACGTATACAGATCCGTATCAGTATCAATATTCGTTTTTTATAGGTTTCGATCAAAAAACGACTTTATTTTTTAAATTACTACATAAGACAACTTTTGTTTAATGAATAAGGAATGCATGTTAATTTTACCGTTGTGTCTACGATTTTGTTTAAATTTTACTAAAAATAGGTTTGCCCTGTTGCGAACCACAGGTATTACCCACTAGTTTAATTTAAGTTGGAAAAACATTTAAAAGAAAATTTATACATAAGTAATAAAAAGACACTTACAATAAAAAGTTAAATTGATTGATACAAAAATAAGTTGTTAGGGTGGAAGGGGTGCTCCCCAAATGGGGAGTGGTAATTTTTTCCCTTAACCAATAATATCATGTCATGTCAACTTCCTCCTTTACTCCCTATTTTGCACTCAAACACATAGAGTGGTAAACAATTTTTTAAAAGGAAAAATTTGTGATTGGTTGAAAGAGGGTAAGGCTCACCATTAACCCACTCTCTCTCCTCTACCTCTTCTCTTCCAGCATCGGTTAGTATTCACCGATTTGCTCCTTCACCGAACGCCGAATGGGGGCTGGCGGCCCATTGCCGGGCGGTAAAGTGGGGTTACCGAAGGGGTCACCTAAGGTGCCCCTTCCACCCTTGTACGTTTTTGTATTGTTATTATTTCTGCTGTCTTTTCAACTACTAAATCAGTCACATCATTTTTTTGCTTAACATCATATCATAGCTGTAAATATTGACTTTTAAATGTACTTAATAACAATTATATTTTTTTACTTAATATCATTGGAAATATACTTATAACTAGCAAACCAAGTAAGCAAGAACATGATTTTTTAAGTTTTAACACTAAATTCAGAAATCAAGAAACAATCAAATATCAGCAAAGTCAGAAACTTGTACCTACATGAATCCTAAATTCACATTGAATAGTTTTTTACCCTGAAAAATGAAGCAATGATTGAGGCACTCAATGAACATATAATTATATAAAACAGAGTTGATGTACCCAGAAACCATAAGTCATTTCTACCATGAAAACTCAGAACTTTTTTACAGACATGGGGGAAAATAATACAGAAAAAAAAGATTGTTATAAATACAGATATATTCCCTCTTTATTATCCTCTTGATTCTCCTACTAATTCCCCCCTTAAGTTACACTTTGACTACATTAATGTTCAGTTACATTTTGACTAATCATTGTATATATATATGTGTGATTGGTAAATGAAAGATATACTTCTCATTTTTTTCTTATTTCATTTCACGTTATCAGCACCCTGCTCTCCACTAGACATTAATCGGCAATCTGCAATCATTCGCAAGTCGCTATCATTCACAATCTTTTGTTCAACATAATCCGGGTACACATCATCAACATCTTCGCATTGTGATCAATATATTTCCATGTTTTTTTTTCATTACATGTATATTTGTATATCCAAAGGATGAATCCCAAATTTTCGAATTTACTAAGTGGTAACTAGAAAAATGTTTTTTTTAATAAGCTTATGCTGTGTTTTCATGGACTAAAACTGTGTTTTCACGGACTAAAACAGTGTTTTTTCATGGACTAAAAGGATACACAATTTTTCGAACGGTTTTCAGAAGTGGGTTTCAGATTTACTCCTTTGGAATAACATAATTACGTTCATTTATCTACTTTTTAGAATACCCGGAACAAGTCGTTCTGGATTTTAGAACAACATAGGAATAGGTATTTCTTTTGATTCGTTCTTACCAATATAAATTTAGAGTGTCAAGCGGTCTCTGCCGCCGTAAACAACTGAAAAAAAAAAAAACAACATAACATTCTGACCTGAAAACTTTTATCCGGCCGATGACTATACTCACCGGCGGATTCAAAGAATCTCAACCTCAGCCGATAGATCTGAACCGTCATAATCCGGAATCCGACGGTCAATCGTTCGGTTTCTCCGTATATCAGCGACCGAAAATCCGTCAACAATCCGGTTGCAGTTACTCAACGGTCGTACAACAAACCTCGCCTCAGTCACAGATAGCGGTTACTAACGGCGGTTGTATCGGTAGTAGTTCATCAAACTCGAAGAAACCGAATTTTAACAGAAACTGTAAAGGAGATCGTAACGAATATTGTAACCGTAACGGAGATGCCGATTTTCAGACCTAGGGTTTCGGTTTTCAAGTTGTAAAGGACCGAGCGGTGGTGGCGGTAGGCCGCCGTCAGTGACGCCGTCGTGGTGGCGTGGTCGTCAGTCTTTTTGAACAGGAAGGATGAGAGAACAATGTATGTGGGTCGGTATCTTCCGCAACCTTTTTGCAGCCTAATTTCACAATCTCTATAACGGACTCCAAACTTTTATTAACCAAAATGAATTACTCTATATTATATCTTGTAACTATCACATCTGTCGCAACCTTTTTTTCATACTCAAGCAAGTAGTTCGTTATATTAATTTATTTTATTATTACCAGAGAAAATATGTTTACAAGCTCCAATAAAGCTATCATTGGTGATGAATGTCTCGTTGATAGTGGTACTACCAACACTATTCTCAAACATAAGAAATTTTTCTCTGAGTTGTCTCCTGCAGAGACACTTGTGGGTACTATTTCTGGTGTGTGTGATCTTATAGAAGGCTCTGGAAGAGCAAGCATCATATTACCATCGGGTACTAAACTAATTATAAATGATGCATTATACTCTAGTAAATCAAGACGAAATTTACTTAGTTTTAAAAGTATTCGACAAAATGGTTACCACCTCAAAACAACATCCGAAAATAATATTGAATACTTACAAATTACTTCAAATGAAGATGGCAAAGATACCATTGTAGAAAAGCTAAAAGCTTTATCCTCTGGATTATATTGTACAAATATTACTCCTATTGAAGCATACATGGTGGTGAGTAACCATATGTTACTAGATAAAGACACATTCACAATATGGCATGATCGACTAGGTCACCAAGGTAACATAATGATGAGGCGAATAATTAAGAACGCAAATGGGCACCCTCTTAAAAATTTAAAAGTCTTACAATCAAAAGATTTATTATGTGCGGCATGCTCTCTAGGCAAACTCATTACTCGGCCCTCACCAACTAAATTGACACAAGAAAACCCCTCATTTTTGGAAAGAATCCAAGGGGACATATGTGGGCCTATACATCCTCCTTGTGGTCCATTTCGCTATTTTTTAGTCTTAATTGATGCCTCATCGCGATGGTCACATGTGAGTCTTTTAGCTACTCGAAATGTAGCGTTTGCCCGACTATTAGCGCAAATCATACAGTTGAGAGCTCATTTCCCTGAAAATCCAATTAAAACCATACGAGTGGATAATGCAGGAGAATTCACATCCCAAGCTTTTAACGATTATTGTATGTCGATTGGGATAAAGGTTGAACATCCAGTAGCTCATGTTCATACACAAAATGGTTTAGCTGAATCATTAATTAAACGATTACAAATAATCGCTAGACCTTTCCTGATGAGATGCAAATTACCATCTTCTGCATGGGGACATGCTATTTTACACGCTGCTGCCCTAATCCGATTAAGACCAACTGCCGATCATGAATATTCTCCATTACAACTGGTCTCCGGAAGAGAACCAAATCTGTCCCACCTCAAAATATTTGGTTGTGCGGTATATGTACCGATATCGCCACCACAACGTACCATTATGGGACCACAAAGAAGACTGGGCATTTACATCGGTTTTAACTCACCGTCTATTATTAAATATTTAGAACCATTAACAGGTGACATGTTTACAGCACGCTTTGCTGACTGTCAGTTTAATGAGACAGTGTTCCCAGTCTTAGGGGGAGATAAGACTAAAGAAAGACTGGTAACACAAGAGTTAACATGGAATGCATCATCATTATCGAATCTCGACCCTCGAAGTGGTCAATGTGAATCTGAAGTCCAAAAGATTATACATTTGCAAAGAATCGCAAATGAATTACCAGATGCATTCACAGACACAAATAGGGTGACAAAGTCACATATACCAGCATCAAATGCACCTGCTCGAATTGAAGCAATCCCAGAAGCGATTACCATACAAAGAAAATGTGGGAGACCAATAGGTTCCAAAGATAAGAACCCACGTAAGCGAAAAGAGCAGAATAAATCAGTTGGTGAAAATTTAGTAAATGAAACCCTAGAAGAGGTACATGTCCCAGAAGAGACAAATATAGTTCCAGAGGAAAATGAAAATCAAGAAGACACACTGGTACCAAACGAAAATGAGATCTCTATCAATTATGTACAAAATAGTACAATATGGAACCGAAATGAAACACGTGTTAATGATATATTTGCATATGCTATAGCAACAGATGTAATAAATGAAAATGATTACATTCCTAAAACTCTAGAAGAGTGCATGCACAGAATTGATTGGCCAAAATGGCAAGAGGCCGTAAAGGCTGAGTTAGACTCGCTTGAAAAACGAAATGTTTTCGGACCTGTAGTCCGAACACCCATAGACGTCAAACCAGTAGGTCATAAATGGGTGTTTGCTATAAAAAGAAATGAAAAGAATGAGATTGTACGATACAAGGCACGTCTTGTAGCACAAGGGTTTTCCCAAATCCCAGGAGTTGATTATGAGGAAACGTATTCCCCTGTAGTGGATGCGATAACCCTTAGATTTCTAATTGGCCTTGCAATCTCAGAAGGACTTCAAATGAGACTTATGGATGTCGTCACCGCATACTTGTACGGGACACTAGAAAATGACATCTACATGAAAATGCCTAAAGGATTAAAAATGCCCGAAGCATTAAAATCAATACCTCGAGACATGTGTGCTATAAAGCTAAAAAGATCTTTATATGGTCTTAAACAATCTGGCCGCATGTGGTACAATCGGCTAAGTGAATATCTCGAAAAAGAAGGATACAAGTCTGATGTAATCAGTCCATGTGTTTTTATAAAAAGATCACTCTCAAAATTCACTATTGTAGCAGTCTACGTTGATGATATAAACATCATCGGAGCTCCTGGAGAGATAGAAAAAACTGCTAATATATTAAAGAGAGAATTTGAGATGAAAGAGATTGGCACAACAAAATTATGTCTCGGCCTGCAGTTTGAGCATTTACGAAACGGTACATTCGTCCATCAGTCAAATTACATCCAGAAGATGTTAGTACGTTTTAATATGGACAAAGCTCATCCGTTTAGCATACCCATGGTTGTCCGACCGCTAGATCCTCAAAAGGATCCTTACCGCCCTCAAGAAGAAGGCGAAGAAGTACTTGGTCCAGAAGTACCATACTTAAGTGCGATCGGTGCTCTTATGTATCTTGCAAATAACACGAGACCCGATATTGCATTCTCGGTACATGTACTAGCAAGATATAGTTCAAACCCAACACGTAGACACTGGAATGGAATAAAACACATATTCCGATATATTTGCGGGACACAAGACTTAGGTCTTTTCTACCAGAAAGGTCAAAAGTCCCAGCTTGTTGGGTATGCTGATGCTGGATATCTATCAGATCCACATAAAGCAAAATCTCAAACAGGCTATGTATTCACATATGGTGGCACAGCAATTTCTTGGAAGTCAACTAAGCAAACACTTACAGCAACGTCATCAAATCATGCCGAACTAATTGCACTATATGAAGCTGGTCGAGAATGCGTGTGGTTGAGATCAATGATTACTCACATACAAGAAGCATGTGGATTAGAACAGATCAAGAAGGAGCCGACGATTATTTATGAAGACAATGCTGCTTGCATAGCTCAGATCAAAGAAGGTTACATCAAGGGTGATCGAACAAAGCACATTTCACCAAAATTCTTCTCAACATATGACTTGCAGAAAGAAGGGGAAATTGATGTTTGCCAAATCAAGTCAAGTGAAAATTTAGCTGACCTATTTACAAAATCTTTACCAAGAAACAGTTTCGAGCAACTATCACACAAGATCGGTCTCCGTAGATTGAAAGATGTTTGTTGAATTCGGGGGGAGAATTATACACACTGTACTCTTTTTCCCTTAACTAAGTTTTGTCCCATTGGGTTTTCTTAGTAAGGTTTTTAATGAGGCAGTACAACTGATCCAGTAGTATCAGTTTATAGGTCCTGAAGTATCTATTTAATATCATCCTGAAGTATGTTATTAACTGTGTATATTAAATAATAATATATATCTGAGGGGGAGTGTTATAAATACAGATATATTCCCTCTTTATTATCCTCTTGATTCTCCTACTAATTCCCCCCTTAAGTTACACTTTGACTACATTAATGTTCAGTTACATTTTGACTAATCATTGTATATATATATGTGTGATTGGTAAATGAAAGATTAAATGAAAGATATACTTCTCATTTTTTTCTTATTTCATTTCAAAGATAACTTTTAAACACTTTTAAACTTCACTTTCTTAGCATACTCCGGATACAAACAGAGAATGACAGACAACTGAAAAGCCCTTTTATAAATCACTTTTCATGCATGTTTAATAAGCTTTAAATTTAACCAAACATAACCATGATTTAAATTATTATTTTTTTTTGCTCCTTTAATCAAGAAACCCTGATTTATGCATTCAGCTGAGCAAAAATTAAATTCATAACAAGAAAATAAAAAAACTTTTATGATCAAACCCTATTTTATGCCTTCCACTGAGCTAAAAAAAAAATACAGGCAGTTAATAAAAAATTCTTTTAAGATTATTAAAGATTTAAAGAAACTCCATTGGTGAAAATATCTGATTTAAAAAACTGAATCAGTAAACACCACCTGCCTCTGATCATAGAATTTCACAGCATAAAAAAGGATTTAAAAAATCCCTAATTTCCTATTTAAAAAACAAAAAAAAAAAAACAAATCATCACATTCAAATTAATCAAAACACATAATCACACACAAAAAAAAAAAACAAAAAATATAAAAAAAAATACCTTTCTCTTCCTTCAATCTCCACCATATTTTCCCCAATTGAACCTTCTTCATCACCAATTTCTCTGCAAATGTCCTCTTTTTCACCCAATTTCTCAACAGAATTAACCAAATTAACCTTCAAATTTGACGAATCAACCTCTAATTTTACGGAATCAACAACTCCTAATTTTCTAGGGTTTACCGAATCAACACACGTCACCTTCTGTTTCTTCACCAAATTCGGCTTCACGAGCCGGCGGCTGCGTAGCTGGATATACGAGCCAGCTCCAACGGACGAAACGGCGGCGTTTTGAAGAGCTAGGGTTTTCGCACGAGTGAGAACGCCGTTTAGTGATGGAACTTCCATTAGCGACACTTCACCTGACGTTTTATTCTTCCTCCTCATGTATTTGCCCGTGTTTTGGGTCCGGTTGGTGACGATTTGTGAGTTCCGGTGAATTTTCCGGTGGTTTTATGATCGGAATGTTGTCGGAGAGTTTGGTTTCCGGTGGTGGTGGTTTGGAGCGGAGAGAGGAGCCGTTTGAAAGTTGAAAAATTGAAATGATTTTTTTAGCTTGTGTTCTTGTGTTGAATATATATATATTGGTTAATGGATTTAAACACCCCCAACTATCGCTATTTGGCCAATGGCACTCTCAACTTTAACTTTAGCTCAGATCACTCCCAACTTAACACATTGATTGTTATGGCACCCTCTCGTTAAATATTCACTAACCAGGTTAGTAAATTTAGCCTATGTGGCAATTTTATCTGATGTGGCATATCTCCATTAACAACTGATGTGACATTTCATACCTAACCCAAAAACATATAATAAAACCACACCTAACCCAACCCCTTACCCTTCCCCTCTCTCTCTCTCACTCTCTCCTGTTGGATTTATATGTACGGGTTCGATAAGTCAACGCTGCTGACCGAGCTATGACCCATGAGAGTTACACCTTGGGCAATGAACACTAAATCCACTTAACTCGATTAACTGGTAATCACGAACAATTAACGAAATAAACGAATATATTATTTATACTAATTATAAATAATATATATATATATATAACGTTTATTCAGTTATTTTCGGGCTTTGCATCGCGTCTTGAACTTGTACTACGTATATTAGATTTGGTACCCGGTTAATTATTAAATATCTATACTATCTATAATAAGAGATTATGAGCTGATGTAAATCTGCTTACTTGTCAACTTCTAAGCTATGCTACATGGAGTTGCTGATGTCATAATTCATTTTTCAATATTTAGATATGTATAAATCTTTCTAAAATATATAATCAGATTTTATTATTAGTAAATAAGAGATTTCTTTAGGAGGGAAGTTTGAAATTGCATGGGGAGAAGAAATTAGCAATTAATGCACTGTAAGAAGTAATCATATCTATTAATTAATAATCTATCTAAAATATATAATCAGTATCTAAATGGGTAAAAGGGCAAACACTGATGATCATCCAAACCAGTGGCCAACTCCAAAAGTCACGAACTGATGATTCAAAATCAAAATTATGGCTCCAAATTCAAAATTCAAAATTATGGCTCCAGATATATAACATATCATCTTCTTCAATCAATTACCCTCTCTAATCAATTTCTCTCTCAACTCTCTCTCTCTAAAATTCACAGTCTTTTGAAAGATAAATCATTCGGTTCACAGTCTTTTAAACCCAATACTCTTTCTTCTTTGGCAAGAATCTGGAATTATCTCAATTTCTTCTTCATATCGAAATCTTCTGCCCTAATTCTCTCTGCCGTCCTTCAGCCTTACGAAATCTTCATCACAAAGGTACAATTCCATCTCTTTGGTAACATTCAATCTTGGTTTTCTTGCCTTTTCTTTCGATTTCTTAGTTTTTATTTACTGGAACAATATTAGGGTTTTTAGAGTCATCAGGGCACAGGTAGTTGAATATTACACCGAATCTTGACCCTCATGTAGTGTTTATTCATCATCTTTACAAACATATATCATTAATAACCTAGGGGATAAAAAGCATTTATGTTTGGCAGAGTATTATGAGCTAATTTCACTAGGTTAAAAAGCATTTATGTTTGGCAGAGTTTTATGAGCTGATATTTGTGCAGTATAATCTTATATATAGAGTTAAAAAATATGAATACCCCGATCTTACAAATTGTGATGAGTAACAAGTTGATTGTTAATTTAGGTAATGGGGATTTCCGTGTCATCACTATGTATTTGTGGTAGAAGAAGAAAGAGTTTCAGGTATGAGTTTCAGGTTTATATAGATAGTATAGATATATATAGATCAACTTAATAGTTATTAGTTATTAGTGGTTATAAAGGAAGATATGTTCTTGCTTATAAATGTGAAGTTAGAATTGATGACAACCAGTGAGAGTGTTTTGGTGGAAAACTTGGAGGGGTCGGTGACGTTGTCGAGGTTGTCAGGAAATGCAAAGTGATAGCATTTCCTGACAACCCTCGACAATGTCACCGACCTCCTAATCTGAGCGTGACCCTCTGAAAATATAAATGTTTTGCAACTTCACCATGAATAGAGAAGAAAGAGAGAGTTGGGTTTCTAGCTCCAGTTGTGTTGCAGCCGGATCAACGGCAAATTCAGCAGCAGTAGTTGTTGATGCATGAATATGAAGATTGAATTTGTGAGGTTCAGTTAATAATCGACTGAATGAAATTATATTATTTATTGTATTCACCATTGTTAAACCAAAATGATTGAATTTGTGAGGTTCAGGAATATGAAGATTGAATTTGTGAGGTTCAACAGCAGCAGTTGTTGATTCAGCAGCAGCAGCAGTAGTTGTTGATGTAGGTGAGTTTTGCAAAGGTTTACGGCTTGAAATAAAATTATTTATTGTATTCACAATTGTTAAACCGATTGTGCTTTATGTTTATGAT
Source organism: Helianthus tuberosus (assembly GCA_030545235.1). Classification (NCBI taxonomy): domain Eukaryota; kingdom Viridiplantae; phylum Streptophyta; class Magnoliopsida; order Asterales; family Asteraceae; genus Helianthus; species Helianthus tuberosus. The sequence goes on from CM060369.1 coordinate 199,835,748, forward strand.
TTGAACTTGTGATAATTTGTGCCTAATAATCGACTGATTGAACGGATTTTGATTTTTAATTAAGTTTATTAATGTAAACCAAAAAGTTTTAATTAAGGTATGTGCTCTCACATATTTTTGGTTCAAATTAATTTCATGGGATGATAACATCTTCATTTTTATTATTTAGTTTAGGGATTGAATTTTGTGTAGAGATGGATGGAAGAAGTGGGCACCTGTTTCATCGGACGAGTTTTGGTGTAATCGAATCGAATGGAATGTTGGATCCTTATGTTAATCTCAATGGAACTGTTAGCAGCGAAGAATGTTATTGGTGCTAATCTGAATGTTGGATCCTTATGCAATCATCACTTGTGGTTCAGAAAAGCGGTTTAGGTAATAGATAGTATAAATTAAGTTTGTTGTGAAACATGTATTTGGCAAAGGTCTGTTTTAGGTTTGAAACCTTTGTTTGTTGTTAACAGATGTTAGAATATAAAACAGATGTTTCAAACGACTGCTGGGTTAAACAGTGTTTTGTGTAGAAAATAGTGGTTGAAACCACTGTTGGGTTAAAACGGTGGTTAAAACCAGTGTTGGGTTAAAACGGTGGTTGAAACCACCGTTGGGGTTTAAACGGTGGTTGAAACCACTGTTTTGTTCAAACCAATGTTTGAAACTACTATTCCGTTAAAATGGAGGTTTGAAACCATTGTTGGGTTAAAACAGTGGTTGAAACCACTGTTTGGATGTGTGTTGAAAGTGTTTGGATGTGTTGAAAGTGTGGAAGCGAAGGGTAATAAAGTGGTTTTGTGATTTGGTGGTTTCATATCAATGTAGTTCTTTCCATTTACGTTTTTTTCTATTTGTATGTAGTGAAATTGGCTGAATTTATGAAATGTTTTTAGAGCTTTATTGGAAGAACCGAGACGAGAGGGTTTTTGAACTAAAGTATATGGATACATCAACACATCTCCTGGAAAGTATAAAGACAGAATGAAATCATACTGGTGGATGGTTAAAAGGAGAAAAATTGCGGATCTCACCTTAGATAGCTGGAACAATTTTGTAAAACTTGGATTTTGTATAGGCTTCTCTGTAGTTTGTTTGTTGTTTTTGTTCTATTTGGGGTGTATTTGCTCTTATGTTATGGCTAATATAGCAGTTATCAGATAGAAGCATTAGCTTAGGCAATTAAGGAGAACACTATAGTGTTCTTTGGATACGGGATCAGGCAAGACGTTGATCGCGATTATGCTTTTACGTCACTATGCTTATTTGCTGAAAAAACCCTTCCCGTGTATTGCTGTGTTCTTGGTAGTTGGTACCGACTGTTGTATTGGTCAAACAGGTATGTCGGTTGACTTAGTTGTTTCTTGAACATGTTTTCAACATGTGGTTAAAGGATACTAATGGAAGCTTTGACTGTCTTATTAGCAAGCGGAGTATGTGAGAAAGCACCTTGATTTGAAAGTGGAGGAGTATTGGGGTGAAAAAGGTGTTGATTTTTGGAATGCTGCTGATTGGAAGAAACAACGAGATCAGAATCAGGTATGACAAGTCAACATTTGACTTTTTTGTTGACCGCATACAATCTCATCAGAATTTTGACTAATGATCAAATACGTAAAGTACCCCTGAGGCAGACAAATGCAGTCTTGAGTAATAAACTTTTATTGTGTTACTCTTTACCTTTGTTGTATCATGTAGTTTTTATTTTTTCAATTTAAATTGAACACACGTATATGTTATACATCATTCTTACAGCTATTGGTCATAACCCCTGACATTTTAAGGAATGCATTGAGACATAGATTCTTAACGTTGGATATTATCAAGGTGTTAATATTTGATGAATTCCACAACGCAAAGAAAAATCATGCATATGCTATCATCATGAAGGTATATTAATGATCGTAATTTTTAACGTTATTAATTTGTTTTAGTTGAGTTTAAAAATTGAAATAATATTTGTTCAAACCACTGCTTGAAACTGCTGTTCGGTTAAAACGGAGGTTTGAAACCATTGTTGAGTTAAAACAATGGTTGAAACCACTGTTTGGATGTGTGTTGAAAGTGTTTGGGTGTGTTGAAACAACGTTGGATATTATCAAGGTCTTAATATTTGATGAATGCCACAACCCAAAGAAAAATCATGCCTATGCTATCATCATGAAGGTATATTAATGATCGTAATTTTTAACGTTATTAATTTGTTTTAGTTGAGTTTAAAAATTGAAATAATATTTGTTCAAACCACTGCTTGAAACTGCTGTTCGGTTAAAACGGAGGTTTGAAACCATTGTTGGGTTAAAACAATGGTTGAAACCACTGTTTGGATGTGTGTTGAAAGTGTTTGGGTGTGTTGAAAGTGTGGAAGCGAAGGGTAATAAAGTGGTTTTGTGATTTGGTGGTTTCATATCAATGTAGTTCTTTCCATTTATGTTTTTTTCTATTTGTATGTAGTGAAATTGGCTGAATTTATGAAATGTTTTTAGAGCTTTGTTGGAAGAACCGAGACGAGAGGGTTTTTGAACTAAAGTATATGGATACATCAACGCATCTCCTGGCAAGTATAAAGGCAGAATGAAATCATACCGGTGGATGGTTAAAAGGAGAAAAATTGCGGATCTCACCTTAGATAGCTGGAACAATTTTTTAAAACTTGGATTTTGTATAGGCTTCTCTGTAGTTTGTTTGTTGCTTTTGTTCTATTTGGGGTGTATTTGTTCTTATGTTATGGCTAATATAGCAGTTTTATATTAATTATGCAAAAGAACAATTGCATCAGCATTTCAATATTAAAGTTTTCAAATTAGAAGAAGAGGTACCACCATCTTATTTTTCAATATCATAATATTTTTATTAACCATCGAGATAGTGTTGTTAATGATGTTTTTATAGAATGTTAGATGTATTTTGATCTTATCCACTAAAGAAAATCCTTTTGTAACACTTAACTAAGAACAAGTTTTGTTTAGGCCAAATAAGACTGCTTTTAATGAAAGTTTATGCGAATGTCAATTCATCAAATATTTGTTCACATGATAGTTTACATATTTACATATACAAAAACTTTTATCATTATGGTTATTATAATACTAATACATATTGTATTTAACATTATTTTATAAAGATATAGAACTAAAGACCACAATTTAAATGATATATTATAATCTGAATTTGTTGCGCCTCTTTTGTAAACGCCTCTTTTGTTGGGATTGAACCCTATCAGAGGAACAGATAATAAGAGCCAAAACTGCTTCACATCAGTGGATTCATCATAAGCAGTTGTTTGCATTAGACTACCCCCTTGAAAGTGGTTATAACATCTGATGGCCCTCATCTATTGTTTGTATACTACAACTACTGTGCATTAAGTACTGCTTGTGTACAACAACTGCTGAAGACAAGGTGCTGCTACTTAATCTACTGTCCTAACTCAAGTGCTGCTAAAGAGCAAAGCCCTGCTTGGAATGAAGCAGTGGAATGTAAAAACTGTTGACAAATTAATACGATTAAAATATGAAGTATTAAGAAAGTAGCAATTACATACAAAAAAGAAATCTAATCAGACACATCTAACTCAAATAACAAGAATCAAGAAACTTTAACTTCAATTATGGATCTTTACTGACGGTATTTGATCAAAACGATCTGAGAGTGCCGTATGATGATGCAAAAGAACACTTATTTGTGGTGTATTTGCTCTTATGTTATGGCTAATTTAGCAGTTATACATTAATTATGCAAAAGAACAATTGAATCAGCATTTGAATATTCGTGTTTTCAAATTAGAAGAAGAGGTACTACCATCTTATTTTTCAATATCATAATATTATTATTAACCATTGAAATAGACTTTCCCCTTCAAAGTCGTTATTTTGGGCCAAATAAGACTAGTTCACATCAGTGGATTCATCATAAGCAGGTGTTTGCATTACACCTTCCCCTTGAAAGTGGTTATAACACCTGATGGCCCTCATCCACTGTTTGTATACTACAACTGCTGTCCATTAAGTACTGCTTGTGTACAACAACTGCACCAGACCAAGTGCTGCTATTTAATCTACTGCCCTAAGATAAGTGCTGCTAAAGACCAAAGCCCTGCTTGGAATGAAGCAGTGGAATGTAAAAACTGCTGACATATAAAGATTGACAATTTGTGTCTAAAATGTATTTTGTTAAGGATGGCATTCTTGCAGATATTTCATAAATCACCATCAACAGATGTTGGACATGATATTGTGGTTACGCAAGACAAAATCATTCCTTTCTTCAGAACAGCAGATGCTCAAAACATTTGTCAAAGGCTTATTCACTGTTGCACTAATAGTTGCTGATTTAATAGTCTTTCAAATCATTATCATTTCCTTACCCCTAACTACTTTTGTGCTCAAACATCTGTTTTCTAAATACTGGCCACTGCTATTCATCATAAGCAGCTGTTTGCATTAGACTTTCCCCTTGAAAGTGGTTATAACATCTGATGCCCTCATCCACTGTTTGTATACTACAACTGCTGTCCGTTAAGTACTGCTTGTGTACAACAACTGCTGAAGACAAAGTGCTGCTATTTAATCTACTGCCCTCAGTCAAATGCTGCTAAAGACCAAAGCCCTGCTTCGAATGAAGCAGTGGAATGTAAAAACTGCTGACATACTATACTTGACAATTTGCCTCTAAAATGTATTTTGTTAAGGATGGCATTCTTGAAGATGTTTCATAAATCACCATCAACAGGTATTGTAATTTACATTTTCATTAATTATTTCCGGTGACATTTTTATTATATCAATGACTTATAGTTATTCTTTTCGATAAAATGGTCTTATGGCATTTTATGATACACTGTTTAGGTAGGTAAAATCCATACTACATGATTATATTTACAGAGTTGATTCTTGAATTTGGTTTGTTTTGTTTTGTGATTGTTTGTTGGTATGTGGTTTATTTTTAGGGTGATCAGTGGTTTATAATCGGACCGTCCGGTTCATTCATCAGGTATTATTTCCTTTTCATTTTCACTATACTGATTTAGCGTTACCTGCTGTTTAACAATCCAGAAAAATATGTTTCATATCATACCTGCTTTAGAGTTTTACTTGTATCGTTTAAAACAAAACAAAAAAAAATTGTTTCCGAGTGAAGAACCAATAACACATCAAAAATTCAGTATTTAAAACTAAACCCAAAAAAATTGGTCAGCCCAAAACCATACCTAAAATTATAATGAAACAAAAGCAAAAATAAAGTGTCATAAAAAAATTAAATCGTTTATAGTATAAATATTAAAAAAAGTTACAATTACATAAAAAAAAAGAAAAGTAATCAGACACTTAAAGTCTAATAGCAAGAATGAAGAAATTTTAACTTCAACTCCATGGAGCACTGCACTTCTTGATGTATGTCATTGATCTTTCTCATGAAGTCCAGGTCTCTGTCTCCACAATCTATATTATTCGCAACACACAGGTCACGAACGGAAGTAGTCGGCATCGCCCTCAGGCCTCTTGAAACTTGGTCTCTTGTCAGCAGACCAAGTTGCAGTCTGTCAAAACATCTCTTCAACTCTTGAAGAGTACCCCTATCAGCAAAAACTTGCTCTTCGATTTCTTTAATAAAGCGTTGCTTGAAATCTTCAGATTGTGCAGCAGTATGTGACTCCATTTTAATGTATTTATAACAGCTAAGGCAAAACAATAAGAGTTGCTCTTCTATTTCACTGAATGAATCTGGTTATGATGAAACAATGTTTGAATTTGCAATGATATTATATAGGATATCTATCAGCCCAAAGGTCAGGTTTAAATGCAACCATTAAATAAAAATTTATATTTAAAAACCTGATACATGTAATGATTTAATAATGAAAAACGTGTATATAGCCAACATGTCTCTTCATTTACCTTATTAAACATTTTAATGTAAAACCTTTGAAAAATGATCTTTATTAGCAGATGTCTCTTCATTTGTCCTATCAAATATTTCAAACACTATAAAGGATCATGATTGCTCTACTTGAAAACATCAAGACTTCATTTTTAAAAAACCCTTCATCCAAAAACAAAACGTCCAAAACCACCCACACTCTTTCTAAATGGCAAGCAAAACCTTCTACCACTGGTCGGATAATACCGATCTTAAAATTGAATATTCAAGATGGTCACTCCATGAACAGAGAAAAGCTGAAGAAGTCAACAAAAAAGTTGCGTTGGTAAGTGATAAATATTATAAGCAGACGTGGAGTAGCATTGCACTGCTGGATGAAGTTGTCTCTTCTCCTCCATCAGAGTTTAAAGAAAAAGCCGAAGAGTTTTTGACACATCTGCTGAAACAAGATCAGAAGACCTATGATATGCTAGCAGATCTGCAAATTAAAACAAAAAATGAAATTGCATGGAAGAAGGCGAGAGAAATAGATATCCTAGGAAGTGTTAATTGTAATGTTAAGTTTTTGATATTTTTCAAACTAAGAATTTTGTAATACTATTTAATATCGAATGAAGAAGTGTTTATTGCTAGCAGAATTTTGTAAAAGTTGGACTTTGTATAGGCTTCTGTGTAGTTTGTTTGTGTTTTTTGTTCTATTTGGGGTGTATTTGCCCTTGAAGAGGTACCACCATCTTATTTTTCAATAGCATAATGTTATTATTAACCATTGAAATAGACTTTCCCCTTCAAAGTCGTTATTTGTTTGGGCCAAATAACAGTGATCCACATCAGTGGATTCATCATAAGTAGCTGTTTGCATTACACCTTCCCCTTGAAAGTGGTTATAACATCTGATGGCCCTCATCCATTGTTTGTATACTACAACTGCTGTCCATTAAGTGCTGCTTGTGTACAACAACTGCCCCAGACAAAGTGCTGCTATTTAATCTACTGTCCTAAGATAAGTGCTGCTAAAGACCAAAGCCCTGCTTTGAATGAAGCAGTGGAATGTAAAAACTGGTGGCATATAAAGATTGACAATTTGTGTCTAAAATGTATTTTGTTAAGGATGGCATTCTTGCAGGTATTTCATAAATCACCATCAACAGATGTTGTAAATGATATTGTGTTTACGCAAGACAAAATCATTCAACATAATCTCATTAAACAGTTGCTAGTTTAATAGTTTTTCAAATCATTATCATTTCCTTACCCCTAACTACTGTTGTGCTCAAACATCTGTTTTTTAAATACTGTCCACTGCTATTCATCATAAACAGCTGTTTGCATTAGACTTTCCCCTTGAAAATGGTTATAACATCTGATGGCCCTCATCCACTGTTTGTATACTACAACTGCTGTCCATCCATTAAGTGCTGCTTGTGTACAACAACTTTGAAGAAACCACTGAGTGTCAAACATTTCATAAATTGACATGCAACAATGGAAGGAAGAAGCAGTTGTTTAGTTTGTCATTTATATTGTATAGAATCAGTGGTTAAGGTTAGCAGTGTTTGAAACCACTGTTCGGTTAAAATAGTGTAATCCTTAATGATATGTTTTGAAACCACTTTTGGGTTAACACTGTTTGAAACTACTGTTGATTTAAGGACAGTTTTTGAAACCAATGTTTTAAGCCAAAAGTGTTTTCAAAACAGTGTTTTAACAACACTAAGTATAATTCACCAATCTATCATTGTTTGTATCTTCAATGATCACACAACTTGAATCGTCAAATCATAACATTGAGAGAAGCCCATTAACAAATATTACAAACTGTATGCTGTATAAAGTTTTCTTATAACTATTAATCATTCATTGAATGTTGATTTATCTATTGTAATTGATGAAAGGAGGACATCTTCCGGAAGAGTTGCTGATTACAGAAAAAGTTGATCCAGTTGGTTCTCTCATATCATTCACATAACCTGATATTTAAGGAGAGTTGTTCATGAAAGTTGTATTGGCATTGTTAATATTTTTTATAACAAATTATTAAAGCCTAAATTGTATATTAAATGTAAACTTTTAATACATACAATACAGAGACAAAACGTCATACCAACTTCGTAGACTTGACGGAACTTGCAGACTCGATAACAAAAGACTGTAACATACAATACATGTGAAGTTAGAATTGATGACAACGTTATTGGATTCACCCAATATAGTGTTTCAATATGCTAAGCGTAATGGTGATTAACTTTTTGGTTGAATCTTATAGGCGTATAGCGGAAAATGCTGGAGAGGCGGAGGCTTGCAAGCGATGTAACTGTAAGAAATCCAAGTTTTTGCACATACAATACAGAGACAAAACGTCATAACACCACAAGCAATTGTGGATCCTAACTGACGGGTGCACTTCGGAATGTAGCAGATATGAATGAATATAACCTCAGTGTAGGTAATTACATATCTGCCACTGGGGTTATATTCATTCATATGAATGAATATAACCCAAGTGGTAGATATGTAATTAGCGAGCTCTGGAATTTCAAGGAAAATCGAAGAGCTCCACTGGGGTTGTATTCATTCATATCAATCACTTCCTTATGTGCACCGCATCTTCTAGGAGGTTGTCAAGTGTTCTCGCCTTCGTAGTTGGTGTTTTGCGTATCTTTACATCCGCAGCCATTCTGTACATCGAATCAAACCAAAACCAAATAACTGTTATCATCGAATCAAACCAAAACCAAATAACTGTTATCATCAAAACCAAAAATCAAAATGAGGAACACATTCAAATCACACATTCAAATCATTGAATCAAACCCAAAACACATTCAAAACCTCTGTTTTGATACCCTAAACCCTAAACCCTAAACCCACAAGAATCAAAACAGGAACACATTCAAAACCTCTGTTTTGATACCCTAAACCCTAAACCCACAAGAATCAAAACAGGAACACATTCAAAACCTCTGTTTTGATACCTTAAACCCTAAACCCACAAAAATCAAAACCAAAACACATTCAAAACCTCTGTTTTGATGCATTTTGAACAAAATCAACCCTCTGTTTTTTCAAAATCAACCCAAAATCATCGAATGGAACCCGAAATCAAACCCAAAATCATCGAATGGAACCCAAAATCATGAACAAAATCAACCCTCTGTTTTTTCAAAATCAACCCAAAATCATCGAATAGAACCCAAAATCAAACCCAAAATCATCGAATGGAACACAAAATCAAACCCAAAATCAACCATCTGTTTTTTTTCAAAATCAACCCAAAATCATCGAATGGAACCCAAAATCAACCCTCTGTTTTTTTCAAAATCAACCCAAAATCATCGAATGAAACCCAAAATCAACCCAAAATCATCGACAAACCCAAAATCAAACCCATAATCAACCCTCTATTTTTTCACAATATAAACACATTCAAATCATCGAATCAAACCAAAAATCAATATGAGGATGGAGATGAACCTGATCTGTTTGTTGATGAAGATGTTCGATGATGAAGATGTTTGATGAAGATGATGAAGATGATCTGTTGATCTATTCGATGAAGATGATGATGATGATGATCTTGGGAGTTGGGAGAGATATTGGGAGTTGGGAGAGCTGTTGATGATGCTTATGTAACTGGTGGTCTGATATTAAGTGTAGATATTAAGGGTGGGGGGTATTATGGACTTTTCACAATAGTCAAACGGTAAAACTGACGGAACACTGACGACAGGGACTCAAACTGTTATGAATTCATAAGGTCAGGGGCTCAAAAAACCAAAAAAATGAATTTAGGGGCTCAGGTTGATGTTTGGCACATACCACAGGGACGCAAATTGCATTTTACTCTAATTTATATATCAAACATGAACTAAATACAAACAATTTAAATGATGTATTATAATCTATTTCGATGGTTATCAAAACTACCCGTGTGGTCACACATACTGTCTTCAACATTACTTTATAAAGATATAGAAATAAATATCAAAATTTAAATGATATATTATAATCTGTTTTTTAGTATTTGATTTCGATCATTACTAAACCTACCCGTGTGGTTACACGGGTACTACACCTAGTATATATGATTAAAGGAAAAAAAAACATAATCATGATATTTTCTTTTAATCATTATGTTTAATAATTATAATACTTTTCTTTTCTTTTATTATATTAAAAAGAAAAAAATAAATAATATATAAATGTATGAATTCGAGAAGCAGAGAATGATTGAATGGGAATTGCATTAAATATAAGTGAAATATGAATTCGAGAAGTAAAGAAGGATTGAATGGGAATTGCATTAAATATAAGGGAAAAGAAATACATGTTCCTCTCACCTATTCAATAAAGCGAGTTTCTACGCATATAAAATATTCCCTGAACACATTTGATGTGTGAGACAATATAGATGAACTTGAACAAGTGCAGAGAAAAAAAATATAGTTTCTTTTATCTCCAAAACTCTCGGTTCATCATAATCACAATCACTATTATTGTTGTTCAATCGCTGCTGTTCAGTCGAACACCACCGGTTACCCGACGCACCCCGTTTTAGTTCGTGTTCTAGCAATTCGTTCGTTGTACCTCGGTGTCTCAACCGGTTAGTCTTTAACCACTAAGGTATATCTATCTCATCGGTAGATTAATAAATATTGTATACCGTGTTTGTATGTTTGTAATCATGATCCTGTTCGGTTCGTTTTGGTGTTGATTATTATAAATATTTCGCTGCGTTTATTAATTACCTATTTAATTAATAATATATATCAAACATGTTTTGATAAAAAGTAAAATTGATCACCATTGAAACCCAGCAGTGGTATCAGAGCCACGCTTACAACATGCAAATCGGTGCCGGTCTTTTAACCGGAATTAGAACACAAACTTTAATTTTTTTTAAAGTTTCTGATCTAAATAATTTTAAGGTCAACTTTAATTTTGGTCAATATTTTATTTGTTTTGCTTGACCAAAAGATTGCCCGGTATATTTTGTGATTGTTGTGGAATATGTAAATCTGGCCCGACCTTGTTTTGTGGTTGTATATATTATTCGATTTTGTTATTATTATTTTTTTTGCCACCTTGATGGTTCAAAGTTGTAATAGATAGAGTTTCTTCCTTTATTGTATTTTTGTAAAATATTGTAATAAACGAAGACCTTGAGACTAAACCAAGGACGCTCAACCGGAGTCATGAAGTCAATGGGAGTTGCTCGAGACGACTGGATGCACTCAAGTCCATCCTTGTGGTTGTTTGTGTGTTGTGACCCCATGACCCGTTTGATCTTGCTATAAGGCTCTAGCAAGATCGAACATTTTTTTGGCCATATAGATTTACATATTTATTTTGCTATTGTGGTTGCTTTTTATCTTATAATTTGTTATAACATAACCAACCTAAATACCAACATGATTTTAAAAGGAGTTTTAAAATATTGAAACAATCACATTAAAACAAGTTCTAGATTGTTTTACAACTTGTTAAAATTTTGTTATAAAACAAAGTTTGTTTTAAAACGAACAATAATCAATTAAGTTTTTGCAAATTAAACTAGATTTAATTTTCCAAAACTATTAACTTGATAGAATTCTATTAACTCAAAATTGGTTGTATAAGTCGCGACAAACTTAGTTTTTAATAGGTTATTTAAAAACTAAGTGTCCTGAGAGATGAAAGGGTTCATCAAGATGTCACGACTAAAATATATACTAAAATTGGCTCTTGCGACCCTATTTGGTAAATATTAAAATTAATCCATAATTAAAATCAATAGTCTATGCCATCCTATCACAAGCTACACTTGGAACGTAAAGCGAACCATCAGTGTTTGGAGCCACAGCACCGCACTTGATGTCTAGCTTATCCTTCCAAGGTGCAAAGGTTTCGTTGACACATTCGGCCCTTCCACAAGTACATTCTTTTAGGACGACTATTACTTTTTCTTTTCTCATCACATGCTCCAGCTGTCTTGAAAGTAAAAGTCGGCATAGATGAGGCTAAACGTATCAACGCATAAGACAAGAGTTGACTTAACGGCCTCATACCCGAGAGTTGTGCAATTCTCACAATTGACACCCGTTGTCAGTCTGCCTAGTCACTTACTAAAGTGTATGCCACAGCCGCCTTTAATACTAACCTAGCCAGATTCTCATTCCTTGTTCTAATTACTGTAATGAGTCATTAATTAAATAAGGAAATATACATCAAAAATACTAATTAAATAATTTTTGCTTAACAGATGTCATCTGAAAACAACTCCTCTTTTGCTCTCAAGTCCATACTTGAGAAAGATAAACTTAATAACACCAATTTTCTTGAGTGGCACCGCAACTTGAGAATTGTTCTCAAAATGGCAAAGAAGCTTTATGTTTTGGAAACCCCAATCCCAGCTGCACCTGAAAATGGTACTGCTGCTGCGAAGAAGGCTTTCAATAAACACAAAGAAGATGCCATAGAAGTTGCTTGCCTCATGCAAGCCACCATGTCCACAGATCTACAAAAAAATATGGAAGACATGAATGCTTTTGACATGATTGAGCAACTCAAGGGCATGTTCCAGAAACAAGCCCGTCAGGAACGCTATGGCACCATGAAACAACTTATAAGCTGTAGAATGCAAGAGAGTTCCTCAGTTAGTGCTCATGTCCTCAAGATGAAAGGCTACATCGATCAATTAAACAAACTTGGTTATCCTCTCCTAGATGAGATGGCTGTTGACTTCATTCTCAACTCTCTTTCCAGTCACTATGATCAATTTGTTATGAACTTTAACATGAATGACTGGGTAAAGACAGTGCCAGAACTGCATGGGATGCTCAAAACGGCATAGATGAACATTTCCAATAAAACAAACCAAGTGTTAATGGTTCGATCTGGTGGTGTTAAGAAGCCTAAAACAAAGAAAAAGTATTATAACAGCAAAGGCAAAGGAAAAACTCCCGTTGCTGCCAAACCTGCCACCAACAAAAGTAAACAAGTTGTGAGATCCCATCTTCCTGAAGAGCGGCAATGATTTGAGTGTAACAAGATGGGACATTGGAAACGTAACTGTCCCGAGTATCTTGCCAAACTCAAATTGAAGAAGGCTAATGGAGAAGGCACTTCTTCAGGTATTCTAATATATGTTATTGAACTTTTCACTGTTTCTAGCAACACATGGGTATTTGATACCGGATGTGGTTATCATATCGTTAATGTCTTGCAGGAGCCTGAGAAGTGGAGGAAACTGAAACCAGGGAGCATGGAGCTCATTGTTGGTGATGGGAAGAAAGTCCCAGTTCTAGCAACTGGCACATTTAATCTTACATGTCCTTCTGGTCTTATTGTTGTTTTGAATAATTGTCTTTTTGCACCTGGTTTGACCAGGAACATCATTTCAGTTTCGTTGTTGTTTGAACAAGGTTTTAAGTACGCTTTTAACGGTATTGCTATTTCTGCCTACTTGAATAATATCTTTTATTTTGAGGCTAAACCTCGAAATGGTATTTATGAGATAAATGTTCAAACTGACAATAATATATATAATCTTTCTAAATGCAACAAAGCTGGTATTAATGAAACATTTCTACGGCATTGTAGACTTGGCCACATAAGTAAGGCACGCATAAAATGGCTCCAATCCGAGGGGATTCTTGAACCCACTGGACAGGACTCCTTTAATGATTGCGAATCTTGCTTAGCTGGCAAACTCACAAAGCGTCCCTTCACTGGTGTTGGTGAACGGGCCAACGGTCTGCTAGGACTCATTCACACTGATGTATGTGGCCCTTTCAGAACCATGACAAGGAACCATGAAAGATACTTCGTTACTTTCATCGACGATTATAGTCGATATGCTTATGTCTATCTTATGAAGCATAAGCATGAAACTTTTGAAAAGTTCAAAGAGTTTCAAAACGAAGTAGAGAAGCAACTTACTAGAAAGATAAAAATACTTCGATCAGATCGAGGTGGCGAATACCTCAGCTTAGAGTTCCGCAATCATCTCAAAGAGTGTGGAACAATTTCAGAACCCACGCCACTTGGCACACCCCAACTTAATGGCGTGAGCGAGAGGAGAAATCGAACCCTACTTAATATGGTTCGATCGATGATGTGTAGAACTAACTTGCCACACTCCTTTTGGGGTCATGTTCTTATGACAGCCGCCCGCATTGTCAATCTGGCTCCGACTAAAAAGGTAAACAAAACCCCATATGAGATATGGCATGGGCGTAAACCCAATTTGGAATACCTAAAAGTATGGGGATGTGATGCATACATCACAAGTGATGCTGATGATAAGCTCGATCCTCGAGGCGAAAAGGTTGTTTTCGTCAGATACTATAAAAGAAGCGGATATTATTTCTACCATCCTGATGCAAATGCTATTTCCATCAAAAGGAAGGGGCGTTTTCTCGAGGAAGAACTTCTAAATCGAGGAACTGGAAATAATGTGGTTGATCTTGAAGAAATTCGAGAACTAACAACAACCGCCAATGAAGTCGGAACGTCTGATTAACAAGAAATTGTTACTGATGAATCAGACATGAACACAGGCGTTTGCAGAAGTAGCAGGACTCGTAAAGAACCTGATAGATACCTTTGGCATCTCGAAGGTGCTCAAGTCTTGGTAGTAGATGAGTCTAATGACGAACCTACTAACTACAAATCTGCTATCTCAGATCCTGAATCTGCTAAGTGGGTGGAAGCCATGAACGCTGAGATGCAATCTATGCATGATAATCAAGTCTGGGACTTGATTGAGCTACCCCCCGAATCTCGGGCAGTAGGGAGAAATGGGTTTTCAAAAGAAAAACCGATATGCATGGAAATGTACACACCTTTTGTTGGGTTTCAATGGTGATCAATTTTACTTTTTATCAAAACAGGTTTGATATATATTATAATTAAATAGGTAATTAATAAAGGCAACGGAATATTTATAATAATCAACACCAAAACGAACCGAACATGATCATGATTACAAACATGCAAACACGGTATACAATATTTATTAATCTACCGATGAGATAGATATACCTTAGTGGTTAAAGACTAACCGATTGAGACACCGAGGTACAACGAACGAATTGCTAGAACACGAACTAAAACGGGGTGCGTCGGGTAACCGGTGGTGTTCGACTGAACAGCAGCGATTGAACAACAATAATAGTGATTATGATTATGATGAACCGAGATTTTTGGAGAGAAAAGAAACTATTTTTTTCTCTGCACTTGTTCAAGTTCATATATATTGTCTCACACATCAAATGTGTTCAGGGAATCTTTTATATGCGTAGAAACTCGCTTTATTGAATAGGTGAGAGGAACATGTATTTCTTTTCCCTTATATTTAATGCAATTCCCATTCAATCTTTCTTTGCTTCTCGAATTCATATTTCCCTTATATTTAATGCAATTCCCATTCAATCCTTTTCTGCTTCTCGAATTCATACATATATATATTGTTTACTTTTTTCTTTTTAATATAATAAAAGAAAAGAAAAGTATTATAATTATTAAACATAATGATTAAAAGAAAATATCATGATTATGTTTTTTCCTTTAATCATATATATATTTAATTATTAACCAGGTATTAAATCTAATATACGTAGTACAAGTTCAAGACGCGATGCAAAGCCCGAAAATAACTGAATAAACGTTATATATATATATATATGTATATATTATTTATAATTAGTATAAATAATATATTCGTTTATTCCGTTAATTGTTCGTGATTACCAGTTAATCGAGTTAAGTGGATTTAGTGTTCATTGCCCAAGGTGTAACTCTCATGGGTCATAGCTCGGTCAGCAGCGTTGACTTGTCGAACCCGTACATATAAATCCAACAATCTCCCACTTGGACGGGTTTCGATAAAATCCTTAACGCAGACAGTCAGCGGTGCTCTAGCTGCACTTGGCTGCCCCCAACAAGGTATGACACTTTAAAGTCATTAACCAAAAACACCTTGCCATTAGTAACAACTTACTAATGCAAGACAATAGACTTATGGTAATTGTTGTCATTCATCCTTTCTGTAAAAGACATAAATTGAATCAATGAGACATGGATTATGTTCATTCTCATATGGCGTTCAATTATTATTGTTCTCGATCAAGAGTCAAAGTGGTCCGAACAAACACACAGTAAGTTTGGGTAAGGCCTTACACTTCACCAGTTTGAATCAACGAGGGCGCCACAATGTCTAACTGTTACATATCATGTAAGAGTACAGAATCCCTTATCGACTACATACAACTCCCACTGAACTTCAGAACTATTCCCAATTAAAGCCTTTATGACTGGCAGTTACACGACAGCAGTTGACAGTAATCAAAGAATAATCCTTGGTAAACGGAAGTTCTAATATGTATCTCAGGTCAGAGGATATTAAATGAGTATACCTAAATCAGATACATCTTATGACTAAGATCCCTGAAGATAATTTGATGCGAGTTACATCCCACGTCATTCATAATGAGGTCTGTGAGTTTGGAAGTCAACTCCTTGAGTCCAAAGTCAGAATAATCTTAATTCAGAGTCGTTCCCACTAGTCTGACCGACTATGGATAATTTAGAATACAAGATTCATGGATTAAACGTATTAAAATCAAACACAGTTGTAAGATTCAAACTTTGCGTTTAACCAGTAAATCAAAGGTGAATTTAAAAGGTACAACTGTTTGAATGTTCATACATCCAAATACTAAATCAAAACATACGGCTAGCTAATCTAAGCCCGATAGCATCCATGTGCTGATCATGTTTGTCCTGGGTCATTGGCTTAGTAAACGGGTCTGCTAGGTTTTGATCTGTGTCTACTTTGCTTATCACGATGTCCCCACGTTCCATAATTTCCCGTATGTAGTGGAACTTTCTTAGAATGTGCTTGGCCTTGTGATGAGACCTGGGCTCTTTGGCTTGAGCAATAGCACATGTGTTATCACAGAATATCTCGATGGGTTTCTTAATGCTTGGAACCACATCGAGATCGGTTATGAATTTCTTTATCCAAGCAGCCTCCTTTGCAGCATCTGATGCGGCTATATATTCAGATTCGGTGGTTGAATCCGCCACCACACTCTGCTTGGAGCTCTTCCATGAGATAGCTCCTCCATTTAGAGTGAATACAAAACCTGATTGTAAGCGAGAATCATCTCGGTCAGTTTGAAAACTAGCATCAGTGTAACATCTTACAGTGAGCTCTTCTTCTACTCCTCCAAATACTAAGAACATATCTTTAGTTCTTCTCAGATACTTCAGAATGTTCTTGACAGCAGTCTAATGGGCGATGCTAGGAGTTTGCTGATAACGACTAGTCATGCTTAAAGCATGCGAGACGTCAGGTCTAGTACATAACATAGCATACATGATAGAGCCAATCGCTGAAGCATATGGAACTGCTTCCATTCGCTTAATTTCAATGTCCGTTGAAGGAGATTGCGATTTGTTCAACACAGTCCCTTTAGTCATAGGAACACCTTCTTTCTTGGAGTTTTCCATCTTAAAGTGTGTCATCATTTTGTCTATGTATGTACTTTGACTAAGCCCAAGAAGTCGCTTAGATCTATCCCTATAGATCTTGATTCCAAGAATGTAAGCTGCTTCTCCAAGATCTTTCATTGCAAAACAAGTTCCCAAATAGTGTTTAACTTCGTTAAGCATAGGGACGCTGTTTCCAATAATCAGTATATCATCCACATACAGGATGAGGAATGATATAGTGCTCCCACTAACCTTTCTGTAAACACAAGGCTCATCTTCATTTTTGACAAAACCAAACTCTTTGATCTTTTGGTCAAAACGAAGATGCCAGCTACGAGATGCCTGCTTGAGTCCAAAAATGGACTTATTCAGCTTGCACACCCTATTAGGATATTTTGGATCAACAAAACCGTCTGGCTGAACCATATAGACATCTTCAGAGAGATGCCCATTAAGAAAAGCGGTTTTGACATCCATTTGCCATATCTCGTAGTCATAGTACGCGGCTATGGCAAGCAATATCCTGATCGATATGATCATAGCAACGGGCGAGAAGGTTTCATCATAGTCAATACCCTGAGTTTGAGTGAAACCCTTCGCAACTAGCCATGCTTTGAAGGTGTGTACATTTCCATGCATATCGGTTTTTCTTTTGAAAACCCATTTGCTCCCTACTGCCCGAGATTCGGGGGGTAGCTCAATCAAGTCCCAAACTTGATTATCACGCATAGATTGCATCTCAGTGTTCATGGCTTCCAGCCACTTCGCAGATTCAGGATCTGAGATAGCAGATTTGTAGTTAGTAGGTTCGTCATTAGACTCATCTACTACCAAGACTTGAGCACCTTCGAGATGCCAAAGGTATCTGTCAGGTTCTTTACGAGTCCTGCTACTTCTGCGAACGCCTGTGTTCATGTCTGATTCATCAGTAACAATTTCTTGTTGTTCAGACGTTCCGACTTCATTAGCGGTTGTTGTTAGTTCTTGAATTTCTTCAAGATCAACCACATTATGCCCAGTTCCTCGATTTAGAAGTTCTTCCTCGAGAAAACGCCCCTTCCTTTTGATGGAAATAACATTTGCATCAGGATGGTAGAAATAATATCCCCTTCTTTTATAGTATCCGACAAAAACAACCTTTTCGCCTTGAGGATCGAGCTTGTCATCAGCATCACTTGTGATGTATGCATCACATCCCCATACTTTTAGGTATTCCAAATCGGGTTTACGCCCATGCCATATCTCATATGGGGTTTTGTTTACCTTTTTAGTCGGAGCCAGATTGACAATGCGGGCGGCTGTCATAAGAGCATGACCCCATAAGGAGTGTGGCAAGTTAGTTCTACACATCATCGATCAAACCATATTAAGTAGGGTTCGATTTCTCCTCTCGCTCACGCCATTAAGTTGGGGTGTGCCAGGTGGAGTGGGTTCTGAAATTATTCCACACTCTTTGAGATGATTGAGGAACTCTAAGCTGAGGTATTCGCCACCTCGATCTGATCGAAGTATTTTTATCTTTCTAGTAAGTTGCTTCTCTACTTCGTTTTGAAACTCTTTGAACTTTTCAAAAGTTTCATGCTTATGCTTCATAAGATAGACATAAGCATATCGACTATAATCGTCGATGAAAGTAACGAAGTATCTTTCATGGTTCCTTGTCATGGTTCTGAAAGGGCCACATACATCAGTGTGAATGAGTCCTAGCAGACCGTTGGCCCGTTCACCAACACCAGTGAAGGGACGCTTTGTGAGTTTGCCAGCTAAGCAAGATTCGCAATCATTAAAGGAGTCCTGTCCAGTGGATTCAAGAATCCCCTCGGATTGGAGCCATTTTATGCGTGCCTTACTTATGTGGCCAAGTGTACAATGCCATAGAAATGTTTCATTAATACCAGCTTTGTTGCATTTAGAAAGATTATATATATTATTGTCAGTTTGAACATTTATCTCATAAATACCATTTTGAGGTTTAGCCTCAAAATAAAAGATATTATTCAAGTAGGCAGAAATAGCAATACCTTTAAAAGCGTACTTAAAACCTTGTTCAAACAACAACGAAACTGAAATAATGTTCCTGGTCAAACCAGGTGCAAAAAGACAATTGTTCAAAACAACAATAAGACCAGAAGGACATGTAAGATTAAATGTGCCAGTTGCTAGAACTGGGACTTTCTTCCCATCACCAACAATGAGCTCCATGCTCCCTGGTTTCAGTTTCCTCCACTTCTCAGGCTCCTGCAAGACATTAACGATGTGATAACCACATCCGGTATCAAATACCCATGTGTTGCTAGAAACAGTGAAAAGTTCAATAACATATATTAGAATACCTGAAGAAGTGCCTTCTCCATTAGCCTTCTTCAATTTGAGTTTGGCAAGATACTCGAGACAGTTATGTTTCCAATGTCCCATCTTGTTACACTCAAAGCATTGCCGCTCTTCAGGAAGAGGGGCTCTCACAGCTTGTTTACTCTTGTTGGTGGCAGGTTTGGCAGCAACAGGAGTTTTTCCTTTGCCTTTGCTGTTAGAATACTTTTTCTTTGTTTTGGGCTTCTTAACACTACCAGATCGAACCATTAACACTTGGTTTATTTTGTTGGAAATGTTCATCTCTGCCGTTTTGAGCATCCCATGCAGTTCTGGCACTGTCTTTACCCAGTCATTCATGTTAAAGTTCATAACAAATTGATCATAGTGACTGGAAAGAGAGTTGAGAATGAAGTCAACAGCCATCTCATCTAGGAGAGGATAACCAAGTTTGTTTAATTGATCGATGTAGCCTTTCATCTTGAGGACATGAGCACTAACTAAGGAACCCTCTTGCATTCTACAGCTTATAAGCTGTTTCATGGTGTCATAGCGTTCCTGACGGGCTTGTTTCTGGAACATGCCCTTGAGTTGCTCAATCATGTCAAAAGCATTCATGTCTTCCATATTTTTTTGGAGATCTGGGGACATGGTGGCTTGCATGAGGTAAGCAACTTCTATGGCATCTTCTTTGTGTTTATCGAAAGCCTTCTTCGCAGCAGCAGTACCATTTTCAGGTGCAGCTGGGATTGGGGTTTCCAAAACATAAAGCTTCTTTGCCATTTTGAGAACAATTCTCAAGTTGCGGTGCCACTCAAGAAAATTGGTGTTATTCAGTTTATCTTTCTCAAGTATGGACTTAAGAGCAAAAGAGGAGTTGTTTTCAGATGACATCTGTTAAGCAAAAATTATTTAATTAGTATTTTCGATGTATATTTCCTTATTTAATTAATGACTTATTACAGTAATTAGAACAAGGAATGAGAATCTGGCTAGGTCAGTATTAAAGGCGGATGTGGCATACACTTTAGTAAGTGACTAGGCAGACTGACAACGGGTGTCAATTGTGAGAATTGCACAACTCTCGGGTATGAGGCCGTTAAGACAACTCTTGTCTTATGCATTGAAATGTTTAGCCTCATCTATGCCGACTTTTACTTTCAAGACAGCTGGAGCATGTGATGAGAAAAGAAAAAGTAATAGTCGTCCTAAAAGAAGGTACTTGTGGAAGGGCCGGATGTGTCAACGAAACCCTTGCACCTTGGAAGGATAAGCTAGACATCAAGTACGGTGCTGTGGCTCCAAACACTGATGGTTCGCTTTACGTTCCAAGTGTAGCTTGTGATAGGATGGCATAGACTATTGATTTTAATTATGGGTTAATTTTAATATTTACCAAATAGGGTCGCAAGAGCCAATTTTAGTATATATTTTAGTCGTGACATCTTGATGAACCCTTTCATCTCTCAGGACACTTAGTTTTTAAATAACCTATTAAAAACTAAGTTTGTCGCGACTTATACAACCAATTTTGAGTTAATAGAATTCTATCAAGTTAATAGTTTTGGAAAATTAAATCTAGTTTAATTTGCAAAAACTTAATTGATTATTGTTCGTTTTAAAACAAACTTTGTTTTATAACAAAATTCTAACAAGTTGTAAAACAATTTAGAACTTGTTTTAATGTGATTGTTTCAATATTTTAAAACTCCTTTTAAAATCATGTTGGTATTTAGGTTGGTTATGTTATAACAAATTATAAGATAAAAAGCAACCACAATAGCAAAATAAATATGTAAATCTATATGGCCAAAAAAATGTTCGATCTTGCTAGAGCCTTATAGCAAGATCAAACAGGTCATGGGGTCACAACACACAAACAACCATAAGGATAGACTTGAGTGCATCCAGTCGTCTCGAGCAACTCCCACTGACTTCATGACTCCGGTTGAGCGTCCTTGGTTTAGTCTACAGGTCTTCGTTTATTACAATATTTTACAAAAATACAATAAAGGAAGAAACTCTATCTAATACAACTTTGAACCATCAAGGTGGCCAAAAAAAATAATAACAAAATCGAATAATATATACAACCACAAATCAAGGTCGGGCCAGATTTACATATTCCACAACAATCACAAAATATACCGGGTAATCTTTTGGTCAAGCAAAACAAATAAAATATTGACCAAATTAAAGTTGCCCTTAAAATTATTTAGATCAGAAAATTTAAAAAAAATTAAAGTTTATGTTCTAATTCCGGTTAAAAGACCGGTACCGATTTGCATGTTGTAAGCGTGGCTCTGATACCACTGTTGGGTTTCAATGGTGATCAATTTTACTTTTTATCAAAACAGGTTTGATATATATTATTAATTAAATAGGTAATTAATAAACGCAGCGGAATATTTATAATAATCAACACCAAAACGAACCGAACAGGATCATGATTACAAACATGCTAACACGGTATACAATATTTATTAATCTACCGATGAGATAGATATAGCTTAGTGGTTAAAGACTAACCGGTTGAGACACCGAGGTACAACGAACGAATTGCTAGAACACGAACTAAAACGGGGTGCGTCGGGTAACCGGTGATGTTCGACTGAACAGCAGCGATTGAACAACAATAATAGTGATTGTGATTATGATGAACCGAGAGTTTTGGAGAGAAAAGAAACTATTTTTTTTTCTCTGCACTTGTTCAAGTTCATCTATATTATCTCACACATCAAATGTGTTCAGGGAATCTTTTATATGCGTAGAAACTCGCTTTATTGAATAGGTGAGAGGAAAATGTATTTCTTTTCCCTTATATTTAATGCAATTCCCATTCAATCCTTCTTTGCTTCTCGAATTCATATTTCCCTTATATTTAATGTAATTCCCATTCAATCCTTCTCTGCTTCTCGAATTCATACATATATATATTGTTTACTTTTTTCTTTTTAATATAATAAAAGAAAAGAAAAGTATTATAATTATTAAACATAATGATTAAAAGAAAATATCATGATTATGTTTTTTCCTTTAATCATATATATATTTAATAATCAACCGGGTACCAAATCTAATATACGTAGTACAAGTTCAAGACGCGATGCAAAGCCCGAAAATAACTGAATAAACGTTATATATATATATATATATTATTTATAATTAGTATAAATAATATATTCGTTTATTTCATTAATTGTTCGTGATTACCAGTTAATCGAGTTAAGTGGATTTAGTGTTCATTGTCCAAGGTGTAACTCTCACGGGTCATAGCTTGGTCAGCAGTGTTGACTTATCGAACCTGTACATATAAATCCAACACCTTTAAAGCACGGCTAGTTGCGAAGGGTTAAACTCAGGGTATTGACTATGATGAAACCTTCTCGCCCGTAGCTATGATCAAATCGATCAGGATATTGCTTGTCATAGCCGCGTACTATGACTACGAGATATGGCAAATGGATGTCAAAACCGCTTTTCTTAATGGGCATCTCTCTGAAGATGTCTATATGGTTCAGCCAGACGGTTTTGTTGATCCAAAATATCCTAATAGGGTGTGCAAGCTGAATAAGTCCATTTATGGACTCAAGCAGGCGTCTCGTAGCTGGAATCTTCATTTTGACCAAAAGATCAAAGAGTTTGGTTTTGTCAAAAATGAAGATGAGCCTTGTGTTTACAGAAAGGTTAGTGGGAGCACTATATCATTCCTCATCCTGTATGTGGATGATATACTGATTATTGGAAACAGCGTCCCTATGCTTAACGAAGTTAAACACTATTTGGGAACTTGTTTTGCAATGAAAGATCTTGGAGAAGCAGCTTACATTCTAGGAATCAAGATCTATAGGCATAGATCTAAGCGACTTCTTGGGCTAAGTCAAAGTACATACATAGACAAAATGATGACACACTTTAAGATGGAAAACTCCAAGAAAGGAGGTGTTCCTATGACTAAAGGGACTGTGTTGAACAAATCGCAATCTCCTTCAACGAACATTGAAATTAAGCGAATGGAAGCAGTTCCATATGCTTCAACTATTGGTTCTATCATGTATGCTATGTTATGTACTAGACCTGACGTCTCGCATGCTTTAAGCATGACTAGTCATTATCAGCAAACTCCTGGCATCGCCCATTGGACTGCTGTCAAGAACATTCTGAAGTATCTGAGAAGAACTAAAGATATGTTCTTAGTATTTGGAGGAGTAGAAGAAGAGCTCACTGTAAGATGTTACACTGATGCCAGTTTTCAAACTGACCGAGATGATTCTCGCTCACAATCAGGTTTCGTATTCACTCTAAATGGAGGAGCTATCTCATGGAAGAGCTCCAAGCAGAGTGTGGTGGCTGATTCAACCACCGAATCTGAATATATAGCCGCATCGGATGCTACAAAGGAGGCTGCTTGTATGAAGAAATTCATAACCGATCTCGATGTGGTTCCAAGCATTAAGAAACCCATCGAGATATTCTGTGATAACACAGGTGCTATTGCTCAAGCCAAAGAGCCCAGGTCTCATCACAAGGCCAAGCACATTCTAAGAAAGTTCCACTACATACGGGAAATTGTGGAACGTGGAGACATCGTGATAAGCAAAGTAGACACAGATCAAAACCTAGCAGACCCGTTTACTAAGCCAATGACTCAGGACAAACATGATCAGCACATGGATGCTATCGGGCTTAGATTAGCTAGCCGTATGTTTTGATTTAGTATTTGGATGTACGAACATTCAAATAGTTGTACCTTTTAAATTCACCTTTGATTTACTGGTTAAACGCAAAGTTTGAATCTTACAACCGTGTTTGATTTTAATACGTTTAATCCATGAATCTTGTATTCTAAATTATCCGTAGTCGGTCAGACTCGTGGGAACGACTCTGAATTAAGATTATTCTGACTTTGGACTCAAAGAGTTGACTTCCAAACTCACAGACCTCATTATGAATGACGTTGGATGTAACTCGCATCAAATTATCTTCATGGATCTTAGTTATAAGATGTATCTGATTTAGGTATACTCATTTAATATCCTCTGACCTGAGATACATATTAGAACTTCCGTTTACCAAGGATTATTCTTTGATTACTGTCAACCGCTGTCACGTAACTGCCAGTCATAAAGGCTTTAATTGGGAATAGTTCTGAAGTTCAGTGGGAGTTGAATGTAGTCGATAAGGGATTCTGTACTCTTACATGATATGTAACAGTTAGACATTGTGGCGCCCTCGTTGATTCAAACTGGTGAAGTGTAAGGCCTTACCCAAACTTACTGTGTGTTTGTTCGGACCACTTTGACTCTTGATCGAGAACAATAATAATTGAACGCCATATGAGAATGAACATAATCCATGTCTCATTGATTCAATTTATGTCTTTTACAGAAAGGATGAATGACAACAATTACCATAAGTCTATTGTCTTGCATTAGTAAGTTGTTACTAATGGCAAGGTGTTTTTGGTTAATGACTTTAAAGTGTCATACCTTGCTGGGGGCAGCCAAGTGCAGCTAGAGCGCCGCTGACTGTCTGCGTTAAGGATTTTATCGAAACCCGTCCAAGTGGGAGATTGTTGGATTTATATGTACGGGTTCGATAAGTCAACGCTGCTGACCGAGCTATGACCCGTGAGAGTTACACCTTGGGAAATGAACACTAAATCTACTTAACTCGATTAACTGGTAATCACGAACAATTAACAAAATAAACGAATATATTATTTATACTAATTATAAATAATATATATATATATATATATATATATAACGTTTATTCAGTTATTTTTGGGCTTTGCATCGCGTCTTGAACTTGTACTACGTATATTAGATTTGGTACCCGGTTACTTATTAAATATATTTATGATTAAAGAAAAAAACATAATCATGATATTTTCTTTTAATCATTATGTTTAATAATTATAATACTTTTCTTTTCTTTTATTATATTAAAAAGAAAAAAGTAAACAATATATATATGTATGAATTCGAGAAGCAGAAAAGGATTGAATGGGAATTGCATTAAATATAAGGGAAATATGAATTCGAGAAGCAAAGAAGGATTGAATGGGAATTACATTAAATATAAGGGAAAAGAAATACATGTTCCTCTCACCTATTCAATAAAGCGAGTTTCTACGCATATAAAAGATTCCCTGAACACATTTGATGTGTGAGACAATATAGATTAACTTGAACAAGTGCAGAGAAAAAAAATAGTTTCTTTTCTCTCCAAAACTCTCGGTTCATCATAATCACAATCACTATTATTGTTGTTCAATCGCTGTTGTTCAGTCGAACACCACCTGTTACCCGACGCACCTCGTTTTAGTTCGTGTTCTAGCAATTCGTTCGTTGTACCTCGGTGTCTCAACCGGTTAGTCTTTAACCACTAAGGTATATCTATCTCATCGGTAGATTAATAAATATTGTATACTGTGTTTGCATGTTTGTAATCATGATCCTGTTCGGTTCGTTTTGGTGTTGATTATCATAAATATTCCGCTGCGTTTATTAATTACCTATTTAATTAATAATATATATCAAACCTGTTTTGATAAAAAGTAAAATTGATCACCATTGAAACCCAACATCTCCATCGTTCACTCCACCCCACGATCTTATCTAAACAATCACAAACCCTAATTCAACCTTGTATGTTCATATTGCAAAACGTTGTGTTCAAGGCACACCAATCATTTTTGCGAGCCCTAATTTTGAATAAATTATAGTAAGTTGGATACACATCTACAGGGGAGGGGAGATGGAACATTGATTCAGCCGATTGATTCTAACTCTGAATCGGCTTTCATCGGCTCGTGGAGCTCGTCTTCTTCCTCTTCATTTCTAACAACTTCTTTTGGATCAGAACTTGATTCAAACAATGCAGATCTGGACGACAGTGGTGACCATAACGAGTTCATTGCTAATTTAACTCGGCAAATGGCGGACTACATGCTTGAAGAGAACGATGACGTCACCTCGAGTTTGAAGGAACGCGAGTTCCATGTTTTTCGAAAACCGTAGGTTCGATTACTACTAGTTGTTAATGGAGATTTGTGTGTTTACTATATAGTTTTTTGTTTTGATTTTGAATCAGGAGCCTGTTGAGAACAGAAATCACAAGCAGACTCGCCGGAGCTACGCCGATACAGTGAAGAAGTCAATCGCCGGAGCTCAATCGGAGGTGGAGGTGATGGTGGAGCCATGGTGGTGTTCTAGCCATGGTGTAATTAAAATAGGGTTAAAATAGGATTGATGGTTTTAAAGAAGATGAATGAGAGTATAATTGACACGTAGGATATGCCACATCAGATAAAATTGCCACATAGGCTAAATTTACTAACTTGGTTAGTGAATATTTAACGAGGAGGTGCCATGACAATCAATGTGTTAAGTTGCGAGTGGTCTAAGCCAAAGTGAAAGTTGAGAGTGCCATCGGCCAAATGACGATAGTTGGGGGTGTTTAAATCCATTAGCCCTATATATATCGGGTTTTAACTATTTAAAAGGGCATTTATTTGAGGTTTTTATTTTTAAATTTAATTGTTATTAATGAAATTGTGTTATTGTTGTTTTTTTTTTGAACGGCCAACAGAATCAATCCCAAGTACTTTTGGGGCACCCACTGGACAAACGAAGTACTCCAAGAATAACCCGAGTCCACCACTAATTCCGGGGAAAACCCAGTAACCCACCTACCCGTAGCCACGACAGTGAAATTACCAGTAAAACTCGTTTGGCTCAAGGATTCAACCCAAGTTTTCTTGGGTCTCCTATCATTGCTCACCATTGCCTCACTCTGCACCAAGTGGAAGTTGAACATGCATCTCTCACAAAAATGTAAGCCCTCCACCACTTGATCTATAGATCATTGGTGTGTTATTGTTGTTTTATACTTAACTAGGATTAAGCACCCCCGCGTTGCGGCGGGGGCGAAACCAATGCCACACTACTGCCAACGACCACTAAAACTAAAGTTGCGGCATGTTAATGCGAAGAAATTAAACGGAAACGTAAAACATATAAAAGAATAACTAAGTCGATCTAGGACCCGCGCATTACGATGAACCTGTCAAACGAAAAAAATAGACAACGTAAAAATGTTTAACTACACACGCACGTTGCGCCGTGTTAACTCGCAAAATTTAGAACGAAACGTAAAGCGAAAATTTTGCGAAAAATGAAAAGTATAGAGGACGAAAGTTGAAAGTAAAAAAGTTGTGAGGTTAAATTGTAAAAAGATAATGTACAATAGTTTAATACATACAAGTGTTACAAATTATATCTACACTAGGAGCCACATGGGAGGAGCTTGAAGTTCAA
Source organism: Helianthus tuberosus (assembly GCA_030545235.1). Taxonomy (NCBI): domain Eukaryota; kingdom Viridiplantae; phylum Streptophyta; class Magnoliopsida; order Asterales; family Asteraceae; genus Helianthus; species Helianthus tuberosus. Next base: position 199,863,731 of record CM060369.1, read on the forward strand.
GCCCCACTACACATGTACAATAGTTTAATACATACAAGTGTTACAAATTATATCTATACTAGGAGCTACATGGGAGGAGCTTGAAGTTCAAGCCCCACTACACATGGTCTTATGCTTGCTACAAACTCACGCATTAGGGTGGAGGGAGTGGTCAATCACTGGTGAGTGTTTAAGTTATTTTCTAGCCAATAATATCATGCCATGTCAAGTCCCCATTTCACTCCTCATTTTGCACTCAATCACTGGCAATGGTCAAAAAACATGGAGAGTGGTAAAGAATTTAAAAAAAAAATTGTGATTGGTTGAAAAGGGGTAGGGCCTACCATTAACCCTCTCTCTCTCCTCCATCATTTCTCTTCCCGCATCAGTGACTACTCACTGAGTACACCACTCCCCGCTCACCGATTGAAGGCCGGCAACCTCTTCCCGTGCAGTAAAACCTACTCCCCGAATGGTTCCTCGAGACCATACCGTCCCCCCTTATCATGGGGCACCCTACACAATAATCACTTGTACTTTCTTGTGTCTAAAAGTTGTAAACTCACATTGAGTACAACCATAAGATGCATAATACATCTACAAAGCTTGATGTACAAGTTTTAATGCAACAAAATGTATACAAAGCTTGAGGTACAAGCTTTAATGCAACAAAATGTTGCAAATTATATAGTATATAATAAGTACATTTGGAGGTATACTCAGTTATAATATAATTTAATATTTTGACATAACGAGTTAATGCAACCCGCACATTGCAGCGGGATGCTAAGTATAGTTTCTCATTTGCTACTATGTTTGCAGTCAAGATCACAAAATCAAATTGAGTTTAGACAACAAAATTTGGCGACATCTTGATATTCTTTTTGATTTGATGTGTTTGAGGTCAGAACCAAAAAATCAACTGGACATGTCCTGCCAATGACACAATCAAATGCCCCTTAATTGTTTATTTCAATTTCTTGAATATTGTTTAGAATACAACACTGTAACCTTAAATCGCTGTAACCTTTTACCGGTTTCCATTGTTTAATTACTAAAAAGAACATTTGTATACTGTAAATAAGATAAAAAAAAACTAAACAAAAAAATCGAAAGAAGAAAACACTTATATTTTAATTGAAAATCTCAATAACAAAATATTTAACTTCAAGGATTGTTTAAAATTCGAATAAGAGGAAAGGTTTAACTTGTATACTTCTAGTATTCTACCAAAAGGATTAGGGGTAACTTTATAGAATAGTAACCAAGTTTTAAAAGTGTTCCAATTAAGTCACTTAAGTTTCAAAAGTGTTCCAATCAAGTCACTCAACAATCATTTTTCATTAAAATTAAGGGGTTTTTCATCCATTTCATAAGTAACCATGGTGATGTGAATTTTTGTTTCTTTTTTTCCTTTTATTTGATGCTAACTTTGAGTGATGACGTGAATTGTAACTTGTTTTTTAATTTTTAATGTAATTAAAGTGTTTTTATTTTTAATAAATATAATTTCATATATTAAAATAATCCGACCCCAACATCTTATTCTTCATTTTTTTCTTGATACATAGAAAAAAGCACGTGACTCGATTTGAATGTTAAGTTATCTAATTGGGACAAAAACGATACGAGTGACCTAATTAGAACACTTTTGAAACTTGCTTACTATTCTGTGACATATTCCCAAAGGATTAATATGATTCTTTTTTGGAACTCCTTCGACCTTTTGTCTTTCAATTTTATCTTTCATCTCCGAAGCTTCCATAGCATCCAAACAAAAAAAACTCAAACCCATTGGCCGCTTTTATAATTCTCTAAAATAGGAACTAACAAACATCAACAAAATAATAAAGTGAGGATGATGAGAAATAGGAATGTGCCCTAACCTTGCTTATAAAAATTGGGCTAATTTTACTCTTATAAGCTTAAAGCGGGGTTGTCTCTGAAAATTCTCGAAAAATCTTAGGACATGGGGCGAATAGAACAAACGGGCCCATAAAATGTAATTTTTTTTAAATGTATATAGAAAACCTTAAAACATCTAAAAATGAATCTATACTACCTTATTAAGAGAACTAGGATTTCTACCCTTTTGGTAATTTTACATTGTATACTCATTTTCAAGCAACATGTATAAGAGAGCCAAGCTATTTTAGAGGGGGTAAAGTTGCCAATTGTCCAAAAATTTAAGACACTTTAGCGGTAAATCTGACAAATCCTCCTCTAGCGTTTATGATCCAGAATCCCAACTGTCGCTTGCTTATGATGGGGTGAGGAGCTGATCGGCTTTGTACTTCTCTCTTGATGAAGGATCACTCTAAGGTTGTAAGTTTTCTCCATCGCAATCAATAGTATTCAATGTGATCATCAAATTCTACAACTGAGTTTTTTCTCCTTTAATAGCTCCGTTCGTCTCCAGCCATGTCTATGGTTACATCTCGTGATTACAGCCGCTGGGATACAGATTTCGTCTCCCCATCCCTTCACACTAATCGTTTCTCCTTTACCATAATCTATCTCGTTCGTTGTTTGATTTTGTTTGTTATTGTTGTGATTACATTCATGTTGTGTAACCGATTTCAATTAATTAGGTCTGTGGTTTGAGGGTGAAAGAAGAAGAGTCAGTTCTGACTGGACTTACTCTGTTTTCTGGACCATTCGACCTCGCCCGTATATTACTTTCTTAATCATATCAAACCATTACCATTAAGTTGTTATATGTTGATCTTTACTCAAACAGGTGTTGTTTTCTGTGATTTTTCAGACGAGTTATAGGTGGTAATGGCATTGGTGGGACAACATGGGACGTACACGGTACATATTGACATGTTATGCGATTAGTTTGTGTGTTTTATGTTTGATTAGCCGTGGTTTATGAGTTCCTGGTAGGCAAAATAGACAATATTGGTGGGACGAGAGGTCGGATGTTACATGTTATGCGATTAATTTATGTGATTTATGATTTGTAGTGGTTTATTGCAAGATGTTGATGTGGGACGACGGGTTTTACAGAGGACGAATGGCGGATTCTTTAGAAGAAATGGATGCAACAGGGGAAGATCCTGTTAGAAAAGCCTTCAGCAAAATGTCAATTCAGTTGTATAATTATGGAGAAGGGTGGGTAGTTGGTAGGTGTTTGTTATCAATTTTATGATTTGTAATCTATGAATGATCAACAACAGTAGAGTTTTCAAAACATAAAAATATATATATTAAATTTATTGATTTTCTTTTGTTATTCTTTTTCTGATGATGGTTGGTTTTATTGAGTGCAGATTAATGGGAAAAGTTGCTTCTGATAAGTGCCACAAATGGGTCTTCAAAGAACCTTCAGAATGTGATCAGAGCATATCTAACTATTGGCAAAGTTCTTTTGATGCTGTATGCTTCTCCCACACACACTTACACCATCGAACACATACACACTTTACTGTTTCTCTTAGGACTTGATTTGTGTAATGATTTGCCAGTTCAATGACCTGGTACATTTAACACGATAATTTGCATGACTCACCTAACATGGTTAATAAAAATAAGGCATGGCCAACATGATAAAATCTTTAACGAACTACGTTGGCCAGTTAGGGGAGGAAATTTAGTTATGATATATTTAATTACTTTTAATATCATAAATATACATCGTTTTCATAAACCGGTCTTAAAGGTGTCGTGTTGACTTGTTAATCCATTTAAAGCGATTATTTAAACGTGTTATTCGTGTCATAAACGGTTTAGGCGGGTTGTCACACCCTCAAAATCCACAAGCGGAGTATTACCGCGAGGTGCGTGACTGACCAGGATCATACCACCAATCATACCGAACATTTAAGTAAAGTAAAGTAAAGTAAAAACCTTTGCAAACAAACGTTTAGTGTTCACCAAACCAAATTCAAAAACCAAATTTAAAAGTTAGCGGAAGCATAAAGTATTAAAACCCATAAAACAGTTTATAAATCATAAAGTTTATTAGTAGGAATCCAACTATGGATTCCTAGCCACAACGCCCACTCCTCGTGCAAGCTCCAGCCATGTACCTAATGAACTGCAAAGCATGCAGTAGTGTGTCAACAAAAAGTTGGCGAGTTCACAGTTGGTTGTTCGTTTTAATGATATTCCAAAAACCCATAAGTTGTTAAGTTCCTTGTTCTTTATAAAAACATGCCATGGGGAGCTACCCCACTGTTTTAAACCACTAGACCCGTTACCATATCGACTACTGACTGTAGTTATGTTTAGTGCCCTGGGTCAATGTGTAACACCTCGTAAAATCACGACCAATATAATAAAGACACGTGTCATGGACTTTAAACGTGTAAGGAATTGTTTCCAAAGGACTAAAAATCGTCAAACAATGTAAATATGTTAGTAAAAGGATCCAAAGTGTCAACATGCCATTCTTGTGCCTCTGATTGACCTCATATGACGTTCGTATTATTTAATGAATAATTTATCGAACATTAGAAGTCGTTTGTGTTTAAAATAAGGATCTTACGAAACATAGGGGTTAAAAGTGTTAACATGTTAAAGTTACCTCTGAGTGACCTTTAACGAACCCTAAAACATTGTAAATAATTTAATGTTTGGTTCTCAAGAATATTGGGTATTAATTTTGTGGAGTTTTGATGAAAACAAGACTTTTCGGGTGATCGTACGACTAACCGGGAGCTTAACGGAGTTAGTTTATGACTCAAGGTCCTTAAAAGTTAACTATGGGGGTCCAAAGTGCAATAAATGAAAGTAAAATAAAGTTTAAATGGACCAGGGACTGAAATTGCAAGATTTGAAAACTTAAAACCGATTCTCCCCATTGACGCGGGCCGTGTAAGCCAAGGCATATGCTTACGCGGGCCGCGAGGGACTACCAGATACAGGCAGATAAACACAGCTGCAAGTTCAGCCTGTTCCACCGCCTTAGAAAGCTTGTTTTCGATTCCGGGGACTGAGCCAACAGATTTTCATGCATAGGGGACACCTGGAATCATCAGGGATCATTTGTAGGAGCATGTGGATCAATCTTGGAGCTCTAGAAATCCTATATAAAGGCTCTTGTTCTTCATTTGGCACTTACACTTTTGAAATTTGTTCACAACTCATTCTCTGGAGCTTTTTGGAGTACAAGCAAGTTTTCCTCAGCTCCTAATTCGTGCTAAGAGTCCTTGTAAGCATTCTTAGCCTCTCTAGTTCAAGTTTTATTAGTTTAATGACCAAAAGTCAAAGTTATCGTAATTAAGCTTTGACTTAGCGATTAATCACTAATGGTCCAGCCATTATTCGAATTGAAAGTGGCTATGAGTTGGTAATTATGTAGGTAATAAACCCTTGAGAGGGCACCTATTGATTATCACTCTAACTTGGTCAAATGTCGGGTCAAACTTGTTAATCAACAGAAGCTATTTTTACAAATTAATGCATAACTGATAATGTAGAAGTTATGGAACATGTTTAAACACTAAAATAACTTGGTAAATAATATAAGAACATGTCTAAGCATGTTCAACCCGACAATTCTGAGTTTAGGCTCGGTTCGCAACCGAAAGTCGCAAAAGTAGACTTTTGCTTTGACTTTCAGTTCTGACCCAATTTAGCTTGTTTTAGATATGCCTTAAGGTTTCTTTAGGACCATATTATATGTTAGTAAAACCCTCTGAGGTTATACTACATGGTTCCTTATTAATCCGATTCATTTGCATGTTTCCGTTAATTGCTTAAATGTTGACCATAATGCCCTTTTGATATTAAAACGAGATTTTTGAAAATGTGAGAGGACAAAAACCTTTATTATTAATATTTAAGTATGTCCTAAAAGTTTGACATCAGTTTATGGTCTAAAATGAGAGTTATGCTCAATATCGTAAATGAATGCCTTTTTATTAATTAAACGGCATATTTGATATAAACCCTATTTAAACTCAAATTTTGACATCAAACCTTTTACATACTGATGTAATATAATATTTTGGGATTTTTGGAAATTTTTATTAATTTTTAAACTGATCATGACATAGAGTTCTCGCATAGGGTCGGTAATTGACGATAACGTCCCTTTTGCTAATAAAATGAGTTTTACACATCCTTTACATATCAAAGCTTTTTCTACCGATTTTATATAATAAATAAGTTATTTTAAACTGTAAAGGCTGGTCAAAATCTCAGATTCACTTATTTAAACCGAATATCGTCAAATACCGACTTGTATGCGATTTAGGCGCATAGTATGGTTTAAAACCATATTAGGCACCTAAAGCTTGTTACCTACTAATGTTATGAATAAATTTTTATACTTTAATAGTAAGTAAAAGTTTTGAACTCAGATTTCCAAATTTAACCCTTAAAGCATATGTGAAATGACCAAAATGTCCCTACGGTGCATAGTTTGGCTATAAATGATAAATTTCACATATATGAGTTATTTTACTGATATCACTTTTTAAAATAAATATTTTTACTGATTATTTTAGACCAGAAACATAGATTATTATTTAACCTCTTTTATAAACATTAAAATGACCAAAATACCCTTATGGGGCATAAATTGGTTTTAAATTTGTTTTGGGCATAATGGAAGGTATCCTACTGATATCACAACATATTTAAAGCATATTAACTTGTGGAACCTGTTCATGACTCATTTGGTTACCCGTTACGCATTATACGCGTTCGGTACGGTTTATGTAACTAGTTTACATAAATTAACCGAAACGGGTTAAACCTTATCATTTTTACCTCAAATCCAGAATGTGTTTAGTTTACCCATATTATACAAGTCTTCATACTTGTCGGGTCAAAATCACATTCTAATCCGGTCTTCGCTTAATCTTGCGTTTTGAACCGTAGACCTTTCATTAAAACTAACCGGTCTAAGTTAAGACTTAAATAAGACCCGTCAGGATTCTAATAGGTTATTAAAAACCTTCGTTCCAGATTAGGAGCCCGGTAAATGCTATCTGTACTTGCTTGATTGATTTACGGCTGGGAATAAATTTATATTTTTGCTCAGGTAAATATTTTTAACTTATTTTCCCTTATACGGGCTTGGGATACAGTATTTAATAATACCGCTTGGTCGGGTATTGAATCTTTAGTTGAATAATGGTTAAAACATTGAGATAACCCGTTTAATCTGTTTTGCTTGTTTTAAGCCTTTGGGGGGTTAATGACCGTGTCCTGGATATCCTCGGCTCATTCATTGAAATGGCCATGACTTAAGCACGGGGTGTAGGCATACACCTGCCAGTGCGTATGTAAAGAAAATATAACCGCTTGTTGAGAATAACTCGCCGCGGGACTATATCATGTGGTGGTCTATTAATCTTTAACCCGGTACTTCTATCCCGGGCTACTTAATGTATAACAAACATATAATTCTTTTACAATATTATTTTTAAATAATTATCCCAAGTAAATAAAGAATATTTATGCCTTGTGCATTTAAATCAATTTTTATAAACACTTTTCAAAAGAGTCAGTTAATTGTATTTACCAGTGTACTCTGACGTATTTTCAAAAGGTTAAGTGCAGGTGCTATTCGTAATCGGCTGGCTACTCCTAGTATCAAATAAAGAGTCTTGCAAGCTCGTGATGCTTAATTCTGTTGAACAATATTTTCTTATATTTTAGATTCGCCTGTGGATCCACTTTACAATCGTTGTGTAATATTTATGTTACTTTCAATCGGTTTATAATATTAATACTTTTAGACTTCCGCTGTGCATTTAAACTGTGATTATTGACCATGATGATATCAACTACGTCACGATACTCCCCACCGGGCCCACCGGTAATACGTGGAAATATCTGGGTGTGACAGGTTGGTATCAGAGCCAACATTGAGTGAATTAAACACTAGCCTTTTGTGTTTAATCTCAATGACACAGTTTGCATATTCCTTGACCTCCGAGTCTAGGCTAACAACATAGGACTAATCCTAATCTTATTGTTTTCTTTTGCTTATTTCTTTTGTTTGTTTTGGCAGAAACGAAGGATGCCACCACGATTTCGAGGACGAGGCGGACGAGGCAAGGCCCCGATGCTAGGAAGAAATGACCATGAGGCCGGGCCGTCACACCGGCGAACTCCTTCTGCAACAATGAGCTCAAGTCCTCAAGAAGATTGGAGGACGTACTTGGAGCCCGCGAGGCGCTCTGTCTCGCTCAGCTCTTCACCTTCTTACCACGATTCCTTCGGACACCACCAGAACAACGAGTCCGACCACTCACATCACTTTTTCATCCCGCTGCAGCGGTCAAGCTCACATCGGGCCTTCCAGCACCCGACCCCGTATTTCCAGAGCCAGTTCAACCCGGAAAATCAGATTGAAGAGCCAATGGACCATAACCCATTGGGCCCTGAAGACCATTTTCCTGAAGCTCAGGACATGGATATGGATGATGACCCCGATCCTGCCGAACCACCGTCTGGGACGCCCACGCATCCCATAGAGATATCAGACGGGTCATCCTTTCATGGCTCGCCATACAGAGGCCCAGACAGTTTCCAAGAAAGGTGGGCCACATACAACTGGGAGTTTACTCCTCCTTTCAACCCACCTCAACAGCAGCAACAGGATCCCTCTGAGGACCCACATTTTGTAGCGGTCATGCCACCGCCACCACCACTGCTTGAGCAGCAACTGGCTCCAGATACACCGAGGCGAAGAAGATCAGGTGCATGGATGTCCGTGCGAAGAGGAGATTTTCACTTCAGCACCCCTTAACACTCCAGTGGCAGTCATTACTCGCTACTTTATGAAGACCCGCAAATGGGTGGGCCTTCAAACCCAGTTTCAGAGGTCGACTCTGCTCCAGTCGCACCACCACCACCACCACACATGGGTTATGATAACCCAATTCCTTCATACGCCGGTGCAGCGGCGTATAACCCTTTTGAGTAGCCGGCTTACCCTGGCTACAACTACTACAATGCTCCTGCCGTCGACCCATACCTCGAGGCGGCCAACTACAATGCTCTTCACCCTGAAGGACCTTTCGCAGCTTCATACCAGTTAGGGTACCAAGCATATGGGTACCGATACCCGTCACCTGCTCAACCTCCGCAGCAACAGCCGCCACTGATCCCGCCACCACAACAACAGGAGATTCTTCAGAGGTTGAGCCAGGTGGAACGAGAGGTTCAAGAGGAGCGTAGGAGCCACCGGGGCTTTCTTAAGGGTCTGGCGAATCTGATCAAGGGGAAGAAGAAGAGGGATTATTGAAATCCTTAATTATTTGTACTGTTGTTTATTTTTAATCAGTCCCAACGTGGACAATTTTTATTTATGTAATAGGTCCCTGCGAGGACTAGTATTTCTTATTTTAGTCCCTACGTGGACAATGTTATTTCTTTCAAGTCCCGTTTAGGGCAATTATGTACTTCATTTAAAATTTAGTGGAATGTTTTATTTAAATTTCAATTGTCATCACACGTATGAATATAATATATGAAATAAATCAAAATATCATTCATTTTTAATTGATCTACCATTAAATATTAAAAAGAATCTTAAAAGGTATAACCTAGCCTATTTGTCTTTATAGACCTGGCTATGATGGTAAAACCTATTCAAAAAGATTCAAATTCTTGTTAACATCTGAAGACATGTTAGCACTCCTGGCAGATGTGATTCGGTAAGTCACACATGTTATTGTAATCATGTTATTGTAATCATGGAAATTACCAGAAAGATTTTATATATTATTTCCTTATTTAGCCTAATGATCTACAAACCATGGGTTCAGATCATCAATCAAGATGATCATATATGAGACATCCATTAGTGATGTAGTGCCTACGGGCCGTAATAATTGTCAAATAAGACAAAAGACAGTTGTAGTCTACGACTCCCTGTCGATAAAAGGTAATGAACTACGTTCAAACCTTAATGCCTCGATTCTCTGAAATCATGGCTTATAATTTTAATGTTGTCCTTGTGACTAGGCCTTATGTGCCATTAATAATACCCTTCATACTTTTTAATTAGGATAAATTATAATGAAAATCCAAAATAAATATAATTAACAAATTAACCAAATATGGTCTATGTTTACCATGGTTAATGAATCATCAGAAATAATGATTCCATAATAACCTCTGAATAAAATATTGTCAACTGTTTTGTAGCAATCAAGCTACATGGCTGAATCGGAGGAGGTTAACAGTCACTCGAGAGAAAATAATGATACCACCGGGATTAATGTAGCTGGTGCAGACCTGCAGGTGTTGATAGACAATGCCGTTACTAGAGCACTTGATAGACAGTTCAAGGAATCAAGTGGCACGTGTCACGACCCCCGACCCACCCTGGACGGAATCGGAAGCCGTGAACAGTCCAGCGGTACCGGTGATTATTTTAAAAACGTTGCAGCGGAAATTTCATCAGGACCGTAAGTTAGGAAAAATATCAGAGTTTAGAAACACCGGATTTTATTTAAAGAGATGGGATAAACCCATATTTTATAAAGATAGCTTTAATAAGATAAATTTGTTTATATAAAACAATATTTCTTATTTTGATTTAATTAATAAAATAAGCCACTTCTTGAAGCCTTTCAGTGTCATATCCATCTCTTATTCCAATTACCTGAAAAATGTTTTAAAAAGGTTTTGTCAGCGATAATACTGAGTGAATTCATTCCATTTTTATAAAATATATTGTTATACCGTACAGTATTAAGGTTTTTATATTTGTTTATATTTACCCAACTTCAATCAGTATTTGTCAAATGCTGACAGTTCCAATGTGACAGTAATCATATCAATTATTAGCTCACTTTAGTCCAATAGTGAATTTATCAAATAATTCTATTTTACTATTATTCAATTTATCTGTCACTAGGCGATTCCTGTGACTATAATCATATCAATATTGATTATTCTTTCAATTAATGATTCTGGTCATATCACTGTTGATCATTCTTCCAACTAGTGATTCTATAACATTGTTGATCATTCTCTCAACTAGTGCTTTCGGTCATGTCACTGTTGATCATTCTTTCAACTAGTAACTCAGATTATATTACTGTTGATCATTCTCTCAACTAGTAATTTCTATTCATAACACTGTTTGATCATTCTCTCAACTAGTGTCTTTGGACATAATTGTGTCCCGTGACATTTCTTTGTCAAATATATTACTTTTGGCATAAAACCATTTAATCCAGAAAAATGACATATATCAATTTATATCAAATTACTATAACTTATCAAATACGTTAATTAAGTAATTGTAATATCATTATTTAATATTTTAACGTGACTAAGACTAAAATATAATCTTAGTAAAATGCATAATTTCCACTGTTATTGTAATCATGATAATATTAACTAACTTTCTGGTAATTAATAATGAGAATCAAATAATATATAAAATCTTTCATACCAGCAGTTAATATAAAAACTTAATTACTGTAAGTATAACTGGTAACTATTTAGGATTCTGGAAAAGCCTTTGTAAATATAATTGTATCACAAAAAGGTGATAAAACTGTGAGAAAATAGAGTGGACTCACAAACTGTGAGAAAAGAGAAATGAACTCACATTGCAGATTTCTACGGCCAAAGCTTAGTCTACAGATAATCCTCGATATATATTGCAGATTTAATTTGAGCAGAGCTTAGCCTATTTCTTTAGCCTGGTAACCTAGTGCACACGAACTAGGTAATAACTAATACAGCATTTACGATAACTCACGAGATCAAATTCTTACAACGAACGACAAAGTGCAATACTTCATCCATCGAATTAACGATGATCCGTCAAATTAATGACGAACGACAAAGTACAATACTTTATCCATCGAATTAACGATGATCCGTCAAATTAATGACGAACGACAAAGTATAACCCTAATGTGGGCGGCACTTAAACATCCATTGAGTACATCGATCGATCGGACAATGAATCGTAATAGCGATTGAGTTAATACCCTGTATCGTAGCAGCACCCCCCTACTAATTAGTGATTTGTGTGTGTTTTGAGAGTAATTGGACAATAATTCAGCGTATATTTGGAGTTTCTTCGTCGTTTTTGCGCCCAGAATCAAGTCCCAACATCCTCTATTTATAGTCGAATTTTGACCCTTAGGCGGCCCGCGTGAGTTTTAAGCTAACTTGAGGCGGCCCGCGAGAGAACTTATTTTATGTATAGGGTTGCCACGTGTGGGACTAGGCTAGCTGAGTCGACGAAATCATTAAATTCAACTTCGTCCGCAAGTTATTAGGATAATCGTCAAGTAGGGAATACCCCCCTGAGTTTTAGGGGCCCTAATCCTGATTCTGATTGTTCTGAAAATTTTAGGGTTCGCGTAGAATCACTTGGGTGTCTCAATTAGGGTTTCCTATTGAATAAAATAATAATATAAATAGGACTTTTAATGAGGGTTGTTACATTCTCCCCACCTTAATAAAAATCTCGTCCTCGAGATTTACTGAATAAGTAGGAATACGTTTTCTTCATTTCAGGTTCCAGCTTCCAAGTGTATTTGGGTTATGATATTTCTTTTAGACTTATGTCATATTCCAGTCAATAAAAACAATATTAAGGTAGATGACACAGAATTGAAATATCAAATTTTGTGAATATTAGTTGTATCATAAGTAGAATTCAAAGATTCAACTGAATTAGTTCAAGAAATCGATGTCAAACGAATGAGATGAAATGATATAATTTCCAATGTGACTATTTTCAAGCCAAAAGATATATGATCAAATAGATTTTTAAAATGAATATGAAGAACTTTTAAAATCAAATAAAAATTCTTTTATCAAAAGAAAGCTTACTTTGATTGGCAACTGAAGAAGACTCAGAATCAACAATCTCAAAATGAAATAAAAGCATGAAAATGATTGTCAATGATCGAATCATAACAAGAGAAAAATCACTGTTGACATTTATTAAATTGCAAGGATACACTGAAATACAATAGAGTTTAGTGTATCATTGTCTTAATACATAATTGCATCAAGACTATTTTTCAATGATGAGTCAAACGAAATACATACGTGAATTTAAATGATTCGTATGCTTATGATTTAGCCCAAGCTATAAGTTTATAACGACGCCGCAAGGTGTCGTAAGGATTGAAATAATTCAATAATTATGGTGACTGAACAATTTCACCGTGTAATCAACTGCAAGCTCTAATGAAGTAATTTTGGATATTCAGTTCGAATAGGATTTTCAAATGATAAGACCAAATGAAATTTTTAGAATTTTCGATAAATGATGAAAGAAACGTTAAGAGGTACACCGGAATATGATATGAATTTGTGTACACTTATCTTAACACATAATTGTATTAAGACTGTTTAAGATGATGAACCAACAGAAATTTAAAATTCGTTCATCAGGAGTGAAAATGAGATTATCTCAATATTCAAATTAAAGAAAATGCCACCACAAGGTGTCATAGTAATTGAAAATAGTAGCGGTGAATGAAACGAGTTTCACCATGCTTTAAATTAAATGAAGTAAATCTGAATGTTTCAAATAAATCTAGTAGGATTGAAATCAAAATACTTGAATAATGTTTTTCGATCAAAGATGATAAAACAATAAGGATTACGAAACGCTCGATTGTTGATATAAAAATTCTTTAAGAGATACACTAAAATATGAAATGAAATTGTGTATCATTATCTTAGCACATGATTGTGTTAAGATTGATTTTATAGAATAAACCAACAAAACGGATTCAATATAAATAAATAATTAAACCCGTATATGAGATTAGCACAAACTTCAAATTTTGTGAAAACGTCACCACAAGGTGATCGTGACCAAATAAATGATTTAGTGAAAGTGAAGATCAAACAATTCTGTTATGGTTTTGAATAGATGAAATACTTGACAAAATGGATTTATTTATAAACTTTTATTTGTACTAGGGTCAAATAATAACTTAACTTAGATATTACATATCAGCGACTACGTCTGGAATCATTTCTGCTTCTTGCGTAGTAAGTACGAATGCTCGCGCGTTCTTCTTAGCTTCGTCTGTGATTCTGGCCTTGTTGTCGGTTGCTTTGGTTAGTTTCGGGCAATATGGTTTGATGTGTCCTGTTTCTCCGCAATTGAAACAAACATTAGTTTTCCTTCTACACTCTTCCTCTATATGTCCGGTCATCTTGCAGAAGTCACAGTAGGATGTTCTCCTAAAACGGCATCTTCCTGAATGCTTTTTGTTACAGCTTCTGCAGATAGGTTGCTCCAATGACTGTTCAGTTCCTGTTTTCTTGTAGAATTCTTGGGAAATTTTCTGGGCTAACTCTTTCTTCTTATTTTCTTCTCTTGTGCGGATTAATTCATCTGTCAGCATGTTAGCAAGCTCGACTGCTTCTTCAATAGTCTGTGGTCTAGTGGCCTTGACTATGTCTCGAATTTCGCTAACTAATCCCCAAATATAACGAGAAATTAGTACAGGTTATGGCGAAGCCAGAGTTGGTACCATTCTTGCATATTTGAAGAACGTAGTCGTATATTCACGACAATTCACATCTATCATTTTATGATTTAGGAACTTGTTAGCTATTCGTTCCTTTTCATAAGGAGGACAGAATTTCCTTTCTGTCATTTCCTTGAATTTTTCCCAGTTCATGGCATAAGCCATGCCACTTCCTTTTGACTGAAGAATTGTATTCCACCATTCTAAGGCTTCTTCCTTGAAGAGATTAGATGCATCCATCACCTTATCTTCTTTGGCACATTTGCTGATTGTAAGAACAGCTTCCGTCTTTTCCAACCATCGCAGAGCAGCTGTGGCTCCTTCACTGCCGGCGAACTCAGTTGGTTTACAGGCTAAAAATTCTTTGTAGGTACACCCGAGAGTCATCGCCTTCTTTTTCTTGGGAAATGGGGTTTTGATAATATCATCATTACCTCCATTGACACTATGGCTAAAACCATCGTCACGAGTATGCTTGCTACTCACAACTTTGGTAGGTTCTACGGTATTTTTAACAGGTTTAATTATTGAAGGTAAAGCATTAGCTATTCCTTGAGCTATTAAATTTTCTATAGCATTTTTATCCAAAGGATTTTCATTATTAACATGAACTTCTGGATTATGTGGTACTTCATTCGACATCTGAATTGCAAACATTTTCACATATTAACATCACAGAATAGTTAAAACAAAACAATACTTCCAGGATATTATATGTGCATATTGACATATATATATTCATAAGTAACACATATGTTAATTTGTATCAGTTTCCTAACTTTATTGTTTAAGTTTAGGTATTAAAAAGAACACCTAATTAGCTTAAACAAGTGGCTCTTTGAGTTGGCTCTGATACCACCTTCTGTCACGACCCCCGACCCACCCTGGACGGAATCGGAAGCCGTGAACAGTCCAGCGGTACCGGTGATTATTTTAAAAACGTTGCAGCGGAAATTTCATCAGGACCGTAAGTTAGGAAAAATATCAGAGTTTAGAAACACCGGATTTTATTTAAAGAGATGGGATAAACCCATATTTTATAAAGATAGCTTTAATAAGATAAATTTGTTTATATAAAACAATATTTCTTATTTTGATTTAATTAATAAAATAAGCCACTTCTTGAAGCCTTTCAGTGTCATATCCATCTCTTATTCCAATTACCTGAAAAATGTTTTAAAAAGGTTTTGTCAGCGATAATACTGAGTGAATTCATTCCATTTTTATAAAATATATTGTTATACCGTACAGTATTAAGGTTTTTATATTTGTTTATATTTACCCAACTTCAATCAGTATTTGTCAAATGCTGACAGTTCCAATGTGACAGTAATCATATCAATTATTAGCTCACTTTAGTCCAATAGTGAATTTATCAAATAATTCTATTTTACTATTATTCAATTTATCTGTCACTAGGCGATTCCTGTGACTATAATCATATCAATATTGATTATTCTTTCAATTAATGATTCTGGTCATATCACTGTTGATCATTCTTCCAACTAGTGATTCTATAACACTGTTGATCATTCTCTCAACTAGTGCTTTCGGTCATGTCACTGTTGATCATTCTTTCAACTAGTAACTCAGATTATATTACTGTTGATCATTCTCTCAACTAGTAATTTCTATTCATAACACTGTTTGATCATTCTCTCAACTAGTGTCTTTGGACATAATTGTGTCCCGTGACATTTCTTTGTCAAATATATTACTTTTGGCATAAAACCATTTAATCCAGAAAAATGACATATATCAATTTATATCAAATTACTATAACTTATCAAATACGTTAATTAAGTAATTGTAATATCATTATTTAATATTTTAACGTGACTAAGACTAAAATATAATCTTAGTAAAATGCATAATTTCCACTGTTATTGTAATCATGATAATATTAACTAACTTTCTGGTAATTAATAATGAGAATCAAATAATATATAAAATCTTTCATACCAGCAGTTAATATAAAAACTTAATTACTGTAAGTATAACTGGTAACTATTTAGGATTCTGGAAAAGCCTTTGTAAATATAATTGTATCACAAAAAGGTGATAAAACTGTGAGAAAATAGAGTGGACTCACAAACTGTGAGAAAAGAGAAATGAACTCACATTGCAGATTTCTACGGCCAAAGCTTAGTCTACAGATAATCCTCGATATATATTGCAGATTTAATTTGAGCAGAGCTTAGCCTATTTCTTTAGCCTGGTAACCTAGTGCACACGAACTAGGTAATAACTAATACAGCATTTACGATAACTCACGAGATCAAATTCTTACAACGAACGACAAAGTGCAATACTTCATCCATCGAATTAACGATGATCCGTCAAATTAATGACGAACGACAAAGTACAATACTTTATCCATCGAATTAACGATGATCCGTCAAATTAATGACGAACGACAAAGTATAACCCTAATGTGGGCGGCACTTAAACATCCATTGAGTACATCGATCGATCGGACAATGAATCGTAATAGCGATTGAGTTAATACCCTGTATCGTAGCAGCACCCCCTACTAATTAGTGATTTGTGTGTGTTTTGAGAGTAATTGGACAATAATTCAGCGTATATTTGGAGTTTCTTCGTCGTTTTTGCGTCCAGAATCAAGTCCCAACATCCTCTATTTATAGTCGAATTTTGACCCTTAGGCGGCCCGCGTGAGTTTTAAGCTAACTTGAGGCGGCCCGCGAGAGAACTTATTTTATGTATAGGGTTGCCACGTATGGGACTAGGCTAGCTGAGTCGACGAAATCATTAAATTCAACTTCGTCCGCAAGTTATTAGGATAATCGTCAAGTAGGGAATACCCCCCTGAGTTTTAGGGGCCCTAATCCTGATTCTGATTGTTCTGAAAATTTTAGGGTTCGCGTAGAATCACTTGGGTGTCTCAATTAGGGTTTCCTATTGAATAAAATAATAATATAAATAGGACTTTTAATGAGGGTTGTTACATTCTCCCCACCTTAATAAAAATCTCGTCCTCGAGATTTACTGAATAAGTAGGAATACGTTTTCTTCATTTCAGGTTCCAGCTTCCAAGTGTATTTGGGTTATGATATTTCTTTTAGACTTATGTCATATTCCAGTCAATAAAAACAATATTAAGGTAGATGACACAGAATTGAAATATCAAATTTTGTGAATATTAGTTGTATCATAAGTAGAATTCAAAGATTCAACTGAATTAGTTCAAGAAATCGATGTCAAACGAATGAGATGAAATGATATAATTTCCAATGTGACTATTTTCAAGCCAAAAGATATATGATCAAATAGATTTTTAAAATGAATATGAAGAACTTTTAAAATCAAATAAAAATTCTTTTATCAAAAGAAAGCTTACTTTGATTGGCAACTGAAGAAGACTCAGAATCAACAATCTCAAAATGAAATAAAAGCATGAAAATGATTGTCAATGATCGAATCATAACAAGAGAAAAATCACTGTTGACATTTATTAAATTGCAAGGATACACTGAAATACAATAGAGTTTAGTGTATCATTGTCTTAATACATAATTGCATCAAGACTATTTTTCAATGATGAGTCAAACGAAATACATACGTGAATTTAAATGATTCGTATGCTTATGATTTAGCCCAAGCTATAAGTTTATAACGACGCCGCAAGGTGTCGTAAGGATTGAAATAATTCAATAATTATGGTGACTGAACAATTTCACCGTGTAATCAACTGCAAGCTCTAATGAAGTAATTTTGGATATTCAGTTCGAATAGGATTTTCAAATGATAAGACCAAATGAAATTTTTAGAATTTTCGATAAATGATGAAAGAAACGTTAAGAGGTACACCGGAATATGATATGAATTTGTGTACACTTATCTTAACACATAATTGTATTAAGACTGTTTAAGATGATGAACCAACAGAAATTTAAAATTCGTTCATCAGGAGTGAAAATGAGATTATCTCAATATTCAAATTAAAGAAAATGCCACCACAAGGTGTCATAGTAATTGAAAATAGTAGCGGTGAATGAAACGAGTTTCACCATGCTTTAAATTAAATGAAGTAAATCTGAATGTTTCAAATAAATCTAGTAGGATTGAAATCAAAATACTTGAATAATGTTTTTCGATCAAAGATGATAAAACAATAAGGATTACGAAACGCTCGATTGTTGATATAAAAATTCTTTAAGAGATACACTAAAATATGAAATGAAATTGTGTATCATTATCTTAGCACATGATTGTGTTAAGATTGATTTTATAGAATAAACCAACAAAACGGATTCAATATAAATAAATAATTAAACCCGTATATGAGATTAGCACAAACTTCAAATTTTGTGAAAACGTCACCACAAGGTGATCGTGACCAAATAAATGATTTAGTGAAAGTGAAGATCAAACAATTCTGTTATGGTTTTGAATAGATGAAATACTTGACAAAATGGATTTATTTATAAACTTTTATTTGTACTAGGGTCAAATAATAACTTAACTTAGATATTACATATCAGCGACTACGTCTGGAATCATTTCTGCTTCTTGCGTAGTAAGTACGAATGCTCGCGCGTTCTTCTTAGCTTCGTCTGTGATTCTGGCCTTGTTGTCGGTTGCTTTGGTTAGTTTCGGGCAATATGGTTTGATGTGTCCTGTTTCTCCGCAATTGAAACAAACATTAGTTTTCCTTCTACACTCTTCCTCTATATGTCCGGTCATCTTGCAGAAGTCACAGTAGGATGTTCTCCTAAAACGGCATCTTCCTGAATGCTTTTTGTTACAGCTTCTGCAGATAGGTTGCTCCAATGACTGTTCAGTTCCTGTTTTCTTGTAGAATTCTTGGGAAATTTTCTGGGCTAACTCTTTCTTCTTATTTTCTTCTCTTGTGCGGATTAATTCATCTGTCAGCATGTTAGCAAGCTCGACTGCTTCTTCAATAGTCTGTGGTCTAGTGGCCTTGACTATGTCTCGAATTTCGCTAACTAATCCCCAAATATAACGAGAAATTAGTACAGGTTATGGCGAAGCCAGAGTTGGTACCATTCTTGCATATTTGAAGAACGTAGTCGTATATTCACGACAATTCACATCTATCATTTTATGATTTAGGAACTTGTTAGCTATTCGTTCCTTTTCATAAGGAGGACAGAATTTCCTTTCTGTCATTTCCTTGAATTTTTCCCAGTTCATGGCATAAGCCATGCCACTTCCTTTTGACTGAAGAATTGTATTCCACCATTCTAAGGCTTCTTCCTTGAAGAGATTAGATGCATACATCACCTTATCTTCTTCGGCACATTTGCTGATTGTAAGAACAGCTTCCGTCTTTTCCAACCATCGCAGAGCAGCTGTGGCTCCTTCACTGCCGGCGAACTCAGTTGGTTTACAGGCTAAAAATTCTTTGTAGGTACACCCGAGAGTCATCGCCTTCTTTTTCTTGGGAAATGGGGTTTTGATAATATCATCATTACCTCCATTGACACTATGGCTAAAACCATCGTCACGAGTATGCTTGCTACTCACAACTTTGGTAGGTTCTACGGTATTTTTAACAGGTTTAATTATTGAAGGTAAAGCATTAGCTATTCCTTGAGCTATTAAATTTTCTATAGCATTTTTATCCAAAGGATTTTCATTATTAACATGAACTTCTGGATTATGTGGTACTTCATTCGACATCTGAATTGCAAACATTTTCACATATTAACATCACAGAATAGTTAAAACAAAACAATACTTCCAGGATATTATATGTGCATATTGACATATATATATTCATAAGTAACACATATGTTAATTTGTATCAGTTTCCTAACTTTATTGTTTAAGTTTAGGTATTAAAAAGAACACCTAATTAGCTTAAACAAGTGGCTCTTTGAGTTGGCTCTGATACCACCTTCTGTCACGACCCCCGACCCACCCTGGACGGAATCGGAAGCCGTGAACAGTCCAGCGGTACCGGTGATTATTTTAAAAACGTTGCAGCGGAAATTTCATCAGGACCGTAAGTTAGGAAAAATATCAGAGTTTAGAAACACCGGATTTTATTTAAAGAGATGGGATAAACCCATATTTTATAAAGATAGCTTTAATAAGATAAATTTGTTTATATAAAACAATATTTCTTATTTTGATTTAATTAATAAAATAAGCCACTTCTTGAAGCCTTTCAGTGTCATATCCATCTCTTATTCCAATTACCTGAAAAATGTTTTAAAAAGGTTTTGTCAGCGATAATACTGAGTGAATTCATTCCATTTTTATAAAATATATTGTTATACCGTACAGTATTAAGGTTTTTATATTTGTTTATATTTACCCAACTTCAATCAGTATTTGTCAAATGCTGACAGTTCCAATGTGACAGTAATCATATCAATTATTAGCTCACTTTAGTCCAATAGTGAATTTATCAAATAATTCTATTTTACTATTATTCAATTTATCTGTCACTAGGCGATTCCTGTGACTATAATCATATCAATATTGATTATTCTTTCAATTAATGATTCTGGTCATATCACTGTTGATCATTCTTCCAACTAGTGATTCTATAACACTGTTGATCATTCTCTCAACTAGTGCTTTCGGTCATGTCACTGTTGATCATTCTTTCAACTAGTAACTCAGATTATATTACTGTTGATCATTCTCTCAACTAGTAATTTCTATTCATAACACTGTTTGATCATTCTCTCAACTAGTGTCTTTGGACATAATTGTGTCCCGTGACATTTCTTTGTCAAATATATTACTTTTGGCATAAAACCATTTAATCCAGAAAAATGACATATATCAATTTATATCAAATTACTATAACTTATCAAATACGTTAATTAAGTAATTGTAATATCATTATTTAATATTTTAACGTGACTAAGACTAAAATATAATCTTAGTAAAATGCATAATTTCCACTGTTATTGTAATCATGATAATATTAACTAACTTTTTGGTAATTAATAATGAGAATCAAATAATATATAAAATCTTTCATACCAGCAGTTAATATAAAAACTTAATTACTGTAAGTATAACTGGTAACTATTTAGGATTCTGGAAAAGCCTTTGTAAATATAATTGTATCACAAAAAGGTGATAAAACTGTGAGAAAATAGAGTGGACTCACAAACTGTGAGAAAAGAGAAATGAACTCACATTGCAGATTTCTACGGCCAAAGCTTAGTCTACAGATAATCCTCGATATATATTGCAGATTTAATTTGAGCAGAGCTTAGCCTATTTCTTTAGCCTGGTAACCTAGTGCACACGAACTAGGTAATAACTAATACAGCATTTACGATAACTCACGAGATCAAATTCTTACAACGAACGACAAAGTGCAATACTTCATCCATCGAATTAACGATGATCCGTCAAATTAATGACGAACGACAAAGTACAATACTTTATCCATCGAATTAACGATGATCCGTCAAATTAATGACGAACGACAAAGTATAACCCTAATGTGGGCGGCACTTAAACATCCATTGAGTACATCGATCGATCGGACAATGAATCGTAATAGCGATTGAGTTAATACCCTGTATCGTAGCAGCACCCCCTACTAATTAGTGATTTGTGTGTGTTTTGAGAGTAATTGGACAATAATTCAGCGTATATTTGGAGTTTCTTCGTCGTTTTGGCGCCCAGAATCAAGTCCCAACATCCTCTATTTATAGTCGAATTTTGACCCTTAGGCGGCCCGCGTGAGTTTTAAGCTAACTTGAGGCGGCCCGCGAGAGAACTTATTTTATGTATAGGGTTGCCACGTGTGGGACTAGGCTAGCTGAGTCGACGAAATCATTAAATTCAACTTCGTCCGCAAGTTATTAGGATAATCGTCAAGTAGGGAATACCCCCCTGAGTTTTAGGGGCCCTAATCCTGATTCTGATTGTTCTGAAAATTTTAGGGTTCGCGTAGAATCACTTGGGTGTCTCAATTAGGGTTTCCTATTGAATAAAATAATAATATAAATAGGACTTTTAATGAGGGTTGTTACAGCACGCGCTCCAAAACTCATTTTGAGGCTCATAGTAAGCCCCCTTATAAAATAAATGAGTTAAAGAAGGACGAGGCTCGTCACTCGTCAAATCAGCAGAGTGTTCCATCTAAGAAGATTGTGCTCAATCAAGAACCCCGTGGTAAGACCTGCTCTTACAAGTATTTTGTCTCCTGCAAGCCAAGAGACTTCACAGGGGAGAAGGGAGCCATAGATTGTATACTTGGATCGATGAGATGGACACTGTGGTTGATATTAGTGGTTGTGCCGAACAAGACATTGTGAAGTTTGTGTCACAGTCGTTTAAGGGTGAAGCGTTAGCTTGGTGGAGATCCCTATGTAACACCCCGTGTTTTCAAAAGTCAAAGTCAAAGTCAGGGTCAAAGTCAACGACCGATCGCACGACTTGACTTGTAGTGAATTTCTTTTATGTGTTTATTTTAGTTGTATTATGTGGAGTAAGTGTCAATATTTACAATAACCAACGCGTATTATTCGTTATCTAATCGACTTACGACTGTGAACTATAGGAAGTAACAATGCGATAAAGCTAACTAATCGACAATCAAGCTATGCTAATCAAATCGACACCAAATTGAATCGCAACTCGAATTACGCATTTTGGTTATTATTATACGTGTGTGTGTGTGCCTTATGTGTTACTTGTGCATTTATTTATGTTGTAGAAATCAATCGAAACTCGAAAGGCAATTGAACTCAATCGAAATCGAACTCAATCGAAGCCGCAATGGTATGATAATTACTGGAGAAGGGATAGTGCAAGATATGAATAGTTGGGATTAAAAGTAATTTGAATAGGAAACTCTATCGCATTCGCATCGCTCGCAATCGAAATCGAATCAGCAAAAAAATCGTCGCGTCGAACACACGAACCAAGTGCCATCCGGCCGGATAGCCATCCGACCGGGCTGCCACTTGGTCGTGGTGCCAAGATGCCATCCGACTGAGATGACATCCGACCGGATAGTCATCCGGGCAGGATGCCATCCGAGCGACCCATACTTTCCTCTTTTGGAATCCTATAAATACCCATGTCACTCTCAAACTTTCCACTTTTGGCAACTCTCTGTCCGACCAGCTCGTGCTCCTCACCTTTTCTCCTATTTCTCTCGATTTCGGTAAGATCTCGTCCTAAATCTTGTACTTTCTTGATCTACACGCACTCCTACACCTTTCTGTCTTTTAAATCTTGACTTTTAACCGCGAAATCACTAGATTTGAGGTGTTCTAGGATGACGTCATCATGTGTTCTTGAAGAACTTCATGTTTTGGCTTCAATCCACCAAGAACAACTTAGATCTAACTGGTTTCCACACAAATACACAAAGATCTTACATGGATCTAAACATATTATTGGTGAAAAGGGATTGAAAGATGGTTTCTAACTTTCTTTTAACTCTTTTACACTCAATGCACTCAAAACCGGTAGAATCGGACCATGTTCTAGTCTCCTACTCATTCTTAGTGTTGTGCTAGTCGAAGATCTGGATTCCACCCACGAGACCACCGATTCCGGGTTAACCAAGAACAACCGCCTCGAACCGGTTAACTGGTCAAACTAGGGTGATTCATGTTTGATCGGGTCACTTGGGTCAAGATGGGGTTCTGTTGGTTAACACGTTGTTAAAACATCTCAATAAAACGACAAACAATCAAAACGATCAAGTGTAAGACGAACGGAACAACCGGGACGGAGTGCCATCCGACCGGACTACTGTCCGAGCGGATAAGCCACCCGAATGGATTGCCATCCGAACGGATCACACCTTGGGTCCCACACTTAAACAACTTTATCTGAAGTTTGAGTATTGAACGAACTACTATCCGATCGGATGACCGTCCGAACGGATCGTCACCAACACGACTGGCTGTCCGACCGGATTACTCTTCGGATCATGAGATACTAGGACTTTAAAGACTTAAACAATTTTCAACGTGTTCATTAGCAGGGTTGCCACCCGATCGGATGGACATCCGACCAAGTGACTCTTCTGCTGTGAATTTGTTCTCACTAAGTAACCTCGTCACTAGAGTCGCCGTCCGACCGGACTACCGTCCGACCGGGTGACCATCCGAGCGGATTATCATCCGCACGACTGACCGTCCGATCGACCGACTTGAAGGGGTAGAGATACTTCAATGTTTTAAAAATGCTACAACGAAAACTTCAAAAGTCAAGCCATCATACACAAACACATCCTTCTCATAGGAAGAAACAATCCACTCGAATAGTCATCCGACCGGATGACCATCCGAATGGATTGTCATTCGTCCGATCGGATTACCATCCGACCGAACTGCTATCCGACCCACTTACACCTTGCATCGTTTTACACGTCACTTATCGTTATGCTATCGATCTGTTCAGGCTAACCCTACTCTCTAAGCGCTCCCTTCAGTCCATCAACCGCTGTGAGTATACTCGATCCCTTTTTGCTTTATGCACTTTTGGATGTTACATACGTTACAACTATTCAAATCACATCGAACACACTACTCAATACTATTTGAATGCTAATCGTTAATGCACGTTATATGTGGCTTATGAATGCTTGTTTGTTATGTTTACACATGGAATGATGTCTACCTGCCTTAGCAACGATAGTACTATAGTTTGGACTCAGCACCTGTTCCCAGGGGTTGTTAAGGACAATTACTTGCATGGATTACAGTGGTAATCATGTATTGCGAACTGCCTCGGGCAGTCAACTCGTAGTCATTGGTATCGATGGATCTATGTCGATAACTAACATGCCTCATTTCACTATGTGTAGGTGCTGGTTATGCGTAAATGAATTCGAACTCTATATGCTATTATCAAACTTGTATGCTCACCTTTACATTATATGTATTGGCTTTTATTTTAACGTATGTGACAGGTGCTTAGGATGCACATCTGCTAGGAAATCGAGGCTAGAATAAGGCTCTACAGGCCAACAAATAGTTGTCTGTACTAATTAAATCAAGGGTCCCTAGAAGCAGATAAACAATTGCTCTACTTGAAAATATGAGTTGTCGGAATAGAACTATTTGCCTAGATTTTGTCTGTAATAATTTGTTTACCTTTTGAGACATGGTATGGGACATGTTACTTTAAATTGATTGGTAATGATAATTGTTATGGAAACTTCTGGACAATCTGTTTCGCTCAGTGCCATACCCCGATGTTTCCGCCATCGGTTGGGGTGTGACACCCTAATCTAAGCTACAGGAAAGATCCAATTATATAGCATGTCTTGGGATCAGTTCGTTGCTTTAATCAAGGAAAATTTATGTCCTCAACATGAAGTTGAGAAAATTGAGACTGACTTCTTGACCTTGGTCATGAAGAACTTAGACTGTCAAGCGTATCTTACGAGTTTTAATACCATGTCTCGATTGGTTCCATACTTAGTCACACCGGAACCAAAGCGTATTGCTCGTTTTATAGGAGGTTTAGCTCCGGAGATTAAGGCAAGTGTGAAAGCATCAAGGCCTACTACTTTTAGGTCAGTGGCTGATCTGTCATTATCCCTTACCCTCGATGCAGTCAGGCAGAGATCGCTCAAGAATTCTGAGTAGGGGAAAAGGAAACGTGAGGATGAGAACTTACGACGATCTGATAAGAAGTATAGGGGGAACTCTGATCACAAGAAGAGTTCCGGGTTTAAAAAGGATAGTCAGCAATCGGGTGGAAAACCCAGGTGTAAAATCTGCAAGAAGCGTCATCTAGGGAAGTGCAGATTTGAATCAAAATCCCAATTTCAGCCTAGAGCTTATGGGATCTGCAAATCGAGTGAGCATAAAATGTTGGATTGTAAGAAGATAAAAGATGCGACTTGTTACAACTGTAACGAGAAAGGGCACATCAAGTCCAACTGCCCAAAGCATGCAAAGAAACCTGAAGAAGGTAAAAAGACCAATGCTCGGGTCTTTCAGATGAATGCTCAGGAGGCCATTCAGAATGATAACGTGATAACAGGTACCTTTCTCATCAATGACGTATATGCTAGAGTATTGTTTGATTTGGGTGCAGATAAGTCTTTTGTAGACAATAAGTTTTGTAAATTGCTAAATCTGCCTGTTAAAACTCTAAGCATAAAGTATGTAGTAGAATTAGCCGATGGTACCATAGAAACTGCCTCAACTGTATTAGATGGATGTTTTATATCCATTAGGAATCATTCTTTTCCACTTTCCTTGCTTCCTTTGAAACTAGCTGGATTCGACATAGTGATAGGCATGGATTGGTTATCTCATAACCAAGCCCAGATCGTATGTGATAAGAAGCAAGTGGTTATCAAGACTCCTTATGGTGAGCCTTTGACAATTCAAGGAGATACTCAGTATGGATTACCTAAGCAAGTGTCTATGCTTAAGGCATCGAGGTGTATGAAGAAAGGTTGTGCCATTTACATGGCACAAGTAACCATTGATGAACCAAAGCCCAGAATTGAAGACATCCCCGTTATTTCTGAATATCCAGAAGTATTCCCCGAAGAACTACCTGGTTTACCCCCAGATAGGCAAGTGGAGTTCAGAATCGATATCATTCCTGGAGCTGCACCAATTGCAAGAGCACCTTATCGGTTGGCACCGACTGAGATGAAAGAGTTAAGGACTCAGTTGGATGATTTGTTGGCAAAGGGTTTTATTAGACCTAGCTCGCCCCCTTGGGGAGCGCCGATTATCGTGAGTTAAACAAGGTTATAATCAAGAATAGATATCCATTACCCAGGATCGATGATCTATTCGATCAGCTTCAAGGCAAGTTATTTCTCCAAAATTGATTTAAGGTCAGGATACCATCAACTGAAGGCCAGAGATGAAGATGTACATAAGACTGCATTCAGAACTTGCTATGGTCACTATGAGTTCTTAGTGTAACGACCTGCACGAAAATGCCCTAAAACACTCCTAAATACACCCGAATGCAAGAAACGGACCCGAAATACCTTCGTGCTTGTGGTGCTCGCGGGCCGCGAAGACTCTGTCTTCGGCTTACGCGGGGCGCGACAGCTCAACATCAGGCGCGCACCTGGAGCCGCCACATGTCGACAACTCAGAAACCCTCAAACCTCCTTTATGGCCTCGCGGGCCGCGAAGGATCCCCCTTCAAGTTTACGCTGGCCGCGAGAGACCAAAATTTCAGCTATAAATTGGACGAAGTTTGGGCATTTCAAACTGCTCAATTCTTTTCTTTCTCTTAGCTTCTATTATAGCAAAATAGTAGCTCGGTATTATACCTTCTAAAACTCGAAACTCTGCTCGTTATCAGGGTAATAACTCTAATCATTGACATGATACTATATCCGATCGATTAAAACCAATCCAATGGATGTTTAAGTGCTGCCGGTACCCGGCTATACTTTGTCATTCGTCGTGAGGGTTTTGATCTCGTGATTATCGTTAAAGTTGAATTGAGTTAATACACTAATACGAGTTCTATTGTAACTAGAAATTAGAACTCATAACCAGGAAGCTGGTAAACTAGAAAACTTAGCGATTAAGTAAACTTAATGATTATGTAAAACTTAGCAGTTAAGAAAACTTAATAGCTAAGGAAACCTAACAGGTAAGGAAACTTAGCAGTTAAGCAAGCTAAGTAAGTTAATTAAATCATCTAATTAAGTTATTTAATTAATCAGCTAAGTAAGATTAATTAATTAATTAAGTAAGATTAATTAATCAGTTAAGTAAGATTAATTAAGCTAAGTAAGATTAATTAATCGGTTAAGTAAGGTTAATTAAGTTAAGTAAGATTAATTAATCAGCTAAGTGAGATTAATTAACTAAGTAAATTAAACACCTAAATAGATATACATGAAAATAGGTATATATGGGGTATGTATTATCTAAGGAAAATATTATCTAAGGAAAGTAATATATAAGGAAAGTTTTATCTAGGGAAGGTTTTATCTATGGAAGATTCAACTGAGGAAGATAACACCTAGGGAAATTCTATATAGGAGTAAGACTTATCCCATTTCCAATAAATAGGAAGCTTAGGATTCATTTTCCTTTGCTCATTTCTTCTATTCTTCTCTCTATACGTTGGTGTTCTAACCAATAATCACCGATATGATATTCTTTCCGATCGATTCGGGAACCAACTAACGAATGCCAAAGTGCTGTCTGAATAAGACTATACTTTGTTTGAATTTCGTTAAGGTTCTGATCTTGTGACCATCGTTAGGTTTGATATGGTTTTACACTAATACATATTCCATTCTGTTAAACTATATGTTTAACTATCAGAAAACTCCAAACCATACACTTACAATCAAATAAGATGTTTAATCATCAGAAGATTCAGAACTATAAAAGTAGATGCTTATTTATCAGAAGATTTAGAATCAGGAGGCCTGTTAAATCAAGAATATAAGACCTACAAGGTGAGTCATTCTCTTTTTATCAAATTGTTTTCCCAAAAATCTATTTTTTTCAAAGTTATAATTGCAGGGATTAAGTCTTTGTAATCTTCAATTATTGCCGGTATGTGGGGTTTTGTATACATTACTTGATACCCGTCACCATTGGACAACGGGTTAGCCAATGGGTGATCTGACCATAGTCACAGATCCGGTCGAGTGACAAATACCGATTTGGGGTAATTGGTTGATAGAAACATTGTAATCACCCTTAATACTGTATATTATAACAATGTGTCTTTTTGTACAAACTGAATGAACTCACCAGTATTTCCTGCTGACCAAATCTTTTTAAAATGTGTTTCAGGTGATTACAGTAGATTGGATACGGCACCAAAAGGCTTACAGAAGTGGCTCATTGTATCAATTAAATTAAATTAAGAAAAGTTGTTTTATGTATTCAAACTTATCACATATTAAAGCTACCTTTGCAAAGCATGGGTTTATCCCATCTATTTAATAAATAAAATCCGGTGTTTTCTAAACTCTGATATTTTTCCTAACTCACGGTCCTGATGAAATTTCTGCTGCAAAATTTTCAAAATAACCATCGGTACCACTTGACTGCTCGCGGCTCCCGTCCAGGGTGTGGTCGGGGGTCGTGACACTTAGTGATTCCTTTCGGGCTCACTAATGCACCTGCAGCATTCATGGATCTCATGAATCGTGTTTGCAAGCCATATTTGGACAAGTTTGTCATTGTCTTTATTGATGACATTCTCATATACTCGAAGAATCAAGTCGATCATGAAAAGCATCTCCGATGTATCCTTAAACTCCTACAGCAAGAGAAACTCTACGCCCAGTTTTCTAAATGTGAGTTTTGGCTTCGAGAAGTCCAATTTCTTGGACATGTGGTAAGTGAGCGTGCTATTCAGGAGGATCCTGCAAAGGTCGAAGCAGTTATGAATTGGAAAGAACCCAAGACTCCTACAGAGATTCGCAGCTTCTTGGGTCTAGCAGGATACTATAGGCGTTTCATATAGAACTTTTCAAGAATTGTTGCCCCTTTGCCTTCATTAACCCGTAAGAATGTCAAGTTTGACTGGGGTCCCAAGCAGCAAAAATCCTTTGATATTCTTAAACAAAAGTTAAGCAATGCTCCTATGTTGACATTGCCAGAAGTAATTGAAGAGTTTGTGGTTTATTGTGACGCATCGCACACAGGTATGGGATGTGTGCTTATAAAAAAGGAAAAGTTATTGCTTATGCATCTCGTCAATTAAAAGTGCACGAGAAGAATTACACCACCCACGATTTGGATTTGGGCGCCGTTGTATTCGCATTGAAGCTATGGAGGCATTATCTTTATGGAACTAAGTGTGTGATCTATTCTGATCATAAGAGCCTTCAGCATATGCTTAATCAGAAGGATCTTAACATGAGACAGCGTCGATGGATGGAGACACTGAATGATTATGATTGTGAAATTCGTTATCATCCAGGCAAAGCGAATGTAGTCGCCGATGCCTTGAGCAGAAAAGAAAGGGTTAAGCCCATTAGAATCAATGCCAAGAGCATTGAATTAAAGAACAGTTTGAATGAGAGATTATTAGCCGCTCAAAAGGAAGCCGTATTAGAAGCTAACTATCCGATTGAGAAGTTGGGTGTAACTGCGGAGCAGTTATCGTATGGCAAGGATGGAATCCTAAGAATGAATGGACGAATATGGGTTCCAATTTATGGAGGACTTCGAGAAGTGATTCTTCAAGAAGCCCATAGCTCCAAATATTCTGTTCATCCTGGCTGTGATAAGATGTACCAGGATCTAAAGGCAAATTATTGGTGGATAGGCTTGAAGAAGTCTATAGCCACTTATGTGGCTAAATGTTTGACGTGCGCTCAAGTTAAAGCAGAACATCAAAAGCCGTCAGGTTTGCTACAACAGCCCGAGCTTCCCACATGGAAATGGGAAATGGTAACCATGGACTTTATTACTAAGTTACCAAAGACTAAACATGGGAATGATACTATTTGGGTTATAGTTGATAGATTAACCAAGTCAGCCCACTTCTTGCCGATTAAAGAAACTCACAGCTCTGACAAGTTAGCTCAGTTGTACGTGGATGAGATTGTATCTCTTCACGGAGTGCCAATGTCTATTATCTCTGATAGGGATACAAGATGCGCGTCTCACTTTTGGAAAAGCTTTCAGCAATCCCTAGGCACTCTTCTAAACTTCAGCACTGCTTATCATCCTCAGACGGATGGGCAAAGCGAGCGTACAATTCAAACGCTTGAGGATGTGTTATGGGCTTGTGTTATTGATTTAGGAGGAAGTTGGGATGACAATCTTCCATTGATTGAATTCTCGTACAATAATAGCTATCATTCAAGTATTCAAGCAGCGCCTTTTGAGGCATTGTATGGAAGGAAATGCAGAACGCCAGTTTGTTGGGCGGAAGTTGGAGATATCCAACTATCAGGACCTGATATAGTCCTGGAGACAACAGATAAGATTGTACAGATTCAAGATCGTCTCAAAGCTGCCAGGGATAACCAGAAAAGCTACGCAGATAAAAGGCGTAAACCTCTGAAATTCGAGGTAGGTGACAAAGTGTTACTTAAGGTATCACCCTGGAAAGAGGTAATGCGTTTTGGCAAAAAGGGCAAGCTAAGCCCGAGATATATAGGACCATTCAAAATCATCGAATGTGTCGAAACTGTAGCTTACAAGCTAAATTTACCTGAAGAGCTCAGTGGAATCCATAATGTGTTCCACATCTGCAATTTAACGAAATGTCTAGCTGATGAAACGCTAGCAATGTCGCACAAGGACGTGCAGATAGATGAGAGCTTAAAGTTTGTTGAAAAACCTTTGTCCAAGAAGCTTCGAAGGAAGCATGTACCTATTGTCAAGGTAAAATGGGATGCCCGAAGAGGCCCAGAATACACGTGAGAGGTTGAATCCACAATGAAACAGAAGTACCCTCATTTATTTCAGTAAATCTCGAGGTTGAGATTTCTTTTAAGGGGGTGAGGATGTAACACCTCGTAAAATCATGACCAATATAATAAAGACACGTGTCATGGACTTTAAACGTGTAAGGAATTGTTTCCAAAGGACTAAAAATCGTCAAACAATGTAAATATGTTAGTAAAAGGATCCAAAGTGTCAACATGCCATTCTTGTGCCTCTGATTGACCTCATACGATGTTCGTATTCTTTAATGAATAATTTATCGAACATTAGAAGTCGTTTGTGTTTAAAATAAGGATCTTATGAAACATAGGGGTTAAAAGTGTTAACATGTTAAAGTTACCTCTGAGTGACCTTTAACGAACACTAAAACATTGTAAATAATTTAATGTTTGGTTCTCAAGAATATTGGGTATTAATTTTGTGGAGTTCTGATGAAAACAAGACTTTTCGGATGATCGTACGACTAACCGGGAGCTTAACGGAGTTAGTTTATGACCCAAGGTCCTTAAAAGTTAACTATGGGGGTCCAAAGTGCAATAAATGAAAGTAAAATAAAGTTTAAATGGACCAGGGACTGAAATTGCAAGATTTGAAAACTTAAAACCGATTCTCCCCATTGACGCGGGCCGCGTAAGCCAAGGCATATGCTTACGCGGGCCACGAGGGACTACCAGATACAGGCAGATAAGGACAGCTGCAAGTTCAACCTGTTCCACCGCCTTAGAAAGCTTGTTTTCGATTCCAGGGACTGAGCCAACAGATTTTCATGCATAGGGGACACCTGGAATCATCAGGGATCATTTGTAGGGGCATGTGGGTCAATCTTGGAGCTCTAGAAATCCTATATAAAGGTTCTTGTTCTTCATTTGGCACTTGCACATTTAAAATTTATTCACAACTCATTCTCTGGAGCTTTCTGGAGTACAAGCAAGTTTTCCTCAGCTCCTAATTCGTGCTAAGAGTCCTTGTAAGCATTCTTAGCCTCTCTAGTTCAAGTTTTATTAGTTTAATGATCAAAAGTCAAAATTATCGTAATTAAGCTTTGACTTAGTGATTAATCACTAATGGTCCAGCCATTATTCGAATTGAAAGTGGCTGTGAGTTGGTAATTATGTAGGTAATAAACCCTTGAGAGGGCACCTACTGATTATCACTCTAACTTGGTCAAATATCGGGTCAAACTTGTTAATAAAAAGTCAACATAAGCTATTTTTACAAATTAATGCATAACTGATAATGTAGAAGTTATGGAAAATGTTTAAACACTAATAACTTGGTAAATAATATAAGAACATGTCTAAGCATGTTCAACCCGACAATTCTGAGTTTAGGCTCGGTTAGACTTTTGCTTTGACTTTCAATTCTGACCCGATTTAGCTTGTTTTAGATATGCCTTAAGGTTCCTTTAGGACCATATTATATGTTAGTAAAACCCTCTGAGGTTATACTACATGGTTCCTTATTAATCCGATTCATTTGCATGTTTCCGTTAGTTGCTTAAATGTTGACCATAATGCCCTTTTGATATTAAAACGAGATTTTTGAAAATGTGAGAGGACAAAAACCTTTATTATTGATATTTAAGTATGTCCTAAAAGTTTGACATCAGTTTATGGTCTAAAATGAGAGTTATGCTCAATATCGTAAATGAAGGCCTTTTTATTAATTAAACGGCATATTTGATATAAATCCTATTTAAACTCAAATTTTGACATCAAACCTTTTACCTACTGATGTAATATAATATTTTGGGATTTTTGGAAATTTTTATTGATTTTTAAACTGATCATGACATAGAGTTCTCACATAGGCTCGGTAATTGACGATAACGCCCTTTTTGCTAATAAAATGAGTTTTACACATCCTATACATATCAAACCTTATTCTACTGATTTTATATAATAAATAAGTTATTTTAAACTCTAAAGGCTGGTTAAAATCTTAGATTCCCTTATTTAAATCGAATATCGTCAAATACCGACTTTTATGCGATTTAGGCGCATAGTATGGTTTAAAACCATATTAGGCACCTAAAGCTTGTTACCTACTGATGTTATGAATAAATTTTTATACTTTAACAGTAGATTTAAGAGTGAATTGCAAGAATTGTCCTTTATCTTTATGCCTCATTGCGGGCGGTGTCCTTTATGTTTAAAATTGACGAGTTTTGTCCTTTATGTTTAAAAATATTGCACGTTATGTCCTTTAGGCCTAACCTAGTCAATTTTTTTAGTTAAATCAAATCACAAAAGGGTATTTTAGTCCTTTTATCCATTTAAATAAAAATGTTTTAATAAATAAAACAAAAATAAAAATGTTTTAATGATGTTTATATAATATGTCTATCATCTATGAATGTCTCTATCTATCTCCTTTCTTTACATCTCTCTCTACCCTCTCCACCACCACCAACAACCGCCTCCATCAACCACCAACTGCCACCCACCACTGCTCCACCTATCAGAAACATTCATCGAGCTTTATCTTGAGATCTGTGATGCACTCACCAAAACAAATTCCATATGGATGCTTATTCTGAAACAGTTCGATTACCTACACCAAACAATCAGTTTCAGCAAATTTCATTTCAACAAAACTTTACACATAAGACATGTACAAGCCACACTTATATCCTAAACTTATGTAAAGCATTAAAGCTGTATAAGTGTTTGTTATAGATGATATGGGCAATTGAGTCTTTTAACTTACTTCAGCACACCTAGTTTTAGGGGATTTTTGTTGAATTGAGTTGAATCTGAAAAATTTTGGGGTTTTGTATTGAATCTGGAAATTTGGGGGTTTGTGTAAATTTGGCGTGGTGGATGGGTGCTGATGGTGCCATTGCAACGGTGGTGGGTTGGTGTTTATGGTAGAAACAGGTGGCGGTGGTGGAAGGAGGCTGTGGTGGTAGCGGCAGTGGTGGAAGGAGGTTTTGGTAGTAGTGGTGGCGATGGTGGAAGGAGGTTGTGGTGGTGGTGGTGGTGGTGGTGGCAGTTATGGTGGAAACAGGTGGAAGGAGGTTGTGGTGGTGATGAAGGAGGTTGTGGTGGTTGTCTGCTTGAATGAAATACAAAGGGAGAGAGATGGAGTATAGATGAAGGAAATGGAGTAGAGAGGGAGAATTGTTTTTTTAATCTTTCTTTTAAAGTGTTTTTTTAATAAAATGGTTACTTATTTATATAATTAGTCCCTAAGAGATAAAATGACAAAATTGCCCTCATGTGCAAGGCACATGACAAGATTTAATGAAAAAAACTAACTGGGTTAGGCCTAAAGGGTAAAACGTGCTTGATTTTTAAACTTAAAAGACAAAACTCGTCAATTTTAAACATAAAGGACACCGCCTGCAAAGAGGCATAAAGATAAAGGACAATTCTTGCAATTCACTCTTAACAGTAAGTAAAAGTTTTGAACTCAGATTTCCAAATTTAACCCTTAAAGCATATGTGAAATGACCAAAATGCCCCTACGGTGCATAGTTTGGCCATAAATGATAAATTTCACATATATGAGTTATTTTACTGATATCACTTTTTAAAATAAATATTTATACTGATTATTTTAGACCAGAAACTTAGATTATTATTTAAGCTCTTTTATAAACATTAAAATGACCAAAATACCCCTACGGGGCATAAATTGGTTTTAAATTCGTTTTGGGCATAATGGAAGGTATCCTACTAATATCACAACATATTTAAAGCATATTAACTTGTGGAACCTGTTCATGACTCATTTGGTTACCCGTTACGCATTATACGCGTTCGGTACGGTTTATGTAACTAGTTTACATAAATTAACCGAAATGGGTTAAACCTTATCATTTTTACCTCAAAATCCAGAATGTGTTTGGTATACCCATATTATACAAGTCTTCATACTTGTCGGGTCTAAATCACATTCTAATCCGGTCTTCGCTTAATCTTGTGTTTTGAACCGTAAACCTTTCATTAAAACTAACCGGTCTAAGTTAAGACTTACATAAGACCCGTTAGGATTCTAATAGGTTATTAAAAACCTTCATTCCAGATTAGGATCCCGGTAAAGGCTATCTGTACTTGCTTGATTGATTTACGGCTGGGAATAAATTTATATTTTTGCTCAGGTAAATACTTTTAACTTATTTTCCTTTATACGGGCTTGGGATACGGTATTTAATAATACCGCTTGGTCGGGTATTGAATCTTTAATCGAATAATGGTTAAAACATTGAGATAACCCGTTTAATCTGTTTTGCTTGTTTTAAGCCTTTGGGGGGTTAATGACCGTGTCCTGGATATCCTCAGCTCATTCATTGAAATGGCCATGACTTAAGCACGGGGTGTAGGCATACACCTGCCAGTGCGTATGTAAAGAAGATATAACCGCTTGTTGAGAATAACTCGCCACAGGACTATATCATGTGGTGGTCTATTAATCTTTAACCTGGTACTTTTAACCCGGGCTACTGAATGTATAATAAACATATAATTCTTTTACAAGATTATTTTTAAATAATTATCCCAAGTAAATAAAGAATATTTATGCCTTGTGCGTTTAAATCAATTTTTATAAACACTTTTCAAAAGAGTCAGTTAATTGTATTTACCAGTGTACTCTGACGTATTTTCAAAAGGTTAAGTGTAGGTGTTATTCGTAATCGGCTGGCTACTCCTAGTATCAAATAAAGAGTCTTGCAAGCTCGTGATGCTTAATTCTGTTGAACAATATTTTCTTATATTTTAGATCCGCCTGTGGATCCACTTTACAACCGTTGTGTAATATTTCTGTTACTTTCAATCGGTTTGTAATATTAATACTTTTAGACTTCCGCTGTGCATTTAAACTGTGATTATTGACCATGATGATACCAAGTACGTCACGATACTCCCCACCGGGCCCATCGGTAATACGTGGAAAGATCGGGGTGTGACACAATGTCTATCGTCATTGACTAAGTGCCCAAGTATATTAGTCCACGCCCGTCCTCTGCGGCATGGTGTGAGGCTTGTCAAACCTAATAGCGCTATTTAACTAATAACGGTTTTACCCCAAACCTTTAAAAATAGCCAGTTTACTCCCTGATCTATTTAACTTATCTCCATTTCACTCCCTGCCCCTAACTCTGTCTAAAATGTTTGTTAAAGATAAGGGTATTATGGTAATTCTATAAATATGTATTTTAAATTGATTTTTAAAATCCATTTGATTTGTCGTTTTGTTGATATAAAAATAAAAAAAAATTATAATTATGTATGACAATCAGATCCTTTTCTTCCTCTTCCTCAATTCATCACTCTCTTTCTCTCTTTATATCTCCTTCTCTCTCTACCTTCTGTAACATACATTAGACATCGCCACCACCAGCCCCCGCCATTACCACCCCCTCACCACCACCACCACCCACCAGCTCTCACCACCACCGCCGCCGCCATTACCACCCGCACCACCACCATAGTCGTCGCCGCTGCCATTACCACCACCACAGACACCATCTCTTAGTCGGCCTCGCTTAGATCTGAAAAGAGGCATCAAACCTACCTTAGTTTCATTGACCTGTATGTTTAGATCTGTTTATATGTGTTTTAAGATCCGATTTTGCATATGTTTTAGCCTCTCCTTGTTACGAATTTTGTATTATATAAGGAGATATAATTGATGCATAAAGCTAATTAATAAGGATAAGATATTTTGGTTTTATGTTATTTTTAGTTTTTATAATTTTTATGTAGTTGAATTTTATTGGCAGATGATGATAACTCAGATTTATTCTTAACACACGGAAGAGATTTCTGTTCTTGATGGTTTTCTGATTTTTGCTAATTTTGGGGGGTTTTGAAGAAGATGATGAATGGGGTGGAATCTGATTTATTTCAGGTATCCAAATGGCAAGAGGGTATAGATGACGGGGGCACAACTTGGGCTTCTGATTTCGATTCAGTGGTGGTGATGGCAGTGGGCGGTCGCCGGCGGTGATGATGGGGCTGGGTAGTGTTGAGAGAGAAGAGGAAAGAGTGCAGGATAGAGAGAGATAGAGAAAGAGAAGTGATGATTGTTTTGTTATTTTTTATTATTATATATAATATAATCTTTTATATGTAGTTTTACTAAATTATCCTTAGTTTTATATTTGAAGTTACCATAATACCCTTTCAGTTAATAAACATTTTGGATGGAGTTAGAGGCAGGGAGTGAAATCATGAAGGGCTTCATAGATCAGGGAGTAAACCGGCTATTTTTAAAGGTTTGGGGCAAAAACCGTTAAAGTGACCAAACCACAGGGAGCAAAACAGAAGTTTACTCTAATAAAAATCATTTACTGGGCTGCAGTCAAATTCACTTTCTGACTACGGTCCACAGAAAAATTCATTTAAAATTCATCGTAAACTCGATTGACGAAATTCCAGTTGGAGAATTTCGACAACATCCGTGCCCAGCTATTGTACAAATTTCATGACCTAATTCTATTCATATTACAAGTTATGACGAAAAACATAACACAAATTTTCTGCAGAAAAAACGCAGCTTTTGCTGCTGTGAAAAAACGGCTCTTTAAAAATAGCAAACGATCTCAGAAAAATATGATTCCAGCGCCATTTGAAGCGTTTTTGAAAACGTATAATTTAGACTTCAAAAAATCAATTTTTCGGTTTATAACGGTCCGTTTACAGCCAACTGAAGTTGGCTGTTTTCGTCAATCAGCATTCTGTTTTTCATTTAAACGATACCAAAACGCGTGTAAACGACCCTGACACTTCCTAATAACAACTAACAGCAGATTAACCATCAATTGTCACCTAACCATATCAATAATCACATAACCCTAGATATAAAACATCATGATTTTCACAAAAACGCAGCCAATGATCATGTATGCATGCGTATCATCAATTAATTCAAACAATCGCATAATCACCCGAAACTAATCATGCAACAACAAGACCCTAGCATAACAACTCAAGATCACAGCCATGTCTACACAAAATCACACCATGAATCGCAATCCAAATCAAGAACACTAACCTTAGAGCGAAGAGATAGGCGAATCGAAGAAGAGATGGTGAATCAAGAAGCTGAACATGAGCTAATTTGCGCAAAAGGGGGGGGGTCTCCTGCTCGTCGCATTCAAAAGGGGGTGTTAGGGTTTCTGTTTTGTTTTTCTTCTTCCCAAAGCCATGTACGTATATAATTAAAACACAAGGGTGCTTGGGCTTAATGGGCTGCATGGAACAAGAAGGTGTGGGTTGGGCTTATTGTTTGGACGTATATTTCGCACATGGGGTGGGGGTTGAGCCTATTTGTGGCGCAAGGGGGGAGGGGGTGGGTTTGGGTTGGGTTATAAAGTAGCGGTTTCTCGTATTTCGCAAAATAACTAATTAAGATGTCCTGTGTCGCAATTTAACACACTACAATGTTTCGTTGCACAAAATTAAAGTTTTCCAATATTTCAGTTTCGGGTTTCGGTTTCTTATGTGAGTAGTGCGTGGTATAATTTATGTATATTTTAGCCCTTTTTACACTTTAGTTAAGTTTTAAATTTATAAAACACGATATTTTACTAACACTAAACACACATATGGGCAAGTGCACCCCTCGTGAGCGTAGTATAGCGTTGGTAAGATACCGAGGTCGTCCAAGGACACAAGAGTTTTTAGTACCGGTTTATCCTCAACGTCCAATCAAATCAAAATTTTAGAAAAAGATTTTTAAACAAGAAAATAAAACTAACTAAAAATGCTAAAAATAAAAATAAAACAGATAGACAAGATGAATCACTTGGATCCGACTCGCCTTTAGTGTAACCTTTGATTATTTCCATACTTTTGCACTTTTTAAGAGATTATCTTAGTTATAGTAGTAGACCCCTCTTTTGAAGGTGACGTTACCCTCAACCCAGTAGTTTGAGTCAGCAAGGATACAATCCTAAAGGGTCGGATTATTGAAAGATAATTAATTAAGTTATTAATGTATAATGTGGTAGGCCCCTCTTTTGAAGGTGACGTTACCCTCGGCTAAGTAGTTTGAGTCAGCAGGGATACAATCCTAAATAGACGGGTTAAAGTTTTAATAGTAGTTTACATATGAGGGGATCAAGGAGTTCGGACCCCTGCCATCCAATACCAGTGGGTATTGAAGGATGTCCTACTAAACTTGACCCAGGTCCTTGCAGGATCTATACACTGAAAAAGGCAAGACGCTTACCAAACCATTCCCTTAACCCCCAACCAGGTAGCCAACATATCTCCATATAGACCGTGGAGATATGAATGGTGTAAATCTTTTATTTTATATAGACAGTTAAATAACGCCAAGACACCACGGAAAAATGATAAGGAAGTTTCACCTTCAACATAAGAAACTAGTTATTAAAGTCATTAATACATAACCAATTAAAAAGTGCGAAAAGATTAAAAATAAAAAGTATTACACTAAATGTTTGTCTTCATCAAGTGATGTAAGAGACTTAGGCAAACATGGCCTTTGATTGTCAAGAACTCTTACGATCAATCTTGGATCCCGAGACTACTCACACACTCTATGATGGATGATGGATGATGGTGGTGGATGTGGGTTATGATGGTGGTGGTGGGTGTGTGAAGTGTGAGAGAGGTGGTTTGCCAAGGGATTATTTGCAAGTGAGCCAAGCACCCCTATTTATAGCCTGCACAGAAGCCCGGACACGGCCCCGTGTCCACCCATCTTCTATTTCTTCATTAATTGCAGTTTGTCTGCATTAGTTGACCATGCCCCCGTGTCCGCTGGACACGACCCCGTGTGTAGAAGCGTATCTGTACTATCAAGATTTGCCTAGATTCTGCGAATCTTAGCGTTGACCATGGCCCCGTGTCCGCTGGCCATGCCCCCGTATTGGGAAATAGAAGCTTCTACAGCTTCGTCTTTTCTGCAGACACTTGGGAACGCCCCCGTGTTCATTGAGCACGGGGCGTGTTCAGCCTTCTGATGTCTTGTTTTTGCTTGGGAAGATGCTGTCGAGAGATCGGGCATGCCACGTTTATTCCTTTTCTTATATTATTGTTAGATTTGGCTGTATTTTTGCTTCTTTTGTTCATTTAAGCTCATTTAACCCTGAAAATACAAAAGGAAGACAAAAGCCCACTTTTTTCAACATTAGTACTAAAAAGGGTTAGCTTTATGCCACATTTGATGTAATTTATATGTTGCATTTTACACACATCAAATACCCCCACACTTGAATCTTTGCTTGTCCTCAAGCAAAACTCTTTATAATGTGGCTTACACACCCAGATGGAATGGGTAGAAGAGAAGGTTTTGGGCTTGTCATAGAGTGTCGGGATTCTAAGATTCTTTATTACGTTTTATTTTTATTTTATTTACAATCCTATTCGTTATGATTTATTCAAAACATTACATAAGAGAAGTTATTTATTTGGGCATAACATGCCTCGTTAAAATTCCATTTATATACAAGTTCATATACCTCACGGAGGATCACTCAGCACTCGGCCGAAGATATATTTTTGTGAAACACTCGAGAGCGGCATGGAACTTACTTCTACCATATGTTTGCCAAGCAATCAATCCTCATCCTTTTTAACTATAAACCTTTGTAAGTATCAAGAGGACTTTTGGGGAAGGGTTAGGCTTGGGTTAAAGGTAGGTGGTTTTGGGTTGGTGGTTAGTAGAAAAGGGCGAAAAGGTGTAAAAAGCGTCGGTTTTCGTAAAACATTTTGTTTTTGTGACTTTTTATTCTAATGAAGCATTATTCAAACAAGCCTTCTTTTGATGAGCTTTGTTTGTTTATTGCTAACTTCGTTTTTCTTTTCTTTGCTATAATTTTTTTAAGGAAGTCACAAGAAAACCGAGCTTTGTTACTAAAATAAAGGGTTTAAAATGAAAAGGGTTTTGGTGGGTAAAGGGTGTTTGTTTTGTGGGTTAAGAAATGAAAATGTTTAGGCTCAAAGGGGTTAACTAGGGGGATTTTGGGTAGGTGGTAAAAAAAGAAAATAATGGTGTTGAAAGAAAAAGGGTTAGTCCTAATGCCTCCATCATTTACTTACTTGGGTTTAAGTTGGAAGGACCGGGAATGTATCGTCATGGCAAGTTCTAGAGTCGTAAGAAACCAAGCGGCTATTCACACAAGAAACGAAAAATGAGCATTTAGTTTAAAGATGTGTATTTGTATGGTCAATAAAGGCTCAAAACTCACTTTTTGTGGGAATGGGTTTTATGTGATCAAGTATATATAATCAGATTTTAACTAGATTTGTCATGCGTTTCATAATTTTCTTATGTTGGTTCTTTTTATCACGACGCTATCGGTTGTAAATTTGTAAAAATATAACATTTTTAGAACTTGTTATTCCCAAATTAAACAAAGACAAGTAAAAAAATGAAAAATTTTTGAATTTTTTTGGGGTGTTTAGCGGTTCCAATAGAGTTTTGTGTAAGACTTGTAGTTAGGACTTGTAAAATTCAAGGTTTTAGCATCCCCCCCCCCCATACTTAAATTACACATTGTCCTCAATGTGTCCCAAAAATAAGTTTTTAGGTTGATTGAATGTGTAAAAGGTGTGTTAAAAACAAATTTTTATGTTACTAGGCATCTGGACACGGGCCCGTGATGTCCGGGCATGGCCCCGTGTTCAGGTTGCCAGTAACAAAAATCATCAGAAAGTAACAGAAGCCTGGGCACGGGGGCGTGTTCAGCGAACACGCCCCGTGTCCAGTTACCTGAACTTGGCGTTTTTCTACAGACTCTTCAGCACGGGGCCGTGTTGGCTGGGCACGGCCCGTGCCGAACTTGATATAATGAAGAAGAATTGTCGGGAGGTTCTGTTTTTGTTCATGGGGTGCTGGTTCTAGTTTCCCTTAGTATCCTTCACCATCCCGAGTGTGTTTTATTCCTGAAAATTAAAACTAAACTAGAAAGCATAAAAATTAATCTAAACTAAACTAAGGATAGTTCTGCGGAATGCCTCTGTGGTGCGCCACGTTTATAAGGGTCCTTGGCTAGACCCAAAGCCAGTCATATGTTACCCAAGTGGGATGTTTTGCA
The DNA here is from genome assembly GCA_030545235.1 of Helianthus tuberosus. Taxonomy (NCBI): domain Eukaryota; kingdom Viridiplantae; phylum Streptophyta; class Magnoliopsida; order Asterales; family Asteraceae; genus Helianthus; species Helianthus tuberosus. Next base: position 199,906,513 of record CM060369.1, read on the forward strand.
TCCCATGTAGCACCGTCGGAGAGCATCATCCAAACTTGAGTCTATGACTTTCATGTAATTGACCGGGTCATAGTCTTCTACCCTCTTACCAACCCCGAACTTCATTTCCTTGTCCCCAACCCTCAATGTTAGTGTCCCGCCATTCATGTCTACCACTGTGTGGGCCTTAGCTAGGAAGGGCCTCCCTAAGATGAGTGGTACTTCGGTATCTTCCTCCATATCTAGTATCACAAAGTCGGCTGGGAAGACAAATTCTTCGACTTTGACTAGTAGATTTTCAGCGACACCTTGCGGGTATTTAACTGACCAATCGGCGAGTTGTATGCTCATTCTCGTGGGGCTTGTTTTCCCTAGGCCGAGTCGGTCGAACATCGATGCGGGCATGAGGTTAATACTAGCCCCGAGGTCGGCTAGCGTGTTACGAATGGGTGACTCCCCAATTGAACAAGGGATCGTGAAGCTCCTGGGATCGATCTTCTTTTGCGGGAGTTTGTTGAGTAGTAAGGCGGAGCATTCTTCGCTTAAATTAACTAATTGCAATGATTCAATTTTCCTTTTGTGAGTGAGGAAGTCCCTCATAAATTTTGAGTATTTAGGCATTTGGGTTAGGACTTCAACAAATGGAATATTAACATGCAATTGTTTTAATAAATTTACGAACTTTGAGAATTGCTCATCGGTCTTTTGGCGAATTAACCGACCGGGGTATGGTACTGGAGGATTCTTGGTGGGCTCTTGATTTGTTGGAGGAGCCGTCTCTTGTTGGGGTGTCGGTGGAGTTGTTGACCGGCTAGATCGGCTCTTTTTAGTTGGAGGTAATGGAGCCTCCTCGGGAGCCACGGTATGGTTTCTTAATGTGATGAGATGTACTTGCGCCTTTGGGTTGGTTTCGGTATTGCTTGGTAACGCGCCTTGTGGTCTCTCGGAGAAATTTTGAGCTAGTTGATTTATTTGTTTTTCAATGTTTTGAATACTAGCTTGTTGATTTCTAAAGTTCGATTCCAGTTGTTGAAATCGATCCGAGTTTTTCTTTTCGGAGTCGGAGATGAGGCGAGATACGGTATCTTCAAGCCTCTCTCGTCCCCCTTGTTGTTGTTGAGAGAAATTTTGTGACTCGTTTCTTGGTTGTTGAAAGTTTGTTCGTTGGTTTAGATTTTGTTGGTTACTACTATTGCCGGGTTCTCTCCAACCAAGGTTAGGGTGGTTACGCCATCCTTGGTTGTAGGTACCCGTTAGAGGACCCGACGGCCTAGGTCTATTATCAATGTAGTTTACCGATTCTGTTTGATTATCCATTTCTTTCATACAACTCCAATTTTCATGTGGCCCACCACACCCCTCGCAAGCCATAACCGAGCCCGTTTTTACCATTTCTAACTTTTTGATCTTTGAAGAAAGGGCCTCGATTTGGGCTTGCAAGGAGGTGCTTTCATCAACCTTATGGGCGCCCAGGGCAATAGATTTTGTTCCTCGGGGAGTGTGCCACTGAAAATTGGTTTGAGCAATTTCCTCAATTTGATTAGAAATTTCATTTGGGCTACGATTACCTAAAAGTCTCCCGGAGCTAGAGTCAAGTGTTTGTCTTGTGTGTGGCAACAACCCATTATAGAAAGTGGATACTTGTTGCCATACCGCAAGACCATGACGAGGACATTTTCTTAGTAGCTCCTTGAACTTTTCCCAAGTTTCATATAAGGATTCCCCGTCCTCTTGTGAATATGTGTTAATTTCAGTCATTAATTTAGCCGTTTTAGCATGAGGGAAATACTTATATAAAAACTTTTGGGCTAGTTCATCCCAGGTGTTTACCGATCCAACTGGGAGGGTATTAAGCCAAGCCTTAGCTCGGTCTTTTAGTGAAAATGGAAACATTCGAAGGCGGATGGTGTCATTTGATGCTCCATTGATCCGAAAAGTATCATATATTTCCAAGAAGTTAGTAATATGTAAATGGGGATCTTCGTCCGCAAGCCCATAGAAGATTGCGGAGTTTTGGAGCATTTGTATCAAATGCGGCCGAAGCTCGAAGTTGTTGGCCTCGACATTTGGTGCATTTATAGCGGCGCCAAGATTACCTACAGTGGGTCGTAGGTAATCCATGAGGGTACATTGATCCGCCACTGGAAGTGGGTCCCCAGAAACTTTCTCTTGGTTTTTAGCTTTAAGTCTTTTTCTTAGAAAGCGTTCGGGTTCGACTAGAGGTTCTTTTATCTCTCTACTAGAACTGGAGCTCATACACTGCGTAGAAAGTTCAGATGGGGCGCCTGGGTTCCAAGTCCTGCAATAAAAACAAAAAAGAACGTTGGTCAGAAGTTTCACCACGGCCCCGTGCTCAGGTGAACACGGCCCGTGGTCGGAGATACAATAATTGTTTTTCGGATCCCTGTTACTGGGGAGCTCAACACGGCCCCGTGCTGCACCGACACGGCCCCGTGCTCAACTCTCTGTAACTCGGAAAATAAAAACTGCCAGTAACAATGCTAGGCACGGCCCGTGCTGAGCTCTGCAGAAACTAAAAATTTAAGAAAAAATCCTAAAAAAACAGAAAAATAAGAAAAAGACGATTAGGCCGTTGATTCCTAACTTTCTTAAAATCCTTGTGTCCCCGGCAACGGCGCCAAAAACTTGATGTGCATAGTGCGTGGTATAATTTTATGTATATTTTAGCCCTTTTTACACTTTAGTCAAGTTTTAAATTTATAAAACACGATATTTTACTAACACTAAACACACATATGGGCAAGTGCACCCATCGTGAGCGTAGTATAGCGTTGGTAAGATACCGAGGTCGTCCAAGGACACAAGAGCTTTTAGTACCGGTTTATCCTCAACGTCTAATCAAATCAAAATTTTAGAAAAAGATTTTTAAACAAGAAAATAAAACTAACTAAAAATGCTGAAAATAAAAATAAATCAGATAGACAAGATGAATCACTTGGATCCGACTCGCCTTTAGTGTAACCTTTGATTATTTCCGCACTTTTGCACTTTTTAAGAGATTATCTTAGTTATAGTAGTAGGCCCCTCTTTTGAATGTGACGTTACCCTCAACCCTGTAATTTGAGTCAGCAAGGATACAATCCTAAAGGGTCGGATTATTGAAAGATAATTAATTAAGTTATTAATGCATAATGTGGTAGGCCCCTCTTTTGAAGGTGACGTTACCATTGGCTAAGTAGTTTGAGTCAGCAGGGATACAATCCTAAATAGTCGGGTTAAAGTTTTAATAGTAGTTTACATATGAGGGGATCAAGGAGTTCGGACCCTCGCCATCCAATACCAGTGGGTATTGAAGGAGGTCCTACTAAACTTGACCCAGGTCCTTGCAGGATCTATACACTGAACAAGGCAAGACGCTTACCAAACCATTTCTTTAACCCCCGACCAGATAGCCAACATATCTCCATATAGACCGTGGAGATATGAATGGTGTAAATCTTTTATTTTATATAGACAGTAAAATAACGCCAAGACACCACGGACAAATGATAAGGAAGTTTCTCCTTCAACATAAGAAACTAGTTATTAAAGTCATTAATACATAACCAAATAAAAAGTGCAAAAAGATTAAAAATAAAAAGTATTACACTAAATGCTTGTCTTCACCAAGTGATGTAAGAGACTTAGGCAAAAATAACCTTTGATTGTCAAGAACTCTTACTATCAATCTTGGATCCCGAGACTACTCACAGACTCTATGATGGATGATGGTAGTGGATGTGGGTTATGATGGTGGTGGTGGGTGGGTGAAGTGTGAGAGAGGTGGTTTGCCAAGGGATGATTTGCAAGTGAGCCAAGCATCCCTATTTATAGCCTGTACAGAAGCCCGGACACGGCCCCGTGTCCACCCATCTTCTCTTTCTTCATTAATTGCTGTTTGTCTGCATTAGTTGACCACGCCCCCGTGTCCACTGGGCACGACCCCGTGTGCAGAAGCGTATCTGTACTATCAAGATTTGCCTAGATTCTGCGAATCTTAGCGTTGACCACGGCCCCGTGTCCGCTGGCCACGCCCCCGTGTTGGGAAATAGAAGCTTCTACAGCTTTGTCTTTTCTGCAGACACTTGGGCATGCCCCCGTGTTCATTGAGCACGGGGCGTGTTCAGCCTTCTGATTTCTTGTTTTTGCTTGGGAAGATGCTGTCGAGGGGTCGGGCATGCCATGTTTATTCCTTTTCTTATATTATTGTTAGATTTGGCTGCATTTTTGCTTCTTTTGTTCATTTAAGCTCATTTAACCCTGAAATTACAAAAGGAAGACAAAAGCACACATTTTTCAACATTAGTACTAAAAAAAAGTTAGTTTTATGCCACATTTGATGTAATTTATATGTTGCATTTTACACACATCAGTTTCACGTAATTCACATTACACATTACCAAGCACACAATCGTTCAAATAAAATCAACCAACATATTCAATTCATTTCACGTACATGTAATTACACTGTAAAACGAAACGTTCATGGATTTATACAAGTTGTCACATCATCCCCAAGTTGAAAGAAATTCCGTCCCGAAATTTAGCACATAGTCACTGAGGAAGCTAGTTGTGTTGTGCATTTTCCTGGGGTATCCCACGAGTTGTACCCGATGGACGTTGTACCCGATTGGACAAGTCTTTATTTGTGTCATCAACGGGTCAAATGGGTAAAGTTCAAAAGTTTGATCAAAATGGAAACAACTTAAACGGGTCGAACATGTCAAATATGCTGAAAGTCAACCTAGGTTTATTCAAAAGGCTTAATCCTCTTAAATATTTTTACTTTTTAAACTTAAATTTAATTATCATCATAATAAGTTTAGGATTTGATGGTGTTGCAGCTGTGCTCGGTGACCCTTGTTAGTGGTTTATTTATATGCTTACGCAGCACTACAAAAATTACACCCAAAGTTCAATCTGTGACGAGTTTGGGAACCAAATGGCATACGTGTGCAACCATTGACTCGTTTGCTAATGTGGGTCCCACTGAAGAGACCCAGGTGGCTAACATAACCGACCGGGTTGATTACCATTTCAATGCGCATATGGATTCAGACACGGATGTAGAAGAGGAAGACGAATTGGACAATACGAAAATGGTTCCGGTTTATAGGGACACAATATCATACCAGAAGAGACAAGCGTTAGGTGAGTTTTATTGGGTGTTTAGAGTCCGGGGGTGTAAATGAGCCAAGCTAAGCTCGAGCTTGGCTCGTTTAGAGCTCTATATTGAAAGCTCGAGCTTGGCTTGTGAGAAAATCTTCAAGTTTGGATAGGTTCGGCTCATTCATTATTTATTAATCTTTTAATTTATATGATATACATATTTAATTATATGCCTATCTGTACTAGGATTTTGACCCGCCGCGCGTTGCGGCGGCGTCGAAAGTTAAAGTAACTCGTATTTATACTGTATATTTGACCCGACTCTTTACTTAAAAAAATTACATCGCCATCGAATGAAAACGTATTATATTTGACCCGACTTGCTTTCAAATATAGGTTACGAACGTACACAAAATAAGTATAAAACGTACTATTTTTTACCAGACTCGCTTGAGAAAAAAGTTTATGTCAAAACGTGAGTCATTTACGTTAAAACGCGAATTTTAAAACGACATGTACGTTAAAACTGCGATACACAGCGCGTTACGTCGGCGTCACCTTAGTTGTTTATAGCTGACAACATGTTATGTGATGCGTTAACCACATAAAACACGTGTTTGACGTATCCGATCAAACTCAATGTAACCTATATAAGCATTGTGGTTACAATGAACAATGATGAAGTTAACATGTGATGCCCGCACGTGACATTACACATTTTTGACTTTTTTCACACGGTACATTCGTGAAATTAACGTCATTATATATATATGGCTCGCTCATTGCAGTGTAAAGTTGTAACAATATTTTAGACAACCGTGTAAAATCGTAAAAGTAATTTAGATATTAATATGGTTAGGCATAGATAAAAAAATATATTAATGTGTGACGCTATGGTCTAAAGTCGTAGAAGCAATTCAAATAAAATGAGACGTTAAGCTATTAAGTAGAAAAAGTTGGCAGATCAAAGTTGTAAATTACCAAAAGTTAAAAGTGAATGCTTAAGTTACATAGTTTGAGAGTGTGAATTGAAAGAACTAAAAGTATAGGGGTTAAAAAATAAGAGTATAGGGATTAGAAATGTAATATATGAAAATTGAAAGGAGATAAATGTATAGGGGCTAAGTGTGGATTTTTGTAAAAGTTAAGGACTTAAAGACAAAGGACTCAAATAAAATAAGACGTTAAGTTATTAAGTAGAAAAACTTGGCAGATAAAAGTTGTCAATTACCAAAAGTTAAAAGTAAATGCTTAAGTTGCCTAGTTTGAGAGTATGAATTGAAAGAACTAAAAGTATAGGGGTTAAAAAGTAAAAGCATAGGGGTTAGAATTGTAATATATGAAAATTGAAAGGAAATAAATGTATAGGGGCTAAGTGCGTATCTTTGTAAAAGTTGAGGACTTAAAGACAAAGGTCCTCCACCAACCTTTGTCTTTAAGATTATCCTAGCAAATGAAATCACGCGTGTTGCGACGGGTGATAACTCGATCGGTTTCGTTATATAACAAACGACGGTTTCAGTGTATAATAAACGAAAGAGAAAACTCAAACAATAAAGTTGTAACACTTATGTTTGAGTTTAGTTAGATAACTAAAGGTAAACAACATTTCTTATTAAAATAAATTAGTTAAATATAAGTTAAATAATAGAAGGAAAAATCATTAGATAATATAACTCACTTGGTTTTAGTGCACTTGTTATAGAAAATGAAAGAAAAAAAAATCATAGTTATGTACTCTATTGGTTTTGGCGCTAGCTGTAGCAAACTAAAGAGAAAACAAAAATATTCCAATCGTGTACTCGGTCGGTTTCAACGAATTCATTATAACAAAAAGAAAAGAGAAGTTTCAAAAATTAACAAAATTTATATTCTTAAATTTGAGTTGCAAAAAAATAATAAAATAAAATGATTAAATAAAGTAAATTCGATATTTAAAAAGACAATATAAAACATAAACAGGAAAAAAGAAAAAAAAATCAATAAAATAAGTAAAAGCAATTAGTTAGAAAAACAAAAAAGGTTAGAGAGAAAAAAGAAAAAGGAAAAATCAGTAAAAGAATTTAAAACAATTAGTTAGGAGAAGAAGACAAAAGAGATGAATAGTTAGGAGAAGAAGACAAAAGAGAAAGAAGGGTCACCTACCTTTGTTTTTGATATATATATAATTTATAATTTTATATGTATCACATAATATATATCATTTAGTTATTTTATCATAACATTTAACATATTTATTTTTAGAGTAAAATGCCATTTTCGTTCTTGAGGTTTGGCTACTTTTGCAACTTTTGTCCAAATGTTTGTTTTTCCGCATCTGGATCCAAAAGGTTTGAAAAGTTGCCATTTTCACTTAACTCGTTAGCTCCACCCATTTTTAACGTTAAATCAGGGGTAATTTCGTCTTTCTTGACATTTTTTGTGTGATGATTAAAGAGTTTGGGTGGGGAGAAAGTCAAAAGAGGTGGATCTTTATTTCTTATAGTGTTTTTTATTTTAATAAAAATGTCTAAAAAGATGAAAATGCCCCTCATTTAAAGGAGAAAAATTGATGGAGTTAACGAGTTGGAAGAAAATGACAAGATTTCAAACCTTTTGGATCCAAATGTGGAAAAAACAAACATTTGGATGAAAGTAGCAAAAGTGGCCGAACCTCTAGGAAGAAAATTACATTTTACTCTTGTTTTATTTTTATCATGCAATATATTATTACATTAATATAAAAAATAGGCTTGTGAACCTACCTAAGCTTCGGCTTGCTTATTAAACGAGCTTAGTTTTAGGTTCGAGTTTGTTTATGCTTGTTCGAGCTTTTAGCGAGCCGTTTTGATTAGCCCATCTGCTCAACTCATTTACACCCCAGGCGTAATCAAGCTGAGTCAAGTCTACACATTCCCAAGCTCGAGCTTGACTTAATTATAAAACTCGAAGCTCGATCGCGCGTTCATCTTTAAGCCTGAGATTGATTAACTAAACTATACTTTCGGGCCGGCTCTATCATCTAAGTATATGACTAAAACCCCCGCCCAAATGGGTGGAACAGGTCAAAAGTCATTTGAACAATTAATAAATACAAATGCATAAAAATATAAAATCTCCTAAATCGCTATACTAGAAAAAAAAAGATGGGACTTTTTATAAACACACACACACTTTACTCTTTCTCTTAGGACTTGATTTGTGTAAAAAAAAACATTTGCATTTGGGTTCATTTGGGTTGACTCAGATTATACAACGGGTTAATTTGATTCTGTTTGAATCATTACACCTTCAAACACACACACACACACATTACTCTTTCTCTTAGGACTTGATTTGTGTAAAAACATTTGCATTTGGGTTCATTTGGGTCGACTCAGATTACACAACGGGTCAATTTGATTCTGTTCGAATCATTACACCTTCAAACACACACACATTACTCTTTCTCTTAGGACTTGATTTGTATAAAAAATATTTGCATTTGGGTTCACTTGGGTCGGCTCAGATTATACAACAGGTCAATTTGGTTTAGGGATGGCAAAAATATCCGAGCCCGACGGGTATACCCGAAACCCGACTGGTATTGGGCCGGGTATGAGATTAGTTTTAAAAAATTTCACGGGTATGGGTCGGGTATGGGATTAGGTGATATCCGACCCGATTACCCGAAACCACATACCCGTTTACCCAAACTATATACCCGAAGTTTTTAATTTATATTTTTATTTTCCATTAACCCTTATCTATTAGTTATTTATTTTAGTATGTTGTGAAAAAATAAATTTTCGTTTAGCATATGTATTTGATAATAGTATTTATATTTTGTATGTTGTGAAGTATATACATATAAGTTTATAAATAGTATAAAGTTATTATTAATTTATAATAAAACTTATATGTATATAATGTATATTTTTAATTTATAATAGTTGTTGAATAGATAAAATTACATAATAATTATAATAGTAAAACTGTATTTGGAAATCACAATGTATATCTTCTCTTAACAAACTAATGGGTATACCTGATATCCATGGGTATACCTGATACCCATGGGTATACCCGGTACCCGACGGGTAATTACTCGACAAATACCCGACGGGTATTGGCTCGGGTATGAGACACGATTTTACAACCGGGTATGGGTATGGGATTACCAATACCCGACCCGAACCTGACCCATTGTCATCCCTAATTTGGTTTTGTTCGAATCATAAAACAGGTCAAAAGAAATTAATAAAAATAAAGTCATTAGAGCATTCACATTCAATCCATCATATTTTCACCCTAAATTACACTAAAAAACACTACATTTTCTCTCTCATTTTCAATTAAATAATATTTTTTATATCTTTATCATTACGTTTTCTCTCTCCTCCACTCACAACCACTTTCAAAATATATTAAAAAATTATAGGGGGTGAACAGTGTCCCCCCAAATATACAGATGAACAGTAACATTTTCTCTCTCCTCTACTCACAACCACTTTTTATACTCTTTATATTTTAAAAACAACACACACATAATTTGATTCCTTGGATGTGAATGCTCTTAATTTATTTTGAACTTTTTGTTGAATTATATAATACTCTAATTTATAACAATTTTGTGCAATGGAGGTAGTACATTTTGCTTTCAATGTTGTACGGTGGTTTTGAGTAAACGGTGGGTTGCTGGGCCTGTTTGTGTCTTTGATTCTCTAACCTCACTTAACCCTCATCACCACTCCGACACCACCCCTTCACCCCACATCAACCAAAACACTCATCCCTTCCCTTCCTCCTCTTAGGGTTTTAGTCTTAACAAATTCCTGCTTACTCAGGTACGATTACCTTCCAATTGCCTTCAATGACTCTTTTTCCACCGATTTCTGCATGTTTTACGCTATTTGACTCTTGACTTGATCGGATCAAATTGATTTGATCAATCTATATAATAATTTACTCGATAATTCCAAGATGTGCATGATTTGATCTGTGTTGCTTTCAATTGAATCCATAATTTATGGTTTTTTATTGTTCAATTTGTGAGATGAATCAGATCTGGTTATGACGGCAGTGATAATTGAGGGTTTTAAATTAGGATTTGAATATTTGAAGACCAGGACTATTTGCATTGGTTATTAGAAATGTGATGGATTTGTTGGACTATTGTGATCTGATTTGAGTCATTTGTTGTTGTGTTGTGATCTGATTTGATCTATTTGTTGTGCTATTATGATCTGATTTATGATACTGTTGTATTGAAAGCATCAAATGTTTGGTTTAAATTATCTTTTCATAAAACTTTTAGTATTAGTTTTTGCAAAAAGTTATAGTTTTGGGGATACAAAAGTGGGATAAACATCATATGTTATGTTATATAAGTTGTAGAAAATGGTAACAATATTCATTTTGAGATGTTTTATTCAACTGCAAGATATCTTTATATGATGCTTTTCGAATCACAGTGAATATTAATCATATTTTTTGTGTTTATTTGATTTTTTTTTGGTTTGGTTCTTTATATGTGGAAAATATGTTATTTACATTAGTTACATTCAGGGAGCACCATGGCAACCGGACAAATATTCTCTCGTACAACGCAAGCATTGTTCTATAACTATAAGCAATTGCCGATTCAACGGATGCTTGATTTTGACTTCCTTTGTGGTGCGTTAAGTTTTCCTAATCCCCTAACCATCATTAATTTTTTATAAACTTTAAATACTTGTGTACTCATTACTATTTAGCTTTTGACTAATGTCACATAAACTGTTTAATAAATGTTTTAGGGAGGGAAACACCTTCAGTTGCTGGAATCATCAACCCAGGTTCCGAGGGATTTTAGAAATTATTTTCCGGCCAAGAGGAAATCGCCATACCAGTACATTCAACGTATGTTTTATCTTTAACACTATCAAACCTTATATTGGCAATAACATTATAACAAACTATTTTACATCCATATTGCAGCATCGAAGCAGCTTGTGCTGTCCATCCTACTGCTGTTGTATTCATAAACTTTGCATCATTCCAAAGCCAATTGCGATTTTAGATCGTAAAGAGAAGAGTTTGAGGAACAAAGTGATTAATCAAGTCAAGGTCAAACGGGAGCATAGGAAAGGTTTGGACACTACATGGGAGTCCGAAGAAGAGATGCGACGTCTCTACCCTACACTATTCGGTACGTACCTTGGTTTCGGGGACGAAACCCTTTTAAGGGGGATGGACTTGTAACATCCCGAAAATACAAATTCTAAAATTCGTAATTTAGTTGCAAATAAATTTGTAAGATAATCTAGTTAGTAAAGACACTAACCTAGTTAGTTTATCACTTAATAGTAGCTTGAGACATAGAAATAAAATAAAACAAACAAGAGGGTCCAAAAGTGTTAAAATTGAAAATAGTTTTAATAAAAACTATTTTATTAAAACACAAACTAAAAATCTGGAAGGGGGGATCGACCAGAACAAGGAGAGGGGCGACCTGGGCTCTTTCAAAACCCTAGTTCATGTTAAATCCCACAAATTGAAGATCCAATTGACTCCCAAATCGAAATCTGAGTTAAGATTAGTAATCCCCATCACAAGGGGGTTGTAAGGTATGTAAAATTCTACGAAAATTCTCTGTTTGAAATTCTTATGAATTTGGGAGATTCAAAATTTGATGATGCATGTATGTGATTTGGTTACATTAGGGATGATATAGTGTCTAGAAGTGAAACCTAGACAACTACATCTGAAATCATGTCCAAATTCAGGAAATTCCATGAACACATTGAAGGTGGGTTGTGGGTTTTACAATATGATGATGAACACTAGGGTTTAGAATGATTATTCTAGTGTAATTTGATTATAGAAAGTGATTTCAGAAAAGTATGATGTTTAAATGCTATATGAAGGCTTTATTGATGTTAAGTTAGCTAATTAGCAAGCTATGAACTTGAATATGAAAGATATAAAAATTCTGCCCTTATAGTGTTTGTTGAAATGCCTCAAAGAAGGCTTGAAACTGAATTGTTAAGTTAAAAACGCATAATTATGATGTATGACAAAATGTGCGTTATGTATGTGAAACAAAGAGTTCTAAACATAAAGTGATTGAACTCTATAGGAAAGGAAGCCGGGGCATCTATTTGGCAAACCGGTGTGGACGCACGTTTGAAGGGCTTGCTTTAAAGGTATGTAACTCGACCCGTTCATTAAGTAAATTTTAATGACTATCATCTGTGTAGTTAAATTTTTTAATAATGGTTGTTTTGAATTAAAGCGGAGATGTCGCTATAGTGAATAATAGGTCAAAGATTGATTAGAACTCGTTGGTAGTCATCATAAAGGAGGATTCCTTAGACGAGCCAACGGGTTGAATAATCAATCAAGACATGGATAATATTCTGTAACACGTTGTATTGATCCTTGTTATGGTTAAACAGTTGATATATTATAAGTACGAAAATCTAACACATTGGTTGTTAGAATGAGAAATCCGAGTATTTAAATTTGGTAAAGCAATAAAATCAGTCAAATTATAGACATCCAGAGTCTACCGTAAGTTACGGTAGTACCGTAACTTACGGTAGAGGTAAATGGGTTACGGTGGTTTTCCCCTGACTTACGGTGAACCAGAACTTTCATATGTCTACCGTAACTTACGGTAGACACCGTAAGTTACGGTAGAGTCTGGAGAGCCTTGTAAATTTTTGTATTTTCCAACTAATCAAATCCGTTTTGATCATAGTTAGGAATGTGTATACTTTTTAAGAACCCCATTACTAATGTTTAGTGTAAACATTTCAGTTTTCTAGGTGAACAAAGATTTCGGGTGGTGGTCAAGCAAGCTTTTGAAGAACCGAACACAACTTTTGAAGCTTCCGCATAAATCAATTTTGTTTAAACAATGTTATGATGTAAATCTTTTGCTAAACAACTTATGGATGTTTTAATTAGTCGATAGTTGGCTAATGCTTGTTACCTTAAAACTTTGTTCTTTTGAAACTTATGTTTTAAATGGGTCATCTCTTATATAAATCTTATGAATTATTCTTAAATTCGAGTAGAAATTTTAGGGTCCGTTTGGTATGGGGCAATGGAATGGACGAAGGAATGGAATGGATGAGGTAATGGAATGGACGAGGGAATGCAATGGATCATTACCATTCCATGTCTTGTTTGGTTACCATGCGAATGGAATGAATTATTATTGTCTATTGTTCGGTAGGCAAGAAAAACGGAGTAATAAAATTAGCGGTGAGTGGTGGTGGTGGTCGGTGGTAGTGATTGTGGGTGGTTATAGGTGGCGGTGGTGGGTGTCGACGGAGGCGATGGGTGGTGGTGGTGGCGGCGAGTGTCGGTGCGGCGGTGACGACGAGTGGTGGTGGCGACAAGGTGGTCGTTGGTGGTGGGTGGCAGCAAAGGTAGGGTTACTGGCGGCGGCGATTGGTGGTGGCGTCGACGATGGTGGTGGTGGGCGGCGGTGGCGGAGGCGAGTCGCGTTGGCGGTTGGTCGTAGCTGTGGATGATAACGGTGGCGAGTGGGTGGCAGCGGCGGCGGTGGCTATCGGGGTGCGGTGGTGGCGGGTGGCGGCGATGGCGTCGGTGGTGGGTGGTGGTGGTGGGTTGTGGCGAAGGTCGTGGGTTGTGGTGTTGTTGATGAATGGTGCAAGAGGGGATGGAATGGGAAAAAAACATGGGAGGTGGAAGGAATGATTTTGAGGGAATGGAATGCCTTTTGGAATGGGTGATTCCATTCCATTGACCAACCAAACACTCTTTTCTTCATTCCCCCGTAATCACTCATTCCATTCCACCTCTCATTCCTGCATACCAAACACTACCTTAAGGGTGTTACAAGTTGGTATCAGAGCTTAAGGTTGTCAACAAAGTGTTCGGTTCAAGCTTGATCAATCGTCCGGTAAGAATTAATTTATTATGCTAATAAATTAGGCCTTATGTAAGAAATGAGAAATGAACCGAGATGCATGGGAAGAGTGTGTTAACACACTCAAACCCGGAAAGTGCATTAAAAGTGAACGGTTAAAGCAAGTTAGGAACTTGGCTAAACCGAAACAAATGAAGCAATGTTATAAACGAAATGTTTAATGTTTAAATGTAAACATTTCAGTTTCAAGATGTCGGATGGGAATGATGATAATCCGGTGCAAACAAGCACCGAACAAATGAAAGAGATAATTTCCGAAGAGGTAGGGAAGGCAATTGAAGGAAGTCTATCCGGGTTTATAGACAAAATTCAAAACACGGTGTTGTCGCTTGTTGAAGAGCGAGTTAAAAGGTTGGAGGATATTGTCAACCTTATGAAGGAGAAAACGGGAGAACGTAAAGGATGTTCATACAAGGAATTCATGGCGTGTAAACCGCCAATCTATAACGGGGAGGTTGACCCGATAATTTTCCAAAGATGGATAAGTGATGTCGAAGGGGTGTTTGAACGGACCCATTGTGATGTAGGCGACTTTGTTGCTTACGGAACGGGCCAATTGAGAAATCAAGCCAAGGATTGGTGGGATAACAAAAAGAAGGAAATGGGAGCCGAAGCGGCGAGGGTTATGACTTGGGACGAGTTTAAGGTACCATTCCTTAAACACCACAGTCCCAAAGCGGTAATTAACAGGATCAAAGAAGAATTCATCCAGCTAAGACAGAAGGGTGAAACAATTGATAAGATCACGGGCATCTTCATGGATAAGCTGAGATTTTGTGACGAGTTAGTCACCACTGAAGAGCAAAAGATATACTACTATTACAACATGCTGAGTGCCGAGTACCGGGAGTTTATGACTCCGTCAAAATACGAAACCCTCACGGAGATTATCAACACCACCCGGGAGCGGGAAATCGAGTTAAAGAAACAAGTTGAAAGAGGTGAACGAAGGGCACAGGATGTGAATCCAAGCCCTACAAAGAAAGCTAGAACTGCTGAATCGGGAAAGAAAGTGGATGCTAAAGGCGGGTCGCCAAGTTGCAAAGTATGTGGAAAGGGGCACAAAGGTGAGTGCCGCTTCAAAGACAAACCGTGCCTGGTATGTGGAAAGACGGGGCACACCACATCATTATGTCCCGGGAAAGTTTCTGTTTGTTACAAATGTTATCAACCCGGCCACAAAAAGTCTGAATGTCCTGAGTTAATTGGGAAGAGAGACACAAAAGAGTCTCCAGCAGAAGTTCCCAAAGCGAAGGCTAGGTCCTTCCAACTTACCGCGGCTGAAGCAAAGACAGAACCAGATGTGGTTTCAGGTATATTCACAATTAACTCAATTCCAGCACGTATACTGTTTGATACGGGTGCGAATAAATCCTTCATTTCACATGGATTTATTCGACATCCTTCTTTTGTATTGACAAAATTATCTGTGCCCTTAGAAGTATAAATAGGGGACAACAAAAGTTTTATAGTTTGTGATGTTTGTCGAGGCTGCAAATTAAGCATCGACGATGAGGAATACTTGATAGACTTAATCCCGATGTCAATGGGGGAATTTCAAGTAGTCGTTGGGATGGATTGGCTATCTCAGCACCATGCAAAAGTCGTGTGCTTTCGAAAAGAGATAAAACTAATATCTCCGAGCGGGAAACACGTCACCATCTATGGCGAAAAAGGAGACAATCCCATAGTATGCTCAATGTTGAAAGCCCACAAGCTTATGAAGCGAGGATGCAAGGCATTCATGATATACGCAAATGAGCCCGAGAAAGAATCACGAAAGATTGAAGACGTACCGGTAGTACGAGATTATGAAGATGTGTTTCTGGAGGATTTACCGGGGATACCGCCTGAACGGGAAGTAGAGTTCGGGATCGAATTGATTCCGGGTGCAAAACCCGTAGCAAAAGCTCCGTACCGACTCGCACCATCGGAATTACAAGAGTTGATGTCCCAAATTCAAGACCTGCTTGACAAGGGATTCATAAGGCCGAGTGTGTCTCCTTGGGGCGCACCGGTATTGTTCGTGAGGAAGAAAGACGGAAGCATGCGCATGTGTATCGATTACCGGGAGTTAAACAAACTCACGATAAAGAACCGATACCCGCTTCCGAGGATAGATGATTTATTCGACCAATTACAAGGTGCGAATTGGTTTTCAAAAATTGACCTTAGATCGGGGTATCATCAACTAAAGGTCAAGGAAGAAGATGTGTCGAAGACGGCTTTCCGTACGAGATACGGACATTACGAATTCCTCGTGATGTCATTTGGGCTAACAAATGCACCCGCGGCCTTCATGGACCTCATGAATCGGGTTTGCAAGCCAATGTTGGATAAGTCGGTCATCGTGTTTATCGATGATATTTTGGTATATTCAAAAAGTGAAGCTGAACACGCACACCACTTGCAAGAAGTGTTAGAAACACTTAGACGAGAAAGGCTGTATGCGAAATTCTCTAAGTGTGCCTTTTGGTTACGAGAGGTACAATTCATTGGCCACGTCATAAGTGCCGACGGAGTATTGGTGGATCCGTCAAAGATTGAGGCAGTGTCAAAATGGAATCCCCCGAAGAACCCATCGGAAATTAGAAGCTTTTTGGGGCTTGTGGGATACTATAGGAGATTCATTCAAGATTTCTCCAAGATTGCGTCACCGCTAACAAAGCTAAACCGAAAGAAAGAAAAGTTCGTTTGGGGTGTCGACCAAGAAAGAGCGTTTCAAACGCTAAAAGAAAAGTTAACTCAAGCTCTGATACTGACATTGCCGGACGGAGTCGAAGACATGGTGGTTTATTCGGATGCTTCACTATCGGGGCTCGGATGCGTTTTGATGCAACGGGGCAAAGTTATAGCTTATGCCTCGAGGCAATTGAAGATACACGAGAAGAAATATCCCACGCACGATCTCGAGTTGGTTGCGGTGGTATTTGCATTAAAAATATGGAGGCACTACTTGTATGGGGTAAAGTGCACCATATTCACCGACCACAAGAGCTTGAAATACTTCTTCGATCAGAAGGAGTTAAATATGCGACAAAGGCGATGACTAGAAACGGTGAAAGATTTTGATTGTGAAATACACTACCACCCCGGAAAGGCAAATGTGGTGGCGGATGCTCTGAGCAGAAAAGCGGACTATGTCCCAATAAGAGTAAGGTCGATGCAGCTCGTGGTGACCTCGGGTATACTTGAACGTATTCGAGAGGCGCAATTAGAAGCAGTGAAAGAGGAAAATTGGAAGAAAGAAAGAATAATCGGTCAGTTGAAAGATTTGTCGGATGGGAATAACGGGTTGAAGACTCGATCCGGAAGGATATGGGTTCCACATACTTGTGGGGTGAAGGCACTTCTACTTGATGAAGCTCATAAATCCCGATATTCAATTCATCCGGGTGCGACCAAGATGTACAATGATCTGAAACAAAATTATTGGTGGCCTGGAATGAAGAGGGATGTGGCGAAGTATGTGGAAAAATGCTTGACATGTCTACAAGTCAAGGCGGAACACCAAAAACCATACGGTAAACTCCAACCGTTAGAAATCCCGGTTTGGAAATGGGAACATATTACAATGGACCTATTAACCAAATTGCCTAAGACAAATCGTAGTTTCGATGCCATATGGGTAGTGGTGGATAGATTGACGAAAAGTGCTCACTTTATTCCGATTTGTGAGACTTATACTTCAGAAAAGATGTCAGAAGTTTACACTAACGAGATAATAGCACGTCATGGAGTACCGGTATCCATCGTGTCTGATAGGGATACCCGGTTTACTTCAAATTTCTGGCGAAATTTTCAAGAGCAAATGGGAACCAAATTGTTCATTAGCACTGCGTACCATCCCCAAACCGATGGACAAAGTGAAAGAACAATACAAACATTGGAGGACATGCTACGGCGTGTATAATCGACTTTGGAGGAAGTTGGGATGTTTACCTACCGTTAGTCGAGTTTTCGTATAATAACAGCTACCATGCTAGTATTAAGATGGCACCGTACGAAATGCTCTATGGTAGGAAATGCCGAACCCCGGTATGTTGGGGTGAAGTGGGCCCACGCGAATTAGCCCACCAAGAGGTAGTACGAGCCACTAATGAAAAGATTGATGTGGTTCGGGCACACTTGAAAACGGCCCAAGATAGGCAAAAGGCGTATGCTGACAAAAGAAACAGGCCAATCGAATTCCAGGTTGGCGACAAGGTTATGCTGAAAGTATCGCCGTGGAAGGGGATACTACGATTCAGAAAAAGAGGAAAATTGAGCCCAAGATTTATTGGGCCATTTAGAATCACCGAACGGGTTGGTAAAGTAGCTTATCGTCTTGAATTACCCGAGGAGTTGAGTGGGATTCATAGCACATTCCACGTGTCACATCTCCAAAAATGTTTGGCAGACGAAACTGCTCGTATCCACTACGATGATATCGAGGTGGATAACAGCCTCAACTATGCAGTAAAGCCAATTGCGATTTTAGATCGTAAAGAGAACAGTTTGAGGAACAAAGTGATTAATCAAGTCAAGGTCAAATGGGAGCATAGGAAAGGTTCGGACACTACATGGGAGTCCGAAGAAGAGATGCGACGTCTCTACCCTACACTATTCGGTACGTACCTTGGTTTCGGGGACGAAACCCTTTTAAGGGGGATGGACTTGTAACATCCCGAAAATACAAATTCTAAAATTCGTAATTTAGTTGCAAATAAATTTGTAAGATAATCTAGTTAGTTTATCACTTAATAGTAGCTTGAGACATAGAAATAAAATAAAACAAACAAGAGGGGCCAAAAGTGTTAAAATTGAAAATAGTTTTAATAAAAACTATTTTATTAAAACACAAACTAAAAATATGGAAGGGGGGATCGACCAGAACAAGGAGAAGGGCGACCTGGGCTCTTTCAAAACCCTAGTTCATGTTAAATCCCACAAATTGAAGATCCAATTGACTCCCAAATCGAAATCTAAGTTAAGATTAGTAATCCCCATCACAAGGGGGTTGTAAGGTATGTAAAATTCTATGAAAATTCTCTGTTTGAAATTCTTATGAATTTGGGAGATTCAAAATTTGATGATGCATGTATGTGATTTGGTTACATTAGGGATGATATAGTGTCTAGAAGTGAAACCTAGACAACTACATCTGAAATCATGTCCAAATTCAGGAAATTCCATGAACACATTGAAGGTGGGTTGTGGGTTTTACAATGTCACACCCCTTTCTACGGCGGAAGCACGAGGTGTGATCATGAAAGGTTCTCATTGCATACGAAGAGTAAACATGCTACATGCTCGTAAAATAACATCAAATACCATGATTTGAAAACATAAGTTTAGCGTTTACATCGCTAGACAGCATAAAGACATTGTCTTAAAAGTTTACAACTTTATTTAAAGTTAAACACAAGCGACATCCACGAGCATATGCAAGACCACGCGCACATCCATCCTAGTTACCTGAAATACATTTGAGTTTTGGAAAAACGTCAACATAAAGTTGGTGTGAATTCATGCAGTTTTGTTTTTCATGTTTGTATACTTTGTATGAAAACATAGTTTGTGAGTAAATCAAGTTTTTCTCGAGTACTCCACGTACTTCTAGTTATTTATCAATTCTCTTGAGTACCCCACGTACTTCAAGTTATATATCAATTCTCTTGAGTACCCCACGTACTTCAAGTTATATATCAATTCTCTTGAGTACCCCACGTACTTCAAGTTATATATCAATTCTCTTGAGTACCCCACGTACTTCAAGTTATATATCAATTCTCTTGAGTACCCCACGTACTTCAAGTTATATATCAACTCTCTTGAGTACCCCACGTACTTCAAGTTATATAACAATTTTAGAATGGTATGAATTTTATGTAAATACAGTATTTCTGTAAATATCAAATTGTTAATGGGTTGCAAAGCCATTAACATGTGGCACGTCATAGGAAGTCACCAAAAATTAGGGAAACCTTGATAATACTTTTAAATACATTTTTAGGGAATAAGTTTCTCAAAAACTTATATTTTTTCTAAGTGTCAAAATTTATAAAAATTTTGACAGAGTTTCCCCTAAAAATGGAGGTTTCCCACGTTTTCAAAACGTGTGTTTATTTTCTTTTAAATCATCATCAATCATCAATAATCAGCAACAACAATTATCAACAATAATCACTACTTTTCCCCACTTCATGAACTTGGATATTTACCAAGATTGTGTAGTATCTTACTAGCACATTTAGTAAGTCTTGTTATCTTTAAAAATAAGTTTAATTTCTTAAAAATCTTATTTTTAAAGAATATGAAGTTTCACAACTTCTAGTCGGTTTTTATGAAAATTATTTCTTTGTTAAAACTTTTGTTACACAAGTATTCCACACACTTGTTTGTTCACAAAAACCACTTTTGTTTGTGTAAGATCCGGTTTAGAACATGTGATTTCTTGGACACTTGGTCCTTTGAAAATACCACTTGTAGATACGTAGATCTACTAGTTTTAAACACTTTTGTACAAGTTAAAACATTTTTACACAAGTTCATGATGTGTGTGGTATAGTTTCATCATTTAACCTTTGTTACTTTTAAACAAACTTTGTGTCATAATCCAAGATCATGACTAAATCGGGTTAAATGATGATCCGAGCTACCACAACATAGATCGGGTCTAGATAACCATATATCTCAAATACTACAACTTTTACACAACATATATGCTTTTAACCAACAATACTTGCAAGTTTAGTGGACTTTAATGCTTCAAAATGCAAGATTCCGAGTTTTAATCATCATACATCTTATTAACCACCTTAGATTAGTTAAAGTATGAGTTTTAAGCATTATACCTCTAGCTCAAGGCTAGGGAAGAATCTAAGCACAAATCGAGTGGATAAAAGCAAAGTAGAGAGGTCCTTCGCGTTCCGTTTGCACCAAGCTTCCTTGTAGACCTCCTTACACCTTGAGATGAGCTAGGATTGGATGAACTTGAATGGGTGATGGTGGTGGTGTGTGGAGGTGGCTACGGCCGTGAGGAGGGGCAAGGGAGAGGAGGAGGTGTTGTGATGAAGATGTAGTGAGTTAGTGGTTCTTTTATGGTTGATTTTAGTCATTACCCAATAGGTATTATGTTCACAAAGTACACTACAAATCTTGATCACAATCTTAGGAGATTTAAGTAGATCAAATGTGATCAAGTGTGGATCTTTGTGGGGCCTCCTTGACCGTCCACCACACATAGGGGGGGGGGGGGTAAAGTGTAATTCTTAACCAATTAGTTAGTTTAGGGATTAAACCCGGTTACTAGTGTGTAGTGTAATATAAAGGGTGTTAGGGTATTCGGGGACCCTAACTAGCTCAGAAAAGTATAAACAATGTCATTGACATTATTTTTATGTTCCGGGTAATCTCCGGTTGTTCGGTTACATACCGATTCGTTAAAGTGCTAAATTACACTTTTTAGTGTCTTTTAAGTACCCTTCTTGTACTCTTTCAATTCCCAACACTTAGGGAAATATTCTGGATAATAAAACGACATTTCTGCATAATATCTATGTGTCTAAATGCTGAATTATTGCTGAATTATGTAATATATGCACTTAAAGTGCGTTTCGGGTGCTTTTTAGTGCTTGTTTTTGCTTTCGCAATGTCTATAATTTAAACCCTTACATATACTCTAGGGTTTTAATGTATTTTTGTTGTCGGACCTACACCTAGGCTCCAATTTTATTGTCTGGCTGCTTTCTGCAGTTCCGTTGACACATAGTGTCTTACCGGTGAGTTTACTATTATTCTGACGCAACGCTCTCGTTTATACATAAAGCAATATTTTGTAGTATACAACATGCATGAATTCACTTGTTTAATCATGTGTTCAGACATTGCTGACACTTAACTCATAATTGCAGTCATTAAGAAATAATTAATGTGTACGGAAATTACCGGTTTGTGCCAGTTGTCACAGTCACCCCCCGTTAAAAGAATTTCGTCCCGAAATTCAGACTGAACTAACTCTCGCTGGAGTCTTCTTGAATAGGTGGGGATACTTTTTCTTGAACTGGTCTTCACGTTCCCATGTGTACTCGGGTCCGTGCTTAGAGCTCCAACGTACTTTGACAAGTTTCACACTGCTCCTCCTGGTTTTGTTGACTTTCCAGTCGGTAACCTCAACGGGTTTTTCTGTAAATCGGAGGGCTTCATCAATATGCACTTCATCCATCGGGATGACCACGTTTTCTTGTGTTGGGCTCTTCTTCAGGTTGGATACATGAAACGTATCATGTACTCCATTAAGTTCTTCCGGTAACTCCAACTTGTATGCCACGGTACCAATTCTCTTCAGTATTCTGAATGGTCCGATATATCGTGGATTCAGCTTTCCACGCTTTCCAAATCTGACTACGCCCTTCCATGGTGAGACTTTTAACAACACTTTGTCTCCCACCTTGAAATCTACCGATTTTCTATTTGGATCCGCGTAGCTCTTTTGTCGCTCTCGAGCCGCCTTAATGCGCTCTCGGATCTGCGCAATCTTGTCGGTTGTCTCTTGTACAAGTTCAGGACCAACCATACGTTTATCTCCGGCATCTGCCCAACATAAGGGCGATCGGCATTCGCGGCCATACAGAGCTTCGAACGGCGCGGCTTTTATGCTCGTATGATAACTGTTATTGTAGGAAAACTCAACTAAAGGTAGATGAGTATCCCAGCTGCCGCCTAGATCCATGACACATGCGCGAAGCATATCTTCTAACGTTTGTATAGTCCGTTCGCTCTGGCCGTCTGTTTGCGGATGGAATGCCGTGCTTAGATCTAACTGAGATCCAAAGGCTTCCTGAAATGATTGCCAGATTCTTGAGACAAAGCGTCCATCTCTGTCTGAAATGATTGAGATTGGCACTCCATGACGTGCCACAATTTCTCTTAAGTATATTTCAGCAAGCTTTCCAGTGCTGTCTTTTTCTCGGATCG
The DNA here is from genome assembly GCA_030545235.1 of Helianthus tuberosus. NCBI lineage: Eukaryota > Viridiplantae > Streptophyta > Magnoliopsida > Asterales > Asteraceae > Helianthus > Helianthus tuberosus. The sequence goes on from CM060369.1 coordinate 199,929,461, forward strand.
GTAGGAAGTGCGCAGACTTCGTTAATCGATCAACTATTACCCATATCATATCGTGCCCTCTCGGGGTCCTGGGTAATTTTGTTATGAAGTCCATCGAGATTTGTTCCCACTTCCACACGGGAATCTCTGGTTGTTGTAGTAGGCCGGACGGTTTCTGATATTCGGCCTTAACCTTGGCACAGGTTAGGCATTTTCCAACATAAACAGCAACGTCGCTTTTGAGTCTCGGCCACCAATAGTACTCTTTCAAGTCTTGGTACATCTTGTCCGATCCTGGATGGATCGAATATCTCGATTTGTGGGCTTCATTAAGGATGACCTCACGTATGCCACCACAGAGTGGAACCCAGATACGCTTCTTGAAGTATAAGGCTCCCTCTTCGTTTGGTACCATGTATTTCAATGCACCCCGGAGGTATTCAGCCTTACGATTCTCTTCTTTAAGAGCTTCTTGTTGTGCATCCCGAATGCGTGCAGTGAGGTTCGTTTGAATCGTCATTTCCAATGCTCGAACCCTTAGGGTCTTAATCCTTTCTTTTCGGCTCAACGCGTCTGCTACAACGTTCGCCTTTCCAGGATGGTACTTAATCTCACAGTCATAATCATTCAGCAGCTCGACCCAACGTCGCTGGCGCATATTCAATTCCTTCTGATCAAATATGTGTTGCAAGCTTTTGTGATCTGTGAAAATTGTACATCGAGTACCATATAAATAATGTCGCCAAATCTTCAAGGCGAATACCACTGCACCCAGCTCCAGGTCGTGAGTGGTATAATTTCTCTCGTGAACCTTCAGTTGTCTTGAAGCATAAGCGATGACTTTTTGGCGTTGCATGAGCACGCAACCCAAGCCTTGTCGTGAGGCGTCGCAGTATACCACGAAGTCTTCAGTGCCTTCGGGTAATGATAGTATTGGTGCATCGCAGAGCTTGTTTTTAAGTAGCTGGAAGGCTTCTTCTTGCTTGTGACCCCAGTCGTACTTCTTGTCTTTCTGAGTAAGGGTCGTTAGCGGTTGAGCTATCTTCGAGAAATTCTCAATGAATCGCCGATAGTAGCCCGCTAAGCCCAAAAATTGTCGAACTACAGTTGGGGTCTTGGGAGCTTCCCAATTCTTTATTGCTTCAATCTTGGTCGGGTCTACATGAATGCCCTTCTCATTCACCACGTGACCAAGAAATTGTACTTCGCGAATCCAGAATTCGCATTTCGAAAACTTTGCATAAAGTTTCTCTTTCTTCAGTAGCTCCAAGATGGTTCTGAGATGTTGCTCGTGTTCTTCCTTCGTTCGCGAGTAAATCAGGATATCATCGATAAATACAATCACGAATTTATCGAGATATGGCTTGCATACGCGGTTCATTAGGTCCATAAAGACCGCTGGCGCGTTCGTCAATCCAAATGGCATCACAAGGAATTCGTAGTGCCCATAGCGCGTTCTGAATGCAGTCTTTGGCACGCTTTCATCTTGGATTCTCAGCTGATGATATCCAGATCGAAGGTCGATCTTGGAATAGTAGCTTGATCCTTGCAGTTGATCAAATAAGTCATCAATCCTCGGTAGCGGATACCGATTCTTGATTGTGAGCTTGTTCAGTTCCCTGTAATCGATACACAACCGCAGTGATCCATCCTTCTTCTTCACGAATAATACTGGAGCTCCCCAGGGTGAGAAGCTTGGCCTTATAAATCCCTTATCCAACAACTCCTGAAGTTGTGTAGATAATTCTTGCATTTCAGATGGTGCAAGTCGATAGGGTGCCTTGGCTACAGGAGCAGCTCCTGGAACCAAGTCTACACGGAATTCGACTTGTCGTTGCGGAGGTAGTCCTGGCAGATCTTCAGGGAACACATCAGGAAATTCCTTCACCACAGGAATGTCTTCGAGTTTCGGCTCCTCAGCCTTCTTGTCTATAACGTGTGCTAGGAAAGCAACACATCCTTTCCTTAAGCACTTCTGTGCCTTCATACAACTGATGATTCGAAGAGGCGCGTCTCGTTTTTCTCCATGCACGACGAGAGTTTCACCATTCGCTAAAGGGATGCGAATGATTTTCTCATGACAAATAACTTCAGCTTTGTTCTTGGACAACCAGTCCATTCCGACTACTACATCGAAGCTACCCAATTGAATAGGTAAGAGGTTGATGCTAAAATTTCGTTCGCCAAGTTCTAGTGTGCAGCCTCTGACAACTTCGCCCGATTCAACAAGTTTACCATTGGCCAATTCTATGGAATAAGGAATTTCTAATCTACTAGATTCTATTCCGAGTATGCGTTTAAATTCCACAGACATGAAGCTATAATCGGCGCCAGTGTCGAATAATATGGATGCAAAGTGATTGTTAACGAGAAACGTACCGGTGACCACGTTAGGGTCCTCGCGTGCGTCTCTTGCTCCAATCACAAACGCTCGAGCCGGAGCGTTGTTTCTCTCTGGGCAGTTCTTCATGAAATGGTCATTGCTTCCACACTTGAAGCATCCTTGGCCTTTCCCGCTACCATTTTTATTACCAGCACCGTTTCCATTTCGGTTCTTTCCTTTTCCCCAACAGTCTTCTGTTTGATGACACAATTTACCACATTTGTCGCACCTTGGAATGCGACAAGCTCCTTCATGATGATACCTACATTTTTGGCATCTAGGTATGGAGCCTTGGTATGCTTTGGTTGCATGGGTTTTCATCTCCTGAGGCGGATTAGTGTCGCGCTTCTTGTTGAAACCCTTGTTGTTGCGAGTAGCTTGGTTCAAACTTGTATGCTTTCTCTTTTTGTCACCGGACGACTCAGCATGCGTCTCGGTCTTCTCAGTGGGGTTCAATGATAGCTTCTTCATACGAACACAATCTTCAGTGAGGCTGACAGCCAGAGTTACAGCCTCGGTGATCGTTTGAGGTTTGGCCGACGTCACCATGCCACGAAATTCTGAGGCCAGTCCCCAAATGTAGCGTTCCACACGCTTAAATTCAGGAGTCACCATGTAGGGAAGCACTCTTGACATATCGTGGTAGGGGTGAGCATGGTGCGGTTTGGTGCGGTTTTAGCATAAAACCGCAACTCATACCGCAAGGTGCGGTTTTTATTTTTTTTAAACCACATGTTGCGGTTTTTTTGCGGTACGGTTTTTGCGGTTTATTTGCGGTTGCGGTTCGGTTTCGGTGCGGTTTCGGTTTTAATAGTTGAATACATCTAAAAAAAACTCTCAGCAATACTTGAATACATCAAAAAAAACTCTTGGTTTTAATACTGGAATACATCTAATACTTGATGATAATTAGAATATAATTTTTGCAAGAGCAATGTGAAGAGCATATGTATGGGCTAGAGGAGATCAATCAAAACAAGAGTTTGTACTAGAAACATGTCTAGAATAATAGTTGCTATGTGAAACGGTGAAAGCTTAATCACATAGTCGTATCCAAATAAAAACGTAATATTGTTTCCAACTCATTCTTGTTTCCAACTTTCAATCTTTCCAACTTTTAATGTTTCCAACTATCATTTGCCATTAGTGTTTCCTAGATAGAAAAAAAAAACAAAAAATATATGTTAGTAGGTATTTGAAATATAAACTCACACATGTAAAGAAAACCTTACCAATTTTTAAACCCGCCATCCTCTTATTAAATTCATCTATGTCTTTATTCTTCATAGAACATCCGAGCTCAAGATCAACCCTTGTACACCTTATCCAATCTTGTGCACAAATCAAAGCTTCCGCAGTTTCGGTGTTAAGTGAACTTCTATACTTGTCGATAACTCTACCCATTTTTTTAAACACTCATAAACCAAACTCCCAATGGTGTCACCCCTATGATTATCTATAGGGCAAAAATTTAGGATTCTTTTTTGTAAAACCCATGTGTCGTCGATCCAATGTACCGTAAGACACATATAATTGATATTTTGAACGGATGACCATGTGTCGGTAGTGAGGCACACTGTTTGGCCTTTCAACAAATGTTTGACCTTTTCTGCTTCTTGTTCAAAAACAGTTATACAATCTCTAGCAACCGTCCATCTAGATGGCATAATAAACTCGGGATTCAATTCCCACGAGTACTCCTTAAATCCTTCATCATCGACAATACTAAAAGGTCTATTGTCTTTAATGCACATTTTAGCGAGGCCTAGTCTACACTTCTCCTGGCTAAATGAATGCTTAGTCAATGACCCACCCCCCTGCGTATCTTTTGGCTTGAAGTTTAAGGTTGACTGATTTTTTGGATTATTCTTTTTTGCTTTATAAAGGGGTGATCTTACACAAGTATTTCTTAGATGATTGAGTAATCCGGAGGTACCATTAAGTCTAGTGCCACAAGCTAAAACCTTTTTACAATGCTTGCATTTTGTCGATTTAGCGCCTTTCTTATACGGAAAATGTTGCCAAACAACGGACTTCAACTTTGGCTTATTTTCTTCTCCGGGTACTTCAACCTCATCATCATTTTGATCATCCACATCAATTACAGTTTCATTAGTAGCCATTCTGAAAACATAAAAGAACTAAAATCAAACAAAAGCCATACATTGAGATGAAACTTATCGATAAGCAACAACAGGGGCTGTCACATTTGATGATAACTCATAAATGTATAGACATAACTTATGTGTTTCATATACAAGCGATGAAAAAAGAACCAAAAACATGAACCTAGCTATAACACATACAAGCGATGAAACAGTACACAAGAACCAAAACCAAAAACATGAACCAAAAATCACATACAAGCGATTATACTAGAAAGTCTTGTACTTAGAAATCAAAAATCACATACAAGCGATGAAACAAGAACCAAAAACATGAACCTAGCTCAAACATGAACCAACACATACGTACCAGATGAAGATGATCGCACCAGCTGAAGATGATCGCACCGGCTGAAGATGATCGCACCAGATGAAGAAAAGATTATCGGCTGGATGTTAAATTAGGGAAATGAAGGGAAAGGTACGTAGGTTTCTTTTTTATCAAAAGGTTATTGGGTTGAAAGTTGGGCTGTTTGCCGTTTGGAGTGCTAATTTAATGGGCTTGTAACTAGTAGGTTAACATCATTTTTTTTTAGAGGGAGCAGACGATAGTTAACTTAACAAAGTCAAGTCTGTACTTTTTTTTTAACAAACACAAATTATATAATATATAGGGAATTTTATATTTAAATCTTTAAGTATATTATATATAATATATATATATATATATATATAATAATTTTGCGGTGCGGTTTCGGTTTTTTGGTGCGGTTTTTAAAGCTAAAACCGAACCGCACCATACCTTTGCGGTTTCGGTTTTTGCGGTTTCGGTTTTTGCGGTTTTTGTGTCGGTTGCGGTTTTGCGGTTTCGGTTTTCGGTTCGGTTTTTGCTCACCCCTAGATCGTGGAACCTTCGAGTGTAACCATTGATGTCAGCACCTTCCATAGTCAAGTGCCAGAACTCTGTTTCCAGCCTTTGGAGTTCGGCGCGAGAGCAGTACTTCTCTCTCATTCTTTCCTTCAGTGCATCCCAAGTTAGGCCATAAGCGGCATCATCACCCAAAGTTTGGGCTTGCAGGTTCCACCAAGTCAGAGCTTCATCGACAAACAACCCAGTAGCAAAGGTGACTTCTTGATCCGCAGTACACTTGCTCATGCGGAAAGTAGCTTCAGTCTTCTCCGTCCAGCGCACAAATGCTACTGCACCTCCTGTGCCGTCATAGTTCATCGGCTTGCAGTCGAGGAACTGCTTGAAAGTGCAGCCTGGAATTGATTCAACCAATTCATATGTGAGCAATCGAAGAAATAATGAAACAAAGACCGTTCATAAATTTCCTCATGCTTAGTACAGTGTCTCAAGGTTACCTTGAGCTGCATTGCCTCCAGACGAATCTCCATTCCCATTACCCCTAGCGTTGCTTGGTCCTCCACTGTCTTGAGTTCGGTTCGCCTCGTACTGGGCGATAGCAGCGGAGATCCTTTCCTCCATTAGAGCGTTCAGCTCCTCAGCAGTTCTTGGTAGTAGGGGAGGAGGAGGTTGGTCGTCATTGCGAGCATTCACAGTTTTCCTGGGTGCCATGTTCTGACAGAACATAACACAACAGGGTTAGTCATTTGTTTGATATCGTCCTACTAGGCAGTAGTAGTATAGATATATTCACAGGTATATATCACATAAGGGACATCAAACAATTATTACTCTAGCAGAGTACTTAGTAGGCTTGCACTGAGGGAATCCACACGTGACAAGACTTGCTGTGGTTTCTGTGCACTAAATTCCATAATTATGTATGCATCCATAATTACGTAACTCCTTGCACAGTCCGCACAGTTCGTTTCATCCTCGTATTTTCTTCCTTCAGGTAGGCCATTGCTTTCAGGTAAAGTCACATATACTTGTGACATTCTACTTCTAGTACATGCTAATTATCACACATAATTGCAAGTAATTTCTATTCACGACAAGTGCTACTCAAGTGCACTCTAAGTCTCGTAGTGTCTTTTCTAGCCTCATGTAGACAGTTTCAGGCAGTGGATGTCGCGGGACGTTTTATGCAATGAAAACTCTTTGAAAATTGTTTTCGTGAATGGATCCTAGAGATTGTAGACTAGACTCGAGAAGGAATCCTGGTTCACTACAATCGCAGCTCTGATACCAATCTGTCACACCCCTTTCTACGGCGGAAGCACGAGGTGTGATCATGAAAGGTTCTCATTGCATACGAAGAGTAAACATGCTACATGCTCGTAAAATAACATCAAATACCATGATTTGAAAACATAAGTTTAGCGTTTACATCGCTAGACAGCATAAAGACATTGTCTTAAAAGTTTACAACTTTATTTAAAGTTAAACACAAGCGACATCCACGAGCATATGCAAGACCACGCGCACATCCATCCTAGTTACCTGAAATACATGTGAGTTTTGGAAAAACGTCAACATAAAGTTGGTGTGAATTCATGCAGTTTTGTTTTTCATGTTTGTATACTTTGTATGAAAACATAGTTTGTGAGTAAATCAAGTTTTTCTCGAGTACTCCACGTACTTCTAGTTATTTATCAATTCTCTTGAGTACCCCACGTACTTCAAGTTATATATCAATTCTCTTGAGTACCCCACGTACTTCAAGTTATATATCAATTCTCTTGAGTACCCCACGTACTTCAAGTTATATATCAATTCTCTTGAGTACCCCACGTACTTCAAGTTATATATCAATTCTCTTGAGTACCCCACGTACTTCAAGTTATATATCAATTCTCTTGAGTACCCCACGTACTTCAAGTTATATATCAACTCTCTTGAGTACCCCACGTACTTCAAGTTATATAACAATTTTAGAATGGTATGAATTTTATGTAAATACAGTATTTCTGTAAATATCAAATTGTTAATGGGTTGCAAAGCCATTAACATGTGGCACGTCATAGGAAGTCACCAAAAATTAGGGAAACCTTGATAATACTTTTAAATACATTTTTAGGGAATAAGTTTCTCAAAAACTTATATTTTTTCTAAGTGTCAAAATTTATAAAAATTTTGACAGAGTTTCCCCTAAAAATGGAGGTTTCCCACGTTTTCAAAACGTGTGTTTATTTTCTTTTAAATCATCATCAATCATCAATAATCAGCAACAACAATTATCAACAATAATCACTACTTTTCCCCACTTCATGAACTTGGATATTTACCAAGATTGTGTAGTATCTTACTAGCACATTTAGTAAGTCTTGTTATCTTTAAAAATAAGTTTAATTTCTTAAAAATCTTATTTTTAAAGAATATGAAGTTTCACAACTTCTAGTCGGTTTTTATGAAAATTATTTCTTTGTTAAAACTTTTGTTACACAAGTATTCCACACACTTGTTTGTTCACAAAAACCACTTTTGTTTGTGTAAGATCCGGTTTAGAACATGTGATTTCTTGGACACTTGGTCCTTTGAAAATACCACTTGTAGATACGTAGATCTACTAGTTTTAAACACTTTTGTACAAGTTAAAACATTTTTACACAAGTTCATGATGTGTGTGGTATAGTTTCATCATTTAACCTTTGTTACTTTTAAACAAACTTTGTGTCATAATCCAAGATCATGACTAAATCGGGTTAAATGATGATCCGAGCTACCACAACATAGATCGGGTCTAGATAACCATATATCTCAAATACTACAACTTTTACACAACATATATGCTTTTAACCAACAATACTTGCAAGTTTAGTGGACTTTAATGCTTCAAAATGCAAGATTCCGAGTTTTAATCATCATACATCTTATTAACCACCTTAGATTAGTTAAAGTATGAGTTTTAAGCATTATACCTCTAGCTCAAGGCTAGGGAAGAATCTAAGCACAAATCGAGTGGATAAAAGCAAAGTAGAGAGGTCCTTCGCGTTCCGTTTGCACCAAGCTTCCTTGTAGACCTCCTTACACCTTGAGATGAGCTAGGATTGGATGAACTTGAATGGGTGATGGTGGTGGTGTGTGGAGGTGGCTACGGCCGTGAGGAGGGGCAAGGGAGAGGAGGAGGTGTTGTGATGAAGATGTAGTGAGTTAGTGGTTCTTTTATGGTTGATTTTAGTCATTACCCAATAGGTATTATGTTCACAAAGTACACTACAAATCTTGATCACAATCTTAGGAGATTTAAGTAGATCAAATGTGATCAAGTGTGGATCTTTGTGGGGCCTCCTTGACCGTCCACCACACATAGGGGGGGGGGGGGGTAAAGTGTAATTCTTAACCAATTAGTTAGTTTAGGGATTAAACCCGGTTACTAGTGTGTAGTGTAATATAAAGGGTGTTAGGGTATTCGGGGACCCTAACTAGCTCAGAAAAGTATAAACAATGTCATTGACATTATTTTTATGTTCCGGGTAATCTCCGGTTGTTCGGTTACATACCGATTCGTTAAAGTGCTAAATTACACTTTTTAGTGTCTTTTAAGTACCCTTCTTGTACTCTTTCAATTCCCAACACTTAGGGAAATATTCTGGATAATAAAACGACATTTCTGCATAATATTTATGTGTCTAAATGCTGAATTATTGCTGAATTATGTAATATATGCACTTAAAGTGCGTTTCGGGTGCTTTTTAGTGCTTGTTTTTGCTTTCGCAATGTCTATAATTTAAACCCTTACATATACTCTAGGGTTTTAATGTATTTTTGTTGTCGGACCTACACCTAGGCTCCAATTTTATTGTCTGGCTGCTTTCTGCAGTTCCGTTGACACATAGTGTCTTACCGGTGAGTTTACTATTATTCTGACGCAACGCTCTCGTTTATGCATAAAGCAATATTTTGTAGTATACAACATGCATGAATTCACTTGTTTAATCATGTGTTCAGACATTGCTGACACTTAACTCATAATTGCAGTCATTAAGAAATAATTAATGTGTACGGAAATTACCGGTTTGTGCCAGTTGTCACATACAATATGATGATGAACACTAGGGTTTAGAATGATTATTCTAGTGTAATTTGATTATAGAAAGTGATTTCAGAAAAGTATGATGTTTAAATGCTATATGAAGGCTTTATTGATGTTAAGTTAGCTAATTAGCAAGCTATGAACTTGAATATGAAAGATATAAAAATTCTGCCCTTATAGTGTTTGTTGAAATGCCTCAAAGAAGGCTTGAAACTGAATTGTTAAGTTAAAAACGCATAATTATGATGTATGACAAAATGTGCGTTATGTATGTGAAACAAAGAGTTCTAAACATAAAGTGATTGAACTCTATAGGAAAGGAAGCCGGGGCATCTAGTTGGCAAACCGGTGTGGACGCACGTTTGAAGGGCTTGCTTTAAAGGTATGTAACTCGACCCGTTCATTAAGTAAATTTTAATGACTATCATCTGTGTAGTTAAATTTTTTAATAATGGTTGTTTTGAATTAAAGCGGAGATGTCGCTATAGTGAATAATAGGTCAAAGATTGATTAGAACTCGTTGGTAGTCATCATAAAGGAGGATTCCTTAGACGAGCCAACGGGTTGAATAATCAATCAAGACATGGATAATATTCCGTAACACGTTGTATTGATCCTTGTTATGGTTAAACAGTTGATATATTATAAGTACGAAAATCTAACACATTGGTTGTTAGAATGAGAAATCCGAGTATTTAAATTTGGTAAAGCAATAAAATCAGTCAAATTATAGACATCCAGAGTCTACCGTAAGTTACGGTAGTACCGTAACTTACGGTAGAGGTAAATGGGTTACGGTGGTTTTCCCCTGACTTACGGTGAACCAGAACTTTCATATGTCTACCGTAACTTACGGTAGACACCGTAAGTTACGGTAGAGTCTGGAGAGCCTTGTAAATTTTTGTATTTTCCAACTAATCAAATCCGTTTCGATCATAGTTAGGAATGTGTATACTTTTTAAGAACCCCATTACTAATGTTTAGTGTAAACATTTCAGTTTTCTAGGTGAACAAAGATTTCGGGTGGTGGTCAAGCAAGCTTTTGAAGAACCGAACACAACTTTTGAAGCTTCCGCATAAATCAATTCTGTTTAAACAATGTTATGATGTAAATCTTTTGCTAAACAACTTATGGATGTTTTAATTAGTCGATAGTTGGCTAATGCCTGTTACCTTAAAACTTTGTTCTTTTGAAACTTATGTTTTAAATGGGTCATCTCTTATATAAATCTTATGAATTATTCTTAAATTCGAGTAGAAATTTTAAGGGTGTTACAGTTGAACATGTCATATATTACTAAATCGATGATATAATACAAAGTAAGCGGTGGATGGTAGTGGTTGTGCTCGGTCATCATTGCGACCTGCCAACTCAACCAACAACATGGTCACCATGTCGGTTAATTCGTCATCACAACCCAACCCAACCCAACTATGCGAGCACCATTTCGCTTCATCCACCACCAAATTTTGGGTTTACTCGGTTTGGGCCCCCGGTATGACGTCCTTAAATGAATCAACAACATTTTTTTCTTATAATAACGATGAACACAAAGATGGCAACCTTTTGCAGTCCTTGTCGTAATGAAGTTGTTACAGTTGTTCCTTTAAGCAAACTAGTTAGTGAAAAGGACAAAACTTCACACGGTTATGTCGTGTCTTCAAAATGGTAGTTGAGTGAGTAATCGCTAGAAACCATTCGCCTTTATTAATACAACGTACAAAAGGTGCATCACAAGGAATTGTTAAAGGATGTTAAATTATTATTATTTTTTTTATTTGAATGTAAAAGTTTTAATGCTCGTGTATAAGCAGGTTAAGAAAGTTTGATGTGGGTCTGGTGCTTATAAAAGCTTTAAATATGGGTGTGGTGAGAGCAAAGGATTAAACAATTAAGCTTTTACTAGCACATATAGCTTCAATGAGCAACAATAGTCAAGGAGGGAGCAAGAGGTTGACATATTAAGACAAAGCTTGCGTATCATCAGTTACAACAACTACGACTGTAAGAAGAAACAACTTAGGTGACTTTCATTTCACTTGGATGTTGTGCTAATATGCCTTTGCTGAATGTTACTGATGTATGATTTAGTTTATTATGTTTCTTTTCCTTTTTGCTTCCCTTGGTGTATTGTGACGAGCCTCTGGCTTGTAGTTTTTTTATGGGTTAATAAAAAAATGGTGTTTTGTTTGCTAAACGTGGCGGGTAATAAATGTGGCCCCGACCGCAACGCGGCGGGTGCTATTTCTAGTTGTTCACTTAATCAGTTCTAAATAATTTGGCCTCATTAATTTCTTATGATTTTGCAGCTTCCAATAAAATGGAATGAACAGTTTGATTCAGGAATTCAGGTGAATTTTGTTAATCAAATTTTTGCATTTATTTCTTTTTTATCGTTTGATTATTCACTTTTGATTTTGGCTCTTAATTTTCATTTCACTAGACTATAGCTGTGATTCAAGCTGGTCATGGCCTCTTGCAACTCGGTTCATGCAAGATTGTGAGTAGGTTACGTTTCAATATTCAACCATTTTGTTTTTACCAAAAAGAACTCAATTTCATGTGTATGGTTGTAATTAGGTACCTGAATACCTTCATTTTGTGCTTAGAATGAGACATACATTTGAATCACTAAGCTACCAATGTGGCTTCTATCTATCCCATTTTGTAAATTACGTGAAACCCGTCACGTAATATGTGTCAAAAAGACATAAGAACCCGTAGCAACGCGGGCATTCCCACTATTAAAACTAATGACAATATCATTTGAGAAAATTAGACCATTAATGTTATTTGCATTTAATGAATGACTAACAAACAAATAAACATAAAAAAAATTCAACTAAATTGGAATTTAAGCAGATGTAAAGATTAGAACCCGTGACCTCTAGTTGTCGAAGCAACATATCAACCACCAAGCCAAGAACTTTATGCTTTCTTTAGATCCAGTGCGTATATATCCCAACACATATACATATTTAAAAAAAAAAATTAGGCCCTTGTACGTTTTTGACCTTGAGCCGGTGCCCACCCAACCTTGCTCAGGGCCGGCCCTATGCCGCATGGCTATGAATCTGCCCATGTATAACCGGATCGCTGGCAACACCGATTCCCTGTCGGAGTATGAATCCTTTTAAAGCGTCATGACCAACCCTTTATTTGTGTCCCTTGGATTAAACAAACATCCAACTACAATAGTAATACATCACATTGAGCAAATAAAAAAATGAAAAAAAAAATGAGTGGGGGTATGAATAGACAAACATGCATTAACCGTAATATTAAGAACATGGAACAACCATGCTCTTTTTCATCTACAACCAATGGCGGAGCTTGACCAAAAGTTTCGAGGGGGCGTAAAGTAATGGGACCCAATTTTTTTTCCTATCGTTATGTTTCGGGTCGGGTCGGCTATTGATTCAGGTCAAGTCAAATAATAATAGTTCCAAATAAAACTAAAAAATTTCATTCATTCAAAGGACCCGTTCTTAGACATAAAAATTTGTGATTAAATTTATTGTGTGGTGGGTAACGTAGGGTTAAACAAATAAGAGTTAAAATATATTTACAAAACTACCCATCACTTATATACAAAGTGGTAACAAACTTTACTTTAATTTATATATTGTATAAATATTTAGGAAAAATAATTGGGGGGAGGCGATCCTATGTAACTTTTAAAATTTCCGAACGAAAAATCGAAACCTATACACCTCTAACCGAAATATTGGGGTGGGCGGGTGCACCCCCGAGCACCAACAAACCTTCGCCCCTGTCTACAACATACATAATTAAAATCACGTACACATCTGCCAATGATCTCTAGATCAAGTGGTGGAGGGCTTGCATTTCTGTTGAGAGATGCAGGTTCGACTCCCACTTGGTGCAGAGTGAGGCACTGGTGGGCAATGATAGGAGACCCAGGGAAACCTGAGTTGGATCCTTGAGCCAAACGGGTTTTACCGGTAATTTCACCGTCGTGCCTACGGGCGGGTGGGTTAGCGGGTTTTCCCCGGAATTGGTGGTGGACTCGGGTTACTCTCGGAGTACTCCGTTTGTGTCCAGTGGGTGCCCCGAGAGTGCTCGGGATTGATTTTGTTGGCCGTTAAAAAAAATCACGTACACATCATTTACTAAATCATCTTCATACATATTGACAATGAAAACTTCATTATTATTTTAAAAAAAGAACCATAAACATGATCACCATTATTTAGACAACATAAAACTCAATAAACAGAAGAAAAACCGTAAATCACCATTGCAACAAAGAATAATTTAGACGATTTGGTTAAGCATACGAATTTCTACATCGTCAATTTAGAAAAGGTTCGTCATCTTTCTTGGTGTAAAAATCGATGCAAAAGAAAAGCAAAATCCGTGAAGAGTTACGAGGACGGTTGTGTATCCCGCTTATATATAAATGTCATTCAACGTATTTGAGAGGTACTCCTGCCATGGCGGTTTTTATGACGGTTGATGGTAGGTGTGACAACTGGCCCAAACCGGTAATTTCCGTACACATTAATTATTGCTTAATGACTGCAATTATGAGTTTAATTGTCAGCAATGTCTGAACACATGAGTAAACAAGTGAATTCATGCATGTTGTATACTACAAAATATTGCTTTATGCATAAACGAGAGCGTTGCGTCAAAAATAATAGTAAACTCACCGGTAAGACACACTGTGTCGACTGAACTGCAGAAAGCAGTCAGACAATAAAATTGGAGCCTAGGTGTAGGTCCGACAACAAGAATGCATTAAAACCCAAGAGTACATACAAGGGTTAATATATATGCAATACGAAAGCAAAAATAAGCACTAAAAAGCACCCGAAACGCACTTTAAGTGCAGAATTTATACAAATCAGCAATAATTCAGCATTAGACATATAAATATTATGCAGAAATGTCGTTTTATTATCCAGAATATTTCCCTAAGTGTTGGGAATTGAAAGAGTACAAGAAAGGTACTTAAACGACACTAAAAAGTGTAATTTAGCGCTTTAACGAATCGGTATGTAACCGAACGACCGGACTATACCGGAACATGAAAATATTGTTATTTTCATTATTTATCTTTTTCTGAGCTAGTTAGGGTCCCTGATTACCCTAACACCCGTTATAACACGCTACACACTAATAACCAAGTTAAACCCTTAGTTTAACCTAACTAACCACCTAATTACTAGTTGAGATCGAACTAAACCCCCCCCCCCATGGCCGATTTCGGTCCCCATGTAACTAAGAGGAGACATACCTAGTACTCCCTTGATTATTTTAATCCTTGATTGCTTAATATCTTCTAGACACAATTACCATTGGGTAATGCACACTTAATTTGCTTATAAGACCAAGCTTTTGCACTAGAGATCATTCATTACACACAACACACAAAAATTACTCATCTCTCCCTCACTACTAGTCACGGCCGAACACCCCACCCCCCATACATCCACTTTCGGTTTTGGTTCTTGCCATTCCAACATCATACATACATCAAAGGTCACGTATTAGGAGTCTTGGAGCAAACGGAACGCGAAGAACCTCTCCCCTTTGCTTTTATCCACGCCATTTCCGTCAAGATCCTTCCCTAGCCTTGAGCTAGAGGTATAACACTTAGAACTCGTATTTAAACTATTCTAAAGTGGTTAAAAGGATTTTTGTCGGTTAAAACTCGTTAACATGCAAGATGATGCTTTAAAGCCTACTTAAAACACTAAAAATGGTGGTTAATAGCACATAAGTTATGTAAATGATGTAGTATTCGAAATGTATGATTATTGAGACCCGATCTATGATTGTGGTAGCTCGGACCACCATTTAACCCGATGTAGTCATGTTCTTGGATCATGACATAAGGTTATGTTAGAAGATATAAGGGTTAAAAGGTGAAACTCTACCACACATGAAACATGAACTTGTGTAAAAGTATTTTTACTTGCAAAATATTGTTTAAAACTAGCCGATCTATGTATCTACAAGTGGTATTTTCAAAAGACCAAGCATCAAAAGAAATCACATGTTCTAAACCGGATCTTACACAAACAAAAGTGGTCTTTGTGAACAAACAAGTGTGTGGACACATGTGTAACAAAGGTTTTAACAAAGAAATAATTTTCGTAAAAACCGACTAGAAGTTGTGAAACTTCATATTCGTTAAAAATAAAGTTTTTAAGAAATTAAACTTATTTTTAACAATAACAAGACTTACTAAATGTGCTAGTAAGTTACTACACATTTTTGTAAATATTCAAGTTCATGAAATGGAGAAACTAGTGATTATTGCTGATGAGTATTGTTGATAATTGTTGTTGATGATTGATAATGATTTAAAAGAAAATAAACACATGTTTTGAAAACATGGGAAACGTCCATTTTTAGGGGAAACTCTGTCAAAATTTTTATAAATTTTGACACTTAGAAAAAATATAAGTTTTTGAGAAACTTATTCCCTAAAAATGTATTTAAAAGTATTACCAAGGTTTCCCTAAGTTTTGGTGACAAGAAATGGTGATTTCTTCAAGAATGAAAATGGATATAAATATGTATATTTTTGAGAGAAAAATATATATTATTTTGTCACCAACTTTTGTGCTAAGTGTGTATAGTATGTGTTATACGTGCTAGTGTATTAAGACTTAAAAATACACTAAATACTCGTGAGGAGTATAAACATAAAAATACACATACAAAATACAAGAAACATAATTCGGGTGCAAAGTGCAAAACACAAAAGACTTATATTTATTTTTGAGAAAATAATATAAGTAAGATACGTAGTTAAAAATATGGAATAATTTTTAACACAAGAATATATACAAAAGAGAGTGACTGTACTTGTGCGACGCAAGTCTAGTGACTAACATTAAGAAAACGCGTATAGGTTACGACGTTAGTTAAGCAAATCCGGTGGAGTTTACGACGCTAGGAACGCAAAGTTGTGAGTTCATGCTCCCCCTTTTCTCTTTAACTGTTTTCAGTTTTCATAACATCGGGGGTGAAATACATGTACAAAAGTACAATATTTATAAATGGTATGATATAAATACAAGAAGTACACTTGGTGAGAACGAGAACCAAGTGTGATGAAATATAAGAATACAAGAAGTACACTTGGTGAGAACGAGAACCAAGTGTGATGAAATATAAGAATATGAGAAGCGCACTTGGTGAGAACGAGAACCAAGTATGAGGCGCTATGAGAAATGATAACAAGAAACGCGCTTGGTGAGAACGAGAACCAAGTAGGATGCGTTATGAGAAATAGTGTCACGAATAGGGTACAGAAGCACCATTAATCAACGTATACATTCAGACCGCAGAACAAAAGGTTAGATCTAACGAGTGCCTGGCAGCCACACTCCCGGTCGGGGTGAGAACCGAGGAGTGCTTTTGTGTCTCAGAATATACCAATTAAATGCCTTAGGTTTGGTGACTTCCTATGACGTGCCACATGTTAATGGCTTTGCAACCCATTAACAATCTGATAATTATAGAAATACTGTATTTACATAAAATTCATACCATTCTAAAATTGATATATAACTTGAAGTACGTGGGGTACTCAAGAGGATTGATATATAACTTGAAGTACGTGGGGTACTCAAGAGGATTGATATATAACTTGAAGTACGTGGGGTACTCAAGAGGATTGATATATAACTTGAAGTACGTGGGGTACTCAAGAGGATTGATATATAACTTGAAGTACGTGGGGTACTCAAGAGGATTGATATATAACTTGAAGTACGTGGAGTACTCGAGAAAAACTTGATTTACTCACAACTATGTTTTTATACAAAGTATACAAACGTGAAATACAAAACTGCATGAATTCACACCAACTTTATGTTGACGTTTTTCCAAAAACTCACATGTATTTCAGGTAACTAGGATGGATGTGCGCGTGGTCTTGCTTATGCTCGTGGATGTCGCTTGTGTTTAACTTTAAATAAAGTTGTAAACTCTTAAGACAATGTTTTAAGCTGTCTAGCGATGTAAACGCTAAACTTATGTTTTCAAATTATGGTATTTGATGTTATTTTACGAGCATGTAGCATGTTTACTCTTCGTATGCAATGAGAACCTTTCATGATCACACCTCGTGCTTCCGCCGTAGAAAGGGGTGTGACAGATTGGTATCAGAGCTGCGATTGTAGTGAACCAGGATTCCTTCTCGAGTCTAGTCTACAATCTCTAGGATCCATTCACGAAAACAATTTTCAAAGAGTTTTCATTGCATAAAACGTCCCGCGACATCCACTACCTGAAACTGTCTACATGAGTCTAGAAAAGACACTACGAGACTTAGAGTGCACTTGAGTAGCACTTGTCGTTGGCTAGAAACTACTTGCAATTATGTGTGATAATTAGCATGTACTAGAAGTGGAATGTCACAAGTATATGTGACTTTACCTGAAAGCAATGGCCTACCTGAAGGAAGAAATACGAAGATGAAACGAACTGTGCGGACTGTGCAAGGAGTTACGTAATTATGGATGCATACATAATTATGGAATTCAGTGCACAAAAATCACAGCAAGTCTTGTCACGTATAGATTCCCTCAGAGCAAGCCTACTAAGTACTCTGCTAGAGTAATAATTGTTTGATGTCACTTATGTGGTATATATACCTGTGAATATATATGATACTACTGTCTAGTGTGACGATATCAAACAAATGCCTAACCCTGCTGTGTTATGTTCTGTCAGAACATGGCACCCAGGAAAACTGTGAATGCTCGCAATGACGATCAACCTCCTCCTCCCCCACTGCCAAGAACTGCTGAAGAGCTGAACGCTCTACTGGAGGAAAGGATCTCCGCTGCTATCGCCCAGTACGAGGCGAACCGAACCCAAGACAGTGGAGGACCAAGCAACGCTAGGCGTAATGGGAATGGAGATTCGTCTGGAGGCAATGCAGCTCAAGGTAACCTTGAGACACTGTGCTAAGCATGAGGAAATTTATGAACGGTCTTTGTTTCATTATTTCTTCGATTGCTCACATGTGAATTGGTTGAATCAATTCCAGGCTGCACTTTCAAGCAGTTCCTCGACTGCAAGCCGACGAACTATGACGGCACAGGAGGTGCAGTAGCATTTGTGCGCTGGACGGAGAAGACTGAAGCTACTTTCCGCATGAGCAAGTGTACCGCGGATCAACAAGTCACTTTTGCTACTGGGTTATTCGTTGATGAAGCTCTGACTTGGTGGAACCTGCAGGCCCAAACTTTGGGTGATGACGCCGCTTATGGCCTCACTTGGGAGGAACTGAAGGAAAGGATGAGAGAGAAGTACTGCTCTCGCGCGGAACTCCAAAGGCTGGAAACAGAGTTCTGGCACTTGACTATGGAAGGTGCTGACATCAATGGTTACACTCGAAGGTTCCACGACCTGTCGAGAGTGCTTCCCTACATGGTGACTCCTGAATTTAAGCGTGTGGAACGCTACATTTGGGGACTGGCCTCAGAGTTTCGTGGCATGGTGACGTCGGCCAAACCACAAACAATCACCGAGGCTGTAACTCTGGCTGTCAGCCTGACTGAAGATTGTGTTCGTATGAAGAAGTTATCACTAAACCCAACAGAAAAGACCGAGACACATGCTGAGTCGTCCGGTGACAAAAAGAGAAAGCATACAAGTTTGAATCAAGCTACTCGCAACAACAAGGGTTTCAACAAGAAGCGTGACGCTAACCCGCCTCAGGAGACGAAAACCCATGCGACCAAAGCATACCAAGGCTCCATGCCTAGATGCCAAAAATGTAAGTACCATCATGATGGAGCTTGTCGCATTCCAAGGTGCGACAAATGTGGTAAATTGGGTCATCAAACAGAAGACTGTTGGGGAAAAGGAAAGAACCGAAATGGGAACGGTGCTGGTAACAAGAATGGCAACGGGAAAGGGCAAGGATGCTTCAAGTGTGGAAGCAATGATCATTTCATGAAGAACTGCCCAGAGAGAAACAACGCTCCGGCTCGAGCATTTGGGATTGGAGCAAGAGACGCACGCGAGGACCCTAACGTGGTCACCGGTACGTTTCTCGTTAACAATCACTTTGCATCTATATTATTCGACACTGGCGCCGATTATAGTTTCATGTCTGTGGAATTTAAACGCATACTTGGAATAGAATCTAGTAGATTAGAAATTCCTTATTCCATAGAATTGGCCAATGGTAAACTTGTTGAATCGGGCGAAGTTGTCAGAGGCTGCACATTAGAACTTGGCGAACGAAATTTTAGCATCGACCTCTTACCTATTCAATTGGGTAGCTTCGATGTAGTAGTCGGAATGGACTGGTTGTCCAAGAACAAAGCTGAAGTTATTTGTCATGAGAAAATCATTCGCATCCCTTTAGCGAATGATGAGACTCTCATCGTGCATGGAGAAAAACGAGACGCGCCTCTTCGAATCATCAATTGTATGAAGGCACAGAAGTGCTTAAGGAAAGGATGTGTTGCTTTCCTAGCACACGTTGTAGATAAGAAGGCTGTGGAGCCAAAACTCGAGGACATTCCTGTGGTGAAGGAATTTCCTGATGTGTTCCCTGAAGATCTGCCAGGACTACCTCCGCAACGACAAGTCGAATTCCACATAGACTTGGTTCCAGGAGCCGCTCCTGCAGCCAAGGCTCCATATCGACTTGCGCCATCAGAAATGCAAGAATTATCTACACAGCTTCAGGAGTTGTTGGATAAAGGATTCATAAGGCCAAGCTTCTCACCCTGGGGAGCCCCAGTATTGTTCGTGAAGAAGAAGGATGGATCTCTACGGATGTGTATCGATTACAGGGAACTGAACAAGCTCACAATCAAGAATCGGTATCCGCTACCGAGGATTGATGACTTATTTGATCAACTGCAAGGATCAAGCTACTATTCCAAGATCGACCTTCGATCTGGATACCATCAGCTGAGAATCCAAGACGAAAGCGTGCCAAAGACTGCATTCAGAACGCGCTATGGGCACTACGAATTTCTTGTGATGCCATTTGGATTGACGAACGCGCCAGCGGTCTTTATGGACCTGATGAACCGCGTATGCAAACCATATCTCGATAAATTCGTGATTGTATTTATCGATGATATCCTGATTTACTCGCGAACGAAAGAAGAACATGAGCAACATCTCAGAACTATTCTGGAACTACTGAAGAAAGAGAAACTTTATGCAAAGTTCTCGAAATGCGAATTCTGGATTCGCGAAGTACAATTTCTTGGTCACGTGGTGAATGAGAAGGGCATTCATGTAGACCCGTCCAAGATTGGAGCAATAAAGAATTGGGAAGCCCCCAAGACCCCAACTGAAGTTCGTCAATTTTTGGGCCTAGCAGGCTATTATCGGCGATTCATCGAGAATTTCTCAAAAATAGCTCAACCGCTAACGACCCTTACTCAGAAAGACAAGAAATACGACTGGGGTTACAAACAGGAAGAAGCCTTTCAGCTACTTAAGAGCAAGCTATGCGATGCACCGATACTATCATTACCTGAAGGCACTGAAGACTTCGTGGTATACTGCGACGCCTCACGACAAGGCTTGGGTTGCGTGGTCATGCAACGCCAAAAAGTCATCGCTTATGCTTCAAGACAACTGAAGGTTCACGAGAGAAATTATACCACTCACGACCTGGAACTGGGTGCAGTGGTATTCGCCTTGAAGATTTGGCGACATTATTTATATGGTACTCGATGTACAATCTTCACAGATCACAAAAGCTTGCAACACATATTTGATCAGAAGGAATTGAATATGCGCCAGCGGCGTTGGGTTGAGCTGCTGAATGATTATGACTGTGAGATTAAGTACCACCCCGGAAAGGCAAACGTTGTAGCAGACGCGTTGAGCCGAAAAGAAAGGGTTAAGACCCTAAGGGTTCGAGCGTTAGAAATGACCATTCGAACGAACCTCACTGCACGCATTCGGGATGCACAACAAGAGGCTCTTAAAGAAGAGAACCGTAAAGCTGAATACCTACGGGGTATGCTGAAATACATGGTGCCAAATGAAGAGGGAGCCTTATACTTCAAGAAGCGTATTTGGGTTCCACTCTATGGTGGCATACGAGAAGTCATCCTTAATGAAGCCCACAAATCGAGATATTCGATCCATCCAGGATCGGAAAAAATGTATCAAGACTTGAAAGAATACTATTGGTGGCCAAGACTCAAAAGCGACGTTGCTGTTTATGTTGGAAAATGCCTAACCTGTGCCAAGGTTAAGGCAGAATATCAGAAACCGTCCGGCCTACTACAACAACCAGAGATTCCCGTGTGGAAGTGGGAACAAATCTCGATGGACTTCATAACGAAATTACCCAGGACCCCGAGAGGGCACGATATGATATGGGTAATAGTTGATCGATTAACGAAGTCTGCGCACTTCCTACCGATCCGAGAAAAATACAGCACTGGAAAGCTTGCTGAAATATACTTAAGAGAAATTGTGGCACGTCATGGAGTGCCAATCTCAATCATTTCAGACAGAGATGGACGCTTTGTCTCAAGAATCTGGCAATCATTTCAGGAAGCCTTTGGATCTCAGCTAGATCTGAGCACGGCATTCCATCCGCAAACAGACGGCCAGAGCGAACGGACTATACAAACGTTAGAAGATATGCTTCGCGCATGTGTCATGGATCTAGGCGGCAGCTGGGATACTCATCTACCTTTAGTTGAGTTTTCCTACAATAACAGCTATCACACGAGCATAAAAGCCGCACCGTTCGAAGCTCTGTATGGCCGCAAATGCCGATCGCCCTTATGTTGGGCAGACGCTGGAGATAAACGTATGGTTGGTCCTGAACTTGTACAAGAGACAACCGACAAGATTGCGCAGATCCGAGAGCGCATTAAGGCGGCTCGAGAGCGACAAAAGAGCTACGCTGATCCGAATAGAAAATCGGTAGAATTCAAGGTGGGAGACAAAGTGTTGTTAAAAGTCTCACCATGGAAGGGCGTAGTCAGGTTTGGAAAGCGTGGAAAGCTGAATCCACGATACATCGGACCATTCAGAATTTTGAAGAGAATTGGTACCGTGGCATACAAGTTGGAGTTACCGGAAGAACTTAATGGAGTACATGATACGTTTCATGTATCCAACCTGAAGAAGAGTCCAACACAAGAAAACGTGATCATCCCGATGGATGAAGTGCATATTGATGAAGCCCTTCGATTTACAGAGCAACCCGTTGAGGTTACTGACTGGAAAGTCAACAAGACCAGGAGGAGCAGTGTGAAGCTTGTCAAAGTACGTTGGAGCTCTAAGCACGGACCCGAGTACACATGGGAACGTGAGGACCAATTCAAGAAAAAGTATCCCCACCTATTCCAGAAGACTCCAGCGAGGGTGAGTTCAGTCTGAATTTCGGGACGAAATTCTTTTAACGGGGGGAGACTGTGACAACTGGCCCAAACCGGTAATTTCCGTACACATTAATTATTGCTTAATGACTGCAATTATGAGTTTAATTGTCAGCAATGTCTGAACACATGAGTAAACAAGTGAATTCATGCATGTTGTATACTACAAAATATTGCTTTATGCATAAACGAGAGCGTTGCGTCAAAAATAATAGTAAACTCACCGGTAAGACACACTGTGTCGACTGAACTGCAGAAAGCAGTCAGACAATAAAATTGGAGCCTAGGTGTAGGTCCGACAACAAGAATACATTAAAACCCAAGAGTACATACAAGGGTTAATATATATGCAATACGAAAGCAAAAATAAGCACTAAAAAGCACCCGAAACGCACTTTAAGTGCAGAATTTATACAAATCAGCAATAATTCAGCATTAGACATATAAATATTATGCAGAAATGTCGTTTTATTATCCAGAATATTTCCCTAAGTGTTGGGAATTGAAAGAGTACAAGAAAGGTACTTAAACGACACTAAAAAGTGTAATTTAGCGCTTTAACGAATCGGTATGTAACCGAACGACCGGACTATACCGGAACATGAAAATATTGTTATTTTCATTATTTATCTTTTTCTGAGCTAGTTAGGGTCCCTGATTACCCTAACACCCGTTATAACACGCTACACACTAATAACCAAGTTAAACCCTTAGTTTAACCTAACTAACCACCTAATTACTAGTTGAGATCGAACTAACCCCCCCCCCCCCCCCATGGCCGATTTCGGTCCCCATGTAACTAAGAGGAGACATACCTAGTACTCCCTTGATTATTTTAATCCTTGATTGCTTAATATCTTCTAGACACAATTACCATTGGGTAATGCACACTTAATTTGCTTATAAGACCAAGCTTTTGCACTAGAGATCATTCATTACACACAACACACAAAAATTACTCCTCTCTCCCTCACTACTAGTCACGGCCGAACACCCCACCCCCCATACATCCACTTTCGGTTTTGGTTCTTGCCATTCCAACATCATACATACATCAAAGGTCACGTATTAGGAGTCTTGGAGCAAACGGAACGCGAAGAACCTCTCCCCTTTGCTTTTATCCACGCCATTTCCGTCAAGATCCTTCCCTAGCCTTGAGCTAGAGGTATAACACTTAGAACTCGTATTTAAACTATTCTAAAGTGGTTAAAAGGATTTTTGTCGGTTAAAACTCGTTAACATGCAAGATGAAGCTTTAAAGCCTACTTAAAACACTAAAAATGGTGGTTAATAGCACATAAGTTATGTAAATGATGTAGTATTCGAAATGTATGATTATTGAGACCCGATCTATGATTGTGGTAGCTCGGACCACCATTTAACCCGATGTAGTCATGTTCTTGGATCATGACATAAGGTTATGTTAGAAGATATAAGGGTTAAAAGGTGAAACTCTACCACACATGAAACATGAACTTGTGTAAAAGTATTTTTACTTGCAAAATATTGTTTAAAACTAGCCGATCTATGTATCTACAAGTGGTATTTTCAAAAGACCAAGCATCAAAAGAAATCACATGTTCTAAACCGGATCTTACACAAACAAAAGTGGTCTTTGTGAACAAACAAGTGTGTGGACACATGTGTAACAAAGGTTTTAACAAAGAAATAATTTTCGTAAAAACCGACTAGAAGTTGTGAAACTTCATATTCGTTAAAAATAAAGTTTTTAAGAAATTAAACTTATTTTTAACAATAACAAGACTTACTAAATGTGCTAGTAAGTTACTACACATTTTTGTAAATATTCAAGTTCATGAAATGGAGAAACTAGTGATTATTGCTGATGAGTATTGTTGATAATTGTTGTTGATGATTGATAATGATTTAAAAGAAAATAAACACATGTTTTGAAAACATGGGAAACGTCCATTTTTAGGGGAAACTCTGTCAAAATTTTTATAAATTTTGAAACTTAGAAAAAATATAAGTTTTTGAGAAACTTATTCCCTAAAAATGTATTTAAAAGTATTACCAAGGTTTCCCTAAGTTTTGGTGACAAGAAATGGTGATTTCTTCAAGAATGAAAATGGATATAAATATGTATATTTTTGAGAGAAAAATATATATTATTTTGTCACCAACTTTTGTGCTAAGTGTGTATAGTATGTGTTATACGTGCTAGTGTATTAAGACTTAAAAATACACTAAATACTCGTGAGGAGTATAAACATAAAAATACACATACAAAATACAAGAAACATAATTCGGGTGCAAAGTGCAAAACACAAAAGACTTATATTTATTTTTGAGAAAATAATATAAGTAAGATACGTAGTTAAAAATATGGAATAATTTTTAACACAAGAATATATACAAAAGAGAGTGATTGTACTTGTGCGACGCAAGTCTAGTGACTAACATTAAGAAAACGCGTATAGGTTACGACGTTAGTTAAGCAAATCCGGTGGAGTTTACGACGCTAGGAACGCAAAGTTGTGAGTTCATGCTCCCCCTTTTCTCTTTAACTGTTTTCAGTTTTCATAACATCGGGGGTGAAATACATGTACAAAAGTACAATATTTATAAATGGTATGATATAAATACAAGAAGTACACTTGGTGAGAACGAGAACCAAGTGTGACGAAATATAAGAATACAAGAAGTACACTTAGTGAGAACGAGAACCAAGTGTGATGAAATATAAGAATATGAGAAGCGCACTTGGTGAGAACGAGAACCAAGTATGAGGCGCTATGAGAAATGATAACAAGAAACGCGCTTGGTGAGAACGAGAACCAAGTAGGATGCGTTATGAGAAATAGTGTCACGAATAGGGTACAAAAGCACCATTAATCAACGTATACATTCAGACCGCAGAACAAAAGGTTAGATCTAACGGGTGCCTGGCAGCCACACTCCCGGTCGGGGCGAGAACCGAGGAGTGCTTTTGTGTCTCAGAATATACCAATTAAATGCCTTAGGTTTGGTGACTTCCTATGACGTGCCACATGTTAATGGCTTTGCAACCCATTAACAATCTGATAATTACAGAAATACTGTATTTACATAAAATTCATACCATTCTAAAATTGATATATAACTTGAAGTACGTGGGGTACTCAAGAGGATTGATATATAACTTGAAGTACGTGGGGTACTCAAGAGGATTGATATATAACTTGAAGTACGTGGGGTACTCAAGAGGATTGATATATAACTTGAAGTACGTGGGGTACTCAAGAGGATTGATATATAACTTGAAGTACGTGGAGTACTCGAGAAAAACTTGATTTACTCACAACTATGTTTTTATACAAAGTATACAAACGTGAAATACAAAACTGCATGAATTCACACCAACTTTATGTTGACGTTTTTCCAAAAACTCACATGTATTTCAGGTAACTAGGATGGATGTGCGCGTGGTCTTACTTATGCTCGTGGATGTCGCTTGTGTTTAACTTTAAATAAAGTTGTAAACTCTTAAGACAATGTTTTAAGCTGTCTAGCGATGTAAACGCTAAACTTATGTTTTCAAATTATGGTATTTGATGTTATTTTACGAGCATGTAGCATGTTTACTCTTCGTATGCAATGAGAACCTTTCATGATCACACCTCGTGCTTCCGCCGTAGAAAGGGGTGTGACAGTAGGTGCGGTCGTCCGATGATAACTTACTACAATCAAAACTTTGGGCTTCATGTCGTCGTACTTACTTATTGTTCGCATGGTGGTTACAACCTACTCGATCAAAATATATGGAAGGAAGCGGTGATATAGTCAGAAGTGTCGCAACCCCCGCCCCTGCCCTGCCCTGAGCGGCGGGCGGCCGCGGCACGCAGAGCTGGTGGTATCGGTGTTTATTAATTTGGCAGCGGAAATTAACATCATGACCGTAATTAGGAAATAGTTTATCAGAGTAAAACACCTCATTTTTATAAATAACAAATACGACGCAATAAAACGAAGGGAAGGTGTTACTTTTGATAAAGCGACGCGATGGTTGGCCGGTAGCATAAAAGGTGAAACGCTGATATGGACGGAAGGAAAGGCGGGAGGGAAGGTGTTAGAAGCAACCGACGTATTGCTTAATTGTACATGTAATTAATTAAGGGGCACTTAACTAAAGGATTCAACCAAGTTGTTTTTTAGTATAAGATAATATAATAAAATGAAAAGGTGTGTGACTTTTAGATAAATATGATATAACCTAAGTTGCTAATTGTATAAGGGTGTAATATAATATAATTTATTAAAGGAGCGTGTATATTAGGACATGTTGGTTTGGGTTGAGAGTTGGCATAACATATGTTTAATATATGGTATGTGTTTATTAATACAAGGGTATTATTTAAAGGTGTGATGTGGAGAAACAAAATTATTATTAAGATAGACTAAGGTAGTCTTAGGATCCTGTAAAAAAGGACATGTTTCCTGAGAAGCGTGAGAAGACATAAAAATTCATATGTAGACATCATGTTTTGGACTTACACATAATGTTTTGCGTTGTTTTGGCAAGAAAAACACTAAACATAACAATTTAAGACACAACGCAATGAATTCTAGGTTTAAAACTTAAAACACCATGTCAAGAACATTAAGTAGTGTGTTTTAAGGGCCTGTTTGGTTGACAGGAATCCATAGGATTTAAAGGGAATTGGAATTTGAATTCCATACCTTTGTGTGTTTGGTTGGACAAATTAGTTGAATGGAATTGGATTTCAATTCCAACAAAATCCCTTATTTAATGGAATTCAGATTCCTTCTAAATTTCAAATGAAAGTTTAAAAAACCACGGGAATGTTTCCAAAGTTACGGAAATAACCCCTTGCCTCTTTCATTTTTGTCTAAAAACCAAAAAATAATAAAAAAAATCAAAAAAATTATAAAAAATCCAAAAAAATCAAAAAATAATAAAAAATCCAAAAAAATAATAAAAAATCCAAAATATTATAAAAAATCAAAAAAATTCTAAAAAATCAAAAAAAAATAATAAAAAATCAAAAAAATTCTAAAAAATAAAAAAAAACTCTAAAAAAATCTAAAAAATCCAAAAAATTCTGAAAAATCAAAAAATTCTAAAAATAAAAAAAAATAAAAATCCAAAAAAATCAAAAAAATAATAAAAAATCTAAAAAAACCCAAAAAAATTCTAAAAAACCAAAAAAAATTAAAAAACAAAAAAAATCTAAAAAATCCAAAAAATAATAAAAAATCCAAAAAATTCTAAAAAATCCAAAGAAATCGAAAAAAAATCAAAAAAATAATAAAAAGTCCAAAAAATAAAAAAATTCCAAAAAATTAAAAAATATTTAAAAATCCAATATATTCTAAAAAATCAAAAAAATAATAAAAAAATCCAAAAAATTCTAATATTCTAAAAAATAAAAAAAATATTAAAAAAAATCCAAATTATTATAAAAAATCATAAAAATAAAAAAAATCATAAAAATAAAAAAAAATCATAAAAATAAAAAAAATCCAAAAAATTCTAAAAAATAAAAAAAAATAATAAAAAAATCCAAAAAATTATAAAAAATCAAAAAATTAATAAAAAATCTAAAAAACCCAAAAAATTCTAAAAAACCAACAACAAATTTAAAAAATAAAAATTATCTAAAAAATAAAAAAAATAATAAAAAATCCAAAAATTCAAAAAATTTAAAATAAAAAATTCAAAAAAATAATTTTTTGTAATTTTTATTTTTATAATTTTTTGTTTTTTTATTATTTTTTAGAATTTTTTTGATTTTTTAGATTTTTTTGGGTTTTTTATTATTTTTTAGATTTTTATTGAATTTTTTGGATTTTTTATTATTTTTTTGATTTTTTTTAGAATTTTTATTATTTTTTAGAATTTTTTTTAATATTTAGGATTTTTTTATTATATTTTAGAATTTTTTTGATTTTTTAGAAATTTTATTTTGATTTTTTAGAATTTTTTGAACTTTTTATTATTTTTTAGAATTTTTTGATTTTTTAGAATTTTTTGGAGTTTTTATTCTTTTTTAGATTTTTTTATTTTTAGGATTTTTTGTATCTTTTTAATATTTTTTAGAATTTTTTTGATTTTTTCGAAATTATTTTTGAGTTTTTAGAATTTGTTGAACTTTTTATTATTTTCTAGAAATTTTTTGATTTTTAGAATTTTTTGGACTTTTTATTATTTTTTAGATTTTTTTTTTGAATTTTTAGGATTTTTTATTATTTTTTAGAATTTTTTTTTTATTTTTTAGAATTTTTGGAACTTTTTATTATTTTTTAGATATTTTTAATTTTTTAGTTTTTTTTATACTTTTGATTTTTTTGAATTTTTATAATTTTTTATGATTTTTAGAGTTTTTTTGAATTTTTATAATTTTTTATAATTTTTTGGATTTTTTAGAATTATTTAGAATTTCTATCTAAGATAGTTGTTTTTAAAACTTTTGCCAATTGCTTATAACTAGGGGTAATTTTGTCTTTTTAAGTATTTTTAAATTCTAATTCCATTAATACATTTATCAACCAAACACATATATGGACTTCAAAGGAATCTATCAAATTCCAATTTAAATTCCAATTCCTATAGGGATTCCAATTCCAATTCCTACACATTCCGCGAACCAAACGCCCCTAAGTGTTAAATAGTGTCTTTTAAATTTCACGTTCATAATATGTTTCATTGTGTTTTAAATTGTTATGTTTGGTGTTTTTCTTGCCATAACAACAAAAAAATCATGCCTAAGTTCAAAACATGATGCCTACATGCCAATTTCTATGTCTTCCCACACTTCTCACGAAAAGAATCATTTTTACAGGAAACTCACCCGACTAAGGTATTCAAAATACTTTTAATTTTTGTAGGGTTATATAATAATCTCTCTCCCTCCAACAAAACTGAAATCAACAACTGTACATACGCTTTCTCTTCTTCTTCTCCAACGATCAATCTACGTTACTTGCTGCCGTACGCTAGGGTTTATGCGCACTCAACTCGCAATTACACCTCAATAATATCTTGCAGGCATCCTTTTCCAGTTAAGGATCATATGCTTTCTGCAAATTGTTCGATCGACCTTCATTTCTGTTTTAAAATTCAATTTTGGTAGTTTGTTCTTTCGTTATAGTAGTTGAAATGTTCGAATTGTGTGTTCCAGCCGGCATTTAGGTTTCGATTATAGTTTCTAACAATGAAATGATGATAAACAACACTAGTGTATCAACAGAAGATGTTGTTTTAAATGTGAAATCGATACGTGTTTTATAAAAAAAAAATGTAACCCTAAATTTGCATTTGACTTAAGTTTGAACATATGTTATGTATTTTAGAGATCCATGACTCTAAATTATGAATCCTCAGAGTATGCTGCTTGTGACTGTTTATATATTAATTTTAATTTTTCACAATATTTGAGTATATATATAGTGTTTATGATATTAAGCAGAAGTTTTCAGAGAAATGTTAGACCTTTTGGAGTACTAAGGTTGTGTACTTGTGTTTAGGAAGGGCTAGGCTATAGAAACATCGCCTCCACACTATCTAGACACTACTGGGGCGTGTCATATAGGCCGTATGATGTCATATGATATGCGAAAAATTGTTAAATGTGTTTGCGTGACACAAAGATGACTGGTGTGACCAATGGCAAAGTCATATGGCTTGATTTTTGCTTTTTTTTCCCCTTCATTTTGGTTATTTTGGGTTTGTTCTTTCGTTATATCCACATTTAGGAATCGATTATAGTTTCTAAGAATGAAATGATGAGAAACAGAACTGGCGTATATGCAGAGGATGTTATATAAATGCGAAATTGATACATGTTTTACAGAAAATGTAACACGAAATTTGCATATCATTCAAGTTTTACGTATTTCACACCTGTTATGTATGTTAGTGATCCATGACTCTAGATTCTGAATCATCATAGTAACTGTTCGTAAATTAAAATTCACAATATTCAAGTATTAAACAGAAGTTTTCAGGGAAATGTGAGATCTCTGAGAGGCTTGAGATCCGTTGGTCTATATTTTTTTGGCACTTAAGGTTGTGTACCTGTGTTTATTGCATCGCCAATTAGGAATTAGGATATCTGATATTTTCATTTTACCTTAATTACACGCCCTTAATGTCTCAACATGCTTTTAATTAACATCTTCGTATTGTCTTGTGTATGTTTTCTGAGTAGATGGATATCAGTTCCGGTGAAGAGTCCGAGTTTAGTGATTCGGAGATTTCTGATTACAAAGATAAGCCATACGAACAACTGAGGAATGGAACACTTAAAGTTAAGTATTCCGGTGGCATCTATAGGTGTCCTTTTTGTGCTGGCAAGAAAAAACAGAATTTCAAATACAAAGACTTGCATCAACACACTTCTGGAGTAAGCAAAGGCTCTTCAAACAGAAGTGCAAAGCAAAAGGCGAACCATCTTGCTCTAACATTGTACTTAGAAAATGAACTGGCAGATGAGGCTGAAAAGCCGCTGAAAGTAGCAGTGCCAATCACTGAAGAAAACGAATTGTTTTGCTGGCCTTGGACTGGAATTCTGGTCAACATAGTCAAAGAATCAGACGGTGCGAATGATTTTGAGAACACTGAATATTGGATCAAGAGATTCTCAAAATACAAGCCTGAAGAGGTTGAGCTGTTATGGGATGCTGAAAAGAGAACCGCAAAAGCGTTTGTGACGTTCAACAACAGTTTGATTGGTTTGAAAAATGGTATGGAGTTTGAGAAAGCTTTTGGAGCTGAAAATCCGTCTGGTTCAAGTAGTATTTATGCATGGCTAGCTCGTGCAAATGATTTTGAATCACAAGGGCCAATAGGAGACTACCTTTGCATGAACAGGGATCTGAAGACGGTATCGGAAGTTGAGCAAGAAGTTGCAAAAACCAGAAAACGACCAGTGATTGAATTAGCGACTGAGATCGACATGAGGAATGAAAATCTTGATGAGTTGCAAAGCAAGTGTAATCAGAAAACCATGTCTTTAAGTAGGACGATGGAAGAAATAAACAACATGCAACAAGATTTCCGCGAAGGTTTGTTACTCCCTCTTCTTTTCTCTATGTACTTTCCCAAACAGACAAGTTTGCTATGCATTATATTTGTGTTCTCTCGTGCATTTCTTTCTCACTTTTGCATAAAATAGGTAACAAAATTTTGGCCTGAGTGCCATGTCAGAAAATTACTACATGGTCAAATTACTACACATCATCATGTTTGAGATCTTTCTACTATTAGTCGATACATTTAGAATAGGTTAACCGGCCCATTATGTTATATCAGCCGGCCCTAGTAAAGTTGTATAGATCTATATATATCTCATATTGTATTCACATATTATCACAATCAAATAATACAATCTTTACCAAGTTTTAACTTGGTATCAGAGCTTAGGGTTCTGATCTCTTTTTTTTTCTTCTGCCGCCACCATCACAAATCATAACACTGTTCGTCGGTACTGTTCATCGGTACTGTTCATCGGCACTGTTCATACGCACTGTTCATCGATACTGTTCATCGGCACTGTTCATCGTTTTTTTTCTTTTTCTTCAGCACAACACCACAGTCTCTGTTCTCTTTTCTGGTCGACCTGACAATGGGCGATAAACTTGCAGCCTTCACAAATGCTGAGAAAACTACACACAACTCCCATAAGTTTGGGTTCACTTTATCTCCTACAAACTATGGCCATTGGAAGCTAATGATTCAGCCTTTTCTTGCTTCACACAACCTATTCGGGTATGTTGACGGGAGCATTCCTTGTCCACCTTCAACCATATCTTCTCCAGGCGGCACTTCTTCTGGAAAAGATGATGCTACTGCTACTGCCGTTGTAACTCAGCCGAACCCTGATCATCTGAACTGGTTATGTAACGATGCACATGTTCGTATGTTAATTTTATCCACCCTCTCAGAGCAGTCGTTTCAACACGTTCAGGGTACCACCTCGCGTGAACTTTGGCTGGTTACAGCTAATGAGAGAACGACCCGTATTGTAGTAGATTTCACTACCGGACTAAATGTTTCGGTGTAATCGATACCAGGTTGCTGATGAAAACCTTTTGCAACCAGTCGCGCCTTGTAGCGCGTAATTGCCCCATGTTGATCTCGTTTAACTTTATATACCCATTTGCTATCCACCACATTTGTGTTTGGAACACGAGGGACCAAAGACCAAGTACCATTATGGATAAGGGCCGGGTATTCATCCGCCATAGCTTTACGCCAGTGAGAAACGTTGTTGGCAATGGCAAAGGAGGTAGGTTCAATGTCGGTGGAGACGTGAAAAGAAGAGGGATTGTAAGGTCTGGTTTGTTTAGGTGCAGGTCGTAGGTTAGCTGGCCGTTGTCGAGGCGGTGGTGGTGAAGTTTGGGTTAGTGGGTGGACAGAAAGAGGCGACTGGTCAGGTTGTGAGGTCGGCGATTGTGAAGATGTCGTCTGGTTAGTTGTGGTGAGCGGTGGATCAGGATGTGAGCTGGTAGTTGGTGTCTGGTTAGTGGGTGTGGTTGTTTGGGTGGGTGGAGACTGATGGTAACGGTCAAAAGCAGAAGTTGGGTTTGTAGTGGACCGACGAGAATAAGTGTGGGTTGGTTGAGTAGTATGGGTAGGGAAGGCTGGTTGTGACGGTGTTTGAGGTGATGATTCCACCTCAGTTGGTAGAGGGTTAGAATCGGTGGGGTAAGTGGAAACATAAGGATTGGGGGCGGCTTCGGGTGAGGGTTCGATAGGCTTAGGCAAGAACGGAAACGTGCTTTCGTGGAACCGAACATGACGGGCAATGTAAATGCGTTCGGAGACAGGGTCGAAACATCGATATCCGTGATGAGATGTGCTGTAGCCAAGAAAAATACACGGAGTAGATCTGAAATCCATTTTGTTTGGATTATAAGGACGAAGATGAGGAAAACAACGACACCCAAAGACGCGAAGAAAGGAGAAATCAGGTTGATGGTTGAACAAGTGTTCAAAAGGAGAGATGACGGAGTTTGTACGAGAGGGCATTCGATTGATTAGATAAACTGCGGTTTCAAAGGCAAAATGCCAAAAACGTTGAGGAACGTGGGATTGTGCCATTAGTGTAAGGCCGGTTTCGACAACATGACGGTGACGTCTTTCGACCACACCTCTGTTCACTGGTGTGAGGACAAGAGAGACGATGGATAACACCAATAGAGGCAAAAAAAAGATGAAAGGTTTCTGAATTCCCCTCCCCAATCAGTTTGTACTGTTTTAAGTTTAGTAGAAAATTGCCGTTCAACCATGGTAATGAATTGTT
Organism: Helianthus tuberosus; assembly: GCA_030545235.1. Classification (NCBI taxonomy): domain Eukaryota; kingdom Viridiplantae; phylum Streptophyta; class Magnoliopsida; order Asterales; family Asteraceae; genus Helianthus; species Helianthus tuberosus. The sequence goes on from CM060369.1 coordinate 199,963,509, forward strand.
TAAAGGTTGCAAACACATCAGATTTTCGTTTTAGAGGAAACAACCACATAAATTTTGAAAAATGATCAACACACAAAAGAAAATAGTTATGACCATCAAACGAAGTCACAGGGGCTGGTCCCCAAACATCACAAAAAACTAAGTCCAAAATACGAGTACTTTTATAATTAGAAGGCAATAAGTTTAGTTTGGAAGATTTTCCAACAAAACAAGAATCAGAATGAAAATCAAAGGTCTTTGCAGAAATAGGTAAACAATATTTATTAAGCATAGTTTGAAATAGCTGAGAATGTGGATGTCCCAGTCGTTGATGCCATGTGGTTGTTGTAGCTCGAGTTGTTGAGAAGGCAACTTTTGAAATTGGTTGATTCATGGGAAGTGTGATAGAGTAGAGTCCACCGTCACTTGGACCCGTGAGGAGGGTAATGTGTGTAGACTTGTCCTTCACAGCAAAAAAGGTTTCGTGAAATTCAAAATAAACATGATTATCACGGCAGAATTTTTGTACCGAAAGAAGGCGTTTCTTTATATCAGGTACATGAAGAATATTGTTTAGACAAAAAGTTTTGTTAGGTGAGAAGAATTTTGAAGAACCAATGTGTAAAATGGGAAGGGTCTTACCATTACCAACACGTAGATGATCATCACCGTAGTAAGGCTCAGCAGAGTCAAAACCCGACATATCCGGTGCTGAATGTTCATTGGAGCCCGTGTCTGTAAGCCATGAAGAAGACGCTTGTGAGCGATAGTCGGCATAATTGGCAGACGGTTGTCTTGTTCGAATGGTGGATGGGTCACGGTTCGGGCATTGAGATGGTAAATGTCCAATTCCACACCTGTTGCAAGTTCCATAAACAGTGTTTTGATTAGAAGCCCAACTAAACTGACCTGGATTCCGATTATTAGTGGCCCCATGATTGCGGTTGTAGTTATTATTGTTGTAGTTATTGTTCCCACGGTTACCACGTCCGCCACGTGTACCTCGTCCGCGGCTGTAAGAAGACTGCCCAGTCCTGTTTGTATAGAAGGCTTGGGGTGCATTGTCTTGGGATGAACCTGTGGATGGTTGTAATTGAAAACCAAGACGAGCAACAAGTTGCTGAATGGCTGCCACTGTGTCATTCTGAACCATAGAGGGACTAACAGTTGTTGCGGCTGTAAAAGCCTGAACAGGCGAAGTGTCAACAGTTGGTTTGTGGATCAGAAATTCATGGTCTGCAAGGAGAACAGGAAGTTCAGAAAAGACGGCTGTGAATTGTCTGGCAAGGAGACTTTGTTTGACTCCATTGTATTCCTCACGAAGACCAGCAACAACTAGCATAACCAGGTCTTTTTCGGGCATAGGTTGTCCAATATTTGCAAGGGCATTTGCATACTCCTGTGCCCTAGCAAGATATGCAGCGGATGTTTCATCACCTTTCATCTGTATTTTCAGCAGCTGTGTTTTTAAGGTAAACTCTCTGGAAGAGGTATGTGGGGCTCAGTCCAAACCAGTTCCATCCCCATGCACCACAGGCGCCTCTCTTTCTCTTGGTGACAGCGCTCCATTTGATGATCCAGTAAAATATAGACAAATGGTTGGGGCATTACAATATGTTACTCTCTCCCGACCTGATATTACATTTGCAGTTAACAAAGTTTGTCAGTTCATGCACTCTCCTACCGAAAATCACTGGTCTGCGGTCAAGCGCATCCTGCGATATCTACACGGGACAGCTGATCATGGTCTCTTGATCTCCAGCTCGTCGTCCCCTATTTTACATGCCTACACAGATGCTGCTTTTCATAACTTGACCGCCTTCTCTGATGCCGACTGGGCTGGGTGCCCGGATGACCGTCGATCCACGGGCGGATACGCTATCTATCTCGGTTCAAATCTCGTTTCTTGGTCTGCCAGAAAACAAAAGACTGACTCTCGGTCATCCACTGAATCCGAATACAAAGCCTTGGCTGATACGGTTGCTGAATTAACTTGGCTCGAAACATTACTGAGTGAACTCCATGTCCCGATGCGTTGTGCTCCTGTTTTATGGTGTGACAATTTGGGAGCTACATACCTATCTGCTAATCCGGTCTTCCATGCTAGAACAAAACATGTGGAAGTAGATTTTCACTTCGTTCGAGAGAAAGTTGCTCAAAGGAAGTTATATGTTCAGTTCATTTCTACGCATGATCAAATTGCTGATGTGTTCACAAAGCCGTTGTCATCAGATCGTTTTCTCTACTTGAAGTCCAAGCTAAGAGTCGGTCCCCGGCCTTAGCTTGAGGGGGAATATTAGTCGATACATTTAGAATAGGTTAACCGGCCCATTATGTTATATCAGCCGACCCTAGTAAAGTTGTATAGATCTATATATATCTCATATTGTATTCACATATTATCACAATCAAATAATACAATCTTTACCAAGTTTTAACTTCTACCAATATTTTTAACGCTTTTGAGGGTATTTTTGAAAGAATATAAACATGGTTACCCAACACGGAAATTAGATAAAACAACGTTACCTTTTTATGCAATAATCCTGTTAAATGAATACCTATTTGCGTGGAGTTCCATTTTTACAAGGTTGAGGTTTTGCTAACATGGAAGTACTGTTCTTCTTCAGAGAGAAGAAAACTGCAGGTCCTTGAACAGGAGCGTGTCAATGCATTATTAGATGAACGAGAAAGGGCCCATGCTGAGGTGGACAAACTAAGGAAAGAACATGAATTTCGGAGCAAAGAAGTTAGTAAGAAAGTAGCCCGAACAGAACGTGAGAAACAAAGATTAGATGAGGAGAAAAGAAAGTTGGAGGCGTGACGTGACCAGGATCGAGCCACCAATCATATTGAACAACGTATTTTAGTAAATAAAACCAATCACAATACAATTGGTGACCAAAAGGAAGTTAACCAAGTTCAATTTAAACAGCGGAAGCATAAGACGTTAAACACAAACATAAGTTTGTAGTTCATAAGTTTAAAGACCCCAAACATAAGTTTCATAAGTTCATAACGTTTATTTAGTAAGTACGTGACATATTAGTTCGCATTCCACAACGACCACCTCCATGTGCAAGCTCCATAGCATCTAACGACCTGCAAGGCATGTAACAACGAGTCAACAATAAAGTTGAGCGAGTTCTCAGTTGGTTGTTCAGTTAATGAGTTCGTATCAGAAATCGTAAGTTCGTTTCATAACCATGTATTACCCATTATCCTTGATTCCCAAACCTTTACGATACATAGTGGGGGCTTCCCATTATGTATGTTACTAGACTAGGCGTATCCATAAGTGTCCTTCCCAATCCGAGGACAGTGTTAAGTAGGAGTGTACGTAGGTTTTACGTACGTAAAACCTACGTACACTCACACTTTGGCGTAACCGCACCATGATATTGTCCGCTTTGGCAGCCAGCACGCCCTCAGCGTCTGCCCCTCACGGTTTTAAAAACGCGTCATGATGGTGAAGGTATCCAGCCCCTTATAAGGAAGCCTTAGTTTCCCTTCACAACCGATGTGGGATATCACAGTCCACCCCCCCTAAGGGGTCCAGCATCCTCGCGGGACCTGGCACCATCGGTCCTGCCCTGGCTCTGATACCATCTGTAACCGCACCATGATATTGTCCGCTTTGGCAGCCAACACGCCCTCAGCGTCTGCCCCTCACGGTTTTAAAAACGCGTCATGATGGTGAAGGTATCCAGCCCCTCAGTGTTATTTATATTCTGTTTATGAATCCAGATTGATTGACATGGGAAAGAGTTCTCTGAATATGGCCTCCATAGAGCAGAAAAAAGGCAATGAGGATCTCTTAAGACTGATTGAAGAGCAAAGGGTAATTTACAATTTTGCCTAAAGTTACTCGTTTGATGAGACCCCATTTAGCCGCCTCTAGTCTTGGTTCTTTTTAATTTACAATTATGATTTACTACTTATATCACAGAGAGGGAAGGAGGAGGCGTTGAAGATAGTACTTGAGTTAGAGAGACAGCTAGATGCCAAACAGAAACTAGAGATGGAAATTGTGGAATTAAAAGGGAAAGTGAAGGTGATAAAACTTATGGCCGATGAAGATGATACCGCGGTTCAGGGGCAGATAAAAAAGTTGAAAGATGAGCTGGAAGCAAAGGTAGAGGAAATGGGTGATTTGGAGGATATGAATCAAACTCTTGTGGTTATGGAACGCGAAAGTACGTAACGATGAGTTGCAACAAGCACGCAAAGAGTTGATTAAGGTGTTTAAGGGCATGTAGGGTATGTTTAGTGGACATACTAATATAGGGGTGAAGAGGATGGGAGAAATCGATTCGAAACACTAACCTGCAAGGTGAAGTATGGTTGAATGGTTCTGAAGAAGCTCAAATCAAGGCCTCCGAGTTATGCTCTATGTGGCAAGAGGAACTGAAAAATCCAGCGTGGCATCCGGTAAACGTTGTTGCCATAGATGATGGTGCACATAAGGTATGCTTCTTGGAACTTTATAAATACAGTTTTTGGAACTTTATAAATACAGTTTAAGTCTATATGCCTGTGTAAAAGTTTTAAGAGTAAAGTCTTGTGCACAATGCAGGAAGTGATTAATGAAGATGATAAAAAGCTAAAAACTCTTAAGGCAGAATGGGGTATTGGAATCTTTGATGCAGTGGTTGCTGCATTTATGGAACTGAATGAATACAACCCCAGTGGTAGATATGAAGTTAACGAACTTTGGAACTTTAAAGACAATAAAAAAAGCTACGTTAAAGGAGGTTATTAGCTATATCCTCAAGAATTTGAAGAGCCTTAAGCGCAAAAGAGGCCACGGTTCGTATTTTTTATCCATTTTGCAATCATGTTTGTATTACATGTCCAAATCTTTCTTCTTTTCTTTTTTGAAATTTTTTAACACCTATTCTACATTTCTCAAATCAACCTGCATGCATCTACTTAAAATGGGTCGATTCGTGTTGTGTTTTATCCCAACCGGCCCAAATCCGAAGAAAGAGCTTTAATGTATACAACTTCCTAATTGTTGCAATTAAAAGATTAGATTGTTATTGTAATTGACACTCATCATTGCAAAAAGTCAAAAGAAATCACAGATACGGGTTTGTGTCAACCCAACCTAACCCATTTGATTCGGCCATACTAAAATTGACCTGTTTTTGACGCATTACCTAGCCATCTTGCCACATATGGTGTATTGGACTATCCAAAACAAGTGGGCTTGTTTGGTTGTTAATGGGTCAAAATGGGCTCATATCAAACGGATAACTTTCATGTGTGGGTCAAAGCAGGTTAGGTCTGGTTGTTTTTTAATCCAATTTCATAATGGTTTAGAATGTTATATAAATTTGAGTATTTAACTTAGACGTTAGACGACCTTTGCCCTGCTTAACCCATTCTACATGTTATGGAATAAAAAACCATCTGAAATGACTCGTTTTCAATTTTCATATAAATGGATTGAAATGGCCACATGATGTTTCTAACTGTGAGATTTTTGTTCTTTGGTACAGATAACTGAGCTGGCTGTTGCACAATAGCAATCATAAAGTAGTACATCCTTCTTTTCCTTCTGAACTAGTTTTTGGGCCTTTGGGCATCCAGCAATCACTCTATCATGGCCACTTGTCTAATCTGCCCATTTTTTGCCCCTTAATGGCAATAGAACTTGCTTAAAATGGCTGCTTTATATACTCTAATATAACCAATAATAGTATAGGAAAGCGCTGGTATATGTCATCTCAGCACAAAAATACCTATTGTTGCTTCAGTCTAGCTAGAAATTTGAAGTTCTATAAACTTGTTACGTTGGTGTGCCATGGTTTAAAGACCAGAGTGGACCATAATTGAGAACTTGAAAATTTGGGAGTCACTGAGCCAACAACCGACCATCGGGTTGGTGTAAGTTTGGAACCGAACCAGGGCTCAAACTTTTGGGGTAGTCATTAAAGTCTAACTTCATACCTAAATGATGTCATTTTGTTTAAATATATGAAAACTATCTGTTTCTAGACTGGACTAGTAACAGAAATTATTTTTTTTTCTTCAAATTATGGACCTTTGTTCGTTTCCGAGACTAATAACCGAGGCCGAACATGACATATCCCATCCTGATTTATCATTGTCACTTGACCATTACGTATGGCCTAGCCAACTTTTAAAAAATAAAACAGAATTACAAAAATAAAGTAGATACAAATACACAATAAAAAAAGTGGTTTGTGTATACATTTTAAGATATCTTTAATAATACATAAATTAGAAACACGTGATATTTTCATGTATTATATAATGTAAAAACTAAAAAACTTTACATTAACTCAGTGCTAGCAGAATTCTTGAAGGAATTCATCTGGTATCGGTTTGGTTCATTACACTATCAATACATATAGCGTCTTGGGTCAGTCTCTACATAGTTACAAAATTTCTCCTAACATATGCGAAACATGCCTAGTGCACTCATTTTTATATTAAGGGGAATTAGCTTGTAATAATCTCACCTAGACCTTATTGGCCATTAATAATCCCACCTCAGGCCCCACCAGTCTTACCTTTCACCTATTTTTCCTACAATGGTCCCCTGTTAAAAAAACTTAACGGAGTTAAGCTTTTTTTCCAAATTACAAACAAAATTTTTAGGGCTTTTGATTAGAACGAGATACGAGTCCATTGATGTAAAACTTGCCTTGAAATGGTGCTCCAAACAATGAAAACGGCGCTTCAATTCGGGTGTTTGAATTTCCAATTAACCAAAATCAAGTCACTTGGAGCACCATTTCGAAGTAAGTTTTACATCAATGGACTCGTATCATCGTTCTTTCTGATCAAAAGCCCTAAAAAATCTGTTTGTAATTTGGAAAAAAGCTTAACTCCGTTAAGTTTTTTTAACGGGTGACCATTGTAGGAAAAATAGGTGAAATGTGGGACTAGTGGGGGGATATTCTGAGGGGTGATTATTAATGGCCAATAAGGTCTATGTGAGATTATTACATGCCAATTTCCCTTATATTAAATTTAATTCCAAATGATACAAAAAGAAAAAAGTTATTGTGGTAACTCGGTTTTGCACATCAAAACGTAAATAAACACATTGTGACAATAAATTCTAAAATTATGACAAGAAGTATGTCTTAGTTTAAAAAAATTGTAATTTAAATTGTGTAAAACCGTGACCTTTCCAAGTTTATTACAAATTGTTAAAATATGGTAATATCTGCTTAAAAACAAATTAAAAAGTCGTAATTTAATATAGGGTTAATGGATTTAAACACCCCCAACTATTATCATTTGGCCGCTGGCACTCTCAACTTTGACTTTGGCTCACACCACTCCCAACTTAACACACTGTTTGTCATAGCACCCCCTCGTTAAATAAACACTAACCTGGTTAGGAAAATTAGCCTCCATGTCATTTTAATCTGATGTGTCATATATGACGTGTCGGTTGCAATGATTCATATTTATATGCTTATGTGTATTTTTTTAACCGAACAGTAAAAGTCACGTGCTGATGTCATATTTACATTTTTGGAATACACCCACACATAACATGACATTGCGTTGCTCTGCCGTAAACTTCACTGGAATACTCTCTTGCCGGAAAACCTGCAAGTCATCTTGCCAGAAAAAGACCCCGAAAGATTAAACCTTGAATAGGCTTCGCCGGAAGAGAGAAAGTTAATTAGGACTGCTCCGTCGTCGGAAAACTTGATGACCGGAAAACCTACAACTAGACTCGCCAGAGAAGACAACCGAAATACCCAAGAACAACAAATTCAGAACTTAATAATAAAGCTCCGCAGGTAGAACCAAAAACACCGTCTAAGAAATCGCCGGAAATATAGATGACCGGAATAAACATGACTCATCGGAAAAGATCGCCGGAAAACTTGATGACCAGAAAACCCAAGAACAAGATGAAGATTGAACCCAGATATTCATCAATTAAAAGAATTAAAAAATAAAAAATAGAGTTAATTGCCCGGATGGTCCCTGTGGTTTCATGTTTTTTCACGTTTAGTCCCCACCTTTTGGAAATAACAGGTATGCTCCATATGGTTTGTCATTTTGTTACTCGGATAGTCCCCTAACATTTACTCTGGGGACTATCCGAGTAACAAAATGACAAACCATAGGGAGCATACCTGCTATTTTCAAACTAACTGACATCTACTCAGGGGACTATCCGAGTAACAAAATAACAAACCATAGGGAGCATACCTGCTATTTTCAAAAGGTGGGGACTAAACGTGAAAAAACGTGAAACCACAAGAACCATCCGGGCAATTAACTCTAAAAAATAAATGTAATGTGAAATTATTGACAATTAAAACGATTGCGATTAAGCACTGCTGTTAAATTAACAGGTAATTAACTTTAAATTCATTGACTATTTATAGTCCTCTCTTCTTAATTATGACTGCGTGACCATACTTATACAATAATAATTCATAGGAGGTGGGTGGTGGGTTGTTGCAGACTTGCATGTGGGGCGGTGGTGGGAGGATGGTGGCAGGTAGGGCGTTTGTGGGTGGTGGTAAATGGTGAATGTAAATGGCGGCTGGTGTAAATGATGATGATGGTGAATGGTGGAAGGAGGTTCGGTCAGTGGCGGATCTAGGATTCCGACCAAGCGGGAACGTTTTATAAATAAGCGGTAACGAAATCGAAAAAATGTCAAATTTTTCCAAAATTTACACTAAAAATGTCAAAAATTTTCCGACCAAGCGGTAGCGGAGGCTACCCCTTGATACACTATACATCCGCCCATGGGTTCGGTGGTGGGCGGTGATGGTTTTTTGTGGAAGTTGTTGGTGGAGAGAGGGAGGTGGGGGAGAGATGTAGAGAGAGAGAGAGGGGGCCACGTCAGCATGACACCTCATCTAAAAAAGCCACTTCATCAAAAAGTGGTCACGTCATACATGCCACATCATGTTAAAATGACACGTAGGCTAATTTTCCTAACCAAGTTAGTGTTTATTTAACGAGAGGGTGCCATGACAAACAATGTGTTAAGTTGAGCATGACACCTCATCTAAAACAAGCCACTTCATCAAAAAGTGGTCACGTCATACATGCCACATCATGTTAAAATGACACGTAGGCTAATTTTCCTAACCAAGTTAGTGTTTATTTAACGAGAGGGTGCCATGACAAATAATGTGTTAAGTTGGGAGTGGTGTGAGTCAAAGTCAAAGTTGAGAGTGTCAGTGACCAAATGACAATAGTTGGGGGTGTGTAAATCCATTAACCCTTTAATATAACTATTTACATATAAATGATTATCTATTAATTTAATTTAATAATTAAAAGTAACCGACCATTATTATGGGAGTTAAATGCTTGGTTGGTCCCTGTGGTTTTCAAAAATTGCAGACTTGGTCCCAATGGTTTACTAATTACACGCGTGGTCCCTGTGGTTTTCAAAAATGCACTCGGTTGGTCCCTAGCCCTAACATCAGTTAAATTTCTCAGTTAAGTCCATGTTAAATGACCAAAATACCCTTACTTATTAACTCTCTTTATAATTTAAATAATCCCTTTACCACATCATCTTCCAAAAGTGGTTCTCCAAAAGGAATGATTTGTGGTGCTGCAAATCTCAAGAGTGGTTCTCCAAAAGTTTGCCGCCATCTCCACCTCCATCAACACCTTCAACCCACCGCCTCCATCTCCACCATAAACCCACCACCACCGCCGTCACCTTCAACCCACCACCTCCGCCGTCACCTTCAACCCACCGCCTCCACCTTCACCGTAAAACCACCACCTTAAACCCACCACAACCACTGTCACCAGCACCCTCACCGTCGTCACCTTCGACCCACCGCCTCTAATCGATCGAATCCTGATTCAATTAAAAGCTCCGACATCACCGCCAGCGAGTTTCCTAAACCCTAATTTCTTCATGAAGCCATCAACCTCTCTTCTTCATGAAATCTTCAGCAGATGCAACTAATCCATCTCAAACTCCAGTGATTCCTCCTCTACCACCTGATCCCCTTTCAAATTCGGTACCCTCTCCACTTCCAACATCCCCTGATGTTGCTAATGATGCCAGATTGGAGCCCTTTGTGGGTTCGTATCCACAGCCGCCACTGAAATTGGCTCCGTCACTGGATGGTCAATCAACCCCTGCCGTGATTTCAAGTCTCATTGCTCTTCTTCTGGTGCTGCTAACATAAATGAACCCGCTAAAGAACATGAGGTGGGTGTAATTCGTGGTGCTGCAAATCTCAAGAGTGGTTCTCCAAAAGTTTGCTCTCCTAAGAACAACTCGAAATCAAGCAGAGGCGGGGTAACAAAATCGAGCTCTGGTCACCTGGAATTAGATGCTGCCATGATGCTTCTATTCAACAGGAGTTCGACAAGGCAAGAGGTATTAATTGTTTTACCCGTTCTCGTACTAAACAATCGGGAGTCCAAATTGCAGGATTTGGGGTTTTTAGAAAGCAACGGATGATGATGACGATGATACAAGATGATGTTACTGATGGTGATTGTTGAATATGAAGGTGGGTGGTGGGTTTTTAGAGAAAGAGGGGAGGAAGAAGAAGAGTCTTCTTTATATATATATTTTTTATTTTTTTTAATTGTTCACGGGTAATATAGTCATTTCACACATAGTTAACTAAGAAATTTAACTGATGTTAGTGCTGGGGACCAACCGAGTGCATTTTTAAAAACCACAAGGACCACGCGTGTAATTAGTAAACCACTGGGACCAAGTCTGCAATTTTTGAAAACCACAGGGACCAACCAAGCATTTAACTCTTATTATGGGGTTGCTTTGGAATCTAGGTGGTAGGTGGGGTGCATAAAAGTGAAAAAGGAAGACAAGTGGCTCCTTGAATCCGCGTGTGAGAATAAAGAAGATATCGCGGAAGTTGCCGCATGATTTCCTGGTAAGAAAGAGAAGAGCACTATAATTGGATCAAAACTTATCATCCTCAACAACTTTAAGCTCAATCAACTCAACATACTTGAAACTCACAAACAAAGATATCTGGTCTGAGTATCTGGGTGCTGTTTCTTTTGAGCAACTATTTCAAGGTTAGTTTTTTTACTTTAAATTATTAAAGTAGTGATGGTTTATCTGTATTTTAAGTTCATCGATCGATCTACAGACCTTGGATAATGGTGCTTGAAACGTCACCAATTTCTTTTTATTTTTTAGTTTCGTATCTTAATTTTTAGTGTTGAATCGGTAAAAAGAAAGTAGATCGGGGTTGATTAAGGGGTAAATAAGAAGATGTTGTACCACAATTTATTTCTGATATAAATGTATAGACCATGTGAATTGTTAAACCCAATTTCTGAGATATGTTGCAGGAGATGTTGTACCACAATTTATTTCTGATATAAATGTATAGACCATGTGAATTGTTAAACCCAATTTCTGAGATATGTTGCAGGTCATAACATGCTTTCCTTTGTATGTCAAAGGTTTGAATTTTATTACTATATTTTGACTTTTTTAAGAAAGTCAAATCTTGGTTCTAAATCTCATCAAACGCTTGAGTGAATGTCGAGTATCAAACATTAAACGGTCAAAGACATCATTTTGAAATCATGTAGACAAATTATTAGGTCCCAACTCCCAAGATCACCATTCTGTAACTATGTGGCGATTGGTTTGACTTTAATAAAGTCAAACTTTTGCATTTCTCTTGTGCTTTGCTTTCTTATTACACGAATTTCATAACTTTTTAGAGACATTTGAGGTGTTTGTTGCAACAAAACCAACTTGTAAAGTTAGTTAACTGTATAAATATCTAACCACTCAAAATATTATCAATTTGTTATAACTCAGTTAGCTTTGTGTGATAATCTTTTTATTAAAACCCCTTATAAATGTTGGATTCCTAAAGAATACTTTTAAGTGGAAATTACTAGTTCCTTATCATAAGATACACTTAAACGTGAGATCTTTTGTTTCTTTGCAGTCATCTTCGACAAAACATACCTCCAATGGCGTCGTCTTCTTCTGCATCATTCGTTAAGAAGAGCTATCAGTATGATGTGTTTTTGAGTTTCCGTGGTGAAGACACGCGTAAGAACTTTGTGGATCACCTTTATGAGGCTCTTCACCGACACGGTATTCACACTTTCAAGGACGACGAGAGACTCAAACAAGGAAAAGGCATCAATAACCAGCTTTTGAAAGCTATTGAAAATTCCAAGTTGTTCATCATAGTTTTCTCAAAGAAATACGCATCTTCGTCTTGGTGCTTAAACGAACTTGTAAAGATTATGGAATGCCAAAAGTCGAACGAGCAGATTGCTTACCCTGTTTTTTATGATGTGGTTCCCTCTGAAGTTCGCAGACAACTTGGGCCGGTTGGAGAAGCCCTTGCCAAACATACAAATAAAGACATTAGGAAATGGAGAGAAGCTCTGACAGAAGCAGCCAATCTGTCTGGGTGGGATTTAGAGAAAACTGTTGATGGGTAATTTTTCTTCATTATTTTCAAGATTGCACATTCTTTTTTAGTATAATTCCTAATTTGAGAAAAGCATGAATCGTATCAAAAGATTCAACATGAATTATATGTATTTTTCTGAATGGCCAACGAAATATACTATTACTCGCCAAATGGCTAGAGAGGCTACTAGCCTGCTGTACACAATGATACCAAAACATACACAGTGTTACCAAAACATACACCAGACAACCATATAACTTACACCAAACAACCATACACTATTACATTCAAACAGACTACCATCCCACCCGATTCAGGTTGAAAGCGCGCCAAATTTCCCAGTTAAGACCAGCGTGTTTCGACCTCCCTTTGACCCATAAGAGGCTTAGTGTCTTGACATCGCCCATTATCTTCTCCAATGACCATCTATTCTGCTTAAATACACATTCGTTTCGCGCTTTCCATATACACCAGATTGCCGATAAACACACCGCATGCACCGCCTTCTTAAACTTAGGAGACGAGCCAACAATATGCAACTCCAAAATATCTTTTAACCCCAAAGCATAGATAGGAGGTACCTTGCACCATGACGATATCGCCTTATCGGCCTGAGCGAGGCCGCAAGACACAAACAAATGCTCCGACGATTCATTCACTTCCCCACACATCGGACATAAGGTCGAGCCCACGTTTATATTTCGTCTCCTCAAAGCATATTTAGTCGGAAGCTTATCCAATTCAGCCCTCCAAACTAATATTTCTACCTTTTTCGGAACTCATTTATTTCGTTTCGGGACGTACAGAGCAGGAATGTGTTGTTGCCTTATAAGTGCAGCCTTGACACTCTGAACAGTGAACACTTCTGCACCATCTAACTACCATGACCACTTGTCTGACCCGCTCGTAGTCTCGGCAGCCCCAGAAGAGCATTTAGCTGCTGAAACTCAGCCGATTCAACCCCATTCCTCATATCCATCTTCCAATCCCACACCCAAGTCGTTCCATCTGCATCAACCTGCTCCCTAACCGCTGCGTGTTTTTGTTTTTCCAACCCAAACAGAGATGGGAATAGAAGGAATAAGGGTTGCTCTGTAACCCAACTATCCAGCCAAAATAATATATTTGACCTGTTACCTAGGATCCCTTTTATCGCCTTCCGTATCTCGACACCATTACTTTCGACCTGCCCGATTGATTTGGCAACTTGTTTCCAGGGACTGGGTAAAGAAAGCTTAGTGGGGATAAAGTTCCAATTCCTAGAATTATTGTGTATAGCCCATATCACTCTCCTCCATAACCCATTTTCATCGATTTTGTAACGCCACCACCATTTAGTCAACATGGCCAAATTCGCATCCCGAAGCGATCCAAACCCGAGCACCCCCATATTCAGTCGGAACAATTACTTTTTGCCCCGCAACCCAGTTCATTTTAGCTTTCTCATCCGAGCCACCCCAAAAGAAAACACGCCTTATCCGGTCTAACGATTCTATAACATTCTATGGTGCTCTATATAATGTAAAAAAATAAGTGGGCAAGGAATTTAATACCGACTTGATTAGCGTCTCCCAGCCGCCAAATGACAATTGTTTCGCCTTCCAAATCAATAATCTATTCTTGAATGTTTCTACAACCGAGTCCCAATTCCTACTAACATTCATGTTGGCTCCCACTTTCAATCCCAAGTACTTGCACAGGAAGGACCCTATCTTGCATTTCAACTCATTCGCCATGGCTTGAACTTCGTCCTCCCCAACCCTAATCCCAAAGAGATTACATTTTGCCATATTGACTTTTAACCCCGACACGAGATAAAAGCATCCAAGTAGTTTCCTTAATTCTTTGCATTTGTAGCGGACCACTCCCCAAGAAAAACGACATCATCCGCGTACATAAGATGAGACAAGGTGGGATCGGTGTTACCACATTGGATCCCATGAAATAAGCCCACCGAACACGCTTTTTTCATGATCCCAGACAAAGCCTCCATAGCAATGACAAAGAGAAATGGTGATATCGGGTCCCCTTGTCTAAGGCCCCGATGACAAGCAAACTCATTCGTAGGTGAACCGTTTATCAATACCGAAGCTTGAACCAAAGTTACAATAGCCCTCATCCACATCCTCCACCAATCTGGAAAATTCATTTAATCAAGAATAGTCTCCAAAAACCCCCCAACTAACAGAATCATATGCTTTGTCGATGTCGTTTTAAACATCAACCCCTTCCTCTTCATTTTCTTCATCCAGCCAATCAACTCATTCAACATTAATGGCCCATCCATTATACTTCTACCCTCCAAGAACGCCGACTGCTCGGAAGACACAAGTTTCCTGATCACCGACTTTAATCTAGTAACGAGTACCTTAGAAAGGACTTTATTTATGCAACCAATTAGGCTAATCGGTCTGAAATCTTTGAAATCTGAGAACTCCATGGGATCTTTTACCTTGGGTATAAAAGCAATAAAGGAGGATGTGCATCCGTGTCTCAACGTCGCCCGGCTATAAAAATCCTCAAATAAAGCCATAAACTCCTTTTCCACACCACTCCAACATCGTTTCAGAAATTTAAAGTTAAACCCATCCGGTCCCGGTGCCTTATCCCCATCACAGGACCAAACCGCATCCTTAATTTCACGCAAAGAGAGCGGTTTGACCAATTCATTTGCCTCTGAGTCTGATAACGTAGCTAAATTTGGGCAAGTTATAGGAGGTCTTGTCACTATTGGTTACATAAATTTCTCAGAAAAGAACCAAAACGCCTTATCTTTGATAATAATCGGGTTAGTGGTCCACTCTCCATCCACCGCAATTCCACTAATCTTATTATTCGACGTGTTTGAATTTATAATACCATGGAAAAAACCTGTGTTTTCATCCCCCTCCAACACCAATCTAACCCTCACTTTTTGTCTAGCATCCAACTGTTTGACTCTATCAAAATCTAGGATAAACGCCTTACCCTCATTTCTCCGTTGCAACTCATTCGGCAATAACGGTCTTGATTCAGCCACCACTTCTAGACTTTCCAGCTCCACCTTCTTATTCTTATACACCTCCTCCAGCCTCGCTTTCTCATTGGCCACCCAAACTTTAATTCGGTTTTTGAGGAATTTAAATTTGGTGGCAATGGCTAAATCTGGTGGCCCGTGGAACACAAAAGAGTTGCATAAACCCATTACATATTCCTTGAAACCGGATAAATCAAACCATGTGTTATAAAAGCGAAACGGAATGTGGCCAAAATCATGTGCAGTGGAAGAAAGAATAATAGGACAATGGGCCGAAATATATCTAGACAAGGCTGTAACAGTTGCGTTTGGCCATCTCCCCATAAAATCACTACAAACCAGATATCTATCCAATTTGCTTAGTTTCTCAACATTGTCCGACATATACGTGTATTTGTGCCCCCCCCCCCCATATTATGTTCTTGCAGACCCGCTATACGTATGAAATCATTAAAAAACCCAGCATTCAAAGGCATAAATTCTGAATTCAACCGTTCTTCTGTACATCGGACTTCGTTAAAGTCACCTAGAAAAACCCACATACCCTGTATCAAACCTTTTAACTGAAAAAGCTCCCTCCACAGATCCCTTCGTTTCAACGAGTCATTCGGCGCATACACATTGACAACATTAAAATATTCCCCTAACCCAATAATAGAGCCGGAAACCACTAAAAAGCTCCTACTTTTGATAACCCCCAACTGTCGGAATACCGTTGGGTCCCAAAGACTGACCAAACCCTCCGACTGCCCTCCCGAACAAACTTCTTCAGACGCAACTATAGTTCTGCCCCAGAAAGTGCTGAAATTAAAAGAGTTCCTTACCCCAACTTTGGGGTCTTGCATAGCCAGAAAAGGAATCCCATTGCTGGTCTTCAATCCCCGAATCCAGGTCTGCTTCCTCGCATCCCTGACGCCCCTGATATTTATCGCCAAAAAATTCATTGCTGAACATTAGTTTCACCATCCCCATCTACCATGTTGTGCACCTGTTCTTCAAAACCACTAAGGCTAATTCCGACTACTGCCCCAACCACAACCGTGTCAGTCACTTCTGGATCCCGATTTAAAATTTCAGTCGCCGGTGTTTCGGGTGCCTGTTACATACCAAACAGGAGAACACAAGCCAAAAGACTAGTCTGGTGGGTGAGAGAGCCCATTTGGTATATAGACCCCACATCTGTTGCCCATACAACCGATGTGGGACAAGTCCCATACCTTGCAATGGTATTAGTCCATAACAGTGCCAAACACGTCGGCGTCTCGTCCTCCGTCGTACTATCTTGTCCATCCTCGGAATTCCGACATGGATTGTTTAGGTCGATAGATCGATTTGCTGTTGTGCTGGGGAAGGTAAAGTTCCACTATTTGGTTTTTTTATTTGAGTTATCAGAGTCAGGAGACCTTAGTCCCCGAGTCCTCTTCCTGGGTCTAATTGGAGGCGATGGGTCCACCATATCATTTAAGCTCACCCTAAACTGGTACATTAGGGGGGGAGGGGTGGTTCACTAGTGATAGGATTTATCACTCTCATTGTCCAATAAAATCGTACCATGTCATCAACCAAATTTCTATAACTAGTGATAGAAATGTAGGCGGGGTGGTATCACTAGTGATAGAAAATAGCTATTTAAATAGCTTCGAAAGTTGAGGGGCTAAATTTGAACTTTTCATCAAAGTTCTATTTAAGTTCAATAGATAAAGACAAAATTCATCTCTGCAAACAACATGGAGGCGGCGGCAACATGGAACAACGTCAAACTTCAACGCGTGCTCGGTTCAACGCGTTTCAAAGTTCACGCGTGGTGGCTTGGTCGGCGGCGGTGTGCCGTGATGAATCAACGCGTTGTGGGGTGGTATAACGCACCACCCCGTCCCCCCTTAGGAGTCCATCTCTCACAACCTTGGGTGGGTCCCTGTGCTTTATTGTTTCTTCCAGAAGAAAAGTCCCCAGCTGTTTTTTCACCATCCCCATGCACTTCCCCATGCTCATTATTACCCACCAACGTTTCATTACCCAGCGTTAGGGGTGTGCATGGGTCGGTTTGGGTCGGTTTTGACCAAAAACCATAACCGCGATGTCGGTTATTGGATGACCATAACCATAACCGATCGGTTATGGTGGTTATGGTTATTCGGTTTTGATGGTTATAGCGGGTCGGTTATGGGTGGTTAACCGTTTATTTAGCTTCGCTAAAAATAGCTTAATTTTTTAACATGGAATAAATTGTTATTGCATATTTGTATATATTAGTATATTACATAGTATTAAAAAATACATATAATCTATATATTAATACCAATTATTATCGAATATTCAAATAAATGATATGGTACATTCCATAAATTCAAATAAACGTTCAACCAAAACCACAAAATGATATGAAAAACCAATAAGTTTGAAAAGTCCTAAATCCTACAAAGATTTATTACATGTTGGTTCGGTTCGGTTATGGTGGGTATGAAAAAAATGATAACCATAACCGACCCGCTACATTCGGTTTTCAAAAAAACCATTAACCGACCCACCGGTTTTTTATTTGGTTCGGTTTTTTTTGTTCGGTTTTGTCGGTTAATTCGGTTATGGTTCGGTTAATTCGGTTTTTTGCACACCCCTACCCAGCGTTTCGTTACCCGATTCCCCCTGGCCAACGGACTTCTCACCGACGGACGGTTGTGGTTGCCGGATTTTCACCTCCTCCATGTCTACATCTCCGGCTACGGAGCCTACCGATTTCAAAGACGGGCTTGCGATTGTCAACAGACGACAGGCCTTCAAACATCATCTGAAACCCCATGTCATGATCCTCTTCCATAACCCAAATGCTCTGTTGATTCCCACCCCAATTTATTTCTATTTCCTCACCAATTCTTGATGGCGATTTCATAAGGACACAACATCTACCATCAGAGTTATCCGACCTTTCCCACGAGAAGTCTGACTTACACACCACTTTGCCGAATAGTCCCCCAATTTCATCATATACCATATTATCTCGCATCTGTATCAGAACATCCATAATTTTAACCCATGCAAGTAGGTCGAAGTCAAGCATATATGGGTACAGGTTGTTTCGATTTAAAATTTCAGTCGCCGGTGTTTCGGGTGCCTGTTACATACCAAACAGGAGAACACAAGCCAAAAGACTAGTCTGGTGGGTGAGAGAGCCCATTTGGTATATAGACCCCACATCTGTTGCCCATACAACCGATGTGGGACAAGTCCCATACCTTGCAATGGTATTAGTCCATAACAGTGCCAAACACGTCGGCGTCTCGTCCTCCGTCGTACTATCTTGTCCATCCTCGGAATTCCGACATGGATTGTTTAGGTCGATAGATCGATTTGCTGTTGTGCTGGGGAAGGTAAAGTTCCACTATTTGGTTTTTTTATTTGAGTTATCAGAGTCAGGAGACCTTAGTCCCCGAGTCCTCTTCCTGGGTCTAATTGGAGGCGATGGGTCCACCATATCATTTAAGCTCACCCTAAACTGGTACATTAGGAGTCCATCTCTCACAACCTTGGGTGGGTCCCTGTGCTTTATTGTTTCTTCCAGAAGAAAAGTCCCCAGCTGTTTTTTCACCATCCCCATGCTCATTATTACCCACCAACGTTTCATTACCCAGCGTTTCGTTACCCGATTCCCCCTGGCCAATGGACTTCTCACCGACGGACGGTTGTGGTTGCCGGATTTCACCTCCTCCATGTCTACATCTCCGGCTACGGAGCCTACCGATTTCAAAGACAGGCTTGCGATTGTCGACAGACGACAGGCCTTCAAACATCATCTGAAACCCCATGTCATGATCCTCTTCCATAACCCAAATGCTCTGTTGATCCCCACCCCAATTTATTTCTATTTCCTCACCAATTCTTGATGGCGATTTCGTAAGGACACAACATCTACCATCAGAGTTATCCGATCTTTCCCACGAGAAGTCTGACTTACACACCACTTTGCCGAATAGTCCCCCAATTTCATCATATACCATATTATCTCGCATCTGTATCAGAACATCCATAATTTTAGCCCATGCAAGTCGGTCGAAGTCAAGCATTTGGCCTTCCCACAATACCACCGAGTTAAACACTACACCCCACAACTCCTCCCTCGCCATGAATTCAAGAGCCGTTCTTTTATCTTTGAAGACCACTATGAACTTTAGACCACCAATATAACTGACGGGGCAACCCTCATACTCACCTCTTTCTAACATTGGTTTTACTTCATCCGCCTCCTTTACCCCTTTAACTGTCATAATAACCGACCGCATCATACAATGATCCGGGTACAGGTTGTTTCGCTGCTGGAGATGGATAACCTTCCGTGAGGATGCCTCCTTCTTTCCAACACCATCCTCCTTTCGACGAACCGGAACATATATGGGTGGTGGCTTATATTGATTCTGGTATTGCATCGCCTGTTTTTGTTGCATCTGCTGAACGAGCCCGCTTGCTACTTGTTGGTTTGTAAATCTCTGATGGTTTTTGTCATACTTTGCTAGTGAAACATTTAACCTTGCCTCGTCTATCTTCACCGTATTCATGCCTCGCAACACCTCCATCACATCCGTGACCCCTTCATATCTGATAAAGCCAAAGTAGTTCCCCCTCGAATCTCTTTACTTTGCCACATACGCGTCTTTCACCACTCCAAAAGGCTGAAAAGCTCTACCTAGCATCGTGTTTGAGACTCCATCTGGTAGATTGGTAACATAGAAGGTTGTTTGTTGCAGTCCCCTCCTATCTTTCCGATAAGTCACGTCCGTCCATTGCTCTTCTCTCCCCCTTCCTCTCCCCATAATAAACTCGTTAGTAGGTATGTTATTATATCTTACACTTTGTATATTATAGACCTGAAAAGTAACTTTTCATGTGGGTTCTTGAGCAAGCTAATTAAACCTTATATATAATTTACAGGCACGAGGCCAAAGTCATCAAGTTAATTGTTCAGCATATTTCACTTGAGTTGCGGTCAATCAATGTGAACCTTGATGATAAATTAGTAGGCATGGAACCCCGGCTACAGGACCTTGAGGAGTCTTTAGATATAGCGTCCAAGGAGGTTCGCATGATAGGGATCAAGGGGATGGGAGGTGCTGGTAAGACAACACTAGCCAGAGCGGTGTTTGATAGAATATCGGTTCACTTTGAAGCTAAAAGCTTTGTTGAGAATGTCAGAGAAGTTTCAAAGGTGTCATTGTCTGGTTTGTTGTCATTGCAACAAAAGATCCTTTCAGAACTGCTAAATGATCAAGGAAACAACGTAGGTAGTGTCCATGACGGGACAAAGATGTTGAAAACAAAGCTGCGTAGTAAAAAGGTTCTTTTGGTTTTAGATGATGTGGATCTTCAAGAGCAACTTGAGTCATTAGCTGGTGACCTTAGTTGGTTCAAGCCTGGAAGTAGAATTATCATTACAACAAGAGATAAGCAAGTGTTGATAGCACATAGAGTGAAATGGATTCATGATGTCACTCTATTATCGGATGAGGAAGCGATTGGCCTCTTTTGTAAGCACGCATTTGGGAAAGATCTTCCAATTCAAGAGTATGAAAAGGAATCACAACAAGTTGTACGATATGCTGCTGGCCTTCCCTTAACAAACAAAGTTTTGGGTTCATTTTTGTGTGGTAAAGACAAGGATGAATGGAAAGACGCATTAGAAAGACTCAAAAGAATTCCGTTGAAAGAGACTCTTGAAAAACTGGAATTAAGCTATGAAAGTTTGGAGGATGATTACAAGGAAATATTCCTCGATGTTGCATGCATATTGAAGGGGTGGAAGAAAAATGAAGCAATAAGTATGCTTGAAAGTTGTGGATTTCAGGCTAGAATTGGTTTAAGAGTTCTTGAGCAGAGATCTCTAATAACTTTTCATGATAATTATGTGAGCATGCATGACCATATTGAAGAAATGGGTAAAAATATCGTACGTCGTTTGCACCCAGATGAGCCCAACAAACATAGCAGATTATGGATTCAGGAAGAAATTGTAGATGTAATGCATGATGACTTGGTAAGAATCAAGTTTACTTGTAACATTGAGATCAAACAAAACACTGTTCTTTACTTATGACATGAAATATTCTTGAAAACAGGGTTCTGAAGTGACAAGGTGTATACGTCTAAAGCACACCCCTGATATTGTTTTGGAAGGTCTTGGAAACATGAAGAAACTTAGATGCCTTATTGTAGATCATACGGGTTTAGATCGTGATGACCTTGAGAAGATTGATGAAGTTGGTCAGTACTTCCCATATTCATTACAGTACTTGAAATGGCACTCTTACCCTCATTGGTGTTTACCCAAAACCCTTCAAGCAAATAATCTTGTTGGGCTTGACATGTCTAAAAGCAAAATCAAACAACTTTGGGTGGGGGGAAAGGTAGGATGTTTGATTATTAATTTTGATTTATATATTGATCAGTTATTAGTATATTACATTCTTTTTGGTGTGATATTAGGTTCTTAAGAAGCTCAAAACCATTACACTCTCCCGCTCAAAGTTGAAGACCCTTGACCTTGGGTTGACTCCGAATCTTGTGAGGTTAGATCTTCAACTTTGTGATGATTTGGTAGAACTTCATGTGCCAGTTGGATGTTTAAAAAGGCTTGCGTACCTAAACCTTGATTATTGTAAGAGGTTGAAATCTTTTTTGTTTATCAAGGATTTGGAATCACTTGAGTTTCTTCATGTAAGTGGCTTACATCTAAAGGATTTCGAGGATATAATCATGTGCCACTCCAACAGTAATCTGCAACAGCTTAATTTTGGTGACAATGATATAGAAAACCTACCTTCATCAATTGGAAATCTTCATAAGCTTGTTAATCTATCATTCAGTTGGTGTGAAAAACTTAAAAGTCTTCCGGGAAGCATTTGTAGTTTACAACATTTAAGAGTTCTTAACCTTAATGGTTGTGGCATAGAGGAATTGCCTGAGGACATTGGCCAGTTGGAGTGTTTAGAAAAGCTAGATTTAACATATTCAAAAATTAAACATCTCCCGGATAGCATTTGTAAGTTGAAACATCTTAAAACTCTCGATCTAGGTAATTGTAAAGTTTGTAAGTTACCCGAGAATTTTGGTCAAATAGATTCATTAAAAAGATTAGATATAAGATGTTGCAGCATAAGAGATATTCCACCCAGCATCTGTAAGCTAAAGCATCTCAAAAATCTTGACCTTTCTTATTGTAATGGACTTGAGA
Source organism: Helianthus tuberosus (assembly GCA_030545235.1). Taxonomy (NCBI): domain Eukaryota; kingdom Viridiplantae; phylum Streptophyta; class Magnoliopsida; order Asterales; family Asteraceae; genus Helianthus; species Helianthus tuberosus. Next base: position 199,986,136 of record CM060369.1, read on the forward strand.
AACTACCAGAGAACCTAGGAGATTTAGAAAGTTTGAATAGACTAGATCTAACATCAACCAAGATAAGAGATATTCCACCCAGCATTTGTAAGTTAAAACATCTCAAAGAGCTTTACCTTTCTGATTGTTATAAACTTGAGAAATTACCAGAGAACCTAGGAGATTTAGAAAGTTTGAAAAGACTAGATCTAAGATTTTGCAAGATAAGAGATATTCCACCCAGCATCTGTAAGCTAAAGCATCTCAAACATCTGTAACCTAGGAGAATTAGAATGTTTGGAAGAATTAGATCTAACGCATACTTCTATAAGTCATCTTCCCGATAGCATATCTTTGTTGAAAGATCTTAAAATTACTGGATACGAAAGAAGGATTGATGCAATTCTGTTTCAAGAACAACAACATATTACATTTGCTCCCAAAAGGAGAAGGGCCAATACTGAAGCAACAACAAGCGATGCAGGTTTTTGTTGAAATATATAATTTTATAAACTCACTGAATAACATATATTCTAGTGAGAGAGGTATTTGAAATATATTTATGGTTTTGTAGGTGGCAAGGTTAAAGAACGAAAGATGGAGGATCACTAATGAAACTTTGTGAAAGACTAGAGCGGGGAACAAGTGGAAGCTGGAGGGGCATATTGAAACTAGTCTTAAATCCGTGTTCAAAATATATAATCATTCTACTGTTGACATTTGTAGTGATTTGCAACCAGTTTTGGAAACGATTTGAAGGATGAATTAAACAAAGAATCATTTTATAGAAGACTTGGGGATGCTTGGGATGGGAGCTGTGAAGTGAAGACTGAAGACTTGTTTTGTTTTTTTAGTCTTGATGTATAGGTTTTGTTTTGGTATTTTGGTTATGTTTTTTTGGACTGGTTTTTATTTAGTTTAGGCAAGGGCCGGGTTTGGTTGACCCATTTTGTTAGGCCCTTTGCTATTGGGGTGGTGTGTTCCTTGGGTTTTATGTCCCGGGAACCTAAACCCTTTTAGGTGTAAATATTTTTTTGTTATTAATAAAATTTACCGGAGGTGCCGCCCTCCTTTACCAAAAAAAAAAAACAAAAAAAGAATCATTTTAGACCATGGGGTATGGTGGGCGTGGGTTTGGGGGCATGAGTTGACACGTGGAAAACAAACCCAAACCCAAACCCACGCCCATGGGGTATGGTGGGGCTTGGGTTGGGGAAATGAGTTTGGTTTGACCATTGAGAGTCCGCCATGTCACCTTGCTAGCCTGCCCCACGCCCAGCTTCAAACCCACGCCAATGGGGCCACACCCAAACCCACGCCCCAACCCAAGCCCCCGGGTGGTGGCTTGGGCGTTTTCAGCCAACCCACGCCCCAACCCAAGCCCCATACCCCACAGCCTTATAATGAGACATGAATCATGAAAACAAGGGGTCAGCAATTCAATACTTAAGGGGTTTTTTTTATGAAAATATTTATTTATCATTTCTTTCAACCAAATTTCTACCTAGAGTCCATTTATCAATATTAGGAATTTCAAGTTCTGTAAGTGGCTTGTTGCACTGATCTCACTTATGTTTGTTCCTAGAAATGCTGCATTAATCTCATTTACTCATTGCTCCAATCATTGGTGCTTTGAATCAGAAACAAACGAATCTGACTTCCGAAGTCAAACTAAGAATTTGACTTCTAGGTTGGACTTTTGAATTTTTGAGGTCAAACTTACACTTTCTTAGTGTGTGCCTCTCCATTATTAACCTTGTTGGATGTAAGTGTGTATTTAGCTCTACCGACTTTTGGCTTTTGGCTCTACAGTGGTCTAATGAAGCATTCTGAAATGAGGTTCACCTGCAGCGTAGACAAGTCAAAGACTAAACACATTAAAACCACATACCCTAATTTCATCACTTTTACTTTTTTTACAGCCTTCACAATCGTAGTTTAGTTTCTGGTTACTTTTTTTTTTTACACCATTGTTGTTCAAATCATTCTTCTTAGTAATCAAATTTGTGTGTTAAATCATCTACAAAACCCCAAATCTTAGTGATGAATTGAAACTTCCACCACTCAGTTGACTTTTTATTATTACTACAACAAAAAAATCAAAGAAGATCGCGGCTTCAATTGAGGCGGTAGACGGTCGATTTTGAAACAGGAGGTAAAGAATTAGCCGAACGGTTGTAAACAAACCGAATGTTCAACGAACGGTTCGTGAACCGTTCGGGGGAAGTTCGTTTATGTTCGTTTGTTAAATAAATGAACAAACATGAACAAGAAATTCCGTTCGATAAATTAAAAACCGAACGTGAATAGAGGTTGCGTTCGTTTGTTTATGTTCGTGAACGTTCAACAGGGCCGGCTCAACCATTTTGGTGGCCTAAGGCGAAGCAAAATCTTCTGGCCTTTTTCCCAAAAAAATGTATGTAATTGAAAGTTAAACTTGAAGGGCCCAAGTGTAATTATTTGAAAGATTGTGTTAAAATTTAAAAACAAGAAAAAAAAAATGGTGAACCAGGGATTCGAACTCGAGTCTCACCAACTTCCATACATACACAAAACCACTACACTACCAACCATCAATTTGTTAATAACCCACACCCTAAATCTTTTATAAATGGAATGTGGTTTCATCAAATTGTGGAGGCCCTATAGTTTTGGTGGCCCAAGGCCCAAGCCTCATTTGGCTTACCCTTGGGCCGGCCCTGACGTTCAATAATGTGTTTATTTGTGTCCATTTGTTTAAAGGTTTTATATGGTTATATTGAATTTGAGTTAATTACACCGTTAGTCCTTGCGGTTTATGGAAAATAACAACCTCGGGTACTAATAGTTCAAAGTAACAATCTAAGGTTTTAACTTTTGATTTTGTAACATCATAGGGCCTTAAGGCTAACGGGCGTTAAAAACTAACTTAGAACTTAGTACCCAACCTTGAACTTTGGAGAAACCACAGGGACTAACCACAAAATTAACTCTAGTAATATATAAAACACAATTTTTCTTTTTCTCTTATTATTTAATTAAACCTTTTTAATTATGTAAGTAAACCATTTTTTAAATAATTATACGTAAAGCTAATTTGAAGCCACTTCCGTAATTACTTTACAAGTAAATTAACGGGAATATTTCATAAAATGATAACCAAGTTTTAGGAGTATTTCAATTAGGTCACTTATAAAAAAAATGTTTTGAATTATCTCATTAAAGTTTATTTTATTTGCTAATCCTATATAATTAACCTAAATGGCCACTTGGGCTGTGGCCCAGTGGTAAGTAGTCAAAGACTACTTTGGTGAAACCCAGGTTCGAACCTGGTTAGGTGTATAATTAGGGGGAAAATAATTTGTTGTTCAAAAAAAATTAACCTGAATGAGAGACATGGTTGCAAAAGTCGCTAGACACTCTCTAGTCGGATTCGGGAGTACTCAAGAAGTACTCGGCTTAGGCGGAGATTACCCGGGGAGTAATTAGCCTAGGCGAACAATACTCGGGCCTCAGCGGCCTACCTTGTAGCGAGTACTCGGAGCCTAGACGGGACTTTTACAACCATGATGAGAGGTAAACTATCTTAGGTGGCATTTGTCTTTTTATATATATTAAATATGTTGACATAATTTATTTAATAAAAGAGAAAAATAAAGTTAATCAAATAAAAAATAGATACACATTATGATCATTCAGTATTGTCGCACCACCACCTAACTGTTGAACCACCACCCATCCAACCATTTTTTGGTGACCACCATGCACATGAGAATTTAGTTCTTGATTGATATAAAGTAATGAATGAGTGAGAATAAAGATATGCTAAACTTCATAGAAATTTAGTTCAAACAAAATTATGATGAATGGATGGGTATATGATGGATATAAACTTCATATTTGCTTTATTGTTTGATGACCACTTTCAAACTAAACTTAATTTTGATCAACGATGTGGTTTTTTTAATAAAGTTGAATTTAGTTCTTGATGGATATAAACTTTAATTTTTTTGTTTACTGAAATTGAATTATATGTAAAAGGCTTAGAATTAAAAGTGACTTATTCCATGGTTTGGAGAAGTTTTTTTATAACTCATATTGACCATTGTGGATTTTATAAATTAGCGTGCTTTGGTTTGTCCTCATTTTTTTATATTTTTTAGGTAAATATTAAAAAAACTTAGTTAAAGAAAAAAAGAAAAATAAAATTTGTGTTTTAAATACTATCAAAGTTAGTTGCGGGGTTAGTACCTGTGATTTCTTCAAAGTAACAAGGCTGGGTTCTAAGTTCTTAACTGACAAAAATACCCTAAGTTTTTAGTTAGTATTTAACAATCGTTAGCCTTAGGGCCATAGGATGTTACAAAATCAAAAGTTAAAACTTTAGATTGTTACTTTAAAATATTAATACCTAAGGTTTTTACTTTCCATAAACCACAGGGACTAACGGTGTAATTAACTCTATTGAATTTTATTGGTTTTAGTTCTTAAAAAAAAGAAACCACAATTATATTTTACGCAACCGCTAACATCCTTCATGTGACCATTACAATTTCAGTTTCTGTTAAAGTTTGACAAACTTCTTAATTTTTATGTTAATTATGTTTATAATGATTACGACGACTATGTTCGGATAGTTATGTTAAGTACTTATTTATTTTTGGTAGATTACTTCTGATAAAAAATACATGTTTTTTTAAATAAATATATAACATTCGTTTGTATTCATTTATGCTCATAAACATTTGTTTGTGTTCTTTACGTTGTAAGTGTTCATTAACATGTTTATTTCCTTAATGAACGAACATGAACAAGAAATCTCATTCGGTAAGCGTTCATGAACCGCTCATTCCCTAATGAACGAACACGAACTAGGCCTTGTTCGGTTTGTTTACAACCCTAGTCGCACATTTGTTGGAGGTAGAAGATGGTTTAGTCGATTTACGAGAAGGTAGGTGTGATGACAATGCATTTAGGGCTTGGGTGGTTGTGAACGGTGGTTGCTGATGGGAATGGCGGTGGTAGTGGTAGTTTTCTTAGGTGGCGATGGTTAGGGTTTTTGGTTGGTGGTAGCCGGTGGATGGTGAGGAGTGGTGTGGTTTCGAATTTGGGTGTAAGTTGGTAGCATAATTAGGGATGAGCACGGTACCCGTTCAGTACCGAAAAACGGGAAAAGTGGGTACCGATACCGAATATACCGATTCGGTACCGGTATTTACTGGTGTTTTACTCGTAAAAAATGGCGGAATGCTCTCGAAACCAATTCACTTGAGTGAGACAGAGGAGAGTGGAATTTCGTGTGTAGGGGTGACCGGTACCAAAAAACGGGAAAGTGGGTACCGATACCAAATGCTCCTCCCTAGGCATAATGGTAGTGGCAATTTGCGACCGTGGATGGTGGGGACGTCGTTGGTTGTTGCGGCTAGGGTTTTTTGAGTAGGGTAAATGGTAGTGGTTCTGGTGGTTCGATTTGTGGTGAACGGTGGAGAGAAGAAAGAGAATGTGTGTGTGTGTGTATGCATATATTATAAATAATTTTATTGTTTTTATTTAAAGTTAAAAAACTAGAAAACATAAAAATAGATGGGTAAACTGTCCAAAAAGCCACCTAAGTAACAATACATTTTAACTGGGTTTGTGATTTGGATGAAATGACAACAAAATCAAAACGGCACGTGTTCATATGATTTTTTTTTGTCACAAGCAAACTTGACAACCATCAGGACCGTTTAAACCTTTTTGATGGCCCTAAGCGAAGTAAAAATCAGGGGCTTTTTCATTTGTATTGAGTTAGTGTTGATGCAACAAATACAAGACCAACGATAGTAGCGGGACTGGCCAGGCAAAATGGTTGAAGGGTTCAACTTTGCCTAACGCAGGTCGTGGGGTCCCTCCACGTTTGCAAAACGTGGAAGGAGGTTTACTAGTTAGTTTTAATTATTTGCTGGAGATCCTTCTCTGGATTGTATCCAGATTCGGATGTGGGAGCAAATAAAATGTGTGTGGTGTATGTGAAAAGGAGCGACTTGCATGTAAGCAAGTGCCCAACGTGAATGACCAGAGATTAGAGAATCAGAGCTGGCCAGGAGATGTCTTCTGAAGTAAATGAAGTGTCAATTTATAAGAGAAGACATTTCCCGAAGTAGAATGTATTAGACTAGTAACCTTGCTTGCAGTGGAGGGATTCCCCTTTTGGGGGTTAAAGGCTTTTAACCCCTGGACAATAGCGTGCATTGTGGAGACCTGCTTTGCTTTTGCGGCTGTGGGTTGGTGAGGTGATCTCCGGATGTGACTGGCCACTGTTTCCGCATTGCTTTTCCCATCCCACAGCTTTTCAACCATTGAACCGTTTAACCATTTGAGCTTTTGCATGTTTAGTCATTTTATTTAGTCTTGGGCTACCCCCGTCATCAGCCCCCCAAGTCAGAGGTTTTTGGGTGATGAGCTCAAAGACTTCTGACTTTTATGCGTGTATTTTATTGCCTGAAGGTTTCAAGGGTTCGTTGCTTGAAGGCTTGAAAGGTTGAAGGTAGTTAATTTTTTGAATTTGAATTTTAAATAACTGACAATTGATTTGATTGATGTGTGGCAGTTGATAGGGTGGCGGTTTTGCAGAGTTTACTGTTTTGCCATTATTACCCCTATTGTAGGTTTATTTTTGTTTTATATTTGCAAATCTTATCCATTTTCTTCACAATTCCTTCAAGTTTCTGCCGTTTCCTTCGTATTCTAAGGTTAGTTCCGGTTTTCTTTACACCTTGCATTCTTCATTTTCTGTTTTCAAAAATGGGTGCTCGTAAGGACTTAGCAAAATCTTTTTCCCGATTAACTCAAGAGGAGGTAGATTTATTTTGTATGGAATATGGTATTGATAGAAAGTTTAACCCAACTGCTCCTGCTTGTGATGTCCCTGTTGATAAACCGACCCCTGGTTCGATTGCCCTTTATTGTCGTCATTTTGAGTTCTCGAATCTTCGTTATCCCTTTTCGTTTTTTGTTTTGAACTTGTTGGAGTATTATCGAGTTTCTTTTGGGCAAGTTCATCCGAAGGGGATGGCTAGGGTTGTGCATTTTGAGGTTTTGTGTCGTGCTCTTGGATATGATCCTTCCCTTTTACTCTTTCGCCGGTTTTTTCGTTTGGCTAAGAATGGCGATTGGTTTACTTTTGAAACATCCAAGGTTGATGCTTGTCTTATTGCTTCTATGGTTACAACGCTTGGGACTTGGAAGGATCGTTTTTTCTGGGTTTCCGATTCTATTGTTCCATTTAAAATGGTGTGGAGGCTCCCAGATGCTGTTCTTAATGATCCAGAGCCCTCTGAATCTGAATTGAATGATGTTTTTCTTAATGCCATCCGGGAATGCCCCTCAAGGGTTCGTCCCTTTCCTGAGCATTTACTAGTTCTTTTAGGGGTTAGTAAAATTTGGGGGAATGTTGATCGGGATCCGGTTCTTATGAGGAGTGGCATGGGTATGCATTTTCCTTTTTTGCCCTCTTTATGTTTTTCTTAACTTATGACTTATGTGCTGTTGCTTTTTGCAGTCATGTCTGCTTTGGATTTTATTAAGAGCGACAATACTTCTGATGTTGTATTTGTGGATGCTCCGTCTGTTCCTGGTGAGAATGTTGTGGTTAGAACTGTTGATCAAAGGTTTGAGGGCTCAGGCTATGTTAGTGCTGCCACTGTCAAGGGTTTTTCTAAGTCTAATGCTCCCAAGTCTTCAACCCGTCGATCTTCTCGTCGGTTGTTGAAGGCTGGTCCTCAATCCACTTCTACTGAACCAGTGGACTTGAGTGATGATATTGAAGTTTCGGAGGATCAAGGTGGTGAAGCAGGTGCTGAGAAGGATAAGGAATTGATTGTTCATGGTAAAAAGGTTTCAGGTAAGAAGGTTGTTGCCACCCCTGTTCAGGAATCTTCAAGCAGGGACGTTGAAGGGTTGGATCCGGAAGGGATTTATGTACCTGCTTGGTCGGTGAAGAATGATGACAGTTTCAAAGATGCTGCTGTCTGTGAGGATGCTCTGAGTCACATTGCTCCTCCTTCAGTGCACCAAACCATTGCTGGGATGGATGATGACTTGATGTTGTCCCGCATGATTTTGAGTACTTGCAACCTTGCTGCTATGCTTCCTCAAGGCATTGCTCGTTTTCGTCAAAGAATGCAGGAATATGAAGAATTTTCCAAGAAGAAGGATAAGATGAAATCCTCCATGGCCTCGATGAAAAAGGAGATAGCTGGTTTTACCGAGAAAGAAGCAGCATGGGAAAAGAAGGTTAGTGATTTGAAAAAGATGCATGAAATTGAGATGGGTGATTTGAAAAAGAGCTTCGAGACTGATAGGTTGAAACTTAGGGCTGACCGGGAAACTTTGTTTGTTCAGCAACAGGCTTTTGGTAAGGAGAAAGATGGGTTGAAGGCTTCAGTTGCTCAGGCTACTGGGGATAACCAATGGCTCATTGAGCAGGGTTTTCACCAAGTGGTTACTTATCTGTTGCACTCCAAAGAGTTTAACTATGCTCTTGGTGACGTTTACACTAAGCTTCTCAACCTGGGGAAACACCAAGGCCTTATTGCTGGGTATAAACTTCATGAATCCGGCCATCCTTTGGAGAAGTCACCTCTGTTTCGTCCCGAGGCTTCTGATGTTTTTAAAGGCTCTGTTGAGCAAATGGAGAAGTTGACCTATCCTTACATCCATCAAGTTTCTACTTGTTTTGGTAAGCCTCTTGCTGTGTTGCAGGACTTGAAACCGGAGGGCCTAAATGAGAAGGTCTGTGCTGAAATCTTGGGCTCTCTTTCAAGGAAGAGATCCTATTCGGGGGATAGTGATGATACCCTTTCAGGTCAGCCGGATGTTCCCAAGGATGCAAGTTTGGAGGCTTCCGCGGTTGGTGGTGATGGAGGTGTGAAGACTAAAAAGCTGAAGAAAACAAAGAAGTCCAAGGGCGAAGGTTCTGGAGTTTCCAAGTCTGTTGATGCTTGATTCGTAGCTTTCTTAGCACTGAAAACAATTTATGTTTTGTAATGTTAACTTAAACAGTATTAGGTTTTTAGGAACCCTTAAGGTTCCTGTTGGTTGTGTTTAAGGTTTGTATGACTGTCGGGACAATAGTTAAGTTTGCAAGCTGCTAGGGCTTGTTCTAACTTGTGTTTGAAAGTCTTTTTAGGGCTTTCCTTTATATGTTATGATGTTGAACTATTTTCCTTGTGTTATGTTTTTATACTCGTGCCCTTTTTAGTTAAGGCAGTTTGTTTGGCTTTAACCTTCCAAGTCTTTTGGCTGTCTGTTGGTAGGTTGAAGCCTTTGAGGTGTCGAGTTACTACATGGGTGGCTTGAAACCTTGAAGGCTTCTTAGTCTAGTGACCCTTTTGGTTTGTATCTTTGTAACTTTTTGTCTAAGTCTTATTGTTCTTTTAGGTTTTCTTTGTCTTTTTGTAACTTTGTCTTTGTCGAGTTTGTGCTACCCTTATGTTTTTTATGCCTTAAAGGGTTCAGTACTGCAGACACTTAGCCTTGGGATTTTTAACAAGAAGATATAGCACCTATCCTTGTTGTTATTTCTTTGTTTTTCACTTGAATTTTTTAAGCCTCCTTGTGGATTATATTTTTAAGGCTTAGGGAACATTTGGGTAGGCTGTTCACACCCGTCTATGAGACAATTTTATGTTTTCTTAACAAGTCTCATGGAGTTGTATTGATTTAGGAACTCACCCCTTATATAGGCTCATTCAACCCTTGAACCTATTGAGCGATGTGGCCTGGGAGCTCATCCCCTTACATGGCCCTTGCCATGGAGTTTTTTGCTAGGTTCTCAACCTGATCTTAGGATAGAAAGACAAGTTTGATAAAACAACTTCATTCATTCAAGCAGTACTTGCTTTTTACAAAAGGTATTCATAGTGTTGTTCGAAATACATTTTGATACAAACCAAACTTTTTAAACATGGAACCTTTTTAGAGTTTTGTCGTTCCAATGCCTTGGAAGCCTTTTGCCTTCTGAATCTGCCAACTTGTAGGATCCACCCTTGTGTGCTTCAAGGATGGTGTATGGACCCTCCCATTTTGGGCCAAGCTTTCCTTGATTTTCTTTCTTGCTGGCTTCATTGTTTCTGAGGACCAGGTCTCCTGGCTTGAAACGTTCGTTCTTGACTTTTTTGTTGTAGTAAGCTTCCATCTGTTGCTTGTATTTCGCCTCTTGAATTGCGGCTTGATCTCTTGCTTCCTCTAGGAGTTGTAAGTTCAACATGGTCTCTTTTTGGTTTGTTTCGGGATCCATGTTGACAATTCTTTGGGTTACAACTCCTATCTCAGCGGGGATCACAGCCTCGGATCCAAATACCAAGCTATAAGGTGTTTTCTTGTGGCTTGTCTTTTCGGTTGTTCTAATTGCCCATAGGACGCTAGGCAATTCTTCAAGCCAGTTGCTTTCGTATCTTCCCAATCTTGTCTTGATGCCTTCCACTATACTTCTATTCGTCCTTTCCACTTGACCATTTGATTGCGGATAAGCTACTGAGCTAAAAACCTGATCGATTTTGTATTCTTTGCACCAAACGCTGAAAGGCTTTTCAGCAAATTGCCTTCCGTTATCGGTGACAAGCACTCCCGGCAATCCATAACGGCAAATGATGCTCTCCCAAACAAAGTCAATGACCTGCTTTCCCGTGATCTTAGCAAGTGGCTTGACCTCAGGCCACTTGGTGAAGTAATCCACTGCCACCAGTAAGAATTTCACTCCTCCTTTGCTTGGGGGGAATGGACCAACAATGTCCATCCCCCATTTATGGAATGGCCATGCAGAGGTTATCGGGACTAAGTCATGCTTGGGACTTTTTGGAATTGGTGCGTGAATTTGACAAGCATCACATTTCTTCAATTCTTCGGTTGTATCGCGATGCATTGAGGGCCAGAAATATCCGAGGTTCATGAGCTTTGCAACTACCGACCTAGCTCCAAAGTGAGCTCCGCATACACCTTCATGAATTTCCTTGATCAAATACTTACTTTGTTCAGGACCGACACATCTTAGCAAGGGAGCAAGGTAACCCTTTTTTGTAAAGGGTTTCTCGTTGTAGTATGTATTGCCTTGCCTTGATTTCAACCCTTTTAGCTTCCACTTGATCGTTGGGTAATTCACCATTTTTAAGGAACTCTTTTATGGGAGTCATCCAGTTTGGACCTTCTTCGGTAACTACATCTTGAACTTCCAATTCATCGATTGATGGAGTCTTCAACACTTCTACCAGCACCTTCTTGGTAAGGTGGGCAAAAGTGAGAGATGCAAGCTTACTTAAGGCATCAGCCTTTTTGTTTTGAGACCTGGGGATCTGTTTGATGTTGCAAGCTTGGAAGGTACTCATCAGTTCCTTGGATTTTTCTCTGTATTTTTTCATGTTGGGCTCTTTAGCTATGTAGCTATCATTCACTTGGCTTGAGACCAGCAACGAATCTGTGAACACTTCAAGCTTCTCAACCTTCATTTCTTTAGCCAGCCTTAGGCCGGCTATTAGTGCTTCGTATTCAGCCTCGTTATTAGTGGTCTGAAAATCAAAACGGAGAGCATATGTGAATTCCAACCCTTCTGGGTTGATCAAAATTAGTCCAGCCCCTGACCCTTCAACGCTTGAAGCCCCGTCTGTAAAAAGCTTCCAGGCTTCAGGGTTGGAAGGTTCAGTGGTGGTAGCGTTTACTTCAGTGGTCGTTTGGTTTGGGACTTCCACAATGAAGTCAGCCAAAACTTGGCCCTTGATGGCCTTTCTTGGGACATAGGTGATGTTATGTTCACCTAGTTCTATGGCCCATTTGTCTAATCGCCCTGAGTTTTCAGGTTTTTCAAGCACACTCTTGATAGGTTGGTCGGTGACCACTTGTATGGGGTGTGCTTGGAAATACCTTCGAAGCCTTCTAGCTGTCTGAACTAGGGCTAGGGGAGGGTATTTTGTTTCAGCTAATTTTAAAGTCTTGCTGAAAAAATAAACGGGTACCTGAGCCTTGTCTCGCTCAATGGTGAGGACCGCACTGATGGCCTCGTCAGCAATTGAGAGGTACACCGATATTAACTCCCCGGTTTTTGGTGCCGCAATGTCTGGTAGGGAAGCTAGATGTTGCTTCATCTGGTTGAAAGCTTCTTCAGCTTCTTCAGTCCATTTGAAATCCTTCTTGTCTGAGCAGTTCTTGAGCGTTTTGTAGAAGGGTAGAGATCTTTCAGCCAACTTTGAGGTAAAACGCTTCAAGGCTGCAAGCTTCCCGTTTAAGCTTTCAACCTCCTTCTTGGTTTTTGGTGGTTTGGTTTCGAGGACGGCTTTTACTTTGTTAGGGTTGGCTTTGATGCTTTGTTTTCCGACAATGTGACCCAAGAATTTTCCCTCCTCGAATCCAAATGAGCATTTTTCCGGATTAAGCTTCATGTTAACCTTTATGAGGTTCTTGAAAGTTTCTTGAATATCGTCGAGCATTTGATATTCCGTCTTGCTTTTAATCACCAAGTCATCGACATATGCTTCCATGTTTTTGCCAATTTGGCTTTCGAAGGCTTTGTCAACGAGCCGTTGATAGGTTGCTCCGGCGTTTTTGAGGCCGAAAGGCATCTTTTGATAACAAAAGATCCCTTTGTCCGTGTGAAAAGCTGTTTTTTCCTCATCCTCTTTCTTCATGAGGATTTGGTGATAACCTTTGTATGCATCCAGAAAACATTTGAACGAGTAACCTGTGAGAGAGTCAACCTTGAGATCAATCTCCGGTAGAGGATAGCAATCCTTATGACAAGCCTTGTTAAGATCCTTGAAATCTACGCACATCCTCCAAGAGTTGTCAGGTTTCTTGACCATAACCGGGTTTGCAACCCATGATTGGTACTTGACTTCTCGGAGAATACCGGCAGACACAAGCTTTTCAACCTCTTGGCAGGCTGCCAAACTTCTCTCGGGTGCCAGGCTTCTTTTCTTTTGGACCACAGGCTTGACATCCGGTGGTATTCTTAACTCATGTTCGGCAACGTTCCGAGGGATCCCGGTCATATCTTCTGGACACCAAGCGAATACATCACTGTAGTGTGTTAGCAACTTTTCAAGGTACGAAAGGGTCTCTTGAGAAAGGTTTGGATTGACCCTTATTCGTTGTTCGGGGTACTTTATGACCAACCTTTGCCTGTCTTCTTCGCTGTTTGAGCTTTCGCCTTCAACCATGTAGGCTTCCTGGGAGGGTTGAAGGGTTGCTATGCCCCTCTCGGTAGGAAATTTGACTGTGCCATGACCAACAGAAACGGCCATGTAAAATGCACACTGTCCCGGTCTTCCAATGATCACGTCATAGCTTGAGGGGATGTTGATAACCACAAAGGTGAGTGGTTGAATTCTTTCTTTTAAACCTTCGCTGAAACGAACATTTAGTGTCAGTTGTCCTAAAGGCTTGAGGGGTATGTCGGCGATACCTTTTATAGAGGTTCCAGAGGGTTGAAGCCTTGAACGTTCTTCATTACTCAAACGATTGAAGAATTTCTCGAACATGATCTCTGTGGCTGACCCGGTATCTATGTATGCTCTACATGTTTGCAGCGTTCCCACGGTAGCTTCCACCACAAGAGGACTAGAGAGAGGGTCTTTCTCTGTTGGGGGGAAGCAAACACATTGAAGCTCCCAAGCCTCCAACCGCTGTCTTTTATGAGGAACCCTTCCATCGAAGTCCACCATATTGACTTCCTTACCCTTTCCTTCAGCCATTTTGTCCCGGACTCCCTTCACCAAATGAGTGAGTTCTCCGGACTTAACGGCCTCTTCAATCCTTTTCTTGAGTTGGAAACAATTGTTGGTGTGATGGCCTTTCTCTTCGTGAAACTCACAGTATTGGGTGGAGTTCTCGTTTTTCCTGCTTTTGGGGAGAGGCCTAGGAGGTCGAAAGCTTTGTTTAACTTCCTCTGTTGCAAGGATTTCTTGAGGGGTTTTTGTGAGGGGTGTGAAACTTATGCCTTTCTCCCTACTTGAAGGGTTTCGCCCTTCAGGCCTTCGAGGGTCTGAACCCTTTGACCGCCTGTCATAGGAGTTGAAGTTTCCCCTTTTTCTAGCTGGGCTATTGCTTCGCCAGCCGGATCCTCTTTTCCTTTGTTCATTAATGTCTACCGCCTCCTCTCCCCGGATGTGGGCTTCAGCCCTTTCGAGGGCTTCTTCCAAGGTCTTGGGTAAGGATTTGTTAAAATCTCTTGTGAGATATTTAGAGGTGATTGCATTCATGAAACCGGCCACTCTCATCTTCTCGTTGGCCCCTACATAAGTTAGACCTTCCTTCTTGTATCGTTCAATGAAAGCACGAAGGCTTTCATCATCACGTTGTTTTATCTGAAAGATCACTGTTGCGTCTTTGACATATCGCCTTTGTTGGGAGAAATTGGCAAGGAAGCCCTTGCTAAGATCATCAAAGCTTCGAACGCTTTGAGCAGGCAAGTCGTTGAACCAGATTCTGGCGGATCCAACAAGGGTTTGCATGAACATTAAGCAACATTCAGCGTTTGACCATTTCTCTATCCTTGCCGCACCGGTGAAGATCTGAAGATGGTCCTCAGGATCTTCGGTCCCATCATACGTCCTGATGTGGGGTGGCATCTTGATCTTTGCTTGGAAATCATAATCGGCTATCTGCCTTGAAAAGCACGAGAGATTGCTTGGCTTGTACGGTTTAGCCAAGTCTTCATCAGCCCTTACATCCACATTATTGCCATTTCCGTTATTTCCTTGAGTGGCTAGCACCTGATTAATAAAGTGTTGCCACAGGAAGTTGGCCATCATCTGGGTCATTATGTTGGGCATGAGGTTGAAGCCTTGAAGGCTTCCTGGGGCAACTGAGCAGTTCACTCTGAGGGGAGTGCTCATAACAGCACTTCGTGCCAAAGGGAGCACTGACAGAGCTTGTTCCCATGTAGTTGTTGTGGATGCTGGAAAGCTTGTTGCTGGGGACTGTAGGAGCTGGTCAAGAGTTAGCTCATGTCCCAGAGGAGCACCACTAGTAATTGGTTGGGAAGAGAAGATAGGGTGCACCGTAGGATTTGTCATTGTGGACAGGTAAGGGTGATGGTTTGGAGGATCACTGGGACCAGCCTCATTCCTAGTTGTAAAAGGAAGGGGAGGTGGTCCAGGAGACAACGTTGGTTCTGGCTCGTCATAATCTAGACGGATTCTCACCCCCTTTTCTCTTTCTCTAACCACGTGCTGGTTGAGGAGAGACCTCAACTCCAGGAAATTGTTGGCAACCCCTTCGGGGGTAAGTTCAACACGTGCCGGGGTGTCAGAGACACCGACATTGGGGGAAGGAGCTCCAGATCTAGACGGAGTTGGCGTGTTGAAGGTGAGGAACTCGGGTGTACTCCACGGAGTTGAGAAAGAAGTGGGTATAACCACGTGAGCTTGGCTACTACCCGGAGTAGAAGTGTTTGGGATCTGATTCACTTCTCCCGGGGATCCACTTTCAGACATGGTGATTTTAAGTGAAGAGAGCTACACTACTAGGTCTTTTTTGAGAAGAAATAGTGGCGTAGCCCCACGGTGGGCGCCAACTTGTTGATGCAACAAATACAAGACCAACGATAGTAGCGGGACTGGCCAGGCAAAATGGTTGAAGGGTTCAACTTTGCCTAACGCAGGTCGTGGGGTCCCTCCACGTTTGCAAAACGTGGAAGGAGGTTTACTAGTTAGTTTTAATTATTTGCTGGAGATCCTTCTCTGGATTGTATCCAGATTCGGATGTGGGAGCAAATAGAATGTGTGTGGTGTATGTGAAAAGGAGCGACTTGCATGTAAGCAAGTGCCCAACGTGAATGACCAGAGATTAGAGAATCAGAGCTGGCCAGGAGATGTCTTCTGAAGTAAATGAAGTGTCAATTTATAAGAGAAGACATTTCCCGAAGTAGAATGTATTAGACTAGTAACCTTGCTTGCAGTGGAGGGATTCCCCTTTTGGGGGTTAAAGGCTTTTGACCCCTGGACAATAGCGTGCATTGTGGAGACCTGCTTTGCTTTTGCGGCTGTGGGTTGGTGAGGTGATCTCCGGATGTGACTGGCCACTGTTTCCGCATTGCTTTTCCCATCCCACAGCTTTTCAACCATTGAACCGTTTAACCATTTGAGCTTTTGCATGTTTAGTCATTTTATTTAGTCTTGGGCTACCCCCGTCATCAGTTAGTAATATTGATTTCTATTTGACATAAAAATTATTAAGAAGAAACTTATATAATTGCAACATAAATGAATAGTTCTCTTGTTAATAAAAACCATGTTACTTAATATTTTGACTTAAATGGTACTTCTATTTATTAACAAGAAAACATGAAAATTTATTCTTAGTTTATTAGTAGACAAATAATTTGGTATTAAATTAAATATATTTCTGTCGGATGAGAAATAGAAACCAACTACAAACAAGTGGAATGAAACTTGCTGTCAAATTTTATTAAAAAAATATCAAATATTTATGCTTTACAAATAAAAGATTTTAGCAGCATGAAACAAAAACCCTTTAGTAATCAAATTTTTCATAGTTACTATTTATATTGTGTTATGAATGCATCCATTATTAGTGACTATACACATTTGTAACTCCTATGTCACATTATGTTTGTATTAATGTTATAGCCTATATATAGTGGCTCATGTATTTTGTATGTGATATATGAATAAGAAATCCATCTCCCATTCTCTCATTCTCTTCTATACATTGCTAATAGGTTCTAGTTATTACACAACACGTTATCAGCACGAAAGTGCTCGAATCATCATTGGTTTTAATCGTTGATTAAAGTCTCGGTTGACCAATGTCATTGATGATGTTTTGTTGATAAAAGTTTTGGTAGCCCGAGGTGTTTCCAACGAAGATTGGATTTCGTAGACATGGCGATTGAAAAGTGATGGAGATGCTATTTCCTTTAGTTATTTCAAGTAAAGTTTTTTTTTCCACCATACATGTTTATCTACATAAGGTACTACTCTTATACCTATATTGTTTCTTGTTGAATATGCCTTATCTTTTCAACTTGATTTTACCATGATAAGAATAATCGTTAACCAGGATGAGATTTTTGAAAGTCGGTTGAACAGGGGATGTTCAAATCCTACTCATAATTTTCATTTTCATTTTCAATGACCTTTTTCTAGAATAAATGATCATCACAGTATTGAAAAAAAAAATAGGAAATATAAGTTTAATATATACATGGACACTTGTTATAGAAACCCGATGAGAAAATATTTGTTATTAATTTATTAAGTCTAAACTTATCTATTTGCTAGTTATATTGCAAGCTTATTCCTTGGTTTAGAAATTGATATATAGTTTGATAAATTCTTTTTATGCATGTTTAATAGATAAACCTTGAAAAGAAAAGTTGTATTATGATATCCATGATCTTGCATTTACATGTTGATTATATTATTTATATATATTTTAAAGTTATATATATTATTTAGTTTTAATTAATATAGCATAAATTCAATTAAAGTTCTAATATATAACATATGAGTGTGGATTGAATATTATTAATTATAAAATTAATTACGATTTCCTCATCATTAATTCATGTTGATGTATATTTATCTATTTTTTTTCAATTTACGAAATGAGTAAATAGTAATTAAATAGCCTTTTATTGTTATTCTAATAAATTGTTTTTATTACATTTTATGGTTAGTAAATAGTAATTAAATAGCCTTTTATTGTTGTTCTAAATTTTATACAACAAATTACGTTTCAAAGAGACATTACAAATTCTAAATCATTATGTGCTTTTATTATTATGGTTATGAGTTTTGATATCATTATGTGTTTTTATTATTATGGTTATGAGTTTTGATTGGTCCATTAATTAGTTTTTGTTATTAGTATTTATACAATTTATGATGACTACCAAAATACAATTTGTATTAAAAGGTGATGTCTAATAGTTATATTTGAATAATCATTAGTGCAATTCTGTTAATGAATTTACAATAATGCACATGTTTATATGATAATATGTTATAATCTGACAACTACTTAGTTAATTTTGTTGTATATAATTGTTATTGCAATTGTATAAGCCTTTTAGTTGCTATTTGATATTTAAATATGTGATTTGATTCTATGAAATATTTGTGTGGTAAAAGATATTATTTGCAAATTAACATGACACTAAAATTCTCAAGATGCCTGTTATATTTTCTTGAGCAACAAAATTTATTAGTATAAGAAAGTTCATTTACGAGTGATAAAGACTCATATGTTATTATATGACCGAGAAAGTTGATAGTGGCATTTGTTTATGTTTTAAACTATAGTGACAAATATGTGTATATATGATATACTTGTGATCTTTAATATATATATATATATTTTTTTGAGAATCTTTAATATTTTTTTCTAGACATGACAAGCAAATTAATATGAGTTTAATCTCTTTAACACTAACACACACATATATGTATACGTATAATGTCCCAGGATTGTGTGTGATTTATATATGTAATTGATATGCATATAAATTGTGAATAATTAACATGCATATAACTTGCTTATGGGTAGATATTACGGATTTCATTTGTTTAGCAATACTTCTGTTGGTCTCATTGTTTTAGATAGCATATATGTTATATGTATTGCCTTTTGACAAGTTAAATGTGCTAAATAAATTAATACAAATTTCATTGGTTGTTGGTTACCAAAACAACTACGCTGAGATAAACATTGTTATGCTTTAGTGATTTGATATTTCAGCTTGTTACAATGCTATGTATAGTCAACATAATTAATTGTATGGGTATTCTTCTAATTGCTTGTTGTTGCTAAACAAATATTAATAGACATTGATATAGTCATTAGAAATGTGCCCTCACATGAAAATGATGAAAAATAGCTATGAAAATAATTAGTGGACTTTAGCTTAAGTAAACTACTCTGATGTTAGTTACTTAAATTGATAGATAATAATTCATTTGAGTTAGTGTTGATGCTCACATGAATCCTAAATCAATGATGAGAACCCGAAGTTCTCCCAAATGTATACAAAGTCCCGTTTGTTTTTAATAATGATTTTTCAAATTCAACTCAAACTTTAGTTCATCGCACTTGGCGTTTTTGGCTAACATATAGCCTAGTGATGGAAAATCTTATGAATAGTACATGTTTTCCCTCTAAACAAAGGCTAAAACTATAATATTTCACGTGGTACAGACGCTATTGATACTATTTCACGTGTTAATAGCATATTAAATGCTCCAGAAGAGCATTGATAGTTTACCCGCTGAAATCGAATTTTGTAATTCATAATGCATCATATTCTAATGTATACCGAAGAAATTTATTAAGTTTCCACTATGTTTGAATGAAAAGTCATCACCTTGGAATGGTGTAAAAGAAATATCTAAAATATATCATATAGCAAATATGGCCAGAAGACTATATTAGAAGTTACTAGAAATGATACTAATTTTCCACAATATTCCATTAAATCAAATATGGTGAGTAACCAGAAGTTACTAGAATATTTATACGTTCACCACATGGCATGACCAAATAGGTCATCAAAATAGCATCATGATATGCTAAACAATCAAACATGCTAACCGGTACCTTAGCACCTCTAAGTAATCTAAAAACATTGCTCCCAAAATGCCTTATCATATGTCTAGTTAGTTTTTTTTTTTTTTTTTTTTTTGTGGCAAATAAATTTTTATGCCCTTCCAAACAATAGACTCCTACAAACAATCCCTCTTATATAGGACCATTGAAATGTACAGTTGTGTGGATTGTGGCATTCATACATGGTTACATGTGAGTTTTTAGCTACCCGCATGTAGCATATGCCCAACACTATGGAACGTTGTTTTTTTGACATGGTTTAACACTGTTCTTTAACAACCCAACTGTAGGGACCATTGTTGGGCACGATGTGAAATATAGTGAGAGGCATACGTAGTCGAGAAGGAATTCGTCGATTGATTATATCAATTCAAAACCAACTGCTTATCACAAATACTCCCCATTGCAACTGGTCTCCTGAAGAGAACCAAGTTTCCATTTTTTTATATATTTTGCTGTGCAGCCTATGTACCAATAGCACCACCATAACATATAAAATGGGATATGTACATCGTATTCCCAGTCTTAGGGGGAGACAAGAAAATGAAAGACTGGTAATATAAAAAAAAATGCATCATATTATATATCGACCCCTGAAGTGGTCAATGCAAATCTGAAGTCCAAAAGAAAGAGCGTGTATTTGCAAATAATAACAAATGAAATACAAGATGCATTCACTAACACAAATAAGGTGACAAAGTCACATATACCAGCTTAAACTTATCTGCTCGAATGGAAGTACTCACAAAATGATTATCATATTAATAAATTGTGAGAGATAAATCGGTTCCAAAAAGATAAAACCCACAAACACAAAAAGAGCAGAGTAACGCAATTGGTGTAACCCCAAAAGAGATGGCACACAAAACACCATAAGTGGTTGCATACAAAACCCCAGAAGTGGTTGCATACTAAACCTTAAAGAAGGTTGTTGTCAAAATCCCAAAAGAGGCTAATGGAGTTCTAAAAGAAACTCTAGTACCAAACAAATATGAGATCGCGATGAATTATGTACAAAATAAGTACAATATGGAACCGTAATGAAACACGTGTAAAATGATATATTTGATTATGCTATAGCAATAGATGTAATCGATGAAAAAAAAAGATTACATATATAGAAAGTGTGCAAGAGTGTATGCACACAAATAGCCAAAATGGCTACATGACTTAAGGTTGAACTAAATTTGCTCGACAAACTAAACGTTTTCGAACCAGCAGTTCGAACACCCATAGACGTCAAACCAGTAGGTTATAAATGGGTGTCTTTAAATAAGAGGAAACGTAAATATTGAGTTTTTGCGATGTAAGGCACGCATTTTAACATAAAGATTTTTCCCAAATCCCAGCAGTTGATTACGAGGAAACGTATACCCCTGTAGTGGATGCGATAATCTTTAGATGTTTAAGCGGCCTCGCAATCTCAGAATGACTTCAGATAAAATAACTTATGGATGTCATCACTGTATACATGTACGAGACAATTGCAAATGACATCTGTATGAAAACCCCTGAAGGATTAAAAAAAATGCTCAAAGCATTACGAAACAATAACCCCATATGTGTTATATATATATGAATCTTAAAGGAAACTACTCGTATGTGGTACAGTCGACTATACTCAGAAAAGAGAGGTATAATTTTGATAAAATGAGCTACATCTATTTAACAAGATTTCACTCTTACAGTGATAATGTAAACATCATCGAGAGGGAACTCTCAAACTAAAGAGGAAAATTTTGAATGACCTTTACAAAGTGTAGTTATCCTCGACCTGTAGTTTCGAGTATATATGTACTATTTTTGCTCATCAATCTGACTACATCTAGAAGATGTTATATAGAAAAAGTTCATTCGTTGAGTACATGAACGATTGTCTGATCGCTTGACATAGAAAAAATATTCTTATCAACCCCAAGAAAAGGATGTTGAACTACTTAGTCAAGAAGTACCATACTTAATTGCGATCAGAGCATTGAGGTATCTTGCAAACAAGACGACATCTGATATATTACTTTGTATTGGTAAGATTACAGTTCTAATCTCAAATGTTACACTTTTTTTCCCTTCACTAAGTTTTTCCCATTGGGTTTTTCTTGGTAAGGTTTTTAACGAGACAACATAACTGATCCAGTAGTATCAGTTTATCTTATAGGTCCCGAAGTACTAATTTAACATCATCATAAATCATGTTGTTAATTATGTATAATGCGTAGTGCACTCTTTTCCCTTAGCTACGGTTTTGTCCCATTGGGTTTTCCTGGCATGGTTTTTAACGAGGCAGAATTATAAAGCGCATTAAATAATTATTTGACATATTTACAAACTCGAGACACAGGATAGTTCCACAAGAACAATATGGCGTCCTGGGTTATGATTGATATATATTAGACTCGCATAGAGTTCGATCTCAATCCAGATACAAGTTATGAAGGTCGAAGATATCAGCATATTTAAGAAGTATGTAAATTAGAGTTGATCAAGAGAAGCTCAAGCTATACTGTATGAAGACAATGTAGACAACAACACCCAAATCAAAGAAGACTACGCCAAATATCAAGTCAAGCAATTGTCACAGAAGATTGGATTCAACATCATCAAGATATACAAGTAAAATTGAGGGGGAGTAACGTACCCATAATATACAGAGTGTACGTACTCTTTTTCTTTAATGAGACAACATACCTGATCCAGAAGTATTAGGGGGAGACAATACGCGCTGAACTCTTTTTCCCTTAGCTGAGGTTTTGTCCCACTGGGTTTTCCTAGCAAGGTTTTTAACGAGGCAGCATCACCAAGCGTATTAAAGAATAGTATATCATCATGTGAATAGTCAAGGGGGAGTGTTATGAATGCATCCATTATTAGTGACTATACACATTTGTAACTCCTATGTCACATTATGTTTGTATTAATGTTATAGCCTATATATAGTGGCTCATGTATTTTGTATGTGATATATGAATAAGAAATCCATCTCCCATTCTCTCATTCTCTTCTATACATTGCTAATAGGTTCTAGTTATTACACAACATATTGTGTATTTTTTTTTCTTAAATGGAGGCCTTATTATTTTAGTGGCATTTAGGGGTGTCAATCGTGACGAGTTGATGTTTAACCCGAAGATTTCAACCCTAACCCGACCCATATAAACTTGGGCCAACCCCAACCTGACCCGTTTAATCCATATTTTTAAATGAGTCATACAAGTTGACGATTTATAAACGAGTTGATGAGTTTAGCGGGTTATCGATAACAAGTTTAATGATGAGTATGAGTGTGACAAATAAATAATATAATATGTCAAAACTAACATTATTATAACTAACTATGTAAAATAGAAAGGGAAAAAAACAAAAATATAAAATATAAACAAAATTTCTAAATAGTTAAACGGGTTAATGGGTCAACCCGAACTCAACCCGTTTTTAATGTGGGTCAACCTGAACCCGACCCGTATTTTTAAACGGGTTATGTTAGTCGACCCAAACCTGTGTTTTTCGTGTCGGATTCAGGTCCAGTTAACGGGTTGTGTCAAGAATTGCCGCCCTAGTGGCACTGGCCATTGTTTCACACTTTCACCTAATTACACACATGGGCCGGCCCTGGCCATCAGGGATGATTTTATTATTTTACTAAAAAATAAAGAATAAAAGATGCATTAAAAAGCGAGGTGTGAAACCAATTAATCTTTTTAAGTCAATGAAAGAATACTCATAAAATTTCCTTTGTAAGAAACTTACAAGCAGAACAGCAGATCAAACACAACACAGGTTAAAGATAGTTGAAACCGAAGGGCTCCGGTAACAACTATTTTGGGGTTAGTTTTTAACTCGAATCCTTAAATTTATGAAGTAGTGTTATGAGTCCTTCTTTCGACATCCCTCACAAACAACCAATCCCAACAAGCCAACTCAACTCGGTTTTTCCAACAAAACCAATAAACATCAATCAAATACCAGCTGCATCTTTTTATTATAAATCATAAAAAAAATGTAAACCATGAATATATCGCAAACAAAACCAACATATCGATATCTTTTTTAACAAATCGTTGCTTATTTCCTCTACCATTGTCGTCAATTATCGACACCTAAACCATACAAGACACCAGCATACTTCTCCAACGAGCCGCTGAAGAAATTATCCTTCAACTTCCTGAAAGTACACGCAGTAAGCAGACTATCCGAACCTGCTTGATGACAAACACCAATCCTTTCGACTTCCAATAACTCAGCTAACTTATTCAACCCACCATGAAGACTGTTGCAGAACTTCATCAGATGTTTAATATCGAAAATGGTGGGAAAATACATATTAATCAAACTAAAAAATCCAGATTGTGTATCAGGCAGATTCTGACATGTTAACACTTTCAACAAATATCCGAAATCATATCCACTGTGAAATGTTACCCAATACACACTATCATTCAGCACAATCCCTGAAGATATCAACAACTCGCCAAATCTACGCGCATCGATTCCATTTTCGTTATTTTTCTTAAAATCGATACCACTCTGTTTCAACAGCTCAACAGAATCATTTGCAAAAACATCATCATTCACGTTAAATTCACGAAAATTGAACTGCCAGATGCAGAACTTATTGGTTCCACACGTCGGTAAATTTCCTTGATCATCCGAAAAAGTTAGCCCTAATTGAATTAATTTGAGCATATCAACGTTATCCTTCAACGTCTGGTAATGATAGTCGTTACTGTTTTTGAAATTACCGACCGGACGAAGAACAATTCCAGGAAACTCGGTATCCATTGCGATGTACGGAAAATCATCAACGATTTCTCGAATCAACGCGAATTCTTCCTCGAGATTGTCATTCCACACCTCGCGAATCTGAATTGAATCGCCTTTTGACAAAAGCGACATTTCTCATACAAAATCGTTCAATTTTTATCAAAAATTATCGAAATCTCGTGAGGAAACAGAACATGGATTAATATCAACAGTGCCGCTTGAGAATCGATACGGATCTGCAAAATACACAATCAATAATCATTATCAGCATGAATTGATTTGAAAAAATGTATAAAATTATAATGTGAAATCGATAAAGATCTGCAAAATACACGATAAATTCAGCACAAATTGATTCAATAAACATGAATAATTGATACAGATCTGCAAAGTATACGATAAATAGAGCATAAATAGATTTAAAAAACGTATAAAATTGTAAATTAAAATCGAAAAACAATGTGAAATCGATACAGATCGACAAAACATACGATCGATAATCATTATCAGCATAAATTGATTCAAAAAATGTACAAAATCACAATCTGAAATCGAAAAAATGTGAAATCGATACAGATCTGAAAAATAAACGAGAAACAGAGCATAAATTGATTCAAAAACGTGAAATCAAAGCAAGATGAATGAGATTAACGTAAGTTATGAACGGAATTGCATACCTTAACAACATGAATGAATATCAATGGAGCCGATTACGAGTCGAATCAGATCTGCAAAATTCACAATAAATGGACATTTTTAGGGTGAATTGAATTGAAAAATGTGAAATTGAAGTGAGATGAAGGAGATGGACAGAATTTATTGACGGAATTGCAAACCTTTGCGGCGATGTAGATCTGGTAATCAGGGGATGGAGGCTAAAATTAGGGTTTCGAAATTCGAAGGGAAAGGGAAATTTTGGGGGATTGTTATTTTATTGGGTGACCGGGATATGGTCTACAAAAACACATGTAATAATCTTTTTAAAAAATTTTGTGCTTTAAAACTTTTTGTGATAAAATCAATTTAAAATTATGTGAATTTTAAAAACTTTATAATATTGTGTTTTTATAAAATTAAAATAGTATATATGCATGCACACATATATGTGTCATGTTAACAGGTATGTTTGGCAAAAGTAACTAGTGGCTGGAAGCTGTTAGCTGGTGGCTGGTAGATGTAGCTGGTAGCTAGTAGCTGTAGCTTTTTAGATATATTTGATGTTTGGCAGAGTAGCTGGAGCTTTTAATAAAATGTATAAAATGATTAAAATGGACATAACTAAAAATTTAAAAAAATTGTGCATTACAAAGTTCATTATCTTTAGAGGTTAAAATAGTCATGTTTTCCTTAAAAGCTTGTAGCTCATTCTAAACGCTACTAGTAGGAGCGTTCAACAAAAAGTTTCAAGCTCCTAACTTAAAAGTTTTAAGCTCCTTTAACCAAACAAGACTTTTTATTGAGTAGGAACTTTTTCTTAAAAGCTTAAAGCTATAAGTTTCTAAAAACTTCTAAAAGCTCCATACCAAACATACCTGTCATGTTAATGATAAGATTTTCTATTTGTTTATTAATAGTATTTTAATGTTACAATCACCTATTTATAACGGGTACAAAATGACAATGATCGTGTTTTCATATGTGTAGGCTCGTACCCAATTGTAGAATTGTATCTAATATTTGTGGCCTGTTTGGCAACATCTGAACCAATAAGTGCTGAATGAATAAGAGGTCTGAATGGATAAGAGGCTCTGAACCAGTAAGTGCTGAACCAGTAAAGTGTTGTTTGGTTGCACATCTGAATAACCGTGTAAAATGACATTTTTACCCATCTGAACTATTTCTAATCATATCATTAAACATCACAAACCATACTCAAACAACAGAGATATATCAACAGACATCATATAGCTTTAAAATTAATAGCTTCAAAATCAAAATTCAAACTCAAACTTCAAATTAAAGTTATATTTGAGAAATAAATTCAGTCAATTAATAACTTCAAAATTAATAGCAACAGTCATTATATACACACAGAGATGTAACTTCAAAATTACAACTGAGGAGATATATAGCAACAGGCCTTAATCGATCGTGGAGGAGGGCGACGGCGCTGCGGAGGTGTCGGATGAGGAGGAAGGCGGCGCTGTGGAGGTCCGATTGAGGGGGAGGGCGGCAGCGATTTGAGGAGGTCAACAGTGTTGTGCAGGTTGGGCCGTGGAGGAGGGCGGCGACTCTATGCAGGTTGGGCCGTAGAGGAGGGCGTCAACTTGAGGAAGAGAGGAAGGGGAAGATGGGGCTGTGGAAGAAGAGGAGTTGGGCACGAGGGTATGCTTGTCTAACTTTCATTCAGATCTCAAAAAGTGCTGAACCATTCAGATCTGAATGGGTTCATTCAGAGGTTGTTATTTGGTGAACCAAACACCCCATGTCTGACCGATTCAGAGGCCAAGCCTCTTAATGGGGCCATTCAGACCTAAACAAACAGCCCATTGGTCTTAAGTTGGGAGGGGCGTTCTCGGGTAGGCCAAATCGAATATGGTTACCAATTTTGATAGCATTGTCACCACCTATTTCAGGTAGATGAATTCGTGAATGATTATCGAATAGGGAATAGGAGAGAGATAGAGAGAAACATAGAGAGTAGGGATTATACATTGTATTGTAAAAAAGGTAGGGGCCATAGTGTATGGTAGTTTTAAGAAGTGTTGTAAGTTATTAATGTGTTTTGGGGTGGTTGAGGGTAACAGTGAGGTGGCAGGTGATGATTGGTGGAACCCAGTGTACTATCATTGAGCACCCCTTCCAACCCTTACATATGTGGGTACTCTGATTACTCGTTGCATTTGGTGGTTTCTCGTGGAAATCGTGGATTCGTATGTATAATCTCATATGGCAAAATTCATGAGTTGAAAGCATGATTACCTAGCATCTAATCTCAGATTCATCATAAAAAATGACTACAACATAATGTACCCCACATATAGTTCTAACTATTCCAAACTTTAAATAAGCTTAAGTTAATATCAATAAAAACAAATTTATAATGTTATACCTAGTATAGATGTTCATTATGTTATTATATATCATATTTTACTATACTTAAACTATCAATACTATCATTTTCAAAGTAACACAAAGTGGGGTCCCTTCACTTCACAAGACAACTTCAACACTCATCACACTTCCCAGACTCTTGAGTAATGGCGCAACTTCTTAAGCTTGACCCAAACAGAGTCAATCTTCAGTACAAAGAGAGAGGGGTGATAAGCGACAGAGACGAGGCAACGACTGTCTTCAAAGAAAGAGAGATAGAGCTGTGGTGGCAGCGGTTGTAGGCACAAGTCAGATGGTCAATCGACAACCGTGGTTGTTCTTTTATTTTACATAAATGACAATGTGTTTCTTCATTTTCATTTTTAGTTTCTTGTTATATTATATAATTTAGTAAAACTTATATTTTTTTGTTTTCTTCCCTTATAATAACATATAATATAATCTTTATAATTTACGTTTAATTTTATTACACCCCAAACTTTATAAATTTATTTAACAATTATTATTGTTATTAATTCAAACCGGTTCAATAATGTTTTTCCACCGCTTCAACTTACTTATTCCTTTATACGATAATGTTTTATGTATAGTTTATTTTATTGATTTAACACGCCGCAACACATGCGTGGTTCAATATTTTTATGTCTATTTTTTGTTCTACTTAACAATCCCGATATAACGTACGGGTCCAACATAATAGTTTACAAAACATCAAACAAAGATAACACATCGAAGTCAAACAAGCATGTAATGTTAGCCATAAATGATATGCAAAGATATAAAAGATGCAAGAGAAAAAACCGAAATATAAAAAGTAGAAGGACTAAAACATAAAAACTCACAAAGTTAATATAGAATTAGGGTTTAAGATCCCACACCCTTTATAATCTCTCAAACTTCCACCCAGCCGTCTGTTCTTGCGTTTCTTCAATCTTTCAGCAGCAGAAGCAGGTATTCATCTCTCTCTCTCTCTCGATCTATATATCTCTCTTGAGTCTACATCCTTAGCTCATATTATGCACATTTGTTCACAAAATCTCACTCAATTACTGTAATATTTTTGCTGATTTATTGCAATCGTTGCTATAAACCACGCATCATTTGATTTTAGTCGATATTGCTTGAATCTATCGTTTGCTCTGTGATAGATTTCAGTTTTCTTTAGAATCGTTATATTAAATTGATGTATCGATCTGTATCGGTATATGTGTTATGGAGAGATTAGAGCAATTGTTTGTTTTTTGTTATTATTATTGACGGTAGATTTATTTGTGTTCATGATTTGATTGTTATACGTACATTAGCTATATTAATTTGATGCATTGATCTGTATCAGTTAATATGTTATGGAGGCACTATAGAAATTCTTTGCTTTTCTTTTTTATTTTTTATTGTTATTGGCGTGAGATTTGTTTTAAGTTCATGATTTGATTATATGTACGGTTGATAGTTTACAGAGAAAAGAAAACCGTTCAGAACTGTGAAATGTGTCTTAAAAGTAGTTATTTGGCATATTTTAGGTTGGTGTTAGGTTCTGATTATGTATTCACTATTAAGAAGATATAAATGTAGATTAGTGCATTCAAGTTTATTTAAATGCTTTTTTAAACAATATTAAGAAATGAAAATTAGTTATTTGAAGTTCTGGTGTAAATTTTGCGAGAACAGAAAGGAATAGTGTTGTAAGAATCGCTAGGCGCTAGTCAGGCGGTGGGGTACCGACTAGCGATTAATCGGGATTAGTAGGGATTAATCGGATCGAGATTTTTATATGTAATTTTTAGTTATACATATACACAATTACACACACCTTTTTATATGTAGTTTTTTAAAGTATGCATGTTTTAACCCTTATTGACCCGTTTTTTAAGTAATTGGATGGAATTTATAAGGTTTGGTCGAAATTTAGCAAGCGTTTGGCCAAAATTTGGCCAGTAGGGCCGCCATTGACCGCCTAGCGATTAATCGGCCATTAATCGGTGAACCTCTGATTAGTGATTAATCGGCGACTAATCGAAGACTAGTCGGGATTTTTACAAACGTTATGAAGGAAAAAGATTGATTTCAGTCAGCAATTGTAATGAACAGTGTTAACCTGATTTTTATTTTGTGTATCCTTTGCTTGTGTCTTGTTCATTTCCATTACATTTTGAAGACAGCTGAAAGAATATAGTTTACATTTTTATTTTCTGCTGCTTGTAAAGTATCGTGTACACAAGTTTTTTTGATGCAAAGGATATGACATAATTAGTTTTCTAAAGCTTTATTGTATACAAGTAAAGAGTTAGTACTTAATTTCACATGTTTATTTAGTTGCATACGAGTTATTAATCTTTTGCCATATTATTTCTTTACCTGAATTACGATTTCTTTTTGAACAGTTTGAACTCAAAGATCTTCTCAACCGAAAACATGGCAGCGTAAGTTACTTCAATGCATTATTGTAACCAGCACCTTTGAGTCTTGATATGGTACTTGTATAACTGTTTTTTTTTTTTGTCAAATAATATATATTTTTGTTGTGCAGTGAAGAGGGTGTTATTCCTGTTGAGGCACCTGCTCCCGCTCTCGGTGAGCCAATGGACATCATGACTGCTTTGCAGCTTGTGTTGAAAAAATCACATGCTCACGGTGGACTTATTCGTGGACTTCACGAGGCTGCAAAAGTGATTGAAAAACACGCTGCTCTACTTTGTGTGTTGGCTGAAGATTGCAACCAGCCTGATTATCAAAAGTTGGTCAAAGCTCTTTGTGCTGACCATAATGTCAGTTTGGTAACCGTTCCCAGTGCAAAGACTCTTGGCGAGTGGGCTGGTGTAAGTGTTTTATTTATCTTAATTTACAATTTTATTTAAGCATTATTTTCTTAAAAATTTAGAGGATGACATGTCATTTTGTATTTGTAGATTTGGGCCAGGTTAGATTTGTCCCCAATCATTTTATGTCATTTTAATCAAATAATTAATACATATTTACACTTGCTATAAACTATAATTAACATGATAATCTATCTTGTAGCATTTAAAGTAGATCTTGGATGACTTGCTTGACTCATTTTTTTTGTAGTTAATTTTTTTTAGAGTAAAATGCTATTTTTAACCCTGAGGTTTGGCCAATTTTGCGACTTTAATCTAGTCTTACTTGTAAACGGGTCAGGTAATACTAGTAAAGATATAAGCTTTATTATTCATCACAATTCTATTAAATCGCTTACAAGTTTTTCAAACTTATTTAATCAGTTTAGATGACATTTGTAATAGTATATAAGCAATTATATTTAGCACATTATTTTTCCATTTTCGGTGATTTTACTGAGAACATGAATGTTAAATACAGTTGTGCAAGATTGATTCTGAAGGAAAGGCAAGGAAGGTTGTTGGCTGTTCATGCCTTGTTGTGAAGGTATGTATAATTACATTTTTGGAAATGTAAAAGCGGTTATATTTTGATTAACAAGATATAGATTTTTATATACAATATTTGAGTTTAAATGAAAATTTGTTATTCTTTCAGGATTATGGTGAGGAAAGTGAAGGACTTCACATTGTCCAGGAGTATGTGAAATCTCACTAAATATATGTTATTGAGTCATCATAATGTTTTATGGGCTTCTGAATTTTGTAAGAGTGAAGATTGTTTGAGTGAGACTCTTGTCAAACTTCATTAGATTTTAATTATCTGAATTTTGTCTGTGGGGTTAAGAATCGCTTAAAACCTAGATAAATGGAATGGCTTGCTTATGTTTTTTTTTTTTTAATAAATGCATTAAATATGATTGTAAAAACATAAATAAAATGACACAGTTTTTTTTTAAATTTAAATTAATATAAACAATAGACGATAAACAACGAGCAAAAAGATCCTATTGATATGGGCTGGGTTAAGGTTGAAGAATTTCAACGCTTCAACCCAAAACCTATCAACACGACACTTGACCCTAGTTACATATGACTCCAACCCAAAACCCGTCAACATGACACTTTACAACCTAGTTACATATGACTACATTTAATTGTCACTTGTATAATACAAACATTTTAAGTTGATTTTTTTTTGAACGCTGACATTTCTTGTATTACGTTACCACACTCAAATTAGAGAGCCTTGTTGCTCTATTCCGGCCAATTCACCATACTGCCGACTGTCACTTGACAGCCGTTGTGCCATCACAAGAGATGAGCACTCTCTTACGTAACACATGGTGGGACAAAAACCCGGGTGGGCTCAGGGTGGAACCTGACACATCTGCAAGGAGGCTAGGCTCTATCCGTTATTGTCTAATCCACCAAAATAACACACGTGATCATTGAACTTTAGTCTCCATTAAAAATCTCCCTACCATTTAATTTGAATTGAAAACACAGATTTGACATCAAAACGTTATACAAAAAACAAAAAGAAAAGAATAGAAGTATAAAAATGTTTAAGAATACAAGTAATATACTTCGGTTTGTGGCTTGAACTTGACTTGATAAACCAATGACATAACATGATATGGGTTGGGTTAAGGTTTAAGAATTTCAAGTCAACCTAAAACTCATCAACCACAAACCTGACATTATTGATATCCTAGTTGGGTTAAGGTTTAAGAATTTCACGTGTGTTATTTTGGTGGGTTAAGGTTTAAGAATTTTAACCACTAGGTCTTGGCTCAGTGGCCACCGTCACCCATTTAGTGTCTCTTGAGGCCTCCCATTGCGTGGAGGTCACGGGTTCGAATCCTGGGTACTCCAGGCTCTTCAATCCAATCAAGTTGGCAAGGGTATTTACCGTCAGGGATCGTTGTCGGGTCGTGAACTGGGAAGGGAGATCCCTTCCGCGGCTAAGGATACCGTGCACCTATCCTTTTTTTTTTAGTTATATATGAATCATTTTTACTGTCATTTATATTCTAGTTTTTATACAAAACTTCAAAGTTGAATTGAAAACACAGATTGACATCAAAACGATATCCATTTGGTCCTCTCTGTCATGACAGTTAATGTCCGCAGAGGTGGGAGTACGTCTGCGGGCCCTGGTTGGCCATATGTCGCTTTCTGGGGTGTACCTGTTGTCTTGTCTGTTGTCAGTCGTTAGAGTGGAGGGTATGGTTCAATCACTTTAGGGTGTTTGAGTTATTCTCTAGCCAATAATATCATGTCATGTCTCCATTCACTCCCCATTTTGCACTCAATCTCTAGCAATGGTTCAAATACCTAGAGAGTAGTAAAGAATTAAAAAAAAAATGTGATTGGTTGAAAGGGGTTGGGACCCACCATTAAACCCCCCTTTCTCCTCCTTCCCTCCTTTTCCCGCATCGGTGACTATACACCGAAAACATTCAAACAATCGGTGACTCAAACAAGCGACGATCATTCACCGATCGGTGAAAGCAAGTCCCCGAAGGGTTCACCGAATTCATACCGTCTACCCTTAGTGGAGGCTTAAGGATCGGTGGACTGACTTCTCGTGATTGGTCACACGTTGCTCTCACCTATACCTTCTGTGCTCTGCATGATAGCGCTTAGTGGAGATCACCTGGTACTATTTGTCTCCCCCGTGTTGGCATCGTACCACGTGACGGGAGTCTTTTGCAAGTGGTTTGTTACCAGTTGACTATTTTTTGGTTCAGGTATTAGTTTGGTCCTAGGCCCCCGAGTATATTGTTCGGGGCCGCAGGAGGTCTAGGGCCATATCTCTTCAACTTTGGTTTGTTGTTTCGAATTAATTTGATAAACCAATGTGCCAAAATTAATTGCTTTTTTCCATAAAAAGTTATATTACCTTTTAGGTAAATTGTCAACATGCAAACTTAGGTCATGGGTTCCTAACCTCTTACAGTGTTGTTTTTCTCGGTTTTTTTAAATTATATTTTCTTTTAAATCAAAATTGAAAGTCAAATTTTGTGCGACTGAGTTATAAATAAAACTAAAATAAGGAACGACTCTATATAGAGCCAAAAAAAGACCCAAACAGTTAATCCAAACAATTTTGGCCAGTATGGCCAACTCAACCATCCATCTGGTTTGGTTTAGTTTATTCAAAAATCGTAGTTACTGGTTCGGCTCATTAACCCCATCAAAACTGGCTGAACTAGACCGTGAACACCCCTAAAAGTTATGCATACAAGAAGAATGTCGTATTGACCTTGAAACAACTTGGAAATGTAGTTGGCTCAGTGAAAGAATCTAGTTTGCTCCAACCGGTTAAAACCAGACCACGAAATGACTACATAATCATTCTGATTGGGTCTATTTGCTCTTAAAAGATATTTGTTGACGTTTGAGGATGTTTTATATTAGACACATGTAGGAACGCCTATGTTAGGAGTTCATCGTCCGCAACGGTCTATTTCGGTCCAAATTGAGATTTCAAACTCTAAATTGTATCTCAAAGACTCAACTACACAAGTAACGTCTTAATCTATTGTAGCGGCATGTTTCGATAAACCACATTTAAACCTTAAACCCAACCCTAGTTAAAAAATCAAATAATTGAACTTTCGAAGTTGCAAGAGAAGACACGGGGACCAAGCGGTCCCATCATTACTAGTTAAACCCCAAGCAGTCCAATTGATGCACAACAAACCGGTGAGGAGATTGGTTTCCGGTTTAACTGGCCCGATGAAGTGAACTCAAATTGGAACAACCAAGAACTAAATAAACTGAGACGTAAAATGCTACGGTATTGTTGATCTAATATGAGTTCAACTATGAAAAATCATATCAGAACAACCTAGAAGGGGATGGGAATACAGCAGATAGGGATGGGGAAAGAACAATCAATCTTCTAAACATTCTTCATATCCTCTAATCTCCTTCAATCTTCATTTATATTCGCTACGGTGTCTTCACAGGTACACTCGGACCAGTTCAGCTTGTTGGGCCTCATAAGTCATAAGTTGGGCTGCCTAATTGGACCCGTTGACTTGGTTCATAACACCCGACCATCCAGTTCATTCAAAACTTTTAAAGATCATAAAACCATAGTATGAGATTTCAGGCAGAAAAACGTCTCCATTTCATTAAAAATCAAAAACTTTCTACAAACCATATCACGGATAGGCCGGTTGGAGCAGGAACCAGGAGTTTGACTAGTCCTGGTCAGGGTATGGGACCAGATATGCAGCAAACCGGCGGTTGGACCGGCGATCGGACCGTAAAACTATCCGGTTCAACCAGATTTTTAAGGGGTTGAATCGATCGGACTAGTGGACCAGTAAGTCAACCGGTTCGACGTCCGGTCCGGTTTTGAAAACATTGATCTTGTGTAAAAAACTTAGTTACAACTTATATGCGATAGCAGGTAACTCATATTCAAAAATTACAAATATCATCTCTACCTTACTTAAACTAGGATTAGAAAGAGGTTATCATTAATTGTACTTTACCACCATTGGTTTAGTCATAAGACTGAAAGTTAACACCTTTCTTATTGCTTTACAATTCTCATCAACAAATTTTAAAACAAACTAAAAAAAATCATCAATAAATTAAATGTAAATACACTGTCAAAAGTGGTTTCAAACCTCTTATTAACTTATTACTTTTATTAACAAAATCATTATTTAACCTTTTATAGACTCTTAATAAAGTTACATGGCACACACCAACAAAACGAGTTGTCGAGAAGCACTAATTGTCTCAAAAGGCCCCAAAATCTGGTATACGTCTGACATGCTTTTAAGTGTTCTATTTCACTTATAAAAATTAAAACCTACACATAATATGTGACCAATAACATAGAAACTACCGCAAGATCTAGAAAAGTTACTGTGTTACATTTAATCTCGATTCATTCATTTGCTCTCGGAAACTGGTAGATAGACACCCTCCACGGCCAACCAAACATTGTCCGCGCGTTTCTCTCTTACGCCACAAACCTATAACAAAAAAAGAAAGTATGTAAAAGTTTGAAATCGCCACTCATGTTTCGTTTGCAGACATTGTTTTATGTATTTTACAAGTGAGACCCCTTAAAGATAAAATCGAAATCCAAATCGACATATTTATAAGTAAAAAACTTTGAAATTGCCACCTTTAAAAAAACTATGATTAGTCATACAGATATGACACTAACCTCTTGTTGACCGCCAGCGATACGGCTGTATTTCTTATCATGGCTGTGTAGATATCCGCTTGTGTCGACATGGAGAAGCCTTATTCTCTGATCTTGTCTCCAAGTTTTTCCTTTCCCCTCAATTTCAAGTCTAAAGATATCATAGTAAAATCAATCAATAATCTCAATAAGTTTAACACATGTCTTGAACATACTTTCTCTTGATTTTGAGCAGTTAGGAATCTCACAAACTTAAACGAAAATATAAGTGAATGATCATAATAGCTCTTACCTCCAGTAATCTCCTGTATCTGAATTCCCATCATCTCCAAAGCAACTCACCTACACAAAACCTCTCTCGCTTATAATTTATACCAATCATACAAAGCTAAACTTATCATATTAATCATTGTTAATAAAGTCTATAAGAAAGAATACATGTAGCTAGGGCTGCAAATGAACAGAACGAACACGAATCTGTTCGTGTTCGTTCGTTAAGGAAATATATATGTTCAAGAACTGTTCATGAACACTTACCGAACGAGATTTTATGTTCGTGTTTGTTTGTTAATTTTAGGCGACGAAGGTTCATGAACACAAATGGAAACAAATGAACACAAACAAGCGTTCATGAACCGAATATATAATACACTGATACGTCTTAACTATTTTATTTTGTTGGAATTTTGGGTTATTTAAATAAAATATAAAAACTAAAAACATTAATGAACTATTGAACACAAACGAACATGTTACCGAACGTTCACGAACACAAATCAACGAACGCGGCCTTTGTTCCTGTTTGTTCATTTAACTAAACAAACGAAATTTCTTGTTCGTGTCCGTTCATTTATTAAACAAACGAACTTCCCATAGAACGGTTCACGAACTGTTCGCTGACGTTCAGTTCATTTGCAGCCCTACATGTAGCACATATATTGTCCAAAGGGTCCCTTAGCCACACTTTGTGTGTTACTTGGTTTACTACACTTTACATGGAGAAAAAAGGATTTTTAGAGCCGGGGGTCTCAGTGAGATCAGCCTTACTACCCTTTGTTGTTGTGTTAATTACAAGCACATATTATTTGAAAAAGAACAAGCAAAAGGCCAATCAACAAACCTCTAGATTGCCTGATATTGGTGAAGCATGCAAGTGGCTATGAAGCCATCTCCTGGTTTTCATGTGTTGCAATCGAATAATGCTTCCGCTTTTTATATTATCTCCTTGTTTTGCTGATGTTTCCGGCATAGGTCTCACAATCTAGTTATGTAAGAGATCATATGAATAAAATAATTAGAAACCCCACATCACATCACAGTTATACTATAAAACTTAATCATGTCATTCAAAGTTTCAAACATATCAAACTGGGTTGGGTATATAAACAACATTAACATACCCAATAGCTATTGGCATCATCTACATTAGGAAAGCCTGTAACAGATTGCTGACCACTGCCAGATCCATACGGCACATCGTGTGAGTGCAGTCGAAATCTTGTCTTTTCATGCATCAGCTTGAGTACCGACCCATAAGTAATCTGAAGTATATATAGAGTTGCAATAAATGAGCATAAATGAAAGGTATACAACGTCCCAAAAAAAGTACTTACAAGAACAAAAAAGAAAGTTGGTTCCTTTTAAAGTTTACTCACCATTTTACTAGCTCCTATTTTCCGATCATTACATCCTAAAGAATTCATTCTTTATAAAAAGGACTAAGAAACAACTTACAGTCGAATTAAAAGCAAACAAAAGTGTATATCTTAAGCAATCCTTAATATCATGTTAGGTAAAATACGTACCAATAAAGCTATACCCTAGAGTAAGTGAGTAACACTGTCACTACACTAGTCTCACTTTGCTAATTTAAGAACATGATATCAACATTCAGATGTGTAAATCAATAATAACAATTCATATATATGAAATTTACACACACCGCATCTAAAATGGCAAGAAAATCTAACCCAATATGGTTTATTACGTTTCAAATCTAGAAAAAAAATCCATGGACTTCGACACTTTGTTACCAAGTTTACGTCTTTTTTTTTTTCTGGTTTCAACTTCACCACAAACTTTCATATAGTTAACAATTTTTTTTCTCAAGAACTTTAAGGTCTAAACAAATGTGGTCCATTTGACCTTGAGAGATTACAATTTTTTTCACCTCATAGCCAGGAAAGAGTCTATCCATCCACAAACCGACCACATATCCAAAGAATCAAGTCTTCTTACTTCTTAGTGTCCAAATCAAGAAAAAAAACAATAAACTGAATAAATAGAACTGGTCATGACTTTAAGTTTTAAGGTCAACCATACAACTTTTCTGATTGAAGTTCTATTAATTAAGTTACAAAACTTAACACCAGAATTCTAATAATCTAACATGCTTATTATTTAATTGTCAAAGAAAGTTAGCAAAAAACTGATCAACATCAGCTAAAAAAACTCACAATTCTCACCAAAACTGAAGCAAAAAAAGCAGTTTACCTAGGTCAAATTCCAACCTACCAATGTTAATACTTCAAACAAACCAATAAACTTCAACAATAGCATACTAACATTCTAACATGCTTATTACTTGTCAAACAAGTTAGCAAACTTAACCAAAATCCGCTACAAACACTAAACAATTCACACCAAAACTGAAGCAAAAATTCAGTAACCTATCAATCTCATATCCTCCAAACAAATCAACAAACTCAAACAATATCAGATCTTACAACAAGCAAACTACCTCAACACCTTCAGAAGTTGCAGCATACACAGGAGTCGACGTATACTCCGAATCTAGGGTTAGAAACAGGAAAACAGCGAGTCCGAAGAACGAAACCGCCATCACAAGTAATAATCCAATGAACCACGTCCGTTGCCAAAACGGTAAATCTAGATCCGATTCCGATGACGGACCGATCGTCTCTCTGTAAATGATCCGAGTCGGTGCCGCACGTGAGTCACGTGACGCCGGAGAATTGGACGAACCGGTGCGTCTTCGTGTGACGTTGCTGCTGTTGTTGCTGCTGCTGCTGCTGTGTTGCGGTTGGCCTGACGGAGGAGCCACGGCTGAATGTTTTCTCCGGTCGGATCCTCCGGCGGGAGTTCCGGCCTCCGGCGAGTGTGTGTGTGTGAGTGTGTGTGCGTGTTGCAGGGATTCGATTTGGAATTTGAGATTTGTTGTTTGTGAAGTTTCTTCTTCAATGGGGGTGACACGTTGGTGGCGTGTTTTGAACGAATGGTGTTTCGTCACGTGGCTATTATGGTACAGGTGGAGTGCTGATTAGGATTGATCTTTTTTATATAGGTTTTCAAATAGTCCATTTTAGTATTTTACTTGTTAACTTTGAATTTAACACACAAATTATTCTAGCTATTAAATCATGTGTAAAGAATAAAGATAAATACAAATGGCTAGTATATAAAATGCCCTTAACCTAAGAAGTGAGGGGATTTTTTTTTAATTTTTTTCTTTTACTGTTTAAAAATAATGTTCAATTGAAAATGTAAAAAAAATCATGATCTTACAGTAGTAGAGTAATTATAATTAATGGGTTGAGTTATAATACAAAGTATTTAAAAGTAAGAAGGGTAAGAAGCCACCAGAGAGTGACAAGTGTCATAAGAGGAATTAAATGTAAGGGTAATTTTGTCTACAAGAGAAAAGAGAATATGCACATACAAGTCACATGTTATTTCCCCCCAATTATTAAACGTCCGTAATTTTTTTATGCATCATTTGTTTTTAAAAAAATTATACCATAAAATCGAGCGTTTTTTTTTATCTTTAATATGAGTACCATATTGTTATATTTTTCAAATTTTTTTTTCAAAAACCTAGTTGCATATTACACAATAGACATGATGTAAAACACAATGTAAAGTAGATCAAAAACACAATCAATGACAATAGATAAAGACACAATGGACAACATACTAAAACAGAATGACCATAACGTATAACACAATGGCGATAACATATAACACAATAAGTATCAGACTAAATAAAAACACAATTGATAACAACAGATAAAAGATACAATTAATGACAGCAGATAAAAGACACAATGGAGAGCAGATGAAAACACAATGGAAAACAAACTAAAAACACAATACACAACAAACTAAAACACAATGAACAAAGATAATAAAAAATTGAACAAATTATTAAAACACAATGGGCAACATATTAAAACACAATGAATAACATATTAAACACAATGACCTGAACTAATAACACAATTTATAGAAAACCCAAATATAACACCATCTTCATTGTGTCATATATTGTGTTATAGGTTCTTATAAAAACGCAATGGAAAGAACCCAAATTAACATTGTGTTTAGGGATGGCAAAAAAGCCCAAGCCCAACGGGTATACCCGAAACATACGGGCCGGGTATACCCGAAGCCCAATGGGTATGGGCCGGGTACGGGCTTAAAAATAGAAAAAATTCGGGTATGGGTACGGGTATGGGATTTAGTGATACCCGCCCGATACCCGGCTCATTTACCCGAATAATACCCGAAAGTATCATATTATAGATTTCCATATATATAAATTTAGCACATGTACTTGTTACCTTCTCTATAGTCATATGTGGATACGTATTTGGCAAGTGTTTAGTGAACATATAACTTATTTTTGAGCATGTATATTGGATATGGAAGCTATCACCCTTTATTATGTGGATGTTTTATGCAATTAGGTGGTCCTGATACAATTACTTAATTACGTAATCATTTTAATTTAGTTTAGTATATGTGGTCTGAATATGATATGTAAGTTATTAATCATATTTTCATTTGTTATAGTCATTAAAATAGTAAATTATATAAACATCAAAGTAAAAATTGCACATTTGTCCCAATGGGTATTTTTAAGAAATTAACGGGTATACCCGATACCCGCGGGTATGCCCGATACCCGACGGGTAATTACCCGAAAAATACCCGACGGGTAACGGGCCGGGTATGGTACAAAGAATTACAACCGGGTACGGGCCTGGGATTACCAATACCCGGCCCAAGCCCGGCCCATTGCCAGGTTTTGATAATAACACAATGGACATGATGTAAAACACAATGTAAAATAGATAAAAAACACAATCAATGACAACAGATAAAGACACAATGGATAAGATAATAAAACAAAATGACCATAACGTATAACACAATGGCGATAACATATAACACAATAAGTATCAGACTAAATAAAAACACAATTGATGACAACAGATAAAAGACACAATTAGTGACAGCAGATAAAAGACACAATTAATGACAGCAGATAAAAGATACAATAGAGAGCAGATGAAGACACAATGGAAAACAAACTAAAAACATAATACACAACTAAAACACAATGAATAACATATTAAAACACAATGAATAACATATTAAACACAATGACCTGAACTAATAACACAATTTATAGAAAACCCAAATATAACACCATCTTCATTGTGTCATATATTGTGTTATAGGTTCTTATAAAAACGCAATGGATAGAACCCAAATTAACATTGTGTTATAGGTTTTGATAATAACACAATGTATAGAAACTCTACTGACCAAAACCCAGTTAAAAGACACAATGACCTGAACATTTAACACAATGCAAAAAAACCCAGTAAAAATGAAATTTTTTATTTTATTTTTATATGATAATATGGTACTCATATTAAAGATAAAAAAATGCTCGTTATTATGGTGAATTTTTTTTAAATGTCGTATGAAAAAGTTATGGACGTTTTAAATCGATGGGGGAATTGGCATGTGCCTTGCATGTGGAGAGAGAAAATCCATAAATATAGAATTCCCTTTATGCCCTTCTATTATCTTTTTTTTCCCTACAACTAATCTCAACCCTCCAAATCTAAGATCAATGGACTAGAATCCTCCTTAC
This sequence comes from Helianthus tuberosus, assembly GCA_030545235.1. Classification (NCBI taxonomy): domain Eukaryota; kingdom Viridiplantae; phylum Streptophyta; class Magnoliopsida; order Asterales; family Asteraceae; genus Helianthus; species Helianthus tuberosus. Next base: position 200,027,447 of record CM060369.1, read on the forward strand.
ACTTCTTATTTATTTTATCCTTTGTATTTGATCCTAACCCTATAATTAATAGAGTGAGCAATTATAATTACTATACAAAATTACAGAATTATTCTACTAGTGTAAAATCATGACTTTTTTTTGAATTTAGAACTAAAATACGTGCTTAATAAGTAAGGAAAAACATTAAAAAAACAAAATCACCCATTCACTTTTTACGTTAAAGATATATGTTGATCTATTTGTACAACAACTTAACCCATTAAATCATTACCTACATATCTATTATATAAAATAAACTTGTTAAATAAGGGCTTATGTGGCATTATATAAAAGCAAGGAAAATGATGTGGCATTTGCTAAGACCATCTACATTTTGGTTTTGGCTCCAAAATTCGGGTCATAAAAATTTGTGTATATGGGTTAACGCGGGATCCGTTTCCTTTAATTTTGACCCGACTTCATTTGTACGACATCTGCGTTTCTTTTCCAAAACCCGCCTCCATCTCCATTCCATGCAACTGATCATCTCTTCACATGTCCATATTTGTGCGTGGATCTTAATCATATCGCCTCTTCTTCCTACGTCTCATTTTCTCTAAAACCTAAATCTTCATCATCGCTTAATCATCGTTACCACCAAAAACTTGGATTATCTTCTTATTTTTGGTGTTGGAGACAACCGACATAAACCCTAAGTTAAGGGTTCTTATGATTGGAACAAAATGGAAAGAGCTTTGTTTGAGAGGTATGTTATTTTGGTTTGATTTGCATTTTCGTTACATAATTAGGATAAATTTGTTCGTTAAGCTGTTGATTTTGACTCTCATTGAATCTCATATGTTTTTAGGTTTTTTTTTTATTTGAGGGCTGCGTTTTTGGTTTTGATTATGATTGAATCTCATATAGCACTCAATTTTACGGCACATCATCATCATCGTCATGGTTATATACATCTTCTTAAGGCTCCATTGTTTTTTTTAGCATTTTGGTTATTTGTTATGAATGCAGGTATAAGTTTCTCAAAGACCTAAAAGATGTGATATTGAAGCGTCATATTGATTTCAGAGAGACATGGCTTCTGGGTTAGTTTTGCTTATATCTGATCTAATGCTGTAAAGGCGGAGTCATTCCAGCTGCTGCTCACTTACTGTTTATGAATAAAAAGACAGGGTAAGTTCTTAGTGGAGTCACATTGTTGCATGATATTATGTTCTCATTTTGTTTGGATTGAATCTTCATGTTATGGTATCATAATAAATAACTGTTGTATTGAATTTAGTTGGCTTTAGTGTAACTAATTTAAAGTATAGAGACTCTAATATATTACTTTTGCAGGTCAATTTGACTGAATATGATGATAAAGATGGATTTGTTTTTGATGCTGTGATGAATAAAGATGTCACAAATTATAAAGTGGGTATATAAAATTGTGTCTTCATCTTCACATTGCACTTTTTACGACAATCGTGAGGCCTGGCATTCTAATCCGGCGACATCAAGCAAACCCAGGATGAGGGTAGTGCTTCCAACAACCGATAATCACTGTGGACATAAACCACACATAACCAAGGTTAGTGGTAAATTGGTTTCTTGAAGACATTGTGATTTTGTTCTTTGATTCTATCTGGATTTCACTGTTTTTGACGTAAATTGGTCATTTCACGAAGTGGGTTGACTTTTGTTCCCTGAAAAACACAATCTTTTACTTGGATTTTACAGAAAAAAGGTAACATTTTTAGTGTACATCAGCTCATTTGAAAAGATTTTTTGAAGACATTGCTATTTGGTTTCTTGGATTCCATCTCGATTTCACTGTTTTGGGGTTTTATTCGGCTTTTGGCTGCTGAAAAGGTCTTTAGGTACATTCTCCCCACATACAAGCTACTCTCAGCTGATGCTTCCCAAATGTATTCGAGTGTTGAAATCATCTTGTAAATAAATAGGTGAATGTCCACAAGGAGTCCCAAATCAGACAAACAATACGTTTGGGAAGCATCAGCTGAGAGTAGCTTGTATGTGATAAAAGAAGAAACTGGCAACAGAAAGTAGCTTAGTCAGGTGACAGAAATAACACTTTATTTGAAGGTAGTTAATATGTTAGTCATATAAAGTCTCTGTATTTTTGTATAACAAAGCTCTTGTGATAATTAATTTCTATTTTATTTGTTTAATTGAATTGATGTCTTTATATGTGTATCTAGGATGATGGCATATACGAGTTCACCGAGCCAAGCAAGGTTCAGGGTTTGGTGAAAAATAGTAGGATTAGGAGTTGGCCAATGAGACCAAACCTATATGGGTAGGTTAAACACTTTAAATAACGATTTTACTCACGTATTTGTTTCAGAGTATGTTTATTACATGATTAAAATGCAGATGAGGCATCCAGATGAGGTTGAAAAATATCAATGCAATGAATTTTACAAGAAGACATTCATCGAGTTTCTTGATTCTTTTGCATACGTTCACTTCACCGTTGAGGTATTTATCATGGATTAGGATATTATTCTATTACTAGAAAAGAATTTGTGTTCATGTCAATCTGTGAATATCTACGGGTTTATGTGTCTCGCACGATTTTTCGGTTCAATTTTATAATTTTCATAATTCAGAAAATAATTTTCATATTATATGTATCTTACTTCTGATTCAAATACCTATGTTCCAACTTCATATAGGAAATATAGACACCGCCAATCTTGTAATGGAAAGAAGTCAGCAGCGGTTTCCGGTCCTTGGAGAGCCCGTATGTGTTCCAACTCAGTTTTTCAGGTGGTTTCGGGTTAGACTTGGTGGTTTCGGGTCAGTTTCGGTAATTGATTACAGTTAAAATCGACAACGGGATGCCAACCCTCAATCTTTCTCACCATGGATTGATGTTTATTAATGCATTGTTCTTCTTAGCAACATGGGGTGCTTGGCATAAATTGTCCCGTTCCTTCAAAATACTAGATATAAGTGCCACAAGATGGAGGGAAGGTCATTGTTGGAGAGAGCTAATTGCAGAGCAAAGGGTGGGGCCCCGGGAGTTGCAATATTGGACACTGTCGGAGGGATTGGTCAACCATTAGCTATGTTAACAAAGATGAACCCGCTTTATGATGTTGTTAATGTTCCTGGTGTCACTGCCAATATCAGCCACATGGACACTAGGTTTGCGGTAACTTTTTTTCAATAACAAACTTTTCGGCTATATAGATGCCTTTTTTCATTATGGTTTGTTGAATTAAACTATCATTGTAGCTCATTACATTAACGTTTCTGTATTTGTCTGGTTCATTAGATTGTCTAGAGGTGGCAAAATGGGTTGGTTGGTCAGGCTGGCTAACGTTTCTGTTATTTGGAACATGTGGAATGAGCGAATTAAAGGTACGAGCTTTGTCAGAAAAGACACCAAGCACTGAAAAGACACCAAGCACTGTGATTATTATTAATATTACCATCATTTTTTGTTATGAATCAAATCTATTTCAGCCAGAAAAGACACCAAGCACTGAGCTTTGTCAGGAGGAACATGATGCAATTTTCACCGATTAATGAACCTCACGTAGACGAGTCAAATGGAAAACCATACAGAACTGTTCCTCTTTCCTTTATATAAAGGCTTCTTTTGAGGAAAAAAATCCTAAATATGAAAAACGTCAAGTTCTAGCTGTTGGTAAGCTACACATGTGCTAAAAGCAAATATTAAAATATAGACTATGTGTCTATACTACAGTACTTAATAAATAAGAGGGGCGGCCATCTGATACCTTCATTTTAAGCTACCTCCTATTGCAGGTATGCTGATTTCTGTAACTGCTCTGATGAAGCATTCGGTACTGCATACTTGAATTTGAAAAGAGGGGTGATATGACATCGACACTAGCTGTGTTTGAAGCATCTAAACATTTACCGGATGTGCAAATACGTATGCTTGCCGTATAATCATTGATGTGTGTGGTCTTTGTCATGATCATTTGCAATCTAGGATTATTTATGAGGTATGATAGTAACGCTATTTATTTAAATTTCGGATAGTAGTTTATATGATATTTTAAAGGTATCTAATGATTTTAATGAATTCTTTTATAAAAGTTTGGTTAAAAATCGAACTGGTCAATGGTGTTGGTTATGATCCATTTTGCCCAAAAGGTGGTTGATTCAGGTTATATAGTAGTAGATATAACTGGCCAAATGGGTAAGAAGTGATTCGAATTTTATTTAAATGCTTACAACCTCTTATATATATTTTTTTAAAGAAGTTAAGTTAGTGTTGTAGTTATCTTGGTTTTAAAATCAAATTTATCTCATACGGATCTTTATCCTGCTATTTACATACCATTGTTCAAATTCGCATATTAGTAGGTTTTAGTATCACGCTTCAGTAAGCAGGCTTGAGGCCGTACCGCGTTATAAAAGGCAAGGCAAGCTGGAAACATACCTCAGCAGCTTGAGGCCATACTGCATATACTTTTGGGTCAAAATTGGTCGAAAGTTGGTCAGTCTTAGGGTGTGTTATGCTTCATTCGGTTGATGGATTTGGTAGAATATGCTTATGGAAAGATATGATCCTTATTTTATAATTGATGAAACAATTAAATTAGATTTTCATTCTAAATTGTAAATGTATGTTTTACATCGTCCTATCCAACCTTTCGACCCCTCAGGGACGAGGCTTTGTTTTTAGTAGATTAGGGTTTTCTATTCAGAAAGGGATGGCGGCGCAGTTTGTTGCTCGTCTACCTGCTATTCTTATGTAATTTGCCCTGATGATTGGAATGAAAATTTATCTTTCATCGTTGAAAAAAAAAAAAAAAAAATCCAACAAACTATTAGCTTATTTCATTTTTTTAGTTTTCTTTTTAACAAACAAACTATTAGCTTATTTATTTTTTTTTAGTTTTCTTTTTCAAAGATGCATGATTCTGCTTTATTCCATAAAACTGCTGAGTGTCATTATGGAAGGCTAATAATGATCATAAGATTTTTATATAGCTGCATAAATGAGCAAAGCATGAGTCGAGCTGACCATGGCTTGTGCTGGCACGTTTAGGAATCGAGCCGAACCGGCTTGGCTCATTAATTGACCAAGCCAATTTTGAATGAGCTTTTTTCAACCAAGATTCGAGCAATCTGTGAACTTTTAGAACAACCTTACTTATATACTTCAAGTTTACATTGTATAAATAATAAAAAATTTATACGAGTTAAAGGGTTTACAATGCCCTTGGCAACATGTTCCCGGGTCGCCTTCTACGAACCGGTATTCAATCTGGTTAACCTGTTGTAAATTTTTGATTAATGTAATTTAATTTTTTCTACCCGGGTGTCTACCCGGGTGATAACCTAGTTTATACAAAATATACGTAAAGTAAATGGGTTAGATTGTGGTACAAATGAGTCTTAACGTATAAATTGGGCTTAACATGAGAAGTGAAGGATAAATTTTTCTTTTTTTTTTATTTTTAATTTTTTCCCAACTTCTTAGTCCCATAATCCAAAAAAAATCTTGTTTGTACGCTATTACCATAGAGTAATGTGTATAAACACGCTTTTTTTTTTTTACATTTTGCAATTAAACAAAGATTATTTCATTTCTCATGTTAACATCTGTTTGTATTTGATCCTTACACAAAATAAATTGTTTACATTTTTCTAATGTTCGCAAAGAGAAATTATTTAATCTTCTATGTGAATTATGTTATATCTATTCACACACATTTTTTATAATTTGTTCTAGTTGTTACATTTTAAAATATATAAAAGTTTGACGTAGTAAGTTTTTGTTATGAAAACAAAAGCATCTGAAAGTGGCTTAAGTCGAACCTAACACCTCGTTTGAATAATTAACTACCGTCAAAAAAGTAAATTGTAAAGGGAGTGTTCTATAAAAATCAACATTTTATGGTTTATGTTTTAACTTATAATTGATACATGCTTGTCTTTCGGCCCTTCGTCCAGCGGACACCAGGCAATGATAAGGCTTGGAACCGGCCTTTGGTCACGTATTCAAGTGTTGGAGCCAACAAGTTTTACGCATAGGTGGGAGCACTCCTTGTTAACCACTCGTGTGAGTACCTGTGTGGTTTTTCCTGTGAACATCCAATCAAAACTCTGAAGCTAGTGTAGAACCTGTTAAGACAACATAGCTCACCGAAGTAGGTTGGTGGGTCCCCCAATGCGGGGATGCGACCAAAGGTTGCATAATTGAAAGTCGTCGTTAAAAAAATTTGATACATGCCTTAGATATTTCCTAAAATATAAACCGACTAAAAGCGTGTTTCTTTTACAAGAAATTTCCCATTGATTCAACAAGTCTAACTTATGGTAAAGGAATAGATTTCTTACGTGCCAACAACGACTAAAACCTGTTTAAATAATTAATCTACTAAAATTCGTTCAATTGCAAGACTCAAATTAACACTCACAATAATCTAGGCATCTCAAAATGTCATAACTACGAATTCAAAAAACTAATATGCACCAACAATAACTCAATAAGAATAAGACTGATGTGCATGTAGTGTAATATATTTTTAGTGTATATTTTAAGCTCGTTTACACTTTTTAGCCAAGTTTTAAATTTATAAAACACGATATTTACTAACACTAAACACACATATGAGCAAGTGCACCCATCGTGGACGTAGTATAGTGTTGGTAAGATACCGAGTTCGTCCAAGGACACAAGAGCTTTTAGTACCGGTTTATCCTCAACGTCTAATCAAATCAAAAAGTTAGAAAAATGTTTTAAACTAGAAAAATAAAACTAACTAAAAATGCTGAAAAATAAAATTAAAAATAAAAACAGATAGACAAGATGAATCACTTGGATCCGACTCGTGTGTAGTGTAACCTTTGATTATTTCCGCACTTTTGCACTTTTTAAGAGATTATCTTAGTTATTGTAGTAGGCCCCTCTTTTGAAGGTGACGTTACCCTCAACCCAGTAGTTTGAGTCAGCAAGGATACAATCCTAAAGGGTCGGATTATTGAAAGATAATTAATTAAGTTATTAATGCATAATGTGGTAGGCCCCTCTTTTGAAGGTGACGTTACCCTCGGCTAAGTAGTCTGAGTCAGCAGGGATACAGTCCTAAGTAGCCGGGTTAAAGTTTTAATAGTAGCTTACTTATGAGGGGATCAAAGAGTTTGGACCCCCGCCATCCAATACCGGTGGGTATTGAAGGAGGTCCTACTAAATTTGACCCAGGTCCTTTGCAGGATCTATACACTGAACAATGGCAAGACTCTTACCAAACCGTTCCCTTAACCCCCGACCAGGTAGCCAACATATCTCCATATAGACCGTGGAGATATGAATGGTGAAAACCTTTTATTTTATATAGACAGTAAAATAATGCCAAGACACCACGGACAAACGATAAGGAAGAATCACCTTCAACATAAGAAACTAGTTATTAAAGTCATTAATACATAACCAAATAAAAAGTGCGAAAAGATTAAAAATAAAAAGTATTACACTAAACACTTGTCTTCACCAAGTGATGTAAGAGACTTAGGCAAACATGGCCTTTGATTGTCAAGAACTCTTACGATCAATCTTGGATCCCGAGACGACTCACACACTCTATGATGGATAATGGATGATGGTGGTGGATGATGGTGTTGTGATGGTGGTGGGTGGTGGGTGAAGTGTGAGAGAGGTGGTGTGCCAAGGGATGGTTTGCAAATGAGCCAAGCACCCCTATTTATAGCCTGAACAGTAGCTCGGGCACGACCCCATGTCCATCCTCCTTCTCTTTCTTCATTAATTGCAGTTTGTCTGCATTAGTTAACCACGCCCCCGTGTCCGCTGAGCACGACTCCGTGTGCAGAAGCGTATCTGTACTATCAAGATTTCCCTAGATTCTGCGAATCTTAGAGTTGACCATGACCCCGTGTCCGCTGAGCACGACCCCGTTGTGAGCGATAGAAGCTTCTACAACTTTGTCTTTTCTGCTGACACTTGGGCACGCCCCCGTGCTCATTGAGCACGGGGCGTGTTCAGTCTTCTGTTCTCTTGTTTTTGCTTGGGAAGATGCTGTCGGGGGGTCGGGTATGCCACGTTTGTTCCTTTTCTTGTATTTATGTTAGATTTAGCTGTCTTTTTGCTTCTTTTGTTCATTTAAGCTCATTTAATCCTGAAAATACAAAAGGAAGACAAAAACACACTTTTTCCAACATTAGTACTAAAAAGGGGGTAGTTTTATGCCACAATTGATGTAATTTATATATTGCATTTTGTGCACATCAAAGACTTAGGAGTTTTGTATTGCATCAATCTCGGTCTACATGAATTAAACGTGCTCCTTTAGGGGGACGGGGCACTCCCCAAATCCATCACCGAACCCCTCCCACTAACCAATCAAACTATGCCACCTCATCTTTTTGAATCACGGTAACAAGATCAAATGGGTTGCACCCTTGAGGTAGTGTTCTAGCTCATCACTTGAACATACACCACTTCCCAATAAATTCCCTTACACTTCTCTACTTTTTATACCGTGATGGTAAACCCGCCAATCCATCAGGCTAACCGGTTGTGTTTCACATGAACCCAAAGGCTCATCATGGGAGTGCCCCAGGTTGCCTTAGACATCCCATAACTTCTTTTGTTATATATTGTTCCTAGGGGGTTTGGGTGCCAAATTTCTCAAGATCTCACATATGCAACATGCAACTAATCAATAAATTCACATTTAGATGTCTCAAGACTTCTTTAGCAATTTAGGGCCTCGATTAGTAGATACAACTTATAACATTTTCATAATTCAAGTATTTGAACCAAAATAAATGTTAACAACTTTTTTAATACGTTTGTATTCGTTACCATTTCTGTTACAACAGCCATCAACGCCACTGTCAGCCTCCCACCGTCGAACCACCAGTATGATCAGCTCAGCCGGTTCACACCATCGTCAGCCACCATAATCGCTACCTAAAGCACGGATTATCACCAAATGGCAGTTTAGTCTTCAGTCAGTTAGCAATTCATCTTTAAACACTCATTCAACACCTATTGAGGTCATTTGGTATGAATCCTAACCCTAATTATGTTGTTCTTTGCTTACGATCTGATCATGCATGATTACATTGAGTTTAGAGAAATGTTTTTATTTTTTAATCTAATTGTTCAATACTTCAACGGATGTTGAATTCATATGTAATATTACTAGGTTATCACCCGTGAATACTCACGGGTCGGACATTTAAATTTTATTAAACACAACTGTGTGTGTATATGTATATATATATGTATATATATATATATAGAGTCGGGATTTAGACAAAACGGTAGAAAGTGTGAGAACGGTGAGAACGCTTATCGATCGTCCGATTAAAACAATCTATGGACTAGATTGGCGCGATGGCGTTTTCGTAAATAACATCAATTTTATTACGTGGACGCGCTTCATTAAGGGTAAAAAGGATCTTTTGACTTCTCCACACAAAACGCCATCTCATGAAATAAAACGCCAAAAACAAAAATCACAGACCATTCTAAGTAAAAACGCCATTAGATATAAAACGCCAAACTTAATTATAGTAAAATCCCGCCTAAAAAAACCGCAAAAAAATCCTATATATACAACATCTCAGACCTTCAATTAAAAACACACACAAAAACCCAAACGCCATATTTGATATATCCCATTCGCCTTAGAAACGCCAAAAAACCCAAACATCAAATATCTTCTAATCCAAAACGTTTTTTTGAAATTCAGTTTGGTTGTCTGTAAGATTTCGCTCAATGAAATGGACAAAATCCTTAAGTGAGGATGTTGTCCATTTCATTGAGTAAAATCTTATTGACTAATTCTCAACTTCCATCCAATTTATAACGCCAAAACATACAAAAACATTATTGCGCTTTGTTGTCAATAAAGTTTAGCTGTATGGGGTGGACAACATTGTCAGTTATCTTTCTTAACCGAGGATTAACAATGTTGTCCATCTCATACAGCAAAACATTATTGATTTTAGCATGATCAAATTTTGAGGTTTAAGGTGCTCTTATTTCGTGGCGTTCTTTTTATCGGTAAAACACCAAAAAAGTTAAAAAATCAAACATCGTTCATTGTGAAATTCAAGATTGTTGGCTGAAGGGTCTAAACTCAATAACATTTTGCTGCATGAGATGGACAAATCTTCAAGAAAAAGATGCTGATGTCAGACTGTGTGCTTCCAAACAGCCACACAAAAAACTAATTGAAAAACAAAAAAACAAAACAAATCATACGAAAGTCGAACCAGCCAGTTAACATGATTCAAAAAAAAAAAAAAAAAAAAAGAGACTGGTGACAGTGAAGATTTGGAAGATCAATTGTTTATCTATTTTTTTTATTTTCCTTTTCAGTTGATTGTTATATAATAAAAACACCATATATAATAAAAACGCCAAAACAACCAAAATGCTTGTTTAAACGATATCATCCCGTTAAACGCCCACAAAAATGTCACACCCTGACTTTTGTGGAAGCGTGATTATGTGTGACTTGCTTAATATCATTGCATTCAATCATAACAACACTATATGATAAAAACCATAGTTGGTCATCCATTAGATAAGTTTAAAAACATCACGACATCATTGTTGGAACATAGACTTCAAGTTTAAGTTTACAAACCATACGAATTGTTTAGAGTTCACTAAGGACTCATCAAAAGACTTTAAATAAAACCAATATTTGGAAGTGGTGTCTTGTCTTGGATAGGACACCCAAACCAAACCTCAAGACCATGGATGACATCTTTTATTCTCAACAACACTTGTAACATCCGAACGCCCGCCAGATCCACATTCTTAATTCCCTGAAATACATGTATTTTGAAAACATCAACAAAAGTTAAGCGGGGTTGAACTTATTTTGATTAGTAGTTGGTATACTGTTTTTAGGTTTTTGTTTGGAATAGACACAAGTCACTATCCTGTTTTTCTATACAATTTATTCAGCTGATGATCTTCCATGTCTATTTGTGATACTTAATCGAAAAAGTAGGTTTTAAGTTTTAATTATATGATTTGCTGTAAAAATATATATATTTCGTTATGATAAGAAATTACATGTATTTTCACCTTTTCGATGTTGTCTATTGTTATTTTGATATATATTAGTTGTATCATATTTTATTTAGATGTATTGTATACCTTAATGGATTGTATTCATTTGTTTATTAATGTTATTGATTTTGATTCTATATGATTGACACTGTTACAGTTTTACGTGAGAATGATTTATGGATTTCCGGGTTACCTTGAAGACAGGAAAAGGAAATGTTTGGTTAGTAATTTTATCCGATCTTAGTTTAACACTTAATTTTAATTTTTTGGTATGATATTTAGCAATAAAAGTGTTTCTTTTATTTATGCTTAGATTTTGCCAAAACAGTATCAAAATTGGATTCAACAGTTTAATTATCCAATTGGAAATACAAAGATCCGGACCACAACTGGAAATGTTTTTAAAGTCAAGATCTATCCTTTAAGCAATGGTAGATATTATTTCTATAATGGTTGGTGTCAGGTGGTAGACAGTTTGAAAATACATTCAGATTCATGGTTGATATTTCATTATGAAGAAGCAATAGAAAGTTTCAGAATATTGTATTTTTATTAAGACATTGCTCTTGCTCCTTGTGAAGAGTTTTACTACAAACCATCTGGTAATGAAGATTATGTGGTATGTAACTTCGAATATTATTCATCATGTAATTTTTTTGGAGATAAAGTTGTTTAATTGTTGTTTTTTATTTGTTTACTTAATTTTCTTATATATTTTTATTAATGTACTATATAATGTGTTTAATTCTGATTGTAGAGTATTAATCGTTCTTTTGTTCATAACAAGATGTTAAACACTATTCCTTCATATCCGGTTCTTATTAAAGGATCTGAAAACCAGAACTGGCCTGTAGGGGTGGAAGATATCAACAATGAACTTTACATAATTACCGGATGGAAGGAGATAAAGGATGAGTTGTCATTAACTGCTGATCATCTCATTGTCTTTGAGATGATAGATCTTCAGACTTTTCATATCACGGTTTTCAATTGTGCTACCTGTGATTTAGTGCTTCCACTGGAGGTTTGTGCTGTTGTTAAAGAAAAGGTGATAGAAGAGATTGTCCTGAGTTCAGATACTGAAGCTGTACAGGACATCGATAATGTCAATGAAGGTGGTGTGGTTGTTGTTAATGAAGATAATCAGATCGTACCTATTTCTTTCCGTGTGGACGGTCATTTTGTAAGTTTGTGATGATGAGTTTACTAATATATAATACTTTAGTCAGATTTTAAACATGTGTTAATTCTTTGTTTATTGAATTGTTCGTTATTTGTTACAGCGCCTTTTTAAAAAACAGGCTGAAGATCTTGGACTGAATCGTAAGATGGGTTTGAAGATTGTGGACGTGGCAGGTGATGTTTGGAATATTCAAGCTGCTATAGGTTCATCTTGAGGTCAACCAAGATATTATCTGCAAGGAATGAGAAAGTTTGTGAGAGATAAAGGCATGGCTCCAGGTGAAGCATTTACACTTAACTTTGTGAAAGGTAAAAAGCTTTTTATGTTCGGATGAATGTTCGTGGGTTGAAGAAGGCAAATGCAGAAGGATACATTGAACCAAGTTTTTGGGTTGTAGTTGTTTGCTTTTCGAAACTGATACTAGACTTGTTTGTTTAGTTTTGAAGTTGTGATTCTAAAACTATATATGTACATGTAAATTATTAGGTCCATGTTTAACGGAAACAATGTGGAGATGTGAACTAAAGACAGTATACTTCGTTTGACTTTTGGTCAACATCTGATTGACTTTTGGTCAACATCTCATTTAGTATTCAACAGACGTTTGAATAACTGAAACAGTGGTTTTAACATCTGTTTGACTTTAGGTCAACAGTTCATGGAAACCCATGTTAGGTTGAATAGTGTTTTGAAGAGGAAAACAATCCTAAAATATAAGAATATAGTGGATCTGGTTGAACATCTGTTTCACTTTTGGTCAACAACTGTTTGACTTTTGGTCAACATCTGTTTGCTCGATCACATTGGCTGTTAAAGTATAGTTCTTTAAGTCATTGTTTTGTTTTCTTGAATTCTATATAATTTTGTTAAGAAGTACAAGAACGAACATTTTTACAAAATCCCAAATCACCCGATCATGTAAGTGCATTGAAGTAAAATTGGAAATGATGTTATTCATGTGGTCCTGTTGTGCTTTTGTTTGACCTATAATATGGGTTTATGATCTAATCCGGTGATGTGAAGACATTGTTGTTGAATCCAATGAGATGCTTGATGTAATGAGGTTGTATTAATAACAAGTAATAATTGATATAACTAAGTTTCCCGAGCCCAGGAAGCAATCTCGGGTAAAAACTAGTCATACATATGTCAACCTTAATGGAGACGTGAATTAGTGAATATAGCTTCTTTGACAAATAAATGCATACAATTTATTGGACCATGAAAGTCCTATGTTGAGTGGGCCAAGAAAGTCTTATGGCCAGGGAATTTGGCATTGTTTACATGAAGGGAGTTATTGGGCCAGGTGAGCCACTTTCATACATATTGATTTTTGGAGGATACGGTAATCGAGGCGGCGGCAGTGATTATATTGGGAGAAGACATATGCAACATAAAAAGTGGAGGTCAGACGCACAGGGAGACGCACGAAGACAGGAGCTTTTGTGGACGAACTCTATAGAATATTTGGCAAAGATTAAGACTACGGAATCATCGGGATTGAGCGGGAAGCTTGGAGAACAAGATATTAACGGGTTTTGTTACTCAGTTTCTCTCATTTTCTAGTTTCTTTGTTTTTATTCAATGAATTCTTGTTTGAGACCTAGTTTTATTATTTTTAAGACTATGTTCCTTGGCTAATTTTTTAAACCGCCTAGGCTACGATGAATGGATTTGAATAAAGTTTGAACCTTTTTAGTTAATTGCATGTATTTTATGGATTAATTGTGTATTGTAAGAAAGTTAGGTTTATTAATTTGGTGTGTATGCGTACTTTAATTTGATTAATTATTATCAATTGCTTTGTGTGAATCTTGGTGGTTGTCTGCTACGGAATAGGTTCATGCTAGATCTTTGACCTTGCGTCTTTGACCTTTAGGGTGAATTGGCCAATAAACCTTAGAAGTGATGGTTAATAATTTGCTAGATTTCAGTATTCTACTAGTCCTAATAGCTGGAAGGTGCAGGGCTATTGGTAGGTCTTACCCGACGAATTGCTTTAGACAGTCTTTGGAAAAAGTCGTGCCTTAGTTGCCCCGTCGGTTTATTAATCTATCAAGTCAAGTTAAGAAACTCAAACTACCCTAGATCTATAATTGGAAAAGAGTAGGTCAACCTTAGGGTACTTACACAATAATTAGATAACCGGAAGGAAATCTAATAACCGGTAGGATTAACGGCCTAGGTAGTGCCATAAGTTTCACCTCGAGAAGGGTTGAGGGGCTTAGTTGGTGTCTTAATAGGTTTAGTATCACAAGATCCCGGTTCCATAAAACATGCAGTTAACTTAATTGGTAAATTCTTAAAATCAATCCAGGACTCTAGTCTAGGTGGTCTTCTTCATCATCTGAGAACAATCTTCACATTAGTTCGTATTAGCATAGTTCTAGTTTAATAATTAGTTTTTTAGATTTCCTTGAATTTTCAGTAACCCCCCCCCCCAAACAACAAAGCAGTTAAGTACAGTTAGGTTAGAGTCAGTCTAGTCAGAGTCTAGTTAACGTAGTCAGTAGAGTTTCGTGGGTTTGATACTCGGACTTACTTAGGCTATACTACATTGACCGGTACACTTGCCGGTTGTGTGTCTAGGTTTAGAGAGTCTCAGTTATAAATTTAAAACTTAGAGAGTCTAGTTTAGGGTTTAATTTAGTTAATTTATTTAGACCACTTTTAGCACATCAATCATCATGAATAAAGCTTCATAAATTTAGTTTGATCCCGAGATTAGAATTAAGGTTTTAGATTGCGGACGTACGTGCGATTTGTGTAAAAAGCCTCAAAATAAGTGAAGAATCAAGATAAATGAAGAATCAAATCTAAAACCATACATGAAATCGAGATAACATAAAAGATAGGCTCATAGAACATAGGATTGTTCCGGGTAGAGGAACGGTGACTAACCAAAGTGATTCGAACCCCTTTCGAATTGAGGTAACGCGTCTTGACTTACTTAGACAAATACGTCATCGATGTTAGGCCTACGTTATTCGTCGTTTTGGTCATTTCACGTACCTAATTGATTGGGAATTTCGAGACTTTGGCGAGACATAAAAATCAAGGAGTGGGACTAGTCATCAAGGTCTGAGTTTCACCTCTAACTTGACAACATCGTACCCTAATAGTGTCGGTACTTATTCGCAGACAAGACCTACTAGAATAATAGGGATGTTTCCCATCAAGGTTCGGATGTCACTCCTGTCTTGAGGGAAAATCTCGTGCAAAATACAAACACTGATTAACAGTGTTTTCAAAGTATCAAGTGTATATTTTGTCAGCCTTAGGAAAGGCATGAAAGTTTAACAGGAGGGATGTGCTGCTAGGAAGCAGATACGGTAGAATGCATAAGTTTTAAACAACAGATAAGAATCAAGGTTCCTAGAACTATAGACTAGGGAAAGTATTCCTACTTATCCTAATTCCCTATAGTTATGGCTCTGATACTAATCTGTCACACCCCAACCGATGGCGGAAACATCAGGGTGCGAGCACTAAGCGTTCAGATTGCTCATGAGATTCTATAACAACAAAAGTTTCAATATAGATTAATAAAGATTCATGCATAAATTTTTGTCTAAAACAGCACCACAGACAAAGATTCAAAATACAACCATCAAACATTGTTCAAAAGTCTAAATTTAAACTAGGTGGGTTTCCAGGCATCAGCCCTAGCTTGATTTCCATGATTCAGCATCCTATCAGCCTACAACATGTATTAAAATAGAGTCAGTACAAAATGTACCGGCGAGGTTACAAGTTTGAATAATAGCATAATAGATTAAAAGACTCATATCCATATGTAAATGTAACAAAATAGTTTCAGCCATGCTAGTGTTCGCAGTCCAACAAGTGATAGCCCAAGTATCCCAATGCTTTGTTGTTTTCCCAAGTCTCAAGGAAAACTAGAATCCTCCTAACAATACCCCCGAGAATAATGGGGAGGTGCATCTCCTATAGCGCTACTATTGTTAAGGCGGAACTATACACCCTGGATTAAACGTCCACATAGCACATAGAATACAAGAATCACAAGTTTCACATACACATAGGATAGAGTTTAGTTTCCAAAAGTCTCAAGTATCATAGTTTAATAGAATACATGTTGCATCCCAAAGTCTAAAACAAAAAGGGATCGAGTATACTCACAGTGATTTCTTAACAGGTTAACTGTTATTGGATCAAAGGGAGCTCTTTGGGTTTAGCCTGATTAGATTACAACAGATAAGTGTCGGACAAAACAACGAGATTGCTCAAGTGTAGAACCAGTCACTGGATCGGATGGCTGTTCGATCGGATGGCTATCCAATCGGATTGCCACTCGATCGAGGTGACATACGTGTGTGGGACGGATTGCCATCCGATCGGATGGTCATCCGTACAGATGGCCATTCGATCGAATGGTCGTTCGATCCAAGTGTTGAGATTCTCAAAGTGTCAAGTCAAGTGTCAACTCAAGTTACCTTGATCAGATGGCTGTTCGATCGGATGGCTATCCGATCGGATTGCCATTCGACGATCAAGATTCAAAGTTTCTAAAATGTTTAAGGTTACGAGGCAAGTGTCACCTGATCGGATGGCAGTTCGATCGGATGGCTATCCATCGGATTGCCACTCGATCAAGTTGTCCTTGTTCCATTTACAACCTTGTAAAGTTTCTAAGTTTCTGTTTAAACGGCGAAGACATGGTACGTATTGAGACAACGGTAAACACATCAGTGTACAGCCGATCTGATCAGATGGGAATCACCCCAATCCGCTCAGTCGTCTGTCCTTGACGGTGTTTATGTCAGAATTCGTACTCCGGTCATCTTCTCCGGCAACAATCCATTTCCAAACCAACTCCAGGCTAATCATCAAGTCTATAGCCCGTTTAGGTCCAGTTTCCACCGTCTTTAATTAAAAGTTTAAGAAGTGAAGAAGATAAACACAAGTTTTAGCCAAAAAGTCTAGATTTAGTCAAGATTTAGTGTACAACACCTGAAATTCCTTAGATCTGAGCTAGATTTTGACTAGAATGACATCACACAACAGTTTGGTACAAACCACCATGATGACATCACATTCAAGAGCTCAAATCTTAGGGATTTCACGGTGAAGCGTGAGATTTCAAAGGAGAATCATGTAGAGAATAATGTGTAGATCAAATTTGTACAAGAATCTAGTGTAAAACGTACCGAAATCGCCGAGAAATGAAGAAAAAGTAGTAGTGCGTGTGCCTAGATCGAGTGAGGCTGTCACATCAGTGAGAATGATGTGATAGGCCTATTTATAGTGTGAGAGAGAGGGAGTGAGGCGGTGTGCACGGGTCGGATGGCACCTCGGTCGAATGGCCATCCGATCGGTTGGTCATCCGATCGGATGGCTATCCGATCGGATGTTCATCCAATCGTATTGCCACTCGGCCAATCCCATCCTTTCTGCATTCCCGTATCAGATTAAGCGTTGCGTATTATTGGGTATTAGTATAACTAGATTATAGCATTGATACAAAAGTTTCCATAGTTTCATAGTTTCCGCCAGTTACAAGACTCCAGTCTCTCGTTCAACCAAGTCTCAAGTTTCACGAGCCTCAAGAGTCAAGCACCAAAGTATCATAGTCTCCAAGTATCAAGTTTCAAGAATCATAGTTTCCATAGTATCAAGTATCAAGAATCATAGTTTCCATAGTATCAAGTATCAATAATCATAGTTTCCATAGTATCAAGTATCAAGAATCATAGTATTTGTTTCACAAAGTATCAAAAGTATCACATATCCCATAGTATAGGGGCTAAAGGTGACAATTAGGTAAAAGTCTAGGGATGCAGGCGTTACATTAACGCAAGTCTACCATGAAGGATGATTAAAGACAATGCAATCTTTACCCAATTGTAACTGAAACTGCATATACTTTGATACACATCACTTTTTCTGGTCAATGAGTCCATAGTTGTAATAGCAGTCGCTATGATCGCTATAGCGAATAACGTATAGGTCAAAGGTGTTGGTGCATACATCTGTCGACTTCGTCTTATATCGAGTCTGGGTTGCGTTGCGGATCTGAAGCATGACATCATAGAATCACAAGTGACATCATAGAGATGACATCACAAGTGACATCATCATTATAATATGGACACATGAAGACAAATTAGAAGTGTCCGTTTGAAAGTCAACTTGCATGTCCGTTTGAAGAGTTCCGTTTGAGAGGTTACGTCCGTTTGAAATGACCGTTTGAAGATGTCATGTTAGTTTCAAACGGTAGTAGGTGGCCTATAAATATGTGTATTGTATTGTCATTTGAAACGGACAGGTAGAAGATTAGAAAATCGTACCGAGGTGCTGCCGGTTTGATTCTTGGATGTAATCAGTGTAATATCAATCAGAAACGTGGTTAAAGTGATATACTTCTATTTTCTACTCCTTTCTTTCTGATTCTAATCTATTTGAGTGTTTCCGCCACTCAAATAGTGTGTATTGACTCACATCGACTCATTCGGTCGGTAAAAATCGATCCTACAAAAGGTCTCTACAGGGTATGTAGCCATAAATAGCGGGATTTCAGTTGCAACTTTTTCTTTATAAGATATGTAACTCGAATTTATATCGTCGAAAAATAACTCAAATTTATACCAACTTGAATACGGACACAATTTACATCAAAACGTACACCAACTGAAATCACCTAAATAATTAATGTAGCCCAATAAAACTTCCAAAACAAAATATGAGTACTTCAATTTGGATTGATTTAATCCAGAAATTATCAATTTGTTTTACATTAATTTGAACCAGTGTGATTTTAAGCAAAATATGAACTTGAAGATGTATTATAGCAATGACAATAACAGTCTACAAAATTAACATGAAACTCACAAAAGTATAAAATATACCTAAAGCATCCTATTGCTTCTTCAGAGAAGCTGATGGCTTTCATGTGCGTTTCTTAATAGATAGTCCGCATTGGAAATTCCATCGTTGTCGTCATTAGAAGACTCCAAATTCCCACCATCACTACCAGCAGTATTAACCTGGAGCAGGGCCAAACCTAAATACATTTATGAATATTAGCAAGCGCATACATCGCAATATCGCATGATGTTTGTACTATTAAATTAGAAACCTGAACTTCAATATGCTATGTTGTCTTGTCTATCAAAATCATGCTAAAAAAAGAAGCCTGAATCAGGTTATGCAATATCTATGACTGGTCGAAAGTCAACTAAATATCATAAAACCTCTTGCTATTAGAATAAAATAAACTTATGAAATAGAGTTATTGAACAAAATATTAAAAAGATGTGTATTATTACGATATACAATATTACAAATAGAAGTTTACAAACAGCGCAAGCCGGTAGTCGACACTTATATAAAAGTATCTATTCTAACCTATTAGCCAACCCAACCTTTTCCCACCTACTCCCTATACAAAAGGCAAAACAGATCTTCCATCACTCATTGTAGAATTTAAGAATTCATATTTTGTGTGGAAATTTACATGTGAGTAAGGATGAACATAGTACCAAACCGGTACCAAACTGATAGTATCTCATAAATACCTAAACGCTAGTGGTATAGAGACAGCCAACAAATTTCTACAACTCACTCTTTCTACCTTTCACAACAGGGACAACCAAGTATTCCTCATACAGACGTCTATACAATTCAAGGATATCAAGAACCTAAAATACAGACATACACCACTCAATAAAAGCATCAAATAGCCATTGAATACAATCAACTAACCTCGTTAAAAAAAGGCCAGATCTTTATAAGATGAGCATTAAGCCATGGCAACTTGAAAAATTGAACAGCAAAATCAGTCCCCAAAAATAGAAAGAGCATGAACAGAAAAAAAACCAAGATAAATAAACAAAACTCAACTTATATCTCTGTAAGAAAACAACCCAAGAATAGTAAGCTACATTCGTTTAGAAATATTCATTGACAAAACTTCTTTTTCACGCCATATTCTAGTGATGTGCCCTAATTTTATAAAATTTTCAAAATATTTTTACATGATGGTCAACAGTCTATTTGGAACGTAGAAGATCTGAAGAACATACATAAAATGAATATTATAAAAACCAAAATACTATACAAAATCACAAACCTGGTTACTGAATCGTTGGAATTTCGAATTTTCCGACAAATCGCTGGACAATTCAAACATAAAAAAAATTGTATGGTTCAGGTAAGTTAAACATCAATAAAAACTCTAATGATAGTAAAAAGCCCTAATTAAAGGGAAATATGAATGATACAACATGAATCTGCTCAAATCGATGGACGATTCAGCCAAGTTTGTATGGATAGTATTACAAATAACATCAAAAGAAGATATAATGGCTGAAAAAATAAGACTTCATTTGCAAGAACGAACCTGGTATATGGTGATTTAAGAAGAAGATGTGGCGATGATCGATAGATGATATCTAGGGTTTAAGGAAGAGATAGATTGTGTTTAAAACAATAACAAAGAAAAATAAAAGACGGAAAAGAAAATTAACATACCTATGCTCGATCGGTGAAGAAGGAAGAACCAGATTAGAGAAAAATGGATCTAGGGTTTGAAAAAGTGAGGCTGTGAACAATTGTTGTTTTGAAAAGATGATATATAAGATCCATTAACTTTGACCCGATTATAATTCGGATCCCGTGTCCAATTCTCAACACATCTAATATTGTGTCTTCCCTCCCAAAATCACCATCTCCTCAACCATAGGATGCCACATAAGCAAAATAGCTCCACCATTCAATGACACATGGCCCAAATCATCTCATTTATTAATATATATAGATTAGACCATGTGTAGTGGTTAACACCCCACCCTTGGGCGTTTTGCGCCATGTGGCAGCCTAGTCAGCAATGGGGCATTATGGGATGTTTTCTAAAATGGGTGTAGTGGGGATGTGGGCATTGTGGGGCATTATGTTTGTAATAAAATTAAATAAAAAAACGTTAAAAAATCTGATTGGTTTTACAAAAAGGAAAATGAAGGTGATTGGACACAAGAAATGGGTTGGGCGTGGAATATAGCACGCCGGAACTGATTTGAAGCAAGAACACGCCCATGGGGGTGGAGGTGGTGGCGTTTTCGGGCGTGTTTGGGGGGAAAAACGCCGAAACACGGCGACTACGGGTGGTCTTATAGTAATCACTATATGCATTAATTTAATAGCTCTTAATCTAGCCCTGACTTAGATAGAGGATTTTAGCATGATGTTGCCACTTGCTTTGTATATGGTAGATTTGGATAGGGATAAGAAATTTCATACCGAATGCCTGTACTATACCACTACTGACCGAACATATACGGTACCGTATTCGGTTTTGAATTTAACTCAATTTCACTATTCATACTATGCGGTAAGATATGTTTTCGATACTTTTTAATGGTACCGTAACTTATCTGTACCGACCGAACATATATGGTACGATATTTGGTTTCAAATTTAGCTCAGTTTTGTTATCTGTACTATGCGATACGATACCTGTTTAGGACTTTTTAATGATATCGTAACATATCGTACTGGCCTACCATATATTGTACGATATTCAGTTTTGGTTTTAGCTAAATTTCGGTATTAGTACTATGTGGCAAGGCACTGGTTTCGAAATATGTGTAGATTTGGAACCTTAATTTCGTGGTTTTAGTTAGATATGGGTTCATGTGTCTATCGTTTTACTAGTAATTATTTGCTTTCATGTTGGTTAAAACAAAGGAAGATGCCTCGGATACACCTGTCACACCCCAATCGATGGCGAAAACATCGAGGCGAGACGTAAAAGATTGTTTAAAGACTTCAAAACACTAAATCACAACAATAATTAAAATTCAAAGTTTCCATTTCATTTCATCAATTCAAACGATACATTGTTTGGACACTATTATGTGTAGTGTTTTTCATGGGTACTATGTCACCCATTAGAAGTCCAAACTAAGGAATCCAAATCAAGATATTCTCCACCTTATTACCTAATATTCAACCATGCGTCGGTTGATTTCATGGTTAGGTTTTAGAGATATGTGTGTGTGTGTGTATATATATATATATATATATATATAGGGAGGAGCTCATGCGAGAACCACCTTTATTGTGAGAACCGCGAGAACCAATGTGAACACAACCTAAAATAGCTAAAAAAACCTAACCCCCCACCCCCCCCCCCCAAAAAAAAAAACCTAAACCCCCACCCCCCCCAAGCTAAATGCTAAAAACTAAAACCTAACCCCCCCCCCCCCCCCCAAAACCTAAACCCCCCTCCCCCACCCCCCAAAAACCTAACCCCCCCCCCCCCCCCCCAAGCTAAAATGCTAAAAACTAAACCCCCAAAAAACCTAAAAAAATCTAAAAAAATAAAAAAAAATCTAAATTTTTTTTTGAATTTTTTAATATTTTTTATGTTAAAATCGCTACTTTTCGAAGCCAAAAAAATTTTTTTTTTTTAAAAATTAAATTTTTTTTTTTTTTTTGGCTTCGAAAAGTAGCGATATTTTTATAAAAAATATTAAAAAATTCAAAAAAAAAATTTTTGTGTGATTTTTAGCTATTTTTAGGCATTTTTTGTTGTGTTCACATTGGTTCTCGCAATAAAAGGTGGTTCTCGCATGATCTTCTCCCTATATATATATATATATATAATATTATGTATAAGTCATGTATTAGTCAAGTCATGTATTGTCAAGCATAGGTTGGATAAATCCATTAACCTTATGAGTTCACCAATGCACAAATTATCACATGGATGATTCGGATGTCATGGAAGAACATAATTAAACCATCTAATTCACCAAATAACCAAGTGAATTCAACTAGACGAGTGCTTTCCAAACATGGTTATGGTTGGAGACTTTGTATAGTTTGTTCACTTTGTTTGATTGAAAGTTACTGGGTGACTTAGGTTGCATGAAATGTAAACTATCATAACTAAGATTTCTGGAACAAAACTTCAATCCAAACCTATCCAACATAGGGATTTGTTGGCAATTTGAAGATGTTCCAAAGATAAAGCAAGATAAACATGTTTGAAAGTTTTAACAAAACTCAAGAAAAATCCTAACTTTGGACCTCAAAATGGTGATGTACCCATCTTTGTTTACCAAGGTAAACATCTGGTAACACTCCTAGAGGTTATCCAAGGAAGGAAAAACAAGAAAACAAGAAGAAACTTGCATAAACAAGCTCAAAACTCATTGTTTTGAAGCTTGAACAATATGCCTAAGCTTGAGAAGATAGGAGATTAAAGAGAGTTTTGAAGTGTTTTGGAGGTGGGGAAAGTTTGTATTTATAAGCGGGTATTAGGGTTTGGTGTTTAATGAAGGTAGTTGGGAGTTAGGAAGGAGGGAAATGGGTTTTAAACTCAAATTCACGAGCTAACCAAATAATCTGCCAGACCAGGTCCTTGCGGACCGTAAGGCCTTTGGCTTTCGGTCCGTAAGGGTCTTTGTCGCAACCCCCGACCCCTTCCCAAGGAGCGGGGGCCGCGAGATCCAGATCAGTGGTATCGGTGTTTATTAATTTCGCAGCGGAATACATCAGGACCGTAGTTATGAAATATTTTTATCAGAGTTAAACACCAAACTTTTATAATAATAAATCATTGGGATATAACCCAAGTTCATTTGACAATACATTTGTAGGGATAAACCCTAGTTATTGAAAACAAAAACTCATTTTTATTTAGGTAACTTTTATAGCCATTTTTCCAAGCCTTCAGTGCTCTCCAGCTGGCTTCTATTGGCTTTCACATTTTGTTACCTGAAACGCGTTTTAAAAAGATTTTATCAGCAAGAAATACTGGCGTGCATCCCAGTTTAATCAAAACAGTTTTATCACTTTACAGTATTGAGGGCATCCGCAATTACATTTGCTTATATCTACTCAATTATTCATTCAGTACTGTCAACACCTGACTTGTGGGTCATATTACTCATTGGCTAACTCTTTGTCCAATGGTAACGTCTTTCACATTTTGTATACAAAACCCCAACATACCGGCAGTAATTGTAGAATCACAAATACTCAATTACTGTTAAGTGTTTAATTCAGAAATTTGAGGTTTTGGTAAAACATTTTGACTCACAAAAATATATTTAAAAAGGTGAGGAAAAGAGAATGTACTCACATTGTTGACTTAGGTGATACTACTATAGCTTCCTGGTGATTCTCCTGGTTATTATCTATTTAAAATTAAACAATGCACAAGTGTTCTTCATTTCGTGCTCGCGTTTGCCTCCTTCTTCGGTGAATACTCCCCTCACACCCTCCCCGATTTGCCTCCCCTCTTGGATGGCGGCACCCTTCCCGCACGGCATTTACCCTCCCCGCATGGGGTCACCGAGGGTGCCCCCCACACCCTAAGAGAAAATAATTTTTGTTTAAATAAAAATACCTGTTACAAAACTGAAACAACTCAAGAAGTATGAATGGACTCTCAAAATTTTGATATCTTATTCAATAACGGAAGAGCTATAAATAGCTTACATACTTGATAGAAAAATTCAAAGAAAAACAGAAAATACGGAAACAAACAAGACCATTAACCTGTCATTCTACTGTAAATTTCCTATAAATATAATGATTAATGAATATCAAACAAGACCCATTCACGTTAACAACATGACTGACTCGATAACATGGGTTTAGTGCCCAGAATGGACTCCTAAACATGGAACCAAACGTGGGCTTAATGCCTATCATTCAATAAACAAGTAAATATTAGATCCAATAGAAACAAACCCGTCTCTTAGTACATCATTAGATAACTCATGAGCTCCTTGTCAGATTGAATATTTTTCATATATTCCGGCATAAGGCAAACTTCTACGTCCATGCTACCGCCACCCTCTCGCCCTGGATGCATTGTTATCTTCCCATCGCATTTGTTGGTGCACCCACTTCTAACCGCAACTGCTTTACCCAATCCAAATTCACACCCGTACATGTCAAATCTTGGTGAGCTCGCAACTCGCACAAGGTTTGGACCATTTAGTTGATTCAGTTTATATATCACTGGACTTTTTATCCATGACTCAACCTCTTCTTTGATTGCTTTATCATCGTGGTTCATCACGGTTTCGTGTAGCCTGAAAGCCGCCCAACCGAGACCATGAGCCAACAAATCCCCCACAGTTGCTTTACCTCCCACGATGTGAACTGGGTTACCAAAATAATCATCTGACAAAGGTGGGTTTAGCCTAGGTCGTGCAGAAAACATAAACGAACAAGTGACTTCATAATCATGTGGTAGACATCGCGCACGGGTGATGCACCTCCATAAAAGCGCGATCACGGCTTGTAAACTTGAAATCTTATGTGTATTGCATTCAGAATTTGCTGTTGCTTTGAGTTTAGAGATGGCTATTGACGAGAAACAGAAGAACCGCTCTTTAAAGGTTTGAATTTCTACTCGTTCAACAAACTGATCTTGATGGTTGTAGGGGAGATTGATTATAGGATCATATCCATCCAGCACCCATCGCTTGAATACCGGAGGACGAGAAACTGAAAATCCTCTGGATTTGAATATTTCACTCCAAGCAGCCATGAAATGCCATAAAGAGGTCCCGTCGGACACCATGTGGTTGATAGAGCAACCGATGAATATTCCATCCACAAGTTCGGTCACCTGTTGCATTAGACATATTGTAACTAGTCATAGTAGAGGGTAGATTATGTAAATATCAACATTGTATTAGGCTGTGAGGTATGGTTAGAGTCCCCTAGGGGCTCCATTGTGACACATCATCGCCACGTAGGACAAGGGGTTCCATTACCTTTTACGAATAAAGCCCACGGTATGGGTTAAAGTCCCCCAATAGCGCCCCCTATTTATTTTTTGTTTAAAGGTTTAAAATTGAAGTGGGGACCACAATTCCATCTGCTATTGCTCGCTATTCACTACTAGAAAAGTGCATAATTTCCTACGGAAATTTCCTACACAATTATTTTTGTCACAGATTCAAACACATTTGTGACAAATTTCCTACGATTTTTTTTTCAAAAATTCTATGTCAAATTTTTGACGCAACAATGACAGAAAATAAAAAAACCCTAATTAATTGATAGTTGCGTCACAGATCTGTTAGAAATAATCTACAAAATGTTGATTATTAAATCATTTCCTACAAGTTTGTGACAAAATATTTATTCTTTAGTTTAATTAAACATTCCGTCGGAACTGCGTCACAAGTTGCGACACATTTCCGACAACTAAGTCATATTACTTAATTTTATTAAAAATAAATACAAGGATATACACTTCTATATTTATATATAATAGTAAAATTAGTATAATAATTAAAAATTATTATATTTCCTACACATTTGTGACAAAATATTTATTTTTAGCTGATTTAATCGTTCCGTCAGAATTGTGTCACAACTTGTGACACATTTCCGACAAACAGTTTATTTCTTAGTTTAATTAAACATTCCGTCGGAACTGCGTCACAAGTTGCGACACATTTCCGACAACTAAGTCATATTACTTAATTTTATTAAAAATAAATACAAGGATATACACTTCTATATTTATATATAATAGTAAAATTAGTATAATAATTAAAAATTATTATATTTCCTACACATTTGTGACAAAATATTTATTTTTTAGCTGATTTAATCGTTCCGTCAGAATTGTGTCACAACTTGTGACACATTTCCGACAAACAGTTTATTTCTTAGTTTAATTAAACATTCCGTCGGAACTGCGTCACAAGTTGCGACACATTTCCGACAACTAAGTCATATTACTTAATTTTATTAAAAATAAATACAAGGATATACACTTCTATATTTATATATAATAGTAAAATTAGTATAATAATTAAAAATTATTATATTTCCTACACATTTGTGACAAAATATTTATTTTTTAGCTGATTTAATCGTTCCGTCAGAATTGTGTCACAACTTGTGACACATTTCCGACAAACAGTTTATTTCTTAGTTGATTTAATCGTTCCGTCAGAATTGTGTCACAACCTGTGACACATTTCCGACAAAAAGTTATTTTTCATTAGATTTGTCACAAAGGCGTAGGAAACAATCATGTAATAACAAGGATATACACGAATATATTTATAAATAATACTAAATTTAGTTTATTAATAATAAAATAATTATATTTCCTACACATTTGTGACAAAAAGTTCATTTTTCATTAGATTTGTCACAAAGGCGTAGGAGACAATCATGTAGTTTCCTATGCATTAATGATTTAATACATTAAATTCCTAATGTGTATATAAATTTAATATAACTTAGAATATAACACATCTCAACTGGTAGCCCAGTTGGTTTGTGCGCGTGTTTTGTTTGCGGGAAGGCGCGGGTTCGAGTCCCGTCCTTGTCCGGTTCGATTGGGTTCAAAACCCTTTTTGTTTTCTGAATTTAATTAATAATTATATTAATCCTAACTAGTGTATATAAGGAATTAAGTTTCATATTCTAACAGCTCCTAGTAGGAGGATAAACTGGTTAAGGCGTTACGGTTCTAAACGAGAGGTCACGAGTTCGATCCTTGCAAGGGCCGGTTCTTTAAAGAAGACCCCCTTTTTACCGATTTTTTATATATTTACACTTTGGTCCCTGAAGTTTCAATTTTTAAAAAATAGTCCCTGAAGTTTCAAAAATTGACACAAATGGTCCCTGTACTGTTCAGTTAAGTATGCTAACTGAGTTAGTGTTTAAAGAAGAAATCTTTATATGAAAGTTAACCTGGCTAAACCATTCAGTTAAAATAGTTTCAATAATGACCATATTAGTCCCTGAAGTATGAGTTTCATAAAATGACCAAATGGTCCCTAAACTTTTATTTCAAAAATATATATTTATTTCTTTTATAAAATAAGTTTCAAAAAATAAGTTTCATAAAATGACCAAATGAGTTTCTATGATGCAATGTAAGAACTCCCAAAAGTCATGAACTATCCATCACAATTAGGACCCAATTGCACTTCCACATGGTCAGGACCGACCAGGAGCTGGGTTTGTCAAACCCAACAGATCTATTCTACTGTTTCGAGTCATATACTAACACCAATGGTTACTTATAAACCGAAACACTACCACGAGGGCTTCCCAAGCTTAAACCAATAAACTTATGTAGATATGTATCATGTAACTATATCGTACCGTTTGAACAATATCGTACCGTTTGAACAACATCATTGGTGGTACCAATAGTATATCATATATGTCTTAATCAACATATTGGGCCTAAATGGATCACAATTGACAGTAGTTGATGATACATGTCTTAATGTACCATATTGGGCTTAAATGGACCACAATGGTCAATAGTAGATCATTCGTGTTGATTCTTAACGGATCACAATGGTCAATAGTGGATCATACATGTCTTAATGAACCATATTGGGCCTAAATAGATCAGAATGGCCAATACTAGATCATACATATCTTAATGTACCCTATTAAGCCTTAATGGACCATAATAGTCAATAGTAGATCATAGATGTCTTAATCAACAATATTGGGTCTAAATGGATCACAACAAACAATATTAGATCATAGATGTCATAATGGACAATATTGGGCTTAAATGGATTACAATGGTTAATAGTGGATCGTACATTTCTTAATGGACTATATTGGGCCTTAATAGATCACAATGGACAAAAGTAGATTATATTCGTCTTAATGAACCATACTTGGCTTTAATGGATCACAATGTACCAGTATTCGTTTTTATGCTTTTCTAGGTGTATGCATTTGTGTGTAGGTGTATGTGTATGTGTACGCGTACGTGTGTATGTATGCGTGTGTTAGTGTGTGTGTGTGTGTATATATATGTGTGTGTGTGTGTGTCTATGTGTATATCTGTGTATATCTGTGTATATGTATCTGTATATGTATATGCATGCTTGTGTATGTATACGTGTATATATATGTGTGTGATGGGGAGATAGATAGTGATATATCCAACCACGTCCAAAGTAGTTGGTGTAGGTGGAGGGCAGTCACTAGTAGGGGTGTGCAAAGTTGGTGTGGTAGACATAAAGCAAAACAGTCGAAGACATCGTCCTTGGTTGACCCGGAGACACCCACTTCCGATGATCGTAACGTCGACTTAAACATTAATTTGGACGACGAAGAGGAATTGGAGTTGGAATGACCTCAGGGTAGAAGAAGTGGGAAAAAAGGCTGAGTCGTATTCGACAAATTTCGAAATGCAGGACGATTTCGAAGAGATGAACCGACGCCTACAAGATATTCGTGACCTCGGTCATAGGCATTTAGAGACTTTGCAAGAAAGAAACACCGAAAACAAAAAATTGTCGCGATACAAGAGTCGAGACAAATGGAGAAAGACATAGAATTTTTGTTTAAACCAATCGATCACCTCCGAGGCGAGGCGTTAATCTTAGCGGAAATGCGTCGCCAACAAATCCGTGACAAATACGGACTTTAGATTATTAGTTTTTTTATTTAGCAATGTTTTTTTTTTTTTTTTACTTTTTTCCGTTTTTTTTAGTAATGTAATTTTTTTAATTAATAAAGCATTATTAGTTTTATTCCTAATTAAACCCGCTAAACTCCCTCTCATTTGCTCCCAAATTGTTAGATCTCCCCCCTTTTTACTTTCCCCAAATTTTTAGATCTCCCTCTCTTTTTTTTTTTTCACTTCTATTTGCCTCCAAGAATCCATCTACTGCCTCTACCTGTTCCTCCCCAATTGATTATCTTTTTCCCTCTTATTTCACTCTTTGCTTAATCAGATGTGTGATCAAATTTGAAATCTTATACTCTTTATAGCCCAAATTTCAACTTCTTTCCCTCATCCTATAATTTTTCCCCAATTGAAAACCTAGGGTTCATGTTTATGTTCTTCGATTCACGTCTTCCGTTCAATTACGAGTCATTCAACAAAAATTATCAAGTTAATAATCATGGTTCGAGCCGTTAAAGGCGAACTGAGCGACGTTAACCCGAGGAACGCGGAGCAGAATAATGATCGTGTTGAAGAGGATGACGGTAATGGAGTGGAGTGTAGGGTTCTTCGTTCTCGGTATCTTGCCGTGAAGAATCTGATTAGCGGTAATATATACGTACAGTTTGTTACGGTTTTGTATAATTGTTTAGTTGTGGAGGTATTTGATGGTTCTGTGGTTGTTGCAGTGAAGAGAGATGATATTATGAAAGTGGATTCCGATAAGTTTAAGTCCATTTTTTGATGAAGTTGAATGCCTGCATCAGCTAGGTAAATTATGCTACTTGCTTTTTTTGTATGGTGGGAGATTGTGTAGTGTTTGTGTGTTTGAAGCTATGAGCTAATTGACTTTCTTGTTTAACACAATATTTAATTTTGTTTTTGTTTTTGTTATGATTCACTGAAGAATGTGAACTAGATGTGAGCTAATTGACAGTCTGTTTCCCTGTTTTATTTTATGATTCAGGGGGTGTTTGGATTTCGGTTTAGACGCTAATGAGTTTGATGTTCTGATAAGACAATTTTGGGGGTGTTTGGATGCTCTGTAATAAAACTATATTAACCAATTTGTGTGAAATAAAAATTCATCAAATATGATGTTTTCGTTATATATGTATAAATATAAGTTAATGAATGATTACATGTAAATAGGCTCTCATTTAGGTTGTGTGTACTGCTATTAACTTTTGTTGTCTACTCAGTAGGTTCGTTGGTTTTTTTTTTTTTTTTTTTGAAAGGTAGTGGATCAGCTGGTTTGGAAGAGTCCCCAAGGGCCGCAAGTCGCGCGCCCACCCGAGTTCGAATCGCCGGCCAGCAATGCCGTACCTCCCGGTTCGACCGAAACTCAGGCCCCCGTGCGGGAACCCCACAGACTCGAAACCGAGACCTATGGGTAAACCCTCACACCTCCGACCAGCTGGGCTGGCTATCATTGGCTAGGTTCGTTGGTTTTATTTGCAGAATTTGGTTTGATGGGTCACTTTTCTACCAATAAGACACACATTGGCGCAAAAATCTACTACTTTATTTATTGCCGATTAGACCGACAACCAATACCATTTTGCTACGTGTCCATAATTGGTGTAAACTTAGCTACTTTTGCACCCACAAATCTATTACTTTTACACCGATTTAGACTAACAACCAATAACACTATTATGTCATCATATCACGCACAGCGCATAAGTCTGCCGCTTTTGCGTTGAAAACCAATAACACGCTGACGCAAAACTTTTGCACCAATTAGACACTGGTGCAAACGATTAGACCCACAACAATAACACGTGCCCATATAGTTTGGAGTATTTTTCTTGCACTTTTCAATTTTTTTTTTTGTTTCAACATAAGTTTTGTGTGTTTTCTATAGGTTTCCTTTTGAATAAACTGTATTTGGTGCAGAGTTGATGCTGTTGGGGTTCATATCACTGTTATTATCTGTTTGTCAATCTAGAATTGTCACGATTTGTGTGGACGAGGATATTATGAAACACTTTCTTCCTTGCGCATTGAACGAGGAAAATCACCCAAGTTTTTTTCGCCATTTGCTAGAAGACTAAGAAACATCATCCGGTGTTTGTGCTCAAAAGGTAATTGATTTAGCTTTTATTATTTACGAATTGTTATGTTTGTTACAACCATCCAAACTTATCAAATCGACAGGTTAACAGTTAGCACAGGCTGGGTCAAGCGAAGTTTTCTCTTTTATGTTTTTACTCTTTTGAATGCTATGTGAGACTAATAATGTCTCTTCTTCACCATTGTTTTTTACAGAATCAGCTCCCACTGATATCCACCGAGGCATTGCATCATCTACACATCTTTATATTTGGAGGGGCTAAGGTTAGTAATTAAGTCCACTCGTGGGCTCCTTCGTTTTTTTATGGTTTGTTTACGTGTTTTTTCTTCGCAAATTAGATAAGGCAATGGAAGAAATGGGAAACGTCTATCAAAGAAGAATATTCTGAAACCCCAAAAGGTAATCTACTTGATCAGTCAGTCTATTTTGGTAATATATTGTTGCAAAAGGTTAAGTTTAAAAACTTTCATAAAGGTGACACGGGTCAAATGGAGACAGAAAATGTATTGTGGCCTTGTAAACTGCTTCTTCATTTTATAAGTTTTTTGAACAAACTGGCCGGGGACAAGAAAGAAAAAAATGATATACACGAATATATTTTGTCATCGGTCGTAATGTTAGCTCTTTCATATCATGGTTACAGCTGGCAAGGAGTTCACAAATGTTAGAGATCATGATTTCATCATGGAACGCTTTATGGGTCTTGGCAAACGCAAGGAGGCTTTAGGTTGGCTGGTAAGTTATTATCCATTTTTCTTGTGTTTCACATCATTTTACTATTGTACGTACTAAACAATTTTTTTGTTTGTTAGATGTCTGAAATATCTTGTAATAATAAGTTAACTACTGGGCGGGCTGAGTATTACACCGGAAGCTTGCCAAAAAGAAATGTTGCATTTTTTCGTCCAACTCCAAAAACAAAAAAAAAAAAAAAAAAAAAATTGTATCGGTTTTTAAGGGAGACATTTTTTTCTTTTCTATCGTTTGGCTGAAATAACTTTTTTTTTAAATTACTAAGGTCATTTTGGTCTATTTCAAAAAGAATGACAGAAAAATTAGACAGAGTTAGTCAGCTGGATTGAAATTGCAAAAAAAAAAAATGGAAACCACACAATGTTTCCCAGGAAAGATTTTTTTTATGGATTGAAAAAGTTACTTTGGACAAACCATAGGATCAAAAACTGTAGTTAACTTATTATTACAACCTCCAAGGGGTGAAACTGAACTATCCCTTGAAGGTCACTGGTGGAGTGGTTTTCCCTCATGGTCACAAAAAGAAAAAGTAATATTGCTTGCATTTCATGTATTGAAAGTTTAGGTCGGTGATCTTTTTGTCTTTTTTTTTTTTTGGTTTGTGCTAATTGAAAACTGCCATGATTGCGAACTACTATAAAATTGAAATGGGTCATGGGTTTAAGTAGCTCAACCTTCTCATGCAGTGTTGGAGTTTGAGTAGCATAAGCTGAACATGATGATTGTAGAGACTCTTTGAGATGTAAGAAGAGTAGTTGAAAATTACAATTCATTTTACTTTGATACTATATATGAATCATTGAGATCAAAGTAAAACTCCTATTGTTAAAGTTCTTTTACTCACTCAGTTTCTCATTTCTTTTATAATTCATGTATCTTTCTAATTCACTGCATTTTAGTCATCTTTGAAGTTATGTGATGATAAAAGCCCCATTAAAAGAACATTTAGTAGTCAGATAACATTATGCGAAATTCATAACAATTAACTCATTGTAGTCATTTTTCTATAATCTTTTTTGTAGCCAATTTACTATGGTGTTTATTAGCTTACAAAAGTTTGTATAAGGTTTTTTTAGTTATCTATTTTTAATATAATATATTTTCTGTTGGTGCTCTTGGCAGTGGCAAATTAGGACGGGCAAATGCCCACATAAAGAACAGAACATTTTGGTAAGATTACTTATTTTTAAACCCCTTTAGACTATGTATTTAATTTTAGAGCACTTTGAGCTTGAGGGCACTATGATATTGAGATAGGCCCACGTTCCATGAAATCACCCTCTAAAAGTCTTTTAATTTTTTCCAACTTTTTTGTATTAAATCAGCACTTTTTGCTATCCCCAAATCATTCAAAGTCGAAACTGCTTTGCGGGCTGAAAGTGGGAGTTTAAAATCTATATTGGCTAGGGTCCCTTGGTATTGGTGGAAACCCTTGCCCATCAAATCCACAGCTGAATGAAAATTAGGCTTCCAATTCTTTTATCAGGGTACGATTGATTATTCGAAACGATTTTCTGGAAAGCATTCTGCAAAGTTATTAATTTGTGTTCATATCTTAGGGTGTGTAATTCACTTGATACTTCAAAAAAAAGAACTGATACTTGTATCCACTTGATGCTTTAAACTGAGAACGATTCGGTTTAGCGCCGCAACGCGCGTGTGGGTATAAACTAGTTATATAAATGTCCTAAAAAGGGCCGATTGAAGTTAGAAAGTCTGTTAAGTGGAAGGACATTGGTACCACGTAGGGGTGCTAAACGGGTCGTGTTCGTGGGTTGGCGGGTTCAACCCGACCCGGACCAGAAAATTTTACATGAACCCGAACCCGACCCGTTAACCTAAACGGGTTCGCGGGTTCAACCTGAAACTGACCCGAACCCATCTAGACTAAACCTAAACCCGCAAATTCCGTGTTAGGTTCGTGTTTTGTTTTCGGGTCGTGTCTGAAATTCACACCCCTAGTGCCACGGTATCTCATGTTTTTTCGCAATGGTGATGGATGTTGCACAATGTAAACACAATCTATATATAGTGTGTTGCAGTTTTGTCCCTTCTCTTCTCTTTTTTATCTTTAAAATTATCTTTGTTGATTGCAGGCTTGGGCCCATGAATTCTGAGGTCAAGCAATAAAGGTTGGTGAGCAAAGAAAGCAATCAAGACCAACTGAAAAGGCTTGTCCGGAAGAGGTAACTTTACATTCGAGCTTTGTTTTTTAAAGCTTACGCTTAGCTCGTAAATAGTTTTTCATACTCATTTGGCTACTAGATCTCTTTGTTCAACAGAGGTGGAGCCAACAACAAAACGTCTGGATCATAAATCACGATATGAATCAATTAACCAAAGTTCGTGCTCTATTGATGCATTTATTAGTTATTACATAATGTTGATGCCTTGATGTGTCAAATAAATTAGATAATCTGGAATTGGTGAAGACAGTCAAAGGCTTTGATGCACTAGCTGACTTTACAATCCATGATGGCAAGGCAACAACCCTGCCATAAATCTGGCTGCACTTGTATTATGTATTAGTTTTGTAGTTTGAACATATTAGAACTTGCTTTGTAATGTTTAATTTCTAGATTTATGTTATTGTATTTGAGGTGAATGTTGTAAAATACGTTTTCTAAGTTATTATAGTTTTTTTTT
Organism: Helianthus tuberosus; assembly: GCA_030545235.1. Classification (NCBI taxonomy): domain Eukaryota; kingdom Viridiplantae; phylum Streptophyta; class Magnoliopsida; order Asterales; family Asteraceae; genus Helianthus; species Helianthus tuberosus. The sequence goes on from CM060369.1 coordinate 200,062,572, forward strand.
CTGCAATTTTATCAAGAAAATTTGGATTTTAATTTTGTTTTATTATTTTTTTTGTTTAAAAAGATTAGTTTGTCGGAAATGTGTCACAAAAATAACACTATTTTTCTGTCGGAAATGTGTCAAAAAAATATTGATTTTTTTTGTGTTTGTCGGAAATGCGTCACATACAAATACATGATTTTTATGTTTTTCGTAGGAAATGTGTCACACAAAAAAATTAGATTTTTATATTTTATTTTTATATTTTATTTTTTTATTTTTAATTTCCCTATATCTGTCGGAAATTTGTCACAAAATATACCGAGTTTCGTAGGAAATTTGTAACAACTGTTTTTATATTTCTGTCGGAAATTTGTCACGAATAATGCTTTTGTCGGAAATTTGTAACAACTATTTTTATTTTTCTGTCAGAAATTTGTCACGAATAATGCTGAATGAAATTTTTTAATTTTTTTTTTGTCGGAAATGTGTAGCTAAAAAAATTCCGAAAATATAATAATTAATATTTATCATAAATAATATATTAAAAATAACTATGAATTGTTGTAGGAGATCTGTAGCAGTTTGTGACACGGCGATTTTGTAGGAAATGGGTAGGAAATTGCGTAGGAAATGCGTTGGAAACAGGTTTCCTACGAGGCATTTTCCTACATCATGTATTTGTCACAAATGTGTGGGAAAGCCTGTTTTGTAACGCATTTCCTACGAAAACTGGTGTAAGAAATTTCAGATTTTCTAGTAGTGATTGTAATCGCTGGGCATCAGTAGCGCCCCTGGTATGGAGGGGCGCTTTTGATGATTTTTTTGCTGAGGTGGAAGGCGGTTGGCGCACCATACCGTGCAACCTTAATATCAATCACAATTACCAAACATTCCTTTTGTACCTGAATGGATAACAACGGCAGCGTGTGACCGTCATAGCAAATGGCGTTACTAAGATCAAAAAACGAATGAACAAGTAAAGGTACGTCAGGTGGGTCAAGTACGTCGGATACTGTGGCCCCTGCCTTAGCATAAATAAACTTGGCGCCAGGGGAGTTTTCCGGATCCAAGTAGATGACATATGAAGGTGGGTTCTCTTGTTTTCGAGTGGCGAAACGGGCAGCGAGAGGGTAGAAATGAGTGAGGGTGGCGGAGAGAGAGTGTCGGAGGTGATCCAAGAAAGTAGTTATTGAGATACAATCCAGTGAAGGCGGTTTTCTGAAAAGGAGACCTCTTTGGCCGTATCTAACGTTGAGCCAGCCCAACTCAAAAGGTGTGAAATGGATAGGTTGCTTTGCCTCAGGTGAGAGCTCGTCTAGTGATTTGATGTAGCATTCTGAAATGAGTTTGACTAGTGTAGAACTCATCGCTAGATCTTCCTAAAACAAATGATTAATGGTAACAACTTCCTGGTACTCAATTAAGAAGAAAGATTTTTTAAAGGAAGAACGTTGCCTTGGATCAAATATGTGGAAGCAATTAAAGACATGGCATTTTTATGGGTGTCGATTAGATCGAAATTCATATCCTTGACATGGTCGCCTTGGAATTCTTTTGATGTAGTTTTGGTTTAATTTTCTTTTGTTTGTTTGGTTGTATGGTTTGGCCTGTTTGGCTTCTTGCTAGCAGATTTTTATAACAAAGTTCCTTCTTTGCGGGTAAAAAATAAATAATAAATAAGAAGAAAAGTCAAACAATAAAGACATCAAAACCATGTGATGAATTGAGCCCACCAAAGAAAACCGCATTGTTTTTTTCTAGTTATTATCGTGATTCAAACTTCTAAAACAAACAAGTTGTTATATATTAGTAACAAACTAGTAATACGAACCAAGGGCGATGCACACCAGGCCCGTGCAAAAATCGAAAGACTTATTCCAAACGTTATGTTATGCGTTAATCATATGAAAACGCATATTTCAACATACTCGGTTCAACCTACTGCAACTTGTATAAGTATTGCAGTTGAACCAAAATGTAAAATAAATAGAATTTATACCGTACAGTTATAACGTAACATACCAAAAAGGATAAAGCGTGAATAGAAATCACAAAAGGAAAAAAGAAAACACATTCACATATGTAGTTGGGTTTCACTTGAACGGATCCAAACCGAAAAACCAAAACTTATTAGCGTTACTATACTAGAAAACAATTTATATCCAACAAGTTTTGACCCAAGTCCTTGTTCACCCGGTACCTAACCCGCCACTAAGGAGTTTTACCAGCGATCAAAATCATGGATCAATCCACCACTGAATTTATGAGGTTTCATGCACTAATGATGCGGAATAAGCAAGTATACACTGGTAAAGCTGGACTTGAGAATCCATATGCATTCTCATCAACCTTCATATAACATTTCAAACTCAATAACATATTAAACATGATATCAAAACACAGATCCTCATGTTTTATCATGAATAGCAAACTTAGATAAAAACAACCAGAAACTATGGAAACAGGTGCTGTTTTAGGTTCATGAATATACTAGACCTGAGCTCACAGACTCAGTTCTGTTCACATTTCACAAACCACAGCTAGCCTGGGCTCGGATTTGAAACTGAGCTGGGAAATTGAGCTCAAGCTTGGCTCAGTTTTAAAACCGAGATGGCTCGGTTTGTCTTGATGTGGCTCAGCAATTCCTCAGGCAATTTGTTAAGCCTAGAATTTCTAAAGACTCCAACTGGCCAATGCCCTCAGGAAATTCCTCTATGCCACAATCTGAAAGGTCAAGAACTCTTAAATGTTGTAAACTACAAATGCTTTCCGGAAGACTTTTGAGTTTTCTGCACCCATTGAATGACAGATCAACAAGCTTATGAAGATTTCCAATTGATGAAGGTAGGTTTTCTATATCATTGTCACCAAAATCAAGCTTTTGCAAATTACTATTGGGGTGGCACAGGATTATGTCCTGGAATACCTTAAGATGTAAGCCACCTACACTAAGATTCTCAAGTGATTCCAATTCCTTGATAAACGAAACAGATTTCAACCTCTCACACCGATAGAGGCTTAGGTACATAAGCCTTTTTAAACATCCAACTGGCACATGAAGTTCTACCAAATCAAAACATGTAAGATCTAGCGTCACAAGATTTGGAGTCAACTCAAGGTCAAGGGTCCTCAACTTTGAGGAGCGCAATGTAATGGATTTGAGCTTCTTAAGAACCTGATGCACACCAAAAAGAAGGTAGTATATAATTAATAACTGGTCAATAAATAAATCAAAATTATTAATCAATCATCCTACCTTTCCCCCCACCCAAAGTTGTTTGATTCTGCTGTCACACATGTGAAGCTCAACAAGATTATTTGCTTGAAAGGTTTTGGGTAAACACCAATGAGGGTAATAGTGCCATTTCAAGTACTGTAATGAATTTGGGAAGTACTGACCAACTTCATCAATCTTCACAAGGTCATCACGATCCTTGCACTCATGTCTATGAACTACAATAAGGCATCTAAGTTTCTTCATGTTTCCAAGACCTTCCAAAACAATATCAGGGGTGAGCTTTAGACGTATACACCTTGTCTCTTCAGAACCCTGTAATTCAAGAATAGTTCATGTCTTATGTAAAGAAAATTGTGTTTGCCTCATCTCGATGTTACCAGTAAACCTGATTATTACCAAGTCATTATCCAATACATCTTCAATTTCTTCTTGAATCCATAATCTGCTATGTTTTTTGGGCACATCTGGGTGCAAACAACGTACAATATTTTTGCCCATTTCTTCAATATGGTCATGCATGCTCAAGTAACGATCATCATCAAAAGCTAGTAGAGATCTCTGAAAAGTTATTAGAGATCTCTGTTCAAGAACTCTTAATCCAATTCTAGCCTGAAACCCACAACTTTCAAGGACACTTATTGCTTCCTTTTCCTCATACCCCTTCAATATGCATGCAGCATCTAGGAATATTTCCTTGTAATCATCCTCCAGACTTTCATAGCTTAATTTCAATTTTTCAAGAGTCTCTTTCAATGGAATTCTTTTGAGTCTTGCTAATGCATCTATCCATTCATGCTTGTCTTTACCACACAAAAATGAACCTAAAACTTTGTTTGTTAAAGGTAGGCCAGCAGCATACTGTACAACTTGTAGTGATTCCTTTTTATACTCTTGAATTGGAAGATCTTTCCCAAATGCGTGCTTACAAAAGAGGCCAATCGCTTCATCATCTGATAATAGGGTGACATCACGAATCGATTTCACTCTATGTGCTATCAAGACTTGCTCATCTCTTGTTGTAATGATAATTCTACTTCCAGGCTTGAACCAATTAAGATCACCAGCTAATGCCTCAAGTTGCTCTTGATGATCCACACCATCTAAAACCAAAAGGACTTTTCTACCACGCATCTTTGTTTTCAACATGTTTGTCCCATCATGGACACTACCTACGTTGTTGCCTTGACCATTTAGCAAATCTGAAAGGATCTTTTGTTGCCACGATAACAAACCGGACAACGACGCTTTTGAAACTTCCCTAACATTCTCAACAAAGCATTTAGCTTCAAAGTGAACGGATATTCTATCAAAGACGGCTCTGGCTAGTGTAGTCTTACCAACACCTCCCATCCCCTTGGTCCCTATCATGCGAACCTCGTTCGACAAGATATCTAAAGACTTCTCAAGGTCCCGTAGCCGGGATACCATGCCTACTAATTTATCATCAAGGTTCACATTAATGGATCGTAACTCAAGTGAGATCCGCTCAATTATTAACTTGATGACTTTGCCTTCATGCCTGTGAATTATAGTAGATTCAGTTAGCTTACTCAAAAACCCACACAAAAAGTTACTTTTTAGGAATATAATATACAAAAGTGTAAGACATAATACCATATCAATATTAACAAGACTCGAGCTTTCCTCGAAAAAAATAAACTAAAAAAGAATGAATATTTCCAGAGAACTGATTAAAGAAATTATCCATTAGCAGTGTTCCTCATATCCCACCCAGACAGATTGGCTGCTTCTGTGAGAGCTTCTCCATTTCCCGGTCTCTTTGTTGGTATGCTTGGCAAGCGCTTCTCCAACTTGACCATGTTGTTTGCGAACTTCAGAGGGATCCACATCGTAGAAAACGTGGTAAGCAATCTGCTCGTTCGACTTTTGGCATTCCATAATCTTTACAAGTTCGTTTAAGCACCAAGACGAAGATGCATATTTCTTTGAGAAAACTATGATGAACAACTTCGACTCTTCAATTGATTTCAAAAGTTGATCATTGATTCTTTTTCCTTGTTTGAGTCTCTCGTCGTCCTTGAAAGTGTGAATACCGTGTCGCTGAAGAGCATCATAAAGGTGATCCACAAGGTTCTTACGAGTGTCTTCACCACTGAAACTCAAAAACACATCATACCGGTAGCTCTCCTTAATGAATGAAGTTGAAGAAGAATCCATTAGAGGTACACGGATCCTACAGCTTAATCGAATCTTTTGTTGGCAAACAATTTTCGAAGATGACTGCAAAGAAACAATGGATCACTTTTAACCCTCAAGAGCATATTTTATGATAAGTATTAAACTGCTAATCACACCTTACAAATTAATTACGAGGCCTAATAAAGTGCTAGTAACATCAACAGTCGCACATTTCATTATAAGCATAAAATGGACCTAGATGTATATTAAATATTTCAATGATGTCAACAAAAGGAACCAGTAATGACAACTTAAAAGGTATTCTTTATGAAACCAAAAAGATCATTACACTAAGATAATTAGTATTCTTTATGAGACCAAAAAAGAGCATTATACTAAGATAATTTAGTGATAACAAAATGATGATATATGAGTAGTTAGATGATGTGTTACTAGCTTAGTGGCATCTTGGGGGTGAGATAAAGCTTTGAGACCAATAGGTCCTGGGTTCGATTCCCACAAATGGGGTTTTTCACATATTTATTGGGTTTTCTCCTGAATTGGTGCATAGGCATTATGCCTAGTGGAGATGTATATGATCGGGTGGTTTCGTTGGTGACACGATAATACTCAAGTGGTCCGTGAGTGATCCAAATTTGTCATTCAAAAAAAAAAGCACAAGAGAAATGCAAAAGTTTGAGTTTATCAAAGTCAAACCAATGAACTTAGTTATCGAAAGGTGATCTTGCAACCTAAGGATGTTAGGAGTGGTTAAACACTTGAGAGTGACAAACTAAAAAATCAACCAAGAGTGTGCCATGTCAAAGTGGTAAACTATGCTCAAAATGTTGGCAATGGTTGACACTTGGTGAAGTGGTAAACTATTTAAAAAAATATGAAAAAAGTGTGATTGGTTGAGATTGGAATGGACCCCACCCAACACACCCCTTTTCTCTCTCCTATTCTACCTCCCCGCATCGTCATGGCATCACCGAACAAAGAAGTCGAAATCGGTAAACTCCTTGCTGGCGGTGGTTTACCGACGCGGTAAACCGGTTTGCCGACCTTTGCCGATCTCCACTCCCAGTGGCGGACCCAGGATTTTTTTTACTGGGGTCCCATTTTCGGTGTTAAGATTTTTTACAACTAAACGTTAGAATTTTCGGGTCGGTTGTCGTTCAGGTCGGGGCGGGACGAGAAACATAATAAAATACAATGATCATATAAAACTATACGATCATTACTTGTTAGAAAACAAACAGTAAACAAAAGATGGCATTGACATGAAAAAAAACATTACAAATATTTAAAGTTATTCCCACTACTCAGCCAACCATGAATCTTTTAAGCATAGGCGCACGAAATTATCATCCAGTCTCAAGTTACTACACGTAAGTAATTCGGTTGTTACCTCACTAAAACTTTCACTAAACTCTTGTATTTGCATTTTTTTTATAGTGGAAGATGCAATAATATTACTATGCTAATATACATTATTTACATTAATAAGAATTAAATAATATTGAGTGAATTGCAAGGATTGTCCTTTATCTTTATACCTATTTGCAGGCGTTGTCCTTTATGTTTAAAATTTACGAGTTTTGTACTTTATGTTTTCAAATCATACACGTTTTGTCCTTTGCAAGGCACATGAGGGTATTTTTGTCATTTTATTTTTTGAGGGACTATTGTGTAAATATAAAATATGTAGGGGCCATTGTGTAGGAAAATAAATCATATATAAAACTTGTATCATTTATCCTCCTCTTTCTCTCTACAGACTTCAACCAACAGCCCAGCCACCACCCACCGGCCACCACCCACCGGCCACTACCCACCCCAACCTGCAAAACCCCACAGTATCATCCACGAACTTCTATCATCCTCCATCTTCCTCTAGATTAGAGTTTCACAGTCCAACTTTTAGGGGTTTACCACCGTCAAAGAAATGTCGGGATGTGGCGGCGATGGGTTTGCTTCCGGTGAAGCCGCGTCATCTTCCAGCGGTTCTGATCATGATCAAGATGCTTCTGATTTGGTGGCTTTGAAGATTTGTGTGTAAGGGTTACGTTGCAGAATTGGTGTGTTTCAGATCTACTATCTGGTGATTATATCAGTTTTGCCGATTTCAAACAATTTACCGACAGATTCAATGCTAAAATCAAGATCCAAGTAAATAAATAACAAGATTTCAAACACCATAAAACTTTAAAAAAAGAAAACCACCACCGTAACAATGGTGGTAGTCGAAATCAGTGGCGTTTGAACCGCCATTATCCAAAATCGATCAACTTAAAATTGAATATAAACTATCACTGTTTCATTAATTTAAAGAATCGAGTTATAGAAACTAACCTCAAAATAGTTGATCGAAACAGCACCCAAATAGAATTATTTCAGTTGACTTGTTCTTGTTTTGATCTGATCTGTTCTATTTCTTAGACCACCCGTAGTGGTAAACAAGAATAATGCCCCCAACATGGGGCATTATACGACACGTGGCATCCTAGTCACACATGGGGCATTATAGCAAAAGAGGCGTAGTGGGGCATTATTCCAATAATGCCCATTCCAATCAATAAAAAAAAAAAAAACAAAAAAAAAAAAAAGCAAACTTGTTGCTAATTGGATAGTCAAACATGGGACCACTCCTCCTTTGAAAAAGCAAACCAGCCTCACCTCCCATTGGCCACATGCTTATGCTCATTTATCACTTTAGCGTTATAATGAAAACGCCAAGAAGCAATTTTTTGAAATTTTTTTAAAAATAACGCCTACCGTAATGGTAGTTTAGGCGTTTTCAGGCGTTTTTTTTGAATTTTTTAAAAAAAAAACGCCCCATTACGGGGACTTACAAGAAAACTATATCCACAACACGCAACAACTTCCGATTTGACTTTTTCATTTATTGACTTTATAAAATTGATGACGAGGACATTTTGAAAATAACGATTATTTGTAAATATAATTATATTTTGATGAAGATATGGTGATGCAAGTTACACCACCCTTATTTGAACAAAAGTTTCTGATATATATAGGTTGTACAACTTCTAACACAACACATCATTGTCATAAGAGTCAGATTTGGTAATGTTATACAACGCGTATAATTGGTATATACATTTTCGTCATACTAGATATCATATGTAGAGTTGTCCCTTAGAACTCTCAAAAGAATTTAGGCCTAGGACATAAAAAACTAGGTCCAAAATTGTGGTTAATAGTAAATGAGAAAACAATAAAGTCATAAAAAACGCTACGTGGCAGGAATTTGATCGGTATCGATTTGGGTCGTTACGGTACTGGTACTTGCTATAGCAACCGAAAAGAGAAAACAATAAAGTCATGGATATGTCTAAAACGATATTGACACGTGTTAAATCAAAAACCATAAATAACAAATACCAATGTTCGGTCAGAATCGGTTCGGTTCATTATGATACGGGTGCGTAGGAAAAAAATATTTGACCACAACCATGTATTTAGTTTTTTTTTTAAATTAACGAATGCAAGTTATCGGAGAGAAACCATATTAAATAGGTTAGAAATATACTATTTTAAATTTATAAATGGTGAATTTGAAAATTTGAAAACGTTTTGTTGTATATGAAATGGCCATAATGCCCCTGTTATTAAAGTTAAAACATAAATAAATAAGGGGCTAAAATATCAAACAACGAAACTGAGGGGCTAAATTGTTAAAATGTTGTTGAACTCCAATACTTAATCTTTTTTTTAACGGTAAGGAACGGCGTGCCAACCACCGTGACACTGGTCGATGTGGGCAAGGTCGACTACTCGACTACCACCAGCCCCTTGACTCTTCCAGATGCGCGGAAACCCGACCTCCACCCGCCCGATGGCACGGCAATGGAATAATCGGTAAAACCTCGCCTCCCATCCAAGACGAACCGGCGCCACCCGTATTCGCCCTTCACCTGGATGCTACAAAAAATAATGGGGAGAGTGGGAATCGAATCTGGGTCATAAGGAACACCGAGTCTTTCCCCAACCACTCCACCACTATCTCATTGGCTAATCTCTCCTTCTCTTTTCTCTGAAGAACAACACAACAAACCACTGCCACCACCTACCTCTACCCGTTACCACCACCACAACCACTCACCTCCACCACGCCGCCCACCTCCGCAGCACACCACTACCACGCCCCCCGCATCCGCCGCACACCACCACCATGCCACCCGCCTCCGCCGCACACCACCACCACGCCACCCACCTTTGCCACACACCACCACCATCCTCGGTACACCACTAACATCATCTCACCTCTGAGGATGAAGATGATAAAGGATGTTGTTGATATTGGTGGTGGTGTTGAATGGTGGGTTGGGAATGAAGACCTAGGGTTCCGGCGAACCTTATGGAACTCCGATGAAGTTCAGATTAAATCCGACAAGAAGGTGATGTTGTCCTTGTAAGCCAAAAACTGTCAGTCGCTAGATGTATAGATCCGAACTCGGTTTGTTCTTTATGATTATAATCTTGCGGTTGTTCTTTATCGAAGTTTTATACATTGTTGTCTCTTCAAGGATCTTGTTATCTCTTCAAGTCGTGGATCCGGTAAGAGTTTAGGTTGTTAGAGAGAGAAAAATTTTGGGATTTTGAAAACCGGAGAAGATAAACAGATACAACGGAGGTTAGGTGTTGTCGGGTGGTGTTTTGATGGTGCTGGTTAGGTTGTTGTGTTGTAGTTTTGGCGGCGGTAGGGCCGGTTGTGGTGTTGGGTGTGGTGGTTTGAGTGGTGCAGATGGACGATGGTTTGTTGCAGTGGTGGTTCATGGTGGTAGTAGGTGTAAAGGTGGTCGAACATGGATTTTCACGGAGGTGTTTACCGGTGGTGGTGAATTTGGGAGAGGTTAAAGTTTTTTTTTTTTTTTTTTTGTTATAAAATTGTTTGTTTTTCTAGTTTTTTAATATTTTAGGCATTTCATTAAAAAGTTAAGGGTAAAATGGACACGATGTTAAGTGAGTGGACTGAAATAGTTACGAAAGTGAAACCACGGGGATTGAAATAGCAATTTTTAAACTAATAGACTGAAATAGTGATTTTTGACAACTCACAGAAACGAAAAATGCAATTAACTCTTTATGAAAATTTGATTATAAATAATAGAGTGAATTGCAAGTTTTGTCCTTTATCTTTATACCTAATTTCAGGCATTGTCATTTGTCTTTAAAATTAGAGTTAATTACTGTTTTCGTCTCTGTGGTTTGCCAAAAATCACTATTTCAGTCCATTAGTTTAAAAATTGCGATTTCAGTCCCTGTGGTTTCACTTTCGTAACCATTTCAGTCCAACTCGTAACTATTTCAGTCCCTGTACTAACAAAATAAATGGATTGAAATGGTTACGAAAGTGAAAACACAGGGACTGAAATGGTTACGAAAGTGAAACCACAGGGACTGAATCACAATTTTTAAACTAATAGACTGAAATAGTGATTTTTGACAGACCACAGGGACGAAAACAGTAATTAACTCTTAAAATTAATGACTTTTTTACTTTATGTTTCAAAATCCCGCACGTTATGACCTTAAGACCTAACCCAGTTAATTTTTTTGGTTAAATCTAATCATAGGCTAAACACACGAGGATATTTTTTTCCGGACTAATTGTGTAAATATTCAACCATTTAAAAAAAAGATTATATATAACTATGAAGATGAAAATCAACGATATCAAACGTCATACCTCAAATAGATTTCAAGTTGTTTCTTTGATTTTCAGTTCTGATTCACTCTTCCTCATTTCGTTTCGTTTCCTTTGATTGTTAGACCATAGGGTGTGGTTCACTAGTGAACCATCACCACCACTCTCAGGGCCACGTTAACATCTGCTTCCACCATCTCTCTCTTCCACTAAGACTATGGGGTATGGGGCCAGGGGCAGACTTATTAAGAAACTACGGGTTCCCGGGAACCCATTCGGTTTTTAATTTTTAGTGTAAATATATATAAAAACTAAAAATGAACCCATAAGTAAAATATAAAGGGAACCCATAAACAAAGAAGCTGTGGTTCAACTGGTTAAGTCCGTGTTATTCTCCATAATTCACTCGGGTTCGAATCCCGTATGAGGCGTGATTAATGGTTTTTGTTCCGTCTTTTTTTTAAATTTCTCTTTTTATTTTTTTTCTTTAATGTAATAAAACCCATTTAGGGTTATAACACAAAACCTGGATATCTGGTAAATACACCGTTAGAACCCCATTTTCTTTTAAGTTTGAATGAATAGATCCTTCCGAGTTCGATCATAGCCTTTTTATTCATATAAGTAATATTATGGGATACAGCAAAGATCAAAGAATGCTGTAACATTTCAAATCTTTTATCCAAACGTACATGTTTGTTCAATTCTCAATGTTCAATTTATATGGCATCTTGGATTGATTTGATGGATCAGATAAGATAAGTTTTTACATTCTTACAAACCAGAGTTCATACGATGGTTCCTGTTTGATTATGGCATTTTAAAGTTTTATTTCTAAATTATTTTATAGTATATTAATGAATGAATAAGAAGATTCAAATTTCAGAAAAATCAAATACAGAAGTTGTCCAAATATCAGTATAAAATTACTAGCTAACCTTATTTACAGAGCTTAAGCCATGAAACTACTGGTCAGGATTCTGAGTTTGAATAATGCTTGGTTTTGAGTTTCCAAAATAGTATGACCCGACCCAAACCGAAAAAAAAATATAATCAAGTTGATAACTATTTGAACACTAAATATTAGTGACACCTATGAAAATAATTCCAAGGCCCGTCACTGATAACCAGTAATGATTAAAATATTTAAATGATATAGTTAATTAAAGTATTTTTTTTCTGCTCTCTTAATTCAACCATATAAAGATCTTAGTTAAAATGATTTTATTCAAGTACATAGTTGAGAGTGTATTGCAACGTTTTCAAAAAGATGAAAACTCGTCGTCAACAACTTTAGATAGTATTTTTATTTGTAAAGACAATCGTATTTTATAGAGTTAATTGCTCGGATGGTCCCTGTGGTTTAAAGTTTTTTCACATTTAGTCCACACCTTTTGAAAATAGCAGGTATGCTCCCTATGGTTTGTTATTTTGTTACTCGGATAGTCCCTGAGTAGATGTCAGTTAGTTTGGAAATAACATGTATGCTCCCAATGGTTTGTCATTTTGTTACTCGGATAGTCCCCATAGTAAATGTTGGGGGACTATCCGAGTAACAAAATGACAAACCATAGGGAGCATACATGCTATTTTCAAAAGGTGGGGACTAAACGTGAAAAAACGTGAAACCACAAGGACCATCCGAGCAATTAACTCTATTTTATATTATGTGTTTTTAAATTTCTAATGACGATTTTCTTTTCATCATTGTATCGTACTTTTATTATGTGATGAACTTTACCCGATCCGAACTGTCGAACCGACCCGAAATTCTTTATGTTCAGTCATATGAAATTGGAGTATCTAAAAAAGTGAACCCAATGAAAAATATTCCTGGATCCGCCACTGTATGGGGCGGGGGTTGGGGCGTGGGTTGGGTACAAACGCCCAAGTCACCACCTCGGGTGGGCTTGGGTTTCGGCGTGGCCCCTTGGGCGGGGGTTTCAGCCCGGGCGTTAGGCGGGCCTAGCGGTCTTCCGTGGCCGGCTCTCATTGGCTGGGTTGGCTATGCTAATTGACGAGGATTTAAATTTAAAAAATAACCGTTTGGCCAAGCCAAACGTCTACCCCAAGTACTATAAAACCCCCCACCGCCTATCCACATCGCTACCCCAACCCTTCACTCCAGCTATCCGAACCCGCTACCCACACTTGAAAAATGGCCTCATGGACGCACGAGAAAGAGATAGCACTTGTAACGAGCGTCCAAGGCAATGAGCGGAAGTCGTTTGACAAGCTCGCTCTGTTCGAAATCTACCTAACGCTTAATTAGGGGTTTTTTTATATGTATAATAATGTTTTTTAGATTTGTAATCCTTTTTTTTTTGTAGGATTTTGTAATTTTTAGGAAATTTTAATAAAAATTTTAGGCTTTTTTTTTAGTTTTTTGTGTATTTTTATAATAATTTAAGGCTTTTTTTCATTTTTTTATAATAATTGACACGTGGCCAACCCACGCGGGCTAGCCACGCCCCGTCATACCGACCCAACCCACACGTGGACTTGGTCACGTGACCAGCGGTGCCCCTCCAAGTCCACGTGTCAACCCATGCCCCAAACCCCCGCCCCATCATACCCCACGATCTAAAATAGGAATAGTTCACTACCCTCCACTATCCCGTCCTCTTTTTATATATCTTTTTTTTTCAATTCATTTAATTAAAAAAAAAACTTTTCATTAAGGGCTTGTTTGGCTAAGATTTTTTAACTTAAAAAAGACTTTTTGTGAAAATGATTTATTAACTTATGACTTTTTGAAAAAAAGTTTTTAAAAAGTATCTGGATTAGCTTATAGGATGAGAAAAACAAATAAGTCAATAATTTGTCTTTTAAAAGGTGTTTGGCTTAGCTTGTTCATTTAAAATGAATAAAAGTCATAAGGAACTTCAAAAAGTTACTCTTTACTAACTTTTCATCTCTATGAAAAAAGTCATTTTGAAAAGTGCTTGTGAGCAATGTTTTAAATACCGGTATGAACCGGCCGGTTATACCGGTTAAACCGGATACCGGACACGTGTCCGGTATAATAAAGGCCGGTAAAACCCAAATACGGTATGTCTTATGTACCGCCGGTAAATCCGGTTCTACCGGTTCAAACCATTGAACCTGTTTGCATTATCTTAAAATTTGATTTTTTTTAGTTATAAAAAAGTACGATATTAAGATAATACCGACGTTCCATTGTTGATAATTAACCTAGTGCCTTCTATTACAATATTTCGTCGCTATTGAAACTGGTACTCACATCATCCAATGTAATATTGTTTATAAGTAATAAAAATGCTCTTAAAAATGTATAACATTTTACAAGAAAACAATTGTTTTTAGATAAAACTATAATCAGTTATATAAATCTTAATTGAGATTGGATTGTTTTTTTAGATTAATATGTATTTTATGGAATTATAGTGTTAACTAGTGACCCGGTTGAACCGCCCGGTACAACCCGGTTCAACCGATTAAATCATTTTAGAGCCTAACCCGGTATGAATAAAAAACCGGTTTTTAAAACATTGCTTGTGAGTTTGTCAATCACTTTTTCTCCCCATTAGTTTTTTTTTGTAAAAGTCAATCTAATCTAATCTAAATATTAATAAAAGACTACAATTAATGTCACGTGTCAATTTCTCTTTCAACTTCACAATTATATTTTTATTTTTATTTAAAAATATTTTGTTATCTTTATTATTATTATTATTATTATTATTATTATTATTATCTATAAATCTCTCAATTTCAATTTTAATATTATATATAAAAAATATTTTGTTATCCTTATTGTTATTATTATTATTATTATTATTAAATATCTCAATTTTAATTTTAATAACATACGGAGGAATAAAATATTTTTTTGTCTTCTTTTTTTTTTCTTTTTTTTGGGCATTATGATTTTTCATTTTGTAACAAAATTTTAGTTTTTATAATCTGTGTCACAAAGGTTAAATAATTTTAGTTTTTTTATTAGTTTTGTTTTGCGTTTTTCTCGGATTTGTTTCGTTCGTTGCTATTTAGCACAGTGTTTGATAGTCACATTTAGCCACTCGGGGTTTTTTTTCATTCGTATTTGATGGTCACATTTGGTCTTTTTAAGTTTTTTTACCCCCTCCACTTTCTAATACGTATCGTTATAAATTCGACCTCGTCTACGTTTTACGTCACGTAAATCAGTTTGTGTTGGAAATTCGTGTTTTTTTTACGCTTTTCACGGTTTTGGTCTTCGTTCGATGCTACTTAGCATGGTTTTACGTCCATCTCCTCAACGTTGGTAGCACGCTTTTATACCGACTCACCCGCAAAGCGGGTAGCTTAAGACTAGTAAGTTATAAGGAGGTGTTGAAAAGCTTAGCCAAACACCCCCTAGTACTCTAAAAAAATGCATAACTTAAATGAAAAAAACAACATAACTAAAAAATGAGTAAAATGCACCGATAGTCCTTGTAGTTTGTCAAAGTAATACCTTTAGTCCCTAACTTTTAAAAATTACACTCGTGCTCCCTGTGGTTTGCTCGGTTGTTACTCGGATAGTCCCTAGAGTGGATGACAGTTAGTTTTCTCTGTTAAATCCATGTAAAATTACAAAATTACCCCTATTAATTAATAAACAAAATAAAACAAATTAATTTCACCGAATTCTTTTAATTCGAAACCTTCAAGCTGCAGATAAAACCTGTTATCCACAAGAAGCCACTGCTTCTTCTTCATCTTCTTCAACCTTGCTTGCTGCAGCTCAAACTCCACTGTTAACCTATTTCACTCTCTCAATTACATAGAGACACACGAAGAACAGTGCCAATTTCAATTTCAATTTCAGAGCTTAAAATATTACACATGCAATCCAAAACCCTAACACCACAATGAGAAGGATTATACCACTCAATCTCCCCCCTTCTCATCCGTATCAGCAACAAAACCACCAATTTCCCCCAATTCACCACCACAAGCCTCCAATTTCACAACCGCCAGTCCATAATAATCCCCGAGATTCCCAGCTTTCCACAATCGATCACAAACGTCGCTGTTTTCTTCTTCCCGCCCTTTGCTGTTGCTGCTCCGCGACTCATCTTCGATTGTGTGTGTTTTTCTACGAACTGAAGCAGCAAAATTGAAGGTTAACGATGAAACTGCTTGAATAACAGGTTTGATTGTATAAAATTGATCACTGATACTGAATACTGGAGGTACATACATGTGGTGATTGAAGACGTCGACCTGCAATTAGATTAGGGGAAATGTGGTGGTGGTGGACGATAAGTTGTTTTGGGTGGGCCCCACAAATTGTTTTTATAGTTTTTAAAAAAGTTAATTAGTTTTGTTGTTTTTTAATTAGTAGGGGTAATTTTGTAATTTTACATGGATTTAACAGAGAAAACTAACTGCCATCCACTCTAGGGACTATCCGAGTAACAATCGAGTAAACCACAGGGAGCACGAGTGTAATTTTTAAAAGTTAGGGACTAAAGGAATCGTATAATATAATCACCATTGTTTGCACTCTAGCTTGCATCCCCAAGCCATTTCTCCGCAATCTTGTCTCTCATCTTTACCACCACCGCCTACTCTGTGGATAGAAGACTATCAATGTCTTTAGTCACAGGGGCGAAGCTTGAAAATTTCCTCCGAGAGGTCGAAAGTCACCGAACCTAAAAATTCTATATAAGTAAAATTTGTTTTATAAAACCGGGGGTCGAAAACGTATATACTAAAAAAATTCTATACGAAACGTACATACATAACACTACTGAGCGAAAAGTTCCTTGAAAGTTGCGCCCCTATTTAGTCATGATGTTAAACTCTTCCGATTCTTGTGGTTGATGATTCAACCGAAGCCTCTCCATTTCAATTTCGGCTGCTTGTTGCTTTTCTTGTTGCTTTATCCGAATCCTCACCACTTCCCTTTCCGTGGTTTCTAGCTTTTCTTATTTCTTCAACCAAGCCTATCCGCTTGTACTGTAAATCATGAAATTCGAAGAACCTACTCATTAACTTATCTAATTTCGATTCACCGGGTGATTGGTCCTTTGAAGAGTTGAATCAGCCTTTTCGTTTCCCGTACGCTTATCGGTGCATTCTGGAACGCGGAATTAGTCAACCGGAAACACGTTTTTATATGATTTGGAACAAATTTATTGACAATCGGGTACGATCAATTTTTTCGATCCGGATCGCAAATCCGTAGCGTTCGGTTCGGTTCGATTCTTTACCCGATTCTGATACGGGCGATCTGGTTCGCAATACTGCGAATTGTGTGGAATATGAAGGTTGAAACTGCCAAGGTAAGGTTGAGTTAACTAGAGTCAAGAGCGTACCATATAACAGTTGGAGCTTAAAGTAAGGAATATCAACTTTTTGTGGGTCTTTAGTATATGATTCAACAAAACATATGAAACCAAACAACACATGTCAAATAAGCATTTTGATACAATAGTAAGTTGTGAGTTGTAATAAGCAACAATAAATGTTACCGTATGTCATGAACTAATGATGGTTTGCACTTTGCAGCGAATGTACAGTCACAAATCACAGTAAAAAATCTGATGAAATGTTAAAAAAATTATTCATATTCCATACCATGATTTCAAAACACACACATAAAGCTTCTTGATCGGTTGCTCGATACCGGATTTAAGCCATTGCTGGCTGCAACTACCAATATGTGTTGTCAATTACCCGTGTCATTGGAAACTGCCTCATCGTCCACAACTTGCATCTCGCTTGCCGTTTTGTTCCCATCAGATGCGTATTCGGCAGTTGTTGCTTTATCGCCGCTGTCAGAACCTACTCCAGCGAGGACGATATTGAAACTTTAACATGTAAAACTTGCATTTAAATCGAAAAAACTATAGTGTAGAGTTAGATTTCAAGTTTCTAGAATCAATATTTATGTGTGCCCATATGACAAACCCAACCCCAAATTAAACCTAAACTTTGTTTCGTAAAATGAGCATTAAAAGCCCGACTCTAAATGAAACCTTACCATATGAGCATCAAAATCAGCACCAAAACCCAAATGAAAGCTTATAAAAATGAGCTTCAAAAGCCCGACTCATAAGCCAAACACACGTTTTACATTATATCTATGCTTACAATACAAGCCACAGATCAATGACGTTAAAGATGTTGAATACATGCTTAAAGCCAATTGTGATTAACCAATTAGAATGTCTGGTCATGGTATCTTTGCTGTTGATGGCACGAACAATCAGTATAGATATCGACTTATACAACGACGAAGGTCATCACAGACATAAGATTAGTTTCACTATGCCCCCCAGCTTTAGTCCTTCACAAAGTATCACTTCCAATGTTCTTCGGCGAGATTGAAACACTATGTATTTCAACAAAAACCTGAGTCTGAGATGTTCTTCGTTATCTGGTAACTGAAAATAGCCAACAATAGTAGATAAATTGGAAGTTTATTGATTATCCATAGATATATAGAAGAAGATGACGAGAAATACCTGCTTATGTTGAGCCTAACACGAAATCATTACTTTTTTTAGCTCTTGTGTGACGTGTCATGTAAACCTGGTCAGCAACTGTTCATTCAAATCCAATGGATGAGGATCATTCATTAAACATCAGATGTTGTTCTTGAGATATAAGTGCATCTGGCTGGATCAATCCTTCCTTCATCCCCAAAAATTATAAGACCTTCCAACACAGAAATGCTATGGGGAAGATGTCTTATTTTAGAACCTGCTAGATACATCCACTTCAAACATTTTATATCTCCTAGGTTCTCCGGTAATTTCTCAAGGTTAGAACATTGAGAAAGGGAAAGAACAACGAGATGTTGTAACTTACAAATGCTGGATGGAATATCTCTTATCTTGGTACCTTTTACCCTTAGTGTATTCAAACTTTCTAAATCTCCGAGGTTCTCGGGTAATTTCTCAAGCTCAGAACATTCCGAAAGGTCAAGCTCTTTGAGATGTTTTAACTTACAAACGCTGGATGGAACATCTCTTATCTTGGTACCTCGTACACTTAGTGTATTCAAACTTTCTAAATCTCCTAGGTTCTCGGGTAATTTCTCAAGCTCAGAACATTCCGAAAGGTCAAGCTCTTTGAGATGTTTTAACTTACAAATGCTGGATGGAACATCTCTTATCTTGGTACCTCTTACACTTAGTGTATTCAAACTTTCTAAATCTCCTAGGTTCTCGGGTAATTTCTCAAGCTCAGAACATTCCGAAAGGTCAAGCTCTTTGAGATGTTTTAACTTACAAATGCTGGATGGAACATCTCTTACCTTGCTTAATTTTAAACTTAGTGTATTCAAACTTTCTAAATCTCCTAGGTTCTCCGGTAATTTCTCAAGCTCAGAACATTCCGAAAGGTCAAGCTCTTTGAGATGTTTTAACTTACAAATGCTGGATGGAATATCTCTTATATTGCTTAATCTTAGATTTAGTATATTCAGTGAATCTATTTGACCAAAATCCTCGGGTAACATACAAACTTTACAACATTCTAGACCAAGAGCTTTAAGA
The DNA here is from genome assembly GCA_030545235.1 of Helianthus tuberosus. Taxonomy (NCBI): domain Eukaryota; kingdom Viridiplantae; phylum Streptophyta; class Magnoliopsida; order Asterales; family Asteraceae; genus Helianthus; species Helianthus tuberosus. The sequence goes on from CM060369.1 coordinate 200,082,100, forward strand.
TGTTTCAACTTACAAATGCTATCCGGGAGATGTTTAATTTCTGAACATGATAAATCTAGCACTTCTAAACACTCCAACCGGCCAATGTCCTCAGGCAATTCCTCTATGCCACAATATACAAGGGAAAGAATTCTTAAATGTTGTAAACTACAAATGCTTCCTGGAAGGCTTTTAAGTTTGCTACACCAATCGAATGATATGGAAACAAGCTTATGATGATCTCTAATTGATGAAGGTAGGTTTTCTATATCATTGTCATCAAATTCAAGCTCTTGCAGATTACTGTTGGAGTGGCTCGGGATTATATCCTGGAACTCCTTTAGATGTACGTCACTTACATCAAGAACCTCAAGTGATTCCAAATCCTTGATAAACGAAACAGATTTCAACATCTTACATTGCCGGAGGTTTAGGTACGTAAGCCTTTTTAAACAACCAACGGGCACATGAAGTTCTACCAAATTCGTACAAAATGAAAGATCTAACCTCACAAGATTTGGAGTCAAACCAAGGTCAAGTTTCCACAATTTTGAGTTGTATAGTATAATGGATTTGAGCTTCTTAAGAACCTAATGCCACACCAAAAAGAAGGTAATAAACTAATTCATAACTGATCAATAAATAAATCAAAATTATTAATCAATCATCCTACCTTTCCCCCCAGCCAAAGTTGTTTGATTATGCTGTGAGACATGTCAAGCTCAACAAGATTATTTGCTTCAAAGGTTTTAGGCAAACACCAATGAGGGTAATAGTGCCATTTCAAGTACCGTAATGAATTTGGGAAGTATTGACTAACTTCATTAATCTTCAAAAGGTCAACACCATACATATCGTAATAATCTACAATAAGGCATCTAAGTTTCTTCATGTTTCCAAGACCTTCCAAAACAATATCAGGGTTGAACTCTAGCCTTATAGACCTTGTCGCTTCAGATCCCTATTTTTCAAGAATAGTTCACGTCATAAGTAAAGAAAAGTGTGTTAGATCTTTAATTTATTTACCAAGTAAACCTAATTCTTACCAAGTTGTTATCCAATACATATTCAATTTCATCCTGAATCCACAATCTGCTATGTTTGTTGGGCTCATCTGGGTGCAAACGACGTATAATATTCTTGGCCATTTCTTCAATATGATCATGCATCCTCAATCGAAAAAAATCGGGCTCAAAAGTTATTAGAGATCTCTGCTCAAGAACTTTTAAACCAGTTCTAGCATGATATCCACAACCTTCAAGTATTCTTATTGTTTCGTCTTTCTCCAACCCCTTGAGTAAGCATGCAACATCTAGGAATATTTCCTTACATTCATCATCCAGACTTGCATAGCTTAACTCCAATTTTTCAAGAGTCTCCTTCAATGGTATTATTTTGAGTCTTTCTAATGCATCCACCCATTCAGGCTTGTCTTTACCACACAGAAATGAACCCAAAACTTTGATTGTCAAGGGAAGGCCAGCAGCATATTGTACAGCTTGTTGTGATTCCTTTTCATACTCTTGAATTGGAAGATCTTTCCCAAACGTGTGCCTACTGAAGAGGCCAATCGCTTCCTCATGTGATAATAGACTGACATCACGAATCCGTTCCACTCTATGTGCTATCAACACTTGCTCGTCTCTTGTTGTTATGATAATTCTACTTCCAGGCTTGAACCAATTAAGATCACCAGCTAATGCCTCAAGCTGCTCTTGATGATCCACATCATCTAAAACCACTAGAACCTTACTACAGCGCAACTTTGTTTTCAACATGTTTGTCCCGTGATGGACACTATCTACCTTGTCGCCTTGGTCATTCGGCAAATTTGAAAGGATCTTTTTTTGCAATGACAACAGACCGACTTTTGAAACCTCCCTAACATTCTCAACAAAGCTTGTAGCTTCAAAGTGAACGGATATTCTATCAAACACAGCTCTGGCTAGTGTAGTCTTACCAGCACCTCCCATCCCCTTGATCCCTATCATGCGAACCTCGTTCGACGTGATATCTAAAGACTTCTCAAGGTCCTGTAGCCGGGGTTCCATGCCTACTAATTTATCATCAAGGTTCACATTAATGGATCGTAACTCAAGTGAAATCCGCTCAATTATTAACTTGATGACTTTGGCTTCATGCCTGTGAATTATATAAGATTCAGATAGCTAACTCAAGAACCCGCACAAAAAAAGTTATATTCCAGGTCAATATACAAAAGTGTAAGACATAATAATGTATACGTCGGTTCGGTTCGGTTTTTCGGTTATTTCGGTTTTTGGAACAAAATTATGTAAGACTCAAAAAATAAAAAGTATAACTTATATTATAACAATCTTTTTATATGTTTACATTTAAGTTATTATAGTTAACCTTTTTAATTAATATTGTTTACATAAACCAAACCTTATAATCTATTTTTATGTTTCTTCAAAGTTTTTATTAAATTTAATTTTTATATTAAATTTTGTTATATCTTATAGGTAATAATAAATCATTTCAGTTATAATGTTTTTATTATAAACACTTAACATTCAAGAATAAAACTAACATTTTCTACTAGCATTGGGTTAAACACTTAAACAATTTAAACTTAAACATAAAAATATATGGATTGTAACTTATCGGTTCGGTTCGGTTTTTTCGGTTATTGAAAAAGTTTATCCGAAAACCGAACCGAAATTTTCGGTTATTAAAAATCCGAAAACCGAATCGTCGGTTTTTGTTTCGGTTCGGTTTTTTCGGTTCGGTTATTCGGTTACGGTTCGGTTATTTCGGTTTTCTTGCTCACCCCTAATGTATAGATAATAACAATGCCCGAGCTTTCCTCAAAATAAGAAAGAAACTAAAAAAGAATAAATATTTCCGGAGAAATGATGAAAGGAATTACCCATCTGCAGTGTTCCTCAAATCCCACCCAGACAAAATGGCTGCTTTTGTCAAAGCTTCTCTCCATTCCCCGATCTCTTTATTGGCATGTTTGTCAAGTGCTTCTCCAACTGGTCCACGTTGTTTGCGAACTTCAGAAGGATCCACATCGTAGAAAACAGGATAAGCAATCTGCTCATTCAACTTTTGGCACTTCATAATCTTTACAAGTTCATTTAAGCACCAAGACGAAGATGCATATTTCTTTGAGAAAACTATGATAAACAACTTCGAGTCTTCAATAGACTTAAAAAGCTGGTCATTGATGTTTTTTCCTTGTTTGAGTCTCTCATCGTCCTTGAAAGTGTGAATACCGTGTCGGTGAAGAGCCTCATAAAGGTGATCCACAAAGTTCTTACGCGTGTCTTCACCACGGAAACTCAAAAACACATCATACTGATAGCTCTTCTTAATGGATGATGTTGAAGAAGACGACGCCATTGGAGGTTGTTTTGTCGAAGATGACTGCAAAGAAACAAAAGATCTCACGTTTAAGATTAACCCACAACAGTGTATCTTATGATAAGGAACTAATAATTTCTACTCAAAAGTATTCTTTAGGAATCCAACATTTATAAGGGGTTTTAATAAAAAGACTATCACACAAAGCTAACTGAGTTATAACAAATTGATAATATATTGAGTAGTTAGATATTAATACAGTTAACTTCACAAATTGGTTTTGTTGCAACAAACACCTCAAATGTCTCTTAAAAAGTTATGAAATTCGTGTAATAAGAAAGCATAAGAGAAATGCAAAAGTTTGACTTTCTTAAAGTCAAACCATCGCACATACTTACAGAATGGAGATCTTGTCAGCATAAAATGGTGCTAGACGTATATTAAATATTTCTATTATGTCAGCATGAGGATGCTAGAAGTCAGAATTGTGTTAAAATAACAATAGTTAAATGTATTAGTAGAAGTCAAACGATAAGTCAAACAAACAAAACGGGCTAGGATGGTAGTTATTAGACCTGACTGTCGAGATAACGGGTACCCTCCGTTTGAAGTCAATGACGGTTAATTAACTGTCAAACCTGTAGGGTATAATTACCCGTGAATCCCTGCACATTTATGCAATGTATGTATGTGTTTTTTGGTGTAAATTTTCTGAATTTTTCTGTTCGTATTATTCATGAGTTTGTGTATTTTCGAAGCTGTGACGGATTCTTTCACTAGTAATGTCGACTTAAAAGTACTTCTTTATCAATCCAACAGTTACTAGGTGTTTATATATCATCTTATCAAAAAGATTATAACGCTAAGATAGTTATGTTATAACAAAATGATTATATGTTTGAGTAAATAGACACCATTACAGAATTTTGACTTTATCAAAGTCAAACCATCGCACTTAGTTACAGACTTAAAGAATGGTGATGTTGGGACCTTATGGATAATGATATGTGTATCTTATTTCGAATGATGTATTTGACCGTTTGATAAACAAGATCGAATTAAGGTTGTGATCAGATTTAAAACCAAGATTTGACTTTCTTCGAAAAGTCAAACCATGGTTTAACATCTTCTTTACCTGATGGGTCAAACCCCTTCGATCAGTTTTTTTTTCCGATTTCAAACATTTTAACAACTGATTCGTTACTAAATAATGACCCGAACTAAATAATAACAAGATTTCAAACATCATATCAAGAAAACCAACCTCTGTTTCAGGTTTCCACCATAGTTGTCAAAAGCGCAAAAGGTGTGCGCCTAGTCGCTCGGGCGCAGCGAGCCTATAGCGCCTGGTGGTAGCCTAGGCGCAAAAATGGGTTGTTTTTTTTTGAAAAAAAAACCGGTGTTTAGGCGCAAAAAGGCGCGCGCCTAGGTGTAAAAACGATGCTCAGGCAGTTTAAAAGTTTTTAGAAAAACAGTGTCCGCACTAGTTCAGAAACTCATTTTTCGCAACCCCCCTGCGCGCAGGTAGGACTTGTGGTTAAACATGTTATAAAACTACAATGGAGTAGTAAAGGCTTTACCTTATAAACAACTACTCACTTTGTTCCCACAACAATGTGGGACAAAGTATTTACCACCTTTTGAGACTTTCATTCACACCCAAAACTTTCAACATATAAGTCCTAAACTTTTGCTACTAACTATTAGCTACATGATCTTAAATGACATATATGATAGTTTTTTTTTTATTTTATATGTGGAATCTTATTTATTTTCAAAGCATAACATATTTTTTATATTTTTTCTCTATGTGCGTATTTCTTAAAATGCCCACGCTTTTTTTGTGTCTTGCGCCTAGACTCCGGGCGAGGCCGATGCGCCTCGCCTGCGCCTTGCGTCTTTGACAACATAGGTTTCTACCAAACCACCACTACTTCAAAAATCTAAAGATAAAAGATAAAGAAAAGAAAAGAAAAAAAAAACAAAAAACTAACCTCAAAATAGAAACTTAGACTTCGGTTTATGAGTGTCAAGTGTGAAGTATGTTGAGGTTAAATAGGCTGATGAATTGGGTCCGACCATCACTTTTCTCCTCTTTCTAAGTACTTACCCCCCACCAACTTCCCACGAATCTTCTTCATTGACCTTATTAAAAAAATATAGTAGATAGAAAATAACAACATATTATATTATACATTATATCAATTTCTAATTTCGGTTTGTGAGTATGAACCATGTTGAGGTTAGGCTGCACGGTGTGGGGATCAGCCTTGGATCATCCTCTATCGGCGCCGAACCTCCGCACATTTCGCCCCCAGCGGCGTCCTCCCCGGCTTCTCCTGGACGTTCAAGCCGGTCCACTACAAGACAAAACCCTCTCTCACACACATATATACATACAACATATACATATATTTTAGGCTCATCCCCTATTTCCTTACCTCCATCCTCTTTGACTCATCCTCACACCCGATCTACGTGGCTAGGGCTGGCATAACGGGTTAACCCGATCTGTTAAGACACGAACACGATAAGACACGAACCCGAAACCTGTTAATAAACAGGTTACACGAAACGACCTGTCAAGACACGAACAAATTACCAACGTATCATACGACCTGTTTAAGACATGAACACGACCTGTTAAGACACGAACACGACTTGTTTAAGACAAGAACACAACTGAATTTGGGAAGTTGTGAACCGGATAGGGAATGGTGGTGTTTGTGAGAGAGATTTAAAAAGTAGGGATTGGATTGTGGAAAAAGAATCGCGTGTGTTTGTGTATAATTCATCTCAAATACCACAATTGATGACCCCATGTCCACACCCACATATAATATTTTTTAATTATTAACATGTACTTAATGGGTCTTAATAGGTTAACTGGTTTTAACCAGTTTGGACACAAAACCTGTTAAGGTCTTATCGTGTCGACCCGTTTTAGACACGAAACCTGTTAAGGTCAAACACAAAACATGATAACTTCGTGTAGGTTCGTGTCGTGTTATCGTGTTCGTGTCTGAATTGCCAGCCCTATACGTGACGCTTACGTGACGGATCATCCTCCAAGGATGGACCATCACCATACCACATAGCAACACTTACGTAACGGATCATCCTCCAAGAATGGACCATCACCGTACCACATAACCTTAATACTTACCATACGCCCACCAACTTCCCACGAATCTTCTTTGTTGACTTTATTAAAAAATATAGTAGATAGAAAATGACAACATATTATATTATATTAATATTAATTTCTAATTTCGGTTTGTGAGTATGAACCATGTTGAGGTTACTACTAACCATACCCCCACCCCCACCAACTTCCCACGAATCTTCTTTGTTGACTTTATTAAAAAAATATAGTAGAAAGAAAATGACAATATATTATTATAGAAATCCGTTCGTATAAAATAAATAAAAAAATTATTAACTTGAATTACAACAGAAATTAGAAAAGCATAAAGATACCAGAACTGGTTACAACTGAAATAAAATTAAAAAACAAGAACATAATTACAAAAAAAATAAAAATGTTCTTGGCTGAGGATGGTGTTAGACACGGGTCCCTTAAAACAAATTTTGTGTCTCCCATGAGAACACGTTTGTTTCTAGGATACAATAGCCTTTGCGCGCGCAGGTCTGCACGCTCATGCGCGCGTGCGCCATTTTGGCTCACTTCCATGCGCGCCTGCGCCACGTCACCTGTGAGCCTATACGAGCACGCCACACAGTCGCGCCGTATTGGCTCACTTTGGTGCGCCGCGCACGTCACATCAGTGCCCCTGCTCCATGCGCGCAATCGCATGCCTACCTGCCATGTGTACTCGACCGCGCGGACGTGCTAGACTGCCACGTCATGTGCCACTGCACGCGGACCCATTAGGGTCATGCGTCTCGTACCCATGCGCTTGCATGCCACGTCACCAACCACCTGGTCCTTGCAACCCTTGCGCTCCACCATGCGCACGCTGTCAAAAATACAAAGGCGGCTCTCGGCGATGCTAGCGTGCGAAGCGCAAAGTGCGCCATCAAAGCGCCTCATCGCCCACGCCACGCGCACGCGCGTGTGCGAGTGCGAGTTAGGGTGCCCCGCACCTTTCGCGAGTACACTTAGTGTGTGCTTCCATGAAACAATAAGGATGGAGAGTTCCCACTTAAACATCCCTTTAAGTTTCATCTCTCCTCCTATGTGGGACAAGGTGCCACTTTTCCACTTTTTCAGCATTCAAGTTTCAAACACCAAACTTTGAGCATCGATATCTCATTCATCTTAGCTCCATTTTGGACGTGGTTTAGTTCGTTGCGAGGCTCTTCCAACATAGAACACAAACCCACAAATAAATATATAAAACCCGCTCATCTTCTTATATTTATTTCTAGTCCAAAATAGGAAAAAATCATTTTCCTATATTTGTGAAAAAGCTATTTTCACAAATTTCCAACAATCACCCACATGAATAGAAATCGATCTATCAAGTTTCAACGATACACGTTCAACAGTTGAGTATTGCAAGATAGGTAGGTGTAACCTTTGAACCTTCTTTTGTGAAGCATACTTAGCCTCATAGGGTCTTGTAGACGCGGTGTCTTTGAACAATCCCCCATTTATGTAGGCGGCAATATACATTCACACAATACTCTCCCTAGTTGAGTCAAGTCCTCATGGTTGTGTCCGTTTATCGTCATGGAACACTTTCCTGGTTCTGCGAGAGCTCTAGGATTTGTGCCTCCCCACAAATCCATTCGAAGCGACCCCACTTCTCTCTAACGTAGGTGATTCCTCTGAATCACTAAAAGCATCATGGTTAATTTGGAATTCCTCAAAATCCTTAACCTCAACATGCTTAACCTTTCCTTCATGTCACTGATTGGAATGGACTAGGAAGTATACAACTTCCTTTATTAATTTTGAGGCACCCCCCATAGTGACTCCCTTTGGGTTTATGATTAAGTTTGCCTATTGAACCTAGATTTTGGGATCTCCATTCAACTAGGTTAGGTTTCCCTCATATTCCCTTCTTCTATGGGCTTTAGTCCCATTCCTCTTGACGAGTTATACACCTTATCTTTGCATAAGCCTTTTATTAACGGGTTTGCAATGTTCTCCTTTGACCTAACATAGTCAACTGAGATAACACCCGTTGAGATAAGTTGTCGTACCGTGTTGTGTCTACGTCGAATGTGCCTTGATCTGCCATTGTACATCGCGCTTTGTGCTCTAACAAGCGCATATTGATTGTCACAATGTATACAAATTGCCGTCAACGGCTTTGGCCATCTTGGAATATCTTCCACAAATTGACGTAGCCACTCCGCCTCTTCCCCGCTTTTATCTAAAGCGACGAATTCGGATTCCATCATGGATCTAGCTATAACCGTTTGCTTGGAAGACTTCCAAGCTATAGCTGCTCCCGCAAGTGTAAATACATATCCACTTGTCGATCTATGATCTTTTATATCCGATATCCAGTTCGCGTCAGTGTATCCTTCGATCACTGTTGGATCACGGGTATAATGCAATCCATAGTCTCTTGTGTATCTTATGTATCTTATGTATCTAAGCACCCTCGTGATAGCTTTCCAATGATCCGCGCTCGGATTACTGGTGTATCTACTTAGCCTGCTCACAACATATGCTAAGTCGGGTCTAGTACATGTCATTAGATACATGAGACTACCAGTGATCCTTGAGTACTCTAACTGAGCAACACTCTCGCCTCTATTCTTCCTTAGGCGTTGGGTATTATCAATTGGAGTGCGAGCTATACTCGTATCGTCCGAATTGAATTTCCCAAGGATCTTGTCCACGTAATGAGATTGACTCAATACAAGACCATTTTGGGTTCTAGTGATTTTTACTCCAAGAATCACATCCGCGAGACCCATGTCTTTTGTGTAAAACCTCGCTTTCAACATGTCTTTTGTTGAGTTGATCATGTTATCATCACTCCCAATGATAAGCATATCATCTACATAAAGACATAAAATTACATAACCTCTTGGTGTGTCTTTAAAATAAACACACTTGTCGCTCTCATTTATTTTGAAACCATTGTCAATCATGACATTATCAAACTTTCGATGCCATTGTTTTGGAGCTTGCTTCAAGCCATACAAAGACTTGACCAATTTATATACTTTGCCCTCTTTTGCTGGGGTGGAAAAACCCTCAGGTTGTTCCATGTAAATTTCTTCTTCTAAATCGCCATTTAGAAACGTGGTCTTTACATCCATTTGGTGAACTTCCAAATTTCTTAGAGCCGCAATTGCAAGAACTAATCGTATAGAGGTTATTCGCGTCACAGGAAAGTAAGTATCAAAGTAGTCTAGACCTTCCTTTTGTCTAAATCCTTTGATTACTAACCTTGCCTTGTATTTATCAATACTTCCGTCGGCTTTCATCTTCCTTTTGAATATCCAACGATATCCAAGTGGTTTACAACCAGGTGGAAGATCTACTAACTCCCAAGTATGATTTTGCAATATAGAATCAATTTCATTCTTAATTGCTTCTTGCCATTGAGATCCTTCTGCGTAGGTAACCGCCTCGCGGTAGGTATTGGGCTCACCCTCAACCATGTAGCTCATGAAGTCTGGACCAAAGGATTTTTCAACCCTTTGTCGTTTACTTCGTCTAAGGTCACCCTCATCAACCTCAGGTCGTTCATGTCTTTCATCTACCCATATAGATGAACTTGGACCTGCTTCATCTAACCATGTAGATAAACTTGGACCTGCTTCGTCAACCGTTGTTGATGAAGTCGCATGTGTTTGACCTAACATAGGAAACACATTTTCAAAATATGAGACAATGTTAGGATTTGCCTCCATGATAGTGTGTTTGTGTACATCAGGATTCTTGGATTCATTTACAAGAAAACAATGTGCACTACTTTGATGTGCATATCCAACGAAAATGCAATCAACAGTTTTGGGTCCTATACTAAGAGCCTTAGGAGGTGGTACAATCACCTTTGCTAGGCACCCCCACACTTTCAAGTATTTGTACGAAGGCTTTGATGTGTGTAAAATACAACATATAAATTACATCAAATGAGGCATAAAACTAACCCTTTTTAGAAGTAAGTTCCATGCCAGTCTCGAGTGTTTCACAAAATACATCTTCGGCCGAGTGTTGAGTGATCTCCCGTGAGGTATGTGAACTTGTATATAAATGGAATTTTAAAAAGGCATGTTATGCCCAAATAAGTAATTTCTCTCATGAAATGTTCAAAATAAATCATAACGAATAGGATTGTAAATAGCATAAAAATAAAGCCTAATAAAGATATTGGAATCCCGACACTCAAGACAAGCCCAAAACTTCTCTTCTACCCATTCCATTTGGGAGTGTAAGCCACATTATAAAGTGTTTTGCTTGAGGACAAGCAAAGATTCAAGTGTGGGGGTATTTGATGTGTGTAAAATGCAACATATAAATTACATCAAATGAGGCATAAAACTAACCCTTTTTAAGTACTACTGTTGGAAAAAGTGTGATTTTGTCTAACTTTTGTATTTTCAGGATTAAATGAGCGTAAATGAACAAAAGGAGCAAAAATGCAGCCAAATCTAACATAAATACAAGAAAAGGAATAAACGTGGCATGCCTGACCCCTCGACAGCATCTTCCCAAGCAAAAACAAGAGATCAGAAGGCTGAACACGACCCCGTGCCTAGCGGACACGGGGGCGTGCTCAGGTGTCTGCAGAAAAGACAAAGTTATAGAAGCTTCAATTTCCCGACACGGGGGCGTGCCCAGCTCAACACGGCCGTGGTCAATGCTAAGATTCGCAGAATCCAAGAAAATCTTGATAGTACAAATACGCTTCTGCACACGGGGACGTTCCCAGCGAACACGGGGGCGTGTGGAGCTAATACAGACAAATTGCCGTGCCCACTGGACACGGGGCCGTGTCCAGGCTTCTGTGCATGCTATAAATAGAGATGCTTGGTTCACTTCAAAAGCATCACTTGGCAAACCACCTCTCTCCCACTTCACCCACACTCCACCACCATCACAACACCCACATCCACCACCATCATCATTCATCCATCTTAGAGTGTGTGTAGTAGTCTCGGGATCCAAGATTGATTGTAAGAGTTCTTGACAATTAAAGGCCATTTTTGCCTAAGTCTCTTACATCACATGGTGAAGACAAGCATTTAGTGTAATACTTTTGTTTTCTAATCTTTTTGCCCTTTTTATTTGGTTTTGTATTAATGACTTTAATAACTAGTTTCTTATGTTGAAGGTGAAACTTCCTTATCATTTGTCCGTGGAGTCTTGGCATTATTTTACTGTCTATATAAAATAAAAGATTTACACCATTCATATCTCTACGGTCTTGCCACACCCCGACTTTCCACGTATTACCGGTGGGCCCGGTGGGGAGTATCGTGACGTGGTTGGCAACATAATAGTCAAACAACACAATATTTAATATGCACAGCGGAAGCAAAAGAAAGATATATTTCAACTTAAATACATTGTAATATCAAGTATCACAATAGTCGAAAGTTTGTCCACAGAAGGATCAAAATAAATAGGAAACAATAGTTCAACAGACGTTAGGCATCTTAAGCTTGCGAGACTCTTTATTGATGCTAAGGAGAAATCCAGCCTATTACGCTTAGTACCCGCATTTAATCTTTTTGGGAAAATAAGTCAGTTTACACTGGTAAATACAATTAACCGACTCATTTTAAAAATGATTAAAAAATTGATTTGGATGCACGTGGCATAAACATTTTATAACTTGGGATAATTATTTAAATATATAAACTTGTAAAAGAATTACATGTTTCTTATGCGTTCAGTAGCCCGGATCGTGCCGGGTTAAAGATCAATAGACACACCACATTATTTATTTATGCACTGACGGGTGTACGCCTACACCCCGCGCTTAGGTCGTGGCCATTTCGTAAAATGATGCCAAGGATATCCGGGACATGGTCATTAACCTTCCAAAGGCTTTAAGCAAACAAAACAATTTAAACGGGCCGATCAAATATCAATTAACCACCATACGATGGAAGATTTAATGCCCGACCAAGCGGTATTTTATATACCGTACCCCAAGCCCGTATAGGGAAAATAAGTTAAAAGTATTTACCTTTGCAAGTATATATCACAATTAGCAAATGCGGGTAGCTTTTACCGGTCTCCTATTCTGGAACAAAGGTTTATAATAACCTATTAGAATCCTAACGGCCTTTAGTTAAGCCTAAACTTAGACCGGTTAGTTTTAAAGATACGGTTCATACGCACGATTAAGTGAAGACCGGAATAGAATGTGATTCAGACCCGAAAAGTTTGAAGACTTTCTTAATATGGGTATTTCATACACATTCTGGATTTTGAGATAAAACCGATAAGGTTTGACCCGTTTCGGCTAATTTATGTAAACTAGTTACATAAACTGGACCGAACGCGCAAGAGGCGTAACGGGTGACCATGAGAGCCATATACAGGTTTCCTAAGTTAATATGCCTTAAATATGTTGTGACATCAGTAAGATATCTTTTATTATGCCCGAAACGAATTTAAACACAACTATGCCCCGTAGGGGTAGTTTGGTCATTTACAAGGTTATAAAAGAGTTTAAGCATTATCCTGAGTTACAGGTCTGATGTAATCAGAAAAAATACTTAATTTGATAAGTTATAACAGTAGGGTAAAGTATATATGTGAAATTTATTAATTTTAACCAAACCACGCACCGTAGGGGCATTTTGGTAATTTCACATAAGCCGTAAAGCTCAAAACTGAAGTCTGAGTTAAACAACTTTTGTTTACTGTTAAAATAGTATAATTTACCTAAAATATCAGTAGGTATCAACCCGTGTATGTTTAAAATAGTTTTATTACATACTATGCGTTAAAAACGCTTAAAAAGACGATTAGAAGCCATTTCCGGGTTCTATAAATAAAGCTGATATTTTTATTATTCCAGAAGGTCTAAAATAATTTATTTATCATACAAAATCAGTAGCAAAAGGTTTGGGGTCAAAAAGATATGTAAAACTCATTTTATAGCCCGAAAGGGCAAAACCGACAATTACCGGATTAAGCTTATAACTCTATGTTATGCTCAGCCTAAAATTAATTAAAAATCTTCAAAAATCCCAAAATAATATATTACATCAGTGGGTAAAGAGTTTGATATCAAAAAGTAGGTTTAAATAGGCTATACGCTAATTATGTCGTTTAATCGCTAAAAAGCTTTCTAATTACGCTAATGAGCATAACTCTCAATCTATACCTCAAAATGATGTCAAATTTTGGTTACAAGTTTATAATTCAGTAACTAAAGTTTCTAATCTTTTACATTTTCAAAAATCACGTTTTATGGTGAAAAGGGCAAAATGGTCAACATATAGGCAATTAACGGAATTATGCATATTAATCGGATAACTAATGAACCATGGTGTATAATCACAGAGGTTTATACTAGCATGTAACCTGGTCCAATTAGAGCTCTAAGGCATTTCTAAAACATGCTTAAACGGGTCAGAACTGAAAGTCAAAGCAAAAGTCAAATTATGCGACTTTCGGTTCCGAACCGGGTCTCTACTGAAAATTGTCGGGTTGAACATGTTTAGACATGTTCTTACATTAATTACCAAGTTATATTAATGATCAAACAGGTTGTTTGGGTTCTACATTGCTAATTATGCATAAATTGGAAATTAAGCATTCTGTTGACTTTTTAATAACAAGTTTGACCCGACATTTGACCTAGTTAGAGTGGGAATCAGAGGGTGCCCTTTTAAGGGTTTATTGCCCACATAATTACCAACTTATAACTACTTTCAATTCGACTAATCACTGGACCATTAGTGATTAATCGCTAAGTCAACCGTTAATTACGACGGTTTGACTTTTAAGCTAAAACTAAGCAAAAACTTAACTAAGAAAGGTTAAGCATACTTACTGAAGTCCTATGCACGATTAGTGATCACTTGAGTCTGCTTTGGAGCTCCAGAAATGATCAGAAATGCTGAAGGAAGGTGTGAAGAAATGGTTGCAACCTTGTGGCCTTTTATAGTGTTCAAAACTTCATGGATTGTTGACACACAAGCCTAACAATGGCCATGGATCACTTCCAGATGTCCCTAAGTGTCTAGGGGTTGCTTAGGGGTCGTCCAAGATGTGGAAAAACGATTATAAGTCGGTTAAAATGGAGTTGGCAGACAAGAACCCAAAGAATTCGGAGCAGAAGGCCCCTCGCGGCACGCGTAGACCCCCCCCCAGGGTCCTCGCGTGGCGCGACGCCCCTACTGAACAAATATGAATTTCTGATTTTTATGCTTTGGTCCTTGGCTCTTGGAAACTTTGCTACGACTTTATTTCTTGCACTTTGAACCCTCCAAATTGACTTATAAGGGCTTTAAGACATATACCCACTTTGTTAAGTCCTCGGTTAACTTTATTGTTACCCGAAAAGTCATAACTTTCAATGTTGACGCTTTAACCCCTTGTATACGAATTTGATCATAACTTTCTCATTCGATAATGAAACTTTATGAAATTTATATTGTGCATTCTAATGAGCATAATTAACCGTTACAAAGCTTCGAGTTTGCTAAAAGGTCACTCAGAGGTATAACTTAAACATGTTGACACATTTAACCCCTGTAGTTTGTAATCTCTCACTTTCTTTCATATTTAGCTTCGTATGATTCATGATTTATTCGTTTGAAGATATGAGCATCATGTAGGGTTAAATGTAAAATATATTTATTCACTGTTGACATTTAGAACCCGTATATTCACACACTTTCCATGTTTGTCAACTTTAATCCTTTTATAACATTCTTTCACACGTTCAAACCTATGACACGTGTCAACACATTATAGGACGTGAATTTTCGAGGTGTTACATCCTCACCCCCTTAAAAGAAATCTCGACCTCGAGATTTATTGAAAAAAATGAGGGTACTTTTCTTTCATGGTGGATTCAACCTCCCACGTATACTCGGGACCTCTACGGGCATGCCATTTTACCTTTACAATAGGCACATGCTTCCTTCGAAGCTTCTTAACCTGTCGATCTTCGATCGACACAGGTTTTTCAACAAATTTTAAGCTCTCTTCTATATGCACATCTGTATGTGGTATGTCCAGTGATTCATCAGCGAAACACTTCTTCAGATTGCAGATGTGGAATACATTGTGAATACCATTGAGCTCTTCAGGTAAGTTTAACTTATAGGCAACTGATCCAACCCGCTCGATGACCTCGAAAGGTCCTATGTATCTCGGGCTCAACTTGCCTTTCTTACCAAATCGCATCACTCCCTTCTAGGGTGATACCTTGAGTAACACTTTGTCACCTACCTCGAAGTTAAAAGGTTTACGCTTCAAATCTGCGTAGCTTTTCTGCCTATCACGGGCAGCTTTGAGACGGTCACGAATCTGGACAATCTTGTCCGTCGTTTCAAAGACTATCTCTGGTCCTGATAATTGGACATCTCCAACTTCCGCCCAACAAACGGGCGTTCTGCACTTTCTACCGTATAAGGCCTCGAAAGGCGCAGCCTTAATGCTGGTATGGTAGCTATTGTTGTAGGAGAATTCGATTAACGGCAGGTGGTTATCCCAACTACCACCTAAGTCAATCACACATGCACGAAGCATGTCTTCCAACGTTTGAATAGTACGCTCACTCTGGCCGTCCGTCTGAGGATGGTAAGCCGTACTAAAATTCAAACGTGTGCCCAGAGATTGTTGGAAACTTTTCCAAAAATGTGACGTGTATCTAGTATCTCTGTCAGAGATAATAGACACAGGTACGCCATGTAGAGCCACAATCTTATCTACGTACAGTTGGGCTAACATGTCGGAGCTATAGGTCTCCTTAATGGGTAGGAAATGTGCTGACTTAGTCAGTCTATCAACTATCACCCATATTGTGTCATTTCCTTTCCTGGTCTTGGGCAACTTAGTGATAAAATCCATAGTTACCATTTCCCACTTCCAAGTGGGAAGTTCAGGTTGTTGTAGCAAACCTGACGGCTTTTGATGCTCTGTTTTAACTTGCGCACATGTCAAGCATTTAGCTACATAGGTGGCTATAGACTTCTTCAAGCCTATCCACCAAAAATTGGCTTTCAGATCCTGGTACATCTTATCAGCTCCAGGATGAACGGAGTATTTAGAACTATGGGCTTCCTGGAGGATAACATCCCGGAGTCCTCCATAAATTGGAACCCATATTCGTCCATTTAATCTCAGAATTTCGTCCTTGCCTTGAGATAACTGTTCTTCAGTTACTCCTAGCTTTTCATTGGGATAGTTAGCTTCCAACACAACTTCCTTCTGTGCAGCTAACAACCTTTCATTCAAACTGTTCTTTATTTCAATGCTCTTGGCATTGATTCGGATGGGTTTCACCCTTTCCTTCCGACTCAAGGCATCGGCGACTACATTTGCCTTGCCGGGATGGTATCTGATTTCACAATCATAATCATTCAAAGTCTCCATCCATCGGCGCTGCCTCATGTTCAAATCCTTTTGATTAAACAGGTGCTGGAGGCTCTTGTGATCAGAATAGATCACACATTTGATACCATATAAATAATGCCTCCTTAGCTTCAGTGCAAATACAACGGCACCCAATTCCAAGTCATGGGTGGTGTAATTCTTTTCATGCACCTTTAACTGCCGTGAAGCATAGGCAATAACCTTGCCTTTCTGCATAAGCACACACCCCATGCCAGTGTGGGATGCATCACAGCACAGTACGAAATCTTCGGTACCTTCAGGCAATGTAAGTACAGGAGCATTGCTCAACTTTTGCTTTAGAATATCGAAGGATTCCTGCTGCTTAGGACCCCAGTCAAACTTAATCTTCTTACGCGTCAGCGAAGTCAGGGGTGCAGCAATCCTTGAGAAGTTCTCAATGAAACGCCTATAATATCCTGCTAAGCCTAGGAAACTGCGAATTTCTGTGGGCGTCTTTGGCTCTTGCCAGTTCATATCTGCTTCCACCTTAGCGGGATCCACTTGGATACCACGCTTACTAACCACGTGTCCAAGGAATTGGACTTCTCAAAGCCAAAATTCACACTTTGAAAATTTGGCGTAGAGTTTCTCATGATGTAGCAGTTTAAGAATACAGCGAAGGTGTTTCTCATGGTCAGCTTGGTTCTTCGAGTAGATGAGAATGTCGTCGATGAAAACGATGACGAATTTATCTAAGTATGGCTTGCAAACGCGATTCATGAGATCCATGAACGCGGCAGGTGCATTAGTGAGCCCAAAAGGCATCACTAGGAACTCGTAATGACCATAACGAGTCCTAAATGCAGTTTTGTGTACGTCTTCATCTCTAACCTTCAGTTGGTGGTAGCCTGACCTCAAGTCAATCTTCGAGAAATAACTTGCCCCTTGCAATTGATCGAACAAATCGTCGATTCTGGGCAAAGGATACCTATTCTTTATTGTGACCTTATTAAGCTCACGGTAATCGATGCACATACACATCGATCCATCCTTCTTTTTGACAAACAGGACTGGCGCTCCCCAAGGAGACGAACTAGGTTTAATGAAACCTTTAGCAAGCAATTCATCTAATTGTGCTCTCAATTCCTTCATCTTTGTTGGTGCCAACCTGTAAGGCGCTCTAGCAACAGGTGTTGCTCCAGGGATGATGTCAATTCTGAATTCCACTTGCCTATCTGGTGGTAAACCAGGTAGTTCTTCAGAAAACACTTCAGGGTATTCAGAAATGACGGGAATGTCTTCTACCTTAGGTTTTGGCTCATCGATAGTCACCTGTGCCATGTAGATGACACAACCCTTCTTCAAACACTTAGAGGCCTTGAGCATAGTCACTTGCTCAGGCAACCCATACCGGGTATCTCCCTGAATGGTAAGTGATTCGCCAGACGGATTTTTGATCACCACTTGCTTTTTATTGCAGACAATCTGGGCCTGGTTACGAGATAACCAGTCCATGCCTAAAACGATGTCAAAACCTGCTAACTTCAAAGGAAGTAGGGACAAAGGAAAAGAGTGGTTCTTAATGGATATGAAACATCCATCTAGTATGGTTGAGGCGGTTTCTAAGGTGCCATCTGCTAACTCCACCTCATATTTCACTCTTAGGTTTTTAACAGGTAAATTCAGCAATTTGCAAAACTTATTATCTACAAATGACTTATCAGCTCCTGAATCAAAAAGCACTCTTGCATATACGTCATTTATAAGGAATGTAGCTGTTATCACATTGTCATCCTGTACTGCTTCCTTTGCATCCATTCTGAAGACCCTAGCATTGGTCTTCTTTCCTTCATCAGCTTTCTTTGCGTATTTTGGACAATTGGTCTTGATGTGCCCCTTCTCATTACAGCTGTAGCAGGTTGCATCCTTCAGCTTTTTGCAATCCAAGGTCTTGTGTTCCTTGGACTTGCATATACCACATGCAAAAGTTCTTGACTGAGTCTGCGAGTTTGATTCTAACCTGCACTTCCCGAAGTGTTGTTTCTTGCAGACTTTGCACTTGGGCTTTTCACCTGATTGGTGCCCATCTTTCTTAGATTCTGACCCCTTCTTGTTGTCACCGTTTCCTCGGTGCTTCTTGTTCGACCTCCGTGAATTGTCATCTTCACGTTTCCTTTTCTCAGCATCCTTGTTCCTCAGCGATCTTTGTCTGACCGCGTCCAGTGTGAGGGAAAAAGATATATCAGCCACAGATCTGAAAGTAGTCGGTCGAGAGGCCTTCACGCTTGCCTTTATCTCCGGGGCTAAACCCCCAATGAAACGAGCTATTCGTTTGGGTTCCGGGGTCACCAGATACGGAACCAACCTCAACATGGTATTAAAGCTCGTGAGGTAAGCTTGGCAATCTAGATTGGTCATTACCAACGAAAGAAAATCTGACTCAATCTTTTCGACCTCGTGCTGAGGACAGTAGTTCTCCCTGATGAGGGCAACGAATTGTTCCCATGACATGTTGTACAATGGGATCTTCCCAGTGGCTTGAATCAGCGATCTCCACCAGGCTAAGGCCTCACCTTTAAACGATTGAGACACAAACTTGACTATATCTCTCTCAGCGCACCCGCTGATATCCACTACTGTGTCCATCTCATCTAACCACGTCATGCAGTCAATGGCTCCTTTTTCCCTAGTGAAATCCTTGGGTTTGCATGAAACAAAGTATTTGTAGGAGCAACCCTTATCACGGGGTCCTTGATTCAGCATGATCTTTTGAGACGGAGTACTGTTGTGGTTTGAGGAGTGTCGATCATCATCTTTCTTGGGTTCTTCCTTCTTGGAGGGAGGCTTGCTATGAGCCTCAGAATGAGTCCTTGGTTTTGAATGCGGCGCAGATAGGGTCCTACTTCGAGTCCCGCTATAATCCTCATACTACCGCTCCAAGGCCTTTGTAACAGCGTCATCTACTAAGAGCTTTCAGTTCAGCACCCGTTATATTAATTCGGGCGTTATCATTATTCTCCCTTGGGTGACTATTAATTTAGTCTGAGTCAGCCATTTTAAATTTGAGCTGTTACATAAGACAATGACAATAGTTTATTTGGGAGTTTATTATGGAATTGCCCCTTAGGGTAATTCATTAACCATGGTAAACATAGACCATATTTGGTTAATTTGTTACTCACATTTATTTAGGATTTCTATTATAATTTATCCTGATTATAAACAATAACATTATATATTAGCACACAAGGCCTAGTCACAAGGACATTTTAAATTATAAGCCATGATTTCAGAGAATCAAGGCATGAAGGTTTGAACATAGTTCTTTACCTTTTTCAGACAGGGTCTCAGACTATTACTGTCTTTTGTCTCATATGAAAATGAGCAGGGCCCGTAGGCACTATATTACCAACATATGGTCTAAATATGATCATCTTAATTGATGATTTAAACCCATGATTCATAGATCATTAAGTTAGGTTAGGAATCTTTGGAAAGATCCTTATATAATAATGACGTGTGTGATTTTTAACGAATCACGTCTGCCAGTAGTGTTAACATGTTTTCAGATGTTAACTTGGATTTGAATCTTTTTAACAGGTTTTACCATCTTGGCCAGGTCTTATAATGACATGCAGGCTAGGTTATACCTTTAAGATCCTTAGTTAATATTTAAATAGGCAGATTATTTTTAAATGGAATGATTTTGATTTATTTATTTCATATATGATTTATTTATGCATATAATGGCAAAAATGAAATTTATAAATTAAACATTCCATTAATTATTAATAGATTACACGTCGCCCTAAACGGGACTTTTTAATAGAACAACATACCCTCGCAGGGGTTAAATTGAAATACTAGTCCACGCTGGGACTTAAACAAATAACATACCCTCGTAGGGGTTAACAGGAAGATAGGCCTACGCAAGGGCTCAAAAGACAAACATACCCACGCAGGGGTTAAAACAACAAGACAGACCCACGCAGGGGCTCAACTGATACAAGGAAATTTTAACAACAATGGAAGGATTCAATGGTCCTTCTTGCTCTTCCCTTTTATTAAACTTGCCAATCCCTGGAAGAAACTTTGTCGCTCCCTGCGATCTCTGTGAAAATCTCGCTCGACTTGGTCCAACCTTTGCAGGATTTCTTCATGCTCTGGTGGGGAGAACCTTGGCGGCTGCGATTGTTGCCGAATTATAGGTCTAATAGGTATTTGGTACCCATAAGTTGGGTACCCTACTCCCCACGGAGCTCCATACGGTCCTTCAGGGTGAAGGGCGTTATAGTTGGCCGCTATCAAGTATGGGTCGGCTTCAGCGTAATTGTAGTTGGTGTGCACCGGCTGCTCAAACGGGTTATACGCCATAGAACCAGTGTAGGCAGGAATTGGGTTATCAAAACCCATTTGTGGTGGTTGTGGTGCAACTGGGTTTGAAGGCCCACCCATTTGCGGGTCTTCATGTAGTGGTGGATAATGACTGCCACTCGAGTGTCGAGGAGAGCTGAAGTGGAAATATCCTCCACGCGCGGACATTCGCGCGCCCGTCCTCCTACGTCTTGGCGGGTCCGGAGGTGCCTGATTAACTAGTGGTGGTGGAGGCGGTGGCGTGACTGCCACAAATTATGAATCCCCAGAGGGATCCTGCTGCTGCTGCTGCTGGTGAGGTGATGAATGGTGGGAAGGTGTGAAGTACCATTCATGCTGGTTAAACCTCGCCTGAAAGCTGTCTGGACCACCATAGGGTGATCCGTGAAAAGAAGATCCATCCGACATCTCGATGGGATGGTTCGGTGTACCGCTTGCAGGTTCGACGGGATCCGTGTCCTCGTCCATATCCTCCGCATGATCGCCGGAGAAATGATCCTCTGGCCCCAATGGGTTAAAACCCACTGGTTCTGATATGTAGTTTGCCGGGTTAAACCGGCCCCGGAAAACAGGTGTGGGGTCTCCAAAGGAATGGTGCGATAAGGATCGCTGTAGAGGTATGTAAGAAGGTTGTGGGTTATTGGGCTCATTTTCCGACTATGGCCCATAGGAGTCACGAAAGGGAGGCGTCGAACTGTGCGAAACCGACCGTCTAGCCGGCTCAAAAAGGTTCCTCCGGTTCTCCCGAGGATCAGCACTTGCAGTGGTGGTAGGAGCTCGCATGTGCGAAGTCCCGACTTCGTGATCATTGGGGGCGGTGATTGGCCCCTTGCCTCTTCCTCTTCGTCTGAAGAATCTTGGCGGCATATTTAATCCTGTCAATATAACATAAGATAACGACAAGAATATATAAAATAAAGGACAAAACAAAACCAAAACAAAGTAGAATTTGTCCTATGTTATTTGTCTAGACTCGAAAGTTTTTAGGAATGTGCTATTGTGTCATTGAGATTAAACATAAAAGGCTAGTGTTTAATTCACTCAATGTTGGCTCTGATACCAACCTGTCACACCCCGACTTTCCACGTATTACCGGTGGGCCCGGTGGGGAGTATCATGACGTGGTTGGCAACATAATAGTCAAACAACATAATATTTAATATGCACAGCGGAAGCAAAAGAAAGATATATTTCAACTTAAATACACTGTACTATCAAGTATCACAATAGTCGAAAGTTTGTCCACAGAAGGATCAAAATAAATAGGAAACAGTAGTTCAACAGACGTTAGGCATCTTAAGCTTGCGAGACTCTTTATTGATGCTAAGGAGAAATCCAGCCTATTACGCTTAGTACCTGCATTTAATCTTTTTGGGAAAATACGTCAGTTTACACTGGTAAATACAATTAACCGACTCATTTTAAAAATGATTAAAAAATTGATTTGGATGCACGTGGCATAAACATTTTATAACTTGGGATAATTATTTAAATATATAAACTTGTAAAAGAATTACATGTTTCTTATGCGTTCAGTAGCCCGGATCGTGCCGGGTTAAAGATCAATAGACACACCACATTATTTATTTATGCACTGACGGGTGTACGCCTACACCCCGCGCTTAGGTCGTGGCCATTTCGTAAAATGATGCCAAGGATATCCGGGACATGGTCATTAACCTCCCAAAGGCATTAAACAAACAAAACAATTTAAACGGGCCGATCAAATATCAATTAACCACCATACGATGGAAGATTTAATGCCCGACCAAGCGGTATTTTATATACCGTACCCCAAGCCCGTATAGGGAAAATAAGTTAAAAGTATTTACCTTTGCAAGTATATTTCACAATTAGCAAATGCGGGTAACTTTTACCGGTCTCCTATTCTGGAACAAAGGTTTATAATAACCTATTAGAATCCTAACGGCCTTTAGTTAAGCCTAAACTTAGACCGGTTAGTTTTAAAGATACGGTTCGTACGCACGATTAAGCGAAGACCGGAATAGAATGTGATTCAGACCCGAAAAGTTTGAAGACTTGCTTAATATGGGTATTTCATACACATTCTGGATTTTGAGATAAAACCGATAAGGTTTGACCCGTTTCGGCTAATTTATGTAAACTAGTTACATAAACCGGACCGAATGCGCAAGAGGCGTAACGGGTGACCATGAGAGCCATATACAGGTTTCCTAAGTTAATATGCCTTAAATATGTTGTGACATCAGTAAGATATCTTTTATTATGCCCGAAACGAATTTAAGCACAACTTTGCCCCGTAGGGGTAGTTTGGTCATTTACAAGGTTATAAAAGAGTTTAAGTATTATCCTGAGTTACAGGTCTGATGTAATCAGCAAAAATACTGAATTTGATAAGTTATAACAGTAGGGTAAAGTATATATGTGAAATTTATTAATTTTAACCAAACCAAGCAACGTAGGGGCATTTTGGTAATTTCACAAAAGCCGTAAAGCTCAAAACTGAAGTCTGAGTTAAACAACTTTTGCTTACTGTTAAAATAGTATAATTTACCTAAAATATCAGTAGGTATCAACCCGTGTATGTTTAAAATAGTTTTATTACATACTATGCGTTAAAAAAGCTTAAAAAGGCGATTAGAAGCCATTTCCGGGTTCTATAAATAAAGCTGATATTTTTATTATTCCAGAAGGTCTAAAATAATTTATTTATCATACAAAATCAGTAGCAAAAGGTTTGGGGTCAAAAAGATATGTAAAACTCATTTTATAGCCCGAAAGGGCAAAACCGACAATTACCGGATTAAGTTTATAACTCTAAGTTATGCTTAGCCTAAAATTAATTAAAAATCTTCAAAAATCCCAAAATAATATATTACATCAGTGGGTAAAGAGTTTGATATCAAAAAGTAGGTTTAAATAGGCTATACGCTAATTATGTCGTTTAATCGCTAAAAAGCTTTCTAATTACGCTAATGAGCATAACTCTCAATCTACACCTCAAACTGATGTCAAATTTTGGTTACAAGTTTATAATTCAGTAACTAAAGTTTTTACTCTTTTACATTTTCAAAAATCACGTTTTATAGTGAAAAGGGCATAATGGTCAACATATAGGCAATTAACGGAATTATGCATATTAATCGGATAACTAATGAACCATGGTGTATAATCACAGAGGGTTATACTAGCATGTAACCTGGTCCAATTAGAGCTCTAAGGCATTTCTAAAACATGCTTAAACGGGTCAGAACTGAAAGTCAAAGCAAAAGTCAAATTATGCGACTTTCGGTTCCGAACCGGGTCTCTACTGAAAATTGTCGGGTTTAACATGTTTAGACATGTTCTTACATTAATTACCAAGTTATATTAATGATCAAACAGGTTGTATGGGTTCTACATTGCTAATTATGCATAAATTGGAAATTAAGCATTCTGTTGACTTTTTAATAACAAGTTTGACCCGACATTTGACCTAGTTAGAGTGGGAATCAGAGGGTGCCCTTTTAAGGGTTTATTGCCCACATAATTACCAACTTATAACTACTTTCAATTCGACTAATCACTGGACCATTAGTGATTAATCGCTAAGTCAACCGTTAATTACGACGGTTTGACTTTTAAGCTAAAACTAAGCAAAAACTTAACTAAGAAAGGTTAAGCATACTTACTGAAGTCCTATGCACGATTAGTGATCACTTGAGTCTGCTTTGGAGCTCCAGAAATGATCAGAAATGCTGAAGGAAGGTGTGAAGAAATGGTTGCAACCTTGTGGCCTTTTATAGTGTTCAAAACTTCATGGATTGTTGACACACAAGCCTAACAATGGCCATGGATCACTTCCAGATGTCCCTAAGAGTCTAGGGGTTGCTTAGGGGTCGTCCAAGATGTGGAAAAACGATTATAAGTCGGTTAAAATGGAGTTGGCAGACAAGAACCCAAAGAATTCGGAGCAGAAGGCCCCTCGCGGCACGCGTGGACCCCCCCCCCAGGGTCCTCGCGTGGCGCGACGCCCCTACTGAACAAATCTGAATTTCTGATTTTTATGCTTTGGTCCTTGGCTCTTGGAAACTTTGCTACGACTTTATTTCTTGCACTTTGAACCCTCCAAATTGACTTATAAGGGCTTTAAGACATATACCCACTTTGTTAAGTCCTCGGTTAACTTTATTGTTACCCGAAAAGTCATAACTTTCAACGTTGACGCTTTAACCCCTTGTATACGAATTTGATCATAACTTTCTCATACGATAACGAAACTTTATGAAATTTATATCGTGTATTCTAATGAGCATAATTAACCGTTACAAAGCATCGGGTTTGCTAAAAGGTCACTCAGAGGTATAACTTAAACATGTTGACACATTTAACCCCTGTAGTTTGTAATCTCTCACTTTCTTTCATATTTGGCTTCGTATGATCCATGATTTATTCGTTTGAAGATATGAGCATCATGTAGGGTTAAATGTAAAATATATTTATTCACTGTTGACATTTAGAACCCGTATATTCACATACTTTCCATGTTTGTCAACTTTAATCCTTTTATAACATTCTTTCACACATTCAAACCTATGACCCGTGCCTAATCTTTAGTACTGGCAATCCTGTTTTAAGTCAGACAGAAGCTGAACACGGGGCCCTGCCCACTAAACACGCCCCGTGCCCAAGCTTCAGATACTGAAAACAGAGCCGTAAGATCCCGACGGCTGGTAATTTCTGACGCAATCATGAGTGATACTGATAATTTTTACTTTCGATCCTCTTATGGTACGTGGTGTAAAATATGTGGTGGAACTCATGAGATTTAAAATGTTATTTCTTAAATTACAATTCCCACTATATAGACCCATTGTTTTCCTGTAGCCTTAAGATGGGCGAAAGTAAAAACAATCCCTATCTCTCCCTCGAATGCTCTCAATCATCCCTTCGAGATGAAATGATTCTTGAAGAATGATTTCAAATGGAAGAACTAATTCTCCGATGGATAAAAGAACTTGAGATGGATATAGCTAATTCATCTCAAGACAACAATCAAGGAGAATTATTGAGATCGCATTCGGATTATAACAACATCGTTGCTCCCGATATCACCTCTAACTCTTGCGAGAACTTGAGCGACAGTCGTCCCTGTGTCGATTGTGCCGTGAAGGACTCCACATCGATTTCCGTCGATGCGTATATGGACCTGTGCGATTCGACATACACATTCTTTAACAATAGCCCCGGATAAGGGTTGGACTTGTCCACCTACATTTAGCATAGGAATCACCCTTTCCGATAACCTCTTGCGTTCTCGTCTAAAACTAGGGCAACTAAGTTATCTCAGGCACTTCGGTGTTGTTCCGTCCAGAAAGGAACCACCCGATCTGGATAAATTCCTTAAAAATAGACAAAACTTCATAAACAGCTTCTAGGCACGGGGCCGTGTCCAGGTCCGCACGCCCCGTGTCCACCAAAAGATTCTCGTCTGACTTTCAGTCAGAATACGGACAAAAAGTGTCAGAATCTCGTCTGCACACGGGGCGGTGTCCAGCCGACACGGGGCCGTGTCCAGCGTGCTGTCGTTTTCTATAAATGTAGCAAGATTCCTGCACACTTGGACTCATTCCAAAGATAGAGATTTGGTGGGATCTTCACACATACCACACTAGTTATATTCTAAAAAAGGTTCTCAACAACCATCTTGTCTTTTCTACTTTTATCCATTGCCTTCTTCTTCATTTTCTCCTCAAAACCTCCATTAAAGCTTAAAACCTCCATGTTTTCAAGCTTCATTGTGATATTTGTTAGGTTTTTATTCAAGGGATCTTGTCAAAAATAAGTTTTACAACATTGTTTTAAGTTATTTCTGCTAAAAAAATGCTTCAAAGGTCAGAAAAATAATTTAAAACTTCAAGAATCCTTGTTTTAAAAACCTGCAGAGAGGTAAACACGGGGCCGTGCTCAGCGAGCACGGGGCCATGGTCGAGGTACTGTTTTATTTATTTGAAATTTCTTTCAACTTGTTTTTCATAGA
This sequence comes from Helianthus tuberosus, assembly GCA_030545235.1. NCBI lineage: Eukaryota > Viridiplantae > Streptophyta > Magnoliopsida > Asterales > Asteraceae > Helianthus > Helianthus tuberosus. The sequence continues at coordinate 200,109,246 of CM060369.1, forward strand.
ATGTCAAGCCAAAATAGTGGAACCTCTTCAGCACATTCCAGGAACAGTCGTAGGGAACGAAGGCCTTCAATCTAAGCAACTCTTGTACGCTATGTGATGGCACTACGAGAAGCTATCGACGAAATGACATCCGTAGAAGAAGTCCTAATCGACCGTATAAATTATCTGACGGTGGGGCTGGAAAACAGTTTCCAAGAAATCAACCTCTTGCACCAGAGGTTGAACATTCTTGTGACACCTCCCATGTAACCAATCCTTCCCCAAGAGGATTGGAACTTAGCACTTGGAGTCATTAACCCCACCGGGTGGGATGATATCCCCGCGGAACCTCCTCTTGACAATTTGCAAGAAGTTCCGATGGAAGTCACACCCCCTCAAAATGATGATGCCAATGAGCCCGCCTTTCTTCTCCCTCGAGAGATATAAGAATGACTCAACGACATGTGAGGGACCATACCCGGAGAAGAAGTTCTTCAAGCCGCATTCAACCGAGAAAATTATCTTTGTCGGAAATTTTGCTCTTAAAATAAACTATAGGCTAGGACTTCTTTGTGGTTTTAAATTTCTTGTGTTTCTTGACCTACTTATCTAAGTTTTAGTTTATGCTTTTATTTTCTAGGAACTTATTGTAATTATCTCTTTAATGAATGATGGTTTTAATTAATTAATGGTGTTTTGGATGATGTTATAATGGGATAAAACACACTCGGGATGATGAAGGATACTAAGGGAAACTTGAACCTACACCCCATGCACAAAAACAGAGCCTCCCGACAATTTTTCTTCATTACAACAAGTTCAGCACGGGGCCGTGCTCAGCCAACACGCCCCGTGCTCAAAGGTCTGCAGAAAAACGCCCAGTTCAAGTAACTGGACACGGGGCGTGTTCACTGAACACGCCCCCGTGCCCAGCCTTCTGTTACATTTTGATACTGGAAATCTGAACACGGGGTCGGGCCCGGTCACCATGGGCCCGTGTCCAGATGCCCAGTAACATAAATTTTTGTTTTTAAACACCTTTTTACACATTCAATCAACCTAAAAACTTATTTTTGGGACACAATGAGGACAATGTGTAATTTAAGTGTGGGGGGATGCTAAAACCTTGAATTTTGCAAGTCCTAATAACAAGCCTTACACAAAACTCTATTAGAACCGCTAATCACCCCAAATTTTTTCAAAAACTTTTCATATTTTTTTTTACTTGTCTTGGTTTAATTTGGGAATAACAAGTTCTAAAAAGGTTATATTTTTACAAATTTACAACCGATAGCGTCGTGATAAAAAGAACTAACATAAGAAAATTATGAAACGGCATGACAAATCTAGTTAAAATTTGATTATATATACTTGATCACATTAAAAACCCATTCCCACAAAAAGTGAGTTTTGAGCCTTTATTGAGCATACAAATACACATCTTTAAACTAAATGCTCATTTTTCGTTTCTTGTGTGAATAGCCGCTTGGTTTTTTACGACTCTAGAACTTGCCATGACGATACATTCCCGGTCCTTACCAACTTAAACCCAAGTAAGTAAATGATGGAGGCATTAGGACTAACCATTTTTCTTTTCAACACCATTATTTTTCTTTTTTTACCACCTGCCCAAAATACCCCTAGTTAACCCCTTTGAGCCTAAACCTTTTCATTTCTAAACCCACATAACAAACACCCTTTACCCACCTAAAACCCTTTTCATTTTAAACCCTTTATTTTAGTAAAAAGCTCGGTCTTCATGTGACATTCATTATAAAAAAAATGATGAATAAAGTCTATCAATAAACAAACAAGTTCTTCAAAAGAAACTTTGTTTGAAAAATGCTTTGTTTGAATAAAAGGTCACAAAAACAAAAAGTTTTACGAAAACCGATGTTTTTTACGCTTTTAGCCCTTTCTACTAACCACTAACCCAAAACCACCTACCTTTAACCCAAGCCTAACCCTTCCCCAAGTCCTCTTGATATTTACAAAGGTGTATAGTTAAAAAGGAGGAGGATTGATTGCTTGGCAAGCATATGGTAGAAGTAAGTTCCATGCCGGTCTCGAGTGTTTCACAAAATACATCTTCGGCCGAGTGTTGAGTGATCTCCAGTGAGGTATGTGAACTTGTATACAAATGGAATTTTAAAAAGGCATGTTATGCCCAAATAAGTAATTTCTCTCATGAAATGTTCAAAATAAATCATAACGAATAGGATTGTAAATAACATAAAAATAAAGCCTAATAAAGATCTTGGAATCCCGACACTCAAGACAAGCCCAAAACTTCTCTTCTACCCATTCCATTTGGGAGTGTAAGCCACATTATAAAGAGTTTTGCTTGAGGACAAGCAAAGATTCAAGTGTGGGTGTATTTGATGTGTGTAAAATGCAACATATAAATCACATCAAATGAGGCATAAAACTAACCCTTTTTAAGTACTAATGTTGGAAAAAGTGTGCTTTTGTCTTCCTTTTGTATTTTCAGGATTAAATGAGCGTAAATGAACAAAAGGAGCAAAAATGCAGCCAAATCTAACATAAATACAAGAAAAGAAATAAACGTGGTATGCCCGACCCCTCGACAGCATCTTCCCAAGCAAAAACAAGAGATCAGAAGGCTGAACACGACCCCGTGCCCAGCGGACACGGGGGCGTGCTCAGGTGTCTGCAGAAAAGACAAAGTTGTAGAAGCTTCTATTTCCCAAAACGGGGGCGTGCCCAGCTCAACACGGCCGTGGTCAACGCTAAGATTGCAGAATCCAAGCAAATCTTGATAGTACAGATACGCTTCTGCACACGGGGCCGTTCCCATCGGACACGTGGGTGTGTGGAGCTAATACAGACAAATTGAAATTAATGAAGAAAGAGAAAGTGGATGGACACGGGGCCGTGCCCACTGGACACGGGGCCGTGTCCGGGCTTCTGTGCAGGCTATAAATAGAGGTGCGTGGTTCACTTCAAAAGCATCCCGTGGCAAACCACTTCTCTCCCACTTCACCCACACTCCACCACCATCACAACACCCACATCCACCACCATCATCCATCATCCATCTTAGAGTGTGTGTAGTAGTCTCAGGATCCAAGATTGATAGTAAGAGTTCTTGACAATCAAAGGCCATGTTTACCTAAGTCTCTTACATCACTTGGTGAAGACAAACATTTAGTGTAATACTTTTGTTTTCTAATCTTTTTGCACTTTTTATTTGGTTTTGTATTAATGACTTTAATAACTAGTTTCTTACGTTGAAGGTGAAACTTCCTTATCATTTGTCCGTGGTGTCGTGGCATTATTTTACTGTCTATATAAAATAAAAGATTTACACCATTCATATCTCTACGGTCTATATAGAGATATGTTGGCTACCTGGTCGGGGGTTAAGGGAATGGTTTGGTAAGGTCTTGCCTTGTTCAGTGTATAGATCCTGCAAGGACCTGGGTCAAGCTTACTAGGACCTCCTTCAATACCCACTGGTATTGGATGGCGGGGGTGCGAATAGCTTGATCCCCTCATATGTAAACTACTATTAATACGTTAACCCGGCTACTTGGGATTGTATCCCTGCTGACTCAAAACACTTAGCCGAGGGTAACGTCACCTTCAAAAGAGGGGTCTACCACTTTACGCATTAATAACTTAATTAATTATCTTTCAATATTCCGACCCTTTAGGATTGTATCCTTGCTGACTCAAACTACTGGGTTGAGGGTAATCTCACCTTCAAAGGTTACACTAAAGGCGAGTCGGCTCCAAGTGATTCATCTTGTCTATCTGTTTTTATTTTTATTTTATTTTTCAGCATTTTTAGTTTTTATTTTTCATGTTAAAACCTTTTTCTAAACTTTTGATTTGATTAGACGTTGAGGATAAACCGGTACTAAAAGCTCTTGTGTCCTTGGACGACCTCGGTATCTTACCAACGCTATACTACGCTCACGATGGGTGCACTTGCCCATATGTGTGTTTAGTGTTAGTAGAATATCGTGTTTTATAAATTTAAAACTTGACTAAAGTGTTAAAAGGGGCTAAAAAATATAACTAAAAATATATAACGCTACACACGCATCAACTTCCTTTTTCTCCATAACTCATATGGAGTTTCGTCCCTATTTTTCAAAGGTATCTTGTTCAAAAGATAGTTTACTGAGAGAATGGCGTCCCCCCACATTTCTCGGTTCACTCCCGAACTGATCAACATGGTGTTCATCATCTCTTTCAATGTGTGGTTCCTTCGTTCCGCCACGCCATTTGATTGTGGAGAATAAGGAGGTGTACACTCATGTATAATGCCACTTTTTGCGCATAAATCCGCAAAAGGTGCAACATATTCACCTCCTCGATCGCTTCTCGCAGCTTTTATCTTCTTTTTAAGTTGATTCTCAACTCGTTTTTGTACAAGATAAACTTTTCTATTGCTTCGTCTTTACTCTTAAGTAAATACACATAGCAATATTTAGTACAATCATCAATAAACGTGAAGTAGGTACTTATTTCCTCCACGCGTGGGAACCGCTTTTAAATCACACACATCGGTATGAATTAAATCAAGGGGTTCGGTTATTCGTTCAACCGATTTAAACGATGATCTCGTAAGTTTGGATTCGACACATGTCTCGCATTTGTGATTGGACTCGATATGGAATGTTGGTATCAATTTTAATTTAACTAAAAGTCGTAATGAATTAAAATTTACGTGTCCTAGTCTACCATGCCAAACATTAGAAGACTCAATCATGTAAGTAGAAGTAGAAATTTCATTCAAACTTTTGTTTTGGTTTACAACCATTACATTCATTTTGAACATTCCATTAAGGGCATAGCCCTTTCCAACAAACATTCCACGTCTAGAAAGAACAAAGTTGTCCGATTCAAACACTAGACGACATCCAAACTTGTTGAGCATCCATCCCGACACGAGATTCTTACGTGTCTCTGGAACATAAAGCACATTTGTCAAGGTAAGCTCCTTGCCAGAGGTCATCTTCAAGATGACAGTGCCTTCCCCCCTGATGCTTGCGGTAGCTTTATTTCCCATATACAGTTTTTCTTCACCCGACGCTTCCTTGAATGTAGAGAAAAGAGCCTTGTCTCCACAAACATGGCGGGTTGCACCTGTGTCAACGAACCATCCTTTTGGGCTTTCACCCATCGCGTTGACTTCTTCAATCATAGCCGCTTCCTTGGTTATCATTGCAACCAGAGGCATACCATCCTCATCAACCATATGCGCATGCTCACACTTAGGTTTCTTGCATTGGTTAGCACGGTGCCCCGTCTCATTACAATTGTAACAAGTACCTTGGAAAGGCGCAAGCTTCTTTTTCACAACCCCCTTTTTCGGTCCAACGGTGTTAACCTTTGCTTTCCCCTTGTTGTCCTTTTTACCCCGTTTGCCCTTATTGCCCTTTGAGGACTCCCCAACTTCCACCATGTTTGCCTTAGCCGAAGCTTGCAAAATGGTGCCTTTTTGGGCCGCCCTGTTGTCCTCTTCTATACGAAGACGGACGACAAGTTCCTCAATCGTCATTTCTTTTCGCTTGTGCTTAAGGTAGTTTTTGAACTCTACCCACGAAGGAGGCAATTTTTCAATCATGGCTGCCATTTGAAATGTCTCGCTAAGTACCATTCCCTCAGCATGGATGTTGTTAGTGCATTACGTCTATTGACTTCGTCTTGTATCTTGAAATAGTATGTTTAATGTATTTAGCTTGAAAGTGATGATTTAGCTTGAAAGTGTCACATGTCATTTCAAGGGAAATCATGATTTAGCTTGAAAGTAACATGTGTCATTTCAAGCTAAATCAACACACTATATATAGGTTTCAAGCTAAATCATGATTTAGCTTGAAGAAGACTTTTACACATTTGTGTTTTGGAGAGCTTAGTTCTAGAGAGAGAAACTAGAGAGAGAAAGTCTCTAAGTGATTCAAGTGATTGTACAATTTCAGATCTTATATAGAATCACGTTTATATTACATCTTGTGTGTTTCGATCTCGATAGTTCACGGATTCCGCACGTCGAACTTTCGTTACGCAATCGTATTGGAGTCAAACCGGTCCTAACAAGTGGTATCAGAGCAGGAGCTCGATTGCGTTGATCAAACAACAAGATTCGTATCAGATTACAGTGTTTTCAGATCTTAATTGCATCATTTCTTCTTCATCTACTCTTTCTTTCACGTTTTCTATGGATTTTCGACAAATTGAACGGGATTTCACGGTCCGAATTGGATGATTTTTTAGTATATTGTGCGAAAACAGTGGATCTACAATCCTACCAAGTTTCAGATTCAAATTCGTTGTCGTTTAGGAGAATTTCAAGTTTTTCTGTCCGATTTCGTAACATACAGCAAGATTTCGCTTGAACATGATGATTTGGACTTGATTTCGCTTGAAATAGTACCTAAGAGCTGATTTCGCTTCAGAACTGATCATTTGGGATTTCGCTTGAACAGTATAAGTGCTGATTTCGCTTCAAAACTGATTACTTGGGATTTCGCTTGAACAGAATAGTACTGATTTCGCTTCAAGTAGTTAACAGTTGATTTCACTTCAAGTGGTTAATTGTTGATTTCGCTTCAAGAGACCAATAGTTGATTTCACTTCAAGAGGCAAACAGTTGATTTCGCTTCAACTGTTCAACAAGTGATTTTGATTAAAATTTTCTATTTCGCTTGAAAAGTGAAATTTCGTGTCGAGATTATTTCACGTCAACAGTGTATCAGTCTGTTTCAGGATATTATTGTGTATACTGATTGTTTGTTTGTTTGTTTGCAGGTGATTCGAGGTGATTTACAAGGCACAAATACCAAGAATTCAAAATGTTTGATGAACTGGAAAACACTAAATTTGAAAGAATAAACAATTGGACTTGTTGTTCTTCTTTTGAGAAAAAGGAGGTTTTAGTTGAAAGATTTGAATATTTCATGTGTCAAAAGGATGAAACGTTGGATGCGTTGGAAATACGGTTTAAAAATTTAATGGACAGTTTGAGAAACAAGAATATTAGAATATCAAATGATGAACAGATATCGAAATTGGCAAATGCATTACCTGCTAAATGGGATAAATTCTTGGTTAAGCTAAAAAGGGAAGATTTTTTTCAAGAACTTTATCCAAAACAGTTTTTTAATAAGGTTAATGGAGAATTTCGTAAAGAATATAAGAAAAAGAATGAATTTTTGACCGAAATGGAAAAGAATTTACCAAAATTGGAATTGGATGTAATTACTGAAATTGATAATAGAATTCGTGTGTGTCTTGAAACAAAGAGTATTCTGAAATATGATATTAAAAGGAAATGTTATATTGATGAAAGTATGAATCCTTTTGATTTCGTTAAACTCTTTTGTGCAGGAACATACAGGATGGAAACAAAGAAAGAAGCCGATGTTGAAAAAATGAATGAAAAGTGCTCAAAATGTGATAAACTTGGAGCAGACAATGCCAAATTCTTGAAAGATGTGGAGAATTTGACATTGGAAAACAAAGCTTTGAAAGATGGGAAGAAAGCTGATGATGAACAGATTTTAGAGTTGCACTTGAACTGTGAAAAACTAAAATCTGAAAATATCAAACTGTTGAGTGATGTGGACAGTTTGACATTGGATAAAAAGATTTTGAAAGAAAAAGAAAAAGAGTTTGAAAATGAAAAATTAAAATTTGAAAATGATTTCAAAAGTCAGTTAAAGATTTTAGAAGATGAGAGAGATGTTTTTGGTAAAAATAATCTTGAAAAACAATGTGAAATAAATTCTCATCTTGATAAAATCATTCAACTTGAGCATGAAGCCGAAGGTAATAGAAAGAAAATTGCTGATTTAGAAAACAAATTGAAAAGTTTTGTGACTTCTGCATCATATGTTTGTCCAAAACCGATCAATTCTGTTCCAATAAGTGACAATGTCACAAATTTTGACAAAGTCAAAATTGAATATTGTGATGAAATATCTGATGATGAAAAAGAAAAGAAAAGAAAAATATTTTTAGATTTACAAGAAAAATTTAAAAATACTGTTTTGCAATCTACTGAAACAGATGAATGTTCTAAACAAAAACCTGTTAAGAAGAATGCAGAACAGAAACAAAAGGATAAAAATTTGAAAAATTCTAAAATTGAAAATAAAAGCTCATCAGATAAGTCATCCAATCATTATCAAAAATCACAAAAATTTAAAAATGAAAATTCACAAAATGTTGGTAATAAGTGGTGCAGGTTTGACCACAGTGCTCAAAAGACAAATCCAACTATGAAGAGGAGAAATGATTATCACCAAGCCAAACAATGTTATGATCTGAAGGTTTGGACTGAAAGAAGTGGATGGTACGATAACAGAGTGTGCTACACCTGTGGTGTTAGAGGACACATTGCTGTTAACTGCCAGAATTGGAATTATGAAACACGAAGATGCTTTGAATGTAATATTAGAGGACATATTACCAGAGATTGCCCAAGGAGATCGATGGGAAGATCGAGGGTTGAATCTCAGAGAACGGTAAAGAAACCAGTCACTGTCAAGCCCAAAGAACAGAAGGTTCAAGAACCTAAAGTTCAAGAAAAGAAAGTAAAGCTTTCACAGGGGCAGAGAGACAGACTGAGGAAGAAGAGGAAGAAGGCGAGAGAATATTTGGAGAAGATTTTGTCTTCGGGTTCACCAGTTGGTTCGAATAAAAGTTCTGATGAATCGATTCACTCGACGGCAAAGTCAGGCAAATTGAATTCTTCAGATGCAAATCTGAGGACAAACAAAAGGAAAAAGAAAGTCATTGGCGATGAATCTGGCTCATTCAAGTCAGACAAGCCAAGATCAGGCAATGAATCTGATTCCACAAAATCAGATGAGCCACAAGTTGAGGTAAAAAAGGAAGAGACAGTTCCGTTAATGAATGATGAGAACTTTCCACCATTAAGAGCCGCAAACCTAAAATCAAAATGTGTTGATGCTGGAAAAATGTTTAATAGCAATGTTAAACATATTTTTGGTAAGATGGTTGATGGTAAGGAAAAAGGAGTGAAAGAGTTTTATGAAGAAAAGAGAAAAGCTCAAAATGCGCCTAAGGCTGGTCAGGCTTGGGTGTCAAAATCTGTTGGTTGAATTCCTGACTTGCCGGAGCTTCCAGGTTGGTAAGTGTGAAGCAGGTATCGGCATCATTCTTGAGAAATTCACAGGATGGTAACTGTGATATTTCGTCTTACAAGTGGTTAATCAAGGACATTAAGTTGTACTTGATTTTCTACAAGTGATAGTGGTGTTTGACCTAATAATGTTAAATTTTCAAAATGTTTAAAAGAGAACAAGGTGATGAGATGACCCCGAACCACAAGTGATGGGTAAACAAACTAATTTTTCCGGAAAAACCATTCTGATTAAAACAAACTTAAGTGTTTTGAAATCATTATGGGAAAATAGTTTGTTGTAAGGGGGAGTTCTGATTGAATATGCCGAAACCCTCACGGCTGAACAAACATGATTACTTTCATCAGATTGAAAAACGGTTTTCAAACTGTAAAAATCAATGTGTTGTAAATCATGGGGGTATGTTATATTTTCTGCTAAAAGTGTTATATTTTCTGCAAAACAGAGCATGAGATGCAGAAAATGGATGGCGAGACAAAGCTATCAGTGTTGGTTGTCAAATTTTCTTTAAATGGTTTTGCATTTTAGGGGGAGAAAAATTGTTGTTAGAAAATACAAAAACATTTGAAAATTTGAAAAAGTCAAAAACATGATAAAATTAAAAAATTTTGAGTTTTGCGTAAAAAGAGGAAATGATAGTACATCAGTAGACAGTTACAGTACGCTAAAGAATTGGAAAGTTTAAATGTGTTAAACGATCTCACTGTGGATGTGTCGTAAACTTTTTCGGGATATAAACCTAAATTCAAACTTGCTTATTTTGTGGGGAACACTACTTGGATATATAGGTAACCCCTGAAATTTCGTTTGAAAGGTCCCTTATTCTGAGATACTAGGTCTTTATGCTTAGTGATATCTGGGGTATTATCCCGGGACTTCTGCTGAAAGGAATTTCTGACCTAGTCCCCGGAGAATACTTTCTGCATTGCTTGAAATATAGCACCACCCTCAGCTAAAAAATGATGAAACATTGAAAAATGCTAATCATGGCTGTTGTAAAAAAGATCCTCTAAAGGGGACACACCGAAAAGTCAAAGCCGTCATCTCTCTGCGTATCGAAAGATCGACCTGAGCTCTCACGGCCCTCGCAATTAACCCCTGACAGATATCATCTAGGTATACTGATGTGTGTAAAATGCAACATATAAATTACATCAAATGAGGCATAAAACTAACCCTTTTTTAGTACTAATATTGGAAAAAGAGTGTTTTTGTCTTCCTTTTGTATTTTCAGGATTAAATGAGCTCAAAAACGCAAAAGAAGCAAAAAGACAGCTAAATCCAACATAAATACAAGAAAAGGAACATTAGTGGATTGCCCGAACCCTCAACGGCACCTTCCAAAGCAAAATAGAGAAAACAGAAGGCTGAACACGCCCCGTGCTCAGCCAGCACGGGGCCGTGCCCAAGAAGCAGCAGAAAAGACAAACCTATAGAAGCTTCTATTGCCCACCACGGGCCGTGCTCAGCGGACACGGGGGCGTGTCGAAAGTACAGCAGGCGCATTTATTGTAATTGCGAATTACAATTAATGAGGAGAGAGAGTGTCAGACGGGCACGGGGCCGTGTCCAGCGGACACGGGGCCGTGTCCAACTCTCTGTTCAGCCTATAAATAGGAGTGCTTGGATTCATTTCATCTCATCCCTTGGCACACCACCTCTCTCACACTTCATCCACCACCCACCACCATCACAACACCATCATCCACCACCATCATCCATTGTCCATCATAGAGTGTGTGAGTCGTCTCGGGATCCAAGATTGATCGTAAGAGTTCTTGACAATCAAGGCCATGTTTGCCTAAGTCTCTTACATCACTTGGTGAAGACAAAGTGTCTAGTATAATACTTTTTATTTCTAATCTTTTGCACTTTTTATTTGGTTTTGTATTAATGACTTTAATAACTAGTTACTTATGTTGAAGGTGATCTTTCCTTATCGTTTGTCCGTGGTGTCTTGGCATTATTTTACTGTCTATATAAAATAAAGGATTTTCACCATTCATATCTCCACGGTCTATATGGAGGTATGTTGGCTACCTGGTAGGGGGTTAAGGGAACGGTTTGGTAAAGGTCTTGCCATTGTTCAGCGTTTAGAGGTCCTGCAATGGACCTGGGTCAAATTTAGTAGGACCTCCTTCAATACTTCACGGTATTGGATGGCGGGGGTCCAAACTCTTTGATCCCCTCATAAGTTAACTACTATTAATACTATAACCCGGCTATTTAGGACTGTATCCCTGCTGACTCAGACTACTTAGTCGAGGGTAACGTCACCGCCAAAAGCGGGGCCTACCACAATACTGCATTAATAACTTAATTCATTATCTTCCAATAATCCACCCCTTTAGGATTGTATACCTGCTGACTCAAACTACTGGGGTGAGGGTAACGTCACCTTCAAAAGAGGGGCCTACTACAATAACTAAGATAATCTCTTAATTATGTGCAAAAGTGCGGAAATAATCAAAGGTTATACTAGATATGAGTCGGAACCAAGTGATTCATCTTGTCTATCTGTTTTTATTTTATTTTTATTTTCAGCATTTTAGTTAGTTTTTATTTTTCTTAGTTTAAAACATTTTTCTAAACTTTTATTTTGGTTAGACGTTGAGGATAAACCGGTATTAAAAGCTCTTGTGTCCTTGGACGACCTCGGTATCTTACCAACGCTATACTACACTCAACGATGGGTGCACTTGCCCATATGTGTGTTTAGTGTTAGTGAAATATCGTGTTTTATAAATTTAAAACTTGGCTAAAATAAGTGTTAAAAAGGGCTTAAAATATACACCTAAAATATACGACACTTCGCACGCATCAAGTTTTTGGCGCCGTTGCCGGGGACACAAGGATTTTAAGAAAGCTTAAAATCGACGGCCTAATCAGTTTTTTTTCAAAAACCTTTTTAAACGCGCGCACATTTTTCTGCATTTAGTTTAGTTTTGCATTTACAGTATCCTGTACACGGGGCCGTGTTCACTGAACACGGGGCCGTGCTGCAGATTTTTCATAAACGCCCAGTAACAGTAGCTTGAACACGGGCCGTGCTCACTGAACACGCCCCGTGCTCAACTAGATCAGTCAATTTAATTAAAACGCCCAGATACAGATTCTGAACACGGGGCCGTGTCCACTCAACACGGGGCCGTGTCCAGCCTCTGTTTCAGTTTTATTTTTGTTTTCTGATCTCGAGACTCGGTTGTGGTCTGCTGAGTGATTCTTATGGATCAATACTCAGGAGGTTACAACTACACCTATGATGAGGATGATTATAGGGGTAATTATTGCACAAATTGTCGTAATACACGTTCAATTCAAGATAATCACTCGTACCAACCATCCAATTCATACACTTACTATGAGGGGCCCAGGTACGAACCATCAACTTCATACACATCCTATGAAGACCAAAGGTATGAACCTCCTCCCTCATACTCATATTTTGATGAACCAAGGTATGAGCCTTCTTACTCATACTTTGAGGAACCAAGGTATGAGCCACCACCTTCATATGCTTATTATGAGGAACCTTGGCGTGAACAACCCACCTCATATGAGTATTATGAAGAACAAAATTACGAACCTTATCCATCATATGCTTACAATGAAGGGCAATGGTGTGAACCATCAACTTCATATGGGTATTATGAGGAACAAAGGGTCGAACAACCGGATTCAAGCTTAGAAAATAATGATTCTTTTTCTATAACCGAAGTGACCGATAGGATATTAGAACACATTAGAGTTATCGATCGGTGTATAAAAGAAGCTCGCGCAAGGGAAGAGGAGTCCCGCGCAAGAGAAGAATTAAAAAAGGAAGAGATAACTAAAAATGAAAAAATGGAAGAACAAATAAGTGAAAAACCGACACATGAGTTAAACAACGAAAAAGGTGAGTCCGACAACGTTAAAATCCAAGAAGAGTCTAATTTTGAAGAAATTCATCTCTTATCACCTTCTTTCGAAAATCATTGTTTAGTACCCACTCATACCAAGTTTCTAAAAGAGTTAAACACTAACACTAAAATTGACGAAACGGTAAGTGTTAAGTTAACTAATGATCAAACTTCACTAATAAAAGAAGACCCATTTGAAATTAACATCACACCGGTTCCATGTTTCTTTCAAAATTCGTTTATTAGTAATGTCACAATCGATAAAGATCTTTGTGTTAACATAATGCCTAACTACCTTTTCGAAAAATTAAGTATTAGTGATTTTTCTCCACTTCAAATACCCATTTTTCTATCCAATCGGAAAGTAATAAAATCAATCGGTATAGTTGAAGATGTCTTGGTTCAAACAAATCAAATGGTAATTCCAACCGACTTTGTCATCCTCGATGACGCTCCTCTAGTGTTGGGACGACCATTTGTAAAAACTTACGAAGCTTTGAAAAACCGGAAGTTCAATAATCTACCTCTTCAATTAGGGGCATTTAAAAGAAGTGTCGATCTCGAACGATCAATGAAATATCCATTCGGCAATAATGACCCCCTAATTGAAGATGAAGATGAGCCACCCGATACAAGTGAAGAGACTGACCACTTTGTTGAAGAAGAGGTCGCCATAGAACAAACTTTTAAAGTTCTTGATCGAAACGAGCAACCAAATAAGGAGTCTCCTAAAGACCCACCACTTGAGCTCAAAGAACTTCCAAAAGGTTTGGAATATGCTTTTCTAGACAAAGATGGTAAATTACCTGTAATTATTTCGTCTAAATTAGATAACCTAGAAAAAGAAAAACTAGTTAGTCTTTTGAAAAAACACAAAAATGCAATAGCTTGGAAACTTGTTGACATAAAAGGAATTAGTCCTTCTATGTGCACACACAAAATTTTGATGAATGATGACTACAAATCTGTCATACAACCACAACGTCGAGTAAATCCAAATGTTCAAGAAGTGGTTAAAAATGAAGTCATCAAATTACTTGACGCAGGACTTATCTATCCTATTTCCGATAGTCCTTGGGTAAGTCCCGTCCAAGTAGTTCCAAAGAAAGGAGGTATGACGGTAATTACTAACGAAAAAAATGAATTAATACCAACAAGAACCGTCACAGGATGGAGAGTATGTATAGATTATAGACGATTAAATGAAGCAACAAGAAAGGATCATTTTCCTTTACCCTTCATTGATCAGATGTTAGAAAGATTATCCGGTCATAAATTTTACTGTTTCTTGGATGGTTTTTCAGGTTACTTTCAAATCCCGATAGCACCCGAAGACCAAGAAAAGACAACGTTCACATGTCCCTATGGAACTTTTGCCTATCGACGCATGCCGTTTGGTCTATGTAATGCCCCCGCAACATTCCAACGTTGCATGGTAGCCATTTTCCATGACATGATAGAAAAGACAATGGAAGTCTTCATGGACGACTTTTCTATCTTTGGGGATTCATACGACCAATGCCTCGATAACCTTGAACGAATGCTATCCCGATGTGAGGAAACTAACCTCGCCCTTAATTGGGAAAAATGCCATTTCATGGTAACGGAGGGAATAGTACTCGGTCACAAGATCTCAAGCGAAGGAATGGAGGTGGATCGAGCCAAAATAGATACCATTTCTAGGTTACCTCCTCCATCCTCCGTAAGAGCTATTAGAAGTTTCCTAGGGCATGCCGGATTTTATAGGAGGTTTATCAAAGACTTTTCAAAAATCTCAAGACCTCTAACAAAGTTACTTGAAAAAGATGCTCCTTTCATCTTTGACAAGGATTGCAATCAAGCATTTCTAACCCTAAAGGAAATGTTAGTCAATGCACCTATCATGATAGCACCTGATTGGAAATTTCCTTTCGAAATCATGTGCGATGCTAGTGACTTTGCAGTTGGAGCTGTCTTGGGACAGAGAAAAGAAAAGCATTTCCACCCAATATATTATGCTAGTAAAACACTTAACGATGCACAAGAAAATTACACAACAACTGAAAAAGAGTTACTAGCTGTGGTATTTGCTTTTGATAAATTTCGCTCTTATCTTATTCTTTCTAAAACTATAGTCTACACAGACCATGCAGCCATTCGATATCTCTTTAAGAAGCAAGACGCAAAACCACGTTTGATTAGGTGGATTCTACTCCTCCAAGAATTCGACATTGAAATCAAAGACAAAAGAGGAGCAGAAAATACCGCAGCAGATCATCTTTCGCGCTTAGAAGACCCAGCTTTGGAGGCAACCAGGGGCGAGCAAATCAATGAAAAATTCCCAACTGAATCCCTGGAAATGGTGGAATTTAAGGAAGAACCATGGTACGCCGACTTTGCCAACTACTTAGCTAGTGGAATAGTCGCAAAAGGATGGCCACATCATCAAAGAAAAAAATTCTTTGCCAATGTGAAACACTATTTTTGGGAAGATCCATATCTTTTCAAAATGTGTGCCGACCAACTCGTCAGACGATGCGTACATGGTAGTGAAGCCCGAAGAATTCTTCGCCATTGTCACGAAGGTCCATACGGAGGACATCATGGTGCTGCCAGTACCGCACGAAAGGTATTTGATTCAGGATTTTATTGGCCAACCATTTACAAAGATGCCCAAAATCTTGTAAAGACATGTGATGCTTGCCAAAGAACAGGTAATATTTCTTCCAAAAACGAAATGCCACAAAATGGCATTCTTGTTTGTGAAATTTTTGATGTGTGGGGACTCGACTTTATGGGACCTTTTCCACCATCGAAAGGAAACAAATACATACTTGTGGCAGTAGATTACCTGTCTAAATGGGCCGAGGCCGAAGCACTTCCAACAAATGATGGAAGAGTAGTGGTAAGATTTCTGAAAAAATTATTCTCTCGTTTTGGCACACCCAAAGCTTTAATAAGTGATAGAGGTACCCATTTTTGTAATCATCAACTTGAAAAAATTTTAACAAGATATGGGGTCTATCACCGGGTTTCGACAGCTTATCACCCTCAAACAAACGGACAAGCCGAAGTGACCAATAGAGGGCTAAAACGAATACTTGAAAAAACCGTAGGGTTAAATAGAAAGGAATGGGCTGATAAATTAGATGATGCTTTATGGGCTTTTCGAACTGCTTATAAAACAACGATAGGTACAACCCCATATAAGCTAGTCTATGGAAAAAGTTGCCACTTGCCAGTAGAAATTGCACACAAAGCCTACTGGGCAATCAAAAATGTAAACTTAGATCTAGAATTTGCTGGTAAAAATCGATTTTGTCAAATAAATGAATTAGACGAACTTAGGAATTATGCATACTCAAACTCTGAGATTTATAAGGAAAGAATGAAAGGTTGGCATGACAAACATATTAAACCTAATGAATTTCGGGTAGGAGATTTAGTTCTTTTGTTTAATTCACGACTTCGATTGTTTCCTGGTAAATTAAAGTCTAGGTGGTCAGGACCTTTTTCCGTCACCCATATTTTTCCACACGGTGCAGTGGAAATTAAACCTCGAAATGGGTCACCATTTAAAGTCAATGGCCAACGGCTGAAACTCTATCAAGGATTTATTGAGGATGAGGAAGAAGAGATCTCGCTTCAAACCGTGGAAGAATAAAAACATCATGCCTGGTAAGTTATGAACGATTGAGGCGGCAAAATAAAGCGGTAAGTTTTCTAAACCATAGCTTATAGGAGAAAGGGGCACTCACACGCGCACTAAAAAAAAAAAAAAAAAAAAAAAAAAAAAAAGCTCGGCACGAGGCCGTGTCCGCTGGACACGGGGCCGTGTTCGCGCTGCAGACGGGATAAAACCCCTTTTTCAAAACAGTTTCTTCATTCCACACGCCCCGTTTCCCCACAAAAGCTCTGGTTCCAGGCGATTTTTCGCGAAATTCCAACGTCTCTTACCGATCTAACAGCGTCAAGGTATGATTCTGTCACTCGTAGTAGTTAGATTAGTCACTTGCATGTAGTTAATACACCACAAATTTGGGGAAAAATCTAGGGTTCTTGATGTTCATTCGGATCGAACCTAAAATTTTTACCTAAATCTGTTTGCATTTAGTTAGATTAGTGTTAAGGGAAGTAAATACACTTGTATTGTTCATAGATTCACCCGATTTCTTACAAAGACCCCAAACCCTTGTTCTTGAACCGAAAAAGATAAAATTGATAGGGTAAACGGGTTATTTTGGGAAAAACGACACTTAGGGTTTCATTTTCGGGGGAAACCGCACCTATCGGTTCAAAAATTTTCAAGTTTTCGAAGCCGGGTCGAAAAATGGGATTTTTGAGTAACAGACCCCTGGACACGGGGCCGTGTCCGCTGGGCACGGGGACGTGTCCAGCCCGCTGTTTGCAGTTTTTTTTCCGAAAATATTTCTGTTTCATGCTAACTTTTGGAGTATTCTTGCAGATGGCCAAGAAGTTTACTAGATTCAACGCCAATGAGCTAGATGCAAGAGCCCGATACGAGCTTCTTCAAACAAGACCGGAGGAATACCCGAGGCAGGCATGCACAGAACTACTAACCATGGTGAATCAAATTGACCGTTTCAACAACATTGTCACGGGACCACTCAGAGTCGCGCTAACAACCCGACTCCGTTCCGTCCATGAATGCACCTTGGAATTCTATAGCACCTTTGCATTCACTTCAAGGTGCGACCCGTTCGATGAAGACGGGGTGTCATTCAGGTGTGGCGGAACGAGGTATTCGACCTCCATGGCACAATTCAGATCGATTATCGGGCTGTATGCGGATGAGGATGCAGGAAACGAAGAAAATACAGGGGGATTGAGAGAGATCGAAGACAACGAGCGCCAAGCCATGTGGGCTCAGATTGGAGAAGGGTTCTACAATCCGAGCAGCACTAAGAGTACCAAGCTGAGGGATCCGCTTTACAGATACATTCATAGGCTCCTCGTCTACTCTCTTAGCCAAAGGCATGACAGTGGTGGCGTCGTTGGGTTAAGAGATTTACTTGTCCTCCATTGCATTCACAACCGCAGGCCACTCGATGTTCCGTTCCTCATGCTCCGAAACATGCATCACAACCGCCTTGCTAGTGCACCAACTCCTATTTTCTTCGGGGGATGGGTGTACCGTCTCTTCAAGCACTTCACCCGCATTCCAAGGTCATTTGAGAGGAGCCCATGCTCGGGAACGGTGGATATTCACATATGCCGCTCAATGAACCTGGTTTATGAGGCAGAAGACGGGACGATAACCTTTCAAAGGATGCAAGGTCATGCATGGAACCCGCAAGAAGCACTTGTCCTCCCAGCACCGCAACATCATCAGTACCAATACCCACCCCACGGTGATCCGGGCCAATCATCCTCCTCGGGAGGCAGTTTTCCTAATTTTCAAAGTTTGCATGATTTGTTGCAGGAAAACCTCATGTGTACTCGGAACACCTATAACATGGCGAGCAACACCTACCACCGGGTCGGAGCTATCGAGAGAAACCTATCCGAGATACAAGACGATGTCGGATACATACGAGACCACATTGAACGCCGTGGAGGGGATGACGATGATGATGATGATGATGATGCCATGGAGTAGGCGGGAGGAGAATAGGAGGAAGCGGTTGATTGGTGGCTCCCCAGGTTAACCCTTTGCAATCTTGAACAATTGATGGCCTGCGTGCCAAGTGTTAGACAATTTACTTTTCCTAACTATTTTTCTGCATTTTATTTTTCTTTTACTTTATGCTTGGAACAATTAACTTTGGTAATGTAGGATGTTTGTATTGCTTGGTGTGGTATTAAGTGTTGAAACAGGTACAAACCAAGGCTTAGGGTGTTAAGCCTCAGCACTCATAGGGCTAGAATGGAAAAACCGGAGAAGGAAACCTGTTTTTCAGGCTTCCAGACTGTCCACACGGGGACATGTCCAGCCAACACGCCCCCGTGCTCACCTCCCTGACCTGCTGTTTGGCTTCTGTTCGGCAGAATTTTGTCAGACACGTGGCCGTGTTCAGTGGACACGGGGCCGTGTCCACCTTCTGTAAGTTCTTGTTACTGGCACCTGAACACGGGGTCGTGCCCACTCTACACGGGGCCGTGTTCAGTGCCCAGTAACACAAATTTTTGCTTTTTAAACACTATTTTACACATCTAATCAACCTAAAAATTTATTTTTGGGACACATTGAGGACAATGTGTAATTTAAGTGTGGGGGGGATGCTAAAACCTTGAATTTTGCAAGTCCTAAATACAAGCCTTACACAAAACTCTATTGGAACCGCTAATCACCCCAAATTTTTTTCAAAAATTTCATTTTTTTTACTTGTCTAGGTTTAACTCGGGAAATTCAAGCTCTCAAAAAGGTTATATTTTTACAAATTTACAACCGATAGCGTAGTGATAAAAAGAACCAACATAAGAAAATTATGAAAAGGCATGACAAACTTATTTAAAATTTGATTATATATACTTGATCACATAAAAACCCATTCCCACAAAAGTGAGTTTTGAGCCTTTAATTGAGCACACAATTCCATATCATTTGACTAAATGCTCATTTTTCGTTTCTTGTGTGAATAGCCGCTTGGTTCTTACGACTCTACAACTTGCCATAACAATACATTCCCGGTCCTTATCAACTTAAACCCGAGTAAGTAAATGATGGAGGCATTAGGACTAACATTTTTTTTCTACACCATTATTTTTCTTTTTCTTTTACCACCTACCCAAATATCCCCCTAGTTAGCCCCTTTGAGCCTAAACCTTTTCGTTTCATCACCCAAAACAAAAACCCTTTCACCCACCAAAACCTTTTTCATTTTTTTTTCAACCTTTATTTTAGTAACAAGTTCGGTTCTTCGTAAAAAAAAAAAATAAAAAAAAAAAAAAAATTTAATGAAGCAAAAAGAAAATAAACAAACAAAGTAATCAAAAATAACTTTGTTTGAATAAAAGCTTCATTAAAAATAAAAAGTTGAAAAAAAAAATATATATATATATATATACGAAAACCGACACTTGTTACGCTTTTTGCCCTTTTTTTTTTTTACTAACCACTAACCCAATCACCTACCTTTAACCCTAGCCAACCCTTAACCCACAAAGTCCTCTTGATATCTACAAAGGTATAAAAGTTAAAAAGGAGGATGATTGATTTTTTGGCAAGCCTATGGTAGGAATAAGTTCCAGGACCGCTCTCGAGTGATTCACTAAAAATACACCTTCGGCCGAGTGTGACTGATTTCCCCGCGAGGTATGTGAACTTGTATATAAATAGAATTTTAAAAAATATGTTATGCCCAATTAAGTGATTTCTTTTATGAACAGTTCTAAATAAATCATTACGAATAGGAGTGTAAATAAATAAAAATAAAACCCCAAAAAGATCTTGGAAATCCCGACACTCTATGACAAGCCCAAAACTTTCTCTTCTACCTATTCCATTTGGAAGTGTAAGCCAAATATTAAAGAGTTTTGCTTGAGGACAAGCAAAAGTTCAAGTGTGGGGGTATTTGATGTGTGTAAAATGCAACATATAAATTACATCAAATGAGGCATAAAACTAACCCTTTTTTAGTACTAATATTGGAAAAAGAGTGTTTTTGTCTTCCTTTTGTATTTTCAGGATTAAATGAGCTCAAAAACGCAAAAGAAGCAAAAAGACAGCTAAATCCAACATAAATACAAGAAAAGGAACATTAGTGGATTGCCCGAACCCTCAACGGCACCTTCCAAAGCAAAATAGAGAAAACAGAAGGCTGAACACGCCCCGTGCTCAGCCAGCACGGGGCCGTGCCCAAGAAGCAGCAGAAAAGACAAACCTATAGAAGCTTCTATTGCCCACCACGGGCCGTGCTCAGCGGACACGGGGGCGTGTCGAAAGTACAGCAGGCGCATTTATTGTAATTGCGAATTACAATTAATGAGGAGAGAGAGTGTCAGACGGGCACGGGGCCGTGTCCAGCGGACACGGGGCCGTGTCCAACTCTCTGTTCAGCCTATAAATAGGAGTGCTTGGATTCATTTCATCTCATCCCTTGGCACACCACCTCTCTCACACTTCATCCACCACCCACCACCATCACAACACCATCATCCACCACCATCATCCATTGTCCATCATAGAGTGTGTGAGTCGTCTCGGGATCCAAGATTGATCGTAAGAGTTCTTGACAATCAAGGCCATGTTTGCCTAAGTCTCTTACATCACTTGGTGAAGACAAAGTGTCTAGTATAATACTTTTTATTTCTAATCTTTTGCACTTTTTATTTGGTTTTGTATTAATGACTTTAATAACTAGTTACTTATGTTGAAGGTGATCTTTCCTTATCGTTTGTCCGTGGTGTCTTGGCATTATTTTACTGTCTATATAAAATAAAGGATTTTCACCATTCATATCTCCACGGTCTATATGGAGGTATGTTGGCTACCTGGTAGGGGGTTAAGGGAACGGTTTGGTAAAGGTCTTGCCATTGTTCAGCGTTTAGAGGTCCTGCAATGGACCTGGGTCAAATTTAGTAGGACCTCCTTCAATACTTCACGGTATTGGATGGCGGGGGTCCAAACTCTTTGATCCCCTCATAAGTTAACTACTATTAATACTATAACCCGGCTATTTAGGACTGTATCCCTGCTGACTCAGACTACTTAGTCGAGGGTAACGTCACCGCCAAAAGCGGGGCCTACCACAATACTGCATTAATAACTTAATTCATTATCTTCCAATAATCCACCCCTTTAGGATTGTATCCCTGCTGACTCAAACTACTGGGGTGAGGGTAACGTCACCTTCAAAAGAGGGGCCTACTACAATAACTAAGATAATCTCTTAATTATGTGCAAAAGTGCGGAAATAATCAAAGGTTATACTAGATATGAGTCGGAACCAAGTGATTCATCTTGTCTATCTGTTTTTATTTTATTTTTATTTTCAGCATTTTAGTTAGTTTTTATTTTTCTTAGTTTAAAACATTTTTCTAAACTTTTATTTTGGTTAGACGTTGAGGATAAACCGGTATTAAAAGCTCTTGTGTCCTTGGACGACCTCGGTATCTTACCAACGCTATACTACACTCAACGATGGGTGCACTTGCCCATATGTGTGTTTAGTGTTAGTGAAATATCGTGTTTTATAAATTTAAAACTTGGCTAAAATAAGTGTTAAAAAGGGCTTAAAATATACACCTAAAATATACGACACTTCGCACGCATCATATACTCACCTGTAAGACTGAATATTGGGATCTGGATACGGGAGTATATTCAAGAGGTGGGACACATGAATAGGTTAAAGTTCTTAAAATATCTAATTCGTATCCTGAATCAGTTGAAATTTGTGTGAAAATTTAAGTGGACAAGTATATCGACAATCTAAGTGAATTGTTTAATGCATAATGTGATTTTAAGCTCAACGGTACTTGTGACTTGTCGAAAACTGATATGATCCTCTAACGCATACTCAAACAAAAATATTGTCTGTAAATATGTTTGTACATATTTCGTTATTGTTTTATATTTTCAGAAAATACACAAAGATTTTGATTCTGCTTTATTTTCGACAATCGATGTCTGAGTGCTGAGTTTCAAAATCTAAGTAAGCTGATTGTGTTTCTGAAAATAAAACAAGTTCATTAAATTGAAACTTGAATTAAAATCAAAAATTTTAAAAACAGTTTGTGATATCTCCAAGGTCATTAGCTTGAACTTGGATGATTAACTGTGAGGGAGTTGGATTCTTTAATACTGCTAAATCTATACTGTTTGTTGATAGGGGGAGTGGATTAGAGAGATTGATTGAAAATTCAAAATGCTGTTACTCATAAATGTTTGAGAAATTGCAGATGATAGTCCAGACTACGATCCCGGAAGCAAAGTCTAAGGGGGAGTCTGAAGACAAGTTTGAAACAAAGAAAAGCTTGTAGATGGAAAGCTAGGTGTCGATCCCAAAGCACGGAAGCTTGATGAAAGGGGGAGCCTGAAGCTGATAGAAGAAGAGAGTGATGGATGCGTACAATGTTACAATCTGAGTAAGGATGCAGAATGATCAAGACTGAAGAAGGTGTTATAACAGAGATTAGTCACTGAAGACTTCGTCAATATCCGAGGGGGAGTCTGTTAGTGCATTACGTCTATTGACTTCGTCTTGTATCTTGAAATAGTATGTTTAATGTTGTCACACCCCGATTTCCACGTGTCACCGGTGGGCCCGGTGGGGGAGTATCGTGACGTGGTTGGCAACGTAATAGTCAAACAACACAATATAATAATGCACAGCGGAAGCAAATTTAAAATAAGATACAACCGAATTTATTTATTGTAAACAAGGTCACAATTATCCGGTGTTTATCCACAGTAGGATCGAATTAAAAACATTGTTTATGGTTCAACAGACTTCGGCATCTCTAAGTTTGCGAGACTTCTAATGATGCTTAGGAGAATCCCAGCCTATTTCGCCTAGTACCTGCATTTAATCTTTTTGGGAAAATACGTCAGTTTACACTGGTAAATACATTCAACTGACTCATTTTATAAAATGATTGAAAATTGGTTTGGATGCACATGGCATAAACATTTTTATTAACTTGGGAGAATTATTTAATATTATAATCTTGTGAACGATTTACATGTTACTTATGCGTTCAGTAGCCCGGAACGTATTCCGGGTTAAAGATCAATAGACACACCACTTATGTGAGTTATACACGGGAGTACGCCTACACCCCGTGCTCAGGTCGTGGCTATCTCGTAAGATAATGCCGAGGATATCCGGGACATGGTCATTAACCCCCCAAAGGCTGTAAAGTAAACATATCTGTTTAAAACGAGCCGATCAAATTATTCAATTAACCACTAAGCGTGGAAGATTTGATGCTCGATCAAGCGGTACGCTATGTACCGTAACCCAAGCCCGTATAGGGAAAATAAGTTAAAAGTATTTACCTGATGCAAAGTATAGTCACAATAGTCAAATAGCAAGTAGCTTTTACTGTTTCTCCTAATCTGGAACGAAGGTTAAATATAACCTATTAGAATCCTAGCGGGTCTTTAATTATGCTTAAGCTTAGACCGGCTAGTTTCGAAGATATGGTTCGTACGCACGATTAAGCGAAGACCGGATAGAATGTGATTCAGACCCGACAAGTTTGAAGACTTGTTTAATATGGGTTTATTATTCACATTCTGGATTTTGAGATAAAACCGATAAGGTTTGACCCGTTTCGGCTAATTTATGTAAACTTGTTACATAAATCGAGCCGAACGCGTAATATGCGTAACGGGTATCCGTAAGAGTCATATACAGGTTTCCTAAGTTAATATGCTCCAAATATGTTGTAACATCAGTAGGATGTCTTTCGTTATGCCCCGAACTAATTTAAACACAAACTATGCCCCGTAGGGGTAGTTTGGTCATTTTAAAGTTTGTAAAAGCGTTTATATGTTCCGCTGAGTTACAGGTCTGAGGTAAACAGAAAACATATTCATTTTGATGTGTTATAACAGTAGGCTAAGGCATATATGTGAAATTTATCATATTTAACCAAACTATGCCCCGTAGGGGTATTTTGGTAATTTCACATAAGCCGAAAAGCTCAAAAACGAAGTCTGAGTTTATCAACCTTTGCTTACTGTTAAATTATCATAATTTGCCTCATATATCAGTAGGTATCGACCCGGGTATGTCCAATATGATTCTAAGACATACTATGCGCTAAAAACGCTAATTATGGCGATTAAAGGCCATTTCCGGGTTCTATACCTAAATCTGATAGTTTTATATTTCCAGAAGGCTTAGTATAATTTATTTATCATAACTAATCAGTAGCAAAAGGTTTGGAATCGTTTAGATGTGTAAAACTCATTTTATGGCCCGTAAGGGCAAAACCGACAATTACCGGATTAAGCCTACGACTACTAGTTATGCTCGACCTAAAATTAATTAAAAATCTTTAAAAATCTTAAAATAATATTTTATAACAGTGGGTAATTCGTTTGATACCAAAAAGTATGTTTAACTAGGCTATACGCTAATTACGCCATTATGTTAACATAAAGCATTAGTTTTGCGATAATGAGCATAACTCTTAATCTACAAGTCAAACTGATGTCAAATTTTGCATGCAAGTCTATATATCAGTATTTAAGGTTTCTACACTTTTACATTACCATAAATCACGTTTTAAGGTAATAAGGGCATAATGGTCAACATATGAGCGATTAACGGAAACTTGCATATTAATTGGATAATCAACGAAACAAGTATAGAGACTTATACTATCATGCAACCCTACTCTAATGAAGCACTAAGGCATTTCCGAATCAAACTAAAACGGGTCAGAAGCGAAGTCAAAGCAAAAGTCAAGGTTTTGCGCCTTTCGGTTCCGAACCGGGTTTAAACAGAAATTTGTCGAGTCGGGCAAGCGTAGACGAGTTTTTATACTTATTATCATGTTATATTAAGGTTAAAACAGGTTACACACCTTTCGGATCATTAATTGTGCATTAAATCGCATTTTGTATTTCTGTTGACTTTTTCGGTCAACGTTTGACCCGACAATTACCCATATAATTACCTATCTAACGGTACTTCTAATTTGACATACGACTGAGTCAACTTTAATTAAACTGGAAGTCAAACGTTAAGTACGATATGTTGACTTCTAAGCTAAAAACTAAACTAAACATAATTAAGAGAGTTTAGGCAACTTACAAGGTGATTAAAGAAGGACTAGGAATGCCTTTGATCTGCTTGCAAGCTTCCCAAGTGATCAGATTGTTTGCAAATGATGTGAGGAATGTTTGTGAATGAATGGTTTCTTTATATACTAGTTTCAAACACCACAACAAAGTGACAACCAAGTCTAGGGCCATCCACAATTGATCAACACTTGTAAGTAGTGTGTAGGGATGTCTAGGGGCCATGCACATGCAAGAAAAACCGGATTAGAGGGTCACATTCGCGCACAACAGGTAACAGCAAGTCATTCTGTCGCTGGGCACCCCCTCGCGTAGCGCGAGGGTCCGTCGCGCTACGCGACGCCCTTTGCTGAATCAGTTTTTGATTTTGTTTGTTGTGTTTCGAAAGGGCAGCCGTAACTTCTGACTTTGGGGCATCAATTATCACTTAGGGCCCTTCATAATGTGTCTAGAATAGTTTCATACCCTACCATTATCCATTGTTTCAATTGAATGCAATTACAAGACCCGAAAACCTCGGTTTACCATTCAATTTCATCATGGGATCACATCATGCTTTTGCAAGTTCTTTATTGGCAATAATTTTCTGAATCTTGGCATGAAAGATGTGTAGTAATATTATATCGGGTCTTGGGATTTATAATTGAGGTCGTTCAGAGGTAACAATTTAACATGACGCCACTTTAAATCCTACCGAATTATCTTTATTAAATCCGGGTTTTTCAACGCGTTTTGTCTTACATGACACGTGTCATTTTATTATTAAACCCGAAATTTTCGAGGTGTTACATCCTCACCCCCTTAAAATAAATCTCGACCCGAGATTTACTGAAACAGGTAAGGGTACTTTTCTTTCATCGTGGATTCAACCTCCCACGTGAAATCGGGACCTCTACGGGCATCCCATTTGACCTTAACAAAAGGTATATGCTTTCTCCGAAGCTTTCTTACCTGTCGATCTTCAATCGACACAGGTTTTTCCACGAATTTCAAGCTCTCGTCAATATGCACATCTGCATGCGGCATGACATGTGATTCGTCAGCGGAACATTTCTTTAGATTGCAGATGTGGAACACGTTGTGAATTCCACTGAGCTCTTCTGGTAAGTTCAACTTATAGGCAACTGACCCGACACGTTCGATAACCTCGAAAGGTCCTATGTATCTCGGGCTTAGTTTGCCTTTCTTACCAAACCGCATCACTCCTTTCCAGGGTGACACTTTAAGTAGGACTTTTTCACCCACTTCGAAGTGAAAATCCTTACGACTTGGATCCGCGTAACTCTTCTGCCTATCCCTGGCAGCTTGGAGATTTCTACGAATCTGGACAATCTTGTCCGTCGTTTCGAATACGATCTATGGTCCTGATAACTGGACTTCTCCAACTTCCGCCCAACAAACTGGCGATCTACACTTTCTACCGTATAATGCCTCGAAAGGCGCAGCCTTTATGCTGGTATGGTAGCTATTGTTGTAGGAGAATTCGATCAATGGTAGGTTCTTATCCCAGCTACCTTCCAATTCGATCGCACATGCACGTAGCATGTCTTCTAACGTTTGAATTGTACGCTCACTCTGACCGTCAGTCTGAGGATGGTAAGCCGTACTGAAGTTCAAACGTGTGCCCAAAGATTGTTGGAAACTCTTCCAAAAGTGTGACGTGTACCTAGTATCCCGGTCAGAGATAATAGCTACAGGTATGCCATGTAGGGCTACAATCTTATCAACGTATAACTGGGCTAACATGTCGGAGCTATAAGTCTCCTTGATGGGTAAGAAATGAGCTGACTTAGTCAGTCTGTCAACTATAACCCATATTGTATCATTGCCTTTCCTTATCTTGGGTAACTTGGTAATAAAGTCCATAGTTACCATTTCCCACTTCCACGTAGGAAGTTCAGGCTGTTGTAGCAAACCTGACGGTTTCTGATGCTCGGCCTTGACTTGCGCACATGTCAAGCATTTTGCTACATGGGCGGCTACAGACTTTTTCAAGCCTATCCACCAGTAATTTGCCTTTAAATCCTGATACATCTTATCCGCACCAGGATGAACGGAATATTTGGAACTATGGGCTTCCTGGAGGATAACATCACGAAGTCCTCCAAAAATTGGAACCCATATTCGTCCGTTTAACCGTAAAATTCCGTCCTTGCTAAGAGTTAACTGCTCCTCAGTCACTCCTAACTTTTCATTAGGATAGTTAGCTTCCAACACAGCTTCCTTCTGTGCAGCTAACACCCTTTCTATCAAACTGTTCTTTATCTCCATACGCTTGGCGTTAATGCGAATGGGTTTAACCCTTTCCTTTCTGCTCAAGGCATCAGCGACTACATTCGCTTTGCCGGGATGGTATTTGATTTCACAATCATAATCATTCAACGTTTCCATCCAACGGCGTTGCCTCATGTTTAATTCTTTCTGGTTAAACAGATGCTGGAGGCTCTTGTGATCAGAAAAGATCACAAACTTGATTCCATAAAGATAATGCCTCCACAGTTTTAGTGCGAACACAACGGCACCCAATTCCAAGTCATGGGTGGTGTAATTCTTTTCGTGCACCTTTAACTGTCGTGATGCATAGGCAATCACCTTGCCTTTCTGCATAAGCACACACCCCATGCCAGTGTGTGATGCATCACAATAAACTACAAATTCTTCAGCGCCTTCAGGTAAGGTAAGCACAGGAGCGTTGCTCAACTTTTGTCTCAAGATATCAAAGGATTCTTGCTGCTTAGGGCCCCAAACAAACTTAACCTTTTTCTTAGTTAAGGAGGTTAGGGGTGCAGCAATCCTTGAAAAATTCTCAATAAAACGCCTGTAATATCCTGCCAACCCCAGGAAGCTACGAATCTCCGTAGGCGTCTTTGGCTCCTGCCAATTCATAACAGCTTCAACTTTAGCGGGATCCACTTGGATACCACGCTCACTGACCACGTGTCCAAGAAATTGGACTTCTCGTAGCCAAAATTCACACTTAGAGAATTTGGCGTAGAGCTTCTCCTTATGCAGAAGTTTGAGAATACATCGAAGATGTTTCTCGTGGTCAGCTTTGTTTTTAGAATAAATGAGAATGTCATCGATGAAAACGATGACAAATTTATCTAAGTGCGGCTTGCAAACGCGATTCATGAGGTCCATGAACGCAGCCGGTGCATTGGTGAGCCCAAAAGGCATCACTAGAAACTCGTAGTGACCGTAACGAGTCCTAAATGCAGTCTTGTGTATGTCCTCATCCTTGACCCTCAGTTGATGGTAGCCTGACCTCAAATCAATCTTTGAGAAGTAACTTGCCCCTTGAAGCTGATCGAACAAATCGTCGATCCTGGGCAATGGATATCTGTTCTTGATCGTGACTTTATTAAGCTCGCGATAGTCGATGCACAGACGCATCGACCCATCCTTCTTTTTGACAAACAGGATTGGCGCTCCCCAAGGAGATGAACTGGGTCGAATGAAACCCTTAGCCAGCAATTCATCTAGCTGCGTCCGCAACTCCTTCATTTCGGTGGGTGCCAATCTGTATGGTGCTCTAGCAACTGGTGCAGCTCCTGGAATGATATCGATCCTGAATTCGACTTGTCTATCTGGTGGTAGGCCAGGTAGATCTTCAGGAAACACTTCTGGGTATTCTGAGATGACAGGGATGTCTTCTAACTTCGGTTTAGGCTCATCAATAATTACCTGTGCCATGTAAATGACACATCCCTTCTTCAAACACTTGGAAGCCTTGAGCATAGTCACGTGCTCAGGCAGTCCGTACTGGGTATCTCCCCGAATGGTAAGTGATTCACCAGACGGAGTCTTTATTACCACCTGTTTCTGGTTACAGACGATTTGGGCCTGGTTATGAGATAACCAGTCCATACCCAGAACTATGTCAAAACCAGCTAATTTAAACGGAAGTAGAGACAGAGGAAAAGAATGGTTCTTAATGGATATAACACATCCATCTAACACAGTAGAGACGGTTTCTATGGTACCATCTGCTAACTCTACTTCATAGTTCACTTTTAGGGTTTTGACAGGTAAATTCAACAATTTACAAAATTTATGATCTACGAAGGACTTATCTGCGCCTGAATAAAAAAGTACTCTTGCAAAAACATCGTTTACAAGGAAAGTACCTGTTATGACGTTATCATCCTGCACAGCCTCCTTCGCATCCATCCTGAAGACTCTGGCATTGGTCTTCTTAGCCTCCTCTGGCTTCTTGTTGTATTTAGGGCAGTTAGTCTTGATGTGGCCCTTCTCATTGCAACGATAGCACGTCGCATCTTTCATCTTCTTGCAATCCAAGGTTTTGTGTTCCTTGGATTTGCACAAACCACAGGCAAAAGACCTTGACTCGTTATTCGAGTTTGATTCGAATCTGCACTTTCCAAAGTGCTGTTTCTTGCATGTTTTGCATGTGGGCTTCTCTCCAGAACGATGCCCATCTTTCTTCGAATCCGATCCCTTCTTGTGATCACCGCTCCCACGGTGCTTCTTGTTCGACCTACGCGAACCGTCATCATCATGCTTCCTCTTCTCGGCCGCCTTATTCCTCTGCGATCTCTGCCGGACCGCATCCAGTGTGAGGGATAAGGAAAGGTCAGTTACAGACCTGAAGGTAACTGGCCGAGAAGCTTTTACACTGGCCTTGATCTCGGGCTCTAATCCACCAATAAAACGAGCGATCCTTTTAGGCTCCGGGGTTACCAGATAAGGTACCAACCGGGATAGTGTATTGAAGCTTGTCAGATAAGCTTGACAATCGAGGTTCCTCATAACCAGTGATAGGAAGTCATATTCTATCTTTTCCACCTCATGTTGAGGGCAGAAATTTTCTTTGATCAGTGCAATGAATTGATCCCACGTCATGCTATACAACGGGATCTTTCCTGAGGCCTCCATCACAGATCTCCACCAAGCTAATGCCTCACCCTTGAAGGACTGTGAGACAAATTTAACCACATCACCTTCAGCACATCCGCTGATGTCCACGACCGTGTCCATCTCATCGAGCCACGTCATACAGTCTACGGCTCCTTTCTCCCCCGTAAAATCCCTGGGTTTACAAGACACAAAGTACTTATATGTGCAACCCTTGTTACGGTGTCCCTGATGCAGTACCAACTGCTGAGATGGATTACTTTGGTGGTTGGTGGACTGGCGATCATCACCGTTTTTCTTTGGTTCATCCTTTTTGGGAGGAGGCTTGTCATGAGCCTCAGAATGTGTCCTTGGCTTTGACTGTGACGCATAGTGGGTCCTACTCCGAGTAACACTGTATTCCTCATATTGTCTATCCAAAGCTTAAGTAACAGCGCCGTCTATGATTGCTTTTAACTCGGCACCCGTTAATGTAATCTGAGCGTTCTCATTTGGCTCTACTGGATGGCTGTTTACTTCATTGGAGTCAGCCATTTGTATTGAACTGTTGCAGAAAATAAGGTCAATATTTTTTATTTGGGATTTTATTATGGAATTACCCCTTAGGGTAATTCGTTAACCATGGTAAACAGAGACCATATTTGGTTAACTTATTAATCGCATTAATTTAGGATTTTAATTAAAATTTATCCTAAACATAAACAATAACAATATATATATTAGCACATAAGGCTTGGTCACATGGACAATTTCATAAACTATGATTTCAGAGAATCAAGACTTTTAAGGTTTGAACCTAGTTCATTACCCTTATTTGACAGGGAGTCAATGCTACCACTGTATTTTGGCTCATGTAGAAATGAGCAAGGCCCGTAGGCACTATATTACCACGTATGGTTAAATATGATCATCTTAATTGATGATGTAAATCCAAGATTCGGAGATCATTATACTGGATTAGGAATCTTCTAAAGAATCCTTATTCATTTAAGAATGACATGTGATTTTTAACGAATCACTTCTGCCAGGAGTGTTAACATGTTTTAAGATATTAACAGGGATTTGAATCTTTTAAACAGGTCTTACCATTTTGGCCCGGTCTTATATTTGACACGTGGCTAGGTTTCACACTATAAGATCCTTAATTACATAGTTACTTAGGCAGATTAAAAAGAATGATTTTAATTTATTTATTTCATTTGTAATTTATTTATGCACAAATGGCAAACATGAAATTTATAAAAAAAATAACACTCCATTAATTTTTCACTATTTCACATATCGCCCTAAACGGGTCTTTTACACATGGAATTTGCCCACGCAGGAGCTAAAACATACAAACATGCCCACGCAGGGTCTTACATGAGACATGCCCACGTAGGGGTCTTACAGAAAGGCACAAGTCCTTGTAGGGACTAACACATACAACATACCCTCGTAGGGGTTTATGGAAAGATAGACCCACGTAGGGGTCAATACACACAACAAACAAACATACCCACGTAGGGGCTTAACAACAAGATATGCCCACGTAGGGGCTTATACATCAGTGATGGAAGAATTCAACGATCCTTCTTTTTCTTCCCCTTGATCAAACCAATCAACCCTTGAAGGAACGTCTGTCTTTCCCTACGATCCTCGTGTGCTTCCCGTTCCACCTGTTCCAACCTCTGCAAAATTTCCTCCCTATTTGGAGAAAATCGTGGTGGCTGCGACTGCGTCCTTATGATGGGCCTAGGTGGTATCGAGTATCCCTGTGTTGGGTAACTCACCCCCCAAGGATCCCCATAAGGTCCTTGCGTGCCATAGTTCGCTGCTACCGAGTACGGATCAGCCTCTCCGTAACCATAATTATGATGCGTTGGGGGTTCAAACGGGTTGTAGCCCATACCACCCGGGTATGCTGGTATCGGGTTTTCAAAACCCATTGGAGGCGGCTGCAGTACGGCAGGGTTAGAGGGTCCACCCATTTGCGGGTCCTCATAGTGCGGTGGGTAGTGACTAGCACTAGACTGTCGTGGGGAATCGAAAGTGAAGCCCCCCGGTCGCACAGATATGCGGGCACCGGTTCTTCTACGCCTTGGCGGTTGGGGAGGTGCCGGTTGAACTGGTGGCGGTGGAGGTGGTGGCGTAACTGCCACAAAGCGGTGATCCTCTGAAGAATCTTGATGATACGGCTGTGGCTGTGGCTCCTGGTGCTGCTGAGAATGCTGCTGTTGATGCTGCCCATGTGACGACGAGTGGTATGATGGTGTATAGTACCACTGGTGCTGATCGAATAGGGCTTGAAAACTATCGGGACCACCGTAGGGTGACCCGTGAAAGGATGATCCGTCTGATATTTCGATCGGATGATTCGGCGTACCGCTAGCTGGCATGATGGGGTCAGTATCCTCATCCATATCTTCAGCATTATCCCCCGAGAAGTGATCTTCAGGCCCTAGTGGGTTAAAACCCACGGGTTCTTGCAAGTAATCGGCCGGATTAAATTGGCCTCGAAAGATAGGTGTGGGGTCCCCATAGGAATGATGGGACAGAGACCTTTGTAGTGGTACATATGAAGGTTGTGTGTTATGAGGTTCATATGGGTTAAGTGCAGGAGGTGTTGAAGCATGCGAAACCGATCGTCTGGCCGGTTCGACCTGGTTGCGCCTGTTTCGGCGTGGGTTCTCGCTCTCCGTAGTAGTCGGAGCCCGTGTATTTGATGGTCCTGCCTCATGGTCGTTGGGGGCGGCTGTCGGCCCCTTTCCGCGTCCTCTCGTTCGGAAGAATCTTGGCGGCATTATCGATTTTCCTGTCAATGAAGCATGAGATAACAATACAAAGATATATGCAAATTTAAATAAAGGACAATACAATCAATAGTGGAATTTGTCCTATGTTATAAGTCTAGACTCGAAGGTTTAGATTTGTGCATATTGTGTAACTGAGATTAAACACAAAAGGCTAGTGTTTAATTCACTCAGTGTTGGCTCTGATACCAACCTGTCACACCCCGATTTCCACGTGTCACCGGTGGGCCCGGTGGGGGAGTTTCGTGACGTGGTTGGCAACGTAATAGTCAAACAACACAATATAATAATGCACAGCGGAAGCAAATTTAAAATAAGATACAACCGAATTTATTTATTGTAAACAAGGTCACAATTATCCGGTGTTTATCCACAGTAGGATCGAATTAAAAACATTGTTTATGGTTCAACAGACTTCGGCATCTCTAAGTTTGCGAGACTTCTAATGATGCTTAGGAGAATCCCAGCCTATTTCGCCTAGTACCTGCATTTAATCTTTTTGGGAAAATACGTCAGTTTACACTGGTAAATACATTCAACTGACTCATTTTATAAAATGATTGAAAATTGGTTTGGATGCACATGGCATAAACATTTTTATTAACTTGGGAGAATTATTTAATATTATAATCTTGTGAACGATTTACATGTTACTTATGCGTTCAGTAGCCCGGAACGTATTTCGGGTTAAAGATCAATAGACACACCACTTATGTGAGTTATACACGGGAGTACGCCTACACCCCGTGCTCAGGTCGTGGCTATCTCGTAAGATAATGCCGAGGATATCCGGGACATGGTCATTAACCCCCCCAAAGGCTGTAAAGTAAACATATCTGTTTAAAAGGAGCCGATCAAATTATTCAATTAACCACTAAGCGTGGAAGATTTGATGCTCGATCAAGCGGTACGCTATGTACCGTAACCCAAGCCCGTATAGGGAAAATAAGTTAAAAGTATTTACCTGATGCAAAGTATAGTCACAATAGTCAAATAGCAAGTAGCTTTTACTGTTTCTCCTAATCTGGAACGAAGGTTAAATATAACCTACTAGAATCCTAGCGGGTCTTTAATTTTGCTTAAGCTTAGACCGGCTAGTTTCGAAGATACGGTTCGTACGCACGATTAAGCAAAGACCGGATAGAATGTGATTCAGACCCGACAAGTTTGAAGACTTGTTTAATATGGGTTTATTATTCACATTCTGGATTTTGAGATAAAACCGATAAGGTTTGACCCGTTTCGGCTAATTTATGTAAACTTGTTACATAAATCGAGCCGAACGCGTAATATGCGTAACGGGTATCCGTAAGAGTCATATACAGGTTTCCTAAGTTAATATGCTCCAAATATGTTGTAACATCAGTAGGATGTCTTTCGTTATGCCCCGAACTAATTTAAACACAAACTATGCCCCGTAGGGGTAGTTTGGTCATTTTAAAGTTTGTAAAAGCGTTTATATGTTCCGCTGAGTTACAGGTCTGAGGTAAACAGCAAACATATTCATTTTGATGTGTTATAACAGTAGGCTAAGGCATATATGTGAAATTTATCATATTTAACCAAACTATGCCCCGTAGGGGTATTTTGGTAATTTCACATAAGCCGAAAAGCTCAAAAACGAAGTCTGAGTTTATCAACCTTTGCTTACTGTTAAATTATCATAATTTGCCTCATATATCAGTAGGTATCGACCCGGGTATGTCCAATATGATTCTAAGACATACTATGCGCTAAAAACGCTAATTATGGCGATTAAAGGCCATTTCCGGGTTCTATACCTAAATCTGATAGTTTTATATTTCCAGAAGGCTTAGTATAATTTATTTATCATAACTAATCAGTAGCAAAAGGTTTGGAATCGTTTAGATGTGTAAAACTCATTTTATGGCCCGTAAGGGCAAAACCGACAATTACCGGATTAAGCCTACGACTACTAGTTATGCTCGACCTAAAATTAATTAAAAATCTTTAAAAATCTTAAAATAATATTTTATAACAGTGGGTAATTCGTTTGATACCAAAAAGTATGTTTAACTAGGCTATACGCTAATTACGCCATTATGTTAACATAAAGCATTAGTTTTGCGATAATGAGCATAACTCTTAATCTACAAGTCAAACTGATGTCAAATTTTGCATGCAAGTCTATATATCAGTATTTAAGGTTTCTACACTTTTACATTACCATAAATCACGTTTTAAGGTAATAAGGGCATAATGGTCAACATA
This sequence comes from Helianthus tuberosus, assembly GCA_030545235.1. Lineage (NCBI taxonomy): Eukaryota > Viridiplantae > Streptophyta > Magnoliopsida > Asterales > Asteraceae > Helianthus > Helianthus tuberosus. Next base: position 200,144,863 of record CM060369.1, read on the forward strand.
TGAGCGATTAACGGAAACTTGCATATTAATTGGATAATCAACGAAACAAGTACAGAGACTTATACTATCATGCAACCCTACTCTAATGAAGCACTAAGGCATTTCCGAATCAAACTAAAACGGGTCAGAAGCGAAGTCAAAGCAAAAGTCAAGGTTTTGCGCCTTTCGGTTCCGAACCGGGTTTAAACAGAAATTTGTCGAGTCGGGCAAGCGTAGACGAGTTTTTATACTTATTATCATGTTATATTAAGGTTAAAACAGGTTACACACCTTTCGGATCATTAATTGTGCATTAAATCGCATTTTGTATTTCTGTTGACTTTTTCGGTCAACGTTTGACCCGACAAACGACCTAGTTAGGTCTGGAATTGGTACTTGCCCTTATAAGGGTTTAATACCCATATAATTACCTATCTAACGGTACTTCTAATTTGACATACGACTGAGTCAACTTTAATTAAACTGGAAGTCAAACGTTAAGTACGATATGTTGACTTCTAAGCTAAAAACTAAACTAAACATAATTAAGAGAGTTTAGGCAACTTACAAGGTGATTAAAGAAGGACTAGGAATGCCTTTGATCTGCTTGCAAGCTTCCCAAGTGATCAGATTGTTTGCAAATGATGTGAGGAATGTTTGTGAATGAATGGTTTCTTTATATACTAGTTTCAAACACCACAACAAAGTGACAACCAAGTCTAGGGCCATCCACAATTGATCAACACTTGTAAGTAGTGTGTAGGGATGTCTAGGGGCCATGCACATGCAAGAAAAACCGGATTAGAGGGTCACATTCGCGCACAACAGGTAACAGCAAGTCATTCTGTCGCTGGGCACCCCCTCGCGTAGCGCGAGGGTCCGTCGCGCTACGCGACGCCCTTTGCTGAATCAGTTTTTGATTTTGTTTGTTGTGTTTCGAAAGGGCAGCCGTAACTTCTGACTTTGGGGCATCAATTATCACTTAGGGCCCTTCATAATGTGTCTAGAATAGTTTCATACCCTACCATTATCCATTGTTTCAATTGAATGCAATTACAAGACCCGAAAACCTCGGTTTACCATTCAATTTCATCATGGGATCACATCATGCTTTTGCAAGTTCTTTATTGGCAATAATTTTCTGAATCTTGGCATGAAAGATGTGTAGTAATATTATATCGGGTCTTGGGATTTATAATTGAGGTCGTTCAGAGGTAACAATTTAACATGACGCCACTTTAAATCCTACCGAATTATCTTTATTAAATCCGGGTTTTTCAACGCGTTTTGTCTTACATGACACGTGTCATTTTATTATTAAACCCGAAATTTTCGAGGTGTTACAAATGTATTTAGCTTGAAAGTGATGATTTAGCTTGAAAGTGTCACATGTCATTTCAAGGGAAATCATGATTTAGCTTGAAAGTAACATGTGTCATTTCAAGCTAAATCAACACACTATATATAGGTTTCAAGCTAAATCATGATTTAGCTTGAAGAAGACTTTTACACATTTGTGTTTTGGAGAGCTTAGTTCTAGAGAGAGAAACTAGAGAGAGAAAGTCTCTAAGTGATTCAAGTGATTGTACAATTTCAGATCTTATATAGAATCACGTTTATATTACATCTTGTGTGTTTCGATCTCGATAGTTCACGGATTCCGCATGTCGAACTTTCGTTACGCAATCGTATTGGAGTCAAACCGGTCCTAACAGATGTCATGAAGTATAATTTGTAACTCTTGGACTTGGTTCATAACAGTTTTGTTATCAACCATTTTGTAGTCCAAGAAACGAGAGACAACAAATTTCTTTATTCCCGCATCCTCCGTTTTGTACTTCTTATCTAAAGACTCCCATAATTCTTTGGAAGTCTTGATATTGTAGTACACATTATACAAGGCATCCGAGAGACCGTTGAGTACATAGCCTCGACAAATGAAATCCGAATGCTTCCATGCATCTACCGCGCACTGAGCTTGAGCGTCGGTCTCCCCTTCCACAGGTTGGGGAGCGGTTTCAGTCAAGAACCTCGCAAGGTTCATGGTGGTCAAATAGAAGAACATCTTCTGTTGCCACCTTTTGAAGTGGAGACCCGAGAACTTCTCAGGTCGTTCAGTATGATTCGCCACTGTGGATGCTCCCACAGTGTTGGCAGGGGTACCGACAACAACATTGGTGTTGCTGGTATTAACGTTTTCAGTCGACATTCTGAAAATTTTCAAGAAAACAAGTTAAATTCTGTTTTCAAAATAATAAATACGCTAATTTATTATTGTTAGGAGTTCAAAAAACCAGCCGTGTAGCTCCTAAGTCCAACTTTGAAGACTATAACAGGAGATTTTTAGGACTCAGCGACAAAAAAGGAGTAGAAACAGAATATGTTTTGACAAAGTCGCTACTTTTAATCAAAACAGAGAAAAAAATATGTTTTTAAAACACAATTGTATGAATTCAAAACTGGTTCGAATTCACAGCAGAATATGTTTGTGATTCTACACCAACGGTGTTTTAAAAATTTGTTTTAAGATTGTAGGAATTCGTTCGTGCAAAATAAATAAAAAATTTATTAACTTGAATTACAAAAGAAATTAGGAAAACATAAAGATACCAGAACTGGTTACAACTGAAATAAAATTAAAAAACAAGAACATAATTACAAGAAAAATAAAAATGTTCTTGGCTGAGAATCGTGTTAGACACAGGTACCTTAAAACAAATTTCGTGTCTCCCAGGAGAACACGTTTGTTTCCAGGATACAACAGCCCGAAGCAGTTGCACTGTCGGTCTTGACTCCAACCCGAAGGTGTACCTTGAATGCTTGAAGAAGAAGAGAAGAATTCTGTGAGAGAAGATTGTAAGAGCTGGTGAATTCGATATTTCTGTTCTGCTGCAGGAACCTCCCTATTTATACAGCAGGTCTGAACTCGAAACTTAAAATGAATTAAATGGGTGAATTAAACTGCATTAAACGTCTTCAATGCACTTTAATTCGTCATTTAATTCTCAGTATTAACTGCCTTAATTTTTGCGCGTACGCGCGCGCAAGACATACTAAGGGCGCGCGCAGGTCTGCACGCTCAGGCGCGCATGCGCCATCAAAGCGCCACATTGCGCCTCATCGCCCGCACCACGCGCGCGCGGGTTAGGGTGCTCTGCACCCTTCGCGAGTACACTTAGTGTGTGTTTCCATGGAATAATAAGGATGGAGAGTTCCCACTTAAATACCCCTTTAAGTTTCATCTCTCCTCCTATGTGGGATAAGGTGTCACTTTCCCATTTTTTTAGCATTCAAGTTTCAAACACCAAACTCTGAGCATCGATATCTCATTCATCTTAGCTCCGTTTTGGACGTGGTTTAGTTCGTTGCGAAGCTCTTCCAACTAGGGGTGTTCAAAAAACTCGTGGCTCGCAGTTCGTTCGAAACTCGCTCGAAGAAAGCTCGAAGAAAGCTCGGCTCGAAATTGGCTCGGTTGTAAACGAGCCAGCCCGGCTTGGCTCGATTTATAAACGAGCCGAGCTCGAGCTTGGCCTGGCTCGGCTCGTGAGCTCCTGAGCTCGTGAGTTGGCTCGATAAGGTTTACATCCTTCATTTTTTGTCCCACATCACTTAGAAAACAAAAAGTAAGGGAGTATCTCCCCTATAAAAGTAGGTAAAGACAATGGAGAATGTGAATTAACTATTTATACTTGCATATTTAGCCATATGGTTAAATTAAATGGCAATTATGGCCCTTAGGCTATGAAGAAATTCATTTTTAAGGACTTTTTAAATAATAAATTTTGCGGTTCTTTGTTAGTTCGAGCTAGATCGAGCCGAGCCGAGCTAGCTTGAATTCTAATCGACTCGAGCTCGAGCCTCAAATCTCAGCTCGATTTGAAATTCGAGCTCGAGCCGAGCCAGCTCGAATCGAGTTCGAGCCGAGCTCGAGCTGGGTCTAGCTCGGCTCGACTCGGCTCGTTTACAGCCCTACTTCCAACATAGAACACAAACCCACAAATAAATATATAAAACCCGCTCATTTTCTTATATTTATTTCTAGTTCAAAATAGGAAAAAATCATTTTTCTATATCTGTGAAAAAAACTATTTTCACAAATTTCCAACAATTATATCATACATATTATATTAAATTATACATTATTTTATATTTTATATTTTATATTATTTTATACATGGCTTTGAACAGTAGAGTTTGTCTGATTGGTAAGATGGACAGGTGGGCGGTGACGGGTCAAATGTCTGGCTGACTCTTTATGAGCTCACAACTCAAGTTCTGTTCAAAAGCTGAACGAGGGCTCGACTTGAATTTTAACCGAGCTAGTTCAGTTTGGCTTGGATTTGAAACCAAACTGGAAATTTGAGTTCGATCAGCTCGGTTTAAAAAAAAAGAAAATTTAAAAAAAGCATTTCAAGTTCCATAATTTAAGGTACCATTCAATAATTAGGAAACATATGCAAAAGAAGTTCAACATAATACATAACAAATCCAAATCAACTTCAACGGTATACAGAATAAGTTCAAATATATCAAGTTCAACCAATTATTAAATACGTTCACTATCATTCAAAATATAAAAACATACAAATTATATATAAAGCGTGTGTGTATGTATACATACAAGTGAAGGTAAAGTAATTCAAGCAAACCGAGCCAAGCCACCTTTGGCCCAGGCTTGGCTCGTTTTCAAACTGAGCCTAGTCCACTCGGTTTGGTTTTAAATCATGCCACGAGTTTTTGAAACAACCCTGGTTTACTAAAAGTAAAGTGAAGAAAAATAAAATGACACAATCAAAATCTAACTGAAAGTTGTGCCATATTTTACATTATACACAAAGTAAAGTAATTTTACAAATATCAAAATGCAATAAGATCGTAAAGTGAAATGAAACCAATAAGTTCAATTGTTGACAATTATTCTTCAATTTACAGTCGAGGACTGAACGAAGAAATCAGGGCAGCGAACGCCGATCATGAAGGCAATGAAGCGATGGATGATCGGATGAAATGCTGTAAAAGAAAGGGTAGAAGTGAAGAAAGTAGAGTAAATGATAATTGGAGTTGGTAACTTCGGACAAAGTGGGCTGAGAATGATATCAGGTCGGGTAAAAAAGTTTGAACTTGGGCTTCTTAATAAATGGGCTATATTAATCACAAAACTTTTAATCTTAGATGAATATTGTAAATTAAATGGTCTAGCCGGTGTAGTTTATAGGTTATAACAACCTGAGTCCAAAAATATTCACAAAAATTAAATATATAATCGAGTCTAAAAAGCATATTTGTAAGCACATTTAGTATGTCATGCAAGATCCCGTGATTAAGTTTAAGAAAAGTTTATAACTCTTCTATAGCCAACACATTTAGTATGTCATAAAGAGTTTTTAATATAAGTAACTTTCTCGAGCACGAGAAACAATCTTGAGTGATAACCTAGTTTATATTTATAGGTCATGTAAAAGATTTAGTTGACAACAAATGTTGATATACTTTACAACTATTTAACCATAAACCTCAAAATTATTATGTAAGTGAAATAATAATACCTGTAAGGGAAAATTTCACAGAATAGTAATCAAGTTTTCTCTTTGTTCTATTAAAGTCACTAAAACCTTTTTTTTTGTCTCTACAAAATCATTTAACTTTCATTTAGTGTCCCAATCTTGCGTAATTACCAGGTTAGGTTGACAGGTAACAAGTTACCACTTGATGACGTGTTACCTTTTTTTTTTAATTCTTAATGATTTGTGGAATATACAAATAGTTTGGTAGCTTTTACAACTAAAAAATATTACATTATAAACTCTTAATTAAGTCAAACGATTTATTACCTAGCAACATAGAATTGAGTTGCAAATTACGTTTCTGTTAACTCAAATGTGATTAGCAGAAGAAGGTTCTGCATATTTAAAACAATAAAAAATCTCAAATCAAACTTCACACTGTATTAATATATCTATATTGAAACCAATATTTTTGAATGGTGTATATTGAATAGCATGCTGAAGCAATATTACGTTATCTAATCTATAAACATGAGAATTATGCAACATTGCAACAACAAATAAAAATTGAGCAACTTTAGAGAGACAAAGTTTAATGGAACAAATGAGAAACTTGATTACTATTCTGTAAAGTTACTCCTGCTTGTAATATTGATTTTACATTAATTGTAAGACCACCCGTAGTGGGCGGATTTTTGACGTTTTCCCCCCCAAAAAACGCCCTCCCACGCTGAAGTGACCGTCCCCCGGCGCGTTTTTTTTTTCAAAAAATTTGTCTAAGTGTTTTGTTTAAAACACCAAAATTGCACGAGATTCAAAATTTGACCGTTGCTTTCAACGGTAACAAAAAAATTAATTTTTATTTAATTTAAATCAATTTTTTTACCTATAAAAACCTTACTTTCCACTCCTTTTTTTTATAAACTTTACCCTATCTCTTCAATACTACTTCATATTTTTATAAAAAAAAAACGTAAAAAAAAAAAAAAACTTAAAAATATATAACTTAATATAAAAATTAATAAAATTCAAAAATAAAAAACTTAAATAAATATAAATATATTATAAATATATTGATATTGTGGTTATCAACGCCTAAAATAGAATAGGCTTATTCTCCAAGTTTCTTTACCCTATATATATAACATTGTATTTATTGTATGAACACACCATCATTAAATAAAATATCTCTTTCTCTCCCAACATCTTTTCTCATCTTCTTGCTATTAGTCTTGTTTATAACACGTTATCAGCACGACTTGCTTTTAGAGTTGGATTGCTTTTTAAGTTGGATTGTATTTGTATCATCATAAGGTAAGCCATACTACCCATATAATTTATCATTGTTATTTTTTTTTCTTCTGTATCAACATTATTCATGGGAAAGGCCGAAGATAAAAAAGAGTTTAATAACATTCATAGATTTTAGAGTTAAAACCTAAAGCATTATATTCTCTTCGATCCACCTTTTTCTTTTATATGTAGTCAGAAATAAATTAAATTTAACAAAAAACATTCTTATGTATATATAATTTATTCATCTATTCTACAAAATATTAGTGATTATTCAATAATTTTACAATCTATACTAATTGAATTCAGGCTATTATATTAGGTGAAAACAATTAATTTATGAAAGTAGAGGTCTCACACCTCACCTACCGTACTCGTTGTAAAGTTAATTATAATTTGTTGTGAAACAATCTACTTTGTAAAGAGTTTGGAATATATGTCTCTGTTATAACCAAAACAAAGGTAAAAAGGTATGGGTATGGATAATAATGGGTAGGGTTTGGGACGGGTTTAGGTAATCCCAACTCTAAACCCGATTAAATAAGCTTGTCCCAAACTCATTCCAAAATTTGTTGGGTATACCCAACCCTAGGTATGGGTTGTAATATTAATAATTTATAAATAATGTTTTATTATATCACTTATATTATATTTTCTTTTTATAAAAGATGTTTATGAATATCTCCTATGAAATCCATAAATCTTAAAGATATTATCGCATGATGCATCGACTAAGGATGTTAATTCATCAAAAGATTTGATTATTAGTTTTTTCCACTCTACACATACATATATAAGTTGGAATATACGATAAAAAAGATACACAAATTGTATTTATAAATTATTGATTTTAAGTTTGTTGTCAAGTTATGTTTTATTGCTGATACTGTATTATAAACTAACTGATTTACAACTAAAGTAGCATTCAAATATCCATGTCTTTAGTTTTACCTTTACTTGATTGATTATAGTAATCGCATTTTTTTATTCTGAAGTTAAGTATTTGGTTTAATAATCAGGTATTCTTTTGTTTGATGAAAAGAATAAACTTTAGGTCAATCATAGATATGGATTTGTTTACATTTGTATTAACATGATTGTGTAAAAAATTTTATAAGATTCAAGTATGAATTCCATATGCATACATATATAAGTATAATGTATGATTCAAAACGTATGATTTCATGGTTCCTTTGTCATATATAACTCTAAATCTTTTTATTGCAAGATTATCAGTATTGCTATTTTATCAGTGCCATTATAATTATGAATATAACTTGTAAAATGGTAGAAGTTTTAATGGTATGCTTAAAATATTTGCATCGGCAAGTGAAGATGTATTTGTATGCGTATGATAAAAGTTGTACTATATAAATGTGTGTGTATTTATGTATATTTGCTTATGATTGATGAAAAAAAATATATCTTATATCATAGTGTTTTTAGTATAACTTGTTTTATACAATGACATGTTATAAAGTCATGTATTGTAAACCTTTTATTCCTTATGTTTCTATTATTTATTACATAGATAATATTAAATAGTAAATTAAACCAAAGTTGTGGTTTATTATCAATCTTATAGAAGAGTATAAATATGATAGCATATAACTCCTAAAAGTGTCATACTCCTTGAATCTCATTATTAGTTTATAGAAGGTCATAAGATTTTAGACCGATAAACATTGTATGAATCAGATACACAATTCTTTCTCAATTGATATCATGTAAAGAAGAAATTGTTTATGAGGAAAACTTGATAAAGTTTTTTTTTTAGTTGTCACACGTGAGATATGCTTATGAAGTAGCAATATCATAAAAAGAGTATGAAAGGTTTGAAATTATTTTATACTCGTGTGACCGAGTAAAGAATGAAAAGCTATGAAGCTTGTTCTGGTTCTACTTCATTCCTTGAATTGAAAGTGATAATATATTGATCATTGTAAAGGTAGTACTCATGGACATCATTGTAAAAAATGTGATGATGAGATCAACCATTTAGATTTGCAATGATGGTCACGTTTATAATGAGATGGACCACCAAAAGTGACAAACCATGGAGTTAGTAATGAGCTATAATAATAATTAACATGATGGTTTGAACTCAAAGGAAGTTCATACGAGCAAGAGGAGATCGACCATTCTCTTGTATCTTACGTTTTGTATTATATGCGAGAAAGTAATACATATCCGATCATAAATTGGAAATTTATGGATCATGATATTTGATTGGCATGACCGGTTAGACCACGCCGAGTCAATGATGATGTGAAACACAATGAAAAACTGGAAGATTCTTCCTAACAATTAAAGATGTCTTTGCTCTCAAAAGGAAATTAATTATTTACCAACCAAGATAGGGTGTGAAACCCTAAATATTCTAGAATAAAGAAAGGATATGGATATCTAAACACGATACCATTTAGTGTTTTTAAATCGATGCATCGTCTAAATGGTTATCAAATCCACAACCTGAAGTTTGTGTGATTGTGGCTTAGCTAATGTGATAGCGAGCATATTAATCCAGATTAGTATATTTATTTGGTAATAATGAATTTGATTTCCAAGTTATTAACGATCATTGGAATAAGTGTTATTGTTGAGATGGTCACTAAACGTCTATTATTGATTACAAAGCCAATGATCATGAGAGGAGCAAAAGTTCATTTAGGTACATGTAATTTTACATATAGTACCATTAATTCACACCAAGCCAATATGTTATAGTTCTCCCCATATAGTTGGTTTTTGGTCAGGAACCAAAGATGTCTCATCAAAGATTTTGGTTGTGCGACAGATATTGAAACTCATCCACTACACCGCACAAACATGGGACTTCTAAAAATTTTGAGAATATGTTGGGTATAAATAATCGTCTATGATTGAATACTTAAAGCCATTAGTGGGAAATTTGTTTATGGCTCATTGGTTTTCACTTTAGTGAATGAATGTTCCCAACATTAAGGGGGGATAACAAGCAGTTGGAAAATGAAAAGTGAAATGAATTATCATGTCATCTTGATCCTCAGACTATAAACTATGAACTAGAAGTTTAAAGTATAATTCATTTACCAATATTAAAGAACAAATTACCAGACAAGTTCACTGACCTAAATAGAGTGACTAAGTAAGTCACATAATCAACTGCTTATGCTCCAGTTATATTTGTGTCCCAATAGGACAACCACATATTTTGCAATGAGTCTATTGCACACCTAAAGTGTGGTAGACTAGTTGATTCCAATAATAAAATTCCTCGAAAATTGGAGCAAGTAATTAAGATGGTCAAGTCGAGGTTATAGTAATAAAATCTCATGAAGAGATAGTAGACATGATGGTTCAAGAAGAACCTCAGGTACCTGAAAATAATGAGATCTCGATAAGTTGTATCATGTCTAAGATATGTATGGAATCGAAATAAAAATCGACGTCGTTATACTTTTGTATATAATGTAGCGCTTGAAATGATTAAATGATGAGGATCAAGATTTGAGGTATGCCTATAAACATAAATATAGAAATGATTGGCCAAAAATGGAAAGACGCAAATAGGGCAAAGTTGAATTCTCAAATGACATGGGAAGTCTCTGGACCAACAGTCCATACTATTGAAGTTGTAAAATATGTTGGATATAAATGGGTCTTTTATGCGAATTATGTAAAATCAAATTGAGTGATATAAGGAAAAATCAGTGGCATAAGAATTTTCGCAAAGACCTATGAGTGATTATGAGAAGACATATTCTCCAGTGGTGGATGCATTGACTTTCCAATATTTTATTAGTCTGGTAATATTAAGAGAGAATTAATATGTGTCTTATGAATGTTATGTATCACTTGATACTGAAAGTTTACAAGAAAGTCCCGAATGATTAAATTATGTAAGTCTTGTAAAGTAAGTTCTCGAGAACAATGTAATCATTTATATATATTCGGATTTGAATAGGTTATGATTATTTTACATGTTGGAACTCATGATGAGTTTCTAAAGCAATAGAGTGCCTAAAAGGTTAATTGAAACATCTTAACGATGTAATACTTGTTCACCAAGAAACATACATAGAAAACCTGTACACGATGATTATGGCATCTCAATAAATAGTGTACACGCATGGTACAATATGGATTTTGGAGATAAAATCAAGTGTTCATGACATTTTTGCATATGATATAGATATCTATGTATTAAATAGGCAAATTTATGTAGCAAAACTTCTAAAGAGTGAAATCACATGCGTATTTTGATAAGATGGAAAAATTCTCTCATGGATTGATAATGCTAGAAGCATAATGATGTCAAAACCTCATGAACATATTATATGAAGTTGACAAAATACGTATGGACTAAATAGTCGAGACGAGTGCTGTACAACTCGAGATATTCGCATAAAGAGGGATATAAGTTTGATTAAATTACCGATGTTTTATCAATGTTCTATTTTTTTAAAAGCTCATTATAATCGCAATTTACAGTAATGATGTCTAGGCATCATCAAGAGAAATTGTCGAGCTTTTAGATGGGGAATTTTTGAATGACCTTGGCACGGTCTAATTATTACTCGAACTGCAGTTCAAGTATATATGTAATTATATTTTACCAATCCCTCAAGTACATCTAGAAGATGATGTTTGGATATTTTAGTATGGACATAGTTGAACCTTAAAGTATGTTAAAGGTTTTTAAGTCACTTGTTATAAGAAATGACTATTATCATCTCCTACCAAAGTAGAGATTCTCATTCTAGAAGTACCATCGTTAAATGAATATGTGCATTAATATGTTTTGCTAGCTATGTATGGTTATAATATTTTTTTCACTTGAGTATTGTCATGATATAGCCTTTGTCAAGCAAAGAGACATTGGAACGAGTTCAAAGAAATATTTCAGGCATAAACGATATTTGATTATATTTTACTAACCCATCAAAACAAGTTTGGATAGTCTTGTAGATGCAGAAATGTAACAAAACATAATCGTGGACATATGATATTTTTGAAAGGAGGGACCTAAAGTCTCGTTAGAAGATTATACAACATTGCTCAACATAAAGGATTGCACATTAAGGGATTAAGGTATCAAACGACAAATCATTGGCTACAAAAGCTTTGATCAATTTTCAAGGAAGATGGGCACACTTCACTTAAAGGATACGTATTATAATGAGGGGGAGATTTATTCAAGTTGCACTCTTTTTCCCTTAACTAAGTTTTGTCCCATTGGGTTTTCTTAGTAAGGTTTTTAATGAGGCAACGTACCCGATCCAGACGTATCAGAGGGAGACAATACGCACTGCACTCTTTTTCCCTTAGCTGAGGTTTTGTCCCACTGGGTTTTCCTAGCAAGGTTTTTAACGAAGCAGCATCTCCAAGTGTATAAAGTTGATAACCAAGGGGGAGTATTATAAATATATTGATATTGTGGTTATCAACGCCTAAAATAGAATAGGCTTATTCTCAAAGTTTCTTTACCCTATATATATAACATTGTATTTATTGTATGAACACACCATCATTAAATAAAATATCTCTTTCTCTCCCAACATCTTTTCTCATCTTCTTGCTATTAGTCTTGTTTATAACAAAATATAAAAAATGATATGTTTGACTATTATTTAGTTAAATGAAATAATGTTATACATCAACCATACACGTAAAATTGGCTTCGGTGTCAAGTAGTAGCTCAAATTTATAACACTTTAAGAAACGACAATAGTAAAAGGGTTCGGGGTAGTACACCAACTAGAGAACCATAAAGGAACATACAATAAACAATTGTAATATATATATATATATATATATATATATATATATAGGGGTAGGTTAACATACAAAAGGGCTTATCATACTTCACGTACGCTACGCTTCCAACCGTCCGATCAGGGGAATAATCACGCTTTGGACATGTAATCACGCATAGGGATGGCAAAAATACCCGAGCCCGACGGGTATACCCGAAACCCGACACAAATGGGACGGGTATACCCGATACCCGACGGGTATTGGGCCGGGTATGGGATTAGTTTTAAAAATTTTCACGGGTATGGGTCGGGTATGGGATTAGGTGATACCCGACCCGATTACCCGAAACCACATACCCATTTACCCGAACTATATACCCGATCATATACCCGAAGTTTTTAATTTATATTTTTATTTTTATTTTCTATTAACCATTATCTATTAGTGATTTATTTTAGTATGTTTATAATGTAAAAAAATAAAATTTCTTTTAGCATATGTATATAATAATAATATTTATATTTTGTATGTTGTGAAGTATATCCATATAAGTGTATAAATATTATAAAGTTATTATTAGCTTATGATAAAACTTATATTCATGTAATGTATATTTTTAATTTATAATAGATGTTGCATAGATAAAATTATATAATGATTATAATAGTAAAAATGTATTTGAAAATCCCAATGTATATTTTTTAACAAACTAATGGGTATACCCGATACCCGTGGGGATACCCGGTACCCGATGGGTAATTACCCGACAAATACCCGACGGGTATTGGGTCGGGTATGGGACACGATTTTATAACCGGGTATGGGTATGGGATTACCAATACCCGACCCGAACCCGACCCATTGCCATCCCTATGGGGTTAGTTTTTTTGGGAAAATCACGCATGGAACCAAAAATAACGCACGTTATTTTGCTCCAAAAATGTAATTACGCATGTTATATCCTTTGTCGCGTACGATAATGTAGGATAAGGCCTTTTGTACATTATACTTATTCTATATATATATATATATATATATGTAAGGTTCATGCGAGAACCACCTTTATTGCGAGAACCGCGAGAACCAATATGAACACAACCTAAAATACCTAAAAAACCTAACCCCCCCAAGCTAAAATGCTAAAAACTAAACCCTCAAAAAACCTAAAAAAATCTTAAAAAATAAAAATAAAAAATCTAAATTTTTTTTTTAAATATTTTTTATGTTAAAATCGCTACTTTTTTTTTTTGCTACTAAAAGTAGCGATTTTTGTATAAAAAATATTAAAAAAAAATAAAATATTTTTGTGTGTTTTTTAGGTATTTTTAGGCATTTTTTGTTGTGTTCACATTGGTTCTCGCAATAAGGGGTGGTTCCTAACGGATCTTTGTCCTATATATATATATATATAGGGGCTGGTTATCGTACAAATGCGCTTATCGTACATTACGTACGCTACAATCTCAGCCGTCAGATCATCTTCCCGCATTGAAAATCGCATGTTGTTTTTTTGTAACAATTTCGCATGTTGGTTTTTTAACATGCGATTTCATCAAAATTACCACATGCGAAATTGTTACAAAAAAACAACATGCTATTTCATCAAAATTATCACATGCGAAATTGAATTATCACATGCGAAATTGTTACAAAAAAACAACCTGCTATTTCATCAAAATTATCACATGCGAAATTGAATTATCACATGCGAAATTGTTACAAAAAAAACAACCTGCTATTTCATCAAAATTATCACATGCGAAATTGAATTACCACATGCGAAATTGTTACAAAAAAAACAACCTGCTATTTCATCAAAATAATCACATGCGAAATTATTACAAAAACAACATGCGATTTTCATTGCGGGAAGATGATCTGACGGCTGAGATTATAGCGTACGTAATGTACGATAAGGGAATTTGTATAGTACCCTTTACCTATATATATATATATATATATATATATATATATATATATATATATATATATAACTTTTGTTTTATTCTTGAATTTGAATGTTTCAAACTTGTTTTTTGATTTTTCCAAACAGACATACACTGATGTCATCACAATCATGGAACCATATATAAGTGGAGGGGTAAAGTTCTTGTACAAATAATCTTAACATACTAAACATACAAATTGAAGGAAAACTCAAAAAGACAAGGTGCCATTTTTGTAATTATCAATAACTATCAAAGTTACTCTACAAATATACCTAAAAAAAGCTAACCACTCCCCCCCCCCCCCCCAAAAAAAAAAAAACCTAAACCCCCCACCCCCCAAAAACCTAAAAAAAACCTACCCCCCACCCACCCAAGCTAAAATGCTAAAAACTAAACCCCCAAAAAACCTAAAAAAATAAAAAAAAAAACACACAAATTATTTTATTTTATTTTTTTAACATTTTTTATTAAAAAATCGCAATTTTTTTTTTTTTTGCTAACGAAATGTAGCGATTTTTTAATATAAAATGTTAAAAAAAAAATTTGTGTTTTTTTAGGTATTTTTGGTTGTAACTTTGATAGTTGGTGGTAATTACAAAAATGCCACCTTGTCTTTTTGGGTTTTCCTTCAATTTGTATGTTTAGTATGTTAAGATTATTTGTATTTGATCTTTTGCCATAAGTGGAGATATATTAGAAGTTTCATGTGTGTAATAAACGTTTGGGTTTGCTTTCAAATAGTATGAGGGCACCTGAAAATGGTCGTTTGTTCTCAATTTTGACCTGCAGGGATTTCTAGACCAAGAAATCGATCTTCTCCTTTTTGTGATTTGCCCCAAAGATGCTTTTACTTAATAACATTTCAGGTTTTAACATATAATTTGTTATGCAGCAAAAGGTACTTAGGTACATCACACTCTGATTTTAAACCAAAAACAATTCATTCACAGTCTCACACCATTTACTTACTCTTAAAGTTTCATGTCTCAAAATCATTTCAACCATCAATCAACTTGTGTGCTTAAAAAATGCAAAACATAAACAAACACAAAACTTTTATATAATTTCAAAATCCAACAAGATCATGTACAGTATACATAAACCCTAATATACATATATCAACCTCAAAGTTCAAACCCTAAATCAACAACAAACAAGAGCAAAAACAGTGAAAAAAATTGAAAACTCAAACCCTAAAAACCAAAAAGTATAAACCTAACTTCAAATTTCATAAATAATGCAAAAGAAATAACTATAAATTTCGTTAATTGTCAATAAATCAAAACCTAGATTGACGTTGCAACATAACATAGATTAAAAATCAGCTCCATTTGAAACAATTTCAACACAGTGATCGAAATAAAAGTAATTTGGGGGTTGTTGAGAGGTGTAGATAAAAACTTACCTAAAAGGCTAGAAACTTCGTTATCGTTAACGGAGATCAAGAGTATGATGTTGATCTTCAGTATAAAAAAGGCTGATATGAAGAAATCTATGGTTGTTATATGGAGGAATGAGGAAAGTGTCATACGAACAGAAGTGAATTTTATGAACTAGTTTTGGATCTGGAAGGGGGAGACTATTTGCATTGGTCCTCTCAACTAGACACCCGGTCACTCTTTTGTCCGGTTGACAGTTTTGGTCCGGTCAACAGACCCGTCAGTCTTTTGTCTGGTTGACCGGACCAAAACGTCGCGCTTTGGCCACAGCTCGACACGGTAGGGTGTGCATATAGAACAAAAAAATCCTTTTTGACGTGCATATAGGCATTTGGGTGTGCCAATAGGTACACCATTTGGAAGACTCATTTGTGTTTTAAGTTTAAGTAAATTACAAAAATCGTCCTTTATTTTAACATTAGGTGTGTCCTTTTTTTTCAAAAAGTACAAAAAAAAAAACATACTCAATATCTGTAGACCCTTGCAAGTTATGTCCTTTAGTCCTAACTCAATTAATTTTTGTGGTTAAATCTGACCAAATAGAACCCACATGAGGGTATATTGGTCAATTTTACCCTAAATACTAAAAATAATAAAATTATAAAAAATTCAGATCTTCTCTCTCTTTTTGAATGGCATGACTCATCTCTTTCATTCTCATTCTCTTTTTCTCTCTTAACTCTCTCTCTCCCTCTTCGCACCACCACCACCATAAACAACCCACACTTCTCTCGCTCATTTCTCTCTGTTCTACACAACCACCACTCGACCACCACCATCACCCGGTCATGTCATCTCTCTCTCTATAATTCATCGATGATGTCATCTCTCCGACCAGATCTCACCACCATAATCCACCGATGACGCTAGGTTTTTGAATGATTTCGCTGTCTTTCATCAATTGTAGATCTGTTTCCGTTGAATCCTTCACTCTCTCAATCCTTTTGAGATGAACGATATGGGGTGTGTGGAGGTGGTGGTGGTCTAATTGGGTGTATGGAGGTGGTGGCAGTGGTTCGGTGGGGTGTATGGAGGTAGTGGCAGGTGGCTATGTTTTCAAAGACGCAAGGCGCAGGCAAGGTGCAATGGCTTCGCCCGGAGCCTAGGGGCAAAAAACGTGGTCTTTTTTAAGAAAAGACGAGTGTTATGTAGGAAAGTTGACATCTAGCTAAGGTATTCAAAGGTTCAAACGCCAAAACAAATTCAAGAAGAAAAGGCTGATGACAATGAAGATTTGGATGAGAAATTAGATTACCATTTTTAATTTTTTTTCATTTTCTATTGTTTTGTTATCTAATTATCTGTTGTTTGTTATCTAATTCTCTACAAATAAAATACATTATTATATAGAACGCCAAAAACTACAAACACCAAAACGCTAATAATATGAAAACTGTGAGAACGGATGCTGGCAAAGCACCTTGTTAATGTATTAAACGCCAAAAATATTGACTAAACGCCATTAAAAACATTTGTTCTTATTGTAATCTTATGAAAATATTAATGAATCGTAATGAATTATTAACAACGCTACTAACGCCAAAAAATTGATCTGGGAAATGCTATAACGCCAAAAAAAATATCTATGTGACACAAAAACAATTAATTCAACGTGACAGATCCAAGAAACAATAAAACGCCAAGTAGTTAATGAATATAATTAACGCCAAAATAATCTTAGACGCAAAAAATGAAGCAACATGTTACACAAAATTGGGAAATAAAAGTGATGTATTGCAAAATACATCCTTTATTCGCGTATAATTTGTATTCCGTTACTTTTTTAGTTTAGCTTTCGTTAGAATGTGCGTACTATTGATAAATTCGATGTTTTGCAGGTATTGGTACTTAATATTGCTGAAAAGTGAGCAAAAACGAGCCACAATGCTGAAACACCAAGTCTCGGAACAAGTTTAAAGGAGTTAGAATAACTTTAAGAGTTTTGAGAAGTTAGAGCTGGGAATTGTACGCAACAATCTGTTGAATTGGTGTCGTAGCGTCACGCCACAAGGGTTCGGGACGAAGAATCGAAGACTTTCTCGGGTTTTCCAATCCCTTGTTTTGTCGAATCTTTCTTGAAACTTGTTACAATGAATTCGTGTTTGAATATCTTTGATTTGTTTTCGTTTATTGACATGCTTGGTTAAAAATTTAAGCCACCTAGACTTGATGAATGGATTGATATGAAGTTTTTACCTTTTTCGTTATTTGCATGAATATTATGGATTAATTGTGTTTAGTAAACAGTTTGTTTTATTGATTTGATGCACACGCGTACTTTAATTTGGTTTATTACTTTCACTTGCTTCGTCTGATTCTTAGTGACGGTCTTTATCACAATATAGAGTCATGGGCTAGGGTTTTAGATTTCGGTGAGTGTCTATATCACGTAAGAAATCTTAACTCTTTAGGGTGGAATTGGCCAATAACCCCTAGAAGTAATTGTTAGTAATTTGCTAGGTTTTAGTGTTCTGCTAGTCCTTATAGCTGGAAGGTGCGGGGCTATTGATAGGTCTTACCCGGTGAATTGCTTTAGACAGTCCTTGGAAAAGGTCGTGCCTTAGTTGCCCCGTCGGTTTATTAGTCTATCAAGTCAAGTTAAATAATCCAAACTACCCTAGATCTATGATTGGAAAATAGTAGGTCAACATTAGGGTATTTACACAATAACTAGACAACTGGAAAGACGTCTAATAACTGGTAGGATTAACGGCCTAGGTAGCGCCATAAGTTTCACCTCGAGAAGGGTTGAGGGGCTTAGTTGGTGTCTTAATAGGTTTAGTACTTTAAGATCCGGTTCCATAATTCATGCATTTAACTTAATCGGTAATTTCTTAAAAACAATCCAGGATTCTAGTCTAGGTGGTCTCGTTCGTCATATAAGAAAAGCCTTCGTCTTCTTTCGTATTAGTCTAGTTTTAGTTTAATATTTAGTTTAAATAGATTTCCTTAGATTTTTCGTAATCCCCCCCCCCCCCCAAAAAAAACAATTAAACAAGTTTGTGTCGTGTCTGTCAGTGTCTGTTAGAGTCTAGTTTACATGATACATAGAGTCTCGTGGTTCAATATCCGGATTTCCTAGGGTTATACTACATTGATCGGTACACTTGCCGATTGTGTTGTTTTAGGTCGAGTCTAGAATTAAAGTGTTTTAGTGTCTAGCTTTGAGAGTCTAATTTAGTTAATTTTTATAGTCTGTTTAGCACACATCAAGTTTTTGGCGCCGTTGCCGGGGAATCTTGGCAATCGCCATCATTAGCTTTGATAGACTTAATTGACATATACGTGCTACGTGTTTCATTTTGTTTTGAGTCTTTCTTTTATTTTTATTTCTATTTTGAGTCTTAGTGACTAGTGTTTGCTTTTCTCATATCTAGGTTTTTGCTTGTAGTGGATGCCACATCTGCGCTCGCACGGACCGCCGAAGCCGCCAGTCACCGAATCATCGTCTCGATTAGGCCAAGGCCCACAGGTTAGTACTTCATCCTCTTCTCAATTCCCTAACTTCGATTCCACTCCGTTACCAACTCCAGCTCGAACCCCACCACCTTCACCAAACCATTCACCTAAAACATCACCTAAGGCTTCCCCATCCGATAGTCCCACCTCTAGCAACCCAGAAAACTTAGATCAAATGGCCAACGCAAGACAAACCGTCCACCAACAAGCCACCCAAGGCTTTACCGGTCTTGCTTCACCCATTACCGTCCCACCCATAGTCAATGAAAACTCATGGCAGATTCCATCTTATGCCATGAAAGCCATAACCAATAACATCCAGTTTCACGGTTAGGATGATGAGGACGCTCCCGCTCATGTGAACCATTTTTCTCGCATGCTTGCTACCTTTAGCCTTCATGGAGCCCCTAATGATGCTACTTACCTACAGCTTTTCCCATTTTCACTAGCTGGGAGTGCGGCTACTTGGTTGGACTCTCAACCAACCGGTACCTTTACCACTTGGGCGGGCCTTCGTCAAGCCTTTTTGAACAAGTATTTCCCGCCCGCTAAAGCCTCACGCCTTCGTGACCAAATTCACTCTTTCCGTATGGAGCCCGACGAGCCCTATTACCTTGCTTGGGAGCGATTCCAAAACCTAGTCACTCGATGCTCCCAGCATGGACTTTCTGATTGGGCCCTATGTGAGAAATTCTGTAACGGTCTCACCCAAGAGACTCGTGACCGGTTTGATACTAATACGGGGGGTCATATGATGGGTATTCTTACTGTTGCTGAGTGTTTAGAGCGTTTCGAGGCATTTACCCAATCTCAATCTCAGTCGCGAGCCGACCAACGGTATCAAAGTGGTAATTCAAATACCACCACTAGTGCACCCGCCCGTGGGGTGAACCATGTCACCATTGACCCTAGTTTAGATGCTGTGTTGGAAAACGTGACTAGGGAGCTTAAGGAGATTAAAGCTAAGGTAGACAAATGTGAGTTTTGCCGAGGGGGTCACGATACGAGTGCGTGTCCTTTGTTAGTGGGTGAGGAGCAAGTTGATTTCGTAGGGGGAGGTCTAGGTAGAGGTCAACCTAGTGGGTTTGGTAATAATAATTTTGGTTCGGTTGGAGAAATAATAATAATTTTAATAATAATAACAATTTTCGCTCAAATGGACCTCCTGGTTTTCAAATAGCCAAATAGGGGTCAAGGTTCATTCTTTGGTGGGGGTTCAACTGGGCAGTTCAATAAGGGGTTCAATGGGCAGGTCAAAGAGGGGGGGTTCAAATAATCAGATTTAATCAGGTCAAGGTTGAAGTTATGATCTAGGGGGTAGTTTAGAGAGAATGGAAGCTATGATGAGCCAGCTAATTGTTAGAGACCAAACCACCCAAAAGACACTTAACGACCATGACCTTATACTTAAGAACCACCAAGCCTCTTTCCAAGGCCTTCAAAGGGTCGTAGGAGATATGTCTAGGAAACTAGAGGAGAGACTACTCGGTCAGTTTGCGGGTAACACCCAACCGAACCCTAATGCTCATGAAAAAGCCATTACCACCCGTAGTGGCAAAACCGTAGGGAACCCTAGAGTAGAGGAGAGAGTAGTTGATAAGGATGAGGAGATTGTCGATAAAGAGATCGAGATGGAGGCTCCAGGCAAAGTTCAACCGAGGCTAAGCCCAGCAAGTACCGCACAGCCCGGTGAGTCTCAAGTTGAGAAGAAAGTAGAGAAAACGCCCATAGACGTTAGACCTTCGCCCCTAGTAGACCATTCGCGAGTCCCGTTCCCTTCACGTCTTAGGAACCAAAAATACTCAAGGGAATACGGGCAATTTTTAGACATCTTCAAGCAATTGAAGATTAATCTTCCTTTTATCGAGGCACTTCAGTCGATGCCTAAGTATGCGAAATTCTTGAAAGACCTTCTTAGGAATAAGGAGAAATTAGGGGAGTTGTCTAATGTCTCATTGAATGGAGGGTGTTCCACCGTTGTTCTAAATAACCTTCCCGAAAAGCTTACCGATCCCGGTATTTTCACTATTCCTTGTCTATTCGGTAGTAACACCAACACTAGAGCCTTAGCCGACTTAGGTGCTAGCATCAATTTGATGCCCTTTTCTCTTTCTAGGAAGCTAGACCTAGGAGAGCTTGCACCTACCCGAATGACATTATCCTTAGCCGATCTGTCCGTTAAATACCCTAGGGGCATAGTTTAAAATTTGCTAGTTAAGGTAGACAAATTTGTGTTTCCCGCCGATTTCGTAATTCTTGATATGGAAGCGGATGAGAGAGTTCCTATTATACTTGGTCGCCCTTTCTTACGTACTGCAAAAGCACTCATATACGTTCATGATGGTAAGATCACCCTTAGGGTAGGTGAGGAGAGAGTCACTTTTGAGATAGAGCGTTCCATGAACCACCTGAGTGGTTCCGATGACTATAGTGGTCCTTGCCATTCCGTCTACTTCTTGAATTCATTCATCTCATGTGTCGATCATTGTTTAGAGTATATTAGTGGTACGGACCTAGTGGTAGGAGAGAAGGTATAAGAGGAGTTGAAGTTGTTAGATGAAGTAGAAGTTGAGGGGAGTCCTTTGTTCCCCAAAGTCTTAGCCGTTAGTGATGACACCACCCAACCCCCACCCTTAGAGCTTAAGGTACTTCCATCACATCTAGAGTATGCTTTTCTAGGGGAGGGTTCCGAGCTACCCGTCATTATCTCGTCAAATTTCGGAGAGGATGAGAAGTTGAGGTTATTGGATGTGTTGAGGGCCAACAAAGAGGCCATTGCATGGAGGTTGTCCGACATAAAGGGCATAAGCCCTTCTTATTGCACCCACCGGATACTCATGGAGGATGATTATAAACCGGTGGTGCAACCCCCAAAGGCGGCTCAACCCCAACATGCAAGATGTTGTGAAGAAGGAGGTTCTTAAACTCCTAGATGTCGGGATAATATATCCCATTTCCGATTCTCCTTGGGTTAGTCCCACTCAGGTTGTCCCTAAGAAGGGAGGGATGACCGTTGTCATGAACGAAAAGAATGAGCTTATCCCTTCTCGTACGGTCACGGGGTGGCGCGTGTGCATCGACTACCGAAAGTTGAATGATGCCACCCGAAAAGACCACTTCCCATTGCCCTTCATCTATCAAATGTTGAAGCGTCTTGTGGGTCAACAATTCTATTGTTTTTTCGACGGTTTTTCGGGTACTTCCAGATTCCCATAGCACCGGAGGATCAGGACAAAACCACCTTCACATGCCCCTACGGCACGTATGCGTACCGACGCATGCCATTTGGGTTGTGCAACACTCCAGCTACTTTTCAGCGGTGCATGGTTGCCATATTTCAGGATATGATAGAGAGTTCCATGGAGGTTTTCATGGATGATTTTTTAGTATATGGTGACTCCTTTGATGCGTGTTTGAAGAACCTAGAGAAGATGCTAAAGAGGTACGTGGAGACGAAGCTTATGCTAAATTGGGAGAAGTGTCACTTCATGGTGACGGAAGGTATTGTGTTAGGGCATAAGATTTATAGGGATGGGTATTGAGGTAGATCGTGCGAAAATAGATACCATTAGTAGGCTACCTCCACCCACGAGTGTTAAGTCGATTAGGAGTTTTCTAGGGTATGCGGGCTTCTATAGACGCTTTATTAGGGATTTTTCTAAAATTACCCGCCCCATGACCCGTTTGCTAGAGAAAGATGTTCCATTCGTCTTTGACGAGGAGTGTCTTAAGGCCTTCAACTTTTTGAAGGAACAGCTTGTGAGTGCACCTATTCTTATCTCGCCCGACTGGAGCTTGCCATTTGAGCTCATGTGCGATGTGACTGACTATGCCGTTGAAGCGGTACTAGGACAAAGAAAGGATAAGCACTTCCACCCCATATACTACGCGAGCAAAACGCTAAATGATGCTCAAGAGAACTACACCCCCACGGAGAAAGAACTCTTAGTCGTAGTATTTGCTTTCGACAAATTCCGTTCATACTTCGTTCTATCCAAGACTATAGTCTTCACCGATCACTCTGCGTTGCGTTTTCTTTTTCAAAAGAAAGACGCCAAACCCCGACTCATTCGGTGGATTCTATTGCTTAGTGAGTTTGATATTGAGATTAGAGACAAGAGAGGGGCCGAAAACGTAGCGGCCGATCATCTATCACGTTTAGAGGACCCCAAGAGAGAAGAGATTCATGAGGAGGAGATTGGAGACACGTTCCCTCACGAGTCTATCGAGTTTCTTGAAGCCGAAAATGAAGGATTGCTATGGTTTTGTGACTTAGCGAACTATCTTTCTAGTGGCAATATTGTGAGAGGAATGACCACACAACAACGTAGGAAATTCATTAGTGAGTCGAGAAAGTATGTGTGGGATGACCCTTTTCTTTTTAGAATTGGAGGGGATAGGATCCTTAGACGTTGTGTGTCGAGGGAGGAGGGTTGGAACTTCATAAAACATGTGCATGAAGGCCTCACGGGAGGACACCATGGTGCATACGCTACCGCTCAAAAGGTATTTGATTGCGGTTTTTATTGGCCTAGTGTGCTTCGAGATGCCGTTGAGTTCGTGAAGACATGTGATGCGTGTCAACGAACCGACAATATTTCCGCCAAAGATGAGATGCCTCAAAACCCTATCCAAGTGTTGGAGGTTTGTGACGTTTGGGGCATCGATTTCATGGGACCTTTCCCAAACTCCAAAGAAAACCGCTATATACTCGTGGCGATCGACTACGTGTCCAAGTGGGTAGAGGCTCAAGCTCTTCCTACAAATACCCGAGTAGTCTTGAAATTCCTTAAGAAACTCTTTTCCCGGTTCGGGACTCCTAAAGCCTTAATTAGTGACCGTGGTACTCACTTTTGCAACGCATTGATGGAAAAACTGCTTGCACGCTACGGAGTCACTCATTGTTTGTCTACCGCATAT
Organism: Helianthus tuberosus; assembly: GCA_030545235.1. NCBI lineage: Eukaryota > Viridiplantae > Streptophyta > Magnoliopsida > Asterales > Asteraceae > Helianthus > Helianthus tuberosus. The sequence continues at coordinate 200,169,145 of CM060369.1, forward strand.
CATCCACAAACAAGCGGTCAAGTGGAGAATGCAAATCGCGGTATCAAACGAATCTTAGAGGAAACAGTTGGTAAAAATAGGAAGGATTGGTCCGACAAACTAGACGACGCATTGTGGGTGTTTCGAACCGCCTACAAGACACCTTTTGGAACCACGCCATTTATGATCGTCTATGGTAAAGCTTGTCACCTTCCCGTAGAGTTAGAGCATAGAGCGCTTTGGGCATTGAAAACCGTTAATCTTGACATGACCGAGGCCACTAGGAAGCGGTTCTTTCAAATCTATGAGCTTGAAGAGCTTAGGGATGTGACCTATGCTAGATAGTTGGGAATCAAGGAGAAAACGAAAGTTCTACATGATAAGAAACTAAGGAAGGTTAAAGATTTTAGCAAAGGTGATAAGGTGCTTCATTACAACTCAAGGTTGAAGTTGTTTGTGGGGAAATTGAAATCGAAGTGGTCGGGACCTTATATGGTTCACTACGTGTTTCCGTATGAAGCGGTGGAGATCATGGATGAGTCGGATGGCCGAAGTTGGAAGGTGAATGGCCACCGGTTGAAGCATTACATTGGAGGATCGATAAACAAGGACGAGATGGAGGAAACTTCTCTCGAAAATCCATCCAAAGCCGCCAATTAGTGTTTTGGGATGAAATCCCAAGTGTAGAGTATGTACCGTTTGTAAATTTCGTTAATTTCGTCATTTTTCGTAGTTTTTTGTGTTTGTGTTTTGTGTGTTTGAGTAATTTTGCAGGAATCGTACCATTGAGGAGCTGAATTTGCGAAGAAAACGACGTTCCAGGTAAGTCCCAACACTTAGAAAAAATTTGGGATGGTTTGGGGAAGGTTTGGTAACACTTAGAAAATTTTCTAAGGCAAAAAACTCAAATTCTTACGCATCTTTCTGTCAACAAATGGTTGTGGCGTCGCGCCACCATAAAACACTTTCACTGTGGCGCTACGCGACGCCTAGGGTCAGAAAACCATTCTGAACTGCCATGAATTTGAACCCTTTGACCTGAACCGTTCCGTGGCGCTACACCACGGCTGTTCCACTTTCTGGTGGCGGCACGCGACAACATTAATTGTCGTTTAAAACCTTTTAACCCATCAATCTTCCTGAGCCTCCACCTGAGCCTCTCACTTTGCAGTCACTCTCTGGCTATGTGGAGCAGAGATTTGACAGATTAGAGCATCTTATAGAGGCGATTCAGTTGGGTCAGCAGAGGCAGGATGATGCTCTCAGGTATATGATGACCACTTACAGCATGAGGATCCCAAATTTCTTCCAGTCGAGGCAGCAGGGAGGCCCGGCTGGCGCTGGTGTAGGGTTTGACCCGGATCCTCCATTCCGTATATTTGGTGAGAGTAGTGCTGGTGCAGGTGGTCGAGAGGAAGACAGTGACGAGGACTAGTGTGGGGATGACATGAGGATGCAGGAGCAGCAACTGACTATATCTTTTGTTTGATTTTTTTTCTTTTATGTTGTTTTTTATCCTCATTTGTTGGTCTGTACTGCTATTGATACACGTTAAACAGGTTGGATGGGAAGGATGGGTTGGTTTATGTGGTTGAAACTGATGATATTTTGATGATATATATTATTATGTTTTTCTAGTTTGTGATGTTGATTGATAGGTTGATTGTAGTAGCCGCTTTCGTTCGCTTGTCCGAGTTTAAGAGTTGTTTGCTGAGCGCGTTTCGAATTGGAGGGCTTATGTGGAAACGACTGGCACTTTGACAGTCTCACATATCAGCTAAGTCGTTTCCCTTGTATTCTTTTGTATTTATTTATTTATTTCGTCTCTAGTCATTCGTCTTTAGTGTTTAGGTAGTTGTTGAGTCGTATTTCCGTTCTTGTATTAGGGACAATGCAATCTCTAAGTGTGGGGATGGGATACATGTAAATAATCGAGTCATAAATATGAAAAATACAAAAAAATTGAAAAATCCAAAAAAAATTTGAAAAAAATCAGAAAATGTCCTTTGAAATGAGAAGTTTGCAATATTAAAACGGAAAATGATAGAAAAGATGAATTTTTGCTTGGGTTCGAATAATAATAATATGAGAATAAAATAAATCGAGCTTGCGTCTAGTTAGGGATATGTGGACAGGCCTGGGTTTGGTTTTAAGTTCCTTTGAGTTAATACACCTTAATTGTCGGTCTGCTAGTGGGTTTTCTCCTGGGAGATATGCGAAATTGAAACCGCCAATAAGAGTATAAGGGGCACCGTTATAAGTTAAAACCGTTAGAATTTGTGATCATGCGAAAAAATATGGAAAATAATGAGCTAGAAACTGAATGAAAGTAACGCATTTCTATGTAGTCTGGGTTGGGGATAGTGACTTTACAACCGGATTGCCGGTAGGGTGTGTGAAATCGACCTTGCAAAGAAAAGTAAAAAGTACCGAAGCCAAAGTAATCCGAGTTGGGGATAGCGACTCTACAGCCGGATTGCCTCTTGGTTAGGGAAAGCAACGTCTACGCTCATTGAAAAAAGAAAAAAAAAGAAAAGTGAAAAAAAAAATGGAAAAGAAAGAAAACATTTGATTGTAAATTCTCTTGATTTTGATATAAGACGGTTAGGAATTGGTCCAGTGATCGTTCCTTTAGTTCTATAAGCTTGAGGCGGGAGTAGGTGGACCGTAGATTCTAGCATGAGACCCTAGGTAGACTGACCGCACTTAAATTAAATTCACATGATAAGGGCTTGAGATTGGATTCGAGTTTAAAGGGATAAGTATATTCGCAATCGCGGCTAACGCAAGCTTTGTTTTTAATAAGATATAAATATGCTTTGACCCTAGTGACTGTTCATCTCTAATTCCATTGCATAATTCTTTTTCGAGGACGAAAAAAAGAGTAAGTGTGGGGATATTTGATGTATTGCAAATACATCCTTTATTCATGTATAATTTGTATAGTTTCCGTTACTTTTTTAGTTTAGTTTTCATTAGAATGTGCGTACTATTGATAAATTCGATGTTTTGCAGGTCTTGGTACTTAATATTGCTGGAAAGTGAGCAAAAACGAGTCACAATGCTGAAACACCAAGTCTCGGAACAAGTTTAAAGGAGTTAGAATAATTTTAAGAGTTTTGAGAAGTTAGAGCTGGGAATTGTACGCAACATTCTATGGAATTGTTGCCGTAGCGTCGCGCCACAAGGGAACCATTACACCGTCGCGCCCCGCCATCAAATAAAAGGCAATTTCTGGAATTCTACATGGTCTCGTCACGCGACCTCAACATAACTTACCCGTCTCGCGACGTGACGGGGTACGTTTACGGAAATTATGTGTTACGACCTAGGGTTTGTTATAAAATCACAAGAAATCATTCATTAACCCGAATTACGAATTGGAGACATCTTGGGTCGATTTTGGAGCATTCATTGAGCACTTTCGGAGATCTTGAAGCTTACGAATCAGTGGTACGAGTTTGGGACGAAGAATCGAAGACTTTCTCGGGTTTTCCAATCCCTTGTTTTGTCGATTTCTTTCTTGAAACTTGTTACAATGAATTCGTGTTTGATTATCTTTGATTTGTTTTCGTTTATTGACATGCTTGGCTAAACATTTAAGCCACCTAGACTTGATGAATGGATTGATATGAAGTTTTTACCTTTTTCGTTATTTGCATGAATATTATGGATTGATTGTGTTTAGTAAAGAGTTTGTTTTATTGATTTGATGCACGTGCTTACTTTAATTTGGTTTGTTACTTTCACTTGCTTCGTATGATTCTTAGTGACGGTCTTTATCACAATATAGAGTCATGCTAGGGTTTTAGATTTTGGTGAGTGTCTATATCAAGTAAGAAATCTTAACTCTTTAGGGTGGAATTGGCCAATAACCCCTAGAAGTAATTGTTAGTAATTTGCTAGGTTTTAGTGTTCTGCTAGTCCTTATAGCTGGAAGGTGCGGGGCTATTGATAGGTCTTACCCGGCGAATTGCTTTAGACGGTCCTTGGAAAAGGTCGTGCCTTAGTTGCCCCGTCGGTTTATAGTCTATCAAGTCAAGTTAAATAATCCAAACTACCCTAGATCTATGATTGGAAAAGAGTAGGTCAACATTAGGGTACTTACACAATAATTAGACTACTGGAAAGACGTCTAATAACCGGTAGGATTAACGGCCTAGGTAGCGCCATAAGTTTCACCTCGAGAAGGGTTGAGGGGCTTAGTTGGTGTCTTAATAGGTTTAGTACTTTAAGATCCCGGTTCCATAATTCATGCATTTAACTTAATCGGTAATTTCTTAAAAACAATCCAGGATTCTAGTCTAGGTGGTCTCGTTCGGCATATAAGAAAAGCCTTCGTCTTCTTTCGTATTAGTCTAGTTTTAGTTTAATATTTAGTTTAAATAGATTTCCTTAGATTTTTTGTAACCCCCCCCCCCCCCAAAAAAAAAAAAACAATTAAACAAGTTTGTGTCGTGTCTGTCAGTGTCTGTTAGAGTCTAGTTTACGTGTGTAACGCCCCAAAAATCCAAATGTTAATATTTGTCGTGTGTTCATAAATGACACGTCATGAAATAAATAACTAGGCTATTTAACCTAGTTAAGGGTAGGGTCAAAAGTATTAAATGATAAAGGTAGTGTCAGTTATGTGTTAAAAGGCAAACCCGAGGGGCTAGAGTGGAACAGATGAAAGTTGACTACTAATTAAAAGGTCAATACACACACAAACACACACATACGTGCGTGTTCTTGAAGCTTCAGGAGCTCTCAAGAGCTCCAAACCCTAGTTCCACTAAATCACCAAATTAAAGGGTGAATCGAAGCTCGAATTCAAGAAGGAACACGGATTAATGATCACCTTCACGAGGGGATCATAAGGTATGTCTTAAATCTAAGATTTGTGATCATGTGTAAGGTGGGTTATGTTCTAATCCATGAGTTTAAGTGGACTTGAGCATGAGTATGTGTTATAATCAACATATAGAACATGAATTATGAATGGTTTGTGTTAATTTGATGTTTAGATGATAAACCCATTAGTTATGGTGATGAAGATGACTAGACTCATCACCTATGTCCAATTCTTGTTGAAAGATTTATGTATTATGTGGGTATGATGAATACTTGTTAGAAGAATTAGGAGAAATGTGATGATGATATGTTTGATGTGTATTTGGGAATGATACATGATGATTAATAGTAGGTTTTGATGGGTTATGTATGAGTTTAGAAGATTTGTGCATGAAATAGTTGTACGTTATGCTTAATAGGTAGTACTCACATCAAGTGTATGATGAAATGTATATAGTGTCGTCCGTATAGTCGATTATGATGTTGCGGGTATATGTTAATAAGTCGATGATTACATATGGTTAATAGTTGACTTTTGAAAGTCAACAAGTATAAGAAACATGATTTGACTCGTTGTCGTAAAGGTAGGATTATAGGAATTCGTTTGGTACATGTTATGTTAATATGCGTTATGTGTGATTACATGATGAATTACATGAGTTGGAAAGGAGATGAAGTTGAATTCTATGTAGTATGCTTGTTAGAATTGACTAAGGGAAGTTAAGTGTGGATTATGCGATTGGTATGATTGTTAACATGTACAAATGGGTATGCTAACAAGAATGTGGTTTCGATGACATGGAAGTGTAGGGACCATGTCGAGACGGGCTCAAGCAAGATGTGTTAACGGGTCAAGAAGGGGGCAAGGATCGGATACGAGCGCGGACGCATAAGGTAAGTGATTTCTGTAATCACTTCTTATGTTCGATTAAGTAATATGGTGTTTTAATTAACTAAACATGATGGTTGAGGTCGAATATGTGTCGTAGTCTTTCGTCGTAAAGGATGGGATTAAAGTTGACCAAAATGCCCTTGATGGGTATTTTGGGCAAACGATCTTACAAAGTAGTTTAGAAACAGGCTATATGGTTAGTGTAATGTTTTGGACAAGTATGGAAGTGGGGAGTATGGTTTTGTTAGTCATAAACCAATTAATGCGTGAATACCCTTAACGGGTCAAAATAAGCAAATGAACGATAATGTGTTAAGAGGATGCAAGGCATCCAAGATGTTAGTAGTTATGATAGACGTCATTGATATTAGTAGGTTTATAAGAGGTTATTGTAAAGCAAACAAGTTAGGTGATAGAATTATGAACGGGTCAATTCTTGGTAAAAAGGGTAGTAAGCCGAAGACTTAAAAGTTTGGAATTTTGTTAATCCGGATGTCGGATCTTAACTCCATTAGATGGAGAATTAAATTACGGACGCGTAGGAAAAAGAATCGGGTAAAACGGACCAATAACGAAGAAGTTATGACCGTTTCCGTGAAACGCGGACGTGCTGGGAATATGCAGCAACCAGCTGCGAAGATTCTGTGAAATCAGGGGCTAGGCGGGACGCCAAGGCCCTTGGCGTCACGCGAGGCCCCCCCTGGTTGGAGAAAGTTGCTCGTTTGCTCCGTTTTGCCTTGGGAACTCGTTTAAACGCGTTTTAAGTTGCGAATGACTAATTTAACTTATGTTTTATGACCATTAGGGCAAGCGCACATGTAGATAGGTACATATGTATGTTTGTGTATCTCTATACTCGTATGTAGAAGTGCATGTAAGCACGTGTGCGCGAACGCATGTAAGATTGTAGTGTGTGAGCAAGTACATGAGAATATATGAATACGTATATGAGTAGGCAAGTATGAGTCGGGTATACTGCAATAGGTGATTGTAAATATAAATGTAGGTATGTGTGTAGGTATATACGTATATACGTATGTATGTCTTATAAGTCTAAGTGTATGTATGCAGGTGTATATGTAGGTAATACGTATATGTATGCAAGTGAGTATGTACGAAGGTATGCACGTATGTAGGTTTGTGTGAAGGCAAGTAATAAGTATGTATGTATGTATGTATGTATGTATGTAGGTATGTATGTATGTAATGTAAGTATGTAGGTAGGAATGGATGTATTTAGGTATGCACGTATGTAGGTACGCACGTATGTATGTAGGTACGTATGTAGGTAAGTTGCTAATTGTGATCGTAAGCGTATGTATCGGTTTGTATGAAAGTATGTACGCATGTTTTCAAAGAAATTGAGTACTAACGATAATAATATCGTACCTGGTGAATGAAGTGTACGCAGGAATACCAAAGAAGTCTCACTACGGAACGTATGATCAGGTGGGAAATCTGGGATGTAAAGAGTTAACGGAACGAGAAGTAAACGTGAACAAACCTTGTATGTTATAATACGTACTAATGTTGTGAATTTTATGTGGTGAGCGCAGGTAGTACCAGTCGTGAGGATTACCAAGGATTGGAGATCGAGGATCAAGTCACAAGACAGATTGTACGGGAGTGATTGAATATGTAATGTAGTGATGATAATTTATGTTCTTATATTATAAAAAATGAATTTTTAGAATGTCAAGATGTATATCATGAAAGAAATTTTAAGGCTCGAAATTCTGCTGCGTCGTTTTAAGGTTAAACGTGTTAGGGTGTTATAAGTTGGTATCAGAGCCCTGGTTTGAGGGAATCAAGTACGAGAAGGTAAGTACTTGAACTCAAACTTGTGTGCTCTTGAGATAAGAAATCCGTACAATCTGAGACTCGATCAAGATCCAAAGGTAAAGGCTAATGTAAGTATGTACTTATGTATACGTATAAAGAAACTGACGGTTTTGTATGTTCAAGGTAAGCATAGGTGTTGGAAGAGGATGATCCGTGAATGCAGTCTAGGATGAATACTAAGGCAGGCAAAGAGGTAATAAGACAAGTAGGCAAATGAGCCCAGGTACGTACATTTAATATGTGGGTGTAAGTAATGGTAAAATTCATTAAAGGAAGGAGAATTTTAAAATGAAAGACAATGTTTGTATAGTAATGAAGTATTGGAAGTGATACACGCGCCGAAACCTAAGTCTACGGACATAAGGTGACAATTACATGAAGGCACGAAACTACTATGTGGATTGTGTACCTGGCCAGTACACGAGAAACGTATGACGTTCGTGAGATCATGATAATTGTTACAGGCATGTCCGGTAGAGTTGGGTAGCAGGCGGGCGTGTGGGTGAAATGGGAAGTAAGACTCTCGGGAAATTGAGAGTACTATGTAAGAATGAAAAAACATGCCTGATAAGAATGAAGAATGTTGAATCCGTGATTAAGTGCGGATCAACGAGATATGAATAATATGTTTGAATCCGTAAGACGGTTTCAGGGAATGAAAGGTATGAATGCAATGTTTGAATCCGTGAGACGGATTCAAGGATGAAAGGCATGAATGATATGTTTGAATCCGTGAAACGGATTCAAGGATGAAAGGCATGGATGATATGTTTGAATCCGTGAGACGGATTCAAGGATGAAAGGCATGGATGATATGTTTGAATCCGTGAGACGGATTCAAGGATGAAAGGCATGAATGATATGTTTGAATCCGTGAAACGGATTCAAGGTGAGACGGATTCAAAAATATAAAAAGATGAAATTAACCCGCCTAAGAAGATGTCGACAGTTTGACCACGACTGAGTCGAACGGGTTATAGAAATAAGTATAAAGTAAAAAGTGATAGTATAATAGACGAAGTTTTGTATAAGCTACGTGTTAGATATGTTAGTAATTGACTCTTAGAAGTCAGAATGATGACGGGCTGTGACCCGGATAATAACTTGAGTATGGGCGGAAATGGTAAGCTTTGTAAGAAATATTGAAACGATGTAAGAAGGTCTTTGCAAGTAAGCATGAATGGAAGGAAGTACGAGCGTGTACTTCAGTTGGCGAAATGATTAATTGAATGAAAAGATTGCATGTAAGAAATAGAATGTGCGGTACGTTATAGCAGGTACGTAGGAAATTGTAGAAAAGTTATAGGTGTGTAATCACCTAGTGTAATGAATGTTTGAATGACATATGCTAACCGCCGATGTTGTTGATGATAATGTTAGAACTATTGATGTGATGAAACCAATCGTATTGGTGAAAGGACCTGCACGAGCGGAAGCTCATTACACGAAGGAATGAAACCTGGCCTGTACGGCTAGTACTCGAGGAGAAGATGATCGATCTGGGTTGCGGATCGTGGTTTGGGAAATGAAAAAGAGGTCAGTAAAATGTTTAACTCATGATTGGAGAGATATGAACTATTTATACACGTGAATTAAGTAATGCATGAAGTGAAAGCAATAGTAATGTGAATTGAACGAAATGATTTAAAGATAATATAAAGGTATGCAAGGTATACGTAACTGTAGAAAATGTAGAATAAGGTTAACGTTAAAGTTAAGCATATATGAGTATGTATAGATTTCAAATTCAAAGTAAGGTCGTTTAGTCAACGAAAACGATATGAATGTGCAAATAAACAGAAAGAATGTTAATAATGAAATGTTGGAATTATTTAAGTAATAAAAAGGATATATTACACATGATGAACAAATATTTGAACGAGGAATAAACCACTAGCTATGAAGGTTGTTAGAAATTAGTGCTACTAGTGAAAGCGATGCTAATAAGAACTCCGGAACGGGTTCTTGAAGCTAGAAGATTCTCATTAGGATGGGCTAGTGGTCGTATAGATGGATTGGAAGAAAAGATAATGTGTGTTCGATGAAAGTAAGAAAGGTTTCGGGGACGAAACCTCATATAAGGGTGGTAGACTTGTAACGCCCCAAAAATCCAAATGTTAATATTTGTCGTGTGTTCATAAATGACACGTCATGAAATAAATAACTAGGCTATTTAACCTAGTTAAGGGTAGGGTCAAAAGTATTAAATGATAAAGGTAGTGTCAGTTATGTGTTAAAAGGCAAACCCGAGGGGCTAGAGTGGAACAGATGAAAGTTGACTACTAATTAAAAGGTCAATACACACACAAACACACACATACGTGCGTGTTCTTGAAGCTTCAGGAGCTCTCAAGAGCTCCAAACCCTAGTTCCACTAAATCACCAAATTAAAGGGTGAATCGAAGCTCGAATTCAAGAAGGAACACGGATTAATGATCACCTTCACGAGGGGATCATAAGGTATGTCTTAAATCTAAGATTTGGGATCATGTGTAAGGTGGGTTATGTCTAATCCATGAGTTTAAGTGGACTTGAGCATGAGTATGTGTTATAATCAACATATAGAACATGAATTATGAATGGTTTGTGTTAATTTGATGTTTAGATGATAAACCCATTAGTTATGGTGATGAAGATGACTAGACTCATCACCTATGTCCAATTCTTGTTGAAAGATTTATGTATTATGTGGGTATGATGAATACTTGTTAGAAGAATTAGGAGAAATGTGATGATGATATGTTTGATGTGTATTTGGGAATGATACATGATGATTAATAGTAGGTTTTGATGGGTTATGTATGAGTTTAGAAGATTTGTGCATGAAATAGTTGTACGTTATGCTTAATAGGTAGTACTCACATCAAGTGTATGATGAAATGTATATAGTGTCGTCCGTATAGTCGATTATGATGTTGCGGGTATATGTTAATAAGTCGATGATTACATATGGTTAATAGTTGACTTTTGAAAGTCAACAAGTATAAGAAACATGATTTGACTCGTTGTCGTAAAGGTAGGATTATAGGAAGTCGTTTGGTACATGTTATGTTAATATGCGTTATGTGTGATTACATGATGAATTACATGAGTTGGAAAGGAGATGAAGTTGAATTCTATGTAGTATGCTTGTTAGAATTGACTAAGGGAAGTTAAGTGTGGATTATGCGATTGGTATGATTGTTAACATGTACAAATGGGTATGCTAACAAGAATGTGGTTTCGATGACATGGAAGTGTAGGGACCATGTCGAGACGGGCTCAAGCAAGATGTGTTAACGGGTCAAGAAGGGGGCAAGGATCGGATACGAGCGCGGACGCATAAGGTAAGTGATTTCTGTAATCACTTCTTATGTTCGATTAAGTAATATGGTGTTTTAATTAACTAAACATGATGGTTGAGGTCGAATATGTGTCGTAGTCTTTCGTCGTAAAGGATGGGATTAAAGTTGACCAAAATGCCCTTGATGGGTATTTTGGGCAAACGATCTTACAAAGTAGTTTAGAAACAGGCTATATGGTTAGTGTAATGTTTTGGACAAGTATGGAAGTGGGGAGTATGGTTTTGTTAGTCATAAACCAATTAATGCGTGAATACCCTTAACGGGTCAAAATAAGCAAATGAACGATAATGTGTTAAGAGGATGCAAGGCATCCAAGATGTTAGTAGTTATGATAGACGTCATTGATATTAGTAGGTTTATAAGAGGTTATTGTAAAGCAAACAAGTTAGGTGATAGAATTATGAACGGGTCAATTCTTGGTAAAAAGGGTAGTAAGCCGAATACTTAAAATTCTGGAATTTTGTTAATCCGGATGTCGGATCTTAACTTCATTAGATGGAGAATTAAATTACGGACGCGTAGGAAAAAGAATCGGGTAAAACGGACCAATAACGAAGAAGTTATGACCGTTTCTGTGAAACGCGGACGTGCTGGGAATATGCAGCAACCAGCTGCGAAGATTCTGTGAAATCCGGGGCTAGGCGTGACGCCAAGGCCCTTGGCGTCACGCGAGGCCCCCCCTGGTTGGAGAAAGTTGCTCGTTTGCTCCGTTTTGGCTAGGGAACTCGTTTAAACGCGTTTTAAGTTGCGAATGACTAATTTAACTTATGTTTTATGACTATTAGGGCAAGCGCACATGTAGATAGGCACAAATGTATGTTTGTGTATCTCTATACTCGTATGTAGAAGTGCATGTAAGCACGTGTGTGCGAACGTATGTAAGATTGTAGTGTGTGAGCAAGTACATGAGAATATATGAATACGTATATGAGTAGGCAAGTATGAGTCGGGTATACTGCAATAGGTGATTGTAAATATAAATGTAGGTATGTGTGTAGGTATATACGTATGTATGTCTTATAAGTCTAAGTGTATGTATGCAGGTGTATATGTAGGTAGTACGTATATGTATGCAAGTGAGTATGTACGAAGGTATGCACGTATGTAGGTTTGTGTGAAGGCAAGTAATAAGTATGTATGTATGTATGTGTGTATGTATGTATGTATGTATGTATGTATGTATGTAGGTATGTATGTATGTAATGTAAGTATGTAGGTAGGAATGGATGTATTTAGGTATGCACGTATGTAGGTACGTACGTATGTATGTAGGTACGTATGTAGGTAAGTTGCTAATTGTGATCGTAAGCGTATGTATCGGTTTGTATGAAAGTATGTACGCATGTTTTCAATGAAATTGAGTACTAACGATAATAATATCGTACCTGGTGAATGAAGTGTACGCAGGAATACCAAAGAAGTCTCACTACGGAACGTATGATCAGGTGGGAAATCTGGGATGTAAAGAGTTAACGGAACGAGAAGTAAATGTGAACAAACCTTGTATGTTATAATACGTACTAATGTTGTGAATTTTATGTGGTGAGCGCAGGTAGTACCAGTCGTGAGGATTACCAAGGATTGGAGATCGAGGATCGAGTCACTAGACAGATTGTACGGGAGTGATTGAATATGTAATGTAGTGATGATAATTTATGTTCTTATATTATAAAAAAATGAATTTTTAGAATGTCAAGATGTATATCATGAAAGAAATTTTAAGGCTCGAAATTCCGCTGCGTCGTTTTAAGGTTAAACGTGTTAGGGTGTTATAACGTGATACATAGAGTCTCGTGGTTCGATATCTGGACTTCCAAGGGTTATACTACATTGATCGGTACACTTGCCGATTGTGTGGTTTTAGGTCGAGTCTAGAATTAAAGCTTTTTAGTGTCTAGCTTAGATAGTCTAATTTAATTAATTTTTATAGTCTGTTTAGCACACATAAAAAATGTAACACCCTTGTTATTAATTTAAAGATTTTCGTATAAATAACGAAAATAAACATGTAATTACGATTAAGTATCCTTAGAAAATACGAGTAATCTAAATCTTTTACAATTTAAAAGTTTTCAACATAATATAAATAAGTTCGTCGTTTAAAAGTGTCTTTACAAAAACTTTGCATACTAACATTTTCACATGTTAACAACATTTCAAAAATGCAACTTAATGTAATTGGATTCGTCGTTTTAAAGATACGACAAATCGCCGTGCGGAAGCTTATATTTTATCGTGTTCGGTTCCTCATCGAGCTTGATCTTCATCCGGGCACTCTTGGCCATCACCAATGATCAAAACCAACTTAAAAGTTAGTTTTGATAGTCAAATATTAAGTTCAAACAAGTACAGGGGTTAAAATGACAAAAATTAAAAAAATTCCGGAGTTAGGGGCGTCGCGTGACGCCAAGGGCCTTGGCGTCACGCCTAGCCCTTGTTTTCACAGACTGTTGCCTTCAGCTGTTGCTGTACATTCCCAGCTCAACCCGATTTCACGGAAACGGCCATAACTTCTTCGTTATTGATTCGTTTTACCCGATTCTTTTTCCTACGCATCCGTAATTTAATTCTCCATCTTATGAAGTTAAAATCCAACATCCAACATAAATAAATTTTGAGACTTTCAAGCCTTCGACTCGTTACCTTTTTATCAAATTTTACCCGTTTATGCATTTTATCAAACAAACATATTTGTTTGATTCCTACATCACCTACACTTCTTCAAATAAATGTTATATACCATATTAGGTTCTAATCACAGGTTTATTACACAATTTAAACCCATTTTCGCTCGTATGCTTGTTTTGACCCGTTAAGGGTATTTAAGCACTTTCGAGCCTAAAATAGCTTTCGATTGCTTCTAGCATTCCATTACCACATTTCTTATCCTATAATCTCCCACCCCAACTGTATTTAAGGTAGTTTTAATGTGGTGATAAATATAAACCAAATTTTACCTCTCGAATCATTATTTTACGGCAAAAACTCAAATAGTGCCATTTAGCTAATACAACACCTCTTTCAGCTTCTATACTTATTCTAAGTATTTACCTAGTCATAAAACTCGTTTCCAAACAACTTTTAAGGGTCGTTTGTTCCATTTAGCCTACAAGGGCGTTTTGGTCGATTTTAGTACTTTTATGACGAAGGACTCTCTCTCAAATTATTCGACCAAAATAACACTTTTAACTACAACATAATTATGCGTACCTGGCCCGGATCAACAAGTAGACCCGATTTATACCTCGTTTTCATTATCACACCATCAATGGTGACGCAATTATCCGATTGGCTAATCGGTCCTGTTAACATAAGACTTGACAACCACATTAGTCGATATTGTCAAATGGTGTTATCATCACCATTCGACCCGTTTGGACTATATGCCCAACATTATCTATTTAATCAAAAACATCGTTTTTGATTTCCAATTCATACATCCATCCCATCCCGGATTTTATAACCTTACCCCTTTTTCTTTTACGCTATTTTCTTACAAATTCAACCCATTTCGGCTTACGCCATGGGTATCCTTTTAACCTTGATTTACATTAGTCGACACTTGACAAATTTCCATATTTCCAATATTATCGTTATCACGTTTACAACGTATCGAATAAACGGGTATTCTACATAAGTGTGTAACTTGCACTTACCTCGCATCCACGCCACGCTTTTCTTTCCGTATTTGCTCCGTTTGACCCGCTCCCTCCTCCAAGCTTTCATCTAGCTTCTTACGCGTCAAACTATTGTCAATCATTTACAAGACGGTTAAATTAGTCATAAAAATCACGACTATTCCACCTCACTTATTTCCTATGCCGAAGCTACTATTTGACTTCATGATTAGTTAACTTAACTTATCTAAAGTTAACTACTTTCAATCGCATGGTTTACGATATTAAGTCTAAATCAACATAGTATTTAGAACTCTTATCACTTCATATCACGCGTAATTGCCATATCATTCGAATACGCGTTTTCACTCTAAATTTCAACACTTTAGTTCTCATTTAGGCATTTTAACAAACACCTAATGTGCATAATTTTACATATTTACTAACTAGTTATTTTCACCAAGATTTACATCAAAATCAAACCTCTATGTCTAGTGTTCATGAACTACATCAAGAACTTATATCATAACAATCAATATTCCTGAATTTAACATCCTAATTCAAGTGTTCATCTTATTGTCATAAAACCCACTTAGCACATAATAGGGTAATTACCAAATCCCTAGTTTTGACAACAATTCATCAAATTTTATACTAGGGTTTGTTTCTAAACCAAGATATAATCACAATAACACTCATAGATTCAAAATTCATTCCAGAATTTTGATTATGATTGTTCATCATAATCTCAAAGTATCAACAAATCATAAAATTCAACATACCTTGTAATCCCCACGACTAGGTGATCACGAATTTGTAATCATGCAGATGATTTGGGTTTGATTTGAGCTTCAATTTGAGAGATTTGTTGGATTTAGGGCTAGAGCTCCATGGGAGCTTTCTCCTGACCTTACCCACTCACGCACACACACACACACACACTTGTGTGTGTGTTGTGTTTTTTTTGTAAGTTTATAATTCCATTTTCAAGTTACCCGGCTTTGGTCTCTCGTGTTTGGTTAGTTATTAATTAGGTCACAACCTAATTATTTTCAATAATATTCCCACTTATTAGCTATGTTTAATATTCCTAGTTATCTTAGCGGGTTCAGGAATATTTATGACTAAGTTTATTTTAGGTCCCGTTAACTCTGGCCTTTTATCCTTTTTATTTAATTAAAAGCTTTTATTCACCTTTTAGTAAATATTAGGATTATTTATTTAAGTCCTAATATTCACCAGGTTAAATTTTACCACCAACGGTATTTTACCTAGTCATTAATATTAACGTGGTTTGATTACCAAACCCGTTTTTGGGGTGTTACAAGTCTACCCCCCTTAAAGAGGTTTCGTCCCCAAAACCTTTTCTTACATAATTTATCGAATTTAACTCCATATATTCGATCCGAGAAATCCTTTAAACATTAATTATATTTTTATCCAATAGTTAATATTACCAGAAAAGTATGGTAACATCTTTTTGGTTACTAATTGTCTACATAACTCATACGACACAGTGCGACTTGAAATAACGTAATCTCGTTATTTCCACTAGTTTAGTTAACTTAGCGATATCCATCGCTTTCATATACTATCGAATTCTTTATGAATCCGTTACTTTGACCCGTTTAAAGGTCTTTAGTGAAATATTTCACTTTTAGCAATAATTTCTTTTGTTTTCAGATTTATTTATTCGGTTCAGTTATACCGAATCCATCGCTTACAAGCAAACAAAATTTTATTGATTTGAATTACTGGCCTTAACCGGTCTCACTAACTAGACTTATTAGTCCCATTACTTTTTACCGCTCGCTTGGTTATAATGTTATTTTACTTCACATTACATTTCCTAACCGTGATCGTGTCACATCATGTTTGGTTTGTATCAACCTTTCATTTTCGAAAATATCACTTTTCGAATATATCCTCTTGCACCTATCAGTGTCAAAACTTGAACCTTTCATGCTTACTATTCAAATTCCTATCAGAATTTATATTTGTAAAAACGTTATTTCTTACTAAAATTGAAGTTTTAGTTTTAGGATCTTTTCTTTAACTTTTGTCAATTATCCATACCATGACATTGACAGTCCATAATTTATTCTTTTACAATCTTAGTTTTATACGGGGAATCGTAACAAGTTCCCTTACCTCACACTATCGACCCGTAGGTTCCTTCACTTAACCTCGTATACTATTTCCTTAAGCTTTCACCTCTTTAAGGCGATGCCCTTTTTTATCCATTTGCTTCAATTTATGACCCGTGCGTCATTTTGGCCCCGTAGACCCTTACACTAATTAATATCCCGTAGGTTATGATGATCCCGTAGAGAGTAAACTGCTAAAATCGTCCCTGAGGTTTGTCTCAAATTGCTAGATCAGTCCAAAATCAAGTTTGTTTGCTAAAACAGTCATTGGGCCTAAGTTCTGTTGCTAATTCAGTCCATTGAAGGGAAAATGATTGGACTAAATTAGCAATTTGAGTCAAACCTTAGGGACGAATTTAGCAATTAACTCCTATTAATTGGACTGAATTAGCAATTTGAGTCAACCTTAGGGACGAATTTAGCAAACAAACTTGATTTTGGACTGATCTAGCAATTTGAGACAAACCTCAGGGACGATTTTAGCAGTTTACTCTTTATTCTAGTCTTTATTCAATTGTCTATTTAAACATATATAGCTTTAAAGCATCCTTTGTTATGTTTGGAATCATTTAATTTTGCTTTTGAGCTTTAGTTGACCTTGACCGTAGTCTAAGGTTTCATTTGTTTACTTTCGGACTATCTTTCCGACTTTACGACTTCTAACGTCATTT
This sequence comes from Helianthus tuberosus, assembly GCA_030545235.1. NCBI lineage: Eukaryota > Viridiplantae > Streptophyta > Magnoliopsida > Asterales > Asteraceae > Helianthus > Helianthus tuberosus. Next base: position 200,186,470 of record CM060369.1, read on the forward strand.
ACACGTCGGTTTGTCCTACGCTTACCGTTACCCGGTTCACACTTATACTCCTTTACCACCCATTACCCGGGTCCTTCTATCTTATTGTTTTTAGCTTTCCGGATTCACCGGCTTGCGTTTTCCTATTATATTAAGCGTTATTCCTTAATTGACTCGTTTGACTCATTTTGGGTGAATTTTCATCACTTATGAATGTCAAACTTCATTCTTTATTTGACCCGTCCAATTTAAAAATGGTTGAACGTAATTACCAAAATTTATGTTTGCGAAAATTCTTGTCGTCTTTTAGTCATGACTCATATTCCGAGTCTTTTGACTTTCTATTTCGCGTTCCTGTTTCTCAGTCTACGCATGCGTTTAATTCCTTACCCATCTGTAACACCCGAAAATTTTAAAACAAAAATGTAACAACCCTCATAAAAAAAATTATTATTTCTTATGATTTATAGTCCAATAGGAAACCCTAATTAAGACACCCAGGTGATTCTGCACCAACCCTAAAATTTTCAGAATTTTCAGAATCAGGATTAGGGCCCCTAAAACTCAGGGGGGGGGGGGGTAATTCATACTTGATAATTATCCTAATAACTTGCTGTCGAAGTTAAAATTTTAGAAAGTGTCGACTCAGCTAGGCTAGTCCAACGCGTGGCAACCCTATGATCAATAGGTAACCCTTACGGACCGTAAGGGTTATTTGTTACGGTCCGTAAGGGGGGGGGGGAATTCGACTATAAATAGCAGATGTTGGCACTTGCTTCTGGGCGCTGAAACGACGAAAGAATTCGTAAAATTCTTCGAGTTATCGTCTGTTTACTTCAATTAACACACACGAAACACTAATTAGTATAGCGGGGTGCTGCAGAACAGGGTATTAACTCGATCGCTATTACGATTCATTGTCCAATCGATCAATGTACTCAATAGATGTTTAAGTGCTGCTCAAATTGGGTTTATACTTTGTCATTCATCGTGATTTCGACTTGAATGTTTGAGTGCTGTTCGAAATCGGACTATACTCTGTCATTCGTTGTGAATCCGCTGGATGTTTAAGTATCGCACTTTGTCATTTGTTGTGAGGGTTGATCTCGTGAGTTATCGTAAATGCTGTATTAAGTTAATTACCTAGTTTGTGTGCAAATTAGGTTAAGAGGATAATCAGTAGGCTAAACTCTGCCCGTATAAATCTACAATTGAAAACAAGGTAGCATCACTTGGAAATTTTAAGGTACGGATAGAATCCTTTCTGTCGATTTATGTCGTTTTGATACAAGTATATCATTTCTGATTTTAAATTCCGTATTAAGATTAAGTTATGAAATATGTGTTGGAAGTTACAAACGTTTTGAAAAAGGTTTTGTTTTATATCAGTTATTTAGAAAATGGTTTATGAAAAATATTCTTTTCGTATTTACAAGTATACATGTTTGTGAGTTATTTGTTTATAAATTTACAAATCAAATTTCATACTCTAGTGGTTCCTTATTAACGAGTCAAGGTTTTATCTTGTTTCGTTTAATAAACCACATTTTGGGGACGAAATTGTCAAGATAGGATTGATATCCATACCTTGGTGACTGGTTCCACTCTTAGATTTTCAATCTCTCCAAAGATTCATATTTTCAATCAAATTATTGTTTACAAGTTACAAGTTAAATATCTTAAGGCTTACAAGTTATAAGTAAATAAATTACAAGTTTAATATTATATACAAGTATTAGGTTACTCAAGTTAAATTGTTATAATACCATTATATTACTATGTCTTTTTAAAACTCCTCACTTATTGGATTATCGATTCATTTGACAGTCCGTTGAATTCCTATTCTAAACTTTGGATTTAGCTTTCATGTCATGCGATAGTTTTCTGTTAAGTTGTACTCATTATCGCATGTTCCAATATATGTTATGAAAATATTTTGATAAGTTATATGAATAAGACTCTTTGTACTCTGATACCCTGAGTGTCGCTTCTCGTGGAGTGTCCCACGAGCATGTTGTTGTGGCATCAACATCATGTGCTCCACCCGTGACGGAGAGATCAGTTCACGGCGTCTCTTAAGTACAAGTGTGGTACATATAAGCTATTAGGAGGCGTATGGATCGATCCTAGGATTTAAGTTATAAGGAGATGGATAAAGGGTATGCCAACTCGCCATTTCATGTGATAATTATGCAGGAGTAGCTACCTGTATATTGTCACGTATTAAGTTTGGCTCATGGGTACATCCGTATGATATGATTATGAAATTACGTTACTTGCATCATAAAGTTCCATCCGGATATCAAATAAAATAAGCTTTTGTTTTCCTCTATCTGCACACTGGGCAAAACTTTCCAAATTTTGCTCAGACGTACGTTTTTGTGTTTTCTTCTTTACGTCAGGTTATCAGGACAATCTGAGACGGAATATGGAAGAGTGCTCGAGTGTTTGGAAAAGACGGTAGAAATAATTGTAATGGATTAGATATCCTTCATTAAGTTGAAAAGCCTTGTAATACATTTAAGTATAAATGGAATTATGTTTTTGATCTGACTCCGTAAAAGTGGTGTGTCAGCCCTTCCGGGTTGGGGTGTTACACCATCAACCGGGTGTTTTACCGAAATCGTTATTATTGCAACCCTTACGGTATGCATTATGACTTCGTTTCGTTTTTATATTCCTACTTTGTTCTCAAATTTGGCGTTTTACAAAATCGGCCCGTTAAGAGTCATATTTGCATTCTCCGGGTTCGAGTGTAAGCACACCCCTCCCAATTGCATACTTTAATCATTTTACATTAATCTTTGTCCCTTCACTCGGGCTCATCATCCTAATGTAATACGCTTCCATCACCCGGCTGTGCGTTTACATTATTATCAAATATTTTGCTCCTTTGATTCATTTGGGTACTTTTTAAGTTAGTCCCATTCACCCCACCCTTACTACATCGGACATAAATGTGTCCATCATAAGAAGTTCATGGTACCATGTGTTCACTACTTACTTGGCCAGAGTAAGCGATCAACACCTGGTATACATGACCTTTTTATAAATTTCACATTACACCCCATGTAAGTAATGCCTCTATTTGTTTTTCTTGGAAACAATATCCCGGATAGGTTTTCTATTCAGGTTTTTCCAAGTTTTCAATCTACATATGCAACTTTCAATTTCTATATATTTGTTGCATATTACTTATTTATGCAATAATTTAAAAAGTGCACCTGATAATGCTTGCTCTATCAGGCTCTCCTTTTTCCGTTAACCTTGTTCGTGATCGCTACGCGATTTAGATCCTTGATGAGTATGCTTTGCTTGTCATACATCGGACCGTTTAATCCTCATATCCGTAATTTGTCCAACTCTCGTCAACTTCAGATGCGAGTGTCCTTCAATTAAAACATTCACAAAAGTTAGTAGTGTCGTCATCAATAATCGCCCGTATTATAATACAAGGCTTTTCCACTATACGTGTCAACACATGTAATTTCATTGAATATATCTATCCTTCATCGATTTGATTGATGTATCGTGTATTACATGATAACCCTATGTGTTGTTCTTCAACACTTTAATCATACTCAATCATTACTATATACATGTACTTACCGGATTTGCGATCAAGCCTCGAACCGAACACATTTTGTCAACAACCTTGGGCTCTGATTACCAACTTGTAACACCCTTGTTATTAATTTAAAGATTTTCGTATAAATAACGAAAATAAACATGTAATTACGATTAAGTATCCTTAGAAAATACGAGTAATCTAAATCTTTTACAATTTAAAAGTTTTCAACATAATATAAATAAGTTCGTCGTTTAAAAGTGTCTTTACAAAAACTTTGCATACTAACATTTTCACATGTTAACAACATTTCAAAAATGCAACTTAATGTAATTGGATTCGTCGTTTTAAAGATACGACAAATCGCCGTGCGGAAGCTTATATTTTATCGTGTTCGGTTCCTCATCGAGCTTGATCTTCATCCGGGCACTCTTGGCCATCACCTATGATCAAAACCAACTTAAAAGTTAGTTTTGATAGTCAAATATTAAGTTCAAACAAGTACAGGGGTTAAAATGACAAAAATTAAAAAAATTCCGGAGTTAGGGGCGTCGCGTGACGCCAAGGGCCTAGGCGTCACGCCTAGCCCTTGTTTTCACAGACTGTTGCCTTCAGCTGTTGCTGTACATTCCCAGCTCAACCTGATTTCACGAAAACGGCCATAACTTCTTCGTTATTGATCCGTTTTACCCGATTATTTTTCCTACGCGTCCGTAATTTAATTCTCCATCTTATGAAGTTAAAATCCAACATCCAAAATAAATAAATTTTGGACTTTCAAGCCTTCGACTCGTTACCTTTTTATCAAATTTTACCCGTTTATGCATTTTATCAAACAAACATATTTGTTTGATTCCTACATCACCTACACTTCTTCAAATAAATGTTATATACCATATTAGGTTCTAATCACAGGTTTATTACACAATTTAAACCCATTTTCGCTCGTATGCTTGTTTTGACCCGTTAAGGGTATTTAAGCACTTTCGAGCCTAAAATAGCTTTCGATTGCTTCTAGCATTCCATTACCACATTTCTTATCCTATAATCTCCCACCCCAACTGTATTTAAGGTAGTTTTAATGTGGTGATAAATATAAACCAAATTTTACCTCTCGAATCATTATTTTACGGCAAAAACTCAAATAGTGCCATTTAGCTAATACAACACCTCTTTCAGCTTCTATACTTATTCTAAGTATTTACCTAGTCATAAAACTCGTTTCCAAACAACTTTTAAGGGTCGTTTGTTCCATTTAGCCTACAAGGGCGTTTTGGTCGATTTTAGTACTTTTATGACGAAGGACTCTCTCTCAAATTATTCGACCAAAATAACACTTTTAACTACAACATAATTATGCGTACCTGGCCCGGATCAACAAGTAGACCCGATTTATACCTCGTTTTCATTATCACACCATCAATGGTGACGCAATTATCCGATTGGCTAATCGGTCCTGTTAACATAAGACTTGACAACCACATTAGTCGATATTGTCAAATGGTGTTATCATCACCATTCGACCCGTTTGGACTATATGCCCAACATTATCTATTTAATCAAAAACATCGTTTTTGATTTCCAATTCATACATCCATCCCATCCCGGATTTTATAACCTTACCCCTTTTTCTTTTACGCTATTTTCTTACAAATTCAACCCATTTCGGCTTACGCCATGGGTATCCTTTTAACCTTGATTTACATTAGTCGACACTTGACAAATTTCCATATTTCCAATATTATCGTTATCACGTTTACAACGTATCGAATAAACGGGTATTCTACATAAGTGTGTAACTTGCACTTACCTCGCATCCACGCCACGCTTTTCTTTCCGTACTTGCTCCGTTTGACCCGCTCCCTCCTCCAAGCTTTCATCTAGCTTGTTACGCGTCAAACTATTGTCAATCATTTACAAGGCGGTTAAATTAGTCATAAAAATCACGACTATTCCACCTCACTTATTTCCTATGCCGAAGCTACTATTTGACTTCATGATTAGTTAACTTAACTTATCTAAAGTTAACTATTTTCAACCGCATGGTTTACGATGTTAAGTCTAAATCAACATAGTATTTAGAACTCTTATCACTTCATATCACGCGTAATTGCCATATCATTCGAATACGCGTTTTCACTCTAAATTTCAACACTTTAGTTCTCATTTAGGCATTTTAACAAACACCTAATGTGCATAATTTTACATATTTACTAACTAGTTATTTTCACCAAGATTTACATCAAAATCAAACCTCTATGTCTAGTGTTCATGAACTACATCAAGAACTTATATCATAACAATCAATATTCCTGAATTTAACATCCTAATTCAAGTGTTCATCTTATTGTCATAAAACCCACTTAGCACATAATAGGGTAATTACCAAATCCCTAGTTTTGACAACAATTCATCAAATTTTCTACTTGGGTTTGTTTCTAAACCAAGATATAATCACAATAACACTTATAGATTCAACATTCATTCCAGAATTTTGATTATGATTGTTCATCATAATCTCAAAGTATCACCAAATCATAAAATTCAACATACCTTGTAATCCCCACGACTAGGTGATCACGAATTTGTAATCATGCAGACGATTTGGGTTTGATTTGAGCTTCAATTTGAGAGATTTGTTGGATTTAGGGCTAGAGCTCCATGGGAGCTTTCTCCTGACCTTACCCACGCACGCACACACACACTTGTGTGTGTGTTGTGTTTTTTTTTTTAAGTTTATAATTCCATTTTCAAGTTACCCGGCTTTGGTCACTCGTGTTTGGTTAGTTATTAATTTAGTCACAACCTAATTATTTTCAATAATATTCCAACTTATTAACTAGGTTTAATATTCCTAGTTAACTTAGCGGGTTCGGGAATATTTATGACTAAGTTTATTTTAGGTCCCGTTAACTTGGGCATTTTATCCTTTTTATTTCCTTAAAAGCTTTTATTCACCTTTTAGTAAATATTAGGATTATTTATTTAAGTCCTAATATTCACCGGGTTAAATTTTACCACCAACGGTATTTTACCTAGTCATTAATATTAATGTGGTTTGATTACCAAACCCGTTTTTGGGGTGTTACAAAAAAGAAGATTGAAAAGACAAAAAAAAAAAAAAACCCCTCACGCCCTGATCATATCCCGCGCCATGTGTTGGGCAAGGATGCGTTCTCACACTTTAGGGCGTTTTCTCCTGATCCCGTTTCTATATATATATATATATATATATATATACATATTTATAGTATCGTTATTCTATAAAGACTCAACACCTTAGGAAGTGTTGGAAAAAATTTGTTCATTAATCTTGGAAACGGAGGGTTATAGACCATGTCTAAGACCAGGATGGGATATGCATGGCTCAGTCCTCAATACGGATGAGCATTTCGATACCGGTATTTTGGGATGTGCATGGGTTGGTTCGGTTCGGTTTTTAACATTAACCATAAGCATAATCGAACTTCGGTTACGGTTAATCAGTTATGAATTTGGTTATGGTTCGGTTCCGGTTAATTTCGGTTATTAACCAAAAACTTTAACTAAAACTGACTTTTTGGTGAAAGTTAAAAATTATACGCCAATGGGCCTACAAAGTAAAAATGAATGTTCACACACGATCTCTTTCCACATGACCCAATCCCGTTCAAGAAAGCCTATAGAAATCCAATCGCAGAACATCCTGAAATATGCTGCAAATCAACAAACCAAGTGAATTCTCTGCCCGATCGAGCCTTCTTTACTCCGGTGTTGAGATGACAGTTGCAGGTTTTGACGAGGGGTTGTGGTGGTTGTTGTTGGTAACCGGAGGTAAGAAGGGTGAGGATCAGACGACAATATGGAAGGTTGAACGGTGCTTCTCCGATGGTCGGAATATTGCCGGAGTGTCGGAATACGCTTCTCCGGTGGTTGGAATATCGCCGGAGAAGACACTTTAATAAAACAAGGTTTAAATGTGTCGGCTTAGGTAAAGCACAGGGGGTAATATTGAAGTTTACTATATAAATATGAGTAAGATTACGAAAATACCCTTTTGGTATGGTTACAGTTTTACCCCTCAGGGGGTAATATTGCAGCGTTTTTCAATAGTTGAGGGGTAAGACAACAAAAATTTCGTGGTAGGGGGTAAGGTTGCCAATCCCATCTAACCCCAGGGGGTAAAATTGTAGTTTACTCTAAATATTATTTAGCAAAAAAAAGGCCCAGTTTCAAAGCTCATTTCGCAACAATTTCCAGCTATTATGACACAACAACAATCAACCTAATCATCATTATTCAGCGGCCTAAAGCCCCTAAAATACAGCCGCAGTCATCGTTCTTACTTCCCATCGCAACCTGCTTTCAATTTCTAGGCTATCGGCTATCGCTAGACGAAAAAAGTAGCGTAATCACCCATGGCGACGGGTTCATCAGGATTGGAGAGTTTATGGGTGAAATTAGGGCCACCACTTCGTAGTTCACTTAGGGTCACCAAAAACGTTGGGACGGCCCTGACTACACAGGCCCAAAAACAAGTTCAGAAGGTAAAGGAGAATGCACTACTTCATGATTGCCAACGTGTATAACCAGCTCAGCTATCTGTATCAAAAAGAGAACGAGTCAATTCAGATTGTATTTATTAGAAAATATGTACTGTAGAACGGGTTAAGCAACACAAAAGTTGTCATACGCTTATATAACGTCCTAGATAGTTTTATTTTTAAAGTCATGTTATTATTATGATGAAATGACTTGATGCATGTTCTGTATAATTAAAGGTGTCAAAATGGGCAGGGACGGTGTTGGGTAAAAAGTTAAAATGAATATCTTTTTATACAAGCAAAGCTAAGTTGTGTTGACCTACAGGCTACAAATACAAGTGTTTTGCAATTTTTAAAATATTTTAATAAGTAATTAACATATTAATGACGATTTGGAAAAAAAAGATCATCACGAAAATAAGCTAAATCTTTGGATAAAAGAATCCCTTAACACTAGAGGCTTTACGCGAGTTTAAGCCCGTTTGACCCGTTACCCATTCTGTTAAGCTTTTCTAATTAAACCCAAATCGACCCAATCGTAAGTAAATAGATCGAACTTGCTACCTCTAATTGGCATGGTAAAAAAAACACAAAACCTTGAAATTTAGTCCGACAATAGAGAATAGAAAGCTCATTCCCATCAAAAGGGTAACTTTTTGTGCTTGTTGAAAGATAGTTAGGTTGACCCAGAACACTTTTGTGTCCGAAAATATTATAACTTCTAGAAATAAAAAATGATAAATTTTTTTTTCTAATAAAACAATTTATGAGTTTTCATTAATAGAAATACCCTTTGTGAGACTTTATACCCATTTTCTTTAATGCTAAGATTGTTGATTTACCAGTTTGACCCGCTAGACAAAAAACATTTCCCGGTTGGGTTGACCTAAAACATAGTGTCTACTAAACTCTTAACTTTTAAAAATAATTTGTGTTAGATATATCTACAAAAAACGATTTACACGGGAGATCCGCATTGGGTACAACATTCGAAACACTTGAACCAGCAAATGGGTCAATCTTTGAACCGGACAAATGGTAAAAAAATTGTAGGTCCAGGATCATACAAACCTGGGTTATATTTGAAAAACGTGAAAAGAGTTTAAACTGAGAAACATAACTTTATCAGATTACTAGACTAACAAAAAACTTTGATCCAGCCTGTTTTGACCCAAGTTCATGTTCATGCAGTATCTACGCCACCCAATACTGTGTTTTACTATTTATTCTGTTTTAATTTTTGGTTATGACTTTGTGCCACCAGCTATTAACTTCTGAATCTAACACTTGATTTAGAAGGTTCCATGCACTAAATATAAAGCTTGGAAGACTTTCAACCAAGTTGACCCGGTTGCTTAAAACAAATTTCTGTTTACATGTTTTGATCTGGAAATGGGCCAAAATGGGCACCTATAATGAAGAGGAATACGAATACGTTGCTAAAGCTGGACTACAGCAAGCTTACCTTCTGCTCTTCATCAATCCTTAAGATACTCTCACGAACTTTTCTCTGCGCTAGAGAAGCCAAACGCAGAAACATGTTTTGCATGTCATTCGTATTGATTGTGTCATGAAGCTTCATATCAGTCAACACCTGAAACTGAAGAAAATAATACAGATTATCCATCTTTAGTAGACTTCAAACCCTTATGAATCTAATCTGGTATTTACATCAAAGTAGCAAAAGTAAACAAAAATAAGTAGAAACTGCGAGTGAAAAGGTGCCATTTCAGGTTTTTGTTGTTGTTTATGAATATATTAGATCTGAGCTCATGACCTCGGTTACCAAAACTCTACTGCAGAATTTTAATATTATGGGGTATCATGTCAACTCAAAATCCAACTAAAACTTGAGCCATATTTTAAATATAAAGTAAATTCACATTGTTATGAACGTAGCTTGCAGTCTGAGCGATTTTACAAATTCCAAAATGCAATAATATTAAAGCAATCTGAACAAGCTCAAATTTTATCATCACATGTTAATTTTGATTTGAAAAACAAGATTATTACAACCATAAGCAAAATCTTTGGATAAAACAATGTTGGAGGTTGCATCCCTTTACACAAGACTTTGGGCGACTTTAAGCCCGTTTGACTCGTTGCCTATTTTTGATAACTATACCCAAATCAACCCATTCATAAGTGACATGCTCAAACTTGCTACCTTTAGTTGCCCTTTAAATTCCTCATTTCCATCACTAGTTTCTGTTTGGCATCTAGCTGCCTGTCTCTCTGACTCAAGTAATTTCTCTGACCATTTCCCTCTATGACTAGCAAAGCATAAGTGTATATCAAACAGTATCAAACCTGGTTTTAAACAACGAAAAGTACACCGAGTCCGCGAGACGACAAGGTCCAAAACCAAGGCGCAAAGAGCAAATAGGCACCACTTATCGTACGCAAGGTGCTTATATAATTTTTTTATATATCTCGTATGTTTTTAGCATCCCCTACCCAAAATTTAGCTGCAAATAAGCTTTATATATGATTTAACTTGATATACAGATTACCAACTTGTACAACTTAAAAAGCCTTGTTTACAACTTAAAAAGCCTTGTTTACAACATCCTGATGCACAAAAAGTCCGAATGTAGAAGTTGCGCCTCAAGCACCTCATTGCCCCTTTTCTACAACGTAGAATTTAATAAGGGGAAATTACCAAACTAGTCAAGTTGACACACTTTTTTACCAAAAAGTTCTCAAAAAAAAAAAAAAGTCAAGCTAGCTGCCGGCTAAACACTAAAAAGCGCCAGCTAAGCTTTCTAGCCGCCTCCTAAATACTAAGACTATGGGGTGTGGAGGAGGGTAGTCCTCAAAGGATGGTCCGCCACGTAGGCGTCCACGTAAGCGGGTGTGGGGATGAGCCTAAAGGGATGGACCTAGAGGTGTGTGTAAGATTAAATATATTATGTTTAATATTTAATCTAGTAGCTATTATAATCATTTACATAATATAGATCAAAATATATAATAACATATTATTTAATTAGTTGGTAATTGTTAATGGACCATATTACCCTTATTAACTAATTAGGTTTCCTCCTAAGTGCTTATATAAGGAGAATTATGTAGAGGTTAAGGGGTTACACAGTTACACAATTAGGCATACCCTATAATCATAACATCATAAAATTCGACCTCCTTCTCCATAACCGATTCCCTTGTCGGTTTTCATAATCACCATCATCAGTCTACACCCTAAGGAGGAACCAGATCACCTTGACTAAGATGTCGAACTCCATGGCTTCTTCCATCACTGGATTCTCCACTGCACTGTCTGCTGTGACAGGTATGTTTTCATGTTTTCCCTCACGTTTAAAAAGAACCGTTCAACATGTGGTATCAGAGCATATGTTGATTAGTCGGTTCTGTTTTGTATCCATAAATCTGGAATAAATCTGGAAAACAGGATTTGAAAACCCTAAATAAATTTCGGTTTTTCATCCGAGACACCATCTCGGATCATATGTTTCATCTATTATTACTGTTCCGAAATCATAATGTTCAAGAATTTGATTAAATGTTTAATAAATTTCCAGATTTCGGATATAGGGTTAAGGTTAATTTTTTAGGGTTCATCATGTTCTTAGTTAAAATTCGAAATTTCCTTTATGTTTTGGAATATGATTTGAATTGTTGAATGTTTTTCCTAATTTTGATCTATTTTGTCTAATAAGAATTTTCGAAATCTGTTAAAAGGATAAACAGATTATGATTTTCGAAATTTTCTGATAAAATTAGATCAATGCTAAAATAGGAAACTCTTTCACAATTCCTAAGATTTTGAATTTTCAGTTATGATCTCACATTAACAGCTGTAACAGCTTGCAGAACACATTACGGATGATCATTACGGATGATCATTTCGGACCTCATTTCGGACTAAGCGTCCATTACGGATCAACATCTGCCTGATCATCACGGATCATTTCGGACTAATCGTTTCGGACTAAGCGTCCATTTCGGACCATCACGGATCATTTCGGACTAAGCATAATCATCATGGAATCATCCGAAATCGTTCGTCTTGGACACATCCGAGATCATCCGAAATCATCCGAAATGTATCCGAAATCATCAGAAATGACTCGACTTACGCGTCTTGGACACATCCGAGATCATTCGAACTCATCCATTTCGGATAGTCCGAAATGATTCGAAATCATTCATCTCGGATGAATCCAAGACATGATTCATCCGAAATCACGAGTGTTCATAATCAAGACTTATTCGAAATCCTATTACTTTACTAACCCGTTAGTTCGATCCGCGCTAACGGGTGGTTTGCTATTAAATAATTGGTTTTGTAATTACTTAGTTAATTAATCAGAATCAGATAATGTTTTACAAAACCAAAATGGCTTAACTTGATTGAGTTTTTTGATGTATCATTTCTGGCCAAAGCTGACTTGATACATCTACTTATCGTTCAAGTATTACGAAAAGCTATGTTAAGTGTGCATCATAAAGGTGAATGTCTTAATATCTGGCCAACACTGATTTAATTCCTTCATAGATGGCATACTTAACAAGTGCATAACTAAAGTGATTGTCTCAATTTCTGGCCAAAACTGATTTGTTACAATCATTTTGCACACATGCTTAAATGATTACACTTCTGGCCAAAGCTGATTTGTCTTCGTTTAAGTAGAATTTTAACTAAGTCTATTATTTTGATGTTAGTAATAGACAATATCACAGCTTCATAATTAAAATGGTCATTATTTATGCCTGCCTTAGCATTACGTGCCCTTAGATCACATTAGAACTTCTTCCTTAGTATCATAACTTGCTCATCTTATTTCCACTATCAGCACCCAATTGTGGGATTCCACCTTTGACTGGTGATAACTTTGCTGCATGGAAGGATGCTCTCATGCTTACTCTTGGGCTACTAGATTTCGATTATGCTCTAAGAGAGGATAAGCCAGCGGACCTTACTACTCAAAGTACTGCTGCTGAGCAGTTGACTCATGAAAAGTGGACTAGGTGTAACCGCATGTCTCTCATGTTCATGAAGCAGTCCATCAGCAATGCAATCAGAGGAGTTATTCCTGATTCTGAAGATGCTAAAACCTACTTGGCTTCTGTGGAGGCGCAGTTCAAGGGGACGTCTAAAGCACACGCTAGTACCCTTATCCTCAAGCTGGTGACAACTAAGTATGATGGGAGGAGTGGCATTCGCGAGCACATCATGATGATGAATGACATGGCCAATAAGCTGAAGGGGCTGGAAATGGAGACCAGTGATAGTTTTCTCATTCATTTCATCATTACTTCGCTTCCTTCGTCCTTTAAAGCATTCAAGATCAATTACAACACTCAGAAGGACAAATGGACGATGAGTGAACTGGTCGCCATGTGCGTACATGAGGAAGAGCGTATGAGGATGGATCGTACTACCGATGTTGCTAACTTCACTACATCCAACTCTAAGAAGAGGAAGAACAATCATCAGATGAAGGATGCTTCAAAAGTCCAAAGGCCTAATCCTAATACAAGTGCACCCTCCAGCTCTAAGAACTCTTTAGGCAGAATCCACTGCAAGTTCTGTAAAAAGACAGGACATATGCAGAAGGAATGCCCTGATTTTAAGGAGTGGCTGGCTAAGAAAGGTAACGATTATTTTATGATACTTGAGTCCTATAATTTAAGTGTTCCTGCTAATTCTTGGTGGTTTGATTCTGGTTCTATGGTTTATGTTACCAATTCAACTTAGGGATTCCTTACAAATCTTTGTTGTCATAGATTAGAATTGGATGATAATTTTTCCAAATCTTTGTTGTCATATAACATTAATGAATCAATCAAAAAGATGAAAGAGAAACGAGACTTAGAGACTTCATCCATGTTGTGGTATCAGCGTTTAGGCCACATCTCAAAAGAACGATTAAATCGTCTTGTAAAGGATGAAGTCTTACCTCCTCTCGATTTCTCTGATTTTGGAACATGTGTCAAATGTCTTAAAGGTAAAATGACATTAGCGAATAAGAAAGGTGCCACTAGGAGCTCTAATTTATTAGAACTCATTCACACCGATATTAGTGGTCCCTACCAAATCGCTGGCATAACAGGACATACTTCATTTATCACCTTTATTGATGATTATTCTCTTTACATGTACTTGTATCTTATTAAGGAGAAATCTGAATCTCTAACAACTTTTAAAGATTATAAGGCTGAAGTTGAAAAGCAATTGGATCGTCAGATTAAAGTTGTGAGATCAGATAGAGGCGGTGAATATTATGGAAGACATACTGATGTGGGTCAAGCTCCTGGTCCATTTTATGAGTTTTGTAAGGGCCAGGGGATTGTGAACCAATACACCATGCCTGGTACACCTCAGCAGAACGGTGTCGCTGAAAGAAGAAACCGTACCCTTATGAACATGGTGCGCAGTATGTTAGCCAACACTAATTTACCATTATTCCTCTGGACTGAAGCGTTAAAAGCAGTTGTTCATATACTCAATAGAGTTCCTTCTAAGTCTGTCCCTAAAACTCCTTATGAACTTTGGACAGGAAGGAAACCGAGTCTTAAATATATGAAAGTATGGGGCTGCATTGCTGAAGCAAAACTTTACAATCCTTTACTAAGGAAACTTGTAACACCCTAGTTATTATTTAACGTTTATCATATAATTTAAACTCATAATCATGTAATTACAATCACGATTATACTGAAAATACGGGCTTGTTAAAAACTTTTTACAATTTATAGTGATATAACATAATGCGATTTAATTCGCCGTTTTAGAATAACGAACGAAACAACTTGCGGAAGCTTTATTTAACATGTGTTCGGTTCTTGCTCGACGCTTTATCTTCATCCGGGCTCTCGACATATACATGTGTTCAAAACCAACTTAACAGTTAGTTTTGATAATCTAAATAACGGTATAAGACAAGATAAATGATAATGGAAGGAAATCCCAATGAAAATCTCATGATCCAAAAACATTTATTTCAAATTGGCCTCCACCGTAACTTACGGTGGCACCGTAAGTTACGGTGGCCTCTGATTGTTAATTTCCCCTACCGTAAATCAGGGGTATCCTACCGTAACACTTTTGGCTCCACCATAATTTACGGTGGCACCGTAAGTTACGGTGGCCCCTGCATTCAACCATTCCATTTTGCCGCTTTATGACACGAAAACTTTCGTATCTTTCAAACCGCTTGTCCGTTTGACCTACCGTTTCTTCCTATGTGTTTGTAATTTGATTTCCCACCTTATGAGGTTAAAATCCAACATCCGGTTTAACAAAAATTCAGACTTTTAAGTCTTTGGCTAATTGCCCTTTTTACCAAAATTTGACCCATTCGATTTTTATCAAACAAACATGTGTATTTGCTCTCTAAACTCATGAAATTCATAAATTCCACATCCCCTATCATATTAATCTCAATTCACGGGTTTCTTACATAATAGAAACCCATTTACGTTCAAATTCATATTTTGACCCGTTAAGGGTATTTAAGCACCTTCTAACTTAAAATCGCCTTCGATTGTTTCTAAGATTGCATTACCACATTTCTTATCATAAAATTTTCCACCACAACTATAATTATGGTGGGTATACTTTAGTAATCTATATAAATCGAGTTTTACCCCCTCGACACATTATTTTACGACAAAAAACTCAAATAGGGCCATTTGACTAACGTGTTACATCTTTCAACTTCTATACTCGTCCTAAGTATCTATCTAATCGTAAAACTCGTTTCCAAACACCTTTAAGGGTTGTTTGTTCAATTTAGCCTACGAGGGCGTTTTGGTCAATTTTAGTCCTTCTTTTACTACAAGGAACTTTAAATACTTGTTTAACCCAGAATCCGACCCTTCTAACTATAATCTTGTTTATAGACCCATGTGCTTCTAAATCATTATAAACATAATTCAATTTATTCGGTTTACCTAAAAGATAACCGAATACCTATAATTCAACCTTGTCTGACTCTTATAGAACTCCAAATTCTACATGATGAGTTGTGTTATTTTACATACCTGGACCGGATCATTGTATTGACCCGTTACTATACATTGCCTTAGTGGTGCTAAGTAATAGCGATGTCATCATTCAATCGATAATTATTTCTGTAATCATGCAACTCGACAAAACATTAGCCAATATTGTCAAAGGGTGATATTTTCACCTTTTGACCCGTTTGGTCTTATATGACCGTTTACTTTTACGAGATGGAATTATTATCATCTCGTCTACATAACTCGTACCGGTTTACACCGTACGGTCAATTTACTTATAAGTCTATAATACCAATAGATATCAAATAAAAGGTGTAAGTTTAACTTACCTCACATCCAAATTACGCTTTTCTTTTCTCACTTGCTTCAATCGACCCGCTTGCTCCCCAAGCTTCATCTAGCTTGTTAAGCGCCAACTATCATTCATTATTCACAAGGTTGTTAGATTAGTCATTCTAAATCATGACTTTCACACCTTATGAACCCTTGACTACTTTTCCTATTGAACTAAATCATAAATTATGAGTTTAATTCTTGTGTCAAGACCCACTTCAAATCAAGTATGAACTCTTAACAAATCCCCATTTTGTTCAAATAGTTCATTTATACAAGTTAGTATGGTGTTTATAAACACCAATACAACATCAATTTCATTAAATTATCCCAAAACCCATTTCAAGTCATGTATGTTCAACACTCAAACTTGCAAATTGTTCAAGTATCTTGTTTCTACTAGCAACTATGATGATTTTAAACATGTATACATCATGATCTTTACTACATAATCAAAACCCAGTTGACACATGAGTGTATGATCATGAATTCACAACCATGAACATCAATTCAACAAATACATGACTAGGGTTTACTCCTAGACATAGTTTCATCCCTAATTTCATCCAAACAACAAACATGCAAGCTCAGATTCGAGTTCTCTAGGTTTGCTCAGAATTTCAACTAGAGATTTCTCAAGAAATTTACATACCTCGTGACTCCTTTTTCAATGGAGATCACTAATTCATACTCGGATTTTGATTTGGACTTGATTTGCCCCTTCAATTTGATGAAATTGTGTTAATTAGGGTTTGACCCTTCTTGGTCGCTCCTGATGATCGATCCACACACACAAGATGTGTGTGTGGTGTGTGTGTGTGTGTGTTTTTTTTATTTAATAGAACTTGTTTCCTTTTAACGATTTAGGTCCCTTAAGTTTAGATTTTAATTATTAGGGACTAGCATGTTTTCTTTACTTATTTACACCTTATTAACTAGGGTAATTTCTCCTAGTTAACTTGATGGGTTCGGGAAGCTATAACTCGTTTTATTTTAAGTCCCGTTAACTCGGGCCTTCTACATACTTTGTTTCCTTAAAACTTTGATTCGTTTTTATTTAATATTAGGATTTCTTATTTAAATCCAAATATTTGCCGGGTTATTTTTACTAATAACGGTACGTTACCCGTCTATTAGTATTGACAGAGTTTAATTACCAAGCCCGTTTTCGGGGTGTTACAAAACTTGACCCTAAAACAGTTACCTGATTCTTTATCGGGTATCCTGAGAACTCAAAGGGTTATCATTTCTATTGTCCTTCTCATGTCACCCGTATTGTTGAAACCAAGCGTGCTGCATTCCTGGAGGATTTCAAGGTCAGTGGGAGCAGTACCAACCCTTACGAAGAATTGCAAGAAGTACAAGACGCGGGGGGGGGGGGGGGGAGACTCGTCGCTTGCCATTACTCCGATTACTCCTCTTGTACCCAATGCAACTACTGCACCTGAAGCTACTGCACCAACTCCAAATTTACCTCTACAATCAGAACCCATTATACCTCATGACGAAGGCACATCAAACACTCATAACTAAGACAACGCTGAACCCGATAATCCACTCAGGAGGTCATTTAGGCAAAGAAGGCCTACTAATTGGGATTATTATGTTACCTACCTGACTGAAATGGATCCCGGAAAGCTCAATGATCCTATCTCTTACAATGAAGCCATTAGTAGTGATCAGTCTTCTGAATGGAATAAAGCAATGATTGATGAGCTTGAATCCATGAAGAAAAATGACGTTTGGGATTTGGTAGAATTACCCAACGGAGTCAAACCCGTAGGATGTAAATGGGTGTTCAAAACAAAACTGGATCCGAATGGGAATGTTGAACGCCGATACAAAGCGAGATTGGTTGCAAAGGGCTACACTCAGAAAGAGGGAATTGATTATCAAGAGACGTTTTCACCTGTCTCTCGTAAAGATTCATTAAGGATCGTCATGGCCCTAGTAGCTCATTTTGATTTAGAGCTGCATCAGATGGACGTTAAAACCGCTTTCCTTAACGGAGACTTAGACGAAGATGTTTACATGAAACAACCTGGAGGCTTTAAACCTGAAGGTCAGGAGCATCTAGTCTGTAAATTGAAGAAATCCATTTACGGGTTAAAACAAGCATCACGTCAGTGGTACCTCAAGTTTGATGAAGTCATGAAGAAACAAGGTTTTATGAAGAATCAAGTGGATCAATGCACCTACCTCAAGATGAGTGGGAACAACTTTACTATACTTGTCCTTTACGTAGATGATATTCTATTGGCAAGTAATAGTTTAGACATGTTACATGAGTCGAAGCGGTTACTTTTGCATAACTTCGACATGAAGGATCTCGGAGATGCTTCTTACGTCATTGGCATTGAAATCCACCGAGATAGACACAAAGGGATCTTAAGATTGTCTCAAAAGGGTTACATAGATCGTGTCCTTACACGTTACAACATGCAACAGTGCAAACCCTCCGTCGCTCCAGTAGTTAAAGGAGATGTTTTCGGTTCATTCCAGTGTCCGATGATGACTGTCGTAAGGGTCATGCAAAAACCTAATTAAACTAAGTAGATAGCGTAAGTAGAGTATCGTATCCACGAGGAATATGTGGTTAGTGTTTAACTAATTTATTTAATTAACTACTACTAATCTAGAATTGAGAGTTTTGATTTATTTGAAAGAAGCTAAAAAAACTAACTAAAAGAAAAGATATCAGATTTATAAAACGTAACTTCCTCCAAATTTCAGGTTCTAGGTTTCACAAAACTCAGTTTACTCAGTTAATAGGCCATCACATAGACATGATGCTGGAAAGTTGGTTAATTTAATATGGCAATCAAAAATAGGTCTTTGTCATCATATCTTTTATAATTTGATTAACCCTATTTACTAGCGTGAGTCAACCTACTCTATGTCACCCAACAAGTTACTAGGTTTTGTCATCAACCGAACAAGTTGTAAAGCAAGAACTCAAAACACATGTAAATAGTTCAAAGAAACCAACACATCAATGTATTCATACAACGTTGTCAAGGTCAAAAATACATCCAAACCTGAGTATAACTGAGAAAAGTAAAAACCTAATATGAACCGTCCGCCTGGAGGAAGTCACGAGAGAGCCTAGCCGCTCATGGTTGTCGTAACCGCTTCAGTTGTCATCCCGAATCGATCCAACATCATAAACTGGCTTCAAGATGAGAGAATGGATGCTGAATTCGTCCTTTGTTTCTAATGTATCCCCTCAAATTCTGTCGTCCCCCATCAAGCCCACATGTGTGCCTTGGACTTCCCTTTTGTCAGCCCAATTAAACCAATCCCAAACACTCGCCTCCTTTGGTAATCGGCCCATGTGCCGCTTCTAATTGTCCCCTTGACTTCCGATTTTTGTCACAATAAAATAAGGATGATGCCTCTTAATTAATTCCCCACTTTCATCTATATTGCCAGTTAGCCCATGCCCATATGTCAAATTAAGTGACATCGAATACCTGCACAAAAGTGTCATATGTTCATTTTAGTTTTCTTTATTTAAATTACATCACAACAACCCATTTGATTTATATTATTTATATACATAAAATATCTAATATGAATATTACTTAATATTATGTAGTTTTACTTTTTTGGTGGCTAATTATTGATATCTATTTTTATCTTTAATTTGATCATTATAACTTGTTTCCACCTTAACCCATATGATAATAAAACCACATCAAAAAACCATAATTTTAGCAAATATCAATGCATTTTAATTATAATTAATATGAACTAGAGTCTACCTAAAATGCACCGATCAAATCCCCACACTTATCTTTTTTCGTCCTGAAAAAATTATTTGCGATGGAATCACAATCAGAACATTAGCATCCAATATATTCGATTATATTATTTAACAAGTCAAACCACACGTTAACCAAGATTGCAGGTATAAGATCCACCTAAACCCAACCGCCAGCTTCCAAGCCCTTATTCACGATTCATTTAAGTTCAAGCAATTTATAGTCATCTATGGATCCCACACTCAAAAGACTACAACGCCACCTAATCCCGTTTAAAGCTTATGAGATTAAAATCTATCAAATCTACCGTCTTATATAAAAACCCTTATGCTATTCCGATTAAACTTTTGATGGATAGATGGATGATATTGCGAGCTCTACATGCTTTTGTATACGATCAGTTCAGCGGACATACGCCACACGAGTCACCATCCCCATGGTTAATGCCATAAACTTCACGTCTTTTTTTTTATAACTCCACCTAGAGGGTATGTACCGCATGAGTCGCTATCCCCGCGGCAATGCCATAGGCTTTTTTTTTTTTTTACATGTGCTCAGATAAATTGATGGAATATTTTTTTTTGGGCGCCACACTGTTACGGATTTGTTTTCACAAAAAGAAACAGGTGTGCCAGTTTAATCGGAAAAACTTATAAGTTTTTTATTTATAACGTACCTCTTATACTTTCCACAGTTTCAGTTTTGCCATAGCTTCTAAGGTGAGAACCCACAAGACTCCTAATATAAGGTATATTATATCATTCCTAAGGAACTTTTCAACTGGCTGGGCCTACCCACATATCCTAAGTTAGACGCATGACCGACCGTTTATTATCTCATATATATAATAATCAAAAGCCAATGATCTGATTATACCTATCATCTTCCATTTTGTGCAAAAACATTCTCGAAACATTTTCTATTTTTTCATTTTTTTTTCGACCCGACTGAGACACACTAGACGCTAGTTTCCCCTCCCCACACTTAATTCCTACATTGTCCTCAATGGAGCGAGAAACTATTGACACACTACAAATATAAATCAAAATACATAGATAAATGGAACAGACTCCCCTGATTTTAAGCGAATGAATCTTCTGAGCCTTGTTCCACCGCAACCGTATAGCATTTCATTCGCGGCTGCATTCAAAACGGGATGCTTGTCTTGGCATAATTCGAATCACTTTCGTCCAAATGGAGATTGAGTATGGACAAAATGACCGAAACCTGCAAAATTAAAACTCACAAGCTCCCAAACAGGTTAAAAGGGCCAGTACAAAGAGAAACGAGAGAAAAACAAGTTCGACGAGCAACCAAACCTCCTCAGACTTCCCCACACTTGTCCGGTTCATACAAAAAAACACAAAAATAAAAACAAAACTTGGGTTGCCTCCCAAGAAGCGCTAAGTTTTAGATCTTCAGCTAAATCATACCTGCCAAGTCATGGTGGGCGTGTAGGGTGTTTGCAATCTCTTATTTTCATCAATCTATTCATCCACAACTTTGAAACACCATCCAACTTGTTCAACAACCAGCAGCTATTCAACTCACACTTTTCTTCTTCTCCATCTATCTTGTGTGCCTCCTTCCTTTTCTTTCTCCTACTCCTCTTTGATTTCTTCTTCTTTTTCTTAACCTCTACCAACCTGTCAATCACAAAACATTCTTTCTCGTCCATACGACTCTTCTTTTCAGAAGGTTCACACTTGTTAGCAATAGGTTTGGTTGAGTTTGAAAATACTTTTAAAATCGACTTTTGATCCCCAAACCTAAACCTGACCGTTCCCTCAATACAATGAATAACAGCATGAGAAGTAGCTAGGAACGGTCTACCCAATATAACGGTTGGTTGGTTATTTTTAACACAATCAAGTACCAAGAAATCGACAGGATAATAAAATTCACCAACTTTCACAATCACATCCTTTACAATCCCCCGAGGACACGTAGGAGTTTGATCAGCCATCACCACTATGGTTTCAACTTTTTGCAATGACCCGAAATCATACTGATCATATAAACTCCCCGGTAATATACTTACACAGGCTCCAAGATCCAACAAAGCCCTGTCCAATTTAAAATCACCTATTTGTATTGAAATAATAGGTGCTCCTGGATCTTGGAGTTTCGGGGGAAGGGTACCCATTAAAACGGCGTTCACATGAACTGTATCAAGTTGTTTAGGCAACTTGTGACGTCGTTTTCGGGTACTCAACTCTTCAAAGAATTCAACGTAATCAGGACTTTCTTTAATTTTTTCAAGCAACGGTTGATTTATTTTTACCTTTTCAAAACTTTCCCAACTTTCACCCTTAGATGATTTTCGTTTATTTAAATTTTTGGGTGCAAGTAAAGCCATGGGGAATGGAACCTTTACATTCCCATTATTACTATCAAAAAACGTTTTATTTGAACCAAGCTTAGATTTTATAAAATTTCCAATTTCCTGATCACGTTCACTCTCATCCTCAGACTCAGTCACATCCTCTACCATACCCTCAATATGTTGTGGTGACTGAGTTTCAACAGTAGAAATTTTAGAAAGAGAAGGGGTACTTACCTCATCTATGTGGACACTCAATGTGTCAGAAAAATGGTGAGCTGTCTTTTCCTGAAAATCACTAAGAAGCTGATCTTGATTTCTTCTGATGATAGCCACTTCTTCAGTTAATTGTCCAACCTGCTGTGACAATGCCTTAACCTCCCTGTCTCTAACCTCGTTGCTTTTCTGAATATCTTTCAAAAACTCCATGATTGTGTCAAACTTTTCATTGATGGAGTAATCGTCTGACTCATGTTGACCCGATTGCTCATTCTCTTGAGTCTGCCAATTGTTGTCATAGTTATTTTGATCTCCTTGATAGCTCGAATAATTGCAGAATCCTTGCTTTATCTGTTTCAACAGTTCCATAATCTCATCCTTCGAACATTCATCTGGACCACTCAATCTTCCTTGATCTGGATTCTGCTGATAACTTCTCTGATTGCCTTGCTGGTGATTCTGATTTGATATCTCGGAAAATCTTCCATAACTATTTTGTTGAACATCATTATACCTTTGCTGACCCAAACTGACCCGATTTTGACCTCTTTGAATAAACTGCTGCGGTGGAGGCACAAAATCATTATATTCTTCACATCCAAATTGGTCATAATACCCGTTCACTTCATTATATCTGGCATATCGGTTCTGATTCGGTGATTGTCTGTTTTGAAAGCTCATTTGTTGATACATTGGTTGGTTATGTTGTGAGAATTCAGCATCCTCAAATTCATTAAACTCTGGCTGATAAGCTCTATCCATGATTTGAAGGCCTGCACAAGCACAAACAGAACACCCGAGCGTAATATCGAACTAACAAAAATAATAAGAAGAAAAAAAAATTTGGGTTTTTTAGAATTTTTTTTTATTAAAAAGCAAGAACAACTAACTACTAACTAACTAACTAAAAAAAACACTAAGCGCACTAATTCCCCGGCAACGGCGCCATTTTGATGACTGTCGTAAGGGTCATGCAAAAACCTAATTAAACTAAGTAGATAGCGTAAGTAGAGTATCGTATCCACGAGGAATATGTGGTTAGTGTTTAACTAATTTATTTAATTAACTACTACTAATCTAGAATTGAGAGTTTTGATTTATTTGAAAGAAGCTAAAAAAACTAACTAAAAGAAAAGATATCAGATTTATAAAACGTAACTTCCTCCAAATTTCAGGTTCTAGGTTTCACAAAACTCAGTTTACTCAGTTAATAGGCCATCACATAGACATGATGCTGGAAAGTTGGTTAATTTAATATGGCAATCAAAAATAGGTCTTTGTCATCATATCTTTTATAATTTGATTAACCCTATTTACTAGCGTGAGTCAACCTACTCTATGTCACCCAACAAGTTACTAGGTTTTGTCATCAACCGAACAAGTTGTAAAGCAAGAACTCAAAACACATGTAAATAGTTCAAAGAAACCAACACATCAATGTATTCATACAACGTTGTCAAGGTCAAAAATACATCCAAACCTGAGTATAACTGAGAAAAGTAAAAACCTAATATGAACCGTCCGCCTGGAGGAAGTCACGAGAGAGCCTAGCCGCTCATGGTTGTCGTAACCGCTTCAGTTGTCATCCCGAATCGATCCAACATCATAAACTGGCTTCAAGATGAGAGAATGGATGCTGAATTCGTCCTTTGTTTCTAATGTATCCCCTCAAATTCTGTCGTCCCCCATCAAGCCCACATGTGTGCCTTGGACTTCCCTTTTGTCAGCCCAATTAAACCAATCCCAAACACTCGCCTCCTTTGGTAATCGGCCCATGTGCCGCTTCTAATTGTCCCCTTGACTTCCGATTTTTGTCACAATAAAATAAGGATGATGCCTCTTAATTAATTCCCCACTTTCATCTATATTGCCAGTTAGCCCATGCCCATATGTCAAATTAAGTGACATCGAATACCTGCACAAAAGTGTCATATGCTAATTTTAGTTTTCTTTATTTAAATTACATCACAACAACCCATTTGATTTATATTATTTATATACATAAAATATCTAATATGAATATTACTTAATATTATATAGTTTTACTTTTTTGGTGGCTAATTATTGATATCTATTTTTATCTTTAATTTGATCATTATTACTCGTTTCCACCTTAACCCATATGATAATAAAACCACATCAAAAAACCATAATTTTAGCAAATATCAATGCATTTTAATTATAATTAATATGAACTAGAGTCTACCTAAAATGCACCGATCATCCGACAACAGAGGTTGAGAAGGAGCAAATGAGCCAGATACCTTAGGCGTCAGTAGTCGGGAGCTTGATGTATGCTCAAGTCTGTACTCGCCCAGATATCGCTTATATTGCTGGAATGCTAGGCCGTTATCAGACTAATCCTGGCCTAGATCACTGGAAAGCAGCTAAGAAGGTACTTCGATATCTGCAAGGGACGAAAGACTATAAACTGACTTATAGAAGAAGTGATCATTTAGAAGTGGTGGGCTATTCTGCTTCTGACTTTGCAAAATGTAAAGATGACAAGAAATCCACTTCGGGCTATATCTTTATGTTAGCAGGCGGCCCTATCTCATGGAAGAGTCATAAACAACAGTTGACCACAACTTCCACAATGATGGCAGAGTACATTGTTGTTTATAACGCAACCTGTCATGGAATGTTGCTAAGAAATCTGATCACTAGACTCAAAATTGTTAATTCCATTTCTAGACCATTGAAGCTTTATTGTGATAATTCAGCTGCCGTTAGTTTCTCGAACAGTAACAGTTCGACTGGAGCTGGTTTATATCTCGATACAAAATATCTATTCGTACGTGAACGAGTTGAGGAAAATAATCTTTGTATCGAGTATATTAGTACTAAAGATGTGCTTGCGGATCCAATGACTAAAGGTCTCCCTCCTAAGGTTTATGAAGAACATGTTCGGAATATGGGATTTAGTAAAGACCTTATTTAAGCATATTGTACTAGCTTATGTTTTATGATTAATGAAATTTCCTCAGTTTGATTTTGTATGTCTCTTAGAATATGTTCAACCGGTATAATGGCATATAGACAAATAAAGTTACAAATCAAACAAAGGGCTTATGCGTATTTTGATCATACCGATTAGGTTTTAAATTAAGGCTATAGTATGACTAATGGGGGTCCTGAGTCGCATAATGATTCAACGGCTGTATTTCTCTGCTATAGTACTTGTTTAAGGCTAAAATGAGTGTTAACTCCTGATCAGGCTTATCTAATACTCATGGTAAATGATTGCTCGGCTAAGTGGGAGAATGTAAGATTAAATATATTATGTTTAATATTTAATCTAGTAGCCATTATAATCATTTACATAATATAGATCAAAATATATAATAACCTATTATTTAATTAGTTGGTAATTGTTGATGGACCATATTACCCTTATTAACTAATTAGGTTTCCTCCTGAGTGCTTATATAAGGAGAATTATGTAGAGGTTAAGGGGTTACACAGTTACACAATTAGACATACCCTATAATCATAACATCATAAAATTCGACCTCCCTCTCCATAACCGATTCCCTTGTCGGTTTTCATAATCACCATCATCAGTCTGCACCCTAAGGAGGAACCAGATCACCTTGACTAAGATGTCGAACTCCATGGCTTCTTCCATCACTAGATTTTCCACTGCACTGTCTACCGTGACAGGTATGTTTTCATGTTTTCCCTCACGTTTAAAAAGAACCGTTCAACAGTGTGGAGGATGAGCCCCTTTATATATATATACACATATGTATGTATGGATAGTTGTGTGTATGTTGGATAAAGAAGTGAGGGCCGGCTTCAACGTCTAGGGGAGGACGGAGACGACGGGGATGACCCGATGGGGGCGGTGTGCAGCCGCTCCTTGACGCACCAGGGACAAGCCCCATACCGAGTAGCCTAAAAGTCTATAGTCGTTGTCTAAGCCCTGAAAGTGTCACTTTATAAAACCTTTAGCCGCACATTGAAAGGAAGCTGCTAGCCTGCGGCTAAGCCCTAATTTTCAATGTATAAACCTTTATACTATGATTTACGAGTTTTCACGCGATAAAAATGCACTGTGATCCAACCCTTTTTGACTCAAATCCATGTTCACCTGGCACTTAACCAGCCAAAACGGAGTTTTACTGTTTATTCTATTTAATTTTTTGGTTAGTATTTTGAGATTAAATCACATTGTGATGAACATAGCTTGCGAACTGAGCAAGTTTAAATGCTAAGCAATCTGATGTGAAATGAAAGTAATGAAGAATGGTAGACCTTTGAATCGATCAGCATCGAATATCTCACTAACAGTTGATAAAACACGTACTAATCTTAAGCCTTGAAATTAACAAGCCAACAATTGAATTGAAAAGCCCATTATTGATGAACTGACAGTCACTGAGCGGAGAAATCAGGGTAGCGAACGCGATCTATGAAGGCGATGAACTGATCGATCAAAGATAAGTGAATGCGATGAATCTGTAAAAAAAAGTAAACCTGAAGAAATTAGAATAAATAATTAGAGTGTGGTAACTTAAACATTTTATATTTCAACAAAAAACCTGTGTCACATGTTGTTGCTTCAATATTGGTGTTTTCCCTTTCAGGAGCATCTATCATTGGTAATTGTAATTGAAATAGAATTGCATCTGCATCAAGCGATTCTCCGTATCCAAAAATGCTAAGACCTTTCAACAAAGAAATGTTTCTTGGATGATGACTTATCAAAGTACCCTCTAGGTTCTCCGGTAGTTTCTTGAGTTTACAACATCCATAAAGATCAAGCACTTTGAGATGTTTTAACAAAGAAATGCTATGTGGAAGATGACTTATAGATGTAAGACTTAGATTTAACTCTTCCAAACATTCTAAGTCTCCTAGGTCCTCCGGTAATTTCTCAAGTCTATAACACTCAGAAAGGTCAAGCACTTTGAGATGTTTTAACTTACACATGTTGGATGGAAGGTATCTTATATAGGTATTACGTAGGCTTAGTATAATTAATGATTCTATTTGGCCAAAATCGTCGGGTAACTGATGAACTTCACAGCGGTCTAGAATGAGAGTTTCAAGTTTTTTCAACTTACAAATGCTATCAGGGAGATGTTTAACTTTTGAGTATGATAAATCCAGTGTTTCTAACCATTCCAACTGGCCTATGTCCTCTGGTAATTCCTTTATACCACATCCATGAAGCCAAAGTTCTCTTAAATTTCGTAAACTACATATCCTTCCTGAAAGACTCTTGAGCTTGCGACAACCATTGAAACTTAGGCAAACAAGGTTATGAAGATTTCCAATTAATGAAAGTAGGTATGAGTAGCTTGGGATTATATCCGTGAACTTCCTTAGATATAACTCATTTAGATTAAGAACCTTAAGTGATTTCAACTCCTTGATAAATGAAAAAGATTTTAACCTGTCACAACCTTGGAGGTGTAGGTACACTAGCCTTTTTAAACCTCCAACAGGCACACGAATTTCTTCCAAACGATAACAACCACGAAGATCTAGCCGCACAAGATTTGGGGTCAACCGAAGGTCAAGGGTCTCCAAGAGCCTTGGATAGGAGAGTACAATGGATTCGAGCTTCTTCATAACCTATTGTCATACCAAAACGAAGGTCATATACTAATGACTTATCAATAAATCAATCAAAATAACTAATCAGTCATCATACCTTTCCCCTTCCCAAAGTTGTTTCAAGCCGCTTTCTTGCATCTCAAGCTTTACAAGATTATTTGCACCAAAGGTTTTGGGTAAACACCAATGTTTGTAGTTATACCACAACAAGTATCGTAATGAATCCGGGAAGTATTGACAATCCTCATTGTTATCTCCAAACTCATGGTTACCTCTAGCATCTATGATAAGCCACCTAAGTTTCTTCATGTTTCTAAGGCCTTTTAACTTAATCTCACCGGTGAGTATTAGCTTCATACATCTTGTCGCTTCAGTACCCTGTTAATCAAGTATATTTTGTGCCATAAATAAAGGAAACGTCTTAGTTTGATATCTACTTTAGAAGTAAACTTGATTCTTACCAAGTCACTACCCAATACATCTTCAATTTCCTCCTGAATCCACATACGGCTATGTTTGTTGGGTTCATCTGGGTGCAAACGACGTACAATATTCTTGCCCATTTCTTCTATATGATCATGCATACCAAGGTATGAACACTCAGCAATATTAATAGAAGTTATAAGAGATCTCTGCTCAAGAACTTTTAAACCATTTCTAGCATGAAATCCACAACTTTCCAGTAAATTTATTGCATCATCTTTATTCCGCCCCTTGAGTAAGCATGCAATATCTAGGAATATTTCCTTATAATCTTCCTCTAAACTTTCATAACTTAGTTCCAATTTTTCAAGGGTTTCCTTCAACGGAATGGTCTCTAGCCTTTTTAATGCATCCTTCCATTCACGTATGTCTTTACCACACAGAAATGAACCCAAAACTTTAATTGTTAATGGAAGACCAGCAGCATAATGTACAACTTGTAGTGATTGTTTTTCATACTCTTTTGTTGGAATATGTTTCCCAAATGCTTTCCTACTAAAGAGGTCAATCGCTTCCGTATTTGATAATAGATTGGCATCATGAATCCATTTCACTCTATGTGCTATCAATACTTGCTCATCTCTTGTTGTAATGATAATTCTACTTCCGGGCTTGAACCAATAAAGATCACCCGCTAACGCATCAAGTTGATCTTTGTGATCCACGTCATCTAAAACCACTAGAACCTTTATCCCACGCAACTTTGTTTTCATCATGTTTGTTCCATCATGGACACTACTTATGTTGTTGCCTCGACCCTTTAACAAATCTGAAAGGATCTTTCTTTGCAATGACAACAAACCGGACAACGATGATTTTGAAACTTCCCTCACATTCTCAACAAAGCTTTTAGCTTCAAAGTGAATTGATATTCTATCAAAAGTAGCTTTGGCTAGTGTAGTCTTTCCAGCGCCTCCCATTCCCTTGATCCCTATCATGCGAACATCGTCCGAACTAACATCTAAAGAACTTTGAAGATCTTGTAGCCGCGGCTCCATGCCTACTAGCTTATCATCAAGGTTCACATTAATGGACCGTAGCTCTAGCGAAATTTGTTCAACAATTAATTTGATCACTTTGGCTTCATGACTGTAATTATACAAAAGTGTAAGATAAACTAACATACCCATAAGTCATGTTGCATTTTTAACACAATTCGAGCATTCCTCAATATAAGAAAGATAAAAAACATAAATATTGCAAAGAAATGATGAATTACCCGTTAGCAGTGTTCTTCAAATCCCACCCGGACAGATTGGAGGCTTCTGTGAGAGCTTGTCTCCATATCCTGGTCTCTTTGATGGTATATTTGGCAAGGGCTTCTCCAACTGGACCATGTTGTTTACGAACTTCAGAGGGATCCACATCGTAGAAAACAGGATAAGCAATTTGCTCGTTTGACTTTTGGCACTCCATAATCTTTACAAGTTCGTTTAAGCACCAAGACGAAGATGCATATTTCTTTGAGAAAACTATGATGAACAACTTCGACTCTTCAATAGACTTCAAAAGCTGGTCGTTGATGCTTTTTCCTTTTCTAAGTCTCTCGTCATCCTTGAAAGTGTGAATACCTTGTTGCTGAAGAGCATCATAAAGGTGATCACAAAGTTCTTACGTGTGTCTTCACCGCTGAAACTCAAAAACACATCATACTGATAGCTCTCCTTAATGAATGAGGTTGAAGAAGATGGTATTAAAGGCATGCTTTACGGGTCCTATTGAATCAGATTTTCATTTTTCTGGTAATTGTTTCTTGGAGATTACTGCAAAGAAACAAGGGATCACACTTTTAGGCATCAAGAGCGTATACTATGAGCTAAGCCGTTAACCACACATTAATTACAGCTTAAATACCAGTGTTAATAAAGAGCTATTACTGTTACATTACGAGTCACGGACATTTCATTATAAGCATAAAATGGGCTTATATGTATATCAGATATTTCTATGATGTCAACATAAGGAACTAACATCGTCGACTTATAAGTAATTTTATTTTATGAATCCAACATTTACAAGTTGTTTATATGCCTTCTCAAATCAATTATTACACTAAGATGATTTAGTAGTAGAAAATTATTATATTATGAGTAGTTAGATAATTGGACAGTTAACTTTATAAGCCGGTTTGCAGCAACAAGCACCTCAAATGTCCCTAAAAAGTTAGAAGAAAGCACAAGAAAAATGCAAAAGTTTGACTTTGTCAAAGTCAAACAATTACACTTAGTTATAGAATGGTGATCTTGGAACCTAATGATACATCTATCTGGCTTCAAATGAGGTCTTAGACCGTTTGATGTAATTTGATATACGACAATACAACATTCGATCAAGGGTTTGATCAGATTTAAAACACAGATTTGACCTTCTTAGAAAAGTCAAGATGTAGTAATAAGCTTCAAACCATGGGGCTTTGATTTCAAACCTCATACAATGCATCTTATGACTATATCTTGAAAACTGGGTTTAACATGATCTTAGAAACAGGAGCTTATTCATGTATTCAAGAAAGTTATTTTAGTTAGTAATTTGTGAGGGACTAAACTGATCACTAAAATCAAGATGCAAACTAAATAATAACAAAATATTGGTGACTTTGAACCACCATTATCCAAATCCATCAATCGATCAACTTATGAATTAAATACAGATAGACCATCACTACATGAAAAAAATTAAGATAAAAAAACTAACCTCAAAATAGCTGTTCAATCAAAGCCTTAGGTTTGTTTGTTTGTTTGTATGTTGAGGTTAAATAGGATGATGAATTTTGATCACACCATCATTGCTTCTTTCTTTCTTATCACTTACCAGGAAATCATGCCCACAAACTTCCGACGTGTCTTCTTTTTGACCATAATATACTACGTCCAAGATATATTAAAAAAATTAAAAGCTATCTTTCCAGAAATATCTGTAATTTATATAGTATTTTATTACTATAAAAAAGCAAGTTTTTTTTTTATAACCACTTGTACATTGTGCTTTGAAGGTTTTTCAAAAAAAAAAAACTTGATTTTTTACTTTTAACCCAAAGTTTAGCTTTTGTAATTTTAACCATACATAATTTGTTTTTTTTTAACTTTAACCCAAAACTAAACTTGATTTTTTACTTTTAACCCAAAGGTTTTTAGCTTTTGCAATTTTAATCTTACGTAATTTGTTTTTTTAACTTTAACCCAAAACTTTTCATTATTTGCAATTTAACTTCACAACTTTTGTCACTTATACTTTTCATGTTTGGCAAATTTTCGTTTTACGTATAGCTCTAAATTTTCGACTTAATACAACACAATGTACGAGTGTGGTTCAACTTTTTTTATTTTTTGTTTCAAATTTTGCAAGTTAACACGGCGCAACGTGCATGTGTGGTTCTACCTTTTTACCTCTTTTTTTTTCATGTTTGACAGGTTCGTCGCAACACGCAGATCCTAGGTCGAGTCAGTGTTGGTGGTCGATGACGGTTGTGTGACATTAGTACTATTTGACACCGTTTTACGCCCCACCGCAAAGCGGGATGTGCTTTGAGGGTTTTCTAAAGAAAAAATGGTTATGCATATGGTCGTCGTGACCTTGGCTTTGGCTTTGGGGGTTTTCAAAAAAAAAAATGATTTTTTTACTTTTCACAAAAAAGTATTTCATAAATTACTTTTAACCCAAAACTATTTTTTTTTACTTTTAACCCAAAACTTTATATCTTTTGCAATCTATTCTCGTAACTTTTTTTACTTTCAACTTTGGTCCATTATAGTTTTCATTTTCCGCAAATTTTTCGTTTTATGCTTGCTTCTAAATTTTGTGACTTAACACATCCCAACGTGCGTCTTTGGTTTAAGGTTTTTACGTTTCGTTCTAAATTTTGCGAGTTAACATGACGCAACGTGCATGTGTGTGTGTGAACGTTTATACATCGTCTATTTTTTCCCGTTTGACAGATTTAACATAACGTGCGGGTCCTAAATCGACTTAGTTATAACTAAAGAAACCCCGCCGCATTACGGCGGGTCTCAATTCTAGTTACTATAAATAAGCAATAAAAACATGCAATACAACTTGTACATTGTGCTTCATGAGTTTTTCAAAAAAAAAAAAACTTTATTTTTTACTTTTACTCCAAAGGTTTTTACCTTTTGCAAATTTAACCCTACATAATTTTTTTTTAACTTTAACACAAAACTTTTTATTGTTTGCAATTTAACTTTTGTCACTTATAGTTTTCATATTTCGCAAATTTTCATTTTACGCATAATTCTAAATTTTTCGAGTTAATACGATGCAATGTACGACTGTGGTTCAATTTTTTTATGTTTTGTTTCAAATTTTGCAAGTTAACACGGCGCAACGTGCATGTGTGGTTGAACGTTTTTACCTCTATTTTTTCATGTTTGACAGGTTTGTCGCAACACGCAGATTCTAGGTCGAGTCAATGTTGGTGGTCGATGACGGTTGTGTGGCATTAGTACTATTTGACACCGTTTTACACCCCGCCGCAACACGGGGTGTGCTTTGGGGGGTTTTCAAAGAAAAAATGGTTATGCATATAGTTGTTGTACCTTGGCTTTGGGGGTTTTCCAAAAAAAAAAAATTGATTTTTTTTACATTTCACCCAAAGGTAGTTCATAAATTACTTTTAACCAAAACTATTTGTTTTTTTACTTTTAACCCAAAACTTTTTATCTTTTGCAATCTATCCTCATAACTTTTTTTACTTTCAACTTTGGTCCTTTATAGTTTTCATTTTCCGCAAATTTTTCGCTTTATGCTTGGTTCTAAATTTTGTGACTTAATACATCGCGACGTGCGTCTTTGGTTTAACGTTTTTACGTTTCGTTCTAAATTTTGCGAGTTAACACGACGCAACGTGCGTGTGTGGGTGAATGTTTTTACATCGTGTATTTTTTCCCCGTTTGACAGGTTTAACATAACGTACGGGTCCTATATCGACTTAGTTATAACTAAAGAATCCCCGCCGCATTACGGCAGGTCGCAATCCTAGTATAGTATTATTTTGTAACATTTGTATGCATTTGTAGTTGTAAATTGAGTTTAAGTTGTTGTACCTTATTTATATACTATTATTGTTTAACATTTGTATGCAATTTATGGTTGTAAATTGAGCTTAAGTTATTGTACCTTAATCAAATAATGGTTTTATTATCTTACCAAATTCAATATGTTTTGTATGCTTGTATGGTTGTAAATTGTGCTTAAGTGGTTGTACCATAATCAAATAATGGTTTCATTATCTTACCAAATTCAATCGGTTTGATCCATTTAAAGTTGTGTTGTTTTATTTGTAAATTATTATTATTATTTATAATAATCTAATTAATTTAACCAATATCTTGTATAAATATAATTTGCAACATATTAATTCAATGGTTGTTGTAATGTATGCATTATGGTTTGTATAGTGGTATGATATATATTATATATAGATTACGATGAACCTGTCAAACGAAAAAAAATAGACATGGGTTTATCGTAACGCACAAGTCCTAGATCAACTTAGTTATTTTATTCTATGTTTTACGTTTCGGTTTAATTTCTTCGCATTAACACGCCGCAACTTCAGTGTCGGTGGTTGCTAGCAGTAGTGTGGCATTAGTGTTCGCCCCCGCCGCAACGCGGGGGTGCCTAATACTAGTTTAATTTAATAGGTATAAGTTTCATTTTACACAACAAAATACATGAAAATATTACTAGTATCTAATTTATGTATTATTGTAAACTAGTAAATTGTCTTGCGCGTTGCCGCGACATTTGGTAAAAATTTTACGTCAAAACATAGAGCAACTGAAAACGTAAATAAAATGAAGCACGCAAACGTATTACATTTAACTTGACTTATATCCGGAAAAATTTACGTAGAAACATATTAACTTGAATTATACACACGTACATAAAAATAAACAGTTTATACTAAATTACAAAGTTTTTAGAAAGTTAAGGGTTGTAAATGTCAATACTGAAATTTAACAGTTAAGACTGGAAAAGTATATAAAAGACAAAAAAGACAGAAAAAAAACACACCCTTAAATCACTATTCACAACAGTTGTTAATTGTATTATACTAGTAGATGCCCCGCCCGCGTTGCGGGGCGATGGCCGAATAATTCTCAACCAATTAAAAAAAGACTACTATAATTTTGCTAGGGAAAAAAAACAAAAACGATGATAAGACCGTAGTAAACCAATTAAAACAAAAAATCTTTATAGTTTTGGTAAAAAAATTAAAACGATGGAAAAAACGTAATTTTTAACTGAGGGCCAAATCATAAATTTAATTCGGGGATAAATTGTAAACTAAATGGACCTTTTGAACTGCGGGGCGATGGCCGAATAATTCTCAACCAATTAAAAAAAGACTAATATAATTTTGCTAGGAAAAAAAAACAAAAACGATGATAAGACCGTAATTTTGGGCTCTGGGCAAAACTGTATTTTTTCTAGACTAATGAGCCAGTGTTAGGCAACTCCTTGACACGAAAAAAAATTAAATCGAGTAAATCAATAAAAAAAAACTTTATAGTTTTGCAAAAAAAAAAAAAACTAAAACGATGGGAAAAACGTAATTTTTAACTGCAGGCGAAATAATAATTTTAATTCGGGGATAAATCGTAAACTAAATGGACCAATGGGGAAGTGTCAGGAAGCAGTCGGCATGACAGTAATTTTACACTGGGGGCTAAATCGTAATTTAACCAGGAAAACAAACAAAACTGATGGGAAAAATGTAAATTTAAGTTGAGGGCAAAATCGTAACCTGACTGTGAGGGAAAAAAACTAATGGCGAAAGTATCAATTTATAGGGGGCAAAATCGTAAATTTCAGCCGATGGGAAAATTATAATTTTTAGCCGAGAGTAAAAGCGTAAATTTATTTTTAAGCGTGGGCAAAAACATAACTTTGAACTGATGGCAAAATCGTATATTTAAGAGGAAAAAACTAATGGCAAGACTGTAAACTGAAACGGGTCAAAATCGTAATTTATCGGGGGCAAAATCGAAATATTTAGCTGAGAGTAATAGCGTAAATTTATTTTTAAGCGGGGGCGAAAACATAATTTTTAACTGATGGCAAAATCGTAATTTTAAAGGGGGACAAAATCGTAAATTTATTGAGCCAATAGGGAAGTGTCAGGCAGCTGCCTGGCACTATTGAAGTTGCCGCCCTTTTTGCCCAATAAAGGGCCTCAACTATTGAATTAAAAAAAAAAAAAAAAAAAAACTATTGAAGTTGCCGCCCTTTTTGCCCAATAAAGGGCCTCAACTATTGAATTGTGATGTCATCAGCTTGTCTTTGTAGTAGTTGATAATTAAATAAATGAGGATGAATATTCAAGACAAGATTTTCATACAAGATCTACGCTAGAAGGACAAGAGGACACGTGTAATTCGCAAGAAGGGTATTTGGTCATTTCCTAAGTGAACAACTTCCCCCCTTGATTTTCAAACGACTATAACTTTTTCATATGTTAATATTTAAAAAAATTACACCGTATTAACGAGCATTTCATTCAAGCAGCCTATTGCTATAGTGAGAGTCCAGGATCCGGCGAGTTTAGACGGAAGTTTGGATATAAAAGAACTAATTTGGTAGAATATTATTAAGAATGGAGTAGAAGCAGAAGGATTGTATTCATACCGAAAGAGTATACATCTTTTACAAGCTGGAGAAAACAACATTTCCCCTCTGAGATCTCCTAAACTTCACCTTAGTTCTCACCCACTCTCCTATTTATAGGCATAGCCATCCCGTGTGGATGAGGCTGTACGAATGGGCATATCCCATTCGTGCGAAGAGAGCTTTACAATACAAAACCGTATTTCTAACTCTCATTTATACAATATTCAACACACGCTCTATCTAGCCTATTCGCACAGTGACGGACACACAAAATATGCGCTAACAATTTTCCCCTTGTATGTCACTGTCGAATCTTGTTCTTTGAAAACTAGAGCCGTGCTTGAGTATTTGCAACTTCAATCAAGCATTTGATATCTCCAGATAATTCCCCCTTGATTAATGATTCAGGCTTGCGTTATCTTCAATATAAACAAATTTCCCCTGAAATAAATCTTCAAGTCTTAGTTTGCATAGTTTCCAACCTCCTCTGATTTGCTATACCGCAATCTTCACTAATAATGATCAACTTAAAACTAATTGATGCAACATCTCTGTTTCAACGTTAATCACATCGTGTTCGTTTTTTTATTACCACTTCAGCTCAATTTCTTAATCTTCAAAAACCCAACCGACAATTGATAGAAATTTCGACTCACCACACCGGTAAACTTCAAGTCTATGAATACCCACGAAAATCTGAAATCCCGTTTTCCGTAATCATCTTTAAGCACACTTCTGAATAATTGATCAGTGTAAACGGTAATCTCCACAATCAGCAAATCTTCATCGGTTAACAAATCATCTAGTAACACATTAAGATCTCAGAAACATTCTTCCACGATCAGATTCACATTCTTCCTCTTCAGTCACGAAAACAGATGTACAGTCTTCTCTGTTAGTTCCGGCAGCAACTTAATCAACAAACAACATCATTCCCCGACTGTTAGTCCGAAAATCAATTAATCTGCTCGAAGATTAACCATTCATAACACTTTAGACTATCACAAAGCTGTGATAACTTTTAAGTATTGACAATACTGATGCATCTCCTGACGCTATCACAAAGCTGTGATATCTTTTAAGTTTTGACAATACTGACCCGGGACTCAAACCCTAAGACATCAATCCAAACATACTCTGTAGACTCTAAACTTCCTATGATCACGAACTAACGAATCCAGATCCTATGCATCTCCGGAAAATCTGAAGTCGGAACCACCCGAATACTGTTGCACGTCTGAATTTCAAAAATGCCGAAATTTCAACATATTTTGATGAAATTTTTATTCCCCCCATTTTTGCAAAATCTGACATCTCTAAAACATATCACTGAATTTCCCCCTCAAACTAAGCAATTCAGTCCTCTCTTATCTTTGAAAAACTCAACTATGCAGAAAATGTGACATTTTGCTCCATAAAAGTCAGTTTTTCATCAATGCGAATTTTTCGATTTGGTCCTTTAATAGTCAGATAACCCAGATGATACGTGTCGGTTTACATTCAACTCCATGTATGTTTTACGTCACGTGAGTCACTCGATGTTAAAATTTGTGATTTTGTTTTACGCTTTTTCCGATTATGGTCGTCGTTTGGTTGCTACTTAGCACGATTTTACGTCTCACGCCTCACAATCCGCAATGCTTGCAACACGGTTTTATGCCCTCACCCGCAACGTGTGTCACGGCCCCAGCCCCGGTTTTACCCGGTCAGGAGCCGCGGGACAGGAACCCGTGGTATTTATTAAATGATGCGACAGCGGAAGATTCTACAGGATCTTTTAAAACTTGAAATGCCCGATTATTTTATTTCATAAATCGGGATAAACCCCGTGATTTACAAGAGAGGAATTTTACTAGGAAATTCCCTGATTTATAAAACATGTTTATTTATTTTAACTGAGCCACCTCTTCAAGCTTGTTAGTGCTCCGTAGCACGTTTTCCTTGATTTACAGCAGGTCGCCTGAAATATGTTTTTAAAAATATTTGATCAGCGGAGAAATACTGGTGAATCATTCATTTTGCACAAAACGACACATAGTTATAAATTACAGCATAAGAGCGATTACAATGGCTTTTATCTTATTTTTATCTGGCGTCGTGTCACCTGGTGACGATGGTCATACCACTATTGGGTCCTTCCCCAAGTAGTGATGATTATCACTGTTAGGATTTATTAGCCTAACCGTGAGAAATTAGTAATGTGCACAATACCCCAATTAGCCAGTGATTCAAGATAACCCTGACTTAATCCCTGTAATTATAACATTTGAAAATGGAGTATTGTAAAATACTTTTGATAAAAGAGAATGACTCACATTGCAGATTTATACGGGCAGAGTTTAGCCTACTGATTAGCCTTGTAACCTAATTTAAATAACAATGCACACGAACTAGGTCAGTAACTAATACAGCATTTACGATAACTCACGAGATAAAACCCTCACAACGAATGACAAAGTGCAATACTTAAACATCCATCGAATTTATGACGAATGACAAAGTATAACCCAAGTTTGAGCAACACTTAAACATCCATTGGATAGTTTCAATCGATCGGACATTGAATCGTAGCAGCGATCGAGTTAATACCATGTATCGTAGCAGCGCCTCGCTATAGTAAAAGTGAATTTCGAATTTGTGCAGTGTGCTTTCGTTTTTGTGAAATGATTTTGACACCAGTGAACTGCTCATGACCCGCTCTATTTATAGGTGAAATTTGGGTCTCACGCGGCCCGCGTGAGCCCACCCTTGATCTTTACGCGGCCCGCGTGACCACCTAGTCTACGTGTAGGTTTGATGGGTCACGAGTAGGTGTGCCAGGTGGACAACACGTATCCCGGATGCTTATCCGGTCAAACTTGAAGTTGACGCGGCCCGCGTAGACTATGCTTAACTCTTACGCTGCCCGCCTAAAGACCAAGAATCTTGATTTCTTGGTTTTTCATGCACAGTAGGGTTTCAGGGGTCCGAGTTTGCACTTACGGGTAAATTTAGGACATTTTTGAAGGTCCTTACATCCTCCCCACCTTATTTAAAATCTCGTCCTCGAGATTTATTGAAATAAGTGAGGATACTTTCGCTTCATCTCTGATTCCAGCTCCCAAGTGTACTCGGGTCCTCTTTTTGAATCCCATTTGACTTTGACCAGTACTAGTCTTTTGTGTTTGAGAAACTTAATCTTTCGGTCTTCTATTTGCAGTGGCTTCTCAACAAATTTTAACTTTTCGTTTACCTCTACATCTTGAAGAGGTACTACCAAGGATTCTTCAGATAGACATTTCTTGAGATTGGATACATGAAATACGTCATGTACCCCAGCTAACTCCTCTGGTAATTGTAAGCGATAAGTAACTGGTCCTATACGTTGGATTACTGGAAATGGTCCAACGTATCTTGGACTCAGCTTTCCTTTCTTACCAAATCGAATTACTCCTTTCCAAGGAGAAACTTTTAAAAGTACCTTGTCTCCAATCTGGAATTCTAACGGCTTACGTCGATTATCGGCATAACTCTTTTGGCGATCTTGAGCCGTCTTGAGTCTTTCCTTGATTTGAGTAATCTTGTCGGTAGTTTCTTGCACTATTTCAGGACCTGATAATTGACTTTCTCCTATTTCTGCCCAGCAGACTGGAGTTCTGCATTTACGTCCGTATAGTTCTTCGAACGGGGCAGCTTCGATGCTTGAATGATAACTATTGTTATAGGAGAATTCAAACGGTTTTGATACCTATAAGTAGT
Organism: Helianthus tuberosus; assembly: GCA_030545235.1. Taxonomy (NCBI): domain Eukaryota; kingdom Viridiplantae; phylum Streptophyta; class Magnoliopsida; order Asterales; family Asteraceae; genus Helianthus; species Helianthus tuberosus. Next base: position 200,226,583 of record CM060369.1, read on the forward strand.
TTGGTTACAAAACACGCAAGAATGCGCATTTTGGCCGAAACTACGACTCGTCACTACACCTAGATAACGTGGTAATCAGTAGGTATAGTCACTATGGACTATAACCATCGTGATTACGCTCATGTTATGAAGTTCAAATGAACTTCGCATTGACCATAAACTGGTCAATGCAGAAAGTCAAACACAGTTTGACTTTCAGACTCGAAAAGCGATAAAAGAACGAAAGAATACCTACAAAAGGTCCCCGCAAGCTATGATCCGATTTACTCTCAGGTATGAAGCATAAACTTCAACTTAGAGAGCCAAAATCAGATCATTGTGGGTTTTGCAAGTGAAAGGAGATGGGTATATATAGGAAAACTAGAACCGTTAGGATCGTTCATTGTAAAACGAGCTTCGATCTCATCTGTACACATGTGTCCATGGTTTTGTGAAACCATGGGAGCCCATAGTTTCATTAAAACCATTAGCAAATGAGGGGAACAGCTTGAACAAGCTGGAATTTAGATTTTTCATTTTGGTCCCTTCCTAAGATAACTATGACAGAATGACAATTTTGGTCCCTCAACTTCAGAATCTTGCATTTCGGCTCATTTTTGACACGTTTAAGCCCCGTTAACCTCATTTCAAGGCTCTAAAATGAAGTTAAAGTATAGGGAACTCAAAACATGCTCAAAAATATCTCGGATGTCGGTTCGTTTGGTCGTACGGTTGCGTTGTTCGGTTAAATACGACGGAAGTCGTAACGAACGTAAAAACGATCCAAATTACGCGACGAATGGAATTTTATCATGCCAATCACTAAAATAAAATATTTTAATGATTACATAAATTTTTGGATGTCCGGATGTATTCAGAACGTAAGATATGCGCGAAAATGCAAACTTATGCACTTTTGACGCTTTTAGTCCCTGAATGACCAAAAAGTTTATTTTAGCACACCGAAGCCCTCAAAGCCTATTTCTAAGCTATGTAAAGGATATTTAGGGTATGTTTAAACTTATGGTCATGTTCCGGAATGTTCGTTACAGTACAAATTGGCATACTTTCGCAGTTTGTCGAAATTAGTCCCTGTAAGCGAATAAACTTGATTTCGCTACACCAAACCCTCCAAAACTTATTTCTAAGTTATGTAAATGTTATTTAAGGTATGTTAAGCCTATGTCACTATCCCGGAGTGTTTGTTGCATTAAACTGGTTATATTTACGCATCTGTGCGCGTATAACCTTCCAGAAAGCGATTTAGAGCCCGAAATCGAACAAGAGTTGATATGGGCAAATGATACACATATTTATACAAATCCCAAGTATGAAACACGACATTTCATTGATTTGGTATTTGTTCGATGGCCGTGGAGGAACAGATCTCACAGTCTCCCCTACTTCAGGAAATTTCGTCCCGAAATTGAATTAGAGGAAACTTGTGAGAGCTCAAAACATGAAGTCGAAAAGATAAAACAACACTGGTTAGGGTTTTGAACTTCTAGTAACTTTAAATAACATTATGCTTGCAATTTAAGAGGGACACTTATGTACAAGTATATGAAGCGCCATTGGTGCGTCCACCGTACCTCCATTACATTGTTCACGTTTCGTTATTGTTGTCCCTATTGGTTCTTACACATGATAAATCTTACTGTGGTTTCCGTGCACTGAATTTTTATAATTATGTACGCGTCCATAATTACGTAATTCCTTGCATAATCCACACAATGCATTTGATAATGTGTAGGGGAAAACCAAATGAATGAACCTGTGATGAGTGTGACTGGACCACCATAGGGTCCTTTCAGCTGTATCATCACATGCCACTCTTAACCAGATTCTGAATCAATCTTTAACTAGACCACTCAAGGGTCTCTTTTCGAATCATGGAATGGTACTATATAACCCAAGGGTCTTAACTACCACGTAGAAGCCCATTAAGGATTTAAGGTAGTACCTTTTGAATATCCTACTATGAATCCCTCATATGAAGATATGGAAGATTCTATGAGGATTTGGATAACGAAAATCGGATCACACAAAAACATAGAGGAGAACACATAAACACATAATCACATAATCATATAATTGTTTAATTTGACCTTTAATTTGTTATCTTTGGACACGGGTATTTAAAGCATACCAGGAATCCAATCCGTGGATTTCATTTGGCACTTTAAATATTTTCAAGAATCTAACTATGAAGATAGGAAAATCTTAATAGGAATTCGGTTTGTCCTTATTGAGTTGTAATGTACATATTAAGGTGTACAAGGAATCCAATCAGGGCTCCGATTTGGGCGATAATCATCCACAAGGATTCTTAAAATAGAGCAACCCATCGCCCCTTTCGTTTCAAGTTTAAGCTCGAGTTGAAGTGGTAGCTCATATTTAAATAAGCCTTCGTTTACACAAGATCGTTGTGCTTGAAGGACAAAAGATTTGAATATCAGATAGAGTTTGAACATAATGAAGCTTGACTCGTTCCTTTCGACTAACCGCATCGGCTACGATATTCGCCTTACCAGGAAGGTAGCGAATCGCGCAATCGTAATCGTTCAAGAGTTCAACCCATTGTCGATGCCTCATGTTCAGCTCCTTTTGATTAAGAATGAGCTGGAGACTTTTGTGGTCTTGTGAAAACCACACACTTCGTTCCATAGAGGTAGTGTCTCCAGATTTTGAGAGCAAATGCCACAACACCTAACTCAAGATCATGAGTTGTGTAGTTCTTTTCGTGAACTTTCAACTGTCTTGACGTAATGTTATGACTTTACCTCATTGCATAAGAACATAACCAAGGCCTAGATTCGACGCGTCATAAAAGACAACGAAATCATCGTTTCCATTGGGCAAGGACAAAACAGGAGCATCACATAGCTTCCGTTTCAGCGTTTGGAACGTTTCTTCTTGCCTAGGTCCCCACTCAAAAGGTTTATTATTCTTAGTCAAAGCAGTGAGTGGAACCGCAATCTTCGAGAAATTTGAAATAAAACGACGATAATAACCAGCGAGACCAAGAAAAGAACGAATTTCTGTAGGTGTCGTTGGTGTATTCCAATCCTTAATAGCAGCAACCTTGGATGGATCCACATGAATACCCTGCTCATTGACTATATGACCCAAGAATTGAACTTCTTCAAGCCAAAACTCACACTTGGAGAATTTAGCAAAAAGTTGTTCCTTCTTCAGGAGTTCCAATGTTAAGCGAAGGTGTTGCTCGTGCTCGGCTCGAGACTTCGAATAAATGAGAATATCGTCGATGAACACAATAATGAACTTGTCTAAATAAGGTTTGCAGACCCTATTCATTAAGTCCATAAAGATAGCTGGGGCATTTGTCAAACCAAAAGGCATGACTGTAAACTCGTAATGCCCATATCTCGTGTGGAAAGCAGTTTTGGGAATATCTTCTTCGAGAACACGAAGTTGATGATACCCAGAACGCAGATCGATCTTGAAAAAAAAACAGGTAGCACCTTGCAGCTGATCAAAGAGATCATCGATTCGAGGTAGGGGATATCGATCCTTGATGGTAAGCTTATCAAGCTTACGATAATCGATACACATTCGAAAAGATCCATCTTTCTTCTTCACAAAGAGGACAAGAGCTCCCCTAGGGTGAATAATTTGATCGGATGAATCCTTTATCAGATAACTCTTGAAGCTGTTTCGATAATTCTTGCATCTCAGATGGTGCAAGACGATAAGGTGCTTTCGCAATTGGGTTGGCATTGGGTACAAGGTCAAAATGAAACTCGACTTGACAAACTGGAGGCAAACCAGGCAGTTCATCAGGAAACACCTCTGGATAATCCCGAACAATCGGAATATCCTGAATACTCTTGCTCTTGCCTTTCTCCTCGGTGACATGTGCCAGAAAAGCAACATATCCTTTTCGTAAATAACTTTGGGCCTTCGTACACGACATGAGCTTCAATCCACCAGAAGGTTTCTCGCCACGAACTTCCAGAACATCGCCAGACGAAAGAGGAATGCGAACAATCTTATCGAAACAAATCACCTCAGCATGATATTTGGTTAACCAATCCATCCTATGACAATGTCGAAACTTCCAAGTTGCATCGGTGTGAGGTCAAAAGGAAAAAGATGATTACTCAAATTGCCATTTCGTTTCTTAGAATGAAACGAGCACTTAGCATCTTCGAGGAAATCATGAGCGATCATATGAACAAGAGAACTACAAATACGGTTCTTTTGGTGTAGGTATCATAGGGTATACCATACACACATGCAACAATATTTATACATCATAATTGCAAATAAAGATTTATTTATAAACAAAATCGATTGTTTCCGAGTTCAAAGGAAAACACTAGAAACACAAACATAAGATTCGGATTATTCAAAGCAGAAGCTTCTTCTAATCGGCCAAATGCTCATCCGTGGGTCGGATTTGCATTGAAAATCTTTGGGTATCTGTCCCTGACATAACCCGTCTCGCCATAGGTGTAGCAAGTTCCAGGAGGAAAACGAGCCTGTGCTGGATCAGCTTGAAATTGAATGGGGTTCTGAAAAGCTTGGTTTAGCACAGTGACTGAACGACAGTCTCGTGCCAAATGACCAATGAGTCCACAGTTGAAACATTTCCGACATTTGACACTGGCATAGTGGTGGAGGTTACACTGATTGCACAAAGGAGCAGTTCCTAAGTACGGCTTCTTTGCTGGTGGTGCTGCTACCTGGCTAGGTTTTGCTTGATTTGGTGTAACGGCTACGAGATCCTTTGGAGCTTTACGCTTCTTTGAATTTTTTGATGGCTCGACTTCTGCTTCTTTCGATGCTTCTTGGGTGGCTTCATTATTGAGACGAGACATGGCGATACCTAAATCCACAGTCTTCAGGATTACTTCGCCTATTCGCTGGGCAAATTTGGCAGTTTGCTCGGACATTTGAGTGTCGTTGCGATGAAGAGACATTCTAGAGGAAATGAAAGACATAGGAGAACACAAATGAAATGTTATCGGATAATTAAAACAGAATGACAACGCATAGAAATTGCGATAATTTGTTTGTTACCTAAGGCAAACAAATGAGACGGTGATTAATCAAAGTAAACGGGTCATATTAATGTATCACTGAAGACATGCTCGCCTATAAGTGAACACTCACCCCAAGAGTTCACAGGTAAGAGTGACTGGTCCGATACTACGGATTTGTACGAACACTCTAGACTTAGACAGAAAACTCAGGGTACAGGCATTCCCCCTTCCAGTTTGCACGTGTTCACATTATAAGACCCAAACTTTGACGAGACTTTGAAAACTTAAAGGGTTCAAAACCTTACAATAAATCATCCTAGAACAGATGATTGGTTTTCAAAGCAGATTCGAAATTTGTGCTCTTGTTATGGTTGTCGCCTAAGGATAGGTGACGGTATTGTTCTATGGCTAAACGCAAGTAAACTCGCGTTAGGGTCCTAGGAAGGTTATAGACTAGGTCAAAGCATTACTAATAACCTAATTCCCTATAACCATGAGCTCTGATACCAATTTTCTGTCGCACCCCGACCGCGTAAAACAACAAATCGCGGCAGAATCGTCGGGGAGTGTTGTAACAGAATCATTGTTTCAAAACACACGGAAATTGAAGTTTCGTTTTATTAAACATTAAATATTTACATCGTCTGGAAATCTAAATAAACAATTTAAACATAGTCTATCATTGTTATTAAGTCACTAAGGCCTCGTCCAGTCCTATGTGAGCATGCATCCTAGCAATCAACATCATTCAACAACACCTGAAACATATGTGAAAACAAAGTCAATAAAGAAATGCTGGCGAGTACATAGGTTTTTGAGAATGTCGGATTCATGGCTAGTTTACATGTTGCAATACCTAATTAAAAACCTTGTTTTGAAAAGTATTGTATTGCGACATAATTAACCAACTCAAATCAAGTTGGTTATAATTTATAAAATCTCGTAGCCATGATTCTTAACTCGAAAACATTTTGTTTTAGAAAACCAATTTGTAAAACATCTCGTATTAAATCGTTAATAAAACTCGTTAATAAATCTCGTTAATAAAACTCGTTAATAAATCTCGTTAATAAAACTCGTTAATAAATCTCGTTAATAAAACTCGTTAATAAACCTCGTAATAAAACTCGTTAATAAATCTCGTTAATAAAACTCGTTAATAAATCTCATTAATAAAACTCGTTAATAAATCTCGTTAATAAAACTCGTTAATAAATCTCGTATGGTTTATATCATTTCAAAAACCTCGTTTGTGTGACATCGTTTCAAAATCGTTTACCTAATTGAACTAAATAACGCCACGGTATGTAATACGATGAAAACACTTATATATAGGAAGTACCAGCGGCGTATCCACCATGCTTTCATCACATTACACCCGTCCCGTTATCTAAACACTAACCGAAAACCAATCGTTTACCCAAATCGTTTAATTCGTTAAAAATCGCTTTAGTCGTTTAAATCATTCTCGTCTTAAATCGTGAAAACTACTTTTGATTGTCTCGCTAATAACATCCAAACCTTCGTGACTCGACTATCTCGCCTATCGCTTCTCGCATTAATAAACCACCAAAGGTTAAATTAACAATCACAGATTCAGTCGTTACCCACCTAACCCACACATAACCATGGGTGCAGTCTGATAACGGGATTTGTCAGATCCTATGGTACCATAACCTAATACTGGTCGGTTCAGCCAAAACTAATGGATATTATTCGTTATGTAAATACAACCAACAACTTTGTTTCCTATATCGAAATCGTTATTAATTTAATATAAACCATTTTAATCGTTTTTGAAACCATTGTTATAATATCGAAAATCGTTTTGAAAACCATCGTTAAAACCTTGAAAACATTTAGCACATATGAATCACCCCAAAACAATTGAAAACAGTAAAATAGGGGAACTATGTACTCACATGAGAATGCTTAGAGGTCTTGAACAACAACCAAGCAAAGCTAGATGGAGCACGAAATCAATCGGCAATCTAATAACTATATAAATAAACCGGACCTAAGTCGGAAGATCGGATAGGATGAGGTTTTGTAAACCAAATGAGTATTGGAACTCATATGACATGATTTAACAAAGTCTACATTCTAAATTGAACCCTAACCTAAGTGCTTTCGACCCATCGTGACCCATTAAGGTAGCTTAAGCTACTTTAACGTGTCGTTCGCGCAAAAGCGCGTTCGAGACGTCTAACTAGTCCTATGACAAGTATTATATGCCTATACATGATTAAATATGTTGCATAATAAATTAAGTGACAAAAGTTTGTGTTACATATGCTTAATTACCAATTATGCATGAAAAGGGCATTTTGGTCATTTACCTAAGGCATATAAACTACCTATCATACAACTAATTAAACCTAAGTGACTATAAGGTATAACCTCGGAAGGTTATTCCCTATGCAACTATGGTCACTAAACATGTTTGGACGGATCCTAATGATCGACCAAACGGGTCGTGTTCGAAAGTCTAAGCGGGTGTTTAGTCCGCTTGACTTACGACTCTACACAAGCACTAATCTAAAAAGTGACGAGTTAAACATGTTAAAACATGTTTAACGAATTTAGAAAATAGATATGGTATAAAAACAACCGGTTTTGATACCTATAAGTAGTTTGGTTACAAAACACGCAAGAATGCGCATTTTGGCCGAAACTACGACTCGTCACTACACCTAGATAACGTGGTAATCAGTAGGTATAGTCACTAGGGACTATAACCATCGTGATTACGCTCACGTTATGAAGTTCAAATGAACTTCGCATTGACCATAAACTGGTCAATGCAGAAAGTCAAACGTAGTTTGACTTTCAGACTCGAAAAGCGATAAAAGAACGAAAGAATACTTACAAAAGGTCCCCGCAAGCTATGATCCAATTTACTCTCAGGTATGAAGCATAAACTTCAACTTAGAGAGCCAAAATCAGATCATTGTGGGTTTTGCAAGTGAAAGGAGATGGGTATATATAGGAAAACTAGAACCGTTAGCATCGTTCATCGTAAAACGAGCTTCGATCTCATCCGTACACATATGCCCATGGTTTTGTGAAACCATGGGAGCCCATAGTTTCATTAAAACCATGTGCAAATGAGGGGAACAGCTTGAACAAGCTGGAATTTGGATTTTTCATTTTGGTCCCTTCCTAAGATAACTATGGCAGAATGACAATTTTGGTCCCTGAACTTCAGAATCTTGCATTTCGGCTCATTTTTGACACGTTTAAGCCCCGTTAACCTCATTTCAAGGCTCTAAAATGAAGTTAAAGTATAGGGAACTCAAAACATGCTCAAAAATATCTCGGATGTCGGTTCGTTTGGTCGTATGGTAGCGTTGTTCGGTTAATTACGACGGAAGTCGTAACGAACGCAAAAACGATCCAAATTACGCGACGAATGGAATTTTATCATGCCAATCACTAAAATAGAATATTTTAATGATTACATAAAGTTTTGGATGTCCGGATGTATTCAGAACGTAAGATATGCGTGAAAATGCAAACTTATGCACTTTTGACGCTTTTAGTCCCTGAATTACCAAAAAGTTTATTTTAGCACACCGAACCCCTCAAAGCATATTTCTAAGCTATGTAAAGGATATTTAGGGTATGTTTAACTTATGGTCATGTTCTGGAATGTTCATTACAGTACAAATCGGCATACTTTCACAGTTTGTCGAAATTAGTCCCTGTAAGCGAATAAACTTGATTTCGCCACACCAAACCCTCCAAAACTTATTTCTAAGTTATGTAAATGTTAGTTAAGGTATGTTAAGCCTATGTCACTATCCCGGAGTGTTTGTTGCATTAAACTGGTTATATTTACGCATCTGTGCGCGTATAACCTTCCAGAAAGCGATTTAGAGCCCGAAATCGAACAAGAGTTGATATGTGCAAATGATACACATATTTATACAAATCCCAAGTATGAAACACAACATTTCATTGATTTGGTATTTTTTCGATGGCCGTGGAGGCACAGATGTCACAGTTATGCTCAGATTGATTAACTTCATTATCAGGTTCATTACCAACGTGTGCCATCTGGTAATTAATTTATATAAGTAATTAGTATAAAATAATTAATAATCAAACATAACAAATAATTAAACATAATTACATAAACAAATATAGTCAAATATGTCGATCTTTCGACTTTCGATATTTTATATATATTAGGCATCCGTACAAACTTGGTTATCTTACAAACTTTTATTTTTAGGTTATTTTACAGAGTTATATATATATATATATATATATATATATATATTACTATTATTATTATACAAACACAGTTTTACAACCACACTATCTCCCGTTAGCTGGCACCTCAGAAGCGACGTTCCCTCTCGTCGTACTTCCAGGAGATTTGTTCTCCCACCTCCCGGATCCTATTCCCTGCATTTATCAGTTCCTCGCCAAAATGGCGGAGTTCAGCTAAGTTTTCATTACTCATTGGTGGGTTTGGTGCAGGTTCTGGGTCGAACTGAGGGAAAAGGTATAAGGATTATTTAGGAGGTTTTGAAACTGCCAGTCGTTGGTCCATCATTCGTCCATTTCTCCTAGAGGTTGAGTGTGGATAAGGGGATCTGGGATGGCTGGTTCCAAATTTATTGGAAGTTGGGTTTCAGTAGGATAAGGAAAGAGGTTTTCATTGATAGGACTAAGGATATCGCAATTTGCCAGTATGCGATCTAGTTCCTCCTGCAGTAGCAATTCCTCGGCTTGCTTAGAACTTTCCCCAATTTCTATTTCTACTTGCCTAAAACTTTCCCCAATCTCAATCCCTTTTCCTTTATCCATGGGATTTTCTATCTTGGGAATTCTCCTAGTTGCTGGTTTCCTTCTGCGCACACGCCTCCAACCCACAAATCTTCTTCTTTTCTTTGGCTTTGATTTCTCTGGAGGTGGAGCTTGGAATTCCATAGGTTCCTCAACATCGGCCAAGTAACCAGTAAAGTCTCTGGAAACTTCCACATTAACAGGATAGAGATTGAGATTCTGAAGGGCTTCAGATAACTCATTCATGCTGTTTAGCAAATATGGGGAAATATACAAAATTCTAGGTTAAAAATTTGTAACTTAAATTTTTCACATAAGCACAATAATGGCAATCAGAAAATTTATTATTAATTACAAATATCTAATAACCCATTTTACTGAAACAAAATATTTATTTATAGTACAACTAAAATATTAAAATTTCTGGCTTGTAAGTGACATAGGTACTGATATTGTTTTGGCGATTTAAACTATAAGTTAGCATTTACTGCTATAGTGGCTAACATATAGAGATTTGCCCATTTTTCATCTAACTCGTCTTCCCATGGTGGGTTATTGCCTATTTCCTGAGTTTCCTTATTCATCATTCCTTTTGGTTATGACTTCCTCATTTTCTCTTCACTTTTTCTAATAATCCAACTTCTTTTATTAGGGGTAAGTGGTTTCTCATACTGTGCCTTACGAACAAATATTCCCTCCTCAGTATCTGCTGAGTATCTTGAGGAATTTGATTGGGATGAAATTCCCTTATCTTTCGGTGAACTATCTAATTTAAGATAGATATCCGAAATTCTTTGCTTACCCATACTGTAACTAACAAGTAATCAGTTAAAAACACATAATTACAAGATGATAATCAGGAAAATTAAGTATTTTAAATACTTAATAGGCTTAAATCAATGGCTCTGATACCACCTTTTCCTGTCACGGCCCCAGCCCCGGTTTTACCCGGTCAGGAGCCGCGGGACAGGAACCCGTGGTATTTATTATATGATGCGACAGCGGAAGATTCTACAGGATCTTTTAAAACTTGAAATGCCCGATTATTTTATTTTATAAATCGGGATAAACCCCGTGATTTACAAGAGAGGAATTTTACTAGGAAATTCCCTGATTTATAAAACATGTTTATTTATTTTAACTGAGCCACCTCTTCAAGCTTGTTAGTGCTCCGTATCACGTTTTCCTTGATTTACAGCAGGTCGCCTGAAACATGTTTTTAAAAATATTTTATCCGCGGGGAAATACTGGTGAATCATTCATTTTGCACAAAACGACACATAGTTATAAATTACAGCATAAGAGCGATTACAATGGCTTTTATCTTATTTTTATCTGGCGTCGTGTCACCTGGTGACGATGGTCATACCACTATTGGGTCCTTCCCCAAGTAGTGATGATTATCACTGTTAGGATTTATTAGCCTAACCGTGAGAAATTAGTAATGTGCACAATACCCCAATTAGCCAGTGATTCAAGATAACAATGACTTAATCTCTGTAATTATAACATTTGAAAATGGAGTATTGTAAAATACTTTTGATAAAAGAGAATGACTCACATTGCAGATTTATACGGGCAGAGTTTAGCCTAGTGATCAGCCTTGTAACCAAATTTAAATAACAATGCACACGAACTAGGTCAGTAACTAATACAACATTTACGATAACTCACGAGATAAAACCCTCACAACGAATGACAAAGTGCAATACTTAAACATCCATCGAATTTACGACGAATGACAAAGTATAACCCAAGTTTGAGCAGCACTTAAACATCCATTGGATAGTTTCAATCGATCGGACATTGAATCGTACCAGCGATCGAGTTAATACCCTGTATCGTAGCAGCGCCTCGCTATAGTAAAAGTGAATTTCGAATTTGTGCAGTGTGCTTTCATTTTTTGTGAAATGGTTTCGACACCAATGAACTGCTCATGACCCGCTCTATTTATAGGTGAAATTTGGGTCTTACGCGGCCCGCGTGACCCCACCCTTGATCTTTATGCGGCCCGCGTGACCACCTAGTCTACGTGTAGGTTTGATGGGTCACGAGTAGGTGTGCCAGTGTAACACCCCGAAATCAGGTTTGGTAATTAAACCACGTTAATATTTATGAACGGGTAAAATACCGTTAGTGGTGAAATTAACCCGGTAAATATTAGGATTTAAATAAATAAACCTAATATTAAATTAAAAATGGAATAAAAGCTTTAGAGGAAATAAAGTTTATAAGAGGTCCGATTTAACGGGACTTAAAATAAAACGGGATTTAACTCCCTGAACCCATTAAGTTAACTAGGAATAATTAACCTAGTTAGTAATGAGTAATTAAGTGAAAACAAGATATAAAATAAGAATTTATGAACCTTTTTATAAAAAGGTTAGAACTATTGGGACTAAAAGGTTTAAGTGTGGAAAGAGTTTTGATTAAAACAAAAAATTAAAAAAAAAAACAAAACACACACAAAGTGTGTTCTGGTCGACGTTTCCACAGAGCCAAGAAAGGGGTTCTTCTTTTGAACCCTAAATCATCAAAATTCAACCAAATTCATGGGGCAAATCAAGTCTAGATGGAAAACCAAGCTAAAATTAGTGATTACCAAGCCTAGGGGATCACAAGGTATGTCAAATTTCATTATTTGATTCCACCTCAGATTCTTGATGAACTTATGAAATCGAAATTCGAGCTTGCATGATTGATGTTTAGGTGAAACTAGGATGAATCCATGTCTAGGAACAAACCCTAGTTGAAAAATTGATGAATTAAGATTGAAAAATAGGAATTTGATAACCACCCATATATGTGCTAAGTAGGTTTTGATTAAATTCGTGTATGCGATGCTTTTACGGGTTTTGATTTCTAAGAATAAGTGTTATAATGTCATAAACATGTTCAAATTGAAAGCTGAATTCAAACAGCTCCTGATCAGAATTTACAGCCGACTTGTATTGGCTGTAACCTGAACAAAACTTGACAAAAACATGTGTTTCTTGAGTCTAAAATGTAATTCCAAAAAATATCTTTAAAACCCCACTGGAATCGCATTTTTTCGATGAAAATTGAGCGTTTTATGAATTTTTCCGTATCAAATGTTCAAGCTGCGTTTTCTGGCAGAATTTGCAGCCCATTACGAATTTCATAACTCAATTTAGGAATTGAGTTATGATCTCAAATTCTAACTGTAGATAGTTTTAAGTGACTAAAAGAATCTCCAATTGGAATTTCACCAATCGGATAAACGAGAATTTTAAATGAATTTTTCCGTAAGCTGCAGTCAGAAGTGACGAATCTGATTGCAGCTTAGTAAATGAATTTTTATGAATTTTTGGTAAAGAGTTAGATCTTGATATTTTAACACAAGGTCTAACCCTCCGAGTGGTACGCCGCATAAAAAAATCATAATTTTTGAGGACTTGTAAACAGGTTAAACAAGTCACCAAAAACAGCCCATTTTTCAGTGATATGAAATGCCTGAATGAAATCGCGGTCTACTTGGTTGTGTGTAAAATTTGATTTCATTAAGAGTTCGGATGAAATATGCCTAAGTGAGTTCAATGAACCAAATGTGCATTTGAATATGTTGATAAGTCAATTGACTTTTAAAAAGTCAAACCGACCAATGATTAGATCAAATGATAATTTTGATATGGTCGAATGATAAATTCGACATAAAACCCGTAGGATGGAATAGTTGTAAACGATTATGACTAATCTAACCGTCTTATGAATTGTGATGATGATAGTTTGAATCTAGACAAGCTAGATGAAGACTTAGGAAAGAAGCGGTTCAAACGGATCGAGTACGCGGAAAAAGCACATAACCGGATGCAAGGTAAATGAAACTTACACCTTTTAGTAGAATAAATGTTTATTCTATAAGTTGCAAATACAATAAGGATAATATTCAAGATATGGTTCCCGACGCGAAATAATACAGGTCGGAACTAATATAAATGATAAAAACCATGTTTAATGGTAAAAGAAATAAAACGGTAAATTAGCCATGGAAAGCTAATTGTAAAAATGGATTTTTAAACGGTTACTATAAGTAAGCCTAAATGAATAAAAAGAGTAAAACGGGTCAAATGGTAATGAGGATACCGTTTGACAAATATCGACTAATAAGCACTTGTCGAGTCTTATGCTTACAGGATGAAGTAGCTTATGAATTCGCGTTGCTATGAACTAGCAAATTTTCGAGACAAGGTATTAAAACGGGTCAATGTATTGATCCGAGCCAGGTACACATAATTATGTTGTAGTTAAAAGTGCTATTTTGGTCAATAATTGGCGAGAGTCTTTTGTCGTAAAATAAGATACTAGAATTGACCAAAAAGCCCTTAACGGGCGAACCGGGTAAACGACCGTTAGATGTTGTTTAGAAATTTGTTTATTGATTATGAAACCCTTAGATACATATAAAAGTGTAGGCAAAAACATTTGTGGGTCGAAATGCCTAAAAATGGTTCATTTGCGTAAAATGACTAGTCGAAGGGTAAAAATTGGGATTTGGGGTTCCTTACGTTAAATCCACCACAAAAATAGTTGTGGTGGAAAATAATTAGTTAACTAGTATGGAAATGCAAGATGCGAAGGGAAAATGGCGAGTTGGATGCTTAATGCACAAAAGTCATCTAAACGGGTCAAAATAAATTACGCGCGTAACTTAGGTGTTTGCCACGTACTTCACCAAAAGTTATGAATCCGAGATAGAGGATTGAGTTAAACACTTTGGAATATGGTTTCTAATTAACTAGAAACAAGTTGGGAGGTCTTAAATTCAAACGAGTCAAAATGTTGATTTTGAGCAATAAGCCGAATGCTTAAAAATTTAGAATTTATTAGTTTAAATGTCGGATATTTACTCCATGAGATGGAGAATTAAATTACGGTCGCATAGGAAAAGAATCACCTAAAACGGACCCGTAGATAAAAAGTTATGGCGTTTTAAAGTTGATTTTTGATAAATAAACATAGCTGGGCGAAATACAGGTTTCAGAAGCAAACTTGCTGGAAATTGGACTTCCCCGCGGCACGCGACAGGAGACCAGAATCCGGGCACGACACGCGACAGAACATGGGAATGCCGTCGCGACACGCGACGGCTTGATATTTTGGAAATTTGTTGCTAAACTTATTGTTGGCATATTTTGACACACAAATTGGCTCAAACATGTTTTTAGATGCCAAATGACTAACTCAATTCATGTCTTATGAAATGTAGGTATATGGTACCGTAACGGAAGACGATCAAGCTCGATGGAACGAACCGAACACACATCAAATGAAGCTTCCGCAGTTGTTTTAGTTTGTTTTTATCAAAAGTGGATTTATGAAAACACATTCAATTATGTTTTGGAATGTTGTAAACATATTTAATTACTTATAACGTAAAAGTTTTTGTTAAGTGGCATTTTTCATATAAAATGCTTACTTTAATGTTGTAGAAATGTTAAAAATTCCTACGTTTGTTACAAGTTGGTAATCAGAGCTCAAGTTGTTGGCAAATGTGTTCGGTTCGAGACTTGATCGCAAATCCGGTAAGTACATGTATATTAATGATTAACATGATTAAATTGTTGTGGACAACACATAGGGTTAGCGTGTAATTCACGTTACCTCAATTAAATGATAAACATAGTTGACGAAATTATGTGCGTTAGTACGTACAGTAAAAAGCATTATATTACAATACGGGCGTTTATTAATGTCGAAATTACTAACTTTTGTAAATGTTTAGTCGAAGGGCACTCGCATCTGAAGATAGCGGGAGTGTAACAAATCTCGGATATGACGGAGGAACGGTCCGAAGTATGACGAGCAGAGCGTACTCTCCAAGGACCCAAATCGCTTAACAGTCGCGAGTAAGGTGAACAACAAGGAAAGCCCGTTAGGGCAAGCATTACAGGTGCACATTTTAAATTTTTCTTTTTTTTACACGAATAGTAATATGCAACAAATACATAGAGATTGACCATTGCATATGTAGATTAAAAACTTGGAAAAACCTGAATAGAATACCTATCCAGGATATTATTTCCAAGAAATCTAAATAGAGGCGTTACTTACATGGGGTGTAATGTGAAAATTATAAAAAGGTCATGAGTGTTAGGTGTTGATCGCTTACTCTGGCCAAGTAAGTAGTGAACACATGATGTCATGAACTTTTTATGATGGACATGCTTACATCCGATGTAGTAAGGACGGGGTGAGTGGGACAAATTAAAAGTACCCAAATGAATCAGATAAACAAAATATTTGATAATAATGTAAACGCACAGCCGAGTGACGGAAGCGTATTATATTAGGATAATGAGCCCGAGTGAAGGGACAAAGAAACATGTAAAACGATTAAGGTACGCACTGGGAGGGGGTGTACTTACACTCGAACCCAGAAAATGCAAATGTGCCTCTTAACGGACCGTTTTTGTAAAACGTCAAACTTGAGGACAAAGTCGGATTATAAAAATGAAGCGAGGTCTTAATGCATACTGGGAGGGTTGCAATAATAAGGACTTCGGTAAAACACCCGGTTGATGGGTAAGAATTAAACACATGCGTAGACCGTGAAACGGGAACGCGGATGGAAAGTTAAAAGACTCGGGTTTTGAGTCATAACTAAAAGACGACGAGATGATGTAATTAGAAATTTTGAATAAATTATGTTCAACTATTTTAAAGTTGAACGGGTCGAATATAGTATCATGCCGGACAACATGAGTAAACGCAAGCGGGATAATGGTAGCGTTAAAAGCAAAAGAATAATGAGCCCGGTAATGGGACACAATCAAATTCAAATGTATGTGAACTGGATAAGGGTGAGCATAAGATAAACCGACGCATAAATGACTTGAGAAATCATAAAGTCGAAAAATTTGTCCAAACGGAAACGAATGTAGCCTTAGACTACGGTCAAGGTCAAAGAAAATACCAAGGCGAAAATAAATGATTTTAAACAAAAACAGGATGCCTTGACACCAAACATGTAATTTAAGAATGACATGAGTAAAGAATGATCTACGGGATCAACATAACCTTTGGGGTTATAAACAATGGAAAGGTCTACGAGACTAAAATGACCCACGGGTCATGACTAGAAAGAAATAGATTATAAAGACCTCGCCTTAAAGAGGTGAAAGCCTAATAAAATAGCCCATAAGGCTAAGTGATAAAACCTACGGGTGAATTAGACAAAGCGAGGGAATAAATTGAGAATCCTCGCATAAAACAAAGACTGTAAGGGAATAAATTTTGGACTGTCAATATCCCGGTATGGATACTTGACAAAGGTTAAAAAGAAGACGCTAAACTAAAACTTCGGTTTTAGTAAGAAATAACGTTTTTACAAATATAAATTCTGATAGAAATTTAAATAGTAAGCATGAAAGATACAAGTCTTGACACTGATAGGCGCAAGACGATATATTCGAAAAGTGATATTTTCGAAAATGAAAGATTGATATAAATTAAACATGATGTGACACGATCACGGTCAAGAAATGCAATGTGAAGTAGAATCACATTATAACCAAGCGAGCGGTAAAACGTAACTGGACTAATAAATCTAGTTAGTGAGACCGGTTAAGGTCATTTAAATAAATTTGGTTTGCTTGTAAGCGGTGGATTCGGTATAACTGAACCAAATAAATAAATTTGGAAACGAAGGAATTGTTGTTAAAAGTGAAAGATTTCGCTAAAATATCCAAACGGATTAATTAACGGACTCACGAAGAAATTCGGTAGTCTAACAGCGGTGGGTCTCGCTAAGTTAACCAAACTGGTTGAAAATAACGAAATTTCGTTATTTTGAGTTTCATTATTCCGCATAAGATACGCAGATGTTATTAATCAAAAAGGTTTTACCATACTTTTCGGGTAACACCAACAAAAGGTTAAAGTATGAGTAATGCTTAAAAAAAAGGGTTACTCAGTTTAAGTGTATTAGTTATAAAACTCAATAGACTGTGTAAGAAAGGTTTCGGGGACGAAACCTCTTTAAGGGGGGTAGACTTGTAACACCCCGAAATCAGGTTTGGTAATTAAACCACGTTAGTATTTATGAACGGGTAAAATACCGTTAGTGGTGAAATTAACCCGGTAAATATTAGGATTTAAATAAATAAACCTAATATTAAATTAAAAAGGGAATAAAAGCTTTAGAGGAAATAAAGTTTATAAGAGGCCCGAGTTAACGGGACTTAAAATAAAACGGGATTTAACTCCCTAAACCCATTAAGTTAACTAGGAATAATTAACCAAGTTAGTAATGAGTAATTAAGTGAAAACAAGATATAAAATAAGAATTTATGAACCTTTTTATAAAAAGGTTAGAACTATAGGGACTAAAAGGGTTAAGTGTGGAAAGAGTTTTGATTAAAATAAAAAATTAAAAAAAAAAACCAAAACACACACAAAGTGTGTTCTGGTCGACGTTTCCACAGAGCCAAGAAAGGGGTTCTTCTTTTGAACCCTAAATCATCAAAATCAACCAAATTCATCGGGCAAATCAAGTCTAGATGGAAAACCAAGCTAAAATTAGTGATCACCAAGCCTAGGGGATCACAAGGTATGTCAAATTTCATTATTTGATTCCACCTCAGATTCTTGATGAACTTATGAAATCGAAATTCGAGCTTGCATGATTAATGTTTAGGTGAAACTAGGATGAATCCATGTCTAGGAACAAACCCTAGTTGAAAAATTGATGAATTAAGATTGAAAAATAGGAATTTGATAACCACCCATATATGTGCTAAGTGGGTTTTGATTAAATTCGTGTATGTGATGCTTTTACGGGTTTTGATTGCTAAGAATAAGTGTTATAATGTCATAAACATGTTCAAATTGAAAGCTGAATTCAAACAGCTCCTGATCAGAATTTACAGCCGACTTGTATTGGCTGTAACCTGAACAAAACCTGACAAAAACATGTGTTTCTTGAGTCTAAAATGTAATTCCAAGAAATATCTTTAAAACCCCACTTGAATCGCATTTTTTCGATGAAAATTGAGCGTTTTATGAATTTTTCCGTATCAAATGTTCAAGCTGCGTTTTCTGGCAGAATTTGAAGCCCATTATGAATTTCATAACTCAATTTAGGAATTGAGTTATGATCTCAAATTCTTACTGTAGATAGTTTTAAGTGACTAAAAGAATCGCCAATTGGAATCGGATAAACGAGGAATTTTAAATGAATTTTTCCGTAAGCTGCAGTCAGAAATGACGAATCTGATTGCAGTTTAGTAAATGAATTTTTACGAATTTTTGGTAAAGAGTTAGATCTTGAAATTTTAACACAAGGTCTAACCCTCCGAGAGGTATGCCACAAAAAAAATCATAATTTTTTAAGACTTGTAAACAGGTTAAACAAGTCACCAAAAACAGTCCATTTTCAGTGATATGAAATGCCTGAATGAAATCACGGTCTACTTGATTGTGTGTAAAATTTGATTTCATTAAGCGTTCAGATGAAATATGCCTAAGTGAGTTCAATGAACCAAATGTGCATTTGAATATATTGATAAGTCAATTGACTTTTAAAAAGTCAAACCGACCAATGATTAGATCAAATGATAATTTTGATATGGTCGAATGATAAATTCGACATAAAACCCGTAGGATGGAATAGTTGTAAACGATTATGACTAATCTAACCGTCTTATGAATTGTGATGATGATAGTTTGAATCTAGACAAGCTAGATGAAGACTTAGGAAAGAAGCGGTTCAAACGGATCGAGTACGCGGAAAAAGCACATAACCGGATGCAAGGTAAATGAAACTTACACCTTTTAGTAGAATAAATGTTTATTCTATAAGTTGCAAATACAATAAGGATAATATTCAAGATATGGTTCCCGACGCGAAATAATACAGGTCGGAACTAATATAAATGATAAAAACCATGTTTAATGGTAAAAGAAATAAAACGGTAAATTAGCCATGGAAAGCTAATTGTAAAAATGGATTTTTAAACGGTTACTATAAGTAAGCCTAAATGAATAAAAAGAGTAAAACGGGTCAAATGGTAATGAGGATACCGTTTGACAAATATCGACTAATAAGCACTTGTCGAGTCTTATGCTTACAGGATGAAGTCGCTTATGAATTCGCGTTGCTATGAACTAGCAAATTTTCGAGACAAGGTATTAAAACGGGTCAATGTATTGATCCGAGCCAGGTACACATAATTATGTTGTAGTTAAAAGTGCTATTTTGGTCAATAATTGGCGAGAGTCTTTTGTCGTAAAATAAGATACTAGAATTGACCAAAAAGCCCTTAACGGGCGAACCGGGTAAACGACCGTTAGAGGTTGTTTAGAAATTTGTTTATTGATTATGAAACCCTTAGATACATATAAAAGTGTAGGCAAAAACATTTGTGGGTCGAAATGCCTAAAAATGGTTCATTTGCGTAAAATGACTAGTCGAAGGGTAAAATTTGGGATTTGGGGTTCCTTACGTTAAATCCACCAAAAAAATAGTTATGGTGGAAAATAATTAGTTAACTAGTATGGAAATGCAAGATGCGAAGGGAAAATGGCGAGTTGGATGCTTAATGCACAAAAGTCATCTAAACGGGTCAAAATAAATTACGCGCGTAACTTAGGTGTTTGCCACGTACTTCACCAAAAGTTATGAATCCGAGATAGAGGATTGAGTTAAACACTTTGGAATATGGTTTCTGATTAACTAGAAACAAGTTGGGTGGTCTTAAATTCAAACGAGTCAAAATGTTGATTTTGAGCAATAAGCGGCACGCGACAGGAGACCAGAATCCGGGCGCGACACGCGACCGAACATGGGAATGCCGTTGCGACACGCGACGGCTTGATATTTTGGAAATTTGTTTCTAAACTTATTGTTGGCATATTTTGACACACAAATTGGCTCAAACATGTTTTTAGATGCCAAATGACTAACTCAATTCATGTCTTATGAAATGTAGGTATATGGTACCGTAACGGAAGACGATCAAGCTCGATGGAACGAACCGAACACACATCAAATGAAGCTTACGCAGTTGTTTTAGTTTGTTTTATGAAAAGTGGATTTATGAAAACACATTCAATTATGTTTTGGAATGTTGTAAACATATTTAATTACTTATAACGTAAAAGTTTTTGTTAAGTGGCATTTTTCATATAAAATGCTTACTTTAATGTTGTAGAAATGTTAAAAATTCCTACGGGTGTTACAGCCAGGTGGACAACACGTAGCCCGGATGCTTATCCGGTCAAACTTGAAGTTGACGCGGCCAGCGTAGACTATGCTTAACTCTTACGCGGCCCGCCTGATTACCAAGAATCTTGATTTCTTGGTTTTTCATGCACAGTAGGGTTTCAGGGGTCCGAGTTTGCACTTGCGGGTAAATTTAGGACATTTTTGAAGGTCCTTACAACGTGGGGAGTTAAGACTAGTTGTTATGATTAATGACAAAAATGATATGTAAGAATTGCTCGTTGTAAAATATTCTGATTAATGTAGTTTTATTTTTCTTAACAAAAGATTATGAGAATATAAATGATGATCATTAGGCTTCATATAAATCATTATGAGAATATTAATGATTATTATTACACTTCATATAATTTATTGTATTATCATTTATCACAATGTTTTGTTTAAAAGAAAAAGCACTTCACAAATTTGATTATATCATGAGAATTCAATTGACATTCACTAAGGTGTTGTTTGTTTTTGAAGAGGTAAAATGCCTGCAGTCTGCAGACCATATCTGCAGGCATCTGTAGGAGAAGAGGTGGACCAAAGGTCTGCAGTCTGCAAGAAGAAGAGTGCTTGTTTAATTCTACAAAAACCTTTTCTCTTCTCATTTATCACACAAACACAGACCACTCCTCTCCCTCTCTCTGCCTTCAATCCTTCATCTTCACCAGTTTCTTTAAAAACCCTACTCTCATCCAAACACGCACACCATGAACATCTGCCTTCCCCCCATCTTCTCTCTGCAATCTAATCCAAACACATACAAATAGAATTGAAAACTTATAATTTCATCATCTCCTCCATCTTTCACATACACACACAAGATCCATCCTACCTACACCACCTCTACCCCCTTTCGGTTAATTACTCTATCAAGAAACGACCGACCAGACTCCGACCGGCGAAGCTCGCGACGGTGGTAGAGCTTTTTTGTTCGACAAGTTTCCGGTAAGCACACGTCTCTGTTTCCCCGATTTCTTTTATTTTTCTGAAGAATATTAATGATGATGATGAATTGCTGATTATGAGGATGATAATGAACTGTTGTTGTTGCTGATTGTGAGGATGATAATGAACTGTTGTTGCTGATGAGGATGATAATGAACTGTTGTTGCTGAATTGCTGGATGGTGGAGGTAGAAGAGGAGATAAGCAACAAAAACCATGGCACTGCAGCATTCACCTCTGTCTCTATAACCACCAAAAACCATATGCAGCCTTCACTGTCTCTATTACTACAACCACCACAAACTCACCAAGCACTTTACCTTTCTACAAAACCCAGGCGCACAACCTCCCACAACGACCACCAAACGGCCACGGCAACCGCCTCGCTGACCACATCATCACCACACCTCCAGTGGCATGACATGGCGATTTCTCTCTTTGTTGTCGTTGCCTCTCGGCGATTGTTATCCCGAAACCGTCGTCGATATATTAATGAAGGTTGTCATAAATTGATGGTTAAAAAAGAAAGGTTGTTAAAGATTGATGGTTAGTATGTATATGTATCAAAAGTTAAAGGTTTAAAGAGAAAGGTCCACCGACCTTTCTCTTTTAAGATATAGTAAATATTCAAGGTTTTACATGTTTGCCCCTTAGTGATAAAAACATTACGTGTAGGCCCTTTAGCTTGCTAACACTTAGTTGATCCACAAAGAACCGTATGGGTGATCATACAAAGAAAGCTTGAGCTAAATAAGTACTAGCTTTACTATAGTAACAATGAATTTTGACGCGGCCCGTTTTGAAATTGTCACTCTAAAAATCCAAACTAAAAAACCCAAAACTAAGGGGGTGTTTGGGGTTGAGTTTTGAAAAATATTATGCGTTTTGAATAATCAGAATCAGATAATTAACTGTAACAAAACGTGATGTAGAAAGATAGTGTTTGAATTTGATTATGTTGCTTAATATCTGTTGGATCTGAGTTTGGTATTGATTGTATTTTTCGTTTGAAATTAAGATGAAAATGGATGAGTTGTGCAGCGGAATTAATATGGAAACAAACTTTGCATACAATCAAACGAGAGTATTGCTTTGATCAAACATTTTTCACAATGAACCGAAAGATTGAATTTATTTCAACAACGATTACAATTGCAATGATTGAATACAAACTCCCCCTCAGCCAGAGCTCAGTGTTTGTTCGTGCAAAGAAGACGGTGTTGCAAAGAGCTAATAGAACAGTACAGAGCACTGTTCTATTTATAGGCACTAGCAAACCACTGAGCATCTAAGCTGACGTCACCATGAAAGTGACATCTAACCTCCTAACAAACTCTAACCTCTGATCAATACAAATACTGCTATGCTAACTACTGCTATTTCATTACATTACAAACAGACTATAGAACAGCTGCTGCAACCTTCCACTGCTGTGAACCCAGCAGTACTTGTCCGGATCAGCAGTGCTTGACTCAAGGCAGTGGATTGAATCAGCAGAGCTTTAGTCTTTCATCAGCCTTTACTTGATCAGCAGTTGTGGGTCAGCAGTTTGTACGATCAGTAGATAGGAGGTCAGCAGATGTTGAAAACCACTTTCAAGGGGAGAGACTTGTATGCAACATCTGCTTATTCTGGATCCACTGCTCTGATCCAGTTTTGGATTTTATTATCTGTTCCTCTGGTAGGGTTCAATCCCAACAATCTCCCCCTGGAACAGATAATGCCAAAACTCTTCATTATTGTGGAAATTTATTGCCTCATCAACAGTTCCCTTATTTGCCCTTTAAGTTGTAGCTCAAAGGTTAAGGCATCTGTGTCTTCATCATCCCTGCTAAGTGGAAGATCAAGGAGATCCTGCAAATCTTCAAGACTTAGGCCAAGTGCTTGTTCCCTTGATATTTTCTTCACTTCTCCATCAGACCTGAACAGAGTCAATACATGGGTCTGTTTGTCAGTTTCCCACTTTAGTACTTTTGAGCCTGATGGGCTTCTTGGGAGATTTTTATTTGAAGAGGTGTTTGGTGATGATGG
Source organism: Helianthus tuberosus (assembly GCA_030545235.1). NCBI lineage: Eukaryota > Viridiplantae > Streptophyta > Magnoliopsida > Asterales > Asteraceae > Helianthus > Helianthus tuberosus. Next base: position 200,250,573 of record CM060369.1, read on the forward strand.
CCTATTGAACACTGTCTGAGCAGTGTTTGCAGGTTGTTCCAATTCAGGATCTTCTTTCATCATTAACTTAATGCCCTCTTTTACAATGGCATTTCCAGCAATTAGATCTTAACTGTTTCGGCATCTGACTGGTTTTGGCTCCTTCTTTTGTAGATGGCAGCACCAGCTGGATCAGTAGTTCTTTTGACTTGCAGCTTTGGTGGTCTTTTTGAGACCTCTGCTTTAGAGTAGTCAGGTTTTTGAGGAACTTTGGGATCTTTCTTCCTCAGTTCTTCCAACCTTTTATAGGTGGCCCTGACTACATCTTCTTTCCACCTTGCTATTTGTCGTTTAGACCCATAATCAGCAACAACCAATTCCTCTTTCATTCTCTTCAGCTCAAGTGATTTATCAGGCACATTCTTTTTGAATTTTGACCATTCTAGAGGAGTGTGTTTGACCTTATTTTTTATCATTTCTTGAATCCTGGCTGCTTCTCGTTCAAGCTCAGGAATGGTCCACTCCTTGTACATGTGCTTTTCTCCCTTGTATTTCTTTGTTGCCATGATGCTTTCAATGTAGTCTTTTCTCAGAGTTTCATCTGCTCTTTCTGAAATTTGTTGACATACATTTTTTGCAAATTGTTCCAGGGATCTGACTTGTGTGAGCAAGTACTGATAGTTCTGCTGTATTTCCCTATCAAATTTCCCTTTTGTGTATATTTTTGAGATATCCTCTGCTTGCTTTTCCTTGAGTTTCAAATATTCTTCAATATTGTTAGGTCTGGGATATCCTTCAACTGATGGCAATCTCCTTTTAGCAGGATCATTCTCATAATAAAAGGACTTGATTTCATCTCTGACTGCAATGAGCTCAAGAGGAAATTGGACACCTGCAGGAGCTAAGGGCTGTTTAACTTGTGCTGATGAAAGAGGAACAGGTTTGGGTATTGTAACAAGTGACAAGGATTTTGAAGATGTTGGTGGTGGTGAATTGTCATCATCTTTAAGAATTAGCCTTCTCCTTTTTGTTTGAGGAGGAACTGATGATGTTTTGGGTGGAACAGTGGTGGTAGATTGAGTGGCAGAGATTTGTGTCTGACTAACAGCAGTTGAAACAACTGGTGCTTCAACCACTGTTGTCATTACAACAGATGTTATAACATCTGTTGTCTTCTGCTTTTTGTCAGCAGGTGATGTTGTTTTTGGTGGTGATGGTGGTGAAGCAGTAGATGTGGTGTGTGTTGAAGTGGTGTGTGTTGAAGTGAGAACAGATGTTGAAACCACTGAAGCACCAGCAGTAGTTGATACAACAGGAGTTACAACAGTTGTTTTGGATGGTGGTTTTGGAGCAGACTTTGAACGTCTGGTTAGGATGGATTTGGGTTGCCTTACTTTTCTAATAGGCTTCTTCTTTTCCTCAACAGGATTTTCATCATCCTTTGACCCAGAAGTACCCTGATCTGGATAATCCACCCTAGCTTTCTTCTTGGCCTCTCTATCCTTTTTGACACTTGCAACTGCTTCTGCCAGTGCATTTGTAGTCTCATCAATTTTCTTGCTACCATCTGGCAAAGGAATATTTTTAGTCATATTTTCTCTCTCTGGTTCAATGTAAAGACCATCATTTATTCCCTTCTTCTTCCACTCCTGAATTTTCTCCCCCTTTTGGCATTATCTGGAGGGAGTTGATCAATAAAGAGGACAGTTGGAGGAGCAGTTCCAGTGGTATGCAGGATATGGGCTTTTAGAGCTTTGAGATCAGCCTGGGTGTTCTTGAACCTAGACTCCAATGTATTTCTCAGCTTTAGTACATGTTTTTCATGTTGCTGATCTGCCATTTGGGCTTGTTGATGGAGAAAAGGTTGAAATAGATTCCAGAGCTCATTTGCAGCAGGTGCTTGTGGTGGAGCAGGTGCTTGAGGTGGAACAGCAGTGGATTGCACCTTTTGTACTTGTAACAACTGTTGCAGCATATCTTTGAGTTCTGCAACAGAGTTATCAAGTTTTTCAACACGATCCGTCAATTTCTGGTACTTAAAACCATCACCCAATTTAATGGGATCATCTGATTTCCCACTATCAGTGGTTTTATCAGTGGTTGAGGTAGGGAGTTTACTCCAAACATTTACCACTGATGCCCCTTTTTCTTGGTACTGGGGTCTTCTCCCTTCAACACTTGACAGTCTTTTGATGTTTCCAGAGGTCAAGAAAAGTCCACTGGCAGATGTCAGAGGTGCTATGGAAGGAATTGCCTCCAAGGAAGTCTTATTAATGTAACCACTGTCCAACTGTAAACCAGTGGGTTCAACAGTTGTAGTGGTTGCTTCACTTGGATTTCCACCAAGAGTTACTTGTAACTCAAGGGGTGTAACCTCCTCAGGTGGTGTTGGTGGGTTAGAAAAGGTTGATACAACATACCCAATCATTTGTTGAGGCATATTCTCATTGATAGGTGATTGAGAAGGACTAGTTAATGCCTGGTTCAAATTAATTGCATCCAACAGAAGTTTAGTAGGTGGGGGAATTGTGGATGTGATGTTTGGTTTAGAAACAAAATTTGCCCTGGGAATTAGGCTGTGGATGATGGAAACAAGTGTTTCCAGAGCATCATATTGTGGTGTCCCAATTTGTACAACCTGTTCTTTTTGTGAAGAAGCAGGAGGAGTTTCGGTTATGGGTTGAGATATTTTGACCAACTGCTGTGAGGAAGTAGCAGCAGTGGTTTTGAGTGACTTTTGTTTTGTCACGGGCAGTTGCTCTGGTATCTCATCCTCCAGAGTTGCCTTTTTGATGGGTTTGGGGGATTTTTGAGTTTTCTTTTTGTGTGGCTTTTTGTGGATTGTAGGTGTGGGTTTCAAAACAGTTGTTCTGCTACTTTGATCACCTTGAGCAGTGGGCTCAGCAGCAGATACCTGAGGAGCAGTGGTAGCTGCTAAATTCTGCTCAGGCACCTCTGCTTGTGTTTTGCAAGGTGTTAACATTCTTGTAAAAGTTTCAGCAGTTAAGCTGTTCATTTGAAAATAATCACCTTGGTTTATTGCAGTAATATCATTCTTACTGAATTTCTTTTCAAAATAATAACTCAAAAACCTTGGAAACAGTATGAATGATTTTGTTTCAACATTATTAACCAAATCATTAAAGATTTCCCGAGAAAAATTAAAATTTTCTTCTTGAAGAATAGCATATCCCAGATGTTGAATCTTTAATGGTATTTCATTAAAAGAAGTGGTTTTGTTTGAAACACACAAGAGGAGGGTATGGAATAAAAATCTTGTTGCAGAAGGAAAGAAACCTTTTTGTAAGGTAGCTTTCTTCATCATTGTGTCTGCATACCCTCTCTCAATGAAGTCAATTTTTAACTCGTTTTTAGGGAAAGAAGTGTTACCTTGCTGATCCTCGAGTTTAAAGACTTCTGATATAGATTGTGGCGTGATTTGAACAGCTTTACCCTTTAAAGAGGAGTTAATGGCTACCACATTTTCACCTTGTTTTTCAAGGGTTGCGTTTTTTCAAAACTCTCGTTGGGTTGCTAGGTAAATTGGTGCATCGGCTGTTAACAAAGTTTTGTACTTTGATTTGGCCATTTTGTCGATGATGGAGTCGAAAGTAACTGTGGTGCCGGGTTTTGTGTGAAGACCCAGAAGATTGTGAGATGGTTTGTATGGAATGTCGGTGGGATTGGCCTTTTGAGAGGCCGCTTTCGACGATGATTTGGAGGTGGGTTTTGCAGATGGCTTCGATTTTGTCATCTTGAGGATGATGATCGAAAAAATTTGTGAAGAAATGAGATGGAAAAACTGCTTTGAGAAGAGAATTTTTGAGAATTCAATTCGACAGTAAAACCCTGTTTTGATGGTGAGTGGGGGTTTTATAGAGGAAAAAGTGAATGCTGACGTGGCAGCGGTTACAAAAGGTCTGACCACAATGTACTGCCCACGTGACAACCCCTGATGAAATGAAGGACAGTACTTTTATGAAAGTTACTGGTGAAGGCAGTGGTTATGGAAGCAGTGGATGATTTTCACTATCAGTTGATAGCATATCAGTGGATAAGACACTGCTTTTGAACAACAGTGTTTATCAAAGAAATGAGGGAACAGGGGTTGACTTTCAGCAGTGGACAGACTTTGAAGCAGAGCAGACTTTTGAACAAGCAGTGGTTATGGCAGACTTTTAAGGATTTTAATGAAAATTTCATTTTTAGCTATTTTTAAGGATGGATTTTTAATTTTCTTAAAACATTTTAATGCTTTTATTCATAGAAAAACAAGATGTTGCTTGTTATTCCATGTTTAGCATCCCAATTCTAGAGACCAAGCTTTCAAAGGTGGCTGTATCAAGTGCTTTTGTGAGCACATCTGCCAGCTGGTCTTTAGTTGGGACATGATGCAGAGAAATCAAACCTTTTTCATAGCAATCCCTCACAAAGTGATGTCTGATGTCAATGTGTTTGGTGGTTGAATGGGAAACTGGATTTTTGATGATATTTTCTGCTGCCTGGCTATCCAACATGAGTGGTGTCTTTAAGGCAGTGATACCAAAATCCAGCAACTGGTTTTGAAGCCACAGAAGTTGGGCTGTACAGCTTGCAGCAGCAATGTATTCAGCTTCAGCAGTGGATGTTGAAACAGCTGCTTGCTTTTTGCTTTGCCATGAAACTAAGGAATCACCTAGAAACTGGCACCCTCCTGATGTGGACTTCCTTGTGGTGTGACATCCATCAAAGTCACTGTCTGAAAAACCTCAAAGCTTGATATTCCCATTAGCTGGATACCAGATACCAAGCGTGGGAGCACCTTTTATGTATCTGAAGATCCTTTTTACAGCAATGAGATTTGATTTTCTGGGGGCTGATTGACTTCTTGCACAGACACATGTTGCAAACATGATGTCTGGTCTAGATGTAGTTAGGTACAATAAAGACCCAATCATGCTTCTATAAAGTGTTTGGTCAATCAGCTCATCCTTTTCATCAGACATGACAAGCTTATTTGTTGCCATGGGTGTGCTGCATGGTTTACAATCATTCATATCAAATTTGTTTAAAAGTTCTTTAGCATATTTGCTTTGATGAATGAAAGTTCCATTTTGCATCTGCTGAACTTGGAGACCAAGAAAGCATTGCAGCTCACCCATTGCACTCATTTCAAACTCAGCTGTCATGAGTTCCCTAAACTCTTCACACATTTTGTTACATGTGCTTCCAAAAATAATGTCATCCACATAAATTTGGACAATCATTAAATCCTTTCCTCTCCATTTAAGAAACAGTGTTTTATCATTGGTACCTCTTTTGAAACCATTTGAGAGTAGAAAGGTGGAAAGAGTTTCATACCAGGCTCTAGGTGCTTGTTTCAGGCCATACAAGGCTTTGTTTAACCTGTAGACATGATCTGGATAAAATGGATCCTCAAAACCTGGAGGTTGACAAACATACACCTCTTCTTGAATTGTACCATAGAGGAAAGCACTTTTGATATCCATTTGAAACACCTTCATGTTGTGGTTGACAGCAAAGGCCAGGAACAGTCTTATAGCTTCCAATCTTGCTACATGGGATGTCCTTGAGAGGAATCACATTAGCTTTTGGAGCTTTAACACCATCAGTTGATGTAAAGTCTATGGGCTTGAAATTTTCAAGAATATCACACTCATCAGACCATTTTGGTTTAAACTGATAATTTTCAAGCTCCTCAAAAGTAGAGGATCCCATTGGTCTGTCAAGTGTGATTTTGTTACCAAGTTTATCAGTGATTTTCACTTCTTGGCCATTCTTGTTTGTGGGGATGAACTCAGTTGTTACATCAGTGGTTTGAACAGATTTTTCAAAAGCAGTGTTTTCATCATCATGTTTTCTATATCCAACACCAAATTTTACATTGCTTTTAATCTGTTTTTCAAGCATAACCTCATACCCTTTGCATGATTCCACCCATTTTTCACCTGCTCTTTTCTCTTCCTCTTCTTCTTTGTCCTCTTTGGACCATGGATCTGTCAGTGGTTCAATCAGGGTTCCTGAACTTTCTCCCAGCAGTAATTCACCAGCCACAGCAGTAACCACTGCTTCAGTCACCTCATCCACTGTTTCAGCACTTAGCTGTTCACCTTCAGTTTCAACCCCCTCTGGTATTGACTCTAATGCCATCAAATAAAATTCATCATTAGAAGGTTTATTAGAAGCATAGAGTGCAAAATTTTCATCACCAAGCTCATCAGGCATGCTGCTCCAGTCAACAAAGCCTTGAGTGAAAAAGCTTTGCTGATCTGGTTGTACCACTGCTGGAGCAGCTGTTTGAGGTGCAACAGATTGCACTTGTGCCTGGGGGACAGGGGTTTGAACATATTGAATCTGTGGAACAGTGGTTTGGACATAATGCACAGGCACAGGGGCAGCAGCACAATGAGCAGTGTTAACATGAGCTGCAGGGGTATATTGGGTATAGTGCACAGTGCTTTGATTTTGAGGTCTAGGGTTTGAGCTAGGATGAGTGATTATAGGACCAGTAGTTTGACTCCTGCATTCCCTAGCAAAATGACCTAGCCTATTGCACTTCTAACACTTGATTTTCGATTTATCCAACCCAACCCTTAGATTTCCATGTAAACCTGGGAATTTTCGCCCTGTTCTTTTGTAGAAATTGCTAGTTCTAACACTGAGCAAAGCCAACTGATGCAAAATGTCCATCTCCTCTAAGTCAGTGGGATCAAAATGTTGTAAATCATTGAGTTCAAAGCACAAATTATCGGACATCTGGTTTTCAGTGTTTGCAGTAAAAGCATAATTTGCAGAGTGAGGATCAGGGTTGGTAAAGTTTCCACCAGCTGTTATATCAATGAAATGATCATAACCCTGTTCCTTACTACTGCTACCAGATTCTTCCTGGCCAAGAAGAGTTGTGCTACCGAATGAGTAATCATCAGTAGCTTTTCCAGACTCTTGCAACTTCTTTTTCTGGTTCAACTCCCTTTCATAGGTCAGGAGTCTACCATGAAGTTGGGTCAGGGTCAGATCTTTGAACTCAACAGAGTTTCTAGTCACAAATGCAATTGTGTCCCATTTATCAGGTAGCCATTTAAGAAACCTGCTATTTTGTGTTGATTTTGGAAATTTAACCTTAACAAGCCTTAGCTCACTTATGAGACAACTAAAACGTTCAAACTGTTGGGTCAATGTTTCACCCTTAATGTGACAGAAGGTTTCATACTGCTGATTCAGAATTTCCCTATTGTTTTCAATAACTTCTTCGGTACCCCCAAACTGTTCCTTCAATGCATCCCATAGCTCTTTGGCACTGTTACAATGTAACAGTCCAGCATAGATCTCATTTGGTAATGCAGATGCTATGATCTAAATGCTTTGGCATCGAGTTCGAACTTTTGAAAATCAGTTTCAGTATAGTTTTCATAAGGTTTTGGTACGTTCTTCTTTGGATCCTCAGCACTTGGCACCATAGGAACATGGGGACCAAAAACAACAGACCTCCAACATCCAGTGTTCTGTTGAGCAAGGATGTGACCCATCCTTCTCTCCCAGAGGTTGTATTCATTACGTTTAAGCATGGGTGGTTTAAAAAGCGAGCCAACATTATTCTTATCATCTTGTGATTGTGACGTCATCCTGGTTGTTTTACAGACACTGATTAATCAACTTTAATGGTGATTAAACCTTGCTCTGTTTTTCAACAAAAGTGAACAAACTATCGATATCAACGATTTTGAGCTGAACTATTTATGTCAAAATGATTGTTAAATCAAATTTGACTGTCCTTGCTCTGATACCAATTGTTGGATCTGAGTTTGGTATTGATTGTATTTTTCGTTTGAAATTAAGATGAAAATGGATGAGTTGTGCAGCGGAATTAATATGGAAACAAACTTTGCATACAATCAAACGAGAGTATTGCTTTGATCAAACATTTTTCACAATGAACCGAAAGATTGAATTTATTTCAACAACGATTACAATTGCAATGATTGAATACAAACTCCCCCTCAGCCAGAGCTCAGTGTTTGTTCGTGCAAAGAAGACGGTGTTGCAAAGAGCTAATAGAACAGTACAGAGCACTGTTCTATTTATAGGCACTAGCAAACCACTGAGCATCTAAGCTGACGTCACCATGAAAGTGACATCTAACCTCCTAACAAACTCTAACCTCTGATCAATACAAATACTGCTATGCTAACTACTGCTATTTCATTACATTACAAACAGACTATAGAACAGCTGCTGCAACCTTCCACTGCTGTGAACCCAGCAGTACTTGTCCGGATCAGCAGTGCTTGACTCAAGGCAGTGGATTGAATCAGCAGAGCTTTAGTCTTTCATCAGCCTTTACTTGATCAACAGTTGTGGGTCAGCAGTTTGTACGATCAGTAAATAGGAGGTCAGCAGATGTTGAAAACCACTTTCAAGGGGAGAGACTTGTATGCAACATCTGCTTATTCTGGATCCACTGCTCTGATCCAGTTTTGGCTTTTATTATCTGTTCCTCTGGTAGGGTTCAATCCCAACAATATCACAATAATCAGATAATCAACTATTTGAGTGTTTGGCAAATATATATATTTAAAAAATTAAACAAGTGAAAATCATTTTCTAAACGCAAATAATCATTTTTTGGAAAACTGCGTTGTTGCAGTAGGGGGGAAGCTGCTTTTGAAAAAAATGCGTTTTGTAACTTTCTAAACGCAAATAATCAATTTTTTTTAATTTTTTTACCCAAATACACAAAACTGATTATTTACGATTTCAAAACTCAATAATCTAAAAATCTCTTTCAAAACTCAATCCCAAACACACTCTAACAGCCTTACTAGACTATTAAATAATTTTTACACGACCAGTTTTGACCCACGCCTTTGTTCATCTAGTACCTAACCAGATTAAATTCCATGATATTTTTGACGTTTTATGCATTAAAAATAAAGTTTCGAGGACTTTCTAACTGATTTGACCCGTCTGCTTTAAAAGTATATTTAATTTACATGTTTCATCCATTAGGCCATCCGTAGTCATAAGGCACTTTTGGGGGCGTTATGTGACATGTGGCATGCCACATCACCACGGGGCTTTATGGGGCGTTATGCTAGTTGAGGCCGTAGTCATAAAGCCCCTTTGTCATCAGCCAGAAAAATTGATTTTTTTTAATGAAAATGACCGTTTACCAACGGTCAAAAATAAATAAATTCCAATGCATACCGCCGTTACTATCATCGCGCCATCCCAAAATTTCGAAACATAGCGCCCGGCGTTTTGGTGTTCCCGGCGGTATGGCGGCGCTATCAAAGGGCATACCGCCCCACTAAGTATCACCTTACCGGAAAAAAAAAAAAAAGAAGAGTTAATTACAATGATGGTGATTTGGTTTGGGCAAAATAACACCTTTGGGTCTAAAGGTTTAAAGTTGCAAGCTTTGAGTTTGTGGTTTCGATTTTGTCACTCTTGGGTTCTAACTTTAGTTAACTTTTTTCTCTCTTCTCTTCGTTTTGTCACTCTTGGGTTCTAACTTTAGTTAACTTTTTTCTCTCAAGTTCTTTTTTATGATATCCACCCTCGTTATAGTCTTTAAAGCATCTTCCAACTACGCTGCATAACGTTTAATCGCCCCCTCAAACGTTCTGGATCAAAAATGTTTAGTGAGGGCAATAATATTCTGGTGAAGTTTTTCTTTTCCTGTCACTCATTTTCTTATGAGCAATAAAGAAAAACAACGTCCTAAGGCCGACGTTCATGATAAAACAAATACTGTTAAACGGAAAAGATTGTCAAAGGCAAAATTATAGGATCAGATCTGGTCATCATTTCCAATCAAAGATTTGCTAGCTATTCGCCAGCCTATTTCCAGCCCGTCCATTCAATATGTTTCCATTTTTTAGATTATTGTTTTTTGTATAAATAGGCCTCTAGTTTTCTTTGTAAAACACAACAATCAATACAAGCCTTTTTTTCCAATAAAGTCTTCATGGTATCAGAGCAGTGTTTCTGATTCCTGAACACTTTGCTCATCATCTACTAACAATCCCAAACCAGAGAAACCCGTCTACAAAAAAAAAAAATCAAACTCGAAAAAAAAAAAAAAATTTTTTTTACCAGTTCCGGCAAATCTCAGATCGTGTTTCAGTTCCGGCAAACCTCAACCCCGCCACAATCAAACTTCAGATCTTGTTTCCTTTCCTGTTGGTTCAAGATCCAACAACCGCCACAACATCCGGCTGCTAATCACCAGCTCCACCAACCAAAACACCGCCGCCGCCGCAAACCTCTACTCCGTTGATCTGAACATATACCATTGATAATCCACTCTCCACCACCCATACCATCCGCTGAAACCCACCTCTGTTACCAACCGTCTTCACCACCACCCCATTTCCTCTTCAAATCGACTTCCGTCTGCTAGATCCCCTTAATTACCGCTGTTACCAACCGTCTTCACCACCATAAAATATCACCACAACCGTTAGCCAACACTGCTAGATCCGCCGCCCTTAATTACCGGTCGATTTTTAAAAGTGGTTGAGCAATTTGTTGAGAGTTATTTGCAGTGTATTCGAATTAAGAGAGAAGAAGAAGGTGTAGAAAGAGAAAGTAAAAGTGACGGCTGCTGAATTATTTTTTTTTAAGTATTAGGGTTACTCTTGGTGTCTATAGAGGGAGAGAGACATTGTTGTCTTAAAAAAATAAAATAAAATAATGAAAAGGTGGGGAGCACGGGTAGAAACAGAGAAAGGAAAAAAGGAAATGGGAAAGGCAAATGCAGTACAGAACTGTTACAAAAAAAATAAATCTTGGATTTTCGATTGTGGGGCAACCGACACCATGACATATGAAATTTCTGATTTGGTGTCAACATCCAAACCGGGAAAAACTCATATTCAAACTGCGAATGGAGAGGTTATGCGTGCAAAAGGAGGGGGAACAATCGAAATCTCCCCAACGTTAAAACTCTCAAATTGCCTTTATGTTCCATCATTGTCACATAAATTACTATCAATCAGTCATGTGACAAAAGAACTAAATTGTATAGTGCTAATGCATCCCACTTTTTGTATCTTACAGAATATCAGGACGGGGACGATTATTGGACGTGGCACTGAGCGTCAGGGGTTGTACTATGTGGATGAGGTGGCTCAACAAGGTACTGTGATGCTGGCTCATGGAACTACAAACCGGGAAGCATGGTTATGGCATAGGCGTCTCGGACATCCATCTTCTGGGTATCTACATCTTTTATTCCCTAAACTTTTTTCTCCTCGTGATAAAATAAATTGTGAAACTTGCTTTCTTGCTAAAAGCCATCGACAACCTTTCAAGCCAAATAATACAAGAGTTAATGTGCCTTTCTCATTAATTCATTCTGATGTATGGGGTCCGTCTCCTATTACGGGGGGGGGGGGGGGCAAGGCTTTCGTTATTTCTTGCTATTCATAGATGATTGTACCCGTATGACGTGGGTTTATTTCTTGAAACACAAGTCTGAAGTTTTTGAAAAATTTACTATATTCCATACTATGATTCACACTCAATTTCAAAAAGAAATTCAAATTCTTCGATCCGACAATGGGGGGGAATTCGTTAATGCATCCATAAAACAGTTTTGCCAAACCAAAGGAATAATTCACCAAACCACCTGTCCACATACTCCTGAACAAAATGGAGTCGCCGAACGCAAAAACCGTATAATTCTTGAGATGACTCGGGCCTTCTTAATCGAATCCAAAGTCCCTAAATATTTTTGGCCCGAAGCAGTTGCTTCTTCTGTATACCTCATAAATCAACTTCCTACAAAAATTCTTGAACTAAAAACCCCCATACAAGCCCTAGAAAAAATTTTCGAGATCCCTCCTCCTCTTACTCTTGAACCACGAATTTTTGGCTGCTCAACCTTTGTTCACATACCCAAAACCAATCGAACAAAACTTGACCCGTGTGCCGAGAAATGTGTGTTTGTGGGCTATGGAGTTAATAAAAAAGGTTATCGTTGTTATAACCCAAAAACACGTCACACACACACTACTATGAACCTTGACTTTCTTGAAACAGAATACTTCTATAACACCCAACCCAATGGTCAGGGGGAGAACGAACACATAGACACACTGGGTTGGCTGACTCGATTCCCGTCGTCTGAGGAAGTCATAACCAGAGGAGATCACAGTACCAAAGGAGAATCACCGCCTGACACAAACACACAACCAACTGAGCACAGTGTCACTGAAGAAAATCCCTCCAACCTGATGCCCGAGGTAAGTAACAATGAGATTCCTGAAAATTCTGATGTTTTCCCTAATCATTATGAATGTGAGCACACAGAACAGGAGCAAGCTGAACGAAGTTCTTCTGCCTCTCCTAATCATAGCGATGGTGAACACATAGAACCGGTGACAACAACAGAGCACATTGAACCAAGGGAAGCACCAGAACGGTATGTGTTGCCGCCAAGGGCAAATAGGGGAGTTCCTCCCAAGCGATATTCACCAGAAAAGGAATCTCGAAACTCAAATTATCCAGTAGCCAACATAGCCAGGGGGAGCCTGTCTCATGAAGCTAAGGCGTTTGCTTCCTCATTATATTCTGAACATACTCCAACCAATGTAAAACAAGCCTTAGAATCTGAGAACTGGAAAAAAGCAATGAGAACAGAGATGGAGGCCCTGATGAAAAATGATACATGGGAAAAGTGTACTCTTCCCCCAGGAAAGAAACCCGTGGGATGTCGCTGGGTTTTTACAGTGAAGTACAAGTCAGATGGAACCATTGAAAGGTACAAAGCCCGACTGGTAGCTAAAGGATATACTCAAACATACGGGATCGACTACTTGGAAACCTTCTCACCAGTGGCCAAAATTAACACTATCAGAGTCCTCTTCTCAATAGCTGCAAACGAAAATTGGCCACTTCATCAATTTGACGTAAAGAACGCTTTTCTGCATGGAGAATTAACAGAAGAAGTTTACATGGAAGCTCCTCCAGGTTTTGCAACAAATTTCAAGACAGGGGAAGTATGTCGGTTAAAAAAATCCCTGTATGGTCTAAAGCAATCTCCTCGAGCATGGTTTGGTAGATTTACACTCGCAATGAAAGGATATGGATTCAAACAAAGCAACTCAGACCACACTTTGTTCATCAAACAAAGAGGAAGACTTGTAACATGTCTAATTGTATATGTTGATGATATGATCATTACGGGGAATGACAAGGAAGAAATGACAAAATTAAAAGAGAGCCTGTTCCGAGAATTCGAAATGAAAGACTTGGGAAGACTTAAGTATTTTCTTGGAATTGAAGTACTGAGGTCCAAACGTGGAATCTTTATTTGCCAGAAAAAATACATCCTAGATATGTTAGCCGAAACGGGAATGATCGATTGCAAACCAGCAGATACACCAATGATGGTGAATCATAAACTTCAAATGGAGGAAGGAGCAAAACTAGTCGAAAAAGAGAGGTATCAACGGCTAGTAGGAAAGCTGATATATCTGTCACACACACGACCTGACATAGCTTATGCAGTAAGTGTGGTTAGCCAGTTTATGCACCAGCCTCAAATAGCACACATGGAAGCAGTATGTAGAATCATGAGATATCTCAAAGGAACAATTGGCCATGGAGTCCTCTTTAAATCAAACGGACATCTGAAAATTCAAGGGTACACTGATGCAGACTGGGCCGGAGATAAAGGGGATCGAAAATCAACATCAGGGTACTTCACCCTAGTCGGTGGAAATCTAGTTACCTGGAGAAGCAAGAAGCAAAAGGTGGTTGCTCTATCCAGTGCAGAAGCTGAATTTCGAGGAATCGCACGAGGCTTGACAGAAATACTATGGATACGGAAGCTTCTAACTGAAGTCGGTTTTCCTCCGACAGAACCAACTAGAATCATGTGTGACAACAAAGCAGCTATTCAAATCTCAGAAAATCCGGTGCAGCATGATCGTACAAAGCATGTAGAAGTAGATAGACACTTCATTAAAGAAAAGCTAGAATCAGGGATACTCGAACTACCTTTTGTGCGGTCTGAAGATCAATTAGCAGATATCCTAACAAAGGCGGTTAATGAGAAAATATTCAGCAAATGCCTGAGCAAGTTAAGTATTGGAGATCCCACTACTCAACTTGAGGGGGAGTGTTAAACGGAAAAGATTGTCAAAGGCAAAATTATAGGATCAGATCTGGTCATCATTTCCAATCAAAGATTTGCTAGCTATTCGCCAGCCTATTTCCAGCCCGTCCATTCAATATGTTTCCATTTTTTAGATTATTGTTTTTTGTATAAATAGGCCTCTAGTTTTCTTTGTAAAACACAACAATCAATACAAGCCTTTTTTTCCAATAAAGTCTTCAAATACAATCTTTATGTTTTCATTGGAATTTGGAACAATATAAATAGTGAAGGTTTGTGAGTTAAACAAACAATGTAAAAAGTAATACCTCTCATAAAGTTCTAAATCATCTCTTCAATCTGTTTCATAACAGCAGCCATATGCAAATAAGTTTTGCTTATCTCCAACAATAATTCTAACATGTCTGCAACAAACAATACAATCGGCCATGAGAAAAAAGCAAAGTTACCTAAAAAGCAACAAATAATATACTATGACTTATAAGACTAAACCACGACCTAACAATATTTAATATGTAAATCACTTACTCTTTGAAAAAGTGAAACCCAATAGCATACTATTGGTAACAGTTCATAAGCTCTACATGGTTGCAATAAAGGTTGTTACACGTTATGACATATTTCTTTTTAAATCTATGAAAACAAACCCAATTAATAGTCAAAAAAAGTGAAACAATATTAACCGGTTGCTTAGATTACATGTTGTGGTGGAAGTGCAAGGCGACAAAGCCCTACCACATAGACACCATATAAACATTGAGGGCTTTGCCCTCCACATTATAAAATGGAAGGGGTAGGCTAAAGGCAAAAGGGACAAGGGCAAACAGTCAAACAGTCAAGTGGATATGAGTAGAGAAGAGGCGCATAGCCCATGAGGATCTTGCCATTGGCAAGGGGCATCATCCAAGGTCAATGTGGACGGGGTGGTGAGCAAGGCGTGAAGGGCTTGCCCCTCTCCAATGCCACAAACCGATTGATCTTAATTTTAGTTATATAGTTATATGATTCCAACCAAAATCAATCCGCTTTTTTTAGTGATTGATTGTATCATAACTAGTTGAATGCCCCGCCCGCGTTGCGGGGCGTCAAGCCGAATATTTCTTAGTTTCTTAACATGCACACATGTATTTTAGTTACTTATACTACTTATAACACGATCTATAAGAAAATCGAGTCAACCAATTAAACAAAAACACTATCATAGTTTTGCTAAAAAAAAAAAAAACTAAAACGATGACAAACATTTAATTTTGAGTTGGGGGCAAAATAGTAATTTGTCAGAACCAATGAGCGAGTGCTAGACACCTGGTTGACACAAAAGTTAAATTGAGTGAACGAAGTAAAATAAAAACTACTATAGTTTTGCAAAAAAAAAAAAAAAAAAAAGCAATGGCAAGACCACAAATTTTAACTTGGGCCAAAATCGTAATTTTTTTAGCTGAGGGTAAATTCGTAACTTTAAGCTCGGAATAAAACCATAATTTTATTTTGAATTGGGGCAAAATAATAGTTTTGAACTAAGGGCATAATCGTAATTTTGAACTCATGGCGCAATCGTAATTTTTGAAAAGGGGGCAAAATCATATTTTTGAATTGAGGGAAAATCGTAATTTTTAGCTAGGGAGGAAAAACTAAAACGATAGGAAGACTACAAATTTTAGCTAAGGCAAAATCGTAATTTTTTAAATGAGGGAAAATTCATAATTTTAAACTGGTGGCAAATTCGTAATTTTTAGCTAGGTCAAAACCATAATTTTATTTTGAACTGAGGCAAAATTATAGTTTTGAACTAAGGGTAAAATCGTAATTTTGAGCTGGGAGCATTGGAAGAAATTTATTTTGAAATGAGGGCAAAATCGTAATTTTGCACTTAAGGCGAAAGTGTCTTTTTTTGAAAAAGAGGCAAATTCATATTTTTGAACAAAGGGCAAAATCGTAACTTTGAGTCAGATGCAAAAGCATAACTTTATTTTAATATGTGGACAAGACGGTAACAGTAATCTATAGATAAAAATCGTTAATTGATTAGACCAATGAGATTATCTATTTATATTAAAAATTAAAATAAAAAAAGGGCACCGCCCTTTTCCACCAATCGGAGGGTGGAAGTATTGCCGCATAGGTAATTTGTATATGTAGGTAACTAGTAGATGCCCCGCCCGCGTTGCGGGGCGATGGCCGAATAATTCTCAATCAATTAAGAAAAGACTACTATAATTTTGCTATGAAAAAAAAAACGATGATAAGACCGTAATTTTTGACTCAGGGCAAAACTATAAATTTTCAGGACTAATGAGCCAGTGTTAGGCAGCTAGAGTTATGCGCCGCCCGCGTTGCGAGGCGCTAAACCGAGTATTTCTTAGGTTAATAACATGTACGCCTTTATGTCGATTAGTTATAAATGCTACATATAACACGATATAAAAAAAGATACATCAAGTTAACCAATTAAAGAAAAACAGTACCATAGTTATGATAAAAAAATTAACTAAAACGATGACAAGCGTGTAATTTAGAGTTGGGGGCAAAACAATAATTTGTCAGGACCAATTAGCGAGTGGTAGGCAGCTGTTTGGCGTGAATAAAAACAAAATTAAGTCAACAAAGTAAAATAAAACACTACCATAGTTTTGCCAAAGAAAAAAAAACGATGGCAAGATTGTAATTTTTAGCGGAGGTAAAATCGTAATTTTAAAATGGAGGTAAAATAATATTTTGAACTGAGGGCAAAACCATTTTTTTAAATGGGGGCAAAATCGTAATATTTTAGCTGCGGGCAAATTCGTAATTTTTAGCTGGGGCCAAAATCGTAATTTTAAACTGGGAACCAAATCGTAACTTGGCAGGACTCTAGCTGAGGGCAAAACCATAATTTTATTTTGAACTGGGGCAAAATTGTATTTTTTTTAACTGAGGGCAAAATCGTAAATTTAAGCAAGGGGCAAAAGCAAAATTTTATTTTGAATCGAGTGCGAAATCGTAATTTTACACCTGGGATAAAATTGTAATTTGGCATCACCTATAAATACCTATTATATGAAGAAAAAAAAGTCATAGTGGCCGCCAAAAGTGGCCAACCACTTGACAATACTATTACCCGATTACGTCAGCCACTTGATAAAAGGTGATGCCTCGCCCGCGTTGCGGGGCGATGGTCGAACAATTCTCAATCAAATAAAAAAACACTACTATAGTTTTGATAGAAATAAAAAGTAAAAAGAGTGTTAGGCAGCTTTTTGACATGATTTTTAGCTAGGGGCAAAGTTATATTTTTATTTTTACTTGGGAGAAAATCATTTCTTTTTCCTGAGGGTAATATCCTAATTTTTAGCTAACGGAAAACCATATTTTTATTTTTCACGGGGCAAAAATGTAATTTTGAATTGAGGGTGATATCGTAATTTTGAACCGAGGGAAAATTCGTAAATTTTAGCTGGGGGCAAAAGCATAAATTTATTTTGAACTGGGGGCAAATACGTAATTTTAAACAGTGGGCAAAACCGTAATTTTAAAGTAAGTATAAAATAATAAACTGGTGTAAATTCGTAATTTTGAGCCGGGGAGGGAAAACAAAATTTTATTTTGAACTGGGGCGAAAACGTAGTTTAGGCTGAGGGTAAAAGCGTAATTTTTTTACCGAGGGCGAAATCGCATTTTTAGCTCGGGGCAAAAGGGTAAATGTATTTTGAACCTGGGGCAAAACCGTATTTTTTAATGGAGGGGGGGGGGGGGGGCAAAACCGTAAC
The DNA here is from genome assembly GCA_030545235.1 of Helianthus tuberosus. Lineage (NCBI taxonomy): Eukaryota > Viridiplantae > Streptophyta > Magnoliopsida > Asterales > Asteraceae > Helianthus > Helianthus tuberosus. The sequence goes on from CM060369.1 coordinate 200,268,423, forward strand.
TTTAAAGTGGGTATAAAATAATAAGCTGGTTGCTCCAATGAGTATTGCTCGCCGCCCATTTGAACCAATGGCAGAGAAACACTATTCCGGGGCAAAACCGTAATTTTAAAGCGTGTATAAAATAATAAATTGGTTGGTCCAATAGGGGAGGGCGGCCGCCCATTTCAGCCAATTGCTGCGAAGCACTATTCCCGCCCATGGGAATTGTATACGTTGAAAATTATAATAGGGTGACTTTTGACTTTGGTGTAGTATAAATAATTCATTTACGTATCAAGCTTGAACTAGCTAGTTTACATTTCTTTGACCGATATTAGTTTTCAAATACTTACAATATAAAAAAAAGATCAAATATATATGCTAAAATATATATACATCAACTTTTATCATATACTAGTTCTTGACCCGCCGCGCGTTGCGGCGGCGTAAAAAAATAAAGTAGCTCGAATTTATACCGTTTAAAATTTGACCAGACTCGTTTCCGAACAAATGTTTTTATGTGTTGAAAGTCTTATAATCGTTCTTGTATATATATAGACACATGTCGGTGTTAGAATTTGGATGCCCTAGAGCATAATACCATGCACATCAGTGACATCACCTCGTGGAGCACACTATATCATATCTCGTTGGAAAACGTACACAACAATCCTAATCTACAAAGGTTGGCCTAGAGGGGTCATAGTAACACAAAGAACTCGCAGTTTCCTGCCCGACTACGGAAATGTTTATTTTAAAAAAAATATTAACATTAGAAATTCTATTTTCCCAGACACACGACTCCTTAATAAAGTAAATAATTAAAACTTTGTTAAAGTAACTCTAATACTACATGTATAAAATATAATTTAACTATAAGTGCAAGCAAATTAAATTATACATTATACAATTTTTATGTACGTGTTACATTTTAGAAGTGAAGTATAAGTGCAAGCAAATTAAATTATACATTATACAATTTTTATGTAGTTGTTACATTTTAGAAGTGAAGAAATTAAAATGGTAAATTAATAAAGGAAGTCACAATATTTTATAATCTCACAATAATCTTCCATTCTTTGTATGACTTTAAAGGTTAGTCATGAGCAAAAACTTTTAATAATTAAAAATTGGTTTAAAACACGTACTAACATTTTTAGATATATTGTATAAGTAACTTGGTATTAGGTGGGTGTTTGGGATTCCTTCTCAAAAGGACTTTTGCAGCAAATTTTGACTTATTAACTTATTAAAAGTTAAAAGGAATCTCAAACACCTTTTTGAGAAGGACTTATCAGCTTAAAAGGAATTCCAAACACCTTTGAAAATGACTTTTATGTCTTCTTTTGCCTTCGAGAAGGAGAAATGGATAAGTAAGAAATTCTTACTTATTGCTTTTGATAAGGACTTTTGAGAAGGAGAAATCAATAAGGAATCCCAAACACCCCTAGATATATATTGACTTATTATCACTTTTCAGACATAAAATCTGCAAACCCAACCCATATTTTCTCTACACCCCTTTAAACCCCAGGTCGAATCACTCAACCCTAGATCTAAACACTCTTTATTTGAAACCCCCATTCAACAATGAGCCATATCCAGTGCCGTCATTGCTCACCATCTTTTCCTTTATCGCCGATTGAAGACATCACCACCACACCCATTTATCTCCGGGAGTGGCGGTGTTGTGTCATCGGACTTGGGATGTCCAGATCTACAACCGATCTGTTAATGGGTGAAGTTTTGGAGCTCCGATCAAATTTCCGGTGAGGCACAACCAAGTAATCCTTCATCATGCATGTTATAGACTCGTGTAGATCGGCAATAGTTAAGGTTAAACTCAGCCAGTGCGCATTTCCGGTGAACCGGATTCCGGCAGGTGGTTAAGGTGGTGGTCACAACGAAGATTCACAAAGAAGGCGATGATGTTAGCGGTGGTCTTGGGTACTCAGACGACAGTAGGAGAGAAGAGAGAGTGAAAGCTGACAGACACAACACCAAACCTTGATCTCCGTAGTAAAGATTTGAGGACGAATCACGTCGTTGTAACGGTCTCTTGTACACGGACGACTTCTGCCATTCCATCGCAACTGTATTAATTTGAAGATGTATGGTCTTACTCTAGAAGAACGAAGGGTAGTTCTGTAATTTTAGACAAAAGGTAGAAGTGTAATGTGTGTCGGTGGCACTGTAGCCACCGACCTTTCATTTTAAGATTATATAAATTTATATTTGTCGCCATGATCGATATTCTATACTAAAATATCTATGCTCGATATTAGACTATGGGGTATGGGCGGGGTTGGGGCGTGGGTTGGGTACAAACACCCAAGTCACCACCCCGGGTAGGCTTGGGTTTCGGCGTGGCCCCATTGGCGGGGGTTTCAGCCCGGGCGTGGGGCGGGGCTACGAGTCTGACTGATGCGTGTGAAGTGTTATATATATTAGGTGTATATTTTAAGCCCTTTTTAACACTTAATTTAGCCAAGTTTTAAATTTATAAAACACGATATTTCACTAACACTAAACACACATATGGGCAAGTGCACCCATCGTTAAGTGTAGTATAGCGTTGGTAAGATACCGAGGTCGTCCAAGGACACAAGAGCTTTTAGTACCGGTTTATCCTCAACGTCTAACCAAAATAAAAGTTTAGAAAAATGTTTTAAACTAATAAAATTAAAAACTAACTAAAATGCTGAAAATAAAAATAAAAGAAAAAAACAGATAGACAAGATGAATCACTTGGTTCCGACTCGTATCTAGTATAACCTTTGATTATTTCCGCACTTTTGCACATGATTAAGAGATTATCTTAGTTATTGTAGTAGGCCCCTCTTTTGAAGGTGACGTTACCCTCACCCCAGTAGTTTGAGTCAGCAGGGATACAATCCTAAAAGGGTGGATTATTGGAAGATAATGAATTAAGTTATTAATGCAGTATTGTGGTAGGCCCCGCTTTTGGCGGTGACGTTACCCTCGGCTAAGTAGTCTGAGTCAGCAGGGATACAGTCCTAAATAGCCGGGTTATAGTATTAATAGTAGTTAACTTATGTGGGGATCAAAGAGTTTGGACCCCCGCCATCCAATACCGTGAAGTATTGAAGGAGGTCCTACTAAATTTGACCCAGGTCCATTGCAGGACCTCTAAACGCTGAACAATGGCAAGACCTTTACCAAACCGTTCCCTTAACCCCCGACCAGGTAGCCAACATATCTCCATATAGACCGTGGAGATATGAATGGTGAAAATCCTTTATTTTATATAGACAGTAAAATAATGCCAAGACACCACGGACAAACGATAAGGAAAGATCACCTTCAACATAAGTAACTAGTTATTAAAGTCATTAATACAAAATCAAATAAAAAGTGCAAAAGATTAGAAATAAAAAGTATTATACTAGACACTTTGTCTTCACCAAGTGATGTAAGAGACTTAGGCAAACATGGCCTTGATTGTCAAGAACTCTTACGATCAATCTTGGATCCCGAGACGACTCACACACTCTACGATGGACAATGGATGATGGTGGTGGATGATGGTGTTGTGATGGTGGTGGGTGGTGGATGAAGTGTGAGAGAGGTGGTGTGCCAAGGGATCGTTTGAGCTTGAGCCAAGCACTCCTATTTATAGCCTGTACAGAAGCCTGGACACGGCCCCGTGCTCGCTGGACACGGCCCCATGTCCACCCTTTTCTCTTTCTTCATTAATACAGTTTGTCTTTATTAGCTCCACACGCCCCCGTGTCCGCTGGGCACGGCCCCGTGCTCGTCTGACACTCTCTCTCTTCATTAATTGTAATTCGCAATTACAATTAATGCGCCTGCTGTACTTTCGCCACGCCCCCGTGTTCACTGGACACGGCCCCGTGGTGGGCAATAGAAGCTTCTACAGGTTTGTCTTTAGTGACAGGGCTGACCATCCTGGACACTGCCCCGTGCTCGCTGAGCACGGCCCCGTGTTGAGCTGGACACGCCCCGTGTCGAGCTGGGCACGCCCCGTGTCGAGCTGGGCACAGCCCCATGCTCAGCTGGGCACAGCCCCATGCTCAGCTTTCTTCTTGTTTTTGCTTTGGGAGATGCTGTCGAGGGGTCGGGCATGTCACGTCTTGTTCCTTTTCTTGTATTTATGTTAGATTTTGATGTCTTTTTGCTTCTTTTGTTAATTTGAGCTCATTTAATCCTGAAAATACAAAAGGAAGGCAAAAGCACACTTTTTCCAACATTAGTACTAAAAAAGGGTTAGTTTTATGCCTCGATTGATGAAATTTATATGTTATATTTTGAACACATCACTGACATGGCGGGATTTCATTGGCCAACAAAACTAGCCATTTGGGCTAACCGTTGGGCATTATTTAAAAAAAAACCTTTTTTCCTATATAAATATCTTACCATATTTAACATTTTTCTCACACAATATCAAACACATAAAACACTATCTTGCCATGAGTTCTTCAAGTTCAAGTGAATCGTTATCATCATCTGACGATGGTGCGGAAATATTTCTACAAACAATCGCGACGGTGGTGAAAGCTATCGTGGAAGACGATGAGGAAGAGACTTCGAAACCTAAATGGAGGAGGTACATCGCTCGTGAACAGCACACCGCTAACAATTTGTTGGTAAACAATTATTTCTCAGCCGAACCTTATGGATGACTATTTAAAAATGTCTGCACGTGTAGCTAGAGAAAGTCTTCACAAGTTTTGTTCGTGTATTTTAGAACTTTAAAAGAAAAGATATTTGAGAAAGCCCTCGTTTAGTGACATGCAACAAATATTGGAACATCACGCCGATTATCATGGGCTACCCGGGATGCTAGGTAGTTTAGATTGTATGAAATGGCCTTGGGAACTTTGTCCAACCGCATGGCAAGGCACTCACACGAGTGGATTTCACGGGATGCCAGCCATCATGCTTGAAGAGGTTGCGTCCCAAGATCTTTGGATATGTCATGCGTTCTTCGGTATGCCAGGTTCACATAACGATATTACCATCATAAACCACTCGCCCCTTTTCAATGATCGGGTAAATGGTATAGGACCCAAAGGAACTTTCTTTGTAAACGGGGTTGAGTACGTGTATGGGTACTACCTAGTTGATGGTGTCGCAACCCCCATCCCCTAATTACCCGGGAACGAGCGGCCGCGGCCAGTTTCAGTGGTATCGGTGTTTATCAGTTTGGCAGCGGAATTTACATCAGGACCGTAGTTAGGAAATCTTTTATCAGAGTAAAATACCACGCTTTTATAATATTAAACACATGGGAAAATCCCAAGTTTCAAGTACACCCATTTTTATAGGGATAAACCCTATTTTATTTAAATAAAACATCTCTTTATTTTAGGTAACTTTATAGCCACTTTTCCAAGCCTTCAGTGCTGTCCAACTGGCTTCTATTTGGCTTTCACATTTTGTTACCTGAAACGCGTTTAAAAACATTTTGTCAGTGGGAAATACTGGTGAGTGAATCCCAGTTTAATCAAGATAAGTAAAATTGTTTTACAGTATTGAGGGAGGTCGCGCAATTACATTTGTTTCCATCTACTTTAATTACCACCCACGGTACTGTCAACCCGACTTGTGGTCATGTTACTACTCACAATTTAGTAACAAATTTTGTATACAAAACCCCAACATACCGATGATAATTGTAGAATACAAATACTCAATCACTGTTTAATATAATATTAATTGTTTGAGGTTTTGTAAAAACAGTTTGCAAAAAGGAGATTACTCACATTGCCGTCTTAGGGTTTTCCTTAAGGATTTCCTGGTGATTATATACACAAATGCACACGCGTTAGTAGAATAACCCAATATTTACATTAGTAATACCCTCCCCGAGACGGCATTCCAACGACTACGTCGGGCAGAACCTCGACAGCCGTTACGGAACCCTAGATCAATCGGGCAGCGTATCAAATACGTAACCGGGGTTATGATACTTACAACGAGGCAGAAATTCGTTATTTAGGGGGGTATAATGCCCGAGTATAATGCCTACTATATAGAAATTAAGAGAGAATGTTTGAGAATTGAACGAGTTGGACTGAAGGCCGATCAAGGGAATTTATAGGGTTGTTCATCGAGTTGGTTGCACCCCGCGAAAGCCCAGGGGGGTCTTACGCACCCCGCGAGCTAGGGGTGTAGGCCCTAGCCTCGTCGAATCACACACATATCTTCTCTGGATGTCCTGCCACGTGGCGGGCTAGGGTTTCGCCACCCGTCACTCGGTCGCGGCCCGCGTAAGACGAGGGCTAGGTCTTCGCAGCCCGCCAGAGACCCAAAAACTTGATTTTAATTAATTTTAATAAAAATAAAGGTATTCGGGGCCTATTTTCGTATACGGGGTGTGTTTTAGGACGTATTGGGATATTTTAAATATTTTTAGGGTGTCGGAATTAATTTGGATGGTAGTGATATCCTCCCCACCTTGTTTTAGAACTCGTCCTCGAGGTTTACTGGAATAGGTGTGGATATTTTCTTTGCATTTCTGATTCAAGCTCCCATGTGTATTCTGGTCCTCTTTTGGAGTCCCATTTTACTTTGACCAGAACTAATCTCTTGTGTTTCAGATTTTTGACCTTTCTGTCTTCAATCTGTAGAGGCCTTTCTACAAACTTGAGTTTTTCATTTACCTCTATATCCTTAAGAGGTACTACCAGTGATTCATTGGCTAAGCATTTCTTGAGATTACATACATGAAATACATCATGTATTCCTGCCATTTCCTCTTTCAATTGTAGCTAATAAGCTACAGGTCCTATTCTTCTAATAATCTCAAAAGGTCCAACATACCTGGGGCTCAGCTTTCCCCTCTTGATGAATCTTACCACTCTTTTCCAAGAAGAGACTTTCAATAACATCTTGTCTCCTACTTGAAATTCCAACGGCTTTCGCCTGTTATCTGCATAACTCTTCTGTTGATCAAGTGTTGCTTTTAGTCTTTCCTTGACTTGAACAATCTTGTCGGTTCTTTCTTGTACTATCTCTAGTCCAGATAGTTATTTCTCTCCAATTTCTGCCCAACAGACTGGAGTTCGGCACTTTCGTCCATAAAGTGCTTCGAATGGTGCAGCATTGATACTGGTATGATAGCTGTTATTGTAAGAAAATTCTATTAATGGTAAGTGATCGTCCCAACTACCTCCGAAATCAATTACACAAGCTCTAAGCATATCTTCCATTGTTTGAATTGTCCTTTTGCTTTGTCCATCCATTTGAGGATAATAAGCGGTGCTTAGATTTAACTTGGTTCCCATTACTTTTTGGAAACTTGCCCAAAAATGAGAGGTAAAACGGCTATCTCTTTCAGAAACAATTGATAAAGGAATTCCATGTAATGAAACTATTTCATTTACATACAACTTGGCTAGTTGCTCCATACTGAAAGTTTCATTCATTGGTAGGAAATGAGCTGACTTAGTTAATATGTCTACAATCACCCAGATTGTATCATTACCTTTCATTGTCTTGGGTAATTTGGTAACAAAATCCATTGTTATTAATTCTCATTTCCATACGGGCATCTCTAACTGCTACAACAAGCCTGAGGGTTTCTAATGTTCAGATTTGACTTGTGAACAGGTTAAACACTTAGAAACATAAGTTGCTATATCTTTCTTCATTCCTATCTACCAAAAATTCTTTCTTAAATCTTGATACATCTTATCACTTCCAGGATGCATCGTATACTTAGATTTATGGGCTTCCTCTAATATATGGTGGCGTAGGTTTCCTAATTTAGGTATCCACATTCTTTTCTTATGGAATCTCCAAATTCCATCGGTTCCTTGTTCTAATTCTTTAATCATTCCTTTCAATTTCTCAGTATCGTCCTTGATTACTGATTCTTGTGCTTTTCTAATATGTTCATTTAAATCAACCTGTAGGTTTAATTTAAGAGAACACACTCTTTTTGGCTTTTCATGATACTTTCAACTTAAAGCATCAGCTACTACATTGCCTTTCCTGCATGGTGCTGGATATTACAATCATAATCACTAAGAATTTCCATCCAGCGTCTTTGCCTCATATTCAACTCCTTTTGCCCCAAGACATACCTTAAACTCTTATGATCGGTGAAAATGGTAAACTTACTACCATAAAGGTAATGTCTCCAAATATTAAGGGCAAAAATTATGGCTCCTAATTCCAAATCATGGGTTGAATAATTCTCTTCATGATTTTTAAGTATTCTAGAGGCATAGGCTATAACCTTTTGTCGTTGCATCAACACACATCCATAACCTAACTTAGAAGCGTCACAATAGACTACAAAGTATTCAGTTCCTTCTGGTAATGCTAGTATGGGTGCTTTGGTTAATCTTTGCTTAAGAATTCTAAAGGATTCTTCTTGTTTTGGTCCTCATTCAAACTTAACAGATTTATAGGTTAGCTTAGTTAAGGGAATGGCTATTCTAGAAAAATCTCGAATAAATCTTCTATAATAACCGACCAATCCTAAGAAACTTCTAACCTCGGTTAGTGACTCAGGGGTTTTCCATTTATTAATTGCCTCGATCTTGGTGGAATACACATGAATTCCTTCATGATTGACTAAATGTCCTAGAAACTGTACTTCATCTAACCAAAATTCGCATTTTGAAAACTTTGCATAAAGCTTTTCTTTTCTCAATAAACTTAGAAGTGCATGCAAATGCTTTGTATGCTCCTCCTTGCTTTTAGAGTAAATGAGAATATCATCTATAAAAACAATTATGAATTTATCCAAATATGGCTTACATATTCGGTTCATCATGTCCATAAATACAGCTAAGGCATTGGTTAAACCAAATGGCATGACAGTAAATTCATAACGGCCATACCTTGTTCTGAAAGCGGTCTTAGGAATGTCCTCTTCCTATACCTTTAATTGATGATACCATGATCGTAAATCGATTTTAGAGAAAAATCGAGCTCCTTGTAGTTGATCAAACAAATCATCGATTCTCGGTAATGGGTACCGATTCTTAATCTTGACTTTGTTCAATTTACGGTAATCAATGCACATTCGCATCGATCCGTCCTTCTTTTTGACGAACAGTATCGGTGCTCCCCATGGCGATGAACTCGGCTGTATGAATCTTTTCTCCAACAATTCGTCTAACTGCTTTTTTAACTCTTGCATTTCTGCTGGTGCCAGACGGTAGGGTGCTTTGGCAATTGGTGCTGTTCCTGGTAGTAGATGGATTCTGAATTCAACTTCTCTGTTTGGCGGTAATCCTGGTAATTCTTCTGGAAACACATCTGGAAATTGGGATACTACCGAAATATCCTTCAGTTCTTTCCCTTTAGTGTTAATGATTATGGAAATCAAATACACTAATGATTCTTTTCTTATATAACTAGCTGTTTTCATCACAGAGATTAATTTCATGGATCTAGATGATTTGTCTCCTTTAATTGTGATCTTTTCACCCTTTGGTGAATTTACTTTGATTGACTTTTGATCACAAAAAATGTCGGCTTTATTGGCTATTAACCAATCCATTCCTAATACAACATCAAATCCTGCCAGATTCATTGGGTAAAGGTTTGCAATAAACTTTTGATTTAAAAACTCTATTCTTGCTCCCTGCAAGATTTCGGTAATCTTAATGGTTTCCCCATTTGCTGTCTCTACTAGACATTCTTGTGGGAGTTTAGTAAATGGTCGATTAAGAAGTTTTCAAAACGAAGTATTAATAAAACTTTGGTTTGCACCAGAGTCAAATAATACTTTAGTAAAAACATCATTAACTAAAAACGTACCGGCAATCACGTCCGGAATCATCTTTGCTTCTTCTGCAGTCAGAACAAATGCTCTAGCATTTTTAGTAGTCTTGTTGTTCATGGCTGGAGCTAATTTCAGACAGTTTGGCTTGATATGACATTTTTCTCCACAGTTGAAACACATTCCAATATTAGGTTTCTTCCTACAGTCTCCTTCCTTGTGTCTTGGCATCTTGCAGAAATTACAGTAAGTGGAGCATCTTCCTGAATGCTTCTTCTTACAGGCCTTGCAGTAAGGTGCAGAGGTAGAACCTACGTTTTTCCCACGGTTGGAATTACCGTAGCGTAATTCATGGGTAAGCCTTTGAGCTAGGTTCCTCCTCTGGTCTTCTTCCTGTGTACGCACTAATTCATCAGTCAAGGTATTTGCTAGTTCTACAGCTTCTTCTATAGTTTGAGGTCTAGCTGCCTAATCTCACCGATTAATCCCCAAATGTAACGGGAGATTAATACTGGTTCTGGTGATACAAGGGTTTGCATTATTCTAGCATATTCAAAGAATGTAGTAGTGTATCCCTTACTATCTACTCCAGTCATTCTAAGGTTTAAGAACTTATTTGCTATATGTTCTTTTTCATTGGGATGGCAGAATTTCCTTTCTACCATGTTCTTAAATTCCTCCCATTCCATATTGTAAACCCTGTCACTTCCCCTAGACTGGAGGATAGTGTTCCACCATTCCAAGGCTGAGTTCTTAAACAGATTGGAAGCAAACATTATCTTATCCTCTTCCGCGCACTTGCTTATTTTTAAGACTACCTCAGTCTTTTCTATTTAGCGTAGAGTCGCAATGGGTCCTTCATTGCCCGAGAATTTAGTTTGCAGGACCAAAATTCCTTGTAAGAACAACCATAAGACATGGTTCTTCTTCTTTTTGGAATGAGCACTTGAAGTATTGGTCCATTGTTCACGCTATGTTCTGGTTCAGTAGGTCGCTTACTGCCATTGTTACTTTTATTATCAGCTTCCTTAACCATTTTGATAATATATGGCATTGCGTCTATAATCCCATGTGCCACTATGTGTTGGATGGCACTATTATCCACTTGGTTTCCATTATTATTGTTGTTCGGGTTTTCGTTGTTATTCTGGTTTTCCTGGTTCACTTCGTTGTCCATCTGAATTTTAAACATTTGGCAATTATTAATATCACAAAATAATATTTAATGCAAACAATCACACAACACGCATATTGATCAAAACCGCCGAACATTGCGACTTTTACTCTTTCTTATAAAGTATGCATCCATATATATTACAATACAACTGAAATTGAAATTACAATACTGTTAGGCATCCGTAGCTATTGTCTAGATTTTTTTTTCAAACATACACACATACTATATATATATTTATTATTATTATTATTATTATTATTATTATTATTATTATTAATACTAATGATAGGGGTTCATCCAAAAGTCCATATTACGCTCGTCATATTTCCAGACGAGTCGTTCTCCTATCTTTCTCATCCTTTCACTACCTTCTAAAATCTCCTCACCAAAGGTTCGGAGCTCTTGCACATCCTCTACACTCATTGGGGTGCATGGGCTGGTACTGGGTTTGGGAACTGGGGCATGGGTTCTTGGTAAGGGTAAGGATTCTCTAGAATTTCCCTGATGAATTGATCATTATCATAATAGGGGTCTAGAGGGTCTAGATCGGGATAAGCTGCTAGGTTTGGCATAGGTTCTTCGGGTATTGGGTAGCGTTGCTGGTAATCCCTATAGTCGTCAAACCACGGGTTGTAGTTTGGGTCTAAGGGATTGGGTGCTGGTACTCTAGATATTCATGCTGGGTCAAAATCATGCATTGGGATTTGGTTTTCTGGGTTGGCTTCAATTTCCATTGGTTGTGTGGGAAACAAGGGTGAGCATATCCTGAGTGTGAGCATATGTTTCTCTCTTAGCGGCTGCTAAAGCACGTTGCTGTTGTAACTTTCTTATTCTTTTCCTACGTTCATGCGCTCCTCTGCTGAACCATCCTCTCTTCTTTGGATGGAATGGCTCTTCAGATTGTGCCGTGAACACGAATATCTCATCTTCATTGTCAGCTGAATACCCTGAGAGGGTATGCTGTGAAGAGGTGCATTCGTCCCTAGGTGAGCTGGACAACTGATGGTAAGCGTCTGAAGGTCCTTGGTCGCTCATACTTTAAACTAACTAATAGTCAAATAACACACAATAATAAAATACAGATGTGCATGTAGTTCCGTAGAAAATTTCCTAACATTTTGAATAATATCTTGTATCAGTGGAACACTTCTGTGGCTGAATCAGTGGCTTAGCTCTGATACCACCTTCTGTCGCAACCCCCGTCCCCTAATTACCCGGGAACGAGCGGTCGCGACCAGTTTCAATGGTATCGGTGTTTATCAGTTTGGCAGCGGAATTTACATCAGGACCGTAGTTAGGAAATCTTTTATCAGTGTAAAATACCACACTTTTATAATATTAAACACATGGGAAAATCCCAAGTTTAAAGTACACACATTTTTATAGGGATAAACCCTATTTTATTTAAATAAAACATCTCTTTATTTTAGGTAACTTTATAGCCACTTTTCCAAGCCTTCAGTGCTGTCCAACTGGCTTCTAATTGGCTTTCACATTTTGTTAACTGAAACGTGTTTAAAAACATTTTGTCAGTGGGAAATACTGGTGAGTGAATCCCAGTTTAATCAAGATAAGTAAAACCGTTTTACAGTATTGAGGGCGGTCGCGCAATTACATTTGTTTCAATCTACTTTAATTACCACCCACGGTACTGTCAACCCGACTTGTGGTCATGTTACTACTCACAATGTAGTAACAAATTTTGTATACAAAACCCCAACATACCGATGATAATTGTAGAATACAAATACTCAATCACTGTTTAATATAATATTAATTGTTTGAGGTTTTGTAAAAACAGTTTGCAAAAAGGAGATTACTCACATTGCTGTCTTAGGGTTTTCCTTAAGGATTTCCTGGTGATTATATACACAAATGCACACGCGTTAGTAGAATAACCCAATATTTACATTAGTAATACGCTCCCCGAGACGGCATTCCAGTGACTACGTCGGGCAGAACCTCGACAGCCGTTACGGAACCCTAGATCAATCGGGCAGCGTATCAAATACGTAACCGGGGTTATGATACTTACAACGAGGCAGAAATTCGTTATTTAGGGGGGTATAATGCCCGAGTATAATGTCTACTATATAGAAATTAAGAGAGAATGTTTGAGAATTGAACTAGTTGGACTGAAGGCCGATCAAGGGAATTTATAGGGCTGTTCGTCGAGTTGGTTGCGCCCCGCGAAAGCCCAGGGGGGTCTTACGCACCCCGCGAGCTAGGGGTGTAGGCCCTAGCCTCGTCGAATCACACGCATAGCTTCTCCGGGTGTCCTGCCACGTGGCGGGCTAGGGTTTCGCCACCCGTCACTCGATCACGTCTCGCGTAAGACGAGGGCTAGGTCTTCGCGGCCCGCCAGAGACCCAAAAACTTGATTTTTAATTAATTTTAATAAAAATAAAGGTATTCGGGGCCTATTTTCGTATACGGGGTGTGTTTTAGAACGTATTGAGATATTTTAAATATTTTTAGGGTGTCGGAATTAATTTGGAGGGTTGTTATAGATGGGATTTACCCGGAGTGGGGGGTTTTCGTAAAATCGTTCACAAGACACGGCACCATAGATCCAAAGAGATTAAAGTTTAACAGGGTCCAAATGGCTGCACGTAAAGACGTCGAGCGAGCATTCGGTTTTTTGAAGAGAAGGTGGCGAATATTGGCAATGCCTTGTCGACTATGGGACAAGGATCAGATTGGAAACGTGATGTACGCATGTATCATTCTTCACAACATGATTTTGGAGGATGAAGGTAGAGCGGTCGTTACTTACTATGATGACGATGACCCCTAACCATATAATGTAACAGTTACAGACGAAGATAAATCGTCAAATGAATTTTTGATCAAGTCAAGGGATATACATCACAACCTTCGATCTGATTTGGTGGATCATGTTTCAACGATTCCTGGGTTCGAAACCAACGAAGACGATGAAGAATGATTGTTTTTATTTTGATACTATGTTTTTTGTAATTATTATGTATGTTTATGTAGTTTTTAATGGTTATATATATATATATATATATATATATATATATATATATATATATATATCAAAAAAAATTGATGTGGCTTGGCCACGCCAGCCCAGCCACGCCCACCATACCCCTATGAACTTGGGTTTGTGTATTGAGTGCCCCATAATCCACGTGTCAACCCATGCCCCAAACCCCGCCCCACCATACCCCACGGTCTTAGAAGCTTTGATTGATATGAATCATTCGGGTCACCATCTTTCAAGAACATTGAATCAGGTTAAAGTTCTTTTTAAGAATTTTAGTTGACCGTCAGTTTAAGTTTGAGAAATTATTTGGAAAATTGTGAGTTGTTGATTGATTAAGATGGCGGGTATGTATGAGGCTTACATGATTTGGAAAATCGTGGAATTTCTACGATGTTTTGTATATTTTTTTTAATTATTCAATATTCAGTACAACACTGAACAAACAAATATATTTTCTTTGGCACAAAATAGCTTAGAGGGGTAAAAAAAAAGTCATTATACACGGTTATTTAAAGGTTCAACCAAACATCATTTTACTAGCTCAACACTTATTAATTATTGGTTTAAAGTCTCTTACCCGTTCAGGACTGGTAGACTATGTTCGATCCATTTATGTTTGCTACTTGAATACCACCCGTTCAATAAAAATATATCCAATCTCTACCCTTTTTATCGGATATTATGATTCGTATCTCATTTGATTATTATGTCACTAATCTTGCTATCTTTTAACTACTCTCTATGAAAAAATATTCCATATTATTAAATTTTCTTTTCTATAAATGAAATATTAGAATCAGTATTTACGCACTTACTGGTTTAGGGCAGCCCCAATAAAACAAAGTGATTTGTAGGTGATGTTTTGAGTGATTTTTAAATGATGTGGCAGTTTTTTCATGTTTGTCACTATTGGGTGGGAGTAATTTTTTAAGAAACTAGGTTTATTTAAATGGTGTGTTGCGCCTGGTTCACTCGGGTTTATTTGTAATATTACTCTTAAGCTAGCTACAGTTGCTACTTTTTTCGTTAATTTAAATACTCGAAGCTATACTCGAAACGCTTTGCGCCTGGATTTCCCACGCTACACTTTCCACCTCAATGCGCTGGGATTCTTTGCGTTACACTTTCCAACTCGAGCGATGTGCCCGGGTTAAACCAAGACGAAACAACCATTAGTATTTAACCAAACATACTCAAATAGTCAAAGAAATCGAAGACATCGGAAAAAATAATATAACAAAATAGAAGAGATAGTGAGGTCCGTAAAACCAATATCAAATCGATAGAAAAATTGAACAATTAGTTTCAATTACCAATACCATAGTACCATCCAAAACATCTCCACAACAGGTTACAATTATTGGTCTAATCTAAAAGGAATACTAAAAGACATCGGAACATCCGCCTTGTTCCTTATTCTCTTACTCTGGCGCATGAGCTATGTATTCAAAACCATTCTTTTATAGCTTTATGCTTCTGAAGTACACCTGCACTTGACACAACAAAACTATGCAACTCAGTCCTCATCACATCATCAACACTCAAATATTTCTTAAAAATCTCTTCGAACGTCACTCTAGAAGTTTCCCAAAAAATTGAGCCAAACACATGAATCCTCGAAAATGGTTAGACGATCGTTTAAGGGTTTGTCTAACGACTGTTTGAGATTCAGGCCAGCGTCATAGCCATACCTTTGATCAACGACTGTTATAACTTGACTTTTTCATAGTCAAAGTTATTATGCTCAGTTCTATTGAGAAATAAGTGATAGCCATACCTTTGATCAACGACAGTTATAGTTTGGCCTTTTCATAGTCAAAGTCATTATGCTTAGTTCTATTGAGAAAGAAAATTAACTATGATAGTATGATGGCTGCTGGAATACTGGGTATTAAAAATCACAAATTGACTTAATTTGCTAAGCAAGTTAGCCTACCCAATGGTGAAAGTTGTTTTCTTGAAAAATCAATGACATCGAAGTTATTCATCAGGCGAATTTAAGTATTTCTGTATTCCAAATAAATAAACTTCAAATCATCAATTACAAGTAAAGTAGCAGTTAGAATGGAAAACATACCTGTGTTGGTGAGAAATAAGAGCATCAATGGTAGGAGAGTTCGTGAGGTGATCGTGATGCAGATTCGCGAATAAAAGACGAGATAAAGTTTTGACCACTATGATCATAAAAAAGTTTCAAAATTTACAATAAAAAATAACAAATTTAAACAATATGTCACATATTTATTGATATTTACAGAGCTTAGTGATCTATTTGTAGAGATAAGGATCCACACCTGAGTTGTTTTTCCACAACCAGTTTCACCAGATATGAAAACTATCTTAAGCAAAGCACATAGAAGATTGGATCTATCTTCAGTAACCTGTAAGGTAAAAAACTGCAAACTCACGCTTTAAAATGACTACATCTAGGTTTTTTTTTTAACTTAACATTCAAGTTAAAACTGAACGAATAAAGCAACCCAACAAAAGTAAAACACGGTTTCATTTAACTTTTAGGTCAAGAACATGAACTGCAATTGCCCGAAAATCAGCATATTATGGATCGATTCTTGCAACAATGAAGATGCATTTGCGATTAACAAAACACAAATCCTTAAAACACACCAAACCCACAAATAAAATTCACCTAACCAGCCCCCAATTCCAACTGTGCCTTACTCCTCGTCATTGTTTCTACACATTTAGACCTGATTATATAACCGAAATTCACATATGTGTCCGGAAGTAGTTCGTGGCTTACCTTATATGTAGAGTCGGCCTGGAGAGTTGCCGATTCACTTGAAAAACTCCCGTACAGACTTTAATCTGCTCACCGGATCTTCAACTGATTCTCCTTACGAGACTCATTTTGAACTAGTATGACAAAGAATGAAACATGCAAATGGGTTCGGATCTTACCGGAATCTGGTCTGATTTGGTTGGAATGCTAACCGTTGTGAAGGCCATCGTCTACACAACCTCTCTCTCTCTCTCTTAAACGCTCAGTCAGTGTTCTGTCGGTTTGGGTCGTTGACGCGCCGGAATCAGGTGGAGCCTCCAACGGTGGCGGTGGTCAGCTACCACTCCATCACGATTCTCTCTCAGACTCTCTTTCTATCTCTAGACATCTACATATCTCTCTCTGTCTCTCACCCCTTTCTAGGGTTTGTATGTAAGTGTAAAATTAAGGGGAGATGGATGGTTTGGGATTTTGGGATTCCTGTTCTCCTTTTCCTTCTCAGAAGGACTTTTCAAAATCAAAAAGTTACAAATTATAATTTCTTCTTTTCTCCTTTTTGAAGACAAAAAAAGCTTCAAAAGAACTCATTTCCATAGTGTTTGAGATTCTTTTTCTCCTTCTCCTGACTTCTAGATAGTGTTTGGATGATCGGAAAAGTCCTTCTCAAAAGTCCTTTTAGCTCTAAAGGACTTTTAAAAAGGAAACCTAAACACCCACTTTATGTGGGGGTGTGTAAATGGTTTTGTGAAAACCACCAGCCACCTAGCAAGAAAGGTGTTATAAAACACCTTCCAAGAAGATGGAGCAATTGTTAGATAGATGAGTCACCTTCTTAAAAAAGGGAAGTGAAAAAAGGGCTCGAACCGGACCCTTTTGTATTGAAATAGGCTATACCAACCACTTTACTAAATGCGTAAATGTATAAAATTATGAAATAAAAAATGTATATATACAATAACATTATTGAGTAGTTACTATTCACTAGTACTATTCATTTATTTCTATTTGTAATATATATATATATATATATATATATATATATATACTAGGTTTTTACCCGGGATTGCTTCCTGGGCTAGGGAAACTTAGTTATATTAATTACTATTTGTTACTAATACGACCACATTACATCAACCATCTCACTGGATTCAACAAAAAAGTCTTCAAATCAACGGATTAGATCATGAACTCATATTAGAGGACAAACAAAAGCACAACAGGACCACATGAATAATATCATTTCCACTTTTACTTCAATGCACTTACATGATAGGGTGTTTTGGGATTTTGTAAAAATATTTGTTTTTGTACTTCTTTACAAAATAAGATGTTGACCAAATTTCAAACAGATGTTGACCAAAAGTCATTCAGATGTTGACAAATAGTCAAATAGATGTTGAGCTTAAACGGATGTTTGGTTTAAGGCCAAACATCTGTTTATGGCCAAACATCTGTTTAAGGTCAAACATCTGTTTAAGTCCAAATATCTGATATAGAAGGCGAAACATCTGTTTAAGGTAAAACATTTGTTTAAGGTCAAACATCTGTTTAAGGGCAAACAACTGTTTAAAGTCAAACAACTGTTTAAGTCCAAACCTCTGATATAAATGGCCAAACATCTGTTAAAGGCCAAACATCTGTTTAAGCCTGAACAGATGTTTAACTGTCTTCTCACACTGTTTTCCTCTTCAAAACACTGTTCAACCTAACATGGGTTTCCATTAACTATTGACCAAAAGGCAAACAGATGTTCAAACCACTGTTTGTTATTGAACTTTTTTACAAAATTAGATAGAATTCAAGAAAATGAAACAATGACTTAAAGAACTATAATTTAACACATAATCTAATTGGGCAAATATAAAACATAAAGTGCTAATAACAGTGTTTTATCATCTTAGCCATACATAGCAACAAATCATCAAGTTAATAATTTAAAAAAAAACATACAACATCACCATCAAAAAATTCATAGTTATAGTATCTGATATCAGAACAGACTTAAATGTCTTTGTTAAACTGATGTAACTTGATTTAATACGATCTTCTGTTGTGAAGACACGTATGTGAAGTGCAACATATCACCAAACCTCAAGTTATTGTCAGTCATAAACTTTCGCCAACCGTCCAACGCATAACATGGGTTCAATTAATTTAACTCCGACTTAACATCATAAACCTCCACAACTCCAACCATGTTTTGAACTTTCAAAGGATGAAGATCAAGAGAAAGACCTGCTCGTATGGCAACTTCAGCAGGAAGACGCTACATGTATTGTGTGGAAAAAAATAATAGTCATACAAATAAACATAAATCATTAGTTTAAGGTTGGAATTCAAGCTTACCGATTCTCCAATAAAAAATTTAATTGAATGCAGTGGCAAATGTAATTTCAAAGGTAAGTAGTGTATATCCTTATATGCTGCTTTATTAAAGTAGTTAAATATTAGAAATGATATGCAAAGTAGGAAAAAAAGAGAGAGAACGTCAATTTTAAATTACCATTTTCCATACTTTGAATTTCAAAATTACTGATCTTATCAGTAATTACTAACTTGATTTGAAATCAATTGTCATAATGACTTTTCTAAATTTTATTTTAACTTTAAGTAAGAGATAATAACCGTCAATTTGAAATTCACATTTTTGCTTAATTCAAATGTCCAAAGCTCAAGAAATTAGCATTAATTACTGATTTGATTTGCAACAAATAGTCATCAAGAATTTTTTTTATCTGATTTGATTTGCAACAAATAGTCATCAAGATTTTTTTTATTTTTTAATTTAACTTTAAATTTTATCATGAAAACAATGTTGGAGGAACTCTTATGTCATTGGAATGTAACGATTAGGTAAAATGGTAATTTGATTGTAATTCTAGTTTTCATTTGATAATTTCAATCTATCACTAATTAACAACATCAATAATAAAAATGTGAGCAGTGACTGTTTTTTAGGGAAACCGCTGATGGTCAATATCACTGGATGTCAACAATAAAAAAGTGAGCAGTGACTATTTTTTCCTATCAGTGGATACCCAATAGTTTTTGAAACACCGATGTTTGGTCAGTCAGTGGTCAACACGGAGATTGAAGAAACAGAGGTTGTATTTCAGCAGTGGATAACTTTTAACAATCAAATGTTTGAACCAATTTCAAGAATACTATACCCAAACAATCAAGATGAGGAGCTTAATAATCATCCAAGTGTATTTTGATTTTTATTTATTAGTATAAAGATGAAACAACTGTTCAATTTATAGTACAGATCAAACCACTGAAGTGATGTGATAAATACTGTTACATATAAACACTGTTGTGATAAACACTGTTACATATAAACACTGAAGCCATAAAAATTGTTACATATAAAACACTGAGGTGATGACATCTAACAACCTAACGGACTATAAAACACTGATGTGAAAAACACTGTTACATATAAACACTGTTAACATAAACAAACATAGAATAACTAATGTTGATGCTGAACCACTGTTGTTGTTGGACACTGTTGTTGGACGTCATAAATTTCAGATGTAATTTCAAAGGTAAGTAGTGTATATCCTTATATGTTGCTTTATTAAAGTAATTAAATATTAAAAATGATAAGCAAAGTATGAAAAAAAAGAGAGAGAACGACAATTTTAAATTACCATTTTGCATATTTTGAATTTCAAAATTACTGATATTATCAGTAATTACTGACTTGATTTGAAAGCAATTGTCATAATGACTTTTCTAAATTTTATTTTAGCTTTAATTAAGATATAATAACCGTCAATTTGAAATTCAAATTTTGCTTAATTAAATGTCCAAAGCTTAAGAAATTAGCATTAATTACTGATTTGATTTGGAACAAATAGTCATCAAGATTTTTTTTTTTATTTTTTTAATTTAACTTTAAATTTTATCATGAAAACAATGTTGGAGGAACTCTTATGTCATTGGAATGTAACGATTAGGTAAAATGGTAATTTGATTGTAATTCTAGTTTTCATTTGATAATTTCAATCTATCACTAATTAACAACATCAATAATAAAAATGTGAGTAGTGACTGTTTTTTAGGGAAACCGCTGACGGTCAATATCAGTGGATGTCAACAATAAAAATGTAAGCCGTAGCTATTTTTTCCTATCAGTGGATACCCAACAGTTTTTGAAACACTGATGTTTGGTCGGTCAGTGGCAACACGGAGATTGAAGAAACAGAGGTTGTATTTCAGCAGTGGGTAACTTTTAATAATCAAATGTTTGAACCAATTTCAAGAATACTATACCCAAACAATCAAGATGAGGAGCTTAATAATCATCCAAGTGTATTTTGATTTTTATTTATTAGTATAAAGATGAAACAACTGTTCAATTTATAGTACAGATCAAACCACTGAAGTGATGTGGTAAATACTGTTACATATAAACATTGTTGTGATAAACACTGTTACATATAAACACTGATGCCATAAAAATTGTTACATATAAAACACTGTGGTGATGACATCTAACAACCTAAGTTACTATAAAACACTGATGTGAAAAACACTTTTAACATAAACAAACATAGAATAACTAATGTTGATGCTGAACCACTGTTGTTGTTGGACACTGTTGTTGGACGTCATAAATTTCAGATGTAATTTAAAAGGTAAGTAGTGCATATCCTTATATGATGCTTTAATAAAGTAATTAAAAAATAGAAATGATATGCAAAGTAGGAAAAAAAAAGAGAGAGAACGACAATTTTAAATTACCATTTTGCATATTTTGAATTTCAAAATTACTGATATTATCAGTAATTACTGACTTGATTTGAAAGCAATTGTCATAATGACTTTTCTAAATTTTATTTCAACTTTAACTAAGATATAATAACCGTCAATTTGAAATTCAAATTTTGCTTAATTAAATGTCCAAAGCTCAAGAAATTAGCATTAATTACTAATTTGATTTGGAACAAATAGTCATCAAGAATTTTTTTTTATTTTTTAATTTAACTTTAAATTTTATCATGAAAATAATGTTGGAGGAACTCTTATGTCATTGGAATGTAAAGATTAGGTAAAATGGTAATTTGATTGTAATTCAAGTTTTCATTTGATAATTTCAATCTATCACTAATTAACAACATCAATAATAAAAATGTGAGCAGTGACTATTTTTTAGGGAAACCGCTGATGGTCAATATAAGTGGATGTCAACAATAAAAAAATGAGTAGTGGCTATTTTGTCCTATCAGTGGATACCCAACAGTTTTCGAAACACTGATGTTTGGTCAGTCAGTGGTCAACACGGAGATTGAAGAAACAGAGGTTGTATTTCAGCAGTGGATAACTTTTAGCAATCAAATGTTTGAACCAATTTCAAGAATACTATACCCAAACAATCAAGATGTGGAGCTTAATAATCATCCAAGTGTACTTGATTTTTATTTATTAGTATAAAGATGAAACAACTGTTCAATTTATAGTACAGATCAAACCACTGAAGTGATGTGATAAATACTGTTACATATAAACACTGTTGTGATAAACATTGTTATATATAAACACTGAAGTCATAAAAATTGTTACATATAAAACACTGAGATGATGACATCTAACAACCTAACAGACTATAAAACACTGATGTGAAAAACACTGTTATATATAGACACTGTTAACATAAACAAAGATAGAATAACTAATGTTGACGCTGAACCACTGTTGTTGTTGGACAGTGTTTCACCTTTGGTTGATCAGGCCTTTGGTTCATCAGTGCTTGTCTTCAACAGGACTTTGGTCTTGATCAGTGGTTTGGTAATTGAACAGTGGATGATGTTCATCAGACTTTGTGTACAACCATCGTTATATCCAACAGTTGTTAGGCAGATTAGTGTTTTGCCATATTAACTTGTTATAACCACTGTAATTGTAGGAAACTTAGCTGGGCAGTGCATATTGTAGGAAACTTCAGTTTACCTACAACAACTGATGAATTTAGAATGAATAGCGCAAACTATTGTTAAGTCAAACAGCTGATGGAAAAGGGCAAAAATCATCTGAGATTGTCTTCCGCTCCCCATCTTAATTCGTCTCTCCACAACTTCAACTGTAAAGAAAAGGGAAAAAATCAAATACATGACTAAGACAACCTCATTGAAAGTGGGACTGTAAAGGAGTACCATACCAAATAACAAAAAGGGATGAAGCCTAAACTTTTAGGCTGGTATCATGTCACACCCCAACCGATGGCGGAAACATCGGGGCGTGGCGCTGAGCGAAACAGATTGTCCAGAAGTTTCCATAACAACTATATTTACCAAATATTTAAAGCAACACGTCCCATACCATGTCATAAATGATATTACAATTATTACAGAAAAGATCTAGTCAAATTGTTCTGTTCCGACAACTCAGATTTTCATTACAGACAATTGTTTATTATTGACCTAGGTCTTTCCTAGCCTCAATTTCACAGCAAAGTAAGCAAATAGGCATCCTAAGCACCTGTCACATAAGTTAAAGTAAAAGTCAATACACATAGTGTAAAGGTGAGCATACAAGTTTGATAATAGCATATAGAGTTCGAAAGCGTTACGCATAACCAGCACATACACAGTGTAAAATGAGGCATGTTAGTTATCGACATGAACCTATCGATACCAATGACTGCGGGTTGACTGCCTAAGGCAGTTCGTGATACATACTCACCACTGTGAGCTATGTAAGTAATTGTCCTTAACAAACCCTGAGTGAATAGGTGCTGAGTCCAAACTAATAGTAATATCGTTGCTAAGGCAGGTAGACATCATTCCATGTGTAAACATAAAAAACAAGCATTCATTAAGTCACGTATACTTGCGATAACGGTTAGCGTTTAAAGTATTGCGTAGTGTGTTCGATGTGATTTTGTATAAGTAACGTATGTAACACCCAAAAGTGCGTAAAGCAAAAAGGGATCGAGTATAGTCACAACGATTGATGGATTGAAGAGAGCGCTAGAGAGTATGGTTAGCCTGAACAGATTGATAGCATAACGATAAGCGACACGTAAAACGATACAGAGTGCAAGTGGGTAGGACAGAAGTTCGATCGGATGGTAGTCCGATCGGACAGCCGGTCGTTCGAGTGACAGTCCGTTCAGACGGTCGTCCGGTCGGATGACCGTTCGAGTGGAATGTTACTTCCTTTGGGAAGGATGTGTTTGTGTATGATGGCTTGACTTTTGAAGTTTTCGTTGTAGCATTTTGAAAACATAGAAGTATCTCTACCTTTCAGGTCGATCGATCGAACGACCGTTCGATCGGGCGACAGTCCGATAGATTGGGCACTTTAGCGAGAACAAGTTCTCAGCAGGTTGTCACTCGATCGGACGGTTGTTCGATCGGGTGGCATCCCTTGTGCATTGAACATGTTGAAAATTGTTTTAGTGTTGAAGTTTCGAAACATCTCATAGTCGGATGGTCGGTCGATCGAGTGGTAGCTCGATCGGACGACAACCCGTTCGGTGTTCCAAAACCTTTAAAGTTTGAATGATAGTTAAGTGTGGGGACCAGGATGTAAGTCGATCGGGTGATGGGTCGTTTGGATGACTGTCCATTCGGACAGCAGTCCGATCGGACGACACTCCGTCCTGGTCGACCTGTTCGTCTTCTTCCTTGGTCATTCTGGTAGTTTTTTGTTCTATCGAGATGATTTGATAACGCATTAGACAATAGAAACCTCGTCACGACTTAGTAACCTGATCGGACAGGAATCAGCCAAATCCGACCGGTTAACTGTTCGAGTCGGTGTTCCATGTTTAACCCAAAATCGGTAATCTCGTGGATAGAATCCAGATCTTGAACCAACACAACCACAAGAATGAGTAGTAAGTCAGCACAAGCTCCGATTCTATCGATTTTGAATGCATTGAGTGTAAAAGAGTTGAAAGAAAGTTGGAAAACCATCTTTCAATCCTTTTCATTGTGAATATGTTTAGATCTATGAAAGATCTTTGTTTTTTTATGTGGAAATCAGTTAGATCTAAGTTGTTCTTGGTGGATTGAGGCCAAAACATGAAGTTCTCAAGAACACATGATGACGTCATCCTAGAACACCTTGAATCTTGATGATTTCACGGTTAAAAGTTAAGATTCAAAAGATAAAAAGGTGTAGGAGTGCGTGTAGATTAAGGAAGTACAAGATTTAGGATGAGATCTTACCAGAATCGCAAGAAATCTGAAGAAAAGTGGGGAAGATGAGCTGGTTGGAGGAGAGTTGCCAAAAGTGGAAAGTATGATGGTGACAGGGGGTTATTTTTAGGGTTTTCCCAAAAAGGAAAGGGGAGGAGAGGGCTGGTCGATCGGTTGGCAGCCTGATCGATTGGTTGGCCGATCGAGCGGCAACTCGATCGAACAGCTGGTCGATCGGCTGGCCACCTAGTCGATTGGCCACTCGTTCAAGTCTCTGGTGCGACGAGTTTTGACGTTTCAATTGCGATTGCGAGCGTTGCGATGCGATAGAATTTCCTAGTCAAATTACTTTTAATCCCAACTACTCTATCAACATACAATCATCCTTATTTCATATTCGTTTAGCGTTTGTGATTCGATTGTGTTTCGATTGATTACCACACATAACGTAAATAAACATGCACAAGTAACACATAAGGCACACACACACGTATAACGGTAACCAAAATGCGTAATTCGAGTTACGAGTGCGATTGCGATAGCGATAAAGCGATTAATCATGCGATAAACAGCGACTACTATGTGATTATTAATAGATACTCCACATAATACAACTAAAGCGATAACAAAATAGGCTATCTACGAGTCAAAGAAGTCAAAACAGGAATTGAGTAAGGAGAGACAGATCGCAATTAGCAATCTTTTCTTCCTTTGACTTCAATCTTGACTTTGACTTTGACTTTCGAAACACGGGGTGTTACAGCCTCCCTTAGTTGAGGGAATTTCGTCCCGAAATTAGGCCGAAGCCGTAACAAACAACTGCGGGTACTTCGTCTTCATGTCGCTTTCGAGTTCCCAAGTGAACTTTGCGCCTCGTTTGCCTTCCCATCGGATTTTCACAATAGGAATGCGCGAGCGTCTAAGCTGCTTGGTTTGGCGATCCATGATTTTGACAGGCTTTTCCACGAAGTGTAGTGTTTCGTTTACTTGGAGGTCATCGAGAGGTACAATCAAATCATGCTCAGCCAGGCACTTTCGGAGGTTTGACACATGGAAAGTCGGGTGGACATTACTAAGTTCCTCCGGTAGTTCGAGTCTATAGGCGAGTTTTCCGATTCTTTCCAGAATCTTAAAAGGTCCAACATATCGAGGCGCTAGTTTCCCTTTCTTGCCGAATCTGACCACACCCTTCCAAGGTGATACCTTTAGGAGTACGTAGTCGCCAACGTCAAATTTGTGACAACTGTAAAAAATCCAGGTATCCGTACAATTTAATTAACCATGATTAGTGCTTTATGACTGTGCTGATTTACAAATGACTGCTTTCTGATTACTGTATCATACTTACATGTGCATCACATATTGCAAAATGTCACATCATTTGCACATACAAACCATATTGACATACATGATGCACAAAGCACAGTTAGCACAGTTAGCGGACTCAGAAAAATGCTGACGAAGTTCAGTACATAGACAGACAGTGTTTTGAGACCCCGTATGGGCCAGAGACAAGGTACTACACTAAGTATAGTGTGTAGGAAAGTGAGGATCACAAAACTGCTTCACTAGGTGATAGTTTAAGTGCCGGAAAGTGCCTAAAACCCACTTAAAGCGCTGAATTCAACATTTTCAGTAAAAATCAGCATTTTAACAAGTTGGTAACATGCAAAAATATGACTAAATGGTCCTGAATACTTTCCTAAGTGTCGGGAATTAAAAGTGTCACAAAAGGGTACATAAAGATTACTAAACGGTATAGTTTGACACTTTAATGAACCGGTATCTAACCGAACAACCGGACACTACCCGAAACACCGAAATTATACTAGAAACATTGTTTTAATGTTTCTGAGCTAGTTAAGATCCCCGAACACCCAAACACACTATATAACATATCATATGCATGAACACTAATCATTGCACTTAAGATCTAACTAGATAACTTAACTTACCATTTAATCACAACCAAGACCCCCCCCCCCCCTCATATGGACGGTCACCAAGGGTGGCCCACCCATGATCTTTCTTGATCTCACTAGATTTGTTAATAGATCTTGCCATGTACTTATTATACACATTAACCATTGGATAAAAGCCTAAACTTGGTTATAAGAACAAGTTAGTTGATCATAATCTCACCATCTCTCACACACAAACACACACTATACTCTCTCCTTCCTCCCTTCCCTCTCTCGACCGTAAACAACAACAACACCACCACCACTTTCATCCATTGATCATCCATTCCAAGTTCATCCTAAGGTGCTAGAAGGTGTCTAATGAAGCTTGGTGGTCTTGGATCTTGAAGGACCTCTCCCATTTGCTATTATCCAACACATTTGTCATCTCCAACTTCTTGTGATCATCCCTAGCCATAGAACTAGTAGTAAGGCCCTTATGATCTCTTGTTACTTCATATTTTGATGGTTAAAAGATGATGAAGATTGTTAATCTTAAAGAACACTAAAGAACATAATCATGAATCTTTAACATAAGCTTAACACCATATGAATACATGTTGATTTGTGTCGATTTGCTTCTTGATGTTTGATGATTTGTGTTAGTGATGTTATACATCATAAGAAACCTACTAGATTGTGATTAAACACATGATCTAGTAAGTTAAGGTGATGATCTTGTGAAAGACCAAGATCATCATGCTTTATGTTTTCATGAACTTGAAAAATGAAAATGATTTTGTGTATGATGTAGTATGTAACATGTTTACTAGACATAAACTTGAATGATTTCAAAAATAGTTTTCCAAAGAAACTAAGTTAAATGACAAGATTTACATAGATTTGGTTCTTACTTAAACACACGCTATTTTTGGTGGTAAAACAAGTGCATAAACACTTGTGAAACATGATATCATAAAGAAATGTTTTTGTAAAACATGTTTACAAGTTGAAAACACCTAAATCTTCCAAGAATGAGATTTTTAAAGAAGTAAATACATTTTGGAGGGTAACTAAGTCTACTAAACACACTACCAAGTTACTACAAGTTTTTATGAAAGATCAAGTTCATGATTGTTATGTAAATAGCATTAATGTGGCACTTGGTAAGTGTAGGTTGATTGTTGGTTGTTTGTGATGATTTTGAAAAGAAAATGATATGCTTTGATAGCATGCACACCTCCATTTTTAAGGGAAACTATGGCAAAATTTTCTAAAAATATAAACACTTAGAAAAATATTTTCTAAACAAATATTTACAAGTGTGTTTTAACTATGGTTTTCAATATAAACTTTGCCATAGATTTTGTTACAAAAATACAAGTATTGGAGGTTGGTTTTTATAAATAAAAATGGATAAATATGTATTTGGAATATATATTTACATTAAAGACACATTGTGTGTGATTATTTGTATACTTTGTGTATTAGTTATATTATTTTAGGATTTAAAGTAATATAACTTAACAAAATACCAATAAATTTCAATCCAAAATACTACCAAAAATCATAAGGAATATATATATAAGCTACACACAAAATATTGTGAAACCGAACGATAAAATGTGACTTACAAAATTCCAGAAAATACATTTATGAGCATGTTTTTGGTAAATATTATTTTGGATACGAAAGAAATGAAAATATGATTCTTATTATTATTATTATCACAAAGTATATCATATTTTCGACAAGCAGAAAATATATTATTTTTGGAAGTAAAAATAAATTTTCTTGGAATATTTAGAAGGTATATGATTTTTGGGAAAAAATATATATATTTTCTAGGAATACATTATTTTTTGGATAAAAATAAGTTTACATGTATTTTCTAAATTTAGACTTGAAAATACATTAATTTGGATATTTATTCCGCAATAATCAATTAAAAATTAAGTATAAGTATACTTAACAAATACAAAAATACATGTATGAGATACCCCCATCCTTGGGAAGGAAATATAAGTATAAATACTTGAGAAGTATTAATACAAAAATACTGTTTGAACAATTATTCCAAAAATTAAATATAATCTAAAGTTAAAATAATCATTATTTTAACAAGAAATTATAACTTGGGATAATATTAAAAGAAACGTAACTCTAAAGCGTAAATGCTAAGGCAAGGCACGGCCCGTTCGTCTAATAGACCCTAGCACATTGTAGGTAGCCGTGTTTGCTGAAGAGATTTGAGTTACGAGTACCGAAGACGCAAAACTGTGAGTTCATGTCCCCCTTTTCTTTTAACTGTTTTCAGTTTTACAACTTCGAGGGTGGAATACATGTTACAATTGTTTACAAACGTTTTATACATGGTGGTTAGCTAAGGAGGGTTACTGCTTGATCATGTGAAAGGCGGGTACAACACTTAAGGCCATTAATCCTAGTCGTAGGACCGAGGGACATGAGTGATAGATCTATTTGGGTGTAGCGAGCCTACACCCATGAGGATCAGGGTGGCCCATGTGGTGACTATGCCCACATACTAATGCCGTGGCAAAATTCTGCTAGGTTTGAGTTTTCCTGCACCATTTCACACATACCATTGGCCTTGCAAACCATTGGTGATCTGTTTTTCCTTATTGCTACATACCAGGGACATACATACATACATACAGACATACTTTAAATGTTTATTCATACACAAACACATGAACTCGCTCAACTTTTGTTGATGTTTTCAAATTACATGTATTTCAGGGAACTAAGTGGATCTGGCAGGTGTTGCATGTTTTCAAGCTGCGCTATAAATAAAAGATGTCATCCAAGTCTTCAGAGTTTAGGAGATGTATCTTAATCCTGGACGACATACATGGTTCTAAACTCGGGTTTGTTTAAGGTCTTTTGCCGAGTCTTGGTGAACTCCTTAAAACTTGTTGTGGATTGTAACTTGAATTTGGTGTCAACGTTTCAGACAAGTATGTTATGTTATTTTCAAACTTAATTAATGGATGAACATCTTATGGCTTTTTATCATATAGCGTTGTTATGATTGAATGCTATGGTATTAAGAAAGTCACACCAATAATCACGCTTCCGCAAAAGTCAGGGTGTGACAGCTTGGTATCAGAGCTTCGATCGTAGCGAACTAGGATTCTTTCTCGAGTCTAGACTACGATCGTTAGGGCTCTCACGAAAATGTTTTCAAACATGTTTACATTGCATACACAAAATGTCCAGATCCAGGGAACAAACATTTTTACAAAGAAAAGGCACAAAACACATTTCAAAGCTTATGTTCATAATTCAGTCTAAGAGACTGGGTAGTTCAGTCTGAGAGACAGGGGAGTTAGTCTGAGAGGCTAGCTGGGGCAGTCTGAGAGAATGGGTAGTTCAGTTTGAGAGACTAGTTGGGACAGTTTGAGAAACTGGGAGGTTTAGTCTGAGAGACTAGGTGGTTCAGTCTGAGAGGCTGGGTGGGATAGTCTGGGAAGACTAGGATGAATACCTGCTTTCATTATTACTGCTTACATACTTATTTGATGATTGTTGATATATGTGCATATGTTGTGGTTGTTTTGATTACAGACACCATGTCCTCATCTGAGAGTGAGCTATCAGATACTGTAGACCCTATGGCCATAGTTTCGGACGATGAGATTGTCTCGGACCCTGAGATTTTCACCTCTGACACTGAGAGTAGCGATGACGATGATTTCCAGCCGTTTGCTTTACCTGACTTTGGCGACATTGTACCGCATGCTGATGGTCTACTTGACGAGGATCCATTTTTCATTCCTATTCCTGACCAGGATCTTATCATCCTCAGACATCCCGACGATGAGCAGGCCGTGGTCCCGATCCTCGCCCCTCTTCCTCTTGCGGCTTTTCCTCTCGAGGATCTGCCTTTTGATGCCATGTCTGACGATGATATCGATCTTTTTATTGTGGGTCCCCCTGAGGAGGCCCAGGGTGATGGAGCTCCAGTCGACGATGTTATTGCTGTTCCACTTATTGAGATTTCGATCATATTGAGATTTCATCTGATCATTCTGGTCCTGATTCATTCGAGTCTGTGTCATCTACTACTTTGCACGCACTGGGATTGCAGCGTTAGCCCACCGATTCTGATTCTGACACAGCTATGTCTGCTACACCTGTTCCTCCACAGGACTTTGAGTTTGATGATGAGTTTGATCCTGAGCATAAGGTTGACTTCATTCCTGACGATCAGCTTTTTGATGTACCCGCTGATCTTGAGTTAGCTCCAGCCGACCATGAGCCTATGCTTTCACCTGAGCCTATGCTTGCACCTGAGCCTATACCTGCTCATGATCCTCTGCCTAAGCATGACCCTGTTGGCATACCAGTTGTTGCACCACCTTTACCTGTAAGGACTTGCAAAAATACCCCAAAACGACCCGTAAGTGAAAACCCGGACCCCTGAAACCCTAATGTGCATGAAAAACCAAGAAAATAAGAAATTCGAGTTTCAGGCGGGCCGCGTAAATGTTAAGCATAGGCTTACGCGGGCCGCGTCAACTCAAAGTTGACCGGATAAGCGTCCCAGGCCATGTGTCAGACACGTGGCACACCTAGGTGTGACACGCTAGCCCTAGTTGTAGACTAGGTGGCCCTCGCGGGCCGCGTAAATATTAAGAGTGGGTTTACGCGGGCCGCGTAAAACCCAAAAGTTTGCTATAAATTGCTAGGGCATGAGCAGTTCATCTGTGTTCGAAAATTTCATTCAAAAACGTTTCTTACTGCTCAAATTCGAAGTTTTACGTAGGGAAACGCTGCTACGAATACAGGGTATTAACTGGATCGCTGCTACGATTCAATGTTCGATCGATTGAAACCAATCCGATGGATGTTTAAGTGCTGCCCGAATTAGGGCTATACTTTGTCTTTCATCGTGAGGGTTTTAATCTCGTGAGTTATCGTAAATGTTGTATTAAGTTACTGACCTAGTTTCGTGTGCATTGTTGTTTAAATTAGGTTATCAGGCTTATCAGTAGGC
Organism: Helianthus tuberosus; assembly: GCA_030545235.1. NCBI lineage: Eukaryota > Viridiplantae > Streptophyta > Magnoliopsida > Asterales > Asteraceae > Helianthus > Helianthus tuberosus. The sequence continues at coordinate 200,300,130 of CM060369.1, forward strand.
TAAACTCTGCCCGTTTAAACTTGCAAAGTGAGTCATTCTCTTTTTATTAATAGTGTTTTACAATACTCCAATTATTTTCAAAGTTATAATTACATGGATTAAGTCGTGGTTATCTTGAATCACTGGCTAGTGGGGTATTGTGCACATTACTAATCTCTCACGGTTAGGTTCACCGGCGTAACAGTGATAATCATTGTCACGACCCCTGACCCGGTTTTTACCCGTTTCAGGAGCCGCGGGACAAAAAATCCCGTGGTATTTATTTAATTGAGTTTAACAGCGGAAGTTTATCATCAGGATTTTTTTAAAGCTAAAATTTTCCCGATTATTTTATTTCACAACTCGGGATAAAACCCCGGTAATTTACAATACTATGATTTCACGGAGAAATCTTTATATTACAAAACATATTTCTTTATTTTATAATGAGCCACTTTCTTAAGCTTGAAATGCTCCACAACACTTTTCCTGAATTACAACAGATCACCTGAAACATGTTTGAAAAAAATTTTGTCAGCGGGAAATACTGAGTGAATCATTCTATTTACTAAAACAACACATTTGTTATAAATTACAGTATTAAGAAAGATTACAATGTTTCTGATATCAACCAACTACCCACAGTACTTTATCACTCGACCCATTGGCCCATTCGTCCAATGGTGTCTGTGATTATGGTCATATCACCCCTTGGCTGCCCCAATGGTGAAGATTATCAAGTAATGTATACAAAACCCCACATACCGGTTGTAACTTGGTGATTACATAAACTTAATCACTGTAATTATAACCTTTGAAAATAAACTCGACCCATTGGCCCATTCGTCCAATGGTGTCTGTGATTATGGTCATATCCATCGAATTAACGACTAATGACAAAGCATCACCCTAATGTGGGCAGCACTTAAACATCCATTGAGTACATTGATCGATCGGAAAATGAATCGTAATAGCGATCGAGTTATTACCCTGTTTTGCGGCAGCACTTCGTGAATCGTGTGTGTTATGAAACTGTTTATACTATAACTCAACATATATTTGGAATTTTTACGTCGAACTGACACTCAATTGCATGAAACAGACTGTTCTATTTATACTTGAAAATGGTCTCCCCCGCGTGTCGCGAAGGGTGACCTTGTTTCTGTCGCGTGTCGCGGGAGGTAACCATCTACCCTAGGGTAGCCTTGTGTCCCAGTAGGCTTGCTGAGTTGGTTTCGTGTTATTTCGAATTTTTTTACAACGAACTGTATAGATATTACCAATTAGGGTTTACCCCCCCCCCCCCTGAGTTTTAGGGGCCCTAATCCTGATTCCGAGTGTTCTGAAAATTTTAGGGTTTGTTCAAAATTACTTGGGTTTCTCAATTAAGGTTTCCTATTTGGACAATTAAAATAATAATTAGGATTTTTTTTATGAGAGTTGTTACAATCATCCCTTGGAGTAGCTCGAGAACCAAACGTAGACGTTGCGCGTGTTCGGCTTTCGACTTGGAATAGATCAAGACATCGTCGATGAACACGATGACGAAACGGTCGAGATAAGGTTTACACACATGATTCATCAGATCCATGAAAACCGCGAGTGCGTTGGTTAAACCAAAAGGCATAACAACGAACTCATAGTGGCCGTAACGAGTGCGAAAAGCGGTTTTGGGTATATCTTCCTCTTGGATACGTAGCTGGAGATAGCCTGAACGTAGATCGATCTTCGAGAAACACGTAGCACCATGTAGCTAATCAAACAAATCATCAATGCGGGGCAGGGGATAGCGATTCTTAATAGTCAACTTATTCAGTTCCCGATAGTCGATGCACATCCTGAACGACCCATCCTTCTTTTTAACGAAAAGGACTGGCGCGCCCCATGGAGAGGTGCTCGGGCGAATGAAGTCTTTCTCAAGTAATTCCTGAAGCTGACTCGAGAGTTCACGCATTTCGGACGGTGCGAGACGGTAAGGAGCTTTGGCAACAGGGTTGGCTCCAAGAATGAGGTCGATACGAAATTCGATATCACGACTTGGCGGAAGGCCGGGAAGATCCTCAGGAAAAACGTTAGGAAATTCTCGAACCACTAGGACATCGTTTACACCAGGTCTTCCTTTCTTTTCCTTCTCCGCTACAACAATGTTAGCCAAGAAAGCTCGGTACTCCTTGCGGAGATACTTGCTAGCTTGGACACACGACATGAGCTTGAGACCTTTCGAAGCAGTTTCACCATAAACACACAATAAATCACCATTCACGAGCGAGAATCGAATCATCTTATCGAAGCACACAACTTCAGTATGGTTTTCGCGAAGAAAGTCCATGCCTACTATGACGTCAAAACTTCCGAGTTGCATCGGAATAAGGTCGATTGGGAAGATGTGATTGTTGAGCTCAAGAGGACAATCACGAAGAACAGAATAAACGACGTCGAGGGGAGATGGGAGCGCTTACGACTAAGAAGCTTCTCGAATTCAAATGACACAAAGCAGTTATCGGCTCCAGTATCAAATAACACGAAGCATAAATACCATTCACAAGGAACGTACCATTAACTACGTTGTTGTCAGCCTGGGCTTGGCGCACATTGATGTTGAAGGTAGAGCGTGGGCGGCTTGTTGCTGCTGCTGAGGCTGTTGCTGCTGGTGTTGCTGAGGCTCTTCCTTCACAACCCTGTTCGGGTACATGTTCGCAATGTGGTTGGGATCACCACATGCGAAGCATACTCGGGCGTTGACTGCGGGTGCCTGAGCCGCTTGTTGTCCTTGTGGGGCTGGGAGCAGAGCTTGATGAGCAGTGGCTTAGCTGGTGCTTGACAGGGACCAGTACGGCAGTTAGTAGTAAAGTGGCCGTACATATTGCGGTGAGCGCAGAAACGACAAGCGAGACCCACCGGGTGATGATAAGAACATGTTGGACAAGCAGGGTGGGGACCAGTGTATGCACGCTTTGCAGGCGGTGCATAGATGACTGTGGTTGATCGGTGCTGTGATTGCTGCTGAGCCGGTACGGCTTGAAGTGGAGCAGCTGTGGTAGTGACAACACAGTTCTTGTTGCTGGAGCTGTTGTTGTTGTTCTTCTTCTTGCGGTGTGAGGACTTTAACGGTTGAGCGACGGGGGTTTCGGCAGCTGGTGCGGCGGTGACTTGGTGCAGGTTCTTTGAAGTTTTATCCCAAAAACCAGCTTTTACTCGCTTGTCGTTGATTTCAGCGGCAAGCAAGTAAGTTTCTTCGATCGTTGCTGGCTTTGCGGCATGCACAAATTCTGCAACACAGTCAGGTAGAGCTCGAACGTACTTCTTGATCGTCATGTCGGGCGTCTTCACTTGATCGGGACAGATTATGCTGAGCAGCTTAAAGCGGGCAGTCAGGGCAGCGTTGTCACCTTCTTTCTGCTTAATGTGCCAGAATTCGTCCTCCAGCTTTTGGCGTTCATGGGGAGGGCAGAATTCATCCATCATGATGGCCTTCAGCTCTTCCCACGTCAGCTCATAGGCTGCATCATTTCCACCAGTCTAATGCGCGGGACTGGAAGATGCAGGTAGCGTTTAGAGTGCGGAGATTTTCCAGACATCCACTCTGGCGTAGAGTGACTTCGACGGAATCGAACCATTGAAACATAGCCGTTGGGCCATCTTCTCCAGTGAATTCCTTTGGACCGCAAGCCTTGAACTGCTTGAAGCTGAAAGCAGTCTTGGGAGCAACTTTAGGAGCTTCGGTTCTGGACTCCTCAGATGATTTGCTAACATTCTCATAAATTTCACTCACGATATGAGGCACAACCTTTGCCACTTGTTTAGCGAGGATGGCAGCAAGGCATTTGTCTCTCTGTTCCTGGCGAGAAAGTCGTGGGTGACGGGGTCCAGATGATGGTCCAGTTGACATTGTCTGCAACAGACATCGTCATAGGTCTCAGACACGTCATAATCGAATCTCACCTTACACGTCTAACACTTACTAAAGCTCAGGAACACAGTCACGTAATCATGAATGCACATAACCACATATTCACATAAGCACAAAAGCACATAAGCACGTAGGGCACATAAACACATAAGCATATAAGCACGTAATTCACTTAGAAGCACTTGGGAGCAGTCAGAATACAGAAATCTATCATTCAAAGTTCGTGATCGTTCGAGAAGAGCGTTCGCGCATAGCATAGCGAGTAGTATAGTATAAACGAATAATATAGCAAGCAACATATCGTACGGTGGTTCCTTATGGTAGTAGCGATTTGTTAACGTTTTGAGGTAGATATGCAATGTGGGTCGTGCGTGCCGATCAAAGTGAAAGCGAAAATCGAATAAGTCTACAAAAATTAAAACACATAAGCAGGTAAATACACATACAAACACATAAAATCGACGAATCATCAGAGTCAGCAGTTGCGGCTCAGAATCGAAACTCACAAAAATCAAGAAATAGATCATCTGCGGCTATTAGACATTGACTATCCAAAGTGATTCGACTATTCTCAAGGTCTTGTTGTACATACTTTGACCTTCAGGACTATGCTTTTGCCTCGATTCTTGGGCGTTCGGCACACATCCCTTTTGTCATGCCGTGACTTCAAGTTGTTGGAGTCCGTCGAGACTTTGGTGAGAGTTTTGTAAACCAAGTAAAGGTCGGAACAAGTCGTCAAGGTTAGGGTTTCACCCCTGGCTTAACAACTTTGTTCCTGTTTTGATAAAATAAAAGAGAATTATGCATCAAAGTATGGATTTCACTCCTATTTCAACGCAATTTCTCGAGTTTATAGATAAAAATATGGGTTGAACAAGCAATTTAGTCGAGATTTTACGGTTTTCATACCTAATCTCGACTTAATCGCTCATTCATATTTGAAAATTCAAGTGCAGTGATAGTGTAGCGTAGGCGAGAATAGCGAGAAATAGCAAGTACGCTCACACATAATCCTTACTGGACATGCACGAGTCGGTCTGTTGGTTCCTAACTATAGACTAGGTCTCAAAGACATCGACCCGGACTAGGTCGAGTCTTGCCTAATTCACTATAGTTATGGCTCTGATACCAATCTGTCACACCCCAACCGATGGCAGAAACATCGAGGCGTGGCACTGAGCGAAACAGATTGTCCAGAAGTTTCCATAACAACTATATTTACCAAATATTTAAAGCAACACGTCCCACACCATGTCATAAATGATATTACAATTTTTACAGAAAAGATCTAGTCAAATTGTTCTGTTCCGACCACTCAGATTTTCATTACAGACAATTGTTTATTGTTGACCTAGGTCTTTACTAGCCTCGATTTCACGGCAAAGTAAGAAAATAGGCATCCTAAGCACCTGTCACATACGTTAAAGTAAAAGTCAATACACATAGTGTAAAGGTGAGCATACAAGTTTGATAATAGCATATAGAGTTCGAAAGCGTTACGCATAACCAGCACATACACAGTGTAAAATGAGGCATGTTAGTTATCGACATGAACCTATCGATACCAATGAATGCGGGTTGACTGCCCAAGGCAGTTCGCGATACATACTCACCACTGTGAGCCATGTAAGTAATTGTCCTTAACAACCCCTGAGTGAACAGGGGTGCTGAGTCCAAACTAATAGTACTATCGTTGCTAAGGCAGGTAGACAGAATTCCATGTGTAAACATAACAAACAAGCTTTCATTAAGTCACGTATACATGCGATAACGGTTAGCGTTTAAAGTATTACGTAGTGTGTTCGATGTGATTTTGTATAAGTAACGTATGTAACACCCAAAAGTGCGTAAAACAAAAAGGGATCGAGTATACTCACATCGATTGATGGATTGAAGGGAGCGCTAGAGAGTAGGGTTAGCCTGAACAGATTGATAGCATAACGATAAGCGACGCGTAAAACGATACAGAGTGCAAGTGGGTAGGACAACAATTCGATTGGATGGTAGTCCGATCGGACAGCCGGTCGTTCGAGTGACAGTCCGTTCGGACGGTCGTCCGGTCGGATGACCGTTCGAGTGGATTGTTACCTCCTTTGGGAAGGATGTGTTTGTGTATGATGGCTTGACTTTTGAAGTTTTCGTTGTAGCATTTTGAAAACATAGAAGTATCTCTACCTTTCAGGTCGATCGATCGAACGACCGTTCGATCGGGCGACAGTCCGATAGGTTGGGCACTTCAGCGAGAACAAGTTCTCAGCAGGTTGTCACGCGATCGGACGATTGTTCGATCGGGTGGCATCCCTTGTGCATTGAACATGTTGAAAATTGTTTAAGTGTTGAAGTTTCGAAACATCTCATAATCGGATGGTCAGTCGATCGAGTGGTAGCTCGATCGGACGACAACCCGTTGGGTGTTCCAAAACCTTTAAAGTTTGAATGATAGTTAAGTGTGGGGACCATGATGTAAGTCGATCGGGTGACCGGTCGTTGGGATGACTATCAGTTCGGACAGCACTCCGATCAGACGACACTCCATCCTGGTCAACCTGTTCGTCTTCTTCCTTGGTCATTCTGGTAGTTTGTCGTTCTATCTAGATGATTTGATAACGTATTAGACAACAAAAACCTCGTCACGACTTTGTAACCTGATCGGACAGGAATCACCCAAATCCGGCCGGTTAACTGTTCGAGACGGTGTTCCATGTTTAACCCGAAATCGGTAATCTCGTGGATAGAATCCAGATCTTGAACCAACACAACCACAAGAGTGAGTAGTAAGTCGGCACAAGCTCCGATTCTATCGGTTTTGAATGCATTGAGTGTAAAAGAGTTGAAAGAAAGTTGGAAAACCATCTTTCAATCCTTTTCATTGTGAATATGTTTAGATCTATGAAAGATATTTGTTTGTTTATGTGGACCGGTCCGACCTTTGACCCCGTAAGGTGACCGGGTCGACCTCCGGTCCGGTTCTGAAAACATTGCTCCTTATTATGGATGTTGTTAGAGTCTTTTAGCTATTCAGACCTCTTATTAGCAGACTAAGTTCGATACATTTTGTGTTTGTTATTTGCATACCCCCCGTTAAATAGAATATATCCAATTCCTACCCTTTTTTTATCGAATATTATGGTTCGTATCTCATTCATTCGGCTATAGAGTGTGGTCATGACCCTCGTGACCACCATGATCCTCCACGTCAGTGCCACGTAACCCACCTCTAATCCACCATCCAAAACCACTACCCTAAGGTGTGGTCATAACCTAAACCACTAGCCCCTTATTTTTTTTGATTTATTTTTGTCTAAAGAAAAAGGAAATGATTTCTTAAAAATGGAAAAGAGGACCATGGTTGCCATGGTTTAATCCATGCAAACCATGGTGGATCAAGCAAGGGGTGGTGTAGCATTCCATTTATATTTCTAGGTGGCGAGTCATGTCTAACCATGACACCGACACCCTTTGGCTTTATTATGTCACTAATCTTGCTATCTTTTAACTACCCTCTATGAAAAAAATATTCCATTTAATAAATGCTCTTTTCTATAAATGAAATATCAGAAGTTATAATAAATCTTGTAAGTTACTGAAATCTTATATAAATCGAAAGTTATAATAAATCTTTTAAGTTACTAAAATCTTATAAAGTCTTACAATATTGAACTTTTTCTTAATTTTAAATCAGGAAAAATACTTTTATGTTAAAATATTGATTTCTTTTGATAAAAAAATGTATGTTTAAGAGTAAAAACATTTTGTCCCTTATAATAAACTAGTATTTTGATGCGCCGCGCGTTGCAGCGATATCAAAACTTAAACTAACTCGAATATATGCTGTCAATTATTTGAATCGACTTGTTACCGAACAAAATTTACGTCAAAATATTGACTAATGGAAAAAGCACATAAAAATAAGCAAAGAAACGTATTATGTTTGACACTCATTTATGAAATTTTTTTACGTCAAAACGTAAACCAACATGGATTTATACTGAACGTACATAAATACATATAAGAATATAATGTTTTTTAAATTAAATAATGGTATTGTGTGTTGCGGCGGCGAAACATAAAGTAACTTGAATTTGTACTACTTAGTGAAAACGTAAAATATTTCACCCGACTCATTTCTGAACAAAATTTATGTTAAAACGTGGAACAACTCAAAACATAGAAAAACATATTATATTTGACCCACGTATATAAAAATAAGAACGTAAAACTCAAAATGGTAAAAATAACATTTTATAAAGTTTAAAAAAAAAATAAGAGGTGTAAATGCCAATGCTGAAAGTTATGGGATTGAGGAATAAAAAAAAAAGAGAGAAAAACACTTGAACAAAAATCCTTGACATCGGCTACAATAGAAAAGCTTCTAACAATTGTTATATATAATATAATAATATTTTTGTCAATTGCAAATCTTCTTGACATGTCCTATGGTTTTGTTACTGAACGGCACCACTCGATTCAGATATGCTAGTTTGATACACTTTTTACATTTGATACACCATTTTTTTTTGCCCATATTAATACCCTATGTTAAGAAAAATATTTCTTTAGTTTTTTTGAGACAGAATTTCATAAGGTGTGTTTTGTAAATCAATTTAATTCTTTTTTTTTGTTTGTTTTTTTAACGGTAAATTTGGATCACTGACGGATCACTGGAGTATATCGTGCCACCAGCGGAACCACACGATCATATCTATCTCCACTAGGCAATAATGTTTATACACCAATTCAGGAGGAAACCCAATAAATCTGGCAAAAAACCCCTATCGATTATATCCATCTCCACTAGGCAACTAGGCAATAATGCCTATACACCAATTCAGGAGGAAACCTAATAAATTTTGGAAAAACCCCTTTTGTGAGAATCGAACCAAGGACTTAAGGGTTCCTAAGTCTTATCTCACCTCCAAGATGTCGTAGGCTATAAGCCATGGGCAATTTAGTTCTTTTTAAAAACCAACAAAAGCAAACCGGAATAGAAAGTCAAAATAGTGAAACATAGGACGGGTTGTTTAATTACATGATTCGGACCAAAGTCAACCCCAAGAATGTGATGTGATTTCACCTAGGGATGAGCATTAAGTACCTGGTACCGGTACCGAACTGGTACCGTACCGAACCGAACCGGTACCGGGTATATTCGGTACCGGTACCGGTTCCTATTTTACTTGTTTTTCGGTACCGGTACCGGTATTTTTGGGTAAAACACTAGTAAAGTACCGAAAGTACCGGTACCGAACCGATATATTCGGTACCGGTACCGGTACCGGTACCACTTTTCAACGTTTTTCGGTACCGGTACTTTCGGTACCGGTACTTTCGGTACCGGTACCGGTTCGGTACCGGACCGGTACCGAGCTCATCCCTAATTTCACCCCAACCGATCTTATCTATGATCAATATTTTGAAGAAAACTTACTTACTCAAAGCAAGACAACATTATATACCCATCACAAGTAGAAGTTTGTAATATAATTTAATACAAAGGGTGCATATTTCAAAGAAAAACATGTATAAAACCAAGGCTTTTTTACATCACTAGGAAACATATCACAACATTACTTATGCATAACATCATAAACCACGTATCTTGATCAATTTACTTAAGTAACGGAAATATACAATCCTCCATGAATTGCTGAGCATCAATGGAGCCACAATGATCCAAAACCCAGTAACAAATCCAACTACTACGGTAATAATCAATCCCGTATCTATTCCATGGTCTTCTCTTTTTTCTTGTTTATTTTGAGTGGGTACTTCAACTAGTACACAACTATTAGTTACAGGAGCTCCACAAAGTTTGTTTCCAAAGAAGCTGGACTCATTGAAGCTCTGAATTTGAGTACTTGTTGGAACTTTTCCTATCAAATTGTTGTATGACACGTTGAAGCTGCTCAAGAAATTCAACCTTGACAAGCTCATGGGAAGATCCCCAGAAAGCCTGTTTAGTGATAAATCTAACGATATAAGTTCTTTCATGTCTCCGATCTTCTCTGGGATGCTTCCGCTCAATTGATTTCTTGATAAATTCAATGATTTTAACTTGAAAAGGGACGTTAGCTCGTTGGGAATGTGTCCCATGAGATTGTTACTCGAAAGGTCTAACAACATCACTAGTGGAAGAATACTGCTATATGTTTCCTCTCTTCCTTTCGTAACAAATGAATCACCAACAATAGCAATAAATGATGCAAAACCAACATAAAAAGAAAATTGTACATCTGAATTAGTTTCTTTACCAGAAAGGACACTAAAGTTGTTGAAGCATCTTGGAATGTTTCCAGAGAGGTTATTACGCGAGAGATCCAATATCTGTATGTGTGAAAGATAACATAACTCTTGAGGAATATTTCCATTGAAATTGTTAGATCTAAGGTTGAGAATTCTCAAGAATGTGAGCTTTGTTCCAATTGATGTTGGAATGCTTCCAACAAGTTTATTTCTGCCAAGTTGAAGAATTTTTAAGTTTGATAAGGTCATTAGAGAAGAAGGTAAACTTCCTGATATTATGTTCCCATACATGCTCAAGAACTGTAGGGAAGACATAGAGCTCAGTGTTCTTGGAATCTCACCAGATAAATTGTTGTTCTCCAAGTTCAAGAGTACTAAATTCGGCCACTTCTCCCAACACTCCGGAATGACACCCGATAAATGATTATTTCCCAAATTAAGATCCCTTGTCTGTTTCACACCATCGGAACACAGCAAATGATTTAATGATCCCGAAAACTCATTAGAGTTCAAAACAAGTACTTCAATTGTTGATGGGATACCCGACAACGTTAAAGTTCCTTGAATCTGATTATCTGACATATCTAAATAAGATAGATTAGGGAACGATCCGAAAAATGACTCAGGAATTTGTGAAGATATGCGTGTGTTGCTTACGTCCAAGTGACTTAAGTTCCTTTGAAATTGAAGCCAAAGTGGAAATTGGGGCCCCAAATGCCAAGAGTTCAAACGTAAGAACTGCAACTTGAAAGGGGAAATCCAGTTTGCAACTTGCAGTCTTAAGGTTAAGTTGTTGCCTGTACCATCCAAATAATTCAAGTTCACTAATTTCGCAAAGTGAGCTTCTGTCACAACACCCGTCATCGAATTGTAAGAAAAATCTAAAGTGTTCAGCTTTGAAAGTTGACCAAGGCTTTCAGGAAGGCTGCCTTCAATTCGATTATCTGACATATATAACTTCTGCAATGATGATAAACGTCCGATCACAGATGGAATGGGACTAGAAAGTTCCGAGTTGCTTATGGATAATGACTCCAAACGAGGTGATTCACAATCAAAAAAACTTTCAAGAAGGTTTGTTAAACTAATTTGACCAAAATGGTTACCTGATAAATCAATTTCTCTCAAATTACAAAGGTTACCCAAAGATTTAGGTACTTTCTTGGTGAGTTGATTGTATGAAAGGTCAAGATTACGAAGAGAAGTTAAGTTTCGAAGTGAATTGAGAAGTAAACTTGAAACATTACAAGAACTAATATACAATGAGATGAGTTTACTACTAGACAACTCTTCAAATACTAATGGCGAATTCATAAAATCGTACCCATAGATATAAAGAAACTTGAGAGAAGTCAAATTACGGAAGCTATAATTACTACTAGAAATAATACCATGGATATTACACCCACTTAAATCCAGTGAAACTAGATTAGTTAACTTGAATATCCATGATGGCATTTGACTGTTAAAATCGTTAAAAGAAAGATCAAGAAAGGAAAGGGATGTGAGATTAAGACTAGGAACGTGAGGTTGTATATGTGAGAGTTCGCAATTAGACAAATGTAGTTCGGCCAAAGACGGTAGGTTGTTAATCACCTGATGCCAGTCGGTTGCTTCGCTAAGGTTTACGCCGCTCAAATCCAGATGATGCAACCAACGTAGACCTGACAACCATTGCATATTCCACGTGTTTGTTTTTATCGGGACAAAACGATTGTGGAAACTTCCAAGAGCAAGGACGTGCAACTCCGAAAGATTTCCCAGTTGAGGAGGGATAGTTCCACCAAAGTTGGAACTCGATAAGTTAAGATACTCTAGATTTTCAAGAGAACCAATGAATTTAGGAACTTGGATCCCTCCAAAATCATTGCAGCTCAAATCCAGATGCTTGAGTTGCTTTAGGTCCAACAAGGATGGATTTATATCCCCTTTCAGCCTTTGCTTTGATGCTTCTTCATATTCTTTGGGGGTACCATAATCTTCAAAATTACAATGGTCATAAGGTCCAGGAAGATGAATCCGATGGACATGACCGGTAGAATTATCACAAACAATCCCAACCCATCTACAACAGTCTCTCTCCTCATCAACCCATGAATTAAGTCGATTTGTTTCATCAGTGAGATCGTTCTTAAACCGGAGAAGTGCTTGTCTCTCGCCCTCGATGCACAGTACATGATCAGAGTTTTGATCAGTCAAGCAGATGCTAAACAAGGCTAAAAAACCAAGTAAACATAAGTGACAAGAAGAGAAATAAGAAAATGAAAAATGAGCATTCATATTGGTTGATAATAAAGAGATTAGCAGGCTCCCTACTTTGTATACAACATGATAATAAGGAGTTTAATTTTAAACTCAAAATATCTGTATTATTATTATTATTATTATTATTTTATTTTTAAATATCCTTGACTAAATATAATGTAAACAAGTGGAGCATAAGAAGTCAAAGAGTAGACCTTACAATTTGTCGAACATAGATTCTCAGCAGCTGGAAGATGCCAGACAACTTGCACATGAGCATCAACAAGAAATCATAATTAAGTGAAGAGTTGGTATTGAATCATTGAATTTAGTAGGCTCAAATTTATATTATGTTAGTGTTGATGTACGTACACATAAAGAAAACGATTTAATTTATTAAAGTATTATGACTCCAGAACTATGGATGTAGATTTTAAAAGACTTAGTTTTGCAACTCAAAAAGAAGCAGCGACACGCCTAGTTGTCTTTTCACCTTCTATCTCAATATAATTTCCAAATCTGAATGTCTAATCGTTATAATGACCTTTTTGTCAATAATTAGGGTAAATAATTTGTACTTCGTGACGGATTTATTAACTAAAAAGTTAAAATATATGAACTCGTGACAAACTTGTTTCCTCCCAGTGTGAGCGTATTTATGTGACGGTTTCCGTCATTAGTCCATCACAAAACATTTCATTGCGAAACCAATTAGTATTTAATATTTTTGACGTATTTCAATATATAACTAAAGATATTAGCATTTAACATTTGTTAACTTATATTCCATGATAAACTGTGCTTGGGGAAAAACACAGCTAACAGAGTTCCAAGTCGTATGGCGGAACCTACACGGATCTGGTGTCGTATATATCTTTACAACAACCATTTATCAGGGTCAAAATCCAGCACCATTTGATTAGGAAAGTCAAAGAGTTAGGTGTATAGGAGCACCATTTGATTAGGAAAGTCAAAGAGTTAGGTGTATAGGAACTTTCTTCGTAATTAAAGGATATTGGAAGAATAGATATCGGATGCTTTATATGTGGGATTTAGTAAAATACGTACAAGACTATAACGAGTCAAACAAAATTAAATAACAAAACTGAAATGTTCAAGTGGATTGAAAGTTGACTCATTCGAAAATCGATTTCTTTAAGAGTGTGCCTATTGGCACACTAAAGTGCCTATTGGCACACCAAACCCAAGCAAAATTAGGGTTTATCTACGCTGCGTATTGGTCAATACCCAGCGTATAGGGTTAAACCAATACGCTGCGTATTGACCAATACGCAGCGTAGATAGTCCATATATCTCAGTGCCTGATAACCAATCATTGCACAGAAAACAATGTGTGTCTATGCTGCGTATTGACCAATACGCAGCGTATTGAATTTTACACTGATGGTCCCTGGAGTTTCAAAAATTGACACAAATGGTCCCTTATTTTTGATATATTTACACTTTGGTCCTTGGTTTTTCATATATTGACACAAATGGTCCCTGGTGTTTCATATATTGACACAAATGGTCCCTATCAGGGACTATTTTTGTAAAAACTGAAACTTCAGGGACCAAAATGTAAACATATCAAAAATGGGTAAAAAGGGGGTCTTCTTTAAAGAACCGGCCCTTGCAAGACTCGAACTCATGACCTCTCGTTTAGAACCGGAACGTCTTAACCAGTTTATCCTTTGTCCAGAGCTGATAGAGTATGAAACTTAATACCTTATATACCATAGCTAACAAATACGCGGTGTATTGGTCAATACGCAGCGTATATAAAACATCTGGAAAAATGGGGTCATTTGGGTGGGTTTGAAGTATCAAAAGTTTACCAGTTTTATATACGCTGCGTATTGACCAATACGCAGCGTATATGACCTTCCTTATACGCTGCGTATTGACCAATACGCAGCGTATTTGTCAACTGGTGTACAGAATTAGTCCCTCAATTTCAGTTTTTACAAAAATAGTCCCTGACAGGGACCATTTGTGCCAATCTATGAAACATGAGGGACCTATATATATTTTCGACGCTCGTTAGGACCGTACGCGCTTTACGTGCGTCGAAACTAAGTTCGTCGTTAAAATATATATTTTTTTATTATTTAGTCGAAGTCGAACCGTAAGGCGCGTAGGTCCCTAACGAGCGTCGAAACTAAGTTCGTCGTTAAAATATAAAACGACGAACTTAGTTTCGACGCTCGTTAGGGACCTACGCACCTTACGGTTCGACTTCGACTAAATAATAAAAAAAATATATATTTTAACGACGAACTTAGTTTCGACGCTCGTTAGGACCGTACGCGCCTTACGAGCGTCGAAACTAAGATCGTCGTCGTTAAATTATATTTTTTTTATTATTTAGTCGAAGTCGAACCGTAAGTCGCGTAGGCTCCTAACGGGCGTTTAAAAGGCTGCAAACGCAGCCGCAAACGGCTGTGATTTCGCTGCCGTTTGCGGCTGCGTTTGCAGTCGTAAACGGGCGTTTAAACGGCTGCAAACGCAGCCGCAAACGGCTGCGTTTTCGCTGCCGTCTGCGGCGGCGTTTGCAGCCGTAGACGGGCGTTTAAACGGCTGCAAACGCAGCCGCAAACGGCTGCGAAATCGCTGCCCTTTGGGGCTGTGTTTGCAGCCGTTTAAACGCCGGTTTACGGCTGCAAACGCAGCCCCAAACGGCTGACGGTTTAAACGTCGTTCAAACGCCGGTTACGGTTCGACTTCGACTAAATAATTAAAAAAAATATGTTTAAAAAAAATTCTGTTTAAAAAAAAATTGGGTTTAAATGGTCCTTGGAGTTTCAAAAATTAACACAAATGGTCCCTTTTTTGATATATTTACACTTTGGTCCCTGAAGTTTCAATTTTTTACAAAAATGGTCCCTGATGTTTCAAAAATTGACACAAACGGTCCCTAACGAGCGTCGTAATAAGTTCGTCGTTAAAATATAAAACGACGAACTTAGTTTCGACGCTCGTTAGGACCGTACGCGCCTTACGAGCGTCAAAACTAAGATCTTCGTCGTTAATTTTTTTTTTTTTATTATTTAGTCGAAGTCGAACCGTAAGTCGCGTAGGTCCCTAACCGGCGTTTAAACGGCTGCAAACGCAGCCGCAAACGGCTGCGATTTCGCTGCCGTTTGCGGCTGCGTTTGCAGTCGTAAACGGGCGTTTAAACGGCTGCAAACACAGCCGTAAACGGGCGTTTAAATGGCTGCAAACGCAGCCGCAAACGGCTGCGATTTCGCTGCCGTTTGCGGCTGCGTTTGCAGGCGTAAACGGGCGTTTAAACGGCTGCAAACGCAGCCGCAAACGGCTGCGTTTTCGCTGCCGTCTGCGGCGGCGTTTGCAGCCGTAAACGGGCGTTTAAACGGCTGCAAACGCAGCCGCAAACGGCTGCGAAATCGCTGCCCTTTGGGGCTGTGTTTGCAGCCGTTTAAACGCCGCTTTACGGCTGCAAACGCAGCCCCAAACGGCTGCCGGTTTAAACGTCGTTCAAACGCCGCTTTACGGCTGCAAACGCAGCCCCGTCGTTTAAACGGTCCCTGAAGTTTCAATTTTTTCAAAAATGGTCCCTGATGTTTCAAAAATTGACAAAAATCAACTAAATAAGGGTACCTAAATAATTAAAAAAAGAAATTTTGTTTTAAAAAAATCTGTTTAAAAAAAAGCTGTTTAATAACTAACGTACCTGAAGAGCGGATCCTCAATCAGCGTACTCCTCCCCTTGGATTGGTGGTGGTCCCAATGAGCGATGTCCACGATCAGCTCCCAAAACCCTAATAGCGTGGGTTTATCAACCATCACGAGCCCCTGTTTACACGAATGTTTATTAAACGTTAAATTAATGTTAAATCTTAAATGTTATATATTAAAAATAATAATAATAATAACAATACAAAATTTGTGTTAAACGTACCTTCGTATAAAGATCCGTAGCGATCTCAGCCTCCGTATACAAACCGCTATGCACCGCAAACTGTGCAAGTGACATTTCGCGCGCCTGGCCAGCCATGCGAAAAGAAACCTCGGGCGGGGGAGGGGGCTGCGCGGGGTCCACAACCTCATTTGGCCGACGAGGATGAAACTCGAACGACGACATAAACTCGACCAGTATCTCCCTGTAGGTCGGCGTAAACGATAGCTCAAACAGACGATCCCACGGTGAATCAGCGGGAACAAACCCCCGCGCCCAATCTTCAACCTCGAGCTTCCGGAAGGTTTTCCAAGAAACTGCAAAATGTTCACCAATATGCATCTTCCGAAGCTTCTCGCAACGGAGAGCAGCGTCGGACTCCGGAGGAAACTCCAAATACGGGTGATTCTCGAGAGGATCCGGCGGTGGACGCGCCCGCCGTTTCCGCTGCGGCTGCTCCGGAATATCTCCTTCTAAATCCATTTCCTCCATTTTTCTGTTTAAAAAAAAAAAAACAATTTAAGTTTAAGTTTAAAAAAATATATATTTTCTGTTTAAAAATATGTATTTTCCTAGACTTGACATCAATCTCATTCCATGACACTAGCTTACACAACGAGGCTCGTATAAACTTTATCGTACAATGCAATATTGTTTATAACTAATAAAAATTTTCATAAAATGTTTAATAGTTTACAATAAAAATAGTTGTTTTTAGTTAAAACTATGATCAGTTAGATAAATGCAATTTGAGATTTGATTGTTTTTTGAGATGAATTTGTATTTTATGGAATTTATAAGGTTAACTAGTAACCCGGTTCAACCACCCGATACAACCCGGTATGACTTAAAAACTGGTTTTTAAAACATTGATCCCATTTACCCACATAGGCTCCTTTATCAGATCTTTTGTTGAAACAAATTCAACCACCTATACACTATATTTACCCTCATGACTTTGCAGACGAGCATGCTTGTACAACTATATTTACACTATCAAATCCCATATATGCAAATTTATCCAACACACAATAAGTTGCTTTTGATGAAAATTGTAGGTCCAACTGTTAACTATGGTTTTGAAGATAGACAAACCACATTGGTAGAGTTGGTTGGGCCGGACAGGCCGAAACCGATTGGTTTTCATGGTTTGAACCGTTCTTATTTTTTTTAACCTTTTTTAAAGAAAAAATGTTACTTTGCAGTAAGTTCTTTTTAGGATTATTCAGTAATATAATACATATAACTAGATGAATATTTTATAAAAAATAGAGTAAAAGTATAACACACTCTAATTGAAGCAGTCACCCTCTAATTCACTGTAAACCCTAACTGAAGCAGTCACCCTATAATTCACTGTAAACCCTAATCAAACAAATCAAACAAACACCCCTAATTCACTGTAAACCCTAATCAAACAAATCAAACAAACACCCCTAATTCACTGTAAACCCTAATTTACTTATGATACATCCCTAATTTACGGATAAAATACTAAAAAATCAAAATTAGTTAAATAGGTTGAGTATATACCTCGTTTATACTTCGAATTCGCGTGTATACGGTCGGAAATACGTAGTCGCCTTCGTAGGGGTTCGTAGAGGTTTTGTGTGTGTAATTTGGGGAAGAACAGAGATGCGTAGGGGTTTTCCTGATTTAAATCAGAACCTATACGCATCGTAGAGGTCCATACGAAGCGTATGCAAAAGTCTTTTTCTTGTGAAATTACCATTTCGCCCTTCTGTTAGTGCTATACATGGGCTGAATATAAGGGCAAAAAGGTCATTGTCGACCTTTATCTACGCTCCGTATTGCTCTCTACGCCGCCTACATAAAGGTCAGGAGAATGACCTATATACCCTTCTGTATAGCCTATACGAAGCATGGATAGAAGGGTATAAAGGTCATTGTGATGACCTTTATATACGTATCGTAGAGCTCCATACGGAGCGTATATAAAGGTCCGAAAATGACCTTTTTGCCCTTATATTCAGCCCCGTATAGCCCTAACAGAAGGGCAAAATGGTAATTTAACATATTTATATTTTCAAACTTTACTTTGGGGGGAAAATTGTCCGCCTTTGTCATACGATGCGTATTGATCAATACGCTGCCTTGGTTTTGGTCATTTTACCTTTTTACCCTTATTCTGAGGCTAAAGGAAGCCAAAAACAGGGGCTTTATTGTCATTTGGTAATCATACGATGCGTAGGGATCCCTACGCAGCTTATAGGTCCATTATTTTTTCCTTGGTTTGTATTTAGAGAAGCTAAAAATAATACAAAAATTATGTTTATAAAAATTTGAATTATAAATTAAAAATTAATTAAAAATGATATTATTTGAATTATTAAAATTGAAAATGATACAAACTTTATAAATTAAAAAAATTCTACAATTTACAAAAATACAAGTTTCCGGTTAATCTTCGATTTCATTTATACTCGGTTCTCTGTCTTTGTCTGCGTTAGGATTGATTAACATGTAGTAGTGCTGTAACCGCGGTCTATACATTTCTTCCCACCGTTCCGCAGCTATTGATCGATGTGTCGACCACAACGGGTTCACTAAAGGCATGGGGTAGTCTCCTTCCAACTTAGCATGTATGAAGTGTCCCCCGTCAACATGTACGAGCGTTATCGCTTGAGGTCGTGGATCTAGTGGGGCATCCCTTAATGGGAAGATGGTAGTGCTCCATTCGATGCTTAGCAGGTGGACGACAATATTATACCTTTGCGCTACGAGAAGCCCTACTTGGGGCATTTCCATCCAGTGACTTGGACCGCACGCTTTCAATGAATGCCATTCGATGCTCTTACGTATTCGTTCAAAGTCTCCTTTGTTATATGTTTCGAATACATGCTTCCAACGTGCCTCGTTATGGCCAATCTCCAGTAGTAAATCTCTTCGAATATTGGGCCATGCGTGTTCCAGAAAACCTAATCCGACAGCCACAGACCTGTACCCACAATGACCGTCTGGGGTCACATCTTGTATACGCGATATGTAAGAGTGAAACTCTGAGGGAATTTGATCCTTAAACCTCTCAATGCTTAACAAGTGCTCGTCCCCCTTCATTAATGGAAAACCGTTATCATCCCGCGTCTCCTTCTTTTTATAACTCGTTGAACTGTTTCGTTGCGTTTTAGGTTTTTCAGACTTTCTAACCGAACCAGTTCCACGAGAGCCCTCTGACGGTACGTATGAGCTGTGTCGGGGTAAATCGTACCTATGTTTGGGGGAAGCGGTATATACGTTGCTGTCCTCGCCATAGGAGCTGTGTCTCGCAGCTTCGTCTAACCTCGCAGCTTCATCTAGCCTTTCTTGTACTTTCTTTAATGTAGGCCGACCGCGAGTATTTTGCTGGACGATCGGTGGTTTCTTGGTTGACGATTTCGGGTTGAAGACCGCTTTTATCTTTGAAAGCAAACTCTTTTGCTGAACGGGGGACTGCGCCTCTAAATGTTGCCGCACATTATTTAGCTCTGCTACAACATCGACCTCCTCGTCTACCAGTTTACACGGGAGCAAGTCAAGCTTACGCCAGAATACATCTATGTCGTCGAGTTGTATAATACGCCCTGCACAGTTAAGTTAATACGGTGTGAGAAACAGCTAAATCGTACAAAATAACAAAAGGTTTGTAGTTTTAATATTTTTTACCTGTCTGTTTGTAGTTTTCCAGCCTACAAGCACACGGCAATCCATTGTTAAGCCACATATGGCAACCACATGATGCGTTTAGTTTCCGCAACACCTCCATCTTCCTCAATAGCTCTTTTTCCAGCAAATCAAGTGCTTCATGGGAAACCTTTCCACGTAGGTTGTCCAACATTCGTTTTCTGTGGTGGTTCATCGTTTTTTCGATGCTCTCAGTGAAACTTTTTTGTATTTCATCGTACTGAGTTTCAACTATATCAATGACGCATCTTGCTATTCGCTCCAATGAACTCCCGCGCGTAATGTATCTTTTTAAATTTGTGTGCTGGCTCTCAACTCTGTTGGTGGTGCGCTGACCAAAGTTGCGACACTTATCGGTCCACGCATAAACGAACATTTCTTTATAGTCTTTGAGCCAGTTTTCGTAGAGGTAATCATAGACACCTGCAAAAATAAAATAATGAAATGTAAAAGCGTGTGTAAAATATAATAGATTGGGTGAGTCGTTTGTTGAAGGAACACTTACTTTCTCGGTTGGCAACCACGAGTCGGTTATACATTTTCTCCAAGTTGTACTTGTACATGGGCTCTGATGAAGATTCGCACAATCTATTCCAGTACGACATAAATTTCCCCCAATCTTCTTTATCGAACCCTTTCTTGCAATTTCTAGCTATATTTTGTTGGATTCGCACAATCTACATGGGCTCTGATGAAGATTCGCACAATCTGGTTGCGTTCGGGAATACTTTAGAACACGCTTTAATTAGGGCAAGCTCCCTATCCGTGACTATCACACGCGGCATCATACATTCATGCAATATTGACTTGATCCGCTCAAGCACCCACACGTAGTTACCCCTTCGTTCTTTACAAATAACGGCATGTGCTATACAAAAAGACTTCGCAGTCGACGTCATACCCACAACCTGGACAAATGGCATGTTGTAGAGGTTTGTTTTGTAGGTCGCGTCGATCAACATCACGTGCGGGAATGCACGCCACATAGTGATTGAATAAGGATGAACAAAGAAAATCTCTGTTACGACATCTGTTTTGGGTTCCTGTCGGGTGTCGTAAATGAATCGGTGGTCGTGCAGCAGGCTTTGCAGTGCCTGAATAGGATTCTTTCCGTCCATTATTGTCGCTCTAATTTTTTGTACCGCATTTTGCACGTCTTTCTGAACGTGCAGGCTGTCGGGGAACTGCTTTCTTAGGGTTTGAAATATGATACGTGGCTCCATGTTTTGAGCAGTTAGCTGCTCCACTAGCTTGTATTCGTCTTTAGTAAATCTTCGCACAAAAGCGTGGCCCAACAGACTCGTCGTAGGTTCCTGGTTATGGTTCGCACAGTCCACTTTTAACTCCCACGTGTCATTCGTCACGTCCCGGATGGCGAGTAATGAAAATGGGCAACCGATTTTTTTGCTACCTGCTTTCCTAACTGTTGCTTTACTACGGTGCTCACCACTACGGTCGCACACAAGCCATACCATCCCAGTAGTACCGCCAAAATTTTTTGATCGACGGGTAACAATTACGTAACCATACTTCTTTCCCGTTTCTTGTACCCAATTCTTCAAATCAGTTAGAGACATGAAACGCTAAAAAAAAGTTACGTTAATAATAATAATAATAATAATAATAATAACAATAATAACAATAATAACAATAACAATAATAACAATAATAACAATAATAACAATAATAATAATAATAATAATAATAATAAGAACAATAACAATAATAACAATAATAATAATAACAATAATAACAATAATAATAATAATAATAATAATAACAATAATAACAATAATAACAATAATAACAATAATAATAATAACAATAATAACAATAATAACAATAATAACAATAATAATATTAACAATAATAACAATACTAATACTAATAATAATAATAATAATAATAACAACAATAACAATAATAATAAAAATAATAACAATAATAATAATAATAATAATAACAATAATAACAATAATAACAATAATAATAATAACAATAATAACAATAATAATATTAACAATAATAACAATAATAACAATAATAATAATAATAATAATAATAATAATAATAACAATAACAATAATAATAATAACAATAATAACAATAACAATAATAACAATAATAATAATAATAATAACAATAATAACAATAATAATAATAACAATAATAACAATAATAATATTAACAATAATAACAATAATAATATTAACAATAATAACAATAATAACAATAATAATAATAATAATAATAATAATAATGTGATACCTCATTTATTTGAAACGGATTGCCCGGGGTAGATGGTTCATAAAGTGATGTATCGTGTCCACTGTATCCACCTTCACCCACGTATCCACTGTAACCACCTTCACCCCCATATCTATCGTATCCACTGTATCCACCTTCACCCACGTATCCACTGTAACCACCTTCACCCCCATATCTATCGTATCCACTGTATCCACCCTCACCCCCGTATCCACTGTAACCACCTTCACCCCCGTATCCACCCTCACCCCCGTATCCACTGTAACCACCTTCACCCCATATCTATCGTATCCACTGTAACCACCTTCACCCCCGTATCCACCTTCATCCCCGTATACCCCGTAACCCGGATACGATTGCTGCGTCGGGTAATATGTTTCATCAACAGGTGCATTCTCAGCACCGTATCCACTTTGTTGCACGTACGGAGATTCATACCCGTATCCGTAATCTGGATACACTTGATGCGCCGGGTAATTTGGTTCATCAACAGGTGGAGTGGGAGTCTTGTTCAAGTCTGGCAACTGTGTTTTTTTGATCAACGGGGACTCCAGACACAACCTCCTCCTCCTCCTTGGCAGCATTTGCTCCCCATGTGTCGTTAGAATAGCGATTACCGAAATAATTATCGGTCCAAAATGATGACATTTTAACAAGATTGAACAAAAAACGGAACAAATGATTTTGGATCAAGGGTGTAAATTGTTTACTGAAAGAGGAAGATGAAAAAGAAAGCAGAGGATTGAGAATTCGAATTGTGAACAGATGGATAAATAGACTTTCATGTGACACTTCAATAGGCAGCGTATTGCTCTCTACTCCCCGTATTACTTTATTCACGTGCCTGGACAACATCGTATCGATGTCAAATCAGTCTGACATACGCTGCGTATGGACCACTACGCTGCGTATGGACCACTACGCAGCGTATAGGTTTACATATATACGATGCGTATTGATCACTACGCACCCTATGTCAGACTGATTTGACCATGGTACTAGGTTTGACTGTCTGGTAGTGTACCAACCACTAACATACGCTGCGTATTGAGCAATACGCAGCGTATTACCTAACGAGTGTATATAAGAATTAAGTTTCATATTCTAACAGCTCTGGACAGAGGATAAACTGGTTAAGGCGTTGCGGTTCTAAACGAGAGGTCACGAGTTCGAGTCTTGCAAGGGCCGGTTCTTAAATGAAGACCCCCTTTTCCCCTTTTTTGATATTTTTACAAAAATGGTCCCTGAGATTTCGTTAATTTACACAAATGGTTCCCGGTTTTTCAAAAATTTACAAAAAGGTCCCTAGAGTTTCGAAAACTGACAAATATGGTCCCTGAAGTTTCATAAATTTACAAAAATGGTCCCTGGTTATACGCTACGTATTGCTCAATACGCATCGTATGTGTACCTTGTTTTCTGTGCAATGATTGGTTACCAGGCACTGAGATCTATGGTTTAAATACGCTGCGTATTGGTCAATACGCAGCCTATAGGGTTAACCCTATACGCTGCGTATTGACCAATACGCAGCGTATTTAAACCCTAAGTGTGCAGATAGGCAAACTGAGTGTGTAGATAGTGGGAGCCTTCTTTTAAAAAGTTGAAATGTTCGTTAAAAAGATAGTTGTATTGTATGCTCATCATTATGGTCCTAACTAATCATTATTGCGACCAGATAGCATTTGCCATGAATTTTGAACAGAAAGAGCATTGTATATCAGGAAAGGTTTTTGCAATGAAACATGTTTGCAACGGTTTTGGCGACAGAAGATTTGAAATGTTTTACAACAGAAAATTTTGACCGATTTGCGATAATATTTACATCACAATCCGCCAATCCATCGCAAAATTATTTACCGAATTTAAGAAATTTTTTTCAATTTTTATTTATTTAAATATATATAAAAATCAAATAGATATATAAAAACACTAAACAAATATATAAAACTCCTCTTATTAGGATCATACCAATTTTGGCGAACTGCAATGATGTGGTCATGTGCAACAAGGCAATGTATATATATGGAGGAAACAACAGTGTAATGATTGTTGTACTTAAGCATGTATCTCACTAACAAGATATTATTCAGTAAGATTGAAACATAATATATTTCAATTTCAACAAAGACCTGCATCACATGTTGCTTCAGTATTGGGTCACTTGACATGGATGTGCATCTAGATCAATCATTTTCGTATATCCAAAAGTTCTAAGACCTTTCAACAACGAAATGCTATGGGGAAGATGACTAATAATTATCGAAATACTCACTTGAATCAACATTTTTAAACATTCTACATCTTTTAGGTTTTTTTTTTTTTTTTTTTTTTTTTGAACGGCAACTTTCATTCAAAACCGGCACCTAGCAAGACCCTAGGCCCAAACAAACAACACTGCGTACAAACAAAACCTACACCAATCCGACCAACCTATCGATTTACATGAAGCTCTATTTTTAATCCACAAGTACCCAAGCGATTTTATGTCTTCAATCACTTTGGCCGGACTAATCTCCTTGTTAGAAAAGATGAGCTCGTTTCTCGCCTTCCAAACGCACCAACATGCCGTCATGATGATCCCGGACAACACTTTGTTTTTTATCCGCCCCAGATTAGCACCTTTGTGAATGACGAGCAAATCCCGAACTGAAAACGCAAAAATAGGCAATATCCCACACCATATGCTAACAAACTGCCACACTACCGTCACAAATTGGCATGAAGTAAACAAATGCTCGCTTGATTCCTCATATTCGCCACAAAAGCTACAAGTCAATGTGCCTACATCGATATTCCGATTACTCAACGCCACTTTCGTCGGTATCCAATCCCTCTCCGCCTTCCACACAAAAATATTAACTTTCTTAGGCACCCATGCATTCCATTCCATCACAAAGGGAGCTGCCATGCGAGTCGAATTAAACAGAATTTTCTTCATTGAAGCAACCGAGAGCGAGCCGCTGTCGTCATTTAACCACACCCACCGATCCGGGCGTTGCTGAAGATTGACCTGTTGCAATAAATTTAGACAATCTGCCAGCTCCACTCCTTGTTGATTAAGCTTACTCCTCTTCCATCTCCACTTCCATGAAATATTTTGACCATTTTTTATATAACAGCTTACTAGCAAGCATGTTTTGTCCTTCTCAAGTTTAAAAATATTAGGAAACATGCATTTCAATGGTTCTGAGGAAACCCAAGCATCAATCCAAAACCTTGTTTTATCCCCCAAACCAATCTCACCTTTCATAAGTTCTACATCTTTTAGGTTCTCGGGTAGTTTCTCGAGTTCAAAACACACATTATGGTCAAGCGCTTTGAGGTGTTTTAACTTACAAATGCTGGGGGGGGGGGATATCTCTTGTCTTGCCATATCTTAGACTTAGTTTAATCAGTGATTCTTGTCGGATTTCAAGAATCAAATCACAAACTGAAGAAACACCAAGTTAGTTTGAGGATTCACTTGTGGGATTGGTCTCGTTCAAATAAGGTTAATCTTAATTCTTCCTTGATCGATTATTGCTTAACCCTGCAAAACATCACAACACCGTAAAGCTCGTTACAAGGAGGAGGTTTGAGGGGTTCTTGTAACGCCCTGCGTTTTCATACTTTCCATATTTAGAAACCATTCCTTGAAATTCTATTTTTTTTTTTTTTGGAAATCTTGTATTCCTTGTAATCATATTTCGTTGTATCGTTGTGAAATTCGAGACTTTGATCGTAATGAAACGAATCTTTTATACATCGTTTATACATGTTTATACATTGATACGTGCACTCGTTTCATACATGGTTCGTAATTCGTATAAACGTAAGCTTAACTCGTAAACAATGATCATGTATTCATAATCCTTAAATCTTCATACATTTAAACACTTAGTTATTCGATTATAAGATCAAATTGTATGTTTTTTTTCACTTGATCATACCAAACTATAAACCACACATGTCACAACCCCCGATCCCTGTTTCCCGGGAACGGGCGGACGTGATCACAGAGTTTGGTGGTATCAGGTTTTATTTAGTCTCGCAGCGGAATTTACATCAGGACCGTAGTTAGGAAATGTTTATCAGAGTAAAACCACCTTCTTTTATATTAATAATAACATGGGCAAAACCCAAGTTTCTTATTACAATACATTATAGGGACAAACCCTATTTTATTGAATTTAAAACATCGTTTATTAGGTAACTTTTATAGCCACATTTTCCCAAGCCTTCAGTGCTCTCCAGCTGGCTTTTTCACTAATTGGCTGTTCACATTGTGTTACCTGTAACGTGTTTTAAAAACATTTGTCAGTCGGAAATACTGGTGAGTGAATCCCAGTTTAATCAAGAAACATTTTATCAATTAAAACAGTATTGAGAGCAATCACATTGTTTATTTCTACACAATTACTCATTCAGTATTTGCCACTCGACCGGATCTATGGCTATGGTCAAATTACCCATTGGATAACTCGTCGTCCAATGGTAATGCACTGTCATTCAGACTTACTACTACTCGTAGTAAATTTTGTATACAAAACCCCATAATACCGGCAGTAATTGAAGAACTACAAAGACTCAATCACCGCTTAATCGCATTGTAAAACTTTTAAGGTTTGGTAAAACATTACCAAAAACATTAACAAAAAGAGGATAAACTCACATTGCTGTCTTAGGCTTTTCGTAAGGGTTTCCTGGCTATAATCTATAATTTATACAAATGTACATTGATTAGTACCATAACCCTTTGAAATTATTAATAATACCCTCCCCGAGACGGTATTCCAACAACTACGTCGGGCAGAACCACGACAGTTGTTACGGAACCCTAAATCAATCGGGCAGCGTAACTATTAGGAAACCGGGGTTATAATACTTACAATGGAGCAGAACCTCGCTAATTAGGGGTATAATACCCAAAATATTACTTCCAATATCAGAGATTTTCGAGATTGAGAATGAAATGTGAGCGACGGAATTCGTAAACTGATGCCTTCTATTTATACTTGTGAAATTGGGTTCTGTCGCGGCCCGCGTGAAAGACAAGCAGGGCTTACGCGGCCCGCGTCAAAGCTGGTCAACGGACTAGCTTAGATGAGTCGTTGAGTAGGTCCGCCACGATGTCGACACGTGTCGGCCTCTGGTGCAATCGCGTGTACAGGTCTCTGGCGGCCCGCTTCAACTAAAGGTTTCAGCGGAGTCCGGTCAACATTCTCATACGGCCCGCGTGAGCTTGAGGTGAGGTCTGTCGCGGCCCGCCTCAGCTTATATTTTCAGAATTTTATTTAGTTTCATAATTTATAACATAACTAGGGCTCGGTTTTCACATACGGGGTATAATATAAAACATATTGAGACATTTTATAGTATATTTAGAGAGTCGGAATATTATGAGGGTTTTGGTTTTACCGAGGGTTGTTACATTCTCCCCACCTTGTTTAGAGCTCGTCCTCGAGATCTACTGAAATAAGTGTGGATATTTCCTTTTCATTTCTGATTCGAGTTCCCATGTATACTCAAGTCCTCTTTTGGAATCCCACTTCACTTTGACTAGAACTAGTCTTTTATGTTTGAGATTCTTGATTTTCCTGTCTTCAATTTGTAGAGGTCTTTCTACAAATTTGAGTTGTTCATTTACCTCTATATCCTTAAGAGGCACTATCAGTGATTCATCAGATAAACACTTTTTAAGATTAGATACATGAAACACATCATGTATTCCTGCCATTTCCTCTGGCAATTGTAGCTGATAGGCTACAGGTCCTATTCTTCTAATAATCGTAAAAGGTCCAACATACCTGGGACTTAACTTTCCCCGTTTGATGAATCTTACCACTCCTTTCCAAGGAGAGACTTTCAACAATACTCTATCTCCTACTTGAAATTCCAATGGCTTACATCGGTTATCAGCATAACTCTTTTGTCGATCACGTGCTGCTTTCAGTCGTTCTTTGACTTGAATAATTTTGTCAGTTGTTTCCTGCACTATTTCTGGTCCAGATAATTGCTGTTCCCCAATTTCTGCCCAACAGACTGGGGTTCGACACTTTCTTCCATAAAGTGCTTCAAATGGTGCAGCATTGATACTTGTGTGATAACTATTATTATAAGAAAATTCTATTAAAGGTAAGTGTTCATCCCAATTACCTCCAAAATCAATTACACAAGCTCTAAGCATATCTTCTATTGTCTGGATTGTTCTTTCACTTTGTCCATCTGTTTGTGGATGATAAGCTGTACTTAACCTTAACTTGGTTCCCATTGCCTTTTGGAAACTTGACCAAAAACGAGAGGTAAATCTACTATCTCTATCAGAAACAATTGATAAAGGAATGCCATGTAAAGAAACAATTTCATTTACATACAATTTAGCTAATTGTTCCATACTAATTGTTTCTTTTATTGGTAGAAAAGGAGCTGACTTAGTTAGTCTATCTACAATCACCCAGA
Source organism: Helianthus tuberosus (assembly GCA_030545235.1). Taxonomy (NCBI): domain Eukaryota; kingdom Viridiplantae; phylum Streptophyta; class Magnoliopsida; order Asterales; family Asteraceae; genus Helianthus; species Helianthus tuberosus. The sequence continues at coordinate 200,328,815 of CM060369.1, forward strand.
TTGTATTATTTCCTTTCCTAGTTTTGGGTAATTTAGTAACAAAATCCATTGTTATTAATTCCCATTTCCAAACTGGCATTTCTAATTGTTGTAACAAACCTGAGGGTTTCTGATGTTCAGCTTTAACTTGTGAGCAAGTTAAACATTTAGAAACATAGGTTGCTATGTCCTTTTTCATTCCTATCCACCATAAATTTTTCCTTAAATCCTGGTACATTTTATCACTTCCTGGATGCATTGTATACTTAGATTTATGGGCTTCTTCTAATATACAATTACGTAGATTTCCTAATTTAGGTATCCATATTCTCTTTTCATGGAATCTCCATATCCCATCTATTCCTTGTTTTAATTCTTTTAACATACCTTTTAATTTTTCAGAATCATCCTTGATTACTGATTCTTGTGCTTCTCTTATTTGATCATTTAAATCTACTTGCAGATTTAATTTAAGAGAACGTACCCTTTTTGGCTTTTCATGATACTTTCGGCTTAAAGCATCTGCTACTACATTTGCTCTTCCTTCATGATACTGAATATCACAATCATAGTCACTAAGAAATTCCATCCAACGTCTTTGTCTCATATTTAACTCTTTCTGCCCGAAAACATACCTTAAACTTTTATGATCAGTGAATATGGTAAACTTACTACCATAAAGGTAATGTCTCCAAATCTTAAGAGCAAAAATTATAGCTCCTAATTCTAAATCATGGGTTGAATAATTCTCTTCATGATTCTTAAGTTGTCTAGATGCATAAGCTATAACTTTCTGACGTTGCATCAATACACATCCATAACCTAATTTAGAAGCATCACAATAGACTACAAAGTCTTCAGTTCCTTCTGGTAATGCTAATATAGGTGTATGGGTCAATCTTTGCTTAAGAATTCTAAAGGCTTCCTCTTGTTTTAATCCCCATTCAAACTTAACAGATTTACAGGTTAACTTAGTCAAAGGAATGGCTATTCTAGAAAAATCTTTAATAAATCTTCTATAATAACCGGCCAATCCTAAGAAACTTCTAACCTCAGTTGGTGATTCAGGGGTTTTCCATTTGGTAATTGCCTCGATTTTTGTTGGATCTACATGAATTCCTTCATGATTGACTAAGTGTCCAAGGAATTGTACCTGTTCTAACCAAAATTCACATTTTGAAAATTTAGCATAAAGCTTTTCCTTTCTTAACAAACTTAAAAGTATGTGCAAATGTCTTGCATGATCTTCTTTATTCTTAGAATAAATTAGAATATCATCTATAAATACAATTATGAATTTATCCAAATATGGCTTACATATTCGGTTCATCATGTCCATAAATGCAGCTGGGGCATTGGTTAAACCAAATGGCATGACAGAAAATTCATAATGGCCATACCTCGTTCTAAATGCAGTTTTAGGAATATCCTCTTCCTGTACCTTTAATTGATGATATCCTGACCTTAAATCGATCTTAGAGAAAAATCTAGCTCCTTGCAATTGATCAAACAAATCATCGATTCTCGGTAATGGGTACCGATTCTTAATTGTGATCTTGTTTAATTCACAGTAATCAATGCACATACGCATTGATCCGTCCTTCTTTTTAACAAACAATATCGGCGCTCCCCATGGAGATGAACTTGGTTGTATAAATCATTTTTCTAACAATTCGTCTAGTTGTTTCTTCAATTCTTGCATTTCTGCAGGTGCCAAACGGTAAGGTGCTTTGGCAATTGGTGATGTTCCTGGTAATAGGTGAATTCTGAAGTCAACTTCTCTGTCTGGAGGTAGTCCTGGTAATTCTTCTGGAAAGACATCTGAAAACTGAGATACTACTGGAATATCTTTTAGTTCTTTCCCTTTAGTGTTAGTGATTATAGAAATCAAATACACTATAGAACCTTTTCTCATACAACTTGCAGTTTTCATTGCAGAAATGAATTTAGTAGATCTAAAGGGCTTATCTCCTTTAATTGTGATCGTTTTACCTTTTGGTGATTTTACTTGGATTAACTTTTGATCACATAAAATACTAGCTTTATTGGCTATTAACCAATCCATTCCTAGAACAACATCAAATCCTACCAGATTCATGGGATAAAGATTTGCACTAAATTTCTGATTTAAAATTTCTATGCTTGCTCCCTGCAATATTTCAGAAATTCTAATAGTTTCTCCATTAGCTGTCTCTACTACGCATTCTAGTGGTAGTTTAGTTAATGACTGATTTAGAAATTTGCAAAACGATGTATTAATAAAACTTTGGTTTACACCAGAGTCAAATAATACTTTAGCAAAAACATCATTAACTAAAAACGTACCAGCTATAACATCCGGAATTAACTTGGCCTCATCTGCAGTCAGAACAAATGCTCTAGCATTTTTAGTATTCTTGTTGTCGGTGGCTGGAGCTAATTTTGGGCAGTTCAGTTTGATATGACCTTGTTCTCCGCAATTGTAACATACCCTGCTGTTAGCTTTCTTCCTGCAGTTTTCTTCCTTGTGTCCTGATATTTTGCAAAAGTTACAATATATGGAACATTTTCCTGAATGCTTTCTTTTGCAATACCTACAGTAGGGTGCAGAGGTAGATCCTACATTTCTCCCACGATTATAATTTCCAGAACGAAATTCTTGAGTCAATTTCTGGGTTAGGTTTCTCTTTTGATCCTCTTCTCGGGTACGGACTAACTCATCAGTCAAGGTATTGGCTAATTCTACAGCTTCTTCTATAGTTTGTGGTCTAGCTGCCTTGACTACGTGTCTAATTTCTCCAATTAATCCCCAAATATAACGGGAAATTAACACTGGTTCTGGTGAAGCAAGAGTTGGCACTATCCTAGCATATTCGAAAAATAGCTTTGTGTATCCTTTGCTATCTACACCAGTCATCCTAAGGTTTAGGAATTTGTTTGCTATCTGTTCTTTTTCATTGGGTGGGCAGAATTTCCTTTCTACCTTGTTTTTAAATTCTTCCCATTCCATATTATAGGTTTGATCACTTCCTCTTGTCTGGAGGATAGTGTTCCACCATTCTAGTGCTGCATTCTTAAACAGATTAGAAGCAAACAATATCTTATCTTCTTCAGCACACTTACTTATCCTTAAGAGTGCCTCCGTCTTTTCTATCCAGCGTAAGGTTGCAATGGCCCCTTCATTGCCCGAGAATTCCATTGGTTTACAAGACCAGAATTCTTTATAAGAACAACCGTTAGGCATGGTTCTTCTTCTTTTAGGAATAGGCATTTGAAGTACAGGTCCATTGTTCACGCTGTTTTCTGGTTCAAGTGGTCGCTTACTGCTATGCCTACTTTTATTATCAGCATCCTTAACAGTTTGAAGTATAAATGGCATTGCATCTATTATTCCTTGGGCTACAATGTGTTGGATAGCACTATTATCCACTTGATTTCCATTGTTATTGTTGTTTGGGTTCTCATTATTCAGATTATCGTCACTCTGAATATTATCATTCTGGATTTCCGGGTTATTATCCAAATTGACTTGATTTTCTTGGTCGGCCATCTGAATTTTAAACATTTATCCCATATTAATATCACGAATAATATATTAATATAATTAATCACATGACACGCAGTTTTGTCAAAAGCGTAGATCATTGCTACTTTGACTCTTTTCATATACTTATGCGTCTAATACACACTAGTACAGAAATGAAATTACAATACCAACAGAAATAAAATAATAATATGCATCCGTACACACATATCTTATTTTATTATATTATTATTACTACCACTTCCTCCATTCTAACATTCACGGATATGGATTTATCCAAAAATCCATATTGCGCTCATCGTATTTCCATACGAGACGCTCTCCCACCTGACGCATCCTCTCACCGCTCTCTAAAATTTCCTCCCCGAAAGTCCTAAGTTCTTGCACGTTTTCTGCACTCATTGGGGGTGCAGGTTCTCGGACTGGGTTTGGAATCTGGGGTGCATTTTCCTGATATGGGGGTGACATTTCCTGAAATTGGTAAGGATCCTCTAATATTTCCCTAATATAGTCATTTTGATAATAGGGATCTAAAGGGTCCATACCTGGGTAAGCTTCTATGTTTTGTATGGGTGGATAATCCTGGATAGGGTAACGTTGCACAAAATCTCTATTGTCGTCCCACCAGGGGTCATAATTCGGGTCTATGGGATTTGGTGCAGGCACTCTAGGGATTTCTTCTGGGTTAAAGTTGTACATTTCTTCTTGATTTTCTATTTCCATGGGTTGTTCTGGGTTTTGTGGTTGTGGGGCTACTAATTGTTCCAGACTTGGGTCAGCAGCAGTCGTAGCTAAGATATGGAAATTAGCTAGGCTTCTATTAAGTATTTCTTGAGTTTGGGCATCTGTCTCTCTCTTAATAGCTGCTAAAGCCCTTTGCTGTTGTAATTTCCTCATTCTTTTTCTACGAGCAAAAGCTTCTTTACTGAACCATCCTCGTTTCTTAGTAGGAAATGGTTCTTCAGATTGAGCTCTAAAAGCAAATATCCCTTCTTCCTGATCAGCAACAAACCCCAAGAGGGCAGGCTGTGATGATGTACCTTCACTCCTAGGTGAATCAGCTAACTGACGATTCACGTCTGATGGCCCTTGATCACTCATACTGAAAACTAACAAATAGTCAAATAACACATAACACATAATTACAGTTATGCATATATTTCCTTATTTTATTTCCTAACACAAAATTTAGAATTTTAAGTGTCAGCAGAACACTTCTTTGGCTCAGACCAGTGGCTAGGCTCTGATACCACCTTCTGTCACAACCCCCGATCCCTGTTTCCCGGGAACGGGCGGACGTGATCACAGAGTTTGGTGGTATCAGGTTTTATTTAGTCTCGCAGCGGAATTTACATCAGGACCGTAGTTAGGAAATGTTTATCAGAGTAAAACCACCTTCTTTTATATTAATAATAACATGGGCAAAACCCAAGTTTCTTATTACAATACATTATAGGGACAACCCCTATTTTATTGAATTTAAAACATCGTTTATTAGGTAACTTTTATAGCCACATTTTCCCAAGCCTTCAGTGCTCTCCAGCTGGCTTTTTCACTAATTGGCTGTTCACATTGTGTTACCTGTAACGTGTTTTAAAAACATTTGTCAGTCGGAAATACTGGTGAGTGAATCCCAGTTTAATCAAGAAACATTTTATCAATTAAAACAGTATTGAGAGCAATCACATTGTTTATTTCTACACAATTACTCATTCAGTATTTGCCACTCGACCGGATCTATGGCTATGGTCAAATTACCCATTGGATAACTCGTCGTCCAATGGTAATACACTGTCATTCAGACTTACTACTACTCGTAGTAAATTTTGTATACAAAACCCCATAATACCGGCAGTAATTGAAGAACTACAAAGACTCAATCACCGCTTAATCGCATTGTAAAACTTTTAAGGTTTGGTAAAACATTACCAAAAACATTAACAAAAAGAGGATAAACTCACATTGCTGTCTTAGGCTTTTCGTAAGGGTTTCCTGGCTATAATCTATAATTTATACAAATGTACATTGATTAGTACCATAACCCTTTGAAATTATTAATAATACCCTCCCCGAGACGGTATTCCAACAACTACGTCGGGCAGAACCACGACAGTTGTTACGGAACCCTAAATCAATCGGGCAGCGTAACTATTAGGAAACCGGGGTTATAATACTTACAATGGAGCAGAACCTCGCTAATTAGGGGTATAATACCCAAAATATTACTTCCAATATCAGAGATTTTCGAGATTGAGAATGAAATGTGAGCGACGAAATTCGTAAACTGATGCCTTCTATTTATACTTGTGAAATTGGGTTCTGTCGCGGCCCGCGTGAAAGACAAGCAAGGCTTACGCGGCCCGCGTCAAAGCTGGTCAACGGACTAGCTTAGATGAGTCGTTGAGTAGGTCCGCCACGATGTCGACACGTGTCGGCCTCTGGTGCAATCGCGTGTACAGGTCTCTCGCGACCCGCATGAATTAAACATAACCCTTACGCGGCCCGCTTCAACTAAAGGTTTCAGCGGAGTCCGGTCAACATTCTCATACGGCCCGCGTGAGCTTGAGGTGAGGTCTGTCGCGGCCCGCCTCAGCTTATATTTTCAGAATTTTATTTATTTTCATAATTTATAACATAACTAGGGCTCGGTTTTCACATACGGGGTATAATATAAAACATATTGAGACATTTTATAGTATATTTAGAGAGTCGGAATATTATGAGGGTTTTGGTTTTACCGAGGGTTGTTACAATACATACTTGTTACATTTCATGTGTTATACACTCCTATGTTATCACACTTTTTGCTAAATTAAAACATGTCATTTATGCATTTTGGACCTTGTTACAAGTTACATAAATACTAGACACCATGTAACACTTTATTAAACATCAAATATATACCTACTAATGCCAAAAAACTAAAATAAAATAAAAATTATAGGGCTGTTAACAGCATTTCATCAGCCCACTTAATTTCCTTGTTTTGAGTTATTTAGCCCACTAAACACTTCCAAAGCCCAACCCAATGAAACCCTAATCCATCCCCTATATAACCCAAGCTTCCTCCAAGAATTTTTCACTTTCAAAACACTCTCCATTCAATCTCAAACACTCCAAACCGTAGCTGATTCCAGAAGTTCGAGCAGATTTATACCACTTCACTAAAGTCAGCATAACTCACTCAATTCTTATCTGATTCACTCGATTCTTTTTCCTACTACTTTGTATTGACCTTAGCTACGTTTCCATGGGTTTTCCCCGAAAAACCAGAGCCTGGAATGTTGCCAAAAGGGCTCCAAAGTGGACTGATTTTTCTGTTCTTGTTTCAAACTTTTATAAACTTGAGGAAACTCATCTCAAACCTATGTCCTTATGCTTATAACCACTTCAATGGTTAGTTAGGCTTAAAAACAAGGTTGAGATATTCAAAATCAGAGGTATAAACCTCACAAAATTTCTGTTTTGTTCAAGGGTTTTAACCCACAAGTGATGCTCAAGTTCAAGACTTGATGATTGTGTGATTTAGGATTAGCTTGGGCTAACCTACTTGAAAATCCACACATTGCTTGATGTTTTCTCATAGATTAGTTGTTCATATTCTATTGTTTCTTGTAAGTTCATGACACTCCTTGTTGTTCATAACAACAAGTGTAGTGGTGAACAATAGAGGTACCTAAATGGAAGCTTTGTTCTTCCTACCTCATGTATGAATTCCATGATACTTAGAGGTGCCTAAATGAAGACTTTAATCTTATACCTCATGCTTGACTTATATGATTTAATATACACTATGTAATACTTATGTAACAACCAAATAATCGAACTCTTGGTGATGAATTAATGGACATTCGTCAAGCTAGTAGATTGTATCAGCCTTGACAACTTGTCACGATTCTAATGGAACTTTGTTCCATGAAAACATTTAAACTCTTTTAGAGTTTCATAGTGTCAAGAACAAGTGTCATAGGTGTTAGATGATTATTTTCATATGTTTATTTTTCATGTTATTTAAACTCCAAATCCCTAGAACCATATGTAAACACCTCTTAAACTCCAAATCGAACACATTCAACTTCCTAGTCTCAACAACTTCGTCACATGGGATAATCGGAAAGCATATGCAACTTTGTGAATACATTTGACCCATTTTCCTTTTAATACACTTTGGGTGCAACATGTTTTACTTGTTAAAATGCACGATTCACAAACATGCTTTTATTCGTTCAATCCTTATACATGCTTTGCTATGCTTAGGTTCATGCTAGAATACATACTACTTGTTAACTCGGCTTAACAATTATAGCGCTATAGGAGTAGCACACCACCCGACGGGGTTTTGTTGAGTCTTTATTCTATAACGGTCTCGTCACTTTTGTGTCGACACTACAAGAAAATGAAGCTAATGCAACCTCGGTAAAATGTTGCATTAGGCCTTGAAAAGGTTGCATTATGCCTAATGCAACCTTTTATCAAAAGCTGCATTAGGTGAAGTTGCATTAGACCTAATGCAACTTTTTTGTTGGATAATGCAACCTTTTTTAAAAGGGTTGCACTTACAATTCAAATGCAACCTTTATATGATGCAACTTTTTTTTTATTCTAATGCAACTTTTTTTACTTTTAAATGCAACTTTTGTATCACTCAAATGCAACCTTTACTATCTCAAATGCAACCTTTGTTACACTCAAATGCAACCATTATTATATTATTAGTAGAAAAAACGCAACCTTTTTAACATCAAATGCAACACTTTTTTAAAATTTTATTTACCGCAAATGCAACCTTTTTTATACCAAATGCAACTATTTAACGTAAATACAATTGCTATTAATCAATATCTATTCAATCGCAATTACGCTAAACAATAATAAACATATATCATTGATAGTCAAATGGCTGCTTTAACATACTTGTCTAAACTCAAAAAACAATATAGTCAACACAAAGTGTCAATTACAATTATAAAGAATAATAAAAACATTTTAGTGATCTCGATCTCCAACTAATAGTTATTACATAACCTTCTGCATAATAGCATCCATGTCTTCTCTTTCTTTCTTTCATGATCCTCTTCAATCTCTCTATGCATTTCAAGCAAATGGTATTTCTCAACTTTGATGTTTTCTTTTGAATGATTTCATCAGCCCCTCTAGAATTATGTACAATGCGCAAGCAGCGTCTACTTATTTGATAAATGTATTTCTCAAATGGGTAGTTTAAGTGCGGACTAAAAATCTAACAAATAAAAGAAATAAAGCTACTAAAAACCTTACCAAGACATACTACACGATCTTGTTTTTCCCTGACAAAACAGGCAGATCAGAACCGACCGTGTAGCGCTTTGTAGACCAGCTAACCAAGAACACCATCTCATCAGTGGTACTTGGTGAACTGCATTAAACATGAACTGAAGTCTATCCAAACATCTGTCCCTGAAATCAGTAACCAAACAATCCAAAGTAAGAATAATAATGACCTTTTAATTTAAGAAAGATTAATATATAGTGGGTTGGACTAACTCATTAACCTGATAATTAACAAGTGTGCTTATTTATCGACTAATTCAAGCTTTGAGCTGATTTTGTCATATGAAACCACCACTGCAATGTAAGATGTATAAATGAAAATCACATAAATCATTACTATTATGAAAACAAGTTCAATAAACAAAAATGATTCGCACCAACATGATCACTAAATTCAACAGGAATCCAAAATTACCACTATTTGGCATTCAAATCAACATTACATGATTGGAGATTACAATATCAAATAATTAACCAGAACAACCTCACAACTCTATAACAGGTAAATCAATAGTGATGTCTGGGTAAAACTTAAAACTAAATGTATGCCAAAAATAAGATAAAAAAGAGTTCCATTAATATTTTAAGAGTCATGTTTTTTCCTTATTGATGTTTGATTGCGTGAGAAAATATGAGGTTACAAAAGAAATAGAAAAAGAAAACGTTTGTGGGTCAACCCAACGTGACCCATTTTGACATGAGCTAAAGATTTACCCGTTTTATACTGGGCTCGACATTCACAAGTTTCCACCTATAAGATAGATAATACATAGCTAAGTCCCTCTTGAAAAAGTAATATATGTGAAAAGTATAAAATATTACAGTAATATGATGTAATAAGTTTTATGCACAAAACCGCACCAACCCATTTAACCCATTCGAGTTGTTTCTTATCAAACTATATTATTTAAAATTTTGACCCGTTAGATATAAAACATACCCAAATAGACCATTTATAAAGAACACAAGTAAATATTACCACATCAAGCAAACAGAAATAGGAAGTCATGTAGAGACTATAAATAACTCAAAACACTCATTTAAGTAAATGGGTATAAAATGACCACATCAAGCAAACAGAAATAGGAAGTCACAGGAAACGCTAAAAGACCTGCGTATCGCGTACCAGATCGGTCGTACCGAATCGCGGTACAAAGTCGTCCCAATCGTCTCTGGTATGCGTACCGGACCGCTAAATTGGATCGTTCCCGGTTGTGTACTATAATAGTGTTCCAATCGGTAAATACACGTTTTTAATCAATCCGAAACGCGTTTCCGTTTGTAGCGGCCGGTGTTCCGCTATAACATGATGTTGTTTGTACTACAAACAACATCATGTTATAGGACATTTTTATGCAAACACAGCCTCTTAGATATCATAAGTTCACCAACAAATTTTATTTATATATCTTGTACGCATTATCAATTGTACAAAAGGAGTGTCTTACATTGGAGTTGGTGTCCACGTTGATATCAGTAGCAATGTTGTTCCTCTTCAATTATGTATTGACATCAGCAAGAAATAATTCACCTTTCTTCGTTCCAGATGATGTGATTGCCTACATGGTGTGGAAGTTAAGAATATGACATCAAGAACATAATAAATCAATTATGCCAATAAATCACGACACAACCAAAGTTGTATAAAAGCAAGAATATGCTATTTATACATTGTAGAATAGAGAACCATGGGAGTAACTTTTGACCAATATTATACATTCAGACTTTACTAAAACATTATGATACAGAAGCGTCATATCTTTCGCATTTATAAAGAAATATGTCAATTCAGTAAGCAATTTGATGGTACAAAAGCTACTCTTTCCTATAGGTAAGTTGGAAACAAGACCATAAGAGTCAACGCAGATAAATAGCAAGTGGAAGACATGTGAACCCTAAAGCTCAATATGTAGACACACTGAGGTTAATTAAAGGCTAAAGTAAATGTCTATGTAGAATGCAAGTTCACAACTAATAATGTAGAAATAGGATTGTATGTAATAAGTTAATAACAGTTAGGGGTGGCAAAATGGGTGGGTTGGGCAGGTTTGGGTAATGGGTTAGGATGGGTTTAGGTTAAGATAGAATTGGGCATGATAGGCTAAAAATATAAATAAATCAAAAAATAAAAAAAATTATAAAAATAAAAAAAATAAATAAAAAAATAAAAAAAGGTTCAGTGCTTGTAATAGAAACAAAAAACACTTGAATGAAAAAAAAAAGAATGCAAATTGCATACTTGTATCATAATATGTTTGTAATGCAGGGATTGTTTCATGAAACAAAAAATGGAGATGATTAACAAGCTTCATGAGATCATTCATGGCTTTGCTCTGCTGCCTGCATATCTATAAAAACAACATTAAAAATAGCTATGATCAAGAGTTAACACCAAAGAGAAAAAAGAACACACATAATGAGCATAATAAATGTTCGAAGGAGTCTGTCAACTCAGTTTATAAATACTTGATTAAAAATGTCACCATAGTTTATTTATTAGATGTGGAATTTGAACTTGTTAAAAGGAATTTGGTTCATGTTGAACAACGTACCTTGTCCATCATTTGGGGCGCAAAGTTATTTCCTATATCGTGTTTGCTGCTGAGTTGGCTGGAAACAAAACGTGACCGTCAACAATCTTATTGATGATATACACAATGTATACAGGTAATTGATCCACAATCAGGGGATCCATCAATGGACGAGCAGAATGTAAACCCGTTTCCTAATGAATGGGTCTATTCGGGATCTCAAATGTGTTAAATAAAAGATCAGCTTATATTTTAACATAATAAATCAATGAGCATCAAACAATTTTCAAGACCTGTAGTTTAGGCCGAAGTGCCTCAAGAGGTCCTTTGGGCTTGTCTACACCTTGCTATCAACAGTAATATTATGTTTTACATCAACTAATACATTATGGTGAAAGTTTAACAAAAAATGTAAGAAGGCAAAACTGTTTTCATACCCAATGTTGATAAAAAAAAAATGTATAATAGTTATTTATTTCATACCCAAAACTGACAGGAATTGCTCATTACAGTATGGTTTGCATTGGCTTATTACCCTGAACCACTCACCAATTTAACCTTATGCAAGTTTACAACACAGTTGCAGGGCACATAAGTTATCGCGAACAATCATCCTCAGATATGTGGAAAATTGAACAGTCAATCCGTAACTTCCAGAGTTGTAATGTTTGCTAGCTTTGAAGTTCTACTGTTCAACCCAATGGTTCACACAAAACTGTAGCAACATACTGCTCCTCCAGATATCGAGTCTCAAGTAAACAAATGTATTAATTTGTAAGTTTAAATTCACAAACTAATCAAATTCCTAGTAACAAACTTTGCAATACAAACTAGAAACTTATTTTCTAAATAACACACTAACTAGGGTTGATAAAAAACAATGAATTTGGGTGTAAAGTAAGAATACATGGCTTTATTTTTTTTCTGAATGGTTGTTATTTCTTCATCTTTTTGTATTGCCTGTTCGGCGGTGAACTCCTCCGGGGCGTCGGAGTCGCTATCTTCTCTTACCAACATCGCAGACGGAGCTAGCTAGGGTTTACAGGGAATCAACTCAAACTGAAAAATAAAAAAACATAAAAAACATCATCCCTTCGTTGCACATAAACACAAATCACACATTATTGATCAAATGAACAAAATCAATTTCTTTTTTACTGACCTAGGATTGAATGTGGGTTGAAATTGCGATTGAACTACGCGAAACCCTTATGTCCGTCCTAAGAAACTAGATCTTCCCTAAGTTCCCTTCGACCTCCAGCGATTGAACGACTCATCTAGTTCAGACGTCCTAGGTCACCAGAAATTAAGTCACTATTGCAATTTGGGAGTGATTAAGAGGGAAAATCAAAAAAATTAAGCCCAAATGCCCGCTAATAACCCTTTTTAAAAACCGCCCAAGTACCCAACTAAAAAGTTTCATTATATAAACAAAAATCAAAAATCAATTTAGGGAGAATAATATATTATTTTAAATTTAAATTTTATTATTTATGATAATAATTTATTTTCATAATTAAATTTATGTAATGCTCTCTGTAAAGGATAATACGCATAGAGCAGCTCTTTTGTAGTTTCAAAAAAATATCCACACATATCAGCTAATAGTTAGTTAATGGCAATCTTAAAAGGAATTCGGACAACTGAAGTTTATAAAGCGATGTAAATCATTCTAAGAAAGCATGATGTTTGACCAAAAAATTGTGTTAATAATCCAGTCCATGCTCATTGATTTAAGATTCCAATATAAAAATAACAATTTTATCATGAAGAAAACATCATAAACTGAATGTAATCGAATATAATGATGAATAAAACAGCACACTACTTAATTACATACTTAGATAGTCACTGTATTTTTTTTTTTCGCAAAGTGCATTAGGTTTGTTTGACATAAAAAGGTCAAACAGGTTGGTAACTACATTTTGACCTTTTAAATATCAAGTTTAATATCATCTCTTACTTTGAGATGTGACATTTGTTGCTTTTTTTCACAAAATACTTCAGGTCTAGTTTATAGCAGAAACACAACTCAATGTGGACTTAAAGGTTCTTTTTCGTTTTCTCACTTAAAATAATTTATCTAGTCATCAGCAACTTGTTTTTATTACCATCGAGTCGGCCCTCTATACACCAACTAATAGTTGATAAGTTACCTTATTCCAATCGAGTTGCCACAAAACATCATAAATTCTTCACACTTTTATCATATTCCACCCATACATATGATTCAAACCTATTAGATGTAACATTTTAAGATAATGGTTGCAATTTACATTTAACAATGCAACCTTTAAAAATAAGAGTTGCATTTAATATTTGACAATGCAACCTTTCAAGAAAAAAGGTTGCAAGTTTTGCTTAAATTTGTAACTTTTAAATAAAAAAGTTGCAAGTTCAATGTACTTTTGCAACTATTTACGAAAAAGGTTGCATTAGATCTTCTAAGGCAACCTTTATATTTAACGAAGTTGCATTAGAGTTAAATGCAACTTATTAAAAAAAGTTGCTTTTAAAAAGTTGCATTAGGCCAAATTTCTAGTAGTGCGAGGGATGCTAAATACTAATGGACACTAGAGTTGACATATTGTTATGAATGATAGATTGACCTTGTATACCAGTTGCTATGTTGGATTGAAAATACCTTTTTATACATATGCCACGAGTCTAAAACTAGTGTACTCGCCAATACCTTTGTATTGAACTATGCTTTTTAAAACATATTGCAGGTTTAGCGATGATGTTGATGATGCATGGAATCTAGTAGGATGCTTATATACACACTTTAAATTTTGTATTTTATTTGTATTTGTATTGTATTTCATTATTCATGTTGTATTTGTTTCAAATCCTTGTAATTGACTCTTTAGAAATGAAATGAAAATTTATCATTTAAATACTTCTCACAAATAGTGTTATGAAGTCTCTTGCAATCTATTTCGTCTCACTCCGATGTTTCGCCATCGGTTGGGGTGTGACAGATTGGTATCAGAGCCATAACTATAGGGAATTAGGAAAATTGCCATGCTTTTGACCTACTCAATAGTTAAGCACCAAAATTCGACCATACTTGCTTCACATGTTACTTTTATGAAATATCTTTACATGTTATTCTTGAAATGTCTCTTACGTGTTATTTTCTTAAAATGCGTTATGTGCTTATTGATGCGTGTGAAGTGTCGTATATATTAGGTGTATATTTTAAGCCCTTTTTAACACTTATTTTAGCCAAGTTTTAAATTTATAAAACACGATATTTCACTAACACTAAACACACATATGGGCAAGTGCACCCATCGTTGAGTGTAGCATAGCGTTGGTAAGATACCGAGGTCGTCCAAGGACACAAGAGCTTTTAGTACCGGTTTATCCTCAACGTCTAACCAAAATAAAAGTTTAGAAAAATGTTTTAAACTAAGAAAAATAAAACTAACTAAAATGCTGAAATAAAAATAAAAATAAAAACAGATAGACAAGATGAATCACTTGGTTCCGACTCGTATCTAGTATAACCTTTGATTATTTCCGCACTTTTGCACATAATTAAGAGATTATCTTAGTTATTGTAGTAGGCCCCTCTTTTGAAGGCGACGTTACCCTCACCCCAGTATTTTGAGTCAGCAAGGATACAATCCTAAAAGGGTGGATTATTGGAAGATAATGAATTAAGTTATTAATGCAGTATTGTGGTAGGCCCCGCTTTTGGCGGTGACGTTACCCTCGGCTAAGTAGTCTGAGTCAGCAGGGATACAGTCCTAAGTAGCCGGGTTAGAGTATTAATAGTAGTTAACTTATGAGGGGATCAAAGAGTTTGGACCCCCGCCATCCAATACCGTGAAGTATTGAAGGAGGTCCTACTAAATTTGACCCAGGTCAATTGCAGGACCTCTAAACGCTGAACAATGGCAAGACCTTTACCAAACCGTTCCCTTAACCCCCTACCAGGTAGCCAACATATCTCCATATAGACCGTAGAGATATGAATGGTGAAAATCCTTTATTTTATATAGACAGTAAAATAATGCCAAGACACCACGGACAAACGATAAGGAAAGATCACCTTCAACATAAGTAACTAGTTATTAAAGTCATTAATACAAAACCAAATAAAAAGTGCAAAAGATTAGAAATAAAAAGTATTATACTAGACACTTTGTCTTCACCAAGTGATGTAAGAGACTTAGGCAAACATGGCCTTGATTGTCAAGAACTCTTACGATTAATCTTGGATCCCGAGACGACTCACACACTCTACGATGGACAATGGATGATGGTGGTGGATGATGGTGTTGTGATGGTGGTGGGTGGTGGATGAAGTGTGAGAGAGGTGGTGTGCCAAGGGATGAGATGAAATGAATCCAAGCACTCCTATTTATAGGCTGAACAGAGAGCTGGACACGGCCCCGTGTCCGCTGGACACGGCCCCGTGTCCGTCTGACACTCTCTCTCCTCATTAATTGTAATTCGCAACTTTCGACACGCCCCCGTGTCCGCTGAGCACGGCCCCGTGATGGGCAATAGAAGCTTCTATAGGTTTGTCTTTTCTGCTGCTTCTTGGGCACGGCCCCGTGCTGGCTGAGCACGGGGCGTGTTCAGACTTCTGTTTTCTCTATTTTGCTTTGGAAGGTGCCGTTGAGGGTCCGGGCAGTCCACTAATGTTCCTTTTCTTGTATTTATGTTGGATTTATATGTCTTTTTGCTTCTTTTGCGTTTTTGAGCTCATTTAATCCTGAAAATACAAAAGGAAGACAAAAACACTCTTTTTCCAATATTAGCACTAAAAAGGGTTAGTTTTATGCCTCATTTGATGTAATTTATATGTTGCATTTTATACACATCAAATACCCCCACACTTGAACTTTTGCTTGTCCTCAAGCAAAACTCTTTAATATGTGGCTTACACTCCCAAATGGAATAGGTAGAAGAGAAGGTTTTGGGCTTGTCGTAGAGTGTCGGGATTTCCAAGATCTTTTTGGGTTTTATTTTTATTTATTTACATTCCTATTCGTAATGATTTATTTAGAACTGTTCATAAAAGAAATTACTTATTTGGGCATAACATGCCTTTTTTTTTAAAATTCTATTTATATACAAGTTCACATACCTCGCGGGGAAATCACTCACACTCGGCCGAAGGTGTATTTTTAGTGAATCACTCGAGAGCGGCACGGAACTTATTCCTACCATAGGCTTGCCAAGAAATCAATCCTCCTCCTTTTTAACTTTTATACCTTTGTAGATATCAAGAGGACTTTGTGGGTTAAGGGTTGGCCAGGGTTAAAGGTAGGTGGTTGGGTTAGTGGTTAGTAGAAAAAGGGCTAAAAGCGTAACAAGTGTCGGTTTTCGTATTTTTGCAACTTTTTATTTTGATGAAGCTTTTATTCAAACAAAGTTATTTTTGATTACTTTGTTTGTTTATTTTCTTTTTTTTTTTTTTTTTTTTTTTTTTTTTGCTTCATCAATTTTTTTTTTTTTTTTTTCACGAAGAACCGAACTTGTTACTAAAATAAAGGGTTAAAAATGAAAAGTGTTTTGGTGGATGAAAGGGTTTTTTGTTTGGGTGATGAAACGAAAAGGTTTAGGCTCAAAGGGGCTAACTAGGGGGATTTTTGGGTAGGTGGTAAAAGAAAAAGAAAAATAATGGTGTAGAAATGAAAAAGGTTAGTCCTAATGCCTCTATCATTTACTTACTCGGGTTTAAGTTGATAAGGACCGGGAATGTATTGTCATGGCAAGTTCTAGAGTTGTAAGAACCAAGCGGCTATTCACACAAGAAACGAAAAATGAGCATTTAGTCAAATGATATGTAATTGTGTGCTCAATAAAGGCTCAAAACTCACTTTTGTGGGAATGGGTTTTTATGTGATCAAGTATATATAATCAAATTTTAAATAAGTTTGTCATGCCTTTTCATAATTTTCTTATGTTGGTTCTTTTTATCACTACGCTATCGGTTGTAAATTTGTAAAAATATAACCTTTTTGAGGACTTGAATTTCCCGAGTTAAACCTAGACAAGTAAAAAAAATGAAATTTTTGAAAAAATTTGGGGTGATTAGCGGTTCCAATAGAGTTTTGTGTAAGGCTTGTATTTAGGACTTGCAAAATTCAAGGTTTTAGCATCCCCCCACACTTAAATTACACATTGTCCTCAATGTGTCCCAAAAATAAATTTTTAGGTTGATTAGATGTGTAAAATAGTGTTTAAAAAGCAACAATTTGTGTTACTGGGCACTGAACACGGCCCCGTGTTGAGTGGGCACGACCCCGTGTTCAGGTGCCAGTAACAAGAACTTACAGAAGGTGGACATGGCCCCGTGTCCACTGAACACGGCCACGTGTCTGACAAAATTTTGCCGTACAGAAGCCAAACAGCAGTTCTGGGAGGTGAGCACGGGAGCGTGTTGGCTGGACACGTCCCCGTGTGGACAGTCTGAAAGCCTGAAAAACAGGCTTCTTCCTCCGGTTTTTCCATCCTAGCCCTATAAGTGCTGAGGCTTAACACCCCAAGCCTTGGTTTGTACCTGTTTCAACACTTATTACAACACCAAGCAATACAAACATCCTACATTACCACAGTTAATTGTTCCAAGCATAAAGTAAAAGAAGAATAAAACGGAAAATAAAAGTGTTTAAGGAAAGTAAATTGTTCAACTTCTGGCACGCAGGCCACCAATTGTTCGATAGATAAAGGGACTTAAACCTGTGGGCTCGCCATCAACCCGCTCCTGCTCCTCCAAACCCTCTAATCCATATCTTCATTGCTATCATCACCTCCATCCCCATGCCCCGCCATGTACTCCTGGATGCTGCCGATATCGTCTCGTATATCGTTGATGTTGCGTTCAATAGCTCCGACCCGTTGGTATGTGTTGTTGGCGAGGTTGTAGGCGTTCCTGGTACACATGAGGTTTTCCTGCATAAGATCATGTAAGCTTTGAAAATTAGGTAAACCGCCTCCTTGTGAGGAGGATTGACCCGGATCACCATGGGGTGGATACTGGTGGTGGGGAGGTGGTGCGTGAAGAACTAGGGCCTCCTGTGGGTTCCATGCATAGCCTTGCGTTCTTTGGAAACTCACTGTTCCGTCTTCCGCCTCATAGAGTAAGTTCATGGCCCGGCAAATGTGGTAGTCAACTCGTCCCGACCATGGGCTTCTTTCAAAGGCTCTTGGAATTCGCGTGTAATGCTTAAAAAGACAGTACACCCATCCTCCGTAGAAGATAGGCGTTGGAGCTCGAGCAAGGCGGTTGAGATGCATGTTTTTCAACAGGAGATACGGAACATCAAGAGGCTTTTGGTTCTGGATACAGTGGAGGACAACCAAATCTTTCAACCCTACAACACCACTACTGTCGTGTCGTTGGTTTAGAGAGTAGGTGAGGATCCTGTGAATGTAGCGATAGAGCGGATCCCTCAGCTTTGTACTCTTGGTGCTACGAGGGTCGTAGATTCCTTCACCGATTTGAGCCCATGCGGCTTGTCTTTCATTCACCTCCAAGTCTTGTAATCCCCCGGTATTTTCTTCGTTTCCCGATTCCTCTTCTTGATATAGACCTAC
Organism: Helianthus tuberosus; assembly: GCA_030545235.1. Taxonomy (NCBI): domain Eukaryota; kingdom Viridiplantae; phylum Streptophyta; class Magnoliopsida; order Asterales; family Asteraceae; genus Helianthus; species Helianthus tuberosus. Next base: position 200,347,718 of record CM060369.1, read on the forward strand.
TATGGCTCCAAACTGTGCCATGGAGATCGAGTACATTGTTCCTCCACACCGAAATACAACCCCAGTATTGTCAAATGGGTCACATCTTGAATCGAAGTTGAAGGTACTGTAGAACTCCATGGTACATTGATGTACTGATTGAAGCCTAGTGTTTAATGCAACAGCTAGTGGTCCCGTAACGATGTTGTTGAATCGGTGCAGCTGGTTTACCAAGGTTAACAGCTCCGTGCAAGCTCTCCTTGGGTACTCTTCGGGTCTTGTTTGAAGAACCTCATACCTTGCCCTTGCATCAAGCTCACTTGCATTGAACCTTGTGAACTTTGCCATCTGAAAGAATACACCAAAAATTAGTACGAAACAGAAGTGTTTTCTGACAAAACTGCAAACAGTTGGCTGGACACGGCCCCGTGTCCAGAGGTCTGTTACTCAAAAACTTCAATTTTCGACCCGGTTTCGAAAACTTGAAAATTTTTGGTCCAATAGGTGCGGTTTCCCCCGAAAATGAAACCCTAAACACCGTTTTTCCCAAAATATCCCGTTTACCCTATCAATTTTGTCTTTTTCGGTTCAAGAACAAGGGTTTTGGGGTTTTTGTAAGAAATCGGGTGAATCTATGAACAATCTAAGTTTATTTACTTCTCCTAACACTAATCTAACTAAATGCAAGCAGATTTAGGCAAAAATTTTAGGTTCGATCCAGATGAACATCAAGAACCCTAGATTTTTCCCCAAATTTGCGGTGTATTAACTACATGCAAGTAACTAATCTAACTACTAAGAGTGATAGAATCATACCTTGACGTTGTTAGATCGGTAAGAGACGTTGGAATTTTGCGAAAAATCGCCTGGAACCAGAGCTTTTTGTGGGGAAACGGGGCGTGTGGAATGAAGAAACTGTTTTGAAAAAGGGGTTTTATCCCGTCTGCAGCGCGAACACGGCCCCGTGTCCAGCGGACACGGCCTCGTGCCGAGCTTTTTTTTTTTTTTTTTTTGTGCGCGTGTGAGTGCCCCTTTTTTCCCATAAGCTATGGCTTAGAAACTTACCACTTTATTTTGTCGTCTCAATCGTTCATAACTTTCCAGGCATGATGTTTTATTCTTCCACGGTTTGAAGCGAGATCTCTTCTTCCTCATCCTCAATAAATCCTTGATAGAGTTTCAGCCGTTGGCCATTGACTTTAAATGGTGGCCCATTTCGAGGTTTAATTTCTACTGCACCGTGTGGAAAAATGTGGGTGACCGAAAAAGGTCCTGACCACCTAGACTTTAATTTACCTGGAAACAATCGAAGTCGTGAATTAAACAAAAGAACTAAATCTCCTACCCGAAATTCATTAGGTTTAATATGTTTGTCATGCCAATTTTTCATTCTTTCCTTATAAATCTCGGAGTTTGAGTATGCATAATTCCTAAGCTCGTCTAATTCATTTATTTGACAAAATCGATTTTTACCAGCAAATTCTAGATCTAAGTTTACATTTTTGATTGCCCAGTAGGCTTTGTGTGCAATTTCTACTGGCAAGTGACAACTTTTTCCATAGACTAGCTTATATGGGGTTGTTCCTATCGTTGTTTTATAAGCAGTTCGAAAAGCCCATAAAGCATCATCTAATTTATCAGCCCATTCCTTTCTATTTAACCCTACGGTTTTTTCGAGTATTCGTTTTAACCCTCTATTGGTCACTTCGGCTTGTCCGTTTGTTTGAGGGTGATATGCTGTCGAAACCCGGTGATAAACCCCATATCTTGTTAAAAAAATTTCAAGTTGATGGTTACAAAAATGGGTACCTCTATCACTTATTAAAGCTTTAGGTGTGCCAAAACGAGAGAATAATTTTTTCAGAAATCTTACCACTACTCTTCCATCATTTGTTGGAAGTGCCTCGGCCTCGGCCCATTTAGATAGGTAATCTACTGCCACAAGTATGTAGTTGTTTCCTTTCGATGGTGGGAAAGGTCCCATAAAGTCGAGTCCCCATATATCAAAAATTTCACAAACAAGAATGTCATTTTGTGGCATTTCGTTTTTGGAAGAAATATTACCTGTTCTTTGGCAAGCATCACATGTCTTTACAAGATCTTGGGCATCTTTGTAAACGGTTGGCCAATAAAATCCTGAATCAAATACCTTTCGTGCGGTACTGGCGGCACCATGATGTCCTCCGTATGGACTTTCGTGACAATGGCGGAGAATTCTTCGTGCTTCACTACCATGTACGCATCGTCTGACGAGTTGGTCGGCACACATTTTGAAAAGATATGGATCTTCCCAAAAATAGTGTTTCACATTGGCAAAGAATTTTTTTCTTTGATGATGTGGCCATCCTTTTGCGACTATTCCGCTAGCTAGGTAGTTAGCAAAGTCGGCGTACCATGGTTCTTCCTTAAATTCCACCATTTCCAGGGATTCAGTTGGAAATTTTTCGTTGATTTGCTCGTCCCTGGTTGCCTCCAAAGCTAGGTCTTCTAAGCGCGAAAGATGATCAGCTGCGGTATTCTCTGCTCCTCTTTTGTCTCTGATTTCAATGTCAAATTCTTGGAGAAGTAGAATCCACCTAATCAAACGTGGTTTTGCGTCTTGCTTCTTAAAGAGATATCGAATGGCTGCATGGTCTGTATAGACTATAGTTTTAGAAAGAACAAGATAAGAACGAAATTTATCAAAAGCAAATACCACAGCTAGTAACTCTTTTTCAGTTGTTGTGTAATTTTCTTGTGCATCGTTAAGTGTTTTACTAGCATAATATATTGGGTGGAAATGCTTTTCTTTTCTCTGTCCCAAGACAGCTCCAACTGCAAAGTCACTAGCATCACACATGATTTTGAAAGGAAACTTCCAATCAGGTGCTATCATGATAGGTGCATTGACTAGCATTTCCTTTAGGGTTAGAAATGCTTGATTGCAATCCTTGTCAAAGATGAAAGGAGCATCTTTTTCAAGTAATTTTGTTAGAGGCCTTGAGATTTTTGAAAAGTCTTTGATAAACCGCCTATAAAATCCGGCATGCCCTAGGAAACTTCTAATAGCTCTTACAGAGGATGGAGGAGGTAATCTAGAAATGGTATCTATTTTGGCTCGATCCACCTCCATTCCTTCGCTTGAGATCTTGTGACCGAGTACTATTCCCTCCGTTACCATGAAATGGCATTTTTCCCAATTAAGGGCGAGGTTAGTTTCCTCACATCGGGATAGCATTCGTTCAAGGTTATCGAGGCATTGGTCGTATGAATCCCCAAAGATAGAAAAGTCGTCCATGAAGACTTCCATTGTCTTTTCTATCATGTCATGGAAAATGGCTACCATGCAACGTTGGAATGTTGCGGGGGCATTACATAGACCAAACGGCATGCGTCGATAAGCAAAAGTTCCATAGGGACATGTGAAAGTTGTCTTTTCTTGGTCTTCGGGTGCTATCGGGATTTGAAAGTAACCTGAAAAACCATCCAAGAAACAGTAAAATTTATGACCGGATAATCTTTCTAACATTTGATCAATGAAGGGTAAAGGAAAATGATCCTTTCTTGTTGCTTCATTTAATCGTCTATAATCTATACATACTCTCCATCCTGTGACGGTTCTTGTTGGTATTAATTCATTCTTTTCGTTAGTAATTACCGTCATACCTCCTTTCTTTGGAACTACTTGGACGGGACTTACCCAAGGACTATCGGAAATAGGATAGATAAGTCCGGCGTCAAGTAATTTGATGACTTCGTTTTTAACCACTTCTTGAACATTTGGATTTACGCGACGTTGTGGTTGTATGACTGATTTGTAGTCATCATTCATCAAAATTTTGTGTGTACACATAGAAGGACTAATTCCTTTTATGTCAACAAGTTTCCAAGCTATTGCATTTTTGTGTTTTTTCAAAAGACTTATTAGTTTTTCTTTTTCTAGGTTATCTAATTTAGACGAAATAATTACAGGTAACTTACCATCTTTGTCCAGAAAAGCATATTCCAAACCTTTTGGAAGTTCTTTGAGCTCAAGTGGTGGGTCTTTAGGAGACTCCTTATTTGGTTGCTCGTTTCGATCAAGAACTTTAAAAGTTTGTTCTATGGCGACCTCTTCTTCAACAAAGTGGTCAATCTCTTCACTTGTATCGGGTGGTTCATCTTCATCTTCAATTAGGGGGTCATTATTGCCGAATGGATATTTCATTGATCGTTCGAGATCGACACTTCTTTTAAATGCCCCTAATTGAAGAGGTAAATTGTTGAACTTCCGGTTTTTCAAAGCTTCGTGAGTTTTTACAAATGGTCGTCCCAACACAAGAGGAGCGTCATCGAGGATGACAAAGTCGGTTGGGATTACCATTTGATTTGTTTGAACCAAGACATCTTCAACTATACCGATTGATTTTATTACTTTCCGATTGGATAGAAAAATGGGTATTTGAAGTGGAGAAAAATCACTAATACTTAATTTTTCGAAAATGTAGTTAGGCATTATGTTAACACAAAGATCTTTATCGATTGTGACATTACCAATAAACGAATTTTGAAAGAAACATGGAACCGGTGTGATGTTAATTTCAAATGGGTCTTCCTTTATTAGCGAAGTTTGATCATTAGTTAACTTAACACTTACTGTTTCGTCAATTTTAGTGTTAGTGTTTAACTCTTTTAAAAACTTAGCATGAGTGGGTACTAAACAATGATTTTCGAAAGAAGGTGTCAAGAGATTAATTTCTTCAAAATTAGACTCTTCTTGGATTTTAACGTTATTGGACTCACCTTTTTCGTTGTTTATCTCTTGTGTCGGTTCTTCACTTATTTGTTCTTCCATTTTTTCGTTTTTAGTTATCTCTTCTTTTTTTAATTCTTCTCTTGCGCGGGATTCCTCTTCCCTTGCGCGAGCTTCTTTTATACAACGATCGATAACTCTAATGTGTTCTAATATCCTATCGGTCACTTCGGTTATAGAAAAAGAATCATTATTTTCTAAGCTTGAATCCGGTTGTTCGACCCTTTGTTCCTCATAATACCCATATGAAGTTGATGGTTCACACCATTGTCCTTCATCGTAAGCATATGATGGATAAGGTTCATAATTTTGTTCTTCATAATACTCATATGAGGTGGGTTGTTCACGCCAAGGTTCCTCATAATAAGCATATGAAGGTGGTGGCTCATATCTTGGTTCCTCAAAGTATGAGTAAGAAGGCTCATACCTAGGTTCATCAAAATATGAGTATGAGGGAGGAGGTTCATACCTTTGGTCTTCATAGGATGTGTATGAAGTTGATGGCTCGTACCTGGGCTCCTCATAGTAAGTGTATGAATTGGATGGTTGATACGAGTGATTATTTTGAATCGAACGTGTATTACGACAATTTGTGCAATAATTACCCCTATAATCATCCTCATCATAGGTGTAGTTGTAACCTCCTGAGTATTGATCCATAAGAATCACTCAGCAGACCACAACTGAGTCTCGGGACCAGAAAATGAAACAAAGATTGAAACAGAAGGCTGGACACGGCCCCGTGTCTGGTGAACACGGCCCCGTGTACAGGACCTGTATCTGGGTGTTTTAATTAAAGTTACTGGTCACGTTGAGCACGGGGGCGTGTTCAGCGAGCACGGCCCCGTGTTTAGACTCTGTATCTGGGTATCTAACTAAAAATATGCAGCACGGGGGCGTGTTCAATGAGCACGGCCCCGTGTTCAGGCTACTGTAAATGCAAACTAAACTAAAATGCATAAAAATGTGCGCGCGTTTTGAAAAGGTTTTGAAAAACTGATTAGGCCGTCGATTTTAAACTTTCTCAAAATCCTTGTGTCCCCGGCAACGGCGCCAAAAACTTGATGCGTGTGAAGTGTCGTATATATTAGGTGTATATTTTAAGCCCTTTTTAATACTTATTTTAGCCAAGTTTTAAATTTATAAAACACGATATTTCACTAACACTAAACACACATATGGGCAAGTGCACCCATCGTTGAGTGTAGCATAGCGTTGGTAAGATACCGAGGTCGTCCAAGGACACAAGAGCTTTTAGTACCGGTTTATCCTCAACGTCTAACCAAAATAAAAGTTTAGAAAAATGTTTTAAACTAAGAAAAATAAAACTAACTAAAATGCTGAAATAAAAATAAAAATAAAAACAGATAGACAAGATGAATCACTTGGTTCCGACTCGTATCTAGTATAACCTTTGATTATTTCCGCACTTTTGCACATAATTAAGAGATTATCTTAGTTATTGTAGTAGGCCCCTCTTTTGAAGGCGACGTTACCCTCACCCCAGTAGTTTGAGTCAGCAGGGATACAATCCTAAAAGGGTGGATTATTGGAAGATAATGAATTAAGTTATTAATGCAGTATTGTGGTAGGCCCCGCTTTTGGCGGTGACGTTACCCTCGGCTAAGTAGTCTGAGTCAGCAGGGATACAGTCCTAAGTAGCCGGGTTATAGTATTAATAGTAGTTAACTTATGAGGGGATCAAAGAGTTTGGACCCCCGCCATCCAATACCGTGAAGTATTGAAGGAGGTCCTACTAAATTTGACCCAGGTCCATTGCAGGACCTCTAAACGCTGAACAATGGCAAGACCTTTACCAAACCGTTCCCTTAACCCCCTACCAGGTAGCCAACATATCTCCATATAGACCGTGGAGATATGAATGGTGAAAATCCTTTATTTTATATAGACAGTAAAATAATGCCAAGACACCACGGACAAACGATAAGGAAAGATCACCTTCAACATAAGTAACTAGTTATTAAAGTCATTAATACAAAACCAAATAAAAAGTGCAAAAGATTATAAATAAAAAGTATTATACTAGACACTTTGTCTTCACCAAGTGATGTAAGAGACTTAGGCAAACATGGCCTTGATTGTTAAGAACTCTTACGATCAATCTTGGATCCCGAGACGACTCACACACTCTACGATGGACAATGGATGATGGTGGTGGATGATGGTGTTGTGATGGTGGTGGGTGGTGGATGAAGTGTGAGAGAGGTGGTGTGCCAAGGGATGAGATGAAATGAATCCAAGCACTCCTATTTATAGGCTGAACAGAGAGCTGGACACGGCCCCGTGTCCGTCTGACACTCTCTCTCCTCATTAATTGTAATTCGCAATTACAATAAATGCGCCTGCTGTACTTTCGACACGCCCCCGTGTCCGCTGAGCACGGCCCCGTGATGGGCAATAGAAGCTTCTATAGGTTTGTCTTTTCTGCTGCTTCTTGAGCACGGCCCCGTGCTGGCTGAGCACGGGGCGTGTTCAGACTTCTGTTTTCTCTATTTTGCTTTGGAAGGTGCCGTTGAGGGTCCGGGCAGTCCACTAATGTTCCTTTTCTTGTATTTATGTTGGATTTATATGTCTTTTTGCTTCTTTTGCTTTTTTGAGCTCATTTAATCCTGAAAATACAAAAGGAAGACAAAAACACTCTTTTTCCAATATTAGCACTAAAAAAGGGTTAGTTTTATGCCTCATTTGATGTAATTTATATGTTGCATTTTATACACATCACTTATACTTGTTATTATTATTTTGAACATACATCTTTTACTCATTTATACTAAATTCGAAACCACTTGTAATACACAAACGAGACGACTTCACCAAAATAGGTATGAAACCCACAATTTGGTGAAAGACTCTCAATCCACCTATTATTTTTACACGAAATTCGCTTTCAAGTTAGGAGTAAGATCCTCACCTTGATGGAGTGAGATCCTCACCTTGATGGAGAATTTCCCCTTTCAAATTCTAGTGGACCCTCGTCAAAGTGTTGAAATTAAATTTTGACCCGACGAGTACCAACCACACTTAGGATATGAAATCGTCAAGTTAGGGGTGAAACCCGCACCTTGTCGACTAGTTCCACTCCTTGAATTTTTCATAAATCCCGCCAAGTCTCGAAATTTCGATTGATTTGGGACATGTAGTAACCGGAAGGGTAAATACCGTTAACCGACTTGTCGGCGAGAGTATTCCACCTATTAGGCCAAATCATGCTCCTCAAATTCGAAAGACTTTTCGACCACTTTGGTTAGTCAAAGTTCCGTTTGGGAACCATCCCAAATTTTAATCAAACATGTGTTTCTATTATTTATTTTATACGATACAATCTTTCAAATTCGAGTTTACTTTCGATATTTTCTTCTCACACACACATCATACTAAATCTTTTTCATACATTTATACATATGCATGATTTCATAAAATTTTATTTATATTTCTTATAACAACAAATGGAGACATATCATCAAGATAGGAGTAAATTCCTTACCTTGACGATTAACTCCACTCCCTCTTTCTTAAAACGACCTCACCAACGAGTTAGGGGTGATTCCCTTACCTAGGTGATCGTCACCAAAAACATTCCTTCAAAATACTTTATCAAGCAAACACAATCATGTTTCATACCAAAATCATTTATCATTTATCGAAATACCCACTTATATCAATTCAAAAATACATTGTTTTATCAAACGTACTTCTTATCCAAAATCTATTTTCATATAACTCACATACACGGAATTCTTAATCATACCTTAAAACGTTTTATTTCCCGAATTTTAAAACCTTACGAAATGCTACCTATCAATTTAGTCGGTCGAATGAATCTCTGGCCCATGAACTTCATATTCAACTTAATCACTAAAACACACACACATTATATCATCATACTAGAGACTTCCATTCTTAATCGAAATCAAACCAACCTTTCTCAATTACATATAAGATCTTATATATGCTATATGATCGTTTTACCAAATACTCTTTTCAACATCAACAAATCATTTGTTATAACTTTTAACAATCACTAAGTCCTTTTGCTAAATTTCTTTTCTAAGGATCCTCGTTTTCACAAGAACCTCCTAAATTAATAATTTCTTGTTTGATGAAACGAACTTACTTTTTATCGAAAACCTTTTTCCTACACCAATTTATAAAACACGTGGGCAAGAAGACTTCATGAGGACCGACCATCTTCAGATTACGTAAACTCTTTTAAAATAAAAGTAGCATTTCCATTCATTACAAAATACATTATGCTTAACCAATGAGTACTTTATATGCTCTTACATATACAAACTATATTCTACCCTTCAAATCAAGCTCAATCTAATTTTGATTCGATAAACTCAATGTTTCGTTTAAACAACTATACCTGCATATCATCATACACATTTTAGTCGATATCTCGCGATAACATCATTCATATCGTTCGTATTTACATACTCAACCTTTTGAATGCTTTTATACGCTTAAATCCGCTATGTCCCAACGTACACTATATACGTAAATTTTATTATTCGTACCTACACTTATACGCATACGTTTTATGCTTATACTTATACTCATACTACTCGTACGTTTTATATTTATACTCATACTTACGTGCATATTTATACTTAAACTTATACTTATGCTCATACTTTCATTCATACTCATGATTCATACATTCGTACCCGTACGCGAGCGTAATCCGAGTGATTCGCTTACGTGGGTCCCATACATACTTAAGCATGGACTTGCTTATATACTATATTCTTATACGTACACATTCTTATTTTTAAATTATGTATACCCTGATTCATACACAACTAGTACAAGCTATGCGAATCATGCGACGATCAAAATAATCGCGGGTGCACACGGGATTATAGTGATAGGCGTATGAAAACCATAGAGCGTACTACTGTGTATGGTAAGACACGGAACGTAACATGACACCGAATAACGAGACGGACATAACATGGTCAAAACATGGTGGATAAGCTATATATAAGTGTTTTCACCATGTTACCAAACTTTCGTAAAACGTGCCATGAGAAATTCAGTATTTTGCAGACCTTTTGACCTAATACAAACTTTAAACAACTCACAAACGCATTATATCCTATTATCCATGACGAGACTTCATCTTTAACACGCTACTTTCGTCTATCTAATACTTATATCATTCATATACTTGCATTCGTTTAGAGTTAATCGTTCTCCCCATACTCCTATTATTCTCCATTATCCTTTCTTTCATACGAACCTCGTTCACAATCAAGCTTGTTTAAACATTGAAATCCTAACTTATCTCATTACCTTTAAAACCGTCTTCCTATTCTTTATTCTTGTGTAAATATACTTAGTATACCTTTAACGCTTTATTTAAAGTACCAAACCTTTTCGTTCCTCTCAATAAACAATTTTTACGAAAGTGTGATTTTTATACTATCCTTAAAACTTCCCCTGTAAACTACCCCACTTTCCAACAAAATACAAACCGTTTGTCAAACCTTCCTTCTTAATATGTCCCATTTTTAATACATCTCCAATTTAAGTTATCCAAACTTGTTTAGACTCACTTTACCTATATACGCACCTACACGTTTTCAACTATGTTTGGTACCTCAAATTATTTTAGACAACGAACTCCCTTGCAAATTTACCTTGTCGTTCTCCAAAGTTTCGTACTTTTCAAACCGTTTCAAAATTTCCAAGTCTCAATTTTTGCCAAAATTTTTTCAAGTCTTCCTCTTCACTAAATTTCAGGACGAAATTTCCTAAAGGATGGAAGACTGTAACGCCCTGCGTTTTCATACTTTCCATATTTAGAAACCATTGCTTGAAATTCTATTTTTTTTTTTGGAAATCTTGTATTCCTTGTAATCGTATTTCGTTGTATCGTAGTAAAATCCGAGACTTTGATCGTAGTGAAACGAATCTTTTATACATCGTTTATACATGTTTATACATTGATACGTGCACTCGTTTTAGACATGGTTCGTAATTCGTTTAAACGTAAGCTTAACTCGTAAACAATGATCGTGTATTCGTAATCCTTAAATCTTCATACATTTAAACACTTAGTTATTCGATTATAAGATTAAGTTGTATGTTTTTTTCACTTGATCATACCAAACTATAAACCATACATACTTGTTACATTTCATTTGTTATACACTCCTATGTTATCACACTTTTTGCTAAATTAAAACATGTCATTTGTGCATTTTGGACCTTGTTACAAGTTACATACATACTAGACACCATGTAACACTTTATTAAACATCAAATATATACCTTCTAATTTCAAAAAAATAAAATAAAATAAAAATTATAAGGCTATTAACAGCCTTGCATCAGCCCACTTAATTTCTTTGTTTTGAGTTATTTAGCCCACTAAACACTTCCAAAGCCCAACCCGGTGAAACCCTAATCCATCCCCTATATAACCCAAGCCTCCTCCAAACATTTTTCACTTTCTAAACACTCTCCATTCACTCTCAAACACTCCAAACCGTAGCTGATTGCAGAAGTTCGAGCAGATTTATACAACTTCACTAAAGTGAGCATAACTCATTACATTCTTATCCGATTCACTCGATTCTTTTTCCTACTACTTTGTATTGACCTTAGCTACGCTTCCATGGGTTTTCCCCGGAAAACTAGAGCCTGGAATGTTGCCAAAAGGGCTCCAAAGTTGACTGATTTTTCTGTTCTTGTTTCAAACTTTGATAAACTTGTTTAAACTTGAGGAAACTCATCTCAAACCTATGTCCTTATGCTTATAACAACTTCTATGGTTAGTTAGGCTTAAAAACAAGGTTGAGACATTCAAAATCAGAGATATAAATCTCACAAACTTTCTGTTTTGTTCAAGGGTTTTAACCCACAAGTGATGCTTAAGTTCAAGACTTGATGATTGTGTGATTTAGGATTAGCTTGGGCTAACCTACTTGAAAATCCACACATTGCTTGATGTTTTCTCATAGATTAGTTGTTCATATTCTATTGTTTCTTGTAAGTTCATGACCCTCCTTGTTGTTCATAACAACAAGTGTAGTGGTGAACAATAGAGGTACCTAAATGGAAGCTTTGTTCTTCCTACCTCATGTATGCATTCCATGATACTTTGAGGTGCCTAAATGAGACTTTAATCTTCTACCTCATGCTTGACTTATATGATGTAATATACACTATGTAATACTTATGTAACAACCAAATAATCGAACTCTTGGTGATGAACTAATGGACATTCGTCAAGCTAGTAGATTGTATCATCTTAGGCCTTGACAACTTGTCACGATTCTAATGGAACTTTGTTCCATGAAAATATTTAAACTCTTTTAGAGTTTCATAGTGTCAATAACAAGTGTCATAGGTGTTAGATGATTATTTTCATATGTTTATCTTTCATGTTATTTAAACTCCAAATCCCTAAAACCATATGTAAACACCTCTTAAACTCCAAATCGAACACATTCAACTTCCTAGTCTCAACAACTTCGTCACATGGGATAATCGGAAAGCATATGCAACTTTGTGAGTACCCTTGACCCATTTTCCTTTTAATACACTTCGGGTGCAACATGTTTTACTTGTTAAAATGCACGATTCACAAACATGCTTTTATTCGTTCAATCCTTATACATGCTTTGCTATGCTTAGGTTCATGCTAGAATACATACTATTTGTTAACTCGGCTTAACAATTATAGCGCTATAGGAGTAGCACACCACCCGACGGGGTTTTGTTGAGTCTTTATTCTATAACGGTCTCGTCACTTTTGTGTCGAGGGATGCTAAATACTAGTGGACACTAGAGTTGACATATTGTTATGAATGATAGATTGACCTTGTATACCAATTGCTATGTTGGATTGAAAATACCTTTTTATACATATGCCACGAGTCTAAAACTAGTGTACTCGCCAATACCTTTGTATTGAACTATGTTTTTAAAACATGTTGCAGGTTTAGCGATGATGTTGATGATGCATGGAATCTAGTAGGATGCTTTGATACAAACTTTAAATTTTGTATTTTATTTGTATTGTATTTCATTATTCAAGTTGTATTTGTTTTAAATCCTTGCAATTGACTCTTTAGAAATGAAATGAAAATTTATCATTTAAATACTTGTCACAAATAGTGTTATGAAGTCTCTTGCAATCCATTTTTTCTCACTCTGATGTTTCCATCATCGGTTGGGGTGTGACAGTTCTTCTTGTAACCACCATCCAGCGTGAGTCTAAGAACTTGTTTTGAGCATAATGAGTGTGTGTGTATTAGGTGTGAGAGCAAGAGAGTGATCCTTAAACCTGGAAGTGAAGTCCTCTATTTATAGCCGAAGTGAGTAATGAAGGAGACGGGCCGATGGGCCTTGGGCTCGACGTCGACATCAAGAGATATCCCATTTGTCCCCCTGGACACAATCGTGAGTGTTGCAGGTAAATGGGAAGATGGCACACGTTGAATGGATCCAAGTGGCCTGGCAATTGTCCTTGTTGTTGGGTTTGTCTTCAGCGGTTAATGGAGATCATGGAGCAGTGATTGGCGCACTTAGAGTTGTGAGAACTTAGAGAACTCGGCTTTCTCGTGCGAGTTTTGCCCTATTTTTTCACACCCCTAGATTAAAATGTTAAAAAGACAGCCATAAAAAAGTTTTGAAGCAGTGTTTTCGGCACCTTACAGCTGCTGTAAAAAGTTGATGTCAATGAGCTTTTACCGCATTTACGCCTCCTATAACTGGAAAAAAAAACTAGTTTTTTTATTTTTTTTTAAGTTGATTTTTATGATTTTTGGGAAAAAAATTGAAAAAAAAAACTTTTGCAAGGCAGAGTTCTCTAAGTTATCACAACTCGTATGCGTTTTAATTTTACACTAACCCATATATACATATATATACCATAATTATCAATTTAGGTGAGTAGTAGTTTTTTTTCTTTATTTCTTCTGTTCCTTTTGCTTTCTATTTGTGTTTTTTTTTATACTTTTACCTTCAGTTTTCAGGATTGACACTTACAGCCACTTAACTTTCTAGTAGTTTTTTTTTTCTTTATTTCTTCTGTTCCTTTTGCTTTCTATTTCGTAATCGAGTTTTACGTGTTTATTTTATGTACATGTGGGTATAAATTCAAGTTTTTTTTATATTCCGATGTAAATTTTCACCAGAAATGAGTCGGGTCAAATATAATATGTACGTTTTCGGTTGTTTTACGTTTTGACGTGAATTTTATTTTACTTTTCGGAAATGAGTTAGGTCAAATATAATACGTTTTCCTGATTATTTTTATGTACATTTCCAATTGGTCTACATTTTAACGTAAATATTTTCAGAACATCGCAACAACGCGCGAGCCAATTTACTAGTATACTAACAAAAACAACATCTACATGAACATTGAATTTGTTTGGTCAAACTATATTTCTTTTTTATTTTTTTTCAATATTGTGATACACATATTTTTTAAAGAAACGAGCCAATACCATCCGCACAACATTGGTACCGTTATTCGTGTTTGTGGTTTTTTATATAAGTTGGTTACGATATTTTTCAATTCATTCATCAAACTGATATTGTCCGCAACGTATTGTAACTCACAACTTGTGGTTTTAACTTTTATAAAATTAGGTCGATGCTATTGTAAACAATATGTTTTGTTTCATGCATACACGGAATTCCCGCCGCATTGCTCGGAAAATCTCATTTGTTTCTATACATTTTGCCCTCAACATTTTTTGGGCTAACTTCACGCTTCATCTATTTTCCTGATTAATCCGTAAAACGCAATTATAGAATGTAGGGGTGTGCAATAACCGAACCGTTAACCGAAACCGATATTTTTTTTTACCATCGGTTAACCAAAATTAACTGAACTGAACCGAACCGAATCATTTATTTCTTTATAGATTTCTAGCTTTTATACCTCTATTTCATGTATTTCATGTTTTATACTTTCATTTCATGTAATAATACCTCTGTTTCATTTATTTATGCCTTCATTTCATTTATTTATACCTTCATTTCATTTATTTATACCTCCGTTTTATGTATTTAAACATCTATTCATGTATTTATACCTCCATTTCATTTATTTATACATCCATTTCATATATTTATACATCTATTTCATGTATTTATACCTCCATTACATGTATTTCTAACAAAAAATAGCCCTTGTTTGAATTGGTTATTAACCAAAAATTAACCGAACCGAAAACCGAAAAATTAACCGAATTAACCGAACCGATTAACCGATGACTTCAGTTACGGTTATGGATAATGCTAATAACTGAACCTAGCCGAACCGTGCACACCCCTAATGGAATGTTGCCTAGCTTAAAGTTGATCGTTATGAAAGCTAATCTAACTTCGAAGACTATTGAGAATATGAAAGAAGTTGGTTCGGTCAAAAAATCACATATTTGTTACTCGAATTAAAAGTAGAAATCAGTAACTGAATTCAAATTTAGGTAGGTTTGATCAAATTTGGTATTTTAAATCCAACCTAAAGAATGAATTCTTTATCAGTTAATCTCAGGGGAGTTCGAGACTCCAGAAAGGCGGATCGCGGAGCACATTTTGTAGCAATACAGGAAACAAAGGTTCCAGATAATATTAGTTTCTTGCTTAATCGGTTTTGGGGTAGGTCGGCTTTCGAGTTTTATGCGGTTGAGTCTGCGGGTAGGTCGGGAGGTCTGTTGACTATATGGGATCCCTCGATGTTTATTAGTTCTGGAATTGTAAAAATAGAAATTATCTAGTGGTGACTGGTAATATTGCAATGACTGGTGAAGCAATAATGGTAGTAAATGTTTATGCTCAAAATGATTCGGGTGAAAGACGCAGCCTGTGGGCTGAATTGATACAGTTAAGAAGATCAAACAATGGAATGTGGGTATTTTTTTGGTGATTTTAATGATGTACGAAGCCTGGAAGAACGCTTGAATTTTGAGTTTGTCACCACAAATGCTTAGTTTTTTAATCAGTTTATATTGGAGGCCGATTTAGTAGAATATCAAATGGGGGGAAGGCAATATACATATAAATCGGACAATGGGGTTAAGATGAGTAAGTTAGATAGATTCCTTGTGAGCCGAGATTTTATGGATAAATGGCCTTTGGCATCGTGTATGGCCTTATCGAATTTGGCTTCGGATCATTGTCCTATTCTATTGTCGACGGTTCAGACGGATTATGGTAAGATTCCATCGAGATTGTTTAGTTCTTGGCTTGAAATCCCGGGGGCAGTCGAGAAAGTGGTTCAGTTAATGGGGAGTTTTCAGTTTGAAGGCTTGCCTGATTTAGCTTTGGATGTGATGCTAAAGTGGGTCAAGAGGCGTTTAAAGGAGTGGGTTTACGTCAAAAAATCGGAGATGGATAATTCATTTAATACAAAGTTGAAGAGGTTAGAAGAACTTGAAACAATGGCAGAGCAAAGAAACCTGGATCAGGATGAAATGGAGGAGAGAGCGGGGTGTAAGTCGTTCATTCTGGAGACGGATAGACTAAAATCAATGGATCTACAACAAAAATCTAGGGTCCGATGGGCAAAGGAAGGTGATGAAAACACAAGATATTTTCATGGAGTTACAAATGCCAACACCAGCAATAATAGGATTCATGGTTTACATATAGAAGGCGTATGGGATGCGGATCCGCTACTAGTAAAGGATCGTGTCTTTTCCTTTTTTGCAGAAAAATTTATAGAACCGCTGAATTCCAGGCCGGTTCTACAATGTCCGTTCCTATCAAAATTATCGAACAAAGAAGCGGATGCCTTGGTTTGTCCCTTCACATTAGCCGAGATTAAAAGTGCGGTTTGGGAGTGTGACGGTGAGCGGGCGCCTGGCCCAGACGGCATAAATTTAAAATTCATTAAAAGATTTTGGAATGAGTTGGAAGGGGATTTTATGAGTCTATTTCAGCATTTTTTTCACGACAAAACAGCTAAATAACGGATGCATGTCGTCCTTTTTAGCTCTAATTCCGAAAAGGTCTGACCCAAGCGGTCTCCATGCATGAATATCGGCCGATTAGTTTGATTGGATGCATAAACAAAGTGGTGTCAAAGGTGCTTGTTAATAGGCTAAAAATAGTTATTCATAAGCTGGTTTCGGAGGAGCAGACGGGTTTCTTATCAGGAAGAAGCATCCTGGATGGGGTCATCATTTTAAATGAGCTTATTCCATGGCAGAAGAAAAATAAACGGGATGGGATGATTTTGAAAGTGGATATCGAGAAAGCATATGATTCGCTGAGTTGGGAATTCCTTAATTCTATGCTATGTCAAATGAATTTTCCTGATAAGTGGAGAAGTTGGGTTATGTCTATTGTATCTTCAGCCCAAGCATCGGTTCTAGTAAATGGCTCACCTACACAAGAATTTCCTTGTTCGAGAGGTTTGAGACAGGGTGATCCACTATCTCCATTCCTGTTTGTACTCGCAATGGAGGCTCTCACAGACATAATGAAAAAGGCATGTGACATAGGGGTATTTAAATGACTAGGATTATCGACGAATGGGGTACCAATCTCACATTTTTTTATGCAGACGATGTGGTTTTTGTGGGTGAGTGGTCCTTTGATAACATGGTAAATCTAAAGCGGTTATACTTAGATGTTTTTACTTAAGTTCGGGTTTGAAAGTTAATCTGAAAAAAAGTAGTCTTTATGGGGTTGGATTAGACGATAATCAAGTTCAATTGATGGCGAATATGTTGGGGTGCACAAGAGGCTCGTTTCCTTTCAAATATTTGGGATTACAAGTGGGAGCCAACATGAATTTGACTAAAAATTGGGATCCGGTGGTGGAAACATTCAAGAAAAGATTATCCCTTTGGAAAGCAAATACAATTTCTTTTGGTGGCCGCATCACTTTGGTAAGTTCCGTACTAAATGCTTTACCTACATATTATTTCTCCTTGTATATGGTGTCGTTAGGAGTGATAAAGAACCTAGAAAAGTTGAGAAGAGAGTTTTTATGGGGTTCGAATCCTGAAAAAGAAAAAATGAAGTGGGTTGCGTGGAGAAACATGATGACACCTAAAGATTTTGGAGGTATGGGATTTGGATCAGTTCGGGTAGTGAATTTGGCATTGTTATCTAAGTGGTGGTGGAGGTTCAAAGTGGAAAGGGATAGCTTATGGAAAAAAGTGGTTTGGGAGATACATAAAAATACAAGGACATGGAGCTTCATTCCAGCAAAACTATCCGTAGCAAGCCCGTGGAAGCAAATATATAAAATAAAAGGTGAGTTCAACGCAGTGGGTTTATGTTTGGAGTCGATGTTTCGGGGGGCTCCCGGTAGTGAAAGTGAAATTTCTTTTTGGAAAGAGAGGTGGTTGTTCGAGGATCCATTATGCGAAAAATATCCATCCTTGTTTCAGCTGGAAAGACACAAAAATGCAGCTGTAAAGGATCGTTTGGGGGTGGGTTCTGACGGGTGATCCGTAGGACAACCCTTAAATGAGTTAAATATGTGCACATCTCATGCTTTACTTGGTTATTTGTGGGAATTTGGTAACTACGACTTGTTTGGAATTACAGGTGTTAAAGTGCTCAAGATGCGGGTTTTAAGAAGCTTAGTTGGATGTTGGATGTTGGCCAAATCAAGATGTGAAGGAATCAAGAATTGGTGAAGAAACAAAGAAAAAACGAAGACACATAACCGTAGCCTACGGCTTCTGCCGTAGGTTAAGGCCCTCCATATGTTGGCCACACCCACTGCCGTAAGACAGTATATAAGTGTCGTAACAAAATGTTGGGTGCCGTAAGCTACGGTACCCGGCGTAGCTTACGACACTGTTCTGACTTTTTGGGCTTCATTGACCGCCGTAAGCTACGGCGCTTACCGTAGCTTACGGCGCCGACTGGTTTAACTTGTAACTTCCACATTGAATGGCCTTTTGAAGATGATTTATGGGTTCCTATCATATGATTTCGGTTACACAACACTTGGGAACTACGAGCTTGAGGATTGGGAGTTTTTAGAATAAATGGCAATCACATCAGAAAGAAAAGCTCAAGCATCAAGGAGAGCACGACCGGCCATTACCCGAACCCAAGTGCATGCGGTAGACGATGGTAATACTCAAACCTCTAACCAAATTTATGATGTTTGTGCTATTTGCAATGAGATAGGGCATGCGGCTGAAAATTGCCAAGGAGGTGAAGGGCAATATGAAGAGGTTCATGCGGTGCAAGGTCAAGGAGGGGGTGGTAGGAATTACAACATGAATTCTAACACTCACCACCCCGGGTTGAGAAACCACCCAAATTTTTGGTACGAGAACCCTTCAAATCAAGCTAACCCGAATTTCCAAGGAAGTCAAGGTAACTTTGGTTCGCGCCAACCTTACAACAATCAAAGTGGATATCGAGGTGGGAACAATCAAGGGTACCAAAGACAATATCAAACGGGTCAAGAACAAGGGGGTCTTCGGGTGGAAACGAGATGATGGAAATGTTAAAGAGCATGCAAGCGGAGATGCAAAATAGAAATCAAATGGATGATGCACGCATACAAAAGGATGAGGCCCGAGACAAGGCAATTCAAACTTTGACCACCCAAATGGGTCAACTCGCAACCGAAGTGGCGGACTTGAAGAAAAATAAAGGTCAATTACGAAGCGACACTAAGGTAAACCCGTCTCATAATACTTCTAGAGGTAACAATGTGAATATTCATCATGTAAGTGTTTTGAGAAGTGGGAAAGAGTACAAAACTAATCATTCACCGGATTTGGTTGATGGGGTGGTTGAAGACATAACGGGTCAAGAGAGTGAGGAAGAAAATGAAACACCTAAAAATGCTTCTAAAAAACCCAATTTTGAAAAACCCGAAATTAATAAAGAAAAAGAAAATAAAAATGAGGATGGGGGATCTAGTCAAGTACCATTTCCCTCGGCTTTATTAGATCCGGGTAAGAAAAATTTTATTTCAAAACGGGGTCCTCAGAAGGAAGAAATGTGAGAGGTGTTTAAACAAGTTAAAATTAATCTTCCTCTACTTGAAGCAATAAAACAGGTACCCACTTACGCCAAGTTTTTAAAAGAATTATGTACTCAAAAGAGGCAACAAAAAGTGCCTAAATTGGTTGACTTGACGGAGCGGGTAAGCGCGGTTTTGAAAGGAGATCTTCCTCCTAAGCTACAAGATCTGGGAACGCCTCTTATCAATATTCAAGTAGGAAATTTTCAAACCGCAAGGGCGTTACTAGATCTTGGGGTCGGAGTAAGTATCTTACCGAGGGGGGGGGGTTATATGACCAATACGACTTTGGTCCATTGAGACGGGTTGAGACAACGGTGGTATTAGCCGATTTGTCTCATAAACTTCCTCGGGGAATTGTACGGGATGTGATAGTTAAAGTTGATGAGTTTTATTATCCCGTGGATTTTCTTGTGTTAGATTACTCATCCGCGGACCCAATTCAACAACAAATGTTATTTTGGGTCGGCCGTTTTTTAACACCGCACACGCCGTTATTGATTATCGATATGGTACGGTCGACATGACATTCGGTAATAGGAAAATGAGATTAAATGTTTGTACTAACGGTGCTAATGTTTTTGGTGATGAGTGTTTTCTAGCAGATTTCATAGATGGATACGACCCAAAGAGTATGAGGAAGAGATTTTGGGTTCGTGTGTTTGGGATGTGTCTTTGCAGGTTCATGCATGTGAGTTGGAAATGGAAGAGAAGGAGCAAGAAGCTCTTGCGGTGAAAGAAGGAAGACCGCCATCGACCCACCAGACGGGAACTTTACCGGTGGGAATTGATTCGGGTACAAAACCTTCATTGGAGGGTCCACCAAATGTGGAATTGAAAGAGCTACCGAAACATCTAAAATATGCATTTTTGGGGGAGAATGACACCTTACCGGTGATCATTGCTTCCAATTTAGCGGTAGCTCAAGAAGAGGAATTATTGCGGGTTTTGAAGGATAATAAGGCGGCAATTGGATGGACGATAGCCGACTTGAAAGGTATTAGTCCATCAATTGTAATGCATAAAATCATTACAAGTGACGATGCGAAGCCAACCCGCGAAACACAAAGAAGGTTGAACCCGAATTTGAGAGAAGTGGTAAAGAAAGAAGTAATCAAGTGGTTGGGTGCGGGGATCATCTATCCCATTTCGGACAGTGCGTGGGTAAGTCCGACTCAGGTAGTGCCTAAAAAGGCCGGTATTCAGGTAATTAAGGATGAACAGGGCGAGCAAATTGCCACCCGACCGGTCACCGAGTGGCGAGTTTGCATTGATTACAGAAAATTAAACGCCGCTACCTCCAAAGACCATTTCCTATTACCCTTCATTGACCAAATAATTGAAAAACTTTCGGGTCAAAAATATTATTGTTTTTTGGATGGGTACTCGGGATATAACCAAATTGCTATTCACCCTGACGACCAACACAAAACCACGTTTACATGTCCATATGGTACATTTTCTTTTCGGCGAATGCCATTTGGACTATGTAACGCCCTGGCCGCATTCCAAAGATGTGTGATGATTATATTTTCGGACATGGTCGGGGAATCTCTTGAAGTGTTTATGGATGATTTTTCCATCTTTGGCCCAAGTTTCGATTCTTGTCTTGATGAATTAGAAAAAGTTTTAAAAATGTGTGTTGAGACAAACTTGGTGCTAAGTTGGGAAAAAAGCCATTTTATGGTTCAAGAGGGTATTGTGTTGGGGCATGTGATATCGGACCGGGGAATGGAGGTAGACAAAGCAAAAATTCGGGTAATTTTATCTCTACCCCCACCAAAGAAAGTTAAGGGGGTGAGATCATTTTTGGGACACGCGGGGTTTTATAGAAGATTCATTAAGGGTTTTAGTGTAATTACAAAACCTTTATGTAATTTATTATTGAAAGATGTTCCATTTGATTTTATTGACGAATTTTTGCAAGCGTTTCGTGTGTTGAAGGAACAGTTGGTAAAGGTTCCTATCTTGCAACCACCAGATTGGTCGAAGCCGTTTGAGATTATGTGTGATGCTAGCGATATGACCATTGGAGCGGTTTTGGGTCAAAGAGTTGATAAGAAGCCGGTGGTAATTTACTATGCAAGTAAAACTTTGTCCGAGGCGCAACTGAATTACACTACAACCGAGAAAGAATTATTAGCGGTGGTGTATGGCTTGGACAAGTTTAGATACTACATTTGGGGGAGCAAAGTGATCGTGTATTCGGATCATAGCGTGGTCTGATATTTAATGGAAAATAAGGATGCAAAGCCCTGGTTGATTCGTTGGGTGCTTTTGTTGCAAGAGTTCGATCTAGAGATTCGGGACAAAAAGGGATGTGAAAATGTTATTGCGGATCATTTGTCCCGGATCCCATTGGAAGGTGTTGATGATCCGAGTGAAATTAATGAACGGTTTCCCGATGAGCAATTGTTAGCCGTTTCTACTTTCGTTGCACCTTGGTATGCCCACTACGTGAATTATTTGGCCAAGGGTGCAATTCCGAATCATTGGACGAAGAAGAGACGACAACAATTTTTAAGTCAAGTGAAACAATATATTTGGGATGAACCGGATTTGTTTAAAATCGGACCCGATCAAGTGATAAGAAGGTGTGTTCCCGAAACTGAAGTATTAGAGATTTTGACCCATGCTCATTCATCGGCATGTGGAGGGCATTTTAGTGGGAACAAGACGGGTTACCGGGTGTTATCATGTGGGTTTTATTGGCCCACAATTTTCAAGGATTCTTGTGAGTTTGCCCGGAATTGCATCAATTGTCAAAAAGTTGGAAGCATATCAAAGAGGGATGAAATGCCTTTACAACCAATTTTGGTGGTGGAGGTGTTTGATGTGTGGGGAATAGATTTTATTGGTCATTTTCCTAATTCGAACGGGTTCTTGTATATATTGGTTGCGGTTGACTATGTTACGAAGTGGATAGAAGCTATCGCTACAAGGACCAATGATCATTCCGTTGTGTGTAAGTTTGTGCAATCCAACATCTTCGCTCGATTCAGTGTGCCAAGGGTGATAATAAGTGATGGTGGTTCACATTTCAAGAATTTTAATTTTGGGAAATTGCTAAAAAGATATAATGTGAACCACCGAGTGGCTACACCGTACCATTCGCAAACAAGTGGACAAGTTGAAGTGTCCAACCGTCAAATAAAAGAGATTCTCATGAAGATGGTACAAACTGATAGAAAGGATTGGTCAAGTAAACTTGACGATGCGTTGTGGGCATATCGGACGGCCTACAAAACTCCAATTGGTACTACTCCTTATCGGATGGTGTATGGGAAGGGGTGCCATTTACCAATGGAGTTAGCACATCGAGCGCATTGGGCCATCAAAACTGTTAATGCGGATTATGATGAAGCGGGTCGAGTACGGAAGTTGCAATTGAATGAGATTGAGGAGATTAGAGATGAAGCCTACGAATGTGCTTCCGCATACAAAGACAAACTAAAGAAAGTTCACGATGCAAAGTTAAGAAAAAAGAACTTCGAAGTGGGTCAAAAGGTGTGGTTGTACAATTCGAGGTTGAAAATGTTCGCGGGGAAAAAGAGCAAATGGATGGGTCCTTACGTCATCTGAAGAATGGGGAGATTTGGCGATGTCGATATTCAAGACGAACAAACCAATAAGCAACAAACGGTGACGGGCATCGGCTCAAACCGTATTTGGAAGGTAACGACATCAACAATCTTGAGCTTGATAAAGTGGGTTACATTCTACGCCCATTGGATGACGAGGAAGCATGAGAGGCCCAGGTTTGACGTTTGTACATATTTAGCTTTGTTTATTTTGTTTTGAATAAAGTCCCGTTTAAAATTTGTGTTCGAAACAAGTGTGGGGAAATTCTTACGAATTTCCCGAACATAGTGTTGAGGACAACACTGGTTTTTTAACGGGGGGTAGGGTTAATTTTTCATGTTTTTCAAAAATTTATAAAACAATAAAAATTATAAAATTTATAAAAGCAAAAAAACAAAAAAAAAAAGTTGAAATTGCCGAAGCTCCTTTGCCCAGTGGCCGCCGTAAGCTACGGCCAGGGGCGTAGCTTACGGTGGCAATCAACCAAAAAAGGAACCCTACGACACTTGGAGTCTGTCTTACGGTGGACTTTTGTGCCCAGTTCTTGCCATAACCTACGGCAAGTGCCGTAGGCTACGGCACCATGTCAAATGTTGGGGTGGGACTTGTCGGCGATGTTTATACATATATAAAAAAAATCAGAAATTATTAATAATAATAATCATTAAACAATTACAACATAACTCCTATCCACACACATCGATTCCTCATATCCCAACCACACAACTTCTTCTTCTTCCTCTCTCTAAAAAACCCTAGTTCTCCATATCTTCAAAGCTTCATAACTTCTTCAAATCTTTACCGATTTTAGTGATTTTTTAGTCCATTTTGGGTGAAATTTCACAAGGAATCCAGATTTATACTTATATTTCGAAGATTCATTTGTTTTGTGGTGGGATTTGAGCAAAAGGGGGGCCGAAATTTTGGGGTTTTTGTGGGTTCTTTTTTGAACTTGAAGTTTTTGTTAGTTTCATCCTCTACAAAGGCAAGGTATGCGATTTCCTCTCATTCTTTGAATTACATTGCGGTTTGTAAGTTTCCATTATTGTTTTTGCTTACACACTTGCTTGTATATGATAGATGATAGGATGTTGTTGAACCATTGAATGTTTGGGTATAAATGTATTTGATGTTTAGTGAAAAGTTTTGGAAAAATTCTGATTTATAGAGAAATCATGCCAAATTTTTGTTTGAAAGGATAGACTTTTGGTTTTTGTACATTTATACCCATAACATAAAGCAAGTGTGGGGAAGATTTTGGAGTTGAACTAACTTGAATTGTTGTGTGTGGTTTATGAATGTGTGTAGGTATGGTGAAAACAAAGGATAAAGCGGGTGCAAGTTTGTCTAAACAACCTCAAGGGGAAGAAGAGCAACCAAAGAGGAGGAGGTTGACACGGGTTGGTGACCCGGATTCGGAGGAAGATGCTCCTCCAAGGGGTCCAAAACCGGATTGGACATCCGGTTCACTATTAGATCAACCCGAGGAATGGAGAGAGGACTTGTTTCACGAAACAAATGAACAAGTTGAAGCAAAGGAGTGAGGCGTTTATTTGTGAGAAGGAAATCCGGGAAGCTGATTTTGGGCCGTTCGGAATAACGGCAAAGTTTAAGGCATTGGGTTGGGAGGCAGCTTTGAAGTGTTATGATAACGAAGTGAAGCAGATGTATGATGCTCAGATTCAAGAGTGGATGGCCACACTTGAATGTCCCCCATTTAAGGCCTCGCAAAAGATGAAATTAATTGGAACATGTAACGGGGTAAAAGTCGAGATGTCTTATGATTCATTGCACCGAATAGCAAAGTTTGATAACCAACCATCGAATCAATATATCTACCCAAGCCTTAAAGATCTCTACTTCGAGCCCGATAAACATCCTCAATGGCAACAAATGTTGGATTACCTTTTCCTTCCGGGTACTACACATGGGAAACTGTTTAGAAGAAACTTGAGAATGGAAGCTAAGTTGTTATTGGTTTTGTGCACACACAATGTCATCCCGCGGCGGGGTGATAAGATGGAGGTTAGGTTTCAAGAGGTGCCGATCTTGTACATGTTAATGTGTGGGTCACCAATGGTTCCATTCTGATTCCTAGTGTTGAACAATAATTGGCTGAGTCGAAATAGTGGAGAAAGAAAAATTGTACCCCGTTGCTGATTGATCACGGCATTGTTGAAAAAATATGGGGCGATTGAGGGCAATGAAAAAGGCTCTTATAAGAGGTTTAAGCCGTTTGACATAAAGAATTTGGGACCAGGATGGGAGTACAAGGAAACAGAAAGGTATCATAAGTTGAAGACCGATGGGCGAAGGTGGAGAGTTTTGAAGGTGGATGCGAGGCCACTACGACCGGGCGAGGCTGATGAGCCCGAAACGACTGATGAAGAATTTAGTGGTGACGACGACTACTGTGAAGACATGTTCATGGTTGATGCTCAGATAGGGGGCGTTGGCCCAGGTGGAGTTTATGGAGCGGGAGTACAGTCAGGATATGTGGGTAGTACATTCGACTATGCACAACAGCCCTATGATCTCCATTGGGCTCATTCGGGGAATATGGGCCAGATTATCGAGCAGAGGCGACCCCCCACTTTTGGCGAATGGACGGAACCCAATCAAATGCTCTTCGATCAGCAAACTTTTATGGGGGCAAGTATGGAGAGAGCTCTTAAGCAGAGCTATGAAAGAAATGAGCAATGGAATAGAGCTCATATGTATGCCCGCCAAGAAGAGACGAATAATCGCTACCTAGATTATCGCCAGAGACGCTTGCATGATCAGTGGCATGCGGGCCAACCACTCGAAGCAGACCCGCCTGTTGTGGATTATACCACATTGCCACCATATGATGGTAGTGTGTCGTATCCCACCCCACCATTGCATCATTCTCAATGGGTGGATCCACACGCCACGAATTATCAGCAGGCGAGTCAAGGTGGTGATCAAGGCAGTAGCAGCAGTAGCGGAGCTTTTGGGTTTGGCGAGTGGAATGACATGATGACATCCATTTTTGGGCCTCCACAGCCAAAGTACTACTAGCCAGGTCGTATCTTGCTCCTTTGTATATTGGTGTATATTTTTATCTCGTAAATTTATGTTTATGGTTGGGAGGTCGGGCGGTGTGTAGATGTTGATGTGATTTTTGGGATGTGATAGTGGTTGTGTGTTTGAATTTTCATAAAAAATAAAAAAAAAATAATACAAAAATAAATTTGGGATTTGAGAGTATTAGCGAAAGCTAATTTTTTTTGTTAGAAGCGATCTTTCCCTCAAAACCATACATTGGGACAATGTATCCCAAGTGTGGGGATGGGGGGAATTTTTGAGGATTTTGTAAAGCCAAGCGAAAATTGTCAAAATTTGAAAACTTGATATTGTTCCACTTGACACACTGACACCCATTTCTAGTCCTTTCTTGGTGAGAGTTTGAGCCACATATGATAATTATAGAATATTTTCTTGTTTTGAGTGGCGGTGTGTGTATTGTGTTAATAGAACTTGTGTACGAATTCTTGTTAAATCCTAGAGTTAGCATGCTTTTGAAAATGATAGGGGACTTTTAGGTAGCCTCGTCTAGACGTGAGAGAGTGCGGGATTGGTGGGTTGGACCTCATACTTTACATATAAGAGCTTGGTATTGTGAGGGGTGGGGGTTTGGTCTTTAGAAAGCCATGTTTGAGCCTTATACCTTATGAGATGACCCGGTTTAGGATTTAGTATGTAGTGGTGATATTATTGTATATATTGTTGAGTTTTTGTGTTCTATCTATGAAAAAAAAAGAGAAAATATGAAGAAAATACAAAAAGAAGTGATTAGTTGCAATAATAGTTGAGAATGTTGAAGAAGTTGTGTATATGTTGGGTGTTTGCTTTGTTTTGTAGTAGAAATAAAAACCGGGTCAAATCAATTATCTCTTGCATATATATCCCACTATTTTCCTACCTTTGCACCTAGCCCCGTTACAACCCGTAAGTCCTTTTGATTCATAAGCATGCTAGGTATTTGATAGGAGGAGATTTGATTTTTACACAAGCTTATTGTCGCACAAACATATACACGCGTTGAGTGATTTAGCATTATGTGCTAATATTTCTTGTCACCGAGAGTTGTTGTGAGGGGTGTATCATGTGGTATGATTAAAAGTTAGTAGAAGGACGGCACGTTTTAGGTTGGTTTGCATAATTGATCGCTTTTGGTTATGAAATGGTCTTTGAACAGGTTGCTTGGGACAAGCAACGGGTAAGTGTGGGGATGTGACGGGTGAGTTAAATATGTGCACATCTCATGCTTTACTTGGTTATTTGTGGGAATTTGGTAACTACGACTTGTTTGGAATTACAGGTGTTAAAGTGCTCAAGATGCGGGTTTTAAGAAGCTTAGTTGGATGTTGGCCAAATCAGGATGTGAAGGAATCAAGAATTGGTGAAGAAACAAAGAATAAAAGAAGACACAGCGCCATAGCCTACGGCTTCTGCCGTAGGTTACGGCCCTCCATATGTTGGCCACACCCACCGCCGTAAGACAGTATATAAGTGCCGTAACAGAATGTTGGGTGCCATAAGCTACGGTACCAGGCGTAGCTTACGACACTGTTCTGACTTTTTGGGCTTCATTGACCGCCATAAGCTACGGCGCTTACCGTAGCTTACGGCGCCGACTGGTTTAACTTGTAACTTCCACATTTAATGGCCTTTTGAAGATGATTTATGGGTTCCTATCATATGATTTCGGTTACACAACACTTGGGAACGAATGGTGGTGCACTTTGGAGACTCTTGGAGCTTGAAGAACAATCTTTAATCTTGGTTTTTGTGTTGTTGATTTATATGAACATTGAAACTTGCATGATGATGTTGATTCAAGCCATGAGTGGCTAAGTACTTTGTGATCATCTTTAGTGGAAGGTTTGTTTGAGACAATTGTGCTTTGATTTCATATTTCTAGAATGGTAAACTTAATTTATGTTTGTTTATCATGGTGTGTTCTTATTTGCTTGTAAATTGTTGATTCTTATTCTTATTCTATTTTGAAACCATACGTTCTTGGTGTCGTTGGCAATCTAGATATCATGGGTAGAATTAGGATTGGGTAAGGGTTAATTGGTCATCGGGTAACAACCTCACGTTCTAGGAATCTGAGTACTTAGTTCCCTTTTATCACAACAAGTAATTACACATGGACTATGTCTATGTAGTTCTTTCTAGTGAATGATAACACAAACGTTGAAGCAAAACGGAAACTAAAGATGGTCATTCGTCTCTAATTTGTTTACAACCAACACTTTCATTTTTGCAATTACATTAGTAATTTTAGTTTTAAAATCAATTCAATCAATCCAACTCTTGAAATTTACTTTTATTGCATTTAGTTTAATTTTAGTTAATTTAGATAAATCTTCAAATAACACATATTCCACAAACTCTCTGTGTTCGATACCCACTTGCCACTATATATTTAGTAGTAATTGGATTAAATTTGATTGTGACCACGACATCACGTCAGGTTCCGAAGGATTGGAGCTGAATTTCATGTGGTTTGGACAGCCGTCTACCACTACGGAAGTTTCGGAACTTCATGACCTTACGGAAGCCTTGGCTAATTATGATTTTGGATTGGGTGAGGATAAATGGAGATGGTTTTTAGATACTTCTGGCTCTTTCTCTGTGAGTAGTGTTAAAGATAAGATGCAAAAGTTGATTTTTTAAGATTTGGAGCTGATGTTTGAGTGGAATAATTGGTCTCCCAAAAAGGTAAATTTTCTGATTTGGAGATTAGTTCAAGATAAGCTTCCGACATATGCAGCTTTGGCTAGACATAATGTTTTTGTCCAAGATAATTGTTGTAAAATGTGTGGAGATGAGGTTGAATCGGCTATACACTTATTTGCATCGTGTCGAATCGCGGACCAGATTTGGGAGTTTGTATCTCGATGGTGTAGAATACAACACGTCTTTGCTTTAGAGTTAAAAGACTTGGCAAATATTCACAAGAGAAACAGAGGTTCACAAAGGTGGAAAAGAGTGGTTAATTTGGTGACCCAAGCGGCCATATGGGTGATCTGGAGGAGTCGAAACGAGGCTGTATTCGAAGGAAAACAACCACACGTAAACAGGATGACGGAGGAGATCAGGATGCTTGGATATATGTTGCTGAAAAGCAGAGTCAAGAATGCTAATATTTCATGGGGAGAATGGTGCAATTTTGATTTAATTAGTATTGGTGTATAAAGGTGATGTATTGTTTTGGAGAATGTACTTGGTGAAATCATCTGGCTAACATTGCCCAGGTGAATAATGGAATAAAATTTTTGTTGATCTTTCAAAAAAAAAAAGTATTTAGTAACTACACAAAGTCATGTACCGAACAAAAACTCGTGTATGCATCTCACTATCATATTTTGCTATCCAAATCAGTTATGTTTATTGAATATTACAAGTGTGGACAAGGATTTTCTGATTCGGTTGAGGACTTGATAACTGAAATTTTATTTGGATCGAATTTGCATAAACCAGTAACCTATTTCAAAAACCTAAATATGAATTTGAAGAACGGGTATCGAAACAAAACCAAAAACAGAACCAGAACCATGTAAGTATGTAACTTTTTATTTCATCCAACCTCACAACTTTGCTACGTAACATACATAGCATAATCACATGTATCTATCTCTATTGGACCTCAAAAAAATATGGTTAAAGTATACGAGCCACATGCATTTGTATAGCTAAAATGGTATCCAGTATTGGTGTGGTTGTAATGGTATGTCCAAAAAATGTTGATTCTATAGACCTACCTATTCAAGCACATCATGAATTATACAAAAATGTTTGCTTCAATCTGTATTTACTTCAAAAGGGACATTTGAGCTTTCACATGTTGTCTTCACTCTCATTAAGTGACATCATTATGTCTTTTAAATACCCGCAATTTCACAAACCCATTGTTCTAATTATGGATGACAAAATGGATGGGTTGGGTAAGTTGGGTAATGGGTTAGGATGAGCTTGGGTTAAGATGAGGTTGGTTAGGATGGGCTTGGGTTAAGAAAAATGTTAGAATGGGTTTAGGTTAAGATAGGTTTGGGTCAAGATGGGTTTCAATCGTTAACTCATGAGGCTAAAAGAAAAAAAAATTAAAAAACCAAAACATTAAAAAAATTAAAAAAAATCAAATTTTTTCTAAAAATACTAAAAAATCAAAACAAATTCTAAAAAATTAAAAAAAATCAAAAAATTCTGAAAAATCAATAAAAATTAAAAAATTCTAAAAATTAAAAAAATAAAAATAAAAAAAAAACCAAAAAACCAAAAAAATCTAAAAACAACACTAAAAATTCTAAAAAATAAGAAAAATTCTAAAAAATAGAATTTATTTTGATATTTTAGAACTTTTAGATTTTTTTTATTTTTATTTTTATTTTTTTGAACTTTTTTTTTATTTTTAGAAATTTTTAAGAATTTTTTGATTTATTTTTATTTTTTAGAATTCTTTTAGAATTTTTTTGATTTTTAGATTTTTTTTTGAATTAATTTTTATTTTTATTTTTTTTTTTTTACTTTTTTGAATTTTTTGATTTTTTTTTTGGATTTTTTTTAATTTTTTGATTTTTATTATTTTTATAGAATTCTATGAATTTTTTTATTTTTTGTGATTTATTTATTTTTTTATTTTTTGTGATTTATTTATTTTTTTATGATTTTTTTTTATTTTTTTGAGTTTTTTTATTATATTTTTTTAAATGGATCTGTCCATTGTTTGATAGGCCTATCTTAAAACTCATGCTACTACTTAATTAAGTGATTTTAACCAATCCTGACCCGCTTGGGTTTTTTCTTATACTCATCCTGACATACGTACTTTTTTTATCCAACACTTCACAACCAATCCTAACCTAGTAACTAATTTTGTTTGGCCCAACATATCTTAAAATTTAAAATGTCCATATCAACCTAAAATGAAATGAGTAGGCTTGTTTTCCGATGCCTAGTTCTAATCACAAAAATATCACTCAGCCGATCATTGCTTGGGTAACTAGGTGAACCCAACCAGTACCTACACACAATAACTATTAATTCACTTGTTCGGGTCAGACCTTCCAGAATTTTTGAGTGGAACAATTGGGTCCCGAAGAAGGTAGCTATAGTGGCATGGAGAGCGGAAATGGAGCGTCTTCCAACCAAGCTTGCACTATCGACTCGAAATATACTGGTTCAAAATCAGTTGTGTTCGATGTGCGATGAGTATGAAGAATCTAGTGAACACCTCTTTGTATCATGTCATTTTGCACAAATAATATGGCAGAACCTTGCGAGTTGGTGTACGGTTCCTCCGATTATAGCATTTGACGTCAAGGATCTACTAACATTACATGGCTTCAGCCCGGGTTCGAGAAAGAAGAAGAAAGCAGTCTATGCCGTTGTCCTGGTCAGTGGCGGACCCAGGAATTTTTCTATGGGGGGTGCGGAACATTTTTAAAAATTTTAGGCCCCTAGGTATATAAGTAAAAAAATCGGTTCGTATCGGGTCGGGTCGGGTCATGTAAAACAAACGAACATCAAACTAAATTTATATAATAATAAAAAACATGTCAAACCTTGTTACAAACATAATTAAAACGTCGACGCCCTGCGGGTTTTCATTTTTTGAAATCTATTCAAAACATCATCTAAAGCTAATTTCTTAAGCAATTCTTTCTCTATATAACATAAGTTCATCGCTCCATAACAGAATGTTTCAATTTTAATTTTCAACTATTCAAGCCCTAGAAATCATAACGTAAGTTGTAATCACCCTAAAAATATATAAGCAACATAATCACCATAAAAATCATCTAAACAACCATAAACAACGTCAAAACACACAAAATTTCAAACCTATTTAACAACTTTATTACCCTTTTATCTCCTATAATATCAACCAAAATCATCAAAATAACAAAGAAACTTACCCGTGTTCGGATTCCGGTTAGATTTGGTGTCGAACGATGGTGGTATGGTGGCTGATTACGGTGGTCGCCGGCTGCTGGACTGTTGTCGCTGGGTGATGTTGTTCGTTGGCAGTGCAGGGACGCAAGAGAGAGAGAGAGAGAGAGAGAGAGAGCGGGAGAGAATTTCTAAATGTTTTGGGCTTTAATTATTTTATTATAGTTTGAAATATTGTTAGGTTTGTTTAATGGGCTAAGACTTAGTGGGCTAGCTAGTTAGGAATTATAAGTTGGTAAAGGTATGAGTATTTGGGTTTAGTTAGTTAGGTATTAAAAGTTATATAAATTAGCTAGTATTTTTTTTAAATAAGAGTTTACTAAAAAAATTTAAAATATAAATTGATAACACTTTTTACCTAAGGGGTGCGGACGAAAAATTTCAAGGGGTGCGGACGAAAAATTCAAAGGGGTGCGGACGGGATTTTCGACGGAACTTAGCACTAAAATTTTTTTTCCCCGGGGTGCGCCCGCCCACCTTGGGCTGACCTTGGGTCCGCCCCTGGTCCTGGTGGCCTTTTGGAGTATTTGGAAGACCCGAAATGATGTCGTTTTCAGACAAGCAGTTCCAAGTGCAACGAAGACGTTAGACGAGATTAAATCAATGGCGTATTTGTGGGAAAAAATCGGGCGAAGTGGGAGTCAATATCATGGGAAGAATGGTGTCGGTTTAATTTCGTTGGTTAAGCTCATGTAATATTTGTATGTTTTGGTGATGAACGATTGTAAGTTTGGCGGGTAGCTTCTTGCTACAATGACTAAAATACTTTTTGTCGACCGTTCAAAAAAAAAAAAAAACTAAAACACTAAACACACATAAGAATAATAAATAAGATTCAATATTGAATTGCCCCTTCTAAGTTTCAACAAGGGTTTTGAAGGTTTGATTAGGTTTGGCCGCTTGGGGTCGTTATAAAAGGATCGATAGCGATTTGTTTATCTATTTTTTTCTAAATTCCTTGCTTAACAATGTGCATGCTTATTAGGGGTGACAATCGAACCCATATCTATCCAGAACATATGTGATAGATATGGGGTATGCTAATTGATCGGGTATAGGAACGAGTATGAGAATTTTTTTTATTTTTCTCGTGTGTATGAGATGGGTATCGGGTATTCCTTACCTAACGATGGGCATACTTATCTCTCCAGTACGACACATAATTTTTTATTAAAAGATGTAAATTCATTAAATAATATTTTATCTTTTATCTTTTTAATTAACAACATTTTTTTACTTTTAGATGCAGATAATAAATTTACAATGTCAAGGATTTAAACTCACACAATATTTATAGGAGAATTATTACAACAATTTTTTACTCTTATACACACATAATACATTTATACTGTCAAGGATTTAAGCTCACAAAATATTTATAGGAGAATTATTAATAAGAATAAATTCTCTCAACTGTTATGAATTCCATTTATCTTTTAAAAGTTATTTATAGCTTTTATACTTTTGTTTCATCTGATTTAATTTTTTATATAATTATATTCTTACTTTTAAAAGTCATAGCTTTTAACGTATTTTAGTTTTATTCCTTTCTTAGCATAAACCAAAAGTGATTGTTTATTTTTTTGTTATATTTGTAGGCTTTAAATTTATTTTTATTACACAAAGCCTGTGGAAAAAAAGATATAACTTTTATGTAGGAGTGGTCCCCAAGTATATTAGATATTAGAGTAAACTCATCTTGAATAACCATTTTAGTGCCATTAATATATATGATACTCGTGTTTTATTTGTAACTAGTTTTAAGCCCCATGCGTTGCAGGGCAGGGGATGTAATAAAAATGACTTTGTCACAAGACATTTGGTCATATAGAAGTCTTTTAATGAAAATATTAATATTTTAACTCTGTAACAAAAGGCTACAAATAAAATAAAAGAATGACAGCGACATGTCGATTTGTAGTCCATCGCAAGCTAGCATCTACACATGTTAAAAGCACCGATTGGGTATTAAAATGATACAAATCAAGGATCGAATATAGTCTTTGAATACAACTTTTTATGTGTGCATAATTATTGTTATTCATATAATCCTCACTCGTTAGTTAGAAACTTTAAGGAAAAATTTGTAAAAGAATAACAAAAATACAGTCTAGTATCATCTGTTTTCGGATAATAAATAGATACGAGTGCAACCATATTAAACACGTTCCTTTATTTATTTACTAGAGGAAATGAGGAATAATATATCTAAAGTTCACTTATTTATTGAAATTACTGTAAAACCTTTGAAATACAAGAATACATTGCATTGAACTATCAAATATCAACGTGTGTTGATGCAACAAATACTAGACCGATGGTAGTAGCTGAGCTGGTTAGGCAAAAGGGTTGGAGGGTTCCGGTTTGCCTAACGCAGGTCGTGGGGTCCCCCCACGTTTGCAAGACGTGGAGAGAGGTTCACTAGTTAAGTTTTGTAGTTTGCTCGAGATCCTTCACTGAAGTGTGTTCAGCTTCGTATGTGGGAGCAATGGAAAGGTGTGTGTTGAATGTAAAGAAGAGATGCTTGGATGGAACAAGCACTCGAGAGAAAAGAGCAGAGATCCCAATGGAATCAGAGCTGATCGGAATGTCCTTCAACACTAAATGAAGTGTCATTTTATAGGGAAGGACATCGCCCAAAGAAGAAACCATTGACTAGTGAAACATGCTTGCAGTGGGGGACTTACCCTTTTAGGGGTTGAAACGTTTGGACATGCGGATAAAAGCCTACACTCTGTGCACACGTTCTCTTTTGCGGCTGTGAGAAGGCTGGGCAAGCAATCAGTGAAGTGATGGTTTACTGTTCACGTCCTTTTTGCTGCTCACCCGAGTTCGCGTAATTTGAACATTTTAACCCTTTAACCTTTTGAGCATTCATGTATGTAAGTCATTTTATTTGGTCTTGGGCTACCCCCGTCATCAGCCCCCCAAGTCAGAGGTGTTTGGGAAATAAGCTCAAAGACTTCTGACTTTCACACATTTATTTGTATTGCTTAAGGGCTTCAAGGCTTGAAGGGTTCGTTACAGTTGAGTTTTTTGAAATTTGAGTTTTGACAAGACGTATGACGTGACTGACGGCGGTTTTTGCAGGAGGCCAGTTAATTAACTGTCGTGTAATTATAACCTTTATTGGTTTTTGTTTTTCATTTATTATTCAAGATAACCAACAATCTTTCTCCATTTTCTCAAGTTTCCTTCCATATCTTCCTTTCCTTTTCCCAGGTTAGTTCCGATTTCTTTGTGTGTTTTACTTGTTCTTTACTTTGATCATGGGTGCACGGAAAGATTTGGCCGTGAGTTATTCATGTTTATCCAAAGAGGAGGTCGAATTGTTTTGTATGGAATGGGGGATTGGGAAGAAGTTTAAACCAGTTGCTCCGGGGAAGAATATTTCGATCGATCAGTGTCCGGCTGGTTCGATGGCTCTCTATTGTCGACACTTTGAATTTTCTAATCTTCGTCATCCGTTTTCTCTCTTTGTTTTGAATGTGTTGGAATATTATCGCATGTCTTTTGGTCAAATACACCCACAAGGTTTGGCTAGGGTTTTACATTTTGAGGTTTTGTGTCGAGCGTGTGGTTATGATCCTTCTTTGTTGATGTTCCGCCGTTTCTTTCTATTGGCGAAGAACGGTGATTGGTTTACGTTTGAGATGTCTAAAGTCGATGTCTGCTTGGTTTCGTCTATGGTCACCACACTTGGTGCCTGGAAGGACCGGTTCTTTTGGGTCTCAGGTGAGATCGTTCCGTTCAAAATGGTTTGGAGGCAACCTGATGCCATTCTCAATGAACCGGAACCTTCTGAATCTGATTTGAATGAAGTTTTTCTTGGAGCCATTCGGGAATGCCCTTCAAGGGTTCGACCTTTTCCCGAGCATTTGCTAGTTCTATTGGGTATTAGTAAATTGTGGAAAAAGGCTAATCGGGATCCGGTTCTGATGAGGAATGGCCAGGGTATGCATTTTCCTTGTTTTACTTTTTAATGGCCCCTTGATTTAATAGCTTATGTGTTTTTGCTTTATAATTTCTTGCGGTCATGTCTGCCTTAGATTTTATCAAGAGTGACGATACATCAGATGTTGCATTTGGGGATATCCCGGCTACGCCTGGTGAAAATGTTGTGGTTAGGAGTTTTGAACAGAGGTTCGAGGGTTCCGGTTACGTTGGTGTGCCTGATGTGAAGGGTTTTAAGAAGGCTGTTGTTCCCAAGGTTGTTCGTCGTTCGAATCGACGTTTGAACATTTCTGGTCCACCATCTACTCCAGAACATGTGGACTTAAGTGATGACATTGGTGTTTCGGTGGATCAAGGTCCGAATGAGGGTGTTGATAAGGAGAAGGAGTTGGTTGTTGCTGGAAAGAAAGCTGCTGGGAAAGGGATTGTTGTGGCAGGTTCATCTAGTAAAAACACTAGCGGTTCTGAAGGTCTTGACCCGCAACAAGTTTATGTACCTGATTGGGGTGTGAAGTTGGGTGACAGTTTCAAAGATGTTGCTGTTTGTGAGGATGTGTTGAGCCACATCGCTCCTCCGTTGGTTCATGGCACTATTGCCGAGATGGATGATGATATGATGTTGTCACGTATGATATTGAGTAACTGTAATCTCGCTGCCATGCTACCTCAAGGGGTTGCCCGTTTCCGTAAGAAGATGCATGAGTGTGATGAATTGTTGAAGAAGAAAGACAAGATGAAGGTTGCTACGAGCACTTTGAGGAAAGAAAATGAGGGTTTGGTGAAAAAGGAGGAAACGTTGACCAAGAGGGTTGAAGAGCTTACCCAGAAAAATGAGGTAGAGGTTGGTGAGCTAAAAAAGCAGGTGGAAGCCTTGGAGGCTTCAAGGGTTCAGCTTACTGATGACAACAAGTGGTTGATCGAGCATGGTTTCCAACAGGTTGTCACTTACCTCTTACATTCGGCTGAATTTAATGGTGTTTTGGGTGGTGTGTATGACAAGCTTTTGTAGCATGGGAAGCATCAAGGTTATGTTGCCGGTTACAAAGCTTGCCAGTCTGGTGACCCTCAAGACAAGTCTCCCCTTTATCGGCCCGAAGCCCTCAAGGTTTTTCAAGATTCAGTCTGTGAGATGGAGCGCTTGACTTATCCCTATGTTGGTGAGGTCTCGAAGTGTTTTGGCAAGCCTATATCTGTTTTGCAGGATTTGAAACCACGCGGGCTTGATGAGGCTGTCTGCAAGGAAGTGCTTAACTCTTTGACAAAGAAGCGTTCTTGCTCAGGGGACAGTGAGGAGACCGTTTGTAATGCTAATGAAGCCTCGAAGGACCCAAGCCTTGAAGCCTCGGGTACAGCAGTTGAGGAGGTTAAGAAGAAGAAGAAAAAGCTAAGTAAGTGAAGGGTGATGAAGCCAGTGCATCAAAGCCTATGGTAAGTGATGCAAAGTGACAACTTTTAAGGCTTATTCGTAGCTTTCTTAGCATCTTTCTGGACAATGTTGTGTAATGTTATTAAACACTTTAGGTTTTGCAGAAAACCCTTAAGGTTTCTGTTTTATGGTTGTGGTTTGGCCTTGGTGGCCATTTGAACAATTCTTAGGTTTACAAACCATTAAGGTTTGTTTTAACTTGTTTGGATGTTTGGAAGCCTTTTAAGGCTTCTTTTCTTATGGTACTAAGTTCCTACTACTTGCCTTGTGTTCTGGTTTCTTGTGCTGGTGCCTGTTTTTGTAAGGCAGTTTGGTTGGCTTCAAGGCTTCTGGTTGTTTGTTGAATGTTTGTATCTTAAAGCCTTCAAGGCTTCCGGTTACTACTTTATTTTTGTGACTTGATGCCTTGGTTTGTATTTTTGATATTGGGTTGTATGCAACCTTTTACCGTGTTGTTGTGTTGCTCCTTGAATTATTCTTTATCTTTATGGTATTGTCTTTGTTTGGTTTGTGATGTCTTTATGTTTTTTATACCTTAAAGGGTTCAGTGCT
The DNA here is from genome assembly GCA_030545235.1 of Helianthus tuberosus. Classification (NCBI taxonomy): domain Eukaryota; kingdom Viridiplantae; phylum Streptophyta; class Magnoliopsida; order Asterales; family Asteraceae; genus Helianthus; species Helianthus tuberosus. The sequence goes on from CM060369.1 coordinate 200,385,962, forward strand.
GTAGTCACTTAGCCTTGGTATTTTTAACAAGAAGACATAGCACCTATCCTATTCATTATTTTCCTTAGTTTGATTTCAGTTCGTAAGCCTGTTAATAATAATTTGAATTTTTGGAATTTTCAAGCCTTAAGGAACATTTGGTGTAGGCTGTTCGGACCCGTCTATGAGACAACTTTGCTTTTGATTATTTCATAAGTCTCATGGAGTTGTATTGATTTAGGAACTCACCCCTTATATAGGTTCATTCAACCCTTGAACCTATTGAGCGATATGGCCTGGGAGCTCATCCCCTTACATGGCCCTTGCCATGGAGTTTTTTGCTAGGTACTCAACCTGATTTTAGGATAGAAAGACAAATTTGCTAAAACATCATCATTCATTCAAGAGATATTGTGTTACAAAAAGTGATCATAGGACAACTCTTGAAATACAACTTGTGAAATACAAACCAATCATTCTTGATCAGACATGGAACCTTTTAAGGGTCTTTCCATTCCAATGTCTGGGAAGCTTTTTACCTTTTGCGTCGGCTAGTTTATAGGATCCGCCCTTATGTGCCTCAAGGATTGTGTATGGCCCTTCCCATTTTGGGCCAAGTTTTCCTTGGTTCTCTTTTTTACTAGACTCATTGTTTCTAAGCACTAGGTCTCCTGGCTTGAAGCGTTCATGCTTGAGTCTTTTGTTGTAATAAGCTTCCATCATTTGTTTGTACTTGGCTTCTTGATTTGCAGCTTGGTCTCATGCTTCCTCGAGGAGTTGTAAGTTCAACATAGTCTATTTGTTGTTTGCTTCGGGATCCATGTTGACCGTTCTTTGGGTTACAACTCCTACTTCAGCTGGAATCACGGCTTCAGATACAAACACCAAGCTGTAAGGTGTTCTCTTGTGCCTTGTTTTTTCGGTTGTTCTTATAGCCCATTGAACGCTTGGCAACTCTTCGAGCCAATTGCTTTCATGCCTTCCTAGTCTGGCTTTGATTCCTTCAACTATGCTTCGATTCATCCTTTCAACTTGGCCGTTTGATTGTGGATATGCAACTGAGCTGAAAACCTAAGCTATTATGTATTCTTTGCACCAAGTGCTAAAAGGCTTCTCAGCGAATTTCTTTCCATTATCGGTGACCAGCACTCCCGGCAACCAATAACGACAAATGATGTTTTCCCAAACGAAGTCAATGACCTGTTTGCCCATGATTTTTGCAAGTGGTTTAACCTCAGGCCACTTGGTGAAGTAGTCTATGGCCACTAGTAAGAACTTCACTCCATCTTTGGCTGGTGGGAATGGGCCGACAATGTCCATTCCCCAATTATAAAATGGCTATGCTGAAGATATCGGGACAAGGTCATGCTTGGGGCTCTTAGGGACTGGTGCATGAATTTGGCAAGAATCACATTTTCTCAGTTGTTTAGCGGTGTCTCGGTGCATGGAAGGCCAAAAATACCCAATGGTTCATTAGTTTAGCAACCACCGTTCTTGCTCCAAAATGAGCTCCGCATATTCCTTCATGAACCTCTTTGACCAAGTACTAGCTTTGCTCGGGACCGACACATCTCAGCAAGGGTGCAAGGTAACCCTTTTTGTAGAGGATTTCACCTTGCAACACATACTGTCTAGATTTGATTTTAAACCTTTCAGCCTGTGTTTGCTCAGCAGGTAACTCACCGTTTTAAGGAATTTTTTAATTGGAGTCATCCAATTGGGGCCTTCTTCGATGATTACGTCTTGAACTTCCAATTCTTCGATTGATGGAGTTTTCAACACTTCTACCAATACCTGTTTGGTGAGGTGGGCAAAGGTAAGAGAAGCGAGCTTACTCAAGGCATCAGCTTTCTTATTTTGAGACCTGGGAATTTGCTTGATGGTACATGTTTGGAATGTATTCATCAGCTCTTTAGATTTTTCTTTGTACCTCTTCATATTGGGCTCCTTTGCAACATAACTATCATTCACTTGACTTGACACCAGCAATGAGTCTGTGAAGACTTGAAGCTTTTGAACCTTCATTTCCTTGGCTAACCTCAAGCCGGCTATCAACGCTTCGTATTCAGCTTCGTTGTTGGTGGTCTGAAATTCAAATAGAAGAGCATACTTGAATTCTAACCCTTCAGGGTTGATCAGAATGAGCCCAGCCCCTGACCCTTCAACGCTTGAAGCCCCATCGGTAAAAACCTTCCAGCCTTCAAGGTCAGAAGGTTCAGTGGCAGCTGTGTTAACTTCAGTAATTGTTTGCTTCGGGACTTCTACAATGAAATCAGCCAAGACTTGGGCTTTGATGGCTTTTCTTGGAACGTACGTGATGTAGAGATGGGCATAATAACCGGTTCCAAATCCGACCCGGTGGAACCGCCCTGAAACCGGTTCCGGCTCCTACCCGGCTAATAGTAGAACCGGTTCCGGGTAAAAAAAACCGTAGGTTCTGACCCGGTTCCACATTTTATAAATAAAATCGCTTCCTACCCGGACCTAGTGCGTACCCAGAACCCGGTTCCTACCCGGAACCGGTTCCGGGTATTACAAAAAAACCCGATATGCCCATCTCTACCGTTAACTTACACCTACAAGATATAAACTGTCGGTTAAAAGACTAATAAGTTACCGCTTACTAAAAGTCTAAAACCATGTGCCCACTGTTTTTTTTTTTTTTACAAATACAAATTGAATGGAACCGGTCTTCTGAAGAACTGGAACCGGGTATTAAAAGGAACTGGAACCAGTTCCACCCGACCCGAACCGGTTACACTCGGTTCTAGTTTTAATGGTTAAAACCAGGGTAGTAACTGGCACCGGTTACAACAAGAACCGGTTCCATAGACACACATTCAGGAACTGGGTCCGGGTAGGAACCGGTTCCGGGTATAAAAAGGAACCGATTATGCCCATCTCTAAGGTGATGTTGTGTTCACCTAATTCCACAGCCCATTTGGCTAATCACTCTGAATTTTCCTGTTTTTCAAGCACACTCTTAATGGGTTGGTCGGTCACCACTTGTATAGGGTGTGCTTGGAAATACCTTCGAAGCCTTCTAGCCGTTTGGACTAGGGCTAGAGCAAGTTTTTCCAAAGGAGGATACTTGATCTCTGCCAGTTTTAGAGTTTTGCTGAAGAAATAAATGGGTACCTGAACTCTGTCTCGTTCGATGGTTAGAACCGTACTTATTGCTTCTTCAGCAATTGAAAGGTATACAGAGATCAACTATCCCGTTTCTGGGGCTGCAATGTCTGGGAGTGAAGCTAGGTGTTGCTTCATCTGGTTGAAGGCTTCCTCAGCCTCATCAGACCACTTGAAATCCTTCTTGTCAGAGCACCCCTTGAGCGTTTTGAAGAAAGGAAAAGATCTATCAGCCAATTTTGAGGTAAAACGCTTCAGAGCTGTAAGCTTCCCGTTTAAGCTCTCTACCTCCTTTTTGCTTCGTGGTGGCTTGGTTTCGAGAACAGCTTTGACTTTATTTGGATTGGCCTTTATACTTTGTTTTCCCACAATATGCCCCAGGAATTTACCTTCTTCAAATCCAAACGAACATTTCTCGGGGTTGAGTTTCATGTTGACCTTCCTTAGGTTCTTGAAGGTTTCTTGGATCTCATCAAGCATTTGGTATTCCGTTTTTCTTTTGATCACCAAGTCATTGACATATGCCTCCATGTTTCTACCAATTTGACTAGCAAAAGCCTTGTCAACTAGGCGTTGGTAGGTTACACCCACGTTTTTAAGGCCAAAAGGCATCTTTTGGTAGCAAAAGATTCCTTTGTGCGTGTGAAAGGCGGTTTTCTCTTCATCTTCTTCTTTCATGAGAATTTGATGGTAACCCTTGTAAGCATCGGGAAAAAGGGTAACCAGTGGGGGAATCAACCTTAAGATCAATTTCTGGAAACGGGTAACAATCTTTAGGACAAGCCTTGTTCAAATCCTTGAAGTCTATGCACATTCTCCAAGAGTTATCGGGTTTTCGAACCATGACTGGGTTTGCGACCCAGGATTGATACCTGACTTCTCGGAGAATTCCTGCTGAGATAAGCTTTTCAACCTCGATTTCACAGCAATCCAAGCATTCTAACATCTTAAGCATCTGTCACATACGTTAAAGTAAAAGTCAATACACATAGTGTAAAGGTGAGCATACAAGTTTGATAATAGCATATAGAGTTCGAAATCGTTTACGCATAACCAGCACGTACACAGTGTGAAATGAAGCGCGTAAGTTATCGACATGATCCTATCAATACCAATGACTGCGGGTTGACTGCACAAGGCAGTTCGTAATACACACTCACCACTGTGAGCCATGTAATTAATTGTCCTTAACAACCCCTGAGTGAACAGGTGCTGAGTCCAAACAAATAGTACTATCGTTGCTAAGGCAGGTAGACAGCAATCCATGTGTAAACATAAAAAACAAGCATTCATTAAGTCACGTATAACATGCGGTAATCGGTTAGCGTTAAAGTATTGCGTAGTGTGATTGATGTGATTTCGTATAAGTAACGTATGTAACAACCAAGAGTGCGTAAAGCGAAAAGGGTTCGAGTATACTCACAGTGATTGAGTTAATGGATTGAATGGAGCGCTAGAGCGGAAATTAGCCTGAACAATTAACGATAGAATAAGTGAAAGTTGGCGCGTAAAATGGTGAAGGTGAACCAAGGATCGAATGGTAATCCGATCGGGTGGCAATCCGATCAGATGGCAAGTCGATTGGGTGGCAATCCGTTCGGATGGTCACCCGATCGGGTGGCCATTCGGTTGGATTGTCACCTCTGTGGTTGAGTGATGTGTTTGTGTATGATGGTTTGTACTTTGAAGTTTTCGTTGTAGCATTTTATAAATTTAGAAATATCTCTACCTTTCAGGTCGGTCGATCGAACGGCTGTTCGATCGGACAGCAATCCGATTGACGGGACATCTCAGTTTGAGATCAAGTTCATAGCAGGACGGTCACTCGATCGGATGGCTATTCGATCGAGTGGCAATCCGTTTGTATTGAACCTGTTGAAAGTTGGCCAAGTCCCAAGCGTCACACGATCGGATGGTCACTCGATCGGGTGGCAATCCGCTTCAACGTTCAGATCTTGAAAAGTTGTAAAATAGTTTAAGTGTGGGACCCAAGTGCAAGCCGATCGGATGGTCGGTCGATCGGGTGGCAATCCGATCGGACGGCAATCCGTTCCGACTATCTGTTCATCATTGACACTTGACTCGTTTGAAGTTTTGAAGTGTTTGAACGAGATATGTTGAGAACTTGCTTGAACAATCAGAACCCTCAACCCGGCCCAAATGACTCGACCGAACAGGAATCACCCTAGTCCGACCGGTTCACAGTTCGAGTCGGTAGTTCATGTTCAAACCAGAAGTCAATACCTCTTGGATAGAATTCGGACCTGGAACTAATACATCACCAAGAATGGGTAGAAGATCAGAACTAGCTCCGATTCCATCAGGTTTGAGTGCATTGAGTGTATAAGAGTTGAAAGAAAGTTGGAAAACCTTCTCTCAATCCTTTTATCCATGAATTTGTGTAGATCTAAGTGAAATCTTTGGTAAATATTGTGGAAATCCTTCAAATCTGAGTTGTTCTTGGTGGAATGAAGCCAAACATTGAAGTTCATAAGAACTTCATGATGACATCACCCTAGGACACCTCAAATCCGGTGATTTCATGGTTGAAAGTTAATATTCAAAAGATAGAAAGGTGTAGGAGTGCGTGTAGATTAAGAAAGTACAAGATTTAGGTTGAAAACTTACAAGATTTGAGAAAAATCGGAAGAAATGCGGGCTGAAGCGAGTTGGTCGAACAAAGGAGCTGTCACCATCAAAGAGGTGACAAATGGGGGGTATTTATAAGGTTTCCATAAAAGGAAAGTGGAGTAAGGGGGCTGGTCGATCGGGTGGCAGCCCGATTGGGTGGCAACTCGATCGGGTGGCAACGCGATCGGTTGGCCACTCGATTGGAGTGTCCGGCGCGACGAGTTTTGTAGTTCCGACTCGGTTGTTGAGCGTTGCGATGCGATTCGAGAGAGTGATGCGATAGTATTACTTATCAAATTACTTTTAATCCCAACTACTATATCTAACATACAATCACTATAAATAAATTGCGTTTAGCGTTTTCGATTCGATTTGCGATGCGATAGATTGCGATTTCGATTAACACTTCAACATAAACATAACTTGCACAAGTAACACATAAATAGCACACACACGTAAGGCAGTATCCAACACCTAATTCGAGTTGCGATTGCGATAGCGATAAGCAATAAATCGATTAAACATGTGATTAATATACGATAAACTTCGATTATTAACAAGTACTCCACATAATACAACTAATACGATAGCATAAATAGATTATCTACAAGCCAAAGAAGTCAAAACAGGAGTCGAGCAAGGAGTGACAGATCGCAATTAGCAATCTTGTCTTCCTCTGACTTCAATCTTGACTTTGACTTTGACTTTGACTTTCGAAACACGGGGTGTTACACTATCCCTCTCTCGGTAGGATACTTTACAGTGTCGTGACCAACTGAAACAGCCATGTAGAATGCACACTGCCCTGGCCTTCCTGTGATGACATCATAGTTTGAAGGTATATTGATGACCACAATGGTGAGAGATTGGACTCTCTCCATCTTGCCTTCACTGAAACGGATAATGTGTGCGGTGTTATATAGTTTTTAATGTATATTTTAAGCCCTTTTTAACACTTTAGTCAAGTTTTAAATTTATAAAACACGATATTTTACTAACACTAAACACACATATGGGCAAGTGCACCCATCGTGAGCATAGTATAGCGTTGGTAAGATACCGAGGTCGTCCAAGGACACAAGAGCTTTTAGTACCTGTTTATCATCAACGTCTAATAAATTCAAAAATTTTAAAAAAGATTTTAAACATGAAAATTAAAAACTAAAAATGCTGAAAATAAAAATAAAATAAAAATAGATAGACAAGATGAATTACTTGGATCCGACTCACCTTTAGTGTAACCTTTGATGTTTTTCTCACTTTTGCACTTTTTAAGAAATTATCTTAGTTATAGTAGTAGGCCCCTCTTTTGAAGGTGGCGTTACCCTCAACCCAGTAGTTTGAGTCAGCAAGGATACAATCCTAAAGGGTTGGATTATTGGAAAATAGTTAATTAAGTTATTAATGCGTAATGTGGTAGGCCCCTCTTTTGAAGATGACGTTACCCTCGGCTAAGTGGTTTGAGTCAGCAGTGTTACAATCCCAAGTAGCCGGGTTAATGTATTAATAGTAGTTTACATATGAGGGGAACAAGCCATTTGCACCCCTGCCATCCAATACCAGTGGGTATTGAAGGAGGTCCTAGTAAGCTTGACCTAGGTCCTTGCAGGATCTATACACTGAACAAGGCAAGAAGCTTACCAAACCATTCCCTTAACCCCCGACCAGGTAGCCAACATATTTCCATATAGACCGTGGAGATATGAATGGTGTAAATCTTTTATTTTATATAGACAGTAAAATAACGCCAAGACACCACGGACAAATAATAAGGAAGTTTCACCTTCAACATAAGAAACTAGTTATTAAAGTCATTAATACATAACCAAATAAAAAGTGCAAAAAGATAAAAAAAATAAAAGTATTACACAAAATGATTGTCTTCACCAAGTGATGTAAGAGACTTAGACAAACATGGCCTTTGATTGTCAAGAACTCTTACTATCAATCTTGGATCCCGAGACTACTACACACACTCTATGATGGATGATGGTGGTGGATGTGGGTGTTGTGATGGTGGTGGTGGTGGAGTGTGGGTGAAGTGGGAGAGAGGTGGTTTGTCAAGGGATGCCTTTGAAATGAACCAAGCACCCCTATTTATAGCCTGCGCAGAAGCCCGGACACGGCCCTGTGTCCATCCACTTTCTCTTTCTTCATTTAATGCAGTTTGTCTGTATTAGTTGACCACGCCCCCGTGTCCGCTGGGCACGGCCCCGTGTGCAGAAGCGTATCTGTACTATCAAGATTTTCTTGGATTCTGCGAATCTTAGCGTTAACCACGGCCGTGTGGAGCTGGGCACGCCCCCGTGTTGGGATATAAAAGCTTCTATGCTTTTGTCTTTTCTGTAGGCACTTGGGCACGCCCCCGTGTCCGCTGGGCACGGGGCGTGTTCAGCCTTCTGATGTTTTGTTTTTGCTTGGGAAGATGCTGTCAAGGGGTCGGGCATGCCACATTTATTCCTTTTCTTGTATTTGTGTTAGATTTAGCTGTATTTTTGCTTCTTTTGTTCATTTACGCTCATTTAACCCTGAAAATACAAAAGGAAGACAAAAGCACACTTTTCCCAACATTAGTACTAAAAAGGGTTAGTTTTATGCCTCATTTGATATAATTTATATATTGCATTTTACACACATCAAATACCCCCACACTTGAATCTTTGCTTGTCCTCAAGCAAAACTCTTTATTATGTGGCTTACACACTCAAATGGAATGGGTAGAAGAGAAGTTTTGGGCTTGTCTAGAGTGTCGGGATTCCAAGATCTTTATTAGGTTTTATTTTTATGTTATTTACAATCCTATTCGTTATGATTTTTTAGAACATATTCATAAGAGAAATTACTTATTTGGGCATAACATGCCTCTTTAAAATTCCATTTATATACAAGTTCACATACCCTACGGGGAATCACTCAACACTCGGCCGAAGATGTATTTTTGTGAAACACTCGAGACCGGTATGGAACTTACTTCTTCCATATGCTTGCCAAGCAATCAATCCTCCTCCTTTTTAACTACAAACCTTTGTAAATATTAAGAGGACTTTGGGGAAGGGTTAGGCTTGGGTTAAAGGTAGGTAGTTTTGGGTTAGTGGTTAGTAGAAAAGGGCAAAAGGCGTAAAAAGCGTCTGTTTTCGTAAAACATTTTGTTTTTGTGACTTTTTATTTTAATGAAGCATTTTTCGAACAAAGTTTCTTTTGATGAACTTGTTTGTTTATTGCTAAACTTCATCATTTTTTATAAGGTAGTCACAAGAAACCCGAGCTTTTTACTAAAATAAAGGGTTTAAAATGAAATTGGGTTTTGGTGGATAAAGGGTGTTTGTTTTGGGTTTAGAAATCGAAAGGTTTAGGCTCAAAGGGGTTAACTAGGGGGATTTTGGGTAGGTAGTAAAAAAAGAAAATAATGGTGTTGAAATAAAAAGGGTTAGTCCTAATGCCTCCATCATTTACTTACTCGGGTTTAAGTTGGTAAGGACCGGGAATGTATCGTCATGGCAAGTTCTAGAGTCGTAAGAAACCAAGCGGCTATTCACACAAGAAACGAAAAATGAGCATTTAGTTTAAAGATGTGTATTTGTATGCTCAATTAAAGGCTCAAAACTCACTTTTTGTGGGAATGTGTTTTTAATGTGATCAAGTATATATAATCAAATTTTAACTAGATTTGTCATGCCGTTTTATAATTTTCTTATGTTGGTTCTTTTTATCACGACGCTATCGGTTGTAAATTTATAAAAATATAACCTTTTTAGAACTTGTTATTCCCAATTCAAACCAAGACAAGTAAAAAAATGAAAAGTTTTTTGAAAAAATTTGGGGTGTTTAGCGGTTCCAATAGAGTTTTGTGTAAGGCTTGTGATTAGGACTTGCAAAATTCAAGGTTTTAGCATCCCCCCACACTTAAATTACACATTGTCATCAATGTGTCCCAAAAATAAGTTTTTAGGTTGATTGAATGTGTAAAAATGTGTGTTAAACAAAAAAATTATGTTACTGGGCACCTGGACACGGGCCATGGTGACCGGGCATGGCCCCGTGTTCAGATTGCCAGTAACAAGAAGTAACAACATGTAACAGAAGGCTGGGCACGGGGGCATGTTCAATGCACACGCCCCGTGTCCAATTACCTGAACTGGGCGTTTTTCTGCAGACCCTTGAGCACTGGGCCGTGTTGGCTGGGCACGGCCCGTGCTGAACTTGCTGTAATGAAGAAAAATGTTCGGGAGGCTCTGTTTTTGTGCATGGGGTGTTGGTTCAAGTCTCCCTTAGTATCCTTCACCATCCAAGTGTGTTTTACCCATTACAACATCATCCAAACACCAAATAATTTTGAAACCCATCATTCATTAAATAGAGAGAATTACAGTAAGGTCCTAATAAAAACATGAACTAAAACTTAGATAAGTAGGTCAGAAAACACTAGAAATCTAAAACCGAAAAGAAGTTCTAGCCTATAGTTTATTTTAAGAGCAAAATTTATGAAAAGACAAATTTCTCGGTTGAACGCGGCTTGAAGAACTTCTCCCCCGGGTATGGTCCCTCACACGTCGGTGAGTCATTCTTGTATCTCCCTAGGGAGAAGAAAGGCAGGCTCATTGGCATCATCATTTTGAGGGGGTGTAAGTTCCACCGGAACTTCTTGCAAATTGTCAAGAGGGGGTTCCGCGGGGATGTCATCCCACCCGGTGGGGTTGTTGACTCCTAGTGCTAAGTTCCAATCTTCTTGGAGAAGGATTGGTTCCATGGGAGGTGTCACAAGAATGTTCAACCTCTGGTGCAAGAGGTTGATTTCTTGGAAACTATTTTCCAGCCCCACCGTCAGATAATTTATACGGTCAATCAGGACCTCTTCTACAGATGTCATTTCGTCGAGAGCTTCTCGTAGTGCCATCACATAGCGTACAAGAGTTTCTTCGATTAAAGGCCTTCGTTCCTTACAGAAAACCCGTACACGGCCCCGTGTCCAGTGGGTACGTCCTCGTGTCCATCCACTTTCTCTTTCTTCATTTAATGCAGTTTGTCTGTATTACTTGTTGGTGCATATGTCTGTTGACTTCGTCTTGTATCGAGTCATGTAATATATTAGATAAACCGAGACACGTAGTTCGAGAAAAACGGGAAACAGGTCAAAACCAGCAGGTTCACACGAAGTGACCAGTTCGTGTGAACTGGACATGAGTGTTTGCTGCGACCTGGCATCTCTATAAATAGGTGTCTTGGGATTTCATTTGTAGAAATTTGGATTCCGGTAGCGAAGCTCTGCCGAAGTGTCGCCAAGCCTGTAAAACATTGTGAAATCAATCTAATCAACATTTAATCTACTTCTAAGTGCATATCAGGCTGAATGAAGATCAAATCAATGAATTCCGCCTCTGATTTGGTCTAGAACTCTTCTGATCGACTCGTTTTGATCGATTCACCGATCCTACAAATGGTATCAGAGCTCAGGAGGAAGAGTTCTTACCATTTCAGCTTGTTTTCACCGAAAAATCTCACTTCTACTCTTTCTTTTACACTTTTTCATCAAATTAACTAAGATTTCACGGATAAAATGGGCTGATTTTGTCATATAACCTGTAAAACACTGTTTTAATGAATCCTTGAACAAATCTGACCTAAAATCAACCTAAAACTTGATAAGATGGACCAAATCGTGTGAAAACTTTGTCAGTTCGTTCGAAGATCACATCAGTTCGCACGAGTTGATTCATCCAGCTCGCATGAATCGAATCAGATCGTGTGAAAGTATTCCTGTTCACTTGAAACAGGTTAGGTCGTGTGGAAGTTTGTTCAGTTCGCTTGAAAGGTGACTCAGTTCACACGGATTGAACTTAGGTATTCAGGTCGTTTGAAGCTTGTGAAGGTCCAGATCGTTTGAGGTGACTCAGTTCGCACAGATTGAATTTAGGTCTTCAGGTCGTTTGAACTTAGGTCCAGGTCATACGAATTGAATTTATCTAGGTCGTACGAAGAGAGTTAAAGTCAGATCGTTTGAAAAACCAGCTCGCATGAGTTGAATATCTCCAGATCGTTTGAAATCCCCAGTTCGTTTGAAAAGACTGTTTGTGTGAACTTTTAATACCGAAACATGGACAACGAATTTTATAATGCATTTGCTACGGCCCCGGGTACTCCTGTTACTGTTGCTCAGAGTGTAACTATGGAAAATGAAACGAGAACATTGCAGATCCTCGTGTCTAAGCTTGAGCAGAGTTTGAGCCAGGATACGATCCCGGAACAATTTAAGGGGGAGTCTGTTAACAAAGTTCGAGATAGAAGCTGTTGATGCTGAAGAACTTAAAGAATCAAGAGACCTGATCACGAGAATTAGAGAGAGAATAAAGTCAGGATGAGATTCTGAGAAAGAAAGAGAAAGATTGAGGATACTTACAGAGAAAAGATACTTTGGAAAGAGCGAGAAGACTGATCAAGGCTGAAGACTCAACACACTGAAGACTTACACTGAAGACTCGTCAATATCCAAGGGGGAGTTTGTTGGTGCATATGTCTGTTGACTTCGTCTTGTATTGAGTCATGTAATAGATTAGATAAACCGAGACACGTAGTTCGAGAAAAACAGGAAACAGGTCAAAACCAGCAGGTTCACACGAAGTGACCAGTTCGTGCGAACTGGCCAGTTCGTGCGAACTGGACATAAGTGTTTGGTGCGACCTGGCATCTCTATAAATAGGTGTCTTGGGATTTCATTTGTAGAACTTTGGATTCCGGTAGCGAAGCTCTGCCGAAGTGTCGCCAAGCCGGTAAAACATTGTGAAATCAATCTAATCGACATTTAATCTACTTCTAAGTGCATATCAAGCTAAATGAAGATCAAATCAATGAATTCCGCCTCTGATTTGGTCTAGAACTCTTCTGATCGACTCGTTTTGATCGATTCACCGATCCTACATTACTTGACCACGCCCCAGTGTCCGCTGGGCACGGCGCCGTGTGCAGAAGCGTATCTATACTATCAAGATTTGCTTGGATTCTGCGAATCTTAGCATTGACCACGGCCGTGTGGAGCTGGGCACGCCCCCGTGTTGGGAAATAGAAGCTTCTATGCTTTTGTCTTTTCTGCAGACACTTGGGCACGCCCCCGTGTCCGCTGCGCACGGGGCGCGTTCAGCCTTCTGATGTTTTGTTTTGCTTGGGAATATGTTGTCAATGGGTCGGGCATGCTACGTTTATTCATTTTCTTGTATTTGTGTTAGATTTAGCTGTATTTTTGCTTCTTTTGTTCATTTACGCTCATTTAACCTTGAAAATACAAAAGGAAGACAAAAACACACTTTTTCCAACATTAGTACTAAAAAAGGGTTAGTTTTATTCCTCATTTGATGTATTTTATATGTTACATTTTACACACATCAATGGACAACAAGGGTTAGTTGCCCTAAAGGCTTGAGGGGTATGTGGGCAATACCTTTTATGGAGGTTCCGGAGGGTTGAAGCTTCGAACGATCCTCATTGCTCAAACGGTTGAAGAATTTCTCAAACATGATTTCAGTGGCTGCACCAGTGTCTATGTATGCTCTGTTTGTCTTTAGTGTACCCACGGTTGCTTCAACCACAAGGGGGTTTGAGAGTGGGTTCTTTTCCGTTGGAGGGAAGCAGACACACCGAAGCTCCCAAGCTTCCAACCGCTGCCGTTTGTGGCGAACTTTTCCATCGAAATCCACCATGTTAACTTCCTTGCGCTTTCCTTCGGCCATTTTGTCCCTTACTCCCTTTACTAAGTGGGCAAGCTCCCCTGACTTGACGGCCTCTTCAATCCTCTTTTTGAGTTGATTGCAATCATTAGTATGGTGGCCCTTCTCTTCATGAAATTCGCAGAACTGGGTGGAATTTTCATTTCTTTTGCTTTTAGGGAGAGGTCTCGGAGGTCGGAAGCTTTGTTTCACTCCCTCTGTAGCAAGAATCTCTTGAGGGGTCTTGGTGAGGGGTGTGAAGTTCATGCCATTCTCCCTGCTGGAGGGGTTCCGGCCTTCAGGCCTTCGTTGCTCTGAACCCCTTTTGCGTCTGTCATAGGGATGAAAGTTTTCCTTTTTCTAGCTGGACTGTTGCCTTGCCAGCTTGATCCCCTTTTTCTTTGCTCTTTTATGTCTACATCCTCCTCTCCTCTGATGTGGGCTTCAGCCCTTTCGAGAGCTTCTTCCAAGGTCTTAGGCAGGATTTGTTGAAATCTCTTGTAAGATATTTGGATGTTGTTGATGTAACAAATATTAGACCAAGGATAGTAGCTGGGCTAGTTAGGCAAAAGGGTTGAAGTGTTCAACTTTGCCTAACGCAGGTCGTGGGGTCCCCCCACATTTGCAAGACGTGGAGAGAGGTTCACTAGATCTTTTTTGTTGTTTGCTGAAGATCCTCCTCTGAAGTGTGTTCAGATTCGGAGGTATGAGCAAAAAGAATGTGTGTGTGTGTTGAATGTGGAAGAAAGTGACTTGCGTGGAGCAAGTACTCGAGGAGTATGACCAGAGATTTCAGGAATCAGAGCTGGCCTTCGGAATGTCTTGCACACTTAATGAAGTGTCACTCTTATAGGGAGAGCCTTGGCTCAAAGATGAATGTATTGACTTGTGAACATGCTTGCAGTGGGGGTTTTGCCCTTTTGGGGGTTGAAACCTTTGACCTGCGGGTAAAAGCTGTGCTCTGTGGACCTGTGTCACTTTTGCGGCTGGGGAATTTGGTGAAGCAATCAGAGACGTGACCGCTACTGTTCACGTGCTATTTTACCTGGTCTCCCGGGTTTCCAACCTTCGAACTGTTTAACCTTTTTAGCTTTGATGTGTCTAAGTCATTTTATTTGGTCTTGGGCTACCCCCGTCATCAGCCCCCCAAGTCAGAGGTTTTTGCGAGTGAGCTCAAAGACTTCTGACTTTTTCACACTTACTTTTATTTGCCTAAAGGCTTGAAAGCTTGAAGGCTTGGAGTCAGTTAATTTTTCAATTTTTTAAAAAACTGACAACTGATTTGATTGATGTGTGGCAGTTCATATGGCGGCGGTTTTTGCAGAGGGTAGACTAATAACTGTTACGCAATTATAACCTCTATTTTGGGTTTTATCTTCTTTTATTATTGAAGATAAACATTCAATTTTTTCAAGTTTCTTCTCCATTACCTTTCCTCTCTTCAAGGTTAGTTCTGGTTTCTTCTTATTTCTTTACTCTCTTCGTATTTTTCTGTAAAATGGGTGCTCGTAAGGATTTGGCAAAATCCTTTTCTCGATTAACCCAAGAAGAAGTAGAACTGTTTTGTATGGAAAATGGTATTGGGAAGAAGTTTAAACCGACTGCTCCTGCTTGCGATGTTCCGATTGATAAATGTCTGGCTGGTTCGATTGCTCTTTATTGTCGTCATTTTGAGTTTTCGAACCTCCGTCATCCCTTTTCCCTCTTTGTTTTAAATCTGTTGGAGTATTACCGAGTCTCCTTTGGTCAAATTCACCTGAAGGGCATGGCTAGGGTTTTGCACTTCGAGGTTTTGTGCCGTGCCCTTGGTTGTGATCCTTCATTGTTGCTTTTTCGTCGGTTTTTTTGTTTGGCCAAAAACGGTGATTGGTTCACCTTTGAAACATCCAAGGTTGATGCTTGTCTTATTGCTTCTATGGTTACCACACTTGGTACTTGGAAGGATCGTTTTTTCTGGGTCTCTGATTCTATTGTCCCATTCAAAATGGTGTGGAGGCACCCGGATGCTGTTCTCAATGATCCGGAACCCTCTGAATTTGATTTGAATGACACTTTTCTTAAAGCCATCCGGGAGTGCCCTTCAAGGGTTCGTCCCTTTCCTGAACATTTGCTAGTTCTGTTAGGGGTTAGTAAATTATGGGAAAAGGCCAATCGGGATCCGGTTCTAATGAGGAATGGCACGGGCATGCATTTTTTCTTTTTTACTCCTTTTGTGTTTCCTTAATTTATGTCTTATGTGTTTTTGTTTTATGGTTATTTGCATTCATGTCTGCACTTGATTTCATCAAAAGCGACGATACTTCTGATGTTGCGTTTGAGGATGTCCCATCTGTCCCTGGTGAAAATGTTGTGGTTAGGAGTGCTGAGCAAAGGTTCGAGGGTTCGGGTTATGTTAGTGTTTCCAACGTCAAAGGTTTTTCTAAGTTTCATGCTCCCAAGGCTTCAACCCGTCGATCTACTCGCCGTTTGTTGAAGGGTGCTCCTCAATCCACTTCTTCTGAACCAGTGGATTTGAGTCACGATATTGAGGCTTCTGAAGATCAAGGTGTTGAAGTGGATTTTGAGAAGGAACAGAAACTGGTTGTTCATGGCAAGAAGACTCCAGCCAAGAAGGTTATGGCTACTCCTGTTCAAGGTTCTTCGAGCAGGGACGTTGAAGGGTTGGATCCAGATGAGGTTTATGTGCCTGGTTGGTCGGTGAAAGTTGATGACAGTTTCAAGGATGCTGCTGTTTGTGAAGATGCACTAAGCCACATTGCTCCTCCTTCGGTTCATAACACCATTGCTGAGATGGATGATGACATGATACTGTCCCGCATGATTTTGAGTACCTGCAACCTTGTTGCCATGCTTCCTCAGGGAGTTGCTCATTTTCGTAAGAGGATGCATGAGTATGAAGAATTTTCCAAGAAGAAAGATAAAATGAAATCTTCAATGGCTGCAATGAAGAAGGAGATAGGTGGTTTGCTGAGAAAGAAGAGGCTTGGGCCAAAAAGGTTGGTGAATTGACTAGGAAGCATGAGATTGAAATGGGTGATCTTAAGAAAAGCTTTGAGGCTGATCGGTTGAAGCTTAAGGCTGATAGGGAGGCTTTGTCTGTTCAACAGAGAGCTTTTGATGAGGAGAAGGAAGGCCTGAAGGCTTTGGTTGCTCAAACCAACAGTGATAATCAATGGTTAATTGAGCAAGGTTTCCAACAAGTTGTTACTTATCTTCTTCACTCCAAGGAGTTCAATTCCGCTCTTGATGAAGTCTACACGAAATTGCTCAACTTGGGAAAACATCAAGGTCTCATTGCTGTTTACAAGCTTCATGAATCTGGCCATCCTTTGGAAAAGTCTCCCTTATTTCGTCCTGAAGCTTCTGAAGTCTTCAAGGGTTCTGTTGAAGAGATAGAGAGCCTGACCTACCCGTATGTCAATCAAGTCTCTACTTGTTTTGGTAAGCCTCTTACTGTCTTGCAGGAGCTGAAACCAGAGGGCCTTAATGAAAAAGTTTGTGCTGAAGTCCTGGGTTCTCTTTCAAGAAAGAGGTCTTACTCGGGAAATAGTGATGACACCCTTTCAGGAGGACCAAATGCTTCAAAGGATGCAAGCTTGGAGGCTTCAGCAATAGGTGGTTATGGTGGCGTGAAAACTAAGAAATCAAAGAAAGCAAAGAAGGTTAAAGGTGAAGGTTCCGGGGCTTCCAGGCCTCCTGCTGATGCTTGATGGATATTCATAGCTTTCTTAGCACTCTTGAAAACAATTTATGGTTTGTATGTTAACTAAAACAATGTTAGGTTTCACAGGAACCCTTAAGGTTCTTGTTATGTGGTTGTGGTGGTGCATGTATGGCCGTTTGAACAATTTCTCAACTTGCAAGTTGTTAGGGCTTGCTTTTAACTTTGTTTGGAAGTCTGTTAAGACTTTCTTTGCTATGCCATTATGTTTAACTATTTGTCTTCTGCTGTGTTTTTTATGCTTGTGCTTATTTTGTTAAGGCAGCTTGCTCGGCTTCAAGCCTTCAAGCTTTCTGGCTATCCCGTATGTAGGTTGAAGACTTTAAGGCTTTGAGTTGTCACGTATGTAGCTTGAAGCCTTGAAGGCTTCTTAGTTTGTGACTTGGCTTGGTTTGCATCTTTGAGTTTTTTATAACTTTTTGTTCAAGTTGTTGCATTATTCCTTAGATTGTTTCTTTTTCTTGTAGCTTTGTCTTTGTCAAGTTTGTGTTGCCTTTATGTTTTTTATACCTTAAAGGGTTCAGTGCTGCAGTCACTTAGCCTTGGTATTTTTAACAAGAAGACATAGCACCTATCCTATTTATTTTCTTGTTTTCACTTGATTTCGTAAGCCTGTTTGCTTATTATTCTTCTAAGGCTTAAGGAACATTTGGTGTAGGCTGCTCAAACCCGTCTATGAGACAACTTTATTTTCAATAATAAGTCTCATGGAGTTGTATTGATTTAGGAACTCACCCCTTATATAGGTTCATTCAACCCTTGAACCTATTGAGTGATGTGGCCTGGGAGCTCATCCCCTTACATGGCCCTTGCCATGGAGTTTTTTGCTAGGTTCTTAACCTGATCTTAGGATAGAAAGACAAATTTGATAAAAACAACTTCATTCATTCAAGAGATATTGTTTTTACAAAAGGTATTCATAGTCCCACTCTTGAAATACAGCTTGTGAAATACAAACCAATCTTTCCCGTTTAGGCATGGAACCTTTTCAAGGTTTTTTCATTCCAGTGTCTTGGAAGCCTTTTGCCTTCTGAGTCTGCTAGCTTGTAAGATCCACCCTTATGTGCTTCAAGGATGGTATATGGGCCCTCCCATTTTGGGCCAAACTTTCCTTGGTTCTCTTTTTTGCTAGCTTCATTGTTTCTAAGCACCAGGTCTCCTGGCTTGAAGCGTTCATTCTTGACTCTCTTGTTATAGTAGGCTTCCATTCGTTGTTTGTACTTGGCCTCTTGAATTACGGCTTGGTCTCATGCTTCCTCTAGGAGTTGTAAGTTCAACATGGTCTCTTTTTGGTTTTTTTCGGGATCCATGTTGACAATTCGTTGCGTTACAACTCCTACTTCAGCTGGAATTACGGCTTTGGACCCAAATACCAAGTTGTAGGGCGTTCTTTTGTGGCTTGTTTTTTCGGTTGTTCTTATGGCCCATAGAACACTTGGTAATTCTTCAAGCCAATTGCATTCATACCTACCCAATCTGGTTTTGATTCCTTCCACTATGCTTCGATTCGTCCTCTCAACTTGACCGTTTGATTGTGGGTATGCCACTGAGCTAAAAACCTGATTAATTCTGAATTCTTTGCACCAAACGCTGAAAGGCTTCTCAGCAAATTGCTTTCCATTGTCGGTTACAAGTACTCCCGGCAATCCATAACGGCAAATATTGTTTTCCCAAACGAAGTGAATGACTTGCTTGCCCGTGATTTTTGCAAGTGGTTTAACCTCAGGCCACTTGGTGAAATAATCTATGGCCACCAACAAGAATTTTACTCCACCTTTGCTTGGGGGAAATGGACCGACAATGTCCATCCCCCATTTATAGAATGGCCATGCTGAGGTTATTGGGACAAGATCATGCTTGGGACTTTTCGGGATTGGTGCATGAATTTGGCAGGCATCACATTTCCTTAATTGCTCAGTGGTATCCCGGTGCATTGAGGGCCAAAAATACCCAAGGTTCATAAGTTTGGCAACCACCAACCTAGCTCCAAAATGAACTCCGCATATACCTTCGTGAATCTCTTTGACCAAATACTGACTTTGCTCGGGACCAACACATCTTAGCAAGGGTGCAAGATAACCCTTTTTGTAGAGGGTTTCACCTTGTAGTATATACTGCCTTGCCTTGATCTTAACCCTTTCAGCTTCTGTTTGATCACTAGGCAATTCACCGTTTTTAAGGAATTTCTTGATTGGAGTCATCCAATTTGGATCTTCTTCGGTGATTACATCTTGAACTTCCAACTCATCGATTGATGGAGCCTTTAACACCTCTACCAATACCTTCTTGGTAAGGTGGGCAAAAGTGAGAGATGCAAGCTTACTCAAGGCATCCGCTTTCTTATTTTGGGACCTGGGAATTTGCTTGATGGTACATGTTTGGAAGGTGTTCATCAATTCTTTGGATTTTTCTTTGTATATTTTCATGTTGGGCTCCTTTGCAACGTAGCTATCATTCACTTGGCTTGAGACCAGCAACGAAACTGTGAACACTTTAAGCTTTTGGACCTTCATTTCTTTAGCCAAGTCTTAAGCCGGCAATCAGTGCTTCGTATTCAACTTCGTTGTTGGTGTCTGAAAATCAAAACGGAGAGCATATGTGAATTCCAAACCTTCTGGGTTGATCAGAATGAGCCCAGCCCCTGACCCTTCAATGCTTGAAGACCCATCAGTGAAAAGCTTCCAGGCTTCAAGGTCTGAGGGTTCAGTGGCAGCTGTGTTCATCTCAGTGACTGTTTGCTTTGGGACTTCTACAATGAAATCAGCCAAGACTTGGGCTTTGATGGCTTTTCTTGGGACGTAGGTGATATTATGCTCACCTAGTTCCACTGCCCATTTGGCTAGTCGTCCCGAGTTTTTTGGTTTTTCAAGCACAGTCTTAATAGGTTGGTCGGTGACCACTTGTATAGGGTGTGCTTGGAAATACCTTCGAAGCCTTCTAGCTGTTTGAACTAGGGCTAGGGCAAGTTTTTCTAGGGGAGGATATTTGATTTCAACCAATTTTAGAGTTTTGCTGAAGAAATAAACGGGTACCTGAACCTTGTCTCGTTCAATGGTGAGGACCACACTTATGGCCTCTTCAGCAACTGAAAGGTATACCGAGATTAACTCTCCCGTTTCGGGGGCTGCAATGTCAGGTAGGGAAGCTAGGTGTTGCTTCATCTGATGGAAGGCTTCTTCGGCCTCCTCGGTCCATTTGAAGTCCTTCTTTTCGGAGCAACCTTTGAGCGTTTTGAAAAAGGGTAAAGACCTTTCAGCCAATTTTGAGGTAAAACGCTTCAAGGCTGCAAGCTTCCCATTTAAGCTTTCAACCTCCTTCTTGCTTCTTGGTGGTTTGGTTTCAAGGACAGCTTTCACCTTGCTTGGATTGGCCTTGATGCTTTGTTTTCCCACAATATGCCCAAGGAACTTGCCTTCCTCAAACCCAAATGAGCATTTCTAGGGGTTGAGTTTCATGTTGACCTTCCTTAGGTTCTTGAAGGTTTCTTGGATGTCATCAAGCATTTGATACTCCGTTTTGCTTTTGATCACCAAGTCGTCAACATATGCCTCCATGTTTCTACCAATTTGACTTGCAAAGGCCCCGTCAACTAGGCGTTGGTAGGTTGCTCCAACGTTTTTGAGGCCAAAAGGCATCTTTTGGTAACAAAAGATCCCTTTGTCCGTGTGAAAGGCGGTCTTTTCTTCATCCTCTTTCTTCATGAGGATTTGATGATAACCTTTGTAGGCATCAAGAAAACATTTGAACGGGTAACCGGTAAGGTAGTCAACCTTGAGATCAATTTCAGGTAATGGGTAGCAGTCTTTGGGACAAGCCTTGTTAAGATCCTTGAAGTCTATGCACATTCTCCAAGAATTATCTGGCTTTCGAACCATGACCGGGTTTGCAACCCAGGATTGATACTTGACTTCTCGGAGAATGCCGACTGACACAAGCTTTTCAACCTCTTGGCATGCAGCCAAGCTTCTTTCAGGGGCTAGACTTTGTTTCTTTTGGACAACAGGCTTGACATCAGGTGGTATTCTCAACTCATGTTCAGCAATGCTTCGAGGGATGCCCGTCATATCTTCCGGGCACCAAGCAAAGACATCACTGTAATGTGTTAACAGCTTTTCAAGATATGAGAGGGTTTCTTGTGAAAGGCTTGGATTGACCCTTATCTTCTGCTCGGGGTACTTAGGATTTATGATTAGCCTTTGCTTGTCTTCTTCACTTTTAGAACTTTCACCTTCAACCATGTAGGCCTCCTGAGAAGGTTGAAGGGTTGCTATTCCCCTCACGGTGGGAAATTTGACAGTTCCATGGCCAACAGATACAGCCATATAGAATGCACACTGTCTCGGCCTTCCAATGATCTGTTTGAAGGCATATTGATAACCACAGAGGTGAGTGGTTGGACTCTCTCCTTCTGACCTTCACTGAAACGAACAACAAGTGTCAGTTGCCCTAAAGGCTTGAGGGGTATATCGACAATACCTTTTATGGAGGTCCCGGAGGGTTGAAGCCTTGAACGTTCTTCATTACTCAGACGGTTGAAGAACTTCTCAAACATGATTTCGGTGGCAGCACCAGTGTCTATGTATGCTTTGCTTGTTGGTAATATTCCCACAGTAGCCTCAACCACAAGAGGGTTTGAAAGAGGGTCTTTTTCAGTTGGAGGGAAGAAAACACACTGGAGCTCCCAAGCTTCCAACCGCTGCCTTTTGTGTGGAACCCTTCCATCAAAATCTACCATATTGACTTCCTTGCCTTTTCCTTCAGCCATTTTGTCCCTTACTCCCTTTACCAAGTGAGCAAGTTCCCCGGACTTAACGGCTTCTTCGATTCTCTTTTTAAGCTGGAAGCAATCACTGGTATGGTGCCCCTTTTCTTCCTGAAATTCACAGTATTGTGTGGAATTTTCGTTCTTGAGGAGTCTAGGAGGCCGGAAGTTTTGCTTGACTTCTTCCGTTGCGAGGATTTCTTGAGGAGTCTTGGTGAGGGGTGTGAAACTTATGCCTTTCTCCCTGCTGGAAGGGTTCCGGCCTTCAGGCCTTCGGTGGTCTGAACCCTTTTGGCGTCTGTCATAGGAGTTAAAGTTCCCCCTTTTTCTGGCTGGGCTGTTGCCTCACTAGCTGGATCCTCTTTTCCTTTGCTCTTTAATATCTACCGCCTCCTCTCCCCGGATATGGGCTTCAGCCCTTTCGAGAGCTTCTTCCAAGGTCTTGGGCAAGGATTTGTTGAAATCTCTTGTGAGATATTTGGATGTAATGTCGTTCATAAAACCGGCTACCCACATCTTTTCGTCTGCCCCTACATATGTAAGACCTTCCTTCTTGTATCTTTCTATGAACTCTCGAAGACTTTCATCATCTCTTTGTTTTATCTGAAAGATCACTGTTGCATCTTTAACGTACCGCCTTTGTTGGGAGAAATTGGCCAGGAATCCCTTGCTGAGGTCATCGAAGCTTCGAACGCTTCGAGTAGGTAAATCATTGAACCAGATTCTGGCTGATCCGACAAGGGTTTGCATGAACATTAGGCAACATTCAGCGTTTGACCATTTCTCAATCCTCGCAGTACCAGTAAAGATCTGAAGATGGTCTTCAGGATCTTCAGTCCCATCATATGTTTTGATGTGGGATGGCATCTTGATCTTCATTTGAAAATCATAATCGGCTATTTGCTGTGAAAAGCATGAGAGGGTACTCGGCTTATAAGGCTTGGCCAAATCTTCTTCAGCCCTTGCACCCGCGTTGTTGCTGTTGTTGTTGTTCCCTTGAGTGGCCAGCACCTGATTAATAAAGTGATGCCACAGGAAGCTGGCCATCATCTGGGCCATCATCTGGGGCATAAGGTTAAAACGTTGAAGGCTTCCGAGTGCAACTGGGCAACTAACTCCCAAAGGGGTGCTCATAACAGCACTTCGTGCCAAGGGGAGCACGGACAAAGCTTGTTCCCATGAAGTTTTTGTTGAGGGTGGAAGGCTTGTCACTGGGGACTGTAGGAGCTGTTAAAGGGTCAGCTCATGGCCCAGAGGAGCACCATTTGTAGCTGGTTGGGATGAAAAGAGAGGATATGCTGTAGGATTCGGTCTTGCGGACAGATATGGGTTAGGGTTTGGAGGATTACTGGGGCCAGCCTCATCCCTAGACACCAAAGGTTGTGAGTTTGCAAAAGGAGGGATGGGGGGCCCAGGAGATAGTGTCGGCTCCGGCTCATCATAGTCTAAACGAATCCTCACTCCCTTGTCCCTTTCCCTACTCACATATTGGTTGAGGAGAGACCTCAACTCAAGGAAATTGTTGGCGACCCCCTCAGGGGTAAGCTCGACATGTGATGGGGTGCTAGAGACACCGATATTAGGGGAAGGGACCCCTGATCTGGACAGAGTAGGTGTGCTGAAAGACAGAAACTCACGAGTGCTTCCTGGCGTTGAGAAAGAAGTTGGTATAGCCACATGAGCTTGACTAGTTCCTGGGGTAGAAGTGTTAGGAACCTGATTCACTTCTCCCGGGGATCCACTTTCTGACATGGTAATTTCAAGAGAATGGAGCTACACTACTAGGTCTTTTGAAGAAAAATAGTCACGTAGCCCCACGGTGGGTGCCAGCTTGTTGATGCAACAAATAATAGACCAAGGATAGTAGCTGGGCTGGTTAGGCAAAAGGGTTGAAGGGTTCAACTTTTCCTAACGCAGGTCGTGGGGTCCCCCCACGTTTGCAAGACGTGGAGAGAGGTTCACTGATCTGTTTTGTTGTTTGCTGAAGATCCTCCTCTAAAGTGTGTTCAGTTTTGGAGGTATGAGCAAAAAGAATGTGTGTGTTTTGAATGTGGAAGAAAGTGACTTGCGTGGAGCAAGTACTCGAGGAGTATGACCAGAGATTTCAGGAATCAGAGCTGGCCTTCGGAATGTCTTGCACACTTAATGAAGTGTCACTCTTATAGGGAGAGCCTTGGCTCAAAGAGTAATGTGTTGACTAGTGAACATGCTTTCAGTGGGGGTTTTGCCCTTTTTGGGGGTTGAAGCCTTTGACCTGCGGGTAAAAGGTTGTGCTCTGTGGACCTGTGTCACTTTTGCGGCTGAGGAGTTTGGTGAAGCAATTAGAGACGTGACCGCTACTGTTCACGTACTATTTTACCTGGTCTCCCGGGTTTCCAACCTTCGAACCGTTTAACCTTTTTAGCTTTGATGTGTCTAAGTCATTTTATTTTGTCTTGGGCTACCCCCGTCATCAGATGTAATGGTGTTCATAAAACCGGCCACTCTCATCTTTTCGTCTGACCTTACATACGTGAGACCTTCTTTCTTGTACCTTTCTATGAACTCTCGAAGGCTTTCGTCATCCCTTTGTTTTATCTGAAAGATCACCGTAGCATCTTTGACGTACCGCCTTTGTTGTGAGAAGTTGGCTAAAAACCCTTGCTCAGATAATCGAAGGTTCGAACGCTTCTGGCTTGTAAATCGTTGAACCATATCATGGCTGATCCTATGAGGGTCTGCATAAACATGAGGCGGCATTCAACATTTGACCATTTCTCAATTCTAGCAGCACCGGTGAAGATTTGAAGGTCATCCTCTGGGTCTTCAGTCCCATCGTATGTTTTGATGTGGGATGGCATTTTGATCTTTGCTTGAAAATCATAATCAGCAATTTGCTGGGAGAAACATGACAAATTACTTGGTTTATATGGCTTGGCCGAATCCTCTTCCACCCTTACACCCGTGTTGTTGTTATTATTCCCTTTAGTGGCCAGCACTTGATTAATAAAGTGATGTCAGGGGAAGGAGGCCATCATCTAAGCCATCATTTGAGGCATAAGGTTGAAACCTTGAAGGCTTCCAGGTGCAACAGAGCAGTTTACCAACAAAGGAGCACTCATAACGGCACTTCATGCCAAGGGAAGCACAACAAAGCTTGTTCCCCTGTAGTCGTTGCTGAGGGTGGAAGGCTTGCTACTAGAGATTGTAGGAGCTGGTCCAAAGTTAGCTCATGCCCTAGTGGAGCACCAGTTGTAGCTGGTTGGGAGGAAAAGAGAGGAAATGTTGTCGGATCTGGCCTTGCATACAAGTATGGGTTAGGATTTGGAGGAGGATTGTTGGGACCAGCCTCATTCCTGGACACAGTGGGTTGTGAGCTTGTGAAAGGAAGATGGCTCGGGCTCGTCATAGTCCAACCGAATCCTTACCCCTTTGTCCCTTTCCCTACTCATGTATTGGTTGAGGAGAGACCTCAACTCTAGGAAGTTGTTGGCGACCCCTTCGGGAGTAAGGTCAACACGTGAGGGGGTGTTAGAGACATCGACATTAGGGGATGGAACCCCCGATCTAGACGGAGTTGGTGTTTGGAAAGTGAGGAACTCGGGGTATGTTGCTCCAGTAGGAGTGCTCCCCGGTGTTGAGAAGGACGTTGGTATAGCCACATGAGCTTGGCTAGTGCTTGGGGTAGAGGTATTTGGGACTTGATTTACCTCTCCCGGAGATTCACTTTCCGACATTCTAACTTCGAGAGAATGGAGCTACACTACTAGGTCTTTTTGGAGAAAATTAGTGGTGTAGCCCCACGGTGGGCGCCAACTTGTTGATGCAACAAATACTAGACCGATGGTACTAGCTGGGCTGGTTAGGAAAAAGGGTTGGAGTGTTCCGGTTTGCCTAACGCAGGTCGTGGGGTCCCCCCACGTTTGCAAGACGTGGAGAGAGGTTCACTAGTTAAGTTTTGTAGTTTGCTCGAGATCTTTCACTGAAGTGTGTTCAGCTTCGGATGTGGGAGCAATGGAAAGGTGTGTGTTGAATGTAAAGAAAAGATGCTTGCATGGAACAAGCACTCAAGAGAAAAGACCAGATATCCCAATGGAATCAGAGCTGATCAGAATGTCCTTCAGCACTAAATGAAGTGTCATTTTATAGGGAAGGACATCGCCCAAAGAAGAAACCATTGACTAGTGAAACATGCTTGCAGTGGGGGACTTACCCTTTTAGGGGTTGAAGCGTTTGGACCTGCGGATAAAAGCCTACACTCTGTGCACACGTTCTCTTTTGCGGCTGTGAGAAGGCTGGGCAAGCAATCAGTGAAGTGATGGTTTACTGTTCACGTCCTTTTTGCTGCTCACCCGAGTTCTCGGGATTTGAACCTTTTAACCCTTTAACCTTTTGAGCATTCATGTGTCTAAATCATTTTATTTGGTCTCGTGCTACCCCGTCATCAACGTGTATCTTTCTTTCTGTATTGTTTTAACAAACGAAACCGACTACTCTAAAAGTGCGTTACAGATTAGTTTTACTATTATTTATGGTGGTAATTGAGAAGATGAATACTTAACGACCTCTATTACTCTACTAGGTTATACATCCACGGATTACAAGCGTTAAATTAAGAAAATATCTCAGGTTAGTGAAAAAAAATGATAAAGACGACATAAAAATTACTTAAGACCATCCATATCAGGAAAATATCAATTTCTTTCTTTGAAATTTAAAAGAAAACATAACAATTATGAAATAAATATTAAATTTACACAATTTAAAAGGTGGTCAATATCAGGGGCGCAACATAGTGGGGGCGGCCGACCCCCCGAACTTTTCGTTAAGTAGTGGAGAATATGTGGTTTTCGTATAAAATTTTTTGGGTATATACGTTTTCGACCCCCTGTTTTATAGAAATTTTTTGGTATATACGTTATCGACCACGCGGTCGAAAATCTCAAACTTCGCCACTTGTCAATATATCACAAATATTCATTGCTAATTATAAATAAACTAGTGTTCATGACCTGTGCGTTGCGGCGGAAACATTTAATCGAATAAAAAAATAGATGTAAAAACGTTGAACCACACATACGCATTGTGACATGTTAACTTGCCAAATTCATACTGAAACGTAAATTCATCGACATAATAACAAAATCACGAAAGAAATGAAATAATAAAACTATAAAAGCTTAAGGTTATAAAAATGTATACACCGCAATTATATTTTTTACATTGATTTTTATATTAGCCATCATTTCTTGGATTAAATTAAACATTCAACAAAGATGATTTAGAAAAAATTGTGATTGTAAATAAATGTAAAGGTTAGGGCATCAACCATCAAAATAAAGATTTGTATTTAGACCATGGGGTATGGGGCGAGGGTTTGGGCGTGGGTTGGGGGAAAACGCCCAAGCCACCACCCCGGGTGGGCTTGGGTTGGGGCGTGGCCCTTGGGGCTTGAGTTTCAAGCCGGGCGTGGGGCGGTCTGGCCAAGCTGACATGGCGGGCTCTCACTGGACAAATCAAAGTAGCCGTTGGCCAACGGCTATCTTAAAAAAATTATTTTTCCACTATAAAACTCACATTTTTCTTCCATTTTTTACCACATTCAAACACATCTTCTATAATCATCTTCAATTCTCCTTCTACAAAACGAAAAAATGCATCCTCATAACCGTCCTTTTGACCCGAACAACCCGTATGCATTCCAAGAAAATAATCCTAGCCCACCACCCATTCGTCCAATGCCTCGTCCATTTTTGATACACTCTTCTATGCCCCAAGAAGCGAGTTATGCATCGTATCTTGGGAATTGTTTGTTTACTAACTTCCCACACACCGATGATTCGATACCTACCCCGTTTACACAAACGCCCATCAACCTTTCACCAACCTCCATCGACCTTTCACAAAACGAAACCGTCCCCGAAACTCAACCACCCAACGATGGTCCTTCCGCATCGAAACCCATCAAAAAGAGAAGCCATAAGAAAAAAAACCGAGGCGGATAAAGCACTTGAAACTGCTAAACGAAAACAACTAAAATGGACCGTTTCTGAAGAACTTGCATTGGCGAAGGGTTGGTTTCAACAATCTCCACATTCAACTTTAGGCATTCTTAAACTTTGTTTTTATTAATGGTTTTTTTTATATAACTTTATAATATATTAAATTTTGTTTTTATAAAAATAGGAAATTCTCAACATCGAACCCTTTTGTGGCAAGGGGTTAGTAGAGTATTCCATCAAGAATTGGGAAGAGAGGTTTATCGTGAAAACGATAGCTTATCCTCTAAGTGGAGCGAGATAAGCGGCCAACTTACAAAATATAGTGGTTATTTAAATAAAGCAAAACAAAACCCAAAAAGTGGTGAAACCGAAGCCGACATTGTGACGAATGCATTGGTTCAATTCAAATCAAATGTGGGGACCGACTTCCGTTTCATGCATTGTTGGGAGATTTGTAAGTTCCATCCAAAGTGGGCGAATATCCCCAGTGGTAGCGAAAGTAACACGTCATCCAAAAGGTCAAGGGCCTCGTCCCAAGCCCAATCTGATGCAAAGAAGGTAGGTGGCCCAATGAAAATGCATAAAATTGAACAGCAAATTTGTGAGGTAAAGTAAAGTTGCTAATTAATATAGGGGGAAATATATAACTTAAGATTTACCATTTACGCAACTTGAATTAAAGATAATTTGAAATGAAAAGCTAAACATGAGGAACATTATATTGCTAAAATTTTAAAAATTAGTTTGAGTGTATATTTCATTAATGGTTTTCACTTTGATATCATTTTTTTGCAAGGAATAGTAAAGTTTAAACTCTTTATAAAATTACCACAAAATTTTCATACTTTGATATTTAATGGACTTTTTTCTTTGTGTTTTTAGTTGCTATACCGAGTATTGGTACAATAATAGACCAAACCGATAACAATTGAAACTAAATTCTCGCCGTATCGTGCATTGGATTTTAGTATTTATTACTTTACATACATGGAAATATATAAAAATCAACCATAAAAATATATTGCGTTAATTTAACGAATAGACAAATAATTAAAAACAAAAACTTTATACAAACATATTGATCAACATATATTTTAATAGAGTAAACTGCCATTTTGGTCCCTGTGGTTTGGGCACTTTTAACATTTTAGTCCAAATCTCAAACTTTTTAAATCTGGGTCCCTGTGGTTTCACTTTTATTGCCATTTTAGTCCAAAATTATGAGTAAACTGCCATTTTGGTCTCTGTGGTTTCACTTTTATTGTCATTTTAGTCCAAATCTCAAACTTTTTGGAACAGTCAAAAAAAGGGGGTTTTTGAATTTTGGACTAAAATGGCAATAAAGATGAAACCACAGGGACCCAGATTTAAAAAGTTTGAGATTTGGATTAAAATGGCAAAAGTGCCCAAACCACAGGGACCAAAATGGCAGTTTACTCATTTTAATATGATAACATTTTAATGTATTTTAAAGTTTTATGAATTTTTAGTATCCTAATTTCTAAAATTTTTGGTTAATTATGGAAATATATTATTATAAATTACGTAATTATCTATTATGTATTAATAAATTAAATGTTAATAATAATAATAATAATAATAATAAATTATTAAATTAAAGGACAGGGTTTAAAAGTAAACCATAAAAATATATTGCGTCAATTTATCGAATAGACAAATTTTAAAAATAAAAACTTGATACAAACATTTTGATCAAAATATATTTTAATATGATAACATTTTAATGTATTTTAAAGTTTTATGAATGTAGGTTTTTAGTTTTTAATTATATATTTTGTTATAGTATCTCTAATTTCTAAAAATTTTGTTTAATTATAGAAATATATTAATATAAATTACGTACTTATCTGTTATGTATTAATAAATTGAATGTAGATAATAATAATAATAATAATAATAATAATAATAATAATAATAATAATAAAATTACTAAATAGGAGAAACTGTTATGTAACATTAATTGGAATCCTTTGTTAGAATTTAGATATACATTTTCTTTAATTATCATTGTGGTGGAATTGAAAAGTTGAATACTTAATGACCTCTATTACTCCATATACATTAGTATGTAAAACGCAATAACATAAAACTACAATTACTCTATGTACATCACTATAAATCTAATCTATCATTTCACTTTTAGTTGTTTAGCGAGCCGAGCCAAAGAAGTTTTGGCTCGTAATTGAAGTCAAATGAATTGATTTGGCTTGGCTCCGTTATTTTTGAACTTAAATAGAAAGATACATATTTTATTTAGATACAAAAGTTGTAAAAAGATTTAATACGAGTCAAATGAGCAACACTTCGAGCTTAAATTGATGTAAAACTCATAATATTAATATCTGATAAAAACCAAAGAGTAATAGAGATAAACATAATTCTCATTTTCACAATATTCAACATTACAATATATAGAGATAAACATAGCTGAAAACCCTAAAGCCCATAAGTAATGGGTTGGGCCTAAAATGTCTGGTTTATAACACTCCCCCTCAGACATTTAGAATTAAACACAGTTTAACAACATACTTCAGGATGATGTTAAATAGGTACTTCAGGACCTGAATAAATAAACTGATACTACTGGATCAGCTATGCTGCCTCATTAAAAACCTTACTAAGAAAACCCAGTGGGACAAAACTTAGTTAAGGGAAAAAGAGTACAGCGTGTATAATTCTCCCCCTGAATTTAACAAACATCTTTCAATCTACGAAGACCGATCTTGTGTGATAGCTGCTCGAAACTGCTTCTAGGTAAAGATTTCGTGAACAAGTCAGCTAGATTTTCACTTGACTTAATCTGGCGAACATCAATTTCCCCTTCTTTTTGCAAGTCATATGTTGAGAAAAATTTTGGTGAGATGTGCTTTGTTCGATCACCCTTGATATAACCTTCTCTGATTTGAGCTATGCAAGCAGCATTGTCTTCATAAATAATTGTTGGCTCCTTCTTGATCTGTTCCAATCCGCATGCTTCTTGTATGTGATTAATCATTGATCTCAACCACACACATTCTCGACCAGCATCATATAGTGCTATTAATTCGGCATGATTTGATGATGTTGCTGTAAGTGTTTGCTTAGTTGACTTCCAAGAAATTGTTGTGCCACCGTATGTGAATACATAACCTGTCTGAGATTTTGCTTTGTGAGGATCTGATAGATATCCGGCATCAGCATACCCAACAAGCTGGGACTTTTGATCTCTCTGATAGAAAAAACCTAAGTCTTGTGTCCCGCAAATATACCGGAATATATGTTTTATGCCATTCCAGTGTCTACGTGTTGGATTCGAACTGTATCTCGCTAGTACATGTACTGCAAATGCAATGTCAGGTCTTGTGTTATTTGCGAGATACATAAGGGCACCGATCGCGCTTAAGTACGGTACTTCTGGACCAAGTACTTCTTCGCCTTCTTCTTGAGGGCGATAAGGATCCTTGTGTGGATCTAGCGGTCGGACAACCATAGGTACGCTAAACGGATGTGCTTTATCCATATTGAAACGTATTAACATCTTCTGGATGTAGTATGATTGATGGACAAATGTGCCATTGCACAGATACTCAAATTGTAGTCCGATGCATACTTTTGTCATACCAAGATCTTTCATCTCAAATTCCTTCTTTAATAACTGAGCAGCTTTCTCTATCTCTTCAGGAGATCCGATGATGTTGATATCGTCAACATAGACTGCTATTATAGTGAAATTTGAGAGTGATCGTTTTATAAAGACACATGGACTGATTACATCAGACTTGTATCCTTCCTTTTCGAGATATTCACTAAGTCGATTGTACCACATACGACCAGATTGTTTGAGACCATATAAAGATCTCTGGAGCTTTATAGAACACATATCTCGAGGTGTTGATTTTAATGCTTCAGGCAATTTTAATCCTTTAGGGATTTTCATGTAGATGTCATTTTCAAGTGTCCCGTATAAGTATGCGGTGATGACATCCATTAGTCTCATATGAAGTCCTTCGGAGATTGTGAGGCCGATTAGGAACCTAAGGGTTATCGCATCCACTACAGGGGAATACGTTTCCTCATAATCAACTCCTGGGATTTGGGAAAACCCTTGTGCTACAAGTCGAGCCTTATATCGTACAATCTCATTCTTTTCATTTCTCTTTATTGCAAACACCCATTTATAACCTACTGGTTTGACGTCTATGGGTGTTCGGACTACAGGTCCAAAAACATGTCGCTTTTCGAGCGAATTTAATTCGGCATTTATGGCTTCTTGCCATCTTGGCCAATCATTTCTGTGCATGCACTCTTCTAAAGTTTTAGGTACGTAATCATTTTCATTGATTACATCCGTTGCTATAGCATATGCGAATATATCATTAACACGTGTTTTATTCCGGTTCCACATTGTACTATCTTGTACATAATTAATAGAGATCTCATTTTCGTTCGGTACCGGTGTTTCTTCTGAAACTTCATTTTCCTCTGGATTCATAGTTGTCTCTTCTGGGACATTTACCTCTACCGGGGTTTCACTTATAATCTTTTGTGAGTTTTCACCAACTGCGTTACTTTGCTCTTTTCGTTTCCGTGGGTTTTTGTCTTTGGAACCGATTGGTCTCCCACGCTTTCGTTGTATAGTAATCGCTTCTGGGATTACTTCAATTCGAGCAGGTGCATTTGATGCTGGTACATGTGACTTTGTCACTCTATTCGTGTCTGTGAATGCATCTGGTAATTCATTCGCTATTCTTTGCAAATGTATGATCTTTTGGACTTCATATTCACATTGACCACTTCGGGGGTCGAGATTTGATAGCGATGATGCATTCCACGTTATTTCTTGTGTTATCAGTCTTTCTTTATCCTTATCTCCCCCTAAGACTGGGAACATTGTTTCATCAAAATGACAGTCAGCATACCGTGCTGTAAACATGTCTCCCGTCATTGGTTCTAAATATTTAATTATGGACGGGGAGTTAAAACCAATATAGATACCCAGTCTTCTTTGGGGTCCCATTGTAGTACGTTGTGGTGGCGGTATTGGTACATATACCGCACAACCAAAAATTCTAAGGTGGGACAAACTTGGTTCTCGTCCGGAGACCAGTTGCAATGGGGAGTATTCGTGATCAGCAGTTGGTCTCAATCTAATCAGTGCAGCAGCATGCAAAATAGCATGTCCCCATGCAGAAGATGGTAGTTTACATCTCATTAAAAGTGGTCTAGCGATTATTTGTAATCTTTTAATCAAAGATTCAGCTAAACCGTTTTGTGTGTGAACATGAGGTACAGAATGTTCAACATTTATCCCAATTGACATACAATAGTCATTAAAAGCTTGAGATGTGAACTCTCCCGCATTATCCATCCGGATGTTTTTAATTTGATTGTCGGGGAAATTGGCTCTCAATTGTATGATTTGAGCTAAAAGTCGGGCAAATGCTACATTTCGAGTAGCTAAAAGGCTCACATGTGACCACCTTGAGGATGCGTCAATTAAGACCAAGAAATAGCGGAATGGTCCACAAGGAGGATGAATAGGCCCACAAATATCCCCTTGGATTCTTTCCAAAAATGATGGGGTTTCATGTATCAATTTAGTTTGTGAGGGCCGAGTAATAAGTTTGCCCAGAGAGCATGCTGCACATAATAAGTCTTGTGGTAGCAAAACTTTTAAGTTTTTGAGAGGGTGCCCAGTTGCACTTTTGATTATTCGTCTCATCATTATGCTACCAGGGTGACCTAGACGGTCATGCCATATATTGAATGTGTTTTTATCTAACAGCTTTTGGTTACTCACCATGTATGATTCGATAGGATTGATATTAGTACAATATAATCCAGAGGATAAGGCTTCTAATTGTTCAACAATTGTTTCTTGGCCATTTTTGTTTGAAGTAATTTGAAGATATTCAATTTTATTTTCAGATATTGTTTTTAGGTGGTAACCGTTTTTTCGAATATCTTTAAAGCTAAGTAAATTTCTTCTGGATTTACTTGAATATAATGCATTGTCAATAGTTAGTTGGGTACCCGATGATAATATTATGTGTGCTCTGCCGGAGCCTTCGATAAGGTTACTGACACCAGATATAGTACTAATCGGTGTCTCTGCCGGAGACAACTCAGAGAAAAATTTCATATCTTTTAGAATAGTGTTAGTACTACCGCTATCTACCAGACATTCATCACCAATAATAGCTCTACTGGAGCTAGCATGCATATTTCTTCAGGAAATAAATAAAAATAATAAATAAAAGTTAATGCAAAGAAGTAAAAATAAAACATTGCAAGAGTTTACCAAAAACCAAGGTCACAGTGTGAAAAGTAAAACATAAAAGGTACGTTAAATATTTTAAACATCACGAACATTTTCAATGAAATCACATGCATCCAAATGAACGTCTGATATCGTGGCTAAAGGTGCATTCTCAATCAGATTAGTTTCAGCATTCTTTCCTTTTTCTTTCATCATGCGTTGATATGCCTCAACAAGGTGTTTAGGGGTGTGACACGTGCGGGACCAGTGATTTGACATCCCACATTTATAACAAATGTTGCTTTGGTTCCCGCTACTTTTCCCTTTCGAAGGTCGCCCCGTATTTTGTCGACTCGATTCAACACCGCTATGTTTAGTGTTCTGGGACTCCCGACGCCATGTATATCCCCGTCCTCGACCACGACCACGACCTCTGCTGGGGCCGCGACCTCTACCTCTACCTCGTCCGCTTTGATAATTGGCCACATTCGCTTCAGGGAATGGGCTTGCACCGGCAGGTCGCGATTGATGATTTTGTAGTAGGAGCTTGTTGTTTTGCTCCGCGACCAGAAGACATGATATCAATTCAGAATACTTAGTAAATTGACGTTCCCTGTATTGCTGCGACAGGAGCATATTTGAGGCATGGAACGTTGAGAAAGTTTTTTCAAGCATGTCTTCATCGGTAATTTTCTCACCACATAATTTAAGTTCAGAGGTAATGCGGAACAGGGCAGAATTATACTCACTAACAGTCTTAAAATCCTGTAGTCGTAAATGAAGCCATTCATAGCGGGCTTTGGGGAGTCAGACCAACTTCTGGTGGTCAAAACGTTCTTTGATGTTTGTCCATAATTCAAGAGGGTCCTCAACAGTTAGATATTCCCGCTTTAGATCTTCATGAAGATGATGGCGGAGAAATATCATGGCTTTCGCTTTATCTTGAGGTTTACTTTGATTACCATCGATAATTGTCTCCCCCAAATTATTTGCCGTCAAATGAATTTTAGCATCAAGAGTCCATGGAAGGTAGTTGTTACCCGAGATGTCAAGAGCGGTGAATTCAAGTTTTGATAAGTTCGACATATTATCTACAAAGGAAAGAACAAGGCATTTAAAAACAAGCCTTCAAATGAAATATATATTGTATGAGAACTTCGGGTTCTCTTTTTCTAGAACTTCGGGTTCTATACAAGAATACAGTTTTCATAATTTTCCACAGTTAATCCTAAGAATCCACCACAATTTCAAAATTTGGGGTACGAACCAAAATCACGTCCCATGAAATATTGTACAATACTTTAGAATAAAAAATTCAACAACCAAATTACAGAATACAATTTTCATATATATCGATTTGTAATTTGGTTTTAAAAAAAATAATATATTAATTTGTTTGATATGGATTACAGTTGTAAAACTGTATTTATTATTAAATGTAATAAAAAAAATAGCAGATCCCCATTCCTAATTTACTAGCAAAAATCTTCTCTCCCTCCATCGTTTGATATACACCTTTTCCGGTCGACCTTTGCCGGAGTTGGACGATCAGATCTCTGTTTGTATACATATCTCTGTTTTATTATTTTTTTTTGTCGGTGGATGACGGTTGCCGGACACTCAAACGTAGTGGGTTTCGTGTTCCGATGAAATGTCCGGCGGCGCCGAAGAAAAAAAACGGTTAAATCGAAGCAAAGAATGCCTCCCGCAAGTGGGTATTTTCGGTCACTAGATACAAGATTTACGGGTTTCATCTCCGGATCTTTAAAGATCGGTGCTTCAATGTTCCTGTCCTTCGTGGTTGTCGCCGACAACTACTCTCCGGTGCAACACCGTCACGGCGAGGAGACGGATAGAAACGGAAAACGTCAAATCTCCACAACAACAACGCATCGACACCTCCGCCACAGTCCTCGAAGCATCAAACGTGAGAGAAAACGTCGCCGATGATGTTTTCTTCGATCCACAACGGTCCATTGACTAGAGCGAGGTTACAACCTAATTACGGTGATACTTCGACGTTTTGGGAGGCGGTGGTAGCGGTGAAAGAAAAGGTACGGGTCAGATTTTAGTGTCGTATCGCTTGTTTAATTTTGAAATTTTTTTTTTCACAGTTTGTTGTACTTTGCGGCAGATTGATAAAGCGTTACTAAAATATAAATCAAAACAAGTAATGATTCTAATTAGATATTTGCTAATAATATCCATGTATGTTTCGTGCACATCGTGTACGCAGTCGATACCTTATTCAACTAATTTTAGTTTATATCCTAAAGTCTAAACTCAAACTTGAAGGCAATGGTGTATAATATAATCTAAATACTGTTGGTGACATTTGTGATTGTGGTTTTTGTGAGATGCAGATGTATGCGTGGTACATAATAACATATAATTAACATATATAATCATGAGCAACACATATTAGAAACTGAGATGATGCGTACCAGGATAAAGTGATGAACAGAGAATTGTATGATGAGTCTCCGGGAAGAGCCTGTGTGTAGAGGCAATCGTGCTGATAACGTGATAAAAACCAAAGAGTAATAGAGATAAACTTAATTCCCACTTTCACAATATTCAACATTACAATATATAGAGATAAACATAGCTGGAAACCCTAAAGTCCATAAGTAATGGGTTGGGCCTAAAATGTCTGGTTTATAACAATATCAACTATTATGTGGGCAATAAATTTTCAAAATTAAGTTCAACTTTACCAAGTTAAGCATGCATGCTATGGTACACGAGCAAGTTACATTGACTCAAACTCGAATTGAAACACCATATCTCATATATTACATCTCATCCATCGAATCATCCCCCTCTTTAAGTTTTATTTTATTTTATTTTTTTCTAAAAAGTAAAAACACCGTAGATCCCATCTCCTATTTCTTTCCCCCAAACCCAAATTTTAAAAAGTTGCTATAGTAACTATTTATATATAAAAATTTAAAACTACTATTCATCGCGTATCAAATTATTGTGAATGTATAAAAACGAAAAATATTCATCATCTATCAAATTATTGTGAGTGTATAGAAACAGAAAATATAATAAAATAAGTGTATACGAGTAAGATAAAGAAAAAAAAACAGTGGATGAGTTCATGTGAAAGGTTTATTTAAAATAAGATAAATTTTGAAAAATATGGTTTTTAGTTAAATTATATAGTAAAAATTGGTGAAAGGAATGACTCTTACACCTATGAATCATATTTTACAACCTAAATATCAATTACAAAAAAATGCGATAGCTCATCTTAATGTCAGATTTAATGATTGTTATTCTAGTTCTCTCATTCTTGTTACAACAAATTTTATTAGTTTTTTTCCTTTTTTATTTCTGAATGAACAAATGTCATTCCCTAATTTGATACGTTTAAGATGAAGAAGAACATTGAAGAAAAGGTGAAGACGGAGGAACAAAACTTCTGGTTCCAAAGCTTCTAGTTAGATAAACCGGAGTTGACTCCAACGTTGACTTCTCCGACGATGATGAAGAACTCGAAGATGAAGTTACGCTACTCGAACGCCTCATCAGTTTCTCCTTCATTTCATATTCATCACACGTCTTATTACTTCCTTTTCCAACTTTACACGAACTTATACTCGCTGGAATTAAGCAATTGCACAATAAACCTAATAAACGCCGATAAAATGTTAGGAATCTCATCAGCCATAATTTTAAATTTTCTAATTGAATTTTTTATAAAGAAATGGTGTGTTTAGCAATTCTGATAATTTGGTATGTGCATGATTACTGCAACTCGTTTGGCTTATGTTGAGTCTGTGGGAAAAACAGACTTCACATAAACCAAAATATATTAAAAAAAATTACTGAAAATCCAAATCATTAACGCTAACTCCACTATTTCCTAAAAAACGTAGTAAAACTCCGAAACTAATAAAAAAGAAATTGGTGACTTACCGATTCTCGCGAGACGATTAATCCAACTCGGTATAGGATTTCCGGTGAGTCTAATACACGCATCGTTACAAAAATGATTGCAGTTTCTGGTGATTAGTTTATACGAATTTCCTTTGTAGTCTTGAGCGAGTTCTTCCATGAATTCTCTGATCTCCGCCAGATTCATCTCCGTCCATCCGATCAGAAGCTGTTTTCTGAATGTGAATCCTTCACACTGCCTTGGTTCTCCTTCGTAGATTCCAGTCGTCGGTTTTTCATGAGCTCCAAATGCATACTCAACTCCATGAACTATAATTAATCAAAAAAACTAATCAAATTCTTCTGTTAATTTATAAATATATGAAGCTCATCAGTGGCGGACCCAAGAATTATTTGTTGGGCGTGCGGATGAGGTGTTCAACCATATTTTCAAGGGGAGCGTTCGAGTTTTTTTGCCTAAAATATACACTATTTTTT
The DNA here is from genome assembly GCA_030545235.1 of Helianthus tuberosus. NCBI lineage: Eukaryota > Viridiplantae > Streptophyta > Magnoliopsida > Asterales > Asteraceae > Helianthus > Helianthus tuberosus. Next base: position 200,424,501 of record CM060369.1, read on the forward strand.
TTCAAGGGGTGCGGCCGCCCACCTTGGCCAAAGGGTGGGTCCGCCCCTGAAGCTCATACATTAATCAAATTCTTCTGATAATGTATAATTTTCAGAAATAATCAAATTCTTCTGTTAATCTATAGATCTATGAAGCTCTCATAGATTCATTGAATGCATATTCAATTTCGTTTGAACTATAATTTTCGAAAAATAATCAAATATTTATGTTAATTTATAGATCTATGGAGCTCATACATTCATCAAATGCATACTCAATTATGTGAATTATAATTTTCAAAAAATAATCACAATCTTCTGTTAATCTATAAATCAATGGAGCTCAGCTCTGCTCACAAACAGGGGCGGATTCAGGCTGGTTCACCGGGTTCCCGGGAACCCAGTCGATTTGGAAAAAAAACATTTTTTTTGTAGTGTAAACCTTGTATGATTTGGAAAAAAAAACGTTTTTTTGTAGTGTAAACCTTGTATGATTTGAAAAAAGGACCCCAGTGAAAAAACTGGCTGGATCCGCCACTGCTCACAAATTCATCAAATGTGTATTCAACTTTGTGAACTATAATTTTCAAAAATAATTAAATTCTTCTGTTAATTAATAGATCAATGCATACTCAACTTGGTTAACTATAATTTTCAATAATAATCATCAAATTCTTTTGTTAATATATTGATCTATGGAGCTCATACATTTATCAAATGCATACTCAACTTGGTTAACTAATAATTTAATACATTCTTCGGCTAATTTTCAGATCTGTGAGCTTATAAATTCATCAAATTATTCAAATTAAGTAGAACAACATCGAGATCAACCAAACCTTGAACGCCAGAATGATAAACACCAAGACCGAGCCAATACGCGCATCCGTTCATGGAGGTAAGATCATAGACATTCAGGTAAACCGGAACCGATCCAGATTTTCGACATCTTGTTGAACTTCTTCCTCTGCACAGCATATGTATATGCTGTTGAGATTTAAATCCAATTGAAATTATTGATAGTTTTTTTTAATTTGTATGAAACTATATGAAAGTGAAAAGAGGTTGAAAATGGAGTTAGATATATGAAAGTGTAGGTATGAAGTTATGTGGATGAATGAGGTGAAGGAAGGTGAGGAAAAGGATGGTGTCATCACCGAAATATAACCGCCGCATCGTATCTTTTTGGCGGACCACCACCATTTTATTTGTTATTTTAAGTGTACTTTAGATTCCATAGTATAAAGTATTAATTGATTGAAAAATAACTATATATAATTTTACATGAATTATTATTTATAGTTTGAGGTGTAGAAAACTATCAATAACATATACTTGTTAGAGCACTCACAACGCGGGTGACGTGACTGGCGTATGAAAATTCAAACACCCCCCCCCCCTCCCCCCTTCTGGACGACTAGCGTTGTGAGGGAGGTCCAGTGTGACGTCCAAAGGCGGCGTCCATAAGTGTAGACAAGGTGCTGATGAGTTTGTGAGGGGGTGGAAGAGAGGAGAGAGTGTGGCGAGTTGAGCGTCCGGAAGAGGAGCGCCATGTGGATGCTCTTAGTCCACTAGTGGGTCCGTGGTTGCTACGGAGGAGCTTGTGGCACATGAAGTACCGATTTCCTACACACGGGCCATACGGTTTTTGGAAGGAAAGTTGTTGGTGATGGACACCTACAGACGGGTTGGGTTGCGTTTGATTTACTTATTTAGTGGGATATTCAGATTATATGTCGCTAAAAGTTGGTCGGTTTTACTCAATTTTCTAGCAATAAAAGATAAAAGGATATTGTTATAAAGTTAATAATTATATATCCTTAATTTCTGGCAATAAAACGTAAAAGGATATTGTTATAAACTTAACAATTATATAATGCGTTTTGCGAAATTTGATAAACTATAATATAATTTGTTCTAGAATTCCTACTATAATATAATTTGTTCTATAATTTGTTCTTGAACTAGTAGATGCCCCGCCCGCGTTACAGGGCGATGGCCGAATAATTCTCAATCAATTACAAAAAGACTACTATAATTTTGCTATGAAAAAAAAAACCGATGATATGACCATAAATTTGGGCTTCTCTCTCATGACATGTATGTCTGTACAGAAGGCAAAATCGTATTCATATTTTGAACCAGAGGCGAAATCATATTTTTAAACTGAGAGCAAAATCATATTTTTTAGCTGGGGGGAAAAACATATTTTCATTTTGAACGGTGGGCAAAAGCGTAATCTTGAGCTGAGGACAAAATCGTAATTTTGAGCTAGAGGAAAAAACAACATTTTATTTTTAGCTGGGGGCAAAACCGTAATTTTAAACGGAGGGCGAAACCGTAATTTTAAACTGGGAACAAAATCGAAAGTGAGTTTTTGAACCGAGGGCAAAAGCGTAATCTTAAGCTAGCGGGAAAATTATAATTTTATTTTTTGGTGGGGGCAAAATCGTAATTTTAAACAAAGAAGGAAATCATAATTTTATACTTAGAATAAAATTAAATTAAAACTGGGCTGGTCCGATAGGGAAGTGCCAGACAAATTTTGAACTGGGGGCAAAAACGTAATTTTACACGGAGGGCGAAACCGTAATTTTAAACTGGGAACAAAAGTAAAAGCGAGGTTTTGAACCGGGGGCAAAAGCGTAATTTTGAGCTAGGGGCAAGATTATAATTTTACTTTGCGCTGGGGGCAAAAACGTAATTTTAAACAAAGGACGAAAGCGTAATTTTAAACTGTAAATAAAATTAATTTAAAAAGAAGTTGGTCCAATGGGGGAGTGCCAGGCAGCTGCCTGGCACTATATCCCCACATGAACTTTGTAGTTGTAGGTAATATAATGCGTTTTAGAATTCCTACTCTTCGAATCCTCGGCAGGGTTCACAAAACATGTGGTTGAAACGATTTTGATCGACTCTTGTGACATCGTCATTCCGATCGTTGTTTTCTCAACAAATTATGCTCTTCCTTTACAAACACAAGGGGTTTTTGGTTAGAGCAATTTTGTGTTGACAACGTGTTATGAAACTAGCCAATAAGCAAAGTAACATAGAAGAAATACAGGAAGAAATATATTCATACCAAATTTACATATATGTTATTAATCATAAACAAAATTGAAGAATTCAAAATATAGGCTCTTTGTAGTTTGAATAATTGTTTCTTTTTCTTTAGTTTTGAAAGGGAGAGGAACATGGAGGTCATATAAAAAGTAAACGGATTTCGGCCCTAGATAATATTCGCTCAAACTTCTAACTAAATATATTACTCGACATGATAACATATTTTAGAAAGTGTAGGGATATGTGTGGAGATGACACTTGTATTATGTCTTTTAAGGGAATATGCTACAAATTAATAGTAATAAACATAATGTCATCTGTATGATTTTTTTTTCTATTAATGAATACCACTAATTAAGGTTTCAATACTATTCCAATCTTGTGTTTATTTAATGATTAGGTTTTTCAAGTTTAACCTAAAAGCAGTTAGTTGTGATCAAGAAGAAAAATCATCAAAATAATAACCAAGTTTCATGGTTTAATTTAAATCAACTTGAAAAAAAAAAAAGCATCAAGTAATAATCAAGGTTCACATTTCCATTAAGGTCACTTAATACTTTTCAAAGTTTAACACTTGGTAAACAAATTTCACAAAGTTGGAACAATTTTGAATAGTTTTTTTTTTTTTTTTTTTTTGCATAAAGTTGTGACCGAATTTTAGAAAGAAAAAAAACACTAAAGAAACTTAATTATTTATTATTTTATTATTTCACTTTTTTTAATTACTAGTATCTTGATAGTTTTACATGTAAAATCACCACTTTGATTCCTTCTGCGTCTCTTGAGTCATAACTATGCTACACGATATGCACTCATCTAATGCCTAGATATTAGTTTGATTCCATGCATAAGACGCTATACTTATAATATATTATAAAAATAAAACAATTGGTTAATTGTAACAGCCCAAAACCCGAATGTTTATATTCGGTAAATGTTCTGATATGGTATATCATGAAATAAACAACTAGGCTTTTTAACATAGTTAGGAATAAGATAAAAAGCAATTAAAGGATGATAGTTGTGCCAATATTATTTAGTGGCAAACTTGAGGGACTAAAGTGGAGCAAAGTAAAAGTTGAAATTAATATATGAAAAACACACACAAACACACAAATCGCAGGAGCTCCATGAGCTCAAGAAACCCTAAGCATGAAGAATCATCAAATTGAAGGGTGAATCTAGGTCTAAATTCATGAATAAACACGGATTAATGATCACCTACACGAGAGGATCACAAGGTATGTCTTAAAAGTTAGATTGGTGATCTTTCACGATGTGGGTTATGATGTAAGTTGCGAATTTGTATGAAATTGAAAACGGGTGTGTGTTAGAATCATCATATAGAACATGGATTATGAATGGTTTAGGTTAATTTGATGTTTAAGGGTGAAACCCGTTTGTTATGGTGAAGATGATGACATGGGTAAATCATCCATGTCCAAATTCTTGCTTATTATTGATGTATTTTGATATATATGATAGATTCTTGTTAGAGGGATTGAAAGAAATGTGATACTAGAAGGTCGATGTTTATGTATGGATGATTCATGTTGATTAGAATGAAGAATTGGATGAATTATGTGTGAGATTAGAAGAATATGCATGAATTAGTTGCATACTATGCTTAGGAGGTAGTATACACACCAAATGTATGATGAACTTATGAGGAATTTGAGATTAGATCACTTGTAAGTGATTAACAAAGTAGTTATGAAGTGGGTTTTGATGATATGATAGAAGTAATGATATGCTTATGTTAATGATGTTTGAAAATCATATATGTGTATGTATGTTTAAAGAAATTGGATAAGAAATGATGAATTAGCATGTTATAAGGTTAAATGATAAACTTAATATAAGATCCGTGTGATGAAAAGGTTGTGATGAATGATAAATAAGCTAACTATCTTGAGAATGATATATGATAGTTGATAAGCGACATGGAAGCTTGGGAAAGAAGCGGGTCAATCGGGACTAATGCGCACGGGAAGCATATTCGGATGTTAGGTAAGTAAGCTTACACCCCTTTTTGTATAATATCTACTCGTTGTATTAATTACGAAGATGGTAAGTAAATATGTGAAGAATGATGTTCCGACAAGTATTTGATACGGGTCAGAATATGTGGGTATGATAAGAAATTAAAGTTGATGTTTAAAAGGGTAAATTGGACACTTGGATCTAACGGGTCAAATAGTGGAGATGTCACCATTTGGCGTTATCGACTAATGAATTGTTTTGTCAAGTATTATGAATTCACATAATGAATAGCGAAAGGATCTCGTTGTTATCATCTAACAATTTGGTGGATGAAGTATTAAACGGATCTTAGCTTTGATCCGAGCAAGGTATGTGTGTTTAGAGTTGTAGTTAAGTGATAGGATTGGTTGAATGTGCAATGAAGTCCTTTGTTGTAAAGGATGGAGCGAAGTTGACAAAAATGCCCTTGATAGGTATATCGGGCAAACGACTTTAAAAGTTGTTTAGAAACAAGCCATTTGATTAAATGGTTACTTGGGACAAGTATGAAAGTGGAAAGTATGATCTTTGCAAGTCAAAGTCCTTAAAAATGCGTAAATACCCTTAACGGGTCAAAATAAGTCTTAAGCGGAAATGGGCTGGGATGTTGTAAGAAACCCGTGATTGGAACCTTATATGATAGACGACGTTGAAATTATAAGGCTCATGAGAAATTGAGGTCAAATAAACAGATTATTTTGATAAATGCATGAGCGGGTCAAAACTTAGTAAAAGGTGATAAGTCGATAGCTTAAAAGTCTAGAATTTTGTTAATCCGGATGTCGGATGTTAACTCCATGTGATGGAGAATTAAATTACAATCACGTAGGAAAAAGAATCAGGTAAAACTGATCAAAAACGAGAAAGGTATGCCCGTTTCCGTAAAACTGAGTTATGTTGGGAATATGCAGCAACAGCTGCGAACATTCTGTGAAAAAGGGGTGGTGGCGCGAGCGACGGCGAAGGCCATAGGCCGTCGCGCGACGCCACGGGTTCCAGAATGTTGAAAAATTCATATTTTAATTGTATATGCAACGCGAACCCGTTTAGACCGTTTTTAAATGCTTATACACTAAGTATGACTGATTTATTTCATGTTTTAGGAGATGTAGACATGGGTGAGGATATGTATGTATGTATGTAGGATTGTTGGTATGTATAGAAGTAGTTATGTATTAACGTATACAAGTATGTAGTTATGCTTGAAAGTATGTATGTATGTGGGTACGTATGTATGCATGTAAGCAAGTAAGTATGCATGGTTGTACGCAAGTTTTCAATACGATCGAGTATCGACATTATTAATGGTGTACCTTGTGAACGAAGTGTAACACAGGAATAGCATAGAAGTCTCACCGCGGATTGTATGATCGGATGGAAAGCCGGAATGTAAAGAGTTAACGAAACGAAAAGTAAACGTGAGTAAATCTTGTATGTTTATGATGCGTACTAATGTTATGAATTTTATGTGGTGAGCGCAGGTAATACGAAACACGAGGATCATCAAGGGATAGAGATCTAGGACCGAGTCACTTGAAGGATTGTACGGGATTGTCTGAGAATGTAATTTGATACACATAAGTTATGTTTTATTCTGTAAATGAGTTAGATTGATGTATTCAATATAAAAGAGTTGTTTTAAAAATGAACTTTCAAGTATGGCATAAAGTTTATAATAAAAGAAATTTTATGGCACGAATTTTCCGCTGTGACTTTTTGTCAAATACGAACTAGGGCCTTACAAGTTGGTATCAGAGCCCTGGTTTGAGAGAATCAAGTACGAGAGTATATGTACTTGAACTCAAACTTGTGTGCTCTTGTGATAAAGAACCCGTACAATCCAGGACTCGATCAAGATCTAAAGGTAGAAATGGAATGAAAACGTGTATGTATGCATTCATATGTAAAAACTAACGGTTATATTATGTGTAAGGTAAGCATAACTGCTTGGAAAGGATGATCCGTGAATGCGGTCTAGAACCGGCATCAAGGCAAGTGATAAGACAAATGGACCCCAGGTGCGTAAATTTAACGTGTGGGCGTATGAAGTGGTATAATTAAGCGAGTGAAAGAAAATTTTAAAGGAAATATAATAGTGATATGGCAATGAAGTTTTGAAAATGATAGACATGCCGAAACTTAATTCTTCGGACATAAGGTGGCGATTACACGAAGACACGAAACTAGTATGTGGATTGGGTACCTGGCCAGTACACAAGAAACACGTGACGTTCGTGAGACCGTGATAATTGCTACAAGTATGTCCGTTAGAATTAGGTAGTAGGTGTGTCACACCCCCAAAATCCACACGCGGAGTATCACCGCTTGGAGGCGTGACTGACCAGGATCAAGCCACCAATCATATTGAACATATAAGTAATAAGTAAAAATAAATGTAATCCATCACAATACAATTGGTGTTCCATCAAAACATAGTATAAGTAGCGGAAGCATAGAATGAAAATCCAACACAAGTCTTAAGTTTAAAGAGTCATAAAGCTTTCATCAAAACATCCACAATCCGTGCCCACAACGACCGCGCCTCCCGTGCAAGCTCCATTAGTACCTATGGTCCTGCAAGGCATGTAACAGAAAGTCAACAACTAGTTGAGCGAGTTCACAGCTGGTTGTTCAGTTATAGTAATCGTATTGTAACCCGTATGTTCATTTAGTAACCCATATATCGTATGTACTTGAATCGCAGTCTCTTAGACATGTGTGCGAAGATTGTGGGGGTTTCCCATGTTTTCTAGACTAGGTATATTTGTATCGCAGCCCACCCAGCTTGTGTGCGAAGTGTAGAGTATGGTTCGCAGCCATTCCAGGCATGTGTGCGAAGATTAGTTCTATTATCGCAGCCATTCCCGGCGTGTGTGCGAAGAGATGTATATGTATCACTAGTCTAGCAGTATCTACCAATAACCTTCCTCTCCCGAGGCCTATGGTATGTAATTCCGATAACAACTTAAGTATAAGTAATCATTCAAACCCATTCCCAACCCCGGGAATCCCATGCCTTGGTAAGAGTGTGAACTCACCTTGGTTTGCTCGGTATGCTAAAGGAATACACGCTCACAATTAATCAATCACGACCTATAGTGCACGTATACTAAATCAGTTCATGTTCGTAATGTTTCACATGTAACTAGTATCACAGTAATATCACAGAGTGTGCTTGGCAGTTAGCATCTTGTATCATGTAAACAGTTAATCAATTTCATGCAACTCATGTTTCACATACCTGTCATTCACAGTTTATTCATACTTGACTAAGGGTGTTAAATGGGTTTAATGAGGTTATTGCATTTAACTGGATCATTACACTTTGCATAGCTCACATGCATAACAGAGTTAACATAATTAACATAACCCAGTTAATATACTTAATATAATTGGCCTGCTTAACAGCGTTAATAAATTTAACAGGATTAATAAGCTATTAATGTTATACTTCACAGAGTTAACAAAGTTAACAAGGTTACTAACTCAACCAAGTTAATAAACTAATGGAGTAACTGAACTAACAATGTTACTGAATAATACACACGAAATCACATATGACAATACATATATTTTGGCGAAATCACTTCTTTAGGTGAGAACCCTTATGGACGAAATCCCCATGACCGAAATCCCTTATGGACCGAAAACTCTATGGGTCAAAATCACACTATGGGCCGAAAACACCTTATGGGCCGAAATCACCTTAGTGATTTCGTCCAGTTTGTTAACAAATGTGGTGGGTGTTTTCGTTAGTATTATCATCATCAACAACAGCAGGTTACGCATACCCAGCAATCCTATCTCATTAACAGTTTACTATTTCAACCAGCAATCGTTCAATCAGAAGAATCGACATCATCACAACAGATTTTTAACAAGGACAATTTCTTAATTTCATACCCCACATTTCGAACCTACCATTTTCAATAGCTTAAAAGCGATGCACTTAACCACAGAGATTAACGAAGACCAGTTAATAACAGAGATTTTAACCCATTTGTTAAACAATCGATGTTCAATCATATGCTCATACATATCTCATGATAGCAGTTAATACAGAATGTTAAACAAACAATCTATGATGATTTCGATCAAACAAACAACAATAGCCGATTACTAACCTAAACCGAAGAGACAACAAAACCGATTGATGTATCGTCGGGTTTCAAAAGGAGAGAGAAACGATGTGATTAGGGTTTGCCAATTGAAAAACTTCTCCGTGAAGGTTGTGATAAAAAAATATATATAATTCACCACTGGGCCTAAAGCCCATTTGCTGTTTTCGCCAGCCACATATGGACGAAAACACCATGTGTGTTTTCATCAGGGAGGGTGTTTTCGGCTATTACTCTCATGTTGATATTAAACATGTTATTAACACAATCAAGTGTATACATACAACACACTTATGATGCACACCAATTATAAATAAAATCAAAACATTTTGCAAACAATCACTAGGTTAAGTCGAGTAGGAACCTTGGAAACTCGGGTTGTCACAAGGTGGACGTGAGGGTGAAGAGAAACGTAAGACTTTCAGGAATGAAAGTACGAATGATATGTTAGAATCCGCGAGACGGATTCGAATCATGAAAGGAATGAAAGTACGAATGATATGTTAGAATCCGCGAGACGGATTCGAAGCATGAAAAGAATGAAGGTATGAATGATATGTTAGAATCCACGAGACGGACTCGAAGCATGAAAGTAATGAAGTATGAATGACCTGTTTGAATCCGCGAGACGGATTCAAGGAATGAAAGGCATGAATGGAATGTTTGAATCCGTAAAATGGATTCAAGGAAATGAAATGTAGAAATGATATGTCTGAATCCGCGAGACGGATTCACCACATGTAAGGAATGAAAGATGTGAATGATATGTTTGAAATCCGTTAGATGGATTCAAATCAAAGAAGGAAGAAAAGGTATGAATGGTACATTTGGAACCGCTGGACGGATTTAAAAGTTTTAAAAGGATGAAATTAGCCCATATCAGAATATGCCGATAGTTTGACCTTGGTCGCGTCAAACGAGTCATATGAGTAAATATAAAGTAACTGAATGAAAGAATGATCGTAATTGGCACGCTAACCTAAATTTTAAAACGAAAGGAAGAAGTTTCAAACAAGCTATGTGTTAAATGTGTTAGAAATCGACTCTTAGGAGTCGTAATAAATGACGGGCTATGACCCGGACAATAAATTAAGTATGAGCAAAAAGGATAAGTTTTGCTAACAATACCGAAATGATGTAATGAATGTTTTTGTAAGTAAGCATGAATGGAAAGAAGTACGAACGCGTGCCTCAATACTTATACGATAAATAAGAAATGTCAGTTAAGCCTTGAAAAGTCAAATGAAGGTTGACGAAATAAGTAACTAGAATGAAAGAATTTCGTGTGAGAAATGAAATGTGCTAACTGTTAAAATTGTTGATGATAATGTTAGAACCCTTGATGTGATGAAACCAATCGAATTGGTGGAAGGATGTGTACGACTGGAAGCACATTACATGGATGAATGAAATCTAGCCTGGTATGGCTAGCACTCGTGAAGAATGTGGACAGATCTGATTTACGGATCGCTGAAGTATGGAAGCAAATCAAGGTAAGTAAAATGATTTAATTTATGTCAGATAAGTATGAATTAGTAAATTGAAAACGCCCTACAAAATGCATGGTGGAATGAGTACGGTATAGTACGGAATGTTTGATTCCTAATAGTTGACATAAGAAGAAAACTATGTCATTAAGGAATGAATCTCAAAGGTTTTAAGTGACAATTTCGAGAATTGGTTAAACTCTCGTATAATGAATTTGCGTGACACGTAGGCTTATGCAAATTAAATAATGTATGAAATGAGAGGAATAGTAATGTAGAATGAATAAGGTGAATTGAAGGTAACGTAAGAGTATGTATGGTACAAATAACTATAGAAAATGAATAATGATGTTAACTTTGGAGTCAAGCACAGATGCATGACTATGAAATAGTAACTTCGTTGTGATAACGAGACAAAATCAAATGTTATGTAATATATAAATAGAATATGATCTTAAAGGATGAGATGAAGGTATTAGAATTGTTATAAACGAATCATATGAAAGTAAGTATTATTATAAGTTTGAATGAATATGTACATTGAACTGTTACTAAACGGTCAAGGAAATGAGAAGGTTACGTGGAAATATGGCATGAAAAATATAGACTTGTTAGGAAGAAGTCAATCGTATAAATAATTACGAAATGAGATAGGATGATTACTTATAATTATGATGTGATCATAAAGTCAAACATAGATATGTGTATGTGTAAATGGAAGTGAGAAAGGTTTCGGGGACGAAACCTTATTTAAGGGGGGTAGATTTGTAACACCCCAAAACCCGAATTTTTATATTCGGTAAATGTTCTGATATGGTATATCATGAAATAAACAACTAGTCTATTTAACCTAGTTAGGAATATGGTAAAAAGTAATTAAAGGATGATAGTTGTGCCAATATTATTTAGTGGAAAACTTGAGGGACTAAAGTGGGGCAAAGTAAAAGTTGAATTTAATATATGAAAAACACACACAAACACAAAAATCGTGTGTGTTCTAGAACGAGCAGGAGCTCCATGAGCTCAAGAAACCCTAAGCATGAAGAATCATCAAATTGAAGGGTGAATCGAGGTCTAAATTCATGAATAAACACGAATTAATGATCACCTACACGAGGGGATCATAAGGTATGTCTTAAAAGTTAGATTGGTGATCTTTCACGAAGTGGGTTATGATGTAAGTTGCGAATTTGTATGAAATTGAGAACGGGTGTGTGTTAGAATCATCATATAGAACATGGATTATGCATGGTTTAGGTTAATTTGATGTTTAAGGGTGAAACCCGTTTATTATGGTGAAGATGATGACATGGGTAAATCATCCATGTCCAAATTCTTGCTTATTATTGATGTATTTAGATATATATGATGTATTCTTGTTAGAGGGATTAAAAGAAATGTGATACTAGTAGGTCGATGTTTATGTATGGATGATTCATGTTGATTAGAATGAAGAATTTGATGAATTATATGTGAGATTAGAAGAATATGCATGAATTAGTTGTATACTATGCTTAGGAGGTAGTATACACACCAAATGTATGATGAACTTATGAGGAATTTGAGATTGGATCACTTGTAAGTGATTAACAAAGTAGTTATGAAGTGGGTTTTGATGATATAATAGAAGTAATGATATGCTTATGTTAATGATGTTTCAAAATCATATATGTGTATGTTTGTATAAAGAAATTGGATAAGAAATGATGAATTAGCATGTTATAAGGTTAAATGATAAACTTAATATAAGATCCGTGTGATGAATGATAAATAAGCTAACTATCTTCAGAAAGTTATATGATAGTTGATGCTTGATAAGCGACATGGAAGCTTGGGAAAGAAGCGGGTCAATCGGGACTAATGCGCACGGGAAGCATATTCGGATGTTAGGTAAGTAAGCTTACACCCCTTTTTGTAGAATATCTATTCGTTGTATTGATTACGAACATGGTAAGTAAATATGTGAAGAATGATGTTCCGAAAAGTATTTGATACGGGTCGGAATATGTGGGTATGATAAGAAATTAAAGTTGATGTTTAAAAAGGGTAAAATGGACACTTGGATCTAACGGGTCAAATAGTGGAGATGTCACCATTTGGCGTTATCGACTAATGAATTGTTTTGTCAAGTATTATGAATTTACAGAATGAATAGCGAAAGGATCTCGTTGTTATCATCTAACAATTTGGTGGATGAAGTATTAAACGGATCTTAGCTTTGATTCGAGCAAGGTATGTGTGTTTAGAGTTTTTAGTTAAGTGATAGGATTGGTTGAATGTGCAATGAAGTCCTTTGTTGTAAAGGATGGAGCGAAGTTGACAAAAATGCCCTTGATAGGTATATCGGGCAAACGACTTTAAAAGTTGTTTAAAAACAAGCCATTTGATTAGATGATTACTTGGGACAAGTATGAAAGCGGAAAGTATGATCTTTGCAAGTCAAAGTCCTTAAAAATGCATAAATACCCTTAACGTATCAAAATAACTCTTAAGCGGAAATGGGCTGGGATGTTGTAAGAAACCCGTGATTGGATCCTTATATGATAGACGATGTTGAAATTATAAGGCTCATGAGAAATTGAGGTCAAATAAACAGATTATTTTGATAAATGCATGAACGGGTCAAAACTTAGTAAAAAGGTGATAAGTCGATAGCTTAAAAGTCTAGAATTTTGTTAATCCGGATGTCGGATGTTAACTCCAAGTGGTGGAGAATTAAATTACGATCACGTAGGAAAAAGAATCGGGTAAAACGGATCAAAAACGAGAAAGTTATGCCCGTTTCCGTAAAACTTTGTTATGCTGGGAATATGCAGCAACGGCTACGAACATTCTGTTAAAAAGGGGTGGTGGCGCAACGCGACGGCGAAGGCCATAGGCCGTCGCGCGACGCCACTGGCTCCAGAATGTTAAAAAATTCATATTTTAATTGTATATGCAACGCGAACCCGTTTAGACCGTTTTAAACGCTTATACACTAAGTATGCCTGATTTATTTCATGTTTTAGGAGATGTAGACATGGGTGAGGATATGTATGTATGTATGCATGCATGCATGCATGCATGTATGTATGTATGTATGTTTGTATGTATGTATGTTTGTATGTATGTATGTATGTTTGTATGTATGTATGTATGTATGTATGTATGTATGTATGTATGTATGTATGTATGTATGTATGTATGTATGTATGTATATGTATGTATGTATGTATGTATGTATGTATGTATGTAGGGTTGTTGGTATGTGTGGAAGTAGTTATGTATTAACGTATACAAGTATGCAGTTATGCTTGAAAGTATGTATGTATGTGGGTACGTATGTATGCATGTAAGCAAGTAAGTATGCATGGTTGTACGCAAGTTTTCAATACGATCGAGTATCAACATTATTAATGGCGTACCTTGTGAACGAAGTGTAACACAGGAATAGCAATGAAGTCTCACCGCGGATTGTATGATCGGATGGAAAGCCGGAATGTAAAGTGTTAACAGAACGAAAAGTAAACGTGAGTAAATATTGTATGTTTATGATGCGTACTAATGTTATGAATTTTATGTGGTGATCGCAGGTAGTACGAAACACGAGGATCATCAAGGGATAGAGATCTAGGACCGAGTCACTTGAAGGATTGTACGGGATTGTCTGAGAATGTAATTTGATACACATAAGTTATGTTTTATTCTGTAAATGAGTTAGATTGATGTATTCAATATAAAAGAGTTGTTTTAAAAATGAACTTTCAAGTATGGCATAAAGTTTATAATAAAAGAAATTTTATGGCACGAATTTTCCGCTGCAACTTTTTGTCAAATACGAACTAGGGCCTTACATTAATAGTCAAGGTCAATGTGAGGCCCGGCTCATAGGGTGTGTAGGATGGGCCACCGAACAGGGCCCACAAATTTTAGGGGCCAAAAATAAATTTGTATCTTTCGTAATATGTATATAAATTATATGCAAATTAAACCAGTAATTATATGTATTGTAGCTTAGATTGTTGTGCTATTGTTTTACAAAGTTGAGGTGTGCAGATCGAAATCCAGGATCTCCAAATTTTTTGTTATTTTTTTAAAAGATACATTTGGACCTTTTTTTTCTTCATACCCATGGGCTTTTTAGGTTTCATGTTAAAAACAACCAAAGATAAGATTAATATACAAAGTTTTATAATAGTAGCCATATGTTGTTTTTTTATTTTTATTTTTTTATAGCATTTCATTTAACATTTAATTTAATTAAATTTTTGTTTATTTTTTCTAACAAGATTGGTTGGATTAGCCCACTTTTCCGTATGTTATATTTATATATTTACTTATGCAGCATTTTGTGTGACATAAATTATACTTCTATTAAATTTAGAACTTTGTGAACAGTTAATATCGCCACGTGTCAGTACCTGATTTGCTCATTTTTCACTTACCCAATGATGTTATTGCATATATATCTTTTGTTTTTCATATTTGACAAGATTGTGTGTTTGGTAAGGTGGTTTGTATGTTGTCCTTATACCCCAATGGCGCCGGTTCGAGCCCCACCTGGCCCTTTTTTCTACTTCTTTTGCCACATATTTTTCTACTTTCTAAATCCTTGATACACGAAAGAGATAGATAAGGATATCAAGATTTAGTTTGGGGGCTTCGTTCAAACACCTGCTACAACTCTAAGAAATCGCTAAATCAAGAAGAAATTTATGAGTTGTTCAAGCAACCTAAGCAGTGTGTTTCTCATAAGGATGTTGTTCAGAGATGAATAATCGATGTTGATTATCAGAAGGATGTCAAAGATGAACAGTTAATTGGATCTGGTTACATTTCTTGCTTTAAGGGTTTTTGAGGTACTTCATTTACGAAAAAAGGTTGGGTTTTTCATCTCCGATGATGATGATGCTGGTAGGTATTTTCGGTCGGGAAAAAAAATCATATGCAAGTTGGTTTTTTCACACTTATAAAGATCATGAAGTAATATTTTTTAGTCAAATCTGCAATACTTTTGTTTTGTGGTTAGTTTTGTTAATTTATTTTGTCCGTCGCCTGATTACTCTTTTGGCATTAACCTCTTCACTCAATTGCAGAGGATTAGTTGAATCGTTTGGAAGAAGTTAGCAGCAATTCAAATCATGGGTCGATAAATGTTTTGGTTTTCTATTTGTATTTCTAGAGAATTTTAGGACTGTTCATTGTTTTCTTAACATATTTTTTTGTTATTTTTGTTGATTTCGTGGGTCAAAATTCAGAATGGGCCATTTGCATATGTCCATTTTTGTTATTTGGTTGTTTTGTTATCGATTGTAGGCCGATAATTGCTTCATTTAGAATTATAGTGGATTATAGATTTGAAAAACAGCTTCAGTCCCGTTTCAACAGTCTGCTCAGAAACTAGCCAATAACATATCATTTAAGCTATAAATTGTACATATCTTGTAACAGTAAAAACAAATTACATCAAACCATCTTATAACATAATTTGAACTCTACTCAAGTGAAACTCACATGTCAAGCCCCATTTTGAATGGAAACAACATGATTCACTGTCTAAAAATGTTACTGGGAGGCCTTGGGTAAATAGTTGTTATGTGCTTTTTGACTTTGTAGTATTTCAAAGAGATCTTTCATATCTACACTATTTGCAGGTCCGTCCTATCTTTGTATATATCTTTGATGCTGCTATGTGAAAGTCTCACAGACTATGAAATACTTTTCTTTGGTTATATGTTTAGTTCCTGGATGGTTTATCTAAATTTGCTAACCATACGATGAATGCGGACCTACCTTGTAACAAGGGGTAACCTCTGGTGCCCCTTGACGCTCTGACGGCAGTGTAAATTTTGGTAAAATTTGACGTTTTTTTGATTTCGTTACCAATTTTTTGAAACGTTGTCCCTATAAAGATTTTTCAAATCCGCCAGTCGGTGAATTAATGTTAATGGGGTTTTGGGTGAGATTACAAACTTTATTTTGCAGTTTTGTTTGTTGTTATATACTTTATTTTAAAGTTTTGTTTGCTGCACATAAGTGATGGTTTCAATATTCGGCTGCTCGACTTGGGGAGAGCACTTTTGAGTCGAGAGACAGACTCCCACCAGGGGTAACCCGGCGCAACGCGCCGGTTTTCATACCACTAGTTTAATGAAAAACAATTTTTTCAATTGAACTGTTTTTTTTCTCTCAAAAAACGATTTTCACAATATTATCAATAAAAAATTTTAATTAATATCCTTATGTTTTCACCCATTTATCGTCTTATTACAAAAGCATTTATATATAAGTTTATATTTAGGGCCCATATTTTTTACTCGCACAGGGCCCTAATTGGCCCCCGACTTCTCGGGGACGGCCCTGGTCAATGTGTTAAAAATCATTTAAAATAAAATAAAGTGCTCATAATCCACTAAGTTATTTTATTAAAATGAATTAAATTATTATTTTATTACTTTTTATAATAATATTTAATAAATCTGATATTTGTAATATTAAAAAAACTAGGTTAGAACCCCGTGTATTACACGGGTTGAATAAATGTAATTTTATATATTAAATAATAAAAAGTTATATCTTTATGAACCATGTATATTGTACGGGTTAAATAAATGTAATTTTATATATCAAATAATAAAAATTATATCTTTAAAAACCATGTGTATTATACAGATTAAATAAATGTAATTCTGTATACTAAATACTAAAAACGTCGTATCTTTAAAAAAATCCGTGTATAATCGGGTTGAATAAATCTACCGGATAATAAAAAATTACATCCTTAAAAACCTCTGTATATTACACGTGTTGAATAGATCTAAAAAAAGTTATATCTTTAAAAACCATGTGTATTACACAGATTAAATAAATGTAATTTTGTATATTAAATACTAAAAACATCGTATCTTAAAAAACACGTTTATAGTCGGGTTGAAAAATCTACCAAATAATAAAAAAATATATCCTAAATAAATGTAATTTTGTATGTTAAATACTAAAAACGTCGTATCTTTAAAAAATCTGTGTATAGTCAGGTTGAAAATCTACTAAATAATAAAAAATTTATTTCCTTAAAAACCCCGTATTTTACACGAGTTGAATAAATATAATTTTGTATACCAAATATTAATTATATTTTTAATAAATTAGGATAACATTTAATATCACTTTATTATTTATATATTTAATATAAGATAAGATAAGTAGATAAGAGAGATATTTGTTTTAAAAATATATTAAATTAAAAATTTAGATTTAAGTATAATATTTTACAAAGTATGATAAGATTTAATATTAATTTATTATTTATTTAGTTAATATAATAAGATAGATATAAATTTGAGGATACCTTCAATGAATAACACGTGTCCAAAAGTTGATTTCTTTTATTATAGTAGTTAGATACTGATAACTAGTCAAACTCACATGAGTTGTTGACAATTTAACACACAATAAAAACATATATTCGTTAATACGGTAATTTAGGGGCATAAAAAATAAGACTAAGTGTATTTATTATTCTAAATACATTTTTGCAATTGTTATTTGTTAGCAAACACAGTTTAGCCATCTAGAACGCAACATGTTTTTTTTAACGGCAAAAGATTATATGAAATATAGAAAACGGGCCAGTAATGCTGTAAAACTCACAAACAAAGCACAAAAGGAGAACGGCAAGAAAAAAGAAAAACAACAAAAACTACACTATTACATCTCTTATATTAAAATAACACCATCTTCCCCAATCCAGATTCGTCAATTTTGATCTACCTTTCAGCCACAAGAACGAGCTGGATTTTATTTCTTCTACCATCCTATAAGAGGAGGAACAAGAGTTCCTAAATTCAATATCATTTCTCATCTTCCAAATGTGCCAAAACATTGTTAGAACGACCACGCTTATAACTATTTTCCATTCCTTGGATCCTTTCAAAGTCTTTATTTTCTTCACCACTTCCTTACATGAATTGACTTGTATATTTAAAGGTATTTTCAGCCATAACAGCCCACCAAACTTCTTGTAATACCCTACATGAGATTAACATATGATCTACAGATGCTTCATTCACACCACATCTGGAACATATAACATTCTGATAGTTTACACCTCTTTTTTTCAGTTCAACCTTTGCCGCGAGCTTACGTAGAGATGCTCTCCACACAAAATAATTGATCTTCGGAGGCACCCAGTGATTCCATTCATCCCACACTTTGGAAATACCCACTCCAGAACGCAACATGTGGCCCAAGATTTCAATTGTTATTCATTTTATCAGCTATAATACCAACAATAATGTCATCTTTTTTATACATGGGAACTTTATTCTAGGTTACTCAACATGTTGTTAAATTATTCTTGTTGTTTGGTTTTGAGTAATAAAATAATATCAGTACAGGTGGTCCAAAGAAAGATTGTATAGCATCACATAGGATTCTTTATGGTATAAAGATGCTCAATCATTATTGGCAATTCAGAATAACCCATAAAACACACTTTATCCCCACCTGAAAATTATGTACAAAATATGTCATTACTTTTATGGATTTATTATAACAAAAATGTTACAAACTATTATCAAATTATAATAACTTATAACTTTAAGCTTTTAATTTAACACATTTTACATACATTACAATTTGATAAATTGGCACGTTGTTCTCGCTATCATTGGCGGTTGACGTGGCACTGTTGTGACAACAACGACTAATCGATGAAGAATGTTTTTCAGGAAGCATTTTTATCACCATTGTTATGAAAAATGTGGAATGAGATATTGCAAACTGTAAATGGCAAGAAAGAATATGCTCTGCCATTTTAGCAAACACCACTTTGTTGTTCAACACACAAACATTACTATCAAATTATATTATTATTATTATTATTATTATTATTATTATTATTATTATTATTATTATTATTATTATTATGAAAAGGTTTCAGGAAATTGAAAGGTACGTGAGGTCAATCAAGTTTTTTAACTCTTAACGTATTTGATTTCAGTTATACTGTTATACCAAAAACCGCCTAGAACTGTCAAATTGACTCTTTACGTATTTGGTTTCAGTTATACAGTTCTACCAAAACCGCCTAGAACCTGACAAAAAAAAAGTAAAATGAAACAAAGATGCTCATTTATATATTGAATCTTTGCGTCATGGTATAAATCATATTCTCGATAATTTTATAAGGAAAATTTCGGCATTAGCTTTATTTCAATATACGAAGAAAAGCTGAATATTTGGGTAGACTTTATATACATTATTTCAAAACAAAATTATATATATTATGTACCACTGTATCACTACCTTATGCATCCATAATGTTGGTAAAAACACATATTATCATTGTAAAAGGGAAAGTGCACAAAATAGAGTTAAATTCTCCTTTTCCCCAAATTTAGCAACCAACTGTTAAATGAAAGCCAATTAAATTCCAACTCACATTTTCTTAACAGTTTAGGTTCTTACAGCTGGTTCACATTTTTATTACCAAATGTAGAAACAGTAAGATGTCTAAACCATTAAATGTGAAAATACACACATGCGATTTTCCCCACATGCGATTTCCTCATACGATACATATACCATGCGATTTATGATAACACACACATGAGATTTTCCTCATCTATCCCCACATGCGATTTTCCTCATCTACACCAACATGCGATATTGCATATTTTATGCATGCGCTTTTTTATAATGTGCGAATTCTAATCGTGTATGTAATGTACGTTAAGGCCAATTGTAAGATACACATTCTATATATGTGTATATATATATAGTCCGATATTCCATCGAATTACTATTTTACCCCTTATAATTGTGGAAGAAAACATCAATCAGTGAAGATAAAAGAATCAAAACATATAATTAATTGATGTTGTATGTCTAAAAGATTGGTTGCTGGAATCAGAAAAAAAAGTGTATACTTTACTTCTTTTCACGCAGTTCGCCCACATAACAAAATAATTTTGTAACCATATATAACATCAATTGTTTATGAAGTTCGATCAAGAAAAGAAAAGATAAGAAGCGTTTGTCACCTGCTCTGTTTCGGTCAAATTTGATCTCTAGTAAAAGAATACATAATTACTCTACAGAAACAATTTACATAATTACTCTACAGGATCATTTTACAAAATTACTCTACAAGATCAAAATTACTGTACAGGATCATTTGTAGAGTAATTTTGATAATTACCCTACAAGCAAATATTTACGAAAATACCACCGCGTTTTTTTGCCCTTTTCATGCTATTCATACGTTTAGTACGTTAAAGTTATTTGTACGGGAATTTTACTTTATATATACAGTCCGATATAACGAGGTTGGTTGCTAAAACTGATAATGAGTTGTGTTGTGCACCACCTCTTCCATTGAATTACTATTTCACATCTTATAATTGTGGAAGAAAAAATTGAAGATAAAAAGATTCAAAACATATAATTTGATGCTGTATGTCTAAAAGATTGGTTGCTGGAATCAGAAAAAAAAATATAAACTTTACTTCTTTTCGTGCAGTTCGCCCACATAACAAAATAATTTTGTAACCATATATAACATCAATTGTTTATGTAGTTCGATCAAGAAAAGAAAAGATAAGAAGTGTTTGTCACCTGGTCTATTTCGGTCAAATTTGATCTCTAGTAAAAGAATACATAACCCGAACTCGTTGTGACCAATTACCCAACACGCGACACCCACCCATTTTGCAACCACTAAAGCCTAAATGTCACGAGCCAAATATTTGAAGATCGAGATGCTATGGCTGTACTTGAACCCCCCCCCCCCTCCCGACATTCGGGTCAAGCTTCGCCACTGGTCAATGAAGAAGTGTACGTGCCTAGTCATGTCTACGACGAACGCACCACCGGTCGAGAACTGGCGCCGCTCTCCTGATGAGTCCAAGGCAGGACGAAACCATTAGTAACCCACACAAAGAAGCGGGATGGATTGGCTTGTCCCAAGGATTTGGGTACGTCACACACGGGGGTCGAAAACTAACCCCGTGACATAAAGCTCTAATATGTGTCATCATGTATAAAAATAATCTTATATCAGTACGATAGGCAAGCTAGGGGTGTTTAGAATTCGATTCGAGTTCGAAAAATTCGAAATTCGACTCGATTCGAATTCGATTAAAAATGTTCGAATTCGAGTTGATTCGTATTCAAGTTCAGTAATCGAATTAGATCGAATACAAATTTATGATTTTGAATTCGATTCGATTTGAAATTCGAATTTAATTTATACATCATTTTTTGATATATGTATATACACACATATAACTTCTAAACATGGCCAAAATATAAAGTACCTTCATAAGTAATAAGTTTATTATTCATAACATTACCAAACCTACTGACAAATAGTCCGTGCTACTTATTTCTAAATTTTTACCTAACTTAAATCGCTACCAGTAATCAACCTATCTTCTAATTTTGGTGTTTTGACATATTGATAGTTAATTAATTTTGCATATTGTTATATTTTATGTTGAATATAATTAGTTTGTAGTATTTTAATGAAAGTAAAATAATTTATTGTTTAGGGTGAATTTGAATTAAATCGAATTTATTCGAATTCGATTCGAATTCGAGTTTCAAATATTAATCGAATACGAATTCAGGTAAAAATAATAAAAATTCAAAAAATTCGATTCTAATAATTCGAAAAATTCGATTCGAATAATTCGAAAATTCGTTATTCGATTCGACGAACACCCTTAAGGCAAGCTGCTATCCCAATATGACAAAGACAATTTCAAGCAACTAAAGATTTTTCATACAAACATAATTTTGTCCTCAAGAGACACCTGCAAGAGTAAAAAGGTTACATGTAAATTATTACTGGGTAAAATGAAGAATTTCAGGAAGGATGATGTGATTAAGGTTAGTTTTTAAAGGTGGCAAATTTCATCACATTTACCTATGAATAGCTTGATATACTGATATAGATTATTTTATTATCTCAACTTTTCAAAAAAAAAAAAATATAATAGCAAAAGTATTAGCCTAAGAGGAAAGGGGTTAAATGGTCAAAAAGCCATCAAAGTGATTTTAAACTCATACAATCTCCTAAATCACTATACTCAAAAAATAGAATATTGTTGCAATCTTATGGTTTTTGTAACTAAACTTAAGACAAATTGTCTATAGAAGTTCAAAGAAAACCAGTGAAGAGCGTTCCGGCCCAACATATTTCCTTGAGGACCAAAATAGTAACTTACTTTCTTCTTCTTTTTAGAGTATGCAAGAAAACACAAGGTTTCCTTTATACATAACATACTTTCAAATTTTAACGGTTGAGTGTTAGTAAACTTCATTAGCATGTAAAAGTGACATGGCACATTGTCACGTCTGTAAAATGACTCGTGTCACGTCACCGTTTTTTACCTGCTATGGAAGGTTACTTAGATACAATAGTAGAATAGTAAAAGTAAATTATATATAATGGTAAAATAAATAGCATTCTTATATACAATAACAAGAAGGGAGAAAGTTACATTTGGTGTTATTAACCCAATACAATAGTTACTAAAGTTTATAATGACAAATCTATAATCAGCTAGCAGCATTCTTGAAGTTAATTTGTACACAACTTATTTGTTATTTGACTCCATACACAACAAAACAATTATGTGTTTGGACAATTATACCCTATCAACCTCACATTACTTAAATGATAGAAATAAGTAGTAAAAGTGGATAGAGATTAAAGTTATCCATCCATATATAACTGATGTGTATAAAGTAAAAAAACATTGTGTATAAATTACCTTCTTAATCTTATAGCTGAAAGAATTTAAATCATTATTTGCCTGTACCATGAAGATTGTGAGTACAGAATTGCTATTAAGCATTCAAAATTCAATGCTTGGTAATTTTGCGTATAAATCGTTTAAGGAACTTATTTCTTTTTGAACATACAGAAACATTTATGATGATACTAGCCTCCTCATCAATACAAAGTCACCTAAACTAAGTTTACAAAACCATATAAGCAAAAAGGATACTTATCAATAAACTAATTAATATGCTTTATCTTTGGTTTTTAGAAAAGTTTGAGATGCTCTAAGACACTTAGGTCCTAAAAGACAAGGCGCTAGACGCGAGGTGAGAGTTTCACGTACGCGCGAGGCACGAGGTATTCGCATAATGCTTAAAAACTAATTAGTCGTAATAATTCTACTTGTTGATCCTAAAGCACCAAAACTAAGATAATAAAAAGAAACACACATAACTTATTAATATCAAAAACATGAACAATGTCAATGTAGAACAAAAAAAAAAACTCAACGTACAATAGAAGCCGTTGGGAAAACTTTTTAAAAAGAAACAGAAAATGTATGTTCATTATATTCATATTTTTTAGTATTATATGTTGATTATATCACTAAACTTGTAGCCAAAACATAAAACCTTAATCATAAACTTAAGCATAAAAGTATAGGCACTTACATGTGGGAATGCTTATCTTTGCGGATGATGACGAAGCCATAATTCCCGTCAAGATGTTCTTGGTTCCACTTTAGAGTGTCCTCTTGGGATGGATCAAGATTTAGAGAAAAGTAAAAAAGATGGAGAGAGACATTATTTGGTGTAGTTTATTCTCCTTTTATTTTTATGTTATGGACACTCTAAGGTAGGGGTGTTCAAAACTATCCGAATCCGAAAATCCGATCCGAAATATCCGATATCCGAATCCGAAATATCCGAAAAATCGGATATCCATCCGAATTTTTCGGATTCGGATTCGGATAGTGATTTTCAAAATTTTCGGATATCCGAAATATCCGAAAATTTAATTTTCATTTTTTTGGATATCCGAATATCCGAAAATATCCGAAGTATCCGAAAAATATCCGAAAGTATCCGAAAAATATCCGAAATATCCGAAAAATATCCGAAAACTTATATTCGGATATCCGAAACTATCCAAAATATCCGTTTCCGCATATGAAAAAAATAATAAAAAAATAAAAATTAAATAAAAAGTTGGATTTTCGGATATCCGATTAACTATCCGAACCCGAATCCGAAATTTCGGATATCCGAATTCCGGATATCCGAAATTTCGTATACGGATTCGGATAGTGAAATCTGGTATCCGAAAATTTCGGATATCCGGTTTTGAACACCCCTACTCAGGAGGTGTCATCGAAACCATAAGGTACCTTAGTTTCTTTAAGTTTGAAACTATTTTACAAAATTCTAATGTACGCTGATCATGACTGTGTACATAATCACGATATTCTATGGCTTCAATCTTGTCATTTTCCTACAACAAAGAAGGAAATAATGTACGGATTGTGTATAATTTAGTTCACATACGATATAATGTATTTGAGAAGCTTGACATTTACCATTGTTGCGTCCCCCAAACACATGTTATTGATATCTTCACTTTTCCAAATTCTGCTATGTTTGTTCGGATTGTTAGGATGTTTCACTCTAACAATGTAATGCCCCATTTCTTGAACTAGATCATGCATATCAAGCCTACCATCCACAATATTTATGAGAGCTTTTTGTCTCAACACCTCTATCCCTATTTCAGAGTGAAAATCACAAGCTTCAAGTATTTCCATTGCCTTATCTTTCTCCCTCTTTCTGAAGAAACATGCAATATCTAAAAATAATTCTTTCTCCACAACTTTAAGTCCATCATAGCTAATTTTTAGCTTTTCCACAATCTTAGTTTCTGGAATATCTTTTAGTCTATCCAAGGTACTCATCCACCCCTTCTTATCTTTGTCGAATAGAAAAGAACCTAAAACTTTAAGTGCCAATGGGAGCCCAGCAGCATAAGAAACCACACGTAATGACAGTGTTTCATAATCTTCCACCGGTTCTTTTTTGTTATATGCATGTTTATTAAAGAGCTGCATTGCCTCGTCATCTGATAATAATCTGACATGACAGACCTTGTCTACCTTGTGGGTTCTTAGCAAGTGTGCATCTCTAGTTGTGATCAGTATTCGGCTCCCACTACCAAACCAACTATGTGATCCGGCTAACGCTTCTAGTTGGCAAAGTTCCTCGACATCATCAAGAAGTAGCAACCCTTTTCTACGACATAACATACTTTCTATCATGTTTTTTCCTTGCACGATACTAAGTACTTTCACATCTGTTTTGGAAAAAGCTGACAAAATATTTTCTTGCAATTTTTTAAACCATATTTGCTTGTTTCCTCCCGAACATTCTCAATAATGTGATGACCTTCAAAATAGCAAGATATTTCCATATAAAGCGAAGATGCAAGAGTAGTCTTCCCACCTCCACCAACCCCTCATATCCCAACCATGCGCACACCATCTGACCCAATTTCTAATTGTGATTTCAAATAATGTACGCACGACAATCAATATACCGCAACTCATTTGAAAGAAAAGTAGCCCCTTCAACATACTCAGGAGTAGGGGTGTTCAAAACTATCCGTATCCGAAAATCCGATCCGAAATATCCGATATCCGAATCCGAAATATCCGAAAAATCGGATATCCGAAATTCGGATATCCGAATTTTTCGGATTCGGATTCGGATAGTGATTTTCAAAATTTTCGGATATCCGAAATATCCGAAAATTTAATTTTCAATTTTTTTGGATATCCGAATATCCGAAAATATCCGAAGTATCCGAAAATATCCGAAAAATATCCGAAAATATCAGAAAAATATCCGAAATATCCGAAAAATATCCGAAAACTTATATTCGGATATCCGAAACTATCCAAAATATCCGTTTCCGCAAATGAAAAAAATAATAAAAAAATAAAAATTAAATAAAAAGTTGGATTTTCGGATATCCGATTAACTATCCGAACCCGTATCCGAAATTTCGGATATCCGAAACTATCCAAAATATCCGTTTCCGCATATGAAAAAAATAAAAAAAAAATAAAAATTAAATAAAAAGTTGGATTTTCGGATATCCGATTAACTATCCGAACCCGAATCCGAAATTTCGGATATCCGAATTCCGGATATCCGAAATTTCGGATACGGATTCGGATAGTGAAATCTGGTATCCGAAAATTTCGGATATCCGGTTTTGAACACCCCTACTCAGGAGGTGTCATCGAAACCATAAGGTACCTTAGTTTCTTTAAGTTTGAAACTATTTTACAAAATTCTAATGTACGCTGATCATGACTGTGTACATAATCACGATATTATATGGCTTCAATCTTGTCATTTTCCTACAACAAAGAAGGAAATAATGTACGGATTGTGTATAATTTAGTTCACATACGATATAATGTATTTGAGAAGCTTGACATTTACCATTGCTGCGTCCCCCAAACACATGTTATTGATATCTTCACTTTTCCAAATTCTGCTATGTTTGTTCGGATTGTTAGGATGTTTCACTCTAACAATGTAATGCCCCATTTCTTGAACTAGATCATGCATATCAAGCCTACCATCCACAATATTTATGAGAGCTTTTTGTCTCAACACCTCTATCCCTATTTCAGGGTGAAAATCACAAGCTTCAAGTATTTCCATTGCCTTATCTTTCTCCCTCTTTCTGAAGAAACATGCAATATCTAAAAATAATTCTTTCTCCACAACTTTAAGTCCATCATAGCTAATTTTTAGCTTTTCCACAATCTTAGTTTCTGGAATATCTTTTAGTCTATCCAAGGTACTCATCCACCCCTTCTTATCTTTGTCGAATAGAAAAGAACCTAAAACTTTAAGTGCCAATGGGAGCCCAGCAGCATAAGAAACCACACGTAATGACAGTGTTTCATAATCTTCCATCGGTTCTTTTTTGTTATATGCATGTTTATTAAAGAGCTGCATTGCCTCGTCATCTGATAATAATCTGACATGACAGACCTTGTCTACCTTGTGGGTTCTTAGCAAGTGTGCATCTCTAGTTGTGATCAGTATTCGGCTCCCACTACCAAACCAACTATGTGATCCGGCTAACGCTTCTAGTTGGCAAAGTTCCTCGACATCATCAAGAAGTAGCAACCCTTTTCTACGACATAACATACTTTCTATCATGTTTTTTCCTTGCACGATACTAAGTACTTTCACATCTGTTTTGGAAAAAGCTGACAAAATATTTTCTTGCAATTTTTTTAAACCATATTTGCTTGTTTCCTCCCGAACATTCTCAATAATGTGATGACCTTCAAAATAGCAAGATATTCCCATATAAAGCGAAGATGCAAGAGTAGTCTTCCCACCTCCAACAACCCCCCATATCCCAACCATGCGCACACCATCTGACCCAATTTCTAATTGTGATTTCAAATATTGTACGCACGACAATCAATATACCGCAACTCATTTGAAAGAAAAGTAGCCCCTTCAACATACTCAGGAGTAGGGGTGTTCAAAACTATCCGTATCCAAAAATCCGATCCGAAATAACCGATATCCGAATCCGAAATATCCGAAAAATCGGATATCCGAATTTTTCGGATTCGGATAGTGATTTTCAAAATTTTCGGATATTTTGGATATCCGAAATATCCGAAAATTTAATTTTCATTTTTTTTGGATATCCGAATATCCGATAATATCCGAAGTAACCGAAAATATCCGAAAAATATCCGAAAATATCCGAAAAATATCCGAAATATCCGAAAAATATCCGAAAACTTATATTCGGATATCCGAAACTATCCAAAATATCCGTTTCCGCATATGAAAAAAAAATAATAAAAAAATAAAAATTAAATAAAAAGTTGGATTTTCGGATATCCGATTAACTATCCGAATCCGTATCCGAAATTTCGGATATCCGGATATCCGAAATTTCGGATACGGATTCGGATAGTGAAATCTGGTATACGAAAATTTCGGATATCCGAATTTTCGGATATCCGGTTTTGAACACCCCTACTCAGGAGGTGTCATCGAAACCATAAGGTACCTTAGTTTCTTTAAGTTTGAAACTATTTTACAAAATTCTAATGTACGCTGATCATGACTGTGTACATAATCACGATATTCTATGGCTTCAATCTTGTCATTTTCCTACAACAAAGAAGGAAATAATGTACGGATTGTGTATAATTTAGTTCACATACGATATAATGTATTTGAGAAGCTTGACATTTACCATTGCTGCGTCCCCCAAACACATGTTATTGATATCTTCACTTTTCCAAATTCTGCTATGTTTGTTCGGATTGTTAGGATATTTCACTCTAACAATGTAATGCCCCATTTCTTGAACTAGATCATGCATATCAAGCCTACCATCCACAATATTTATGAGAGCTTTTTGTCTCAACACCTCTATCCCTATTTCAGGGTGAAAATCACAAGCTTCAAGTATTTCCATTGCCTTATCTTTCTCCCTCTTTCTGAAGAAACATGCAATATCTAAAAATAATTCTTTCTCCACAACTTTAAGTCCATCATAGCAAATTTTTAGCTTTTCTACAATCTTAGTTTCTGGAATATCTTTTAGTCTATCCAAGGTACTCATCCACCCCTTCTTATCTTTGTCGAATAGAAAAGAACCTAAAACTTTAAGTGCCAATGGGAGCCCAGCAGCATAAGAAACCACACGTAATGACAGTGTTTCATAATCTTCCACCGGTTCTTTTTTGTTATATGCATGTTTATTAAAGAGCTGCATTGCCTCGTCATCTGATAATAATCTGACATGACAGACCTTGTCTACATTGTGGGTTCTTAGCAAGTGTGCATCTCTCGTTGTGATCAGTATTCGGCTCCCACTACCAAACCAACTATGTGATCCGGCTAACGCTTCTAGTTGGCAAAGTTCATCGACGTCATCAAGAAGTAGCAACACTTTTCTACGACATAACATACTTTCTATCATGTTTTTTCCTTGCACGATACTAAGTACTTTCACATCTGTTTTGGAAAAAGCTGACAAAATATTTTCTTGCAATTTTTTTAAACCATATTTGCTTGTTTCCTCCCGAACATTCTCAATAATGTGATGACCTTCAAAATAGCAAGATATTCCCATATAAAGCGAAGATGCAAGAGTAGTCTTCCCACCTCCACCAACCCCCCATATCCCAACCATGCGCACACCATCTGACCCAATTTCTAATTGTGATTTCAAATATTGTACGCACGACAATCAATATACCGCAACACATTTGAAAGAAAAGTAGCCCCTTCAACATACTCAGGAGTAGGGGTGTTCAAAACTATCCGTATCCGAAAATCCGATCCGAAATATCCGATATCCAAATCCGAAATATCCGAAAAATCGGATATCTGAAATTTCGGATATCCGAAATTTCGGATATCCGAAATTCGGCTATACGAATTTTTCGGATTCGGATTCGGATAGTGATTTTCAAAATTTTCGGATATTTCGGATATCCGAAATATCCGAAAATTTAATTTTCATTTTTTTTGGATATCCGAATATCCGAAAATATCCGAAGTATCCGAAAAATATCCGAAATTATCCGAAAAATATCCGAAATATCTGAAAAATATCCGAAAATATCCGAAAACTTATATTCGGATATCCGAAACTATCCAAAATATCCGTTTCCGCATATAAAAAAAATAATAAAAAAATAAAAATTAAATAAAAAGTTGGATTTTCGGATATCCGATTAACTATCCGAACCCGTATCCGAAATTTCGGATATCCGAATTTCGGATACGGATTCGGATAGTGAAATCTGGTATCCGAAAATTTCGGATATCCGGTTTTGAACACCCCTACTCAGGAGGTGTCATCGAAACCATAAGGTACCTTAGTTTCTTTAAGTTTGAAACTATTTTACAAAATTCTAATGTACGCTGATCATGACTGTGTACATAATCACGATATTCTAGGGCTTCAATCTTGTCATTTTCCTACAACAAAGAAGGAAATAATGTACGGATTGTGTATAATTTAGTTCACATACGATATAATGTATTTGAGAAGCTTGACATTTACCATTGCTGCGTCCCCCAAACACATGTTATTGATATCTTCACTTTTCCAAATTCTGCTATGTTTGTTCGGATTGTTAGGATGTTTCACTCTAACAATGTAATGCCCCATTTCTTGAACTAGATCATGCATATCAAGCCTACCATCCACAATATTTATGAGAGCTTTTTGTCTCAACACCTCTATCCCTATTTCAGGGTGAAAATCACAAGCTTCAAGTATTTCCATTGCCTTATCTTTCTCCCTCTTTCTGAAGAAACATGCAATATCTAAAAATAATTCTTTCTCCACAACTTTAAGTCCATCATAGCTAATTTTTAGCTTTTCCACAATCTTAGTTTCTGGAATATCTTTTAGTCTATCCAAGGTACTCATCCACCCCTTCTTATCTTTGTCGAATAGAAAAGAACCTAAAACTTTAAGTGCCAATGGGAGCCCAGCAGCATAAGAAACCACACGTAATGACAGTGTTTCATAATCTTCCATCGGTTCTTTTTTGTTATATGCATGTTTATTAAAGAGCTGCATTGCCTCGTCATCTGATAATAATCTGACATGACAGACCTTGTCTACCTTGTGGGTTCTTAGCAAGTGTGCATCTCTAGTTGTGATCAGTATTCGGCTCCCACTACCAAACCAACTATGTGATCCGGCTAACGCTTCTAGTTGGCAAAGTTCATCGACATCATCAAGAAGTAGCAACACTTTTCTACGACATAACATACTTTCTATCATGTTTTTTCCTTGCACGATTCTAAGTACTTTCACATCTGTTTTGGAAAAAGCTGACAAAATATTTTCTTGCAATTTTTTTAAACCATATTTGCTTGTTTCCTCCCGAACATTCTCAATAATGTGATGACCTTCAAAATAGCAAGATATTCCCATATAAAGCGAAGATGCAAGAGTAGTCTTCCCACCTCCACCAACCCCCCATATCCCAACCATGCGCACACCATCTGACCCAATTTCTAATTGTGATTTCAAATATTGTACGCACGACAATCATTATACCGCAACTCATTTGAAAGAAAAGTAGCCCCTTCAACATACTCAGGAGTAGGGGTGTTCAAAACTATCCGTATCCGAAAATCCGATCCGAAATAACCGATATCCGAATCCGAAATATCCGAAAAATCGGATATCCGAATTTTTCGGATTCGCATAGTGATTTTCAAAATTTTCGGATATTTCGGATATCCGAAATATCCGAAAATTTAATTTTCATTTTTTTTGGATATCCGAATATCCGATAATATCCGAAGTAACCGAAAATATCCGAAAAATATCCGAAATATCCGAAAAATATCCGAAAATATCCGAAAACTTATATTCGGATATCCGAAACTATCCAAAATATCCATTTCCGCATATGAAAAAAATAATAAAAAAATAAAAATTAAATAAAAAGTTGGATTTTCGGATATCCGATTAACTATCCGAACCCGTATCCGAAATTTCGGATATCCGAATTCCGGATATCCGAAATTTCGGATACGGATTCGGATAGTGAAAACTGGTATCCAAAAATTTCGGATATCCGAATTTTCGGATATCCGGTTTTGAACACCCCTACTCAGGAGGTGTCATCGAAACCATAAGGTACCTTAGTTTCTTTAAGTTTGAAACTATTTTAAAAAATTCTAATGTACGCTGATCATGACTGTGTACATAATCACGATATTCTATGGCTTCAATCTTGTCATTTTCCTACAACAAAGAAGGAAATAATGTACGGATTGTGTATAATTTAGTTCACATACGATATAATGTATTTGAGAAGCTTGACATTTACCATTGCTGCGTCCCCCAAACACATGTTATTGATATCTTCACTTTTCCAAATTCTGCTATGTTTGTTCGGATTGTTAGGATGTTTCACTCTAACAATGTAATGCCCCATTTCTTGAACTAGATCATGCATATCAAGCCTACCATCCACAATATTTATGAGAGCTTTTTGTCTCAACACCTCTATCCCTATTTCAGGGTGAAAATCACAAGCTTCAAGTATTTCCATTGCCTTATCTTTCTCCCTCTTTCTGAAGAAACATGCAATATCTAAAAATAATTCTTTCTCCACAACTTTAAGTCCATCATAGCTAATTTTTAGCTTTTCCACAATCTTAGTTTCTGGAATATCTTTTAGTCTATCCAAGGTACTCATCCACCCCTTCTTATCTTTGTCGAATAGAAAAGAACCTAAAACTTTAAGTGCCAATGGGAGCCCAGCAGCATAAGAAACCACACGTAATGACAGTCTTTCATAATCTTCCACCGGTTCTTTTTTGTTATATGCATGTTTATTAAAGAGCTGCATTGCCTCGTCATCTGATAATAATCTGACATGACAGACCTTGTCTACCTTGTGTGTTCTTAGCAAGTGTGCATCTCTAGTTGTGATCAGTATTCGACTCCCACTACCAAACCAACTATGTGATCCGGCTAACGCTTCTAGTTGGCAAAGTTCATCGACATCATCAAGAAGTAGCAACACTTTTCTACGACATAACATACTTTCTATCATGTTTTTTCCTTGCACGATACTAAGTACTTTCACATCTGTTTTGGAAAAAGCTGACAAAATATTTTCTAGCAATTTTTTTAAACCATATTTGCTTGTTTCCTCCCGAACATTCTCAATAATGTGATGACCTTCAAAATAGAAAGATATTCCCATATAAAGCGAAGATGCAAGAGTAGTCTTCCCACCTCCACCAACCCCCCATATCCCAACCATGCGCACACCATCTGACCCAATTTCTAATTGTGATTTCAAATATTGTACGCACGACAATCAATATACCGCAACTCATTTGAAAGAAAAGTAGCCACTTCAACTTACTCAGGAGTAGGGGTGTTCAAAACTATCCGTATCCGAAAATCTGATCCGAAATATCCGATATCCGAATCCGAAATATCCGAAAAATCGGATATCCGAAATTCGGATTTCCGAATTTTTCGGATTCGGAATCGGATAGTGATTTTCAAAATTTTCGGATATTTCGGAATCCAAAATATCCAAAAATTTAATTTTCATTTTTTTTGGATATCCGAATATCCGAAAATATCCGAAGTATCCGAAAATATCCGAAAAATATCCGAAAATATCCGAAAAATATCCGAAATATCCGAAAAATATCCGAAAATATCCGAAAACTTATATTCGGATATCCGAAACTATCCAAAATATCCGTTTCCGCATATGAAAAAAATAATAAAAAAATAAAAATTAAATAAAAAGTTTGATTTTCGGATATCCGATTAACTATCCGAACCCGTATCCGAAATTTCGGATATCCGAATTCCGGATATCCGAAATTTCGGATACGGATTTGGATAGTGAATTCTGGTATCCGAAAATTTCAGATATCCGAAATTCGGATATCCGAATTTTCGGATATCCGGTTTTGAACACCCCTACTCTAAGGGTAACCCCTACACATTCTCCTAATGTCATTATTTCCATCAAATAATGACTTATAATTAATCTTTAGGATAATAATGTCATATGGATGATTGTATTTAGATGATCAATAAAGGCCACAATTATATAGATGTCTAACATTCTCCCACTTGGTCGAGTGATCATTAACGATGAGTAATAAGTAATTTTGGTCAAGTTTAAAGTACTCATCAAGTCTCATGTTGAAACCATAGCAGAGAGTTACAGTCATTCGAATTGAAGTCAATTCGAGACCCCCAACAGTCATACTAAAGTCTCAATATAAAACATTTAATCATAAAACCAAAATGACTGAAATAAAATCCGTAGGGTAAGTAATTACCTTACATAAGTTTTGTCTATAAATCATAAGGTGCGCACAAACATTAGTATAGACAAAATAAAACATTCAAGGAAATAATAATCGTTCATACACAGTGTATGCTTTCATACAAGGTATTTACTAAAACCCATTCTCATTATAAGATCTTGGAAAGTTCTGGGTGGTAGAACTTTAGTCATCGGATCCGCTAGCATATCTTTAATGCTTATGTGCTCGATATAAATATTATTTTCCTCTACGCGTTCTAGAACGAACAAAAACTTTGTATCGAGGTATAAACAAGCTCTTCTCGAACTGTTACTGTTCAAGAAACTAACAGCAGCTGAGTTGTCATAGTAAATCTTCAATGGTCGTGATATGGAGTTAACAACTTTGAGTCCAGTGATGAGCTTTCTTAACAACATCCCATGGCATGTTGCATTGTACACTGCAACATATTCTGCCATCATCGTTAAGGTTGTTGTTAACTGTTGCTTATGACTCTTCCATGAAATTGGTCCGCCTGCAAGCATAAAGATGTACCCCGAAGTCATTTTCTTATCATCTTTGCATTTAGCAAAGTCCGAATCGGAATAGCCTACTACTTCCAAGTTGTCAGTTCTTTTGTATGTCAATTTATAGTCTTCGTTCCTTGTAGATATCGCAACACTTTCTTTGCTGCTTTCCAATGATCTAGGCCGGGATTAGATTGATATCGGCCTAGCATTCCAGCAATATATGCAATATCGGGACGAGTACAGACTTGAGCATACATCAAACTTCCTACTACTGAAGCATAAGGTATCAATCTCATTTGCTCCTTTTCAACCTCTGTTTTTGGACACTGAAAAGAGCCGAAAACATCTCCCTTAACTACTGGAGCCACTGATGGAGAGCATTGTTGCATGTTATAATGTGTAAGAACACGATCAATATAAGCCTTCTGGTATAGACCTAATATCCCATTAGTACGATCTCGGTGTATTTCGATGCCTATTACGTAAGAGGCTTCTCCGAGATCCTTCATGTCAAAATTTTGCGAAAGTAATCGCTTTGACTCATGCAACAAATCTAAACTATTACTCGCCAAAAGGATATCATCCACATAAAAGACAAGTATAGCAAAGTTGCTCCCACTCATTTTTAGGTAGGTGCATTGATCCACTTGATTCTTGATAAAGCCTTGTTTTTTCATAATTTCATCAAATTTTAAATACCACTGTCATGATGCCTGTTTTAACCCATATATGGATTTTTGTAACTTACAGACTAAGTGTTCCTGACCTTTAGGTTTAAAGCCTTCAGGTTGAGTCATAAACATATCTTCATGTAAGTCACCGTTAAGGAAAGCAGTTTTGACATCCATCTGATGTAACCCCAAATCAAAATGAGCTACCAATGCCATAACGATTCTTAAAGAATCCTTCCGTGAGACAGGTGAGAAGGTTTCTTGATAATCAATTCC
The DNA here is from genome assembly GCA_030545235.1 of Helianthus tuberosus. Lineage (NCBI taxonomy): Eukaryota > Viridiplantae > Streptophyta > Magnoliopsida > Asterales > Asteraceae > Helianthus > Helianthus tuberosus. The sequence continues at coordinate 200,460,290 of CM060369.1, forward strand.
CTCCTTTTGAGTATAGCCTTTAGCAACCAATCGTGCTTTGTAGCGTTCGAGGTTTCCATTTGGGTCTAATTTGGTTTTGAATACCCATTTACATCCTACGGGTTTTACCCCTTGGGTAATTCAACCAATTCCCAAACGCCATTCTTTTCCATGGAATCAAGCACATCAATCATAGCTTTATTCCACTCAGAAGATTTATCACTACTAATGGCTTCATTATAAGAGGTTGGATCGTTATACTTTCCTAAATCCAAATCAGCTTCATTAAGGTAGGTTACATAATCATCAAAGTTAGTGGGACTTCTTGGCCTTGATGACCTCCTAAGCTGATTTTCAGGTTCAACAAGTTCATTAACTGGTTCAGGGATTTGGTTATGCTCTTGTGAGTTTGATGTGCCTTCATTATTAGGGACGTTAGGAGCATTAATTTCAGCGGAAACATGGGGTGGTGCAGTGTTATGTACAAGAGGTGTAATATGAGATAAATTTGAAAAGCCCATCCCCCCTCCTCTTGCACTTCTTGGAAATCAAAGACTCCACTTTCACTGCTCTCACTGACCTTAAAGTCCTCTATAAAATCAGCAATTCGACTTTCCACAATACGAGTAACGTGTGAAGGGCAGTAAAATCTATATCCCTTTGATCGTTCGGGATATCCTATGAAGTAGCAACTGACTGTCCTCATGTCAATTTTCTTTTTCAAAGGATCATAAAGTGTAGCTTCGGCAGGACAACCCCATACTTTCATATACTCTAAGCTTGGTTTCTTTCCTGTCCAAATTTCATAAGGAGTTTTTGGGACAGATTTAGAAGGAACCCTATTTAGTATAAGAACGGTCGTCTTCAATGCCTCACTCCATAAAAATTTAGGCAAATTCGAGTTTGCTAACATACTTCTTATCATGTCCATAAGGGTTCTATTTCTTCTCTCAGCAACACCATTCTGCTGAGGTGTACCCGGCATGGTAAATTGGTTCACTATCCCGTGTTCTTTACAAAAATTAAAGAAAGGACCGGGAGCTTGTCCAATGTCTGTATGTCGACCATAATACTCACCCCCTCTATTTGATCTCACTACCTTTATCTTACGGCTAAGTTGGTTTTCAACTTCAGCCTTAAAAGTTTTAAACATTTCAAGTGATTTAGATTTTTCTTTAATCAAATACAGGTACATGTACCGAGAATAATCATCTATGAAAGTAATAAAAGACGTATGGCCAGTAATGCCAGGTGGAAAAGGTCCACAAATATCAGTGTGTATGAGTTCTAATAATCCAGAACTCCTTGTGGCACCCTTTTATTTTTATTCGTCTTTTTCCCTTTAATGCATTCAACACATGTTCCAAAATCACTAAAATCAAGATCTGGTAATTCACCATCCTTCACGATTCTTATCATTCTGTCTCGTGAGATGTGGCCTAAACGTCGATGCCACAATTTAGATGATGTTTCCAAATCATGTTTTCGTTTTTTTTCGTTTGTTGATTTTCTCATTTACGTTATATGACAACAAAGATTTCGAAAAGCTATCATCTAGTTCTAACTTATAGAGATTTCCATCCAGATAACCACAACCAAGAACTTGGGAGTTTAAACTAATAGTGACCTTTCCATGCCTATGTAAAACTTCAAAACCATCATTGTCTAACTATGATACTGATACTAAATTCCGAGTAATTTTCGGTACATACAATGTATCATAAAGTTTAATACAATGACCATTTTTCATAATAAGTTGCATGGTTCCTATGGCCTCAACTTCAAGTTCTTCCCCTCCTCCTGTTCTAAGTGTTCTTTGGTTTCTTTCTAACCTCTGGATTGTAAGGAATCCATGTGTGGAATTGGTAACATGAACCATTGAACCAGAGTCAACCCACCATGTGTTAATTGGTACATTAATATTAAAGGATTCAATTATCATAAATGCATCAGTACCTTTCTTAGCCAGCCATTCCTTGAATTTTGAACAATCTCGTTGCAAGTGCCCTTTGTTATGGCAGAACTTGCAACGAGACTGTCCTTTGGAGACATTAGGGCTGGAAACAGTATTTAAATTAGCTTTCTGGACTTTGGAACTTTCCCCTTTAAAATTTCCCTTCCTTTTCACTGACTTAGTGGTAGCGATATAAGCAACTTCTGGTTGTTCTAGTTTTAAACGTTCCTCTTCCTGCACACACATTGCTATCAACTCACTCATTGTCCATTTGTCTTTCTGAGTGTTATAATCTTTTTTTTAACGGCCAACAAACTCAATCCCGAGCACTCTTGGGGCACCCACTGGACAAACGGAGTACTCCGAGAGTAACCCGAGTCCACCACCAATTCCGGGGAAAACCCGGTAACCCACCCGCCCGTAGGCACGACGGTGAAATTACCGGTAAAACCCGTTTGGCTCAAGGATCCAACCCAGGTTTCCCTGGGTCTCCTATCATTGCCCACCAGTGCCTCACTCTGCACCAAGTGGGAGTCTAACTTGCATCTCTCAAGAGAAATGCAAGCTCTTCACCACTTGATCTAGAGATCATTGGCGTTATAGTTGATCTTAAAAGCATTAAAACGTGCCGGAAGAGAAGTCATGATGAAGTGTACTAGAAAACCGTCGCTTATTTCCATGTCTAATCCCTTTAACTTATGGGTCATGTCGCTCATCATCATTATGTGCTCACGCACACCACTAGTCCCTTCATATTTTGTGGTAAGCATCTTCAAAATTAGAGAAATCGCATGTGCTTTAGAAGATCCCTTGAATTGCTCCTCAACTGAATTCAGATATTCTTTGGCATTCTTTGAATCAGGTCTATCTAATGGCACTTGAGATGGAATTCTTGATAACCATAAGAGACATTCTGTTAGACCTTTCCCACTTTTCATGCTCTATTTTCTGATCTGTAGTGCTTTCAGCAGTCAGAGAAGCAGGAGGGTCATGCCTCAGGGCATAATCAAGATCCACCATACCAAGAGTAAGTTTAACTGTATCCCTCCATGTGGCAAAGTTTGCCCCAGTCAATAATTCAATTCCAAGGATAGGGCTAAAAGTGGATGCTGGATCAATACAAACAGAAGAGTTGAAGTAGTCTATTTAGGGATAATCAAGCAAGGCAGACAAAAGATAAGTACATTGAAGATAAAATCTATTATAACACCAAAATAATATATTAACTAAAATTCTACCTGAATTTTGGCTTCGCTTTGGCTTTGACCAAAATTCAGACATTATGAACATACATAAATAAAATGTCGTCTTGATGTTTTACATAAACTTTGGCTTCGCTTTGGCTTTGACCAAAATTTATGTATTATAAACATACCATAATAGACTGACTTATTGTCTTACATGAATTTTGGCTTCGCTTTGGCTTTGACCAAAATTCATGTATTGTGAATGTACGTAAATGATAGAGACTATCTTAATGTTCTATGTGAAATTTGGCTTCGCTTTGGCTTTGACCAAAATTCACATATTATGAACATATATTATAAATGAATTGTCTTAATGTCCCATATGAATTTTGGCTTCGCTTTGGCTTTGACCAAAATTCATATATGGTGAACGTAAAAATAAAGCACATAAATATACCATAACACCTTTGGGCAAGAAATGATATATCTGTGTAATTAGACTTATAATTATTATATATATCATTAGACAATTTGCCTTTAGTTTCATTGTCATACACATAATTATATAAAATACTTTCCTATGTCAAAATCGTTATTTTAAGACATATAATTAAATGCTCAAATCATTATTTTAATTGCATTAAGGAAAAACACTCTAACTGATTTTATTTTCCTTATGACTAAAATCAAAATAAATAATCAACTGATATTATATGCATCTTATATGAAAAGGAAACAACAATTATTTGTTCCAAAAAAACAAAACAATACTAAAGCATTATTCCTTTTTACTGGTTCATCAAACGATTTGCACAAAATATACAAATACTATCCAATAACATCAGATTACTAATGGCTTATCTGTTAATTTTAATCGGAAAAATGGTTCAAACACCATGACCCATCAACAAATTTATCCCAAAAGATAAGGCATCAAATTCAATAGGGTTTTAAAGGATTTAATTTTATAGATATGTATAAAAAAGGTTTTATATCCTTTAAATAATAAGGCATTGAAATCAGACCATGTGTAGTGGTGAACTAACATAATGCCCCTACCATGGGGCATTATCCGACACGTGGCATCCTAGTCAGCGTTGGGGCATTGTAGCAAAAGTGGCGTAGTGGGGCATTATGCCAATAACGCCCATATTATTTTTAATGAAAAAAAAAGGATGTCAGGTTGAAAAGTGAAGTGGCATGTGGGTATCTCAAATTCATTGGTGGACAAGACCATTTTGTCAGAGACCATATTGCAACTTCAGCGTTTTAATGAAAACGCCCACAACCAATTTTTCCAAAAATAACGCCCCAAAACGCCGGGTGTAATGGGGTGGGGGGCGTTTTGGGGCGTTTTTTTTCAATTTTTTTAAAAAAAAAACGCCCCACTACGGGTGGTCTCAGTATTGTATGGCACAAACTACCAGAATGAAATCCATTATGTAATCATGCTTGTATTAATTTATTGAAAGAATTTAGGTGCCAAATTTAGGAAATCGGAGTTATCAAAAAAAAAAAAAAAAATTGACCTTTAATCATTTCCAAAAAACATATACATTCAAATTAACATGATGTGCGATTGTATAAGAGTTATTATAAATCAATTTTTCATTATTAACTTTAATGTTGGATAAATTTGCATTCGATCATCAAAATGGTTTCATGTAGGCAGCGTAAGGATTGTTCGACCAGAAAAAAATATCCATTAATATCCGGTCTATTTACATGATCGAAATGATATAATCAACATTGCTCTGATACCACATGTTGATTATATCACTAAACATGTAGCCAAAACATAAAACCTTAATCATAAACTTGAGCATAAAAGTATAGGCACTTACATGTGGGAATGGTTATCTTTGCGGATGATGACGAAGCCATAATTCTCGTCAAGATGTTCTTGGTTCCACTTTAGAGTGTCCTCTTGGGATGGATCAAGATTTAGAGAAAAGTAAAAAAGATGGAGAGAGACATTATTTGGTGTAGTTTATTCTCCTTTTATTCTTATGTTATGGACACTCAAAGGTAACCCCTACACATTCTCCTAATGTCATTATTTCCATCAAATAATGACTTATAATTAATCTTTAGGATAATAATGTCATATGGTTGATTGTATTTAGATGATCAATAAAGGCCACAATTATATAGAAGTCTAACATTATAATATATATAAATAAACATCAGAAAATATTTTAATAATTTCATATTAAACAATAAAAACAAAATAAACACAAGCCAAATATATACAAAAAACCTCCTTTTCGTCTGAAGCGCTTAAGCCTCTAGCAGCTCAAGTCATTCGCTTTATTAAACCAAAGATTTTGCAATGTAAGCACATATAATAAAAAAAAACTAGATGATACAAGGGACACCGACGTTTCATCAAACACCTGGAGGACAACAAAGTACACAAAGTAGTAAATATACATACAACAGACCCCAAACTCACTTTCTAACGAAAAGGCAGTACCTCACCAGAAACTTTGTATGTGAACCGGCAAACCACCTGTATACTTTCTAACGACAATTCATCGCAATAAAAAACACAACATGAAATACACGAACAAAATAAAAAAAGAAAAATATTATGCTCAATTTAACAAGTCAAAGAATTCAGTTATCAATGAAAATCCAAAGAACTTAACAAGTTGAAGAGCTTTTTTTTTTAAAGAGTAATTGTGTACGCCTTTGCGAAATTAACCGTGGGAGTAATCAACCTCCGTTGGTCGTGTGGTGGCTTGCTAGGCGGAAAAATATCGCCGGAGTTGGTCGGATGAGATAAACGGAAACCCTGTGAGGTTTATAGCGTATGCGAACATAAATTGGCGGTAAGTTCGTTGATGAACGTTGTGAGAGGAGCTGGAAATGGAATTAACGAGATTTTCTGGACCGTCTGGTTTAGTTAAGGCCCAAGGCCCATAATTTAGTAACGAGAGTGTTTGGGCTCAATTTAGTGTTTTGGAAGTCCTACAAATCAATTTATTAAATGGATCCTAACTTTCAAAATTTGATTATTTTTAAAAACGTAAAAAACCACATGGTATACTTTTCTGTTAGGTTATCTATTGTCAGCCCTAATTTTAGTTCATATGGTTTGAGTTATTTTGTCAGTTTGGTCCAAAAGTTTTATTTTTCGTCTGTGGGTTCAAAAAGGTTTCACCGTTGCCATTTTAGTCCACTAGGTTAACTTCATTCATTATTTCTGTTAACGAGAAGGGCTATTCGATCATTTAATATAGCTAAATTGCCCTTCTAGTTAACAAAACTACATATAAAATGACCGAATTGCCCTTCTCATTAACAGAAAAAATGGATGAAGTTAATCCAACGGACTAAAATGGAAACAGTGAAACCTTTTTGTACCCATATGTGAAAAATAAAACATTTAGACTATACTGCCAAAATGGCCCAAACCATAAGAACTAAAATGGCATTTAACTCTTAAAAAAATAATAGAGTAAACTGCTAAAATCGTCCCTGAGGTTTGTCTCAAATTGCTAGATCAGTCCAAAATCAAGTTTGTTTGCTAAAACAGTCATTGGGCCTAAGTTCTGTTGCTAATTCAGTCCATTGAAGGGAAAATGATTGGACTAAATTAGCAATTTGAGTCAAACCTTAGGGACGAATTTAGCAATTAACTCCTATTAATTGGACTGAATTAGCAATTTGAGTCAACCTTAGGGACGAATTTAGCAAACAAACTTGATTTTGGACTGATCTAGCAATTTGAGACAAACCTCAGGGACGATTTTAGCAGTTTACTCAAAATAATATTTATAAAAGGTTAAATGTATCTGGTATGTGACGATGTGTGCGTATCAAGCATTTTTTCGTGTATCATGTAACATCCTAACATTTCCAAAGTAACATCGGGAATGCTTTACTAGTTTACTTCACAAAATTTAATAAAAGTTTCTTCATCTACAAATTACAATGTATAGGCATGTGTGTAATTTTGATTATTGCCAAAAGTGATAATATGGGAGGAAGGGGCACTCAATGGTAAGAACCTTAGTCCCGATCAACCATCATTCGTCATATCAAAAGTGTTCAAAGTACTCATTAACCGGTAAGTGATGGCGGCGCCTACACATGCCACAGTCTTAATTTTTTAATTTTTTTTTAATTTGGTCAAACGGGTATAACTAGGGTTGAACATTTGGTACCGGGTATCGGTACCGAAATGTACCAAGTATATTCGGTACCGGTACTTTAGGTCAGGGGCGAAACGTAACTTACGCACATGTATTGTATCCCCCATCCTTGGGAAGAAGTATAACTACCAAGTGTATACGAAACATAAACACGAAATAGTTGTCTAACTATTTCCCAAAGACATAAACTGTAAAGCTAAGGCACGGCCGTCCGTCTAATAGAATTAGCACTTGTAGGTCGTTGCACAGCTTACTGTATTGGAGACACTTGGTAGAGACGCGCATTCACTGTGAGTTCATGTCCCCCTTTTCTCTAACTGTTTTCAGTTTACTTAACTGCGGGGGTGAAATACATGTTACTATGATTTACGAGTACTTTACAACGGTATGTTTAACGTAAGGAGGTGTTATACGATCATGTGAGTGGATAGGAACAACATGGGGCCATTAGTCCTCATGGAGGGACCGAGGGACAGGAGCGGTAGATCTATCTGGGTGTAGCGAGCCCAGCCCCCGGCCAAACTAGAAACGGACCGTGGGGTGACTTTGTCCACATACTTTGCCGTGGCGAAATCTGCTAGGTTTGAGTCTCCCTATTTGCACTTCACATATGTCAGTGGCCTTGCAAACCATTGGTGATCACAAGTCCTCTTACACTGCTACATACCACAACTATTTTTATACTCACAAGTGTTTTACATACTCACTTACACATGAACTCGCTCAACATTATTGTTGATTTTTCAACTTACATGTATTTCAGGAAATTAACGAGATCTGACACGGTATGGCATGTTTTCCGCTGCACTAGTTTCCGAGGTCATCCGGGGTTTAGGGGATGTGTCTCTTTCCTGGACAAGACACAATCCTTAAACCATGTTTATGTTATGTTTAAAGTTGTAACGTCTGTTGAACAAGGTTATGGTTAAAACAATGGTACTGTATTAGTTTTCAAAACTTAATGGATGATCTTGCATGTTTTTAACTCATATAGCTTTGGTATGATTAAGCTATGGTATTAAGAAGTCACACCAAAATTAACCACGCTTCCGCAAAGCCAGGGTGTGACAATATCCGGGGTGCAGATTCAGGGTATTGGTAATATCCTGAATGGTATCCTCAGGATCACTAACGGATTATGTGCAGGTACGTGGGCTGGAAGCTAGCAACGTTCACAAAGACTTATTCTGCGGAAGACTCGGTCCAAACCGTTCAAAGAAAGACGTTGAAGCCTTATTACTCGGTCTACAACGTTCGTGATGGAATATTCGGAGCATCCCATGTTTATAGGGATATTTGTTTGTATTTCGTTACTATAAATAGGAGGAACACCAGATCGAATAGGACACAATAATTTCACTGCAATCACACTCACTACACACTAACACTTGTTCTCTCGCAAATTGTACTCTCACACGAATTCATTGTAACACTTAGCGATCTGGTTGATATCCTGCACTGTATCCTGAAGTTTAAAGCAATAAGAAGAACAAGGCAGCTGCGATTGTCAGCTCCCGAGGTTTTATGCCGGCGATCTAGATTGATCAAGGGCTTTCCTCGTACATCTCGTGTCGTTTCCTTTACTTTTTGCTTATTATTTGCTCACTGTTTGATCGCAGATACAGCTCAATATCCTGAGCCGTATCCTGAATACTGATTTTCTAAATAACTCAACAAGCATATTTTCTATAAACTTTCTAGCACACTACCTCACATTACTAATTTGATCACTAAATTGCTTCGGTAATTTTTGACCAAAACAATTTGGCGCCCACCGTGGGGCAAGTGGTGCTCTCTTTACTAAAATTTTTTGTTAAATCGCTAATCGGTTTTTGATTTTCAAAACTTTTTGCTACATTGTCCACAATGGCCTCACGATCAAACATGAGTTCCTCTACTATGTCTGCTACGACTTCTGCTACTACAGGTTCGGTGCTTCCACCACCTCCTCCAAGAATGCCGGCCTCTACACGACCTCAGGATATTATCCCTACCCGCAGTGTTCAGGAATCTGCCCCTGTTTTAGCATCTAACGACGAAATTTTAACCTTGTTTGGAAGTGTGCAGGAACAAATGAGGCAGCAGCAGGAAACGAACCAAATGCTCTTAAGGGAAATACAACTCCTGAAGTCTGGCTCGAGCAGATCCGCTGAGAATATTGTCACTCCATTACAACCCAGAGCTTTGAACTTCAGTTCAGCCGTGTATACAGAGGATAACAGGGGGAATATTGTGCCCAGCCTTCCTCAGAATCATACCCCTGAAATACCCTCCTCGGTCAGGATATCGACCATAAGGAGTTCAGGATATGCTTCAGGATATGGGCAGAATCCTCCAACGGGTAACATATTAAATAATAATAATACTCATACTACTAACAATAGTGGATCCTTGCAGGATACAGGTGTGACGTCAGCACTTACCAGGGAACTTCAAAAGTTGAAGGACATGATATCAAGTGTACCCGGGGTGGTCCAGCCAATCCCGGAAGTGTCTCAAGACAGCCATAAGATATCTCGCTTTGCATATCCTATCTGTGATGCTGAGATTCCAAAGAGGTTCCAAACCCCCAACATGAAGCTTTACGACGGAACGACGGATCCTGAGGAGCATATTGCTCAGTATAGGGAGAGGATGGAGATCAACCCTATCCCTCCGGATCTCAAGGAACCATGCTTGTGCAAGGGTTTTGGTTCAACCTTGACAGGATCAGCTTTGAAGTGGCTCTTGAATGTTCCTCCACATTCAATTACATCTTTTGCTCATTTAGTAAATTTATTTAATAGTCAGTTTTCTTGTAGTAGGAGCTTTGAAAAATTAACAAATGATCTCTACAGGATAACGCAGGGGCCTCAGGAATCCCTTAGGGATTATGTGAACAAGTTTAGCCGAGAATCACTAGACATTCCTCATCTTGATGTTGCAACAGCTGTGCAAGCTTTCAAGATGGGGTTGCAAAAAGATTCTCAATTCTACCAAGACCTTGTAATGAACCCGTTCAGGAACCTGGATGAAGCTCGGAACAGGGCCCTAAGATACATTCGGTTGGAAGATGACAGAAAGATGCAAGAAAGGATGAACTCATCCAACACTTATGAGTCAACTAACAGGAAGTCGGAATCCTCATCCAAGTCATATCGGCCTAAGCCATATGGCAGAAATGAGAACAAGAGAGTGAATGCTGTTGAAGACGAGGATCCTGAAGAGTATCCTGAATTATCTGAATATTGCTTTTCTGTTAACATTCCTGAATTGATGTATGCCATGCAGGGTCTAGGGGACAAGGCAAGATGGCCTCGAAAGAATCAACAAAAAGCGGATTGGAAAGACAAATCAAAATGGTGTGCTTTCCACGAAGATTTCGGACATATGACCGAGGATTGCATTGCTTTGAGGAAAGAGATAAGCTATCTTCTAAGCAAGGGATATTTGAAAGATCTCTTAGGAAGAAAGAAGAATAAGGGTCAGGATACTGAGAAGGATCCTGAGCGAGCAGCCTCACCTCCCGCGGATGCCAAGATAATCAACTTCATTTCGGGAGGATCCGACATTTGTGGGACTTCGTATTCGGCAGCAAAGAGACATGCAAAAGAAGCTAAGGCCGAAAGGGGAGACAAACCTGTCAGGATGACCACACTCACAACTGACAAAGTGATCACATTTGATGCTGATGACAGGGATACTGTCCAGGATCCTCACCATGATGCTCTGGTAATAACGTTATATGTGGCTAACCATTTTGTACGCAGGATATTGGTTGATAATGGCAGCTCCGTCAACATAATCCAACTAGAGACGCTTAAAAGAATGAATGTATCTCCAATGGATATCACTTCGAAGTCCACCGTGCTTGTTGGGTTCAGTGGAGAGGCCAGAAACACAGTGGGAGAGATAAAGTTGCCGGTGTACGTTGAAGGAGTCAACTCGATACAACGTTTCTGTGTAATGGACTCTCTATCCTGCTATAACATTATATTGGGAAGACCGTGGATTCACGATATGAAGGCCGTGCCATCAACATATCACCAATGTATCAAGATACCTACCCCTTGGGGAGTTGTTAAAGTTGATAGCGATCAGCAGGAGGCGAAAGAATGCTACTCATCCTCGATGAAATCCTCAACCAAACCTAGTGCAGCATAGCAATTAAAGACGCGGGCCCAGGATATCGTGGAGGATCCGGAGCAGGATGTGAAGAAAACTGTCCTGGACCAGGATAATCCTGATATTTCGGTGCTCGTGGGAACCAATATCCCTGAGGATATTGAAGAGCAATTAATTAACTTTTTAAGATGCAGGATGTCAACGTTTGCATGGAAGCATGAGGATATGACAGGCATATCCAAAGATATTATCACTCACAAGCTTGGAATTGATAAATCATTCAAGCCAGTGCAACAAAAAAGAAGGAAGTTTGCTCCTGAACGCAATACAATTATTCAAGAAGAAGTTGAAAGATTGTTGAAGTCCAAAATGATTAGAGAAGTCAAATTCCCAAGGTGGCTAGCAAACGTGGTAGTGGTACAGAAGAAGAACGGAAAATGGAGAGTCTGTGTGGATTACACAGACTTGAATAAAGCTTGTCCTAAAGACCCATTTCCTCTTCCCCATATTGATGCAATGGTAGATGCCACTGCTGGGCATGAAATGCTGACTTTCATGGATGCATCCTCAGGATTTCAACAGATCCAAATGGAGCCTTCTGACCAGGAGGATACTGCCTTCATGACACCAACAGGTATTTATTGTTACACAGCTATGCCTTTTGGTTTGAAAAATGCAGGTGCAACATACCAAAGATTGGTAAACATGATGTTCAAAGACAAACTGGGGGACACCATGGAAGTGTACATTGACGATATGGTAGTAAAGTCAAAGAAAGCTCAGGATCACCTCCAGGATATTAAAGGAGCGTTTGATATCCTGGATCAGTATAATATGAAGCTGAATCCTGCTAAGTGCCATTTTGGAGTGGGGGCAGGAAAATTTCTAGGATATATGGTGACCAAAAGAGGAATAGAAGCAAGCCCGGAGCAGATCAAAGCCATCTTGGATATTAAATCACCCTCAAATATGAAAGATGTTCAACGATTAACGGGGCGAGTGGCAGCATTAAACAGATTTATCTCAAGATCCTCGGAGAAATGCAAAGATTTTTATGATATCCTGAAGAAGAACAAAAAATTCGAGTGGGGTGAGAAGCATGAAGCGGCCCTACAGGAGTTAAAGCAATATCTTTCAACCGCACCTCTACTGATGAAGCCTGAGAATGGTGAACCATTATCCCTATTGTTGTGGGCTAATTTCTGAGCTCATATCCTGAGAAATATCTTGGCTTATATCTTGATTAAATAATATCTGTTTATATCCGGGGTATGGATTCAGGGTACTGGTAATATCCTGAATGGTATCCTCAGGATCACTAACGGATTATGTGCAGGTACGTGGGCTGGAAGCTAGCAACGTTCACAAAGACTTGTTCTGCGGAAGACTCGGTCCAAACCGTTCAAAGAGAGACGTTGAAGCCTTATTACTCGGTCTACAACGTTCGTGATGGAATATTCGGAGCATCCCACATTTATAGGGATATTTGTTTGTATTTCGTTACTATAAATAGGAGGAACACCAGATCGAATAGGACACAACATTTTCACTGCAATCACACTCACTACACACCAACACTTGCTCTCTCGCAAATTGTACTCTCACACGAATTCATTGTAACACTTAGAGATCTGGTTGATATCCTGCACTGTATCCTGAAGTTTAAAGCAATAAGAAGAACAAGGCAGCTGCGATTGTCAGCTCCCGAGGTTTTATGCCGGCGATCTAGATTGATCAAGGGCTTTCCTCGTACATCTTGTGTCGTCTCCTTTACTTTTTTGTTTACTATTTGCTCACTGTTTGATCGCAGATACAGCTCAATATCCTGGGCCGTATCCTGAATACTGATTTTCTAAATAACTCAACAAGCATATTTTCCTTAAACTTTTTAGCACACTACCTCACATTACTAATTTGATCACTAAATTGCTTCGGTAATTTTTGACCAAAACAATTTGGCGCCCACCGTGGGGCAAGTGGTGCTATCTCTACTAAAAATTTTTGTTAAATCGTTAATCGGTTTTTTATTTTCAAAACTTTTTGCCACATTGTCCACAATGGCCTCACGATCAAACATGAGTTCCTCTACTATGTCTGCTACGACTTCTGATACTACAGGTTCGGTGCTTCCACCACCTCCTCCAAGAATGCCAGCCTCTACACGGCCTCAGGATATTATCCCTACTCGCACTGTCCAAGAATCTGCCCCTGTTTTAGCATCTAATGATGAAATTTTAACCTTGTTTGGAAGTGTGCAGGAACAAATGAGGCAGCAGCAAGAAACAAACCAAATGCTTTTAAGGGAAATACAACTCCTGAAGTCTGGCTCGAGCAGATCCGCTGAGGATATTGTCACTCCATTACAACCCAGAGCTTTGAACTTCAGTTCAGCCGTGTATACAGAGGATAACAGGGGGAATATTGTGCCCAGCCTTCCTCAGAATCATACTCCTGAAATACCCTCCTCGGTCAGGATGTCGACCATAAGGAGCTCAGGATATGCCTCAGGATATGGGCAGAATCCTCCGACGAGTAACATATTAAATAATAATAATACTCATGCTACTAACAATAGTGGATCCTTGCAGGATACAGGTGTGACGTCAGCACTTACCAGGGAACTTCAAAAATTGAAGGACATGATATCAAGTGTACCCGGGGTGGTCCAGCCAATCCCGGAAGTATCTCAAGATAGCCATAAGATATCTCGCTTTGCATATCCTATCTGTGATGCTGAGATTCCAAAGAGGTTCCAAACCCCCAACATGAAGCTTTACGACGGAACGACGGATCCTGAAGAGCATATTGCTCAGTATAGGGAGAGGATGGAGATCAACCCTATCCCTTCGGATCTCAAAGAAGCATGCCTGTGCAAGGGTTTTGGTTCAACCTTGACAGGATCAGCTTTGAAGTGGCTCTTGAATGTTCCTCCGCATTCAATCACATCTTTTGCTCATTTAGTAAATTTATTTAATAGTCAGTTTTCTTGTAGTAGGAGCTTTGAAAAACTAACAAGTGATCTCTACAGGATAACACAAGGGCCTCAGGAATCCCTTAGGGATTATGTGAACAAGTTTAGCCGAGAATCACTAGACATTCCTCATCTTGATGTTGCAACAGCTGTGCAAGCTTTCAAGATGGGGTTGCAAAAAGATTCTCAATTTTACCAAGACCTTGTAATGAACCCATGCAGGAACCTGGATGAAGCTCGGAACAGGGCCCTAAGATACATTCGGTTGGAAGATGACAGAAAGATGCAAGAAAGGATGAACTCATCCAACACTTATGAGTCAACTAACAGGAAGTCAGAATCCTCATTCAAGTCGTATCGGCCTAAGCCATATGGCAGAAATGAGAATAAGAGAGTGAATGCTGTTGAAGATGAGGATCCTGAAGAGTATCCTGAATTATCAGAATATTGCTTTTCTGTTAACATTCCTGAGTTGATGTATGCCATGCAGGGTCTAGGGGACAAGGCGAGATGGCCTCGAAAGAATCAACAAAAAGCGGATTGGAAAGACAAATCAAAATGGTGTGCTTTCCACGAAGATTTCGGACATATGACCGAGGACTGCATTGCTTTGAGGAAAGAGATAAGCTATCTTCTAAGCAAGGGATATTTGAAAGATCTCTTAGGAAGAAAGAAGAATAAGGGTCAGGATACTGAGAAGGATCCTGAACGAGCAGCCTCACCTCCCCCGGATGCCAAAATAATCAACTTCATTTCGGGGGGATCCGACATTTGTGGGACTTCATATTCGGCAGCAAAGAGGCATGCAAAAGAAGCTAAAGCCGAAAGGGGAGACAAACCTGTCAGGATGACTACACTCACAACTGACAAAGTGATCACATTTGATGCTGATGACAGGGATACTGTCCAGGATCCTCACCATGATGCTCTGGTAATAACGTTATATGTGGCTAACCATTTTGTACGCAGGATATTGGTTGATAATGGCAGCTCCGTCAACATAATCCAACTAGAGACACTTAAAAGGATGAATGTATCTCCAATGGATATCACTTCGAAGTCCACCGTGCTTGTTGGGTTCAGTGGAGAGGCCAGAAACACAGTGGGAGAGATAAAGTTGCCGGTGTACGTCGAAGGACTCAACTCGATACAACGTTTCTGTGTAATGGACTCTCTATCCTGCTATAACATTATACTGGGAAGACCATGGATTCACGATATGAAGGCCGTGCCATCAACATATCACCAATGCATCAAGATACCTACCCCTTGGGGAGTTGTTAAAGTTGATAGCGATCAGCAGGAGGCGAAAGAATGTTACTCGTCCTCAATGAAATCCTCAACCAAACCTAGTGCAGCATAGCAATTAAAGACGCGGGCCCAGGATATTGTGGAGGATCCGGAGCAGGATGTGAAGAAAATTGTCCTGGATCAGGATAATCCTGATATTTCGGTGCTCGTGGGAACCAATATCCCTCAGGATATTGAAGAGCAATTAATTAACTTTTTAAAATGCAGGATGTCAACGTTTGCATGGAAGCACGAGGATATGACAGGCATATCCAAAGATATTATCACTCACAAGCTTGGAATTGATAAATCATTCAAGCCAGTGCAACAAAAGAGAAGGAAGTTTGCTCCTGAACGCAATACAATTATTCAAGAAGAAGTTGAGAGATTGTTGAAGTCCAAAATGATTAGAGAAGTCAAATTCCCAAGGTGGCTAGCAAACGTGGTAGTGGTACAGAAGAAGAACGAAAAATGGAGAGTCTGTGTGGATTACACAGACTTGAATAAAGCTTGTCCTAAAGACCCATTTCCTCTTCCCCATATTGATGCGATGGTAGATGCCACTGCTGGGCATGAAATGCTGACTTTCATGGATGCATCCTCAGGATTTCAACAGATCCAAATGGAGCCTTCTGACCAGGAGGATACTGCCTTCATGACGCCAACAGGTATTTATTGTTACACAGCTATGCCTTTTGGTCTGAAAAATGCAGGTGCAACATACCAAAGATTGGTAAACATGATGTTCAAAGACAAACTGGGGGACACCATGGAAGTATACATTGACGATATGGTAGTAAAGTCAAAGAAAGCTCAGGATCACCTTCAGGATATTAAAGGAGCGTTTGATATCCTGGATCAATATAATATGAAGTTGAATCCTGCTAAGTGCCATTTCGGAGTGGGGGCAGGAAAATTTCTAGGATATATGGTGACCAAAAGAGGAATAGAAGCAAGCCCGGAGCAGATCAAAGCCATTTTGGATATTAAATCACCCTCAAATATGAAAGATGTTCAACGATTAACGGGGCGAGTGGCAGCATTGAACAGATTCATCTCAAGATCTTCAGAAAAATGCAAGGATTTTTATGATATCCTGAAGAAGAACAAAAAATTCGAGTGGAGTGAGAAGCATGAAGCAGCCCTACAGGATTTGAAGCGATATCTCTCAACCGCACCTCTACTGATGAAACCTGAAAATGGTGAACCACTATCCCTGTACCTTGCTGTATCAGGGAATGCTGTAAGTGCCGTTCTTATAAAAGACCATGAAGGTCAGCAATATCCTGTTTATTATGTTAGCAAAAGTTTGTTAGATGCTGAAACTAGGTATTCTCACTTAGAGAAATTAATACTAGCATTAGTCATGGCATCAACAAAACTTAGACATTATTTTGAGACTCATAGGATTCATGTTAAAACTAATTATCCTGTCAAGAATGTGCTTAGAAAACCAGAGATGTCAGGCAGGATGGCTAAGTGGTCGGTAAAGTTAAGTGCCTATGATTTAGTATATGAACCTAGGAATGCCATAAAGTCTCAGGCTTTAGCTGACTTTGTGGCTGATTTTAGTAGCGACATTCAGGATGAGGCAGACCTAGAAGTTCAGCAATTAGGAGAATCCTCAGGATACTGGACATTATATACTGATGGTGCATCTAATATAAGAGGAGTAGGATTGGGAATACTACTAAAATCGCCACAGGGGGACATATTACCCCAGGCTATTAGGTGTGAATTTCCTGCTACCAATAATGAGGCAGAATATGAAGCTTTAATTGTAGGATTAGAATTAGCTAAGAGTATGAATATCAAGAATTTGCAAGTATATGTTGACTCCTTGTTAATTACTAATCATTTTAATGGATCCTATGCAGTTAAGGGTGAGAAGTTAATCGAATACCTCGATATTCTCAAAAAATTAGCAGGATATTTCGATGTTTTTACACTTGAACAGGTACCAAGAGAGGATAATGCTGAAGCGGATGCCTTAGCAAATCTGGGATCATCAGTCAGGATACCGGAAGGGACCCAAATACCAATAATACATGTTTTATATCCTGCAACTGATCCTCAGGATAAAGAAGTAGCGGATATTCGGGATCCTGGAGTGGAATATCCTGAACAGGATCCTGAATCCTGGACAACTCCAATTCTGAAATATCTTAAAGATGGACACATCCCCGAAAATGAAAATCCTAAGGCATTTAGGATGAAGGTATCACGATTCACTATTATAAATAATATCCTGTATAAGAAATCTCTTGCAGGACCATATTTAAGATGCTTGGAGGATCATGAAGCCAAAGAAGTACTTCAAGATATACATGAAGGGGACTGTGGTAATCACACTGGAGGCAGATCATTATTCTCGAAAGTATTGAGGACAGGATACTTTTGGCCAACAATGAGAAAAGATGCTGCAGAATATGCTCGAAGATGTGATGCATGCCAAAGGCATAGTAACATACTACATCAACCAGCTGAACCGCTATATCCTGTAGTTTCCCCTTGGCCATTCATGAAGTGGGGGATGGATATAGTAGGGAAGTTACCAAAGGCTCCGGGAGGAAAAGTATTTATGTTAGCAATGACGGATTATTTCTCTAAGTGGGTCGAGGCTGAAGCATTCGTTCAAGTGAGAGACCAAGAAGTAGTATCATTCATAAAGAGGAATATCCTGACTAGGTTTGGGGTACCAGCTGAGATCATTTGTGATAATGGGTCCCAGTTTATAAGCAAAAGGACTACTGACTTTTGCAAAAGTTGGGGAATCAAAATGATCACATCTACTCCTGTACATCCTCAAGCGAATGGACAAGCTGAATCCTCGAACAAGATAATAGTCAATAACTTAAAGAAGAGACTTGGAGCCAAGAAAGGAAGATGGGCGGAAGAGTTACCCTTTGTTTTGTGGGCTGATAGGACAACG
The DNA here is from genome assembly GCA_030545235.1 of Helianthus tuberosus. Lineage (NCBI taxonomy): Eukaryota > Viridiplantae > Streptophyta > Magnoliopsida > Asterales > Asteraceae > Helianthus > Helianthus tuberosus. The sequence continues at coordinate 200,478,867 of CM060369.1, forward strand.
GTGAAGAATGCAACTGGACAGACCCCGTTTTCCTTGGTATTTGGAGCAGAGGCAATGATTCCAACGGAAATGGCGATACCTACTGCAAGATCTATGCTACAGGATCCTGAACAGAATCCTGAAGTCTTATGTCAAGATCTAGATACTATAGATGAAAGAAGAGATGCAGCAAGGCTAAGGATAGCAGCATATCAACAAAGAATATCCAGGGCATACAATAAGAACATAAGGACTAGAAGATTTCGAGTTGGTGATTGGGTGCTGAGAAAGGCTTTTCAAAACACCACTAATCCTGCCGATGGCAAGCTAGCTCCGAAATGGGAAGGACCTTATGAAGTTGAGTCAGAAGCAGGGAAAGGAGCATATCGACTCAGGAATATGGAAGGGGATATGTTACCAAGATCCTGGAATGCAATACATTTGAAGCTCTATTTCAAGTAAGAGTAGAATTTGTTTTCTATCTCGGAATGGTATGTGTTCTATCTCTTTAAAATATATTTGTTTATTATCTTGAACCCAATACTGACTTAAGCATCGGAGGGGTGTTAGCCAAGCTAACACCCACCTTAGTTTAGAACTGTTTTGCAGGATATGTTTCAGGATATAGCTCCAGAATATATACTCAGGATAAATCGAAAGATTAGAGGATTGGCCCCCTCTCTCACATTTAAGGGATCCTGATCCCTTCACAGGTTTAAAGGTATTCACCTTTCTTTCGAATTGGGTTTAAACACCTCGCCTGGAGCGCAAGTTATCTAGGTGTAGTTCAAGGTAGCGGGACCAGTTCATGTAAAAGTGGCTGACAATTTCGTTACTGTTGGCTATATCCTGGATTCTAAAGGTATATGAGGATTGATCACCCTCTCTCACGAAAGAGTATTTTCATACTCTCAAAGGTTTAAAGGTTTTCACCTTTCTAAGATTTGGAGTTTATACACTCTCGCCTGTAGCGCATGAAACTCAGGGTTTATCCCCAGGATATCAGGGTTTATCCCCAGGATATTAAGGGTTTATCCCCAGTATGCTAATGATTCATTTCAGGATATCAAGATTTTTGCTTCGGAGTGTTTGAAATTTATTCAAACCAAAGTGTGAATACATTTGCATTTCTGTGTCATACACAGGGGACATACATTATTCTAATCCGAAGGATGGATCCAAGTTTATAAGTATGCACTGGGGACAAATTCATGATAAAGGATTGGAACTGATTCTCTAAGAATCTCTGGTATGATCTCTCCTTTTTCAAGTGATTTAAGTCTTCAAAGTTATATGACAATATCCTGACCAGGATATCTCTTAGAATACTTGTCAGGATATTTTCCCATGATATTCCCAAAAATGTTTAAACATAACAGTTTTCATAAGTAAAATTTGTACACTAATAACAACAATAATAAAGTCAAAAGAGTAGTTATATTATTAACATACCAAAAGATGTGCTCTTAGTTTCACCTCAAAACAAGGCCCATCCACTAAGAGCACTAGTGGTTCATAACCATATTTACCCAACAGTTGAAGGATTCATCTCAAACCGAGACCCATCCACCTTCAACTGTTGTATTGTTCAAAAAGCATGCAGAAAATGTAAATTGTCCAGGTACGGGAAAGTAAAGTGCAGAAAAGTAAAATTGTTTATGGGACTACAAACCAACATTCAAATTCAAAAAGGTGGGCTCTGGCCTTGGCACGTATATCCGTCATCGCCCACCTAAATGCCCTCACACAGCGGCATCACCTCCAACCTTCTCAGGCTTCTCAGCACCAGCATCCTGGCCAGCATCCTGCGCAGCATCCTTGCCAACATCCATCTCAGCATCACCTCCAGCATCCTTCTTCTCTCCAGCCTGGACCACCACCTCTGCTGACTTAGAAGACTCGCCAGCTTCTGCAGGAAGGGGCACTGCTTTGCCTCTGAGCTCCTTCAACTTGGCCACCCAGGATTCAACTGGCCAAGAGGGACAAACAAGGCCCGTCTCCTTGGCCTCATAGGCCATCTTGATGCGTGCTTGTAGCAGGGAGACGATAGCAGAAGCCTTGATTCCCTCTCGGAAGCTGATCAAGGCCTGATCATGGTCCATTTGAACGCTGGCAAGTTTGACCTCAGCATCTTGGGTGACCTTCTTTAGCAAGCTTTCATAGTGCCGGCTCTTTGCTTCGGCAATGGCACCTTGGTCAGCAACGGTGCTCTCTAGCTGCTTGATCCTGGCTTCATGAAGTGCCACAGTACCACAAGCGTCATTGTACAAGTGGAGCAAATGCTGGAGACCCTGCACATTGATTACAGGTATGGGGTTAGAATATATGCTGACTAAGACGTCCTACCAGGATATCCTGTTAGGATATACGTGCAGGATATATGTGCAGGATATACATGAAGGGTATGCGGCAGGATATTACCTTGTTGAGGAAGGATGTCATTGGCTCTAAGGAGTCGGAGAAGCTGAGCTCATCATAGGAGAACCCTTCAGAGCCTGGAGCGCTGACCTCAAGACCCTTTCTCTTTTTCGCTGCGGAAGCACGGGTTCTTGGATTGGTCTTGGGAGCCGGGAGTGGCTTGGAGCTGGTGGTAGCAGGAGTCTCCTTCTTGACTATGGCTGGAGTTGGATAGCTGTCAAGTTCATCCAGGTCTAGATAGACTGGGACTTTGCTGGAGTCTGCACACAGGGAGTAAATTCTAAATCCCTCCTATAAATAACAGATAAGAAGCATATGTGTGCAGGATATCTTGCAGGATTCTTACCAGACATGTTGGCACTTGAAAGAGGACTTGGAGTCGGTGGAGAAGGATTGAAACTTCTTTCTGCCTCTGGGAGAAGTCTAATGGCGTCTATTCTTTCTTGAGAATTGGCAAGAGGAGGAGCAATCTTCCTGAAATCAGCTGCATAATAAAGAAGATAAATTAGTTCAGGATATTGAACAGGATAAGCGACAGGATCATCCTTAAACCCTAAATCCTACCCTTTCTCAACCACTGTAACGGATATTCCGTCCCACCAGGGATTGAGTCCCTTTTTACGAAGAAAAACTTGGATTGCCAACCATCCTCGTTCTTGGTGGCACGAAGTATCAATGGATCGCCGGAAGTAGAATAAAACAGAAATCTACATGATCCGTGACATCTAAGCTTGTAAGCCAGGGGGAGATCATGGATGGAAAGCTCAGGAATGTGGTTTCTCTTGATCTGATCAAGAACAGTTAAGACACGCCAGAGCATTGGCATTGTTTGGCTAAAAGAGATTTTTGTGATATTAAAGAACTCGGTGATGAAATCCGGAAAGGGGAATCGAAGCCCTAGGGTAAAAGGGAAAGCACTAAAGCAAATCCACTCGTTGGAGACCATATCTGACCGGATTTCACGGTCAAACGGTCTGAATATGGTTCCTTCCGGGAAGATACCGGAGGATTTTAAGGCAGATAGGTGGGCACTATCGAAGGTACAGGCTTCCTTCTCCGGTTCTTGGAGAAGGTTTTGTTGGTAGAACGTAGGGGCCGAGTCACCTGAACTGGATCTTGTTTGGCGCGGCATTTGATCGACGGAATTTTTCGCCGGAGAGAAAGATGAAGATAAGTATGAAGGATAGAGAGAAAATGTACCTTTTTCCTTGACGATTATGATTAAAAAAGGGATGAGGGTGAGAAGATATAGGGCATGATGAGTAGATATAGGCTGGGTAGTTGCAGACGGTCACATCACAGGCCTTATCTCTTAATTGCCTCGGTTTGCGTAAAAAAATGTAACCGTTAGTAATGAGGATACTAAACGGTAACATTTTTGGGGACAATTGTTGTGGGCTAATTTCTGAGCTCATATCCTGAGAAATATCTTGGCTTATATCTTGATTAAATAATATCTGTTTATATCCGGGGTATGGATTCAGGGTACTGGTAATATCCTGAATGGTATCCTCAGGATCACTAACGGATTATGTGCAGGTACGTGGGCTGGAAGCTAGCAACGTTCACAAAGACTTGTTCTGCGGAAGACTCGGTCCAAACCGTTCAAAGAGAGACGTTGAAGCCTTATTACTCGGTCTACAACGTTCGTGATGGAATATTCGGAGCATCCCACATTTATAGGGATATTTGTTTGTATTTCGTTACTATAAATAGGAGGAACACCAGATCGAATAGGACACAACATTTTCACTGCAATCACACTCACTACACACCAACACTTGCTCTCTCGCAAATTGTACTCTCACACGAATTCATTGTAACACTTAGAGATCTGGTTGATATCCTGCACTGTATCCTGAAGTTTAAAGCAATAAGAAGAACAAGGCAGCTGCGATTGTCAGCTCCCGAGGTTTTATGCCGGCGATCTAGATTGATCAAGGGCTTTCCTCGTACATCTTGTGTCGTCTCCTTTACTTTTTTGTTTACTATTTGCTCACTGTTTGATCGCAGATACAGCTCAATATCCTGGGCCGTATCCTGAATACTGATTTTCTAAATAACTCAACAAGCATATTTTCCTTAAACTTTTTAGCACACTACCTCACATTACTAATTTGATCACTAAATTGCTTCGGTAATTTTTGACCAAAACACCTATACCTCGCGGTATCAGGGAACACTGTAAGTGCCGTCCTTGTAAAGGACCATGAAGGTCAGCAATATCCTGTTTATTATGTTAGCAAAAGTTTGTTAGATGCTGAAACTAGGTATTCCCACTTAGAAAAATTAATACTAGCATTAGTCATGGCATCGACAAAACTTAGACATTATTTTGAGACTCATAGGATTCATGTTAAAACAAATTATCCTGTCAAGAATGTGCTTAGAAAACCAGAGATGTCAGGCAGGATGGCTAAGTGGTCAGTAAAGTTGAGTGCTTATGATTTAGTATATGAACCTAGGAATGCCATAAAATCTCAGGCTTTAGCTGACTTTGTGGCTGATTTTAGTAGTGACATCCAGGATGAGGCAGACCTAGAAGTTCAACAATCCTTAGGATCCTGGACATTATATACTGATGGTGCATCTAATATAAGAGGAGTAGGATTGGGAATACTACTAAAATCGCCACAGGGGGACATATTACCCCAGGCTATTAGGTGTGAATTTCCTGCTACCAATAATGAGGCAGAATATGAAGCTTTAATTGCAGGATTAGAATTGGCTAAGAATATGAGTATAAAAAATTTACAAGCATATGTTGATTCTTTGTTAATTACTAACCATTTTAATGGATCATATGCAGTTAAGGGTGAGAAATTGACTGAATATCTTGATATTCTCAAAAAATTAGCAGGATATTTCGATGTTTTTACACTTGAACAGGTACCAAGAGAGGATAATGCTGAAGCGGATGCCTTAGCAAATCTGGGATCATCAATCAGGATACCGGAAGGGACCCAAATACCAATAAGACATGTCTTATATCCTGCAACTAATCCTCAGGGTAAAGAAGAAGCGGATATTCGGGATCCTGGAGTGGAATATCCTGAACAGGATCCTAAATCCTGGACAAAACCAATTCTGAAATATCTTAAAGATGGACACATCCCCGAAAATGAAAATCCTAAGGCATTTAGGATGAAGGTATCACGATTCACTAGTATAAATAATATTCTATACAAGAAATCTCTTGCAGGACCATATTTAAGGTGCTTGGAGGATCATGAAGCCAAAGAAGTACTTCAGGATATACATGAAGGGGACTGTGGTAATCACACTGGGGGCAGATCATTATTCTCGAAAGTATTGAGGACAGGATACTTTTGGCCAACAATGAGAAAAGATGCTGCAGAATATGCTCGAAGATGTGATGCATGTCAAAGGCATAGTAACATACTACATCAACCAGCTGAACCACTATATCCTGTAGTTTCCCCTTGGCCATTCATGAAGTGGGGGATGGATATAGTAGGGAAGTTACCAAAAGCTCCGGGAGGAAAAGTATTTATGTTAGCAATGACAGATTATTTCTCTAAATGGGTCGAGGCTGAAGCATTCGTTCAAGTAAGAGACCAAGAAGTAGTATCCTTCATAAAGAGGAATATCCTGACTAGGTTTGGAGTACCAGCTGAGATCATTTGTGATAATGGGTCCCAGTTTATAAGCAAAAGGACTACTGACTTTTGCAAGAGTTGGGGTATCAAAATGATCACATCTACTCCGGTACATCCTCAAGCGAATGGACAAGCCGAATCCTCGAACAAGATAATAGTCAATAACTTAAAGAAGAGACTTGGAGCCAAAAAAGGAAGATGGGCGGAAGAGTTACCCTTTGTTTTGTGGGCTGATAGGACAACGGTGAAGAATGCAACTGGCCAAACCCCGTTTTCCTTGGTATTTGGAGCAGAGGCGATGATTCCAACAGAAATGACGATACCTACTGCAAGATCTATGCTACAGGATCCTGAACAGAATCCTGAAGTCTTATGTCAGGATTTGGACACTATAGATGAAAATAGAGATGCAGCAAGGCTAAGGACAGCAGCATATCAACAAAGAATATCCAGAGCATACAATAAGAACGTAAGGACTAGGAGATTTCGAATTGGTGATTGGGTGCTGAGAAAGGCTTTTCAAAATACCACTAATCCTGCCGATGGCAAGCTAGCTCCGAAATGGGAAGGACCTTATGAAATCGAGTCAGAAGCAGGGAAAGGAGCATATCGACTCAGGAATGTGGAAGGGGATATGCTACCAAGATCCTGGAATGCAATACATTTGAAGCTCTATTTCAAGTAAGAGTAGAATTTATTTTCTATCTCGGAATGGTATGTGTTCTATCTCTTTAAAATATATTTGTTTATTATCTTGAACCCAATACTGACTTAAGCATCGGAGGGGTGTTAGCCAAGCTAACACCCACCTTAGTTTAGAACTGTTTTGCAGGATATGTTTCAGGATATAGCTCCAGGATATATACTCAGGATAAGTCGAAAGATTAGAGGATTGGCCCCCTCTCTCACGATTAAGGGATCCTGATCCCTTCAAAGGTTTAAAGGTATTCACCTTTCTTTCGAATTGGGTTTAAACACCTCGCCTGGAGCGCAAGTTATCTAGGTGTAGTTCAAGGTAGCGGGACCAGTTCATGTAAAAGTGGCTGACAATTTCGTTACTGTTGGCTATATCCTGGATCCTAAAGGTATATGAGGATTGATCACCCTCTCTCACGAAAGAGTATTTTCATACTCTCAAAGGTTTAAAGGTTTTCACCTTTCTAAGTCTAGGAGTTTATACACTCTCGTCTGTAGCGCATGAAATTCAGGGTTTATCCCCAGATACCAGGGTTTATCCCCAATATGCTAAGGATTCTTTTCAGGATATCAGGGGTTCTGCCCTTGGGCATTCGGAATTCGTTCGAGTCAAAAGGTAAATACATTTGTGTCTTTGTCAAACGCAGGGGAGGCACATTATTCTAATTCAAAGGATGGATCCAAGTTTATAAGTATGCACTGGGGACAAATTTATGATAAAGGATTGGGACTGATTCTCTAAGAGTCTCTGGTATGATCTCTCCTTTTTATTTGGATAATTTATAGGTTATATTTCAATTAAGATATCTTTCAGGATATCTCCCAGGATACATTTATGATATGTGTTCCTAAAAATGTTCAAACCAAACAGTTTTCACAAGTAAAATTTGTGTGACAATAATAATAAAGTCAAAAGGGTAGTTATATTATTAACATACCAAAAGATGTGCTCTTAGTTTCACCTCAAAACAAGGCCCATCCACCAAGAGCACTAGTAGTTCATAACCATATTTACCCAACAGTTGAGGGCTTCGTCTCAAACCGAGACCCATCCACCTTCAACTGTTGTATTGTTCAAAAAGCATGCAGGAAATGTAAATTGTTCAGGTACGGGAAAGTAAAATGCAGAAAAGTAAATTGTTTGTGGAACTACAGACCAACATTCAGATTCAAAAAGGTGGGCTCTGGCCTTGGCACGTATATCCGTCATCGCCCACCTAAATGCCCTCACACAGCGGCATCACCTCCGACCTTCTCAGACTTCTCCGCTCCAGCATCTTGACCAGCATCCTGCGCAGCATCCTGACCAATGTCCATTTCAGCATCACCTCCAGCATCCTTCTTCTCTCCAGCTTGGACCACCACCTCCGTTGACTTGGAAGACTCGCCGGCTTCAGCAGGAAGTGGCACAGCTTTGCCTCCGAGCTCCTTCAATTTAGCCACCCAGGATTCGACTGGCCAAGATGGACAAACAAGGCCCGTCTCCTTGGCCTCATAGGCCATTTTGATGCGTGCTTGTAGCAGGGAGACGATAGCAGAAGCCTTGATTCCCTCTCGAAAGCTGATCAAGGCCTGATCATGGTCCATTTGAACGCTGGAAAGTTTGACCTCAGCATCTTGGGTGACCTTCTTTAGCAAGCTTTCATAGTGCCGGCTCTTTGCTTCGGCAATAGCACCTTGGTCAGCAACGGTGCTCTCGAGCTGCTTGATCCTGGCTTCATGAAGTGCCATAGTACCACAAGCGTCATTGTACAAGTGGAGCAAATGCTGGAGGCCCTGTACATTGATCACAGGTATGGGGTTAGAATGTATGCTGACTAAGACATCCTACCAGGATATCCTGTTAGGATATACGTGCAGGATATATGTGCAGGATATACATGAAGGATATGCGTCAGGATATTACCTTGTTGAGGAAGGATGTCATTGGCTCTAAGGAGTCGGAGAAGCTGAGTTCATCATAGGAGAACCCTTCTGAGCCTGGAGTGCTGACCTCAAGGCCCTTTCTCTTTTTCGCTGCGGAAGCACGGGTTCTTGGATTGGCCTTGGGAGCCGGGAGTGGCTTGGAGCTGGTGGTAGCAGGAGTTTCCTTCTTAACTATGGCTGGAGTTGGATAGCTGTCAAGTTCATCCAGGTCTAGATAGACTGGGACTTTGCTGGAATCTGCACACAGGGAGTAAATTCTAAATCCCTCCTATAAATAACAGATAAGAAGCATATGTGTGCAGGATATCTTGCAGGATCCTTACCAGACATGTTGGCACTTGAAAGAGGACTTGGAGTTGGTGGAGAAGGGTTGAAACTTCTTTCTGCCTCTGGGAGAAGTCTAATGGCGTCTATTCTTTCTTGGGAATTAGCAAGGGGAGGAGCAATCTTCCTGAAATCAGCTGCACAATAAAGAAGATAAATTAGTTCAGGATATGGAACAGGATAAGTGACAGGATCATTCTTAAACCCTAAATCCTACCCTTTTTCAACCATTGTACCGGATATTCCGTCCCACCAGGGATTGAGTCCCTTTTTACAAAGAAAAACTTGGATTGCCAACCATCCTCGTTCCTGGTGGCACGAAGTATCAATGGGTCACCGGAAGTAGAATAAAACAGAAATCTACATGATCCATGGCATCTAAGCTTGTAAGCCAGGGGGAGATCATGGATGGAAAGATCAGGAATGTGGTTTCTCTTGATCTGGTCAAGAACAGATAAAACACGCCAGAGCATTGGCATTGTTTGGCTAAAAGAGATTTTTGTGATCTTAAAGAATTCGGTGATGAAGTCCGGAAAGGGGAATCGTAGCCCTAGGGTAAAAGGGAAAGCACTAAAGCATATCCACTCGTTGGAGACCATATCTGACCGGATTTCACGGTCAAACGGTCTGAATACGGTTCCTTCCGGGAAGATACCGGAGGATTTTAAGGCTGACAGGTGGGCACTATCAAAGGTACACGCTTCCTTCTCCGGTTCTTGGAGAAGGTTTTGTTGGTAGAACGTAGGGGCCGAGTCACCTGAACTGGATCTTGTTTGGCGCGGCATTTGATCGACTGAATTTTTCGCCGGAGAGAAAAGATGAAGATAAGTATGAAAGATAGAGAGAAAATGTACCTTTTCCTTGTCGATTATGATTAAAAAAAGAAGATGAGGATGAGAAGATATAGGGTATGATGAGTAGATATAGGCTGGGTAGTTGCAAACGGTCACATCACAGGTCTTATCTCTTAAATGCCTCGGTTTGCGTAAAAAATGTAACCGTTAGTAATGAGGATACTAAACGGTAACATTTTTTGGGACAATTGTTGTGGGCTAATTTCTGAGCTCATATCCTGAGAAATATCTTGGCTTATATCTTGATTAAATAATATCTGTTCATATCTGTGACAACCCGCACTAAACCAGGTATCCGTACAACTTAATTAATGATTAATTACTGCTTAATTACTGTGCTTGTTTGAAACTAGCTGATAAACTGCTACCTGCATACTGATACATGCACTTACTTGCATCATACTTTATATGCTGTCACTACACTATTTACATACGGCACCTTAGTGACAAACATGATGCACAAAAAGCACAGTAGCACTAAACGGATACACAGTGAACATGCTGATATAACCAGCATCAGGCAGACACTGCCTCTAAGGCCTGTTAAGAGCCTCATATATTTTGGCTACACTGGTAGTGAGTGTAGGGATATAAGGGTTGTGGTACCGCGTCTCTAGGAATAAGATACACTGATTCGGATGTGCCAAAAACGTACTTTAAACACAGCACTTTAATAATTAATCCAGCTTCTAGCTGACTAGTAAAGTGCCAGAACATGCGAAAATAACACTAGACACTTTCTAGAGTGTCGGGAAAACAAATTGTGTCACTAAAAATGTTAATAACGACACTTTAAAGCTTTTGTAACGCTTTAACGGATTACTATCCAACCGGACACCCGGACTTTACCCGGAACATGAAAATATTAGTATTTTCACTATTTATATTTTTCTGAGCCAGTTAGGGTCTCTGATTACCCTAACACCCGCCATGACATGTAACATACAACTAACGGAGTTTAACGCTTAACTTAACTTGGTTTAACATAACTAAACTCCTAATTACTAGTTAAGATTGAACCAACCCCCCACCCCCCATCATAACCGTCCCCTAACTAAGGGGGACACACTAGTACAATGGTGATTATCTTAATCTTAGATGATTAATATCTAGGGGACACTTTACCCATTGGATAATGGCACATGATCTTGTCTATAAAATCTAGTAGTTACTTAACATAATCACCATCACAAATCACCACAAAATTACTCTCTCCCTTGCTCTCCCTACTCTCGGCCGAACCCCCTCCACTACACCACCACATTTTCGACTTTGGTTCTTGCAATATCATCATCATACAAGTGTTAGAGGTTGCGTATAAGGAGCTTTGGTGCACTCGGAACACGAAGGACCTCTACCGTTAGCTTTTATCCACCTCATTTTCGTCAAAGATCTTCCCTAGCCTTGAGCTAGAGGTATAATGTTTAAAACTTGTTCTTGAACATATCTAAAGTGGTTAAAAGGAATATTGTCGGTTAAATATCGTTAACTTACATTTTGAAGCATAAAAGTCTAGTAAAAATACTAAAAGTGGTGGTTAATAGCTTGTAACTTGTGTAAAAGTTGTAGTATTTGAGATTTGTGTTTATCTAGACCCGATCTATGATGTGGTAGCTCGGGTCTCCGTTTAACCCGACTTTGTAAGATCATGTATCTTCACATAAGCTCGTTTTTGGTTACCGCAAGGGTTAAAAGGCGAAACTCTACCACACAAGATGCATGAACTTGTGTAGAAATATTTTACTTGTGTAAAAGTAATTTAACTTGTACAATGGAGTTTAAAACTAGCAGATCTACGTATCTGCAAGTGGTATTTTCGAAGAACCACACATTAAAGAAATCATGTATTTTAAAAAGTGGATCTTACACAAACAAACATGATTTTTTTACAAACCACAAGTACGTAAATACTTGTGAAACAAAAAGATCCGACAAAGGACTAGCTTTGTCACTTGTTACTAGAAGTTGTAAAGACGGATTTCTCTAAACACGAGGGTTTTTATGAGATTAAAACTACTTTATATAAAGATCTACATATATAAAGGGGATTTACACTATAGATTCGGAAAAACTACAAGTTCATGCGATTATGCAATTTACATACTTATCGACTAGTTTGATGTGTCGGAAATTGTTTGTTTGGATAAAGAAATTGTTGAATTGATTTGTTAAAAGAAAATGATACGCTTGAAAGCGTGGCCACCTCCAGTTACAGAGGAAACTCTGGCGAAATTTTCTAAAAACCTAACACTTAGAATTATTTACACAACAAGTGTTAGAACTATTTTTGGACATATTTTCGAAACATAAAATTTCGCCATGACTTTAATTACTAAATATTCGGAGGTGGGATTTTCACAAAGATTAACGTGATAAGTATATTTGTCACAACACTGTTTATGATTATTTTGTGAAAATACATAAATATTATTTTAGAGTAAAAATAATATTTACAAGCGTTAATGATTCTAAAACTTTACGAACGCTTCCACAAACATATAAGTTACACCGGTAATTACATTACCACAAGTTTGATAAAACGTAACTTACGCACATGTATTGTATCCCCCATCCTTGGGAAGAAGTATAACTACCAAGTGTATACGAAACATAAACACGAAATAGTTGTCTAACTATTTCCCAAAGACATAAACTGTAAAGCTAAGGCACGGCCGTCCGTCTAATAGAATTAGCACTTGTAGGTCGTTGCACAGCTTACTGTATTGGAGACACTTGGTAGAGACGCGCATTCACTGTGAGTTCATGTCCCCCTTTTCTCTAACTGTTTTCAGTTTACTTAACTGCGGGGGTGAAATACATGTTACTATGATTTACGAGTACTTTACAACGGTATGTTTAACGTAAGGAGGTGTTATACGATCATGTGAGTGGATAGGAACAACATGGGGCCATTAGTCCTCATGGAGGGACCGAGGGACAGGAGCGGTAGATCTATCTGGGTGTAGCGAGCCCAGCCCCCGGCCAAACTAGAAACGGACCGTGGGGTGACTTTGTCCACATACTTTGCCGTGGCGAAATCTGCTAGGTTTGAGTCTCCCTATTTGCACTTCACATATGTCAGTGGCCTTGCAAACCATTGGTGATCACAAGTCCTCTTACACTGCTACATACCACAACTATTTTTATACTCACAAGTGTTTTACATACTCACTTACACATGAACTCGCTCAACATTATTGTTGATTTTTCAACTTACATGTATTTCAGGAAATTAACGAGATCTGGCACGGTATGGCATGTTTTCCGCTGCACTAGTTTCCGAGGTCATCCGGGGTTTAGGGGATGTGTCTCTTTCCTGGACAAGACACAATCCTTAAACCATGTTTATGTTATGTTTAAAGTTGTAACGTCTGTTGAACAAGGTTATGGTTAAAACAATGGTACTGTATTAGTTTTCAAAACTTAATGGATGATCTTGCATGTTTTTAACTCATATAGCTTTGGTATGATTAAGCTATGGTATTAAGAAGTCACACCAAAATTAACCACGCTTCCGCAAAGCCAGGGTGTGACAGCTTGGTATGAGAGCTCTGATCATAGCGAACTAGGATTCTTTCTCGAGTCTAGACTATGATCACTAGGGCTCTCACGAAAACATTTTTCTGCATACCACTTAAGTCCAGATCCACAACTTTTTACAAACAAATGTTGAGCACATTTTACTAATTATAGGCTCAGCTTGGAGGGCTGAGGATCGATCTGGAGGATCGAGATGATCAAGGTAGTTGAGCACGTTGGTTTGTTATAGGATCGATCTGGAGGATCGAGGTTTGGTTTAAGTGAAGGACGGAGCAGTCTTGTAGACTGGATGAAATTGGCTAGTAAGACTAGGAGAAGTATGTGATACCTTACTTGGTGACTATGTGATTAACTGATTATATGATTGATTATTATACGTATATGTGTTACAAACGTTATGCTTTCATCAAGTACTAGAAAGATGGGCACTACGAACCCCATGACCATAGTATCAGACGACATAGTTCAACGAAGCACGAGGTGTACATTTCTGATACTACCGGCACAGACAATGACGACTTTCAGCCCTTTGTGCACTGCCTGAAGTCGTAGCAGAGCCTACTGATGGCCATCTTGTTGGGAATTTGCCACTGGCGGTGATCCCTGCTCCTGTGCCCCTTGCCGCTTATCTCGTTGTTGATATGCCCCCGACATTGCCTCTAAAGACGATGTCGAACTATTAAGAGGAGGACCCACTTGAGGGCAAGGCCCTCTCGCTGCTAGCATTAGACTACTGCATGCGGACGCTCCTGTAGGGGAAACTCATTTCCCTATCCCAGACTCATTTGAGTCTCTGACATCCGCGTCTTCGCACATACAGGGAATGCAGCACCACTTACACGACGCCGACCCTGATATGGCATCATCAGCTGAACCGGATCCCACACACAGCTTTGAGTTTGATCGCGATTATGAGGACAATTCTGTTTTTCCGCCTGGTGTTGATCCAGACCATGACATTGAGTTCATGCACTTAGACCAGCCCTTGGGGGATCCTGTAACCCCTGTGATTGTTGATCCAGCTGATTTTGAGATGGAGTTTTTGATTCGAAGCTAGCCGTGGCCCCTGAGCCAGGCGTTGCTCCTGACCCCGCATTGGAGTATGACCCTGTTCATGCCAATGCACCGGCTGTTGCTCCTTGATTAATCATCTGCTTGGATGAGAGAAAATTTGGGGTAACTGTGCAAGACAATTTATTATTACGGGGGCCCACGTAATAACGATTTGTAGTGCACAGGAATCCTGGTGGACTCTGCAGGCCAAGCTAATGATAACCAATGCAGCAGGAAATAACCTAAACACAAATGACCTAGGCGATGTAGCCTCGAGTTCATTCTATTACAAGCAACAAGCCAAATTGACAAGCCTATGTGAAGGCTCAGGAATTTATTTCCCCACTTATACAGTGAGTATATTTGCGTGTGAAATGGGGTGATTACATGATGGCTTACGTTGCTATATATATACCCCATAGACAATTGAAACATTGTCCAACCCGCTTCACGCTATTTCGACAAAAAGGGAATGTCACCCAGGCGTGACACAAACACCAGTACATTGCCAAGGACAGAAGCCGAGCTGCAAGAACGCATCTCACAGATAAATGCACGACATGAAGCCCTCCACTCTAAGTACAACGATGGCATTACTGGAGATAACCCTCCAACTGGCTGCACCTATAAACAGTTCCTGAACTGCAAGCCTTTGAACTTTGTCAGAACCGGAGGCACCGTTGCATTTGTTCGTTGGTCCAAAAGATCGACTCCACTCTAAGAATGAGTAACTGTTCGCCCCAACAGAGTGTTACCTACATCTCAGGGATATTTCTAGATGGCACACTCTCTTAATGGAACCTCCAGGTTCAGACCCTTGGCACAGACGCTGCTTATACACTGAGCTGGGACGAGCTCAAGGAAACGATTGAGAAGAAATGTTGTTTTAGGACAGAAATTCAGAAACTTGACGTGGAGTCCTGAAATTTGAGAAAGGACGAACCAGAGACTCCTGAACATGACCAGCGATCGCACGACTTGTCTAGGGTCGTCCCCTACTAAGTCATTGATGTAGTATGATATAGTGGTGTACTTGTGAGCTTTACATTGTGGTCTCGAATTGTGGCAATACAATCGCAGTATTCTCATCACATGCGATGTTCAATCAATTGTTTATGTCCTATAGCATAAGAGGTTATGTGATTGACTTGTTGATAACATGAGATGTTATGTGTTGGTATTGTTGAATGCATACGTACACTTCACTTGCTATGACCTAACCTATGTGAAACATCTTTTAGAAGATGCCGCCAAGACGCGAAATGCGCATGCCCACCTCTGAGGCAGAACTTAAAGAGAAAATTGCTGCATCTATAGCACAGCACGAGGCCCTACGCTCCGAACCAATCAAAGGTACCTCAGAAAATAACGGTTGTTCCTACTGGCACTTCCTCAACTACAAGCCTCCGAAGTTCGACGGCACTGGGGGTGCCATAACTTTTGTAAAATGGGTTGAAAGTATGGAATCCATCTTTCGAATGAGTGGCTGTACGCCAGAACAACAGGTCCCATACGTTTCTGAGTTGTTTCAAGATGGAGCTCGATTATGGTGGAATCTTCAGGTTCGAATAATGGGCCTAACTACAGCATACGCGTTAACTTGGGATGAGTTGAAAGGAATGATGCATAAGAAGTATTGCCCCCACACGGAAACCCAGAAGTGGAAAGATGAATTTCGGAGCCTAATGATGGAAGGTCCGAAGGTGTTGGAGTACGTGCAACGACTCCATGATCTGTCACAAATTGTTCCATACCTGGTAAAACCAGAACTGAAGAAATTGGAACAATTCATTTGGGAACTGGCGCCTCAAGTCTTGAGCCTGATGACAGCATCTACGCCACCAACAACCATTGTTGCAAGTAAGATGGGTTTGGCACTCGTTACGGAAGCAAATAGACTAGAAAAACTTGCAAACCCTGACAAGAAAACTCAGGTAGAGTCGTCTGGAAAGAACAAAAGGAAGCTTACCGAAGATACCCAAATGAACAACGATGAACAAAGATCTATTCGAGGTTGCTTTGACTGCGGGGACAAAGGGCATTTCAAGAAAGATTGCCCTAACAACAAACAGGCCAATGATAAGATTTACTTAGAAACCAAACCAAGATGTGCTGAGTGCAAGTGTCACCGTGATGGTGGATGTCAGAAGCCTTGGTACGGGAGGAAAGGACACAACAAGGAAGGTTGTGGGATGAAGAGTTCCATACAAGGAGAAAACAGTAACAACGCTCTAGGTGGAAATGGGAAAGGAAATGGCCGAATGATAGGATGCTACCATTGTAAGGAAGTTGGACATTTTAAGAGGGAATGCCTGAAGTTGAAACAAGACCGTGAGAGAAAATCCAACATCAGAGCTTGTGAGGCATGCCAGGATCCAGGTGTGATTTCTGGTACGTTCTCTAACAACCAAAACTTTTGCACCTACTTTGTTTGATGCTGGTGCCGGTTATGGCTTCGTGTCATTAGAATTTAAGAATATACTTGGTTTAACCGCTAGTAATTTAGATATCCCCTACTCGATCGAATTAGCTAATGGAAAGTTAGTTGAAGCCAACGAAGTAATCAGAGGCTGTGTGATAGAACTGGGAGAACGTGAGTTTACTTTGGATCTACTACCAGTCGAATTGGGAAGCTTCGACGTGGTGGTAGGAATGGATTGGTTATCCGGAAACAAGGCTGAGATAGTATGTCACGAGAAAGCTGTTCGTATTCCAACTGATGATGGTGAGACAATTGTGGTTCACGGAGAGAAGCGTGACACACCGCTAAGATTTATCAGCTGCTTGAAAGCAAGGAAGTGTTTACAGAAAAGATGTGTTGCTTTTCTAGCACACATCGTGGATAAAAAGGCTGCTGAGCCAAGAATCGAAGACATCCCTGTCGTAAGGGAGTATCCAGAAGTCTTCCCAGAAGACTTGCCTGGATTACCGCCTCTAAGGCAAGTAGAGTTTCACGACGATTCAATTCCAGGCACTGCACCCGTAGTCAATGCATCATAGCGACTTACATTTTCGGGGGTGCAAGGATTGACAGAGAAGTGTTGGTAACGGATGGAGAAGGAAGATAACAGACCAAAAATTCCTTTTTGGGGTAATCCCATTGTTACCCATCAAAAAGGAGGATGTTGATTTTCAAATAAACATCAACTACAGAGAATTGAACAAGCTGACGATTAAGAATAGATACCCTCTGCCAAGAATCAATGATCTGTTTGATCAACTGCAAGGCTCGAACTATTATTCAAAGATCGATCTTCGATCTGGATACCATCAATTAAGGATACAGGAGGAAAGTATCCCAAAAACAGCCTTCCGAACTCGTTATGGACACTAGGAGTTCCTCGTTATGCCATTTGGTTTGACAAACGCACCTGCGGTATTCATGGATCTAATGAATAGAGCTTGCAAGCCATACTTGGACAAGTTCGTGATTGTGTTTATCGACGACATCTTGATTTATTCAAGGACAAAGGCTGAACACGAACAGCATCTAAGAACTATTCTGGAGCTGCTAAAGAAGGAACAGTTGCATGCCGAGTTCTCTAAGTGCGAGTTTTGGCTACGCGAAGTCCAGTTTCTTGGACATGTGGTTAATGGAAATGGGATTCATGTTGATCCCACAAAGATCAAGGCAATCAAGAATTGGGAAACGCCTACAACGCCAACCGAGATTCGACAATTCTTGGGTTTGGCTGGCTACTATCGAAGGTTCATCGAGGATTTCTCGAAAATCGCTCAACCTTTGACGCTCCTCACGCAGAAGGACAAGACGTTTGATTGGGGAATCAAACAGGATGAAGCATTTCAGATATTAAAGGATAAGCTTTGTAACGCGCCAATCTTAGCTCTACCAGAAGGTACCGACAATTTTGTGGTATACTGCGACGCATCGCGTCAAGGATTGGGTTGCGTGTTGATGCAACGCCAAAAGGTTATTGCCTACGCATCGCGCCAACTGAAGGTACACGAAAAGAACTATACCACCCACGATTTGGAGCTTGGCGCAGTGGTTTTTGCACTAAAGATCTGGAGACACTACCTGTATGGTACGAAGTGCACAATCTTCACAGATCACAAAAGCCTACAGCATATATTCAACCAGAAGGAGTTGAATATGAGGCAAAAAAAAAAAAAAAACGATGGGTTGAGTTGCTAAACGACTACGACTGCGAGATAAAATATCATCCAGGGAAGGCGAATGTAGTCGCCGATGCCCTAAGTCGTAAAGAAAGAATCAAGCCCATAAGGGTTAGAGCTTTGGAAATGATCATACGAACCGATCTTTCCTCGCGCATTCGTGCTGCACAAAAGGAAGCTCTCAAGGAGGGAAACCTTGAGGAAGGATATCTCCGTGGAATGGAAAAGCTTTTGGTACCAAACGAGGAAGGAACGTTATGTTTTGAGAAAAGGATTTGAGTTCCTCTGTTTGGTGGATTAAGGGAAGTTATTTTCGACGAAGCGCACAAGTCACGGTACTCTATCCACCCTGGATCGGATAAGATGTACCAGGATCTCAAAGGTTATTATTGGTGGCCTAGGATGAAAGGCGACGTTGCTGTTTACGTGAGCAAATGTTTAACGTGCGCTAAGGTTAAAGCGGAATACCAGAAGCCTTCGGGACTTCTGCAACAACCTGAGATTCCCAGGTGGAAATGGGAACAAATCTCAATGGATTTTGTTACAAAACTGCCAAGAACGCCAAGAGGCCATGATATGATTTGGGTGATGGTTGACCGCCTAACAAAATCCGCACACTTTCTGCCGATCAAGGAGAAAGACAGTACTAGTAAACTTGCGGAAATTTACATGAGAGAGATCATAGCACGCCACGGAGTACCTCTCTCAATCATCTCTGATAGAGACGGAAGGTTTGTGTCAAGGATATGGCAATCCTTCCAAGAATCGTTTGGCTCACAATTGAATCTGAGCACTGCGTTCCATCCGCAAACAGACGGCCAGAGCGAGCGAACGATACAAACCTTGGAAGACATGCTGAGGGCATGTGTTATGGATTCGGGAGGTAGCTGGGATAAACACTTACCTTTGGTCGAATTTTCATACAACAACAGCTACCACACCAGTATTGGTGTCGCGCCATTTGAGGCCCTATACGGACGCAAGTGCCGATCACCACTATGTTGGTCTGACGCAGGTGATAGGCAGCTTGCTGGTCCCGAGATCGTCCAAGAGACGACAGACAAGATCGCGCAAATACTTAAACGCATCGAAGCCGCTCGCCACAGACAAAAGGCCTACGCGGATCCAAACCGGAAACATGTGGATTTTCCAAGTTGGGGAAATGGTGTTATTGAAGGTTTCACCCTGGAAGGGGGTGGCACGCTTTGGTAAGCATGGAAAGTTAAATCCGCGCTACATTGGTCCCTTCAGAATTCTGGAAAGAATTGGGACAGTAGCATACAAGTTGGACCTACCTACTGAACTGAATGGTGTTCACGATACATTTCATGTATCCAATTTAAAGAAAAGTCCAACTCAAGTTGACGTTGCCATTCCTACCGACGAGATTCATATTGACGACACGCTCCACTTCGTAGAAGAACCTGTCGAGGTCACAGATTGGAAAGTTAACAAGACCCGCCGGAGCAGTGTCAAACTCGTCAAAGTTCGTTGGAATGCCAGACATGGTCCTGAATTCACATGGGAACGTGAGGACCGGATGAAAGAGAAATACCCCCACTTATTTCCTAGGAACCCTGCTTCTACAAGCAGAACTTAAATTTCGGGACGAAATTTATTTAACGGGGGGAGAATGTGACAACCCGCACTAAACCAGGTATCCGTACAACTTAATTAATGATTAATTACTGCTTAATTACTGTGCTTGTTTGAAACTAGCTGATAAACTGCTACCTGCATACTGATACATGCACTTACTTGCATCATACTTTATATGCTGTCACTACACTATTTACATACGGCACCTTAGTGACAAACATGATGCACAAAAAGCACAGTAGCACTAAACGGATACACAGTGAACATGCTGATATAACCAGCATCAGGCAGACACTGCCTCTAAGGCCTGTTAAGAGCCTCATATATTTTGGCTACACTGGTAGTGAGTGTAGGGATATAAGGGTTGTGGTACCGCGTCTCTAGGAATAAGATACACTGATTCGGATGTGCCAAAAACGTACTTTAAACACAGCACTTTAATAATTAATCCAGCTTCTAGCTGACTAGTAAAGTGCCAGAACATGCGAAAATAACACTAGACACTTTCTAGAGTGTCGGGAAAACAAATTGTGTCACTAAAAATGTTAATAACGACACTTTAAAGCTTTTGTAACGCTTTAACGGATTACTATCCAACCGGACACCCGGACTTTACCCGGAACATGAAAATATTAGTATTTTCACTATTTATATTTTTCTGAGCCAGTTAGGGTCTCTGATTACCCTAACACCCGCCATGACATGTAACATACAACTAACGGAGTTTAACGCTTAACTTAACTTGGTTTAACATAACTAAACTCCTAATTACTAGTTAAGATTGAACCAACCCCCCACCCCCCATCATAACCGTCCCCTAACTAAGGGGGACACACTAGTACAATGGTGATTATCTTAATCTTAGATGATTAATATCTAGGGGACACTTTACCCATTGGATAATGGCACATGATCTTGTCTATAAAATCTAGTAGTTACTTAACATAATCACCATCACAAATCACCACAAAATTACTCTCTCCCTTGCTCTCCCTACTCTCGGCCGAACCCCCTCCACTACACCACCACATTTTCGACTTTGGTTCTTGCAATATCATCATCATACAAGTGTTAGAGGTTGCGTATAAGGAGCTTTGGTGCACTCGGAACACGAAGGACCTCTACCGTTAGCTTTTATCCACCTCATTTTCGTCAAAGATCTTCCCTAGCCTTGAGCTAGAGGTATAATGTTTAAAACTTGTTCTTGAACATATCTAAAGTGGTTAAAAGGAATATTGTCGGTTAAATATCGTTAACTTACATTTTGAAGCATAAAAGTCTAGTAAAAATACTAAAAGTGGTGGTTAATAGCTTGTAACTTGTGTAAAAGTTGTAGTATTTGAGATTTGTGTTTATCTAGACCCGATCTATGATGTGGTAGCTCGGGTCTCCGTTTAACCCGACTTTGTAAGATCATGTATCTTCACATAAGCTCGTTTTTGGTTACCGCAAGGGTTAAAAGGCGAAACTCTACCACACAAGATGCATGAACTTGTGTAGAAATATTTTACTTGTGTAAAAGTAATTTAACTTGTACAATGGAGTTTAAAACTAGCAGATCTACGTATCTGCAAGTGGTATTTTCGAAGAACCACACATTAAAGAAATCATGTATTTTAAAAAGTGGATCTTACACAAACAAACATGATTTTTTACAAACCACAAGTATGTAAATACTTGTGAAACAAAAAGATCCGACAAAGGACTAGCTTTGTCACTTGTTACTAGAAGTTGTAAAGACGGATTTCTCTAAACACGAGGGTTTTTATGAGATTAAAACTACTTTATATAAAGATCTACATATATAAAGGGGATTTACACTATAGATTCGGAAAAACTACAAGTTCATGCGATTATGCAATTTACATACTTATCGACTAGTTTGATGTGTCGGAAATTGTTTGTTTGGATAAAGAAATTGTTGAATTGATTTGTTAAAAGAAAATGATACGCTTGAAAGCGTGGCCACCTCCAGTTACAGAGGAAACTCTGGCGAAATTTTCTAAAAACCTAACACTTAGAATTATTTACACAACAAGTGTTAGAACTATTTTTGGACATATTTTCGAAACATAAAATTTCGCCATGACTTTAATTACTAAATATTCGGAGGTGGGATTTTCACAAAGATTAACGTGATAAGTATATTTGTCACAACACTGTTTATGATTATTTTGTGAAAATACATAAATATTATTTTAGAGTAAAAATAATATTTACAAGCGTTAATGATTCCAAAACTTTACGAACGCTTCCACAAACATATAAGTTACACCGGTAATTACATTACCACAAGTTTGATAAAACGTAACTTACGCACATGTATTGTATCCCCCATCCTTGGGAAGAAGTATAACTACCAAGTGTATACGAAACATAAACACGAAATAGTTGTCTAACTATTTCCCAAAGACATAAACTGTAAAGCTAAGGCACGGCCGTCCGTCTAATAGAATTAGCACTTGTAGGTCGTTGCACAGCTTACTGTATTGGAGACACTTGGTAGAGACGCGCATTCACTGTGAGTTCATGTCCCCCTTTTCTCTAACTGTTTTCAGTTTACTTAACTGCGGGGGTGAAATACATGTTACTATGATTTACGAGTACTTTACAACGGTATGTTTAACGTAAGGAGGTGTTATACGATCATGTGAGTGGATAGGAACAACATGGGGCCATTAGTCCTCATGGAGGGACCGAGGGACAGGAGCGGTAGATCTATCTGGGTGTAGCGAGCCCAGCCCCCGGCCAAACTAGAAACGGACCGTGGGGTGACTTTGTCCACATACTTTGCCGTGGCGAAATCTGCTAGGTTTGAGTCTCCCTATTTGCACTTCACATATGTCAGTGGCCTTGCAAACCATTGGTGATCACAAGTCCTCTTACACTGCTACATACCACAACTATTTTTATACTCACAAGTGTTTTACATACTCACTTACACATGAACTCGCTCAACATTATTGTTGATTTTTCAACTTACATGTATTTCAGGAAATTAACGAGATCTGGCACGGTATGGCATGTTTTCCGCTGCACTAGTTTCCGAGGTCATCCGGGGTTTAGGGGATGTGTCTCTTTCCTGGACAAGACACAATCCTTAAACCATGTTTATGTTATGTTTAAAGTTGTAACGTCTGTTGAACAAGGTTATGGTTAAAACAATGGTACTGTATTAGTTCTCAAAACTTAATGGATGATCTTGCATGTTTTTAACTCATATAGCTTTGGTATGATTAAGCTATGGTATTAAGAAGTCACACCAAAATTAACCACGCTTCCGCAAAGCCAGGGTGTGACAATATCCGGGGTGCAGATTCAGGGTATTGGTAATATCCTGAATGGTATCCTCAGGATCACTAACGGATTATGTGCAGGTACGTGGGCTGGAAGCTAGCAACGTTCACAAAGACTTATTCTGCGGAAGACTCGGTCCAAACCGTTCAAAGAAAGACGTTGAAGCCTTATTACTCGGTCTACAACGTTCGTGATGGAATATTCGGAGCATCCCATGTTTATAGGGATATTTGTTTGTATTTCGTTACTATAAATAGGAGGAACACCAGATCGAATAGGACACAACAATTTCACTGCAATCACACTCACTACACACTAACACTTGTTCTCTCGCAAATTGTACTCTCACACGAATTCATTGTAACACTTAGCGATCTGGTTGATATCCTGCACTGTATCCTGAAGTTTAAAGCAATAAGAAGAACAAGGCAGCTGCGATTGTCAGCTCCCGAGGTTTTATGCCGGCGATCTAGATTGATCAAGGGCTTTCCTCGTACATCTCGTGTCGTTTCCTTTACTTTTTGCTTATTATTTGCTCACTGTTTGATCGCAGATACAGCTCAATATCCTGAGCCGTATCCTGAATACTGATTTTCTAAATAACTCAACAAGCATATTTTCTATAAACTTTCTAGCACACTACCTCACATTACTAATTTGATCACTAAATTGTTTCGGTAATTTTTGACCAAAACAACTGTATCTGCCTCAAGGCAGTTATTTTATTTTAAAATTAAACTGCTTCCTAAAATACGTTGAATTTTTATCTAAAAAATTATGACGATTTTTAAAAAATTAAATTTTCTAAGGCATTTCCATTATAGCAATAATATTAAAATGTGCTATAATAGTCACAAGTTGGAAGGAATTACCTATACTCATCATTAGTAGTGATTAGATCATAGTAAAAGGTGACTCTACAAATTGATATTGACCCAAGAGGGTGATTACATGAATCCATGACTTAAGCGGGTAAATAATAGATTTGTATGGTCATTAATCCATCCAAATTGTGTTGAATCTTCAAATGTATATGGGAAGTGACCAAATTATGTTTGATAAATTTTCTAGATAATGGGCGGTTTGTTCAAAACAAATTTAGTAAATAAGACTCAATTCCACTTTAAATTATTCAAACAAAATTATCAAGAAAAAACTATTGGGTTGAACTTCTAGTCATATAAGACATATCTCAATACATATCGACAAAACAAGGTTGTTGGGTTGAACTTCAATATATTGATGAGTTGATATTATAAGGATCTTGACAATGAAAATGTAGAGACGGTGGGATGTCGCTGGATGATACAGCCGATGAAACGTGCTTGGGAAAAAATAGTGACGGGGAAAAATAGTGACTAAGATGTGGTGACTATGGTGCTCGTGGTAAAAAACCCACCTAGAATACTCGACTAAAAGAATTTTTTATTTGAAAAATAAGCAATTGAAGACACAAGCTGATAAAGTAACTAAGAAAATGAACAATTATACACGACATTAAGATTAGGGCTGTCCAAACTGCTCGACGATCGAAGATCGCTTGACGATCGCTCGAAAAATGCTCGAAAAATGATCGTTCGATTCCCGCTCAGTTTGTAAATGAGCCGATCGGATCGGTTCGATTCAAATTCGATCCGAGCATGAGCAAAGCTCCGCTCGCTCGACGATCGCTCGGTTTCGCTCGAATTATTTTTATTAATAATATATATATATATATATATTATAGATTTTATAGATTAAAAACCCAAAAAAATATAATAGCCCAAAAAAATTTAAAAGCCCAAATAATATTCAGCCCATCTTAATATTTAATATGAAAATCTAAACTAAATCTATATTTAATATGAAAATCTTATCTAACCCTAAAAAAAGATTCATAAATTTGTGGATGAAGATGATCAAGCTTAAAGAAGAAGTTTATGGCTTTTGAATAAATGACAATTTGTGTTCGCACTTTATTTTTAGAACATTTTTAGAATCATGATTTGAGTTATGTATTGTTTTTGTTAGTAAAGTGTTGGACATGTTTTAATTAAGTTAGAATTTGTTTTTGTTGAACGAAGTCTTATCATTCAATTGAGCGAAAACGATCCGCTCGATTTTTTTTAGGATTTGATAAAAACCGAGCAAAACCGAGCGAAACCGAGCCGATCGATTCAAATTCAATCCGAGCATGAGCATCACTTTTGCGCTCGGTTTTGCAAATTTGATCCGCTTGGATCGGATCGGTTGTAATTCAATCCGAGCATGAGCAGACCCTCGATCGGATCGGATCGGTTCATGAACACCGCTAATTAAGATAAAGAAACAATGGGTGCAATACGAAATTTCACTAAGAAAATCTTTTAGGCCGTGGTACAAACACATGAAAACCTAAAGGAGGTGAGTTTTGTAGTAAGTGGGTTTACATTATATTAAAATAATAAGAATAATAAAATATATAATAGCGATGTTCTCGTTATTTTTAAGAAATAAAATACGAAAATATCAGTTACGAAACTACATGAAAATACATATAAAATTACTTATATGTGTTGAACTTGACTCAACCACGTCTTATATGAATATTTCAACAAGCGTACATTCTTATAGCATCTATGAGTTGAGTCTTCATCATCTTGAGCCTTCAACCATGCTCCATGCCTGCAACAATGAGCAGACTAAAATATTGATTGTTTATAGTTGAGGATCGTGTCAGACAAGGGTCACTTAAAACAGATTTCACGCCTCTTCTCAAGACTAACGCATTTGTATCCAGGACAGGGGCGGACCTAGCCTTAACCGGGGGGTAACCTCCGCTACGGCTTGGCTCGAAAAAATTTGACGTTTTTAGTGTAAATTTTGGAAAAATTTGATGTTTTTTCGATTTCGTTACGGCTTATTTATAAAACGTTACGGCTATGCGTGAATCCTAGATCCGCCACTGATCCAGGATACAAAAATCGAAAAAATAGTCGTACTATCGGAGATAACTTTTAAGCCTGAGATTGCACCTGTTATGATGGTGATTCCAATTTATGTGGAAAAATAATAGGGTGAAGTTGGTGATGATAGAAGAATTTGAAAATACTCCTCTCTAAATTATATGAAAGTTTTTGACACAATAGTTCTGTAGTATCTCTCTTTTCCCTTCTTTATTTTCACCCTCTACAAATGAATTGTGAGGTTCCTTTTATAATCAAAAACAAAACTCCATAGTCAATTCATTTATTTGAAGATAAATATACCAATTTATGAGTCAAATAGAATATTAATTTGATTCATGACACGTTAACGTCATATTAAATAAAATAATAAGACATAATTAAAACGTTTATCATGATTTTTAAATAGAGATTAAGAGTCTAATAAAACAACTAAATTAATGACAAAGATAATATATACTAACGTCAACAAAGTTCATATATATTCACTTCAACCACTCAACTTCGAGCATCAATATCTCATTCATCTTAACTCTTATTTAGATATGGTTTGGTTCATTTGTGAAACTCTCACATCATATAACACAAATTCATAAATAATTATCTATATAACTCGTATATAAATACAATTATTTATTGTTCAAAATTAGTTAAAAAATTATTAATATTTTTTCCAACAATTTGTAACAAAAAAAATGTTGAAAACTTGTTTTCCTTATTGTTGTGACCTTGTTGCATGTTTTAGCTTTTACTTAGGCCACCTGCCATGGTCTCTTGGAACCACAAACCATAAGCAAACGATATGGTGAACACCATTCCTCTTCCATGTGGTTGCCAAAATTTGATTCTACATGTGGTTTAAATCACGAGGTTGATTCAAGAGATAGGGGAATTTGATTGGTTGGGGTAATTCTCCACCAGTTAAAAAAATAAAGGAAAAATTACACTTTTCGTCCTTTATGTTTATAGCTAGTTGCAATGGATGACATTTACCTTTAATAATTACAGCCACAGTCCTTTATTTGGAAAACTCAGTACGTCTTTCGTCCTTTAGCACTAACCAAGTTAAAATTTAGTGTTAAATCTAATCAAATGAGGGCATTATGGTCATTTCATGTTTTTTTAATGTTATTAATAAACAAAACTAAAAATAACATAACATAATACAACTTATTTAATCTCTTTATCATTTTCATCTCATCCCCTAAAACCTATCTCCTCCAGTCACTCACACTCTCTCCCTCTGATAAGTCCACCACCGCCTAAGTCCACCACCGTCTAAGTCCGCCACCGTCTGTAACATCACCACCACAATCATCGGAGCTACACGACCACCACCGTCTAAGTCCGCCACCGTCTGTAACATCACCACCATCATCATCGGAGCTACACGACCACCACACACTCTCTCTCTCTAAATCATAACACCACTGCCGGATCTACAAACACCACCAGCGCCGCCGTTGGCGTTTAGTTCATGGTCTCATCCACAATCGGAGCCCTAGATTTTCTGGATCTACAAACACCGCCAGCACCGCCTGTGACATCACCACCACCATCATCGGTTCAAGAAGCAATAACTCATGGTTCAAGAAATTTCTCACTCAATGAGCTCAAACTCATGGTTCAAGAAGCAATAACCAATAAAGAACAACCCACTTCAGAAATCACAATTTGGGGGATACCCCTGTTCAAAGATGAAAGAACTTGAAAATGTTGGATTTAGTGGGTGAAAACTTCAACGATGATTGTTCGAGCTCGGATGTGGAGGATTATCCGATGGTCTTGTTGCAGATTCCGATGTGTAACGAGCGGGAGGTAAGACAGACGATGTAGGTTTCTAATTTTGACATTTCGTCTTTAATGTTTTGAATTTTGATTTGTGGATTGTTTGTTATTGACTTCTGCATAATTTGATAGTAACAGGATAGGTTATTAGACACAGCTAATGACCTAATTTTTCAATTGTTTTGAGTTTACATGTGTAACATCCTGTTCATGACTTTGCCTACTGTTTATGGTCTTTTGTGTGCAGACATTTTGACCTAAACATAATAAGGGAAAATTACTAAAATGGGCGCTGAAGGCTGAAGGAGGTTGGAGACGACCGGCGTTGGTCTTGGTTACTGACTCATGTGTGCGTTTGTCTGTTTCAAGATGAAAAGGTGTTGCCGGAAAAGGTTGCAGGTCACCTGTGATGAGAGATCTGATGGAGGCGGTGGTCATGTTTGTGGTGGTGGATCTGAATATGAAGACAGGGGTGGTGTCTGTGTTGTTTGTTTAGAGAGAGAGAAAGTGAGAGAGAGAGAGAGAGTGAAAGAGAAAAAAAATGTATTTATATTTGATTTTATTTTTTTATTTATACTATAAATAATTAAGTAGAAAGACTAAACTGCCCTTAAGTAAATAAATTTAACTGAAAATTTTAACCAAGTTAGTGCTAAAGGACGAAAGACGTACTGAGTTTTCCAAATAAAGGATTGTGGCTGTAATTATTAAAGGTAAAGGTCATCCATTGCAACTAGCTATAAACATAAAGGACGAAAAGTGTAATTTTTCCAAAAATAAATAAATTCAATTCCATACCCCACAAATTTCACATACCTCCACAGGACACCATTTTACCCCGTTTTCATCATATGATGACTGTGTACATCACGTGTCAAAAAAATCACCAAACCGCATACCTCACCATACACATGATCTAATTATACGAAACATTATGCCATAATACCAATCATCATGTTAGGCCACTCGTATTGGTCTCGTGAAATGGCAAAACACAAGCAAACCACATGGTGAACACCACCCGTCTCCCATATGGTTGTCAAAATTTTATTCCACATGTGGTTTAAACCATGAGGTTGGTTTAAGGAGAAATTTGATTGGTTGGTGTAATTCTCTACCAATCAAAATAATTGTTTTCAATTCTAAATCCACTAATTTTAGATACCTCTCTATTACATCATTTTACATATCTCACCACTACACATGTTCTTATAACACATAACAGAATAACTGGTTTTTGTCAGGAAACTTGTTTAAATATTTAAAATTAAAATACCATCATTTCCAGGGTGATATGTACATTTTGAATTCGGATTACACTTTCGATAATAATCATATCGTATCCTTAAGTTTCTTTTCTTTTCCGTAAATATTCACTTATGTCACATTGTCATTCTCTGTGTAAAAAAGAAAAAACTTAACTAAGTCTACATCAAAGCTCTGTAAATGAAAAACTTAACTAAATCTACATCTAAGAGTACCAATCACATAAACAATGTAAATCATAATATGTTTTTATTATATTATTATACTATACTAAGTATTAATCTATGAAATATGTGAACAAATTTTGCTTACTGTTTTTGTGAATCAACATATTCTCTTTAAAGTTACAATATCTGATTTAGTGTTTACCTTGCATATTTTATTCCAATATGCGAACTTTTTTTAACTTTTTTTTTTCAAGTATGCAGGTTTTTTAAGAATCTTAAAATATAAGAGTACACATTGAGTCAAAAGTGTTTTGTATATTCCAAAACATTATATCAATTAACGAATAAAATAAAGTTGCTTGGAGCATTAATTTATATAATGTTAAAATTTATTTGATACAAATTTTATGCGCACATATATTTTCTTTTTTTTTTTTTTTATCTAAAGTTACATACTTACAAAATACATATCACCCAACCATACGCCAAACTATAATTCAAAATGCCGACATTATAAAACAAAAGATTATTATATTGCATTGCTCCACTAGCCACAATGATGAGTGTTTCCTTGTTATACTTTCTATATATCTCAAAAGAATTACCCCATTAACTAAAAAACAAATATTTTAAACAAAAATTGCTTTATTTCCTTGATATGTAACTTTTAACTTAATGCAATTCTATACTAAGTTATTGAGTATCAGAATATTATATAATTATCAAATTTTGAAGAAAAAAGAAAAGTAGACAACCAAACAGTTGATCTTAAAATTACCTTGTAATTATTAAAAACTAGTATTAAGCACCCCCGCGTTGCGGCGGGGGTGTAAAACCATGCCAAATAGTATTAATGTCATACCACCGCGAGCGACCATCAACACTGAATTTGCGTCGTGTTAATACGGAGCAATTAGACCGAAACATAAAACATAGAAAATAATAACTAAGTCGATTGAGGACCCGCACGTTATAACAAACTTGTCAAACGGGAAAAAATAGAAGACGTAAAAACGTTGAACCACACACGCACGTTGCGTCGTGTTAACTCGGAAAACTTAGAACGAAATGTAAAAACGTTGAACCACACACGCACTTTACCCCGTGTTGACTGGCGAAATTTAGAATGAAGCATAAAACGAAAAATTTGAGAAAGATGAAAAATATAAAAGATGAAAAATATAGGGGACCAAAGTTGAATATAAAAAGGTTGTAAGGTTAAATTGTAAAGAGTAAATTACGTTTTTGGCCCCTGTGGTTATATCAGTTTTACTCTTTTGGCCCAAAATAAGAATTTCTAACAGATTTGCCCCCATGGTGCTTATATCTAACTGTTTTGGCCCCTAAATCTAACCAACCCCTAACTCAGGTTACTTTATGGGTCACATGCATGTCACATGATGGGTAAAATTGTAATTTCCCCTCCCCTTTTATGACTTTATAAATTAAACCCAAATCTTAGAACAAATCATCATCATCTACATCTATTTCTTGAACAAACCCAGAACTTCAAACCCATTTCATCTTCAAACCACTTTCAAACCCAGATCTTCGAACCCACTTTCATCTTCAAACCCATAACTGCAAATTGAAAGCTACCGATTCAGAACTCAGCAACAATCGAAGAACCCAGATCTTCAAACCCACTTTCATCTTCAAACCCAGATCTTCAAACCCAAAACTCAGCAACAATCAAAGAAATTAAACAATCGAAGAACCCAACAAAGTTAACCCTACTGTCATTCAAACTTTCTTTAAACTTTCTTTAAACTCCAACAAAATTAACCCTAAAAGAAACAAGAAAACACATTAAAGATTAAAGCTTTGCAGCTGAAAAAACAAAATCTTTGCATTTTAAGATGAAAAAGATTGTTACCATCTTCAGTGAGAGCAAAGGAGCAGGTGCTGAACAGGGTTGTTGAGACAAAAACAGCTGAGAAAACCGAAATGAAGATCAGATCTTCAAACCCACTTTCATCTTCAAACCCACTTTCATCTTCAAACCCAGATCTTCAAACCCAAAACTCAGCAACAATCCAAGAAATTAAACAACTTACAATGGAGAGGGATGAGTGGTGGTTCGAGTTCCGGCCATAGGCACCACTACCCAGCCCTTACAATGGAGAGGGATGAGTGGTGGTTCAAGTTCAGAGCAGACAAAGATGGTTCTTTTTCCGGCACCGGTTTATGAAACTCCGGCGATGACATCACGTTCCAGATGTCGGTTTCTTCGAGTTCGAAGATTGAGTCTGTAGTAATAGGTTGTTGTCGGTTGTTGAAGAGGTAACCGTAGTTTGATGCCGCCATTGAAGTTTGAAATGGAGCTCTATATCTATATATCGATGTTTATATGTATATGTTTGTATGTGCGTGTGTTTCTCTCTCTAGAAATATCTTTCTACTGTGTGTGTTTTGGAAAGTAATAAAAGAGATGCAGATGTAAAGTAGGTGATGCAGATTATGATGATTTGTTCAAGAAATAGATGTAGATGATGATGATGATTTGTTCGAAGATTTGGGTTTAATTTATAAAGTCATAAAAGGGGAGGGGAAATTACAATTTTACCCATCATGTGACATGCATGTGACCCATAAAGTAACCTGAGTTAGGGGTTGGTTAGATTTAGGGGCCAAAACAGTTAGATATAAGGACCATGGGGGCAAATCTGTTAGAAATTCTTATTTTGGGCCAAAAGAGTAAAACTGATATAACCACAGGGGCCAAAAACGTAATTTACTCAATTGTAAAAGATGAAAAGTTTTTGGTTAAAAGTAAAAATTCAATTAGTTTTTTTGTTAAAAGTAATTAATCAAAAACTTTAGGACTAAAGGTAAAATAGTCAAATAATTTTGAAAAACTCCCAAAACTCTAGATACAATGTACATACATGTTAGTAATTTGTAGTATTGAAATAGACAAATAAGTAAATTTAAAAGGTAAAAGTGTGTATTTCTCAAATAAAGTCTAAATAATCTTATATTGATGATCTGAAAGAAAAAAAAAACATTCTTAGACCATGTGTAGTGGTTTAGCCAAATAATGTCCCTCTTATGGGGCGTTTTGCGACACGTGGCAGTCCAGTCAGCATGGGGCATTATTGGGGGTTATTGCAAAAGTGGCGTAGTGAGAATAATGCCCAATAACGCTCCTTCCAATCATTTCACAATTATTTTTTTTAAACTTTAAATACTTCATTAAATTAAAAAAAAATACAGTACTAGAAATAAAAAAATACAATCCGACTAAATTAAAAAAAAAATTACACTAGTTTTCGTCTTCGCTTTCTTCACCCTCGCCAACTTCGTCTTCCTCGTCCCCCGTTTCTTCCTCACCCTCAGGCGGTACATACCGAACCGACCATGCGTGGTGTACCAAATCAACCATTAACTGGGAATGGTACGATTCATAACACAACTCTCGCGCATTATTCACTCTTTCTTCCATTCTGTGGATGGTCCTCTTGAACGGCTTCTGGCACATAATTCTGGCATATCGCCTTTCCTTCGTCTTCCAAAATCATGTTGTGCATGATTATACAAGCGTACATAGCATCTCTCATTTTTTGCTTGCTCCATGCACGACAAGGATTTCTCAAATATTGTCAGCGTTGTTTAAGAACACCAAAGCATCTCTCAATGTCTTTTCGTGACTCTGGTTGGCTTCAAAGTCGTTGACTATGCCAGCATCCGCTTTTTGTTTAAAATAATCGTAGTTGGCTTCCAAGTAGTCGACTATGCGTAGAAACAACCGCTTACTCATTCGGAAACGACGCCTAAACATTTGGTTCGAAAATGTCGACGCCTCATCAAAATAATCTTTCATCAAACGATCGTGTGCCGCGCATCGGTTTCGTTCAATATAACCTCTTTTATTTTTTTCTGGTTGGGGCCGACGACAATGCTTCACATATCTCACCGCTAGTTGACAAGCTCGTAACCGCCTCTTGCTCAACCTCCTCATCGGTGGAATCATCGCCATCCACAAAAAACTCTTTGTAGTCAAAATTTACCATGGATGAAGAACTAGGGGAATCCATCAAGTTTTTTTATAAAATTGTAGTGTTCTTGAGAGAGTTTTTGAGAGAGTTTTGGTTAATTTTGAATGAGTTTTTATATATATATATATATATATATATATATATATATAGGGTGGAGTTATTGTAAAAAAGACCAAAAGTGTGAGAAAGGTAAGAAAGAATCTCAACCATTAGATCTAAATTAATTGAAAAGGGTAAGATTGTAAATGCATTAACAAATTCAAATATGGTAATCCTTGATTTAAGGATTTGGAGAGAGAAAATCCTTGATTTAAGGAATAAAACCGTCCATAACATCATTCATTTTAATTTTTTTTTCATCATTCACAGAATCAGAGCCATGTTCATGACATGGTGTTTTAAAAAAATTCATAGTTCAATTCATGGTGTTTTTACGAAAAAAATATAACACCATTCAGTAAACAAAAATATAACACCATTCAGTACACAAAATAACACCATTCAGTACAAGATATAACACCATTCAGTAAACAAAAAATAACACCATTCAGAAACAAAATAACACCATTCAGAAACAAAAATAACACCATTCAGAAACAAAAAAAAACCATCCAGTAAACAAAAAATAACATCATTCAATAAACAATATAACACCATTCAGTAAATAATATAACACCATTCAGTACAATAATATAACACCATTCAGTAAAGAAATATAACACCATTCAGAAAAAGAAAATAACACCATTCAGAAAAGAAAAAAACACCATTAAGAGAAGAAAAATAACACCATTCAGAAAAGAAAAATAACACCATTCAGTACACAAAATAACACCATTCAGTACAAGATATAACACCATTCAGTAAAGAAAATATAACACCTCTGTATCATCTTCTCCACTTCCGGCAAAGAGATTTCCGTCACTGTCTCCGGCGACTAACCGGCGAGATCAGTCCGTTTAAATGTCAACAAGCGTCTCACCACCACTTCCGGCACGGCACCCACCACCGCCGCACCACCAGCGTCGCACCACCAGCGTCGCACCTCCACCGCCGCACCACCAGCGTCGCACCACCACTGCCGATCCGGCACCCACCACCGCCGCACCACCAACGTCGCACCACCACTGTCGATCCGGCACTGTAGAGAGAGATCGAATTTGAAGAGAGAGAGAGCTCTCTGGTCGTGCGATTGGAGAGAGAGAGAGAGATTGTAGGGATTTTGATTACAGTTACCTATTTTGAATGGATATAAAAGACTTTATTACCCCTATAATTTTCAATTCAGTCCAAAAAATAAAACAAATTTTACAATTTGGTCCCTATTAATCTAAACCATTAGATCAAAGATCTAATGGTGTAGATTCTTTCTTATCCTTCTCACACTTTTAGTCTTTTTTACACGATCCTAACTCTATATAATAGCATAATATATATATATATATATATATATATATATATATATATATATATATATATATATATATATAGGGGATCGCTAGAATGAGAACCACCTCCAGTTATGAGAACCATGAGAACCACTTTATAGCCTTTAGATCATCTTGATGGATGGATGAGATTAAAAGTAACAAAAAGTAATATTAAATAAAATTTGTCTTATTATGTCTTTTATATTTTAATCAAAAAGGGTAGATTAGTAAAATAACTCTTTTTTGTCTTTTTCACTTTATTATTTTTTAATTACTTTTTGTTTCATTATATTACTTTTTAGTTTTATTATATTACTTTTTATTTTTTAAAAAGATTTTTTTTATGTCCCGTTTTTTACGCGCCGTTTATACGGCCCGTTTTACGCGCCGTTTATACGGCCCGTTTTACGCGCCGTTTTATGCCGCGCCGTTTTTTGCCGCGCCGTTTTTTACCCGTTTTACGCGCCGTTTTTTGCCGTTTTACGCCCCGTTTTTCGCCGTCCCGTTTTAGCCGTCCCGTTTTTTGCCGTGCCGTTTTTCGCCGTCCCGTTTTAGTCGTCCCGTTTTAGCCGTGCCGTTTTTCGCCGTCCCGTTTTAGCCGTCCCGTTTTTTGCCGTGCCGTTTTTCGCCGTCCCGTTTTAGCCGTCCCGTTTTTCGCCGTCCCGTTTTAGCCGTCCCGTTTTTCGCCGTCCCGTTTTAGCCGTCCCGTTTTTTGCCGTGCCGTTTTTCGCCGTCCCGTTTTTCGCCGTCCCGTTTTAGCCGTCCCGTTTTTTGCCGTGCCGTTTTTCGCCGTCCCGTTTTAGCCGTCCCGTTTTTTGCCGTCCCGTTTTTCGCCGTCCCGTTTTTTGCGCCCCATTTTTTACGTCCCGTTTTTTGCCCGTTTTACGTCCGGTTTTTGGCCCGTTTTGCGCGCCGTTTTTTGCCCGTTTTTTGCCGCGCCGTTTTTTGCCCGTTTTACGCGCCGTTTTTTGCCGTTTTACGCGCTGTTTTTTGCCGTCCCGTTTTAGCCGTCCCGTTTTTTACCGTTCCGTTTTTCGCCGTCCCGTTTTAGCTGTCCCGTTTTAGCCGTGCCGTTTTTCGCCGTCCCCTTTTAGCCGGCCCGTTTTAGCCGTGCCGTTTTTTGCCGTCCCGTTTTAGCCGTCCCGTTTTTGACCGTGCCGTTTTTCGCCGTCCCGTTTTAGCCGTCCCGTTTTAGCCGTCCCGTTTTTCGCCGTCCCGTTTTTCGCCGTCCCGTTTTTAGCCGTCCCGTTTTTTGCGCCCCATTTTTTACGTCCCGTTTTTTGCCCGTTTTACGTTTTAGACTTTTTACGTAAAACTTTTTACGTTTTACGAAAACCTTTTTACGTTTTACGTTTTTACGTAAAACTTTTTACGTTTTACGTTTTAATTTAAAACTTTTTTACGTTTTACGTTAATTTTTTTAATCTTTTTACGTTTTACGCTAAAATTTTTACGTTTTACGTTAAAATTTTTACGTTTTACGTTAAACTTTTTTACGTTTTACGTTTTAAACTTTTTTACGTTTTACGTTAAACTTTTTACGTTTGACGTAAAAGTTTACGGTTGAACTTTTTTTCACAAAGACTTTTTTACACAAAAACTTGTTTACGCAAGACGAACGCACCCATAAATCGCAAAGTCGGTAGGTGTCTCGGATAGATTTTACGTTAAAATTTTTACGTTTTACGTTAAACTTTTTACGTTTTACGGTAAACTTTTTACGTTTTACGTTTTGCGTTAAAATTTTTACGTTTTACGTTTTATGTTAAAATATTTACGTTTTACGTTAAATTTTTTACGTTTTACGTTAAACTTTTTACGTTTTACGTTAAACTTTTTACGTTTCACGCATCGTTTTTTAACGCGTAGTTTTTGCACGCATCGTTTTTACGTTTTACGTTAAACTTTTTACATTTTACGTTAAACTTTTTACATTTTACGTTTTACGTAAAACTTTTTACGTTTTAAGTTAAATTTTTTACGTTTTACATTAAACTTTTTACGTTTTAGGTTAAACTTTTTACGTTTTACATTAAACTTTTTACGTTTTACGTTTTTACGTTTTTACGTTTTGCGTTTTATGTTAAACTATTTACTATTTACGTTTACGTTTTTTACGGAAAACGGACAGAGTTTCCTCTGTTTTTGGAATAAGCCGACAACTCAAGTTGTCATTATCTTTTCAAAACTCAACAATTTTTAACAATATAAACACAATATATAAAATTTCTATCAAAATGTCAAACGTAACAAGCCACTAAAGTATCGGTTCGAGCTCGGTGCGCGTTAACTAAATAAAATCTAAACTAACGTAATAATAACTAGCTACCGAATTGCAAGACCCGAACCGAGACCGAGCCGAAGCTTGACCCGAACAAATCTGAATCTGAACCGGTTTGACTGAGCTGCCGACCTGAAGTTTCCGAACCGGGTTGAACCAAACCCGCACCCACGGCTGACCCGAACAAAAATGCGAACCATACTTGAGTCTGGCCCGAAAACCTGCAGTGCACCCCTATATATGAATCGCAATTGACCATTCCAGCACAAAACATCTCTGCACCCCTATATATGAATCGTTGTCTTACAGGAAGCACAAACTAGCTTACCATCTGAATCTGAATGTTGCAAACCCATTCACAAAAAAAAAAAAAAAAAAAAGGAATGAAGCATGCATTTATGTATACTTTAATAGAAATTTCAAATCAATTTCAAATCAAGGAATTAAGCATGCATTTATGTATACTTTAAAAAGTTTACGGTTTAACAGTTTTTTTTACAAAAACATTTTTACGCAACACGAACGCACACATAAAACGCAAACTTTTTACGTTGTACGTTTTACGTAAAACTTTTTACGTTTTACGTAAAACTTTTTACGTTTTACGTAAAACTTTTTACGTTTTACGTAAAACTTTTTACCATTTTACGTTAAACAGTTTACATTTTTACGTTAAAAAGTTTACGATTTAACTTTTTTTTTAACAAAAACTTTTTTACGCAAAAACGAACGCACCCAGAAATCGCATACTCGGGGAGGTGTCTCAGATATATCGTTATCATCATCGACTAGAGGGGAAAAATACAAAAACATCAAAACAAAGTGTATCTCGAAAATAAAACGGGGTTTGGCTCAGATTAACGGATGATCAAAAGGCTGCAAAAAGAGGGGTTGCAGGTTTAAAAAACCTACCCTCCGCCGTCCATGCCCCGCCATCGTCATCAAAATCGACGGTTTTTTTTTTTCATCCTCGCCACCCAATCGACCATATCAAAACCTACAGATTCAAAAGAACACAAATCTAAAACCACGAAACCCACCGCCACACCACCAAACCCACTGCCACACCACCACACCCACCGCACATCGGAGCCGTCGGCCTCATAACCCAACATCGAAGCCGTCGACATCAACCACTGCCACACCACCAAAAACCACCGCCTCCGACATTTAAAAAAACTCTAAGCACAGTTGAACTGAATGTCCAGACTGCAAATTTAACAAAAAATAAAACCCATAAAAATCAACATATTAAATTTAAAAAAAAAATCAACAACAACAGAAAAAAAAAAACATAACATATAATATAATCAATTATATATAAACTTGCATGTTGATGAAATCATAGCAGAAACAATCAAAAACAAACTATCATCACAACCTAAATTACAAAACCAAACGGATTCATCTTTTAAGTGTCAAAATAACCCAAATAACACAAATCCATAATTCTTTTAAAACATTCAGCAGTTGATACCCACATGCAGGTGCCAAAACTGAACAGATTTCAGATTAAAGATTACCTTAAAGTCTTCAAAATTGAGGTCAGAATATATGAAGAAGTAAAACCCAAGACAAACACCAAGAAATCAGAGGTGTCGGTGGTAGGTGGTAGTCGGTGGGTTTATGTGACCGGTGGTGGGTACGGCGACGAGGTGATCGGAAATCAAAGGTGTCGGCGGTAATGGAGAAGGAGGTGGGAGAGGGGATAATCGGTGGTGGTCAGTCGGGGTGGGCACCGCTTTGCAAATAAATCGACCACCACAACCTGAGAAACCCACTTTATGCACCACAAAACCCCACCATTTTTACCATGACCGTCGGGAGACCAGGACCGCCGCCGCTCACGGCGGCGCTGCCGTCGGCCCGTCGCCCATGGTGCCAATCTTTCTCTCTCTCTCTCTTCGTGTTCAACCCAGTCGCAATCGCCCATGGTGTCGTCACCGGTGACCAGGGACCTATAGGGGTGTGGGTGACCGGCCGAAGGTCCGCCGTCAAAACCCACCGTCACCGTTAAATCCTCGCCGTCATAGATCATTTGGTTTCAAAATCTTGGATTTTTAAGAGAGAGAGGTTTGAGAATAATGGTGATGGTGGTGATCTGGATATTTAGAAAGAGAGAAGAACAAGTGAAAAGGATGGTGCTTATCTCAATGCTAGTCAGAACATTTAGAGAGGAGAGAGAATAGATTTGATGGTTTTTATTAAATGACTAAATTACCCTTTTGGGTGTCATTATCTTATTGGTGGAGAATGGTTCTCATGGTTCTCATAACTGGAGGTGGTTCTCATTCTAGCAGCTCCCTATATATATATATATATATATATATATATATGTAAAAGGTTTTAAAAAAAAATAGCCGTTAACTAGCCGTTGGGGTTATTGATTGGCCAGTCAAACTCGTTCAAAGCGTTTTTTAAACAACGCCAAACCAATTTTTTTTTTGAAAATAACGCTTAAAAACGTTGGGTGTAATGGTACCCGGGCGTTATTTGGCGTTTTATTCAATTTTTTTTTAAAAATACCGCCCCACTACGGGTGGTCTTAGAATGGTACACGGAATAATCATATATTATACTCCGTATTAGTCTTTAATATAGAAGTTCAACAAAATGGCTTGTGCAAGTCTTAAGTGACCTTACAAAAGGTGACTAGGTGACTATGTGTTAGTTCATAGTAATTCAGGAATGTTGCGACTTGTAGGTAATTGTCTCTTTGATAATGATAAAGGTCTTTTGCTAACAATGTGTTAAACTATTACCAAAGTTATATTTTAGTGTTGATCATGTTGGATATTTTAGTGTAATTTGAGATTGCGTGTGATATACAAATAAGAGTGCACGCTTATTTGAATGTCATCTGACCTAACGGGGGATCCAAGGGGGCAGCGCCCCCTTGGCGGGGGTTCGGAGGCAGCGCCCCCGAGAGAAGTGGGGTCCAAGGGGCGGCAGTCCCTGGCAGGGTCCAAGGGGCAGAGCCCCCGGCAGTCCTTTATCGAAAATGCATCAGAAATTAAATTTCGGGCTAAATATGCACTTTTGAAACATGAGGGACTAAAGGTGTTTTTGTTCAAAACGAAAACTGCAAGCAGTTGTGGAAAACTGCAAATACGCTCTTTCAAATGTTTTTGGAAAACCCTAGACGGATTTACAGTTCGTGAGAATCCCTCAA
The DNA here is from genome assembly GCA_030545235.1 of Helianthus tuberosus. Lineage (NCBI taxonomy): Eukaryota > Viridiplantae > Streptophyta > Magnoliopsida > Asterales > Asteraceae > Helianthus > Helianthus tuberosus. The sequence continues at coordinate 200,519,336 of CM060369.1, forward strand.
AATTCTCTCAACCAAATTCTCATACAGAAATCTAGAATCAATTCTGATTTTATCCGATCAAAGATTGGTAGCCACTCCAATTGTTTGATCTGAAATTTCGACTTCAGATTTATCCAAGCAATTTCGAATTTCCCCAACAGATCATGTGTTGAGAAGCATATGTTTATGTAAACGGCCGGCTCTGAAAATTCGTGTACCGTGTTCGAGCTCGAAAAAACGTGTCCTTAGGTTTTAACGAAATTTGGTACTGGGCCCACTAAATGTTTAAACCTAATGCCAATGGGCTGATAACTAATCTAAACCATAAGAATAGTTTTGTAAGTGAGTCTATGTTGTTTGTATGGGTTTACCCTATTAATTTTTTTTACGTATACATATCGGGTTTTTTTAAATAACGTGTCTTTCGAAATATTAGGCCTTAGCCGGTGGTCCTCCCCGCCCACCCCAAGGCCGCCCCTCTTTATATATGACTCATTGATTCATGTTGCATAAACCGGTCATATAAAGAAAAAACACTTCAATTAAACTTGAAGACGTTGTTGAAGGACAGAAACTCTATATGACCACTAGCGGGTTAGTATAAACATTTACAAGTCAATTGGTTACAACAAGTACTCTTAAGAAATTAGGCAAAGATTTCTTTAAGTGTCCAATACAATAGATTGTTTGTTTGTTCAAATGAATCTACTCTATTATCATGTGAAATGAGTCGAATTCAAACTTAGTTGAGAGTTGACTCGACTCCTCATATAGACACAGGTTTGATAGTGCATCGTTCTTGCCTTTTCTAGGCGACACTTGAATTTCTAAAACAAGAACCGTTTTGTTTTTGTATAAACCCTCACACAAAGGGTTTTCCTCTTAAAAGCACCAATTAAATACGTTGGAAATCTAGATTTGTAATAATAAATAAATAATGTATTTATTTATATATGGCCATTATAATCATTTATATAATAATAGATCAAAATAATAACAACATATTAAATAATTAGTTGGTAAATGTTGATGGGCCTTATTACCATTATTAACTAATTAGGGTTTTCTCTTGGGTGCATATATAAGAATATAATTAGAGGGTTAAATGGTTAGACTCTAATCACAATAACATCATTATGAAATTGCCCCCTCTCTACATAACCGAACACCCTATTCGGTTTCTTCATCACCATCATTAGATTGCACACTAAGGAGGAACCAGATCAAGCTGACACTTATGTCAAACCTTATTGCTGCGTCAACATCTGGATTCTTTGCTGGCCTATCTAATGCAATCAAAGGTATGTATTCATGTTTTACATTATGCCAAAAACAGAACTGGCCAACACGTGGTATCAGAGCGTATGTTGCTCAAATCAGTTCTGTTAGTTTTCCCTAAATCTGGAATTAAAACCAGAAAACTAGTTATTGTTGGAAAACGAATTTAAAACATAGTTCATGTTTTCTCAATAAGAAATCTAGAAAAATATTAAGTTTAAATCGGGTTATGTTTTATTAAAAATCCGAATCATTGTTAAAATCGAAATCTACACACAAAATTATGTTTAAGGTTTCGATTCCAGATGAAAAACTCATAAAAATTCTTCAATGGTGTTCTTCGTGTTCATCATGAAATTCGAAGAATTACTAAGATTTAGTGTCACACCCCCAAAATACCACACACGGAAACCCCCGCGAGGCGTGTGACGTACCAGGATTTAGCCACCAATCACATTGAACTCATAATAACATTTCAAATAAAACTCCCATTTATTAACATAAACGTTACAAAACATTAAATGTAGTTCATTGTATACAGCGGGAGCAATAATCATTTGTTAAGTGTTTCATAAATCAAATGCACGTAAACCATTAGTCTCGTCCTACGATTTCATGTATATCGACCCATGACCACTCCAACCTCCCAGACAGCAAGTTCCAAATGATGTAAACCTATAGACCTGCAAGCATGCAGACAAGTGTGTCAGACGATGCTGGTGAGTTCAAAGTTTGTTAACATGTTTAGATATTAGTTACCAGATTAAAACGTTTCACAGATTCGGTGATTTGATTTGATGTTGTTATTAACTCGATTACCGCAGATGGCTACAAGATTTGTTTGCCCAACCCCAATGTCTCTATCAAAACATTGGTCATGCTTTAAGGTAATTAGTTCACGCCCGTCCTCCCCGGTACGGTGTGAGGGTGCCAAACCTAATAGCGCTATCAACTAATAACCTCGTTGCCTCCCCAGCAACTATCGGTAGATGTAAGGGGTCTTATATGATAGAAATGAGTATAATAACAAAAATCCCAATAACCTGACATTCCTCCCCGGAACGTTACCTGATATCCCTCCCCGGGATGCATGCTTGGAAAAAGAGCAGTGAACTCACCTTAGATTTGCTCGGTATGTTACGTTACGTTACCCGTTCTCAGTTGGTCAACCAAACCCTACCGTGGTTACCAAGAGTAATCAGTTTCACAATCACGTATCCAAATCATGTATCACATAGCTAACATTTAGATTTCATGCACGTTTATAATCACAAGTTCATGTTTCCAACAATGGTTACTGACAACATCAGTTTTACTATCAATCATTAGTTACATGATCAAACAAGTCACTCATTACACACCGGTTGCATCTATCACATGATCATCTCAAATTGCCTATCAGGTACTCAGTTATCAGGATAACGTCTAACAAATGGATTGACTACCCGTACAAGTCGGGTCAAGACCCTCAAATCCAATTTTCATTATTATAATGCCTCATGCAGAAAACCACGACACATGCTAACAACATAAACAGACAGGACAAAATATCAAACCACATAAGAACTGTTCTGACCACAACTATACGTGACGAAATACCAATGTTTCGTTGAAGCCCATATGCGACGAAACACCCATGTTTCGTCGAAGCCAAATTGTGACGAAACTCCAATGTTTCGTCGGGACCGGTTTGTGACGAAACATCACTGTTTCATCGTGGTGAACTTGGCCTGCAACCCTAACTGTTTCTTGATTTACATAACACAGGCCATGATATTTTTAGCACCCATCTACCCTTGTTCATATGGTTCACAGAAATTGAGCGACTACTAGATCATCAACAACAATTATCATTACAATAAACATCATTCGAATTAATCACAACATAACAGTTTCATCAGATCTTGATCATACACCATCATATGTTAATCTATCATGCCATTATCTCATTATACATGATTGACAAATCGTAACACGGACATGAAAACATATATATATTAAATCATCGAAACCACTATATCATGTAGCGTTCTAAATCTATCAACCTATTAGCGAAGCCCTAATTCACATAGATCACATTAAATTGAAACGTTAGACACTAACCGACAAGCAAGATAACACGAGTAGTCTTGAGGATCGGGGAGAGGTGCTCGAGTGATTGGGAACTTCAAAAAGGGGATCCATTTCGCCATCGAACAGAAAGGAAGGGGAAAGTAGTTTAGGGTTGAGGTTTCGTCGGTTACAAGGGTTTTAAACTGTCTACAGCCTGTTGGGCCATGAACTGTTCTGAGCCAAGGCCCTTTGTGACGAAACACTCCCTGGCGAAACTCCTCTTTCGCCGTGAGGTTGTGGTAGCGAAGCTCCCATAATTCAACGAGACTTATAATTAACATTATACAATTTATTAATAATCATCACAAGACAACAACACATCATATCATCAACTTCGACGGCAACAAGGTCAACATCACTTGAGGTTTTTTAGGAAAACATAATCATCACCACGTGGCCACCATATTCAACATTAATTCTATTATATTAACTAATTCTATTATATTAACCAGATTAATGATGACTTGGTCAACCGTGTATCCAGCTTACTGAGATCAATCTTGCACCATGAGCGGCTAAATCTCTAGTGGGCACTTCGGGTGAATGATTCTTGTGAGACACTTTTAATTCTAGTTACAACCAATCATCACACAAATCATTCAGATAAACTATACACGTGACAACATGTAAATCATATAGTAAAAACAGGTTTGTGAAGTCAGTGAGGTGTATAGGAAAACCTTGGAATCTCGGGTTGTCACATTTAGGATGAATCGATTAAAAGATTATGTTTTTCCTAAGTTTGATCATGTTTTTTATCCATAAGATTTCGAAATAGTTGTTAATGTTTATCTGTAGAAAGATTTCGAAAACAAGGATAATTATTAACAAACATTAATTTAGGAAACAAGATAATCTATAAAATTTTTGAAATCATCCATACTTATCACAATTAGCTGCCATAATTAGGAGATTTCGAGACTTGGAGAATAAGTTTCGAAATTAGGTGGTTTCGACCAAGATTCCGACTTGAGACCATAAGATTTCGACTCGAAATCATAAGTGTTTCAGTCTTCATGACTCGAGACCACAAGATCTCGACTCGAGATCAAAAGGTCCATGATTCGAGACCAAGATTTCGACTCGAGATCATAAGGTTGCAACTCGAGACCATTAGAATACAACTCGAGACCATGGTTGCGACTCGAGATCTCATAACTTACTCGAGATCTCATAACTAAGTCGAGACCTCACTTGAGATCTCACTCGAAACCTAAGACTAACTCGAAATCTCAACCTCATTACTATGTTAGGCTGTTTAATGTGAACTAAAATTTGGCTGCAGATAATTGGTTTTTTTTGTAAATACTTAGATAATTAATCAGAATCAGATAATGTTTTACAAAACCAAAATAGCTTAACTTGGGTGAGCTTCTGATGTATCACTTCTGGCGAAAGCTGATTTGATACATCTATTTATTGCTCAAGTATAATAAAAGCCATGTTGAGTATGCATTATAAATGTGAATGTCTTAATTTCTGGCCAAAACTGATTTAATTAATTCATGTATTGCATTCTTAACAAGTGCATAACTAAAGTGATTGTCTCATTTCTGGCCAAAGCTGATTTGTCACGATTACTTTGCATACATGCTTAAATGATTACACTTCTGGCCAAAGCTGATTTGTCTTCGTTTAAGTAGAACTTTAACTAAGTCTATTATTTTGATGTTAGTAATAGACATATCACAACTTCTTCATATAATGATCCTCATATTAATGATCCTTCATTAATCTTATGATCATATTTTTGTCTGCCTTAATTTTTAAGTACCCATAACTTTACTCACTATAATTTTCTTTTATAAATCAATATCTCATCCACTCTAATTCTTATACCTAATATGTTTGTTGTATTTAAAGTTTCTATAAGATTAGCTCTTGAATTAAATCCTTGATTATCCCTTAAGACACGATAATCCTACTGCTCTCTTCTGATAATGATTAATACAAAAGAAAAGTAGAGCATGGTGAATAGGATAAATCGAACATGATGTATCTTATGATAATCAAGAAATCTCTAACATAATTGTTATCACTAAAAGGTTTTTCCAGATTCAGTTTTTCCTAAGACTAATCTATTATCTATGGAATAATCACAAGAATTCCTAAGATGCATGCCTTCATTTAAAATTCTAAACTATAAAGTTAAGTGGTATATGTGAATACATTATAATGTACAATACAATGACCCATAAAGTTAAGGGCTTACGCATGGAAATAAGTACATTTTTCCAGTACATTACATACTAAGATTTTCACTTGTACAATTTGATGCCTTATAAATCAACTATAACACTCAAAAGTACCAAAGTATAATGAGTGTGTTGATAAGCACAACATATGTACATAGAAATAAATGTTTGAAACTGGAAAATAAGATGTTAATCACCTTACAACCACTGAAACCTTTAAATAGGATTGTTCTAAGGTCCATAGTCAAAATACAAGTACAGAATTTCAACTCTAAGTTTCTTCAAGGGAGAATCCCATTGCATAATTATGCCATTAGACTAGGCGTAAGCAACGAGATTATCCATTATTCAAAAGAACAGTTGGATAAATTAATTAGATAGTCATTTATTAATGATATTTAAATCTGCTAATTTTAATATTCCTATTAACACATGATTAGTTAACTCTAGTTCTATACGTTTCCTTACGAGAATCAAACAAATAACTAACAATGAGAGTTAGTGACAAAATTAAAATGTTAAGGATATAAGAACCATAATAAGCGGTCTTATAACAAAGCTTTCTGTAACAATCCTCAAGAAAACCGACACCCTCGAATAATTTCCGACACCCTAATATATTTTAAAATATCCCTATATGTCTTTAAATACACCTCATATGTGAAAACCGAGCCCGAAATACATTACAACAATTAAAATAAATAAAAAACAAGAAAATTTAAGTTGAGGCGGGCCGCATGAACCCCACCCCAACCTTGACGCGGGCCGCGACAACTTAATGATTAGGTGAGCTCCGGTGCTGTCACGTGTCCCGTGTTGAACCTATATGCTGACCCGGATCAGCTACGTTGTTGACCAGCGTTGGCGCGGGCCGCGTAGGCCTTTGCCTACATTTACGCGGGCCGCGACAAGGTCAAGATCAGGCCCTATATAAGAAGGGCATCAGCAGTTCAGTCTACTTGCTCAATTTCTTTTCTTAATCTCGAATTTTCACATAGTAGAAGCTATACTCGGGTATAAAATCCCCCTAAATAGCGAAGTTCTGCTCCGTTGTAAGTATTATAACTCCTGGATACGTAATAGATACGCTGCCCGATTGATCTAGGGTTTCGTAACAGCTGTCGTGGTTCTGCCCGACGTAGTCGTTGGAATGCCGTCTCGGGGAGGGTATTACTAATGTTAAAATGAGTTATTATACTAACATGTGTGCATTTGTGTAAATTATAGATTGTCACCAGGAAACCCTAAAGGATAATCTAAGACAGCAATGTGAGTTGATCCACTTTTTGTAAACCTATTTTGTGAACTGTTTTTACAAAACCTTAAATATTTTTCCGTGCGAATAGCAGTTATTGAGTATTTGTAATAATACAATTATCATGAGTATGTTGGGGTTTTGTATACAAAATTTGTTACCACCTGGTCAAGGAGTAACATTTCCACAAGTCGGGTCTGACAGTACCATGGATGTTAATTGCTATAACTTGGAAACAAATGTAATTGCGAGATCGTCCTCAATACTGTGAAATGGTTTTTATTTAAACTTGATTAAACTGGGATTCACTCACCAGTATTTCCCACTGACAAATGTTTTTAAAATGCGTTTCAGGTAACAAACTATGAAAGCCAAATAGAAGCCAACTGGACAGTACTGAAGGCTTGAAAAAGTGGCAATAAAGTTACCTAAAATAAAATAGATGTTTTTATGAAATAAAATAGGATTTATTCCTATAAAAATGCATGTATTGCAAACTTGGGTTTTATCCCATATGATTAATGTTATGAAAATGTGGTATTTACTCTGATCAAATATTTCCTAACTACGGTCCTGATGAAAATTTCCGCTGCCAAATTAGACAATACGCGATACCACCGAAACTGGCTCGCGGCCGCCCGTTCCCGGGGATCAGGGATCGGGGGTTGCGACAGAAGGTGGTATCAGAGCTAAGCCACTGATTCAGCCACATAAGTGTTCTGCTGACATCAAAATTCAATTTGTTAGGAAATAAATTACGGAAATACGTGCATAGTTGTATATTATTGTTATGTGTTATTTGACTATTTGTTAGTTTACAGTATGAGCGACCAAGGACCATCTGACGCGTATCGTCAATTGTCTGGTTTGCCTAGAAGCGAAGGCACCTCCTCTTCTCAGCCTGCCCTCTCAGGCTACTCTGCTGATACGGAAGAAGGAATCTTTGTGTTTAAGGCTCAGTCCGAGGAGCCATTTCCTCATAAAAAGAGGGGATGGTTCAGTCGAGGGGCACACGAGCGTAGAAAGCGTATGAAAAAGTTACAAGAACAGAGAGTACTAGCAGCAGCCAAAAGAGAAACTGATGCCTATGCCCAAAATATGATTAATAGGGGTATAGCCAACATTCACATCCTAGCCACCACTGCAGCTGACCCTAACTTGGAACAAATAATAGCACCCCGACCACAACAACCAATCCCTGACCAACCCATGGAGATAGAAATTCCCGAAAATCAAGTAGAAATGCATGACTTCAATCCGGAAGAAATACCTAGGATACCAGCACCAAACCCCCTAGGGACTATGTGCAACGTTACCCTATACATGAAGACATGCCCATGCCAAACATAGGAGCCTATCCAGGTTTGGATCCTTTAGATCCCTATTACCACGATGAATACATTAGGGAGATTTTAGAAGATCCTTACCGATTCCAGGCACCTACACCCCTATATCAGGAACCCGCACCCCAGATTCTGAACCCAGTCCTAGAACCTGCACCCCCAATGAGTGCAGAAAATGTACAAGAACTTAGGACATTTGGTGAGGAAATTTTAGAAAGTAGTGAACGAATGAGACAGGTGGGAGAGCGACTCGTCTGGAAGTACGACGAGCGCAATATGGATTTCTGGATGAATCCATATCCGTGAATGTGATGGTGGAGATGGTAATAGTAATAAGAGTAAATTACAAGTTTTGTCCTTTATGTTTGTCCCAAATTTCAGGCGCTGTCCTTTACCTTTAAAATTGATGAGTTTTGTCCTTAACGTTTCAAAATCCTGCACGTTATGTCCTTTAGGGCAAACCCAGTTAGAATTTTCTGTTAAATTATGTCATGTGCATTGCACACGAGGGTAGAACAGTCATTTCCCCTCTCCACTTGTGTTTCCCCCGTTTTAAAACCCTAATAACACCCCCTGTTCAATCTTCAACCCCTGTTCATCTTCAACCCCAACTCAACAGCATCATCTTCGTCATTTCCATCAGGTCACCTAAATTCAAGAAACCTAAAGATCAACCAAAGAACTTTTTTTACAAATTCATCTAATTCAAAATCTCACTCATCTCATCTTATTTAATTCAAAACCATATATGAATGCTTGAACCACGAAATATAAACCAACATTAGTCAAATCAGAACCATAAAATGCCCCTTTTGTCAAAATCAAAACTTGAGTCATGGTGTTGAACATGGCCGCTGACAAAGGAGTGGGATGGGAGAATCAGATGCTTGCAAAGGTCAGTGGCTGGCGGCGAATCAACCCACACCGTTGCACCACCCACCACCAATCACCCATCGCACCACCCCACCACTCGTCTCCTTTGTCCGATGAACATAAGCAAAACGCGAATCAATCCACACCGTTTTTCCTATGATGTGTTTCATGAAGTTTCCAAGCCAAACGTTTTTTTGGGCGACGTGTTTTAGGGATTTTCAGATCTGGTCAGTTTTGGAGATGTTTTTCAAGTGATACACGCGTCACCTGTAAATTGAATTCCGTCGTGTTTCAGCGGTGGAGGAGATGACGATGGCGGTGAAAGAGGAGATCAGATCGGAACAAGATCTGAATCACCACCTCCACCGTCGCCCCTAAAACAACCACACCACCTACATCCACCGGATCCCCACCAGCTCCGTCACGCCGGATCACCACCATCACTGTCGCCATCTTAGTTTAGAGAGAGAGAGAGAGAGTGTGTGTTTAGTTTAGAGAGAGAGAATGTGCAGGAGTTAATTAAGAGAGAGAGAGCAGATTTTTATTTCATAAACTTTTAAATTTGACACAATAGTCCCTCTAACATAAATTGTTTTACACAATAGCCCTTGGATAATGAAATGACAAAAATACCCTTGGATAATCAAATTTAACCAAAAAAATCTAACTGGGTTTGGCCTAAAGGACATAACGTGCAAGATTTGCAAACATTAAGGATAAAACTCATCAATTTTAAAGACAAAGGACAGCGCCTGCAATTTGGGACAAACATAAAGGACAAAACTTGTAATTTACTCTAGTAATAATAATAATAATAATATAATAAAATAATAATAAAATTTGTGTGTACGGATGCCTACTATTATTAGTATAAATTTTTTTCAGTCGGTATTGTAATTTTTATTTCAGTACTGGTGTGTAATAGATGCATACTATATGAATAGAGTAAAGTCGCAATGATCGACGCTTTTGACCAAAATGCGTGTCATGTGATTTACCATATTAAATATTATTCTGTGATATTAATACGGTGTAACTGTTTAAAATTCAGATGGCCGACGAAGGAAATCAAGAAAGTCTGAATAACGATAATCAGAGTAACATTAACTTGGTTAATGAGAATCCAAGCGTCAATAATAATGGAAACCAAATGGATAATAGTGTCGTTCAACACATAGTGGCACAAGGAATCATAGATGCAATGCCATTTATTATTCAAACGGTTCAAGAAGCGAATAATAAAAGTATGCATAGCACTAAGCGACCAATTGAACCAGAACACAGCGTGAACAATGGACACGTACTTCAAATGCCCATTCCCAAAAGAAGAAGAACCATGCCTTATGGTTGTTCTTACAAAGAATTCTGGTCCTGCAAACCAATAGAATTCTCGGGCAATGAAGGACCCATTGCAGCCCTACGCTGGATAGAAAAGACTGATGCTGCTTTAAAAATAAGCAAGTGTGCTGAAGAAGACAAGATAATGTTTGCCTCTAATTTATTTAAAAACTCAGCCTTAGAATGGTGGAATACTATCCTCCAGTCAAAAGGAAGTGATAGGATATACCACATGGAATGGGAGGAATTTAAAAATATGGTAGAAAGGAAATTCTGCCCTCCCAATGAAAAGGAACAAATAGCAAATAAGTTTCTGAACCTAAGAATGACTGGGGTAGATAGTAAGGGCTATACTACCACATTCTTTGAATATGCTAGAATATTTCCAACCCTTGTATCACCTGAACCAGTGTTAATCTCCCTTTACATATGGGGATTAATCGGAGAGATTTGGCATGTAGTCAAGGCAGCTAGACCTCAAACTATATAAGAAGTTGTAGAACTAGCAAACACCTTGACAGATGAATTAATCCGTACTAGAGAAGAAGACCAGAGGAGAAACCTAACCCAAAGGCTTACCCAAGAATTCCGTTCTGGGAATTACAACCATAGGAATATAGGTTCTACCTCTATACCATTCTGCAAGGTCTGCAAGAAAAAACATTCGAGAAAATGCTCCACTCTTTGCAATTTCTGCAAGATGCCCGGACACAAGGAAGAAGATTGCAGGAGAAAATCGAGTAATGGACTATGCTTCAACTGTGGAGAAAAAGGCCATATCAAGCCAAATTGTCCGAAATTGGCTCCAACTGCAAACAACAAGAACACTAAAAATGCTAGAGCATTCGTTCTAACTGCAGACGAAGCCAAGATGATTCCAGACGTGATAGCTGGTACATTTTTAGTTAATGATGTTTTTGCTAAAGTATTATTTGATTCTGGTGCAAACCAAAGTTTTATTAATACTTCGTTTTGCAAACTTCTAAATCAGTCATTAACTAAACTACCACAAGAATGTCTAGTAGAGACAACTAATGGAGAAACTGTTAGGATTTCTAAAATCTTGCAGGGAGCAAAAATAGAAATTTTAAACCAAAAGTTTATGGCAAACCTGTATCCCATGAATCTGGCAGTATTTGATGTTGTTATAGGAATGGATTGGTTAATAACTAACAAAGCTAGTATTTTATGTGATCAAAAGTCAATTCAAGTAAATTCACCAAAAGGTAAAACGATCACAATTAAAGGTGATAAACCCTCTAGATCCACGAAATTCATCTCTGTGATGAAAACTGCAAGCTATATAAGAAAAGGATCTATAGTATATTTGATTTCTATAATCACTAACACTAAAGGAAAAGAACTAAAGGACATTCCAGTAGTATCTCAGTTTTCAGATGTATTTCCAGAAGAATTACCAGGACTACCGCCAGATAGAGAAGTTGAATTCAGAATTCACCTGCTACCAGGAACAACACCTATTGCCAAAGCACCTTACCATTTGGCACCTGCAGAAATGCAGGAACTGAAGAAAAAATTAGACGAATTATTGGATAAAGGATTCATACAGCCAAGTTCATCCCCATGGGGAGCACCAATATTATTCGTTAAAAAGAAGGACGGATCAATGCGTATGTGCATTGACTACTGTGAATTGAACAAGGTCACAATTAAGAATCGGTACCCATTACCGGGGATCGGTGATCTGTTCGATCAATTGCAAGGAGCTCGATTTTTCTCTAAAATCGATTTAAGGTCAGGATATCATCAATTAAAGGTACAGGAATAGGACATTCCTAAAACCACATACAGAACAAGGTATGGTCATTATGAATTTACTGTCATGCCATTTGGTTTAACCAATGGCCAGCCACATTTATGGACATGATGAACCGAATATGTAAGCCATATTTGGATAAATTCATAATTGTTTTTATAGATGATATTCTAATTTACTCTAAGAATAAAGAGGATCATGCAATGCATTTGCACGCACTTTTAAGTCTATTAAGAAAGGAAAAGCTTTATGCTAAATTTTCCAAGTGCGAGTTTTGGTTAGAACATGTACAGTTTCTTGGACCCTTAGTCAATCATGAAGGAATTCATGCGGATCCCACAAAAAACGAGGCGATAACCAAATGGAAAACCCTGAGTCACCAACCGAGGTTAGAAGTTTCTTAGGATTGGTCGGTTATTATAGAAGATTTATTCGAGATTTCTCTAGAATAGCCACTCCTTTAACTAAGTTAACCTGTAAATCCATTAAGTTTGAATGGGGACCAAAACAGGAAGAAGCATTTAGAATTCTTAAGCAAAGATTAACCCATACACCCAGACTAGCGTTACCAGAAGGAACTGAAGACTTTGTAGTCTATTGTGACGCCTCTAAATTAGGTTATGGATGTGTATTAATGCAACGCCAAAAGGTTATAGTCTATGCCTATAGACAACTTAAGAATCATGAAGAGAATTATTCAACCCATGATCTAGAGTTAGGAGCTATAATTTTTGCCCTTAAGATTTGGAGACATTACGTTTATGGTAGTAAGTTTACCATATTCACTGATCATAAGAGTTTAAGGTATGTTTTCGGGCAAAAGGAATTGAATATGAGACAAAGACGCTGGATGGAGATGCTTAGTGATTATGATTGTGATATCCAGTATCATGAAGGAAAGGCAAATGTAATGGCCGATGCTTTAAGCCGAAAGTATCATGAAAAGCCAAAAAGGGTACGTTCTCTTAAATTAAATCTACAAGTAGATTTAAATGATCAAATTAGAAAAGCACAAGAATCAGTAATCAATGACGATACTGAAAAACTAAAAGGTATGATTAAGGAATTAGAACAAGGAACATATGGAATTTGGAGATTCCATGAAAAGAGAATGTGGATACCTAAATTAGGAAACTTACGTCATCATATATTAGAAGAAGCCCATAAGTCTAAGTATACGATGCATCCTGGAAGTGATAAAATGTATCAAGATTTAAGAAAGAATTTCTGGTGGATAGGAATGAAAAAGGACATAGCAGCCTATGTTTCAGAATATTTAACCTGTTTCACAAGTAAAAGCTGAACACCAGAAACCCTCAGGTATGTTGCAACAGTTAGAAATGCCAGTGTGGAAATGGGAATTGATAACAATGGATTTTGTTACCAAATTACCCAAAACAAGGAAAGGTAATGATACAATCTGGGTGATTGTAGATAGGCTAACCAAGTCAGCTCATTTCCTACCAATGAAAGAAACTTTCAGTATGGAACAGCTAGCTAAATTATATATAAATGAAATAGTTTCATTACATGGAATTCCTTTATCAATTGTTTCTGATAGAGATAGTTGTTTTGCCTCTCATTTTTGGTCAAGTTTCCAAAAAGCAATGGGAACCAAGTTAAATCTGAGCACAGCTTATCATCCTCAAACAGACGGACAAAGCGAAAGGACGATTCAGACATTGGAGGACATGCTTAAAGCTTGTGTAATTGATTTTGGAGGTAATTGGGATGATCACTTACCTTTAATAGAATTTTCTTATAATAATAGTTATCACACAAGTATCAATGTTGCACCATTCGAAGCACTTTATGGACGAAAGTGCCGAACCCCAGTCTGTTGGGCAGAAATTGGGGAGAAGCAACTATCTGGACCTGAGATAGTGCAGGAAACAACCGACAAGATTATTCAAGTCAAGGAACGAATGAAAGCAGCACGTGATCGACAGAAAAGTTATGTTGATAACTGACGCAAACCATTGGAATTTCAAGTAGGAGACAAAGTATTGTTGAAAGTCTCTCCTTGGAAAGGAGTAGTAAGATTCATCAATAGAGGAAAGCTAAGTCCCAGGTATATTAGACCTTTTGAAATTATTAGAAGAATAGGACCTGTAGCCTATCAGCTACAACTGCCAGAGGAAATGGCAGGAATACATGATGTATTTCATGTATCAAATCTCAAGAAATGCTTAGCCGATGTGATGGTACCTCTTAAGGACATAGAGGTAAATGAACTCAAATTTGTAGAAAGGCCTCTACAGATTGAAGACAGGAAAGTCAAGAATCTCAAGAGATTAGTTCTGGTCAAAGTGAAGTGGGACTCCAAAAGAGGACCTGAGTACACATGGGAACTTGAATCTGAAATGCAAAGAAAATATCCACACCTGTTCCAGTAGATCTCGAGGACGAGCTCTAAAACAAGGTGGGGAGGATGTAACAATCCTCAAGAAAACCGACACCCTCGAATAATTTTCGACACCCTAATATATTTTAAAATATCCCTATATGTCTTTAAATACACCTCATATGTGAAAACCGAGCCCGAAATACATTACAACAATTAAAATAAATAAGAAACAAGAAAATTTAAGTTGGGGCGGGCCGCGTGAACCCCACCCCAACCTTGATGCGGGCCGCGACAACTTAATGATCAGGCGAGCTCCGGTTCTGCCACGTGTCCGAATGCGTGTTGAACCTATATGTTGACCCGGATCAGCTACGCTGTTGACCAGCATTGACGCGGGCCGCCTAGGCCTTTGCCTACATTTACGCGGGCCGAGACAAGGTCAAGATCAGGCCCTATATAAGAAGGGCATCGACAGTTCAGTCTACTCGCTCAATTTCTTTTCTTAATCTCGAATTTTCACATAGTAGAAGCTATACTCGGGTATAAAATCCCCCTAAATAGCGAAGTTCTGCTCCGTTGTAAGTATTATAACCCCTGGATACGTATTAGATATGCTGCCCGATTGATCTAGGGTTCCGTAACGACTGTCGTGGTTCTGCCCGACGTAGCCGTTGGAATGTCGTCTCAGGGAGGGTATTACTAATGTTAAAATGGGTTATTATACTAACACGTGCACATTTGTGTAAATTATTGATTGTCACCAGGAAACCCTAAAGGATAATCTAAGACAGCAATGTGAGTTGATCCACTTTTTGTAAACCTATTTTGTGAACTGTTTTTACAAAACCTTAAATATTTTTCCATACGAATAACAGTTATTGAGTATTTGTAAGAATACAATTATCATGAGTATGTTGGGGTTTTGTATACAAAATTTGTTACCACCTGGTCAAGGAGTAACATTTCCACAAGTCGGGTCTGACAGTACCATGGATGTTAATTGATATAACTTGGAAACAAATGTAATTGCGAGATCGCCCTCAATATTGTGAAATGGTTTTTATTTAAACTTGATTAAACTGGGATTCACAGACCAGTATTTCCCACTGACAAATGTTTTTAAAACGCGTTTCAGGTAACAAACTGTGAAAGCCAAATAGAAGCCAGCTGGACAGTACTGAAGGCTTGGAAAAGTGGCAATAAAGTTACCTAAAATAAAATAGATGTTTTTATGAAATAAAATATGATTTATTCCTATAAAAATGCGTGTATTGCAAACTTGGGTTTTATCCCATATGATTAATGTTATGAAAATGTGGTATTTACTCTGATCAAATATTTCCTAACTACGGTCCTGCCAAATTAGACAATACGAGATACCACCGAAACTGGCTCGCGGCCGCCCGTTCCCGGGGATCAAGGATCGGGGGTTGTGACACTTTTCGATACCTTACATAATCTGAAGATTAATCAGAATATAGTATCATAATTAAGCTATGTTATGAAGGTTGTGAGGTTTGCATAACTATCATGAAGTCACACTTGCCTTAAACTCTCGTATTATTTATTCTCAATATCTCGATAGAAACATCACTAAGATGAAATTAGATGATACCTTACACTTTCACAACTTTTGTTATCATGCAAATGAAAATTTGACAAAAGAAAAATGAGATCTATAAATTTCATCCATTATAACCAAAATTCATGAGAAATCATGACATGGTTAATGAGGATGATTATTCAACTACTCACATTCTAAGTGATTTTAAATCATGGTGTTAAAGCCCTAAAATATGACTTGGCTTAAGGAATAAGTATGGGTCCATCATAAGTCATTTATTGACACTCGTGGAACTTATTCCAAATGGAATATTCAGTCATAATTCATTTATCATTTAAAAGACTATCAACTTGTATCTAAATTTTGTCGCATATGACCCACGGCCTTAGAAGAATTCTATTCATATATGTACTTAATAAGATTTCTATTAAATATGTCCCTGAGTTTTCTTATGACATCTGGACACTAAAGAAATCAAATAAAGTCTAACGTATATGTGATAGGTTCCCACGTCACGTAGCTCATTGAAACGTCTCTTGTAGTATTCTAGAAATATTAAAGATGAGTGGGAGCATTAAGTGTCTTAATAATAACTTGAAATAGTTGCAAGAGGGGGGGGGGGGCTTCAATTTACACCTCTTGTAGAAGACACCGCTCCATTACGACACTGTTCCATCAAAACTTGTCTCCTTAAAATCTAATGCTACTCTTACAAAAGTTTCATTGTTGCTTAATTATGGGCACACTTAAATTTCTTACCTAAACTAACATAATCCTCAACAAGAGAAATTACAACGACTAACGTCATTAATTTGTGTTTCTCTATTAGAATTTGTTGTTCGTTAAATATTGACCCTAAGCATGCTGAGTTCCTAAAGATTTCTAAGGTCAGTGGGAGCAGTCAAAGTCCTTATCATGACTTGCAAGGAATACAAGAGGCGGGGGGAAGAGTGTCATTAAATTTCACTCTGAATTTAACTCCGATTACACCTCTTGTACCCCATACTGCACCAACTCTTACAAACTTAGAATCTTGAGAATGATAGCAACCTAACCAAGAGCTAATCCATAAAAACTGAAACTTCTAATAAACCCAATAATCAACTTAGGAGGTCATCTTGGTTTAAAAGCCTACTAACATTGACGATTACATAACCTCCCTAACTGAAGGTGAAATGGATTTTGGAAATGTTCACTGATCCTATCTCTTCAAATTAAGCCATTAGCGTCAATCAATCGTCTAAATGAAATAAAACTATTTTCTAGTAAAATTGATTTTATGTGTTCGTGTAACGTTTGGGATTTGATTGAATTACCTAAGAGTGTTCATAACTAAACCAAATCATGATATAAGCGTTAAGACACGAAGAAACATGATTGATTGTCAAAGGTTATACTCAGGAAGATATGAATTATCAAAGAGTCTTTCTTACCTATCTTACAAAAGATTTCTTTAAGGATCATCATTGTTCTAGTAGCTTATAATAGTTTAAAGCTACATTAGATGAACATTAAAATAGTTTTCCCTAACAATACGCTGACACATTTTCATGTTCATAAACAACCTGAAAGTTCCAAACTGAAGGTTAAAGAGCAGTTTGTCTATAAGTCAATAAAATCCATGTATGCGTTAATGCAAACATCATAATGTGATGAAATTTTAATGTAATTATTTTCATCAACAACCAAGTGGATTCATGTACCTACCTCAAAATGAGTGGGAGCAACTAAAATAAACTTGTCTATATGGATGACATTCTTTTGACAAGTATATGTTACATAAGTCAAAGCATTGTTAACGCAAACTTTGATATAATAGATCTCAGTGATATCTCTTACGTGATAGATATCGTAACATACTGAGATAGATCCAATGGGACATTAGTTCCGTTCCATAAGTTTAACCTTAAATGGGTCTTTACATATGTAACAATCAATACTGCTCTCCTTTAGAGGATAAGAGGATAAATAAGATTATTTCATTATGCTTCATTAATTAGAAGCCTTATGTAAGTTCAAGTCTATACTCGTTTAGATATTACTCACATTTGCAACACACTAAATATGCCTAGATTAATGTGAAGCATTTAATAGAGTATTACAATATCTATAAAGAAACGGGAGGCTATAATTTGAAGAAGAAGTGAGACCTAAAACCGGTTGATTACTCTAACTTTGTGATATTCAAAGATGACAAAATGTAATTTCGGGTATATTCTTATGTCAGTAGACACAACCTATGTCATGGAGGAGTCATAATGGACTGATATCAACAAGCTAAGTTATAATGACATAATATAGTCACTAAATGTTGTTGGAAATTTATCAGTGGACTCATAAGTTTATTAACTCCATATAATTATTATTTTGAAGACTTAGTGTGATAAAGTCAGCTACCATGACTCCTTGAAAAGTAACAATTCAAGAGGTGCTACATTAAATTTCGATACGCAATTAATTATTCGTTTATGAACGAATTGAGGAAACTAAATTTTGTATCGAAAACATTCATGATATGCTTAAGTATCCTATAACTGAAGGGCTATTACCCATAAGTCTTATTAAGAGAGATCATAGACGGGTTTTAATTGATGGCCGTGCGCAACTGCATATCGTACTATGAATGACTAATTATTAGTTAATTTTCCTCATCAGTTTGATTTGTACGTCTCTAAAAATATGTTAAACCGGTATAATGGCATATAAACAAATAAAATTACAAATCAAACAAAGGGCTTATGCGTATTTTGATCATAACGATTAGGTTTTAAATTAAGGCTATAGTATGACTAATGGGGGTCCTGAGTAGCATAATGATTCAACGGTTGTATTTCTCTGCTATAGTTCTTGTTTAAGGCTAAAATGAGTATTAACTTCTGATCAGGCTTATCTAATACTCATAATAAATGATTACTCAGCCAAGTGGGAGAATGTAAGAATAAATAAATAATGTATTTATTTATATATGGCCATTATAATCATTTATATAATAATAGATCAAAATATATAACAACCTATTAAATAATTAGTTGGTAATTGTTGATGGGCCTTATTACCATTATTAACTAATTAGGGTTTCCTATTACTCAGCCAAGTGGGAGAATGTAAGAATAAATAAATAATGTATTTATTTATATATGACCATTATAATCATTTATATAATAATAGATCAAAATATATAACAACCTATTAAATAATTAGTTGGTAATTGTTGATGGGCCTTATTACCATTATTAACTAATTAGGGTTTCCTCATGGGTGCATATATAAGGAGATAATTAGAGGGTTAAATGGTTAGACTCTAATCACAATAACATCATTATGAAATCGCCCCCTCTCTCCATAACCGAACACCCTATTCGGTTTCTTCATCACCATCATTAGATTGCACCCTAAGGAGGAACCAAATCAAGCTGACAATCATGTCAAACCTTATTGCTGCGTTAACATCTGGATTCTTTGCTGGCCTGTCTGATGCAATCAAAGGTATGTATTCATGTTTTACATTATGCCAAAAAACAGAACTGATCAACAAGATTTTAACCTTACCAAAATTGTGTGAATTTGAAACCCATTAAGAGTACTAATGAGTTAAGACAAGTAAGCTATGGTTTTAATTTGTTAAACATTTATAATTTGAGTTTGTATATACAACTAGAATACAATTATGATGTTATCACTCCTTATTGATTGTCCGAGAATGTGTTCATTCGTTGCTGCTTGAAAATTGAAGTTCAACTTGTTCATTTGGCCCGACAATGACGCGCTATCATTTTTGTTATATACCTGTCCAGTTATCAATTATTTGACACGTTTGTTTTATCATACGCCTAAAAACTACCTATCTACAATTGTGTTGTAAATTGACAACATTTTTTGCACACTATAGTATTGATGCTCTCCATTAACATAGAATTTTTTTAGATTGTTTTTTTTTTCCGCCTTTTCTCTTGTCCAAGTCTATCTCGTTTATTATACCGGAAAGTCATGTATCAACTACATTTGTTATATGGGGTGGGGGCTTGGGTCTAATTAGCAAAGTCATTGGACTTAATGTGTTGCTCCCCGAGGTCAAGTGTTAGCCCTGTCGAAAATAGATTTGATGCAATTTAAGCCGTTAAAAAAACTACACTTATCATATGCGTAATTATTCTTTCACTTCAATAAGTGAATTTTACTAGACCAGGATCAGTTGATTCCAAGTTGGACTGTACATCGAATATATTCTTTTGGTCTATTGGTTATTCTTTTTTACTTGTATAACGTTTTAAATAATTATAGTTGATGTTTTAGCATATAAGAGATAAAACTAGATATAGTTGATTCAAAGTTGAACTATACATCAACTATATTCTTTTTGTCTATTGGTCGTTATTCTTTTTTATTACTTGTATAGCGTTTTAAACATTTAACATCTATAGTTGATGTTTTAGCATGTAAGAGAATATTAAATAGCTTTTTAAACATTTAAAATTTATAGTTGATGTTTTAGCATATAATAAGAGAATATTATAAAATGCAGTTTGAACCAACAAGAAACATTAGTATAACTAGTGGGATTCTCCGTGCTATGCGGCAGGAACTTGGTTGGTATCGGTTATGTTGGTTATGTTAACGACACTCAAATGGATATCGTCACGTGTTTCATATCGACCGGAAACATTGAAACCGAATACCAGTTCGGTTTGTGAACGTACCGGCACTCATCTATAGCATACGATACCAAAAAATACTCTATCTTGAATGCAACTCCTTTGTCAATAGTAATGAACATCTAAATAATTTAAAGACGTGCGTATATTGAGCTTTTAAAACAATAACAAACACGAGTCCATCAGTTTCAATATTATGTAGTAGTAAACCTTAAGAATATTGATAATTAACTTCACTTAGCATAAGCATTTTAATATTTTGTATAATTTATCATTAAGCTGACTAATATAACCATAATTAAAATGCGGCCCCATTGGCTGATAATTTCAACTTTCATCTGCCTAAAAGTACAACTTTAACACTCAATAATAAACACTATGTTACAAAAGACTTTTTCTAAAGTCTTCACACGGGCTCTTCTTTTAGCAAAGTGGCCATTTATTTCCTTATACGACAAAGGTAGTAGTACTAATCAAAGCTTTGATTGTGCAACGTGTCCCTCCCATCGAGTAATGTGTTCCCCATTGATGAGAATTATGTCATTGCATTCGTCACACCTGCAATTATTGATATATACATTATTATAGTAAGCTCCCTTGCTTGCTTTAGTGCATAGTGGCCTTCTAGAGTATGGTCCCATTTGCCGCGTCCCTGATGATACTGACTGCATTTTCGAGCCTTCTGAGTTGGGCTTCGTTGTTGGGCCTGTTGTCATTGTAGCTATTATCCCTTGTTGAGTAGGCCTTGTATCGGGCCCGGTTGAGTTCCGCCATGGATACAAGGAAGGATAATTCCCCAAGTGCTTTGTTAGTTTGTTGGTGGAACAATTGATGTCGTTTGTTACTTCTTGGGTCATTAAGCATCCAAGGTTTGTTTGTGATTGGCGCCATTTCTTCACTGGTAATTTCTTCATATTCTTCGATCCTTGCAAGGTCAGGCCCTGTAATAGCAGATTGAGTTGATGGTCCTCCATAGAGGTGTCGTATCCCATTTGTTTTCCATTCTTGACTTCCTCGTATGCATTCTTCCACTGATTCAGTCCTTGCGTATTTCTGGAGCAACCTGTCCATTCCTGTGTTTGTAAAAGATTAGCAATTCTAGACAGGTTATCAGCGAGAATATTTTGTTTTCCTTCAATGTGTTCAAAATTTATTTGAACACCAGACCCTGTGACAAAATCTGTGAAGTTTAACCATCTGACCCTTGATGGTTTGTTGTTGGTTGATTTATTGTAAAAACTGATTATTGCCTGGCAATCAGTTCTCAGAGTTATTTCCCTTTTGTCCAAGTAGTAAATTTTGAAGGCTTTTAAACCTTCCATTGCTGCATAGATTTCAGCATCAATGGTGGATTTTACTACTGGGAATTTGCCGCTTGCATATGCACAGACTTGTTCTTCACTTCTTGCATCATTCTTTTTCTTCTTCCATTTACATACCGCTCCCCATCCTTCCATGCTACCATCTGTTTCTATGATCACATATGAGTCAACTTGGGGTATCTTCATATGAGGGAGTTTTTGAAATTTCATTTTTAGCTCCTTGACCAGTTTCCAGTCTGAGTCCTTCATTCTTTTGTCACCATGAGGTGACGTTTTTTCATACAGAGGTGCTAGCAACTTTCCCAGGTTTGGGATATAGTTTCTTGCATAATTCAAGATCCCCAGCCAAGATCTTAACCCCTTATTTTCCTTTAGTTCTTCGTCTTTGAATTCTGCAATCTTCTTTATGATGTGTGGTTGGAGCTTTATTGTTGAATTTCCAATAACTACCCCAAGGAACTCAATTTCCTTCACTTCTATCTTCATTTTATTTGCACTTAGTACTAGGCCATTTTCTTCACAAATTTCTAGCATTCTTTCAAGGTGCTTGGCATGGTCAGCTTCATTTTTTTAGAATACAAGAATATCATCTATGTATACGGCTCTGAAATCCTTTGTTCCTTCAAAGCAGTGGGCCATTGTTCTCTGGAAAATGGCTGGTGCATTCTTCAAACCGAATGGCATTACAAGCCATTCATACAATCCTTCAGGGGTTATAAAGGCCGTCCATGGAATTGATTCCTCATCCATTGATACCTGATGGAAACCACTTTTCAAATCAAACTTAGAGTAGATTTTTGCATTTCCTACCCTTTGGATGATTGTATTGATTCCTGGTAACGAATATTGATCCTTGTAGGTGTTGTCATTTAATGTGCGGTAATTAAACACCATTCTTTCTTTACCATTATTGCCATTGTCCTATGGCGACTTTTACTTCTTCTGATTACACCGAGTTTCAGTAGAGCATCAGTATGCTTCTTGAATTGATATTTCATTGCTGGCGTAACATGTTTAAGTGGTTTGTCCTGAATTGTGATATCAGGATTGATTATATCAATTCTGCACTTTACTTTATTCTTTTTCCAATGCCTCAGGGGTTCTTCGCCAATGTACCCTTGATCTTCTAACCTTTTTAAGAGTTTTTCAAACTTTGCTTGAAACACAGGACTGGTGTGTCCTATGTTGAAGTACGCAGATTCTTGGATTATTTTGTATTC
Source organism: Helianthus tuberosus (assembly GCA_030545235.1). Lineage (NCBI taxonomy): Eukaryota > Viridiplantae > Streptophyta > Magnoliopsida > Asterales > Asteraceae > Helianthus > Helianthus tuberosus. Next base: position 200,542,591 of record CM060369.1, read on the forward strand.
TTCATAATCCATGCATAGTTCTTCGATAGCATATTTGGCTGCTTCTGTGGCTTGCTCTGTTTTTACCATAGTTACATTTTTGTAGAAAGTAACCATGTTTCCTTCAACCCTTACTCCCCCATATATGCTTCTTATGAAATTGCATCCTAAGAGCATATCTATACCATCATCAGTTCTCATTGGCATACAGAAAGTGAATGGGATTCTGAAAGCATGACCAGCTATGGTCATTTGCCCCTGCTTCAATTTTTCTTCTGCAATTTGCTGTGAATTAATACCTTTAAAATTAATTCTGTACGGCCTGTCTTCAACGGCTCCTTTTGGTATTACTTCACTATTTGCACAGCATGAAGTAGCTCCTGTGTCTAAGATTGCTCTTAGACTAAATTCTTTTTTTCCTGGTATGTTGAAGGTGATCACCATATTATACAATTTGTTGTATATTTTGGTTTTCTTTTCTGGTTCACCGCTTGCCTTTAGAGCCTTTTCCTCAAATACAATCTCTACTCCATCTTCATCAAAGACCTTGCTACTTTGCAATTCCTCTTTTCTTTCTTCAGTTGTTTGGAAAGGCTTGAATTGTTCAAATTCTTCTTGAAGGATTCTGCTCAATTCTTCTTCTTCTATTTGTCTTCCTCTAAGGCTTTCATTTTCTTTAATAAGGTAAGCGTTATAAAGAAGAAGTTCTTTAATAAGGCCATCCCTATTATCATAACCAATCAATTCTTTTGGTTTGGGTGTTACTTTGAAGCTTAGATAGTAGTCTGAACATAACGGGCAAACCGTTATTTGGCATTTCAGGCAATTACTTCTAGCTTTTGATGTTGTCTTCTCTTTGCAATATGAACAATTTGTATTAGTGACAGTTTCTTGGTTCATCAACAATTCTTGCTCACAATTTTCTTGATGTTCTTGGAGCTTTACTTTAAACCTCCACTCTCTTCTTAGTTCTTCTTCCCCAATTAGCACACCTGCTAATTCTTCTAGGAAATTTCCAGATAACACATTTGATATGTAGTCTTTAGATTTTCCTTCTCCTTCCGAGTATGAACAGATTGCATCACTTTCCGGTTCATCTTGATCAACTGATAACACATCCCATCCTTCTGGTAGATCTAGGTTTTCCATGACCGCTGCTCTTACTATATTCCCTTTATTGCTTTTACATTCTCGAGCAAAATGTCCTTCTTCCCCACATACGAAGCATTTGCATTTTCTTTCTCTGTCTTTATGCTTTGTTTTGAATATTCTAACATGGGAAGAGTGTGGTTTTCCTTTGTAGGTTGTTGATCTTCTTAGGCCATATTTCTTTGTTTTCTCATAATAGCCTGGTATCGGGATTTTGCTGCAAAACTGAAGATTTTTAATTTCCCTCTGGACCGCTGCCTTTCTGCAAATCTCTGCGAGATATTGGTATGAGAAATGTATCCTTGGAATAACACTGACGTTACTTCCAGGATATTTAGCATTCCATGCTTCTTCCAGTTCCTTTCCAATAATTGGAGGCATTTTTCTTAAAACCTTATCTGATAGTTCTGGAGACAGGTACAGTCTTCCTGATTGTGCTGCTAGTTTCTTGAAATCATTCAGGTACAGAAATATGTCTTTAAGATTTCTGCATGAGAGCCTTTCTATTTCATTGTAAGCTCTGTCCTGTTCTTCTGTGTTTCCTTGGTATGGATCTTGCAGAAGAAATATTCTTCTGATGTGGGATAATATATTCTGCGTATCATCTGCTATCCCTTCCAATGTGTTATATTCATCTACGTATGCTGTACGCCATTGGATCCATGCCTTTTTCTCATCTTCTCCAAGGATATTTTCTATATAGTTTATTTTGGCTCTATTGCTTGGCCAAACTTTTCCTAGGTTATCAACCAAATTCAGAGTGATTGACTCCCATCTTGATATTGTGTCTTCATAGGAACCAATATCTACTGGTAAGACCAGCATAGCCCCTTGATTCATTTGTGCTGATGGTAGATTCCACATATTAGATCCTAAGCCATTTGTCATAGCCTCTGATCTTTCTCTGATTTTTGCTCCATTGAATATAGAATCCTGCCTTGCTTGTTGTATTCTTGCTCTAGCCGGAGGGTAGGTTACTGGACCCATGACTGGTTCTTGTGGCGGTCTGTATCCTGAGGTTACTAATGAGAATCCAGCCTCTCTTCTTGATTCACTAATCATCTTTCTCAGCGTCGGGTATTCAAATTCATCTATATCTTCCTGTATTGCATATCCTGAATGAGTAACTTCCTTAGTCAAACCAGACGGCTCATCTTTCAGCTCGCTCTGTTGACTACAAGAAGAGGCACCTTGCATTTTAGCTTCCAAATAGGATACTATAGATTGCTCTGTACCTTGCATTTGGTTACTAAAATAGGACGTTGCCATTTCATTTTCTTGGCTTGTTTCCAATAAGTATTCTTCCTGCGACTTCATGTAATTTTTAGCAGATGCCTCGTAACACTGGTTGATTTGCTCTTTCTTTGTTAAAGAGAAATAAGGATTCTCTTCAAGAAATTTTTTTAAATCCTTATTTTCTTCATCTTCACTTGATGAGTAGCCTACTGCTACTATTTCTTCCTTCGTCTTCTTGGTTGGCTTATCATCACCCCATCCGGTTGGGATGATGTCTTCAATTTTTCCAGTGTCTGCTGGTGGCGTATATTTAACCATGTAATCATATTTTCCACTTGGTTCTCCAAGTGTATCATACCCTTTTTCTCTTGAGTACCTCTGTTTAGCTTTTTGTCTTTTGATTACTTCTTCTTGGTGTCTTTGTTCTTTCTGCTCTTTTGATTCTATGGCTTGGTATGTCTCTTGCATAGCCTTCCCCTTTCTTGAATAGTTTCGGACTGCATAGTAACTTCTGTTTTGTTCAATAGCTTGATGATCATGGCAGAATCTTCCTAAGCTTTCTGCAAAATACATTGCAGCCAGCTCTTCCTCGTCTTCCCTGAGATCTACTTGATCATCTCTGTTCCATATGATTTCTTCATTTGCTGAATATGCTCTATGGCCATAGAATTTCATAGATATAGAACCATCTATTCTGGTTCTAGTATCCACTTTTTCAGGCTTTTCTATTTTTGGCTTCTTGCTTGGTTTGAGTATCCATTTCTGCCCTTGTAATCTTTCTGCGGACCATACTTCTTCTGCAATTGCTTGGACTCCATTTGAGGCTAAGTATTCAGAAACGTTTTGAACATTATATCTGAAGCCTGTTACACTTGTATTAGTTAATCTTCCAATCAAGCCCCTTGTAATTAGAAGATTTGACTCTCCATTATTCCATCCCTCATAGCCTCTTGCTTGGATAGCCAGTTGAATGTGATTGTAAAAATCATGTATACTTAGCATCATATTTGGTGCTATATATACCAACTGTGTTCCTCTTCCCATATCAACCTCCATGGTTCCAATAATAGCTCTGTCATCATTCCATCTTGTATCTCTCAGGACAACAAGTACATTTGTCCCAGCATCCCTTCTATGAAGAGCATGTATCCTTATCATTACCATGCCCAGATGGATATGCTGTATCCCGGAGTCCCTTAGAGCTCTATATGAGGTTTCATTGATAAACCCCATATCCAGCTGTTGATCTTCACCAACTACCAGGATTCTTTCTTCACTGTAGTGTTGATACACTTTGTGTTTTGGTTCAGACCATCTTGAATCGTATAGTACTTCAGCTGGTACTATATTGGCTCATCTTCTTTGTGACAATTGGAGCTCTTGGTCTGGGTCAATTTGGCTTTCCAGACTCCTTCTATATTGTCTGTTTTGCATTGTATTTGGCAGTCTTCGTTGAGCTTCATGCCAGAATCTACTCGCCCTTCGGTAACTTCTTATCTGATCTTCTTGGTTGGGAATTGTGCTACTACTTCCTTCACCTGTTCTAACTTGAAGGTGAAAACTTCTTGTTCTGTTCATTTTGGTAATTTTGCCTTTTCTTGTTCAAAGATTTTCTTTGGGTCTTCAAACACATAAAAGGGTCCTTTCTTCTTTTGAACAAGGGTTTCTCCTCCTATTTTGATTCTTTCAAGCCCTTTACTTAGTTTTTCAAGGGCCTCTGACGTGTCTTCTTTCTGCTCCTTTTGCTTAAGTAAGATTGTAAGGCTTCTTTTTATTTCTCCAAGTTCTTCTCGACTTTGTTGGAAATCTTCTGCAACTTTAGTTGAAAGTTGTATTAGAAGATTGTTTTGTTTAATAACAGTTGCTTGGTTAGTAGCTGTTCCGGTAGCAACTTTGGTGAATCCAATTGCTGGTGGATCAATTGCTTCTATGGCTTTGACTGTTTCTTTGAACGACTCTGTTTGTTCTGTCGTTCTGTAGCTCATGAAGTGAGCACGTGTTTCACCTCCTGAAGAAGTTTTTCAACTTCTTTGATTTTGTCGTTAAGATCTTCTGCTTTTGCGTGGGGTTCTTCAATCCCTTTTGCTAGCTGATGTATTTTTGCGGTGATTTTGTTTTGGTTTTTGAGGATCTCTCTGAACTGATTTTCTTGCTTATTTTGAGTTTCAGAAATTTGATGAAAAATTTTAATAGACACACGACTAAGTAGACTTAACCGATCAAAGTTAAATTCTAATTGGTTTTGCAAATTAATTATACTATCAGAAATATAGTTTAAATGCGGATTTTCTAAAGAAGTACATTGTTTTTGGGTTTTCTGGTGGAAGCATATAAAGTTTATATTATCAATTGATGCTTGATAAACAGATTTTGGAAATTCTAGATTTAAATATTCAAGACCTGCAACTCGCGAGCTTGAATACCATTCATTAATAGATGCCTCAAACCTTTCAGACATATAATTCTTAATTAATTTTTTTTCTCACTTCAAGGTTAACACGCCACTTTTCTCCACTCGTGGGTTTAGGCTTGAATCTTTTGAATAATTAATTAAAAACATATATCTTAATAAATTTTTAACATAAATTAATAAATAATACCTTTAGCTTTTGATTATGCAGATCCTGATAGTAAGCTTAGCCAGCCATATGTACCTTAATCCAGGCTCTGATACCAGATGTGGATCGTGGTATGTTTAAAAACAAGGATTTTTGTTTATGAACAGCGGAAAATACCAAAGAAAGATTATAAAACTTTATACAAACTCACTTGATTACAAACGATTACACACTGAATTTTAAGAGAGAATTGGACTATCAGATGATGTCTGGTGTATCCGAAACTCTAATACAAGCTGAACTTATATAGGACTAGAAAGTATTATCCAGGGTGCTCTATGGGCCCCATTGGCAAAGGTTAGAAGATCAAGGGTACATTGGCGAAGAACCCCTGAGGCATTGGCAAAAGAATAAAGTAAAGTGTAGAATTGATATAATCAATCTCGATATCACAATTCAGGACAAACCACTTAAACATGTTACGCCAGCAACGAAAGATCAATTCAAGAATCATACTGATGCTCTGCTGAAACTCGGTGTAATCAGAAGAAGTAAAAGTCGCCATAGGACAACGGAAATAATGGTAAACTCTGGAACATCCAGTGATCCAAAAACAGGAAAGGAAATTAAAGGCAAAGAAAGAATGGTGTTTAATTACCGCACATTAAATGACAACACCTACAAGGATCAATACTCGTTACCAGGAATCAATACAATCATCCAAAGGGTAGGAAATGCAAAAATCTACTCTAAGTTTGATTTGAAAAGTGGTTTCCATCAGGTATCAATGGATGAGGAATCAATTCCATGGACGACCTTTATAACCCCTGAAGGATTGTATGAATGGCTTGTAATGCCATTCGGTTTGAAGAATGCACCAGCCATTTTCCAGAGAAAAATAGACCACTGCTTTGAAGGTACAAAGGATTTCATTGCCGTATACATAGATGATATTCTTGTATTCTCAAAAAATGAAGCTGACCATGCCAAGCACCTTGAAAGAATGCTAGAAATTTGTGAAGAAAATGGCCTATTACTAAGTGCAAATAAAATAAAGATAGCAATGAAGGAAATTGAGTTCCTTGGGGTAGTTATTGGAAATTCAACAATAAAGCTCCAACCACACATCATAAAGAAGATTGCAGAATTCAAAGACGAAGAACTAAAGGAAAAGAAGGGGTTAAGATCTTGGCTGGGGATCATGAATTATGCAAGAAACTATATCCCAAACCTGGGAAAGTTGCTAGCACCTCTGTATGAAAAAACGTCACCTCATGGCGACAAAAGAATGAAGGACTCAGACTGGAAACTGGTCAAGGAGATAAAAATGAAAGTTCAAAAACTCCCTGATATGAAGATACCCCAAGTTGACTCATATGTGATCATAGAAACAGATGGTAGCATGGAAGGATGGGAAGCGGTATGTAAATGGAAGAAGAAAAAGAATGATGCAAGAAGTGAAGAACAAGTCTGTGCATATGCAAGCGGCAAATTCCCAGTAGTAAAATCCACCATTGATGCTGAAATCTATGCAGCAATGGAAGGTTTAAAAGCCGTCAAAATTTACTACTTGGACAAAAGGGAAATAACTCTGAAAACTGATTGCCAGGCAATAATCAGTTTTTACAATAAATCAACCAACAACAAACCATCAAAGGTCAGATGGTTAAACTTCACAGATTTTGTCACAGGGTCTGGTGTTCAAATAAATTTTGAACTCATTGAAGGAAAACAAAATATTCTCGCTGATAACCTGTCTAGAATTGCTAATCTTTTGCAAACACGGGAATGGACAGATTGCTCCAGAAATACGCAAGGACTGAATCAGTGGAAGAATGCATACAAGGAAGTCAAGAATGGAAAACAAATGGGATACGACACCTCTATGGAGGACCAGCAACTCAATCTGCTATTACAGGGCCTGACCTTGCAAGGATCGAAGAATATGAAGAAATTACCAGTGAAGAAATGGCGCCAATCACAAACAAACCTTGGATGCTTAATGACCCAAGAAGTAACAAACGACATCAATTGTTCCACCAACAAACTAACAAAGCACTTCGGGAATTATCCTTCCTTGTATCCATGGCGGAACTCAACCGGGCCCGATACAAGGCCTACTCAACAAGGGATAATAGCTACAATGACAACAGGCCCAACAACGAAGCCCAACTCAGAAGGCTCAAAAATGCAATCAGTATCATCAGGGACGCGGCAAATGGGACCATACTCTAGAAGGCCACTATGCACGAAAGCAAGCAAGGGAGCTTACTATAATAATGTATATATCAATAATTGCAGGTGTGACGAATGCAATGACATAATTCTCATCAATGGGGAACACATTACTCGATGGGAGGGACACGTTGCACAATCAAAGCTTTGATTAGTACTACTACCTTTGTCTTATAAGGAAATAAATGGCCACTTTGCTAAAAGAAGAGCCCGTGTGAAGACTTTAGAAAAAGTCTTTTGTAACATAGTATGTATTATTGAGTGTTAAAGTTGTACTTTTAGGCAGATGAAAGTTGAAATTATCAGCCAATGGGGCCCATAGAGCACCCGGGATAATACTTTCCAGTTCTATATAAGTTCAACTTGTATTAGAGTTTCGGACACACCAGACATCATCTGATAGTCCAATTCTCTCATAAAATTCAGTGAGTAATCATTTGTAATCAAGTGAGTTTGTATAAAGTTTTATAATCTTCTTTGGTATTTTCCGCTGTTCATAAACAAAAATCCTTGTTTTTAAACATACCATGATCCACTTCAAGTTTTATAATCTTTCTTTGGTATTTTCCGCTGTTCATAAACAAAAATCCTTGTTTTTAAACATACCACGATCCACATCTGGTATCAGAGCCTGGATTAAGGTACATATGGCTGGCTAAGCTTACTATCAGGATCTGCATAATCAAAAGCTAAAGGTATTATTTATTAATTTATGTTAAAAATTTATTAAGATATATGTTTTTAATTAATTATTCAAAAGATTCAAGCCTAAACCCACGAGTGGAGAAAAGTGGCGTGTTAACCTTCAAGTGAGAAAAAAAATTAATTAAGAATTATATGTCTAAAAGGTTTGAGGCATCTATTAATGAATGGTATTCAAGCTCGCGAGTTGCAGGTCTTGAATATTTAAATCTAGAATTTCCAAAATCTGTTTATCAAGCATCAATTGATAATATAAACTTTATATGCTTCCACCAGAAAACCCAAAAACATTGTACTTCTTCAGAAAATCCGCATTTAAACTATATTTCTAATAGTATAATTACTTTGCAAACCCAATTAGAATTTAACTTTGATCTGTTAAGTCTACTTAGTCGTGTGTCTATTAAAATTTTTCATCAAATTTCTGAAACTCAAAATAAGCAAGAAAATCAGTTCAGAGAGATCCTCAAAAACCAAAACAAAATCACCGCAAAAATACATCAGCTAGCAAAAGGGATTGAAGAACCCCACGCAAAAGCAGAAGATCTTAACGACAAAATCAAAGAAGTTGAAAAACTTCTTCAGGAGGTGAAATACGTGCTCACTTCATGAGCTACAGAACGACAGAACAAACAGAGTCGTTCAAAGAAGCAGTCAAAGCCGTAGAAGCAATTGATCCACCAGCAATTGGATTCGCCAAAGTTGCTACCGGAACAGCTACTAAGCAAGCAACTGTTATTAAACAAAACAATCTTCTAATACAACTTTTAACTAAAGTTGTAGAAGATTCCCAACAAAGTCGAGAAGAACTTGGAGAAATAAAAAGAAGCCTTACAATCTTACTTAAGCAAAAGGAGCAGAAAGAAGACACGTCAGAGGCCCTTGAAAAACTAAGTAAAGGGCCTGAAAGAATCAAAATAGGAGGAGAAACCCTTGTTCAAAAGAAGAAAGGACCCTTTTATGGGTTTGAAGACCCAAAGAAAATCTTTGAACAAGAAAAGGCAAAATTACCAAAATGAACAGAACAAGAAGTTTTCACCTTCCAGTTAGAACAGGTGAAGGAAGTAGTAGCACAATTCCCAACCAAGAAGATCAGATAAGAAGTTACCGAAGGGCGAGTAGATTCAGGCATGAAGCTCAACGAAGACAGCCAAATACAATGCAAAGCAGACAATATAGAAGGAGTCTGGAAAGCCAAATTGACCCAGACCAAGAGCTCCAACTGTCACAAAGAAGACGAGCCAATATAGTACCAGCTGAAGAACTATACGATTCAAGATGGTCTGAACCAAGACACAGAGTGTATCAACACTACAGTGAAGAAAGAATCCTGGTAGTTGGTGAAGATCAACAGCTGGATATGGGGTTTATCAATGAAACCTCATATAGAGCTCTAAGGGACTCCGGGATGCAGCATATCCATCTGGGCATGGTAATGATAAGGATAAGGATACATGCTCTTCATAGAAGGGATGCTGGGACAAATGTACTTGTTGTCCTGAGAGATACAAGATGGAATGATGATAGAGCAATTATTGGAACCATGGAGGTTGATATGGGAAGAGGAACACAGTTGGTATATATAGCACCAAATATGATGCTAACTATACATGATTTTTACAATCACATTCAACTGGCTATCCAAGCAAGAGGCTATGAAGGATGGAATAATGGAGAGTCAAATCTTCTAATTACAAGGGGCTTGATTGGAAGATTAACTAATACAAGTGTAACAGGCTTCAGATATAATGTTCAGAACATTTCTGAATACTTAGCCTCAAATGGAGTCCAAGCAATTGCAGGAGAAGCATGGTCCGCAGAAAGATTACAAGGACAGAAATGGATACTCAAACCAAGCAGGAAGCCAAAAATAGAAAAGCCTGAAAAAGTGGATACTAGAACCAGAATAGATGGTTCTATATCTATGAAATTCTATGGCTATAGAGCATCTTCAGCAAATGAAGAAATCATATAGAACAGAGATGATCAAGAAGATCTCAGGGAAGACGAGGAAGAGCTGGCTGCAATGTATTTTGCAGAAAGCTTAGGAAGATTCCGCCATGATCATCAAGCTATTGGACAAAACAGAAGTTACTATGCAGTCCGAAACTCTTCAAGAAAGGGGCAGGCTATGCAAGAGACATACCAAGCCATAGAATCAAAAGAGCAGGAAGAACAAAGACACCAAGAAGAAGTAATCAAAAGACAAAAAGCTAAACAGAGGTACTCAAGAGAAAAAGGGTATGATACACTTGGAGAACCAAGTGGAAAATATGATTACATGGTTAAATATACGCCACCAGCAGACACTGGAAAAATAAAAGACATCATCCCAACCGGATGGGGTGATGATAAGCCAACCAAGAAGACGAAGGAAGAAATAGTAGCAGTAGGCTACTCATCAAGTGAAGATGAAGAAAATAAGGATTTAAAAAATTTTCTTGAAGAGAATCCTTATTTCTCTTTAACAGAGAAAGAGCAAATCAACCAGTGTTACGAGGCATCTGCTAAAAATTACATGAAGTCGCAGGAAGAATACTTATTGGAAACAAGCCAAGAAAATGAAATGGCAGCGTCCTATTTTAGTAACCAAATGCAAGGTACAGAGCAATCTATAGTATCCTATTTGGAAGCTAAAATGCAAGGTGCCTCTTCTTGTAGTCAACAGAGCGAGCTGAAAGATGAGCCGTCTGGTTTGACTAAGGAAGTTACTCATTCAGGATATGCAATACAGGAAGATATAGATGAATTTGAATACCCGACGCTGAGAAAGATGATTAGTGAATCAAGAAGAGAGGCTGGATTCTCATTAGTAACCTCAGGATACAGACCGCCACAAGAACTAGTCATGGGTCCAGTAACCTACCCTCCGGCTAGAGCAAGAATACAACAAGCAAGGCAGGATTCTATATTCAATGGAGCAAAAATCAGAGAAAGATCAGAGGCTATGACAAATGGCTTAGGATCTAATATGTGGAATCTACCATCAACACAAACGAATCAAGGGGCTATGCTGGTCTTACCAGCAGATATTGGTGCCTATGAAGACACAATATCAAGATGGGAGTCAATCACTCTGAATTTGGTTGATGACCCAGGAAAAGTTTGGCCAAGTAATAGAGCCAAAATAAACTATATAGAAAATCTCCTTGGAGAAGATGAGAAAAAGGCATGGATCCAATGGCGTACAGCATACGTAGATGAATATAACACATTGGAAGTGAAGGGGTAAGGTCCCAAAAACCTCATAAAAAGGATTTGAGACCATACCATAAACTGGCCTTTCAACCTTTTAACCTTGCGCGGCCGCGCATTGGTCTTACAAAAGGAAGAAAGCAATCAGTAATTTATAGTCGCGCGCCCAAAGGAAAACATAAATCCTTGCGCCTTCTCCCATAAACCAAGGATTAAAATCCTGAGATCAATACTTCCGCCCAAATATCCAGACTTGGATATCATTTTACCCAGACTTGGGATTTATTCATCTGTGTCCACACAGTAAGGTGTCACACTAGATTACAACAATAATCTTCTAGAAAGAATATAATCGTGCACCACCCAGACGGTTATAACCGTCTGGACACGTGTCATTACCACAAGCATCCCTGAAATCACAACGAAAGCATGCAATTGGAGAGTGATCTCCACTTAATCACTTTCCACGTGGCAATCCCCCAGCCATAGATCAAACCACGATCCGTGTGCATTCACATCGGATCGAGACAACTCGACGTTGGATCAAAGAACTTAACGGAAGAAAAAATAACCGCTACGACGTTAGCATCTTCCGTCATCTTTTCAATAACAGGTTTTCCCTCCCAAACTCCCGGATATAAATACGAGAACTGTTCAGGTATAAACTCAGATTACTCTCACTCCTCAAATACTTATCTTCTCCGATATCAATACTTATTCTCACGCCGGAGTCGGGTCAAGGAGAGAACCCCCTTCTCCCCTTGACGAGGCTAACGGTGTTCTTTTTTGCAGAACCACCGGAGAAGGAGTTCCATTACAACTGAATCAACCGAGAGAGAGCTAACCTTTTATGCGGATTCAAACCCCCTAACTATCTCGGTTCCGACTATTTAGTTAGTGTTTCTTCAGGAAGGGATAGCAGATGATACGCAGAATATATTATCCCACATCAGAAGAATATTTATTCTGCAAGATCCATACCAAGGAAACACAGAAGAACAGGACAGAGCTTACAATGAAATAGAAAGGCTCTCATGCAGAAATCTTAAAGACATATTTCTGTACCTGAATGAATTCAAGAAACTAGCAGCACAATCAGGAAGACTGTACCTGTCTCCAGAACTATCAGACAAGGTTTTCAGAAAAAATGCCTCCAATTATTGGAAAGGAACTGGAAGAAGCATGGAATGCTAAATATCCTGGAAGTAACGTCAGTGTTATTCCAAGGATACATTTCTCATACCAATATCTCGCAGAGATTTGCAGAAAGGCAGCGGTCCAGAGGGAAATTAAAAATCTTCAGTTTTGCAGCAAAATCCCGATACCAGGCTATTATGAGAAAACAAAGAAATATGGCCTAAGAAGATCAACAACCTACCAAAGAAAAACCGCACTCTTCCCATGTTAGAATATTCAAAACAAAGCATAAAGACAGAGAAAGAAAATGCAAATGCTTCGTATGTGGGGAAGAAGGACATTTTGCTCGAGAATGTAAAAGCAATAAAGGGAATATAGTAAGAGCAGCGGTCATGGAAAACCTAGATCTACCAGAAGGATGGGATGTGTTATCAGTTGATCAAGATGAACCGGAAAGTGATGCAATCTGTTCATACTCGGAAGGAGAAGGAAAATCTAAAGACTACATATCAAATGTGTTGTCTGGAAATTTCCTAGAAGAATTAGCGGGTGTGCTAATTGGGGAAGAAGAACTAAGAAGAGAGTGGAGGTTTAAAGTAAAGCTCCAAGAACATCAAGAAAATTGTGAGCACGAATTGTTGATGAACCAAGAAACTGTCACTAATACAAATTGTTCATATTGCAAAGAGAAGACAACATCAAAAGCTAGAAGTAATTACCTGAAATGCCAAATAACGGTTTGCCCGTTATGTTCAGACTACTATCTAAGCTTCAAAGTAACACCCAAACCAAAAGAATTGATTGGTTATGATAATAGGGATGGCCTTATTAAAGAACTTCTTCTTTATAACGCTTACCTTATTAAAGAAAATGAAAGCCTTAGAGGAAGACAAATAGAAGAAGAAGAGTTTAGCAGAATCCTTCAAGAAGAATTTGAACAATTCAAGCCTTTCCAAACAACTGAAGAAAGAAAAGAGGAATTGCAAAGTAGCAAAGTCTTTGATGAAGATGGAGTAGAGATTGTATTTGAGGAAAAAGCTCTAAAGGCAAGCGGTGAACCAGAAAAGAAAACCAAAATATACAACAAATTGTATAATATGGTGATCACCTTCAACATACCAGAGGAAAAAGTCTTTGATGAAGTTGCCGAGGCTAACGGTGTTCTTTTTTGCAGAACCACCGGAGAAGGAGTTCCATTACAACTGAATCAACCGAGAGAGAGCTAACCTTTTATGCGGATTCAAACCCCCTAACTATCTCGGTTCCGACTATTTAGTTAGTGTTTCTTCATTGGCGCCCACCGTTTTCTCAGTTTTTCTAGTTTCTATCTCGTTTCGATTCAGTTCATTCCATTTTCTGTTTTTACACATGGCAGAGAATTCATCATCCCACCGGCAACTTGGTCCTCGACCAAACATCGGAAACAATTTACCAGTAGAAGGGATCGTAGAAGAGGTCTCAGACGATAACGAGGTTCAATCTAATCGAGCAAATGATCCTGTAACCCCAGGAATGTTACCAGCAAATCCTGCACAATCAATTTTACCACCAGGAGAAACTCCGATAACATGGTATGTCCGGTCCCAAGGAGCATTAAACGCAGTATACTCACAGTTATGTGCTCAAACTGCTCCTATAACCCAATCCCGGAGGCCGGGATCAAGAGCTCATGCCTCTCAACGAGAAGAATCAACTTATGATGATACAGGCAGTTACCGAAGACAACATCATGATGAACTACACCCTCGTCGAAGACAATCGGTCTATGACAGGTTGGGTTCCCAACGAGACATTCATACCGATGAATCCGATCGAACATATCGTTTGAGTGAAAACACCAGCGTATTCAATAGACTACAGCCAAACTATAACAAATGCAGGCCTCGAGCGGTTTATAACCCTGAGGCCGAGCATAACTATGATTTAGTTTATCGCCCGGACGAAGCGGCAGAAAACTCGAAGTTCATATTAGAGATAGCTCTGGCTCCGTTGGAAAGGGCCAAGTTACCATCTAATGTGGGGAAATTCAATGGATTAACTGACCCTGATGATCATCTAAGAGTATTCACCAGCGCAGGGTTGGTCGGCGGTTGGACCCTTCCGCTGTGGTGTCATTTGTTTGTGCAAACACTAACTGGCCCAGCCCGAATTTGGTTTGATAACCTACCAACAGGACAGATCGAGTCGTGGAAGGATCTGCGAAGAAAATTTTTAACACACTTCAGCCAACAAAGGCGGTCAAAACGTGATACATCCGACGTCATGAACATCTGCCGCCGCGATGATGAGAATCTGGAAGATTTTATTACCAGATACAATAAAGAAGTGTTAGAAATTGGAGGTGTTAGCGAACAACTAATCCGTGCTCAGTTTAAGTACGCGGTTAGGTGTGACGACATGGTCAAAGTGTTATCAGGAACAGAGGGCCTCCCCACGAGTTGGGAAAAAATAATGGCGGCGGCCAAGGTTTATGCGCAGACCGAGAAAAACCTTACTACAAACAGGCCACCACCACCACACAACAGGCCGGCAGACTTAAGCGCAAATGGAAAGTACAAAAGGTCATGGCGCGAAGCATCAGGAAATCGATCCGCGGAAGACACCCGCACAACAAACAAGTTCTCTGCACAAAGAGAAAACAAACACGAAAATAGGGAGAGACAGTGGACTCCCCTAACGAAAACCCCGGCGGAGGTGTTAAGTACTGAGGATCACCAATTCAAACCTCCGATTCCGATGAAAAGTAAACGTGGTCAAGACCCGACGCAGTACTGCGAATATCATAAGGATAACGGGCACACCACGAACAACTGCATATCTCTGCGCACGGAAATAGAGAAGGCTCTCAAAAATGGAGAACTTACGCATTTGCTCCAGAATATGCGCAAGGAGATTAAGCAGATTACCCGGGGAGAAGAAAGCTCAAGCAAACGGGCTAAAACTTAAAGAACTCTGCACGTTTCCCGCGGAAAAGACATGACTTATCAGAAGCGGTGGAACTATCAGGGAGTAAGTTAAGTTCCATTTAATTATCCAAAAAACTTTGTAAACGCCTCTGAGCATTATCTATGAATAAAATTACAAAGTTTCTATTATTTTTGTGTTTACAAAATGCATGCAATTCCTTTTTAGTAAATGCAAAAACATTATGGTAGTATAACACAAAGCTCCATACGCGGTCAGTGATCACGTCACAAACGACCATAAACTCACATATGAGCTTCACACCAACTTTATTCGCCTTACTCAAAGAAAAAGTAATTGTACTCATGCAAGATATTGTAAAGACATTTAACAAAACAAATAGAAATATACTATTTTGGCGTACAAATACGTCCTAAGGAGTTTAGACACAACAGTGTTTAAAATCTTTGCGCCACAGCGCACCGTCAGAACAAGGATCAACATCCTACATAAAAAAAAATTGTTCAAATACAATTTCATCTTACTCTAAATCTTCTCCCCCATCCGGAAAGATTTCCTTAAGTTGCGCAATGTAATCGTCCGATTGCAGCGCCACATTTATCAACTCCATCACTGGAAGTTGTAACTTATTAAACTCTGTTTTCATAGCAGCCAGTGCGCTGGCAGTATTAACGCCAAAGGTAGCGGACTTGCTATCATCCCAGTTAACTTTCAAAGCGCTATTCACATGTTGGGAGCATTCCGCATAACCTTGCGCATAACCATCTCGTCGCGCAGCAACCATCAAATTAGCAACAGTTTTGTCCAGTTCTTCAGAGTTTAATACAGATTCAGCAACCTATGAAATCAAGTAAAGATAAGTATCAAAACAAGAACACATCGACAAAAAAGAAGAAAGGTACTTACACAAGCAATCCCGCGATCTTTCAACCAGGCCATATCATTCTTCAAAGGTTCGAGCTCGCTTTCTGCTGAGACTCGCGCCATTTCTGAATTCTCTAGTTTCTCTTCAACTTCAGTCAAACGGCGGGAGGTTTCAGTATTCTCAGAACGCGCAAGCTCCAAATCCTTCTTCAATTTTTCCTGGTCAGAAACCAAAGCGGTAAGTTCCTCTAATTCTTTATCTCTAACGGCAAGAGTGGCTAAAGCTTGTACCTCCCGTTGCTCGCTCCGTTCCCTATGAGAGCGCGCTTCTTCCAACATAACTTCCATGTCAGCTTTTTCTTTCTTCAATCTCTCTACCTCCGCATCTTGATTTTTCAGATTTTCAACCTCAGCCTTAAGGTTATTTATGATATTGCGAAGGTTTGCCTTCTCGGCATTATCTTTTTCACAATTTTTTCTCCAATTTTTGCGCTCCTCAGATAAAAGCGCAGCTTCAGCTTCAGCTTTTCTTTTCCAACCAGAAACTGACCATTCTTCAGTCTTGCGCTCCGCTTCAAATTTAGCTTGCTCAGTCTCTAATTTAGCCTTCAACTGAGCCACATGTTTTTCATCCTTTGCAAATTTCCTTTGTGATGCTACAAAAGATGCTCGCTCTTTATGCATGCTATACCACTCACGCACTATACGATGGGTAGTAGAAACATGGGATGCAGTTTCTGCAAGATAAGATTGATAGGTCTGTTCATAAGGCTGATTTTCCTGAAATTTAACCTCGCCAGGCGGAAGTATCCCCTGCAACCAATCTTGGCATACACGCCAATCCGAGAAAGTATCTCCTTTCTTCACATTCCAAACAGGAATATGAGGATCAGCAGCATCTTTCTCCGCATACATCCGGTAATAATATTCTCCCAAGGTTTCTTCGGGACGAATCGGAGATTGCTTCCCAACACCAGCAGATGAACCTGCCTCCTCAGTAGCGGCCTTTTCAACATGCTCAGGAACAGTTTCAGAAGGTCTGGGAGGAGAAGATTGAATTGTCTCAGCAGTATCCTTTTCCGGTGTCGGTTGATTATCATCATTTATCACACTCGGCTCAACAATCTGTTCAGTTTCTATGTTAGCATCAACAGGCTCCTCAGCCTCAACAGTTTTCTCAACACCTTCCCCAGCTATCTCTGAAGACTCTAGTGGGTGTGTAACAGTAGCGCGCGGTGGGGAAGGGGGAAGTTCTTTATCAGCCACAGTTGGTACGTCCACAGGAACAGAAGAAACAGGAATTTCTGGACAAACAAAAGTCTATAAAAATCCTATCCGCTCAAAGAAAACAAAAAACACCAATACATACCAGGAATGGATTCTGAAACAAAAGCATCTAGATTTCCCTTTCTAGTAATTTTCTTCCTCTGCACTTTCTTGGGAGGTTGACTCTCCGCATCAGCATCAACTGGCTTTCTCTTACCGGCCTTCCTATGAACCAAACGCTCGGGACTGGAATCCAGATCTGTCACACCCCGATTTCCACGTGTCACCGGTGGGCCCGGTGGGGGAGTATCGTGACGTGGTTGGCAACGTAATAGTCAAACAACACAATATAATAATGCACAGCGGAAGCAATTTCAAACAAGATACAACCGAATTTATTTATTGTAAACAAAGTCACAATTATCCGGTGTTTATCCACAGTAGGATCGAATAATAAAATATTGTTTATGGTTCAACAGACTTCGGCATCTTAAGTTTGCGAAACTTCTAGTGATGCTTAGGAGACTTCCAGCCTATTTCGCCTAGTACCTGCATTTAATCTTTTTGGGAAAATACGTCAGTTTACACTGGTAAATACATTCAACTGACTCATTTTATAAAATGATTGAAAATTTGTTTGGATGCACATGGCATAAACATTTTTATTAACTTGGGAGAATTATTTAATATTATAATCTTGTTAACGAATTACATGTTACTTATGCGTTCAGTAGCCGGAACGTATCCGGTTTAAGGATCAATAGACACACCACAATTCTAGAGTTATACACGACAGGTGTACGCCTACACCCCGTGCTCAGGTCGTGGCTATCTCGTAAGATAATGCCAAGGATATCCGGGACATGGTCATTAACCCCCCAAAGGCTGTAAAGTAAACAAGACTGTTTAAACGAGCCGATCAAATTATTCAACTACCCACTAAGCGTGGAGATTTGATGCCCGATCAAGCGGTACGCTATGCACCGTAACCCAAGCCCGTATAGGGAAAATAAGTTAAAAGTATTTACCTTGATGCAAAGTATAGTCACAATAATCAAATAGCAGGTAGCTTTTACTGTTTCTCCTAATCTGGAACGAAGGTTAAATATAACCTATTAGAATACTAACGGGTCTTTAATTAAGCTTAAGCTTAGACCGGTCAGTTTTAACGATACGGTTCGTACGCACGATTAAGCGAAGACCGGATAGAATGTGATTTAGACCCGACAAGTTCGAGGACTTGTTTAATATGGGTTTACTATTCACATTCTGGATTTTGAGATAAAAATGATATCGTTTAACCCGTTTCGGTTATTTATACGTAAATTAGTTACATAACCGAACCGAACGCGACTAACGCGTAACGATTAATCTAGAGAGTCCGGGACAGGTTACTAATGTTGATATGCTTTATATATGTTGTGATATCTTTAAGATATCTTCCATTATGCCCAAAACGAGATTAATTGCCAACTAAGCCCCGTAGGGGTATTTTGGTCAATTTGAAGGTTATAAAAGAGCTTTAACGTAGGTCTGAGTTCGGGATTGATGTAATCTGTAAAAATACACATTTTACTAAGTTACATCAGTAGGCAATGAGTCTTGTATGTTTATAAAGGTTTTAACTCATACTTTTCGCTTAAAACGTGTAATTAACGGTTTTAAGCGATTTTCGGGTTTAGATACAAAATCTGAGTTTTTAATCAGTTTTTATAGTTCAAGATATTCTATTTATTATTTTGAATCAGTAGCAAAAAGCCTTGCGTCATTTGAATATGTAAAACTCATTTTATGCGTTAAAAAGTTTAATTCGGTAATTACCGAATCAATGCATTAACCCTTTATAAACTCAGCCTAAAAATTATTAAAAATCTTTATAAATCCTAAAATATTATTTAACATCAGTAGGTATAAAGCTTGATACCAAAAATCGGGTTTAGGTGGGTTACGCGCCAATTATGCCGTTTAATTACTTAAAAGCTCGTTAAACACGATAATGCGCATAAATCACAATCTAGACCTCGGATTGATGTAGGATTTTACGGACATGCTTATTATTCAGTAGCCAAGGTCCTTGGCCACTCACATTGTCAAAAATCTCGTTTTAAGTTCGAAAGGGCATTTTGGTCAACTTTTAAGCATTTAACGGAAACGCGCAAACGAACCGTGTAATCAACATTTCAAACTCAGAGGCTTATTCTAACATGTAACCAAGTCCTAATGGAACTTTAAGGCACTTTCAAATCATACTCGAACGGGTCAGAACTGAAGTCAACGCTAAAGTCAAAGCTTTGCGTTCTTCGGTTCCGAACCGAGGTTTAAACTGAAAGTTGGCGAACTACGCGAACCTAGACAAGTTCTTATACTTATCATCAAGTTATTTAAGTGTCAAAACAGATTACACGTTACCCGGATTGATAATTACGCGTTTATTTGTAAAACAAGATTCTGTTGACTTTTTCGGACTATGTTTGACTCGTCAAACGAACAAGTTATGATTTGAATCAGTAGGAACCCTTTCAAGGGTTTAATACTCATATAAATACCTACTTAGCGCTACCTTAATTTCGACGTATGGCTAAACCATCGTCTACTTATCGCTAAGTCAAACTCAGTTTGACTTTTAAGCTAATTTAAGCTAAGTAATTGACTAAGGAAGGATTAGAGCACTTACAAACTGATTAAGGATGATTAGGAGATGTCTTTAATCTGCTTGCAAGCTCCCCAAGTGATCAGGTTTGTTTGCAATGATGTGTGGAATGTTTGTGAATGAAGGGTCCTTTATATAGTTGTTTCAAGCACCACCAAATGTTGACAACATACTCTAGGACCAACCATAACCAACAAACACTTGTCCCTAGCATATAGAGGGTGTCTAAGGTTCATGCACATGCAGAGAAAACCGGCCAAAAGGGTAATAATCGCGTAATACAGGCTGCTGTCTGTTTTTCTGCTTCTGGGCACAGCTAGCGCACCGTTACGCTACACATGTAGCGGTGCGCTAGCCCGCTACTTTGGGCTTTCTGACTCATCAGTGGTAGCGCACCGTTACGCTACATATGTAGCGGTGCGCTAGCCCTTTCCTGAGACAAAATTGATGCCGTTTGTTGAAGATTCGAATAGGTAACAACTTGCACGACTTTAGGGACATCAATTATCGACTTTGGGACATATTTTATCAGTAGGGGCTTTCAATAAGTGTGTAACACTGTAACATACCCTACCATCATTCATTATCAACAATAATTCCCAGAATTTAGATGTATATAATATTTAATCGGGTCTTGGGATTTGTTATTGAGGTCGTTCAGAGGTATAAATTTACATGACGCCATCTTTTAAATCCTGCCAATACATCTTTAATAAATCCGGGTTTACAATGATTTTTGTCTTACTTGACACGTGTCGTTTCTTTATTGAACACGAAAATCTGAGGTGTTACATCCTCACCCCCTTAAAATAAATCTCGACCCGAGATTTACTGAAACAAGTACGGGTACTTTTCTTTCATTGTGGATTCTAACTCCCACGTGAAATCGGGACCTCTACGGGCATCCCATTTGACCTTCACAAAAGGTATATGCTTTCTCCGAAGTTTTCTTACCTGTCGATCTTCAATCGACACAGGTTTTTCCACAAACGTTAAGCTCTTATCTATCTGCACATCTGCATGTGGCATGACATGTGTATCGTCAGCGGAACACTTCTTTAGATTGCAGATGTGGAACACATTGTGAATTCCACTGAACTCTTCAGGTAAGTTCAACTTGTAGGCAACTGACCCGACACGTTCGATAACCTCGAAAGGTCCTATGTATCTCGGGCTTAGTTTGCCTTTCTTACCGAATCGCATCACCCCTTTCCATGGTGACACTTTAAGTAGGACTTTGTCACCTACTTCGAAGTGAAAATCCTTACGACTTGGATCTGCGTAACTCTTCTGCCTATTCCGGGCAGCTTGGAGATTGTTACGAATCTGGACAATCTTGTCCGTTGTTTCAAACACGAACTCTGGTCCTGATAACTGGACCTCTCCGACTTCCGCCCAACAAACTGGCGATCTACACTTTCTACCGTATAATGCCTCAAAAGGCGCAGCCTTTATGCTGGTATGGTAGCTATTGTTGTAGGAGAATTCGATCAATGGTAGGTTTTTATCCCAACTACCTTTCAATTCGATCGCACATGCACGTAGCATGTCTTCCAACGTTTGAATAGTACGCTCACTCTGACCGTCAGTCTGAGGATGGTAAGCCGTACTAAAGTTCAAACGTGTGCCCAAAGATTGCTGGAAACTTTTCCAAAAGTGTGACGTGTATCTAGTATCCCGGTCAGAGATAATAGCTACAGGTATGCCGTGTAGGGCTACAATCTTGTCAACGTATAACTGGGCTAACATATCGGAGCTATAAGTCTCCTTGATGGGTAAGAAATGAGCTGACTTAGTCAGTCTGTCAACTATGACCCATATTGTATCATTTCCTTTCCTAGTCTTGGGTAACTTGGTAATAAAATCCATAGTTACCATTTCCCACTTCCACGTAGGAAGTTCAGGCTGTTGTAGCAAACCTGACGGTTTCTGATGCTCAGCTTTGACTTGCGCACATGTCAAGCATTTTGCTACATGGGCGGCTACAGACTTTTTCAAGCCTATCCACCAATAAATTGCCTTTAAATCCTGGTACATCTTATCAGCTCCAGGATGAACGAAGTATTTGGAACTATGGGCTTCTTGGAGGATGACATCACGAAGTCCTCCAAAAATTGGAACCCATATTCGTCCGTTTAACCGTAAAATTCCGTCCTTGCTAAGAGTTAACTGCTCCTCAGTTACTCCTAACTTTTCATTAGGATAGTTAGCTTCCAGCACAGCTTCCTTCTGTGCAGCTAACACCCTTTCTATCAAACTGTTCTTTATTTCCATGCGCCTGGCGTTAATTCGAATGGGTTTAACCCTTTCCTTTCTGCTCAAGGCATCAGCGACTACATTCGCTTTGCCGGGATGGTACTTGATTTCACAATCATAGTCATTCAAAGTCTCCATCCAACGGCGTTGCCTCATGTTTAATTCTTTCTGGTTAAACAGATGTTGGAGGCTTTTGTGATCAGAAAAGATCACAAACTTGATTCCATAAAGATAATGCCTCCACAGTTTTAGTGCGAACACAACGGCACCCAATTCCAAGTCATGGGTGGTGTAATTCTTTTCATGCACCTTTAACTGTCGTGATGCATAGGCAATAACCTTGCCTCTTTGCATAAGCACACACCCCATGCCAGTGTGTGATGCATCACAATAAACTACAAATTCTTCAGTGCCTTCAGGTAAGGTAAGCACAGGAGCGTTGCTCAACTTTTGTTTCAAAACATCGAAGGACTCTTGCTGCTTAGGACCCCAAGCGAACTTTACTTTCTTCTTGGTCAGGGAAGTTAGGGGTGCAGCAATCCTTGAAAAATTTTCAATGAAGCGCCTGTAATATCCTGCCAACCCTAGGAAGCTACGGATTTCTGTTGGCGTCTTTGGCTCTTGCCAGTTCATTACTGCTTCAACCTTAGCGGGATCCACCTGGATACCACACTCACTGACCACATGTCCAAGAAATTGGACTTCCCTAAGCCAAAATTCACATTTGGAGAATTTGGCATAGAGCTTTTCCTTATGCAGAAGTTTGAGAATACATCGAAGATGTTTCTCGTGGTCAGCTTTGTTCTTAGAATAAATGAGAATGTCGTCGATGAAAACGATGAGGAATTTATCTAAGTGCGGCTTGCAAACGCGATTCATGAGATCCATGAACGCAGCCGGTGCATTGGTGAGCCCAAAAGGCATCACTAGAAACTCGTAGTGACCGTAACGAGTCCTAAATGCAGTCTTGTGAACGTCTTCATCCTTAACCTTCAACTGATGGTATCCAGACCTCAAATCAATCTTTGAGAAGTAACTTGCCCCTTGAAGCTGATCGAACAAATCGTCGATTCTAGGCAATGGATACCTATTCTTGATCGTGACCTTGTTAAGCTCGCGATAGTCGATGCATAGACGCATCGATCCATCCTTCTTCTTGACAAACAGGATTGGCGCTCCCCAAGGAGATGAACTAGGTCTGATGAAACCCTTAGCTAGCAGTTCATCTAGCTGCGTCCGCAACTCCTTCATTTCGGTGGGTGCCAATCTGTATGGTGCTCTGGCAACTGGTGCCGCTCCGGGAATGATATCGATCCTGAATTCGACTTGTATATCTGGTGGTAGGCCAGGTAGATCTTCAGGAAACACTCCTGGGTATTCAGAAATGACAGGGATATCTTCTAACTTCGGTTTAGGCTCATCAATAATCACCTGTGCCATGTAAATGACACATCCCCTCTTCAAACACTTGGAAGCCTTGAGCATAGTCACCTGCTCAGGCAGTCCGTACTGGGTATCTCCCCGAATGGTAAGTGACTCACCAGACGGAGTCTTTATTACTACCTGTTTCTGCTTACAGACGATTTGGGCCTGGTTATGAGATAACCAGTCCATACCCAGAACTATGTCAAAACCAGCTAATTTAAACGGAAGTAGAGACAGAGGAAAAGAATGGTTCTTAATGGATATAGAACATCCATCTAACACAGTAGAGACGGTTTCTATGGTACCATCTGCTAACTCTACCTCATAGTTTACGCTTAGGGTTTTGACAGGTAAATTCAACAATTTACAAAATTTATGATCCATAAAAGACTTATCTGCGCCTGAATCAAACAGTACTCTTGCAAAGACATCATTTACAAGGAATGTACCTGTTATGACGTTATCATCTTGCACAGCCTCCTGCGCATCCATCCTGAAGACTCTGGCGTTAGTCTTCTTAGCTTCCTCAGGCTTCTTGTTGTTCTTGGGGCAGTTAGTCTTTATGTGGCCCTTCTCATTGCAACGATAGCACGTCGCATCTTTCATCTTCTTGCAATCCAAGGTTTTGTGTTCCTTGGATTTGCACAAACCACAAGCAAAAGACCTTGACTCGTTATTCGAGTTTGATCCGAATCTGCACTTTCCAAAGTGCTTTTTCTTGCAAGTTTTGCACGTAGGCTTCTCATCAGAACGATGCCCATCTTTCCTCGACTCCGTTCCCTTCTTGCGATCACCGCTCCCACGGTGTTTCTTGTTCGACCAACGCGAACCATCATCTTCTCGTTTCCTCTTCTCAGTATCCTTATTCCTTAGCGATCTCTGACGGACCGCATCAAGTGTGAGGGATAAGGAAAGGTCAGTTACAGACCTGAAGGTAACTGGCCGCGAAGCTTTAACACTGGCCTTGATCTCGGGTTCCAACCCGCCAATAAAACGAGCGATCCTCTTTGGCTCAGGGGTTACCAGGTAGGGAACCAACCTGGACAGCGTATTGAAGCTTGTCAGGTAAGCTTGGCAGTCGAGGTTCTTCATTACCAATGACAGAAAGTCATATTCAATCTTTTCCACCTCGTGTTGAGGGCAGTAATTGTCTTTGATCAAGGAAATGAATTGATCCCACGTCATGCTATACAACGGGATCTTTCCGGAGGCCTCCATCAGAGATCTCCACCAGACCAATGCTTCACCTTTGAAGGACTGCGACACAAACTTCACTATATCCCGTTCAGCGCACCCGCTTATGTCCACCACTGTGTCCATTTCATCCAGCCAACTCATGCAATCAACGGCCCCCTTTTCCCCTGTAAAATCCCGGGGCTTGCAAGACACGAAGTATTTGTAAGTGCAACCCTTGCTACGGGGTCCTTGATGCAGTACCAAGTGCTGGGATGGGTCACTTTGATTGTTGGTGGACTGACGGTCATCACCGTCTTTCTTAGGTCCGTTCTTCTTGGGAGGAGGCTTGTTATGAGCCTCAGAATGTGTCCTTGGCTTTGAGTGTGATACAGAGTGTGTCCTACTCCGGGTACCACTATACTCTTCATATTGCCTATCCAAGGCTTGAGTGACAGCACCATCAATGATAGCTTTTAGTTCGGCGCCCGTCAATGTAATCTGGGCGTTCTCATTTGGCGTCACAGGATGGCTATTGCCTTCATCAGAGTTTGCCATTTATATTGAACTGTTACAGAAAACAAGAACAATATTTTATTTGAAAGTTTATTATGGAATTACCCCTTAGGGTAACTCGTTAACCATGGTAACAGAGACCCTATTTGGTTAACTTACCAATCGTATTAATTTAGGATTTCAATTAAAATTTATCCTAAACACGAAACAATAATAATATATATATTTTAGCACATAAGGCTTGGTCACATGGACAATTTAATAAACTATGATTTCAGAGAATCAAGACTTTTAAGGTTTGAACCTAGTTCATTACCTTTATTAGACAGGGAGTCATAGCTACCACTGCCTTTTGGCTTATATAGAAATGAGCATGGCCCGTAGGCGCTATATTACCACGTATGGTTGAATATGATCACCTTAATTGATGATGTAAATCCAGGATTCAGAGATCATTATACTGGATTAGGAATCTTCTAAAGAATCCTTATTCATTTCAAATAATGACATGTGATTTTTAACGAATCACTTCTGCCAGGAGTGCTAACATGTTTTAAGATGTTAACAGGGATTTGAATCTTTTAAACCGGTCTTACCATTTTGGCCCGGTCTTATATTTGACACGAGTCTAGGTTTCACACTTAAAGATTCTTAATTAAATAATTACTTAGGCAAATTAATAGGAATGATTTTAATTTATTTATTTCATGTATAATTATTATATGTGCACGAATGGCAAACATGAAATTTATAAAACAACACTCCAATAATTTACAACAACATTACATATCGCCCTAAACGGGTCTTTCACACATGAAATTTGCCCACGTAGGAGCTACAACATAACTACATGCCCACGCAGGGGTCTTACAGCAGATATGCCCACGTAGGGGTTAACACACTAACAATTGTCCACGTAGGGACTTAAACAAACATAAGTCCACGTAGGGACTAAACATACAACTTACCCTCGTAGGGGTTTATAGAAAGAGAGACCCACGTAGGGGTCAATACACACAACAAACATCCACACATAAATGTCCACGCTGGGACTTAATCAAACATAAGTAGACATATACACATAAAGGATTTACTGATCCTTCTTGCTCTTTCCCTTGATTAAGTTCGTCAAGGTCTTGAACATTCCCTGGTTGCGCCGTCGATCTTCCCGTGCCTCATGTCGCACCTCTCTAATACCTTGCAGGATCTCCTGATGCAGTGGTGGCGACATTTGTAGAGACGGCGGGGGTTGTTGGTAAAACGGGGGTTGTGTAGGCATCTGGTACCCCTGGACTGGGTACCCTACTCCCCAAGGACCCCCATACGGTCCATCAGGGTTAAGAGCGTTGTAATTAGCAGCTACCAGGTATGGATCTGCTTCAGCGTAACCGGGGTTAGTGTGGGTTGGTAGCTCAAACGGGTTATACATCGAAGGACCCGTGTATGCTGGTATCTGATTATCGAAACCCATTGGTGGCGGTTGCTGCGCGAAGGGGTTTGATGGTCCACCCATTTGTGGATCTTCTGGAAGCGGCTGATAATTTCTGCCACTTGATTGTAGAGGAGAGCTGAAATGAAACTCTTCTCTTCGTGTGGATATCCGGGCTCCTGTTCTCCTTTGTCTTTGCGGTTGCGGAGGCGCCGGTTGAACTGGTGGCGGAGGAGGTGGTGGCGTAACTGCCACAAACTGGTGATTCCCAGAGGAATCTTGATGATGCTGCTGCTGATGCTGCTGCTCATGCGGCGAAGAATAGTGCGGCTGCTGATGTGGCGACGAATGGTGTGAAGGCGTATAGTACCATTCTTGCTGAGTAAAGATAGCCTGGAAGCTATCTGGGCCACTATAGGGTGGTCCTTGATAAATGGAACTATCCGAAACCTCGATTGGGTGGTTGGGAGTTCCTGATGCGGGTTCTTCGGGGTCGTCTTCCTCGTCCATATCATTTCCTCCCGAAAAATGGTCCTCCGGCCCCAATGGGTTAAAACCCACTGGTTCCTGTATATAATCTGTCGGGTTAAACCGGCCTCGGAAGAATGGAGTGGGGTCTCCAAAAGAGCGGTGCGACATTGATCGCTGTAATGGTATGTGCGAACGGTGCGAGTCTCCAGGCTCATTTTCCGAGTGTGGCCCGTAGGAGTCCTGGGCGGGAGTTGTCGAACTGTTCGAAGTCGACCGTCTTGCTGGTTGAAATAGACCTCTCTGGTTCCGTCGAGTTCCATCACTCTCGGCGGGGATAGGACCTCGTGTATTCGAAGGTCCTGCTTCGTGGTCGTTGGGGGCGGATACTGGCCCCTTTCCACGTCCTCTTGTTCTCAAAAATCTTGGCGGCATTTTATTCCTGTCAATAAAGCATGAGATAACAATAGCAATTATAAAATTTTAAAGGACAAAACAAAAACCGAATAAGGTGGAATTTGTCCTATGTTATAAGTCTAGACTCTAAGGTTTAGATATGTGCAATTGTGTAACTGAGATTAAACACAAAAGGCTAGTGTTTAATTCACTCAGTGTTGGCTCTGATACCAACCTGTCACACCCCGATTTCCACGTGTCACCGGTGGGCCCGGTGGGGGAGTATCGTGACGTGGTTGGCAACGTAATAGTCAAACAACACAATATAATAATGCACAGCGGAAGCAATTTCAAACAAGATACAACCGAAT
Organism: Helianthus tuberosus; assembly: GCA_030545235.1. Lineage (NCBI taxonomy): Eukaryota > Viridiplantae > Streptophyta > Magnoliopsida > Asterales > Asteraceae > Helianthus > Helianthus tuberosus. The sequence goes on from CM060369.1 coordinate 200,570,521, forward strand.
TTATTTATTGTAAACAAAGTCACAATTATCCGGTGTTTATCCACAGTAGGATCGAATAATAAAATATTGTTTATGGTTCAACAGACTTCGGCATCTTAAGTTTGCGAAACTTCTAGTGATGCTTAGGAGACTTCCAGCCTATTTCGCCTAGTACCTGCATTTAATCTTTTTGGGAAAATACGTCAGTTTACACTGGTAAATACATTCAACTGACTCATTTTATAAAATGATTGAAAATTTGTTTGGATGCACATGGCATAAACATTTTTATTAACTTGGGAGAATTATTTAATATTATAATCTTGTTAACGAATTACATGTTACTTATGCGTTCAGTAGCCGGAACGTATCCGGTTTAAGGATCAATAGACACACCACAATTCTAGAGTTATACACGACAGGTGTACGCCTACACCCCGTGCTCAGGTCGTGGCTATCTCGTAAGATAATGCCAAGGATATCCGGGACATGGTCATTAACCCCCCAAAGGCTGTAAAGTAAACAAGACTGTTTAAACGAGCCGATCAAATTATTCAACTACCCACTAAGCGTGGAGATTTGATGCCCGATCAAGCGGTACGCTATGCACCGTAACCCAAGCCCGTATAGGGAAAATAAGTTAAAAGTATTTACCTTGATGCAAAGTATAGTCACAATAATCAAATAGCAGGTAGCTTTTACTGTTTCTCCTAATCTGGAACGAAGGTTAAATATAACCTATTAGAATACTAACGGGTCTTTAATTAAGCTTAAGCTTAGACCGGTCAGTTTTAACGATACGGTTCGTACGCACGATTAAGCGAAGACCGGATAGAATGTGATTTAGACCCGACAAGTTCGAGGACTTGTTTAATATGGGTTTACTATTCACATTCTGGATTTTGAGATAAAAATGATATCGTTTAACCCGTTTCGGTTATTTATACGTAAATTAGTTACATAACCGAACCGAACGCGACTAACGCGTAACGATTAATCTAGAGAGTCCGGGACAGGTTACTAATGTTGATATGCTTTATATATGTTGTGATATCTTTAAGATATCTTCCATTATGCCCAAAACGAGATTAATTGCCAACTAAGCCCCGTAGGGGTATTTTGGTCAATTTGAAGGTTATAAAAGAGCTTTAACGTAGGTCTGAGTTCGGGATTGATGTAATCTGTAAAAATACACATTTTACTAAGTTACATCAGTAGGCAATGAGTCTTGTATGTTTATAAAGGTTTTAACTCATACTTTTCGCTTAAAACGTGTAATTAACGGTTTTAAGCGATTTTCGGGTTTAGATACAAAATCTGAGTTTTTAATCAGTTTTTATAGTTCAAGATATTCTATTTATTATTTTGAATCAGTAGCAAAAAGCCTTGCGTCATTTGAATATGTAAAACTCATTTTATGCGTTAAAAAGTTTAATTCGGTAATTACCGAATCAATGCATTAACCCTTTATAAACTCAGCCTAAAAATTATTAAAAATCTTTATAAATCCTAAAATATTATTTAACATCAGTAGGTATAAAGCTTGATACCAAAAATCGGGTTTAGGTGGGTTACGCGCCAATTATGCCGTTTAATTACTTAAAAGCTCGTTAAACACGATAATGCGCATAAATCACAATCTAGACCTCGGATTGATGTAGGATTTTACGGACATGCTTATTATTCAGTAGCCAAGGTCCTTGGCCACTCACATTGTCAAAAATCTCGTTTTAAGTTCGAAAGGGCATTTTGGTCAACTTTTAAGCATTTAACGGAAACGCGCAAACGAACCGTGTAATCAACATTTCAAACTCAGAGGCTTATTCTAACATGTAACCAAGTCCTAATGGAACTTTAAGGCACTTTCAAATCATACTCGAACGGGTCAGAACTGAAGTCAACGCTAAAGTCAAAGCTTTGCGTTCTTCGGTTCCGAACCGAGGTTTAAACTGAAAGTTGGCGAACTACGCGAACCTAGACAAGTTCTTATACTTATCATCAAGTTATTTAAGTGTCAAAACAGATTACACGTTACCCGGATTGATAATTACGCGTTTATTTGTAAAACAAGATTCTGTTGACTTTTTCGGACTATGTTTGACTCGTCAAACGAACAAGTTATGATTTGAATCAGTAGGAACCCTTTCAAGGGTTTAATACTCATATAAATACCTACTTAGCGCTACCTTAATTTCGACGTATGGCTAAACCATCGTCTACTTATCGCTAAGTCAAACTCAGTTTGACTTTTAAGCTAATTTAAGCTAAGTAATTGACTAAGGAAGGATTAGAGCACTTACAAACTGATTAAGGATGATTAGGAGATGTCTTTAATCTGCTTGCAAGCTCCCCAAGTGATCAGGTTTGTTTGCAATGATGTGTGGAATGTTTGTGAATGAAGGGTCCTTTATATAGTTGTTTCAAGCACCACCAAATGTTGACAACATACTCTAGGACCAACCATAACCAACAAACACTTGTCCCTAGCATATAGAGGGTGTCTAAGGTTCATGCACATGCAGAGAAAACCGGCCAAAAGGGTAATAATCGCGTAATACAGGCTGCTGTCTGTTTTTCTGCTTCTGGGCACAGCTAGCGCACCGTTACGCTACACATGTAGCGGTGCGCTAGCCCGCTACTTTGGGCTTTCTGACTCATCAGTGGTAGCGCACCGTTACGCTACATATGTAGCGGTGCGCTAGCCCTTTCCTGAGACAAAATTGATGCCGTTTGTTGAAGATTCGAATAGGTAACAACTTGCACGACTTTAGGGACATCAATTATCGACTTTGGGACATATTTTATCAGTAGGGGCTTTCAATAAGTGTGTAACACTGTAACATACCCTACCATCATTCATTATCAACAATAATTCCCAGAATTTAGATGTATATAATATTTAATCGGGTCTTGGGATTTGTTATTGAGGTCGTTCAGAGGTATAAATTTACATGACGCCATCTTTTAAATCCTGCCAATACATCTTTAATAAATCCGGGTTTACAATGATTTTTGTCTTACTTGACACGTGTCGTTTCTTTATTGAACACGAAAATCTGAGGTGTTACAGATCGATAGGCTCATTTGGGTTGGAAGGAGGAATATCGGCAGCATCCTTCGGTTCTGGCTTCGGTTCCCGCATGGTCACTACAGGAGTAAGACCCTCCAACGAGTCAGAAACCACCACATAGTCACACCTGGAAACAGAAGAACGGCGCGTACCTTTCTTCTCTCCAGCATTTTTCGCCTTCAAAGGTTGAGTCTTAACAGTTTCACTCCTCTGCGGCGCAGAAGTGGACGTAGTTGCGCGTTTTTTCTTCTCAGGGCCTATGCCCAAATTCAACAATTCACCTACAAAAAAGCGCAAGACAGAGAAATTTACTCAAAGCAAAAAAAAGAGAAGAAAAACAGATATAAACTCACCAGCACCAGCTGCCGGTTGAACAGATAGGTCCGCGTCTCGCGGAAGCACAAAATTCTTCACAATACGGTGATACCAGAGCTCATCTTCAGGTTTCTTCTTGATAATTCCCATTCTCCCGCCTTCCCTCTTAAAGGCAACCACATATAGAGAAACAACTACATTTCGAAGAGAGAGCGGGTCAAAAAAAAAAAAAAAAAAAAAAGTAGAAGAACAGTGACAAAACCCCAATACTTACTATGACCATCTTCAGTATACACGGGTTTATCATCATGTTCCATCTTCCAGTTCAAACTCATGCCAGCTCCGACTAGGGCTTTCTCCGGCAAAGCAATATTGGGAACATCCTTCAGATCTTGGTACCAGTTCTCATCAACAGGAGTCTGAATTGATTCAATCGGAACATCGTCCTTCCCTCTTAGCGTCATCTTCATCGGAATCACTCCAGCTTTGATAAAGAAAAATTTCTGTTTCCAATCATGAAATGATTTTGGGGGCTGATGAAGAATTTTCTTTGCAGAAGCCCTCTGAACAAATGAGTAAAATCCTTGGGTACAGTGCATCTGGTGAAAAACCCTAAATCGGGGAACGGTTGGCTCCACATGCATCGTTCGACATACAAATTCGAAATGACGAACCCTAACCATACCAATAGGGTGAAGTTGGGAGATATGCAGATTATAGAATCCAAGAATTTCAAGGAAAAATCTGGTAACAGGCAAACGAAAGTTACCATCGCAGAAAAAATCCCAAAAAAGGGTAATATACCCGGCCGGAGCATTCGCTGCCGTTTGCCCTTCTTCAGGATACAAGGCACCCCAGTTCTCCGGGAATTTAAGATTCTGAATCAAACCCTCAAAAGAAGCCCTGGGCCACTTCAATGGTGGAAGTTCAGTCGACATCTCTTCAACAAGATCCTCTTGACGTTCTCCGGTTGACATAAGCAGGGGAATGATGAAAAGATTTTCTTAAAAACAAGGAACAGGGCAAAGTTTTCAAACAAAACAATGATTATAGAAAAGAGGTTACCCAAACGATTATATACCCATCGCAATAAATAGCATCGGTAACCGTCACAGCACTGTTCCGGGTATCACGGTTCCCCAAGCAACAGAAAAAGCAGATGTCAGAACATACACGCGTTTACACGCGCGCGTGTAAGACACGGGCAGTAAAAAACAACTGACAATGACAGGTTGTCAAAATCAATTTACTGTGCTAGCATCAAGTCAAAGATTTTCCATCAAAAATAAATCTTTACAAAATTCAAATCTTCTAACAGAAGCTTTCTTACCTTTTCGCGCCCAAAAACTTTTTCCCTCTCATAAGTCCAGTGCTCCACTTACTTGCATAAGTACAACACTAGACTGGGGGGACTTGAAGGGGTAAGGTCCCAAAAACCTCATAAAAAGGATTTGAGACCATACCATAAACTGGCCTTTCAACCTTTTAACCTTGCGCGGCCACGCATTGGTCTTACAAAAGGAAGAAAGCAATCAGTAATTTATAGTCGCGCGCCCAAAGGAAAACATAAATCCTTGCGCCTTCTCCCATAAACCAAGGATTAAAATCCCGAGATCAATACTTCCGCCCAAATATCCAGACTTGGATATCATTTTACCCAGACTTGGGATTTATTCATCTGTGTCCACACAGTAAGGTGTCACACTAGATTACAGCAGTAATCTTCTAGAAAGAATATAATCGTGCACCACCCAGACGGTTATAACCGTCTGGACACGTGTCATTACCACAAGCATCCCTGAAATCACAACGAAAGCATGCAATTGGAGAGTGATCTCCACTTAATCACTTTCCACGTGGCAATCCCCCAGCCATAGATCAAACCACGATCCGTGTGCATTCACATCGGATCGAGACAACTCGACGTTGGATCAAAGAACTTAACGGAAGAAAAAATAACCGCTACGGCGTTAGCATCTTCCGTCATCTTTTCAATAACAGGTTTTCCCTCCCAAACTCCCGGATATAAATACGAGAACTGTTCAGGTATAAACTCAGATTACTCTCACTCCTCAAATACTTATCTTCTCCGATATCAATACTTATTCTCACGCCGGAGTCGGGTCAAGGAGAGAACCCCCTTCTCCCCTTGACGAGGCTAACGGTGTTCTTTTTTGCAGAACCACCGGAGAAGGAGTTCCATTACAACTGAATCAACCGAGAGAGAGCTAACCTTTTATGCGGATTCAAACCCCCTAACTATCTCGGTTCCGACTATTTAGTTAGTGTTTCTTCAGGAAGGGATAGCAGATGATACGCAGAATATATTATCCCACATCAGAAGAATATTTATTCTGCAAGATCCATACCAAGGAAACACAGAAGAACAGGACAGAGCTTACAATGAAATAGAAAGGCTCTCATGCAGAAATCTTAAAGACATATTTCTGTACCTGAATGAATTCAAGAAACTAGCAGCACAATCAGGAAGACTGTACCTGTCTCCAGAACTATCAGACAAGGTTTTCAGAAAAAATGCCTCCAATTATTGGAAAGGAACTGGAAGAAGCATGGAATGCTAAATATCCTGGAAGTAACGTCAGTGTTATTCCAAGGATACATTTCTCATACCAATATCTCGCAGAGATTTGCAGAAAGGCAGCGGTCCAGAGGGAAATTAAAAATCTTCAGTTTTGCAGCAAAATCCCGATACCAGGCTATTATGAGAAAACAAAGAAATATGGCCTAAGAAGATCAACAACCTACCAAAGAAAAACCGCACTCTTCCCATGTTAGAATATTCAAAACAAAGCATAAAGACAGAGAAAGAAAATGCAAATGCTTCGTATGTGGGGAAGAAGGACATTTTGCTCGAGAATGTAAAAGCAATAAAGGGAATATAGTAAGAGCAGCGGTCATGGAAAACCTAGATCTACCAGAAGGATGGGATGTGTTATCAGTTGATCAAGATGAACCGGAAAGTGATGCAATCTGTTCATACTCGGAAGGAGAAGGAAAATCTAAAGACTACATATCAAATGTGTTGTCTGGAAATTTCCTAGAAGAATTAGCGGGTGTGCTAATTGGGGAAGAAGAACTAAGAAGAGAGTGGAGGTTTAAAGTAAAGCTCCAAGAACATCAAGAAAATTGTGAGCACGAATTGTTGATGAACCAAGAAACTGTCACTAATACAAATTGTTCATATTGCAAAGAGAAGACAACATCAAAAGCTAGAAGTAATTACCTGAAATGCCAAATAACGGTTTGCCCGTTATGTTCAGACTACTATCTAAGCTTCAAAGTAACACCCAAACCAAAAGAATTGATTGGTTATGATAATAGGGATGGCCTTATTAAAGAACTTCTTCTTTATAACGCTTACCTTATTAAAGAAAATGAAAGCCTTAGAGGAAGACAAATAGAAGAAGAAGAGTTTAGCAGAATCCTTCAAGAAGAATTTGAACAATTCAAGCCTTTCCAAACAACTGAAGAAAGAAAAGAGGAATTGCAAAGTAGCAAAGTCTTTGATGAAGATGGAGTAGAGATTGTATTTGAGGAAAAAGCTCTAAAGGCAAGCGGTGAACCAGAAAAGAAAACCAAAATATACAACAAATTGTATAATATGGTGATCACCTTCAACATACCAGAGGAAAAAGAATTTAGTCTAAGAGCAATCTTAGACACAGGAGCTACTTCATGATGTGCAAATAGTGAAGTAATACCAAAAGGAGCCCTTGAAGACAGGTCGTACAGAATTAATTTTAAAGGTATTAATTCACAGCAAATTGCAGAAGAAAAATTGAAGCAGGGGCAAATGACCATAGCTGGTCATGCTTTCAGAATCCCATTCACTTTCTGTATGCCAATGAGAACTGATGATGGTATAGATATGCTCTTAGGATGCAATTTCATAAGAAGCATATATGGGGGAGTAAGGGTTGAAGGAAACATGGTTACTTTCTACAAAAATGTAACTATGGTAAAAACAGTGCTAGCCACAGAAGCAGCCAAATATGCTATCGAAGAACTATGCATGGATTATGAAGAATACAAAATAATCCAAGACTTGTTTAGAAAAAAAGGTACTAATTAATACAAATTAGTTAAATGCTATGAAAATTAACATACTATACACGATTTAATATATCAATATTTTTGCCACTCAATTCAATTAAATCATTTTATTACAATAAAGCAACAAAGTAAAATACATCCATCAAGCATAAAGGAAAACAAAAACCATTTGGCACCATTCAATCAAATACTTATAACTATATAAATAACTGCCACGTGTGGGTTATGAAAACCTAGAAACACGTACATTTATGTTTGTTTATGTTGCTTAAATTTTAGTAAATGCATAAATAGTTATATTTATATAAATATTAGGTTTTCTAACTAATTAGATAAATATAACTAGTAATTGAGTTTTTTAGTAATAAAAAATGAAATTTTAATAATTTTCTTATAACTGATCACTTAATATTTATATAAAAACTACTTAATTTTAGTAGCTATGAACCCTAATTTAGATGTGTTTTGGATGAACTGTAATATATTAGACTTGTTTGTTTGTGTTCACTAATGTTAAATTATATTTGTTTATATTTGTTGAATTACATTCATTTTTGTTCGTTTATGTTTGTTCAAACATGTTAATTTATGTTTATTCAAATATGTTCAGGTACTTTTTTTTTGCTTATGTTCGTTTGTGTTCGTGAACTTCTCATTTAGGCTTTAAACGAACGAACATAAACGAACATGAACATGCCTGATTTCTTAATGAACGAACACGAACAAAAAAGTGCGTTCGATTATATGTTCGTGTTCGGTTAAAGTTAAATGAACGAACACGAACATGCTATGTTCGTGTTCGTTCGGTTCGTTTACAGGCGTACTTATGTTTTTTTTTTGTTGGGTAATTATAGTTTTGGTTTTATATCATTACTTGACACCTCACATGTCAAATAATTTTTCGTCATTTTATTTTATTAAATATGTACCGGTTACAGGTAGGATATTTCAATTTTCATTTATTTAATGATCTACCTCACATTATTAATACTTGTAAATTGCTTTCCACCGCTTTATTTTATAACTCGTATTATATTTATCAAACACATTATTATTTTGTTATTTGTTGTTTATTTGTTTTAAAATAAAAGAAACATTTTTTTTTTATAATTTTAGGTAAAGTTATCCTACAAAAGTCTTCTAAATCTAGAATGGTAAAAAGACACAATAAATCATAAAATATTACATAAAATGATGCGAAATATAACACAATGTCGAGAAAAAAAAATACAAAATTAGCCGCAAAAAGCCCTATTTGTGTCCGACAAATAAAAGACATAATAATGAAAACAAAAAAATTCTAAAATTTACAAACTAAAAATCGAAAAGCGAAACCTAAAATCTTATATCGTAGAGTTCAACAAGACGTTTCCAATTAGTTCAAATAGAGTCCATTTGATACATTTCCTGCAACCGCCTATTTTTAGAAAAATATGCGTTTAAACATTTTTCATATAACTTTATTACTACCTATTTTTAGAAGAGTATTTGTTTAAACAAACTTTATTAGCTAAAGAAATATAATAGAACTTTTCTAATGATTCGCACCAATAAATTAATCAAGCATCATAGAGTGGTTACTTTAATATAAAGTCGTAACACTAATTAAATATTCGAGTCAAATTATATAACCAAATACACTTTAAAAAAAACAGCTTTTGAAGTAAAAAAAATATAAATTATCCTATCTTTTCAAAAATTTAAAAACCGTGGGGTCCGGGATAAAGATGATCCGGTGCTTATATGTCGCGAATGGAACCAACAAGCTTCACCTTCATCCATGCACTCTTGTATTTTTTTTACTCTCTCTCCCACATTCATATCTTTCAAATAATTATGATTCATATTTGATTCTTTCACCATATTTTCAACCGATTTCAACGCAAGATGCTGTGTCGAGGAAGTAAGTCGGTAAAGTGTCGAAAAGCGGGGTCGATTCCGGTGTACCTCAATGTTTATGATCTTACTTCCATGAATGAATATGCTTATTGGCTTGGTCTTGGCATTTATCATTCCGGTGTTCAAGGTTAGATCTCGAAGTTGCAATGGTTAATTTGTAAAGTAACATAACAATAATCGTACCCAGGAAAATCTCATCAATATCTAGTGGCGGATGTAGTAAATGATTAGGGGTAGCCTTCGCTACCCCTCCACTTTCTTGGTGAACTACAATTTTTTTTTTCTTCGGTTTATGTAAAAAAATGTAGCCCACGCTACCCCTTATTCTTTTAGATCCGCCTTACCAACCTATTGTAGGGTCTGTAGGGTCAAGAGTGAGATGTAGGCAAATCATAACTCTATCCTAGATAGAGGGACTAATTTCATAGAGATTTTCGGTTTCAAAACCATCCCTTAACGTGAAAAGTATATTCAAACATAAATTGCTTCTCAAAAATATGTTTCTAATATAGTTTTCACTCTTATGCCCATATATGTTTTTGGAGTTGAGGTCTTGTTAGAAGTAGTCTCTATATCATCTAGAATTTAGAATGTATAGTCTCCTTACATTTTAGTATCTTACGCTCCTCAGACTCCATCAATAACTTTAAGTGAGATTTTACAAAAAAAAAAAAAAAAAAAAAAAAAAATCAAAAACAACATTTTGTGAGTGATAGAATTATTAATCTAGCAATAACAAAAAATGGTGAAAAAGTATAATAGTGACAGATAAAACATCACACAGGTATTTATTGTATTTTTTGATGATTTCAGTTCATCGAGTCGAGTACGCTTTTGGATCTCATGAAGAAGCGACAACTGGAATTTTCGAAGGAGAGCCGAAAAAGTGCGAAGGCTTTACGTTTAGGAAACAGATTCTAATCGGATGGACGGATTTGAACCCGAAGGAGGTCAAAAGAGTCATGGATGAGCTTGCTCACATATACAAAGGAACTTCGTATAGCCTATTCACTAGAAACTGCAATCACTTCTGCAATGATGTTTGCATTCGACTAACCGGAAATTCAATCCCAAGTTGGATCAATCGTCTAGCTCGAATCGGTAATCCACAAACTAATTTCAACTATTCAGTTTATAAACGTTATCAAATTCTGGGAGTGAGGTAGCCTAATACAAGAAAGTCGTCATTCTAAAAAAAATCAAATTCCTAACATTTTTAATTTATTTATTTTATAGGTCTTTTGTGCAATTGCATGGTTCCGGCGAGTGTAAATTCGACTAAAGTTGGAATCGAAGATGAAAAATCGCGTAACGAAACAGAGATCAAGGCGAAACTGAAGAGTCGTTCAAGCCGGTTTACGTCATCTTCGAGCTCGCCTTCGTTGTCTTCTGATGCATCATCCCCGGTTCGTGTCACCCGCGTTGATGCAAGAACTTCTTTCTCCTTCGACTGTTATGATTCTTAGATCTTAATTCTTGTTAGGTAAACTGGTCATGTGTAATGGTAATTACATCTAATTTTATTAATCTTTGTTTCTTTCCATTTTATTTATTTTTAACAAATTGATCAAGTTAGAGTTTCATTTATTTTGCCTAAATTTTCAAAAGGAGAAAAGAAATTTAAACTTTTAATTAGCTTTACACAATTTTCTTTCAACAGTTTTCACCTTTAAAAACCATCTAATAAGTCTATAGTAGTAAAGATTTGAACCCTCGTCACATTTGTAAGAACGATCATTAATGCCACTAGATTATAAGACTATGAGCAATTTAAGTTTAGTTAATTAACAAACTTATAAGTAATATACTTTTATGAGAAAAGGCATAACTTATTTTTAATCTTAACAATATATTAGGAGGTTTTAAATGAAAACGCTAAATATCACGAGAACTGTGAGAACGAATGAAAAAACCACAAGAACTTGATAAAAAACAATTCAAATTCAAAATTTCTTTTTACACTTATCATTATTATTCGAATACAATGTTCGAAATTAAATTTACATGTTTAAATTTCCGTGAATTCGTAAATAAAGAAAATTTACACATGTGTAAGTTTGTCATTTACACATGTGTAAGTTTGTTGTATTTACACATGTGCAAAAAATCTACTAAAAGTGATTTTGGGAGGAGAAATGAATTATTTGATGTTGTATTTTAATTACAATGAGATTTGTATTAAAGAAAATTCGGTTTTGATTGGTTTTTTCATTCGTTCTCAGGGTTCTCGCAATATTTAGCGTTCTCAAGATAACTTTATCAATATATAATATGGGAAAAAATATTAATATAAGCCGGGAAGAAGAGGGAGGGGTGAGTTACACCGTACACCTTACAATGTGGATGGATTATACATCTAAGGCATGAATATCGAATATATACTAGTGGCGGACCTACCTTATAATAAGGGGTAGCGGAGGCTACCCCTTAACGATCCGACGTTAGTGTAGATTTTGAAAAAAATGATGTTTTTTTTGACCTTTTTTTTATTTCGTTACCCCGTTTATTAAAACGTTACCCCTACAAGGATTTTCTAGATCCGTCATTGAATTATATACATTTAACTATTTGAAGGCCCAACATGGACATGTATGTTAACAAACTTATTGATTATTGACGTTAAATCATGTAATAATTCGCATACACACTTTATTTTCATGATTAAATGGTTGAGCACTTTATTTTAATGCTTTATCTGTCGAAAAGACGAGCATAAAAAAGTTAAAAAAATAGTCTCATCTTAGATTTCTTTTTCTTAGAATGGTTAATCTCATACACCCTTCGATCTACTATTTATCATGCTACAAGCCCTTTGGTTGTCTCTTTAGACAGGGGCGGACCTAGAGTGATAGAAGGGGTAACCTCCGTTTCCCCTTAACTCTTCGGTGACGCTCCGACGGTAGTGTAAATTTTGGAAAAAATTGATATTTTTTCGATTTCGTTACCCCTTTTAATTGAAACATTACTCCTATGCGGATCTTCTAGATCCGCCACTGCTTTAGACGTAAGACAAGATTATTCAGTATCGTGATTTCTATCGCGAATAAAAAAAATCGAGATCAGGTCACATTTTGTCTGTCATACATGTATGTAGATCAATGGCCATGATTTAATGATGAAATACATTAGTGTATTTTACGATTTAATGATGAAATCCTAGCCATCCACATGTGTAAATCAATAGCCAAGATTTGTTCACTCAGTTCGCAAATTTACTAGTGTTCAATCCAATATAATATAATTTAAAGTGGATAGATTTGTGATTAGGTGAATGTGCAAATAATAATATGAGGGAAGCTTTGATTGTAACAACTCAGAACTAGGCCTTCTACAGCTAATTGATTCTAAGATACAAATTATTTCGAGTCATTGAATTTTAAAATACTGTAAGTGGATTATATTTTAATAAGAGCAAAATAAAATATACGAAACCCTATACTAAAAAATTCAATGCTATAATTCTTCACAAATAAAGTGTCACAATCTTTGACGGGTAATCACTAACCGAACATTAATTAAAGAGGTGACGAAAGATGCAACGATAACTTTATGTGGTTTAGATTTAAGGATTAGTAATTTAGTACCTTTAAATGTTAATTATTACTAGGGGAACACCCGTGCGATGCACGACATGCATAATAGTTATTGTTTTTTCCTGGAACGACGACTGATATAGATAGTGCGTGACACGGTACGAAAGTGCGAATATAGTATAGATTTTTAAAACAAAAACCGTTTTTTTTTAAAGTTAGCCGTTTGACCATGGTTATTTTGACCAAAGTCCACTCCTCGTTCGGCGCTTTGTGGTAGCACTACCAGTCAAAAAAGGCCCAAAACGCCCAAGGGTACAGTGTTCCCCCGCGTTTTTAAGACGCTTTGAGAGAGGTTTGCGCCCCACCACATGTGGTCTCACAAAACTTCAAATCTATAGACGTGTGGTTTCTCAACCCTCTTCAAAAGACGTCACAGTTTTCAAATTTTTTTATTTTTATTTTTTCTTTTTCATTGTTTTAGATGGTGTAAAATAGATGTTAAATATATATATTATACTACATACACATATACATATAAATTCAGTTTTGACATCTAAAAGTCAAATTGCAGGTTTTGTTCCCTTTTATAGATAAGAAAGCAGTTTATTATTTATTACTAAAATGTTGTATTAACTTTATTCTGCAACATATTCTTTATAAACTATGCTTACCTTGACATAACCTAATAGCTATATTTCCTTATTAGAAGTCTCTGATAATTGAAAATTAGTACATATTATTACCTTGCTGGTGAACACATTTACTCTATGTTTAGGGAACAATTTGATTAGGTTGTTGATACTGAATTGAATATCACACCAAATTACAATAGCAGTTTATATTGCTACTATTCACCCAAATCAAGCACCTTAAATAAGTCAGTGTTTCTCTATATTCAAAAAACGAACTATAACTGACGATTATTAAATTGCAACAGTCAATTCAATCCAAATACTGCAATAGAAACATAAAATCTACCACAATTCGTTGGTTAATCACATATAGTTCTTAATCGATTAGAATCAGAAAAAAGGAAATTGACTCACCGTAACTTAAAATCAGGAAGAAGGCGAACAAAGGGGCGGAGTTTTTCGAAATCAATGACCCCTGTCTTTCATTGTTATTCCTTGAATGAGGTAAGCAAGACCCCATACTGCACACTGCATACACATACATAAAAATTGGGTTCTATATTATTTGTATAAACACCGATTGGAAACCCTCACATTGCATTTGATGAAACCCTAATCAATATAAACACACACACTAACACTCACGAATCGAATCAAATTTATAAAAGGAAAAATTCGGCCTGTTTTTACCTCTTGCTGCTCCAAATCTTCATTACCATACATTATCTTCATCTTAGAGATATAGATATTGCACTTAAAGGTTGCTGGAGAGTCGGAGGATGATGTGTAATTAAAGGAGCAAGTAAATGACCCATTTTGATTCCAATTGAAGTTGCCGACTGATGGAGAGCCTGTGCAGGAGATCAATCGAAGATATATGTCTGAGAATTGTGTGCCAAATCGATGAAGATCTTCAATTGGGGAGAAGTTAATTACGATTCCAATTGAGTTGCCGACTGATGGAGAGCCTGATGGCGAGCCTGTGCAGGAGATCAATCGAAGATATATGTCTGAGAGTTGTGTGCCTAATCGATGAAGATCTTCAATTGGGGAGAAGTTAATTATGGATTGGAGAGCATATATTGAGAGGCGAAGGATGAATATCACGAACTCCAAAGTCCCCACAAACGCCAGTTAAACAACCCTTTCACTTCCGGAAGTCCTCTTCTCGCCGTTGCATCCGTCTCCGGCGACTCCTCCACTACCTCATGTTTTTCCTTTGCACATTCTTCAACTAATGAGACGTCGTACGGAGGTGAAACCGAAACCTCTGGCGGAGGATTTAAAGCTTTTCCGGCGAACCTCCGATGACTCGCCTTCTCTTTCTTCTGGTTAGGTTTACGGCCGCGGCAGTTAACATGTTCACTACTGGTAAGGTTTTCTTCAAATGCTTCAATTACTTGATGAATTAGCTCTCGGTTAACAAACGTGTCCCACCGGAACCAGTAGTTCGTGTAACAATCGAAGCAATCACAGTTGAATACCGGAGATTTGTGTGCGGCCGGTGCTTTCTTCTTATTGTTATTATCAGATGATCTAGGGTTTGTGGAATTATTTTTGACACAAATGATTAAAGTAATGTAACTATTAATTTGCATTAGGGAGAAGTTATTTTTGACACTTAGATTAGTTTAGTTAAACCATAAGGTTAACCGAAATTATGGTTCATGTATGGTTATGGTGTGTGGGCGCATGGCGTAATCGCATTAACCAAACAAATTATACATAACAAACTTACATAAATTTTAACTATTCTGATTAGGCTTTCATAAGAAATAACAAACTTATTTCCTTAGTTAACCATTTAAAATGAATAAATCATTTAGTAATAAAACAGAGTTATAAACTAAAATACTAAATTTATCAACAATAATACGTACAACTTTTATAACAATTTATAGTTATAATTTTCGTTTCTAATTGGTTAGCATCTTTTAAGTTTTAAAACCATTTATAGTTATAATTAAATTCATAATAACGTTGATTAAGTTTTTTTATATTTAATTATTATTATTATTATTTTTATTTTAAATTCATATGATGTTCATCAACTATGTGATAAAATTGCAAAAAAGGTTGTAACCTTATTTGTATGATGTTTAGCAATTACTAAACCAAATAATAATGACTTAATTATAAAATTCAATCAAGTAATCGGTTACGGAGAACTTGAAACGGAAAAGCAATGTAAATATGAGGAAGGTGATGATGTTCAACTAAGTCAAATGATTTAATTCTTTATCAAGTATTTAACAATACTTAATTTATAAAGTTATCAATTTAATTGTATTTATCAATTTATACTCATGTAGAAAGACTAATTTGTCCCTTTACTAACTTCATTGAGTTGTTGTACTATAAGCATAATATGTTGCAATTATTTAAATTTGGTTGGAACCCTTGTGAAATGCTTTATACGATAGTATAGATAAACGCAATCAATTTAAATCTTTTGCGCGGGTTGAAAACATCCGAGCCCTTAAAGTTTGCTGCCCAATCCTGTCAAACAATACCTCCTCAAATATTTCCTCTGCATCTATATTGCCTATATATAGTATCAATTAAATCACACAAAAGCATCATATGTTTAAAAAAAATAGTAAAGTAGAAATTGAAAAAGGAAATACCAATAGGCCAAATAAATGTCTATCTCCGAATGAATAACTTTTCTCGTACCCACCCTTTTACACCTCCATATACATGAAGCTGCAAAAAAGGAAAAAGACTATAAATTTATGAACAATTAAACAATACATTGGTAAATGGTTCCAGATACTATAGTCATGCAAGGGTACCTTGATGAAGTATGAAGTGTCTGTCTTTTTGTATCTAATAACCTGTGTGTATACTTTATATGTAATATAAAATCATAATTTGAAGAAAAAAAACCACTAAATCACCACAAACATAATAAAACATCAATATAAACTCATAGATTATGTAAAAGAAAACTTTTATCCCATTTGAATATTTTAAGAAACAAACCAAAGTTTTTTCGAATAAATGTTGAAATGGGTATAAAAGAACACACCTTTCCACCAAGATAAATAAATTTCATATCAACTTATCTCTTTCTTATCTCTTTCTTTTCGACTCTAACTCGCACAATAGTAGACAAAGGAGTTGATGTTGAGTGAAATGGTGAATTTATAGCAATGATAGGAGATTCCTTAATCGATCAAATTTATTACATATTGATTGAAATTGGACCTTTGGAGTGCTTTTGCGGTTTATACCAATAGGTTTCGTTTATTAATTGCATTTAAGTACCGAACTTATTATTGTATTATTATAATTAATTGTGATTATATTCTCATTTAATTATTTTTTTATTTTTTAATATTAATGTAGAAAGACCATTTCACCCCTTACTAACATCATTAAGTTGTTGTACCATAAGTATAAAAGATTGTAATTACTTAAATTTGGTTGGTATCCCTATGAAATGCTTTATAATATAGTATAGATATAGATAGATAGATAGATATAGATATAGATAATTATTTTTTTTATTTTTTAATATTAATGTAGAAAGACCATTTCACCCCTTACTAACATCATTAAGTTGTTGTACCATAAGTATAAAAGATTGTAATTACTTAAATTTGGTTGGTATCCTTATGAAATGCTTTATAATATAGTATAGATTAGGTTCTAGCATTAATGTACTGTACTATATGTTAATATGGTGTTTCATGCATTGCTTTGTTGCAAATTGTGTTGTTTTATTTGTAAATTATTATTATTATTTATAATAATCTAATTAATTTAGCCAAAATCTTGTTAATAATATATTAGAATATATATATATATATATATATATATATAGTTATTTTAATACTTTTTTTATTTTAATATTATAATAATAATTCCTTTTTTTACTGTTTAACTTTAATTTAATGATTTTTTAGTATCACGGGGTGGGACAAGCTTGGTGTCAACCGGTACTGGTATCGAAAATACAGGTACGGTCTTGTTTGGTATCGGTACAAATAGTAATTTTAATATTTTAATAATATATATAGTTTTTTAAATATTTTTATTATTTTAATATTATAATAATAATTCTTTTCTTTACTTTTTAACTTTAATTTTATGATATTTTTATGATACTTATGATCTTTCGGTTTAAATTTTATCTTAATCTATTAAATTCTGATACTAATATCATGGATAAGTTCTTAATATTTGATATCATTTGGATCCCTTTACCTATTTTTTTTATTATATGTTTTCTTTGAAAATATGTTGTTGTGTTTTTATTACGAATTATATTTGAGCTACTTTTAATATATTAGTTACTTTGAAATTTAAATTTATGGTTACCTTGTCAAAGATCATTTTATAGAATAATCATAAGTTTGGAATAATTATCTTTAAACCAATTATTAAAACAAATTAAGATCAAAGTTAACTTTAAACTAATCTACCTTTATCTATAATATATTATTTAGTATAATGTGTTATTGATTGATATTAATTTTAATGATTATTGATATATAATTATTTTATTTTATTTATTATCTTATCTCTTATTTATTTAATGTAAATTAAATGCAATTAATAAGATTTTTATAGGATGATGCATTTAAAACAACCATAAATTTTGGTTTTAAAATAGAACATATAACTAAACTTTAGAATATATATGTTCAACTAAGTCAAATGATTTAATTCTTTATCAAGTATTTAACAATACTTAATTTATAAAGTTATCAATTTAATTGTATTTATCAATTTATACTCATGTAGAAAGACTAATTTGTCCCTTTACTAACTTCATTGAGTTGTTGTACTATAAGCATAATATGTTGCAATTATTTAAATTTGGTTGGAACCCTTGTGAAATGCTTTATACGATAGTATAGATAAACGCAATCAATTTAAATCTTTTGCGCGGGTTGAAAACATCCGAGCCCTTAAAGTTTGCTGCCCAATCCTGTCAAACAATACCTCCTCAAATATTTCCTCTGCATCTATATTGCCTATATATAGTATCAATTAAATCACACAAAAGCATCATATGTTTAAAAAAAATAGTAAAGTAGAAATTAAAAAAGGAAATACCAATAGGCCAAATAAATGTCTATCTCCAAATGAATAACTTTTCTCGTACCCACCCTTTTACACCTCCATATACATGAAGCTGCAAAAAAGGAAAAAGACTATAAATTTATGAACAATTAAACAATACATTGGTAAATGGTTCCAGATACTATAGTCATGCAAGGGTACCTTGATGAAGTATGAAGTGTCTGTCTTTTTGTATCCAATAACCTGTGTGTATACTTTATATGTAATATAAAATCATAATTTGAAAAAAAAAACCACTAAATCACCACAAACATAATAAAACATCAATATAAACTCATAGATTATGTAAAAGAAAACTGTTATCCCATTTGAATATTTTAAGAAACAAACCAAAGTTTTTTCGAATAAATGTTGAAATGGGTATAAAAGAACACACCTTTCCACCAAGATAAATAAATTTCATATCAACTTATCTCTTTCTTATCTCTTTCTTTTCGACTCTAACTCGCACAATAGTAGACAAAGGAGTTGATGTTGAGTGAAATGGTGAATTTATAGCAATGATAGGAGATTCCTTAATCGATCAAATTTATTACATATTGATTGAAATTGGACCTTTGGAGTGCTTTTGCGGTTTATACCAATAGGTTTCGTTTATTAATTGCATTTAAGTACCGAACTTATTATTGTATTATTATAATTAATTGTGATTATATTCTCATTTAATTATTTTTTTATTTTTTAATATTAATGTAGAAAGACCATTTCACCCCTTACTAACATCATTAAGTTGTTGTACCATAAGTATAAAAGATTGTAATTACTTAAATTTGGTTGGTATCCCTATGAAATGCTTTATAATATAGTATAGATATAGATAGATAGATAGATATAGATATAGATAATTATTTTTTTTATTTTTTAATATTAATGTAGAAAGACCATTTCACCCCTTACTAACATCATTAAGTTGTTGTACCATAAGTATAAAAGATTGTAATTACTTAAATTTGGTTGGTATCCTTATGAAATGCTTTATAATATAGTATATATTAGGTTCTAGCATTAATGTACTGTACTATATGTTAATATGGTGTTTCATGCATTGCTTTGTTGCAAATTGTGTTGTTTTATTTGTAAATTATTATTATTATTTATAATAATCTAATTAATTTAGCCAAAATCTTGTTAATAATATATTAGAATATATATATATATATATATAGTTATTTTAATACTTTTTTTATTTTAATATTATAATAATAATTCCTTTTTTTACTGTTTAACTTTAATTTAATGATTTTTTAGTATCACGGGGTGGGATAAGCTTGGTGTCAACCGGTACTGGTATCGAAAATACCGGTACGGTCTTGTTTGGTATCGGTACAAATAGTAATTTTAATATTTTAATAATATATATAGTTTTTTAAATATTTTTATTATTTTAATATTATAATAATAATTCTTTTCTTTACTTTTTAACTTTAATTTTATGATATTTTTATGATACTTATGATCTTTCGGTTTAAATTTTATCTTAATCTATTAAATTCTGATACTAATATCATGGATAAGTTCTTAATATTTGATATCATTTGGATCCCTTTACCTATTTTTTTTATATTGTTTTCTTTGAAAATATATTGTTGTGTTTTTATTACGAATTATATTTGAGCTACTTTTAATATATTAGTTACTTCGAAATTTAAATTTATGGTTACCTTGTCAAAGATCATTTTATAGAATAATCATAAGTTTGGAATAATTATCTTTAAACCAATTATTAAAACAAATTAAGATCAAAGTTAACTTTAAACTAATCTACCTTTATCTATAATATATTATTTAGTATAATGTGTTATTGATTGATATTAATTTTAATGATTATTGATATATAATTATTTTATTTTATTTTTTATCTTATCTCTTATTTATTTAATGTAAATTAAATGCAATTAATAGGATTTTTATAGGATGATGCATTTAAAACAACCATAAATTTTGGTTTTAAAATAGAACATATAACTAAACTTTAGAATATATATAGATATTTCATAATCATTAAGAACGATGATTTTATCCGATGAAGTTGCCCTAGTGGTAATGGAGGTGGGAATGTTTACTACCTAGTAGGTTCTTGCTCTAGAGTGCTTATGTTCGAATACCTCTTCAACCGATCTTTGGTCATGTATAGCCCTGGTCGAGACGTTGTTCCAAAAAAAATATAGAATGATGATTCTAACCTATTTATGTGATAACTAATCGTCCGAGTTGTCTAAGGGGCTGTTTGTTTAGCTTTTAATGAGGCTCTTAGTTATTCAGATCTCTTATTGGTTCAACACTTATTGCACTTAATGGTTCAGATTGTTTGTTTCGTAAGCAGATGAGGCAAATGATTGAAACATTTGCCTTTGAATAGTTAAGCATTATACTGAGTCTGAATGGTTAAGACCTCTTATCTGAATTGGTCAGACATTTGCCTCTGAACGGTTAAGCATCATACTGGCTCTTAATGGTTCAGACCTCTTGCTGGTTCAGCACTTACCCATTCAGAAGTTGCCATACAGCCCCTAACTTATTGCTTTGATAACTAATCATCCGAGTTGTTTTGTATAAATATTGATAGTTTTGAACAAGGGTGTGGCTAAATGCACCTCCATTTTTACTGTTTATACATCCCTTTCCAAAGATATCATTTTTATAATTTTTTAAATTACACCCTTTACCTTTATATATTAGGGTTATTGGATTTTATCACCCTTAACTATTGGCCATTGGCCGCTGCCACCCCCAATTATCACTATGACGCCCGCCACCCCCAACTTAACACTTAGTGTGTTCTGTCACCAGCTCACTAACTTTTGATCCTGTTAGTATACTTTTGCGGGTGTCCTAAGATCCCTAAAACCTTCCCAATATCTCTATGACACCTCAAAAAGTGTAGTAAAATGATCAAAAGTTAGTGATCAGTTAACGACGTGGTGACAAAACACACTAAGTGTTAAGTTGGGGGTGACGGGCGTCAAAGTGATAGTTGAGGGTGACAGCGGCCAATAGCCAATAGTTAGTGGTGATAAAATCTAATAACCCTATATATTATTGTTTTGTTCAATTGATTACGGTTTCTCACATGATATATACATTATACATAGGGTTATTAGATTTTATCACCTTTAACTATTGGCTATTGGCCGCTGTCACCCTCAACTGTCACTTTGACGCCCGTCACCCCTAACTTAACACTTAGTGTGTTCTGTCACCACGTCGTTAACTGATCACTAACTTTCGATCCCGTTACTACACTTTTTGGGGTGTCATAGGGATCTTGGGAAGGTTTTAGGGATCTTAGGACACCCCCAAAAGTATAATAACAGGATTAAAAGTTAGTGATGTGGTGACAAAACACACTAAGTGTTAAGTTGGGGGTGACATGCGTCAAAGTGATATTTGAGGGTGACAGCAGCGAATGGCCAATAGTTAAGGGTGATAAAATCCAATAACCCTTATACATATAGCAACGCCGAATAGGGCTGTCCAAACTGCTCGACGATCGCTCGAAAAAATGCTCGTTCGATTACCGCTCAGTTTGTAAATGAGCCGCTCAGATCGGTTCGATTCAAATTCAATCCAAGCATGAGCAAAGGTCCGCTCGCTCGTCGATCGCTCGGTTTCGCTCGAATAATTTTTATTAATAATTAATATATATATATATATATATATATGTATGTATATATATTAAAGATTAAGGGTTATTGGATTTTATCACCTCCAACTATCGGCCTTTGGCCGATGCCACCCGCAACTAACACTTTGACACCCGGCACCCCCAACTTTACTTTTTGTTTGCACTGGCACCACATAGTTAAATCTGCACTAACTTGGTTTGTTTTTTGTCCGACGAGGCACAAATGTGATGAGTTGGAGCTGCATACGTGGCGATGATGTGTCTTTAGCCCTCATCTCCTTCTTTATAACTAGGCAAGTCCAAACAAACCCTAATGTCCCATAATCTTCACGAGTATCCAATGGGCTGTTTTGTTAGCACAAACTCAACCAATAATCAGCCTTCTTCTTCAACAATGTCGAACGCAGAGCTCACTCCAGATCTAACCTCCTACGAAGACGCCTGTCAATCGGATCCGGAGCTCCAGTTCTTCGACTCCACCCTCCAACATCGAACCACCACCCTCATCAACAATCTCGCTGTCGGCCCCGAGCTCCGTTCACCGAACCACCACCCTCTTCAACAATATCAAAGTTTTGGTTGATAAATTGGGGGCTGATATGGAGTGTATGTTGCAGTGTGCTGATTTTGTGATCAAGGAAGAGGATGATGAAGGGGTGGGGGTGGTGGTGGATGAGATGAAGACGACGGTGAGTATGTTTGCGAAAACGATTGATGATATGGGGCTTCTCCCTTTGGCAAATCTGTGCCTGAATGATTTGTTATTGAACAAATTTATTTTGTTTATCTTGTCCGTTTCTATCACCAAGAGAAATTAACTGGTATGCTTCGAACACTGGCCCCAAGAACACAACCTCAATTTGCATCTCCGATTTTGCCTTCAAGTATGCTGCTATTGTTCCAGATCTGCTTGTTTTAATGAGATCTGTTTGCATCTCCATTTGCATTTGTTTGTTTGCATCTCTTGCCATCTGTTTGTTTGCATCTTCAAGAGATCTGTTTGTTTGTTTGCATCTTCAAGATATCTGTTTGTTCTAAAGACTTAAAGAGATTTGTTTGCATCTCCGTTTCTGATCTCTTGTGTAATAGAGATATACTGCCACGTATTCGACACGTAATTATGTCCACGTAATCAAGAGTGTGACACGTAGGATCAAAAACTAACTCAGTTAGTAATGAGTTAACAGACCGGTGCCAGTGCAAACAAAAAGTAAAGTTGGGGGTGCCGGGTGTCAAAGTGTTAGTTGCGGGTGGCAACGGCCAAAGGCCGATAGTTGGGGGTGATAAAATCCAATAACCCAAAGATTAAAAGCCCAAAAATATACTAGCCCAAAAAAATTAAAAGCCCAAAATATATACTAGCCAAACTTAACAGTTAATATCAAAATCTAACCCTAAATCTCTAATTCGTAAAACAACACTCATAAACTGATTGTTCGAACTTCAAAGATCTGCATATCTGTAACACCTCGAAAATTCACGTCCTATAATGAGTCGACACGTGTCATATGTTTGAACGCGTGAAAGAATGTTATAGAAGGACTAAAGTTGACAATCATGGAAAGTATGTGAATATACGAGTTCTAAATGTCAACAGTGAATAAATATATTGTACATTAACCCTACATGATGCTCATACATTCAAACGAATAAATCATGGATCATACGAAGCTAAATATGAAAGAAAGTGAGAGATTACAAACTACAGGGGTTAAATGTGTCAACATGTTTAAGTTATACCTCTGAGTGACCTTTTGACAAACCCGAAGCTTTGTAATGGTTAATTATGCTCACTAGAATGCACGATATAAATTTCATAAAGTTTTGTTATCGTATGAGAAAGTTATGATCAAATTCGTATGCGAGGGGTTAAAAGCGTCAACGATGAAGTTTAGGACTTTTCGGGTGACAATAAAGTTAACCGAGGACTAAACAAAGTGGGTATATGTCTTGGAGCCCTTATATGTCAAGTTGGAGGGTTCAAAATGCAAGAAATGAAGTCTAAACAAAGTTTTGAAGAGCCAAGGATCAAAACAAAAAAATCTAAAAATTTGATTTGGTGCAGAAGGGTGTCGCGCGACGCGAGGCCCCAGGGGGGGGGGGGTCTTCGCGTGACGCCTAGGCCTATCTGATCCGAAATTCTTGGGTTTTGGTCTGCTAGGTGCTTTGTAATCGACTTTTATCCGAGTTTCCTCATATTGGACGACCCCTAGGCAACCCCTAGACACTTAGGGACACTTGTGGATGAGTTGTGGTCAGTTGTAGACTTTTTTGTCAACAATCTATGGAGTTTAAATCACTATATAAAGCTCCTAAGTTGCAAACATTCTTCACACCTTCATTCTTGCATTCCTGATGATTTCTGGAGCTCAAGACTTCTCTCAAGTGATCTCTGGTCGTTCATAGGACTCTTGTAAGTTTGCTTAACCTTTCTTAGTTAAGTTTTTACTTAGTTTTAGCTTAAAAGTCAAACCGTCGTAATTAACGGTTGACTTAACGATTAATCACTAATGGTCCAGTGATTAGTCGAATTGAAAGTAGTTATAAGTAGGTAATTATGTGGGTAATAAACTCTTAAAAGGGTTCCCCTGATTCCCACTCTAACTAGGTCAAATGTCGGGTCAAACTTGTAAATAAAAAGTCAACAGAATGTTTAATTTCTAATTTATGCATGATTAGCAATTTAGAACACATACAACCTGTTTGATCATTAATATAATTTGGTAATTAGTGTAAGAACATGTCTAAACATGTTCAACCCGACAATTTACTGTTTAGACCCGGTTCGGAACCGAAAGTCGCAAAGCTTTGACTTTTGCTTTGACTTCAGTTCTGACCCGTTTTGGTATGATTTAGAAATACCTTAGAACTCTATTTGGACCAGGTTACATGCTAGTATAACCCTCTGTGATTATACACCATGGTTCATTAGTTAACCAATTAATACGCATGATTCCGTTAATTGCCTATATGTTGACCATTATGCCCTTTTCACCTTAAAACGTGATTTTTGAAAATATAAAAGAGAACAAACCTTAGTCACTAATATATAAACTTGTATGCAAAGTTTGACATCAGTTTGAGGTATAGTTTGAGAGTTATGCTCATTAGCGTAAATTGAGAGCCTTATGTTAATTAAACGGCGTAATTAGCGTATAGCCTATTTAAACTCAATTTTTGATATCAAACTTATTACCCACTGATGTAATATATTATTTTGGGATTTTTGAAGATTTTTAATTAATTTTAGGCTGAGCATAACTTATAGTCATAGGCTTAATCCGGTAATTGTCGGTTTTGCCCTTACGGGCTATAAAATGAGTTTTACATATCTAATCGACTCCAAACCTTTTGCTACTGATTAGATATGATAAATAAATTATTTTAAGCCTTCTGGAATGATAAAAATATCAGCTTTATATATAGAACCCGGAAACGGCTTCTAATCGCCTTATTAAGCGTTTTTAGCGCATAGTATGTACTAAGACTATTTTTAAACATACAAGGTGATACCTACTGATATTTAGGGTAAATTATAATATTTTAACAGTAAGCAAAGGTTGTTAAACTCAGACTTCAGTTTTGAGCTTTTCGGCTTATGTGAAATTACCAAAATGCCCCTACGGTGCATAGTTTGGTTATAATTGATAAATTTCACATATATACAATACCTTACTGTTATAAATCAGTAAACTAAGTATTTTTGCTAATTATATCAGACCTGTAACTCAGGTTAATACTTAGACTCTTTTGTAACCTTGTAAATGACCAAACTACCCTTACGGGGCATAGTTTGTGTTTAAATTCGTTTCGGGCCTAATAAAAGACATCTTACTGATGTCACAACATATTTGAGGCATATTAACTTAGGAAACCTGTATATGGCTCTTACGGATACCCGTTACGCTTATTACGCGTTCGGCTCGGTTTATGTAACTAGTTTACATAAATTAGCCGAAACGGGTCAAACCTTATCGGTTTTATCTCAAAATCCAGAATGTGTATGAAATACCCATATTAAGCAAGTCTCCGAACTTTTCGGGTTTAAATCACATTCTATCCGGTCTTCGCTTAATCGTGCGTACGAACCGTATCTTTGAAACTAACCGGTCTAAGCTTAAGCTTAACTAAAGACCCGTTAGGATTCTAATAGGTTATTATAAACCTTCATTCCAGATTAGGAGGACCAGTAAAAGCTACTTGCATTTGCTTATTGTGATTATTACTTTGCTCAGGTAAATACTTTTAACTTATTTTCCCTATACGGGCTTGGGTTACGGTATATAAAATACCGCTTGGTCGGGCATCAAATCTTTCATCGTTTGGTGGTTAATTGAATAATTTGATCCGCCCGTTTAAACAGTTTTGTTTACTTAAAAGCTTTTGGGGGGGTTAATGACCATGTCCCGGATATCCTTGGCATCATTTTACGAAATGGCCACGACCTAAGCGCGGAGTGTAGGCGTACACTCGTCAGTGCATAAATAGTTGATGTGGTGTGTCTATTGATCTTTAACCCGGTACGTCCGGGCTACTGAACGCATAAGGAACATGTAATTCGTTCACAAGATTATATATTTAAATAATTCTCCCAAGTTATAAAATGTTTATGCCACGTGCATCCAAATCAATTTTTAATCATTTTTAAAATGAGTCAGTTGATTGTATTTACCAGTGTAAACTGACGTATTTTTCCCAAAAAGATTAAATGCAGGTACTAAGCGTAATTAGCTAGGATTTCTCCTTAGCATCAATAGAAGTCTCACAAGCTTAAGATGCCTAAAGTCTGTTGAACTATTGTTTCCATTTTATTCTCGATCCGTCTGTGGATAAACAATCGACTGTTGTGATACTTGATATTACAATATTATATTCGGTTGAATTATATCTTCCATTTGCTTCCGCTGTGCATATTAAATATTGTGTTGTTTGACTATTATGTTGTCAACCACGTCACGATACTCCCCACCGGGCCCACCGGTGACACGTGGAAATCGGGGTGTGACAGGTTGGTATCAGAGCCAACACTGAGTGAATTAAACACTAGCCTTTTGTATTTAATCTCAATTACACAATTGCACATTTCAAAAAACTTTCGAGTCTAGACATATAACATAGGACAAATTCTATTTTGTTTTGATATGTTTTGTCCTTTATTTTATATATATTCTTGTCGTTATCTCATATTGTATTGACAGGATAATTATGCCGCCAAGATTCTTTCGCCGAAGAGGACGAGGAAAGGGGCCAATCACCGCCCCCAATGACGACGAGGCAGGACCTTCGCATATGCGAGCTCCTTCTACCACCGAGAGTGACGATCCTTGACAGAACCGGAGGAACCTTTTCGAGCCGGCTAGACGGTCGGTTTCGCACAGTTCAACACCTCCCGTACATAACTCTGATGGGCCACATTCGGAAAATGAGCCCAATAACCCACAACCTTCCTACATACCTCTACAGCGATCCTTATCGCACAATTCTTTTGGAGACCCCACACCTGTTTTCCGGGGCCGGTTTAATCCGGCAAACTATATACAAGAACCAGTGGGTTTTAACCCATTGGGACCGGAGGACCACTTCTCGGGAGACAATGCTATGGATATGGACGAGGACACGGATCCCGTCGAACCAGCAACCGGAACTCCGAACCATCCCATTGAGATCTCGGATGGTTCATCTTTTCACGGATCACCCTACCATGGTCCGGACAGTTACATGGCGTGATTTAACCAGCACGAGTGGTACTTTACACCCTCGCATCATTCGTCGCCTCACCAGCAGCAGCAGCAACAGCAGCAGGATCCCTCTGTGGATTCTCGATGCGTGGCAGTCACGCCACCGCCTCCACCACCACCAGTTCAGCCGGCACCTCCACAACTGCCAAGGCGTAGGAGAACCGGAGCGCGGATGTCCGCGCGAGGAGGAGACTTTCATTTTAGCTCTCCTCGACAATCAAGTGGCAGTCATTATCCGCCACATCAAGAAGATCCACAAATGGGTGGACCTTCGAACCCAGTTGCACAGCAACCACCACCGATGGGTTTTGATAACCCGATACCAGCATACATGGGTTCTATGATGTACAACCCGTTTGGGCCGCCGACTCACACCAACTACGGTTACGCTGAAGCCGACCCATACATGATAGCGTCCAACTACAACGCCATTAACCCTGAAGGACCGTATGGAGCTCCTTGGGGAGCAGGGTACCCAACCCAGGGGTACCAGATACTTGCCAGACCTATCATACGGACGCAGTCGCAGCCTCCACGGTTTTCTCCCCCAGAACGGGAGGAAATTCTTCAGAGGCTAGACCAGGTCGAGCGAGACTTTCACCGCGATCGCAGGGAGCGACAGACTTTCTACCAAGGATTGACAAGCCTAATAAAATGGAAGAGCAAGAAGGACCATTGAATCCTTCCACTGTGGTTGTAATTTCCTTGTATCATTTGAGCCCCTGTGTGGGCCTGTCTTGCTGTATTAGCCCCTGCGTGGGTATGTGTGTTTGTTTGTTTTGACCCCTGTGTGGGTCTATCTTTCTATTAACCCCTACGAGGGTATGTTGTTTGTTTAAGTCCCTACGTGGACTAGTATGTTGTTTGACCCCTGCGTGGGTATGTTACTTTGTTAAAAAGTCCCGTTTAGGGCGACGTGTAACCTATTTAATAATTAATGGAATGTGATGTTTATAAATTTCATTTTTGCTATTATCTGCATAAATATATTACATGAAATAAATAAATCAAAATCATTCCCTTTTAATAATAATCTGCCTATTTAAATATTGAATAAGAATCTTAAGAGTGAAACCTAGCCTGAGTGTCATTATGAAGACCTGGCCATGATGGTAAGACCTGTTTAAAAGATTCAAATCCCTGTTAACATCTGTAAACATGTTAACGCTCCTGGCAGACGTGATTCGTTAAAATCACACACGTCACTTTTATATAAAGATCTTTCCAAAGATTCCAAACCCAACTTAATGATCTCTGAATCATGGGTTTAAATCATCAATTAAGATGATCATATTTTGACCATACGTTGGTAATATAACGCCTACGGGCCTTGCTCATTTCTACATGAGCCAAAAGACAGTGGTAGCGATGACTCCCTGTCCGAAAAAGGTAATAAACTATGTTCAAACCTTAAAAGCCTTGATTCTATGAAATCATAGCTTATAATTTAAAATGTCCTTGTGACTAGGCCTTATGTGCTAATATATATTGTTATTGTTTATAATTAGGATAAATTATAATTGAAATCCTAATTAAATACGATTAATAAATTTACCAAATATGGTCTCTGTTTACCATGGTTAATGAATTACCCTAAGGGGCAATTCCATAATAAACTCCCAAATAAACTATTGTCCTTGTTTTTTGTAACAGTTCAATTAAAATGGCTAACTCAGACGAAATTAATAGCCATCCAGTGGAGAATATTGATAACGCCCGAGTTCATTTAACGGGTGCTGAACTGAAAGCGTTGGTAGACGACGCTGTTACAAAAGCCTTGGAGCGGCAGTACGAAGAGTATAGTGGGACTCGAAGTAGGACCCTATCTACGCCGCATACAAAGCCACCTTCCAAGAAGGATGAACCCAAGAAAGATGATGATAGACTCTCCTCAAACCACCACAGTGCCCCATCTCAACAGGTTGTACTTAATCAAGAACCCCGTACTAAGGGTTGCTCCTATAAATACTTTGTTTCGTGCAAGCCCAGAGATTTTACTGGGGAAAAGGGAGCCATTGACTGCATGACGTGGTTAGACGAGATGGACACGGTTGTGGATATCAGCGGATGCGCTGAGAGGGATGTGGTCAAGTTTGTGTCGCAATCATTTAAGGGTGAAGCCTTAGCCTGGTGGAGATCTCTGATTCAAGCCACCGGGAAAATCCCATTGTACAACATGTCATGGGATCAATTTGTTGCCCTCATCAGGAAAAATTACTGCCCCCAGCATGAGGTTGAGAAGATAGAGTCTGATTTTCTATCATTGGTTATGACAAACCTTGGCTGTCAAGCTTACCTCACGAGCTTCAACATAATGTCCCGGTTGGTTCCGTATCTGGTAACCCCGGAATCAAAAAGAATAGCTCGTTTTATCAGTGGTTTAGCCCCGGAAATTAAGGAAAGCGTGAAGGCTTCTCGGCCAGCTACTTTCTGATCTGTAGCTGACATATCTCTGTCCCTCACCCTGGATGCGGTCAGACAAAGATCGCTGAGGAACAAAGATGCTGAGAAGAGAAAACGTGAAGATGATAATTCACGGAGGTCGAACAAGAAGCACCGTGGAAACGGTGACAACAAGAAGGGATCTGAGTCAAGAAAAGATGGGCATCAGTCTGGTGAGAAGCCCAAATGCAAGATTTGCAAGAAACAACACTTTGGAAAGTGCAGACTCGAATCGAACTCGCAAAGAACTTTTGCTTGCGGGATATGCAAGTCCAAGGAACACAAGACCTTGGATTGCAAAAAGCTGAAAGATGCAACTTGCTACAGCTGTAATGAGAAAGGGCACATTAAAACCAACTGCCCTAAATATGCCAAGAAGCCTGAAGAGGCCAAGAAGACCAATGCTAGGGTCTTTAGAATGGATGCAAGGGAAGCGGTTCTAGACGACAACGTGATTACAGGTACTTTCCTTGTAAATGATGTCTATGCAAGAGTACTTTTTGATTCAGGCGCTGATAAGTCTTTCGTTGATAATAAGTTTTGCAAATTGCTGAATTTACCTGTCAAAACCTTAAGTGTGAATTATGAGGTGGAGTTAGCATATGGCACCATAGAAACCTCAACTGTGATAGATGGATGTGTTATATCCATTAAGAACCACTCTTTTCCTCTATCTCTACTTCCCTTTAAGTTGGCCGGTTTTGACATAGTTTTGGGTATGGACTGGTTATCTCATAACCAGGCCCAAATTGTCTACAACAAAAAGCAAGTGGTGATAAAGACTCCGTCTGGTGAATCACTTACCATTCGGGGAGATACCCAGTATGGGCTGCCTGAGCAAGTGACTATGCTCAAAGCTTCAAAGTGTTTAAAGAAGGGTTGTGTCATCTACATGGCACAAGTGATTATTGATGAGCCTAAACCGAAGATTGAAGACATCCCCATCATTTCTGAATACCCAGAAGTTTTTCCTGAAGAACTACCTGGTTTACCACCAGATAGACAAGTGGAATTCAGAATTGACATCATCCCTGGAGCAGCACCTGTTGCTCGAGCACCTTATAGGTTGGCGCCCACAGAAATGAAGTAATTGAGAACACAACTGGATGAATTGCTAGCTAAAGGTTTCATTAAACCTAGCTCGTCTCCTTGGGGAGTACCAGTCTTGTTTGTCAAGAAGAAGGATGGATCGATGCGTCTGTGCATCGATTACCGTGAGCTTAACAAGGTCACAATAAAGAATAGGTATCCTTTGCCCAGGATCGACGATTTGTTCGATCAATTGCAAGGGGCAAGTTATTTCTCGAAGATTGACTTAAGGTCAGGCTACCACCAACTGAAGGTTAGAGATGAAGACGTACACAAGACTGCATTTAGGACTCGTTATGGTCATTACGAGTTCCTAGTGATGCCTTTTGGGCTCACTAATGCACCTGCCGCGTTCATGGATCTCATGAATCGCGTTTGCAAGCCTTACTTAGACAAATTCGTCATCGTTTTCATCGATGACATTCTTATCTACTCGAAGAACCAAGCTGACCATGAGAAACACCTTCGCTGTATTCTTAAACTTCTACATCATGAGAAGCTCTATGCCAAATTCTCCAAATGTGAATTCTGGCTTCGAGAAGTCCAATTCCTTGGACATGTGGTTAGTGAGCGTGGTATCCAAGTGGATCCCGCTAAGGTGGAAGCAGTTATGAACTGGCAAGAGCCAAAGACACCTACAGAGATTCGTAGTTTCCTGGGATTGGCAGGATATTACAGGCGTTTCATCGAAAATTTTTCGAGGATTGCTGCACTTCTAACTTCCTTGACTAAGAAGAAAGTAAAGTTCATTTGGGGCCCCAAGCAGCAAGAGTCCTTTGATATCCTTAAACAAAAGTTGAGCAACGCCCCTGTGTTGACGTTGCCGGATGGAATCGAAGAATTTGTAGTTTATTGTGATGCATCACACACCGGGATGGGATGCGTGCTTATGTAGAAAGGCAAAGTTATTGCCTATGCATCACGCCAGTTAAAGGTGCACGAGAAGAATTACACCACCCATGACTTGGAGTTGGGTGCCGTTGTATTTGCACTGAAACTATGGAGGCATTATTTATATGGAATCAAGTGTGTGATCTATTCTGATCACAAGAGCCTCCAACATCTGTTTAATCAGAAGGATTTAAACATGAGGCAACGCCGATGGATGGAGACTTTAAATGATTATGATTGTGAAATCAGATATCATCCCGGCAAGGCGAATGTAGTCGCTGATGCCTTGAGCAGAAAGGAAAGGGTGAAACCCATCCGAATCAATGCCAAGAGCATTGAAATAAAGAACAGTTTGAATGAAAGGTTGTTAGCTGCACAGAAGGAAGCTGTGTTGGAAGCTAACTATCCTAATGAAAAGCTAGGGGTAACTGAGGAGCAGTTATCACTTGGCAAGGACGGAATTCATAGATTGAATGGACGAATATGGGTTCCAATCTATGGAGGACTTCGAGATGTTATCCTCCAGGAGGCCCATAGTTCCAAATATTCTGTTCATCCTGGAGCTGATAAGATGTACCAGGATCTAAGGGCAAATTGTTGGTGGATAGGCTTGAAAAATTCTGTAGCTGCCTATGTAGCTAAGTGCTTGACTTGTGCGCAAGTCAAAGCAGAACATCAAAAGCCGTCAGACTTGCTACAACAGCCTGAACTTCCTACGTGGAAGTGGGAAATGGTAACTATGGATTTTATCACCAAGTTACCTAAGACAAGGAAAGGAAATGATACAATATGGGTTATAGTTGATAGACTGACTAAGTCAGCACATTTCCTACCCATTAAGGAGACTTATAGCTCCGACATGCTAGCCCAATTGTACGTGGATAAGATTGTAGCCTTACATGGCATACCTGTGTCTATTATCTCTGACAGAGATACTAGATACACGTCACATTTTTGGAAGAGTTTCCAGCAATCTTTGGGCACGCGTTTGAATTTCAGTACGGCTTACCACCCTCAGACTGACGGTCAGAGTGAGCGTACTATTCAAACTTTGGAAGACATGCTACGTGCATGTGTGATCGATTTGGGTGGTAGTTGGGATAACCACCTACCACTAATTGAGTTCTCCTACAACAATAACTACCACACCAGCATAAAGGCTGCGCCTTTCGAGGCCTTATACGGTAGAAAGTGTAGAACGCCCGTTTGTTGGGCGGAAGTTGGAGATGTCTAATTATCAGGACCAGAGATAGTCTTTGAAACAACGGACAAGATTGTCCAGATTCATGTCCGTCTCAAAGCTGCCCGAGATAGGCAGAAGAGCTACGCAGATCCAAAGCGTAAATCTGTTCACTTCGAAGTAGGTGACAAAGTTTTACTTAAGGTGTCACCCTGGAAGGGAGTGATGCGATTTGGTAAGAAAGGCAAGTTGAGCCAGAGATACATAGGACCTTTCGAGGTTATCGAACGTATCGGATCAGTTGCCTATAAGCTAAACTTACCTGAAGAGCTCAGTGGTATTCATAATGTATTCCACATCTGCAATCTGAAGAAGTGTTTCGCTGACGAATCACTGGTCATACCACATACAGATGTGCATATAGATGAGAGCTTAAAATTTGTGAAAAAACCATTGTCGATTGAAGATCGACAGGTTAAGAAGCTTCGAAGGAAGCATGTACCTATTGTAAAGGTCAAATGGGATGCCCGTAGAGGTCCCGAGTATACGTGGGAGGTTGAGTCCACGATGAAAGAAAAGTACCCTTATTTATTTCAGTAAATCTCGGGGTCGAGATTTCTTTTAAGGGGGTGAGGATGTAACACCTCGAAAAATCACGTCCTATAATGAGTCGACACGTGTCATATGTTTGAACGTGTGAAAGAATGTTATAGAAGGACTAAAGTTGACAATCATGGAAAGTATGTGAATATACTAGTTCTAAATGTCAACAGTGAATATATATATTGTACATTAACCCTACATGATGCTCATACCTTCAAACGAATAAATCATGGATCATACGAAGCTAAATATGAAAGAAAGTGAGAGATTACAAACTACAGGGGTTAAATGTGTCAACATGTTTAAGTTATACCTCTGAGTGACCTTTTAACAAACCCGAAGCTTTGTAATGGTTAATTATGCTCACTAGAATGCACGATATAAATTTCATAAAGTTTCGTTATCGTATTAGAAAGTTATGATCAAATTCGTATGTGAGGGGTTAAAAGCGTCAACGATGAAGTTTAGGACTTTTCGGGTGACAATAAAGTTAACCGAGGACTAAACAAAGTGGGTATATGTCTTGGAGCCCTTATATGTCAAGTTGGAGGGTTCAAAATGCAAGAAATGAAGTCTAAACAAAGTTTTGAAGAGCCAAGGATCAAAACATAAAAATCTAAAAATTTGATTTGGTGCAGAAGGGTGTCGCGCGACGCGAGGCCCCAGGGGGGTCTTCGCGTGACGCCTAGGCCTATCTGATCCGAAATTCTTGGGTTTTGGTCTGCTAGGTGCTTTGTAATCGACTTTTATCCGAGTTTCCTCATATTGGACGACCCCTAGGCAACCCCTAGACACTTAGGGACACTTGTGGATGGGTTGTGGTCAGTTGTAGACTTATTTGTCAACAATCTATGGAGTTTAAATCACTATATAAAGCTCCTAAGTTGCAAACATTCTTCACACCTTCATTCTTGCATTCCTGATCATTTCTGGAGCTCAAGACTTCTCTCAAGTGATCTCTGGTCGTTCATAGGACTCTTGTAAGTTTGCTTAACCTTTCTTAGTTAAGTTTTTACTTAGTTTTAGCTTAAAAGTCAAACCGTCGTAATTAACGGTTGACTTAACGATTAATCACTAATGGTCCAGTGATTAGTCGAATTGAAAGTAGTTATAAGTAGGTAATTATGTGGGTAATAAACTCTTAAAAGGGTTCCCCCTGATTCCCACTCTAACTAGGTCAAATGTCGGGTCAAACTTGTAAATAAAAAGTCAACAGAATGTTTAATTTCTAATTTATGCATGATTAGCAATGTAGAACACATACAACCTGTTTGATCATTAATATAATTTGGTAATTAGTGTAAGAACATGTCTAAACATGTTCAACCCGACAATTTACTGTTTAGACCCGGTTCGGAACCGAAAGTCGCAAAGCTTTGACTTTTGCTTTGACTTCAGTTCTGACCCGTTTTGGTATGATTTAGAAATACCTTAGAGCTCTATTTGGACCAGGTTACATGCTAGTATAACCCTCTGTGATTATACACCATGGTTCATTAGTTAACCAATTAATACGCATGATTCCGTTAATTGCCTATATGTTGACCATTATGCCCTTTTCACCTTAAAACGTGATTTTTGAAAATATAAAAGAGTAGAAACCTTAGTCACTGATATATAAACTTGTATGCAAAGTTTGACATCAGTTTGAGGTATAGTTTGAGAGTTATGCTCATTAGCGTAAATTGAGAGCCTTGTGTTAATTAAACGGCGTAATTAGCGTATAGCCTATTTAAACTCAGTTTTTGTAACACCCCGAAAATATAAGACATTATCGGAATTATAAAGCATAAATAAATGGGAGTTTACTAACTAAGAGTTTTAACCTAGTTAGTTAAATAGTCTAGAAATAGCTTATAACTTGATTAAAAGCTACCAAACTATATGTTGAACAAAGTTGAGGGACCATAGTTGTTTAAATTGAAAACTTTACTAAATGGAACAAATAAAAAATAAACCAAACACCTCAATTTGAGGTGTTGGTCGACAAGAAAGAAGCAGGGGGCGACACCCCCAATCCAAGAACCCTAATCTCACAAAACTCTTAAATTGAAGATGAAATTCTAATCCAAAACGAAATCCGAGTTTAGATTATCGATCCTCATCACAAGAGGATCATAAGGTATGTAAAAATTCGTGTTAATCCTTTGTTTGAAATTCTCATGATTTTGGAAATCTAAGATTAGATGTTGCATGTGTGTTGTTTGATTTGATTAGAGATGATGTAGTGTCTAGAAGTGAAACCTAGACAACTACATATGAAATCATGTCCAATTTCAGAAAATTCCATGAACACCTTGAAGGTGGGTTATGGGTTTTACATGATGTTGATGAACACTAGGGTTAAGAAGGGTTATTCTAGTGTAATTTGATTGTTGAAAGTGATTCCAGAAAGATATGATGCTTAAAACACTATAGGAGGGCTCCATTGTTGTCAAGTTAGTTAATTAGCAAGCTAAGAAGTTGATTTCTAAAGATATAAAAATTCTGCATATGAAGTGTTTGTTGAAATGCCTCTATGAAGGCTTAAAAATTGAAGTTTCGAGTTTAAATGCATAATCATGATGTCCGGTGTATTATGCGAATTATGATATGAAAAGAGTTCTAAACATGTATTGAATTGAACTCTATAGGACAAGATACCGGAACGTCAAGTGGACAAGCCGGTGGGGATTCACGGTTGAAGGGCGTGCGCTAAGGTATGTAACTTGACCCGTTACATTTATTATATCGGATGATTCTATGTGCAATTAAATTTTGAATAAGAGTTGTTTTGAATTAAGCAATGAAGTCGTTATATTGGTGATTTATTAAATTCGGTTGGTACCCGTTGGTAGTCGTCATATAGAAGGATTCTTTAGACGAGCCAAACGGGTCAAATAATCGAGTAAAACATCAATTATATTCCGGAAATATGTTAGATTGTTCTACGCTATTGGTTAATATCTATCACATGCTAGAAATACTAGTTTTAGATGTAATGGGTTGTTTGAAAGGCAAATTTCGAAATTTGGTTTGAAGGAAATGAACTAACAAATCAAGACATAGATTCCCAGCACTTACCGTAAATTACGGTAATACCGTAATTTACGGTATAGGTTAAACATGTTACGGTGATTACTTCCTGA
This sequence comes from Helianthus tuberosus, assembly GCA_030545235.1. NCBI lineage: Eukaryota > Viridiplantae > Streptophyta > Magnoliopsida > Asterales > Asteraceae > Helianthus > Helianthus tuberosus. The sequence continues at coordinate 200,607,813 of CM060369.1, forward strand.
TTTACGGTGACCAGGAACTATCAAGGATTACCGTAAATTACGGTGATACCGTAATTTACGGTAGATCCAGGAAGATTATTTTTGCTTTTGTTATTTCAAATGTCACGTTCAACCTTGTGTTTATATTATACGATAACGTCAAAACTAATGTTTTAATTGGTTTTGATCATAGGTAAATCGACAAGTCTTACGGGTGACGATCAAGTGATATGACGAAGAACCGAACACTCTATTTTGAAGCTTCCGCAACGTTTTAGATCTTTTGTAGTCTTTGTGTATGGTAGTTAATACATTTTAAACAGTTGACAAATTTTGTATCTTAGTCATTACTCGACTAAGGTCATGGTTATTATTAAATTTTCTAAATGAAAGTCATGTACTTAACTATATTTTGTCTAAAATCAAGGGTATAAATTCTAGGGTGTTACAAGTTGGTAATCAGAGCTCATGGTTGTCAATAAGTGTTCGGTTCAAGCTTGATCGATCGTCCGGTAAGAACTAGCTTATTTGTTAATAAATTAGGTACTACGTAAAGAATAAGAAATGAACAATATGCATGAAACAAGTGTGTAAGCTCACTCAAAAAGTAAGAAATGCATGAAACAAGAATTACTAAATCAAGTTACGAACTTGATTAAATTGAAACAAGAATTACTAAATCAAGTTACGAACTTGATTGAATTGAAACAAGAATGATTAAATCAAGTTACGAACTTGATTAAATCAAAACAAGTAAAGCATGTGTTATAAATGGAATGTTTAACAATCTATGTAAACATTTCAGAAATCGTGATGGCTGATGGAGGCAATGATAATGCGGTGCCAAGAGTCACCGAACAAGTGAGGGAAGTGATTGCCGAAGAGGTTGGAAAGGCGATCGAAAACAGTTTGTCGGGCTTTATTGATAAAATCCAACACACGGTTTTATCAATAGTAGAAGATAGAATCAAGAAACTGGAAGATGATTCAAATGTAGCAAAGGAAAAGCGTGGAGGACGAAAGCCTTGTTCATACAAGGAATTCATGGCTTGTAAACCACCAATATATAATGGGGAGGTTGACCCAATAGTGTGCCAACGATGGCTAAGTGACATTGAAGGGGTATTCGAGAGAACCCATTGTGACGAAGAAGACTACGTAGCCTATGGTACGGGTCAACTAAGGAGTCAAGCGAAAGATTGGTGGGATAACAAAAAGAAGGAGATTGGAAGTGAAGCGGTTAAGGCCATGACTTGGGAGGAGTTTAAGACGCCGTTTCTTAAACACCATAGTCCCAAGGCGGTCATAAATAAAATCAAGGAAGAGTTCATGCAACTCAGACACAAAGGTGAATCCATAGACAAGATCACGGGGATGTTTATGGACAAGATGAAGTTCTGTGATGACTTGATAACGAATGAAGAGCAAAAGGTTTATTATTATCATAACATGCTAAGCGCGGAGTATAGAGAGTTCATAACCCCTTCAAAGTACGAGACCCTTACCGAGATTGTCAATGCTGCTCGGGAAAGGGAGATTGAATTGAAAAAGAGTATAGAACGGGGTGAACGAAGGGCGCAAGATGTGAATCCAAGCCCTACCAAGAAAGCAAGAACGAATGAAACAGCAAAGAAATCAGATGCTAAAGGTAGTACATCAGGTTGCAAAATTTGTGGGAAGAATCATAAAGGCGAATGTCGTTACAAGGATAAGCCTTGTCCCATATGCAAGAAAACGGGACATATGGCTATGTCGTGCCCGGAGAAGGTGACGGTTTGTTACAACTGTTATCGAACGGGTCACAAAAAGTCGGAATGCCCGGAACTGGTTGGAAAGAAGGATGGGCAAGAATCGAAAGGAGAAGCCCCGAAAGCCAAAGCAAGATCTTTCCAACTAACTGCCGCAGAAGCAAAGGTTGAACCTGACGTGGTCTCAGGTATATTTGCTGTAAATTCAATTCCTGCACATGTGTTATTTGATACGGGTGCGAATAAATCTTTTGTTTCATATGGACTTATTCGACATCCTTCATTTATTCTAACAAAATTACCTATGCCTTTAGAAGTAGAGATAGGTAATGACAAAAGCTTTATTGTTTGTGATGTATGTGAAAATTGTAAACTGAGCATCGATGATGAAGAATATTTGATAAATCTAATCCCGATGTCGATGGGAGAATTCCAAGTAGTCGTGGGGATGGATTGGCTATCTCAATACCATGCAAAGGTCGTGTGTTTTCGCAAAGAGATAAAACTAACATCTCCGAGCGGAAAACACGTTACCATTTATGGCGAAAAACGAGGCAACCCTATAGTATGTTCGGTGTTGAAAGCTCACAAGCTCATGAAGCGAGGATGCAAGGCCTTCATAATTTATGCAAATGAGACCGAGAAAGAATCACGAAAGATTGGAGAAGTACCGGTAGTACGAGATTATGAAGATGTTTTTCCGGAAGATTTACCGGGGATACCGCCTGAACGGGAAGTAGAGTTCGGGATCGAATTGATTCCGGGCGCGAAACCCGTGGCAAAAGCCCCGTACCGACTTGCACCGTCGGAACTACAAGAGTTGATGTCCCAAATCCAAGACCTGCTTGACAAGGGATTCATAAGGCCGAGTGTGTCTCCTTGGGGCGCACCGGTATTGTTCGTGAGGAAGAAAGACGGGAGCATGCGTATGTGTATTGATTACCGGGAGTTAAATAAACTCACGATAAAGAACCGACACCCGCTCCCGAGGATAGACGATTTATTCGACCAACTACAAGGTGCGAATTGGTTTTCCAAAATTGACCTTAGATCGGGGTATCATCAACTAAAGGTCAAAGAAGAAGATGTGCCGAAGACGGCTTTCCGCACAAGATACGGACATTACGAATTTCTCGTGATGTCATTTGGGCTAACAAATGCGCCCGCGGCTTTCATGGACCTCATGAACCGGGTTTGCAAGCCAATGTTGGATAAGTCGGTCATCGTGTTTATCGATGATATCTTGGTGTACTCGAGAAGTGAAGCTGAACACGCACACCATTTACAAGAAGTGTTAGAGATACTGAGGCGAGAGAAGTTATATGCAAAATTCTCTAAATGTGCCTTTTGGTTACGAGAGGTTCAATTCTTAGGCCATGTCATAAATGCTGATGGAGTATTGGTGGATCCGTCAAAGATTGAGGCTGTGTCAAAGTGGAAACCCCCGAAGAACCCTTCAGAAATTAGAAGCTTTTTGGGGCTTGCTGGATATTATAGGAGATTCATTCAAGATTTCTCCAAGATTGCATCGCCGTTAACAAGGCTAACCCAAAAGAAAGCAAAGTTTGTTTGGGGACTCGATCAAGAAAAAGCGTTTCGGACGCTAAAAGAAAGGCTAACTCAAGCTCCGGTACTGACATTGCCGGACGGAGTCGAAGACATGGTGGTCTATTCGGACGCTTTGTTATCAGGGCTCGGTTGCGTGTTGATGCAACGGGGCAAAGTAATAGCCTATGCCTCGAGACAATTGAAGATACACGAGAAGAAATACCCCACGCACGATCTCGAGTTGGCAGCGGTGGTATTTGCATTAAAAATATGGAGGCATTACTTGTATGGGGTAAAATGCACCATATTCACCGACCACAAGAGTCTGAAATACTTCTTCGATCAGAAGGAGTTAAATATGCGACAAAGGCGATGGCTGGAAACGGTGAAGGACTATGATTGTGAGATACACTATCACCCCGGAAAGGCAAATGTGGTAGCGGATGCTCTAAGCAGAAAAGCGGACTATGTCCCAATACGAGTGAGGTCGATGCGACTCGTGGTAACCTCGGGTATACTTGAACGTATTCGAGAAGCGCAATTAGAAGCAGTAAAAGAAGAGAATTGGAAGAAGGAAAGAATAATTGGGCAGTTGAAAGACTTTTCGGATGGGGATCACGGGTTAAAGACTCGATCCGGAAGAATATGGGTCCCACATACCTGTGGAGTAAAGGCGCTTCTACTTGATGAAGCTCATAAATCCCGTTATTCAATTCATCCGGGTGCGACCAAGATGTACAATGATTTGAAACAAAATTATTGGTGGCCCGGAATGAAGAGGGATGTGGCGAAGTATGTGGAAAAATGCTTGACATGTTTACAAGTCAAGGCGGAGCATCAGAAACCCTATGGCAAACTCCAACCGTTGGAAATTCCGGTTTGGAAATGGGAACATCTTACAATGGACCTGTTAACCAAACTGCCTAGGACAAATCGTGGTTTTGATGCCATATGGGTAGTGGTGGATAGACTGACGAAAAGTGCTCACTTCATTCCGATTCGTGAGACTTATACGTCAGAAAAGATGTCAGAAGTCTATACCAATGAAATCATAGCACGTCATGGAGTGCCGGTGTCCATTGTGTCCGATAGGGATACCCGGTTTACCTCGAAATTCTGGCGTGAATTCCAAGAACAAATGGGGACCAAATTGTTCATTAGCACTGCGTACCATCCTCAAACGGATGGACAAAGTGAAAGAACGATACAAATATTGGAAGACATGCTACGGGCGTGTATAATCGACTTTGGAGGCAGTTGGGATGTTCACCTACCGTTAGTTGAGTTTTCGTATAACAACAGTTACCAATCTAGTATTAAAATGGCACCATACGAACTGCTTTACGGTAGGAAGTGTCGAACCCCGGTTTGTTGGGGTGAAGTGGGTCCACGTGAACTCGCCCACCAAGACATAGTACGAGCCACGAACGAAAAGATCGATAAAGTTCGGGCACACTTGAAAGCGGCCCAAGACAGGCAAAAGGCGTATTTTGATAAAAGGAAAAGGCCAATTGAATTTCAAGTCGGTGACATGGTCATGCTAAAAGTATCCCCATGGAAAGGTGTTATTAGATTTAGAAAGAAGGGGAAGTTAAGCCCAAGGTTTATCGGGCCATTTAAAATTATCGGAAGAGCTGGCAAGGTAGCTTACCGTCTTGAACTACCGGAGGAGCTGAGTGAGATCCATGGCACGTTTCACGTATCTCAATTAAGAAAGTGCCTAGCAGACGAAACGACCTATATCCATTACGATGATATCGAAGTGGATAATAGTCTAAATTATGTGGTAAGACCGGTTAAAATTTTAGACAGAAAGGTCAAACGTTTACGAAATAAGCAAATTGAACAAGTCAAGGTTAAATGGGAGCATAGAAAAGGTTCGGACACTACATGGGAGTCCGAAGAGGAGATGCGACGTCTTCATCCTACGCTATTTGGTACGTACCTTGGTTTCGGGGACGAAACCCTTTTTAAGAGGGGTGGACTTGTAACCCCCCGAAAATATAAGACATTATCGGAATTATAAAGCATAAATAAATGGGAGTTTACTAACTAAGAGTTTTAACCTAGTTAGTTAAATAGTCTAGAAATAGCTTATAACTTGATTAAAAGCTACCAAACTATATGTTGAACAAAGTTGAGGGACCATAGTTGTTTAAATTGAAAACTTTACTAAATGGAACAAATAAAAAATAAACCAAACACCTCAATTTGAGGTGTTGGTCGACAAGAAAGAAGCAGGGGGCGACACCCCCAATCCAAGAACCCTAATCTCACAAAACTCTTAAATTGAAGATGAAATTCTAATCCAAAACGAAATCCGAGTTTAGATTATCGATCCTCATCACAAGAGGATCATAAGGTATGTAAAAATTCGTGTTAATCCTTTGTTTGAAATTCTCATGATTTTGGAAATCTAAGATTAGATGTTGCATGTGTGTTGTTTGATTTGATTAGAGATGATGTAGTGTCTAGAAGTGAAACCTAGACAACTACATATGAAATCATGTCCAATTTCAGAAAATTCCATGAACACCTTGAAGGTGGGTTATGGGTTTTACATGATGTTGATGAACACTAGGGTTAAGAAGGGTTATTCTAGTGTAATTTGATTGTTGAAAGTGATTCCAGAAAGATATGATGCTTAAAACACTATAGGAGGGCTCCATTGTTGTCAAGTTAGTTAATTAGCAAGCTAAGAAGTTGATTTCTAAAGATATAAAAATTCTGCATATGAAGTGTTTGTTGAAATGCCTCTATGAAGGCTTAAAAATTGAAGTTTCGAGTTTAAACGCATAATCATGATGTCCGGTGTATTATGCGAATTATGATATGAAAAGAGTTCTAAACATGTATTGAATTGAACTCTATAGGACAAGATACCGGAACGTCAAGTGGACAAGCCGGTGGGGATTCACGGTTGAAGGGCGTGCGCTAAGGTATGTAACTTGACCCGTTACATTTATTATATCGGATGATTCTATGTGCAATTAAATTTTGAATAACAGTTGTTTTGAATTAAGCAATGAAGTCGTTATATTGGTGATTTATTAAATTCGGTTGGTACCCGTTGGTAGTCGTCATATAGAAGGATTCTTTAGACGAGCCAAACGGGTCAAATAATCGAGTAAAACATCAATTATATTCCGGAAATATGTTAGATTGTTCTACGCTATTGGTTAATATCTATCACATGCTAGAAATACTAGTTTTAGATGTAATGGGTTGTTTGAAAGGCAAATTTCGAAATTTGGTTTGAAGGAAATGAACTAACAAATCAAGACATAGATTCCCAGCACTTACCGTAAATTACGGTAATACCGTAATTTACGGTATAGGTTAAACATGTTACGGTGATTACTTCCTGATTTACGGTGACCAGGAACTATCAAGGATTACCGTAAATTACGGTGATACCGTAATTTACGGTAGATCCAGGAAGATTATTTTTGCTTTTGTTATTTCAAATGTCACGTTCAACCTTGTGTTTATATTATACGATAACGTCAAAACTAATGTTTTAATTGGTTTTGATCATAGGTAAATCGACAAGTCTTACGGGTGACGATCAAGTGATATGACGAAGAACCGAACACTCTATTTTGAAGCTTCCGCAACGTTTTAGATCTTTTGTAGTCTTTGTGTATGGTAGTTAATACATTTTAAACAGTTGACAAATTTTGTATCTTAGTCATTACTCGACTAAGGTCATGGTTATTATTAAATTTTCTAAATGAAAGTCATGTACTTAACTATATTTTGTCTAAAATCAAGGGTATAAATTCTAGGGTGTTACAAGTTGGTAATCAGAGCTCATGGTTGTCAATAAGTGTTCGGTTCAAGCTTGATCGATCGTCCGGTAAGAACTAGCTTATTTGTTAATAAATTAGGTACTACGTAAAGAATAAGAAATGAACAATATGCATGAAACAAGTGTGTAAGCTCACTCAAAAAGTAAGAAATGCATGAAACAAGAATTACTAAATCAAGTTACGAACTTGATTAAATTGAAACAAGAATTACTAAATCAAGTTACGAACTTGATTGAATTGAAACAAGAATGATTAAATCAAGTTACGAACTTGATTAAATCAAAACAAGTAAAGCATGTGTTATAAATGGAATGTTTAACAATCTATGTAAACATTTCAGAAATCGTGATGGCTGATGGAGGCAATGATAATGCGGTGCCAAGAGTCACCGAACAAGTGAGGGAAGTGATTGCCGAAGAGGTTGGAAAGGCGATCGAAAACAGTTTGTCGGGCTTTATTGATAAAATCCAACACACGGTTTTATCAATAGTAGAAGATAGAATCAAGAAACTGGAAGATGATTCAAATGTAGCAAAGGAAAAGCGTGGAGGACGAAAGCCTTGTTCATACAAGGAATTCATGGCTTGTAAACCACCAATATATAATGGGGAGGTTGACCCAATAGTGTGCCAACGATGGCTAAGTGACATTGAAGGGGTATTCGAGAGAACCCATTGTGACGAAGAAGACTACGTAGCCTATGGTACGGGTCAACTAAGGAGTCAAGCGAAAGATTGGTGGGATAACAAAAAGAAGGAGATTGGAAGTGAAGCGGTTAAGGCCATGACTTGGGAGGAGTTTAAGACGCCGTTTCTTAAACACCATAGTCCCAAGGCGGTCATAAATAAAATCAAGGAAGAGTTCATGCAACTCAGACACAAAGGTGAATCCATAGACAAGATCACGGGGATGTTTATGGACAAGATGAAGTTCTGTGATGACTTGATAACGAATGAAGAGCAAAAGGTTTATTATTATCATAACATGCTAAGCGCGGAGTATAGAGAGTTCATAACCCCTTCAAAGTACGAGACCCTTACCGAGATTGTCAATGCTGCTCGGGAAAGGGAGATTGAATTGAAAAAGAGTATAGAACGGGGTGAACGAAGGGCGCAAGATGTGAATCCAAGCCCTACCAAGAAAGCAAGAACGAATGAAACAGCAAAGAAATCAGATGCTAAAGGTAGTACATCAGGTTGCAAAATTTGTGGGAAGAATCATAAAGGCGAATGTCGTTACAAGGATAAGCCTTGTCCCATATGCAAGAAAACGGGACATATGGCTATGTCGTGCCCGGAGAAGGTGACGGTTTGTTACAACTGTTATCGAACGGGTCACAAAAAGTCGGAATGCCCGGAACTGGTTGGAAAGAAGGATGGGCAAGAATCGAAAGGAGAAGCCCCGAAAGCCAAAGCAAGATCTTTCCAACTAACTGCCGCAGAAGCAAAGGTTGAACCTGACGTGGTCTCAGGTATATTTGCTGTAAATTCAATTCCTGCACATGTGTTATTTGATACGGGTGCGAATAAATCTTTTGTTTCATATGGACTTATTCGACATCCTTCATTTATTCTAACAAAATTACCTATGCCTTTAGAAGTAGAGATAGGTAATGACAAAAGCTTTATTGTTTGTGATGTATGTGAAAATTGTAAACTGAGCATCGATGATGAAGAATATTTGATAAATCTAATCCCGATGTCGATGGGAGAATTCCAAGTAGTCGTGGGGATGGATTGGCTATCTCAATACCATGCAAAGGTCGTGTGTTTTCGCAAAGAGATAAAACTAACATCTCCGAGCGGAAAACACGTTACCATTTATGGCGAAAAACGAGGCAACCCTATAGTATGTTCGGTGTTGAAAGCTCACAAGCTCATGAAGCGAGGATGCAAGGCCTTCATAATTTATGCAAATGAGACCGAGAAAGAATCACGAAAGATTGGAGAAGTACCGGTAGTACGAGATTATGAAGATGTTTTTCCGGAAGATTTACCGGGGATACCGCCTGAACGGGAAGTAGAGTTCGGGATCGAATTGATTCCGGGCGCGAAACCCGTGGCAAAAGCCCCGTACCGACTTGCACCGTCGGAACTACAAGAGTTGATGTCCCAAATCCAAGACCTGCTTGACAAGGGATTCATAAGGCCGAGTGTGTCTCCTTGGGGCGCACCGGTATTGTTCGTGAGGAAGAAAGACGGGAGCATGCGTATGTGTATTGATTACCGGGAGTTAAATAAACTCACGATAAAGAACCGACACCCGCTCCCGAGGATAGACGATTTATTCGACCAACTACAAGGTGCGAATTGGTTTTCCAAAATTGACCTTAGATCGGGGTATCATCAACTAAAGGTCAAAGAAGAAGATGTGCCGAAGACGGCTTTCCGCACAAGATACGGACATTACGAATTTCTCGTGATGTCATTTGGGCTAACAAATGCGCCCGCGGCTTTCATGGACCTCATGAACCGGGTTTGCAAGCCAATGTTGGATAAGTCGGTCATCGTGTTTATCGATGATATCTTGGTGTACTCGAGAAGTGAAGCTGAACACGCACACCATTTACAAGAAGTGTTAGAGATACTGAGGCGAGAGAAGTTATATGCAAAATTCTCTAAATGTGCCTTTTGGTTACGAGAGGTTCAATTCTTAGGCCATGTCATAAATGCTGATGGAGTATTGGTGGATCCGTCAAAGATTGAGGCTGTGTCAAAGTGGAAACCCCCGAAGAACCCTTCAGAAATTAGAAGCTTTTTGGGGCTTGCTGGATATTATAGGAGATTCATTCAAGATTTCTCCAAGATTGCATCGCCGTTAACAAGGCTAACCCAAAAGAAAGCAAAGTTTGTTTGGGGACTCGATCAAGAAAAAGCGTTTCGGACGCTAAAAGAAAGGCTAACTCAAGCTCCGGTACTGACATTGCCGGACGGAGTCGAAGACATGGTGGTCTATTCGGACGCTTTGTTATCAGGGCTCGGTTGCGTGTTGATGCAACGGGGCAAAGTAATAGCCTATGCCTCGAGACAATTGAAGATACACGAGAAGAAATACCCCACGCACGATCTCGAGTTGGCAGCGGTGGTATTTGCATTAAAAATATGGAGGCATTACTTGTATGGGGTAAAATGCACCATATTCACCGACCACAAGAGTCTGAAATACTTCTTCGATCAGAAGGAGTTAAATATGCGACAAAGGCGATGGCTGGAAACGGTGAAGGACTATGATTGTGAGATACACTATCACCCCGGAAAGGCAAATGTGGTAGCGGATGCTCTAAGCAGAAAAGCGGACTATGTCCCAATACGAGTGAGGTCGATGCGACTCGTGGTAACCTCGGGTATACTTGAACGTATTCGAGAAGCGCAATTAGAAGCAGTAAAAGAAGAGAATTGGAAGAAGGAAAGAATAATTGGGCAGTTGAAAGACTTTTCGGATGGGGATCACGGGTTAAAGACTCGATCCGGAAGAATATGGGTCCCACATACCTGTGGAGTAAAGGCGCTTCTACTTGATGAAGCTCATAAATCCCGTTATTCAATTCATCCGGGTGCGACCAAGATGTACAATGATTTGAAACAAAATTATTGGTGGCCCGGAATGAAGAGGGATGTGGCGAAGTATGTGGAAAAATGCTTGACATGTTTACAAGTCAAGGCGGAGCATCAGAAACCCTATGGCAAACTCCAACCGTTGGAAATTCCGGTTTGGAAATGGGAACATCTTACAATGGACCTGTTAACCAAACTGCCTAGGACAAATCGTGGTTTTGATGCCATATGGGTAGTGGTGGATAGACTGACGAAAAGTGCTCACTTCATTCCGATTCGTGAGACTTATACGTCAGAAAAGATGTCAGAAGTCTATACCAATGAAATCATAGCACGTCATGGAGTGCCGGTGTCCATTGTGTCCGATAGGGATACCCGGTTTACCTCGAAATTCTGGCGTGAATTCCAAGAACAAATGGGGACCAAATTGTTCATTAGCACTGCGTACCATCCTCAAACGGATGGACAAAGTGAAAGAACGATACAAATATTGGAAGACATGCTACGGGCGTGTATAATCGACTTTGGAGGCAGTTGGGATGTTCACCTACCGTTAGTTGAGTTTTCGTATAACAACAGTTACCAATCTAGTATTAAAATGGCACCATACGAACTGCTTTACGGTAGGAAGTGTCGAACCCCGGTTTGTTGGGGTGAAGTGGGTCCACGTGAACTCGCCCACCAAGACATAGTACGAGCCACGAACGAAAAGATCGATAAAGTTCGGGCACACTTGAAAGCGGCCCAAGACAGGCAAAAGGCGTATTTTGATAAAAGGAAAAGGCCAATTGAATTTCAAGTCGGTGACATGGTCATGCTAAAAGTATCCCCATGGAAAGGTGTTATTAGATTTAGAAAGAAGGGGAAGTTAAGCCCAAGGTTTATCGGGCCATTTAAAATTATCGGAAGAGCTGGCAAGGTAGCTTACCGTCTTGAACTACCGGAGGAGCTGAGTGAGATCCATGGCACGTTTCACGTATCTCAATTAAGAAAGTGCCTAGCAGACGAAACGACCTATATCCATTACGATGATATCGAAGTGGATAATAGTCTAAATTATGTGGTAAGACCGGTTAAAATTTTAGACAGAAAGGTCAAACGTTTACGAAATAAGCAAATTGAACAAGTCAAGGTTAAATGGGAGCATAGAAAAGGTTCGGACACTACATGGGAGTCCGAAGAGGAGATGCGACGTCTTCATCCTACGCTATTTGGTACGTACCTTGGTTTCGGGGACGAAACCCTTTTTAAGAGGGGTGGACTTGTAACCCCCCGAAAATATAAGACATTATCGGAATTATAAAGCATAAATAAATGGGAGTTTACTAACTAAGAGTTTTAACCTAGTTAGTTAAATAGTCTAGAAATAGCTTATAACTTGATTAAAAGCTACCAAACTATATGTTGAACAAAGTTGAGGGACCATAGTTGTTTAAATTGAAAACTTTACTAAATGGAACAAATAAAAAATAAACTAAACACCTCAATTTGAGGTGTTGGTCGACAAGAAAGAAGCAGGGGGCGACACCCCCAATCCAAGAACCCTAATCTCACAAAACTCTTAAATTGAAGATGAAATTCTAATCCAAAACGAAATCCGAGTTTAGATTATCGATCCTCATCACAAGAGGATCATAAGGTATGTAAAAATTCGTGTTAATCCTTTGTTTGAAATTCTCATGATTTTGGAAATCTAAGATTAGATGTTGCATGTGTGTTGTTTGATTTGATTAGAGATGATGTAGTGTCTAGAAGTGAAACCTAGACAACTACATATGAAATCATGTCCAATTTCAGAAAATTCCATGAACACCTTGAAGGTGGGTTATGGGTTTTACATGATGTTGATGAACACTAGGGTTAAGAAGGGTTATTCTAGTGTAATTTGATTGTTGAAAGTGATTCCAGAAAGATATGATGCTTAAAACACTATAGGAGGGCTCCATTGTTGTCAAGTTAGTTAATTAGCAAGCTAAGAAGTTGATTTCTAAAGATATAAAAATTCTGCATATGAAGTGTTTGTTGAAATGCCTCTATGAAGGCTTAAAAATTGAAGTTTCGAGTTTAAACGCATAATCATGATGTCCGGTGTATTATGCGAATTATGATATGAAAAGAGTTCTAAACATGTATTGAATTGAACTCTATAGGACAAGATACCGGAACGTCAAGTGGACAAGCCGGTGGGGATTCACGGTTGAAGGGCGTGCGCTAAGGTATGTAACTTGACCCGTTACATTTATTATATCGGATGATTCTATGTGCAATTAAATTTTGAATAAGAGTTGTTTTGAATTAAGCAATGAAGTCGTTATATTGGTGATTTATTAAATTCGGTTGGTACCCGTTGGTAGTCGTCATATAGAAGGATTCTTTAGACGAGCCAAACGGGTCAAATAATCGAGTAAAACATCAATTATATTCCGGAAATATGTTAGATTGTTCTACGCTATTGGTTAATATCTATCACATGCTAGAAATACTAGTTTTAGATGTAATGGGTTGTTTGAAAGGCAAATTTCGAAATTTGGTTTGAAGGAAATGAACTAACAAATCAAGACATAGATTCCCAGCACTTACCGTAAATTACGGTAATACCGTAATTTACGGTATAGGTTAAACATGTTACGGTGATTACTTCCTGATTTACGGTGACCAGGAACTATCAAGGATTACCGTAAATTACGGTGATACCGTAATTTACGGTAGATCCAGGAAGATTATTTTTGCTTTTGTTATTTCAAATGTCACGTTCAACCTTGTGTTTATATTATACGATAACGTCAAAACTAATGTTTTAATTGGTTTTGATCATAGGTAAATCGACAAGTCTTACGGGTGACGATCAAGTGATATGACGAAGAACCGAACACTCTATTTTGAAGCTTCCGCAACGTTTTAGATCTTTTGTAGTCTTTGTGTATGGTAGTTAATACATTTTAAACAGTTGACAAATTTTGTATCTTAGTCATTACTCGACTAAGGTCATGGTTATTATTAAATTTTCTAAATGAAAGTCATGTACTTAACTATATTTTGTCTAAAATCAAGGGTATAAATTCTAGGGTGTTACAGTTTTTGATATCAAACTTATTACCCACTGATGTAATATATTATTTTGGGATTTTTGAAGATTTTTAATTAATTTTAGGCTGAGCATAACTTATAGTCATAGGCTTAATCCGGTAATTGTCGGTTTTGCCCTTACGGGCTATAAAATGAGTTTTACATATCTAATCGACTCCAAACCTTTTGCTACTGATTAGATATGATAAATAAATTATTTTAAGCCTTCTGGAATGATAAAAATATCAGCTTTATATATAGAACCCGGAAACGGCTTTTAATCGCTTTATTAAGCGTTTTTAGCGCATAGTATGTACTAAGATTATTTTTAAACATACAAGGTGATACCTACTGATATTTAGGGTAAATTATAATATTTTAACAGTAAGCAAAGGTTGTTAAACTCAGACTTCAGTTTTGAGCTTTTCGGCTTATGTGAAATTACCAAAATGCCCATACGGTGCGTAGTTTGGTTATAATTGATAAATTTCACATATATACAATACCTTACTGTTATAAATCAGTAAACTAAGTATTTTTGCTGATTATATCAGACCTGTAACTCAGGTTAATACTTAGACTCTTTTGTAACCTTGTAAATGACCAAACTACCCTTACGGGGCATAGTTTGTGTTTAAATTCGTTTCGGGCCTAATAAAAGACATCTTACTGATGTCACAACATATTTGAGGCATATTAACTTAGGAAACCTGTATATGGCTCTTACGGATACCCGTTACGCTTATTACGCGTTCGGTTCAGTTTATGTAACTAGTTTACATAAATTAGCCGAAACGGGTCAAACCTTATCGGTTTTATCTCAAAATCCAGAATGTGTATGAAATACCCATATTAAGCAAGTCTCTGAACTTGTCGGGTCTAAATCACATTCTCTCCGGTCTTCGCTTAATCGTGCGTACGAACCGTATCTTTGAAACTAACCGGTCTAAGCTTAAGCTTAACTAAAGACCCGTTAGGATTCTAATAGGTTATTATAAACCTTCGTTCCAGATTAGGAGAACCAGTAAAAGCTACTTGCATTTGCTTATTGTGATTATTACTTTGCTCAGGTAAATACTTTTAACTTATTTTCCATATACGGGCTTGGGTTACGGTATATAAAATATCGCTTGGTCGGGCATCAAATCTTTCATCGTTTGGTGGTTAATTGAATAATTTGATCGGCCCGTTTAAACAGTTTTGTGTACTTAAAAGCTTTTGAGGGGTTAATGACCAAGTCCCGGATATCCTTGGCATCATTTTACGAAATGGCCACGACCTAAGCGCGGAGTGTAGGCGTACACTCGTCAGTGCATAAATAGTTGATGTGGTGTGTCTATTGATCTTTAACCCGGTACGTCCGGGCTACTGAACGCATAAGGAACATGTAATTCGTTCACAAGATTATATATTTATATAATTCTCCCAAGTTATAAAATGTTTATGCCACGTGCATCCAAATCAATTTTTAATCATTTTTAAAATGAGTCAGTTGATTGTATTTACCAGTGTAATTTGACGTATTTTTCCCAAAAAGATTAAATGCAGGTACTAAGCGTAATTGGCTGGGATTTCTCCTTAGCATCAATAGAAGTCTCGTATGCTTAAGATGCTTAAAGTCTGTTGAACTATTGTTTCCATTTTATTCTCGATCCGTCTGTGGATAAACAATCGACTGTTGTGATACTTGATATTACAATATTATATTCGGTTGAATTATATCTTCCATTTGCTTCCGCTGTGCATATTAAATATTGTGTTGTTTGACTATTATGTTGCCAACCACGTCACGATACTCCCCACCGGGCCCACCGGTGACACGTGGAAATCGGGGTGTGACAATATCGCCGCTGCCAGTTGCCTTGCCACACACCAAAATCTAACACCAGAAGTTTATGGCTTTTGAACTAAATGACAATTTGTGTTTCGCACTTTATTTTGTGCTTCTTGATATTGTTATTAACATTTTTAGAATCATAATTTTAGTTATGTATTGCTTTTGTTAGTAAAGTGTTGGACATGTTTTAATTACGTTAGAATTTGTTTTTGTTGAACGCAACCTTATGATTCAATCGAGCGAAACTGAGCGAAAACAATCCGCTCGATTTTAGTTAGGATTTGATAAAAACCGAGCGAAAACGATCTGATCGATTCAAATTCAATCCGAGCATGAGCATCACTTTTGTGCTCGGTTTTGCAAATTCAATCCGATCGTAATTCAATCCGAGCATGGGCAGACCCTCGATCGAATCGGATCGGCTCATGAACACCCCTAACGCCGAACCACATAGTGATAATGAAAAAGATAAATGGACAAAATGGGGCAAAAGTTCTAATACACTCCTAAAGTTCTATTAGATCTCTTATCTTAATTGTTTGTAATTCTATTGTTTCTTTTAGGGTGAGGGGGCATCTTCGGGATTGGGTTCATTGGGTAGACCGCAACAAATGCTTCAAATTGTGATCCAGGATCAGTTTTTTGGTTCACGAACATTTCGAAAAACGTAAAAAAAGATAGGAAATCGGGTTTGGGTTCATCGTTTAAATTTGGAACACCCGTCGCAATTGGATCGGGTTCATTAGGTTGCAATGAAGTACACTCAATGGTTGGTTGGTTGATATGGGTTCATCGGGTAAATTGAGTAGCCGAGTTCATTTAATATATAATTTTTACAAAATAAAACTAGGATAGTTTATTAACATTTTTTATTTAATTATTTATATTATAGTTTTTTATATAGCATGATATATACATATATAGAGTTAAGTTCCTGTGAAAATAAAATAAACGTACGAAACGTACGAATTGAAAGAAAGTCAAAAAAAGTGGCGATGACATTTTGGTAATTATCAGCAACTTAATTTTGAGCTTCTGTAGAGTAATTTTGTAAAAGTTCATGTAGAGTAATTTTGGTCGTGTAGGGTAATTATCAAAATAACACTAACCCCCCCCCCCCCCCCCCCACCCCACAAAAACCTAAAAAAACCTAACACCCCCCCCCCCCCCCCCCCCAAAAAAAAAAAAAAAAAAAAAAAAAAAACTAACCCCCCCCCCCCCCCCCCCCAACTAAAAGCTAAAAACTAAACCATAAAGCTAAACCCCATAACTAAATGCTAACAAAATTACTCTACAAGACATTTTCCAAAATTACTCTACATAAGTCAAAATTACTCTACTAGAGTAATTTGATAATTACCCTACATTTCCCAAAATTACTCTACAGATGCTCAAAATTACTCTACTAGAGTAATTTTAAAGTTGCTGATAATTACCAGATTGTCACCGCCACTTTTTGATTTTCCCCAGTAATTTGAAGTTGCTGATAATTACCAAAATAACACCGCCACTTTTTGCTGTTTCCCTCAATTCGTACGTTTCGTACGTTAATTTTGTTTTTATTTGATACTTTACCTACATATATATATCCCAAATATGTTTTATTATTTTTGTAGAAGTAATATTTTCGTTTAGGCTAACACGCCTAATTAAACTTGATGTTTATGTGTGAACTGAAACCCAAATGAAAAGATGAACTTAAAATCCACACGTGAAACCCGAATTAAAAAAAAAAAAAGCTAGGACCTAAGCAATCCCATTGAATCCCTAGAATTTACGGCGGTTGCAAACCTTCAAAATCACCATCAAATTTAAAATTGGGGTCTTGGAGTTTTAAATAAGAGATTGAATTGATTTTGGTTTGGGTACCATGGGGCATGTGCGATTTATTTTAGGTGGGTATGGGAATGTGATGGGTGAACGAGGATGGTGGATATTTACATCAAGGAATCAATCCCTTTCGTTTCAACTTTTTTAGACTTGGTTTTTTTTACTTTTTTTTTTTTTTAAGGCGACTTTCTATGTACTTGACCTATTGGTCACCGGGTTCATGTCGAAGACAATCCCCCGTCAGCCCCACACTCTCGGACGCGATGTTCGATTGGGCCCCGGCCGCCGCGCAAGCTGACTTCCGCCCGGAAACCATACTGCCCCCACACGAGAGACTCGCTGGGGTAACAGCTGGGTAAAACCGGATTGCCCTCAAGACCGCACCATGCCTCGGTAGGATACGATCCATCATTGGGACGTCCCACCCTCCGAAAGCAACACCCGGGGATCGAACCGGCGACCTCCAAGGAGGAAGCCGGTCCAACCCAAACCACAAGGGAATTGCCAAGTGAGCTAGGGGGCGGGATTGGTTTTTTTACTTAAAACTTCATACTAAATTTTGTCGTTAAAAATCCATATGGTAGGGGCATGGATCTCTGTTACGATGCTTAAAATGAGATTCTTATTGTCTGTAATGTTTATGGAGTCTCTATTTATTCTCCCGAACTAGTGATTCTTCTTGTCTGTAATGTTTATGGAGATTATGGAGTTGCTCTTTATTCTCCCGAACTAGTCTTTGAGTTGTATATGTCATGAAAAGATGTTTAGACAGGGTTCTCACTTCCGAGACCAAAGCTTAAAGACACACCATGTGACGACCAAGTTAGCAAAGAATATAACCAATATAGTATATGTATGTGTATATAGGATAAAAAGAATTGATTTACATAAAAAAAGTGATAATCATGCAACATATTTGTCACACCCCCGAAATACCACATGCGGAATCCCCCGCGAGGCGTGTGACGTACCAGGATCCAGCCACTAATCACATTGAACTCATAACAAGATTTCAAATAAAAGCTTTCATTTATTAAGATAAAGTGTTACAAAACATTATTTATAACCCGTTATATTCAGCGGAAGCAAAATACAAAGTTTAACCAAAACTCAAGTGTATGTAATCAACTAGTCTCATTTCAAGTTTCCATGTATCTCGACCCATGACTACTCCAGCATCCCAGACAGCAAGTTCCACATCCACACATATCAATAACCTGCGAGCATGCACACAAGTGTATCAGACAACGCTGGTGAGTTCATAGTTTTACAAAAACGTTGGTTACCAAGTAATTAGTTCAGTTCATTGCTAATAATGTTGATAATAACTCGTATACAAGACGGCTCCAGATTTATTTTGCCCTTTCCCCAATGCTCCTATCAAAGCATTGGGCATGACTGGGTCATTAGTTCACACCCGTCCTCTCAGGTACGGGGTGAGGGTGCCAAACCTAGATAGCGCTACCAACTAATACCCCGTTACCTTTCAGGTAACAAACAAGATGGGACCTAATGGTGATAGGATGAGTGTATTATCCAACATTCCAGATATTACCCACAAGACGTGTTAGTGCATTAAGTGTCTATCGCCTCCGTCAATCAAAATCGTAGTAGAAACCGAAGAATGCAAGACTTGATGATGTTATTAGTTAGTAAAGGCAAGGTGGCAATTTTGTAAATAATGAGATTTCTCATTATAACCTTGTGCCTATAAATAGGAGCTTTAGTTGTAAAGTTTAAGACTTTTGGCTCATTTAGAGATTTAGAGACCTAATCCTAGAGAGAGAAAGTCTAGAGAGAGAAAGTCTCTCCGTGTGATTCTCGGCTATTGTACACGACATATTATTCAATAGAATCACGTCATTTGTACGTTATTGTGTGTTCGGTCACGTACGTTCACGGATTCCGCACGTCGAACGTTCGTTACGCAATCGAACGGTGTCAAAACCGGTCCTACAAGTGGTATCAGAGCTAGGAGCTCGATTGCGTTGATCAAACACATAGATTCGTACCAGATTACATCGATTTCAGACCTGAATTTCATAGATTTCTTCATCTTTTTCATTCTTATCACGTTTTTTTTTTCTTCTGAAAAACGTAAAATTGAACAGGTTTTTACGGTCCAAATCAGATGATTTTTTAGTATGTTGTGCGAAAATACTTGAATTACAATCCTACAAAATTTCAGATTCAAACTCCTAGCCGTTTAGGAGAAATCGAAAGTTTTAGGTCCGATTTCGCTGGTCGCTTGAAAGAATTTGGTCTGTTCGCTTGAAAAGTGTGTTTTTTGAAGCGAAGTAGGTTTGTTCGCTTGAAAAGATCTTTGTTCGCTTGATTGGTTGAATGCAGTTTGAAGCGAACTAGTTAGCTCGCTTGAGAAGGGTTGTTCGCTTGAGTTGACTGTTTTAAAACGTTTGATCGCTTGAAATTACACCACTTGTCCGCTTGAAAGTCGTCTGCTCGCTTGAAAGTGCATTGAGTCATGTGAATATATTAGTTTAAGAATTGCATGTGATAAAAACGGTTCAATCAGATTCATCGACATTATCGGCTAATGTGTTAAAAAAAATAAAAAAAAATAAAATAAAAAAAAATGTGCATCGTATGTTGTGAGAAAACATTAAAATGTGATCATGTGATCATTTAGTCTGCTACCCAATGAATTTAAAGAATATTATAGGCCAAATCATAATTGCACCGACCCACTAGTTATTTGAGGTCCAATCATATTGGTTTTATGTGATAATAGTCAGATTACATTGTGAAAGTTGTTGTCAGCTCATTAATCAATTGTTAAGGTCATCGATAATTACAATTAGAATTAATGAAGTTGCCGGCCTAGTGGTACATCGATCCAATCAAGTGAATCTCGAAACTAGAATTGAGTTTGTGTGTTTGAGATTATCGACAATAAAATTGAGGTTGCATGTGATAAGATTCTTTAAATTCAAATTGTCGAATTTAGTGGGTTTATTGTTCAAAATATATCAAGTGTTAGAATTGTTGATCCAATCAACTGTGCAGTTCAACAAAATTGAAACGAGTACGCGAATCTTTGACAACGAGTCTTAGATTGATTTCTTCATTAAACACACTGTTACGTATTCAGTTTGTTTGAGTTGATAGCTTGTTTGTTTTGTTTGAAGGTGATTTCGAAGTAATTCAAGAACATAAAATCATGGCGAAAAAATCTGAACCCATTCCTTGGAAAGATAACCGAACTGAAGAGCAGAAGTATAGATATAGAAAAATGATAGCTGAAAACAAAATTATTAGAATTTCTGGTATCTATTTGGAAGCAAAGAGAGCAAATAGATGGGATCCAAACAGAGAGTGTTATCTTGATGAGTATGGAAATATTGTGATCGATCACAAAACTCTTGATATCGAAGCCATAATCCAAGAGTATAAAAGGGAGGATGATTATTGGCAAAAGAAATGGTGGGGAGATGAAGAAGAGAAAAAGAAAAAGAAAGAGTTAATAGATGAAATAGAAAGAAACTCAGAAAATATGAGTTTGGATGAATTTCTTGAATTAATAAAAAAGATTAAAGAAGGAATGACAAAGAATGAAGAATCAAAGAAGGATGAAACTTCAAAAGGTGAAGTTGTGTGCGCAAAATGCGAAAAATCTGAAGCAGAAAATTTCAATCTCTTGAAAGATGTGGAGAATTTGACAGTGGAAATCAAAAGCTTGAAAGATGAGAAAGAATCTGATAATAAACAGATTCTTGAAATGAGAGAAAATTGTGAGAAATTGATGTCAGAAAATGACAAACTGTTGAGTAGTTTGGACAGTTTGACATTGGAAATTAATGACTTGAGAGAAAAAGAAAAAGATTTTGGAAAAATCAAAATTGAAAATGAAAACGTTTTTTTTGATAAAATTGGAAAATGAAACGTTAAAAGAAAAAGAAAAAGATTTTCAAAATCAAATCAAGATTTTAGAAGATGAGAGAGATATTTTTGGTAAAGATAATCTTGAAAAACAACTTGAAATCAATTCTCATCTTGCTAAAATCATTCAGCTTGAAAAAGAAGCTGAAAAAGCTCGGATGAAAATCAAAGAGCTTGAAGTGAAATTGAAAGGTTTTGTGACTTCGGCACCATATGAGTGTCCAAAACCGATCAATTCTGTTCCAATAAGTGACAATGTCACAAATTTTGACAAAGTCAAAATTGAAGATTGTGATGAAATATCTGATGATGAAAAAGAAAAGAAAAGAAAAATATTTTTAGATTTACAAGAAAAATTTAAAAATACTGTTTTGCAGTCTACTGAAATAGGTGAATGCTCTAAGCAAAAACCTGTTAAGAAGATTGTAGAACAGAAACAAAAAGATAAAGATTTGAAAAATCCTAAAAATGAAAATAAAAGCTCATCAGATAAGCCATCCAATCATTATCAAAAATCACAAAAATCTAAAAATGAAAACTCACAAAATGTTGGTAATAAGTGGTGCAGGTTTGACCACAGTGCTCAAAAGCCAAATCTAGCATTGAAGAGGAGAAATGACTATAACCAAGCCAAACAATGTTATGATCTGAAGGTTTGGACTGACAGAAGTGGATGGTACGATAACAGAGTGTGCTACACCTGTGGTGTGAGAGGACACATTGCTGTTAACTGCCAGAATTGGAATTATGAAACAAGAAGATGCTATAATTGTCATATCAGAGGACATATTGCCAGAGATTGCCCAAGGAGATCAATGGGTAGATCGAGGGTTGAATCTCAAAGAATGGCAAAGAAACCAGTCAACGTCAAGCCCAAAGAACAGAAGGTTCAAGAACCTAAAGTTCAAGAAAAGAAAGTAAAGCTTTCACAGGGGCAGAAAGACAGACTGCGAAAGAAAAGGAAGAAGGTGAGAGAGTATCTCGAGAAAATTTTGTCTTCGGGTTCACCGGACAGATTAAATAAAAGTTCTGATGAATCAACTCACTCGACTGCAAAGCCAAGTAAATTGAATTCTTCAGATGCAAATCTGAGGAAAAAAAGAGAAAAAGGAGAAGAAGAAAATGGTCGGCGATGAATCTGATGCGTTAAAGTCAGACAAGCCACCATCAGGCGATGAATTTGACTTGTCAAAGTCAAAAGAGCCACATTCAGGCAATGATTCTGGTTTGTCGAAACTAGAAGAGCCATCTGTTGAGGTAAAAACTGTCAAACCCAAGGCTGGTCAGGCTTGGGTGAATATTTTCAAATAAGAAAAACCTGACTTGCCGGAGTTCCCAGGTTGGTATGCGTGGAACATGAATCGGCATTTTTCTTGAGAAATTCACAGGTTAATAACTGTGAGATTTCGAATCACAAAAGACTAATCAAGGACATTAAGTTGTACTTGATTTTTCTTTCTGATAAATGGATAAAGGTAAACAAGGTGATGAAAGAACCCCGAGTTTGTAAAAAGACAGACAAAACTAATTTTTCCGGAAAAACCATTTTGATTAAAACAAACTTAAGTGTTTTGAAATCTAAATGGGAAAATAGTTTGTTGTCAGGGGGAGTTCTGATTGTTAAGCCGAGTGAATGGCGAATTGAAGCGATTTGATATCAGTTTGTCACGTTTCTTGTATAGTTTGGTTTCAAATTTTCCCAGAAAATCAAAATTGAAACATATTTTGATTTTAGGGGGAGAAAAATTTTAAAAAAAATTAGAAAATTTGAAAATGCCAAAAACATTGAAAAAGCAAAAATGAGTTTTTGTTGTGAAAAAGAGGAAATGATAGTAAATCAGTGGACTATCACAGCATGCTAAAGATATGGAATGTCAAATGTGATAAACGGTCTCACTAATGATGTGCCAGTAGGTTTTTGCACATTTAGTAGATTGTGACGAGATATAAATCTAAATTTCAAACTTGCTTATATCGTGGGTAACATCTCTCGGATATATGGGTAACCCCCGAAATCTCGTTTGAAAGGTTTTGTATTCTGATATACAGGTTTTTATACTCAGTGATGTCTGGGATATTATTCCGGGACTTCTGCTGAACGGTGGTTCTGACCTAGTCCTCGAATAATACTTTCTGCAAATGCTTGAAACATAGCATCACCCTCAGCATAAATGATAAGACAATAAAATTGCTTAGCAATGCTGTTGTAAAAAAGATCCTCTAAAGGGGACACACCGAAAGTTGAGTCATGATCTCTCTGCTGAACGGTAGTTCTGACCTGAGCTCTCATGATTCTTCATAAATTATTAACCCCTTACAGATATCATTTGTGTTATAATTACCTGTAAGACTGAATATTGGGATCTGGATACGGGAGTATATTCTGAGGTGGGATACGCGATTAAGTTTAAGTATCTAAGACATTAAACTCATATCTCTAAGCAGTTGAACTTTGTGTGAAAATTTAAGTGGACCAGTATACTGACAATCTATGTGAATCGTTTAGAACTTAAAATGATTAAAGCTTAACGGTGCTAGTGATTGGTCTCATGAACTGATATGATCCTCTTACACAAACTCACAAAAATATTGTTTGTATATATATTTCTTTACTGCATTTCTTTAAACTCAAAATTCAAAAAGATTTTAGTGTGTTTTAGCATAAAGTTTTGAAAAATTCAAAAAGATTTTCGACAACTGATGTTGAAGGACTGATATTCAAAATTCCAAATGCTAAACATGATGAATTGGATTGGGAAAATATGTTGAAAACTTTGAATGTCATATATAAATGTTTTGAAAGATTGTGTGTTTTAGTTAATCAAGGTCATTCATTTGAACTTGATGTAACTAGTATGATTGTTGAATTAATGATTTCTACCAGTAAGTTTCTTAAATCTAACTGTTATAAATTTGTGAAACTTATGTTGAGGCAGAGGATGTGCAGGTTAACCAGGTTTCAAATCCTGAGCAGATGCAGAACAAAGCCAGGAATTGATCCTGAATTTGTGATCTTGTGAAAGCCAGACTACGATCCCGACAGCTGAGTCTAAGGGGGAGTCTGAAGACGAGCTCAACGCAAGAGGAAGCGTGGATTCAAAAAGCCAGATAAATATTTTGGAGGAGCTTGTATACAGAAATCCAGGTGTCGATCCTAAAAGCAAGGAAGCTTGACGAAAGGGGGAGCCTGAAGAAAAAGACTACCGAGAGGAAGAGCAACTGAGTTGAAGACAGATCCACGGGGATTCTGTTCAAGATAGAGAAAGACAAGATGCTACGAGATTGACTACGGCAATATCCAAGGGGGAGTCTGTTAGTGCATTAAGTGTCTATCGCCTCCGTCAATCAAAATCGTAGTAGAAACCGAAGAATGCAAGACTTGATGATGTTATTAGTTAGTAAAGGCAAGGTGGCAATTTTGTAAATAATGAGATTTCTCATTATAACCTTGTGCCTATAAATAGGAGCTTTAGTTGTAAAGTTTAAGACTTTTGGCTCATTTGGAGATTTAGAGACCTAATCCTAGAGAGAGAAAGTCTAGAGAGAGAAAGTCCCTCCGTGTGATTCTCGGCTATTGTACACGACATATTATTCAATAGAATCACGTCATTTGTACGTTATTGTGTGTTCGGTCACGTACGTTCACGGATTCCGCACGTCGAACGTTCGTTACGCAATCGAACGGTGTCAAAACCGGTCCTACAAGACGTATTCCTCTCAGGAATACCCATTTGATTTACCTAAAAACCATTCCCTCTCAGGGATACCCAATGACTGTCCCACCCACCCACCGGGACGCATGCTCAAGAGGAATGAACTCACCATTGATTTGCTCGGTATGTTAAATTACCCGTCCAAGTTGGTCAACCCAAACCCTACCGTGGTCACCAAACAATATCAGTTTCACAATCATTCAGGTCACGTATTTGTACACAGTTTGCACCTAACACAACGATCATTGTTAACATGTAGCACATACCCAATACTCATACAAGTCCACACTTCATGTGCATTTCACTTAACAATTAATAACAGAGGAGTGTTCTATTTATACAAATCAAAACAGATTTCTCATTCTTGACCAGTATGGTTATCATGCAACAAATAGTATTTTATAAACACAAGTATTCCATCTCCACATACATTTAAACAGTTACTGTTTACTGTCCAGTTCACTTGCACGGCGAAGGATCATCTTGACGAAAGACTATTCTTAGTCAAGACTGTGGGTGGCGAAGAACCATAAAGGTTCGTCAAGCTTCAGTCGACGAAGAATCAATTCTTCGTCAACCTAGGTTCTTCGTCGGAGGGATCCTTCGTCGTCCCTTATCAGGCAGTTACAACTCCTCTGATTTCGTACCAACAGTTAGCAATTTTTATTAACATGATTTCACAGATCAAACAACATTCATAGCAACAGTTTCATTCATGACATCAACCTCATAAACAACGGTTAATCTGATCATTCATCATTTCAAACATCTTGACCAAATTAAACATTTAATGATATTCTGGAATACTCATCATTAGCAAATAGTTAATTACACACTAACATAACAGTTTAACAATTCATTCCCAACAGATTCTAGACCATCAATATTCATGTCATGCAAGCCTAGTTCTTAAGTATCATCAACCAATAATTGTTCATACCCTAACTATAAAAAATATGCATATACTCACCCTAAATCATCATCGATCAATCAATATTCTTTCAAGTGACACCACAGATTTAAGAATTGATCATTATGTTTTTGCATCGAATAGCATCACGTTTCAACAACATCGAACTCATCGATCCACATCAGTTGACGTCAAAAGGTTTCTAAATCAAACCCATCGGATCGAATCAGTTTGCTATCCTGAGATTTTTACCACAACTCATCATCATTATTCTCATTATCAATAAGGTTTCTAATCACCCTCCTAGATTATACAAAATCTATGATTACACATATACAATCCATTAACAAACTTGCACACAATCAACAAGAATTAAAATAAGTAATACATTACTAACCAAGGGGTCGAAGAGGATATGCTAGAACGATGAAGATGATGGATTCGAGGAGGAGGGCTTGCCGAAGAAACTACTGTCGTGGATCTTGGGAGCACCTCAGGTTTGCAATTTTTGTGAGGGAATTACATACTCTCTCTCACAATCACGCGTATACAAGGTCACGAGGAATGGGTTGGGCTTCAATTAGTTTGGGCTTCAATTGGTTTGGGCTTCAAAGAATAGGCTGGGCCCGCGACGAACCTTCCTGGCGACGAAGGACTTCTCTTTGACGAAGATCCTTCTTCGTCATGATAAACCTAGGGCGACGAACCTTGGTGGTTTGTCGACTTGTGCCTGAGACAAAAGACCCATGATTCTTCGTCGACGTGGTTCAAGTGTGGTGCTAGGTTATGTTATGTCTAGGCATAAAACACTAGACAACTCCTTGAGATCTCGGGTTGTCATATCATCCCAAACTTGAAAGAAATTTTGTCCCGAAATTTGATAAGCGGTCAGAGAGGGAAAAGAAGTGATGAGTAGATTAGGATGACTGTGGGTTTTCCCCGGGTACCACATCATCCCCAACTTGAAAGGGAATTTCGTCCCGAAATTCACCGATAACATCAGAAGTTGATTCAGCCGTTTGGATAATTGAAGGTACTAGAGCTTCATCTGATCTATGCATGCCCACGTGAACTCCGGTCCATGTCTTGGGTTCCAACAAACTCTCGCGATTGAAATGCGACTATCTGCAACTTGTTGCTAATCTTTAGACTCTAGTAAGGGTATCACAAATGTTTCATCGAACAAACACTTCTATAGGTTTCGAGACATGACTAACATCACGAACGTTACCCAATTCGTCAGGTAGCTCGAGTTTATAGGCCATGTCACCGATTCTTTCCAGAGTTTTGAATGGCCCGACGTAACGTAAATTAAGCTTGCCACGCTTCCCAAAGCGTACCACACTGTGACAACCCGAAATTTCAAAACCTTTCCTTTATGTGTCACTTGTTTTAGAAGCCTGTTTTATAAGTCGTTGCATTGTATCATTACACTGTTTTGTTTGAATGTTGAAAGGATGGTTATTTTGGTGGTTTAAGGTTAAATGCTAATGTTTAATAATAAGTCAAGTTATCAAAGAACCTAGTGTGACAAAGATGGGATCTTTCGTCACAATCTCCCTTTGACGAAACTTGGGGTTCTTCGCCATGTGGGATCTCGACGAAGAACATCTTTCGTCGAGCAGAATGATTCGTCAAACGGTTTCACGGCCCAGTGAGGCCCAACATTTTAATATAAATTCAGTTACATTTTACGGCAAACCCTAAAACACTATTCTCCACTCTCGTGTAACCGACGGCTGTTCATCAATAGTTCGAAGCCTCCGGCACTACGATCAAACCAATTCATTCAAATCACGCTTAGCAGCCTTTTGTTGTTAGTATATTATATTCCTGACGATGTGATCTTGTATGAGTTTAGGATTCTGTTTATATTATCGTAACCTAGGGTTTCCGTGATGAGGGTTCAGTGGTATGTATGCGTTCATGAGTCTGAGATTGATATTTATGTTGATGAATTGATTCCTTGTTAAATAATCGTCGGATCGTATGTGTGGTCATTCGATGTCTAGATTAATGATTGTTTGATCAGTAGGGATTATTGCAAATCATAGAAGTAGCTAATGATTCGTTGTTAATGAACAGTCGTTGTTACGGATTGTTATACATGTGTAAGAATATGCATTCATCTGTAACTGTTAGTAGGAAATCTTATGATCATGGATCGATAACTGGCTAGAGTATGTGGTTTGATCTGTTTAGTTGGATTATTGGATTTGTTTACTGAAATTGTGGAAACCCCAGAACTGTCAAGGGTAGTCGATGAAACATAGGTCGACGAAGGATGATTCTTCGTCGACAAGAATCTCGACGAAACATATGGGTTTTTCGTCACACCTCACCTCGACAAAATATGATCTTTCGTCATGAGGGGTGTTTCGTCGTGAAAGTAAATGCGTTGAACAGTAGGTGCCTATGATGTATGTGTCTACGATCCTTGTTGCATGTCAATGAGAATAAGAAACTTGGTTCGATTACTCGGTATAAAAAACTCACCTGTTATGTTACGTGTTACTTTGTGATATTCACATGAGATGTGAACTTGCGTTAGAAAGGTGTATTTGCTACCTGACATACTGTGATCTTGTGAGAAATATAAACTGTGTGAAAGCAATAACTTGTTTAAATGTGAAACTGATAATATTGTTAACCACGGTAGGGTTGATTGATTAACTGGAACGGGTAACTTGTTAAATACCAAGCAAATCTAAGGTGAGTTCACTGCTCTTTTTCCAAGCATGCCTCCCGGGGAGGGACATCTGGTAAACGTTCCAGGGAAGAATGTCGGGTAATTGGGTTTGACTGGAATGTTAAACCTGGGATGTTGGTTAATACACTCATATCTATCATTTAAGTCCCTTATACCAATTTGTTGCCGGGGAGGCAACGGGGTATTAGTTAATAGCGCTATTTAGGTTTGGCACCCTCACACCGTACCGCGGAGGACGGGCGTGAAATAATGACCCCTGTTTTGACCATTGCTTTGATAGAGGCATTGGGGAATAGGGCAAATAATCTGGAGCCATCGGCGGTAATCGAGGTATTAACAACATCAAATCATTGAAATGTTTTATACTTATATCTGGTAACTAAAACGGGTTAACAAACTTTGAACTCACCAGCGTCGTCTGACACACTTGTCTGCATGCTTGCAGGTCGTTAGATTCAGGGTTGGAACTTGCTATCTGGGAGTGCTGGAGTGGTCATGGGACGAGACTCTTGGATATATGTTTTATTGGTTATGAACACTTGTTTTGAAACAAATGATTAACGATTTATGTTATGCTTCCGCTGAATGTTTACTTTGGTTTTAACTTATGACTTGGAATTATATCATGAAATGAATGGAATGTTTTGCTTAAATATTTATTATAGTTCAATGTGATTGGTGGCTTGGATCCTGGTACGTCACACGTCCCGCGGTGTTTCCGCATGTGGTATTTTGGGGGTGTGACAGTTTGGTATCAGAGCCACTGGTTATAGTGAACTAGGTTTTAAAACGTTTTTATAAAACCAGACTATAACCAAACAACTTCGAAAATCGACCATGACACTCAGCTCCAGATTGCAAGGTTCGTATCTCGTTTACTTGTTGCATAGCATATCTAGTGTACACTTACGTATGATGTTGCATGAGATTGCCCACTTAGCACTACGGACTGAATTCATGTGTACTTGCCTAGTTTATGTGACTGATAGATTCACAGTGTGATATTCCGTTAGATTTTCGTGACTCATGTTTTGTGGTGTCTTCTGAATTGTTACTCGAATTTGAGGAACCTTGTAGCACGAGTTGGGAGGAGCTGAGATAAACATGCAAATTGCATTATTATTATGGGTGCACACATAATAATAGTGTGGGGTGCATATGAGTCCCAGTGAGGCTTAACAAGTGTGAAAGGGGTTCCGCTCTGTTGTTGATGTAAACTTAGTAGCCTGTAGAAGTCTTCGTGAGCTTTGACTCCTACCATATCCCGACCCTTAACCATTTCTCTTTTCTCATATAGAATCATGAGCGGACGAGGCCATGGACGTGGTCACATTGCGATGACACAGGCCGAACTGATAAATCTGATAAACACACGTGTGGCTGAGGCTTTGGCAGCCTACCAAGCTGGTGCGATATGTGCCAAATACTCTTATTTCTTGTGTCGTGTACACAGCTCTTACCCTTGTATTGAATTTTCTTTCGTCTATTAGGTCAGCAAGCGAATCAGAATCAAAATAATCCGCCTGCTTGCACTTTCAAGACGTTCATGGATTGTAAGCCACAGAATTCAGTGGGACTGAAGGGGCTGTGGGGTTGCAACGTTGGTTTGAGAAGGCTGAGTCAGTGTTCGCTATGTGTAACTGTCCCGAGGGGGACCGAGTGAAGTATGCTACAGGCACCTTAGAGGATGGTGCCTTAACCTGGTGGAATGCCCAAGTGCAGATGTTAGGCATCGAGATGGCTAATGCAACTACTTGGGATGATTTCAAGGAGTTGATGCGGGAGGAGTACTGTCCTCATGATGAGATTCAGAAACCTGAGAACGAGTATTACAATCTGAAGATGGAGGGGTCTGAAATTGAAGCATACACAAAGAGGTCACATGAGCTGGCAAACATGTGCCCTAACTTATCTCGACCCCCACCTCTAAGAATTGAGCTATACATCAAAGGCCTGACACCAGCAGTAAAGAGTTTGGTCACTGCTGCAAATCTTAACAATCTGCCTCAGATTATCCATTTGGCACACAAGATTACCGACCAAGAGGTCTAGCGTGGATCGCTACCGCCCCGTGTTTTTGCTACTACCCCTGCTGCTACAGCTACCACACCTGCTAGTGATAACAAGCGAAAATGGAGCAATGCTGATAAAGCAACCAGTGCCAGTCAATCTCAGAAAAGGCCTGACAACAGCAATAACCGTAGTTTTAGTCAGTCGTCCCCAGTTAACCAAGGCCAGAACAGCAATCAGAGCCAAGGCTCCTATGTTGGTAGGAAGCCAAAATGCAACAAGTGTGGATATCATCATCATGGACCGTGTGTTCAAGCTTGCCATAGGTGTAATAAGGTGGGCCATATGGCAAGAGACTGTAGAGCTCCATTCCCGAAACATCAGCAACAGCAGAATCAGCAGCAAAACCAGCAGCATCAGCATCAGCAAAGGCAGCAGCCACATCAGAATCAGGGAAACAAGAAGGGGGGGGGGGTCTCCAGTGTGGGGATGAGGGCCACATTAAACCCGATTGCCCTCAGCTGAATCAGAACACCAACGATAACAACTGTCACACCCCGAAATATCAGAGCATTGGCGTGACTGGTCAGGTATCTTCATTGCACAGCGGAAGCAAATAAGCAAAGACTTCTAGAAATCGAACGCCCACTAAGTACTCGTATCTTCAATAGTTCACCTATTCCAAACGTGCCTTGTCTTAGAACTGAAACCTGAGAAAGAAACATGCGAAAAATCAACATAAAGTTGAGCGAGTTCATAGTTTGTTTGTAAAAGATTTGAAATAAATCTTTTGAGTTGTGAAAGATTTGAAATAAATCTTTGGAATAACCGGTTTTTGAAATAGTATTGAGAAAACGAATCAAAAGTCATTTTCTTGCCAAGTTATATGGAAACGTTGTGTTTGTAACACAGTATGTTCATAAAACCATGTATTGGTAAAGTCTTGTATTTGTAATGTTCGTATAACCATCAATGCCCACCCTGACTTTGACTCCATACCCGCATAACCCTATGCTTTGAATCTTGTATAAAACATGGTATTTAATTTGTATGAACAAGTATTTCTGGTAAGTATAAAATCCCTGGTATGTAGCAAATAAGGAAAAAGAGATCACCAATGGTTTGCAAGGCCATTGATATGTGTGAAGTGCAAGTAGGAAGACTCAAACCTAGCGGATTTATGCGTTGGGCACAAAGTCACCCCGAGGTCCGTTCTGCTGGGCCTGGGGCTGGGCTCGCTACACCCAGATAGATCTACCGCTCCTGTCCCTCGGTCCTACAATGAGGATTAATGGCCTCAAGTTGCGCCTACCCACTCACATGATCTAAGTAGTAACCCTCCTTACGCTAACCATACCATGTATAAAGTACTCGTAATCCTTTTGTATGACAATCCCTGGTCTCCCCGACCCAATCCCTGGTCACCCTGACCGAATCCCTGGTCTCCCCGACCAAATCCCTGGTCACCCTGACCGAAAATTATTCACATTTCGAAATAAGCATTTGTTTTGTAAAAACCGGTATGTTTAGTATAAACCTTTCGTAAATCATTTGAGTTCCTCGAAATCCCATCGTAATATGATTTAGAAATACGAGTTTTGCGTTTGTTCAAAACTTTGTATGTTTTTGCAAAACGTGCATGCCTTTCCACCCCGAAAACATTTTCAAAAATGTAAAGTCGTAAAAAGTGGGGTTATGAGCTCACCTGAATATTCCCTGTGCAAAGCTAGCTAATTACGACTTTGATGATGTCGTTTCCAAGACTTGACTTGCTAGCGTGCATTCTACAATATTCCTAACACGGAATACCTAATAAGTTTCTAAATAAACGCAGTAACTAACTACGTGTCATCGAGCTCTACCGAATCGTTGACCGAACGATTTGACGGTAAGTTAATAACTTAATAGTAACGATTAAGTTATACTTGTTAGGTCTCGCTTATTGTCAGTAAAACTAATAAGTCTTGGGAAGACTTATTCCTCGAGAGATTTAAAAATAAATAAATATTTATATAAAAATATATAAATATATCGTTATCATCGCGTTAGACGTCTCGAGTAGTCGTACGTGTATAAAAGAATATTTGTACGAAAATATCATGTATCAAACTCGTATGCGATATTATATGATTTATCGTGTGCCGTTTAGGCGTATAAAATAAATATGAAAAGTTATATTTATTTTATAAAAGAATCATCGAGTTATTTGAAGTCTGTAATAAATAGATAAACGATATCTATTTTATAAAAGGATTCGTGATGTACGAACTTTAAAATAAATATATAAACCATATATATTTCTATAAAACGAATCCGTGTCGTTTGATATTTCGAATAAATATATAAACTATATTTATTTTATTAACATCATCGTCGTGTCGTTTGATCTTCGAAATAAATATATAACTATATTTATTTATAAAAGAAGTCGTATTATCGGCGTTTGAAACAATATAAATAGTTATGTTGATCTTATAAAAGAATTGTCGGATTTTGAAGTTTAAAATAACTATTTTTATCGTTGTAAATAATTTTCTGAATCGTCGTTTATTGTAAGTTGTAAAGTGTTATCGAAAGAAACTATATGCTTGTATTCGTCTTTCCAAAATATCATTTGAATCCGATGTTTGTTTTATAATAAAACGCGTTCCTTTTTACGGATTTTCTCGAAAAACGGGCAGAGTTTCCTCTGTTTTTGGACGTCCCGACAACACAAGTTGTCGTTACTTTTATCAAAATTCAATCAATAATCAATAATATTTATGTATAGCCAATTTGTATAAACAATTAATTCGAAGTAAATATCAACTAATAATTCAGTTATTTGGTCGGTTCGAGCTCGTTATCACGAAAGTATTAAAACTATAACTTAATGAAATCACAACTTTAACTGTTACCAAAAACTCTCGTCGAGTCGTCTAAACGTTGACTGAGTTGACCCGCTGAGTCGACTCGGTTTGACCGAGCCAACCGAACCAAACCGTCTGATCGAAATCGCGAGACCCGAACCAAAGCTTGAACCAACTGAGTCGTCATGCTGAGTTGACCGAGTCAACTCTCTGGGTTGACCGAGTCAACTCGAACCGCTTCTGAAGCTGACAATATGACCAAACCGAACCCGAAACTTTGACCCACCTCCTGAACACATAATCTGACCCGACACCGATCTGAACCAAAGCTGAAACAAAACTCCCGAAATTTGACCCGAATAAAACCCAAAACCAACTCATAACTGCATACCTTTCGAATAACCAAGCTGAACTGAACCTGCTCGAACCGTCATCACCACCTCCGCTTGTCCTGTTGCTCCGGCGGTCGACCGGACAGCGTCGCCGCCGTACCGCCTAACTCCACCACACTCTCTCTCTCTCATCAGCCTCTCTCTCTCTCCGTCTCGTCTCTTTCTCTCTGTCTCGCTCTTGATGCCGCACCACCACCGGATGGTGGTGGTGGTGATTGTTTCCAGAACCGTAAAAAGAAAGGGGGTGGGGGCTGGTTGAAGACGAGCAGGGGAGGGGTGTGCGCTTAAAACTTCACCGGAATTCACCACCGCCGCCGCTAGCGGCGGCGTCGCCGCCGGTTCTCGCCGGCCGGAGTGTCTTCTAGAGAGAGATCAGATGTGGATGTATGTGTGTTATCTGTGTATTTGAGAACAAGAGTGATGAGAGGGGTGGAGAGTATATGTAGGTCTGCATATTTGTTTGTGTGTGTGTATAAAAATCGAGAGAGGGAGAGGGGTCTTATAGAAATATTGAGATTGTTGAGATCTTAATAGATCTTGTGAAGATTCATAGAGATTTTGGATAGATTTTGAAGAGATTTTAGTAAGATTTAGTAGATTTAATAAGATTTTTATAGATCTTGTGCAGATTTTATAGGAAAGCCTCTACTATTTTATGTGTAGGTTTAGGCTGGTGGGTTTTGGGCTTGGGCCCAGGGCCTACAAGCTCAATCCCCGCGTTTAAGCGGCCAGTAAGTCCTACGAGACCCGTTGTAAAAACCCTGAACTCCGTTTAACGTCAAAAATTAAAATACCCAAAAATGCGGTCGGTAGTCGTTGTTTGCACGCCCGTTCGTCGGTTACGGTAATAATCGCGAAAAGTTGTATCGTTGTCGTCTTTAATCCGTTTTTCGATCCGGTTTCGCCTGTCGTCACTAAATTTTAATTACGAAGCTAAAATATATCGTAAAAATTTAATATTTGTAGGCGTTGTTAGTATTTCGTCCGGTTTCGTTTCGTTATCGCTTAACGTTTAACATGTTTCTCCGCTAATCACCGTTCACGTACTGTAAAGTCGGCTAGACGTTCCTAGGCACTCCAAAGGCCTAATTAAGTTAATTTGCGTCGTTAAAATTATTTATTATCGCGTTAATCACCTGTTAATCACGTAATTAGGTGCCGTAAATCACCGGTTGTCACATTCTCCCCCTGTTACAGAAATTTCGTCCTCGAAATTTAGACTATGTTATCTCCTCCGAATTGTGTTGTTCGCAGGTAAGTCCGAATAATAACAAAGTGAATGACCGCGTAATCGAAACAAGACTTATTCGAATCATGTGAATTCAATGACATTCCTCAACAATAAAAATCCAATGGTTTACAATAAATGTGTTTCAGCAAATCGATGTCAAAGGAAACAAGACGTATAGGTACAGTCACTAATGTGACTAAGTTAACAGGGATCCAACAATGAACAGGAACTTCGACCAATCGAATTCCATATGAACGTTCACAATATGTAAATGAGTTCTAGAAGCAATAACATCCACTAGATGTACTTAGAATCAACAAGCTCAAAAGTAATAGTTTGCATGAAACGCTTGATCGTGATCAGCACAAGCTGCAAGTTATACCGACGCCACAAGGTGTCGCAATGAATGAAACAATTCAATAATAGGGGTGATCGAACAAATATCACCTGTGTTTTGCATGAAACGCTCAATCATGATTAGCCCAAGCTACAAGTTTGTACTGACACCACAAGGTGTCGTAGTGATTCAAATGATTCAATAGTAGCGGTGATCAAACAAATTCACCGTGTTTGAAGTCAAATGAAAGCGCAATAAAGTGAATCGGAAAGTTTGTTTCAAATGACATTATAGGATTTTCAATTGAAAATGGAACATCAATGAAACAATGTTTTCGATCGAAGGTGAAGAAGCAATGAATGTCGCAAAGCATTCGATCGATGTTGAAAGAACTGTTATGAGGTACACCGGAATATGAAATGAATTTGCGTAACATTGTCTTAACACACAATTGTATTAAGACTGTTGTAATGTGATAAATCAAAGCGGATTTAATCTGTATCAATAAATAATTAAATCCGAGCATAAGATATGTAAATGAGTTTAGCGCAAGGTTCAAATAAGTGAAAATACCACCACAAGGTGTCGAAATCAGCAAACAATTTAATGGAGTCGAATGCCAAACAAGTTTACTTCGACTCGGAACAGATGAAACACTGGTTAAAACAAATTTTGAATATGATGCTCCCAATACATCATATGATATCTTGAATCGAATATGTGTAATGCAGAAGTTCAAACAATCGAACTTGGTTTTAGCGCAATCCGACAATAAATATATGTATTGACAAGAAAACTTTAGGCATGGTTACAACGAAAAACCATGTATGTAACTTGTAAAGAAATGATCGTGATACAATGACCATTTAGAGGAGTAGAGATACGAAAATCTACTCAGTAAGTGTGAAATTCGAAATTTCAATAAAAGAAATTTGAGGACTTTACCTGGGGTTTCGTGTGACGACCAATTTTTAGGTGACATTACCATGGAATGTCGAACATAGCGTATTCTTCGTTAGTTAGGTAGGGGGGAGGAATGCGGAGACAATCGTCTTCTCCCTGGCTTGATTCGTGTCGTTGCAGGATCGCGTGACAAGTTGTCGTTTCTTGATCATTAGTTCTCCTGCTGACAGGGATCTAGCGTCGTCGTTAAATTTGCGTCATCGTTCCTTTTCAAAGGCCTCGCCTTGATAGTCGTATGTGTCGTACTTCAACCTCCGTTGATGTATAGCTTAAGTTTCACGTATACCTGTGCACTAGCGTTGTGTGCCGCGTAGAAGGTGATGTACCCCGACATCCGTTGACGTAGAAATTGAGTTCCATGTATTCTCGTGCGCTAGTGTTTCGTTTTGCGTAGAATGTGATGTACTCCGACATCCGTTGACGGAAAATTGAGTTCCGTGTATTCTCGTGCGCTAGTGTTTCATTATACGTAGGCTGTCTGCTCGGGAAGTCAAAATATCATAGACAATATGGATAATAATATGTGCCCGAGTTAATATTCGCGGTTCCTTCGTGATGACCTTTAATAAACACACACATGCGCAAAAAATCAATCATATAATCAAATAAACATGTTAGTCACCAATAAGCAACCAAGTAATTCCCCTAGTCCCACTAGTCTATCCTCCCAGCCTCTCAGACTGAACTTCCTAGTCCCACTAGACTATCCTCCCAGCCTCTCAGACTGAATCTCCCAGTCCCACTAGACTATCCTCCCAGCCTCTCAGACTGAATCTCCTAGTCTCTCATACTACCTTCCCAGCCTCTCAGACTGAATCTCCTAGTCTCTCAGACTACCTTCCCAGCCTCTCAGACTGACTCCCTGGTCTCTCGACCAGATCCAGCCACCCGGGTGAATTCCCTGTTCCGAAGGTCTTAAATGCATGTTTCCTAAACTCTCAGAGTGTTGTGTACTGTATGTAATTGTTTTGCGTACCGTGTATAAAACATCACAATAGCGTATGTTTGAAAACAAAATTTTGACTGTTTGTTTTTCGGCAACGGTTGGAGACCATACTCGAGTACTAGGCGTTATGTATGTATTCAACGTCTTAATAGTCTAAGTCCCAGAGAAAAGTGAGGTTAGAGCCTAGGTATCACAACAGGAACCTAATTCGCTGTAACCTATAGCTCTGATACCAATCTGTCACACCCCGAAATATCAGAGCATTGGCGTGACTGGACTGGTATCTTCATTGCACAGCGGAAGCAAATAAGCAAAGACTTCTAGAAATCGAACGCCCACTAAGTACTCGTATCTTCAATAGTTCTCCTATTCCAACCGTGCCTTGTCTTAGAACTGAAACCTGAGAAAGAAACATGCGAAAAATCAACATAAAGTTGAGCGAGTTCATAGTTTGTTTGTAAAAGATTTGAAATAAATCTTTTGAGTTGTGAAAGATTTGAAATAAATCTTTGGAATAACCGGTTTTTGAAATAGTATTGAGAAAACGAATCAAAAGTCATTTTCTTGCCAAGTTATATGGAAACGTTGTGTTTGTAACACAGTATGTTCATAAAACCATGTATTGGTAAAGTCTTGTATTTGTAATGTTCGTATAACCGTCAATGCCCACCCTGACTTTGACTCCATACCCGCATAACCCTATGCTTTGAATCTTGTATAAAACATGGTATTTAATTTGTATGAACAAGTATTTCTGGTAAGTATAAAATCCCTGGTATGTAGCAAATAAGGAAAAAGAGATCACCAATGGTTTGCAAGGCCATTGATATGTCTGAAGTGCAAGTAGGAAGACTCAAACCTAGCGGATTTATGCGTTGGGCACAAAGTCACCCCGAGGTCCGTTCTGCTGGGCCTGGGGCTGGGCTCGCTACACCCAGATAGATCTACC
Organism: Helianthus tuberosus; assembly: GCA_030545235.1. NCBI lineage: Eukaryota > Viridiplantae > Streptophyta > Magnoliopsida > Asterales > Asteraceae > Helianthus > Helianthus tuberosus. The sequence goes on from CM060369.1 coordinate 200,646,094, forward strand.
GCTCCTGTCCCTCGGTCCTACAATGAGGATTAATGGCCTCAAGTTGCGCCTACCCACTCACATGATCTAAGTAGTAACCCTCCTTACGCTAACCATACCATGTATAAAGTACTCGCAATCCTTTTGTATGACAATCCCTGGTCTCCCCGACCCAATCCCTGGTCACCCTGACCGAATCCCTGGTCTCCCCGACCAAATCCCTGGTCACCCTGACCGAAAACTATTCACATTTCGAAATAAGCATTTGTTTTGTAAAAACCGGTATGTTTAGTATAAACCTTTCGTAAATCATTTGAGTTCCTCGAAATCCCATCGTAATATGATTTAGAAATACGAGTTTTGCGTTTGTTCAAAAATTTGTATGTTTTTGCAAAACGTGCATGTCTTTCCACCCCGAAAACATTTTCAAAAATGTAAAGTCGTAAAAAGTGGGGTTATGAGCTCACCTGAATATTCCCTGTGCAAAGCTAGCTAATTACGACTTTGATGATGTCGTTTCCAAGACTTGACTTGCTAGCGTGCATTCTACAATATTCCTAACACGGAATACCTAATAAGTTTCTAAATAAACGCAGTAACTAACTACGTGTCATCGAGCTCTACCGAATCGTTGACCGAACGATTTGACGGTAAGTTAATAACTTAATAGTAACGATTAAGTTATACTTGTTAGGTCTCGCTTATTGTCAGTAAAACTAATAAGTCTTGGGAAGACTTATTCCTCGAGAGATTTAAAAATAAATAAATATTTATATAAAAATATATAAATATATCGCTATCATCGCGTTAGACGTCTCGAGTAGTCGTACGTGTATAAAAGAATATTTGTACGAAAATATCATGTATCAAACTCGTATACGATATTATATGATTTATCGTGTGCCGTTTAGGCGTATAAAATAAATATGAAAAGTTATATTTATTTTATAAAAGAATCATCGAGTTATTTGAAGTCTGTAATAAATAGATAAACGATATCTATTTTATAAAAGGATTCGTGATGTACGAACTTTAAAATAAATATATAAACCATATATATTTCTATAAAACGAATCCGTGTCGTTTGATATTTCGAATAAATATATAAACTATATTTATTTTATTAACATCATCGTCGTGTCGTTTGATCTTCGAAATAAATATATAACTATATTTATTTATAAAAGAAGTCGTATTATCGGCGTTTGAAACAATATAAATAGTTATGTTGATCTTATAAAAGAATTGTCGGATTTTGAAGTTTAAAATAACTATTTTTATCGTTGTAAATAATTTTCTGAATCGTCGTTTATTGTAAGTTGTAAAGTGTTATCGAAAGAAACTATATGCTTGTATTCGTCTTTCCAAAATATCATTTGAATCCGATGTTTGTTTTATAATAAAACGCGTTCCTTTTTACGGATTTTCTCGAAAAACGGGCAGAGTTTCCTCTGTTTTTGGACGTCCCGACAACACAAGTTGTCGTTACTTTTATCAAAATTCAATCAATAATCAATAATATTTATGTATAGCCAATTTGTATAAACAATTAATTCGAAGTAAATATCAACTAATAATTCAGTTATTTGGTCGGTTCGAGCTCGTTATCACGAAAGTATTAAAACTATAACTTAATGAAATCACAACTTTAACTGTTACCAAAAACTCTCGTCGAGTCGTCTAAACGTTGACTGAGTTGACCCGCTGAGTCGACTCGGTTTGACCGAGCCAACCGAACCAAACCGTCTGATCGAAATCGCGAGACCCGAACCAAAGCTTGAACCAACTGAGTCGTCATGCTGAGTTGACCGAGTCAACTCGCTGGGTTGACCGAGTCAACCCGAACCGCTTCTGAAGCTGACAATATGACCAAACCGAACCCGAAACTTTGACCCACCTCCTAAACACATAATCTGACCCGACACCGATCTGAACCAAAGCTGAAACAAAACTCCCGAAATTTGACCCGAATAAAACCCGAAACCAACTCATAACTGCATACCATTCGAATAACCAAGCTGAACTGAACCTGCTCGAACCGTCATCACCACCTCCGCTTGTCCTGTCGCTCCGGCGGTCGACCGGACAGCGTCGCCGCCGTACCGCCTAACTCCACCACTCTCTCTCTCTCATCAGCCTCTCTCTCTCCGTCTCGTGTCTTTCTCTCTGTCTCGCTCTTGATGCCGCACCACCACCGGATGGTGGTGGTGGTGATAGTTTCCAGAACCGTAAAAAGAAAGGGGGTGGGGGCTGGTTGAAGACGAGCAGGGGAGGGGTGTGCGCTAAAAACTTCTCCGGAATTCACCACCACCGCCGCTAGCGGCGGCGTCGCCGCCGGTTATCGCCGGCCGGAGTGTCTTCTAGAGAGAGATCAGATGTGGATGTATGTGTGTTATCTGTGTATTTGAGAACAAGAGTGATGAGAGGGGAGGAGCGTATATGTAGGTCTGCATATTTGTTTGTGTGTGTGTATAAAAATCGAGAGAGGGAGAGGGGTCTTATAGAAATATTGAGATTGTTGAGATCTTAATAGATCTTGTGAAGATTCATATACATTTTGGATAGATTTTGAAGAGATTTTAGTAAGATTTAGTAGATTTAATAAGATTTGTATAGATCTTGTGCAGATTTTATAGGAAAGCCTCTACTATTTTATGTGTAGGTTTAGGCTGGTGGGTTTTGGGCTTGGGCCCAGGGCCTACAAGCTCAATCCCCGCGTTTAAGCGGCTCGTAAGTCCTACGAGACCCGTTGTTAAAACCCTGAACTCCGTTTAACGTCAAAAATTAAAATACCCAAAAATGCGGTCGGTAGTCGTTGTTTGCATGCCCGTTCGTCGGTTACGGTAATAATCGCGAAAAGTTGTATCGTTGTCGTCTTTAATCCGTTTTTCGATCCGGTTTCGCCTGTCGTCACTAAATTTTAATTACAAAGCTAAAATATATCGTAAAAATTTAATATTTGTAGGCGTTGTTAGTATTTCGTCCGGTTTCGTTTCGTTATCGCTTAACGTTTAACATGTTTCTCCGCTAATCACCGTTCGCGTACTGTAAAGTCGGCTAGACGTTCCTAGGCACTCCAAAGGCCTAATTAAGTTAATTTGCGTCGTTAACATTATTTATTATCGCGTTAATCACCTGTTAATCACGTAATTAGGTGCCGTAAATCACCGGTTGTCACAACAACAACCACCAGAACAACAACAATGTTGGGAACAACAATAACGGCAACAATGGGGGAAATTTGTAACACCACGTAAAACGTGTCCAATTATGTATAGACACATGTCCTAAACTCTAAACATGTGAAAGATTGAGTTTGAAGGACCAAAGTTGTCGAACAGTGAAACTATGAAACCACAGGGACTAAAAGTGTCAACATGCCAAAATTGTGCCTCTGAATGACCATACACGATGAATATATTCTTAAACGAGTGATTGATTGGATATAAGAAGCCATTTATAAAAATAATCGGAAGATTATTAAATTACACGGGTTAAACATGTCAACATGTCAATTCTAACCTCTGAGTGACCTTTTAACGAAACCGAGGCTTCGAAACATTCAAATATACTCTTAAGAATAAGTGGTATAAATTTCACATGGTTTCGATATCGTTAAGCATGTTTTCAAGACTTTGGGCCAAAAGTTTCAACTTGATGAAACTTGCTTTCATAGAGGTATTTAACGAACAGGAGCCTAACGAAGTTAGTTTAATCATTCATCCTAGAGCTTCAACATACTGACTACAAGGGCCCTACATGTCAATAACGAGGTTAAAAAGGGTTAAAAACGAGCAGGGACTAAAGCTGCCAAGATTGAAACTTGTTTTGCCAGTTAACCCGGTCCACGCGGCCCGCGTAAGACATCCCTTAAGTCTTACGCGGCCCGCCTGAGGTCCCCAGTATCAGAAAAATGTTGACAGGTGCGGGTTTGCCTGTTCCACCACCTTAGTCTAGTTTGTAACGACCTAGGGAGCTGTAAGTCGGTTTATTACACTAGCTAGGACACCTGGGGTGATCCCAGGGCCTCCAATTACACCTGGAAGTGATCTAAATTCATGGAATTTGCTATATAAGGGAGCCTACTTTTGTGTTCATAAACACATTGGCAAACAATTCATTTGAGGGACTTGTTCTGGAGCTTCCATCAGTAAGAAGAGGATTATCAAGTGTAGAAAAGTTTGCTAGGACCTTAAGTAAGCCTCTAATTTCTTGTTTAGTTGTTTAATTTAGCTTAATTACTCTAAAGTCAAACTTATCGTAAATTTAGTTTGACTTTCGTTTTATTTACATGTGGCTTAACCACTGATCAAATTGAAAGTGGTTATAGAACCACATTAGTGTAGGTGATTAACCCTTAAAAGGGCACCTCCTAATTATCTCGTTTGACTAGTCACCTGTCGGGTCAAAATAGTTTGACAAAAAGTCAAACTAGACAGAATGTTTGAAAATGATTAAAATTAATAAACCAGAGGTTCTAAATTATATTTTAGCATTCTAATGACTTGGTAATTAATATTAAATCATGTCTTATCAGTCCTAACCCGACAATTAATAGTCTAAGGTCAGTTTATAACCGAAAGTCGCAAAAGCTTGACTTTTGCTTTGACTTTCAGTTCTGACCCATTTAAGCTTAATTCTCCCATGTTTTAAGCTTCCATTAGGACCACCTTATTAGTAGTATAACCCTCTGGAGTTATATTGCATGGTGCCTAGTGGTTTGAATTATATGCACTTGATCGTAATTATGCTTAATAATGCCATAAACGCCCTTTTTACATACAACTGAGATTTTTAACAATGTGATTGGACTAACACCTTTGCTACTGATATTTAGACATGTCCTGAAAATTTAACATCAATTGGAGGTCTAGAATAGGAGTTATGCTCAATAGCGTAATTAAGGAACTTTTTATCATTTAAATGGCGTAATTAACATAAAGCCTATCTAAACCCAATTTTTGACATCAAACCTTGTACCTAATGATGTAAAATAATATTTTTGGATTTTTGAAGATTTTTAATTATTTTTAGGCTGAGCATAACATAGGATTATAGCTTAATTTCGGTAAATGTCGGTTTTACCCTTTTCATGCATAAAATGAGTTTTACTTAACTTTTTAGTGCCAAACCTTTTGCTACTGAATTTATATAATAAATAAAGTATTTTGAACTTTATAAACTGATCAAAAACTCATATTTACTATTTTAACCCGAATACACCTTTAAACCGATTTTTAAGCGTTTTTAGTACATAGTATGAGTTAAAACTATTTTTGGCATATAAAACTTATTACTTACTGATGTTTTAAGTTAATTTATACAATTAAACAATAAGCCAAAGTTTTTAAACTCAGAAGTCTATTTTGACCTTTAAAGCCTATGTAAAATTACCAAAATGCCCCTACGGTGCATAGTTTGGTAATATAAGATAAATTTCACATATATAAAATACCCTACTGTTATAACTTATAAAAATACATATTTTTATTGATTAAATCAGGTCTGAAACTCAGTTTCACTATTAAACTCTTTTATGGGCATTAAAATTACCAAAATGCCCTTATGGGATTTATTTTGGTTTAAATTACTTTTTGGGCATATATGTTAACATCCTACTGATGTATTAACATATTTTGAGCATAATAATGATTAAGACTTGTATATAATTTATTTGGTTACCCGTTACGCGTTTACGCGTTCGGATCAGGCTTATGTGACTAGTTTACATAAAATAGCCGAAACGGGTCAAACTTTATCATTAAATCCTCAAATTCCAGAATGTGTTTAGTTTACCCACATTATACAAGTATCCAAGCTTGTCGGGTCTAAACCACATTCTATTCCGGTCTCCGCTTAATCTAGCGTTTAGAACCGTAAAGTTTCCTTCTAGTTAGCCGGTCTAAGTCCTTGACTGAATTAAAGACCTGTTAGCATCCTAATAGGTTAATAAACCTTCTATACAGATTAAATAGCTTCCGGTAGAAGGTGCCTTCAAAAAGCTTTAGGATTTTTACTGCTAGCATCAGGTAAATACTTTTAACTTATTTTCCCTTATACGGGCTTGGGATATGGTATTATAATAATACCATTTGGTCGGGTATGAAATCAATTAATCGGATTGTGATTAATAAATTTGCATAACCCGTTTTAATATGTCTTGTTTGATAACATATGTTAGTGCACTACGTCTATTGACTTCGTCTTGTATCATGTAATAGGATAGGATAGGTTTATCAGTGCCTAAGGTTCGAGAAACAGATTTTCAGGTTTAAGGAGGTGATTCCGCTCGAAACAGCACAAGACCATTTCGATCGAAATCAGGACTAGTATATATAGGGCACTTGACATTTCATTTGGGACGACTTCATAATTTGTAACGAAGTGCTGCCAAAGTTTGTCCAGGTTGTAATCAGTGTTATTATCAATATAAGTGACAAATTAAAGAGTATCAAGCTGTTTCCACATCCATTTCACTGATTCCGCCATTGAATCGGATTACAAGCTCTTCTGAACGACTCGTTTGTGTCCAACAACGATCCTACAAGTGGTATCAGAGCTCAGGAAGAAGAGTTTAGCTTGATATCATCTATTTTCTGACTTCTACACCTTCTTTTTCAATCTGAACAAGTTTTAACGGTCAAAATTGGATCAAACTTTCACAGATTGTGTAAAACTACATATTGACAAACCTTTGAGAGTTTCATAGCAAAATTCGACCTAAAACTGACTGAAATGGACCGTAGAACAGATTTCGCTTGAACGAGCATATCCTGATTCCGCTCCAGTTTATCTGATTAAGCTTCAAAGTGTTGATTCCGCTCCAATTTCAATGCTAATTCCGCTCCAAAGTGTTTGATTTAGCTTCAAAGTGTTGATTTCGCTCCAACTTCAGTTGTGATTCCACTCCAAGTTGCTGATTGTTTCTGATTCCGCTCCAAGTTGCTGATTGTTTCTGATTCCGCTCGAAATAGATCTGATCTGATTCCGCTCGAAATAGTTTTGATCTGATTCCGCCCGAAATAGATCTGATCTGATTTCGCTCGAAATAAATCTGATCTGATTCCGCTCGAAATAGATCTGATTTCGCTCGAATTGCTATTCAAGTGAATCCGCTTGAAGTTATAAAAGCTGATTTCGCTTCAACTGGTCAACTAGTGATTTCGCTTGAGTTTCCTATTTCGCTTGAAAAGTGAAATTTCGTGTCAAGATCATTTCTAGTCGATCGAGTGTCAGTCTGTTTCAGGATATTTGATATTGTTTGTACTGATTGGGTTTGTTTGATTATTTGTCCAGGATTACATCATGGCTGAAGAATTCTACAATACGTTTTTCAACGCGTTCACATCTGATTCTTCCGAAACATCAACGGTCACTCCAAAAACTATCACGAAAGAGATTAATGAGAACATCAAGCATGATAATTTCTACGGAACACATTCAAAGCCACTAAGTCTGGAAAGCATTGAGGATTATACATGGTGGAAAGAACGTTTTCTCAACTGGGCGAAAGCGTATGCGCATGAAAGCTGGTTCTGCTTAGAGTTTGGATACGAACGACCAAAGGATGATAAAGACGAAGTAATTCCATTCAAGAAATTACCAAAAGATGACAAAGCAGAATATGCAGCTGAACAGAGAATGATTGCTTTGATCCAGACGGCAATTAGAAATGATATTTTTGCATTGTTAAACCATGATGGGTCATCAAAATCTATTTGGGAAGCTTTACGTGTTAAAGCTGAGGGGGGTAAACAGATTAGAAAGAACAAAATTGCATTGCTTAAAAAAGAATTCGATCTATTTGATAGTTTAAAAGGAGAGTCGGTAAGGCAAATGATAGAAAGATTTTGTCACCTCAAAATTGAACTTGAACGTTTCAAAATTGAGAAAACAAAAGAGGAAATTATCGACAAAGTGATTGAGGCGTTACCACGAGCTGATCAGTGGCAAACGTTTGTTTTTATCCTAAAAAATGATGCTTTGTATGATGAAATTACTCTTGATGCGTTGCTTGAAAAGATTGAAAGTCATGATATGGAGCTACAAAAGCAAAGCAAGATGACTGGTTCTTCACATCAACAGAATGTTGGTCTATATTACAAAGGCAGTGTATCATCAGATAAAGGTGTCAGTTCACCAAAGACATCATTCAGTGGTGAGAAGATGAAGGAACCACAAACAACTTCATCAAGTTACCATTCTGGATATCATTCATCTTCAAAATCAAGTTCTGATGAAGCTGAGGAGATTCTGTGCAACATTGCTCTCAAACTGAAGAATTCTCCATCGATGAGCATCAATGCAGCTAAGCAGCAAATGAGTTTCCTTGCATCTGTTCTGGAGTCATATGAAGGTCTTGTAGCTGGCAAAATTGGAAACTCAGAGTTGACTAAAGAAGACTACGACCAGATTGATCCGGAAGAAATGGAGCTCATTGACATTCGCTGGTGTTTAGCAAGCTGCATCCGAAGAGCTCAGAGATACATGGAGATTACCGGGAAGCAATCTTTGGGTGGTCCGTCAACGAAGCTTGGATTTGACAAATCCAAAGTGACCTGCTTCAGATGCAAGCAAAAGGGTCATTTCAAAAGAGAATGCAGAAATTCTGAAGTTGCTGAAGGAAATGAACGTCCTTTCAACGATGACTATTATCGAAAGGCGATCTACCACCGAAGCAAAGAAGAGCCAAAATTGATTGAAGATAAAACCAAATCAAGAGCTTGTTTTTTAATTCAAGATTATGAAGGTTTTGACTGGAGCTCAATTTGTCCAGAAGAAGATCGTTTGGAGAATGTTCGAAAAACAGCTCATGGCAGAGCTTTAACAGAGGAAAGAAAGTTTGTTTTTGTTGCTGAGATTCAAGATGAAAACAAAGACAAAGATACAGCTGAGATCAAAGTGAAAACCAGAGAAGAGATCCTGAAAGAAAAGACCTACAAAGAAAGAAACATTGTGTTGAACAGAATGGATGAAATGCAAGAAGAGTATGAGAGTGCAGTGAGCAACAGAAGATGGGATAAAAAGAGAGAGTTACTTCAACAGAGAAGGTGAACCAGTTATTCCAAAGAAAGACATAATCTTTGATGATATTCTTCTCATAATTCCTTTGAGAGCTGAATATTATAGAAATGTGATGAAAGATGACACATATGCTAAAAGGCATGAAAAGGAGATCAGATATGCCATGACATCGTGTCTGAGAAAAAGGGATGAAGAGAGAATGAAAAAGAGTGTTGAAGAAATGGTGAAGAATCTGAAGAAAACTGCTGAAGAGGTTAAAGCTGAAGTGGTTGAAGTTGAAGTTGTGAAAGATGAAGTTTTGAAAGTTGGTGAGACAGAAAAGATTGAAGAAAAAGTTATTGTAAATGAAGAGGTTGAGAAAGCTGTTACTGAAGAACAGCAAATAGAAGAAGAAGTAAAGAATGAGAATTTGGAAGCTGGTAATGTTGGTGATGAAGTCGGTGTTGAAGAAAAGCAAGATGATGCTGATCAGAAGCAAACTGAGGCAACTGCATCAAACACCGAAGTGCCAATCACTGAGGTACATTCTGATTCTGAAATATTAAAAACAATTGATCAGGGCAAGAAATGCATGGAACCGTGCAGAGCTTGTACTGAAAAAGATGAGCAATTCAGAACAAGAGATCTTGAATTCACTAAAATGGAAAATATTTTTAAAGAAAAATGCAAAGAAATGCTAGAAAAAGAAAAAGTTTTAAAAGAAAATGATGAAAAACTTTCAGAAAAATGTAAAAAAATTAGAAACAGAAAATGAAGTTTTGAAAGAAAATGTTTCTAAAATAACAGAAGAATGTTCACAAAAAGAAATTGCTTGTCAAGAAATAAAGAAAGAATATGACTCAATGAAATTAGCATATCATATTACAAAAGAGTCATATGAAAAAGTGAAAGATGAAATGAAATTTGCTCAATCAAGAATGAATTATCTTTCTGAAACAACTAAAGAAATTAAACGAATGTATTCCATAAAACAAGATGTTGTTAATTCCTATATTGAGGATGTTGCTACGCTAAAGAGACAGATTGCTGATTTAGAACAGGACAACAAAAAGTTAAAAAGTTACCATGTGTCGTCATATGTGCTTGAACGAATTTTCAATATAAAACCGAGAGATGGTGAGTCTGAGCAAAACAAGAAAGGCATTGGCTCAGAGTTTCATCAAGTTCCACCACCGGAAAAGTTTGCATTTTATGATAAGGTCGAAAAAGCTTTCAACATGGTAGATCAATTGCCAGACAACATTGACATAACCTATTCCAAATCTGATGAGTCTCATGATTCAGAGGTGGTAGGTAAAGTCGTTGAAAGTGTGTTGAAAGAAGAGTCGGTTGATACAGGTAAATCTGAATCACAGGATGAAGATGAAGGAAATCTTCATGATAGTTATCTGAAAAACACAAAATCCGAGAAAAGTTTGAATGATGATTCAAAAGGATTGGTTTATACCATGATTGGATCGGACAAATTGTTCTTAGATGTTGTATTCCCGATTCAGAATGTGATTTCAGAAAAGGTTGATAAAGTTTTCAAAATGGTTGAGATTGAGAAGTCTGAGATTTCAAAGTTTGTTGGGAAGAGTCATAGAGGTTCGTATAACAAACCTAGTTTCATGAAAAACATGAAGGCTGGTTTGGGTTATAAGAAGAAACAGAATTGGAAGAAAAATGAAGTGCCAATTTATCAAGAAAAAATGAGTTTTGTTCAAGGAGACAGTTTAGCAGAAGAAAGAGAACTCAAATTGAGACAGTCTAATGATGAGTTCTTTGCTAAAAAGAAAAAGCAACAACCACAGGTCAAAGATGTATCCATGAGAACATGTTTCAAATGTGATAAAAAAGGACAACTTGCACGAAAGTGTCCAAATCTAAAACCTGTGGATGTTGACAAAAAGAAGTTTGAAAATGTGGAAAAACAGAAATCTGAAGATGTGAAACAAAGGTCAACCAGATTTGATTCGAAACAAACTTGGAGGTACAATACAAACAAGTTTGCTTCAAATCAAAATTGGAAATCAAACCCGAACAAGTTCGATTCAAGACAGACCTGGAATTCTCACACACCCAGAGTTAGAACAACTCAAAGTTGGAAAACAATTGTTAACATGAAAAAACCACAAGAGTTTTGGAAACCAAAAGTTGTTGAAAAACAAAATGTTCAAAAAGATTCACATTTTTTACAAACGTGGTACTCCTAAAGGTCAAACATGGAGTGCAAAGAAACAGGTGATTCTTGAAAAAGATGAAAAAGTTAAAGTAAAAGTTGAAAAGATTTTTGTGAAAGATGACAAAGAGTTTCCAGCATTGAATGAAAATTATTGTGTTGAAATGCCTAAGGTTCAACAGACCTGGGCTAAATTGTTCAAGTAATTGAGTTTATTACATGTGCAGGTGCTCAACAAAATTAAAGATTGTGAGATTGGAAAATGGAGCAGCCTGGCACAACAAGAGGAGGAGGCTGCTACTGGACCCTGGTTTGGTTGAACAGGGAGTTTATTTGTTTTTCTGTACATAAATAAACAATATTTCAAAAATCTTAAAAATTGAAAATTTTGAAAAACCAAAAATATGTTTTCATTTTTGTCAAATATTCAAAAATACAAAAATATGTGTTGATTGAATACGCTGAAACCCTCACGGCTGAACAAACATTATTACTTTCACAAGATTGAAAAACGGTTTTCAAACTGTCGAAAATCAATGGGTTGTAAATCATGGGGGTACTTTATATTAGTTTTTCTGCAAAACAGTGCATAGCTAGCAGAAAATGGATGGCGAGACAAAGCTATCAGCATCATGTTGTCAAATTTTCTTTTAATGATTTTGCATTTTAGGGGGAGAAAAATTTGTTAGAAAATTAAAAAACATTAGAAAATTTGAAAAAGCCAAAAACATGATAAAATTTCGAAAAATTGAGTTTTTGCGTAAAAAGAGGAAATGATAGTACATCAGTAGACAGTTACAGTATGCTAAAGAATTGGAAAGTTTAAATGTGTTAAACGATCTCACCGTGGATGTGTCGGTAGATTTTTATACATTTAGTAAACTTTTTCGGGATATAAACCTAAATTCAAACTTGCTTATTTCGTGGGAAACACTACTTGGATATATAGGTAACCCCTGAAATCTTGTTTGAAAGGTCCCTCTTTCTGAGATACTAGGTCTTTATGCTTAGTGATATCTGGGGTATTATTCCGGGACTTCTGCTGAATGGAAGTTCTGACCTAGTCTCCGAATAATACTTTCTGCATTGCTTGAAACATAGCGCCGCCCTCAGCACATTGATGAAACAATAAAATTGATAGTCATTGCTGTTGTAACAAAAGATCCTCTAAAGGGGACACACCAAAAGTCGAGCCGTCATCTCTCTGCTGAACGAAAGTTCTGACCTGAGCTCTCACGGTTTCGTACTATAATTTATTCCCCTTACAGATATCATCTAGGTATACTCACCTGTAAGACTGAATATTGGGATCTGGATACGGGAGTATATTCAAGAGGTGGGACACATGAATGAGTTTAAGTTCTTAATACATCTAATTCGTATCCTGAATCAGTTGAAATTTGTGTGAAAATTTAAGTGGATCAGTATATCGACAATCTAAGTGAATTGTTTAATTCTTAATGTGTAACTAAGCTCAACGGTACTTGTGATTTGTCGAAAACTGATATGATCCTCTGACGCATACTCAAACAAAAATATTGTCTGTAAATATGTTTGTACATATTTCTTTACTGCTTTATATTTTCAGTAAAATACAAAAAGATTTTTTATTCAGCTTTATTTTCAACAACCGATGTCTGAGATGCTAAGTTTCAAAATCTAAGTAAGTTGATTGTGTTTCTGAAAATAAAACAAGTTCACTAATTTGAAACTTGAATTTAAAATCAAAAATTTCAAAAACAGTTTGTAATATCTCTAAGGTCATTTTATGGGCATTAAAATTACCAAAATGCCCTTATGGGATTTATTTTGGTTTAAATTACTTTTTGGGCATATATGTTAACATCCTACTGATGTATTAACATATTTTGAGCATAATAATGATTAAGACCTGTATATAATTTATTTGGTTACCCGTTACGCGTTTACGCGTTCGGATCAGGCTTATGTGACTAGTTTACATAAAATAGCGGAAACGGGTCAAACTTTATCATTAAATCCTCAAATTCCAGAATGTGTTTAGTTTACCCACATTATACAAGTATCCAAGCTTGTCGGGTCTAAACCACATTCTATTCCGGTCTCCGCTTAATCTAGCGTTTAGAACCGTAAAGTTTCCTTCTAGCTAGCCGGTCTAAGTCCTTGACTGAATTAAAGACCTGTTAGCATCCTAATAGGTTAATAAACCTTCTATACAGATTAAATAGCTTCCGGTAGAAGGTGCCTTCAAAAAGCTTTAGGATTTTTACTGCTAGCATCAGGTAAATACTTTTAACTTATTTTCCCTTATACGGGCTTGGGATATGGTATTATAATAATACCACTTGGTCGGGTATGAAATCATTTAATCGGATTGTGATTAATAAATTTGCATAACCCGTTTTAATATGTCTTGATTGATAACATATGTTAGTGCACTACGTCTATTGACTTCGTCTTGTATCATGTAATAGGATAGGATAGGTTTATCAGTGCCTAAGGTTCGAGAAACAGATTTTCAGGTTTAAGGAGGTGATTCCGCTCGAAACAGCACAAGACCATTTCGAGCGAAATCAGGACTAGTATATATAGGGCACTTGACATTTCATTTGGGACGACTTCAGAATTTGTAACGAAGTGCTGCCAAAGTTTATCCAGGTTGTAATCAGTGTTATTATCAATATAAGTGACAAATTAAAGAGTATCAAGCTGTTTCCACGTCCGTTTCACTGATTCCGCCATTGAATCGGATTACAAGCTCTTCTGAACGACTCGTTTAGGTCCAACAACGATCCTACAACATAAACATTGGGGGTTAATCTGACCGTGTCCTGGATATCCTCGGCTCATTTCATTGAAAATGACCACGACATATGCACGGGGTGTAGGCATACAGCTGACAGATGCAAATGCTAAAATATTATATAAACCCACATGTTGGGGATAACTCCTTTGTGGGTTCTATAAGTGGTGAGTCGGTTAATCACGACCGGCTTCCAACCGGCCCCAATTGTAAGACAAACATGTAAATCTGTATACAAGATTATAGTTAAATAATTATCCCAAGTTATAAAAGATTTATGCTATGTGCACCTAAATCAATTTACTTAAATGTTTTCAATAGAGTCAGTTAATTGTATTTACCAGTGTAAACTGACGTATTTTCTTAAAGACTGATTTGACAGGTACCTCTCGAAATAGGCTGGAGCTATTAGGTGTCATAAGAGGATCTTGCAAATCCATAGATGCCTGCAGTCTGTTATTTTGTTTCTTTGTATTTATTTATGATCCGCCTGTGGATCTAATTACATTCCAGTCTGTATATTCTGCCACTCGAACACTCAGACATTATGGTTTGTAATAGTTTATTCACCAAGCCGTCCGTTGTGCTATTATATTGTGTGTATTGACTATGATGATATCAACTACGTCATGATGCTCCCCGCCGGGCCCACCGGTAATATGTGGAAATATCGGGGTGTGACAAAATGGTGCTCGTGGAAGGGTATTTACGATTGGTGCTGGTGATGCTAGGAACGACGGCAATGTCGTGACTGGTACGTTTTCTGTGAACAACCTCTTTGCTTCTGTATTATTTGATTCTGGTGCCGATTGGAGTTATGTGTCCCTAGAGTTCAGTCAACGATTAGGGTTAGCTCCAGTACCTCTAGAAGCTAAGCATGTAGTAGAATTAGCTGATGGCAAAACGATTGAAGCTTCGCATGTCCTTTTTTGGTGTAAATTAGATCTTGTGGGTCAAGTGTTTGATATTGACCTCCTTCCTGTTACCCTCGGTAGTTATGATGTAGTGGTTGGTATGGATTGGTTGTCTAAGCATCAAGCTAAAATTCTATGTAAAGAGAAGGTCGTACGTATTCCTCTCCCCAGTGGAGAATTTCTTTCGGTTCAAGGGCATCGCAGTGGCGCGATGGTTGGTATCATCTCAGCTATGCAAGCGCAGAAGTGTCTACGAAAGGGGTACCCTGCTATTCTAGCACTTGTTACTGATACTTCGTCTGAAGAAAGAAAGATCGAAGACCTGCCAGTTGTTCATGAATTTCCTGATGTATTTCCTGAGGAACTACCTGGTTTACCTCCTCACCATCAAGTGGAATTTCATATTGATCTTACACAAGGAGCAGCTCCGATTGCTCGTGCTCCTTATCGTCTAGCACCTGGAGAGTTGCAGGAGTTGTCTAACCAACTGCAAGAGTTACTGGATATGGGCATTATTCGACCCAGTTCTTCACCTTGGGGAGCCCCAGTTCTGTTTGTGAAGAAGAAGGACGGGTCCTTTCGTATGTGTATTGATTATCGGGAACTTAACAAAGTGACTGTCAAGAACCGTTACCCTTTGCCGCGCATCGACGACTTATTTGACCAGTTGCAGGGGTTAAGTTTTTACTCGAAGATCGATTTAAGATCAGGCTATCATCAGATAAGAATATGAGAGGAGGATGTTCCTGAAACAGCTTTTCGAACGCGGTATAGGCATTACGATTTTCTGGTTATGCCGTTCGGGTTGACGAACGCGCCAGCGGTCTTCATGGACCTCATGAACCGTGTGTGCAAGCCGTATCTTGACGATTTCATTATAGTGTTCATCGACGACATTTTGATTTACTCTAAGAGCAAGGAGGATCACGAGCGACACTTGCGCCTTATCTCAGAGCTTCTAAGGAAGGACCAGCTTTACGCGAAATTCTCTAAGTTTGACTTCTGGATTCGAGAGGTACACTTCCTTGGCCACATTGTGAATGAGTCTGGGATACACGTGGATCCTACTAAGATTGATGCTATAAGGAATTGGGTGGCACTGAAGTCTCCTTCGGAGGTGCGACAATTTCTTGGTCTTGCTGGGTACTATCGAAGATTTATCAAAGACTTCTCGAAGATCACTCAACCTCTTACCACATTGACACAGAAAGGCGTTGTATACTCGTGGGGAACGAAGCAGGAAGATGCTTTCCAGTTATTAAAACAAAAACTCTACAGCACGCCGATCTTGTCTTTACTAGAACGTACCGAAGATTTCGTGATATATTGTGATGCTTCTATTCAGGGTCTCGGTTGCGTGTTGATGCAACGCGAGAAGGTGATATCCTACGCCTCTCGACAATTGAAGGTTCACGAGAGGAATTATACGACTCACGACTTAGAGTTGGGAGCCGTGGTTTTTGCGTTGAAAATCTGGAGGCATTATCTGTACGATACCAAATGCATCATCTACACCAATCACAGGAGCCTCCAGCATATTTTCGACCAGAAGGAGTTGAATATGCGACAGCGTCACTGGGTAGAACTTTTAAACGACTATGATTGTGCCATCAAGTATCATCCAGGCAAGGCTAACGTGGTAGCGGATGCCCTCAGTCGAAAGGAATCGAAACCTAAACGTGTTCGCGCCTTGCAGCTCACCATCCATTCTAACTTGCCTGACCGGATCCGTTCTGTACAAACCGAGGCGTTGAAAGAGGAAAATATTGAAGCAGAGTACTTAAGGGGCATGGGAAAACGACTACTAGAGAAATCGGATGGTATCCTCTACTTCATGGAGCGTGTATGGATTCCTTTGTTTGGTAACCTTAGGGATCTTGTGATGGATGAAGCACACAAGTCTCGATACTCTGTTCACCCGGGTTCGGATAAGATGTATCCGGATCTCAAAGTCATGTATTGGTGGCCGAAGATGAAAGCTCACATCGTGGCGTATGTGAGTAAATGCTTGACGTGCTCAAAGGTCAAGGTGGAATATCAGAAACCGTCTGGATTGCTGCAACAACCAGAAATACCCATGTGGAAATGGGAGCAGATTGCCATGGATTTTGTCACTGGGCTACCTAGAACTCAAAAAGGGAACGATACCATTTGGGTGATCGTTGACCGCCTCACGAAGTATGCATACTTCCTTGCGATCAAGGAAACTGACAAGTTCTCTCAACTTGCTACTGTTTATTTGAAAGAAGTGGTTTCTAGGCACGGTTTACCAACCTCTATTATCTCTGATCGTGACCCGCGTTTCATTTCGGATTTGTGGCAGTCGATGCACAAATCGTTCGGTTCGCGTCTCGACATGAGCACTGCTTATCACCCGCAGACGAATGGTCAAAGTGAACGAACCATCCAGACACTTGAGGACATGTTACGAGCGTGCGTGATTGATTTTGGCAAGGGTTGGGAAAAACATCTGCCTTTAATAGAGTTCTCTTATAACAATAGTTACCATACTAGTATCCAGGCAGCTCCATTCGAAGTATTGTACGGACGAAAGTGTCGTTCACCTCTTTGTTGAGCTGAGGTGGGTGACAGCCAGATCACAGGCCCTGAACTTGTGCTTGAAACTTCAGAGATGATTGTTCAGATTAGAAATCGTATGGTGGCACCGCGCGACCGTCAGAAAAGCTACGCTGACCAGCGTAGGAAACCTTTGGAGTTCGCTGTAGGCGATCGGGTTATGTTGAAAGTATCACCCTGGAAGGGTGTGGTGCGGTTTGGGAAACGAGGAAAGCTTAATCCTCGTTATGTCGGGCCATTTAAAATTCTGGAGCGAATTAGTAAAGTGGCCTACAAGTTAGAGTTACCTGCTGAGTTGGGTAACGTCCATGATGTCTTCCACATATCGCAACTAAAGAAGTGTTTGTCCGATGAAACACTGGTGGTGCCGTTTCAAGAGTTGAAGATCGACGACAAGTTGCAATTTGTCAAAGAACCAATAGAGATTATGGATCGGGAAGTAAAGGTCCGTAAGCATAGTCGAATTCCGATCGTGAGGGTTCGTTGGAACTCAAGACGTGGACCGGAGTTCACATGGGAACGCGAGGATCAGATGAAGCTCAATTACCCTCACTTATTCCCAGCTGACAAATCTAAATCTGATGCAACTAGTGAATTTCGGGACGAAATTCCCATTCAAGTTGGGGATGATGTGGCACCCGCGGAGAATACACAGTCATCCTGATCTAACGCCGTACTATTTTGGATTGCTCATCAAATTTCGGGACGAAATTTCTTTCAAGTTGGGGATGATGTGACAACCCGAAATTTCAAGACCTTTCCTTTATGTGTCACTTGTTTTAGAAGCCTGTTTTATAAGTCGTTGCATTGTATCATTACACTGTTTTGTTTGAATGTTGAAAGGATAGTTATGTTGGTGGTTTAAGGTTAAATGCTAATGTTTAATAATAAGTCAAGTTATCAAAGAACCTAGTGTGACAAAGATGGGATCTTTCGTCATAATCTCCCTTTGATGAAACTAGGGGTTCTTCGCCGTGTGGGATCTCGACGAAGAACATCTTTCGTCGAGCAGAGTGATTCGTCAAACGGTTTCACGGCCCAGAGAAGCCCTACGTTTTAATATAAATTCAGTTACATTTTACGGCAAACCCTAAAACAAAATATTCTCCACTCTCGTGTAACCGACGGCTGTTCATCAATAGTTCGAAGCCTCCGGCACTACGATCAAACCAATTCATTCAAATCACGGTTAGCAGCCTTTTGTTGTTAGTATTTTATATTCTTGACGATGTGATCTTGTATGAGTTTAGGATTCTGTTTATATTATCGTAGCCTAGGGTTTGCGTGATGAGGGTTCAGTGGTATGTATGCGTTCATGAGTCTGAGATTGATATTTGTGTTGATGAATTGATTCCTTGTTAAATAATCGCCGGATCGTATGTGTGGTCATTCGATGTCTAGATTAATGATTGTTTGATCAGTAGGGATTATTGCAAATCATAGAAGTAGCTAATGATTCGTTGTTAATGAACAGTCGTTGTTACGGATTGATATACATGCGTATGAATATGCATTCATCTGTAACTGTTAGTAGGAAATCTTATGATCATGGATCGATAACTGGCTAGAGTATGTGGTTTGATCTGTTTAGTTGGATTATTGGATTTGTTTACTGAAATTGTGGAAACCCCAGAACTATCAAGGGTAGTCGATGAAACATAGGTCGACGAAGGATGATTCTTCGTCGACAAGCATCTCGACGAAACATATGGGTTTTTCGTCACACCTCACCTCGACGAAAGATGATCTTTCATCACGAGGGGTGTTTCGTCGTGAAACTAAATGCGTTGAACAGTAGGTACCTATGATGTGTGTGCATACGATCCTTGTTGAATGTCAATGAGAATAAGAAACTTGGTTCGATTAGTTGGTATAACAAACTCGCCTGTTATGTTACGTGTTACTTTGTGATATTCACATGAGATGTGAACTTGCGTTAGAAAGGTGTATTTGCTACCTGACATACTGTGATCTTGTGAGAAATATAAACTGTGTGAAAGCAATAACTTGTTTAAATGTGAAACTGATAATATTGTTAACCACGGTAGGGTTGATTGATTAACTGGAACTGGTAACTTGTTAAATACCAAGCAAATCTAAGGTGAGTTCACTGCTCTTTTTCCAAGCATGCGTCCCGGGGAGGGACATCTGGTAAACGTTCCGGGGAGGAATGTCGGGTAATTGGGATTGACTGGAATGTTAAACCTGGGATGTTGGTTAATACACTCATATCTATCATTTAAGTCCCTTATACCGATTTGTTGGGGAATAGGGCAAATAATCTGGAGCCATCGACGGTAATCGAGTTATTAATGACATCAAATCATTGAAATGTTTTATACTTATATCTGGTAACTAAAACGGGTTAACAAAATTTGAACTCACCAGCGTCGTCTGACACACTTGTCTGCATGCTTGCAGGTCGTTAGATTCAGGGTTGGAACTTGCTATCTGGGAGTGTTGGAGTGGTCATGGGACGAGACTCTTGGATACATGTTCTATTGGTTATGAACACTTGTTTTGAAACAAATGATTAACGATTTATGTTATGCTTCCGCTGAACGTTTACTTTGGTTTTAACTTATGACTTGGAATTATATCATGAAATGAATGGAATGTTTTGCTTAAATATTTATTATAGTTCAATGTAATTGGTGGCTTGGATCCTGGTACGTTACACATCCCGCGGTGTTTCCGCATATGGTATTTTGGGGGTGTGACACACACCCTCCCAGGGTAAAAATTCCATCATGACTCGTTCGCCTGCAGTGAACTCCATGTGTTTTATAAACTTATTAGCTTTCCTGGCGGTCACGCGTTGCCGCCAAACGATTTCTGATCTAAGCAGTCTTCCCAAGAGTTTCGAGTACGAGTCCTGGACCTATGATTAGGATGTCACCCAACTTAGTCCATCAAGGAGATTGGCATTATCGCCCTTGCAATGCCTTAAACGGAGCTGTCTGAATACTAGAATGGTAATTGCTGCAGTAGAACTCAACCAAAGGTAAGTGTCCTTTCAAATTTTCACTAAAGCCAATCACACACATGCTCGCAGCATGTCTTCGAGTGTCGGGATGGTTCGTTTGCTCTGACCATTTGCCCAACGGTGATAAGCAATGCTCATGTCTAGACGTGAGCCATGGGTGTTTTGTGCTACCTGGCGGAAATCAGGTATAAACCCATATCACAATCAGAGGTAACAGAAGTTGGCACCTCGTGTCTAAGAACCGCCTCTCTCAGAGGAATATTCACAAGTTGTGTAGACTCGTCAGTTTCTCTGGTTGCAAGAAAGTGTACTGGTTACCTGAGGCGATCGACGATCACCCAGGTGATATCGTCTTCGTTTCGGGTTTTAAGTGGTTTAGTGACAAAATCCATGGCAGTCTGTTCTCATTTCCGTATGGGTGTTTCTGGTTGCTGACCCAAACCAGAGGGTCTCTGATATTCCACCTTGACTTCCACACAAGTCAAACATCATTCACACACGTTGTTATATGGATCTTCATGCCCGGTTGCCGGTACCAGATTTATAGATCCTAGTATCTCCTATCAAAATCCAGACGACTAGAAAATCAAGACTGGTTAAGTTCCCTTGGATTGCTGTATAGTGAGACCCATATTCATTCCATAAAGTAGCGAATATCGTCCGACTTGCCAAAAGTGGCTCCTCCATGCCCCGCATGGACTCAACTTGAACATTCTCTTCCATTAGTGCTTCGGTTTGAATAGGGCGAATCTGATCGGGTAGGCTAGAGTCGATGGTGAGCTGCAAGCTCATACTCGTTTAGGTTCCATGGTCGTAATCGCTCGAGAGTTCCTTCCAGCGATGCCATCACATGTTTAGCTCTTTTGATAAAGGGTACACGGGAGGCTCTTGTGATCGGTCTAAGTAGTGCATTTGGTACTATCCAAGTAATGCCTCCAACTCCAATCCAAGGACCATGGCTTACACCGCAGGTTGTGACTCGTGCAATTCCTCTTTGTAAATCCACTACGTAAGTCATCACCTTCTTGTGTTGCCTCAGCGTGAAACTGGGACTCTGATTCGAATCATCATGGTATGCCACTAGATCACCCGTACCCTCGGGTAAAGACGATGCTCAGTGCATTGTAGAGTTGGATTTCAAAAGATGAAGAGACGTCCTCCTGTTATGTCTCCCATGTACTCACAGCACCCCGCTGTGCTAAGGAGGTTAAAGCTACGCAACCTTCGAAAGTCCCGTGATGAACCGGCATTAGTATCTATCGAAACCAAGGAATTGTTGTATCCCTGAATGAATCTTTGTTTCTAACAAAATGGACCTTAGCAAGATCCATGTGTATTCCCACTTCGTTAATTACATAACCAAAAATGTACCTCACGAATCCAGAAGTTACATTCAACAAAACTTCGCGCGGAGTGGCTCCTCCCTCAGGAGCTCTAAAACAAGATACAAATGCCGCCCATGATGTTCCTGTCTCCTGTAAATGATTCAAAACGTCATCAAATAACACGGTCGATTCATATGATCTATAAAGCTGCTGGTGTGTTGATTAACCCAAAGGTCATGGAATACAAAGTCGCAATGGCCGCATTGCGTTCGATATGCCGCTATAGGAACATTCTCCGCTTGTACTTCCATCTGATGATAGTTCGTTCGTTAGCTAATCCTCGAATGGGAGCTTGAACCTCGCAACTGGTCAACAGGTTGTCAATACATGGTCGAGGTAAACGGTTCTTGACTGTCACTTTGTTGAGTTCTCGATAATCAGTACACATACAAAAGGCTTATCTTCACGGATATACTCCCCAAAGTGAAAAACTAGGTCTGACTAAACACCTGTCCAACAGTTCCTGTAGTTGATTAGACAGTTCTTGCAACCCTCCTGGTGCAAAACGGTAAGGAGTACGAGTAATCAGGGCTGCCTCTGGCGTGAGATCAAACTGAGATTCTGCCTAACAGTTGTGGAAGTAAACCTGAAAGTTCCCCGGGTAGCACACCGAGAGAAATCACGAACAATTAGTGGATCCTCGATCCTCTTTTCCTTAACTTTAACATCAATAACGGTTGCTAACATAGCGGGGTAATCCCTCCGTAGACACTTCTGGGCCTTCATTGCTGAAATGATGCTAACCTTTACACCACTATGACACTTTAGGTCAGACGACGATTCTCCGCTAGGGAGGGGGATTTTCCACTAGGTCAGACGACGATTCTCCATCAAGGATAGTAGAAGGTAGGTCGATGCCGAACACTTGTCCCACAAGGTCGAGTTTGCATCCCAAGAACGTGCAGGCCACCATGTCGCAATATTCCTGGCGTCGTCCATGCCAATCCTAAATGCCCTTCCACGAGCATCATTTCCAGTGTTGTTGTTTTCGTTACCAGGATTTCCAGTACTACCTTCGTTCCCTTGGTTGTTGTCGTCTCAATCTAACAACGGCCAATCCACGTCGTTGGCACCTCCATTTCCATATTGTAGGCTATGATTACGAGTACCTTGATGTCACCGTGACTGTTGTCTCTAATGTCGTTGCTTGGAACGGAGCCCTGCAATCCTTCACCAACAGGGTCCATCTTGTCACACTCCGTGTCACGTCCTAAGGCGCTACTCATTGTGCTGGAAACTACACATTCCACACCATATCTCATGGTCATTGTTTATGTCCCGATTAATTCGTAGGAGTTGACTCCCATAAGTCGTTGACCAGGGTTAAGGATTCGATTGAAGTCAATCTGCTGGTGTTCGTTGCTGGTAATCAGGGTCGTTCTAATACTGGGGTTGGTGAGGCACCACGTTCATCCTTTCGTCCATCGTTCTTGCAAGTTGATTGAGTATTACACGGCATGTTTCTAGAGTGTTGCAGAAGTGATCGCACTTTGGGATCTAAGGCGTCAACACGTTGAGTTCCAGCAAATGAAGAGAAGTGAGAAAGGTATAGACCAATCATTTGACACTGCGACATCCAACTCGGGGACGTCCGTACAAGCACCTAACACTCTACACAGTTCGCTAGGCGTTCAGATGGGTGTTCAGGTAATACTCGATAGCATTGAGATTCGTAAGGATTCAGAGAGGAGTGAAAAGATCACGTTCAAGTAGGAAACAATCACTGCTATGACTCCTATAGATTTGTTATGTTTCTCATTGATCGAATAACAGATCAGAACCCCTTTTTCACTTGTTAAGCCTCACTAGGACTCACATGCACCCCGCATTATTATTATGTGTGCACCCACAATAATATTGTGGTTTGCATGCTCATCTCAGTTCCTCCTAACTCATGTCAAATGGTTCCTCAAACTCAGATGTCAAACGAGGGCTATCAGGATGACAAGATCACAGAAATCCAAGGACTATGACATACTATCAACGCATCATAATGTAAGCAAGCAATTCAGGTAATCATGCTATAGTGACGAGTGTGTATCCGTATGCTACATCATAATCAAGTGTACACTAGTCATGTAATGTAATGTATACAACAGGTGAGAAGACGAACCTTGCAATCTGGAGCTGAGTGTCATGGTCGTATTCACGTATTCAGAACTGTTTGGTTATAGTCTGGTTTTAATAAAACATTTTAAAACCAAGTTCACTATAACTAGTGGCTCTGATACCAAACTGTCACACCCCCGAAATACCACATGCGGAATCCCCCGCGAGGCGTGTAACGTACCAGGATCCAGCCACTAATCACATTGAACTCATAACAAGATTTCAAATAAAAGCTTTCATTTATTAAGATAAAGTGTTACAAAACATTATTTATAACTTGTTATATTCAGCGGAAGCATAATACAAAGTTTAACCAAAACTCAAGTGTATGTAATCAACTAGTCTCATTTCAAGTTTCCATGTATCTCGACCCATGACCACTCCAGCATCCCAGACAGCAAGTTCCACATCCACACATATCAATAACCTGCGAGCATGCACACAAGTGTATCAGACAACGCTGGTGAGTTCATAGTTTTATGAAAACGTTGGTTACCAAGTAATTAGTTCAGTTCATTGCTAATAATGTTGATAATAACTCGTATACAAGAAGGTTCCAGATTTATTTTGCCCTTTCCTCAATGCTCCTATCAAAGCATTGGGCATGACTGGGTCATTAGTTCACACCCATCCTCTCAGGTACGGGGTGAGGGTGCCAAACCTAGATAGCGCTACCTACTAATACCCCGTTACCTCTCAGGTAACAAACAAGATGGGACTTAATGGTGATAGGATGAGTGTATTATCCAACATTCTAGATATTACCCACAAGACGTATTCCTCTCAGGAATACCCATTTGATTTACCAAAAAACCATTCCCTCTCAGGGATACCCAATGACTGTCCCACCCACCGGGACGCATGCTCAAGAGTAATGAACTCACCTTTGATTTGCTCGGTATGTTAAATTACCCATCCAAGTTGGTCAACCCAAACCCTACCGTGGTCACCAAACAATATCAGTTTCACCATCATTCAGGTCACGTATTTGTACACAGTTTGCATCTAACACAACGATCATTGTTAACATGTAGCACATACCCAATACTCATACAAGTCCACACTTCATGTGCATTTCACTTAACAATTAATAACAGAGGAGTGTTCTATTTATACAAATCAAAACAGATTTCTCATTCTTGACCAGTATGGTTATCATGCAACAAATAGTATTTTATAAACACAAGTATTCCATCTCCACATACATTTAAACAGTTACTATTTACTAACCGGTTCACTTGCACGGCGAAGGATCATCTTGACGAAAGACTATTCTTCGTCAAGACTGTGGGTGGCGAAGAACCATAAAGGTTCGTCAAGCTTCAGTCGACGAAGAATCAATTCTTCGTCGACCTAGGTTCTACGTCGTCCCTTATCAGGCATTTACAAATCCTCTGATTTCATACCAACGGTTAGCAATTTTTATTAACATGATTTCACAGATCAAACAACATTCATAGCAACAGTTTCGTTCATGACATCAACCTCATAAACAACGGTTAATCTGATCATTCATCATTTCAAACATCTTGACCAAATTAAACATCTAATGATATTCTGGAATACTCATCATTAGCAAATAGTTAATTACACACTAACATAACAGTTTAACAATTCATTCCCAACAGATTCTAGACCATCAACAATCATGTCATGCAAGCCTAGTTCTTAAGCATCATTAACCAATAATTGTTCATACCCTAACCATCAAAAGTATGCATGTACTCACCCTAAATCATCATCGATCAATCAATATTCTTTCAAGTGACACCACAGATTTAAGAATTGATCATTATGTTTTTGCATCGAATAGCATTACGTTTCAACAACATCGAACCCATCGATCCACATCAGTTGACGTCAAAAGGTTTCTAAATCGAACCCATCGAATCGAATCAGTTTGCTATCATGAGATTTTACCACAACTCATCATCATTATTCTCATTATCAATAAGGTTTCTAATCACCCTCCTAGATTATACAAAATCTATGATTACACATATACAATCCATTAACAAACTTGCACACAATCAACAAGAATTAAAACAAGTAATACATTACTAACCAAGGGGTCGAAGAGGATATGCTAGAACGATGAAGATGATGGATTCGAGGAGGAGGAGGGCTTGCCGAAGAAACTACTGTCGTGGATCTTGGGAGCAGCTAGGGTTTACAATTTTTGTGAGGGAATTACAAACTCTCTCTCACAATCACGCGTATACAAGGTCACAAGGAATGGGTTGGGCTTCAATTGGTTTGGGCTTCAAAGAATAGGCTGGGCCCGCGACAAACCTTCCTGGCGACGAAGGACTTCCCTTTGACGAAGATCCTTCTTCGTCATGATAAACCTAGGGCGACGAACCTTGGTGGTTCGTCGACTTGTGCCTGAGACGAAGGACCCATGATTCTTTGTCGACGTGGTTCAAGTGTGGTGCTAGGTTATGTTATGTCTAGGCATAAAACACTAGACAACTCCTTGAGATCTCGGGTTGTCACATCATACCAAACTTGAAAGAAATTTCGTCCCGAAATTTGATAAGCGGTCAGAGAGGGAAAAGAAGCGATGAGTATATCAGGATGACTGTGGGTTTTCCCCGAGTACCACAATATTAGTTATAAAATATATGCAATATATATTATTTGGGTTAATACAAAGTAAATATTTAGGAGCATTCACACCCGTTCCATCAAATCTACCCTATAATCATACTAAAAATAACTAAATTATCTTTATCATTTTAACTAAATAATATTTTTTTATACATTTATCATTACCTTTTCTTTCTCCTCCACTCACACCCACTTTCAAAATATATTAACAAATTATAGAAGGTAAAGAGTGTTCCTCTAAATATACTGATAAACAGTATCATTTTCTCTTTTCTATACTCACAACCACTTTTTATAATCTAGAGATCTTTCTCAAAAAATATAAATAGTATCATTTTCTCTTTCCTATACTCACAACCACTTTTTATAATCTAGAGATCTCTCTCACACAGAATATAGGGGAATGTGAATGCTCTAAAATAAGTATATATAAACATACTTGACCCGACATGACTTGTACTTAATTAAAACCAACTCATACGGGGTTCTACTCATTTCCACTTTACCACCCAAACTTTCAAGTTTCACTTCTGACATACAATTGTCGGACCTTAACAAGACATTTGTCCTAGTAGTTTACTAGTAACGACTTTCTATGTAGGGCAGGTTGTATGAAAATGCAATGAATTTTACTAAAATTTTCAATTTATGCAACAAATTATTATTTAATGTAATGAAGTTACAATATGTTTCCATTTGATGTAAACTAGTAACAACACCTGCGCGAATTGTGGTGCGGGTACACCGTAAATGTAGAATGGATTAGTCCAAATGTTATTTTATGCGTTAATCATATGAAAACGTATGTTTCGACGTATCTAGTTGTGCTTAGTGTGACCTATATAAACATTATGATTGGTTCAAAACATAAATTAAATCGAGTTTATACCATACAATCATAACGCATTACATGTGATCCGACTCATACATAGAAAACATTAGTGGGTATAAAGGAAAAACCGACACATGTAATCAAAAGGGATTAATTAGAGCTTTTGAAAAATGGGAAAAGTAAAATATGACTCCACTTGGTTTGAAACAAAATTTACGAAACATACATAAAAAAGCACGAAAACAAATTGTATTTGACCTAACTCGTTTTCCAAAATAGTTTATGTTGAAACGTATACCAACTCTGTAAGACCCTAAATCGTACATGACAAAAATCGCAGCGGAAAAAAAATCGAGCCTTAAAATTTCTTTCATTACAATGACTTGACTTACTTGAAAGTTTGTTTTAAACCTATCTTTTTCTCAAAACAACAGCATATCTTTCGTTTATTAAAATACATACTCGATATATTACGTACAATCTATCTTCTCACGATCTTTGATCTCTATTCCTTGTGATAATCGTCTGTGATCCGTACAACCTGCACTCACCACATACATTCAAAACATTAGCACCCAATGTATAAACAAGATCATTCGCGTACACTTCACATCTCGTTCTTTAACAAACTTCAAGCATTTCATCTGCGTATCCATTTCCTGGTGAGGCTTCATGAATGTACCTGCATTACTTATCATTCTCAAGGTACACCATTAATAACGTTAATCCTCAATGTGTCTAAATCATACACATATACGTACTTACATACCTACATACATATACATCTACATACGTACATACACTCATACATACCCTTATACATACCTACATACACAACTACATACTTACATATTCTTCCTGCAGCTTTACATACATGCATACGCTCATACATATCCTTATACATACACACATACACATCTACATCCATACGTACCCTTCCTACAACTAGACATACGTACATACACTCATACATATCGTTATACATAACTACATATCCCACTACATACGTACACTTAGAGTTATAAACATACATACGTATATACCTACATACATACTTACATAACTTCTACATACGTATACAAATACATACTTGCTTAGCTACATATGTGCATACCTATATGCTCACAAGAAGTTTTACGAATCATCGGGTCTAAAAACGATACACCGGGATGCGTTACGGATCATTCGGAGGTGCAAAACTTAAGAAATCGGAGAAGTGGGCTTAGACAGCCCGTCGGCGACGGGGTGGGGACCCGTCGGCGACGACCTCTTAAAACACCCGTCGCCCAATCTTTCCCGTATCCAGTTAGATAGGCCGTCGGCCAAAATAGTGGTTTTGGGAGCCCGTCGGCGACGGGGTGGGAGCCCGTCGGCGACGCCCTCTAGAAACACCACTTTTCTGCAGTTCCGTTCCATCGTTCGTACGCACTAAAACGCGCGTAACTTTTGAACCGTTTACCCGTTTAACCTCCCGTTTCTTCCTACATGCTTGTAAATTCACATCCTATCAAATGAACTTAAAATCCCATACCCGCCTTAAGGAAAATCTTAACTTACACGCTATCGGCTTATTACCCTCTTACCCACAATTCGACCCGTTCATGCATTCATCAACGTAACTTGTTTGTTTTACCATAAACTCTTATAAACCTAATAATATCAGTGACATCTATCATAAAATACTAAGTTCTTAGACATTTTGCATCCTCTTAACACATTATCGTTCATATACTTAGTTTTGACCCGTTAAGGGTATTTGCGCGTTAAATGGTTTATGACATACCAAGACCATACTCTTCGCTTCCATACTTGTCCAAAACATTACACTAATCAATAACTTGCTTCTAAACTACTTATTAAGATCGTTTGCCCAAAATACCCATCAAGGGCATTTTGGTCAACTTTAATCCCATCATTTACGACGAAAGACTTTCCTACATATTTGACCTCAAACATCATGTTTAATTAATTTCAACACTTTATTACTTACTTGAACTAAGAAGTGATTACGGAAATCACTTACCTTATGCGTCCGTGCTCGTATCCGATTCCTCGCCTTTTCTTGACCCGTTATCCTTTCATGCTTGAGTCCGTCACGACGTGATTCCTATACTTTCATTTCATCGAAACCACGCTCTTATTAGCATACTCATTTGTACATGTAACAATCATATCATTCGCATAATTCATACTTAACTTTCCTTAGTCATTTCTAACAAGCATTAAAACATCTAATCAACTTCATATCCTTTCCAACACACGTAATTCATCGGGTAATCAAAATTAACACATATTAACATAACATGTATCAAACGACTTCCTATAATCCTGCTATTACAATAACGAGTCAAATCATGTTTCTTGTACTTGTTGACTTCCAAAAGTCAACTATTAACCATAGGTAACTATCGACTTATCAACATATGCCCGTAACATCATAATCGACTATACGGACGACATTATATACATTTTATCATACACTTGATGTACGTACTACCTTTTAAGCATAACGTACAACTAGTTCATGCATAAATCTTCCAAGCTCATACATAACTCATATAATCCTACTCCTAATCAACATGTACCATTCACACATAAACATCAAGCACTTCAACATCATATTTCATTCAATTAATCTCACAAGAAATCATCATAAATCATCAACCATCACTAAGAATTTAACATGGATGATCATTCAAGTCATCTTCCTTACCAAAACAAGTGGGTTTCACTCCTAATCATCAAATTAACACAAACCATACATAACCTATGTTCTATTTGATGATTCTAACCCTTATACATGATCAATTTCATATTAACTCACGGATTTGAACATAACCCACTTCACACATGATCACGAATCTTAGATTTAAGACATACCTTATGACCCCCTCGTTAAGGTGATCATTAATCCGTGTTTCTTCTTGAATTTGAGCTTCGATTCACCCTTCAATTTGGTGATTTAGTGGAACTAGGGTTTTGGAGCTCTTGAGAGCTCCTGAAGCTTCTACACACGCACGTATGTGTGTTTGTGTGTGTGTATTGACCTTTTTAATTAGTTATCATCTTTTATCTGTTCCACTTTAGTCCCTCGGGTTTGCCTTTAAAACATAACGTGCACTACTTCCATCTTTTAATGCTTTTGACCATACCCTTAACTAGGTTAAATAGCCTAGTTATTTATTTTACGATGTGTCATATAGGAACACCCGACAATATTAACATTCGCATTTTGGGGCGTTACAAACTCGAATTTATAGCAAAGCGCACACAAAAATATGCACGTGAAAAATGGTTTTTTTAAGCGACAACGTATTATATTTGATCTGACTCGTTTCTAGAAAACGTTTACGTCAAAATAGAGCAATCAAATTTATATCGACACGTATATAAAAATATGCATGTAACCGTGCCAAGTAGCACCAGTGTCACATCACACCTAGCGAACACCAACACCGGAAAAAACTCGTAAAACTAAAATAAATAAAAAAGGAAAAATTAACACTGGACGAAAAGCAGACATAAAATCGTTGAACCACGCACGTCCGTTGCGGTGTGTTAATGCGAAGAAATTAGAATGAAACCTAAAACGTAGAAAAAAATAAATAAGTCGATCTAGGACACGCGCGTTGCGACGAATCCGTCAAACAGGGAAAATTGACACGTTGCGATGCGCCTGTCAAACGGAAAAAATTGACAAAATACGTTGAACCTCACACGCACGCTGTGGCGTTTTAACTCGCAAAATTTAGAACGAAATGTAAAACGAAAAACTTGCGAAAAATGAAAACTCTGGGGGACTAAAGTTTAAAATAAAAAGTGTTGGGGTTAAATTGCAAAAGATGAAAGCTTTTGGTTAAAAGTTAAAAATGCAAAAGGGTTAAAATGCAAAAGGTAAAAACATTTGGGTTAAAATGCAAAACTCAAATTCTTTTTTTGAAAAACTCCCCATGTATGGGGTACAACACCAATAAGCAACAATTTGTTGATAATTTATAATATGAAAATAACCTGATAAAATCATGAAACTGGTGATTTGAATTAAAAATAGGTAGCAAAAAGTTATAAATAAAAATGATTGCCTTATTCCTTATGACACCCTACCCGATAAAGATGCTTTATGACACAGTTGATACAGAAAGTGGTTATCTTATTGATAATCAATATATTGTACAAATGTTGGAAACACAAATTACATCTAATCAAACTAAGTCTAGCCTGATGTAACAACGCTTCCACTAGATCACACTTATCGGGGATATACATTTCTACCAGACTATCACAAGTCTAGGACTATGAGCAACGATCTAAATGAAGAAACACAAAAAAGAAGTAATCGAACGAGAAGATGAAAACAAAAGAGAAGTAATCGATGGGCGCCAATGAAGAAACACCTGATCTAAATGACCGAAATCAATCTAGATCCGAGGGTAAGGTTTCTGCATAAAATGGTTAATCCCCTCGCCGATGACTGCTGGATAATACTTCACCGGAATCACGGCAAAACAGACAACATCGTTAGCCTCGCCACGGGGAGAATGGGGGTTCTCTCCGTGACCACCCTTCGGCGTGAGAATAAGTACAGTGATCTGAAGAAGATGAAGTAGTAAGAGTGAAAGTAAGTGAAAGTGAATGAGTGACTTGTACCTGAATTCTCTTATTTATAGCCGAAGATTTGGCGCTCAAAATGTAACGGAGAAGTTAACGGAATCTTTTTTCCGTTTAACGTTATCTCCCCATCCATGCACACAGATCATGAGATAATCAACGGCTGGGGAGGTGGCATGTAACACCTCGAAAATTCACGTCCTACAATGTGTTGACATGTGTCATAACGTTTAAACGTGTGAAAGAAATATTATAGAAGGACTAAAGTTGACAAACGTGGAAAGTATGTGAATATACGTATTCTAAGTGTCAACCGTGAATAATTATATTGTATATTAACCCTACGAGATGCTCATACCTTCAAACGAATAAATCATGGATCATGCAGAGCGAAAAGTGAGTAAATACAAACTACAGGGGTTAAATGTGTCAACATGTTTAAAGATATACCTCTGAGTGACCTTTTGACAAACCCGAAGCTTTGTAAATGCTAATTATGCTCACTAGGATGTACGATTAAAATTTCATAACATTTCGTTACCGTATGAGAAAGTTATGACCAAATTCGTGTGCGAAGGGTTAAAGTGCTAACGTTGAAAATTTAGGCTTTTCGGGTTAACCGGAAGTGTTCGGGGACTTGGCAAAGTGGGTATAAGCCCTAAAGTCCTTGTGGGTATATTAAAAGGGGTCAAATTGCAAGTTAAAGCTTAATTACCCTTTCATTTTAACCAAGGGTCAAGTTGGAAATCAAAGAAAATCAAAAATCTGATCCTGCAGGCCAAGGCGGCCCGCCTTGGGTTCGGCCAAACATAAAGCGGGCCGCGTCCGATGCCCAGAACCGTAAAACATGGGCTGTTGTCTGCCAAGTGTTTTGTGCGCGACCTTTACCTGTTTTTCCACTTCTCCTGGCCCCTAAAACATCCCCTAAGCCTCTAGGACACCTGTTGATCGATTGTGGGAGCTTGTAGACTTGTTTGTCAAGCTCTTATGGTGAGTGATCCAACTATATAAGGCCCTTCAAGTGCAACATTCTTTCACACACCTTCTCTGCATTATTGGATTGATTCTGGAGCTCAAGCTTGCTTCCTAGTGATCATATCTC
This sequence comes from Helianthus tuberosus, assembly GCA_030545235.1. NCBI lineage: Eukaryota > Viridiplantae > Streptophyta > Magnoliopsida > Asterales > Asteraceae > Helianthus > Helianthus tuberosus. The sequence continues at coordinate 200,679,163 of CM060369.1, forward strand.
GTGCATAGGACTCTTGTAAGTCTGCTAGTTCTTGTTTAATTGAGTTTAGCTTGTTTAATTAGCTAAAAGTCAAACCGTCGTAATTACGGTTTGACTTCGAGATTAGTCAGTAATGGCTCAGTCATATCTCGAATTAAAAGTAGTTATGAGTTGGTATTTAAGTGGTTAATAAAACCTCAAAAGGGTTTCCCTTGATCACCACTCTAACCAGGTCTAATGTCGGGTCAAACTTTTAATTAAAAAGTCAACATAATGCTTAAAATGTCATTTATGCATAATTAGCTATCTAGAACATATATAACCTGTTTGAACATTGTTATAACTTAGTAATTAGTGTAAGAACATGTCCAAACGTGTTCAACCCGACTATTTCCTGTTTAGACCCGGTTCGGAACCGAAAGTCACATAGTTTGACTTTCACTTTGACTTTCAGTTCTGACCCGTTTAGGCATATTTTAGAAATGCCTCAGAGCTTTAATTGGAATAGGTTACATGTTAGAACAACCCTCTGTAATTATACACCTTGGTTCATTAGTTATCCAATTAATATGCATGTTTCCGTTAATTGCTCATATGTTGACCGTTATGCCCTTATTACCTTAAAACGTGATTTATGAAAATGTAAAAGTGTAGAAACCTTTGTTACTGATATATAGACTTGTATGCAAAGTTTGACATCAGTTTGACTTGTAGATTAAGGGTTATGCTCATTATCGCAAAACTAATGCTTTATGTTAATAAAATGGCGTAATTAGCGTATAGCCTAGTTAAACATACTTTTTGGTATCAAATCTTTTACCCACTGATGTGATATATTATATTGGGATTTTTAAAGATTTTTAATTAATTTTAGGCTGAGCATAACTCATAGTCGTAGGCTTAATTCGGTAATTGTCGGTTTTGCCCTTACGGGCCATAAAATGAGTTTTACACATCTAAACGACTCCAAACCTTTTGCTACTGATTAGTTATAATAAATAAATTATTTTAAGCCTTCTGGAAACATAAGAATATCAGATTTAAGTATCGAACCCGGTAATGGCCTTTAATCGCCCTAATTAGCGTTTTTAGCGCATAGTATGTTTTAAAATCATATGGGACAAACCCGGTTTGATACCTACTGATATAAGGGGAAAATTATAATAATTTAACAGTAAGCAAAGGTTGATAAACCCAGACTTCAGTTTTGAGCTTTTCGGCTTATGTGAAATTACCAAAATACCCCTACGGGGCCTAGTTTGGTTAAAAATGATAAATTTCACATACATGCTTTAACCTACTGATGTAACTTAACAAATTGAGTATATTTGCTGATTACATCAGACCTGTAACTCAGGTTGTCACTTAAACTCTTTTATAAACTTCTAAATGACCAAAATACCCCTACGGGGCCTAGTTTGTGTCTAAACACGTTTCGGGCATAACGAAGGACACCTTACTGATGTCACAACATATTTGAGACATAATTAACTTAGGAAACCTGTATATAGCTCTCATGACTACCCGTCACGCTTATTACGCGTACGGTTCGGTTTATGTAACAAGTTTACATAAATTAGCCGAAACGGGTCAAACCTTAACGGTTTTATCTCAAAATCCAGAATGTGAATAATGAACCCATATCAAACAAGTCTTCAAACTTGTCAGGTGTGAATCACATTCTATCCGGTCTTCGCTTAATCATGCGTACTAGCCGTATCTTGAAACTAGCCGGTCTAAGCTTAAGCTTGATAAAAGACCCGTTAGAATTCTAATAGGTTATATTAAACCTTCGTTCCAGATTAGGAGAAACAGTAAAAGCTACGTGCATTCTGCTATTTGTGATTTATACTTGCATCAGGTAAATACTTTTAACTTATTTTCCCTATACGGGCTTGGGTTACGGTACATAGCGTACCGCTTGATCGGGCATCAAATCTCCACGCTTAGTGGGTAGTTGACTAATTTGATCGGCTCGTTTAAACAGTTTTGTTTACTTTACAGCCTTTGGGGGGTTAATGACCATGTCCCGGATATCCCTGGCATCATCTTACGAGATGGCCACGACCTGAGCACGGGGTGTAGGCGTACTCCCGTGTATAACTCACTTAAAGTGGTGTGTCCATTGATCTTTAACCCGGATTTGATTCGGGCTACTGAACGCATAAGTAACATGTAATTCGTTCACAAGATTATAATATTAAATAATTCTCCCAAGTTATAAAAATGTTTAGCTATGTGCATCCAAACAAATTTTTAATCATTTTCCAAAATGAGTCAGTTGAATGTATTTACCAGTGTAAACTGACGTATTTTCCCAAAAACACTGAATGCAGGTACTAAACGAAATTTGGCTGGATTGTCTCCTAAGCATCAATAAAAGTCTCGCAAGCTTAGGATGCCAGAAGTCTGTTGAACCATAAATGTTATTTTGTCTCGATCCGTTCTGTGGGTAAACACCGGATATTGTGACTTTGATTACAATAAATAAATTCGGTTGTATCTTATTTTTAAATTGCTTCCGCTGTGCATTATTATATTGTGTTGTTTGACTATTACGTTGCCAACCACGTCACGATACTCCCCCACCGGGCCCACCGGTGACACGTGGAAATCGGGGTGTGACAGGTTGGTATCAGAGCCAACGCTGAGTGAATTAAACACTAGCCTTTTGTGTTTAATCTCAGTTACACAATTGCACATATCTAAACCTTCGAGTCTAGACTTATAACCTAGGACAAATTCCACCTTATTCGGTTTTTGTTTTGTCCTTTAAATATTATATTTTGTTATTGTTATCTTATGCCTTATTGACAGGAATAACAAAGATGCCTCCGAGATTCTTGCGTACGCGAGGACGCGGAAAGGGGCCGGTAGCCGCCCCCAACGACCATGAAGCAGGACCGTCTAATACCCGAGCTCCAACCGCTACTGAGAGCGAGAATCCACGTCGGAACAGGAGAAACCTGTTCGAACCAGCGAGACGATCTGTTTCGCACAGCTCTACCCCTCCGGTCCACAATTCATATGGACCACAGTCGGAAGACGAGCCCAACAACCCTCTGCCTTCATACATACCGCTGCAGAGGTCTTTGTCCCATCATTCTTATGGGGACCCTACTCCAGTGTTCAGAGGCCAGTTTAACCCGGTAGGATTCATACCAGAGCCCGTGGGTTTCAACTCACTGGGTCCAGAGGACCACTTTTCAGGAGATCACGCAGACGATATTGACGAGGATACGGACCCCGTCATGCCAGCAAGTGGTACTCCAAATCACCCGATAGAGATCTCGGACGGATCTTCGTTTCACGGATCACCCTATGGTGGTCCAGATAGTTTCCAAGCCTTCTTTAATCAGCACCAGTGGTATTATACACCATCACACCACTCGTCGTCTCACGGGCAGCATCAGCAGCAGCAGTCTCAGCAGCAGCAGGAGCCACAGCCACAGCCGCATCATCAAGATTCATCCGAGGATCACCGATTCGTGGCAGTTACGCCACCACCTCCACCGCCACCAGTTCAGCCGGCACCTCCTCAACCGCCAAGGCGTAGAAGAACCGGTGCCCGCATGTCGGTACGACCGGGGGGCTTCAATTTCAGTTCCCCACGGCAGTCAAGTGCTAGTCACTACCCGCCACACCAGGAGGACCCGCAAATGGGTGGACCCTCCAACCCTGCTGTACTACAACCACCGCCGATGGGATTTGATAACCCAATCCCGGCGTATACGAGTGGCATGGGATACAACCCGTTTGAACCCCCAACGCATCACAACTATGGTTATGGAGAGGCTGATCCGTACATGGTAGCAACGAACTATAACACCCAAGGACCCTATGGGGATCCATGGGGGGTGAGTTACCCGACTCAGGGATACATGATACCTCCTAGACCCATTATCAGGTCGCAATCGCAGCCACCACGGTTTTCTCCCCCAGAAAGGGAGGAAATTCTGCATAGGTTGGAGCAAGTGGAACGGGAAGCTCACGAGGAACGTAGGGAAAGACAGACGTTCTTACAAGGGTTGGTTAGTTTGGTCAAGGGAAAGAACAAGAAGAATCGTTGAATCCTTCCACAGTTATTTTCTCCTGTATGTACTGTTGAGCCCCTGCGTGGGTGTATCTCTTATGTTGCTTTGAGACCCTGCGTGGGCATGCTTGTTTGTTTGAACCCCTACGTGGGTGTATTGTTAGTATGAGTCCCTGCGTGGACATGTGTGATATTTAGCCCCTGCGTGGGCATGTGTGTTATTTAACCCCTGTGTGAGTAAGTTTGTAATTTGAAAGACCCGTTTAGGGCAAGTGTGTAATGCTTTGAATAAATAAATGGAATGTTTGTTTTTATAAATTTCATGATTTCCATTTGTGCATATATACTGTATAAATGAAATAAATAAATAAACTAAACTCATTCCTTTTAAATTAATCTGCCTATGTAATTATTTAATTAAGGATCTTAAAGTGTGAAACCTAGCCTCGTGTCAAATATAAGACCGGGCCAAAATGGTAAGACCTATTTAAAAGATTCAAATCCCTGTTAACATCTTAACACATGTTAACACTCCTGGCAGAAGTGATTCGTTAAAATCACATGTCATTTATATATGTATAAGGATTCTTTAGAAGATTCCAACCCAATTATATGATCTCTGAATCATGGGTTAAGATCATCAATTAAGATAATCATATTTTACCATACTTGGTAATATAATGCCTACGGGCCCGGCTCACTCCCATATGAGCCAAAGGACAGTGGAAGCTATGACTCCCTGTCTGATAAGGGTAATGAACTAGGTTCAAACCTTAAAAGTCTTGATTCTCTGAAATCATAGCTTATAATTTAAATTGTCCATGTGACCAAGCCTTATGTGCTAATATATATTGTTATTGTTTACGTTTAGGATAAATTTTAATTGAAATCCTAAATTAATACGATTAATAAGTTAACCAAATATGGTCTCTGTTTACCATGGTTAACGAGTTACCCTAAGGGGTAATTCCATAATAAACTCCCAAATAAAATATTGTCCTTGTTTTCTGCAACAGTTCAATACAAATGGCTAACTCAAGTGAAATCAATAGCCATCCAGCGGAGCCAAATGAAAACGCTCAGATTACGTTAACAGGTGCCGAGTTAAAAGCGATCATAGACGGTGCTGTTACTCAGGCTTTGGATAGACAGTATGAGGAATACAGTGGTACTCGAAGTAGGACCCACTCTGTATCACATTCAAAGCCCAAGACACGTTCAGAAGCTCATAGCAAGCCTCCTCCCAAAAAGGATGGACCCAAGAAAGATGGTGATGACCGTCAGTCCACCAACCATCAAAGTGTCCCATCTCAGCACATAGTACTGCATCAAGAACCCAGTAACAAGGGTTGCTCCTACAAGTACTTCGTGTCTTGCAAGCCCCGGGATTTTAATGGGGAGAAAGGAGCCGTCGATTGTATGACGTGGCTAGACGAGATGGACACGGTGGTAGATATCAGCGGGTGCGCTGAAAGGGATATAGTTAAGTTTGTGTCACAGTCCTTCAAAGGTGAAGCGTTGGCATGGTGGAGATCTCTAATGGAGGCCTCCGGAAAGATCCCATTGTATAGTATGTCGTGGGATCAATTCATTGCCCTGATCAAGGAAAATTTATGCCCTCAACATGAGGTGGAGAAGATAGAATATGACTTTCTATCATTGGTAATGAAGAACCTCGACTGTCAAGCTTACCTGACAAGCTTCAATACGCTGTCCCGGTTGGTTCCCTACCTGGTAACCCCGGAGCCAAAAAGAATCGCTCGCTTTATTGGTGGTTTAGAACCCGAGATCAAGGCCAGTGTAAAAGCTTCTCGGCCAGTTACCTTCAGGTCTGTAACTGACCTATCCTTATCCCTCACTCTGGATGCGGTCAGACAGAGATCGCTGAGGAATAAGGCGGCCGAGAAGAGGAAGCGTGAAGATGATGGTTCGCGAAGGTCGAACAAGAAACACCGTGGGAACGGTGATAACAAGAAGGGATCCGAGTCGAGGAAGGATGGGCATAGGTCTGATGAGAAGCCCAAGTGTAAAGTTTGTAAGAAGCAGCACTATGGAAAGTGCAGACTGGAGTCGAGCTCTCAGACCCAGTCAAAGTCCTTTGCTTGTGGAATTTGCAAGTCCACGGATCATAAAACCCTGGATTGCAAAAAGATAAAAGACGCAACGTGCTACCGTTGCAATGAGAAGGGGCACATCAAGACTAACTGCCCAAAATACAACAAGAAGCCTGAGGAGGCTAAGAAGACTAATGCCAGAGTCTTCAGAATGGACGCGAAAGGAGCTGTGCAGGATGATAATGTCATAACAGGTACATTCCTTGTAAATGATGTCTTTGCAAGAGTACTTTTTGATTCAGGCGCAGATAAGTCTTTCGTAGATCATAAGTTTTGTAAATTGTTGAATTTACCTGTCAAAACCCTAAGCGTAAACTATGAGGTAGAGTTAGCAGATGGTACCATAGAAACCGTCTCTACTGTGTTAGATGGATGTGTTATATCCATTAAGAACCATTCTTTTCCTCTGTCTCTACTTCCGTTTAAATTGGCTGGTTTTGACATAGTTCTGGGTATGGACTGGTTATCTAATAACCAGGCCCAAATTGTCTGCAACCAGAAACAAGTGGTAATAAAGACTCCGTCTGGTGAATCACTTACCATTCGGGGAGATACCCAGTATGGGCTGCCTGAGCAGGTGACTATGCTCAAGGCTTCCAAGTGTTTGAAGAAAGGGTGTGTTATTTACATGGCGCAAGTGATCATTGATGAGCCTAATCGAAGATAGAAGACATCCCTGTCATTTCTGAGTACCCAGAAGTGTTTCCGGAAGATCTACCTAGGTTACCACCAGATAGACAAGTCGAGTTCAGGATCGATATCATCCCCGGAGCGGCACCAGTTTCCAGAGCACCATACAGATTGGCACCCACAGAAATGAAGGAGTTGCGGACGCAGCTAGATGAATTGCTGGCTAAAGGTTTCATTAGACCTAGTTCATCTCCTTGGGGAGCGCCAATCTTGTTTTTCAAGAAGAAGGATGGGTCGATGCGTCTGTGCATCGACTATCGCGAGCTTAATAAAGTCACGATCAAGAATAGGTATCCTCTGCCCAGAATCGACGATTTGTTCGATCAGCTTCAAGGAGCAAGTTACTTCTCGAAGATAGATTTGAGGTCAGGATACCATCAGTTGAAGGTAAAAGATGAAGACGTTCACAAGACTGCATTTAGGACTCGTTACGGTCACTACGAGTTCCTAGTGATGCCTTTTGGGCTCACTAATGCACCAGCCGCGTTCATGGATCTCATGAATCGCGTCTGCAAGCCTTACTTAGATAAGTTTGTTATCGTCTTCATCGATGACATCCTTATTTATTCTAAGAATCAAGCTGACCATGAGAAACACCTTCGTTGCATTCTCAAACTTCTACATCATGAGAAGCTCTACGCCAAATTCTCTAAGTGTGAATTTTGGCTACGAGAAGTCCAATTTCTTGGACACGTGGTTAGCGAGCGTGGTATCCAGGTGGATCCCGCTAAGGTTGAAGCCGTAATGAACTGGCAAGAGCCAAAGACGCCTACGGAAATTCGTAGCTTCCTGGGATTGGCAGGATATTACAGGCGTTTCATTGAAAACTTTTCAAGGATTGCTGCACCCCTAACCTCCTTAACTAAGAAGAAGGTTAAGTTTGTTTGGGGCCCTAAGCAGCAAGAATCCTTTGATATTGTGAAGCAAAAGTTGAGCAACGCCCCAGTACTGACACTGCCAGATGGAATTGAAGACTTTGTGGTTTATTGTGATGCTTCGCACACTGGCATGGGGTGTGTGCTTATGCAGAAAGGCAAGGTGATTGCCTACGCATCAAGACAACTGAAAGTGCATGAAAAGAATTACACCACCCATGACTTGGAGCTGGGTGCCGTTGTATTCGCACTAAAGCTTTGGAGGCACTATCTTTATGGTATCAAATGTGTGATTTATTCTGATCACAAGAGCCTCCAACATCTGTTTAATCAGAAGGAATTAAACATGAGGCAACGCCGTTGGATGGAAACTTTGAATGACTATGATTGTGAAATCAAGTATCATCCCGGCAAAGCGAATGTAGTCGCTGACGCCTTGAGCAGAAAGGAAAGGGTTAAACCCATTCGAATCAATGCCAAGCGCATGGAAATAAAGAACAGTTTGATAGAAAGGGTGTTAGCTGCACAGAAGGAAGCTGTGTTGGAAGCTAACTATTCTAATGAAAAGTTAGGAGTAACTGAGGAGCAGTTAACTCTTAGCAAGGACGGAATTTTACGGTTAAACGGACGAATATGGGTTCCAATTTATGGAGGACTTCGAGATGTCATCCTCCAGGAAGCCCATAGTTCCAAATACTCCGTTCATCCTGGAGCTGATAAGATGTACCAGGATCTAAAGGCGAATTATTGGTGGATAGGCTTGAAAAAGTCTGTAGCCGCCCATGTAGCAAAATGCTTGACATGTGCGCAAGTCAAAGCCGAGCATCAGAAACCGTCGGGTTTGCTACAACAGCCTGAACTTCCTACGTGGAAGTGGGAAATGGTAACTATGGATTTTATTACCAAGTTACCCAAGACAAGGAAAGGCAATGATACGATATGGGTTATAGTTGACCGACTGACTAAGTCAGCTCATTTCTTACCCATCAAGGAGACTTATAGCTCCGATATGTTAGCCCAATTATACGTTGATAAGATTGTGGCCTTACATGGCATACCTGTAGCTATTATCTCTGACCGGGATACTAGGTACACGTCACATTTTTGGAAGAGTTTCCAACAATCTTTGGGTACACGTCTGAACTTTAGTACGGCTTACCATCCTCAGACTGACGGTCAAAGTGAGCGTACTATTCAAACGTTGGAAGACATGCTGCGGGCATGTGCGATCGATTTGGGAGGTAGCTGGGATAAGAACCTACCATTGATCGAATTCTCCTACAACAATAGCTACCATACCAGCATAAAGGCTGCGCCTTTTGAGGCATTATACGGTAGAAAGTGTAGATCGCCTGTTTGTTGGGCGGAAGTTGGAGAAGTCCAGTTATCAGGACCAGAGATCGTGTTCGAAACGACGGACAAGATTATCCAGATTCGTAACAATCTCCAAGCTGCCCGGGATAGGCAGAAGAGTTACGCTGATCCAAGTCGTAAGGATTTTCACTTCGAAGTAGGTGACAAAGTCCTACTTAAAGTGTCACCCTGGAAAGGAGTGATGCGATTTGGTAAGAAAGGCAAGCTAAGCCCGAGATACATAGGACCTTTCGAGGTTATCGAACGTGTCGGGTCAGTGGCCTATAAGTTGAACTTACCAGAAGAGCTCAGTGGAATTCACAACGTGTTCCACATCTGCAATCTAAAGAAGTGTTCCGCTGACGAATCACAGGTCATGCCACATACAGATGTGCATATAGACGCGAGCTTAAAATTCGTGGAAAAACCTTTGTCGATTGAAGATCGACAGGTAAGAAAGCTTCGAAGGAAGCATATACCTTTTATAAAGGTCAAATGGGATGCCCGTAGAGGTCCCGAGTACACGTGGGAGGTTGAATCCACGATGAAAGCAAAGTACCCTTACTTATTTCAGTAAATCTCGGGTCGAGATTTATTTTAAGGGGGTGAGGATGTAACACCTCGAAAATTCACGTCCTACAATGTGTTGACACGTGTCATAACGTTTAAACGTGTGAAAGAAATATTATAGAAGGACTAAAGTTGATAAACGTGGAAAGTATGTGAATATACGTATTCTAAGTGTCAACCGTGAATAATTATATTGTATATTAACCCTACGAGATGCTCATACCTTCAAACGAATAAATCATGGATCATGCGGAGCGAAAAGTGAGTAAATACAAACTACAGGGGTTAAATGTGTCAACATGTTTAAAGATATACCTCTGAGTGACCTTTTGACAAACCCGAAGCTTTGTAAATGCTAATTATGCTCACTAGGATGTACGATTAAAATTTCATAACATTTCGTTACCGTATGAGAAAGTTATGACCAAATTCGTGTGCGAAGGGTTAAAGTGCTAACGTTGAAAATTTAGGCTTTTCGGGTTAACCGGAAGTGTTCGGGGACTTGGCAAAGTGGGTATAAGCCCTAAAGTCCTTGTGGGTATATTACAAGGGGTCAAATTGCAAGTTAAAGCTTAATTACCCTTTCATTTTAACCAAGGGTCAAGTTGGAAATCAAAGAAAATCAAAAATCTGATCCTGCAGGCCAAGGCGGCCCGCCTTGGGTTCGGCCAAACATAAAGCGGGCCGCGTCCGATGCCCAGAACCGTAAAACATGGGCTGTTGTCTGCCAAGTGTTTTGTGCGCGACCTTTACCCGTTTTTCCACTTCTCCTGGCCCCTAAAACATCCCCTAAGCCTCTAGGACACCTGTTGATCGATTGTGGGAGCTTGTAGACTTGTTTGTCAAGCTCTTATGGTGAGTGATCCAACTATATAAGGCCCTTCAAGTGCAACATTCTTTCACACACCTTCTCTGCATTATTGGATTGATTCTGGAGCTCAAGCTTGCTTCCTAGTGATCATATCTCGTGCATAGGACTCTTGTAAGTCTGCTAGTTCTTGTTTAGTTGAGTTTAGCTTGTTTAATTAGCTAAAAGTCAAACCGTCGTAATTACGGTTTGACTTCGAGATTAGTCAGTAATGGCTCAGTCATATCTCGAATTAAAAGTAGTTATGAGTTGGTATTTTTAAGTGGTTAATAAAACCTCAAAAGGGTTTCCCTTGATCACCACTCTAACCAGGTCTAATGTCGGGTCAAACTTTTAATTAAAAAGTCAACATAATGCTTAAAATGTCATTTATGCATAATCAGCTATCTAGAACATATATAACCTGTTTGAACATTGTTATAACTTAGTAATTAGTGTAAGAACATGTCCAAACGTGTTTAACCCGACTATTTCCTGTTTAGACCCGGTTCGGAACCGAAAGTCACATAGTTTGACTTTCACTTTGACTTTCAGTTCTGACCCGTTTAGGCATATTTTAGAAATGCCTCAGAGCTTTAATTGGACTAGGTTACATGTTCGAACAACCCTCTGTAATTATACACCTTGGTTCATTAGTTATCCAATTAATATGCATGTTTCCGTTAATTGCTCATATGTTGACCGTTATGCCCTTATTACCTTAAAACGTGATTTATGAAAATGTAAAAGTGTAGAAACCTTTGTTACTAATATATAGACTTGTATGCAAAGTTTGACATCAGTTTGACTTGTAGATTAAGGGTTATGCTCATTATCGCAAAACTAATGCTTTATGTTAATAAAATGGCGTAATTAGCGTATAGCCTAGTTAAACATACTTTTTGGTATCAAATCTTTTACCCACTGATGTGCTATATTATATTGGGATTTTTAAAGATTTTTAATTAATTTTAGGCTGAGCATAACTCATAGTCGTAGGCTTAATTCGGTAATTGTCGGTTTTGCCCTTACGGGCCATAAAATGAGTTTTACACATCTAAACGACTCCAAACCTTTTGCTACTGATTAGTTATAATAAATAAATTATTTTAAGCCTTTTGGAAACATAAGAATATCAGATTTAAGTATCAAACCCGGTAATGGCCTTTAATCGCCTTAATTAGCGTTTTTAGCGCATAGTATGTTTTAAAATCATATGGGACAAACCCGGGTTGATACCTACTGATATAAGGGGCAAATTATAATAATTTAACAGTAAGCAAAGGTTGATAAACCCAGACTTCAGTTTTGAGCTTTTCGGCTTATGTGAAATTACCAAAATACCCCTATGGGGCCTAGTTTGGTTAAAAATGATAAATTTCACATACATGCTTTAACCTACTGATGTAACTTAAAAAATTGAGTATATTTGCTGATTACATCAGACCTGTAACTCAGGTTGTCACTTAAACTCTTTTATAAACTTCTAAATGACCAAAATACCCCTACGGGGCCTAGTTTGTGTCTAAACACGTTTCGGGCATAACGAAGGACACCTTACTGATGTCACAACATATTTGAGACATAATTAACTTAGGAAACCTGTATATAGCTCTCATGACTACCCGTCACGCTTATTACGCGTACGGTTCGGTTTATGTAACAAGTTTACATAAATTAGCCGAAACGGGTCAAACCTTAACGGTTTTATCTCAAAATCCAGAATGTGAATAATGAACCCATATCAAACAAGTCTTCAAACTTGTCGGGTCTGAATCACATTCTATCCGGTCTTCGCTTAATCATGCGTACGAGCCGTATCTTGAAACTAGCCGGTCTAAGTTTAAGCTTGATAAAAGACCCGTTAGAATTCTAATAGGTTATATTAAACCTTCATTCCAGATTAGGAGAAACAGTAAAAGCTACGTGAATTCTGCTATTTGTGATTTATACTTGCATCAGGTAAATACTTTTAACTTATTTTCCCTATACGGGCTTGGGTTACGGTACATAGCGTACCGCTTGATCGGGCATCAAATCTCCACGCTTAGTGGGTAGTTGACTAATTTGATCGGCTCGTTTAAACAGTTTTGTTTACTTTACAGCCTTTGGGGGGTTAATGACCATGTCCCGGATATCCCTGGCATCATCTTACGAGATGGCCACGACCTGAGCACGGGGTGTAGGCGTACTCCCGTGTATAACTCACTTAAAGTGGTGTGTCCATTGATCTTTAACCCGGATTTGATTCGGGCTACTGAACGCATAAGTAACATGTAATTCGTTCACAAGATTATAATATTAAATAATTCTCCCAAGTTATAAAAATGTTTATGCCATGTGCATCCAAACAAATTTTTAATCATTTTCCAAAATGAGTCAGTTGAATGTATTTACCAGTGTAAACTGACGTATTTTCCCAAAAAGACTGAATGCAGGTACTAAACGAAATTTGGCTGGATTGTCTCCTAAGCATCAATAAAAGTCTCGCAAGCTTAGGATGCCAGAAGTCTGTTGAACCATAAATGTTATTTTGTCTCGATCCGTTCTGTGGATAAACACCGGATATTGTGACTTTGATTACAATAAATAAATTCGGTTGTATCTTATTTTTAAATTGCTTCCGCTGTGCATTATTATATTGTGTTGTTTGACTATTACGTTGCCAACCACGTCACGATACTCCCCCACCGGGCCCACCGGTGACACGTGGAAATCGGGGTGTGACATGGCACGTGGAAAGTGACTTAATCTAGATCTTCATGTAAATTGTGCCGTCATCGTAAAATTTAGATGAATGCTCTAGATGCTGCCACGTCATATTCAGTTATAACCGAATGAGGCTATGTACGATGGCCATTTAATGATTCTAGAAGATCTACAGCTGTGAGCCCTTGATCATTTGCCACGTGTCCAGTTTGTTATAACATAAAAGATTCCTTTTGCTTAAGTCCTTATTCCTTCATGCGCGCGGATATGTTTGAGACTTGTCTTTAGTCATTACACTTTTCAAACTTAACTGTACCCTTACGCGGGCTCTCGCAAGGGTGTTAAATGAATATTTTGTCTTCACTTATCTCCGGCACATGATCATTAAGGATTGATCCTCCCAGACCTGTTTTAGACCGACTGCGCAGGGCGCGCAAGACCTGCTAAAGATGATCTTAGAGTATGATAATGGTATGGTCCACTGCGCTGGCGTAAGGTTTTTGGGACCATACCCCTTCAATGCGTCATCACCTGTGAGACTTGCTTAAAAAGACGCGTCAACTATTGCTGGTGAGTTAATGAATATACACGAGTTATAAAACACGTTATTTAATCATGACTTGTACCTACCCATGTCATCATGACCCAACGTCACCACGTGACTTACATAACCATACAGTTAATGCCCACTACACACATGAGTGTAGTACCAACAAATCCCGACGTACGACACGTATAAGGGACCACAAATATCATGTGTATGTCATTCTCAGGTTATATACATGCGTACAACAATCATGCCATATTATTACAGTTTAGGACAAACATGTTCACGTATTGAAAGCATTCATAAAACTCACATGTGTAACAATTGCTAGCACAATCACATAACAATCGCTAGTACAATTAGATAATAATTGCTAGCATAATCAAACAATATCCCTAGGTCCTGATACAACATAAGAAATCCTAGGTTAAGTTATGGTACATCTAACTAGTTATTATCATGGTTGGATATTTGTTAACACTACCTAGTTTAAGCGTGGATGATCAGTCCATGCCTAACTATGGCTACGACTACGCTACTCAATACCAATCCCTAACAATAACCCTTAATGCCTAAAAAATATAATAATACTAATACTACTGTTACTACTACTAATAATAATAATAATATAAATAATAATTAAGTACACAAAAACTTAAATGAGAACATACCTGTAAACTATTTGATGGCATCTTGATGTAGAGTCTCCCTACTAGTACCAGTGCTACAAAAACCACTAGTAATAATACTTAAGGGTATTGGGAGTGGGGCGGCAAAGGCTTCGGCAAAGCCAAATACCGAGCGGCAACACCACCGCCTTCCAAGTTTACCGCGCGGCAAAGTTCGATATTCGGTAACCAGTTGCCGATCGAGAAAGAGGGGGCAAAATGATTGTTTGTTGGTTGCCGTATAAGTTAAAAAAAAAGAGTTTTTTAATGGGATAAAATAAATATGTTCTTTAATTCTGACCGTTCATTTAACAGAAAAAGTAGATAACACATAATTTTTTTATTTTTTTTTAAAAGAATAAAAAAAGTTTGCCACTTTCAAGTGTCTACACCACTGCCAACACTTTTCACCAAAGTTTAAACTCTTCACACTTGCTGACATGGCACACTCTGATTGGTCCATTTTAAAGTTTGTCACTTTCACCTGTTTAACCACTCCCTTCACCCTAAGAGAGGAACTAAACGCTCGGGATCTCGGTATTAAAGTGTGTCAGTAGAATTTGATGTATTTAGTAGGCTTGGAAGCCATCTATTTATAGGAAAACATATGTTGCAGCTCGTAAGTTAACAACTTCAGTCTCATGATAACTTGGTTACAAAGTTTCGTTAATGTTCAAGTTTTCTTCATTTGTTCGTTTACACACTCTCCTATGATATTAAATACTTATATAAATACTACTTATTTCAAATAACCATTATACTCGTTACTTACTCGTTTAACAATATATAAAATATATTTTTTTTGCATATTTTTATTTATAGAGTAAATTATAAGTTTTGTCCTTTATGCTCGTACCAAATTGCAGGCGATCTCCTTTGTATGTTGAATGAAACGAAACTAAAAAAATAAAACGTTATAAGACCATCTTTAATGGGGACTTCGGTGGAGATTCTTAAACCCGATAGAGATGGGTGGGAAGGAT
Organism: Helianthus tuberosus; assembly: GCA_030545235.1. NCBI lineage: Eukaryota > Viridiplantae > Streptophyta > Magnoliopsida > Asterales > Asteraceae > Helianthus > Helianthus tuberosus. Next base: position 200,694,531 of record CM060369.1, read on the forward strand.
GTGGTGAGGAGAGAGACAATGATGAGAAATCTAGCTCCACGGGTGGTTCGGGCAGGGCCCATGAAAGGGGAGGCCAAAGGGGGAGAGGAAGGGGTGTGCGTGCCGTCTTTTGACGTAGAGGAGTGAGGGTCAACCCTAAGCCATCTTCGACGCGGATGATCTAACCATCTAAGAAACTAAATAGTTTTGTGAGCACCGCTCAAAGCATGAGTCTGAAGGAATTGTTGATTGCTTGATTAAAAGTTCAAACAAATCAAAACATAAAAGAATTTCATAGTTAAAACTAACTCATTAATTCTATGAACTCGCATGATGAAAGTTTTTATTTGTAACGGAAATACAAACAAATGATTTCTAAACTTATTTAGAGATAAACTCGTAACTAGGGCTGCAAACGAACCAAACGTTCGGCGAACAGTTCGTGAACCGTTTGGCGAGAAGTTCGTTTGTGTTCGTTTGTTTATTAAACAAACGAACACGAACAAGAAACTTCGTTCGTTTAGTTAAATGAACAAACATGAACAGAGGTCGTGCTCGTTCGTTTATGTTCGTGAACATTCGGTAATGTGTTCGTTTATGTCCGATAGTTCATTAGTGTTTTTAGTTTTTACATTTATTTAAATACTTCAAAATTCCGACAAATTAAATATCTAATAAGTGTCAGAGTATTATATATTTTGTTCATGAACGATTGTTTGTGTTCGTTTGTTTCCATTTGTGTTCATGAACATTAGTTTGTGCTCATTTGTGTTCGTCAACATTCGTTTTTGTTCGTTGCCTAAAATTAACAAACAAACACAAACAAACACGAACAAGTTCATTTCCTTAACAAACGAACACGAACATAAAATCTCGTTCGATAAGTGTTCGTGAACGGTTCGCGAACACATATATTTCTAAACAAACGAACACGAACAAGGTCTTGTTCGTGTTTGTTCGGTTCGTTTGCAGCCCTACTCGTAACACCTAACTGAGACTCTCTCAGTTACAAAAATAAAAACTATTTCACACGAATCACTTCTCTTTAAACTTTAGTTAAACTCCAAACAAAGAGATAAATTTGGATATGTATGTCATCAAGTTTTATTTTCTAAGTCTCTTAAGCAGTGGCGGACCCAGGATTTTTTTTCAATGAGGTCCATTTTTTTCGGTGTTCAAAATGTTCACATCAAAACGTTAAAATTTTCGGGTCGGTGCTCGTTCGGGTCGGGTCATAGCGAGGTTTGAACTAGATTTAAAAAAAAAGTGAACTAGATTTAAAAAAAAAAGAGGAAAAACAAGCTATACAAGAATTGAACCCCTGACCTCTTGTTGGTAAAAAGAGAGATTTACCACTACACCAGGTTTCCTTTTCTTTCTATGGTGTCCACCTAATTGTATTTATGGGGTCCTCATACAATTTAATATACCGAATCTACTAATTTTTTTAAAAACATTGGGGTCCGGGAACCCCGACCCACTCTATGTGGGTCCGCCCCTGCTCTTAAGCTAGATATGCTAATATCACGTTTTACATATACTGCCCCGTTTGCGATGTGCACATATAATGTATATATGTGTGGACGCTCGGAGGGCAAAAGTGATATGATATTAACTTTAAAGTTATTTTACTAATAATTTCGTGAAAATAACGTTAAAAGCGACGGATGGTTAATCATGCATCATGTGGTGACGTTGATAGTTGAAAGACACGGGGGTACATGCACCAATCAGTCTCTCTCCCGATTGTTTGAGTGTTATGTGTCTTAGGTCTAAGGCTTGATACAAAACTACAACCGAGCTGGAGGTCTCACTGAAAGCAGCCTCTCTATTTCTACGGGGTAGAGGTAAGACTGTCTACATCTACCCTCCTCGGACCCTACTTTAGCTTTGCTATTGGTGGGATTTACTGAGTATGATGATGATGGCGTTTTACATATACAAAAGACTTTATGCGTTATGGGGTTCATGTTCATGTAAGGTTGTACGGGAATCTTATGAGCTATTGGATGTGATTTGTAGCTACCATGGTTCATGTATTGATAATATTAAATATAAAACCGACAAATTTTGGATCTATATCTATCACCTGGGAATGAATCAGAGTCAAAAACATGTTTTGTAACAGTAAACACCTAAAGTTATTCCTCTACTGATCAGGTTGGGACCAAGGCAAAATAATGCTACACACCAACAGCTTTTCTAATACAATTACTAACAACAAGAACAAAACGTTGGTGTCACGTATATTTAAAAATGTTGCCCTATTTCTTCTCATCTTCATTTTGTCTTATTTGTATCATGAGATCAACTAATGTTATATAGTATAGAAGATTAACTAGACGTGTTCTTTTCAAAACTTGCAATTTGTATAATAAGAATAGCTAATATTATATAGTATAGAAGATTAACTAGAGTTTTGTTTTCAAAACTAATATGTTGAGACATGCATAATGCATTTGTACATAGTGCATAGAAGATATTCAAAAGTAGTGGGAGAAGATAATATAGTATATGTATGCTTACGTAATTGTCTTATGTTATCACATTCAAAGCACCACGTAATAACGAATAATACGGTTCACAGTATTCTTGGTTTTAAAACACACGTCTCTTATACAGTGTAATCCTATAATACACCGATAAAAATAAAAAATAAAAAGTTTTCATTTTTTTTCATGTGTATCTTAAAATTTACCATCTAATATAGTATAATCCTATAAACATTAATTAAAAAAATATGAAGATTATGTCACTTCAGTTTGAAACATAGATTTTTTTTTTTTTAATTTGGAGTGTCTAACTTTTGCTTTCATCCAATTACACCACACGGTGGGAAGAAGCTTAAAGATAGGGCATTATGTGACATATGAACCAAACCTCATAACATGGCGTGGTGTTTAAACCGACGGTGTGGCATGCGGCGTTGATGCTTGGCGTTTCCGACATGTGGCACAACTTTTGTGCTTATTTTATAATTCAAATTAAAATCTATTAAAATTTTATAAAAACATTACAAGAAGTTAAACTAATAACATTAATATATAAACATTACATAACATTAAAATTAAAAAACCATTACATAAAATTAAAACTAAAAAACACACAAAATACCCATTACATAATATAAAAATTAAAAAAGGACATCTATCTATACTTTCTATAAAAGAAGAAATACCAATAACATAAGAAAAGCTGATGTGTCAGCATGAGAGGCTGTCCAACAAGGCTTTTCTTATGTCATTATAGCATCATAATCCTTAATATATAAAATCACTTTAATTTTCAAAGGTCTGGCCCACATCTAGAAAATCACTTTAAAATCAATTTAAACATCTGCCCACATCTACAAATGGGCAGTTGTTTATAAAACCACTTCAAACGTCTGCCCATATTCAAAATTTAAAATCCTGGCTCCAAATTCAAAATTCAAACTACATATGAATCTGCCTCCCTATAAATAACATATATGAATTTGGCTCCACATTCAAATTTCAATTTATCTCTCTCCTTTATATTTGCGATCATATCTCTCTTACTCAAATGCATAGCTCTGATGATTGAGCCGGTTAATCTTCGATTACAGTTCTTAGTTCCAATATCATTGTTCCAACATCGTTGTTTCATTGAAGCTCTACTTCAGACACTCACGTTTGACCTCGGCTTTTCTTATGTCACTTGGTTTTCTCTTTTTATAGAAAGCATAGATAGATTGTTACTGGATACCAAATTTGCATATTCAGTCTTTTCATCTGCGATTACAGCTTTTTGTACTTCACGAAATTTTTCCAACATCATTGTTGCAACATCGTTGAGGGTATGTTTTTTTTCTCTGATTTTGAATCTTAAAATTTGAACTGATCTGTTCTAATTCTCTGTTTATATTTCAGCCTAATCAGAGTTGTTTAAAATCCAAACAATCAGTTGCGGGTTATTTTAGGTTTGTGGATTCTTTTAAACTGTTGATATATGTTGGTAATATTTATTTTAAGGTGTTGATATATTTCAGCTTTTTTTTTTCGAGCGAGCAGTGGGGAGTTCTTCTGCACTGTTTTTGAAGTCTGAAGTGCAGAAAGTGAAGTACTTCGTTAAGCGCCGATGCTGTTCCAGGTTTTGTTGTATTTATTATCACTGATGATGTCCATTTTATATATTAGTTCTTCAATCAGCCTAATCATTTGCATTTTATAGTGTTTAAAATGCATCTTTATGATAAATGAAGAAGTTAATGGTAATTATGAGAACCTGTTTTTTTTTTTTTTTTTTTGTTCTTTCGGTTTCTTGATATTTAACTTTTTACTACGATTATTATATCCTTCTTTTACACGAGACTTGAAGAAATATATACAAGTTAAAAATGTCATCATACCCTTCTGTAGGTTCTTATGATTTAAAGTATCGCTTTATCAAGCAAGTTGAGGATCAAGTATATAAGGATAGGGCTACTGTTCAAGAGCTGAAGAGGTGTTTTGATGGACTGCATCTTGGTCTGTTTACGAGAGACCAAGTGTCCAGAAACCTGATGGTGATGTCTTTCGTCACTTCAGACTTCAAAAACAGTGCAGAAGCTTTTCATCACGTTTTACTACCATTATATCCTTCTTTTACATCAGAGTTGAAGAAATATACAAGTTAAAAATGGCATCATATCCTTCTGTAGGTTCTTATGATTTAAAGTATCGCTTTATCAAGCAAGTTGAGGATCAAGTATATGAGGATAGGGCTATTGTTCAAGAGCTGATGATTATTAAATTTCGTTGTTCAGTTCTCAATGTAATTGTTGATCTATCGTCATATGTGATATGTAAATTTTAATTCTATTAATCTTTGTAGAGCATTTTATTTTTACTAATTTGAGCATCAACAGTTGTTAGTGTTGATACCTGCTATTGTAATTGTTGAGTTGCTACTGTTGCCAACATCTGTTATTCCCAACAGCAGTTTCCAAAGAATGTTCAACCATTAACACAATAGAAGTTATGAACATTCTTAAAAAATAGACAAAAATATTTGAAAGTCTGTTGAAAACAGTTGTTTTAAAAACATATGTTTTAAAAACATCTGTTTGGCAAAAGATTCAGCCACCGTTTAAAGGTATTGTCTGTTCTCATAATTGTTGTTTTTTGTAACGTTTGTTGAGTTGCTACTGTTGCCAACATCTGTTATTCCCAACAGCTGTTTTCAAAGAATTGTCAACCATTAACAAAATAGAAGTTCTGAACATTGTTAAAAAACAGGTATTTTGAAAAAAATTGACAAAAATCTTTAAAAGTCTGTTAAAAATAGTTGTTTTTAAAACATCTGTTTGGCAAAAGATTCATCCACTGTTTAAAGGTATTGTCTGTTCTGTTATTGTAAATGTTGAGTTGCTACTGTTGCAAACATCTGTTCTTCCCAACAGCAGTTTCCAAAGAATGTTCAACCATTAACACGAAATTCTGAACATTCTTAAAAAATAGACAAAAATCTTTAAAAGTCTGTTGAAAACAGCTGTTTTTAAAACATCTGTTTGGAAAAAGATTCATCCACTGTTTAAAGGTATTGTCTGTTCTGATAATTTCTGTTTTTTGTAACGACTGTTGAGTTGCTATTGTTGCGAACATCTGTTATTCCCAACAGTAGTTGAATTGTCAACGATTAACACAATAGAAGTTCTGAACATCTGTTATTGCTCAACAGATCTTTGTAAAACGTCTTTAAATGAAGATGTTTTTTACCACTGTTGATTTACCACTGCTCAACAGTTCTGAACATCTGTTATTGCTCAACTGTTGAGTTACCACTGTTTACAACATTTGTGTCCGATGAAGTGGTAGTAGCCTTTGTTTGCCATGTAGATTATTGTTGGTCTTTAAATGAAGAGGGTTTTTTTTTATTTTTTTATGGCAGAGGTTTAAAATTTGTCCTTTCAGTTTCTTGATATTTAATTTTATAGTTTTCCCATGAAAATTTGTTTTTTAAATGTTTTGCATTAAATGGCTGCTGATATTTAATATCAATTTATTCGTTTATATTAAAAGTCTGTTGAAAACAACTGTTTTCCAAATCTGTGTTTGACTAAGGACTGCTGACTTACTATTGTTGTATAAGATCTGTTGTTGCCCAACAGTGGTTTCCAAACACTGCTGAAGGGTATTGTCTGTTCTCATAGGTTATGTTTAATCTGAGGACTGTTGAGTTACTAATGTTGCCTAACATCTGTTGTTGGCCAACAGTGGTTTTCAAACAACTGTCATCCATTATCAGAGCAGAGGTTGTGACGTGGACAGATGTTAGCCATCAGATCTTTGTAACTTCTAACACGTCAGATTCACCTTTTCGCTTTATAAACCCATGTTTCATCCCCAAACAAAGATTTTACTTTCGTCTCGAGTTTAAAATTCAGCAGAGCGGTTTCCACCTTCTTCTTCAACACTTCTTCGTCAACCTCTCGCAACTTTCAATTCCGATCATGACTTTGATGATGAAAAATTCGCATAACTACCTGGCTATTTTTTTAGAAAACGAGAACAATACTCTCTATCATTCAATGATTGATGTTCTTACATCATCAAAATATAAGTTCATTCTTACCGCCGACGCACCCATTTTCCAAGAGAAGTTTCGCGATTTTTGGGCTAATGCGAATATTGAAGAACAAAACAATGTGGCCGTAAGTATAACTTCAAAAGTCGGAGGTGAATCGGTGTTATTACCCCTAGTACCATATCAACAACATTTGAGGTAAATGACTTGGCAGGTAAGACCTTTTTGCTGAAAAATGAGATTCAAACATACTTGATTGGGAGGGGATATGATGGACAGTTGAATAAGACAACTATGTTTAAAGGTAATTTTCCACCACCAATGAAATTCCTGTTCCATACTCTCTTAATCTGTCTCTCAAATAAAACTACTTCTTTTAAGGAAATACCTTTGAAAATTCAGTCATTGGGGTATGCAATTTTGACAAATACTGATTTTAACTACTCCCAAGCACTGTTTGTTGATTTGGTTTCAAATTTAAAAAACATTAAAAAGGGCAAAACTGCTGCTATTAAAAATGGGAAAACTGCTGCTATTAAAAAAAGGAAAACTGCTGGTTTTCTTATGTTTCCTAGACTATTAAGCTACTACCTGCAAAAACATGTTTCTCAAAAAGCTTTTGAAAAAAGTGAAGCTATTAAAATGAATAGTCTAACATCTGAAACTTTTACTCACCTTATGGCTAAAAAGTCAGATGTTTTCAAAACTGAAGCAGAGGGGAATGAGGAAATTTTAGATGAGTCCACAACTGCTCCTCAAACGTCTGTTGTTGAGCCCACTGCTGTGAAACCCCCACCAACAAAACTTAAAAAGACCAAAACAATATCCAAAAAGCCCACCGAAACCAGCAAAACCGGTCCTCTGGAAGATGAGATCCCAGAGGTTAACCCCGTGTCAACATAGATGTCACTACAACCCATTGTTGCTACTTCCTCACAACGTGTGGAAAGATCTCAACCCATAAACCAAACTCCTCATGATTCCTCACAAAAGGAACATGTTGTATTCACAGGGACACCACAATATAATGTCATACCCTCATATGAGAGTATACTTAAAAGCCCTTCTCCCGCGGCAATGTCTCTTTCGACAGCAATCCCTTCATCTTCCATTCCACCAAAGTTTGTAACATTGCTTCAAGCTATTGACATTCAGACTGATAGTAATCCCTCTCACGAACACTTTACTGAGAGTTTAACTTCAACAATAGCTATGTATGAACCTTTTCAATTACCTAACCCAGAAATAATTGAGGAGGCTACACCTCTTGAATTTCAGCAAATTCTTGATGGTATTTCAGCAAATTCTTGATGGTATTTCAAGTGGAGCAGCTACTACAAATGTCAAATCCATTGATTTACATTTGGACAGTAGTTTCATCAATCAGACTCCCTTGAAGGCAACCACTGCTGTGTCTATCAAGGTATCCACTGGTGAGTTCAAGTTAACCACGGGTGAGATCACTAAGGTAACCACTGATGCAGAGGGAAGTCCCCAGAACCAAGAACAAGGGGCATCTGCTAATGAAAATTTGGAGATACCTCCTCTTTCAAAAGCAGATACAACCACCTCTGGTGGGAATTCAGATGATCCTATTAAGTTAGGTGATGGATTAAAATACCAGGATTTGACGGACATGATATCTAACTTGGAAACAACTGTTGCTGATATGAAATATCAATTGAAGCAGTTGGTGGATGCTTTCAAAAGTCGATCTTCTCATCAGCAGTTATGCCAAAAGCTTTGGAATTCGGTACAACCCATTCTTGCAGCTCAAAGGGAACTGGCCGAGATTCAACTTAATTCCCACATGAAGCTAATTAGAGTTATGGTTGAAGCAAGATACAAAGACACACAGGCTGACATCAAGGGCATAAAAGAATGCATTGGAAAGTTAACTGGTACTACCCCTGCACATGTGTTTGAAAAAGACGATGAAGATGATGCTGAAAAGAGGGAAAAGGATTCCATGAAAAACTTTGGCAAACCAACACCAAGGAATCAGCCAAAACAAATTCCAAAGCCTGCCAAGCAAACTTCTGCAAAATCTCCTGGAAAATCTGATACTGGTAACAAAAAGGGAATTGATGATTCCGTTAACAAACAGACAGATAAGGAGATTGAACGAAAGCAGAAGAGGAAGTATAGAAAAGAGGAAGATGAAGTGCTCAACATTGGAACTTCAAATAGAAGAAAATCACACAAACACAACGAATCTCCTATTGTCATATTTCCTAAACCAATATCACCACCAGAAAAACCAACCACTGCTGTGAAACTTAAAACCACTGCTGAACCTAAGAAGTCAGATTCTGATACACCTAAAACAAAACTCTCACCAAAAAAACCACCTGTCAAAAAGCAGAATACAAAATCCTCATCACCACTGCCAACCTCCACTGAAACAATTGTTGATGCAACAAATGTTTCAGCATATGTTAAGACAACAACGGTTGAGACATTTCAACAGTTGTTAGTCAATCCACTGATTCTACCCAATTTCAATTCCCATCACAATCAACCCTTACAGTCATAGCACCTTTTTCTTCCCTAACTCCTCCTTCTCCAAAATCTGTTTACACAAGAAAGAGAAAATTCATGGTGCATGAAGAAGAGAAGGAAGAAAAAGATATACCCACACCAATTCCGTTATCAGCTACTCCATTCATTCAAACTTCACCCAAACCATTCGTCCCACCTCCATCAACAAAGATCAACCCGTTGGCAGTAACTTTCCCTCTGGAACTGCTTGCAGTTCAAGATGAAATGACTCAATTTTACATAGAGGATGATCCATCCAAAAGAACCTTCCCATCTCTTCAGGGATTCGAAACTCCAAAGAATATTTATGAATATATGAAGCTAAAGAGCAAGCAAGCAGAAGATAAGGTAAATGAAGAGTGTAAAGGGCTAGGAGACATTAAGTTATCAGCTCGCATACAACATTGGCTTGGTGAAGTCAAGAAGTTGGAAGATTTTGCTAGAGACCTGAGTAAGAATATGTCAAATCTGTCACCAAATGCTGAGCCAGAAAAGACATTAAGGAATGATTTCTTGAACACTATCATGGAAACCAAGCCCTACGAAGCCTATAGGTCTGATTTCAAAGACTGGCCCCTTGAGGCTCTTAATGAGGAAGTTAATAGAATTGAAAAGATGAATACAGATCCTCAAATGCCAAAATCTGCTCCCAACTGGAAACAATACAAAAAGGTTGAAGTAGATGAAATGTTGAAGTATAAGACAATGAAGGCAGAACTTGTAGCAGCTAAGGTTGGGACTGCTAGACAAATTGGAAAATGGACTAGGCAGTATATTGATCGAGCTTACAGTAAGTTAGAAGAGCAAAGAAAGACAGATCCATCCCTTCCTAAAAAGCCAGTATACAAAGATGAAACGACTGTTATACATCGGCAGACAGTTACATCTAAAAAGTTGTTCTCATCAGCAGATGTATCCATCGCTGCCTTGAACCAAAGAAAAAGACAACAACTGATGGTTGAGGAAGATGAAAATAGGTATGCTGAGTACAGAAAAGAGTCTATCAGAAATCAGTTACGATATGGATTGGATGATGCTTCGTTGCAACTACAAGCTCAATTTGCTCAAGCATTTCAGAAGTTAGCAAGCAGGCCTCAATCACCAAACTCCTCTCAAATAAAACTTCTCCCAAGAAACTCATCAGATCCAAAAATAGTAAAGTGGAAGTCTGACAAACAGACCCATGAATTGACTTTGATCAAGTCTGATGGTAGTGTTGAAAAGATATCAAGGGAGAATGCACTTGGTCTGAATCCAGTTGACCTCCAAGATCTTTTTAACCTTCAGCTTGATAGGGATGAAGATGATACTGATTCCTTGGATTTTGAGCTCCAATTCAAAGGGCAAATCCGGGAAATATTGATGAGAGAATAAAGATCTGCTGATTTCTAACATCTGCTGATTCCTTGATTTAGTTTTACTAAAAGTTGTTGAGGCAGGTGATTGTGTGTTTGTAGTTAACGTTTGTTGAACCTTAAGTTGTATTCAAATTCTATTAAGTACGTATGTCTATAAACAGATATATTAACCGATAATCTATGTTTATAGTTGTCTTTTAGCTATAATAGATAACACATTTTGGTACAATATCTATGCACGTATCTATATGTTCTATTAATATGTGTTATGCATGCTTGTCTAAGAAACGACCCGTGTTTGCAGCTCTCATTTTTAATGAGAGTACTAAATTCTTTATTATTAACATTATTCTCTTAACATATGTTTACTAACCTTTGTAATTTCTGTTGACTGACCTTTTTAACATGGGTTGACTAACATGCATATCTGTTTACTATCTATCCATCTGCCAAGCTCTGTTGGAGATAATGGATAACAGTTTTTAGGAAAGTCTGTTGGAAAGCAATAGAGGTTTTTAACAGTTAATAGACAACAGTGGTTTGCTATCAACATAATGGAATTGCTGTTGAATAAACCTATTGACCATTAGTGTATATCAATTTTATAAGTCTGCACTAATTATTTTTTTACTCTCTGTCAATATGTGCTATGCATGGTTTCTAAGAAACGACCTGTGTTTGCACACGGGTCTTACCGCTAGTACTATATAATAAATGAAACCATTAAAGGGACACATGTCATTCATTGAAGACATCTATTTTTATAAATAATTAATATCAATTAAAAGATAATTATACAATTATTAAATTTAATATAGATTTAAACAATTCATATAGGAGATAATATAATATTTTAAAATATTTATCAGATTTCAAAATTATTTATTTGTAAATGATTTATTTATTTTAGAGTAAATTACGATTTTGGCCCCTGTGGTTATATTATTTTTACCCTTTTAGCCCAAAAAAGATTTTTTTAACATTTGAGCCCCCAACGTCTTTTTTTCTAAGGTTGTACGTCAAATTGTGTCTTAACAGGTTTAACAGGTTTCTGACGGCGTGCACAACATAAGTTTCAAACATGATTACGACTCGTTTAACTACTTTCTACCTCATGTTTATAAAACAGTTTTATGTTTTATGTACAAAGATTAATAAATGATAGATCCTAACATTGTAATTTTAATTATTTTAAAAATTAAAAAAGTCAAAGGGTGTATTTTTCAGTCAAACAGGTCTAATCGTGTCTTAACATGTACCCAATTGCCAGCCTTTTTCTAACCCTTTTGGCCCCTAACGTCTTTTTTTCTAACCCTTTTGGCCCCTAACATTTAATGGATGAGGTTAGTGTTAGGGGCCAAAAGGGTTAGAAAAAAAGACGTTGGGAGCTCAGATGATAAAAAATTCTTTTTGGGCTAAAATGGTAAAAGTGATATAACCACAGGGGCCAAAATTGTAATTTACTCTTTATTTTATTAAATTAAAGTAGTTAAGGGTAGAACCTATTTCAAAAATGTTTAAAAGGGGTAAACAAAAATATTAATCAATATTTATTGGTTCTATACTTTTATTTCCATGTTCAATTATCAACTCAAATACGATAATCACTATGTTTACGTGACATTTATAAGAACCATCACCGCAATCACCCCATCCATCGTATTTTGAGTATATCCGTTAGTTTTTTTTAAAGATATAAATTTTTATTAGATTCAATCAACCCATGTAATAAATGGGGTTTTTTTTAAAGATATAACATTTTTATTTTTTACTATACAAAATTACATTTATGCAACTCGTGTAATATACGGGGTTTTAAAAATATAGCTTTTTTATTATGTAGTATATAAAATTAGATTTATTCAATCCATATAATACATAGGGTTTATAAAGATATAAATTTTTATTGTTTAGTATATAAAATTACATGTGCTCAACCCGTATAACACATGAGGTTATTAAAAATGTAACTTTTTTCATTATTTAATATATAAAATTAAATTTACTCAACCCGTACAATACACGGGGTTCTTAAAGATATAACTTTTTTTTATTATTTAATATATAAAATTACATTTATTCAACCAATGTAATAAACGAGATTTTTAAATATATATTGTTTTATTATTTGGCATATAAAATTGCATTTATTCAACCCGTGTAATAAACGAGATTTTTAAAGATATATTTTTTTATTTGGTATATAAAATTACATTTATTCAACATATGTAATACACGTGGTTCTAACCTGGTAATTTATATAAAAAACCTAATGATTTTCCACTCTGAAACGTGTTTGAATTCACGTCCAACCTCCTGTCGATAGTTGATGAGAGCAACTTGTATGGTGTCGTCCTCACCGAGGTCACGCCTCTTGGTGCTCCACTGCGGTGTGGAGTTGCTCTAATCTTTCACAATCAATACGGATTGTCCTAAAACGAGAAGATAGGGCATCGACTATTCGGGTGTGATCACCCCTATGGACCGAGAAGTGTTGTAGAATTCTCCCACAAAACGAGCCGCTTGACCGGCTATGTTGCGTGTAGTGACTTAAAGCTTCGACCCACGACTCGCAAAGCGCGATGTCTTCTTCTTGCGTCCACGGGATGGCTGCCATCGTGTCGGCTTTTGGGTGTGGAAGTGTAGGGTTTTATCAAAAGTTTGGGTGTGGTGTGAAGATGTGTAAAAGAGAAAGAGGTGTGTGGTATTTATAGAGGTAAAAATTGAATTTTAGAAAGTTAATATTTTTAATTTTTAAAAAGTAATAGTTTGGGTTAAACGACTCATCTCCACGTCGATTCAACATGTGCCACATCAACATGAAGTTTAGTTCAACGCCAGTGGAAATCTCATCGCCCACAGGATAACGCCGTTAACAATGCTGGGCACGAGGTGGAAAAGTGGGCGTGGACTGGCAACAACGCCAGGTTTCGACGCCCACATCGTGTGGTCTTAGTACAAGAAAGCAAAATCTTGACAATCATTCACAAGGGGAGGTCGTCATTAGCCCATCCGTATCTTAGTCAGGAAAGGGGTGATCCCTAAGGGGGGAGGGGCACTTAATCCATATACCCTAAGCCTCGTCAATCCCGTTTTGCCACGTCACTTAGATCATCCACTACCCTTTTCTACCCGATTTACTGGCACAACTACCCTAAAACAAAGACCCCACCATTTACCCCACTCTCTATCTCCATACACACAACTCTCTTTATCTCTCTCATACCCAGTTACCCACACACACATGCAAGCGGCAACATCATAACCCAACCTTTACCTGCCCACCCCTACCTGCACCATCGACGGCGGTGGATGGTAGCTGGTAGGGGTTATCCGCTGATGTATAACTAGGTGCCCCGACCCCCTTAAGCATTCTTCACGAAAAAAATGAAAAGACCGTCAATGTCAATGGCGGTCTCTCAGGGACATATCAAATAACTCATTGAATATCGCCATAGTCATTGGTGATCTCTTCATTTTTTTTTTTCAGACAACATCTAGAGATCGTCATTGTCAACGGCTATCCCTTTCCAGATATTGAACAACTCATTACTTAGTGACCATCTGAACATATTAAGCTAGAGTGGGGCAAGAAGTCATCATTGCCTATAGAGGGAGGAGGCGTCATAGTGTCTTACATGTTTACCCCAAGTGCTCAATAACACTGCCCAATTGAGTCCTGCCAACTCAAAACCACCCAAAGTACTCGAACTATAAAATTAGAGGGGACATCAAAAACTAGATTTAAAGATAAAAATCAGGAACAAATCTGAAAGCATCAAGTTTACGAACCTCATATTTGTGTTCTAATGGAATACTTGGACCCCTATCAAGGTAAACTTTATGGTTTGGAGGATTATTCAAGATAGGTTACCCACCATAATGGCCTTGGCAAGGAGGAATATATCGCTACCTAATGTCCGCTGCATATTATGTGATGAAGTCGAGGAAACAACGTTGCATCTTTTTGGTTCTTGTCGCGTCACGGATCAGGTTTGGCAGTTTGTTTCAAGTTGGTGCATAATAAACCCCATCTTCATTCTGGAACTTATTGATTTGGCAAAAATCCATAAGAGAAACAGAGGTTCAAATAGGTGGAAGCAAGTGATTTGTGTGATCACCCAGGTTACCCTTTGGGTTATCAGGAAGAGTCGCAACGATGCAATTTTTGATGGCAAGCAGATAAACGTGGCGAGAATGAAGGAAGAAGTCAGATTATTTAGTTTTCTATGGCTGAAGAGTCGGGGAAGCTGACATCTCTTACCTAGGAGAACTGGTGTACCTTTGATTTAATTTGTATGGGATTATGAAGTTGTATTATTTAGTGTAATGCTTCCTGGGAGATCTTCTGTTTTAATAGATGGTTAAACCAGAAGTCATATGAATAAAATTTGTTGATCTTTAAAAAAAAGATTAAGATATTTAAATGTTAAATAAAAACTACAGATTAAAATAAAAGTACATAATTGAAACTAAAATTACACTATTCAATTAAAATTCTAAGCATTGGTTTTCCATCCGGGATGGCTTTGCAGAATTTGTCATGCCGAAACGTGGTTAAATTTCTGGGTCGCGTAGCGCCTCTGGTACTCGCGATGGGTCGCCTCAATTGATTGCGCCTCCGTTATTCATTGCCTCATTGAAGACTTGGTTAAATCAACGATCCCGGAAATAATTTCCCAAAACTTTAAATGAATTTCATATGACACTCGATGGGTATCACCCAAAAGTTGATGGAATTGTTCAAAGTAGTGGTCCAATATGATGTGGGTGCACACGGTTGTGGGTCTTCGGTGACACTCACCAAAGACGTAGCCAATGCTATTTCTTCTTCTTTGGTCCAAGTTCTCAAAGGTGTGAAAAAATGTTTCAAAACTTGTAGAGAGTAGACAATTTTAAGAGAGCAGAAGATTGTGTGGTAAAAATGTGTTAAGTTGTGAGATATTTATATTTTGTATAGATAGTTTTTTTTCGATTTAGTTTAAAAACCCAAAAATTATAGCCATTCAACAACGGCCACATAGGGGCTGTTTGGCTAAGCTTATTTTAGTGACTTATTTACTTATTTACTTTTTGAAAAGTTAAAAGGTGTTTGGGTTAGTTTATTATGTGAGAGGAATAAGTAAATAAGTCATTCCATTATGACTTATTTGCTTTTCAAATAAGCAAATAAGTAAATAAGTAAAAAAAATAAGCTTAGCCAAACAGCCCCATACATACACGTATGTCCGAGTAAACCAACACGGACTTGGTGCTCGAATCATGTACTCGAAGGAGATGGGGTTGGTGTTACCCCTACCCGATTTACTCAAGATAGTCGAAGGGGTGGCCGAGTAGAACGCCACTTCTCTCCTAATATATTGTCTAAGTTTTTACCGGCTTGTAACGCATGGAAAAAGGCATAAAAAAATCTTAAACGATATACATAGTTCTCGGTTCACCTACTAAAAAAAGTACTTTTTTATTCTTTTTTTGTTTTTTTTTTTTTTAATTTATTCTCTTTTTTGTTGTTATTCTGTTTTGCTAGTCCGAAGAAAACGTGCCCCACTATCTAATCTCCCGTCAAATAGCAACATAGGATTCGTTTGTTACAATTAGCCAATGGCCCAATTGTGTTTTTTTTTTGAAAGGCAGCCAATGGCCCAATAGGCGCCAAAAGTTGTTTACTTTGATATTTGTTTATAAAATAACAAATTATTTAAATAAAATTTGAAGTAATTTAATTATGAATATTTTTTTCTCAAAGGCAAACTCAAACTATTTTTGTTTCTCACCTCAAATTAGTCAAATTGTTTTTTCTATCAATTTAACTAATAAGAACGCAGAGGCCCATGGTTTTATAGTCTAGTGGTATCTTGGGTTGGGATAAGATTTTGGAATCAGTAGATCTTGGATTCAATTCTCACAAGAGGGGTTTTTCTATATTTATTGGGTTTCCTCCTGAATTTGTGTATAGACATTATTGCCTAGTGGAGATGGATATGATCGGATGATTCCGCTGGTGGCACGATGATACTCTAGTGATCCTTTAGTAATCCAAATTTTCCGTTCAAAAAAAAAAAAAAAAAAAACTAATAAGAGAACTAGGTAAACAAATATTAAGTTACTCATAAGTATTCTAAACTAGGATTAGGGATGGCAAGAATGGGCATAAGACTCGTATTGATAATCCCATTATCATATCTGATTGTGAAGTAACATTTCATACCCGCTTTAATACTCGTCGAGTGTCTGTCTGATAATTACCCGTCTAGTATGAAAAAATAACCATGGTGTCGGGTATACCCATTATTTTTTTTAACTTTATTTTCAAGTGTGTGTATATATATATATATATATATATATATATATATATATATATATATATATATATATATATAGGGTGGGAGTTGGCTACAAAGTTTATTTTTCCTACAAAGTGTAGGAAGTGTTCTAAGGGTGACATGTGGCATTTAGAGATTTTATATTGAAGGACATAAAGGTAATTGAATAATTAACTTATTTATGGAAGATTTATTTCTTAAACAAAATAAGGAGATTTTTAAGGAAACAACATATCTTTTAAGAATTCAAAATTGTCGGTTACTTATAATACAAAGAACGTATACAGAACAAATTATCATGACATGCGATCACTCATTAACAAATTCTTGACGTTGTGTTTTAGAAGTTATTGGTTTATTCACGCTGTGTTTATTTCAGTTACAAGTGTAAACAACTTACATTTCCGTATAACACTCTGGTATAAGTAGTTTAGATTATGTATAATACACCAATATAACTAACTTACATTCCGTATAACACACCAGTATAAATAACTCACTCATTAACAAATTCTTGACGTTGTGTTTTAGAAGTTATTGGTTTATTCACGCTGTGTTTATTTCAGTTACAAGTGTAAACAACTTACATTTCCGTATAACACTCCGGTATAAGTAGTTTAGATTATGTATAATACACCAATATAACTAACTTACATTCCGTATAACACACCAGTATAAATAACTTACAATCCATATAACACACGAGTATAAACAGCTTAGATTTCGCATAACACACTAGTATAAACAACTTAGATTCCGTATAACACACAAGTATAAACAACTTTGATCGCCAGTATAACACACTAGTATAAACAACTTAGATTTCGTATAACACACCAGTATAAACAGCTTCGATCTCCAGTATAACACACCAATATAAACAACTTAGATTATGTATAATACACCATTATAAAAGCTTGCATTCCATATAACACACTAGTATAAACAGATTAGATCGCAAAAAAAAAAAACACGTATGAACATTTTTTAATAGATTATAGTGTTATTGTTCTCCATTGTTTGAATGTTCTTGAATCATGTTGATGTCTAGATCCATGATTTTAGAGATTGATGGTTAATTAATGAAGAAATTGCTAGAATAAAGGAAGTGATGGTAGTTTCTTTATTTAAAACATGATTAATGACTACAATGCCCCTCACCTATTAAATGAATCAATAACTAAAACAAAATATTACAAAAATGCCACCTAACTAATCTCAACCATTGATCAAACACATCCAATGGCACAAAATACTTCCTACACTTTGTAGAAAAAACACACTTTGTAGAGGAACCTCACCCATGTAGAGGTTCCTGTAAAAAAATGGTTTTTTGTGAGAAAGGTAATGAAGAATCTACACCATTAGATCTTTGATCTAATGGTTGAGATCATAATGGGAAAATTGTAAATAATGTTTACTATTAAATATATTAATTTTCTAGATTAAGGGTATATAGGTAAATTTAACATTTTTAAATTAAGAAACTAACATTAATGCACATGTAACTTCGCCCCGTCTTTTTTAAACGTCAATAACTTTTTATACGTAACTTTTTTTTTTTAAATTACACCATAATAACGAGCGTTTTTTATCTTTAATATGAGTACCATATTGCTATACTTATATAGAGAAAAAAATATATGTTTCGATCAAATGTTTAGTCCATGAATGGTGTTATATACTTACTGAATGTTGTTATATACTTACTGAATGGTGTTATATACTTACTAAATGGTGTTTATAGAGATCTTTAAAAAAATCAAGTTCCTATAATTAAGGTGGCGGTTATGGAAAGTTTTTAATTAATTGAATTAATGAAAAAATTACTTCTTTACCCTTTTAAATTAATTTAGATTTAGGACACATGTCATCTCCACAATATTTCTCACATTTCTCACACTTTTTACCTTTTTTACAATAACCTTACCCTATATATATATATATATAGGGAGAAGATCATGCGAGAACCACCTCTTATTGCGAGAACCGCGAGAACCAATGTGAACACAACAAAAAATGCCTAAAAATAGATAAAAATCACACAATTTTTTTTTAATATTTTTTATATAAAAATCGCTACTTTTCGAAGCCAAAAAAAAAATTTAATTTTTTTTGCCACTAAAAGTAGCGATTTGAGCATAAAAAATATTTAAAAAAAAATTAGATTTTTTTTTTTGATTTTTTTTGATTTTTTTAGGTTTTTTGGGGGTTTAGTTTTTAGCATTTTAGCTTGGGGGGGGGGGGGGGGGTTAGGGTTTTTTTTAGGTTTTTTGGGGGTTTTAGTTTTTAGCATTTAGCTTGGGGGGGTTAGGTTTTTTTTTTTTTTTGGGGGGGGGGGGGGGGGGTGGGGGGTTTAGGTTTTTTTTTTGGGGTTGGGGGGTTAGGATTTTTTAGGTTTTTTTAGCTATTTTTGGTTGTGTTTACATTGGTTCTCGCGGTTCTCACAATAAGGGTGGTTCTCGCATGAGTCCCTCCCTATATATATATATATATAAAATGACACTTTAGAATAACAAAAATGTGATTTATAATTGTGCTATTTTGTAATTGTAACGTGTTGTTATAGAAAATGTATCATGCTAGATGTGAATGGTGTGTAGTAGTAGTAGTATTGTTGTTGTTTTTTTTTTTTTTTTTTTTTTTTCTGATATTGAAACCCTATTTGAAGATGAACATGTTCTGTAGTAGTTATTTAATTGTGTGTTACTGTTATTAATCTCCCGATCGTAGAACAGATTTCCTGTCGGCTTGGTTTTTTGGACTGTAGGAAGAATCCTAGGGATGATGTCAGAAAGCTGATTGAAGATGAACTTGTTTTGTACTAGTTATGTAATTGTGTGTTACTCTTATTAATCTATAAAATGTTAAAAATGAAATTAGGGATTTCCAAACACGAGTAATAAAAATACTAAAAAACACTTTTTAATACTTTTAAGTTATGACATGTGTAACGACCATTGGTTCCTACCATTTTTAGATCATGTGTAGGCATAAAGCCCTTTGTGGGGCGTTATGCGACAAGTGACGGATTGTGTCAGAGAGAGGCTTTATATCACAAGAGGGTGTAGTCATAAAGCCTCATACCCATCATTACCAAATCATTAATTTTCTTTTTTTTAATTTAATCTCTAAATTATTTAAAAAAATCACTTTTATTAAATTAAAAAAAAAACATTACAATAATGTAACACTCATAGTAATTTTTAACATTACTATAACATTAAAGTAAGCATTTTATATGAAAAATGCCACTTAACAAAAAAATTTACATCATAAGTATTTAAACATGTTTTACAACATCCAATAACATAATCAAAAGTGTTTACATAATCCACTTTTATTAAACAAAACAAAATCAAATGCGGAAGCTTCATTGAGAGGTGTGTTCGGTTCTTATTCGTCGCTTGATCTTCGTCCGGAGGCATATAATATTCACCTAAAATCAAAACCAACATAAAAGTTAGTTTTGATAGTTTATTAACAAGTTACTACAAGTCCAATGGGTCAAACAAACAAAATAACAAGGATTAGCAGGTTCTACACCCGTCGCGTGCCGCGACGGGTCTGGCGTTCCATTGCCTTGCGCCGCGACAGGTGTCGCGTGCCGCGACGGTGAAACCCTCCCACTTGTCGCCCGACGCTAGCATCTATTTTCGACAGAAGCTTGCTTTCCTTGAGCTGCAAATGCCCAGCTCAGTTTTAGACAAACTTTCAAACAAAATTTTGCCATAACTTTGGATCTAGACATCCGTTTTGTGTATTTCTTGTTTCTATGCGTCCGTAATTTAATTACGGATCCGTTTATCATCTTACTTCGCATCAAAGGCTGAATTATAAGAAAAAGGCTTATAATTCCTTCATGTCATTATTCGACCCGTTTCATTGGTCTACATATTATATGTTTATCAACGATGATAGTTTCTAATCCCTTTTATCCCATCCCCGGGCTTAGCAACATTAGTGTTTTCGCTACGTTTACATGATTTGCACGCGCATCTTCATTCGCCGGTTTATTTTGTAACTTTCTTACACTAGAACCAACATTTTACCACCTAATTTATTTTGACCCATTTAGAGGATTTAAACCTTTAAGTTTAAATCTTTCCTTTTCTATACATACATTCAACTCTGTGTTAACACCGCAATTATCCGCCACCACAACTATAATTGTAGTGATTTAATAACATAGATTTCTTATCCCCATTTGCACCATTTCGGATTGTCAATTTACGACGGAGACCATTTTGATACATCTAGCCCAAAAAGGATTATGCCTAAAACTTTGATGCTTATTTAACACTTACGTCATCATATTACATATTCCTAAACAACCTCTAAGGGTCGTTTACCCGTTTTACCCATCAAGGGCGTTTTGGTCAACTTTAGCCCATCATTTACGATGACAGGCTTCCACTAAATATTTTACCCAAAATCGCACATATAACTAATATCTTATTTATGCGTACCTGGCTCGGTCAACATATAGACCCGTTTCATTTTTACACCTTGCTTTTATTAGCCGCTACTCCAAAGCGACGCAATTATTCAATTTCTGTTCAATCCTGTGAACATATAACTTGACAACCAAATGTTAGTCGATATTGCCAAATGGTGTTATCATCACCATTTGGCCCGTTTGGCCTATATGACCAAACGTTTACATACATAACAAAACATGGTTTTTAACTACCAATTCGCCCATCCGACCCATTTCCGATTTTAGCATTAGATCCCTTTTTTCATTAACCAAGGATTTTCATCATTTTATATGTTCCGATCCGTATTATTTCGTGTCGGAAACATATTTCGGATATAGCCTTTGTCATATTTACAATCTATGAATAAATACATGTCTTATAAAAAGGGTGTAAGCTTTTACTTACCTTGAATTCCGATTATGCTTTTCCACGCGTATTAGTTCCGTTTGACCCGCTTCTACCCAAGCTTCCACCTAGCTTTTCGAGCGTCAATCTACCTTTTATCATTCGCAAGGTGATTAGATTAGTCATTATTATCAAGACTATCTCACTTTACGGACTTTATATCAAAATCACCAATTGATTTCATTATTGGTCAGTTTGAATTTTAAAAGTCAAACGGCTTATAACACGAGCAATTACACAATTAAGTTCAACAATTAATTTAAGCAATTTGTCAAATATCTAATAGGCATTATTCTTACACTACCGTTTTAACTAGTTTTCTCATCAAATTCATTATACTTCTAATTTCTTTAACTAGTTCAAACGATTATCGTGACTAGTTTCTTTATTCATTTTCACAAGAGCCAAGGGTTCCCTTTTATAAGCGAGACTCGTTTCATCATACTATTTAGCATTCATCCGAATACCTATTATAATCAAGTTTTATACACAACCGAGTAGACCACGATTTTATTCAGGCATTTTAACAAACACCTAGTGGGCATAATTTTTACATGTTGACAATCAAGTTCATAACTTGCCATTTAGCTAAGATTAACATCAATTTGGCAAATTCACATCAATTTTAACATCAACAAACCTGAAATTGCTTGATAGAATTCAAATTACACTAGAACAACAATCATAATCCTAGTGTTTTCATACTTCTACATAACCCACTTAACACCTTCATTGGTGCTTATGAGTTTCACAAGGATTAAGCAATATTTCAACAATCTAATGACTAGGGTTTATTCCTAGACACTATTTCACTTCAATTTCATCCATACCACAATCATGTGTAAGACCCGACTTAAAATAACTAGTTAAGTGATACAAAACTTGCATTAGTACAAGAGTTTACGAGTTTACAAAAACGTGTTCATCGTTTTAAGACCTTACAAGGTCATAATATTCGAGTCATCATACTACTAGTTAACTTTTTAAAACATAGTTTCAAGCGTTTACATATTTCTAAAACAAAATAGACAAAATGCGAAAGCTTAATTTGGTGCATTCGGTTCTTGATGTATGCTTGATCCCCATCCGGTTTAGGTCCGTCTTCACCTACGGTCAATATCATGAAAATAATTAGTATTGACACTTTAAAAATCAAGTATAACATAAACCATGTTCAAAACATAACAAAAACAAGGAAATCCCACGTCCCGGCGCGGTCGCGCCGCGCGAGGAAGTAGGGGGAAGGCCGTCGCGTGACGCCAGCACCGTCGCGTCGCGCGACGGTGAGTGTGTTCGGCCATGGCGCGACGCCGGTACGAAATTTTGACAGATTGTTGTTAGTTTTGAGCTGCAAATCAGTCCAGCACTATTTTTAACAAATACGAACTTGAATTTGACATAACTTTTGACTCGGGCGTCCGTTTTAGCCGATTCTTTTTCCTACGCGACCGTAATTTAATTACGGACGTGATTATCAACACGTTTTGCATAAAAATATCATTTCGAAAACAGTTGTCCTATAATTTGTCTCTTGTTTATTTGACCCAATTGTTTACAAGTCCCATGGCATGTATTGTTGTCATCACAACTTTAGGCCAATGCACCCGTTTTTGCGTTTACCAAATATGAGCTTTTGCTCCTTTCCCGAGGTTGCTTATGCAACAACCATCATGCTTATTTCCAAGGATTTAACCATGCCTTCCGGAATTATTTGACAAGCGAATGTTCCGATCTATAATCCCTCTATAAGGGCTCATGCTTTTGCAACGGAATTGTGTGTTCGTTACAAGAACTACACTTGATTATATAACCAATCACAAGTGATGGTTATTAATTTCTATGTTTGTAACACAAATTGTTTTGACCCGTTTGGATGCCGAATGGGTGTCTCCATTTCTAGATACATCCAAACTCTAATTCTAACTCATGTTTTGACCCATTTTACTTGTTTGAGGCACTTTGTCACTTCCGTGACTTAATGGTTTCACTTGTTTACCAAATTTCAATATAACAAAGTAAGACTAACAATTAAACATAATGTAGCGAAACTATAAGTCGCGTACCTTCAAAGTGCACCCTTCAAGCGTGTTCCGGCTTGTCCACTTGACGATCCTGATGCTTTACCTAAAGAGTTCCATTCACCATCAATTTAGAACTCTTTTATAATCAATAACGGACAATTTATTATGATATTCAAATCTGTGTTTTTGTCCGATTTAACATTTTATTCCTCATTTAGGCGTTTCAACAAACACCTAGTGGGTCAGATTTTTACATAACCATTACTAGTTTCCTGACATGTTATTTTCTTCTATATCCACTTCAATTGGGCAATTTGCAACAAGTTTCAACATCAATATTTTTCTGAATTTAACACATAAATTCAGTTTTCACTAAAATAGCAAATCATAATCTCAGTGTTTGTCTAACTTCTACAATTTCATTAATCACTTACCATGTAATCACAAACCCTACAAGTATGATGCAAGGTTTTCACAAGAATCATCTAGGGTTTAACCCTAGACATCATATTACTTATAGATTCATCCATGCATAACATATTTAAGCTCAATTTCAGTTTCTTACAATTAACCTAGAATTCAAGATGAATCAAAACATCACGATTTTACATACCTTATGATCCTTTCAACTAGGTGATCATGAATTTGTGCTTGAAATTCGATTTAGACTTGATTTAGGCTTCCAATTTTGAGCTTTTGTGAGGATTTGGGGTTGAAAAGGGAATCCCTGGTCGCCCCCTTGTTTTGATCGACCGAGACACGCACGTTTGTGGGTGTTTGGTGTGTTAATTTCTTATTTTAACATTTCACTTTCAATCTTTGCAAGTTTGGTCCCTTAGCTTTTGTTTAATTTATAATCCAGGTGTTTTCACCTTATTATATGCCACTACAAGGCTCGTAGCTGACTGGGTTATAATTTCCTAGTTAGCTGGTTCCTGTTTAATTAACACTTAATAATTCTGATTTAGAGTTTTATAAATTACGGGTTGTTACATCATGCAATATCAATTTCGAATTTCTTATGTTCATCCAGAAATTTTAGGTGGAAATTTTCTATGAAATTTACATACCTTATGATCCCTTCACTGAGGAGATCACTATTCTATGATTGGATTTCGATTTAAAACAGATTTGATCCTTCAATTTGGCAGATTTTGCAAGAGTTAGCGTTTGTTGAAGAGCTCCTGGATCGCCCCTGTGTTTAATCGACCAGACACACACATAAGTGTGTGTTTTGTGTAATTATTTTGTTTTAATATCACATGTTTCAATTTTAACAACTTTGGTCCCTCAACTATCTTCGGTTTATAAAAGGCTTACCAGTCCATGTTTCTTTATTGTTTTTAAAAAAATAATTAACCAGGTTAATTACCCCTAGTTAACTTAGTGAGTCCCGGGAGTTCTAACCCGTTTATTTTAAGTTCCGTTAACTCGGGCCTTTTATCCATTTTATTTCTTGAAAGTTCTTATCCGCTTTTTAATTAATATTAGGATTATTTATTTAAATCCTAATATTTACCGGGTTACTTTTACCACTAACGGTACTTTACCCGTCTTTTAGTATTAACGGGGTTTGATTATCAAACCCGTTTTCAGGGTGTTACAAATAAAAAAACAATACATTTAGGTGGTGTTTGTTTTTTGGCCAGAAGCACTTCTAGCCACTTATGTCTGCGTCGCGCAGATGCGCGCAGACGTTTGAGGTCTACAGCTCGTTTGTTTTCCGGAAGAGCTTCTCACACTTTACCTCTTCCCCACCTCTTCCCCAAGTAGACATATCCCCAAGTCTGCAAACCTCTTCTCCTCTTCTCCTTTCCAGCCAACCTCTGCCACCACCTCCACCTCCGACACCACCTCCTCTGCCACCACCTCCACCTCCGACAAAACCCCCAAATCAAAACCCTCGATCTCTCTCTCTATCTCTCTTCAGAAACCCGGTGACAACCACCACGGTTCAGCTCCGGTGCCGGTGAAGATGGTGAAGCATCTCCGGTGACAACCACCACTCTTCTCTCCTCCCTCTCTCTCTCTCTCTCTCTCTCTTCAGAAACCCCCAAATCGAAACCCTTGAAGATGGTGAAATTAGGGTTTCGGTGGAGGTGGTTGAAGGTGGCTGAAGTGGTGGTGTTTGGCTTCGTGGTGGCGGTGGTGCTTGGTGGTTGCGACGGGGTTGGTGGGGGAGGAAGGAGGAGATGGTGGTGGTGAGCATTAGGTGGTGGTGGTGGTTGCGACGGGGTGGTGGTGGCTGCGACGGGGTGGGTGGTGGCTGAAGTGGTGGTGGTTGGTTGTGGTGGTGGAGGTGGACGGTGGTTGTGGTGGTAGAGGGAGGTAGACAGAGAGATCAGAGATGTGTGTTGTGTGTGTTAGGGTGAGAAGATGTTTTATATATAAAAAAAACAAACCCTCTTCTCCTTGCAGACTACAGACATTTGGTCCACATCTTCTCCTGCAGATGCCTGCAGATGTGGTCCGCAGACTGCAGACCTTTTCTCGCAGAAAAAACAAACACCACCTTAATCTTCGTCTTCATCGTCGTTCTCTCCTTCTATCTCTTCGTTTTCTCCATCATCCAAACCTCCATCTGTAAAGTTCCTATCTTCGAATTCTTCTACTTCTTCTTCTTCCTCGTAGTCTTCTTCGACGTTGCCATCGTGTCGAATTGGGCTAATCGTCGAAGCATGCTTGACCAAATCCGCCTAACGCGTTATGTATTTTCTTAGATCGCAATAGTTGATCATTTAAGATTCTCTCTTCATTGTTGCTTGCATTCCTTCAACGACATCTTCTGGAAAATAGTTTTGGCATATTGCTTTTCCATCGTCTTCTATAATCATATTATGCATTATGATGCAAACATACATGACCATTAGAATTCTATCCTTATCCCATATACGACAAGGATTTCTAATAAATTGCCTTCGTTGTTGAAGAACCCCGAAACACCTCTCGATGTCCTTTCGCGAAGACTCTTGTAGTTTTTTAAAATATTTCCTTTTCACATTGAGCGTTTCAGAAAACGTTTTCACAATATTCGAATACTCCGGGTATATACCATCACCCAAATAGTATCCATGCTCATAGTCATTCCCGTTTGCATGGAAACCGGCTCTCGGTATCGTGCCAGAAAGGTAGCCCTCTAACAGTGGTGAACACTCGAAGGTATTAATGTCGTTCATACACCCGGCTACGCCAAAGAAAGCCGACCAAACTCAAAGGTCGTATGACGCAACCGCTTGTAAAACCAAAGTTGGTGCTTTCTGGTCATCGCGTGTATGTTGACCTCGCCATGCAGTCGGACAATTATACCAACGCCATTGACGACAATCCAAACTACCAATCATGCTGTGATTCCATGCTTTTCTAAATGGACATCGTATATTTGTTGAAGGTCGTTCCAAGTGGGATTTCTCAAGTAACGTTTTCTATATAACTGGCATATACCTAAAAATTAATAATTTAATATAAAAGTTTTACTAGTATTGTACTTTAAAATAAAATTGAATATATAAAAGTGAGTAAAAAAAATCCGAAGCAGAAATGTTCCATGCTATCTCATGTTGTTTTCTCCCTCATCTTCAAATACTCGTCGCTGATGTCGTACGTGTTTCCGTAGGCGAGTATACGTAAAGCGGAAGTTACCTTTTGAATTAAGGTGAACCCTAGATATCCTCTCGCATCCATTCTTTGCTTAAAGCAGTTATACTTAGCTTCCAAATCATTATTAATGCGCAAAAATAACCTTTGGCTCATCCTAAACCGCCGTCTAAAAACATCGGGCACGTGAACCGGTGTGGGATCTAAATAAGTTTTCATCAAATGCTCGTTTGCGGCTTCACAGTCTCGCAAGATAAGAGTGCGCCTCAAAATGGGGCGTGGAGGAGAACAGCTAACTTGTTGCATCGCTTGTATCGCGAGGGCACATGCACTCGTAACCGCTTCTTCCTCCGCGATTTCTTCGGGTGTGAAAAATTTTCGTTAAATATCGGTGAACGAATCTTCCGATGGGGTGCCGATTATTTTTTAAAAGAAAGTGAGAGTATTATTTTGATGAATGAGAGTTTTTTGAGGTTTGGTTGAGGAAAATGTTAAAGATAAATGGTATATATAGATTGTTTAGGAATTTTTTTTATTTAAGTATATGACCATTGCAAACATTCAGTTTTTTGTAAATGTCCCCCCCCCCCTCACGCCACTATGCTCTTCACGAGCTTTCGAAATCATACACCCATAGCGTCCATCGTAGCGGTGTGGCGCGGCGCTATAGGGCACTATGTTCTCTTTGGCCGGGTTATGGCGCCCCGCTACGGGTGGCCTCATACTAAATATAGTTTGTAGATGATTCTAAGTCTATAATGACATTGTTTTTCAAAGCACACATTAGACCTTTATTATTTGTATTGATATTTTTGAAATAAATAAAAAATAACTCTTTTTAGTTGGAATCATTTGGACTGATATGATTACTGATAACCCAACCCACTTATACAATGGGCTGACCGACCCGTACAACTAATAAATAACAACATACCTAGTAGAATCTTAGGTGCTGTTTGTTTTTTCTGAGGGAAAATGTCTGCAGTCTGCGGACCACATCTGCAGACATCTGTAGCAGAAGTGCTGGACCAAATGTCTGCAGTCTGCAAGAAGAAGACTGTTTGTTTTTTTTACTTCTGCAAATTGCTGAAATAAACTGATTTATTAAACTTAAAAGAGTTTTTTTGACAAACTTTATGAACTACAACAATCAGCTTCATCGTCATCCCCAACTCTAACACTAACAACAAACAACAAAAGGAACAATTTTTTTGACAAACATTATGAACTAATTAACAACAATTTTTTGACAAACTTTATGAACTAACAATTTTTTAACACTAACATTAACAAATTAACAATTGTGAACTAACAACAAACAAGAAAAGGAACATTTTTTTGACAAAAATTAAACAACATACCCACCCCGTGTCTCGGCTGTGGAGGCTGAAGGTGGAGGTGTCTCGACTGTGGAGGCTGAAGATGGTGGAGGTGTGGAGGTGGTGGGGGTAAGGCTGAGGTGGAGGTCGATAGGCTGATGTGGAGGTCGTTGAGATGTGGGGGTGCGGAAGATGGTAGGGTGCGGCGGTAGAGTGGAGGCCGACGTGGTGGGGGCGGAGGAGGAGGTGGAGCAGGGCGGCGATAGACTTGATGGTGGGGGAGGAGCTTGGTGCGGCTGGGAGAAGATTAGGGTTGGAGATGTTTTGATGGAGAAGTCTTTTGAAGAGGGCAGAAGACATAAGGCCACCTTTGCCCGACAAAGAGGTGGGGAATATATTTTTTTTTTATGAAAACTCTTCTAGAAAACAAACAAGCTGCAGACCCTAATGTCTGCGCATGGTCTGCGTGGGGAAGAGAAAAGAGGTTCTGAAGTGCTTTTTCTAAAAAAACAAACACCCCTTAGTAATAGCAAAGTCATTGATGGGGTCTGGGAAGAGTGTGATTTACACAAGTTTTAACTCTTTCCTAAAAGGCTAAGAGACTGCTTTCGATAAGACTCTCAACTTCAAAATCATAAACTTATTTACAAGTAATAAATAATCTTAAAAGAACATCACATTGTCTAAAATGTTTATTCAAACTCCAGATTATAAAATGATATTGGTTTTCTAAACATTTGTATTAATATATTTAAAATGAATAAAAAATAACTCTTTTTAATCCGAATAGTTTGGGCTGACGTGTTTTAAATGGTAACCCAATCTATTTATATGACCGGTTCGGTTATTTATTAGGGTCATATTTGTCTAATGTTGTTTTTTCACTTAACCACACACACTCTTGTAAAGCTTTTATTTGTTAATTTTAAGTACCTTATTTTAGTTTAGATTTCTAAGATGTTTGTTGTTTGTTGTTCTTGTAAAGCTTTTATTTGTTAAATTTTAAGTACCTTATTTTAGTTTAGATTTCTAAGATGTTTGTTGTTTGATGGAAAACTAGATTGTTGCCATGGGCAACAAATTGTGACGGTGATACCTTAGTTGTTTATAGCTGATGTTATATGATGCGTTCATCATATGAAACGCGTGTTTCGACGTATCCTATCTAAAACATTGCGGTTAAAAAAGAAACGAAATCGAACCCGAGTTGGTTCATTTAGTGAGCGTTCCACCTAACCAATCCACCACTCTTCCCTTTGCATCAAGACTTAGCGACAAAAAACGTACAAT
Source organism: Helianthus tuberosus (assembly GCA_030545235.1). Taxonomy (NCBI): domain Eukaryota; kingdom Viridiplantae; phylum Streptophyta; class Magnoliopsida; order Asterales; family Asteraceae; genus Helianthus; species Helianthus tuberosus. Next base: position 200,724,367 of record CM060369.1, read on the forward strand.
AACTCGAATTTATACCATCGAATGAAAACGTATTATATTTGACCCGACTTATTTCCGAACACAGTGAACGTCAAAACGTAGACCAACCGAAAACTTACGCAAAAATAAGCATGAAATGTATTATATTTGACCAGACTCATTTCCAAATTTTCTTCTGTCGAAACGTCTGTTTATATCGTTTACGTTGAAACATGGATTTTTACCGACACGTACATTAAAATGTCAAAACGTAGACCAACTAAAAACATACATAGAAAGAAGCATGAAAAGGCATTATATTGACTTGACTCATTTCAGAAAAAAATTACGTCGAAACATAAATTTATATCGGCACGTACATACAAATAACGATGTCAAAATTTACGTTGAAACGTGAATTTTTACTGACCATACTTAAAAATAACCACGTGAGAATTTACGTTGATACATGAATTCTTACCGACACGTACATTATAATGTCAACACGTAGACCGTCTGCAAACGTACATAAAGATAAGCATGAAAACGCATCACATTGACATGACTCGTTTCCGAAAAAAATAACGCCGGAACATGAATTTATATCGACACGTATGACGTACTTAAAAATAAACATTTGAGAAAATACTATTTTTTTTTCTTTTAAGCTAATGAATGAAGATACGATGTGTAAATTTGAAAAGATATAACTCAAGGGGGATGAAATGACATTTTATAAAGTTGTAAGAAAGTATAGAGGGTGTAAATATCAATTTCGAAAGTCTAGGGGCTGTTTTTGTCAAGTCACAAACGACTAAGTTCAAGTACTTAGGATCGTTTGTGTAAAGGGACGGGGAGATAGATAGTGATGTATTTCACCGCATCCAGGTTGGCTGGTGTAAGTGGAGAGCAGCCGCTGGGATATTGTGTGACAGGAGGTTCCCAACAAAATTGAAGGGGAAATTCTATAGGGTAGCAGTTAGACCGGCTATGTTATACGAGACAGATTGTTCGGCCATCAAGAAAACACAAGCGCGCAAGATGGAGGTAGCGGAGATGAGAATGTTGAGGTGGATGTGTGGCCACACGAGGTTAGACCGAATAAGAACTGAGGTTTTTAAGGAATGGTTAGGAGTAAATAGTATATCAGACAAGTTAAAAGAGGGGAGATTGAGATGGTTTGGGCATGTGAAGAGGAGGCAGTTGACGGAACCAGTTATAGCAGTGGAAACCATAACAACGGAAGGAAGGAGGAGTAGAGGCAGGCCCAAGTTGACTTGGGATGAAAGACTTTGGAAAGATTTGGTAGAGTTGCACCTCTCTGAGGACATGGTTCTAGATAGGACTTCGTGAAGACGTAGAATTAAGGTTAAGGACTTGTAGGTGAGGGTATAGACGGGCCCTAGCTTTGCCGTGGGAAGGGGTGTTAGTTTTCTTTTACACTTTAGGTAGGCCAACATATGATGATTTTCTTGTATCTATGCCTATGTGTGCTTGCTGATGATCTATCTGACTACTGCTATGCTATTTACTTATCCATCTTTCATCTATCTGCCTGTTGGTTGTTTTGGAGTCGAGGGTCTCTCAGGAAGCAGCCTCTCTATTCGTAGAATAGAGAAAATGTTTGCCTACATCCCACCTCCCCCAGACCCTACCAATAGTTTTGCTATTTGTGGGATTTGTTGTTGAAAGTTGAATGGTTACTTTGTTTCTTTGTCGGTAGCATATGCAACCGACCTTTGCTTTTAAGGTATTTTACAATACAATTATTAATAATAAAAAATATTTCTAGATAAAAATAGGACCCGACCCATTTTTAACCTTAAGGAACAAACATTCGTGCATGCGTTATCTAGCATTCTAGCGTTTTAAATACATCGCAATCCATCACTGATCAATGATCAGTATGAAAAACTACAAAAAGTATGCTAGTAATGACGAGAAGTCGAGATTGAAACCCCTTTTTCATAAACTTCTTTTATAAATTTAAACTGCTTTTGTATACTTGGGCTTGGGGCTTGGGTTATGAATGGCCCATTAGATTGGGCTTGTTCGATATACCTGGGCCTCTTGCTTACTGTTTAGCCATTATATAAATACACATCATCAGCCAGCCTATCTGTGGAAGTTTGGTTTATGTGTCTGTAGCCTACAGCTTCGAGCCCATGAAAATGAATCTATTATTCGTGCATTATAAAGCGATCTTAAAATTTTTGTTGATAATGCCAATTTAATCTAAGGATGCTAAACAGGTTGTGTTTCTCATGTTGACGGCGAAAATTTGTCCCAAATACGACATGGACCTGAAACATGAACTGAACACAATACAAATACTCATCAGTTGATATTTGACACGACCTTTTAAGCTGATTTTTATTTTCTGTTTATTTTTTTTTCTGTATTTTAATATCTAAGATTACAGATTTATAAATGTTTTTTTGCATTTAATATCTAAGATTATAAATTTATAACTAAAATTATGAAAGTGTATAAAACAATTATCTTTAGATTTTAAAACTTTATTCGAATTTCTATGACACAAATCACAATATTAAAACATAAGAAAATATAAAAGAGTTAAGTGGTTAAACAAGTCAAACTTCCAACCTATCAAGTTGATCCGAACACAACAAGTTTAACTAAACATTTTCCCCTGTTCATCCCCAAATTGATATAAACTCATTTCTATCAAAACCTAAACCTGGAAATTCATGCTAGGTTTATGTTATGACGTAAATTTACACCCTTAAATTAATCTGGTCAATTTTATATCATTTTGTCATTAACCTAGAAAGTGTAGGAAACCCAGTCAAACGAACTTCGATTGAGCTCATTTCATCGGCGTTGAAACCGGCTCGCTGAACCTAGCCAGAAACCCTAACCCCTTAACCCTAAAGCTAGACCCTAAATCCTAATTCTAACCCCTAAAGCTAAAACCCTAAGGCTAAAAGCTATGCTAAACTTTATGCTAAACCCTAAAATCTAAACTTGTAAACCCGAAAAGCTAAATTCATCATCATGATCATCATGATGATCATGATCATGATCATCATCATCATCATCATACTCAGTAAATCCCACCAATAGCAAAGGTAAGGTAGGGTCCGAGGAGGGTAGATGTAGACAGCCTTACCTTTACCCCGTAGGAATAGAGAGACTGCTTCTAGTGAGACCCCCGGCTCGATTGTAGTTTTGTATCAAGCCTTGGACCTAAGACACATAACACTCAAACAATCCGGACAGAGACTGATTGGTGCATGTACCCGTGTCTTTCAACTATCAACGTCACCACATGATGCGTGATTAACCATCGGCCGCTTTCAACGTTATTTTCACAAAATTAGTAAAATAACGTTAAAGTTAGTACTCCCCCCCCCTTGAGCGCCCACACATATATACATTATATGTGCACACCGCAAGCGGGGCAAAACCTAAGGTTAAACACTAAACCCTAAAGCTTAACTCTAAATGATAATGACAAACCCTAAAGCTCAAATCTAAAGCTAAACCAAAAAAGTAAAACTCTAAGCCCTATATATATTTGACTAGGATTCGACAAGACAGTTCCACCACCGCTTGAATGAGATCAATCAGAATTCGTTTGACCCGGTCTTGTCGACTTCCGAAATTAAGATTGTTTTGAATTTAATCCTACCCCTCAACCTTATATATTAAATATAAATCTCAGTTTTATGGTATCACTTTATGCAACCTGCTATATAGAGCTGTGCTGCATAATATAACACGTGTTTTATACACATAATATATTTGACAAGTTAAACCCGATTAAACCGTTAAGTGAGATGTGAGTACATTATCATATTTTTGGATCATAAAGTTATAAGTTTAGAAATATGAATATGAACGGGTTAATATACAAATGTAGGAACAGCATGAAAAGCTCCAACTTCCTTCCGACCTTCACTCCCATTCACTCTCTCTCTCTCTTCTTCCATTGTTATAGCAGCTCCGTTACCTCCATGCCCTCACACTTCCACTCACACACACACACATTCATCAATGGCTGCTTCCGGCATCAGTTGGGAGGAACTGAAGAAGGAGAACGTCGATCTCGTATGATCTATCCCCCCCTCTCTTTCTCTCTCTCTCTCTCTCTATATATATATATATATATATATGTATATTGCTTTAGTATTTTTAGGTTTTGCATGAGTTTTGTGTTGATTAGTGGAGGAGACTGTTCATTTTGTTATGATTGATTGATGATTTCGTGATTCGATTAGGTTAATTATAGTTTTGTAAGTCTGTTTGATATGTTTTGCATGAGGATTTGATCTGTTGATTATGTTATTTGAATATTTTGTGTTGATTACTGAAGGAAACTGTTCAATTAGTTAACGATTTCGTTACTAGATCTAGACGAATTGTAGTTTTTCTCGTTATATTTGATATGGCATATGATTGAATGAGGATTTCATGATTAAATCTAGGTGAATTGTAGTTTTGTACTTCCATTTGATATGTTTTACATGAGGATTTACTGATTCGGTAATCTGAAACTTTTGTGTCGATTACTGAAGGAAACTGTTTACTTTGTTATGATTGATTGAAGGTTTTGTGATTCGATTAGGTGAATTGTAGCTTTATAAGTATTTGTTAAGATTGATTGATGACTTCATGATCTGATCTAGGCGAATTGTAGTTTTGTACTTCTATTTGATATGTTTTGCATAAGGATCGATCGATTGATTCTGTTAATTGAATTTTTCGTGTTGTTGATTACTAAAGAAGACTGTTCAATTAGTTATGATTGATTGACCATTTCATATTTCGATCTAGGCGAATTGTGGTTTTGTACTTCTATTTGATATGTTTTGCATGATGATTATTTAACTTGGTCATCTTAAATTTTGTTTTGATTAATAGACTATTTTCATGATTTCACTATAACACTAAGGATTTTGAATACAGAGTTTTGGAGAATTGTTTCTTTATGTTTTTTTCCTGAGGATCGATCGATTGATTTTGTTATCTTAAATTATGTTTTGATTGTTACAGGAGACTGTTCCAGTCGATGAGGTATTCGAAACGTTGAAATGTACAAAAGCGGGATTGACGACTGAAGAAGGGAACAGGAGGCTTGCTGCTTTTGGCCCTAACAAGCTAGAAGAGAAGCATGTAGATACAAAGCTATTAATTATTATTAGTTTTATAATATTATCCTTTTTTTTTTATACTGAAGCTCAAATTCTATTGATATTGTTTAAACAGGAAAGTAAGCTTCTCAAGTTCTTAGGGTTCATGTGGAATCCATTGTCATGGGTCATGGAAGCCGCTGCAATCATGGCTATCGTCTTAGCCAATGGAGGGGTATCTCTCTTTCTCATTTCTCAAACCGATAATAATTCGAATATAAGTAATGTAACCTGATCTGGAATACCGAATTGCAGGGAAAGCCTCCGGATTGGCAAGATTTTGTTGGTATCACAACATTGCTGATAATCAACTCCACCATTAGTTTCATCGAGGAAAACAACGCAGGTAACGCTGCAGCGGCTTTAATGGCTGGTCTTGCTCCCAAAACTAAGGTCATAAGGGACGGGAAATGGGATGAACAAGACGCGGCTATTTTAGTGCCCGGGGATGTGATTAGTGTCAAATTGGGAGATATTATTCCAGCCGATGCGCGCCTTCTTGAAGGAGATCCACTTAAGATTGATCAATCTGCGTTGACCGGTGAATCGTTGCCTGTGACCAAACATCCGGGTCAAAGTGTGTATTCCGGGTCAACATGCAAACAAGGTGAAATCGAAGCGGTTGTTATCGCTACTGGGGTCCACACTTTCTTCGGGAAGGCTGCTCACTTAGTAGATAGTACAAATCAAGTTGGTCATTTCCAAAAGGTATCATACTTATTAAAGGCGTCGTTGAAAGGCTCGGTTTGGGCCCAATGGGCCTTAACCATGCCCGATTCTATTTTCTCAAGAAAAAAATATTGTAATATTCTATATATTATTATTGATGTTTGTAGTTTTAAAAGATTATATATATGTTTCTTAAATAACTCAAATTAGTTTTAAAAGTATTTTAAATCATGAAAAATTTACATACTGGGCTATGGGTCAGACTTAAGAACTGGACATTTGGGCCTAATAGGTCCTAGGATTGGGCGTAAAGTAACCAGACGTTTTCGGGCTCAGGCCCATGAATGTTTATGTAACTAGTAACTCTAAGTATTCTGTTAACAGTTATTGATGCATTGTATGTAGGTGTTGACCTCTATTGGAAACTTCTGCATATGCTCCATTGCCATTGGTCTCATAATCGAAATAGTGGTGATGTACCCGATTCAGAAACGCTCATACAGAAACGGAATCGACAATCTATTGGTTCTACTCATCGGAGGGATCCCAATCGCCATGCCAACTGTTTTGTCGGTCACCATGGCTATCGGGTCCCACAAGTTGTCGGAACAAGGTGCAATCACCAAGAGAATGACCGCCATTGAGGAAATGGCAGGCATGGATGTTTTGTGTAGTGACAAAACTGGTACTCTTACGCTTAACAAACTCACAGTCGACAAAACGCTCATTGAGGTTTTCGCAAAGGATGTTGATAAGGATCAAGTGGTTCTATTGGGAGCCAGGGCTTCAAGAGTCGAGAATCAAGATGCGATTGATGCGTGCATTGTAGGAATGCTTTCAGATCCTAAAGAGGTAATAATTAATAACAACTATAAATTAAATATTTAAATAATAATTATTAAACGTAATAATATTATCTTACATGAATATTTCCTTTGATCATGCAGGCACGAGCAGGGATCACTGAGGTGCATTTTCTGCCTTTCAATCCTGTAGACAAACGAACAGCAATAACGTACATAGATCAAAGCGGAAATTGGCACAGAGTGAGCAAAGGTGCACCTGAGCAGGTACCGTACAATAAAAATCCTCTCGGCTACAACTACTAAACGGGTCAGGTAACGGGTCAAAAGGGACAATTTCTCGGTACCCTTAAAACAATTTCCCTCAAAAAGTTATAAATTTCTTTTATAAAGGACCGTGATTCAAAAAGTTATAAATTTCTTTTATAAAGGACCGTGATGTTACACACGATTACAAAAAGTTATACATAGCGTGAGTTCTGAGTACTGACCCATTTGACCCGTTTCTTTTATCTAGTTTAGTTGACCCGTTAAAGATAACATATAGCCCGAACTAATATCTCTGTATCTCTCAGATTGTGGAGCTATGCAACCAAAAGGATGACGAGAAGAAAAAAGTGTTTTCGATCATTGATAAATTTGCCGAACGTGGTCTACGATCTCTTGCTGTTTGCCAACAAGTGAGTTTCTACGTTTCTATATATCAACATTTCCAGTTATCCAAATTTTCATATATTTTTGGTGTTTATTACTTTATTAATTATTATACAGGCGGTACCAGAGAAAACAAAGGAGAGCCCGGGAGGCCCGTGGGTGTTTGTGGGCTTACTGCCACTATTTGACCCGCCAAGGCATGACAGTGCGGAAACCATTCGACGGGCCCTACACCTCGGAGTTAATGTCAAGATGATCACTGGTGATCAGTTAGCCATTGGGAAAGAAACGGGCCGCAGGCTCGGTATGGGAACAAATATGTATCCCTCTTCTTCACTTCTTGGCCAAAGCAAAGATTCTTCTATCGCAGATATACCGATCGAGGAACTAATTGAGAAGGCTGATGGTTTTGCTGGAGTCTTCCCCGGTAAACAGTTTTCATTCTTGGTATCAATCACTTTTTTACTGGGGTGTGCAAATGGCGGTTTGGTTTTTACGTTTAATCATATCCGTAACTGCTAGCTTCGGTTAGGTTAATCGGTTACAAGACTCAGTTATGGTTAGGTTAATTTTGGTTAATTAACCGATCTAAGTTTGAACTATAAGTTAAACTAAATAAACATATTGTCCAATTATTGTCTCAGTTACAATCGTTTTTACAAACAAAAAAAAGACACAAAAGAAAACAACATACACATGCATAAAATGAGTCAGATTTTATACAGTATTTATTTTTTAAACATTTTAAAACTAATTACATAACATAAAAAGTTTTCGTATATGTTCTTTATGTATATACAATTTGATTCCTTGAACATGTACATTTTAAGTATAGATATATTTTAAAAGCATGTCTTAATCTATTCGGGTTCGGTTCGGTTAATCTTCGGTTATGGGACACCTTTAACCATATCCATAACTGACTTATCGGTTAATCAAATTGCATTATCTATAAACGTTGGCTAATATTGATTATCGGTTAATTCAGTTTAGTGGCGGTTCGGTTATCGGTATATTTCAGTTAACGGTTAAGGTTTGCTGACCCCTCGTTTTACTAATTAAACGCTGAAACTTTTGGTTGCCACTAATCGAATGCAGAACACAAGTATGAGATTGTGAGGAAACTACAAGAGCGAAAGCATATATGCGGAATGACAGGAGATGGTGTGAACGATGCACCCGCATTGAAACGGGCTGACATTGGTATAGCAGTCGCTGATGCAACGGATGCAGCTCGTGGTGCATCCGATATCGTTTTAACTGAGCCTGGACTGAGTGTGATTGTAAGCGCAGTTTTGACCAGCAGGGCGATCTTTCAGAGGATGAAAAATTACACCATTTATGCAGTTTCGATCACCATCCGTATCGTGATTGGGTTCATGCTGATTGCGCTTATCTGGCAATTTGATTTCTCGCCTTTTATGGTTTTGATTATTGCAATACTCAATGATGGAACCATTATGACTATTTCTAAAGATAAAGTCAAACCTTCACCTCTGCCGGATTCATGGAAGTTGAAAGAAATCTTTGCAACTGGTATTGTTCTTGGGACCTATTTGGCGGTCACGACCGTTATTTTCTTCTGGTTGGCGAAAGAATCCGACTTCTTTACTGTAAGTTAAACGTGTTTATCATTTTTGACACATTTAAGGTAAAATATAACCCAAATCGACCCACTTGAGATGAAACACAACCCAAACTGACTCATTAATAAGTAAATGGTGGGTTGAACGGGTTAACTAACGGGTCAAATGGGTCAAAATGGCCCAGGTTGACCTGTTTGACCCCTTTAAATAAAACATACCCCAAATCGACCCGTGCATATGTAAATGGGTCAAAATATGTGTACCGTTGAGTTGTAATTTACGATATACCATAATGTTCATTTTTTAGGAGAAATTTGGTGTGAAACCGATCAAAGACGAAGAATTTGAGCTTATGTCAGCTCTTTACCTCCAAGTCAGCATCATCAGTCAGGCACTCATTTTCGTTACAAGATCACGAAGCTGGTCGTTCGTTGAACGCCCTGGTCTTTTACTCCTCACCGCCTTTTTTATAGCTCAGCTGGTGAGTTTATTTATATTTATATAACAGTATTAATACCGAAAGTAAATGTGTCGCGTTTAATCTTATGAAAGTTCATTTATTATGAAGATTGCTACTTTAATTGCTGTCTACGCGAATTGGGATTTCGCAAGAGTCCATGGAATCGGCTGGGGTTGGGCCGGTGTGATTTGGCTCTACAGCATAATCATCTATTTCCCGTTAGACATTTTCAAATTCATCATCCGTTACAGTTTAAGTGGCAAGGCTTGGGACAGTATGATCGAAAAGAGGGTAAGCCCGTTTGTTAAATGTTAATCATATTCATTTACATTAATCAACATTAATACATTATATTAATTTGTATTACTAACACAACTTTTTCTTTTAATCCAGACCGCTTTCACCTCAAAGAAGGACTATGGACGGGGAGAGAGGGAAGCCCAATGGGCCACGCACCAACGCACCTTGCATGGTCTCCAAGCACCAAATGCAAACGATATCTTGAACGACAAGAGCGACTATAGGGAGTTGTCGGAACTTGCAGAACAAGCAAAGAGGCGGGCCGAGGTTGCTAGGTAAGTATTGTTTCTTGACAGTAGACTTAACGGGCTACATTTGTTCAAAAACGACCAAGCACACCAAACACGCTTAAACTTAACTCAAACGTCAAACAAAAGTTCTTAATCCACAGTAGAGGATTATTTCATAAATCTATAACCTTTCTAAAGTTCAAAAAAATTCATATACATTTTTAGTTATCTTTGCTTATTAAATGAATTTTAGTATTATAAGTAACTAATTTCATGAATTTTTGTATAAAACAGGTTATTTTTAGTGTTTTAAAAGGATAAATATGAAATTAAGATACATACAAAGATATATATGAAGTTTTGAACTTATGATATGTATGAAATTAACCATACTTGATACATTTATCACTAAACATTTAAATAGTGCTTAGACAAAAAGTGTTAGCGGGTCAATCCAACCCATTACAGACGCGTTACCATGTCTCATATCCGCGTTAAGCTTGCAGGTTAAGGGAGCTCCACACACTTAAAGGGCATGTTGAGTCAGTGGTGAAGCTCAAGGGCCTCGATATTGAAACGATCCAACAACACTACACCGTTTAAAGTCACCAATAAAACACATTTTTGGAGAAAAAAGACATAAAATAAGAAGTTAGGAAAGCATGATTTTGAGAAGGTATGTTTTTCATGGAAGATCATCACCATTACCATAACCATAACCAAGGTGCGGGAATAAGCTGACGAACGAGATCGGGCCGATCCGTAGTTAGGCAAAAAACAATGTGTTGTTCTCTACTTGAATCTCGTATTCTTTATTCAATTATAACATTGTATTCGACTTTTCAGTTGTTCAATTATTTAATCTCAAGTTTATTCGTTGAATATCATCCACACTACTATTTACTTTTGAGTATTCAAGAAGTTACACTACACAGGGCCACAAAAAACACTAAAAAATTTAAGTTCCATATATTAGTTGTGCCGATGACGTTCAGGTGCATTGACAACCTCATGACCTTTCAAAGTGGCGGTGATGGGTTCGAGTTGAGCCAGTGGTTTTACTACCGAGGGCATTAGGGTTGTGAGTTTTTTCTGTAATGGTGACGCCGTCTGCGTTCGCAAGCGTGGTTGGCTTTTTGTTATTGGGTTTACACGGGTGATCAACTTTTGTTGGTCATTAAAAAATAACTAAATAAATAAAAAAAGATGTATTAGTTGTTGGGTCAAAATATTAGTACACATTAAGCTTAAAATTATTTCTCTTTTATCGTTACCTTTTCTGGCCCGTTTTCATTTTTTTTTTCCTTTTTACATAGGACTTAAATGAGTTCATGTTCTCATGTAGATACAAATTCTATTCTTCTGTTCTATTCTATTCTTTCAAATTTCTATTTCTATTTAACCAACGTTTACGAAAAGTATCTTACTACTATAAGCAGTTTGTAAGGAAAACAATTATATTATTATAATTACTTTAAGTAAATTCTTTTTCCTTTATAACTTTTAAACTAAAATGTCATTTTTATTCATGAGGTTTGACCATTTTTGCGACTTTCATCTAAATGTTTATTTTTTGGCATATGGGTCTTCGTGGTTTCAAGATCTTGTCATTTTCGTTCATGAGGGCCAAACCTCAAGGAACAAAAGTCGCAATAAATAGCCAAATCATAGGGACGAAAATGACAAAATTTTGAAACCACGCGGATTTAGATACGAAAACACAAACCTTTAGACGAAAGTCACAAAAATGACAAAGTATGTCGACCAACGTGCCTATTTTATCTTTATCTCGATATAATGCTACTTAAAATCAAGTTGTGAATTGTATCGTGCAATAATCAAAACATAACAATACATGTCACTAAAGTTGTCTCATGGTTTAGTTTTTCTTATAAAGTGACGTCGTTTACCCTTTTTATTAATAATATAATTTAAAATTTTGAATATACAATTTGTAAATGCCATTGGCCCTCTTCGTTATTTTATAAAATTCCGAACATATAATTGCGACGTGCTTATTTTAATCAACTTTTCGCTAAAACTTTTAGTCAGAAATGAACATGTCAAATATAATTGATTTTTCTTGTTTTTTACTCTGACGAACCGAACCGACACCGTCCGAATAACGTCGACACTGATATTCGTTTTTATAGTTTTCTCGACATTTCTACTGTGCCGTGACAAACAGAACCAATTTCGACCGAAGAATATCGGTATGGATATTAGGAAAACCATTACCGGTTACTACTATTCATAATCGAATCGTTATAAATTTCTTTGGAAACAAAGTTATATTGATACAAATATTCGATTTTATTTCTTTCAATTAGTATACCGAGTTATTGTATCATCTTGGTCTATGCCTAAAACTCGTGACGAAGCGCTAAGAATCTGAATAGTTTAAACGGCAATCTAAAGAATCTCACTAGTTAAACGCTTTTCTGGCAGGCATACACTAGGGATGAGTATGGTACCTGTTCGGTACCGAAAGTACCGGTACCGAAAATCCCCAAAAGTGGGTACCGGTACCGAATATACCCGGTACGTTACGGTTCGGTACGGTACCGGTATTTAGTGTAAAAAACGGTACCGTACCGGACCGCAGGCCCGACTTTGTGGCTGGGCAGCCCGGGCAGACGCCAAGGCCCAAAAGGTTTATAGGGCCCAACAAAAGTTTAGGGTCAAGATTTTTAAATGAGCACTGTTATATTAAATGTTTAATAAATGACTTAGTAACAAAAAATGAAGCTAGTTTAATAGTTAAGATACTTAAATTTGAAAACCAAGGTCATGAGTTCTAAACTCTTCCTTTACATTTTTATTTCCTAAACAATTTTCAGTTAATCCCATGCATTTTTTATTTCTTAAACTGTTTTGAACTATCAATTCACTTAATTAATTGACTCTTCCATATTGTTAACAAGATCATTATATGATTACTTGGTTAATTGTCACACCCCGATATTTCCACGTATTACCGGTGGGCCCGGTGGGGAGTATCGTGACGTAGTTGATATCATTATAGTCAAACAACACAATATTTAAATGCACAGCGGAAGCAAAAGATAGATTTATATTAACCGAATAAATTGTAATATTAAGTATCACAAAATATTCCAAACAGATCCACAGGCGGATCAAATAAAAAGAAGCATAGTTCAACAGACTGATGCATCCGAGCTTGCGAGACTCTTATTGATGCTAAGGAGAAAGCCAGCCTATTTCGAGTAGTACCTGCACTTAATCTTTTTGGGAAAATACGTCAGTTTACACTGGTAAATACAATTAACTGACTCATTTTAAAAATGATTAAAAATTGATTTAAATGCACGTGGCACAAACATTTTATAACTTGGGATAATTATTTGAATATAATACTTGTAAAAGAATTACATGTTCCTTATGCGTTCAGTAGCCCGGTTCGTGCCGGGTTAAAGATCAATAGACACACCACATTATTTATTTAGGCACTGACGGGTGTACGCCTACACCCCGTGCTTAGGTCGTGGCTATTTCGTAAAATGATGCCAAGGATATCCGGGACATGGTCATTAACCCCCCAAAGGCTTTAAGCAAACAAAACAATTTAAACGGGTCAATTAAATAAATTTACCACCATACGATTAAAGATTTAATGCCTGACCAAGCGGTATTTTATATACCATACCCCAAGCCCGTATAGGGAAAATAAGTTAAAGTATTTACCTTTGCAAGTAATAATCGCAACAAGCAAGTGCACGTAGCTTTTATCGGGTCTCCTATTCTGGAACGAAGGTTTATAATAACCTATTAGAATCATAACGGGTCTTTAAATAAGCCTAAACTTAGACCTGTTAGTTTTAAAGAAAGTTACGGTTCAAACGCACGATTAAGCGAAGACCGAAATAGAATGTGATTAGACCCGAAAAGTTTTAAGACTTGTATAATATGGGTAATCTAAACACATTCTGGATTTTGAGATAAAAACGATAAGGTTTGACCCGTTTCGGCTAATTTATGCAAACTAGTTACATAAACCGAACCGAACGCGCAAGAAGCGTAACGGGTAACCATAAGAGTCATATACAGGTTTCCTAAGTTAATATGCCTTAAATATGTTGTGATATCAGTAGGATACCTTCCATTATGCCCAAAACGAGTTTAATCTCAATTTAAGCCCCGTAGGGGTATTTTGGTCATTTAAAAGATTATAAAAGAGATTAATTTTAATTCTGAGACTCGGGTCTGAAATAATCAGTAAAACAACTTAATTTAATAGGTTATATCAGTTGGTGATAAGTCTTATATGCCAAAATGGTTTTAAACCCATACTAGGTGTTTAATACGCTTAAAAAGCCGTTTTAAGCGATTTCCGGGTTATACAGGAAATCTGAGTTTTCTGATCAGGTTATAATGTTCAAAATACTTCATTTATTATATAAAATCAGTAGCGATTGGATTGGTGTCAAAATACTATGCAGAACTCATTTTATAAACAAAAAGGGTATAATCGGTATTTACCGAATCAAGGCAATAACCTTAGGTTATGATCAGTTTAAAAATAATTAAAAATCTTCAAAAATCTCAAAATATTATATTACATCAGTGGGTAAAAGGTTTGAAGTCAAAAATTGGGTTTAGGTAGGCTTTACGCTAATTATGCCTTTTAATTAACAAAGAGCATTCTAATTACGCTATTGAGCATAACTCCTAATCTAGACCTCCAACTGATGTGAAATTTTAGGGACATGTTTATAAATCAGTAACAAAGATTATTGTTCTTTCACATTTCCAAAATTCTCGTTTTATGGTCAAAAGGGCATTATGGTCAACATTAAGCAATTAACGGAAACGTGTAAACGAATCGGACAATCAACGAACCAATCACAGAGGGTTATACCAACATGTAACCTGGTCCTAAGGAAGCTCTAAGGCATTTCTAAATGCAAAAGTCAAAGTTTTGCGACTTTCGGTTCCGAACCGTGCCTAAACAGAAAATTGTCGGATCAAACAAGCTTAGACCAGTTCTTATACTTATTACCAAGTTATATGAGTGATAAAATAGGTTACACGCCTTCTACATTGCTAATTATGCGTAAATTCGAAAATTATGTTTCTGTTGACTTTTTATAGACAACTTTGACCCGATAAATGTCTTAGTTAGGACGGGAATCAGAGGGTGCCCTTTTAAGGGTTTAATGCCCACATAATTACCAACTTATAACTACTTTCAATTTGACTAATCACTGGACCGTTAGTGATTAATCGCTAAGTCAAACCTTAATTACGACGGTTTGACTTTTAAGCTAATAACTAAGTAAAACATGATTAAGGAAGGTCAAGGATACTTACCAAGGTCCTATGCACGACCAGTGATGCTTAGGGGAAGGCCTTGAGCTCCAGAAATGATCAGAAGTTGAGTTGGGAATGAATGATCAAAAAATGAAACAATGTGGCTTTTATATAGTGATCTTGATTGCTCAAGATCATGCCAAACAATGCTACACATGTTCCCTGATGTTAAACATGTGTCCCTAGTGCCTAAGAACTAGTTGTGTTGCACATGGTAGTGAAAAATATCCATTTAAGTCAGTTAACTCGTTCATAACAGGCACCTGTCAGCATTCTGTTGCTGGGGATGCCTTACGGACCGTAAGGGGTATCCTTTGCGGTTCGTAAGCCTTTACGAGAAGGCAAAAATTTGTGACCTTTCAAGCTTCGAACATGCAACTTAGGTATTATGAATTTGGGCCTCTATTATCAGTAGGGGCCTCTTGATCATGCCCTGAACAGTTAAGACCACCTTGCCATGTTCTAAAGTTGTCTTGGATTCTTTTGAAAGGGCCATAAACAAAGGTTGTCGTGCACATCCTCATAGGATCCCATTCTTTCAATTTGGATCAATCGTTGTTAGCATTAACCGGATTAGGATGCTTATCAGATGTTTATAATACAGGTTAAGGGTTGGGTTTATACATAGGTCGCTCAGAGGTATGTATTAACATGTCGACGCTTTTAACCCCTTGTATACGAATTTTTATCATAACTTTCTCATATGATAACGAAACTTGGTGAAATTTTTATCATGCATTCTAGTGAGCATAAATAATTGTTACAAAGCGTCGGGTTTGCTAAAAGGCCGCTCAGAGGTATACTTTAAACATGTTGACACATTTAACCCCTGTAGTTTGTAATCTCTCACTTTCTTTCACAATTAGTTTCGTATGATCCATGATTCATTCGTTTAAGGGTATAAACATCATGTAGGGTTATTGTAAAGTATATTTATCCCTTGTTGACACTTTGAACCCTTTTATTCACATAGTTTCTTTGTTTGTCCTCTTTAGTCCTTCTAATCAATCCTTTACACTTTTTAAGCCCATGACACTTGTCGATAAAATTTTAGACATGAAATTTCGAGGTGTCACATCCTCACCCCCTTTAAAGAAATCTTGACCTCGAGATTTACTGAAATAAATGAGGGTATTTCTCTTTCATTGTGGACTCTACCTCCCACGTGTACTCGGGACCTCTACGAGCATCCCATTTAACTTTTACGATCGGTACATGCTTCCTTCGAAGCTTCTTAACCTGTCGATCCTCGATCGACACAGGTTTTTCAAAAAACTTCAAGCTCTCTTCTATGTGCACATCTGTATGTGGTATGAGTAGTGATTCACTAGCTAGACACTTCTTCAGATTGCAGATGTGGAATACATTGTGAATACCACTGAGCTCTTCAGGTAATTTTAACTTATAAGCAACTGATCCGACACATTCGATGATCTCGAATGGTCCTATGTACCTTGGGCTTAACTTACCTTTCTTACCAAATCGCATCACTCCCTTCTAGGGTGATACTTTAAGCAACACTTAGTCACCTACCTCGAATTTCAGAGGTTTACGCTTTAAATCGGCGTAGCTTTTCTGCCTATCTCTGGCAGCTTTCAGGCGATCACAAATCTGGACAATCTTGTCCGTCGTTTCAAAGACTATTTCAAGTCCTGTCAGTTGGACATCTCTAACTTCCGCCCAACAAACGGGCGTTCTGCACTTCCTACCGTATAAGGCCTCGAAAGGCGCAGCCTTAATGCTGGTATGATAGCTATTGTTATATGAGAACTCGATTAATGGCAGGTGGTTATCCCAACTACCACCTAAGTCAATCACACATGCACGAAGCATGTCTTCCAACGTTTGGATTGTACGCTCACTCTGTCCGTCCGTCTGAGGATGGTAAGCCGTACTAAAATTTAAGCGCGTGCCCAAAGATTGTTGGAAACTTTTCCAAAAATGAGATGTGTATCTAGTATCTCTGTCAGAGATAATAGTTGCTGGTACGCCATGCAGAGATACAATCTTATCTATGTACAATTGGGCTAACGTGTCGGAGCTATAGGTCTCCTTAATGGGTAGGAAATGTGCTGACTTAGTCAGTCTATCAACTATCAGCCATATAGTATCATTTCCTTTTCTTGTCTTCGGCAACTTGGTGATGAAATCCATTGTCACCATTTCCCACTTCCACGTGGGAAGTTCAGGCTGTTGTAGCAGACCTGACGGCTTCTGATGTTCAGCTTTGACTTGCGCACACGTCAAACATTTAGCTACATAGGTAGCTATAGACTTCTTCAAGCCTATCCACCAAAAATTCGCCTTCAGATCCTGGTACATCTTATCAGCTCCAGGATGAACGGAATATTCAGAACTATGGGCTTCCTGGAGGATAACATCTCAAAGTCCTCCATAAACTGGTACCCATATTCGTCCATTTAACCTTAAGATCCCGTCCTTGACATAGGATAACTGTTCTTCAGTTACTCCTAGCTTTTCATTAGGATAGTTAACTTCCAATACAGCTTCCTTCTGTGCAGCTAACAACCTTTCATTCAAATTATTCTTTATCTCAATGCTCTTGGCATTTATTCTAATGGGTTTAACTCTTTCCTTTCTGCTCAAAGCATCAGCGACTACATTCTCCTTGCCAGGATGGTATCGGATTTCACAATCATAATCATTCAACGTCTCCATCCATCGGCGCTGCCTCATGTTTAAATCCTTTTGGTTAAGCAGGTGCTGGAGGCTCTTGTGATCAGAATAGATCACACACTTGATTCCATACAAATAATGCCTCCACAGTTTTAGTGCAAATACAACAGCACCCAACTCCAAGTCATGGGTGGTGTAGTTCTTCTCGTGCACCTTTACTGTCGAGAAGCATAGGCAATAACTTTGCCTTTCTCTATGAGCACACAGCCCATTCCGATGTGTGATGCATCACAATATACTACAAATTCATCAATTCCATCAGGCAACGTCAATACAGGAGCGTTGCTCAACTTTTGCTTCAGAATATCAAAAGATTCTTGCTGCTTAGGCCCCTAGTCAAACTTGCTTTTCTTGCGGGTGAATAAAGTCAGGGGTGCTGCAATTCTTGAGAAGTTTTCGATAAATCGCCTATAGTATCCTGCTAAACCTAGGAAGCTACAAATCTCTGTAGGCGTCTTTGGCTCTTGCCAATTCATAACAGCTTCCACCTTAGCGGGATCCACTTGGATACCACGCTCACTAACCACATGTCCAAGGAATTGGACTTCTCGAAGCCAAAATTCACACTTCGAAAATTTGGCGTAGAGTTTCTCACGATGTAGAAGTTTAAGAATACAGCGAAGGTGTTTCTCATGGTCAGCTTGGTTCTTCGAGTAGATGAGGATGTCGTCAATGAAGACGATGATAAATTTGTCCAAGTAGGGCTTGCAGACGCGATTCATGAGATCTATGAATGCGGCAGGTGCATTAGTGAGCCCAAAAGGCATCACTAGGAACTCGTAATGACCATAACGAGTCCTAAATGCAGTCTTGTGTACATCTTCATCTTTAACCTTCAATTGATGATAGCCTGACCTTAAGTCAATCTTAGAGAAGTAACTTGCCCCTTGAAGTTGATCGAACAGATCGTCGATCCTGGGTAATGGATACCTATTCTTGATAGTGACCTTATTAAGCTCACGGTAATCGATGCACAGACGCATCGATCCATCCTTCTTCTTGATAAATAAGATTGGTGCTCCCCAAGGAGACGAACTAGGTCTAATGAAACCTTTGGCTAGCAATTCATCTAGTTGTGTTCTCAATTCCTTCATCTCTGTTGGTGCCAACCTATAAGGCGCCCTTGCTACTGGTGCTGCTCCAGGGATGATGTCAATTCTGAATTCTACTTGCATATTTGGTGGTAAACCAGGTAGTTCATCGGGGAAAACATCGGGATATTCAGAAATGACAGGGATGTCTTCCATCTTAGGTTTCGGCTCATCAATAGTAACCTGTGCCATATAAATGACACACCCCTTCTTCAGGCATCTAGATGCCTTGAGCATAGACACTTGCTCAGGAAATCCTTACTGGGTATCCCCCTGAATGGTAAGTGGCTCACTAGACGGGGTCTTGACTACTACTTGCTTCTTGTTGCACACAATCTGGGCTTGGTTATGCGATAACCAATCCATACCTATCACTATATCAAAACCGGCTAACTTAAAGGGGAGTAAGGACAAAGGAAAAGAGTGGTTCCTAATGGATATAACACATCCATCTAACACAGTTGAGGCGGTTTCTAAGGTGCCATCTGCTAATTCCACCTCATATTTCACACTTAGGGTTTTAACAGGTAAATTCAGTAACTTACAAAAGTTATTATCTACAAACGATTTATCAGCGCCTGAATCAAAAAGTACTCTTGCATAGACATCATTTATGAGGAAGGTACCTGTGATCACATTGTCGTCCTAGATGGCCTCCTTTGCATCCATCCGGAAGACCCTTGCATTGGTCTTCTTCCCATCCTCAGTCTTCCTTGCAAGTTTTGGGCAGTTGGACTTGATATGCCCCTTTTCATTACAGTTGTAGCAGGTCGCATCCTTCAACTTTTTGCAATCCAAGGTCTTGTGTTCCTTGGACTTGCATATCCCACATGCAAAAGTCCTTGATTGTGTCTGCGAGTTCGATTCATATCTGCACTTCCCGAAGTGCTGTTTCTTGCAGATCTTACATTTGGGTTTATCACGCGACTGATGACCATCTTTCTTAGATCCAGAACTCTTCTTGTGGTCATTGTTTCCCTTATGCTTCTTGTCTGACCGTCATGAATTGTCATCTTCACGCTTCCTTTTCTCGGCGTCCGTGTTCCTCAACGATCTCTGCCTGACCGCGTCCAGTGTGAGGGACAAGGATATATCAGCTGCAGACCTGAATGTAGCTGGCCGAGAGGCTTTTACACTTGCCTTAATCTCTGGGGCTAAACCCCCAATGAAACGGGTTATTCTTTTGGGTTCCGGGGTCACCAGATACGGAACCAATCTTGACATTGTGTTGAAGCTTGTAAGGTAAGCTTGGCAGTCAAGGTTCTTCATAACCAACGATAGGAAATCAAACTCAATCTTTTCAACCTCATGCCGAGGGCAGTAGTTTTCCTTGATGAGGGCAACAAATTGCTCCCATGTCATATTGTACAATGGAATCCTCCCGGTATCTTGAATCAACGATCTCCACCAGGCTAGGGCCTCACCCTTGAATGACTGAGATACGAATTTCACCACATCCTTAGTAGCACAACCACTGATATCCACCACAGTGTCCATCTCATCCAACCACGTCATGTAGTCTATAGCCCCTTTTTCCCTAGTGAAATCCCTGGGTTTGCATGAAACAAAATACTTATAGGAGCAACCCTTATCACAGGGTTCCTGATTCGGTACGATCCTTTGAGATGGAACACTCCTTTGGTTTGATGAGTGATGGGAATTACTGTTGTGAGCAGTGTGAGTTTTAGAGGGTGGTTTAGAGTGTGGTACAGATTGGGTCCTTTCATGGGTACCACTGGATTCATGGAATTGTCTATCCAAAGCTCGAGTAATGGCATTGTCTATCATTGCTTGCAGTTCTGCACCCGCTATGTTTATTCGGGTATTATCATGATTCTCCCTTGGGAGACTGTTGATCTCATCCGAGTCAGCCATGTAGTTTGAACTGTTACATAAGATATTGACAATAATTTATTTGAGAGTTTAGTATGGAATTGTCTTTTTATGGCAATTCATTAACCATGGTAAACATAGACCATATTGGGTTAATTTGTTACTTACATTTATTTAGGATTTTACTATAACTTATCCTAATTATAAAACAATAACAGTATTATTAGCACAAAAGGCCTAGTCACAGGGACATTTTTAAATCATAAGCCATGATTTCAGAGAATCAAGGCATTAAGGTTTGAACATAGTTCTTTACCCTTTTTCTGACAGGGAGTCGTAGACTACTACTGTCTTTTGTCTTATATGACAATGGGTATGGCCCGTAGGCACTACATTACCTATGGATTTTTAATATATGATCATCAAGTTAGGTTAGGAATCTTTTGAAGAATCCAATTATAAGAATGACGTGTGTGATTTTAATGAATCACGTCTGCCAGGAGCGTTAACATGTTTTCAGATGTTAACAGAGATTTGAATCTTTTTAAACAGGTCTTACCATCTTGGCCAAGTCTTATAATGACATGCAGGCTAGGTTATACCTTTAAGATTCTTAGTTAATATTTAAATAGGCAGATTATTTTTAAAAGGAATGATCTTTGATTTATTTATTTCATGTATAATATATATTTATGCATATAATGACAAAATGATTTTTTTTTTAAACTTAACATTCAATTAAACATTAAAGGAGTACACATTGCCCTAAACGAGACTTTTAACAGAACAACTTGCCCACGCAGGGGCTATACTGAAATACAAGTCCACGCAGGGACCAATTACTAAAATAGATGTCCACGCAGGGACTAAAAAGACACGTCCACACAGGGACTAAGTACATAAATAAATGTCCACGCAGGGACTTGATTGAATTAAGGAGATACAACAATACATATAGGGATTTAATGATTCCTCTTCTTCTTCCCCTTTAACAAGCTTGCTAGGCCCTTGAGGAATCCCCGGTTGTTCCTACGTTCTTCCTGAAAGTCTCGTTCCACCCTACTTAGTCTTTGGAGGATTTCCTCCTGCTACGGTGGGGAAAACCGTGGTGGCTGCGGCTGGTGCTGAAACGGTGGTCGAGCAGGTATTTGATACCCATGAGTTGGGTATCCCACTCCCCAAGGGGCTCCATATGGTCCTTTAGGATGAAGGGCGTTGTAGTTTGCCGCTGCGAGGTATGGGTCGGCTTCAGCATAGTTGTAGTGTGTGTGAGCCGGCTGCTCAAATGGATCGTATGTTGTTAAACCGGTGTATGTAGGAATCGGGTTTCTAAAACCCAATGGTGGCGGCACAACAGGTGCAGAATTCAACTCTGGAACTGGATTTGAAGGCCCACCCATTTGTGGGTCTTCATGAAGTGGCGGATAGTGACTGCCACTTGAGTGATGGGGGGGGGGTGCTAAAGTGAAAATCCCCTCCTCGCGCGGATATCCGTGCGCCTGTTCTCCTACACCTTGGTGGTTCTGGAGGTGCTTGATAAACTGGCGGTGGCGTGACTGCCACGAAACGTGAATGCTCGGAGGGATCCTGCTGCTGTTGTTGCTGTGGGTTATGAGAGGGTGTAAAGTACCACTCATACCGGTTAAACCTCGCTTGATAACTGTCTGGACCACGGTAGGGTGATCCGTGGAAGGATGAACCATCTGAAATCTCGATGGGATGGTTGGGGGTCCCGGTTGCAGGCTCGACAGGATCCGTGTCCTCGTCCATGTCCATTGCATGATCGCCGAAAAAGTGATCCTCTGGTCCCAATGGGTTAATACCCACTGGTTCTTGAATATAGTTTGCCGGGTTAAACCGGCCCTGAAAGACAGGAGTGGGGTCGCCAAAGGAATGATGCGAAAGGGATCGCTGCAATGGTATGAAGGAGTGGCGTGCATCTCCAGGCTCGTTCTCTGATAGTGGTCCAAAGGAATGGCGATAAGAAGGTGTTGAGCTAGACGAAGTAGATCGCCTAGCGGGTTCTGAATGGATCCCCCAGTCCCCTTGAGGACCGGTACTCATTGTAGTAGAAGGAACTCGCCGGTGTGATGGCCCGACCTCGTGATCGTTGGGGGCGTTAATTGGCCCCTTACCTCGTCTTCCTCTTCGAAGTCTTGGTGGCATATTTCCTGTCAAAACAATGAAGGATACAACAAAGAAGTATAAAGGACACAATTAGAATTAAAACAATTTGGATTAGTCCTAAGTTCTTTGTCTAGACTCGAAAATTTAGGAATGTGCAATTGTGTAACCGAGATTAAACACAAAAGGCTAGTGTTTAATTCACTCAGTGTTGGCTCTGATACCAACCTGTCACACCCCGATATTTCCACGTATTACCGGTGGGCCCGGTGGGGAGTATCGTGACGTAGTTGATATCATTATAGTCAAACAACACAATATTTAAATGCACAGCGGAAGCAAAAGATAGATTTATATTAACCGAATAAATTGTAATATTAAGTATCACAAAATATTCCAAACAGATCCACAGGTGGATCAAATAAAAAGAAACATAGTTCAACAGACTGATGCATCCGAGCTTGCGAGACTCTTATTCATGCTAAGGAGAAAGCCAGCCTATTTCGAGTAGTACCTGCACTTAATCTTTTTTGGAAAATACGTCAGTTTACACTGGTAAATACAATTAACTGACTCATTTTAAAAATGATTAAAAATTGATTTGAATGCACGTGGCACAAACATTTTATAACTTGGGATAATTATTTGAATATAATACTTGTAAAAGAATTACATGTTCCTTATGCGTTCAGTAGCCCGGTTTGTGCCGGGTTAAAGATCAATAGACACACCACATTATTTATTTAGGCACTGACGGGTGTACGCCTACACCACGTGCTTAGGTCGTGGCCATTTCGTAAAATGATGCCAAGGATATCCGGGACATGGTCATTAACCCCCCAAAGGCTTTAAGCAAACAAAACAATTTAAACGGGTCAATTAAATAAATTTACCACCATACGATTAAAGATTTAATTCCCGACCAAGCGGTATTTTATATACCGTACCCCAAGCCCGTATAGGGAAAATAAGTTAAAGTATTTACCTTTGCAAGTAATAATCACAACAAGCAGGTGCACGTAGCTTTTACCGGGTCTCCTATTCTGGAACGAAAGTTTATAATAACCTATTAGAATCCTAACGGGTCTTTAAATAAGCCTAAACTTAGACCGGTTAGTTTTAAAGAAAGATACGGTTCAAACGCACGATTAAGCGAAGACCGGAATAGAATGTGATTTAGACCCGACAAGTTTGAAGACTTGTATAATATGGGTAATCTAAACACATTCTGGATTTTGAGATAAAAACGATAAGGTTTGACCCGTTTCAGCTAATTTATGCAAACTAGTTACATAAACCGAACTGAACGCGCAAGAAGCGTAATGGGTAACCATAAGAGTCATATATAGGTTTCCTAAGTTAATATGCCTTAAATATGTTATGATATCAGTAGGATACCTTCCATTATGCCCAAAACGAGTTTAATCTCAATTTAAGCCCCGTAGGGGTATTTTGGTCATTTAAAAGATTATAAAAGAGATTAATTTTAATTCTGAGACCCGGGTCTGAAATAATCAGTAAAACAACTTAATTTAATAGGTTATATCAGTTGGTGATAAGTCTTATATGCCAAAATGGTTTTAAACCCATACTAGGTGTTTAATACGCTTAAAAAGCCGTTTTAAGCGATTTCCGGGTTATACAGGAAATCTGAGTTTTCTGATCAGGTTATAAAGTTCAAAATACTTCATTTATTATATAAAATCAGTAGCAATTGGATTGGTGTCAAAATACTATGTAGAACCCATTTTATAAACAAAAAGGGTATAATCGGTATTTACCGAATCAAGGCAATAACCTTAGGTTATGATCAGTTTAAAAATAATTAAAAATCTTCAAAAATCTCAAAATATTATATTGCATCAGTGGGTAAAAGGTTTGGTGTCAAAAATTGGGTTTAGATAGGCTTTACGCTTGTAGGATCGTGAAACGACCTAACGAGTCGATCAGAAGAGTGCTCAGACTGAATCAGAGGCGGAATTCATTGATTCGGTCTTCGTTTAGCTTGTATTCACTAATAAATGTCTTGTTTATTGATCTTGAACACTTTACAGTACAGAGACACCTCAACAGCACTTCGGCGTCGGAAATCAGAAAGTTACAAATAAGAAAGTTTGAAGCCTATTTATAGGGAAAGACCCTCCCGTTTGAAAGTGGCATGTCATGCTTCAAACTGTCACCTCTTCAAACCGTGACCCTCTCAAACTAGCAGGACACTCTCAAACTAGACCTCTTCAAACTAGAAGCCTTCAAACTAGCAGGCTTCAAACTAGCTGGCTTCAAACTAGCAGCCTTCAAACTAGCAGCCTTCAAACTAGCAGGCACTCTTCAAACTTTCAGTTCGAGACTCGATATAAGACGAAGTCGACAGATGTAATGCACCAACAGACTCCCCCTCAGATGTTGACGAGTCTTAAGTGTCGAGTCTTCGCATCTTCAGTCTTTATCAGTCTTTTGTCTTTCTTAGCATATACCAGGATCTTCTCTTTGGCTCTAATCTCGTCAGACTCCCCCTCTCATCATGATGGGATCGCTGTCTGGAATTAGCTATCACCTTGAGATCAATCCCTGGCTTTATCTCTGATCAGCTCATTTCCTGCACACATTTTCTCATCAACACATAAGTTTTTACTTAAATCAATAAGAAAAACTTACTAATAATAGTTACATCAAGTTCAAATTAATGATCTCGATTAACTAATCAAACTTTTCTTTCTCAAATCAAATTTCTTCTGGTAAACACACACTCCCAACCCTGTTCATCATGTTCAGCACTTGAAATTTTGAATATCAGCTTTCCAACATCAGTTGTCGAAAATCTTTTTGTATTTTTCAAAATTTATGCTAAAACACACTAAAATCTTTTTGGATTTTTTTTTAAATAGAATGAAATACAGTAAAGAAATATTTACAGACAATATTTTTGTGAGCTTGTGTAAGAGGATCATATCAGTTTTTGACCAATCACTAGCACCGTTAAGCTTTAAACATTTTCAGTTCTAAACAATTCACGTTGATTGACGATATTGTTGTCCACTTAAACCCCAGGATCTTTAAGATATATTAAGATAGCACTAAGTTCTTATGAACCCCACTATCTCAGCATATCCCCTCATCATGCAATACACTGACTCAAGCAATGCCTTTAAACTTTCAATCAACTGTGATTTGTGCGAAAACAAAACAGAATGTTTAAACATTAACAATCAGTTCGATACTTCCGTATACGCAGAGAAAGTCCAATGTTTAAACAAAATAAGAAAATAAAAATAAGTTTAAGTTGTTTAGGCTTTAACCACCAGGTCGATACTCCCGTATACGCAGAGGAGGTCCAAAGCTTAAACGAAACACCAAAGAAAATAAAGCAGAACGTTTAGGCAACAACATCCAGGTCGATACTCACGTATACGCAGAGGATGTCCGATGCTTAAACAAAATAAAGAAATAAAACAAGTTTAAATCTTTGCAAAATAAAATGCACAATCACAGCGACTTTTCAGCAAAGTTGTGAAAGTTCACAAACTTAACCAGTTTTATGTCTTTCGACAATCAGCGATTACTGAGTAGGTACACAATCAAGAAGGACAAAACTAAGTACTATGCTTTTGACCATGTTTCCCACTAGAACTAGGCTTTTTCATTTAAGTTTGTATCGTTATCGCAAATCTACTAGTCTAGCTGAGCCTATCGTCACATCTTTAGTGAGATCATTTATCACATTTTGACTTTCCATTTCTTTAGCATGCTGTGACAGCCCAACTGATCTACTATCATTTCCTCTTTTTTCACAACAAAACTCATTTTTTTCATTTTTTCAATGTTTTTGACATTTTCAAATTTTTTTAAATTCTTACTCCCCCTAAAATCAAAATATGTCTCAATTTTGATTTTCTGGGAAAATTTGAAAACAAACTGTACAAGAAATGTGACAACATGATGAGAATCACTTCAATTCTCCATTCACTTGGCTTAAACAATCAGAACTCCCCCTGACAACAAAACATTTTCCCATAGTGACCTCAAAACACTTAAGTTTGTTTTAATCAAAATGGTTTTTCCGGAAAATAAGTTTTGAGTGTCTTTTCACAAATTCGGGGATCTTTCATCACTTTGTTCTCTTCAACCACTTGTAAAAACTAACATTTTTAAGATCAAACCTCAAATATCACTTGTAGAAAATCAAGTACAACTTAATGTCCCTGATTTACCACTTTTAAATCGAAATCACTTTCGTGAATTTCTCAAGAAATATGCCGATTCATGTTCCACGCTTACCAACCTGGGAATTCCGGCAAGTCAGGTTTTTCATTTGAACAAATTCACCCAAGCCTGACTGTCCTTGGGTGCTTTGGAATTCTTGTTCAACAATGGTGGAAAATTTGCATCATCCATTGTTAGACCAGAATTCTCAATTTTTACCTCAACAACTGGATCCTCTGGTTTTAACATACCAGAATCATTGCCTGAATGTGGCTTGTCTGACTTTGATGAGCCAGATTCATCGCCGACATGTGGCTCCTTTGTTTCCGAAGAAACAGATTCATTGCCACAAACTTTCTTCTTCTTCTTCTTTTCCTCTTTCGTCCTCAGATTTGTATCTGATGACTGCGTTTTGCTTGATTTGTTGTTCTTTGATGAGCAAGACGATTTATCAGAACTTTTATTTTTACCAACAGATGAACCCGAGGACAATATCTTCTCCAGATACTCTCTCGCCTTCTTCCTCTTTTTCCTCAGTCTGTCTTTCTTCCCCTGTGAAAGCTTTACTTTTGGTTCTTGAACTTTCTGTTTTTGAACTTTACGTTCTCGAACTTTCTGTTCTTTGGGCTTGACAGAGACTGGTATCTTTACCTGCTTCTGAGATTCAGCTCTCGATCTTCTCATTGATCTCATTGAGCAGTCTCTAGCAATATGGCCAATGATGTTGCAGTTAAAGCATCTCCTTGACTCAAATCTCCAACTCTGGCAGTTAACAGCAATGTGTCCTTGATAGCCGCATCTGTAACACACTCTGTTATCGTACCAATCACCATTTTCAGTCCAAACATTCAGATCATAGCACTGTTTGGCTTGGTGATAGTCATTTCTCCTCTTGTATGCTGGATTTGGCCTTTGAGCTCTGTGGTCCGACCTGCACCACTCATTACCAACAATTTTTGAGTTTTCATTTTTTACTTTTTGTAGTTTTTGATTGCGATTGGATGATCGATCTGATGAGCTGTTATTCTCTTTTTGAACATTTTTCAAATTTTTAATTTTTTGTTTCTGTTCCACTTTCTTCTTCAAAGGTTTTTGCTTAGAGCATTCTCCCTTTTCATTTGATTGTGTAACAGTTTCTTGAAACTTTTCTTTTAACTTCAAAAATAAATTCTTTTTCTTCATTTTTTCATTTTCATCATCAGATTTCTCATCACAATCTTCAACTTTGACTTTGTCAAAGTTTGTGACATCGTCACTTATTGGAACGGAATTGATCGGTTTGGACAGGGGAACTCAGATGAAGTCACAAAACCTTTCAATTTCTTTTCAAGTTCATCAATTTTGTTCCTTGAATTCTCAGTTTTGTATGTTCCTGCACAAAAAATTTTAACGAAACCAAGAGTATTCAGATTCTCATCAATATAACAACCCCTTTTCATATCGTATGTCAGATTACTTTTTGCAGCAAGACATACATTAACTCTTCTTTTCATTTCAAGAATCAAATTCAAATCCATTTTCAAATTCATGAGTTTTAAGTATACTGATGCACCTTTTTAGTTATAATGTTTTACTTGGTTACTTAAAAGATCATGAGATATTTCTATCAGATGCTGAAAAGATAGAAAAATTTGCACCAACAACGCTAATTATGCCTTTTAATTAACAAAAAGCTTTCTAATTACGCTATTGAGCATAACTCCTAATCTAGACCTCCAACTGATGTGAAATTTTAGGGACATGTTTATAAATCAGTAACAAAGATTATTGTACTTTCACATTTCCAAAATTCTCGTGTTATGGTCAAAAGGGCATTATGGTCAACATTAAGCAATTAACGGAAACGTGTAAACGAATCGGACAATCAACGAACCAATCACAGAGGGTTATACGAATATGTAACCTGGTCCTAAGGAAGCTCTAAGGCATTTCTACATGCAAAAGTTAAAGTTTTGCGACTTTCGGTTCCGAACCGTGCCTAAACAGAAAATTGTCGGATCAAACAAGCTTAGACCAGTTCTTATACTTATTACCAAGTTATATGAGTGATAAAATAGGTTACACGCCTTCTACATTGCTAATTATGCGTAAATTCGAAAATTATGTTTCCGTTGACTTTATATAAACAACTTTGACCCGACAAATGTCTTAGTTAGGACGGGAATCAGAGGGTGCCCTTTTAAGGGTTTAATGCCCACATAATTACCAACTTATAACTACTTTCAATTTGACTAATCATTGGACCGTTAGTGATTAATCGTTAAGTCAAACCTTAATTACGACGGTTTGACTTTTAAGCTAATAACTAAGTAAAACATGATTAAGGAAGGTCAAGGATACTTACCAAGGTCCTATGCACGACCAGTGATGCTTAGGGAAAGGCCTTGAGCTCCAGAAATGATCAGAAGTTGAGTTGGGAATGAATGATCAAAAAATGAAACAATGTGGCCTTTATATAGTGATCTTGATTGCTCAAGATCATGCCAAACAATGCTACACATGTTCCCTGATGTTAAACATGTGTCCCTAGTTCCTAAGAACTAGTTGTGTTGCACATGGTAGTGGAAAATATCCATTTAAGTCGGTTAACTCGTTCATAACAGGCACCTGTCATCATTCTGTTGCTGGGGATGCCTTACGGACCGTAAGGGGTATCCTTTGCGGTCCGTAAGCCTTTACCAGAAGGAAAAAAATTTGTGACCTTTCAAGCTTCGAACAAGCAACTTAGGTATTACGAATTTGGGCCTCTATTATCAGTAGGGGCCTCTTAATCATGCCCTGAACAGTTAAGACCACCTTGCCATGTTCTAAAGTTGCCTTGGATTCTTTTGAAAGGGCCATAAACGAAGGTTGTCGTGCACATCCTTATAGGATCCCATTCTTTCAATTTGGATCAATCATTGTTAGCATTAACCGGATTAGGATGCTTATCGGATGTTTATAATACAGGTTAAGGGTTGGGATTTATACATAGGTCGCTCAGAGGTATGTATTAACATGTCGACGTTTTTAACCCCTCGTATACGAATTTTTTATCATAACTTTCTCATATGATATCGAAACTTGGTAAAATTTTTATCATGCATTCTAGTGAGCATAAATAATCGTTACAAAGCTTCGGGTTTTTCTAAAAGGCCGCACAGAGCTATACTTTAAACATGTTGACACATTTAACCCCTGTAGTTTATAATCTCTCACTTTCTTTCACAATTAGTTTCGTATGATCCATGATTCATTCGTTTAAGGGTATAAACATCATGTAGGGTTATTGTAAAGTATATTTATCCCTTGTTGACACTTTGAACCCTTTTATTCACATAGTTTCTTTGTTTGTCATCTTTAGTCCTTCTAATCAATCCTTTACACGTTTTAAGCCCATGACACGTGTCGATAAAATTTTGGACATGAAATTTCGAGGTGTCACATTAATGTTTTGGGTTATAATCTTGAGGTCATGAGTTCAAACCCCATGAGTAGCATGACGTATTGTGGTTTCTTGATATATATTTGATGAGTTTATATTATACCAATTTTTTTTTGTTTCGCCCGGGGCCTAATTTTTTTTATCATTCTCGGAGACGGCCCTGCCAGACCGGTACTGAACCAGTACCGAAAATGTCAAAAGTCGGTATCGAATTGGTACCGAAAATGTACCCGATTCGGTAAATTTGGTACCAGTACTAGTTCGGTGCCAGTACCCGGTACCATTTGCTCATCCCTAGCTCATACAGAATCCTCCAGGCGAAAACTTTCACTTTGCTTTGGTATAATTTTAAAAGGGAAAATTACGAAAATTGCCAAGAAAAAGGTTGACTTACCAAAATAGCCACCTCATGCGTCCTTGGAGCAGGGCATCACTGATTACGAGAGAGCTTATGCGTCTTCAGGGCTTATTCATGTGTCCGCCAATGTAGAAGTGACACGGGTCTCAATGACATCATGCGTCCCATGCGTCCGTGACTCATCCCATGCGTGCTTGACTCATCCCATCATCCCATGCGTCCGTTTGAGGCATCCCATGCGTACATGACTTATCCCATCATCCCAAGCGTCCGTGACTCATCCCATGCATTGCTGACTCATCCCATGCGTCCGTGACTCATCCCATGCCTCCCATTTTCGTACTTGCTGCTTCATCCATACACGCATCCATATAAAGAATGGCAGACACATAAGATGTGGGATGCCGCTCTCCAAGGACTCATGAGGTGACTATTTTGGTAAGTCAACATTTTTCTTGCCTATTTTGGTAATTTTCTCATTTTAAAATAACAGTTTTCTTTCTTTCCTTCCTTTCCTTTCTTTCCAACCTAGGAACACAAAATTAAGCTGTCTCCTTCCCTTTTTATTCCTTATAATAATACGGAATTTGAAAACATGTAACTAAAGGAAGTAAAGGAAATAAAGAATCGAAAGAATACATGGAAGCCCACGTTCTCCAATAGTTAGAAGTTATGCATATGAGTGCTGCTACGTGGGTGGATGATTGGCATGTAACATTCCCATAAGCTTTAAAACGTTCTTGTTCACAAGAACATGATGTGTTATCCATGGTGGGCACCACTCGGTTCTTCCGACAATGTTCGAAGAAATCATAATGGAACGCCACGGTGAAAGCCACTCGCATTTCACGGCTACCCATTTGATCTGGTTTAAAAGCAAAGGCTTGGTGAGATGATAAAACAAGGAGCACAACTTAGGTGTCTCTATTGAAACCTTGTCTTTTTCTTTTTTATGACCGGCAACTTAAATTCAGTTGTTGGTTAGGTTTTGGGGCTTGTGGTGAGATGGTTTTTTCGCACAAACGGTGCGTGTAGTGTAGGTCGTTTTGTTTTCGGTGTAGAAAACGCAGTGTAAGGGGTTGTTTTTGGTGGCACAATTACGACTACAATTTGTGTTGGTGTGGCGGAAGAGGGTGACAATATTGGTGGTGCGGTAGTGAAAACTGGTAATGGCGAGAGAGCAGAAACTGGCAGTGACGGATCCAGGGGTGTTTTGGGGGTTCCCAGGAACCCCCTCGGTTTGAAAAAAAATAGTGGAATTTTTGTAGATTTTTTAAAAAATAGTGAGAATTAGTGAAAATCTACCAAAAGGAACCCAGTGGAAAAAAATTCTGAATCCGCCACTGGAAACTGGTGGTGGCAGTAGTGTGGCAGCTAAAGTTGCCTTTGGAGCAGGGGCGACGAGCCAGGGTCGGTTTTTTTTAGAAGACCGATCATCCGAGCAATACTAGATGCGATTCGATTCAACTAGTGGCCGGAGCTTGAACGGAAACTCGGTGGCAGCCGGACTCTAAAAATCCAAATCAGTGGGGAGACTCTTAAAAATCAAATATTGTACACTATAATAAACAATTTTTTTGATAAAATTAACACTACGTGCGAAAACTCGGCAAGGCCAGGGCACACCCGGGCCTCCATTATCCTCCGCCCTTGGATTCAACGACTCGTTAACCGTGGGTCGGTTTTGAGCGTTCATAGATGTGGACCAAGACCGCTATGATACCAATTGTGATGGTTTTAGGAAATATAGAAAGAAAGTTGAAGAAATTTAGAGGGAAACACGACTTCTTACTAATTAGTTGCTTTTCATTCTTACATTGCCTAAGTAGTGCCGTTTTATAGGCTTACAAGACCAAATAAAAAGAGATGCCACAAACACACTAACCCATTTCTACTAATAATAGGTAATCAGAAACATGGGAGTGATCACTAACCCATTAGGCTACACGGTATGGTATGGTTCTCCCTTAGAGGATGGTCCGCCATGTAAGCGCTGTAGGAATCCGTTCGTGTAAAATAAAATAAAACTTTTATTAACTTGAATACAAATACTACACAGAATTACAACTGAAATAAAAATACAAATACAACTGGAAAACGGAAATACAAGAACAGAAATCCGAACAGAAACACTGTTCTTTGGCTGAGGATCGTGTTAGACACGGGTCCCTTAAAAAAAATTTCGTGTCTCCCAGGAGAACACGTTTGTTTCCAGGATACAACAGCCTCAAGCAGTTGCACTGCCGGTCTTGACTCTAACCCGAAGGTGTACCTCGAAAGCTTGAAAGAATAGAGAAGAATTCTGCAAAGAGAGATTGAAAAATGCTGTTGGTTTTCGGTGTATCTAATCTGGTGAAAGGAGCCTCCTATTTATACACCAGGTTGAACTCGAAACTGAAAATAAATTAAATGGGAGAATTAAACTGCATTAGACGTCTTTAATGCACTTTAATTCGTCACTTAATTCTCAGTCAAACGCATTAACTTTGTTAGTTTCGAATGCTGAAAATGTAACTGCACAGCATTAACTGCTGTTGGAAGCTTCTGCGCGCGCGTGCGCGCAGGTCACACTGGTGCGCGCACGCCCAGGTCTGCACGTTCCATGCGCGGTGCGTCCGTTTGGCTCATTTCCATGCGCGCGTGCGCCATACTCACTCAGGTCCATGCGCGCGTGTGCCACGTCACCTGTGAGCCTCTACGAGCACGCCACACAGTCGCGCCGTTTTGGCTCACCTTGGTGCGCCGCGCACGTCACATCAGGCCCATGCACCATGCGCGCCATCAGGCCATGTGTACTCGCGCGCGTGCGCGCATGACTGCCACGTCATGTGCCACTGCGCGCGGACCCACCAGGGTCATGCGCATGCATCCCGCATCACCAACCACCTGGTCCTTGCAACCCTTGTGCTTCCACCACGCGCACGTGGTCAAAAATACAAAGGCGGCTCTCAAGCGGCTCGCGGCGGTGCGAAGTGCAAAGTGCGCCATCAAAGCGCCACATTGCGCCTCATCGCCCACGCCACGCGCGCGCGCGTGTGCGAGTGCGAGTTAGGGTGCTCCGCACCCTTCGCGAGTACACTAGTGAGTGCTTCCATGAAACAATAAGGATGGAGAGTTCCCACTTAAATACCCCTTTAAGTTCCAACTCTCATCCGATGTGGGACAAGGTGCCACTTTCCCACTTTTTTCAGCATTTAAGTTTCAAACACCAAACTTTGAGCATCGATATCTCATTCATCTTAGCTCCGTTTTGGACGTGGTTTAGTTCGTTGCGAAGGCCTTCCGCCATAGAACACAAACCCACAAATAAATATATAAAACCCGCTCATTTTATTATATTTATTTCTAGTCCAAAATAGGAAAAAAATCATTTTCCTATATTTGTGAAAAATGCTATTTTCACAAAATTTCCAACAATCCCCCACATGAATAGAAATCGATCTATCAAGTTTCAACGATACACGTTCAACAGTTGAGTATTGCAAGATAGGTAGGTGTAACCTTTGAACCTCCTTTTGTGAAGCATACTTAGCCTCCTAGGGTCTTGTAGACGCGGTGTCCTTGAACAATCCCCCATTTATGTAGGCGACAATATACATTCACACAATACTCGCCCTAGTCGAGTTAAGACCTCATGGTTGTGTCCGTTCATGGTCATGGAACACGTTCCTGGTTCTTCGAGAGCTCTAGGATTTGCGCCTCCCCACAAATCCATTTGAAGCGACCCCACTTCTCTCTAACATAGGTGATTCCTCTGAATCATTAAAAGCATCATGGTTAATTTGGATTTCCTCAAAATCCTTAACCTTAACATGCTTAACCTTTCTTTCATGTCACTGATTGGAATGGACTAGGAAGTATACAACTCCCTTTATTGATTTTTGGGGCACCCCCCACAGTGACTCCCTTTGGGTTTATGATTAAGTTTGCCTATTGAACCTAGATCTTGGGATCTCCAGTCAACTAGGTTAGGTTTCCCTCATATTCCCTTCATCCATGGGCTTTAGTCCCATTCCTCTTGACAACCTATACACCTTATCTGTGCTTAAGCCTTTTGTTAACGGGTCCGCAATGTTATCATTTGACCTCACATAGTCAACTGAGATAACACTCGTTGAGATAAGTTGTCGTACTGTGTTGTGTCTACGTCGAATGTGCCTTGATCTGCCATTGTACATCATGTTTTGTGCTCTAGCAAGAGCAGACTGATTGTCACAATGTATGCAGATCGCCGTCAACGGCTTTGGCCATCTTGGAATATCTTCCACGAATTGACGTAGCCACTCCGCCTCTTCCCCGCTTTTATCTAAAGCGACGAATTCGGATTCCATCGTGGATCTAGCTATAACCGTTTGCTTGGAAGACTTCCAAGCTATAGCTGCGCCAGCAAGTGTAAACACGTAACCACTTGTGGATCTATGATCCTTTATATCCGATATCCAGTTCGCGTCAGTGTATCCTTCGATCACTGCTGGATCACGGGTATAATGCAATCCATAGTCTCTTGTGTATCTTATGTATCTAAGCACCCTCGTGATAGCTTTCCAATGATCCTCGCTCGGATTGCTGGTGTATCTACTTAGCCTGCTCACAGCGTACGCTAAGTCGGGTCTAGTACATGTCATTAGATACATGAGACTACCAATGATCCTTGAGTATTCTAACTGAGAAACACCCTCGCCTCTATTCTTCCTTAGGCGTTGGGTATTATCAATTGGAGATCGAGCTATACTCGTATCGTCCGAATTGAATTTCCCAAGGATCTTGTCCACGTAGTGAGATTGACTCAACACAAGACCATTTTGGGTTCTAGTAATTTTTACTCCAAGAATTACATCCGCGAGACCCATGTCTTTCATGTCAAACCTCACTTTCAACATGTCTTTCGTTGAGTTGATCATCTTATCATCACTCCCAATGATAAGCATATCATCTACATAAAGACATAGAATCACATAACCTCTTGGTGTGTCTTTAAAATAAACACACTTGTCGCACTCATTTATTTTGAAACCATTGTCAATCATGACATGGTCAAATTTTTGGTGCCATTGTTTTGGAGCTTGCTTCAAGCCATACAAAGACTTTACCAATTTACATACTTTGCCCTTGTTTCCAGGGGCGGAAAAACCCTCAGGTTGTTCCATGTAAATTTCTTCTTCTAAATCGCCATTTAGAAATGCGGTCTTTACATCCATTTGGTGAACTTCCAAATTTCTTAGAGCCGCAATTGCAAGAACCAATCGTATAGAGGTTATTCGCGTTACAGGCGAGTAAGTATCAAAGTAGTCTAGACCCTCCTTTTGTCTAAATCCTTTGATCACTAACCTTGCCTTATATTTATCAATACTTCCATCGGCTTTCATCTTCCTTTTGAATATCCAATGATATCCAAGTGGTTTACAACCAGGTGGAAGATCTACTAACTCCCAAGTATAATTTTGCAATATAGAATCTATTTCATTCTTAATTGCTTCTTGCCATTGAGGTCCTTCCGCGGAGGTAACCGCTTCGTGGTAGGTATTGGGCTCACCCTCAACCATATAGCTCATGAAGTCTGGACCAAAAGATTTTTCAACCCTTTGTCGTTTACTTCGTCTAAGCTGACCCTCCTCGACCTCAGGTCGTTCATGTCTTTCATCTAACCGGGTAGATGAACTTGGTCCTGCTTCATCTAACCATGTAGACGAACTTGGACCTGCTTCATCAACCGCTCTTGATGAAGGCGCATGTGTTTGTCCTAACATTGGAAACACATTCTCAAAATATGAGACGATATTAGGATTTGCCTCCATGATAGTGTGCTTGTGTACATCGGGATTCTTGGATTCATATACAAGAAAACGATGCGCACTACTTTGATGTGCATATCCAATAAAAATGCAATCAACAGTTTTGGGTCATATCCTAAGAGCCTTAGGAGGTGGTACAATCACCTTAGCTAGGCACCCCCACACTTTCAAGTATTTGTATGATGGCTTCCTTTTTCTCCATAGCTCATATGGAGTTTCGTCCCTATTTTTCAAAGGTATCTTGTTCAAAAGATAGTTTGCTGAGAGAATGGCGTCCCCCCACATTTCTCGGTTCACTCCCGAGCTTATCAACATGGCGTTCATCATTTCTTTCAATGTGCGGTTCTTTCGTTCCGCAACGCCATTCGATTGTGGAGAATAAGGAGGTGTACACTCATGTACAATGCCACTTTTTGCGCATAAATCCGCAAAAGGTGCAACATATTCACCTCCTCGGTTGCTTCTCAAAGCTTTTATCTTCTTCTTAAGTTGATTCTCAACTTCATTTTTGTACAAGATAAACTTCTCTATTGCTTCGTCTTTACTTTTAAGTAAATACACATAGTAATATTTAGTACAATCATCAATAAACGTGATGAAGTACTTGTTTCCTCCACGCGTGGGAACCGCTTTTAAATCACACACATCGGTATGAATTAAATCAAGGGGTTCGGTTATTCGTTCAACCGATTTAAACGATGATCTCGTAAGTTTGGATTCAATACATGTCTCGCATTTGTGATTGGACTCGATATGGAATGTTGGTATCAAGTTTAATTTAATTAAACGTCGTAATGAATTAAAATTTACATGTCCTAGTCTACCATGCCAAACATTAGAAGACTCAACCATGTAAGTAGAAGTAGAAATTTCATTCAAACTTTTGTTTTGGTTAACAACCATTACATTCATTTTAAACATACCATTAAGGGCATAGCCCTTTCCAATAAACATTCCACGTCTAGACAAGATAAAAATTGTCCGATTCAAACACTAGACGAAATCCAAACTTTTTGAGCATCCATCCCGACACGAGATTCTTCCGTATCTCTGGGACATAAAGCACATTTGTCAAGGTAAGCTCCTTGCCCGAAGTCATCTTCAAGACGACCGTGCCTTCCCCCTTGATGCTTGCGGTAGCTTTATTCCCCATATAAAGCTTTTCTTCACCCGACGCTTCCTTGAATGTAGAGAAAAGAGCCTTGTCTCTGCACACATGGCGGGTTGCACCCGTGTCAACGAACCATCCTTTTGGGTTTTCACCCATCGCGTTGACTTCTTCAATCATAGCCGCTTCCTCGGTTATCATTGCAATGAGAGGCATACCATCCTCATCAACCATGTGCGCACGTTCACGCTTAGGTTTGTTGCATTGGTTAGCACGGTGCCCCGTCTCGTTACAATTGTAACAAGTACCTTGGAAAGGCGCATGCTTCTTTTTCACAGCCCCCTTTTTCGGTCCAAGGTTGTTAACCTTTGCTTTCCCTTTGTTGTCCTTTTTACCCTTTTTACCCTTGCCTTTCTTGCCCTTTGAGGACTCCCCAACTTCCACCATATTTGCCTTAGCCGAAGCTTGCAAAATGGTGCCTTTTTGGGCCACCCTGTTTTCTTCTTCTATACGAAGACGAAGAACAAGGTCCTCGACCGACATTTCCTTTCGCTTGTGTTTAAGATAATTCTTAAAATCCAACCAAGCAGGAGGTAATTTTTCGATCATGGCTGCCACTTGAAACGTTTCGCTGAGTACCATACCCTCAGCATGGATGTCATTTAGTATAATTTGCAACTCTTGGACTTGGTTCATAACAGTCTTGTTATCAACCATTTTAAAGTCCAAGAAACGGGCGACAACAAATTTCTTTTTTCCCGCATCCTCCGTTTTGTACTTTTTATCCAATGACTCCCATAATTCTTTGGAAGTCTTGATATTATAGTACACATTATACAATGCATCCGAGAGACCGTTGAGAACATAGCCTCGACATATAAAGTCCGAGTGCTTCCACGCCTCTACCGCGCTCAGAGCCTGAGCATCGGTCTCCCCTTCCGCAGGTTGGGGAACGGTCTCCGTCAAGAACCTCGCAAGGTTCATGGTGGTCAAGTAGAAGAACATCTTCTGTTGCCACCTCTTGAAGTGGAGACCCGAGAACTTCTCGGGTCGTTCAGCATGATTCGCCACTGTGGACGCTCCCACAGTGTTGGCAGGGGTACCGACAACAACGTTGACGTTGGTATTTTCAGTCGACATTCTGAAAAATTCCACAAAACCAAGTTAATAAATTTGTTAGAATAATAAATGTGCTAATTTATTATTTAACTAACACAATCGATGAGTAACAAAATCAGCCTCGTAGCTTCTAAGTCCAACTTTGAAGACTACAAGAGAAGATCTTAGAACCCAAAGACGAAGAAGGAGTAGAAGAACAGAGTTCTATTTTGACAAAGTCGCTACTTTGAATCAAAACAGAGAAAAACCTTTTAAAACACAACCTGCTGTGAGAAAAAAAATTGAAATCACAGCAGAGAAGTTTATGATTCTACACGAACGGTGTTTTAAAAT
Organism: Helianthus tuberosus; assembly: GCA_030545235.1. Classification (NCBI taxonomy): domain Eukaryota; kingdom Viridiplantae; phylum Streptophyta; class Magnoliopsida; order Asterales; family Asteraceae; genus Helianthus; species Helianthus tuberosus. The sequence goes on from CM060369.1 coordinate 200,763,593, forward strand.
TTGTTTTAAGATTGTAGGAATCCGTTCGTGTAAAATAAAATAAAACTTTTATTAACTTGAATACAAATACTACACAGAATTACAACAGAAATAAAAATACAAATACAACTGGAAAACGGAAATACAAGAACAGAAATCCGAACAGAAACACTGTTCTTTGGCTGAGGATCGTGTTAGACACGGGTCCCTTAAAACAAATTTCGTGTCTCCCAGGAGAACACGTTTGTTTCCAGGATACAACAGCCTCAAGCAGTTGCACTGCTGGTCTTGACTCTAACCCGAAGGTGTACCTCGAAAGCTTGAAAGAATAGAGAAGAATTCTGCAAAGAGAGATTGAAAAATGCTGTTGGTTTTCGGTGTATCTAATCTGGTGAAAGGAGCCTCCTATTTATACACCAGGTTGAACTCGAAACTGAAAATAAATTAAATGGGAGAATTAAACTGCATTAGACGTCTTTAATGCACTTTAATTCGTCACTTAATTCTCAGTCAAACGCATTAACTTTGTCAGTTTCGAATGCTGAAAACGTAACTGCACAGCATTAACTGCTTTTGGAAGCTTCTGCGCGCGCGTGCGCGCAGGTCACACTGGTGCGCGCGCGCCCAGGTCTGCACGTTCCATGCGCGGTGCGTCCGTTTGGCTCATTTCCATGCGCGCGTACGCCATACTCACTCAGGTCCATGCGCGCGTGTGCCACGTCACCTGTGAGCCTCTACGAGCACGCCACACAGTCGCGCCGTTTTGGCTCACCTTGGTGCGCCGCGCACGTCACATCAGGCCCATGCACCATGCGCGCCATCAGGCCAAGTGTACTCGCGCGCGTGCGCGCATGACTGCCACGTCATGTGCCACTGTGCGCGGACCCACCAGGGTCATGCGCATGCATCCCGCATCACCAACCACCTGGTCCTTGCAACCCTTGTGCTTCCACCACGCGCACGTGGTCAAAAATACAAAGGCGGCTCTCAAGCGGCTCGCGGCGGTGCGAAGTGCAAAGTGCGCCATCAAAGCGCCACATTGCGCCACATCGCCCACGCCACGCGCGCGCGCGTGTGCGAGTTAGGGTGCTCCGCACCCTTCGCGAGTACACTAGTGAGTGCTTCCATGAAACAATAAGGATGGAGAGTTCCCACTTAAATACCCCTTTAAGTTCCAACTCTCATCCGATGTGGGACAAGGTGCCACTTTCCCACTTTTTTCAGCATTTAAGTTTCAAACACCAAACTTTGAGCATCGATATCTCATTCATCTTAGCTCCGTTTTGGACGTGGTTTAGTTCGTTGCGAAGGCCTTCCGCCATAGAACACAAACCCACAAATAAATATATAAAACCCGCTCATTTTATTATATTTATTTCTAGTCCAAAATAGGAAAAAAATCATTTTCCTATATTTGTGAAAAATGCTATTTTCACAAAATTTCCAACAATCCCCCACATGAATAGAAATCGATCTATCAAGTTTCAACGATACACGTTCAACAGTTGAGTATTGCAAGATAGGTAGGTGTAACCTTTGAACCTCCTTTTGTGAAGCATACTTAGCCTCCTAGGGTCTTGTAGACGCGGTGTCCTTGAACAATCCCCCATTTATGTAGGCGACAATATACATTCACACAATACTCGCCCTAGTCGAGTTAAGACCTCATGGTTGTGTCCGTTCATGGTCATGGAACACGTTCCTGGTTCTGCGAGAGCTCTAGGATTTGCGCCTCCCCACAAATCCATTTGAAGCGACCCCACTTCTCTCTAACATAGGTGATTCCTCTGAATCATTAAAATCATCATGGTTAATTTGGATTTCCTCAAAATCCTTAACCTTAACATGCTTAACCTTTCTTTCATGTCACTGATTGGAATGGACTAGGAAGTATACAACTCCCTTTATTGATTTTTGGGGCACCCCCCACAGTGACTCCCTTTGGGTTTATGATTAAGTTTGCCTATTGAACCTAGATCTTGGGATCTCCAGTCAACTAGGTTAGGTTTCCCTCATATTCCCTTCATCCATGGGCTTTAGTCCCATTCCTCTTGACAACCTATACACCTTATCTGTGCTTAAGCCTTTTGTTAACGGGTCCGCAATGTTATCATTTGACCTCACATAGTCAACTGAGATAACACCCGTTGAGATAAGTTGTCGTACTGTGTTGTGTCTACGTCGAATGTGCCTTGATCTGCCATTGTACATCATGTTTTGTGCTCTAGCAAGAGCAGACTGATTGTCACAATGTATGCAGATCGCCGTCAACGGCTTTGGCCATCTTGGAATATCTTCCACGAATTGACGTAGCCACTCCGCCTCTTCCCCGCTTTTATCTAAAGCGACGAATTCGGATTCCATCGTGGATCTAGCTATAACCGTTTGCTTGGAAGACTTCCAAGCTATAGCTGCGCCAGCAAGTGTAAACACGTAACCACTTGTGGATCTATGATCCTTTAAATCCGATATCCAGTTCGCGTCAGTGTATCCTTCGATCACTGCTGGACCACGGGTATAATGCAATCCATAGTCTCTCGTGTATCTTATGTATCTAAGCACCCTCGTGATAGCTTTCCAATGATCCTCGCTCGGATTGCTGGTGTATCTACTTAGCCTACTCACAGCGTACGCTAAGTCGGGTCTAGTACATGTCATTAGATACATGAGACTACCAATGATCCTTGAGTATTCTAACTGAGAAACACTCTCGCCTCTATTCTTCCTTAGGCGTTGGGTATTATCAATTGGAGATCGAGCTATACTCGTATCGTCCGAATTGAATTTCCCAAGGATCTTGTCCACGTAGTGAGATTGACTCAACACAAGACCATTTTGGGTTCTAGTAATTTTTACTCCAAGAATCACATCCGCGAGACCCATGTCTTTCATGTCAAACCTCGCTTTCAACATGTCTTTCGTTGAGTTGATAATCTTATCATCACTCCCAATGATAAGCATATCATCTACATAAAGACATAGAATCACATAACCTCTTGGTGTGTCTTTAAAATAAACACACTTGTCGCACTCATTTATTTTGAAACCATTGTCAATCATGACATGGTCAAATTTTTGGTGCCATTGTTTTGGAGCTTGCTTCAAGCCATACAAAGACTTTACCAATTTACATACTTTGCCCTTGTTTCCAGTGGCGGAAAAACCCTCAGGTTGTTCCATGCAAATTTCTTCTTCTAAATCGCCATTTAGAAATGCGGTCTTTACATCCATTTGGTGAACTTCCAAATTTCTTAGAGCCGCAATTGCAAGAACCAATCGTATAGAGGTTATTCGCGTTACAGGCGAGTAAGTATCAAAGTAGTCTAGACCCTCCTTTTGTCTAAATCCTTTGATCACTAACCTTGCCTTATATTTATCAATACTTCCATCGGCTTTCATCTTCCTTTTGAATATCCAACGATATCCAAGTGGTTTACAACCAGGTGGAAGATCTACTAACTCCCAAGTATGATTTTGCAATATAGAATCTATTTCATTCTTAATTGCTTCTTGCCATTGAGGTCCTTCCGCAGAGGTAACCGCTTCGTGGTAGGTATTGGGCTCACCCTCAACCATATAGCTCATGAAGTCTGGACCAAAAGATTTTTCAACCCTTTGTCGTTTACTTCGTCTAAGCTGACCCTCCTCGACCTCAGGTCGTTCAAAGTGCGCCATCAAAGCGCCACATTGCGCCTCATCGCGCACGCCACGCGCGCGCGCGTGTGCGAGTGCGAGTTAGGGTGCTCCGCACCCTTCGCAAGTAAACTAGTGAGTGCTTCCATGAAACAATAAGGATGGAGAGTTCCCACTTAAATACCCCTTTAAGTTCCAACTCTCATCCGATGTGGGACAAGGTGCCACTTTCCCACTTTTTTCAGCATTTAAGTTTCAAACACCAAACTTTGAGCATCGATATCTCATTCATCTTAGCTCCGTTTTGGACGTGGTTTAGTTCGTTGCGAAGGCCTTCCGCCATAGAACACAAACCCACAAATAAATATATAAAACCCGCTCATTTTATTATATTTATTTCTAGTCCAAAATAGGAAAAAAATCATTTTCCTATATTTGTGAAAAATGCTATTTTCACAAAATTTCCAACAAGCGCCACGTAGGATGGGCATGAGGATGGCGCAAAGAGGATGGAGGTATGGAAATGGGGGGATGGACCTAAAAAGTATATGTATATATTGTATGTATAGGTGTGTGAGAGAGGGGGAGGGATAGTTTTTGTCCTTTCGTGGACCGTCGCAAACGTCTGGCAGAGGATGGGGAGGACGAAGCCGGGAGGGGGCGGCGTGGTGTTTGGCCCGGCGCCGGACCTGGACGAACCGGTGACTAACCCCATACCGTTCAGCCTTACTACTAATAATACGAAAATAAAGGAAACAAAAAATAAAAGGAAGCCCACGTTAATAGTTAAAATTTAGGCATATCACTATCTACGTGGGTGGATAGTGTGTGTATATTCCTTTTGCGTTCGACTTTTTAACAAAGAAAGAAATTAGAAAAATAAAACCCGTTTGTCGTGTGTGTATATTCCCTTTTGCGTACGACTTGCGTCAACTTCTAAACAAGTAAACAAACAAACAAAATTGTTATTCGATTTGCTTCTTTTCTGTTTTTCATTTTCCTTCTATTTTTTCCTATACTCTAAAAATAAAAGGATAATAAAACCCATGTAAATTAGAGATGGGTTAGGCTTTCTCACAGGCAAAAAAAAAATAAATAAATAAATAAAATAAAATAAAATAAAATACCTCAGTAGCTACTATTTACATTTATTCAATATCAATCTAAAGATTGAAATGATATATAACTCAACTTTAAAGGTAAATTAGTAAACCAATGGAACAAATTCTCTAACTCAACATTTAGAGTTAGAAACTAATCTGAAGTAGGATCTTTTTGTGAAGAAATAACCGGAAGCGTTGATTGCTAGGAGAACTTTCTTGCATACATATTCGTGTGTCATGTGTTTCAAGGCTAGCGAGTCGGTGGACCAGTTACTGGTCTCATGTGAGTTTGCAAATTTCGCATGGCTAAAGATTTTTCAGTGGATCAAAATCCCATTGCCAAGGTTTTTAATAAGTGTGGTTGAGCTACCCGAGTATATTCAGCAGTACCAAATGTCGAAGGCTAGGAAAAAGGCTATTAATGTCATTGGGCTACAACTTGTTTGGTGTTATAGAGAGCAAGAAAAGACATGATCTTAAAAAAATCCGCTAACATGTTGAGATTAATAGGGGACATCAAAGCCTGTTCATTCCTATGCGTTAGAGCTCGAGCTAAGATTCCGGAACTAGATTGGGAGATATGGAGGAGATTTGGCTTTTCCAATTATCCCATGTGATGTTATGTTTGTTTCCTCTGGTCCCTGAATGTGTATTGGGGCTGTTCTCCTTTTGACTTTTGTATTTGTTTCTTATGCTTGAGCATCTTGCTTTAGCTTTTATATACACCCCCCATTTAAAAAAAAGGATAAGTCAAACGTAAGTATTGCACAATGATGATGAGTGACATGACTAGTTGACTGTAAGCATTTGTTTTGAATGGCTCATAAGTCATAAGCCATAAGACATTTTGTAATGCCATCAATACTATCTTTTATATAAGCACTTCATCTTTAGACAACTGACCACCACATACCTTCCTATTTCATCCATGAGGTTCAAGGCTGGTTTAATCTACTTGTCCATGGTAGCTTGTTTTCTTTCCCCTCCCTTCTACTTTGTATCTTGTTTGAACTCCGACGGTCAAACATTATTATCACTCGCAAGGCGCTGGATTACCACACCCCAGTCTCTCTTGTCATCCTGGAATGCTTCTGATGCTGATCCTTGTTTGTGGGGTGGTGTTCTTTGTGACTCCAATAAGATGGTGGTCTCTCTCAACTTATCATGTTCTCATATTATGGGTGAGATAGGACCAGAAATCTCCATGTTAACACAACTGAAATCATTGAATTTAAGCTCCAACTATATCTCTGGAACAATTCCTTCACAGATAGGCAATTGCAGCCTTATTCAACAATTAGACTTGGCTAACAACATCCTTTCTGGGAAGATACCCAAAAGCGTTGGAAACTTGTTAGATTTAATGTATTTGGATTTGTCTTATAACCAATTTATAAGTCTTCCACCTGATTTGGGAAACTGTAGTAATCTGGAACAATTTGCGGTTGTGGGTTAACTGGTCCAGTCCCCTCTTCTTTTGGTCAACTCGCCAAGGTAACTCTCCTTTACCTTTCCATTAACCAGCTTTCAGGAAACATACCTCCTCAGCTTGCCAATTGCACCTCTTTGACTGATCTCCGACTAAACGATAATCAACTCGAGGGTAGTATTCCAAGTGAACTCGGTAGACTTAAGTTAACAGCCCTTTATTTGTTTACGAACCGTTTAACAGGTGAGGTTCCAATGAGTATTTGGAAAATCGACACACTGGAACACCTTCTTATTTATAGGAATGGTCTTTTTGGTGAACTGCCCATTGAGATCGTGCAGCTGAAGCACTTGAAAACATTTACCTTATTTGAAAATCGTTTCTTTGGCATCATACCACAAAGCTTAGGAATCAATGGTAGTCTCACCATTGTTGATTTCTATAATAACTCCTTCTCTGGACCAATCCCTCCAAATCTTTGTTCCGGGAACCAACTGGAGAGGCTGATTTTGGGGTTTAATTCTTTCCAAGGGAGTATTCCTTCTGAGTTTGGAAACTGTGGGAGTCTTAAACGATTGATTTTAAACAAAAGTAATCTCACAGGGGTTCTTCCACATTTTGTCAATACTCCAAACATGTTACACATGAACCTTGAGGGCAACCGGTTCACTGGACAAATTCCGGGTAGCTTTGGTAAGCTTACTAATATTACATTAATTAATCTCTCAAAGAATAGGCTTTCAGGTCTTTTACCAATGGAGCTAGGAAACCTCCTATGGCTTCAGGCTCTGGACCTATCACACAATGCGCTGGAAGGTCCTTTGCCGCCTGAATTAGCTAGTTGCAGCATGCTGTTGAAGTTTAATGCAAGTCATAACTTTTTCAATGGCTCAATTCCAACCGCTTTGCAGACCATGTCAAAGTTGTCGACTCTTGATTTAAGCCAAAATCAATTCTCAGGAAGCATTCCAACTTTCATATCCAAACTCAAAGCTCTAGTAGATCTTCAACTTGGTGGAAACACATTACGTGGAATGATACCTTCGTCAGTAATAGAGCTGGAGAGACTTGTCACATTGAATTTCAGCTACAACGGTCTGACAGGTCGAATTCCTTCAAATTTCAGTAAACTGGTTATGTTACAGAATTTGGATGTTTCTCATAACCATCTAACCAACAATTTAGCATCACTTTCAGAGCTTCATGTGTTAACCAACCTCAACCTCTCGTACAATCTCTTCACTGGTCCGATACCAGCAAATTTGGTGAAGTTTTTAAACTCTTCATTCTTGGAAAATCCAGGTCTTTGTGTTGATTGTGGACTGGATAACTGTGATGTTCTCAGCAGAAATTTCAGACATTGCACCAGTCATTCAGACCCGACGAGTCTTACCAAGTTCCAAACTGCAATGGTAGCTCTTGGGGCATCAGCATTTCTGTTTGCAGTTATTGGACTTGGATTCATGTTCCAATCTGGGCAAAGAGAAAAACATGATATCCAAGATCGTTCTTTGTTTGACAAAATAATGGAAGCTACAGAGGATCTAAATGACAGGTACATTATCGGGCGAGGGACCCATGGAACTGTGTATAAGGCTTCATTGGGTCCAGATGGAGTGTATGCTGTAAAGAAACTAATGTTTGGAAGCAGTAAGGAAGGAATCACGAGCATCGTTCGAGAGGTTGAGACAATTGGTAAGGTGAGACACAGAAATCTTGTGAGATTGGAGGATATTCGGATGGAAAAAGATTATGGTTTGATACTATACAAGTATATGCAGAATGGTAGTCTTCATGATATTCTGCATGAGGTACATCCACCTCCATTGTTAGATTGGAGCATTCGTTGTAAAATAGCTCTTGGAACTGCCCACGGTCTAGCATATCTCCATTTTGACTGTGATCCGCCTATAGTTCACAGAGATATAAAACCCATGAACATTCTTTTGGATGATGAGATGGAACCACATATCTCAGATTTTGGCATTGCAAAGCTTCTAGATCAATCATCCCCAACACTAATGAGTGGCACACTTCGGGGCACCATTGGCTACATTGCTCCAGGTGAGTTAATAAAGTTTGTTTGAGTTTTTTATTAATCGAATAATGTGTATAATTATGAGAATGTGATTGAACAGAATGCGCATTTACATCAAAGGAAAGCAAGGAGTGTGATGTGTATAGTTATGGGGTTGTGTTACTAGAACTGATAACCAGAAGGAAGGCAGTTGATCCTTATTTTTCAGATACAGATGGATTAGACCTTGTGAAGTGGGTGCGGTCTGTTTGGAATGAAAATAAAGAAATAGAGGTGGTTGTGGATGTAGCAGGGCTTTATGATAACTCTTTTGTAATTGAAGAGGTGACCCGACTGCTTCAGCTTGCGTTGAGGTGTACAGAAACGGAATCAAGCAGAAGACCATCAATGAGAGACGTGGTCAAAGAATTGGAAGATGTGTATTCAGCAATCCGAAGCAATCTTAGGTAGTGTTTTACAACCCATCCAATTTAATTACATAGAATTGACATTGTTTCGCATTCTTATATATAGACCATGGCATTGCATGGTTCCAAAAGCGTCTCTAGTCTTTTGACACATCTGCAACGCCTACAAAGTTTTCCCAAGCAATCCATCCATCACAAAGATATCTTTATATATTCAACATCATCACCACCTTTTATATTTATTTTTCATGACCTAATTAATTATCATTTAATTTCTAGCTAGTTATTTATCCCCTAATTATATGTCCAGTAAGTTATCCATCTCCTAATTCAGCGTCCAACAAGATTCAGAATGCTTACATAGTTGCATCTGAAAGTCAACAAGGAATTTCCACAAATAATCTGTTGAACTCTAGATTGAGAACTTACAAATTTAGGTGGGAAATCATCGAAATTAATAACATATCTTCGTGAACAGATTGCAGGAGAGATATGGATGGAGAAATGGATACAGGACAAGAAGATAAAAGCCCAAGAAGCCAAAAAACGAAGAGTATAGTCCGGCTTATCTCGTTTGTCACATTCCACCTGGCATCCTTCGCTGTCTGTGGACCCATGTTGTATTAGATTATAAACGTAATTATATGTGTGTATTGTGTATCTTTAGGATAATTAAACTTATATTACATATATATGTAGCGAATAAGAGGAGTGATACGACGATTGATAGATACCGGTTTAAATGGCAGTTATTCCCGCCAAGTTAACCACCGTATCAACCACCATCACTTGATGTATATATTAACAATTGCCGGCAACTATTTCCGGCACCATGATATTGTTTAATATCCCTTTCAACTTCATATTCATTCGATTCTGAGTGTGTGTGTTCATTATCATTCATTTGATCAAAGTTTAACATGGATTCCACTTCCAAATCTTGTGAATCCAATTCTGATGTTCATACTAGAAATGTTAAACTTCCGCTGCCAATAAGTGGTATGAGAGCCACGGTAAAGAGAGACGGTGAAGTTCAATCAACACCAACATTAATGCTCTGTGAACATTGTTCAAATGAGAAGATAGAAAGACGGAGGAAAGAATCATTTCACAAGCGGTGTTATTACTGTAATGAACCCGGCCATCAAATCATTTCGTGCAAGACGAAAGAAAACGATGAAGCAACCCAGTTACGACGTCAAGCCATCAATACCGGTATCCAGAGACAAGAGGCCGATGATGATTTCAGACAAGAATTAATAGTTACTGGTACATAAGGCAGTTTATGGTCAGAAATATGGTATGTTAGTACTAATTTTAAACATCATTATGCGGGAAATCTGGATGTTTTTAAAAGAATAAAACACATGTTTGGAGTAGAGACCAAAACCGGTGAAAACAATTTCTTGTTCATAAGGGGCATTGGGGCCGTTGACGTTAAGTCTGGGAATGAAACTTTTCGAATTCAAAGTGTGTTTTATACTCCTGAATTTGATCGAAATATTTTAAGTTTGGATCAACTTGTGACACAGGTTATACCGTAAAGATTAATGGAGAAAGATGTAGGATTTATCCGACGTTCAGTTTTCCCATTTCGAATACAAAGAATGAGAACACTGATTTAACTAAAGAAGATGAATTAGGAATAAAAGAAAGGCAAATGATAATCAATATCGGTTCAGATTATGATGAGTACAAAACATATTATTTAAATTCTTGAGTACAAAACATATTATTTAAATTCTTCTTTTGAAAATCTGAATTTGTCTTCGCAAGAACCGGATTGGAATGTTATAATCATACAAGCTATGGAATTTCATGAGTTTCAAGATTGTAAAGCCTTGCTAGACATGTTAGAAGATGTAGAATATGTTTGTAAAGACAAGTATGATCCGGAAGTTAAATTTGAAGAGATGTTAGAGTGGTTCATAAAAACGAAATTAGGAATCTCTACGAAGCCGATTCCGGCATATTCGGGTGATAAAAGGAAGATAAATCTGCTCGAATTATATGTGGTGGTGAAACAAGGAGGGCACAAGAATGTTACGTCTAACAACCTATGGGCAGTAGTAGCGAAGGACATGGGGTACGATTACAATGATGGTAAATTAATGAGAATAATGTATGCTATGTACCTAGATGTTCTCGTGTATTATTACAAATTCAAATCAACTCAACAGAATGTTTGTGAAAGAGAAACAGTGAAAAGTAATGAATATGTTAGCCGAAGTCGGAGTTACTCCGATGATCAAGATACAGTTGCAGGCCGAAGAGAAAGAACCATGAGCGACGGTTGCATCCCGGAAGAAGAAAGTGATCATTATGCGTTATTTGCAGGGAATGATTGGCATGGGATGAAGAAGCTGCAGAAAAGGCGTCGGTTCGATTTCAAGCAAGTGGAAAAGGCTGTGGATGAAGCTAACCGAAGTGTTCTAATGCATTCTCGGAAATATAATCAAGTTTAGGGGAGTGTATTAGATTATAAACTTAATTATATGTGTGTATTATGTATCTTTAGGATAATTAAACTTATATTACATATATATGTAGAGAATAAGAGGAGGGATACGACGGTTGATAGATACCGGTTTAAATGGCAGTTATTCCCGCCAAGTTTAACCACCGTATCAGCCGCCATCACTTGATGTATATATTAACAATTGCCGGCAACTATTTCCAGTACCAAGATATTGTTTAATATCCCTTTCAACTTCATATTCATTCGATTCTGTGTCTGTTCATTATCATTCATTTGATCAAAGTTTAACATGGATTCCACTTCCAAATCTTGTGAATCCGGGAATCCAATTCTTGGGAATCCAATTCTGATGTTCATTCTAGAAATGTTAAACTTCCGCTGCCAATATGTTGCAAGTACTATGTCTGATACAACTAGTTATTTTAAGCTAATAAGCAATTTTATTAAACAATCTCCTCTATTGTTTTGCATACATTTAAAAAGATAAGATCGGGGCAGCGAGAGAGGAAGACAGAACATCAACAGGAAGCGAGTGAGATACAACAGTCGTGACGACGGCTAGCAATGACAGAAAAGGAGAGCTTGCAAAAAATAAATCTAACTAAGCGAATTTCTGTTGTGAAGAGCATCAATCGAACCACTAGCTAATACAGACAACGTTGTGGACCCGGCCCGCCAGCATTCCAGAGGAAACTTGCTCTAGATAAGACTTGAATTGAATCCCTTGAGTTCCACTTTGGAAGGCCACAGGGCTTCCAATGCATCAGAAAGCCATCAACAATCATTACTCATAACTAGCGGTAAACCCGCGCTATGCGGCGGGATTATAATTTTTGCTGATACGTATTGTAGACACTGCGCATATGATTTGTTAATTTGAATGATTTGAAAATTTTGGATTATTCTTAGTTTCTTCCCTTCTATGTGTGCATTCTAATAGTGCTCCGAAAATCAAATGTAGCGTGCTGAAAAGTAACAATGCTATATTTATTACGAAAATGAAAATTGTTTGCTTGTAAATACACAGGAGGAAATGTAGCTTGGATGTTGAATTAGTAGCTAAGGTATACTTTGGTATACTTGTTGTCTCCTCCTTTGGTGAACTGCAAGATTTGTAGTATGGGACATGAGGTTAGTATTGTATGGTTTGCAATAAATGAAATATGTTTTTATGTTACGGAAATAAAATCAAATGTTATGGATAAGAGTAGCAAATGATGGTATATGTTAGGTTGAAGTGATGTACCTTTGTTTTTAGTCGTATAAAACCTCTTTGTAGATGACATTTGAGGTGAAAACCCCATTTTTGTTATGGCTATTGGTTGGATGCACTAATACCTTTGTGTTATGCCTTGTTGTGCATCTTGACAACGCCACATAAAGTTGGCCATGTGAGAATACAGGTTCGGGGAGGTAAACACCAACGTGGGGAATGGTTTGCCCTTGCGCTTTATTTATCGTCATGGAGAAGCTAAGCCGGACTGGGAACTGTTTTCTTTTTAGTTTGAATGGAAACATATCGTCTTCAGAGGGAGTGAGGGGTATTCCTGGTAGGAAGACCCGTTTGCCCTTATGTTATCCAACTGCTATTTCTGCATCAATAACACTTCGCTCGAACCGTTTACATATTAGTCTGGTGCCATTGCATAGGCCATTTGACGGGTCGGTGTTTCGTAACAATATAATTGGGCATCCAATTTTTAGGCGTAGTTTGTGTGGGTGGATGCCACTTACTGTTAGTGAGTTTAAGAACTCAATCGGGTACAAATGGTGTTGGTCATCATCAACCTCATCGAAACTATAGTAGTGTTTCTCCTCTCCCTGGAAAATGTCAATTAAGTGGTTGTTAATCTCGTCGACACTCTCATTTCTCGTTGTTAAAATGGCTCTAGAGGTTATGTAATCGGGGGACTGGGCATTCGCGTTGAGGGAGGGGAAAATAGATTGAATGAGTTGTTTGATGGAGTTTTCCTTTGTGGTGAATGGGATTGTCATGTCGTCGGGGATGCGGATTTGGTTTCCATCTATGGTCTCCTCAATTCCATTGCCGACTCGTAAAAGGAATTCCGAGAACCACAAATCAGTACGCGCTCTCATGTTTATGGAGAGGCATATTTTCTTAGTTAAGGACCAAAGAGGTGACATGCGTAGGCTGGTGTCTACGATTTGCGCTCGTGTGCCTCGTCTAATTACTGGTAGGACTTGCCTAAAATCGCCTCCCATTACCATTATATTTCCTCCGAATGGGAGGTTAACGCCTGTTATGTCTTGGAAGGTGTAACACCCCGAAAATATAAAACTTTATATTAGAATTATAAAGTATAAATAAATGAGAATTTACTAACTAGGAATTTTAACCTAGTTATTTACAAGTCTAGAAATAACTTAAAGTAGGGTTAAAAGCAACCAAATTAAATGTTAATCAAAGTGGAGGGGCTTAAGTTGTAACAATTGAAACTTAATTGTTATTAAACAAATAAAACAAACCAAACACCCCCAAAAAGGAGGTGTCTGGTCGATTAGAACAAGCAGGGGCGACACCCCCACTTTCAAACTCTAAAAAATTCTACTTGAACTCTCAAATTGGAGGTGCAAATCTGGTCCAAACGAAAATCCGAGCATAGAATCGTGATCCTCATCGCAAGAGGATTACAAGGTATGTAAAATTTAAGGAAAACTCTCAACTTGAAATTCTCATAAATTTGGGAAAAATCTGAAATTAGGGTTGCATGTGTATGTTATGATGATTAAGGAACAACTATAGTGTCTAGGGACAAACCCTAGACCAATAGAAGTTGAAATCATAAGAAATTTTGGTGAATCCATGAACACCATTGTAGGTGATTAATGGGTTATGTGTAAATTGATGAACACTAGGTTATTGGGTGTTAATCTTGTGTAATTTGACAATTTGGAAGTGATTTCAGAAATCTAAAAGCTAACAATCATGTAAAATATTGATTGAGGTGAAATTATGGCTAAATGATAAGCTAGAAACTTGTCATATAATCATGTGAAAAATCTTCCCTTAAGGTGTTTGTGAAAATGCCTCAAAGAAGGCTTAAAATAGAAATTTAAAGATTAAACGCATAATTATGATGTTTCGATGTATTATGCGATGTAAGGTTTAAAAAAAGAGTTCTAAACATGTCTTGAATTGAACTCTATAGGAAAGGATACCGGAACGTCGAGTGGACAAGCCGGTGGTGATTTGCGGTTGAAGGGCGTACACTAAGGTATGTAACTTGATCCGTTACATTCGTTGAATTATGAATAAACTATGCGTTATTGATAGAATTTATATTGATTATGGTTGGAATGTGAATTGATAGACTTAGTATAGTCAACGAACCAAATTGGTAGTCATCATAACGGATCTATTAGTGTGAAAAAATTGTAGTTTTAAACGTTCTAGTAGTCGATAATGGCGATAATAATCACAAAGGCATTAAACCATGAAATTGGTAAGAAATGCGGGTGATAATAAGCCCCGGATGTTGGGCATAAGGCGTCATAGGGTTATTAGTTAAATGGTAGTAAATGTGTAAGAATAGAATGGGTCGAATAATTACATAATGACATATGGTCTTTTGGTCCGTAAATAAATTTTTCGGTATGATAATCGTAATAGACACGTCGGTAATGAATTTACAGACGTATAGGAAAAAGAATCACCTAAAACGGACTTACGAGTCAAAAGTTATGCACATTTGAAGTTAAAATCTGAGTTTTCCGGAACTGGCAGAATTTGCAGCTCAACAAACATGAGTTGCTGGAAAACCTGGTCGCCCGCGCCACGCGGAAGAATACCCGGCAGGCGCCGCGACACGCGGCGGGTCCTCGCGGCCCGCGTAACCTCCCTCGCGGGGCGCGAGCGATCTTAAACCGGAAATTTCAATTGTTTTCAATTGTTTTGATCCTAGATTTCGATTATACATGTTTTATTATTGTCAAAATTAACCCTTAATGTGGTTTTGACATTAGGTGATGTTGGTGAACTTACGGATGGCGATCAAGCAATGATGAAGAACCGAACACTATATTTTGAAGCTTCCGCAATGTTTTAAATCTTTAGTAGTCTTTGTGTATGGGTTGTAAACACTTCTTAAACAACTTTTGAAATGTTTTAACTTAGTCATTAGTTGACTAAGGTTGATGTTACTTATGAACTCCGTTAATGAAAGTTATGTTACTTAAACAATATTTTAATTGAAATGGTATAATCTATTATTAAAATCAAGTAAATTGATACGGGCGTTACAGAAGGTCCTGTCAACGGCTTCAATAGACTGTCGTGTCGCCATAGATGCTTCATCCCAGATGATTAGTTTTGCTAACCTGATAAGTTGTGCATGTGCACCTTATTTTACTATGCCGCACATTGAGTTGTTGTCTAGTTTAGTTGGGATCTTGAATCTTGAGTGTGTTGTTCTCCCACCTGGCATGTTGTTTGCTGCAGCGCCTGAAGAAGCGGTCGCGAGTGCAATGTGGCCACGTGATCGAACTTCTGCGAGTAATGCTTTGTATAGGAATGTTTTCCCTGTTCCACCTGGGCCATCGATGAAGAAGACGCCTGGTAGAACGTGATTGACATGTCTCATGATTTCATCGATGGCCTTTTTTTGGTCGCCGTTAAGGGAGTGCTTCGCATCTAAGTGGGCGGGGTCAACAACTATATTGTACTTCTCTTGTATATCACGGTGGGTTACGTTTTGGCTGTGATGTTGTGATATGCGTGAGAGGTCGAAGTCATTCAAAGTTTTACCCATTGATTATAGGTTGGTTTCGATTTCAGCTTGGACCAGATTGCTGATGTGTTTGATGTTTTGAGAATGTAGACGATGATCTTCTGAAAGGGCATCAAAATGGTCGGTCCATAGCTTTCGAACATCGCCAGGTTCACAGAATATCAATATGGTTGCAAACAACCTGCGAAGTGCATTGGGGAACTGAAATATAGCTGCCACTTCCAGGCATTGCGATAAGATGTCGTCGTTTTCAATTAGTCCTAGTTGCTGTGCAGTTTTGCGAAATGTAGGATGTACAACATCATTGACCGTGCGAATATGTACAAAGGAAGTAGACCCTCTAATATTTGTCAGGAGGAGGCGTAAGTAATATCGTTCCCCTTCTGCCGGGTTTGCGGTAACGATACGACCTTTTCGTCCTTTGTGAATTCTACGGTTCCAACTGCACCGAACTTTTATTCCATGTGTAGTGTTTTGGGAAATCTTTGTACAAATGGTCCCTTGCTGCTGGTTCGATCCTATTTTTCTCGAAAAATGCAGTGAGCATGGTTTTTTTACCCCTTTCCCTATCTACAATTTCTGAGATGTTAGAATGCTCACTAAATGTGACCATGTGGTTTTGTGGGAGGTGCAGCGTTAATGTTAAAACAACGGGGTAGATCAGAGAGAGGCTAAATGAAAAAAATCCGCCACATTGCCTCGGGGGGTGAAACATAGCGCGCGTCTTGGTACCGCCTGATTTCATCGACGATTATGTTCTCGGTATCTGGTTCTACTTGGATAACTTGTTTGTCATGACCTTTATAAATATATTTAAAGAGATATTTCACTGATTTTATACTGGTATTTATGTGGCAATTGAATAACATCAACAGGGTTGGGTTATATGGGACAACCCATCTATTGTCAAGTGTTTTCCCACGAACGTCCACCCTAATCCCGTTGTTGCGTCGGCGGTACAATGGATATGCGTCTTCTCCTTGTCTCGTTTGTTCGTTGACTTGTCTTGGATAACGGAAGCGACATTTTTGGGATCTCCTTGCATGCAGGGACTGTTTTTTCGTAGAGGGCCGCAGGGTCCATGAATCATGTGTTTTACGACAATTGCGTGCAATTGAGGAAACCTTTCTACGCAAGGGATTTCGGCTGAAACAAATTGATCGTACTGGTCGGGGTTACTGACTTTGTGTTGTGGGTACATTATGAGAAGGAAGTGGGCATGTGGCAAACCACGTTTTTGGAACTCGATGACGTAGACATAAGACTTCACCTCGCCGACGACATGTTTTTTTAAGAGTTGGTCTTTGAGTGCCTCTAATTTAGCCCGGAAAACTCGCGAAACAAGATCCGGTCGGTCCTGTGCAGCCTGTCCAGGGTATAAGTTGGTGCATATCTCTGGCCAGTTTGGGTTGCATGTCATTGTTAGGAAGAAATCTGGTTTACCGTCGTCCTGGACTAATGCCATTGCGTCTAGGAACCGGTGTCGCAGGCCCACCGATGAAAGATGCAGGAAGGACGATTCGTCTTCCTATTCTGTTTGGTTGAGCATCCCCCGCATTGATGCAGTCAACAATGCCTTGATACAAATCTGCCCTTATTTTAGATTGGTCGTGTTGGCAAAATTGCAAGCGTGCCATCTCCAGTTTGATGTATGTGTCAACCTCAAACTGTTGTAGCAATCTGCCACCGTGGAGAAGAATATTTTGTGTTGGGCGGATTTGAAACTTGTAGCAGTAGTACTCTCGCATACTAACGGTTTTTCTATTGCCGCGTGTCGGTGCCTCTAAGAAATTTTGGAAATCAACAAGTTAGTAAACATTATAAGATAGTACATGTATTGTAGTTCTTAACGTGTATGCGTGTGTGTAAGTAGGGTGGGGATGTGTTTGTACCTTCTGTGTCATCGTCATCGGTTTCGTGATCGTTATGTGGAGTGTTGGCTTCGACTCCGTTGCGTGGAATTCCACTATGCCACCCCGCCTCACCATTTGGAAAAAAATAGAGGATATGAGAGGGGATCGTAGCAACTGAAGTACGGCTGAATAGTCTGCGACTGGACGGACCTCCCGTAGATGATGATGCTTCTTTTGTATGAGGTGATATCATTGTTACCTTCTACCCAAATACCAGCTACCTCGGATGTGGTTGGGCGGTTGTAGACACGTTGGTCAAGTTCAACTGATTCATTTAAGGTGACCCTGTAATTATCCAAGGGCCCTAGTTCTGCGAGACTTCGAAAGGTGATGACATATGGGTTGGCGGAAAGAACACGTGTGAGGATCTCAGTGATAGTGCGATCCAGATTTGGCCATAGGAGCCGATAGTCTATCTCGTTATCTGGGTCATAAAAGTATAAGTGTAAGTACCTGGGTTTGCCATCCTGTGGTACTAACTGGTCAATTTTGTGGTATATTCCCTTATGTGCTCGGAACGTGTAAACACCATCTCTCATGTTAGCCATTGTCTCGTCTAATGAGACACCCATCGAGGTGAAGGAGAAGTTTGTGTTGTATGCGTGTAATTCAGATGGGACTGGGGTGCTCGCCAATGTAGTCTTTCCGCTCATGCAGTAAAATGTTGGGAATTCACGCGGGAAACGTCTAGCTCCGCAATGAGCACATGGGCGTTGTTCCTTTAGGAGATGAACGCCCCTAGGTATTCCAGCATAGACGAAGTTGTAAGGATCCTCGTTGTTGTTTGCCGGTTGATTTGAAGCACCGCAAAGATGGTTATCAAAGGGAAGTGACCTTCTCTGTGGGTTGTGTGGAGCACCTAAGTAAGAATATGCGGTCAGTGCAAACAGATAAAGGGAAAGAATTAATAGAAAGTCTGTGTTGGGTGTAGCAAAATTAACCTTCCGAATGGTCAGGCGCATTGCTGGGATCTGTAGGGGGCATGTTTAGGTCGAAACCAACGTGGGAGGTTCTTGTCCGCACGTTATCTTGCCCATTCAGATCGTCATGATTAATAGTTGGAAATGGACGTGATAATGAACGTCGCTCAACTGAAGTACCTAAGTAATGAAATGTGGTTAGTGTAAATAAAAAATACAATATAGTAAACTTGTGAGGTAGGTATATGAAGAGGAACCTGCAGAATGTCCTAACAAATCATCGTGATCTGGAGGGGGAATGTTTAGGTTGAGATGTAAGGGGGAGGTTGGTGTCGATGTATTTTCAGTGAGGGGACTGTTGGTGTTATTCCCTTGTTGTAGGCGTTGTCTAGATGTTCTTCGTGGTGCGCTACGTAGACGCCTTCCGGCACCGTGTGACTCATTGTATCTTTTTTTGCATGCCCTCCGTAACACACGAGATGTAGCTGGTTCGGAACAACGTTGGTCGGCATCTGGTGGGGGCTTGTTCAAGTCGAGATGAAGGTGGTGTTCATCCCCGGATGTCATTGCGTTTGTATGTGTAAGGTGTAGCTATAAAAAGATGGAAGCCATAATTAAATATGTATATATAGGAGTAGGTGTAACAATGATGGAGATAGGAAGTCTTTCTGTATGCATTATTAAAAAAATAATTAAATAGAATGGCAGTCATAGGAAGTCCTTAGGACATCTCATATAGGTCTAAGGGCAGAAACAAATAAACTGAACCAAAGTGTTTCAACTTCATCTTCCTCAAATATTATCACAACCACAAGACGCTAGAATCGACGGTATTTAACTCCTAAAAGTTTTTGTTTAAACCTTTATAGTTTGCAACCAAAGTGTTAAAGATTTAAAGTGATCGAGTAAATTAATAAAGCATTTACCAAGAATGGTGTTCGACAACCAACCGCGGCTTCGGTTCCGATTCGAGAAGTAGCAACGTTGAGAATTGTTATGGCGGGTTGCAACGGTCTTGTGATGTGGCGGCAAGCCTGTAGCAACAACAACGTGGTCATCACGGTTATCGGGAAATGGTGGTTTGGAGAGATGAAATAGTAAGGGAGCTTATTTATAGTTTGCAACCAAAGTATTAAAGATTTAAAGTGATCGAGTAAATTAATAAAGCATTTACCAAGAATGGTGTTCGACAACCACCCGCGGCTTCGGTTTCGATTCGAGAAGTAGGAACGTTGAGAATTGTTATGGAGGGTTGCAGCGGTCTTGTGATGCGGCAGCAAGCCTGTAGCAACAACAACGTGGTCGTCACGGTTATCGGCAAATGGTGGTTTGGAGAGATTTGTAGCAACAAACATCAATATTCTCCTTCATGTCGGTTTTGTATAAGTATGATATTGAAAAATACATACCTAGAAGAGCAAGTATGGATCCAATAACCAGGAACTGACATGAATGACCAGTTGCAAAGTCGGTCTTTATGACCCTGCAAGAACATGTAGTACCACTCTCATGTATTAATTATTAATCTCCCAATGGATAGCGTGTTAGAGTTTGAGAAACAACAGAAAATGGAGTTTCATAGCTTCAAATATTACTTCATGACATACTGAATAACACCACTCCCAATGCAAAAGTTTGTGCTTTTTGTTTACAATGACTATTAACTAATGCTTTCAGAAAACTATATTATATTAATCAAGAGGAAATGAGATTCACCTGTAATTCGGTCAAAATATGACCATATTGGAGTCCAATTATGCAGGCCACAGAAGCTGTTAAAGAACTGTACATCCACAATGCAAAACGTGTCATTCCCATTAAATGATTCAATAGACATAAATCATACTTATTATTAAATAAAAAGTGTGAGGACTAAATTAACAGATAATATATGTTTGGTCTAAAGTATTGTTTGTCTGATCAATAAGTGCAAACAGAACAACAACGTGGTGGTCACGATTATCGGTAAATGGTGGTTTGGAGAGATGAAATAGTAAGGGAGCTTATTTATACTTTGCAACCAAAGTGTTAAAGATTTAAAGAGATCGAGTAAATTAATAAAGCATTTACCAAGAATGGTTTTCGACAACCACCCGCGGCTTCGGTTCCGATTCGAGAAGTAGCAACGTTGAGAATTGTTATGGCGGGTTGCAGCGGTCTTGTGATGCGGCGGCAAGCCTGTAGCAACAACAACGTGGTGGTCACGGTTATCGGCAAATAGTGGTTTGGCGAGATGAAATAGTAAGGGAGCTTATTGTCTACGAGGGCCAGAAACAACCGGTGTGCGCGGTGGTGTATGGTCGGCAACGATGGTTATGTTGAGACTGATGTGTAAGGATCTGGTGATGGTTGTAATTCGAAACAAAGCAGAAAGGGATGGGTCATATATAAAAGAGAAAGATGGAATGGTGAGTACTTAAAAAGCAGCCGGACGTTACATGCTAAACCATTCCAATTCAACTTCCACATCATTTAAATCTTCAACAAGCTAATTTATGAAAAGGAATACACTTACTTTTAAATTTAAATAAAATCCAACTTCTCAAATGCTAACGTCCCCGTATCTATACTACTATTAATAATGTGAACCTTCCAATTCAACTTCCACATCATTTAAATCTTACTTTTAAATTTAAATGAAAACTAACTTCTCAAATACTAACGTCCGCATATTATTAATATCGATATTATATTTTGCTTCAAAATCCACATGACTTATGTTACTAAATTGTTTGTCGCATTAATTAGGACACTTTTTTAAATAAAATCTAGACACCATTAAAATTACAATTGTATCCTTTCAATATGTATTATATAGTAGTATAGATATAGATAAATATTAGAACTTTAAACTATGATTTAACCAAAAAAAAAAAAAACTTCTTCTCTAGTTTTAGTTTTATTAAGTAGTTGATCATATGCTATTTTGTTAGCGTCTGGTGTGTATTTCGTTAATTCTATCTCGAAAATTGAATCTTGTTAAAAGTTTAAAAAAGACTATCAAATTACGAACACAACAAAAAAACTTAAATGTTTGGTTAAAACTCATAATATTTTGGTGACCGTGACAAAGTCTAGCAAACAAATTTCAATAACCCGACCCAACAATAAGCCCTTTTTGATAGGGCATCTAAACACAAAAGTTATTTTTAACCCCATGGAAAAAATCCGTAGTTATGTCGCGTATTTGTTTGTTTATTAAATAAACGCGTCTAAACAAACTTTCAGTCAAACAATTCACAAATACTTTACTAAAAACAAACGTTTAGTTCTGGCAACTGGGTCGTTTGTGTCAGTTTTTTTCGTTCAGAAGTTTGAGGAACCCATGAGTGAGAGACTGACACTACTATGTTCTAACATCTCTCAACTTTCCCCTGATGAAGCTGATGCCTTGTTATGCCCATTTTCTCTCAGAGAGATTAAAAATGTTGTATGGGATTGCGAAGGGGAGAGGGCCCCGGGCCTTGACCGAATTAATTTCAGGTTTTTAAAAAGATGCTAGAGCAGTTTTCAATCAGACTTTATCAAACTGTTTTCGGACTTCTATAACAATGCTACCATTAGTACTAGGTGCACATCCTCTTTCCTTGCTCTAATTCCTAAGTGTAGTGACCCCGGTTGTATCAATAAGGTTATATCCAAAGTTCTAGTGAACCGCCTTAAGGTTGTGATTCATAAGCTCATCTCAGACGAACAAACTGCCTTTATATCCAATAGGAGCATACTTGTTGGGCTTAATTTTAAATGAGGCAATCTCGTGGCTTAATCAAATAAAGAAAGAGGGCATGATTTCCAAAGTCGACATCGAAAAAGCGTATGATACATTGAATTGGGGGTTTATTGATTCGGTTATGTGCCAGATGAATTTCCCGAGTAAGTGGAGGAGTTGGGTTTGTTAGACATAACTATTTAGATTTATAAGCTAGATATTATAGTTTACATTATTTATGTTATTATTTTTTAGATATAGGGAATGACGGTTATCCGCCATATATGTATGCACATATATATACTCGGAATCATCATCTGATTCATTTTATCAATTCATTTTTATGAACACATAATTCTTATTTCACCGAAATCCTAAGATAGATCTGCAACATAGTGGTATCAGAGCCACATCGATCAAATCCCTGCAATTACAATAATCGATCAAAACATGAATTGTAACGCCCTGCTACTTTGTACTTTCCATTTATAGCAAGTCTTGTTCATATTTCTATTTTTGGAAACCTTGTGTTCTTGTAATCGTTCTTTCTTTGTAACCGTTGTAAAATCCGAGACTTGGATCATGAATAAAACTCGTATTTTGTTAATTACATGCTATACATACTTTATATATGCTCATACGTTCCATTTCGTGGAACAATTGATGCTTATTCGTAATTCTTGGAAACTATGTGCTAAACTTGTAAATACGTGAAACTTATGCATAAAACGTGTTTCGATCGTAAACGATACATAAATACGACATTCATATGCTTAATTATACTTGAATTATGTTCCTCGTACTTTGTTTAGCCTTAAACTATGCTTTTAGGGCGAAACAAGTCCCTAAAACACCCTAAAACACTAATTAACAAACTACAGGGACTAAAGTGCAAATAACTGAAAGTTGCCCTCCACCCATGACACGGGCCGCGTGAACCTAGCCCATGGGCTACGCGGGCCTCCTGGCCATCCCCAGATCAGAAAAATTAATCAGCTCGCGACCAGGTTCGTTTTTGAGCGGGATTTTCATGTTTAAACCAAGTTTTAGCATTAATTATCCCCCCAAACCAACCCTAATCACTTCCCTATAAGTACCCAAGGTCCTCCAAGCCCTTAGACACTTTTACAACTCTCTAATCTCTCCAAAATCACTCTCAAAGCTCTTGCAAATCAGAAATTCGGACAGATTCATATTCCCTTACAAAAGTGAGCATAACTTGCACAAAACTCAACCAAATCACTTGATTCTTCTTTCTAAATGCTTGGATAATCTTTGGGCATGATTCCATGATCTCTCCTTGGAGAAATCAGACCTGGAAATGCACCTAAAGTGTCCATAAACTTTCTGTTGTGTTTTTAAAACTTCTTAAACTCTTGTTTACTTCAAACAAACTTGTGTTCTTATGCTTCTAGTCTATTGTATGATTAGTAAAGCCAAACCAAGGTTGTTTTACACTTAATAGGAGTGTCTAAACACTCTAAACTTTCTGTTTTAATCGAGTTCTTAACTCACAAGTGGTGTCAAGTCTTGAACTTGAAGATGGTGTGACTACTTAATTGGCTAGCCTAGGCTAACCTACATACAAGTCCACACATCACTTGATGTTTTGGTTAGTTAGTTGTATTTTTTCTTGTACATATCTATGAGGTTCCTAAATGGAAGGTTCGCCTTCCTACCTCCTACATGACCTATATGTTAACATATCATTCGAGGTACCAAAGTGGAGGATTTCACCTCCCACCTCCTACTTGACTTATATGACACCAAGAGGTACCAAAGTGGAAGGTCCAACCTCCCGCCTCCTACATGACTAAATATATTATTATGTATATATTATGACTATAATAAACCTTAAAACCGAACCCTTGGTAGTGATTATATAAATTCCCTACTAAGTTAATAAGTTTATCACTATGTGTATAGTTCCTTGTCACGATTCTAATAGGTCTTGAACCAATGAAATCACATACAATCCTTGGGGATTACCATAGTGTCAAGACAAGTGCTAATACCATAGTGAATATTTTCATAATATGTACTTTGTCATTTTTTGAATCTTAAGTCCGAATGTCCCATCATTATTCTAAATTACTCATACACCTTGATTTTCCTCTTGTAGGATAACTTGGTGTTCCCTCCATCAACCAACTCTTCACGGATTCAAGTAGGAAAGCTTGCAAAACCGTGAGTACACTCGACCCATTTACATTTTAAACCACTTTTGGGTTGTAACATGTTACCATACGAAAATCACACTTACACACACTTAAACATGCTTTAATGAACTCAATCCGTTATACATGCTACTTGTTTACTTAGGTTCATGCTAGATTATACATGCTTTATGCCATTACTATGCTAAACCCTCAACTTGACATATATAGCGCTATAGGAGTAGCACACCACCCATCGGGGTCTTGTTAAGTCTTTATACTAAAACGGTCTCGTTACTTTTGTGGCGAGGGATGCTAAATACTAGTGGACACTTTGGGTTAGACGTATGTTATGCATGCTAGTTACCTTGTATACAAATTGCCATGTGGATTCGAGTAAAATGCTTTATACTTATGCTATACTATTCAAACCTTGTGTACTCGCCTTTGCTTTTGCATTGAACTTTATTTTAACATGTTACAGGTTGATGACGATGATGCTATGAAACGAAGTAGCAATGATGCCTAGATACACATATAGACGTCTTAGGTTTAATATGTTGTATCAAATTTTGTTATGTTGTTATGTACTTTCATTGAACATGTTGTTATTTGAGATTTCTATGTAAGGTTGACAATTGATTTATGGAATGAAAATGGTTGATTTAAATATTGTCACAATTAGCGTTATGAAGTCTCTTGCAATCTATTTCGTCTCACTCCGATGTTTCCGCCATCGGTTGGGGTGTGACATGAATCAGACACAAGGAATTCAGACTGAAATCTCCAAACTCACTGGGCAAAATTATTATCACTGGCATATTCAAATCAAGGTTTTATTCGAATCACAAGATTTATGGAATGTTGTTGATGAAGGTATTCAAGAATTGGGTGCAAACCCTACCGAAGAAGCGACTACAAATTACAAGGATTTAATCAAGAAAGACAAACGAGCGTTGCATATTCTTTTTCAATCCGTGAATGAAACGATATTCGAAAGAATTGCTCTTGCAACATCATCAAAAGAGGCATGGAGCATCTTGCACAAGGCTTATAGAGGAGAAAATCGGGTAAAATTAGTCAAACTTCAAACTTTACGTTGTGAATTCGATGCACTGAAAATGAAAGAGGGTGAATCTATTGAAGATTATTTCAATAGAACAATTCTTATTGTGAACCAATTACGTATGAATGAAGAGAAAGTAAGCGGACAGCGGATTGTAGAAAAAGTTCTACGAAGTCTGACTCGAAACTTTGAGTCAGTGGTGATTGCAGCGGAAGAAACGAAAGATTTAGAAGATATTTCAACCGAAGAGTTAATGGGAATCCTTCAATCTCACGAATTGAGATTGAAACGTTATGATGATACACCGGCAGAACATGCATTCCAAATGCAAAACATCAATCAAGACAGATCTAAAACTTCTCGAAATGATGTTGGAGGAAGGGGACGCAACAAGTTCAAGGGACGAAACTTGAATTCTGTTCGGTGTTACAATTGTCAACGACTTGGACACATCGCCAAATTCTGTAGGCAAAAGGATGAAAGTGATAAGTCAGACAACATGCCGATTCATAAGGAAGATGAGAGCGATGAACATGATGAGACGATGTTCATGATTTTTAACATGGAGGAAACAGTCAAGGAATACTGTTGGTATCTAGATAGCGGCTGCAGTAACCATATGACAGGAAACAGAAACTTGTTTATCCGATTGGATGAATCATTAAGGAAGGAAGTGAGGATAGGGGACGACAAGAAACTGGAGGTGCAGGGCAGCGGAGATGTATCAGTCTCAATCAAGGGACAAGTAAGGAAGATACCGAACGTGTTTTTTGTACAAGGCTTGAAACACAATCTGTTGAGTGTGGGGCAACTCATACAAAAGGGGTACACAGTCATGTTTCAAGGGAATCGGTGCATCATCAAAGATGCAGGCAACGAGACTATAGGTGATATCAAGATGACGAGCAACAAAATGTTTCCGCTACATCCCGGAAGTGATTTAAATTTGCGATGACAATGACAACTAAAGACTTGTCGATTCTATGGCATAAACGATATGGTCATATACCTATTTTCTGCGACAATAAGTCCACTATTTGCTTAGCAAGAGATCCAGTATACCATGGGAAGAGTAAACATATAAGAGTTAAATATCATTATATCAGAGACCTATTTAAAAAGGAAGAAGTGACCGTAATCTTTTGTGCAACGAAGGATCAAGTGGCTGATATCATCACAAAAGCCTTGCAACCAAAAGACTTCATTCGTCTCAAACATCTGCTACACTTGATGCTGAAATAGTCTAGCTTAAGGGAGGGTGTTAGACATAACTATTTAGATTTATAAGCTAGATATTATAGTTTACATTATTTATGTTATTATTTTTTAGATATAGGGAATGACGGTTATCCGCCATATATGTATGCACATATATATACTCGGAATCATCATCTGATTCATTTTATCAATTCATTTTTATGAACACATAATTCTTATTTCACCGAAATCCTAAGATAGATCTGCAACAGGGTTATGGCTACGGTTACAAATGCTCGAGCCTCTGTCTTGGTAAATGGATCTCCAAATCAGGAGTTCGTATGTCATAGGGGTTTGAGACAAGGGGATCCCCTATCCCCGTTCTGTTTATTATGGCAATGGAAGCACTTTCCGGAGTCATTAAACGTGCCAGCTCTATTGGTGTGTTTCCAGGGCTAAAGTGTCCATCCAACGGTCCAACTATCACCCATTTCATGTTCGCGGATGATGTAGTGTTCTTAGGAGAGTGGTCGGAGGATAATGCACTAAATCTGGGGAGGATACCTAGGTGTTTTTACCTTGCCTCTGGTTTGCGGGTAATATGTCGAAAAGTAGGTTGTATGGGGTTGGGGTAACTTCGGAGCAGGTACAATCCATGGCTTTGGCATTCAAGTGTCGAGCGGGTGAATTCCCGTTTAAATATCTGGGTCTTCAGGTTGGTGCCAACATGAATTTGACAAAGCACTGGAAACCGGTAGTTGAAACTTTTAAGAGTCGACTAACAATTTGGAAGGCACACACACTGTCGTATGGGGGAAGAATTACACTAATTAAGTCGGTTCTGAACTCGCTCCCGACGTACTATTTCTCTCTTTTTAAAGCTCCTAACCAAGTAATAAAGGAGTTGGAGCGCTTAAGGAGGGATTTTTTATGGGGCACATGTCACCGGAGCATCAAAAGATAAGCTGGGTTGAGTGGAAGAAACTGATTGCGCAAAGGAGTATGGTGGGATTGGGATTGGGTCATTAAAGGAGTTCAATGTAGCCATGCTCGTGAAATGGTGGTGGCGATTCAAAAGCGAGGGTAGTAGTCTATGGAGGAAGGTTTTGGAATTTTGTGTTGTAAGCATCAAAATTCAAGGTTTTGGAATTTTATCCCGTCAAAGTCTCATCTCCAGGTCCGTGGAAGCAAGTGGTGAAGATTTCTCAGGATTTGGCCGCCCTGGGTATTAATTGCTAGCCGTTGTTTCGGGGTATAGTGGGCAACGCTAAAGATATTGCCTTCTGGAATGACTGCTGGGTTACTGAAAGCCCGTTAAAATACAGATTCCCTGCTCTATATGCATTGGAGAGGGTAAAATCTGTTACTCTTGCGGATCGGATTAAGCTCGAAAATGGTTGTTGTGTTCTGCAGTATTGTTGGACCAGGGTACCTAGTTCATCAACCGAAATCAGCGAACTGGCTGAACTTGGGGGATTGTTGCAAACGGTATCAATTCCTGGTGGAGGTGACAGATGGGTGTGGGGTCTTAGCTCGTCCGGAATCTATACGACAGAAAGTTTAAGGGTATATATGCAAAGTTTAGCAGAAGATAGGGCAGAGTCATGGTTTCACTGG
Organism: Helianthus tuberosus; assembly: GCA_030545235.1. NCBI lineage: Eukaryota > Viridiplantae > Streptophyta > Magnoliopsida > Asterales > Asteraceae > Helianthus > Helianthus tuberosus. Next base: position 200,791,987 of record CM060369.1, read on the forward strand.
AATAATTGGTGTCCGCTAAAAGTTAATTTTTTGGTGTGGAGATTACATCTTGGTAGGCTGCCCATGAGAGTGGCTCTTGCAAAAAGAAATGTACCAGTTCCGTCGCTTATGTGCAGTTTTTGTGATGAGTATGAGGAGACGACTGACCACCTTTTTGCTGCTTGTCCACTGGTGATGGCAGTATGGGACCAAGTGTTTACATGGGGTAGGCTCCCTTCCCCTTTTTTCTTTGGGGCTGTGGATGTGCTGAAACATCATGATAACTTACGCGGGTCAAGGAAATGGTGAAAGGTTGTATACACGGTGATACAAACGACAATATGGTGCCTTTGGAAGGCACGAAACGAATGGATCTTTGACAGGAAGCAGGTGAGCATAAATAGGCTAGTGGATGAGGTAAAGGTTTTAGCTTTCTTGTGGCTGAAACACAGAGCGAAAGTGAGGGCATTAACCTGGGAACTTTGGGGTGATTTTCGTTTATCTTGTATGGGTTGCTGATGTATTTGAGGATTTGTTTTTGGTGGTTGTAACAAATGAGCTAACACACTGTTGGCTCTTTGTGGTAATATAAGCATGTTTTGTTGGCCGTTCAAAAAAAAAAATGCTTACTTGATCATTTCACATGAAAGGTAACCGACTTGATAATTTCACATTATAGGTAACCATTCAACCAATGGGGTGATGGTCCATCGGCAAAGACAAAGCCTTTAAACGCTTTGGGAGGGGGAGGTCTTGGGTTCAAGTCTCACAAACAACAGGAATAAAAGAAATTTGCCGTTAAAAAAAAAAGGTAACCGTTCAAAAGAAAAAGGAAAGAAATTGTAAAAAAGAAGACACATAAACATGATTTTCTGTAAACATAAATCATGTGGTTTCGTAACGGGCTTACATGAGTGAATCATGTCTAACTTTGATATTCCCGGTATCCCACTTTACTTTTACTTCTTCCGACATCTCTCAATATAAATCTTTAACTTCTCACTCAACCATTTCCGATCAACCTGAGAAGAAACATGAATCAAGTGTTGGTAATTCCGTACCCTGGTAGAGGCCACATAAATCCTATGTTGAACCTCTGCAATACACTCTCTTCTAGACTGAACCGCCACAGTCGCACCACAATCTTCACCGTCGTTGTCACCGAGGAGTGGCTCGGGTTTCTCAATCCCGATCAAGAGCAGGATAACATCCGGTTCGTCACCATTCCTAACGTCATCCCTTCCGAGCTCAACCGTGGCTCCAACATGGTAGCTTTTGTGACTGCGGTTCAAACGAAAATGGAAGGTCCTTTTGTGGAGGTTCTTGATGATCAGATTGAGTTTCCGGTGAAACTCATCATAGCCGATGGGAGTATGCACTGGCCGTTTGAGTTAGCTAACAGGAGGAATATTCCGGTTGCGGCGTATTGGCCGATGAGTGCCTCCATGTTTTCCGTTGTGCATCATGTTGATCTCCTGGAATCATATCATCACCTTTACGTCGATGTATCAGGTGTGATTTCTCCCTTCTTGTTTCATCCTTAGTCTAGAGGGGTAAATTAGTCGAATCGAGTACGAGCATGGCTCGTTAAAAGTCGGAAGCTTGAGCTGGAGTCGCGTTGGCTCGTTTATTATTCATTAATTGATTATTTGATAATTTTATCTTTCATATTTATAAGGCAAATTAGATTTAGATACTCTAACTTTCTCAATTTGGTCGATAATAATCCAAACTCAGGTATTTACTGATAATAATCCGAACCGGTCAACTTTTGGCCGATAATAGTCCGTCGTTAAAAATAGCTCAACGGAGTTAAGTTTTTTTTTTTCCGAATTACAAACCGATGTTTTAGGGATTTTGATCAGAACGAGGATACGAGTCGATTTATGTAAAACTTATCTCGAAACAATGCTCCAAACGGGTTGATTTTTGTTAATTGGAAGTTTAAACACCCGAACTGAAGCACCGTTTTTGTCGTTTGGAGCAGTATTTCTTTCGAGGTAAATTTTACATTAATCAACTCATATACTCGTTCTAATCGAATTCCCTAAAATATTGGTTTGTAATTCGGAAAAAACTTAACTCCGTTAAGCTATTTTTAACGCATACTAATATCGGCCAAAAGTGGACCAATTCAGATTATTATCGGCCAATAACTGAGTTGAAATTATTATCGGTTAAATTTAGAAAGTTGAGATTATTTAAATCCAATTTGCCTATTATAAGACCATCCGTATTAATATGTATTAATTATTAATATGTATTAATATGAATCATAAATTATTTTAATCTTAATTTCATATATAGTATTAATTATTAAGTAAATATGTATTTAATAGATTCATTTATACTTTCTTTAAATTCCGGAGCCTTGTCCATCTTGATATGTCAAGCTCCCGTTCCTTTATTAAAAAAAATTCTAATATAAGACCATCCGTAGTGGATGAAGTTTGGGGCGTTTTTTTTTTTTTTTTTTCTAAAAGCACGCCCAAACACGCCACCACCTCCGCCCCCGTGGGCTTTTTTTCGTCAAAATGAGTTGCGGCGTTTTAGTTTTCATGCCGGAGAAGAATTGGGTTGGCCAATGACGGTTATCTCCTTTTCCTTTGGCCAATCAATTTCTTTTCATGATTTTTTAATTTATTTAATTGTTTACACCCCGTTAAAATGCCCATATCCCCACTACACACATTTTAGAAAAATATCCCTTTGCTGACTATGACGACACGTGGCGGACAACGCCTAATTATTCACTATAACCACTACACATTCAACTCATTTAAGCTTAATTAGACCGTATCATATTTTTAACAAATCGATCTTAAGTAGTTCGTGAGCTGCTCCAGTCGTTTGGAAACCCAGATTAGTCGTAATATAGTCAGGATACTTTCGTCAAAATAATATTGTAATCTATTCAATTTTGAAACCGAAAACTACTGTTTTACACAATTTATTGAAAGCATATCTTCTGTTCAATAATAACTCTTTAGTTATTATTTGTAAATAAAATAGTAAATGCATTACATTTTCATATTTTTTTCACAGAACGTGGAAAGGAGATCATAGATTATATTCCTGGATTATCTTCGTTATCAGTAGCAGACATTCCAAATATCTTTCATGGCGGCATTGGTGAGAAATTTAAGGACATTGTACCTAAAGTCTTCGGTATAAAAGCAAATTATGTCCTTATATCAACCATGTACGAGTTAGAATCTGAAGCCATTGATGCTCTTCGAGCTACATTAAAGACGCCCATTTACACATCTGGACCGAACATACCTTACTCCCAAATCAAACCCAATCCCTCATCATCAGACCAACCTATTTACATAAAGTGGTTAGACACCAAACCACCCAGAACCGTCTTGTATGTTTCTTTGGGTAGTTTCCTATCGGTTTCAAGTGCTGAAATGGCTGAAATCTCATCCGGATTAACCCAAAGCGGTGTTAGCTTTTTGTGGGTGGCTAGAGGAGAAACCTCACATTTAAAAGAAATTTGTGGGGAGAATGGGATGGTGGTGGAATGGTGTGACCAATTTAAGGTTTTGTTACATTCTTCAATAGGGGGATTTTGGACACATGGTGGGTGGAATTCAGTGAAGGAATGCTTGTTTTCGGGTGTACCGATGTTGACTTTTCCTATATTACTCGACCAACCGCTTAACAGCAAAATGATCGTCAAAGATTGGAAGACTGGATGGAATATGAGGGATAAAGTGGGTGTTTTTAAGAGAGACGAGATTGCGAAGATTGTAGGAGATTTTATGGATTTGAAGAGTGTTGTGAGGATCGAGATGATGGAAAGGGCAAAGGCGTTTTCGAGAACTTGCCAAGAAAGTGTTGGTGAATGTGGTTCTGTTGATGAAGATCTTGATGCTTTTCTAAGAGATATTGTAATGAACTAAAACGAGTGAACTAGGTTTAAGTATGTCTAGTAGTCGTGTTAGAATTCCAATAAAAGTTTATCGATCATATGTTGTGTGATGATATACAAAGAAACCGAAGTTGCTAGCATTGATCTGGGTTAATTTTCTTTTGTTATATCATTGATTTTAACCAATGTCATTGTTAATGTGCCTTTTTCGAACCAAATGTTACTTATTAAAAGACATGGAGTGGATGTTTTCTGGCGTTAATGTTTGAAATTCTTTGGCGTTCATAAGGTTCAGGATAGAAAGGAGTCTATATTAGAAAAGGGAGTTAATAATCGCACATGGTAAAATCTTATTCTCACATGGTGTATACGGGCCGTATAACCTTATACGGCCCGTATAGGATAAAGTCAACTGACAAACACAGCCTTTGTCAGTTGAATTTATTCAATACAGGTCGTATAACCTTATACAGTCCGTATACAGCATGTGAAAAAAAAATTGGTCGTATACAATGTATACGATATGTTTTACGGGCCGTATAATGTTATACGACCCGTATACATCGGGTTCCTCAAATTTTTCTTGCCCGTATACATTTGGCTGTATAACATTATATTGCTCGTATACAATTGTATACGGCTCGTATAAGGTTATACTGCTCGTATACATGTAAAACAAAAAAGAAGAAGATTGCATTGCATTTATTTCTGTGCAAAAACATTCTATACGGGCCGTATAAGGTTATACGGCACGTATACACTAGGAATGTGAAAATAAGATTATAGGGGTGTGTGTATAGAATCACCCTTAGAAACCAGGGGCGAATCTACGTGGGAGCGAGGTGCAGCCCGGGATATCCCTCAACTTTTTTAGCAAAGTACAATTTTTTTTCATCTCCGTTTTCTTTATGAATGATACCACTAAGCAAAGATTATGATACCCCAAAGAATAGGTGAAGATGAGATAAAACGAAATTTTCTGGTAAAAAGAAACTAAAATTCCGATGGACAAACTTGGAGAAGATAAAGCTAAAAAGACAATAATTAATATGTTGAGTTATTTTGAATCCCAACCCAACTATACTTGGCCACGTGGGTGGTTGTGATATTATATTAAATAAATATCTTTCGATTTTAATTAAAAGTCTTCCGTTAAAGTTAACATTCTTAACTTTACCTGTATTAATGATGGACTGTTTTCAAACTTTACATATTACTTATAGTGAAATTTATAGAGATCGTCTTCACCAAGTTCCTTCTTGATCTGCTTCATGAATATGTTAAAAATTTGATGGATTTAAGGTGATAATTATTGAACAATGACTCTAGAATAATTGTTAGTGTTCTCAGTGAAGATGCATGATTAGGATGTTCATGGATTGCTTTGATGGTTAGCAATGGTATCAAGACTAGATCTGTTTGATAACTAATTGGATGATTGTTAATATAGGGATCATGATAAAATGACATGTGTAGTACGATGAGCTAAATCCACTGTGATTATTGTTGATAATAACTGATTGTGAAAAGATTCGTATGAATCATGATGAGGATACGTCCTTGGTCGGACCGAATACCCAGCAAACATAGAACCGAACCAAAAGCACAAAGGATGGGATCGTATCTAGCACCATAGACGGAACGACTAGACACCTTGATCCGCCATAACTAACTGGGACCCACGGCTTTAACTGCCATGATAGCGACTGGTCCGACCCTAACTAACTCGGCACGTCAGCATCCCCCAAAAGTATAAATACCCCACCGAAACTCCTCACCAAGGATAATCGCTACTTTCTCTCTCTAAACTCTCCTCTCTCTCTTCCTGACCTATTCTCTCCTCACAAATACTTATTCTCACGCCCGAGCTTGGTCACAGAGAGCCCCCCTCCCTGTGACGAGGCTAACGGTGTGTTTCTTCCTTGTGATCTTGTAGGTTCTTGCCAGGTCATCTGAAGTTCTGCTCAGACCAGGTCGGACCAACTGGTTTTGAGTATTCAAATCAAATGTGGGATTTTGATAGTGAAATCATGTTTGATTTAATCATGGGGGACATATGTGATAAATTGCTTGATTCACTAAGCGGCATACTGCAAAATGGGTACACCCGTGATGAGCCATGTACGACCACATAATGCATGGTCGCACACCTCAGGACTGCACATGTCTTGGCCGCACCTTGTATAAATGGATTTTGACAAAGTTGCACACATTGGAGATCGCACACCCTAATTGAACAATCACCTGTGCACAGAGTACAACTCCACTATGCATGTCATTGTCCGCACACCATGAGGAAGTCGCACACCCTCATGGGTGCCGCACACTTATGAATATGTGTAGTGGGCTGCCTAATTTTAATATGTACATTTGTTGGTACACACACATGTTTAATCGGATTAGATCAAAAGGTTTGTCAAGAACTGAATTTGCAATCTTGTTTTTTGAGAAGAAACTGTCGTACTCACTTTGTATCTTATGACCAAGCTTTCTGGGCATATATATTTGTGATCATAGATCCATCGGTTTTTATTTCTAAGTTTTAAAACACAAGATCCATTCCTTAATTAATCGATCCAAACAAACAGGTCAAAATAGGGGTGAGCATTTAGGCATGACTGAACTGAATCGGGTCATACCCGACTCGGACCGAAAACCGAAATTAGGGAATTAAAAGAACCGAGTACTGGACCTACGTGGTAGTTTCGGGTTTAGGGTTTTCTCGGTCTTGGCTATTTGGGTATCGGTTAAAGACCGAAACGGATGAAAGATTAATGAGAGCCTGCTACAAATGCGAACCTGTTGGGGTATAATCCTAACCCATAGATGAATTTAGGGTGGAAGTGGCGCCATTCGATGACCCCTTCGGTGACTGTGTTTGCCGATCGGTGAGGCGCCGCCACCATATTTTCGGTGATCGGTGAAGGAGTGGCACGGTGAATAGTCACCGACTGAAAAATCCGAACGTTAAAAAAAAATTTGACTGTTGGGTGACCGTTGCAGAATTAAAAAAAAAAATATTTGTTTTTTTTATAAACCCACACATTTCAATCTTCTCACACACCACTCTCACTACAATCTTAAATTTCTACACACCACACCATGGATAAACATATAGGAATTATTATTATTTCATTATGGCTCATCTATTAGTTCGATACTTATCAGATGAGTATTTAATTTATTTAAAAGAATGAGATAAGCATTATCTCATTGTTTAGAGATATAGTTTGAACATGTATTTAATCAACTCCTCTGTATTCATTTGTTGATCATAAATGAATAACGAAAACCTTTGCCTCTGAATATCAAATTCTTCATGGTATCAGAGCAGGTTATTCACGATTAAGATCATCAACTCAAAAACACTCATGGCGGGCGATGATCAACCCAAACCAAATGAGCCGATCGACCCTAGCTCGCCCCTATACCTTCACCCTTCGGATTATCCGAGACAAATACAGGTTAACGATACTCTAACCGATAGCAACTTCAATGATTGGGTACAGGAGATGTCGAATTTTCTGTTCGCCAAAAATAAAATAGGTTTTGTAGATGGGAGCATTCGAAAACCGGAGCATACGAGCAAAGAATACATGCCATGGATGCGCTGTGATGCGATGGTGAAGGGCTGGCTGACCACAGCGATGGATAAAGAGATACGAGCAAGTGTTAAATATGCAAATACGGCTTCTGAGATCTGGGATGACTTGAAGGAACGCTTTGGCAAAGAAAGTGCACCAAGAGCGTATGAGTTAAAACGATCGCTGCACGTTACACGTCAAGATGGAGGTACGGTTTCAGCTTACTATACACGATTGAGAAAGATTTGGGACGAAATCAATGTTGTATTGCCGACACCGTACTGCACCTGTGATGGATGTAAATGCGATTTAGGAAAGAAGCAAGTGCAAAATAAAGAAAAAGAAAGATTATATGAGTTTTTGATGGGGTTGGATGATGATTTTGGTGTCATTAGAACTCAAATACTTGCAATGAAACCAACCCCATCCTTAAACAATGCATACCACATGGTCGCGGAAGACGAGCAGCAGCGGAATATGACGGGAAAAAAGGCAACATTTGAAGCAGCAGCCTTCCAGGTCTCGCAAAATAAGAAAGAGCAGCAGCCATCAAAACGACCCACTGAGAAAGCCGAGAAATCCAGTTCGATGAGCAAAACCGAGCACTGTACTTTCTGTGGTAAAGACGGACACAACAAAGAGGGTTGTTTTAAGCGAATTGGATATCCCGAATGGTGGCCAGGGAAGACGAAGAGAGAAACAACCAAACCGAAGGCTGCTTATGCCGAATCAACAGCAAGCCCGGTATCCGGCCTAACTGATGAGCAGTACGGCATGTTTTTAAAACTCTTCGGTGGAAAAACGCAGCCACAAGATGAATCAGCCCCTCAAGCCAACATGGCAGGTATGAGTAACAATGATTTTATATGGGGAATTATGGATTCGGGTGCAACCGAGCACATGATCTCCCAAAAGGAGGTGCTTAAAAATGTTGTATCTGAACCAAACAAAATACCCGTCACTGTAGCAAACGGGGAGGACGCCCCCGTTCAAGGAAGTGGGGATATCGTTCTCAAGGGAGGAATTGAAATCAAAGGGGCTTTGTTTGTTCCAAATTTTAAATGTAACTTGATTTCGGTAAGACAGCTAACGAGGGATTTGCACTGTGCAATTACCTTTTTTCCGGATTTTTTTGTGATACAGGGATTGAAAACGAGGAGCTTGATTGGAGCGGGTGATTGCGTGAAAGGTCTCTATCGGATGGGAGTGATGAAGAATGAAATGAAAGCTTTAGCGGTCTCATCTGGCACATGGCATAAGAGGCTAGGTCATACTCCGAAAATTAAGTTGTCTTATGTGAACGATTTCAAAGATGTTGATTTTAATTCTGAAAAAAAAGTTTGTGATTCGTGTATGCGTGCTAAATTCACAAAAATTCCTTTTCCAAGTAGTTCAATAAAAACCAAAGAATGTTTTGAGCTAGTGCATTGTGATATTTGGGGAGGTTATCGCACACCGTCTTTGACCCGTGCTAGTTATTTTCTCACACTAGTAGATGATTACAGTAGATCGGTTTGGGTTTACCTGATTAAGCACAAGGATGAGGCAAGTGTGTGTTTAATTAATTTTCACCACATGATTGAAAGGCAGTATGGTAAAAAAATTAAACGTTTTCGAAGCGACAATGGTGGGGAATTTGTATCAAATCGAATGAAATTATTTTATGACAAGCAAGGAATTGTTTTAGAAACCACATGCCCACACACCCCACAACAAAATGGGGTGGCAGAACGGAAGCATCGGCACATTCTAGAAATAGCACGTGCCATTCGATTTGAGGCAAGCTTACCAGTAAAGTTTTGGGGTGAATGCATATTAACCGCGGTGTATGTTATCAACCGAATACCCTCAAAATCTTTAAACAATAAAACACCATACGAGGTGTTACTTGGGACGACACCTACGTATGATCACATGAGGGTTTTTGGTTGCTTGACGTATCATTGGAACTATGATACTAAGGGTGACAAGTTTGAGCCAAGGGGTAGACGAGGAGTGTTCGTTGGCTATCCGTATGGAACTAAAGGATATAAGGTGTATGACTTGGAAGACAAAAAGGTGGTAATTACCAGACATGTCAAATTTTTTGAAGATTGCTTTCCATACTTGAATGATAGTGATAAAAAAATTAAAGCGACACCAACATTAGAAGAAAGAGATCAAGATTGGTGGCAAGGGGGAGCTTTCTTTGACGAAGGCCCAAGTGACCATCCAAACGATGCTGGCCCAATTAATGATAATCCTATGGGCCCACAATCTGATGAAGGGCCGGCTCCTTTGGACGAAGATCAAGAGACTCACACGCCTTTGCCATTACATGATGCACCACCTGAACCGCAACCCGTAACAACCCGAAGCACCAGAATACGGACCCAACCGCAACGTCTCAGAGACTATTCAGTTCAACTCCCACCATCAGTCAATCACGCAAACCCACCTCCAGATCAAGCGGCCTCGACGGTACATCCCTTAACTTATTATCTTTCATATGATAATTTTAGTTCTAATCACAAGGCTTTTCTTTCGGCCATTGACTCTTGTCATGAGCCCAAGAACTTTATACAAGCTTCACAGGATCCCTTATGGCGAGAAGCTATGGAAAAAGAAGTTAAAGCCTTACAAGATAATGGAACTTGGACTCTTGAAGAACTTCCATCCGGGAAAAAGGCAATCGATTCAAAATGGATATATAAAATTAAGCATAGACCCGATGGAACGATTGATCGGTACAAGGCGCGTCTCGTTGCTAAAGGGTACACTCAAATGGAAGGTGTCGACTATCATGATACGTTTGCACCGGTTGCTAAGTTGGTCACTGTTCGAACTCTTTTGGCCTTAGCTGTGAAGAAAAAATGGTTTATTCATCAATTGGACGTGAATAACGCCTTCCTACATGGCGACCTTGATGAGGAGGTTTATATGAAGATTCCTCAAGGGTTCATACAAGAAAATGACAAACGCGTGTGCCGACTTCGAAAGTCCATGTATGGACTTAAGCAGGCCTCCAGAAACTGGTACCAAAAATTCACAAGTGCCCTCCTTGATATGGGGTATACCCAGTCCGTGGCAGATCCATCGTTGTTTATTTATCGCAATGGAGCGATACATGTGGCGGCATTTATATATGTTGACGATGTCATCTTGATTGGCAACGACATGAACAAAATAAAGGAAACGAAGATCGTTCTTCATGATAAATTCACCATCAAAGATCTTGGTTGTCTAAAGTATTTTCTTGGTATTGAAGTGGCTCGAACCAAAGATGGACTTGTACTAAGTCAACGTAAGTACACTTTAGACATTTTACGCGACATGGGCCTTGAAGGTTGTCGTCCGAGTTCCTTTCCCATGGAGCAAAGTCTTAAACTTGATGCAGCAGAAGAAGAACCTCGGGTCGATGCCGGTCAGTATCGACGGTTGATAGGTCGCCTCCTTTATCTTCAAGCTACCAGGCCAGATATTTCTTTTTCGGTTAATTTACTTAGCCAATTTGTTGCAGACCCAAGACAACCACACCTTGATGCAGCATTGCGTGTGGTCCGATACTTAAAATCGACTGTTGGGCAGGGCATTTTTTTGCCCTCAGGAGGTGGTACGGGTTTGGTAACTTATTGTGATTCTGACTGGATGGGTTGTCCTTTCTCCAGACGATCACGCACTGGTTATATTCTTTTGCTAGGAGATGCACCCGTTTCTTGGAAATCGAAAAAGCAATCTGTTGTCTCACGTTCTTCTGCTGAGGCAGAGTATAGAGCAATGGCCACTACAGTTAGTGAGATACTTTGGTTGCGTTGGCTCTTGACTGAACTTGGATCGCCACAAACAGTGCCTACCCCATTGTTTTGTGATAATGAAGCCGCTCGTCACATTGCAAACAACCCGGTGTTTCATGAACGAACTAAACATGTTGAGATGGATTGTCACTTTGTTCGAGAACGTGTCATGTCTCAAGAAATTAAGCCACAACACATTGAGTCAAAGAACCAACTTGCAGATCTTCTTACAAAGCCGTTGGGTGGAAATCAACTGACTGCTCTACTTGGCAAGCTAGGCATTCGAAATCTTCATGCTCCAGCTTGAGGGGGAGTATAGGAATTATTATTATTTCATTATGGCTCATCTATTAGTTCGATACTTATCAGATGAGTATTTAATTTATTTAAAAGAATGAGATAAGCATTATCTCATTGTTTAGAGATATAGTTTGAACATGTATTTAATCAACTCCTCTGTATTCATTTGTTGATCATAAATGAATAACGAAAACCTTTGCCTCTGAATATCAAATTCTTCAAAACAAGCGAAGGTGAAGCCAAGAAAAATGGTTCCGCTAGCCGAGGATCGGGTTCAAACCCAAGAGGACGCGTGTCGCAAACGAGACGAGTAAGTTCTAGCGGTCATAGTTGTGGAAATATTGTTCCATTCCGCTCTTCAATTCGAATGTAATCCATGGTTACTATTGTAGTGTTGCCATATAGTTGCCTACTTACCGTCATGCTTGTGATAATATTAGGTCAATATTTAATACCTAATTACCTATAAAGTCAAAATATTTCTTAATGGGCCGTAAATTGTTGACCAGTTTAGTATCCATAATTGAATTATTGTTATCCATTATATTGGGACTTAGGCCTAGATTGTAGTGCCCTAACATGTATATTTTAACAATTAAATCGAGCCGGTATTTTATTCTTTCTCGACACATACCCGAGAACCGACCCGAACCCGACAATGCAAATATATGAGAACCGAAATCCAATCTAAGTTAATATATTGGTCTCAGTTTCGGTCCAGTATTTAGGTAAATTCGGGTCGGACCGATTCTTGCTCACCCCTAGTTATGTCCGATTGTTTGGACGGTCCAAACAATCGGACATAACGCCCAATTCATGTAACACTTTTAGCTCACAGAGCACAATTAAATAATACATGTGAATCAGGTCCAAGTAGTAATTAACTAGGTTACTTCCCGTGTGATAGACACAGGTGTTATAAATAAAACTTGTATAAACTTTATGTTAGAAATTTTGTGAAAATAGCATTTTTCACAAATATAAGAAAATAATTTTTTCCTATTTTGGACTAGAAATAAATATAATAAAATGAGTGGGTTTTATATATTTATTTGTGGGTTTGTGTTCTATGTCGGAAGGGCTTCGCAACGAACTAAACCACATCCAAAACGGAGCTAAGATGAATGAGATATCGACGCTCAAAGTTTGGTGTTTGAAACTTGAATGCTGAAAAAGTGGAACCTTGTCCCACATCGGATGAGAGATGGAACTTAAAGGGGTATTTAAGTGGGATCTCTCCATCCTTATTGTTTCATGGAAGCACCCACTAGTGTACTCGCGAAGGGTGCGGAGCACCCCAACCTCGAGCTCGCACACGCGCGCGTGGCGTGGGCGATGAGGCGTAATGTGGCGCTTTGAGCCGCTTGAGAGCTGCCTTTGTATATTTGACCGCGTGCGCGTGGTGGAGTACAAGGGTTGCAAGGACCAAGTGGTAGGTGATGAGGCGCATGACGTGGCAGTCATGCGCATACGCGCGCGAGCGAGCGAGTACATATGAGCGCGCGGTTGCGCGCATGGTGCATGGGCCTGATGTGACGTGCGCGGCTCACAGGTGACGTGGCGCACGCGCGCAGGCGCGCATGGACCTAAGTGAGTATGGCGCACGCGCGCATGGCAGGGAGCCAAGTGGACGCACCGCGCATGAGGGTGCAGATCTGCGCGCGCAACAGTGTGTCTTGCGCGCGCGCGCGAAAGCTTCCTACTGCAGTTAATGCCAGTGCAGTTACATTCAGTATTTGAAACTGACGAAGTTAATGCGTTTGACTGAGAATTAAGTGACGAATTAAAGTGATTTAAAGACGTTTAATGCAGTTTAATTCACCCATTTAATTCATTTTTCAGTTTCTTCAAGACCTGCAACTATAAATAGGAACATCCTATTGCAGAACAAACACACCGGAAAAAAAACTCACTTCTCTACAATCTCCCTCAACTGAAATTCTTCATCTTCTTCAAGAGTTCAAGGTACACCTTCGGTTTCGAGTCAAGACCGGCAGTGCAACTGCTTGCGGCTGTTGTATCCTGGAAACAAACGTGTTCTCCTGGGAGACACGAAATTTGTTTTAAGGGACCCGTGTCTAACACGATCCTCAGCCAAAGAACAGTTTTTTCTGTTCGGATTTCTGTTCTTGTTTGTCTATTCTTTTCAGTTGTAATTGTATTTTATTTGTTTCATTCTGTAATTGTTTCAGATAGTCAAGTTAATAAAGTTTTATTTAATTTTGCACGAACGGATTCCTACAATCATAAAACAAATTTTAAAACACCGTTCGTGTAGGGTCAAAAACTTCTCTTCTGTGATTTCAAAATTTTTTTTTCCCACAGCAGGTTGTGTTTTAAAAGGTTTTTCTCTGTTTTGATTCAAAGTAGCGACTTTGTCAAAACATAACTCTGTTTCTACTCCTTCTTCGTCTTTGGGTTCTAAGATCTTCTCTTGTAGTCTTCAAAGTTGGACTTAGAAGCTACGAGGCTGATTTTTTTACTCATCGATTTTGTTAGTTAAATAATAAATTAGCACATTTATTATTCTAACAGATTTATTAACTTGGTTTTGTGGAATTTTTCAGAATGTCGACTAAAAATACCAACGTCAACGTTGTTGTCGGTACCCCTGCCAACACTGTGGGAGCGTCCACAGTGGCGAATCATGCTGAACGACCCGAGAAGTTCTCGGGTCTCCACTTCAAGCGGTGGCAACAGAAGATGTTCTTCTATTTGACCACCATGAACCTTGCGAGGTTCTTAACGGAGACCGCTCCCCAACCGGCGAAAGGGGAGACCGATGCTCAGGCTCTGAGCGCGGTAGAGGCGTGGAAGCACTCTAACTTTATATGTCGAGGCTACGTACTCAACGGTCTCTCGGATGCGCTGTATAATGTGTACTATAATATCAAGACTTCCAAAGAATTATGGGAGTCTTTAGAGAAAAAGTACAAAACGGAGGATGCGGGAACAAAGAAATTTGTTGTCGCCCGTTTCCTGGACTTTAAAATGGTTGATAACAAGTCTGTTATGAACCAAGTCCAAGAGTTGCAAATTATACTAAATGACATCCATGCTGAGGGAATGGTACTTAGCGAAACTTTTCAAGTGGCAGCCATGATCGAAAAATTACCTCCTGCTTGGTTGGATTTTAAGAATTATCTTAAACACAAGCGAAAGGAAATGTCGGTCGAGGACCTTGTTCTTCGTCTTCGTATAGAAGAAGAAAACAGGGTGGCCCAAAAAGGCACCATTTTGCAAGCTTCGGCTAAAGCAAACATGGTGGAAGTTGGGGAGTCCTCAAAGGGCAAAAAAGGCAAGGGTAAAAAGGACAACAAAGGGAAAGCAAAGGTTAACAACCTTGGACCGAAAAAGGGGGCTGTGAAAAAGAAGCTTGCGCCTTTCCAAGGTACTTGTTACAATTGTAACGAGACCGTGCTAACCAATGCAATAAACCTAAGCGTGAGCGTGCGCATATGGTTGATGAGGATGGTATGCCTCTGATTGCAATGATAACCGAGGAAGCGGCTATGATTGAAGAAGTCAACGCAATGGGTGAAAACCCAAAAGGATGGTTCGTTGACACGGGTGCAACCCGCCATGTTTGTGGAGACAAGGCTCTTTTCTCTACATTCAAGGAAGCATCAGCTGAAGAAAAGCTTTATATGGGGAATAAAGCTACCGCAAGCATCAAGGGGGAAGGCACGGTCGTTTTGAAGATGACTTCGGGCAAGGAGCTTACCTTGACCAATGTGCTTTATGTCCCAGAGATACGGAAGAATCTCGTGTCGGGATGGATGCTCAACAAGTTTGGATTTCGTCTAGTGTTTGAATCAACTTAAAAAGAAGATAAAAGCTTTGAGAAGCGATTGAGGAGGTGAATATGTTGCACCTTTTGGGGATTTATGCGCAAAAAGTGGCATTGTACATGAGTGTACACCACCTTATTCTCCACAATCAAATGGCGTTGCGGAACGTAAGAACCGCACATTGAAAGAGATGATGAACGCCATGTTGATAAGCTCGGGAGTCAACCGAGAAATGTGGGGGGACGCCATTCTCTCAGCAAACTATCTTTTGAACTAGATACCTTTGAAAAATAGGGACGAAACTCCATATGAGTTATGGAGAAAAAGGAAGCCTTCGTACAAATATTTGAAAGTGTGGGGGTGCCTAGCTAAGGTGATTGTACCACCTCCTAAGGCTCTTAGGATAGGAGCCAAAACTATTGATTGCATTTTCATTGGATATGCACATCAAAGTAGTGCGCATCGTTTTCTTGTACATGAGTCCAAGAATCCTGATGTACACAAACACACTATCATAGAGGCAAATCCTAATGTCGTCTCATATTTTGAGAATGTTTTTCCTATGTTAGGACAGACACATATGCCTTCATCAAGAGCGGTTGATGAAGCAGGTCCAAGTTCGTCTACATGGTTAGATGAAGCAGGACCAAGTTCATCTACGAGGATAGATGAAACACATGAACGACCTGAGGTCGAGGAGGGTGAGCTTAGACGAAGTAAACGACAAAGGGTTGAAAAATCATTTGGTCCAGACTTCATGAGCTATATGGTTGAGGGTGAGCTCAATACCTACCGCGAAGCGGTTACCTCCGCGGAAGGACCTCAATGGCAAGAAGCAATTAAGAATGAAATTAATTCTATATTGCAAAATCATACTTGGGAGTTAGTAGATCTTCCACCTGGTTGTAAACCACTTGGATATCGTTGGATATTCAAAAGGAAGATGAAAGTCGATGGAAGTATTGATAAATACAAGGCAAGGTTAGTGATCAAAGGATTTAGACAAAAGGAGGGTCTAGAATACTTTGATACTTACTCGCCTGTAACGCGAATAACCTCTATTCGATTGGTTCTTGCAATTGCGGCTCTAAGAAATTTGGAAGTTCACCAAATGGATGTAAAGACCGCATTTCTAAATGGCGATTTAGAAGAAGAAATTTACATGGAACAACCCGAGGGTTTTTCCGCCCCTGGAAACAAGGGTAAAGTATGTAAATTGGTCAAGTCTTTGTATGGCTTGAAGCAAGCTCCAAAACAATGGCACCAAAAGTTTGATCATGTCATGATTGACAATGGTTTCAAAATAAATGAGTGCGACAAGTGTGTTTATTTTAAAGACACACCAAGAGGTTATGTGATTCTATGTCTTTATGTAGATGATATGCTTATCATTGGGAGTGATGATAAGATGATCAACTCATCAAAAGACATGTTGAAAGCGAGGTTTGACATGAAAGACATGGGTCTCGCGGATGTGATTCTTGGAGTAAAAATCACTAGAATCCAAAATGGTCTTGTGTTAAGTCAATCTCACTACGTGGACAAGATCCTTGGGAAATTCAATTCGGACGATACGAGTATAGCTCGATCTCCAATTGATAATACCCAACGCCTAAGGAAGAATAGAGGCGAGAGTGTTTCTCAGTTAGAGTACTCAAGGATCATTGGTAGTCTAATGTATCTAATGACATGTACTAGACCCGACTTAGCATATGCTGTGAGCAGGCTAAGTAGATACACCAGTAATCCGAGCTAGGATCATTGGAAAGCTATCACGAGGGTGCTCAGATACATAAGATACACGAGAGACTATGGATTACATTATACCCGTGATCCAGCAGTGATCTAAGGATACACTGACGCAAACTGGATATCGGATATAAAGGATCACAGATCCACAAGTGGTTACGTGTTTACACTTGCTGACGCAGCTATAGCTTTGAAGTCTTCCAAGCAAACGGTTATAGCGAGATCCACGATGGAATCCCAATTCGTCGCTTTAGATAAAAGCGGGGAAGAGGCGGAGTGGCTATGTCAATTTGTGGAAGATATTCCAAGACGGCCAAAGCCGTTGACAGCAATCTGCATACATTGTGACAATCAGTCTGCTCTTGCTAGAGCACAAAGCATGATGTACAATGGCAGATCAAGGCACATTCAACGTAGGCACAACACGGTACGACAACTTATCTCAACGGGTGTTATCTCAGTTGACTATGTGAGGTCAGAGGTGAACATTGCGGACCCATTAACGAAAGGCTTAAGCACAGATAAGGTGTATAGGTTGTCAAGAGGAATGGGACTAAAGCCCATAGATGAAGGGAATATGATGGAAACCTAACCTAGTTGACTGGAGATTCCAAGATCTAGGTTCAATACGCAAACTTAATCATAAACCCAAAGGGAGTCACTGTGGGGGGTGCCCCAAAAAATCAATAAAGGGAGTTGTATACTTCCTAGTCCATTCCAATCAGTGATATGAAGGAAAGGTTAAGCATGTTGAGGTTAAGGATTTTGAGGAAATCCAAATTAACCATGATGTTTTTAATGATTCAGAGGAATCACCTATGTTAGAGAGAAGTGGGGTCGCTTCGAATGGATTTGTGGGGAGGCGCAAATCCTAGAGCTCTCGCAGAACCAGGAACGTGTTCCATGACCATGAACGGACACAACCATGAGGTCTTAACTCGACTAGGGAGCGTATTGTGTGAATGTGTATTGTCGCCTAAATAAATGGGGGATTGTTCAAGGACACCGCGTCTACAAGACCCTAGGAGGCTAAGTATGTTTCACAAAAGAAGGTTCAAAGGTTACACCTACCTTTCTTGCAATACTCAACTATTGAACGTGTATCGTTGAAACTTGATTGATCGATTTCTATTCATGTGGGGGATTGTTGGAAATTTTGTGAAAATAGCATTTTTCACAAATATAGGAAAATGATTTTTTCCTATTTTGGACTAGAAATAAATATAATAAAATTAGCGGGTTTTATATATTTATTTGTGGGTTTGTGTTCTATGTCGGAAGGGCTTCGCAACGAACTAAACCACGTCCAAAACGGAGCTAAGATGAATGAGATATCGACGCTCAAAGTTTGGTGTTTAAACTTGAATGCTGAAAAAGTGGGAAAGTGGCACCTTGTCCCACATCGGATGAGAGATGGAACTTAAAGGGGTATTTAAGTGGGATCTCTCCATCCTTATTGTTTCATGGAAGCACTCACTATTGTACTCGCGAAGGGTGCGGAGCACCCTAACTCGCACTCGCACTCGCACACGCGCGCGCGCGTGGCGTGGGCGATGAGGCGCAATGTGGCGCACTTTGCACTTTGCACTTTGCACTTTGCACTTTGCACTTCGCACACTCGCGTCGCCGCGAGCCGCTTGAGAGCCGCCTTTGTATTTTTGACCGCGTGCGCGTGGTGGAGTACAAGGGTTGCAAGGACCAAGTGGTAGGTGATGTGGCGCATGACGTGGCAGTCATGCGCATACGCGTGCGAGTACACATGAGTGCGCGGTTGTGCGCATGGTGCATGGGCCTGATGTTACGTGCGCGGCGCACCAAAGTGAGCCAAAACAGCGCGACTGTGTGGCGTGCTCGTAGAGGCTCACAGGTGACGTGGCGCAGGCGTGCATGGTCCTGAGTGAGTATGGCGCACGCGCGCATGGCAGTTAGCCAAGTGGACGCACCGCGCATGAGGGTGCAGACCTGCGCGCGCACCAGTGTGTCTTGCGCGCGCGCGCGGAAGCTTCCTGCTGCAGTTAATGCCAATGCAGTTACATTCAGTATTTGAAACTGACGAAGTAAATGCGTTTGACTGAGAATTAAGTGACGAATTAAAGTGCATTAAAGACGTTTAATGCAGTTTAATTCACCCATTTAATTCATTTTTCAGTTTCTTCAAGACCTGCAACTATAAATAGGAACATCCTATTGCAGAACAAACACACCGGAAAAAAAACTCACTTCTCTACAATCTCCCTCTACTGAAATTCTTCATCTTCTTCAAGAGTTGAAGGTACACCTTCGGGTTGGAGTCAAGACCGGCAGTGCAACTGCTTGCGGCTGTTGTATCCTGGAAACAAACGTGTTCTCCTGGGTGACACGAAATTTGTTTTAAGGGACCCGTGTCTAACACGATCCTCAGCCAAAGAATAGTTTTTTCTGTTCGGATTTCTGTTCTTGTTTGTCTACTCTTTTCAGTTGTTATTGTATTTTATTTGTTTCATTCTGTAATTGTTTCAGTTAGTCAAGTTAATAAAGTTTTATTTAATTTTGCACGAACGGATTCCTACAATCATAAAACAAATTTTAAAACACCGTTCGTGTAGGGTCAAAAACTTCTCTGCTGTGATTTCAATTTTTTTCCCACAGCAGGTTGTGTTTTAAAAGGTTTTTCTCTGTTTTGATTCAAAGTAGCGAATTTGTCAAAACATAACTCTGTTTCTACTCCTTCGTCTTTGGGTTCTAAGATCTTCTCTTGTAGTCTTCAAAGTTGGACTTAGAAGCTACGAGGCTGATTTTGTTACTCATCGATTTTGTTAGTTAAATAATAAATCAGCACATTTATTATTCTAACAGATTTATTAACTTGGTTTTGTGGAATTTTTCAGAATGTCGACTGAAAATACCAACGTCAACGTTGTTGTCGGTACCCCTGCCAACATTGTGGGAGCGTCCACAGTGGCGAATCATGCTGAACGACCCGAGAAGTTCTCGGGTCTCCACTTCAAGCGATGGCAACAGAAGATGTTCTTCTATTTGACCACCATGAACCTTGCGTGGTTCTTAACGGAGACCGCTCCCCAACCGGCGAAAGGGGAGACCGATGCTCAGGCTCTGAGCGCGGTAGAGGCGTGGAAGCACTCTGACTTTATATGTCGAGGCTACGTACTCAACGGTGTCTCGGATGCGCTGTATAATGTGTACTATAATATCAAGACTTCCAAAGAATTATGGGAGTCTTTAGAGAAAAAGTACAAAACGGAGGATGCGGGAACAAAGAAATTTGTTGTCGCCCGTTTCCTGGACTTTAAAATGGTTGATAACAAGTCTGTTATGAACCAAGTCCAAGAGTTTCAAATTATACTAAATGACATCCATGCTGAGGGAATGGTACGTAGCGAAACTTTTTAAGTGGCAGCCATGATCGAAAAATTACCTCTTGCTTGGTTGGATTTTAAGAATTATCTTAAACACAAGCGAAAGGAAATGTCGGTCGAGGACCTTGTTCTTCGTCTTCGTATAGAAGAAGAAAACAGGGTGGCCCAAAAAGGCACCATTTTGCAAGCTTCGGCTAAAGCAAACATGGTGGAAGTTGGGGAGTCCTCAAAGGGCAAGAAAGGCAAGGGTAAAAAGGACAACAAAGGGAAAGCAAAGGTTAACAACCTTGGACCGAAAAAGGGGGCTGTGAAAAAGAAGCCTGCGCCTTTCCAAGGTACTTGTTACAATTGTAACGAGACGGGGCACCGTGCTAACCAATGCAATAAACCTAAGCGTGAGCGTGCGCATATGGTTGATGATGATGGTATGCCTCTGATTGCAATGATAACCGAGGAAGCGGCTATGATTGAAGAAGTCAACGCAATGGGTGAAAACCCAAAAGGATGGTTCGTTGACACGGGTGCAACCCGCCATGTTTGTGGAGACAAGGCTCTTTTCTCTACATTCAAGGAAGCATCGGGTGAAGAAAAGCTTTATATGGGGAATAAAGCTACCGCAAGCATCAAGGGGTAAGGCACGGTCGTTTTGAAGATGACTTCGGGCAAGGAGCTTACCTTGACCAATGTGCTTTATGTCCTAGAGATACGGAAGAATCTCGTGTCGGGATGGATGCTCAACAAGTTTGGATTTCGTCTAGTGTTTGAATCGGACAATTTTGTCTTGTCTAGACGTGGAATGTTTGTTGGAAAGGGCTATGCCCTTAATGGTATGTTTAAAATGAATGTAATGGTTGTAAACCAAAACAAGAAAATGAATGAAATTTCTACTTCTACTTACATGGTTGAGTCTTCTAATGTTTGGCATGGTAGACTAGGACATGTAAATTTTAATTCATTACGACGTTTAATTAAATTAAACTTAATACCAACATTCCATATCGAGTCCAATCACGAATGCGAGACATGTGTTGAATCCAAACTTACGAGATCATCGTTTAAATCGGTTGAACGAATAACCGAACCCCTTGATTTAATTCATACCGATGTGTGTGATTTTAAAGTGGTTCCCACGCGTGGAGGAAATAAGTACTTCATCACGTTTATTGATGATTGTACTAAATATTGCTACGTGTATTTACTAAAGAGTAAAGACGAAGCAATAGAGAAGTTTATCTTGTACAAAAATGAAGTTGAGAATCAACTTAAAAAGAAGATAAAAGCTTTGAGAAGCGATCGAGGAGGTGAATATGTTGCACCTTTTGCGGATTTATGCGCAAAAAGTGGCATTGTACATGAGTGTACACCACCTTATTCTCCACAATCAAATGGCGTTGCGGAACGTAAGAACCGCACATTGAAAGAGATGATGAACGCCATGTTGATAAGCTCAGGAGCGAACCGAGAAATGTGGGGGGACGCCATTCTCTCAGCAAACTATCTTTTGAACAAGATACCTTTGAAAAATAGGGACGAAACTCCATATGAGTTATGGAGAAAAAGGAAGCCTTCGTACAAATACTTGCAAGTGTGGGGGTGCCTAGATAAGGTGAATGTACCACCTCCTAAGGCTCTTAGGATAGGACCCAAAGCTGTTGATTGCATTTTCATTGGATATGCACATCAAAGTAGTGCGCATCGTTTTCTTGTACATGAGTCCAAGAATCCTGATGTACACAAACATACTATCATAGAGGCAAATCCTAATGTCGTCTCATATTTTGAGAATGTGTTTCCTATGTTAGGACAAACACATACGCCTTCATCAAGAGAGGTTGATGAAGCAGGTCCAAGTTCGTCTACATGGTTAGATAAAGCAGGACCAAGTTCATCTACGAGGATAGATGAAAGACATGAACGACCTGAGGTCAAGGAGGGTGAGCTTAGACGAAGTAAACGACAAAGGGTTGAAAATCATTTGGTCCAGACTTCATGAGCTATATGGTTGAGGGTGAGCCCAATACCTACCGCGAAGCGGTTACCTCTGCGGAAGGACCTCAATGGCAAGAAGCAATTAAGAATGAAATTGATTCTATATTGCAAAATCATACTTGGGAGTTAGTAGATCTTCCACCTGGTTATAAACCACTTGGATATCGTTGGATATTCAAAAGGAAGATGAAAGCCGACGGAAGTATTGATAAATACAAGGCAAGGTTAGTGATCAAAGGATTTAGACAAAAGGAGGGTCTAGACTACTTTGATACTTACTCGCCTGTAACGCGAATAACCTCTATTCGATTGGTTCTTGCAATTGCGGCTCTAAGAAATTTGGAAGTTCACCAAATGGATGTAAAGACCGCATTTCTAAATGGCGATTTAGAAGAAGAAATTTACATGGAACAACCTGAGGGTTTTTCCGCCCCGGGAAACAAGGGTAAAGTATGTAAATTGGTCAAGTCTTTGTATGGCTTGAAGCAAGCTCCAAAACAATGGCACCAAAAGTTTGATCATGTCATGATTGACAATGGTTTCAAAATAAATGAGTGCGACAAGTGTGTTTATTTTAAAGACACACCAAGAGGTTATGTGATTCTATGTCTTTATGTAGATGATATGCTTATCTTTGGGAGTGATGATAAGATGATCAACTCAACGAAAGACATGTTGAAAGCGAGGTTTGACATGAAAGACATGGGTCTCGCGGATGTGATTCTTGGAGTAAAAATCACTAGAATCCAAAATGGTCTTGTGTTAAGTCAATCTCACTACGTGGACAAGATCCTTGGGAAATTCAATTCGGACGATACGAGTATAGCTCGATCTCCAATTGATAATACCCAACGCCTAAGGAAGAATAGAGGCGAGAGTGTTTCTCAGTTAGAGTACTCAAGGATCATTGGTAGTCTAATGTATCTAATGACATGTACTAGACCCGACTTAGCATATGCTGTGAGCAGGCTAAGTAGATACACCAGTAATCCGAGCAAGGATCATTGGAAAGCTATCACGAGGGTGCTCAGATACATAAGATACACGAGAGACTATGGATTACATTATACCCGTGATCCAGCAGTGATCGAAGGATACACTGACGCAAACTGGATATCGGATATAAAGGATCACAGATCCACAAGTGGTTACGTGTTTACACTTGCTGGCGCAGCTATAGCTTGGAAGTCTTCCAAGCAAACGGTTATAGCGAGATCGACGATGGAATCTGAATTCGTCGCATTAGATAAAAGCGGGGAAGAGGCGGAGTGGCTACGTCAATTTGTGGAAGATATTCCAAGACGGCCAAAGCCATTGACGACAATCTGCATACATTGTGACAATCAGTCTGCTCTTGCTAGAGCACAAAGCATGATGTACAATGGCAGATCAAGGCACATTCGACGTAGGCACAACACGGTACGACAACTTATCTCAACGGGTGTTATCTCAGTTGACTATGTGAGGTCTGTGGTGAACATTGTGGACCCGTTAACGAAAGGTTTAAGCACAGATAAGGTGTATAGGTTGTCAAGAGGAATGGGACTAAAGCCCATAGATGAAGGGAATATGAGGGAAACCTAACCTAGTTGACTGGAGATCCCAAGATCTAGGTTCAATAGGCAAACTTAATCATAAACCCAAAGGGAGTCACTGTGGGGGGTGCCCCAAAAAATAAATAAAGGGAGTTGTATACTTCCTAGTCCATTCCAATCAGTGACATGAAGGAAAGGTTAAGCATGTTGAGGTTAAGGATTTTGAGGAAATCCAAATTAACCATGATGCTTTTAATGATTCAGAGGAATTACCTATGTTAGAGAGAAGTGGGGTCGCTTCGAATGGATTTGTGGGGAGGCGCAAATCCTAGAGCTCTCGCAGAACCAGGAACGTGTTCCATGACCATGAACGGACACAACCATGAGGTCTTAACTCGACTAGGGAGAGTATTGTGTGAATGTATATTGTCGCCTACATAAATGGGGGATTGAAGGGGTAAGGTCCCAAAAATCCCATAATAAGGGCTTAGGACCATACCACCACTTCATCTTTAAAGTTCTCTTTACCTTGCGCGGCCGCGCACTGGTCTTACAAAAGGAGAGCTCAAGAAACAAAACAGTCAGCACTTGCGCGCCCAGAAGGAAAAAGACCTAGAATTTATTTGTATAGCTGATTCCACACAATAAGGTGCCACACCAGATTACAGCAGTAATCTTCTAGAAGAAATACAATCGTGCACCACCAAGACGGTTATAACCGTCTGGACACGTGTCGCCATCACAGGCATCCCTGAAACCACAACGAAAGCATGTAATTGGAGAGTAATCTCCACTTGATCACTTTACATGTGGCAAATCCCCAGCCTTCGATCTGAGCCACGATCCGTGTGCTCCCACGACGGATCAAGGAACTTGACGGAAGGAAATGTAACCGCTTGCGGGGTTAGCATCTTCCGTCAACTTTTCACTAACGGGTTTTCCCGCCTAAACGACTCCCGGCTATAAATATGAGAAGCAACCCAAGTATGAATTCAAGTTACACTCACTTCTCAAATACATCTTCTTCCTCAATACCCATACTTATTCTCACACCGGAGTCGGGTCAAGGAGAGAACCCTCTTCTCCCCTTGGCGAGGCTAACGGTGTTCTTTTTTTACAGAGTTATCGGAGAAGAAAATCAGTTGTCCCTGAATCAATCGAGTGGAAACTAACCTTTTTATGCGGATTCAAACCCCCTAGATATCTCGGTTCCGACCATTTATCTAGTGTTTCTTCAGGGATTGTTCAAGGACACCGCGTCTACAAGACCCTAGGAGGCTAAGTATGCTTCACAAAAGAAGGTTCAAAGGTTACACCTACCTATCTTGCAATACTCAACTGTTGAACGTGTATCGTTGAAACTTGATCGATCGATTTCTATTCATGTGGGGGATTGTTGGAAATTTTGTGAAAATAGCATTTTTCACAAATATAGGAAAATGATTTTTCCTATTTTGGACTAGAAATAAATATAATAAAATGAGCGGGTTTTATATATTTATTTGTGGGTTTGTGTTCTATGTCGGAAGGGCTTCGCAACGAACTAAACCACGTCCAAAACGGAGCTAAGATGAATGAGATATCGACGTTCAAAGTTTGGTGTTTGAAACTTGAATGCTAAAAAGTGGGAAAGTGGCACCTTGTCCCACATCGGATGAGAGATGGAACTTAAAAGGGTATTTAAGTGGGATCTCTCCATCCTTGTTGTTTCATGGAAGCACTCACTATTGTACTCGCGAAGGGTGCGGAGCACCCTAACTCACACTCGCACACGCGCGCGCGTGGCGTGGGCGATGAGGCGCAATGTGGCGCTTTGATGGTGCACTTTGCACTTCGCACACTCGTGTCGCCGCGAGCCGCTTGAGAGCCGCCTTTGTATTTTTGACCGCGTGCGCGTGGTGGAGTACAAGGGTTGCAAGGACCAAGTGGTAGGTGATGTAGCGCATGACGTGGCAGTCATGCGCATACGCGCGAGAGCGAGTACACATGAGCGCGCGGTTGCGCGCATGGTGCATGGGCCTGATGTGACGTGCGCGGCGCACCAAAGTCAGCCAAAACGGCGCGACTGTGTGGCGTGCTCGTAGAGGCTCACAGGTGACGTGGCGCAGGCGCGCATGGACCTGAGTGAGTATGGCGCACGCGCGCATGGCAGTGAGGCAAGTGGACGCACCGCGCATGAGGGTGCAGACCTGCGCGCACCAGTGTGTCTTGCGCGCGCGCGCGGAAGCTTCCTGCTGCAGTTAATGCCAGTGCAGTTACATTTAGTATTTGAAACTGACAAAGTTAATGCGTTTGACTGAGAATTAAGTGACGAATTAAAGTGTATTAAAGACGTTTAATGCAGTTTAATTCACCCATTTAATTCATTTTTCAATTTCTTCAAGACCTACAACTATAAATAGGAACATCCTATTGCAGAACAAACACACCGGAAAAAAAACTCACTTCTCTACAATCTCCCTCTACTGAAATTCTTCATCTTCTTCAAGAGTTCAAGGTACACCTTCGGGTTGGAGTCAAGACCGGCAGTGCAACTGTTTGCGGCTGTTGTATCCTGGAAACAAACGTGTTCTCCTGGGAGACACGAAATTTGTTTTAAGGGACCCGTGTCTAACACGATCCTCAGCCAAAGAACAGTTTTTTCTGTTCGGATTTCTGTTCTTGTTTGTCTATTCTTTTTAGTTGTAATTGTATTTTATTTGTTTCATTCTGTAATTGTTTCAGTTAGTCAAGTTAATAAAGTTTTATTTAATTTTGCACGAACGGATTCCTACACTTTAAAGCTGTAAGTAATTGAGATTACACATAAATTTAAATAACCGAGAATACATAAAATTTATTAGAATTAAGGCACGAACTGAATGAGAATGTAAGCGTATTTTGTAGATCATACATAATGGATTTCAAAAAATTTGATGATGACATCTTGTTAGAACTTATTGTTTTAGATACCATATTGGATCTATGATAATCCAACAACCTTTTTAATTTAGACCTTTCGACAACGTTGCTATAATCATTGTCGAGGTACAAATTGCAAAAACAATTATATTGTTTTTGGAAAATTAAATTTAGAAAACACATTAATAATGTATACATGTATAAGTAATATACATCATATTATGTGGAATGTTAGATAAAAAAAAGTTATTTCTTCATCACCAAAAAAGAGTTAGTCATTTGTTGCATATAATGAATGCAATAATACATGGTTCGACTAACCTATCGTTAGGTATGTTATCTAATTATATGTGAAGCTAGATAGCATTTACAAGGATGACAAACAAATTAAATGGATAAATTAATTATAGGGTAAATTACTTTTTGAGTCCCTGTGTTTTATGGGTTTTAACTAGTTGAGTCCAAAAGCAAAAAGTTTAACGACCTGAGTCCCTATAAGCATTTTCTTTAACCATTTGAGTCCAAATTTCTAACTCCATCCACCAAGTTTGTTAACTACAAGGGTAATTTGGTCATTTACATCCAAAGTACAAGTCTTATATGCATAAGAGTATAAGGAACAAGTGTTTAATGCATAAATATTTTAATATTATATATATTATTATAAACACCTGCACACACACATTTCACACACACCTCTCTCTCTCTCTACCTAAGATCTTTCTCTCTCTAACATACCTTTCTCTCTCAAGAAAACCACCACCACACCACAACCATCACCACCTCCACCACCGTACAACCATTACCTCCTCCACCACCGCACAACCACCTACACCAACACCGTCGCATCAACACCGCATCACTACCACCAACACCGCAACACCAACACCTCTCTTTCTCTGCACATCCTAGCACCCTCCTCCACCACACCTCCACTGCACCACCGTCGCACTACCATCACCACCGCCGCACCACCTCCAACAATCTGACTTCACTACATCACCATTACATCAGAGGCCGAACAACCACCAGTAGATTGGAAGCACAAGATGCACAGATGAAGATTCCAACAACTGGCCACCATCACTAAACCTGAAACTGCCTCAGACCGTCACCATCATCCACAAGATCTCATCACCACCGCCGCACCCTTCACCATCCCACCCACCATCATTCAAATTTGACCACCAAATCAACTTGGCTTCGAATTTTATTTATTCATCCCTATTCCCAAATCAACTGCTTATAAACCCTAACTTCTATAATACACCAATTCAAGGAATACATACGATATTTACCATTCACTCGATGCCCCGGTCTCAACCTTTTAGATGATGGCGGCCGCAGAGGAAGCGATCGGGGCGATTGGGTTGGGGTATGATCTTACGGAGGATTTGAGATTGAAATATTGTAAAGGGAAGTCACCCGAGTCGAGGTTGATTGGGATAGATGATGAACAGGTTAGAGATATTGTGATCTCGGGTGGGATATTGATTCAGAATGTATCGAAATCGATTAATTGTGATAAGGGTGAACGGATGCGGTTCAGCTCGGATATTCTGTCTTTTCAGCAGGTATTTGATTCTTAAACTAGAAAGTGGAAACTATTTGGTGTTTTGGAACTTGTGGGTTTGAATATTTTTGTGTGTTCTTGATGTGTATGGTTGACCGGTGGTGCTTTGCAATATGTAGTGCTACGCTCGATTGAAAAAATGCTGGTATTTTCAGCTCGATTGAAACCACGGTGATGGTGGCAGTGGTGGTGTTGGTGGTGGTGGTTGTGAGAGAGATCAGGAAGAGAGAGAGATGGATGAGGAAGAGAGATGCACATTGTTCTGTGTTTGTGTTTGTATGTATATGTAATTATAATAATAAGAGTAAATAAGTTTTTTTAATATAAAAGGGTGTTTTGGTCATTTTAAAAAAAGTTAACTGAGATTATCTAACTGAGTTAGAAATTTGGACTCAAATGGTTAAAGAAAATGCTTATAGGGACTCAGGTCGTTAAACTTTTTGCTTTTGGACTCAACTAGTTAAAACCCATAAAACACAGGGACTCAAAAAGTAATTTACCCTTAATTATATATAAGTTTCAATTTACATGATGCATACGATAAACTAATTAATTTTTAAAGGATGATAATCAAAGCAAAATAACTAATTAATTTTCAATACCTATTTGGTTGAGTATTAAAATATATAAACAAAAAAATAAATAAATAAATAAACAAAAGAAATAAGGAAACCTGGTTTAATCTTTAATTAAATTAATTTCGTAAATTAAATGGATACTTATCATATATATTTGAATTTGAAAAGGTTAAGTAGAGATAAATGGAGAAAAATAGTTTTTTTTTTAACGGGAAAACTTATAAAAATCATCTCACAAAGCGCTATGTGTCTCCCAACTGGTTTCTTTTATTATATGTATAGATTAAAGAGTTAAATGTTATATTAGTCCCTGTGCTTTGGGTCATTTTATCAGTTTAGTCTAAAGATTTTATTTTTCGCATGTGGGTCTAAAAAGGTTTCACCGCTAACATTTTAGTCCACTGGGTTATCTTTATCATTTTTTTCTGTTAACGAGAATGGCAGTTCAGTCATTTTATTTGGAATTCTGTTAACTAAAAGGGCAATTCAGCCATATAAAATGACCGAATTGTCCTTGTCGTTAACAGAAAAAATGGATATAGTTAACCCAATGAACTAAAATGGTAACAATGAAACCTTTTTAGACTCACATACGGAAAATGAAACCTTTGAACTAAACTGACGAAATGACTCAAAGCAAAGGGACTAAAATGACATTTAACTCTTAATTAAAATCATGCGGATCATGCCCAAATTTTCATTAATTAAATATATTAGATATGTTTGAACATATAAGACTTATTTTTCTTATTTTAATGACAAAAACAAACGTTAACCATTAGGCTACTGGGTATGGTGCCGGATGAAGACGGTGACGGGATGAAGACGGACCGGGGGGAGGGGGGGCGACATGGGAGGACGGGCGTCGCCGAGGGGGGGCCCACCTGTTTGCTCCGTCGCAAACGGCACAAATCGGACGGGACGGAGGGGGGGTGGCGTGGGAGGACGATGGGGACGTGGCGTCGCCGGCCTGAGGACGGGTGGGCGACGGTCCCATCAGTGGCGGACCCAGGAATTTTTCCATGGGGGTGCGGAACTTTTTTAAAAATTTTAGGCCCCTAGGTACATAAGTAAAAAAATCAGTTGTATCGGGTCGGGTCGGGTCATGTAAGACAAAAGAACATCAAACTAAATTTATATATTTCGCAAACACGTCAAACTTTGTACAAACATAATTAAAACGTCGCCCTACGGGTTTTCATTTTTTAAAATATATCCAATCATATTGATCCTATCACAATCATATTGATCCATCATCCATGACCATAAATTCATCGTTCCAAAAATCATCTAAAAATCACCCCTAAGACCCTAAAAATCATCTAAATAACATAATCATCAAGCCCTAGAATTATTTAATCACCCCTAAAAATCATCTAAATAACATAATCATCAAAAAAATCATCTAAGGCAGTAAATCATCACGTAAAATCATCAAAAAAATCATCTAAGGGAGTAAATCATCAAGTAAAATCATAAAAAAACCCAAAAAACTAACCCTTTGATGATGTCGCTGCTGTGTTGCTGCTGCCTGCTGGATTCCGGTCAGTTTCTGGCCGGAATTATGGAAGTCGACTGCTGCTGTTGCTGCTGGCTTGCTGAAGAAGTCGCTGGGCAGAGGTCGTTGGGCAGAATCAGAAGGGCGGGAGGAGGAAATCAGGAAATTGAAGGGGTTTGGGCTAAATCTTAATTGTTTATTTTTGGGTATTGGGTAATAGACTAATGGACTAATGGGCTTTTTGTTTATTGTTGGGTATTAGGTAATGGATATGGACTAATGGACTAATGGGTTAAGGTTTGGTTTGGGTTTAAGTAGTATAATCTATTAATATAGGTAGTTTTTTTTATAAAAAATCAGATTTTACTAAAAAAAATTATAATATAAATCCATAATATTTTTTACCCAAGGGGTGCGACCGAAAAATTCCAAGGGGCGCGGACGAAAAATTCCAAGGGGTGCGGACGGGATTTTCTTCGGAAATTTACATAAAAAATTTTTTTTCTCAGGGGTGCGCCCGCCCACCTTGGCTTGGCTTGGCTTGGTGGTGGGTCCGCCCCTGGGTCCCATACCGTGTAGCCTTAGTTTAACCATTATTGTAATGTAATAATGATTTCACGTGTTGGTCACATGGTCCACTATAAAAGTACAGTGGTGATGGCTTACTTGCAAGTCCAACATTGAAATTCTCATTCAACCATTTCCGATAATCAACGGTTGACCAATTAACCAGAAATAAAACATGAATCAAGTAGTGGTGGTTCCGTATCCCGGCAGAGGCCACATAAACCCTATGTTGAACCTCTGTCGCTTACTCTCTTCTCGACTGAACCGACACACTCGCACTACCATCTTCACCGTTGTTGTCACTGAGGAGTGGCTCGGGTTTCTCAATCCTGATCCGGACCAGGATAACATCCGGTTCACCACCATTCCTAATGTTCTCCCGTCCGAGCTCAATCGTGGCTCGGACATGGTAGGCTTCCTAAGGGCTGCTCAAACCAAAATGGAAGGTCCTTTTGTGGAGGTGCTTGATCAGACTGAGTTTCCAGTGAAACTGATCATAGCTGATGCTATTATGCGCTGGCCGTTTGGCGTCGCTAACAGGAGGAATATTCCGGTAGCCGCGTATTGGCCGATGAGTGCTTCCGGGTTTTCCGTTGTGTATCATGTTGATCTCTTGGAATCACATCATCAGCTTTTCGCCAACGTTTCAGGTGTGATTTCTCACTTATACTTCCAATTGATTCCTTGAAGATTTAGACTAGTATTGCTAATCTTATTTGTACCCATCGGTTGGAATGAGCTCTGTACCGTTACTGAAAATACCGATACTGAAATTCGCTAAATATAGGTACCGGTACCGAAAATTTTCAGTATGGTGAGGTACAGTACCGGTACCGAGACGGTTAAAATGAAAGAGAGAAAGGATGGTTAAAATGAAAACCATGATAGATAAAAGTAGCTGGTGGCTGGAAGCTGGTAGATGTAGCTTTCTAGATATATATGGTGTTTGGAAGAGTAGCTGGAGCTTTTAATAAAATGTATAAAATGACCAAAATGGGGATAACTAAAAATTTAGAAAGTTTGTGCATAAAAAAATCATTATCTTTAAAGGTTAAAATAGTCATTTTTCCCTAAAAACTTGTAGCTCCTTCTAAACGCTACTAGTAGGAGCGTTTAACCAAAAGCTTCAAACTTCTAACCTAAAAGCTTCAATTCTTTTAACCAAACAAGACTTTTTATTGAGTAAAAGTTTTTTCTTAAATTTTAAAGCTAGAAGCTTCTAAAAGTTCTATGCCAAACATACCACCATTTATCTCTCTATATATCTATGTATGTATAAAAAGAAATAAAGAAGAGAAATATGTGAATATTAACTACATAAAAAAAGTAAGAGAACCATTCACATGTACTTGATCTAGTGGTGTTGAAGTATTGAGATTAAAAGTTTTGATTTTTGCTTTGGTAGTGGGTATTTCATATTCAAAAGTAATGGAAAGTGATTCAAAAGTAATGGAAAGTGATTCAAAAGGGCAATTCAATCATTTTGGCCGAGTGTACTCCCCAGTCAATTCAAACCCATTTGTGCCGGTTGCAAAAAAGTACAAAGAAAAACACATTCTCTTTCGTCTCGTCTATTTACATTGGTGTAAATAAAACGTGCACAATTGTAAAAAACACAAAAATAAGAAGCTTTTAACATGAACCAATATCTAATTTTTTTAGTAATGTACTTTAGAAATAACATAGATGTATGAAGTAACAAAAAATATCCAAAAATCAATTATAAACAAAACAAGAAAAATATAAACTCAGCTTTTCTTTCTTTTTTTGACATCACTAAGTTAAAAAAAAAGTTCAGCAACTATAAACACAAAGAAAAGAGGTGCCAGGATAATTAAAAAAAAAAAAAAAAAAACAGAAACTTCAAACACATATATTGATAATAATAATTTACATCGAGATAGTTGGTAAACGGGCAACAAGCTTCGCCGTTTACGATATATAACTAACAACCTTTTCGATTATCGTAAACCCCATTTACCGCAGTGTAAACCTAATTTACATTACTGTAAACCTCAAATTCTATTACTGTCATCATTACCTCAAAACATTTTAAGCGCAAAACCACAATTTACAGCAATGTAAACCCAAGTTGTTAACGTTTTTTACACCGCAACAACTAAGGATATAACTAAAAAAATTTCAAGAAAGTGCACCGATGTAAATGTTTTTTACAATCAAATTTAACAAATATTATGTCGTTATTTTCCATGTCAACACAAGCATACAAACACAAACACAAATGACAAAATACTATCGCTTTGTTAATAAAATATTGATAAGAAACATTACAATAAACATATAAATCCAACAAAATGAAGATGCAATAAATCAAAACTTTGTTAATAAAAATATTGACAAGCAACTTTGGGATAAACATATAAATCCAACAAAATAAAGATACAATAAATCAAAACATTTTTCCAAAACCTACACCAATTATTGAACATGCTTTGTCTAGTTAAAATATTGATAACCAAAAACTATAGTTTTTTAAATAAAATATTGATAAGAAACATTAAAAATTTTATAAAAACAGTGGTTCAATATGCAATAAATAAAATAATTTATAAAAATATTGACAAGCAACTTTGCGATAAACATATAAATCCAACAAAATAAAGATACAATAAATCAAAACATTTTTCCAAAACCTACACCAATTATTGAACATGCTTTGTCTAGTTAAAATATTGATAACCAAAAACTATAGTTTTTTTAATAAAATATTGATAAGAAACATTAAAAATTTTATAAAAACAGTGGTTCAATATGCAATAAATAAAATAATTTATAAAAACAGTGATCTTTTCATTTGTTTGAACAGAAAGAGGAAATGAGACCATAGATTATATTCCCGGGTTATCTTCATTTACAATAGCAGACCTTCCAACAACCTATCGTCGCGGCGCTGAGATGTTTAACGGCATTGGACCTACACTCTTTGGTATAAAAGCAAATTATGTCCTTATATCAACCATGTACGAGTTAGAATCCGAAGCCATTGATGCTCTTCGAGCTACATTAAAGATGCCCATTTACACATCTGGACCGAACATACCCTACTCCCAAATCGAACCCAATCCCTCATCAGACCAACCATTTTACTTAAACTGGTTAAACTCCAAACCACCAAGAACTGTCTTGTATGTTTCTTTCGGTAGCTTCCTTTCGGTTACAGGCGCTGAAATGGCTGAAATCGCATACGGGTTAACCCAAAGTGGTGTTAACTTTGTGTGGGTGGCTAGAGGAGAAACCTCACATTTAAAAGAAATTTGTGGGAAGAATGGTATGGTGGTGGAATGGTGTGACCAACTTAGGATTTTGTTACATTCTTCTATAGGGGGATTTTGCACACATTGTGGGTGGAATTCGGTGAAGGAGAGCTTGTTTTCAGGTGTACCGATGCTGACTTTTCCTATATTACTCGACCAACCACTTAATAGTAAACTGATCGTCAAAGATTGGATGGTCGGATGGAATATGAGAGAAAGGGTGGGAGTTTTTAATAGAGATGAGATTGCGAAGACTGTTAGAGATTTTATGGATCCGAAGAGTGTTGTGAGGACTGAAATGATGGAAAGGGCGAAGGTGTTTTCAA
This sequence comes from Helianthus tuberosus, assembly GCA_030545235.1. Taxonomy (NCBI): domain Eukaryota; kingdom Viridiplantae; phylum Streptophyta; class Magnoliopsida; order Asterales; family Asteraceae; genus Helianthus; species Helianthus tuberosus. The sequence goes on from CM060369.1 coordinate 200,826,638, forward strand.
GAATTTGTCAAGAAAATGTGGTTGATGGCGGATTGGTTAATGAAGATATTGATGCTTTTGTTAGAGATATTTCAATGAACTAAAACAAGCGAATTAGTTTTAGATGCGTGTTGGATTCATCGTTGTAATTTCAATAAAAGTTTATCGATCACTTCTTGTGTGAGGATATACAATGAAACCAAAGATAGTGTTGATTCGGGTAAGTTTTCTTTGTTAAAATCATTAATGTTACTATCAAAGAAGCTACGACATTGTTAATGTGTTTTTTTTTCTTCCGATCCAACTCTTATTTAAAAGATATGGGATAGATGTTTTTAGGTGTTAATGTTTGAAGTTCTTTAGTGTTGATCAGGTTTAAGATTAACAAAGATACTAGTATAGATACCTTTAACTAGTCAATTTCCCCGCGCGTTACGGCAGGTTCGAAATGTAAAGTAACTCGAATTTGTTCCTTCTAATGAAAATATATTATATTTGACCTGACTTGTTTCTAAACAAAAGTTACGTCAAAGCGTAGACAAACTAAAAACATACAAAAAAATAAATACGAAAACGCATTATATTTTATCCGATTTATTTGCGAAAGAAATTTCCTTGAAACGTTAACCAATTTTAACTAATATCTACAAGTAGATAAAAATAAGTACAAGTACGTAAGAAAATTAAGTTTTTTTATGTTAAAGAATGGTACGCCGTGTTGCGGCAGCATCGAAATGCAAAGTAACCTGAAATTTTACCATTTAATGAAAACGTATTATGACTTGTTTAAAAAATATATATGTCAAAATGTAAACCCTACCACTTACACCACCACGTCGCTGTACTACCTACAACACGGTCACTACCATACCACCACCCCATGTTGCTACAACGCAACCTTTACTAGACATCCCACCACTACGTGTGGTAGGTATAAAACCCTACTTAATTTTGGATTTATATTTATTTGTAGGTTTAATATGTATCTATTGATTCGTAAGTGTATGATAATTGTGTGTATTGGGAGCAACATGTATTTGTATGTGTGAGTATAATAGGTATGTATGTTTATGATATGTTTACATAAGTATGTATGTATGTCTGTGTATGTGTATGATAATTGTGTGTATTCATTATGATATGGAAGGTTTACTATATTGGTGGTTTGACACTCGAACTTCACTCATGGTTTTTGATTTCTTTATTGTACTATAACCACATTAGTTATGACATTTTTTAGAGCTTTAGAATTCACATTGCCGCTAAGTTTTCCAAATTATACGTATCTTGTTGAAGTACTTATATATAGTACATGTGATTATATTTTATTGTATTCGTTAACCATGGTAAACAGAGGCCACATTTGGTTAATTTATTTATCATGTTTATTTAGGATTTCTATAATAATTTATCCTAATTATAAAACAATAACAGTTTTATTTGTGGCACAAAAGGCCTAGTCTCGTGGACATTTTTATTTAACCTATGATTTCAAGGAATCATAACATTAAGGTATACTAGCACAACAGGCCTGGTCACAAGGACATTTATAAATTTTGCTCTATGATTTCAGAGAATCGAGGCATTAAGGTTTTAATAATAGCACAAATGGCCTAGTCGCGTAGACAAGTTAAATTTTTAAGCCATGATTTCAGAGAATCGAGGCATTAAGGTTTTAATAATAGCACAATTGGCCTAGTCACGTAGACAAGTTAAATTTTTAAGCCATGATTTCAGAGAATCAAAGCCTGGAGGTTTGAACCTAGTTCATTACCTTTTTCTGACAGGGAGTCATTGCTACCACTGTACTTTGGCTCATGTAGAAATGAGCAAGGCCCGTAGGCATTTTATTACCACGTATGGTTAAAATATGAACATTTTAATTGATGATGTAAACCCAGGATTTAGGGATCATTAAACTGGGTTAGGAATCTTTTGAAGAATCCTTAATTACGTGTGTGATTCCCAACGAATCACATCTGTCAGGAGTGTTAACATATTTATAGATGTTAACAGGGATTCGAATCTTTTAAACAGGTCTTACCATCTTGGCCCGGTCTTAAAATGACCCGAAGGCTAGGTTTTACTTTTAAGATTCTTATTAATATTTAACGCAGAAAAATTCCTGAATTGAACTTGTTAATAGGGATCTGAATCTACATTGAGGAACTGCCATCTTGGCCGGTCTTAATATGACCCGAAGCTAGGTCTTGTCCTTTTAGATTTTGCCCCTTTATTATAATGGTAGATCTTGTAAAAGGAATGTTATTAAGGATCAAAATCTAAATTGAGGAACTGTCATCTTGGCCAGTCTTAATATGACCCGAAGCTAGGTCTTGTCCTTTTAGATTTTGCCATTTTATTATAATGGTAGATCTTATAATATAGGAATGATATTTTTTTTTAAACTTAATCGTTCCTTTGAAATTTAAACAAATATAGGGTTGCCCTAAATGGGACTTCAAAAGAATAATGTCGTCCTCGGAGGGACTGAATGATAAATATGTCCTTATAAGGACTATATACGGAAACGTTCTTCAGCAAAAGGAGTTTCTTCTTCATTCAATTCCTGAATGCTTTCTCCGTGGTTGCACGTTTCATCCTGGTCGCGGTACAAAGCTCAGCATTTCCAGGCTCCAGATGTGGAGAATTCTTATTACAGCTTCTTTGCTTGGCGACGTATCCAATAAAAATTTTGAAGTGCAATTTCCAGATTTGGATTGAGATTATTCCTATGTTAAGTCTAGACTCAGAAGTTTAGATATGTGCAATTGTGTAACTGAGATTAAACACAAAAGGCTAGTGTTTAATTCACTCAGTGTTGGCTCTGATACCAACCTGTCACACCTCGATTTTCCACGTGTCACCGGTGGGCCCGGTGGGGAGTATCGTGACGTGGTTGGCAACATAATAGTCAAACAACACAATATATATAAATGCACAGCGGAAGCAAAAGATAATTATTATTACATTCCGAATGTAAGTAATGTCAAAGTATTACAACGGGATGTAAGGGATCCACAGGCGGATCTTAAAACATATCATTTGTTCAACAGACTTTAGACGCCTAGAACATTCAAGATTTCCTTAATAGCGCCCTGAGCTTCCAGCCAATTATGTTCAGTACCTGTCACTTAACCCTTTTGGAAAATACGTCAGTTTTCACTGGTAAATACACTCAACCGACTCATTTTGGAAAATGATTGAAAATTGGTTTGGATGCACATGGCACAAAATATATTGACACTTTGATTAAAATGCACAGAGGCAAAATTAATCTTTTTATACTTGGAACAATTATAGTTATAACCTTGTATACAGATTTACATGTTCGTTGTACGTTCAGGGCCCGATATAGAAACCGAGTCAAGATTAACAGACACGCCACAAGTATAGGCCCACAAGAGAGTGAGATACCGTTTCCCTTATGCAACTGTCAGGTGTACGCCTACACCCCGTGCATAAGACGTGGCCATTTTATAACACAATGATGTCAAGGATATCCGGGACATGGTCATTAACCCCTAAGGCTTTTATTTCAAACAATACAGATTAAACCGGGTTACCTCAATAATTTAACCTTCATTAAGATTAAATATTCAATACCCGACCAAGCGGTATCATTATACCGTATTCCAAGCCCGTATAGGGAAAATAAGTTAAGAGTATTTACAGTATCGTTATACCGTATTTCAAGCCCGTATTTGGGAAAATAGGTTAAAAGTATTTACCTGAGCTAGCTCCTGTCTTAAATAGCAAGAATCGAATAACTCAGCCGTAGTCACTTAAGTAAGCGTAGGTACAATTTACCGGAAGGCTCTAGTCTGGAATGATGGTATAAATAATTAATTAGAATGCTAACGGGTCTTTAATTAAGCTTAGACCGGTTAGTCTTACAGGAAGATACGGTTCGTACGCACTATTAAGCGAAGACCGTAATAGAATGTGATTTAGACCCGACAAGTTTGGAGACTTGTATAATATGGGTAAACTAAACACATTCTGGATTTTGAGATAAAACCGATAAGGTTTGACCCGTTTCGGCTAATTTATGTAAACTTGTTACATAAACCGCACGAACGCGAAATAAGCGTAACGGGTATCCGCAAGAGCCATATACAGGTTTCCTAAGTTAATATGCTTCAAATATGTTGTGACATCAATAGGATGTCTTTCGTTATGCCCCGAACTAATTTAAACACAAACTATGCCTCGTAGGGGTAGTTTGGTCATTTTAAAGTTTGTAAAAGCGTTTATATGTTCAACTGAGTTACAGGTCTGATGTAAACATCAAACATACTCATTTTGATGGTTTATAACAGTAGGCTAAGGCATATATGTGAAATTCATCTTATTTAACCAAACTATGCCCCGTAGGGGTATTTTGGTAATTTCACATAAGCCGAAAAGCTCAAAAACGAAGTCTGAGTTTATTAGCCTTTGCTTACTGTTAGAATATCATAATTTGCCTCATATATCAGTAGGTATCAACCCGGGTATGCCTAATATGATTCTAAGACATACTATGCGTTAAAAACGCTAATTATGGCGATTAAAGGCCATTTCCAGGTTCTATACCTAAATCTGATATTTTTATATTTCCAGAAGGCTTAAAATAATTTATTTATCATAACTAATCAGTAGCAAAAGGTTTGGAATCGTTTAGATGTGTAAAACTCATTTTATGGCCCGTAAGGGCAAAACCGACAATTACCGGATTAAGCCTACGACTACTAGTTATGCTCGGCCTAAAATTAATTAAAAATCTTTAAAAATCCCCAAAATAATATATAACATCAGTGGGTAAAAGATTTGATATCAAAAGTATGTTTAACTAGGCTTTACGCTAATTACGCCATTTTGTTAACATAGAGCCTTAATTTGGCGACAATGAGCGTCACTCTTAATCTACAAGTCAAACTGATGTCAAACTTTGCATACAAGTCTATATATCAGTAACTAAGGTTTCTACACTTTTACATTTTCATAAATCATGATTTAAGGTAATAAGGGCATAACGGTCAACGTATGAGCAATTAACGGAAACTTGTATATTAATTGGATAACTAGTGAACCAAGGTGTATGATCACAGAGGGTTGTTCTAACATGTATCCTAATCCAATTAAAGCTCTGAGGCATTTCAAAAATATGCCCAAACGGGTCAGAACTGAAAGTCAACTGAAAAGTCAAACTATGTGACTTTCGGTTCCGAACCGGGTCTAAACAGGAAATAGTCGGGTTGAACATGTTGGGACATGTTCTTACACTTATTTCTAAGTTATAACAATGTTCAAACAGGTTATAAATGTTCTAGATAGCTAATTATGCATAAATGACATTTTAAGCAATATGTTGACTTTTTAAGTAAATGTTTGACCCGACATTTGACCTGCTTAGGATGGTGATCAGGGGAAACCCTTTTGGGGTTTTATTACCCACATAAATACCAACTTATAACTACTTTTAATTCGAGATTTGACTGAGCCATTATTGACTAATCTCGAAGTCAAACCGTAATTACGACGGTTTGACTTTTAGCTAATTAACTAAGCTAAACTCAAACAAGAAAGGATTAGAACACTTACTGAAGTCCTAAGCTTGATTAGGAAGGTCTTGTGCTTGCTTTGAAGTTCCAGAAAGGCTCCTCAATTGCACAAGTGAAGTGTGAAGATGTGAGGAGTGTTGTGACTTGAAGGTGGCCTTTTATAGTGAATCAAGCACCACAATTGATTGACAAATAAGTCTAGCACACACCACAACAATCCCACAAGTGTCCTACATGATCTAGGGGGTGTTTTAGGGGCCAAATGAAGGGCAAGATCGATCTAAGTTGCATCCAAGTTCAATGGGCAGACAAAGAATCAAGAGAGATATGTTTCTGTCCAGATATGGCAGTCGCGTAGCGCGACTGCCTGAGCCCATAAGCTCGCGCTACGCGAGCCCCTAAGGTCTTCCAACAAAACTTTGATAAATTGCAGTTTTAGTCCTTGGCTCTTCAAACTTTGTACAGACACTTGTTTCTTGCATTTTGAACCCTCGTTATTGAACTATAAGGGCTTTAAGACATATACCCACTTTGTTAAGTCCCCGGGTAACTTTATTGTTACCCGAAAAGGCCTAACTTTCAACGTTGACGCTTTAACCCCTCTCACACGAATTCGATCATAACTTTCTCATACGTTAACGAAACTTTACGAAATTTAAATCATGCATTCTAGTGAGCATAATTAATATTTACAAAGCTTCGGGTTTGTCAAAAGGTCACTCAGAGGTATATCTTTAAACATGTTGACACATTTAACCCCTGTAGTTTATAATCTCTCACTTTTAGCTTCGTATGATCCATGATTTATTCGTTTGAAGGTATGAGCATCGTGTAGGGTTAATGTACGTTATATTTATTCACAGTTGACACTTAGAATACGTATTTTCACATACTTTCCATGTTTGTCAACTTTAGTCCTTCTATAATATTTCTTTCACACGTTTAACATTTGACACGTGTCTACACATTATAGGACGTGAAATTTTCGAGGTGTTACATCCTCACCCCCTTAAAATAAATCTCGACCCGAGATTTACTGAAATAAGTAAGGGTACTTTTCTTTCATCGTGGATTCAACCTCCCACGTGAATTCGGGATCTCTACGGGCATCCCATTTGACCTTAATAATAGGTACATGCTTCCTTCGAAGCTTCTTTACCTGTCGATCCTCAATCGACAAAGGTTTTTCCACAAACTTCAAGCTCTCGCCTATATGCACGTCTGTATGCGGTATAATCAGTGATTCATCAGCGAAGCACTTTTTCAGATTGCTGATGTGGAACACATTGTGAATTCCACCGAGCTCTTCAGGTAAGTTTAACTTATAGGCAACCGACCCGACACGTTCGATAACCTCGAAAGGTCCTATGTATCTCGGGCTTAGCTTGCCTTTCTTACCAAACCGCATCACCCCTTTCCAGGGTGACACTTTCAGTAGAATTTTGTCACTTACTTCGAAGTGAAAATCTTTACGCTTTGGATCAGCGTAACTCTTCTGCCTATCTTGGGCAGCTTTGAGACGGTCACGAATCTGGACAATCTTGTCCGTCGTTTCGAACACTATCTCTGGTCCTGATAACTGGACATCTCCAACTTCCGCCCAACAAACTGGCGTTCTACACTTTCTACCATATAATGTCTCAAAAGGCACAGCCTTTATGCTGGTATGGTAGCTATTGTTGTAGGAGAATTCGATTAATGGTAGGTTCTTATCCCATCTACTACTCAAATCGATCGCACATGCACGCAGCCTGTCTTCCAACGTTGAATAGTACGCTCACTCTGACCGTCTGTCTGAGGATGGTAAGCCGTACTAAAGTTCAAACGTGTGCCCAAAGATTGTTGGAAACTCTTCCAAAAATGTAACGTGTACCTAGTGTCTCTATCAGAGATATTAGCCACAGGTATGCCACGTAAGGCTACAATCTTATCAACGTATAATTGGGCTAGCATGTCGGAGTTATAAGTCTCTTTGATGGGTAGGAAATGTGCGGACTTAGTCAGTCTGTCAACTATAACTCATATCGTATCATTTCCTTTCCTTGTCTTGGGTCACTTGGTAATAAAATCCATAGTTACCATTTCCCACTTCCACGTAGGAAGTTCAGGCTGTCGTAGCAAGCCTGACGGCTTTTGATGCTCGGCTTTGACTTGCGCACATGTCAAGCATTTAGCTACATGGGTGGCTACAGACTTGTTCAAGCCTATCCACCAATAATTTGCCCTTAGATCCTGGGTAGCTGATGGCAAATTCTTAATCGTTGCCTAAATAGGGTTGCGGCATTTAATACGTAAGTAATATGAACCGTCTTCCTTATTTAACAATATAAAACCCTCAGAAGATTGAGTCAGGCTATATGTGCCTATATCTTAAAACTTACTAATTCAGGGTTTCGATTTTTCCATATTCGATATGGAGTTTTCATAATACCCCAGCCCACAGCGGGATGTTAATCTTAGTTCTACCTGTCTTCCAGGAGGTAAGCAGGGAAACTTATGAGAAGATAATTAAGATACAGGGAGGCTACAGAGATTTTCCATATCTCAGGCTTCAGTTCATCCATCATTGTTCGTGTCAAATGAGTGACACCTTTAAGTTTTAAGTCCACGAATTCCTTAATCGGGAACATTTACTTGGAAAAAAAAATTCCATTTTTGGATATCTTCTTTGAATACTACTAGTCGACTTTAGTACAATATGATCATTGGGATATCTTAGGGTTCCATGTATTAAACCTCCATGCTGATCAGACATGGAAATAATCTATGGGACACACTAGGATACGCCAATCCTCATATGACACTTTTATCAAACTTAGTTTGGCATTCGCAGGCGATAGAAAACAATGAGAAAATAATTAAAATAACATATGTTGTCGTACTCTATGCGAAGAAAGAGTACTCTTAGATTTTCGGAAGTATTCCTTGCCGATACTAGAAGCATCGTTTACTATGGTTTCCTTGGTAAGTTATACCTTGTGGATGATAATAAAAATTTTGCTAAGTTTATGGTTCATGAAGATTTATTATTGCTTGTATTAAAAACAGGACACTTAGCAGAAATTATTATTGATAAATGATAAGGAAGTTTATTGTACAAGTGCTTATATTTAATTAGAATGGAGATTTTCACAAACTAGGCACCTAGCTCAGTTGGTTAGGCGCGCGAAAGGGTGCGGCCGGCCTAGACCCAGGTTCGAATCCGGGGACGGCCAGTTCCACCATTTTTTTATGTTTAATATTAATTACTCGTACAGATACCTGTAATTATGAGAGTTGTCTCTTAAGGAGTCTTGATAATTAATTGCTTCTTATCACCCACGATATGGGCTTGATTTTTCGAGGCAACCATCGATTTTTATCACTATATTGAGTCCTTATGTATGCAACCAAAAGTTTGCTATAAGGGTATTAGAAAGAGTGATTTCTAATAGATATTAAATATCAATATAGGATTTGTTGGAGCATTTTCTAAAGTAACATCGGTCACTTCCAACCGTGCATTAAATGACCGGAGTCTTAATCAGGTGGAGACAACAGTTCTCAACCTTTATCATTCATAATATATTTATATGTGCCAATATCAAATAAGTTTCTGCATAACTGCTTGATAAGGAAAGGTACATATTATACTATTTTTATTCTGCACCATCTCTTGGGCGTTTATCCTGACAACTCGTGCATTTGTTCTCTTGGCCTACTCGGGCTTCTTCTGATTCCTAGGGCAGTTGGTCTTGATATGCCCCTTCTCGTTGCAACCATAACAGGTTGCACCTTTCAACTTCTTGCAATCCAGGGTTTTATGCTCCCTAGACTTGCAAATTCCACACGGTAGAGGCTGAGATTCAAATCTGCATTTCCCAAGATGGTATTTCTTACAGGTTTCGCACCTGGTCTTCTCTCCCGACTGCTGGCTGTCTCTCTTAAACCCGGAACTCTTCTTATCTTCAGAGTTCCTCTTCCTATCGAAGTGATGGGAATTCTCATCCTCCCTTTTACGCTTTCCGTCTTCCGAGACTTTGGCAGCCTTGTTTCTAACCACATCGAGTGTGAGAGATAGCGACAGATCTGCCACTGACCTGAATGTAGTAGGTCTTGAAGCCTTAACACTGGCTTTTATTTCTGGGGCTAAACCCCCTATGAAGCGAGCAATTCTCTTGGGTTCCGGTGTGATCAAATAAGGAACCAATCGAGACTTGGTATTGAAATTTGTAAGGTATGCTTGACAATCTAAGTTCTCCATGACTAATGTCAAGAATTCAGCCTCAATCTTCTCAACTTCATGTTGAGGACAGTAATTTTCTTTGATAATAGCAACGAACTGATCCCAAGTCATCTCGTACAAAGGGATCTTCCCCGTAGCTTGAATGAGAGACTTCCACCATGCTAGTGCCTCTCCCTTGAATGATTGGGATGCATACTTCACTACATCCCTCTCAGCGCATCCGCTGATATCCACAATAGTATCCATCTCGTCCAGCCATGTCATACAGTCAATGGCTCCTTTCTCCCCTGTAAAATCCCGGGGTTTACATGACACAAAGTACTTGTAGGAGCAACCCTTATCACGGGGTCCTTTATTCAGTATGATTTGTTGAGACGGATCACTGTGATGGTTCGAGGAGCGACGATCGTCATCTCCATTCTTGGGATCATCTTTCTTGGGAGGTGGCTTGATGTGAGCTTCAGAGTGTGTTTTAGGCTTTGAAGGCTGTGTAGAGTGGGTCCTACTTCGAGTACCACTGTATTCCTCATACAGCCTATCCAAAGCCTGTGTAACAGCGTCGTCTATGATCGCTTTTAATTCGGCACCCGTTAACGTAATCTGGGCGTTCACATTTGGCTCCACTGGATGGCTATTACCCTCGTCTGAGTTAGCCATTATAATTTAACTGTTGCAGAAAACAAGGGCAATAGTTTATTTGGGAGTTTATTATGGAATTGCCCCTTAGGGAAATTCGTTAACCATGGTAAACAGAGGCCACATTTGGTTAATTTATTTATCATGTTTATTTAGGATTTCTATAATAATTTATCCTAATTATAAAACAATAACAGTTTTATTTGTGGCACAAAAGGCCTAGTCTCGTGGACATTTTTATTTAACCTATGATTTCAAGGAATCATAACATTAAGGTATACTAGCACAACAGGCCTGGTCACAAGGACATTTATAAATTTTGCTCTATGATTTCAGAGAATCGAGGCATTAAGGTTTTAATAATAGCACAAATGGCCTAGTCGCGTAGACAAGTTAAATTTTTAAGCCATGATTTCAGAGAATCGAGGCATTAAGGTTTTAATAATAGCACAATTGGCCTAGTCACGTAGACAAGTTAAATTTTTAAGCCATGATTTCAGAGAATCAAAGCCTGGAGGTTTGAACCTAGTTCATTACCTTTTTCTGACAGGGAGTCATTGCTACCACTGTACTTTGGCTCATGTAGAAATGAGCAAGGCCCGTAGGCATTTTATTACCACGTATGGTTAAAATATGAACATTTTAATTGATGATGTAAACCCAGGATTTAGGGATCATTAAATTGGGTTAGGAATCTTTTGAAGAATCCTTAATTACGTGTGTGATTCCCAACGAATCACATCTGTCAGGAGTGTTAACATATTTATAGATGTTAACAGGGATTCGAATCTTTTAAACAGGTCTTACCATCTTGGCCCGGTCTTAAAATGACCCGAAGGCTAGGTTTTACTTTTAAGATTCTTATTAATATTTAACACAGAAAAATTCCTGAATTGAACTTGTTAATAGGGATCTGAATCTACATTGAGGAACTGCCATCTTGGCCGGTCTTAATATGACCCGAAGCTAGGTCTTGTCCTTTTAGATTTTGCCCCTTTATTATAATGGTAGATCTTGTAAAAGGAATGTTATTAAGGATCAAAATCTAAATTGAGGAACTGTCATCTTGGCCAGTCTTAATATGACCCGAAGCTAGGTCTTGTCCTTTTAGATTTTGCCATTTTATTATAATGGTAGATCTTATAATATAGGAATGATATTTTTTTTTAAACTTAATCGTTCCTTTGAAATTTAAACAAATATAGGGTTGCCCTAAATGGGACTTCAAAAGAATAATGTCGTCCTCGGAGGGACTGAATGATAAATATGTCCTTATAAGGACTATATACGGAAACGTTCTTCAGCAAAAGGAGTTTCTTCTTCATTCAATTCCTGAATGCTTTCTCCGTGGTTGCATGTTTCATCCTGGTCGCGGTACAAAGCTCATCATTTCCAGGCTCCAGATGTGGAGAATTCTTATTACAGCTTCTTTGCTTGGCGACGTATCCAATAAAAATTTTGAAGTGCAATTTCCAGATTTGGATTGAGATTATTCCTATGTTAAGTCTAGACTCAGAAGTTTAGATATGTGCAATTGTGTAACTGAGATTAAACACAAAAGGCTAGTGTTTAATTCACTCAGTGTTGGCTCTGATACCAACCTGTCACACCCCGATTTTCCACGTGTCACCGGTGGGCCCGGTGGGGAGTATCGTGACGTGGTTGGCAACATAATAGTCAAACAACACAATATATATAAATGCACAGCGGAAGCAAAAGATAATTATTATTACATTCCGAATGTAAGTAATGTCAAAGTATTACAACGGGATGTAAGGGATCCACAGGCGGATCTTAAAACATATCATTTGTTCAACAGACTTTAGACGCCTAGAACATTCAAGATTTCCTTAATAGCGCCCTGAGCTTCCAGCCAATTATGTTCAGTACCTGTCACTTAACCCTTTTGGAAAATACGTCAGTTTTCACTGGTAAATACACTCAACCGACTCATTTTGGAAAATGATTGAAAATTGGTTTGGATGCACATGGCACAAAATATATTGACACTTTGATTAAAATGCACAGAGGCAAAATTAATCTTTTTATACTTGGAACAATTATAGTTATAACCTTGTATACAGATTTACATGTTCGTTGTACGTTCAGGGCCCGATATAGAAACCGAGTCAAGATTAACAGACACGCCACAAGTATAGGCCCACAAGAGAGTGAGATACCGTTTCCCTTATGCAACTGTCAGGTGTACGCCTACACCCCGTGCATAAGACGTGGCCATTTTATAACACAATGATGTCAAGGATATCCGGGACATGGTCATTAACCCCTAAGGCTTTTATTTCAAACAATACAGATTAAACCGGGTTACCTCAATAATTTAACCTTCATTAAGATTAAATATTCAATACCCGACCAAGCGGTATCATTATACCGTATTCCAAGCCCGTATAGGGAAAATAAGTTAAGAGTATTTACAGTATCGTTATACCGTATTTCAAGCCCGTATTTGGGAAAATAGGTTAAAAGTATTTACCTGAGCTAGCTCCTGTCTTAAATAGCAAGAATCGAATAACTCAGCCGTAGTCACTTAAGTAAGCGTAGGTACAATTTACCGGAAGGCTCTAGTCTGGAATGATGGTATAAATAATTAATTAGAATGCTAACGGGTCTTTAATTAAGCTTAGACCGGTTAGTCTTACAGGAAGATACGGTTCGTACGCACTATTAAGCGAAGACCGTAATAGAATGTGATTTAGACCCGACAAGTTTGGAGACTTGTATAATATGGGTAAACTAAACACATTCTGGATTTTGAGATAAAACCGATAAGGTTTGACCCGTTTCGGCTAATTTATGTAAACTTGTTACATAAACCGCACGAACGCGAAATAAGCGTAACGGGTATCCGCAAGAGCCATATACAGGTTTCCTAAGTTAATATGCTTCAAATATGTTGTGACATCAGTAGGATGTCTTTCGTTATGCCCCGAACTAATTTAAACACAAACTATGCCTCGTAGGGGTAGTTTGGTCATTTTAAAGTTTGTAAAAGCGTTTATATGTTCAACTGAGTTACAGGTCTGATGTAAACATCAAACATACTCATTTTGATGGTTTATAACAGTAGGCTAAGGCATATATGTGAAATTCATCTTATTTAACCAAACTATGCCCCGTAGGGGTATTTTGGTAATTTCACATAAGCCGAAAAGCTCAAAAACGAAGTCTGAGTTTATTAGCCTTTGCTTACTGTTAGAATATCATAATTTGCCTCATATATCAGTAGGTATCAACCCGGGTATGCCTAATATGATTCTAAGACATACTATGCGTTAAAAACGCTAATTATGGCGATTAAAGGCCATTTCCGGGTTCTATACCTAAATCTGATATTTTTATATTTCCAGAAGGCTTAAAATAATTTATTTATCATAACTAATCAGTAGCAAAAGGTTTGGAATCGTTTAGATGTGTAAAACTCATTTTATGGCCCGTAAGGGCAAAACCGACAATTACCGGATTAAGCCTACGACTACTAGTTATGCTCGGCCTAAAATTAATTAAAAATCTTTAAAAATCCCCAAAATAATATATAACATCAGTGGGTAAAAGATTTGATATCAAAAGTATGTTTAACTAGGCTTTACGCTAATTACGCCATTTTGTTAACATAGAGCCTTAATTTGGCGACAATGAGCGTCACTCTTAATCTACAAGTCAAACTGATGTCAAACTTTGCATACAAGTCTATATATCAGTAACTAAGGTTTCTACACTTTTACATTTTCATAAATCATGATTTAAGGTAATAAGGGCATAACGGTCAACGTATGAGCAATTAACGGAAACTTGTATATTAATTGGATAACTAGTGAACCAAGGTGTATGATCACAGAGGGTTGTTCTAACATGTATCCTAATCCAATTAAAGCTCTGAGGCATTTCAAAAATATGCCCAAACGGGTCAGAACTGAAAGTCAACTGAAAAGTCAAACTATGTGACTTTCGATTCCGAACCGGGTCTAAACAGGAAATAGTCGGGTTGAACATGTTGGGACATGTTCTTACACTTATTTCTAAGTTATAACAATGTTCAAACAGGTTATAAATGTTCTAGATAGCTAATTATGCATAAATGACATTTTAAGCAATATGTTGACTTTTTAAGTAAATGTTTGACCCGACATTTGACCTGCTTAGGATGGTGATCAGGGGAAACCCTTTTGGGGTTTTATTACCCACATAAATACCAACTTATAACTACTTTTAATTCGAGATTTGACTGAGCCATTATTGACTAATCTCGAAGTCAAACCGTAATTACGACGGTTTGACTTTTAGCTAATTAACTAAGCTAAACTCAAACAAGAAAGGATTAGAACACTTACTGAAGTCCTAAGCTTGATTAGGAAGGTCTTGTGCTTGCTTTGAAGTTCCAGAAAGGCTCCTCAATTGCACAAGTGAAGTGTGAAGATGTGAGGAGTGTTGTGACTTGAAGGTGGCCTTTTATAGTGAATCAAGCACCACAATTGATTGACAAATAAGTCTAGCACACACCACAACAATCCCACAAGTGTCCTACATGATCTAGGGGGTGTTTTAGGGGCCAAATGAAGGGCAAGATCGATCTAAGTTGCATCCAAGTTCAATGGGCAGACAAAGAATCAAGAGAGATATGTTTCTGTCCAGATATGGCAGTCGCGTAGCGCGACTGCCTGAGCCCATAAGCTCGCGCTACGCGAGCCCCTAGGTCTTCCAACAAAACTTTGATAAATTGCAGTTTTAGTCCTTGGCTCTTCAAACTTTGTACAGACACTTGTTTCTTGCATTTTGAACCCTCGTTATTGAACTATAAGGGCTTTAAGACATATACCCACTTTGTTAAGTCCCCGGGTAACTTTATTGTTACCCGAAAAGGCCTAACTTTCAACGTTGACGCTTTAACCCCTCTCACACGAATTCGATCATAACTTTCTCATACGTTAACGAAACTTTACGAAATTTAAATCATGCATTCTAGTGAGCATAATTAATATTTACAAAGCTTCGGGTTTGTCAAAAGGTCACTCAGAGGTATATCTTTAAACATGTTGACACATTTAACCCCTGTAGTTTATAATCTCTCACTTTTAGCTTCGTATGATCCATGATTTATTCGTTTGAAGGTATGAGCATCGTGTAGGGTTAATGTACGTTATATTTATTCACAGTTGACACTTAGAATACGTATTTTCACATACTTTCCATGTTTGTCAACTTTAGTCCTTCTATAATATTTCTTTCACACGTTTAACATTTGACACGTGTCTACACATTATAGGACGTGAAATTTTCGAGGTGTTACAGTTGGCCTCTAAGACCTTATTCTAGCCTTGATTTCCTAGCAGATAAGCATCCTAAGCACCTGTTACATACGTTAAAATAAAAGTCAATACACATAGTGTAAAGGTGAGCATACAAGTTTGATAATAGCATATAGAGTTCGAAAGCGTTACGCATACCCAGCACGTACACAGAGTGAAATGAGGCATGTTAGTAATCGACATGAACCTATCGATACCAATGACTGCGGGTTGACTGCCCAAGGCAGTTCGTAATACATGATCACCACTGTAATCCATGCAAATAATTGTCCTTAACAACCCCCGAGTAAACGGGTGCTGAGTCCAAACTAATAGTACTACCGTTGCTAAGGCAGGTAAACAGCATTCCATGTGTAAACATAACAAACAAGCATTCATTTAGTCACGTATAACATGCGGTAACGGTTAGCGTTTAAAGTATTTCGTGGTGTGTTCGATGTGATTTAGTATAAGTAACGTATGTAAAACCCAAAAGTGCGTAAAGCAAAAAGGGATGGAGTATACTCACAGGGATGGATGGATTGAAGGGAGCGCTAGAGAATAAGGTTAGCCTGAACATATTGATAGTAATACGATAAGCGATGCGTTAAACGATGCAAAGCATAAGTGGCTCGGACAGCAGTTCGGTCGGATGGTAATCCGGTCGGACGGCCAGTCGTGCGGATGACAATCCGTTCGGATGGTCATCCGGTCGGACGGTAGTCCGGTCAGATGACTATTCGAGTGGATTGTTTCTTCCTATGAGAAGGATGTGTTTGTGTATGATGGCTTGACTTTTGAAGTTTTCATTGTAGCATTTTGAAAACATTGAAGTATCTCTACCTTTCAGGTCGGTCGATCGGACGGTCATCCGGTCAGACAGTGACTCGAGTGGCGAGGTTACTTAGTGAGAACAAATCCACAGCAGAGCAGTCACTCGATCGGACAGCAGTCCGGTCGGGTGGCACCCTTAGTGTATTGAACATGTTTGAAAATCGTTTAAGTGTTAATGTCCACGTATCTCATGATCCGAATGGTAATTCGGTCGGATGGTAGTCCGACCGGATAGTAACTTGTTCAACACTCAGACTTCAGATAAAATTGGTTAAGTGTGGGACCCAAGATGTTGGTCGTTCGGACAGCCGGCCGCTCTGGTGGCTTATCCGTTCGGACAGTAGTCCGGTCGGATAGCACCCCGTCCCGGTTGTTCTGTTCGTCTTTCACTTGGCCGTTTTGATTGTTTTTCGTTTTATCGAGACGCTTTGACAACGTGTTAACCAACAGAACCCCATCTTGACCCAAGTGACCCGGTCAAACAGGAATCACCCTAGTTCGACCAGTTAACCGGTTCGAGACGGTTGTTCTCGGTTAACCCGAAGTCGGTGGTCTCGTGAGTAGAATCGAGATCTTGAGCTAGCACAACACTGAGAACGAGTAGAAGGCTAGGCCGAGGTCCGATCCTATCGGTTTTGAGTGCATTGAGTGTAAAAGAGTTGAAAGAAAGTTAGAAATCATCTTTCAATCATTTTTCACCATGAATGTGTTTAGATCTATGCAAGATCTTTGTTTATTTGTGTGAAAATCGGTTAGATCTAAGTTGTTCTTGGTGGATTGAAGCCAAAACATGAAGTTCATAAGAACACCATGATGACGTCATCCTACGACACCTCAAATCTAGTGATTTCACGGTTAAAAGTTAAGATTTAAAAGATAGAAAGGTGTAGGAGTGCATGTAGATCAAGGAAGTACAAGATTTAGGACGAGATCTTACCGAAATTGAGAGAAATCGAAGAAAAGGTGAGGAGCACGGGCTGTTCGGACGTCAGTTGCCAAAAGTGGTAACTATGAGAGTGACATGGGGTATTTATAGGATACCCAAAGTGGAAAGTGTTGGTCGGTCGGATGGCATCTCGCCCGGATGGCAATCCGGTCGGATGTCATCTCGGTCGGATGGCAGCCTGGCAACACGTTCAAGTGGCAGCCCGATAGGATGGCACTTGGTTCGGGTGTTCGGCGCGACGATTTTTGCTGTTTCGATTTCGATTGCGATTGATTCAATGCGATAGAGTTTCCTAGTCAAATTACTTTTAATCCCAACTACTATATCTCGCGCTATCTTTTCTCCACCAATTATCATACCAGTTCGATTGCGATTTGAGTTTGATTGCGTTTCGATTGCGATTACCACAACATAACATAAATAAACATGCACAAGTAACACATAAGGCACACACACACGTATACAATAACCAAAAGGCGTGTTTCGAGTTGCGAACGCGATTGCGATACGATGTCGATTAAATTAGATTGATTAGCGTTTAGTTGGCTTTATCGCATTGTTACTTCCTATGGTTCACAGTCGTATGTCGATTAAATAGCGATTAACATACGTCGATTATTGTACTTATTGACACTTACTCCACATAATACAACTAAAATAAACACATAAAAGAAATTCACTACAAGTCAAGTTGCGAAATCGGTCGTTGACTTTGACCTTGACTTTGACTTCAGAAACACGGGGTGTTACACTGAAGCTCTAGTGCATTTATTGTTGGATTCCGGATATGAATGATTAGTATAGTGACACTAATTGGTATCCTAATAGCCGATCCGAGATTTGTTATGGCATCTGTCTCAGCATTTTCTTCCGTTGGTACATATTCAATAGTGAATATTTCGAAACATTTTGCCAAATTTTTAACTATTTGAAGATATTGGACTAATTTTTCACCCTTCACTGCATAACATCCATTAAGATGGTTACTTAGCTGAAAATGAATCTATATATATATATATATATATATATATATATATATACCTAAAGATATTTAGTTTTTATATCCTTAGCTAGTTGCAATCCTGCTATTAAAGCCTCATATTATGCCTCATGTGAGTTGGTCTACTGACATTTTGGTAATTTCCCCATTGAAGTATTGTTATCCATTATATTGGGACTTGGGCCTAGATTGTTGTGCACTGCAAAAGTATATTTTAACAATTGAATCGAGCCGATATTTTATTCTTTCGCGACACATACCAGAGAACCGACCCAAACCCAAGAATGCAAATATATGAGAACCGAAATCCAATCCAAGTTAACAAGAATGCAAATATATGAGAACCGAAATCCAATCCAAGTTAATATATCAGTTTCAGTCCGGTATTCAGGTAAATTCGGGTCGGACCGATTCTTGCTCTCCCCTAGGTCCAAACAATCGGACATCACGCCCAATTCATGTAACACTTTTAGCTGACAGAACACAATTAAATTATACATGTGAATCAGGTCCAAGTAGTAATTAATTAAAGAGTTAAATGTCATTTTAGTCCCTGTGCTTTGGGTTATTTTGTCAGTTTAGTCCAAAGGTTTCATTTTTCGCATGTGGGTCCAAGAAGGTTTCACCGTTGCCATTTTAGTCCACTGGGTTAACTTTATCCATTTTTTTCTGTTAACGAGAAAGACAGTTCGGTCATTTTATTTGTAATTCTGTTAACTAGAAGGGCAGTTCGGCCATATAAAATGACCGAATTATGTAACGCCCCAAAATCTCTTTATTGATCCAAGTGGGTGTTTAAATAATTTAACATGATGTTGGATAACTAGGAAAAATAACCTAGTTAAATTCAATGTTAACTTTTAAGAGTAAGGAAGAAAGTTATGGGAGAAGAGATAAGATGGCAAACTAGAGGGACTAAATTGTAACATGGGAAAACCCATGTTTTATAAAACATGAATTTAACACACAACACACACATCGTGTGTGTGTGTGTGTCTGGAATGTTCAGAAGAACACAAGGGGAGCCAAACCCTAGTTATGAAAGATCTTCAAATTGAAGGGTGAATCGAAGCTCAAACATATAAATGAATATGAATTAATGATCACCTACACAAGGGGATCATGAGGTATGTCTTGATACTTAGATTGATGATCTTGTATGAAGTGGGTTATGTTTAATCCATGAATTAGTATGAAATTGATCATGTATAGGTGTTAGAATCACCATATAGAACATGAATTATGCATGATTTTGCTGAATTTGATGTTTTAAGGTGAAACCCAATTGTTATGGTGAAGATGGTGACATGGATATATCATCCGTGTCCAATTCTTGTTTAATATTGATGTATCATGTTATGTACGATGGATTCTTGTTAGATGAATTGAAAGAAATGTGGTGTTTGATATGTTTGATGTCTATGTGTGAATGATACTTGTTGATTAGTAAGAAGATTTGATGAACTAAGTAAGAGCTTAGAAGATGATGCATGAATTAGTTGTACATTGTGCTTAGAAAGTAGTATGCACACCAGGTGTATGATAAAATGTCTAAGTGAAGTTAGGATGCGAAATTGTATGAAACGGTTTGATATATATATATATGAATGAAATATGATAATGATGTTGAGATTATGTTAAATTACTAGTTTGAATGTGGTTGTAAGCACATTTGCGTCGTGAATATGAAATGTATATAGCGTCATTTCTATAGCCTATTATGATGTCACGGATGTATGAGGTTAAGTCGAAAGTTCATATGATAAACTGTTGACTTCTGAAAGTCAACTGCGCATAAGAAGCATGGTTGGACTTGTTGTCACAATTGTAAGATTATAGAAAGTTATATGGTACGTGTTATATCAATGTGGATGAAAGCGTGGAAGGCTAAAGGGTCAAAAGGAAGCAAGGAAACGGATACGAATACAAACGTTTAAGGTAAGTGATTTCTGGAATCACTTCTTCTTTAATAAAATGATGTTTGGTGTGTTGAATATAAGGAACCATGTAAGAAGATTATGGGTAAGAGTAAGTACTAAAGTAAGAAGTGTTATGGTAAGTCGAAGATAGTTGTTTATGTCAAAACTACACAGTAGAAACGAACGGGTCAAAATGTAGAAAGAAGTATGGCGTGATGTAGTAGTTGGTTTGATCACGAGATTAAGATTTAGAAGGATATGGAGCTTGATTATGATTAAATGAAAGTACATGGAAGTTCGATTTGTACAAGGTTTGAATTCTTTGTTGATGCTTGCCGTAGCCTATGGCTGGCATACCGACGTGGTGAAATATACGTCTGGGCTGTGACAATTCGTCTGGGTTATGCCTGATAACCTAGATGACCAGATAACTCGTCTGCCTGATAACCTAGATGACCAGATAACTCATCTGGGTTATGCCTGATAACCTAGATGACCAGGTAACTTGTCTGGGTTATGCCTCAAAGATTAACTGATAAGGATTTGATGTTGAACCAGATATAGAAGATGGAAGGAATTTGACATTTATACCCGTTAGAAAGTATGATTGAAGAAATGTTAAAGAAAGGATTATCATTACATAAACTCATTGAAGAGTGTTTATGAGGTGTGATGAGCGGGTACTTAAGTATGTGTGGGAAGGAATTAAGTCTAAAGGCATGTATAAGTATGGGCATGGATTTACCTACATGTTAGTAACAGAATCCATAGATAAGCACGATTATAAATGAGTATGCATATAGGTTGATACCTATGAGACTTATTTATATGGATGTTTGTGACTAGGATATGTTAGTATAATCATGTGGGAATGTAAGTGATATGTAAGATCTTGTAATGTATGTATGTATGTATGTATGTATGTATGTATGTATGTATGTATGTATGTATGTATGTATGTATGTATGTATGTATGTATGTATGTATGTATGTATGTATGTATGTATGTATGTATGTATGTATGGAGGTAGGTAGGTAGGTATGTATGTATGTATGTATGTATGTATGTATGTATGCATGTATGCATGTATGCATGTATGTATGTAGGTATGTATGTAGGTATGTATGAATAAATATACGTATGCATGTATGTATGTGTGTATAAATATACGTATGAATGTATGTATGCATGAAGTAGGATTTATTGTTTATGAAAGAATGAGGCTTGTATATATGTATACATGGCTTCAATACGTCTGAGTATTTATGTTACTAATCGTGTGCCTTGAGAATGAAATGAAAATGCAGGTATACTATTGTGTCCTTATGAACATTTGATGATTGAGATTCACGATTGCACTCAGAAAGATAATCGAAAAGATTAGCATGAATAGAAGAATGCGTAATGGTCATTTAATTGCGTAGGTCTAGATTAAGAATGATGTCAACAAATATTAATGATGCACATGTATGTGGTGATTGCAGGTTGCACGAAATTAACTTCATTGTGGAGACTAAGAGGTTGAAGATCGAGTCAAAGAGCAAGGATTGTACGGGAAGAGCGGCCTCATAGCTTGTATTTATGTATTACACTAGGTTAGAACCCCGTGTATTACACGGGTTGAATAAATATAATCTTATATACTAAGTAATAAAATAGTTACATCTTTTAAAAACTCGTGTATTGCACGATTTGAATAAACACATGTCTTACACGAATAAAGTAATCCGTTAAAACATTTAGTCATCAGGATGTGTTAAAAGGAACTTTGAGGTACTATTTACTTATTGTAACATCTCACTTTATTTTTTTATTAGGGGAGAGGGGGTGGTTATCACTTGCAAAAATTTCATCACTCACAACATCCAATCAAGTTCCGCCATATTATCAACCATTATTCCATCACTCACAACCTTTTTTAGAGGCAATGCCCATCACTCACAACACCCAACAATAAACCCTCACACCCACTCACATGTTCCATTTATCACGACATGAATTTTATCACACGAATTTACATTCACGCGTCAATTTTATAGGTGGCGGTGGTTTGTGCTTATCTTCCACGCGTTGTACATGTTTATCACGGAGAGATATGTCACCGCCCCGCCTCCCCTTAGGTTAGAGAGTTGTGTATTACATGGTTTATAACATTTTCCTTTGTTTTTTTATTTATTATTAGGTTAGAAACTTACGTATTACCTGATGCTGGATAATCAGCAGAAAAAAAGAAAAAAAGATATTTTAGTAAAAATTATTAAATATACAAGAGATAAGCTGGATATTATGATTTAATATTATTATTTCATTGAAGTGTAAAACGGGGTAATGAGATCCTTTTTCTTTATCTTTATAAATATTTAAAACGCTAATATATTTTTTAGATTTTAATAAATAATATATGATTATAATAATTAATATATTATTATCAGTTATCTTTTTCTTTATCATTAAAATCTATTTTACAAATTTTAAATTTAATATTATCGATAATTGAATCAGTACCAATTAAATAAAATATTTATCTTTATAAATATTTAAAACACTAATATATTTTTTAGATTTTAATAATTAATATATTATTATCAGTTGTCTTTGTCTTTATCATTAAAATCTTTTCTACGAATTTTAAATTTTATATTGTCAATAATTGACTTTCCATAATAAATATTTAGAAAAATAATTAAGACTGTCTCATAGAACAACATGTGTCCCTAACATGATTTCTTTTATTATATGTATAGATTTAACGTGTTAATCAAGAATAATTGTTGTAAATCCTTTCAAGAAGTGTCTGACAGATTATAATGAACTTACATGTATGTTATATAGACAATATAAGAAAGAATTTTTGAGCCGGTATTTCCGCTGCATCTCTTATGGTCAAATCGTTTTAGGGTGTTACAAATTACCCTTCTCGTTAACAGAAAAAATGGATAAATTTAACCTAGTGGACTAAAATGGCAACAATCAAACCTTTTTGGACTTACAGACGAAAAATAAAACTTTTGGACTAAACTGACGAAATAACCCAAAACACAGGGACTAAAATATCATTAAACTCTTAATTAAATCATGTGGATCATGCCCAAATGTTCATTAATTAAATACATTAGATATATTTGAATATATAAGAACATGGGATATGGTTTGGATAGTCCCCAAAGGGACCATCCGTCACGTTACCGCCACGTAAGCGAGGCTTAAAGGAGATGGGCCTATGGGGTGAGGATGAAGCCCTTTATATATATATGTATGTATGTCGCCACCGGCTTGTGGAGGACGGAGGAGCCAGACCTGGGGACGGCGCCGGAGCAGAGGGGTGGGGAAGACGGGGCGGTGAGCAAGGACGGGCCGGGGGACGAGCCCCATGCCTCTCGGTCTAAGACTTTTTTTTCTTATTTTAATGCAAAAATAGACGTTAACCATTAGTTTAACCATTGTTTTTTTTTTTTTTTTTTGAACATATATGAATTTCATTCCACACGAAAAAGGACAATTACAAAGAAACGGCAGGTAGTCGGGCAACAAGTTGCGCCGCCACCCCCTTTTGAATAGAAAAACCAATTCAACTAAATACAAATACAAATACGAACCATTATTGTAATAATGATTTCATGTGTTGGTCAGATGGTCGACTGGTCGAGTATAAAAGTACATTTGCAAGTTCAACACTGAAATTCTCATTCAACTATTTCCGATAATCAACGGTTGACCAATTAACCGGAGATAAAACATGAATCAAGTAGTTGTGGTTCCGTATCCCGGCAGAGGCCACATAAACCCTATGTTGAACCTCTGTCGCTTACTCTCTTCTCGACTGAACCGACACACTCGCACTACCATCTTCACCGTTGTTGTCACTGAGGAGTGGCTTGGGTTTCTCAATCCTGATCCGGACCAGGATAACATCCGGTTCACCACCATTCCTAATGT
Organism: Helianthus tuberosus; assembly: GCA_030545235.1. Taxonomy (NCBI): domain Eukaryota; kingdom Viridiplantae; phylum Streptophyta; class Magnoliopsida; order Asterales; family Asteraceae; genus Helianthus; species Helianthus tuberosus. The sequence goes on from CM060369.1 coordinate 200,850,963, forward strand.
TCTCCCGTCCGAACTCAATCGTGGCTCGGACATGGTAGGCTTCATGGCGGCTGTTCAAACCAAAATGGAAGGTCCTTTTGTGGAGGTGCTTGATCAGACTCAGTTTCCATTGAAACTGATCATAGCTGATGCTATTATGCGCTGGCCGTTTGGCGTCGCTAACAGGAGGAATATTCCGGTAGCCGCGTATTGGCCGATGAGTGCTTCCGGGTTTTCCGTTGTGTATCATGTTGATCTCTTGGAATCACATCATCAGGTTTTCGTCGACGTTTCAGGTGTGATTTCTCACTTACACTTCCAATTGATTCCTTTCTTGGTATGACGATTAGACCATGTACAGTGGTAATGTCCTTACCCTTTGGCGTTTTGCGTCATGTGACAAGCCCAGTTAGCAATGGGGCATTATAGCCTTATAGGGCGTTTTCTAAGATATGTGCAGTGAGGATATGGGCATTGTGGTGTAATAGAATTAAATAAAAAGAAAACCATAAAAAATGTTATTGGACAAATGGAGTGTGGAAACAGGTGATTGGCCAAAAGAATTGAAGCAGGGATTTGAAAAAAAAAAAACGCCAAAACCAATTTTTTGTTCAAAAACGCGCCCGGGGTGGTTGGGTTGGCGTGCTTTTATAAAAAAAAACGCCCCAAATTTTATCGACTACGGATGGTCTTAGACTAGTATAGCTAATCTTATTTGTACCCGTCGGTTGGGATGAGCTCTGTACCGGTACCGAAAATAACAATACTGAAATTCGCCAAATATAGGTATCGGTACCGGAATTTTCAGTATTGTGCAGTTCAGTACCGGTACCGAGACGGTTAAAATGAAAGAGAGAAAGGATGGTTAAAATGAAAACCATGCATAGATAAAAAAAAAAGGCTTCTACTATTCTCATACCATTGAATCTTATTTTCACTTTCTTTTTCACTCTATCTTTCTATGTAACACCTCGAAAATTTCGGGTTTAATAATAAAAATGACACGTGTTATGTAAGACAAAACGCGTTGAAAAACCCGGATTTAATAAAGATGTTTCGGTAGGATTAAAGTGGCGTCATGTTAAATTGTTACCTCTGAACGACCTCAATTATAAATCCCAAGACCCGATATAATATTACTACACATCTTTATACCCTCACTTCAGAGAATTATTGCCAATAATAGACTTGCAAAAGCATGATAAGATTCCACGAAGAAAAGCAATGGTAAAACGATGTTTTCGGGTCTTGTTTATACATTCATTTGAAACATTGGTTGATGGTAGGGTAGGAACTGATCAAGACATGTTTTAGGGGTCCCAAAGTGTTGATATAACGTCCCAAAAGTCAGAAATTACGGCTGCACTTCGAAACACAACAAACAAAATCGAAAACTGATTCAGCCAAGGGTGTCGCGTAGCGCGACTGACCCTCGCGCTACGCGAGGGTGTGCCAGCGACAGATTGACTTGCTGTTGCCTGTTGTGCGCGAATGTGACCCTCTAATCCGGTTTTTCTCACATGTGCATGACCCTAGACACCCCTAAACATTAGGACCAGGTGTTGATCAATTGTGGATGGCCCTAGACTTGGTTGTCACTTAGTTGTGGTGCTTGAAACTTGTATATAAAGGACCACTCATGTCACAACCATTCCACACATCATTCAAGTGCCATCTGAGCATTGGAGGAGCTTTCTATCTGATTCAAGGCCTTCCTAATCATCCATTAATCATCTAGTAAGTTGCTTAACCCTTCTAAATTAATTCTAGCTTAGTAATTAGCTTAAAAGTCAATATATCGTAAATTACGGTTGACTTCATGATTAAGTAACGATAGCTCAGTCGTATGTCAAATTAGAAGTACCGTTAGATAGGTAATTATATGGGTATTAAACCCTTATAAGGGCAAGTACCAATTCCAGACCTAACGAGGTCGTTTGTCGGGTCAAACGTTGACCGAAAAAGTCAACAGAAATACAAAATGCGATTTAATGCACAATTAATGATCCGAAAGGTGTGTAACCTGTTTTAACCTGAATATAACATGATAACAAGTATAAAAACTCGTCTACGCTTGCCCGACTCGACAAATTTCTGTTTAAACCCGGTTCGGAACCGAAAGGCGCAAAACCTTGACTTTTGCTTTGACTTCGCTTCTGACCCGTTTTAGTTTGATTCGGAAATGCCTTAGTGCTTCATTAGAGTAGGGTTGCATGATAGTATAAGCCTCTGTACTTGTTTCGTTGATTATCCAATTTATATGCAAGTTTCCGTTAAATGCTCATACTTGGACCGTTATGCCCTTATTGCCTTAAATCATAAATTATGAAAATGTAAAAATGTAGAATCCTTAATTACTGATATATAGACTTGTATGCAAAATTTGACATTAGTTTGACTTGTAGATTAAGAGTTATGCTCATGTCGCTAAATTAAGGCTTTATGTTAACAATATGGCGCAATTAGCGTAAAGCCTAATTAAACATACTTTTTGACATCAAATCTTTTACCCACTGATCTTAAATATTATTTTGGGATTTCTAAAGATTTTTAATTAATTTTAGGCTGAGCATAACTCATAGTCGTAGGCTTAAACCGGTAATTGACGGTTTTGCCCTTACGGGCCATAAAATGAGTTTTACACATCTAAACGATTCCAAACCTTTTTCTACTGATTAGTTATGATAAATAAATTATGTTAAGACTTCTGGAAATATAAAAATATCAGAATTAAGTATCGAACCCGGTAATGGCCTTTAATCGCCATAAATAGCGTTATTAGCGCATAGTATGTCTTAGAATCATATTGGACATACCCGGGTCAATACCTACTGATATATGAGGCAAATTATGATAATTCAACAGTAAGCAAAGGTTGATAAACTCAGACTTCGTTTTTGAGCTTTTCGGCTTATGTGAAATTACCAAAATACCCATACGGGGCATAGTTTGGTTAAATATGATAAATTTCACATACATGACTTAGCCTACTGTTATAACACATTAAAATAAGTATGTTTACTGTTTACATCAGACCTGTAACTCAGTTGAACATATAAACGATTTTACAAACTTTAAAATGACCAAACTACCCCTACGGGGCATAGTTTATGTTTAAATTAGTTCGGGGCATAACGAATGACATCCTACTGATGTTATAACATATTTGAAGCATATTAACTTAGGAAACCTGTATATGACTCTTACGGATACCCGTTACGCATATTACGCGTCCGGCTCGATTTATGTAACAAGTTTACATAAATTAGCCGAAACGGGTCAAACCTTATCGATTTAATCTCAAAATCCAGAATGTGAATAATGAACCCATATTAAACAAGTCTTCAAACTTGTCGGGTCTGAATCACATTCTATCCGGTCTTCGCTTAATCGTGCGTACGAACCGTATCTTCGAAACTAGCCGGTCTAAGCTTAAGCATAATTAAAGACCCGCTAGGATTCTAATAGGTTATATTTAACCTTCGTTCCAGATTAGGAGAAACAGTAAAAGCTACTTGCTATTTGACTATTGTGACTATACATTGCATCAGGTAAATACTTTGAACTTATTTTCCCTATACGGGCTTGGGTTACGGTACATAGCGTACCGCTTGATCGGGCATCAAATCTTCCACGCTTAGTGGTTAATTGAATAATTTGATCGGCTCGTTTTAAACAGATGTGTTTACTTTACAGCCTTTGGGGGGTTAATGACCATGTCCCGGATATCCTCGGCATTATCTTACGAGATAGCCACGACCTGAGCACGGGGTGTAGGCGTACTCCCGTGTATAACTCACATAAGTGGTGTGTCTATTGATCTTTAACCCGGAATACGTTCCGGGCTACTGAACGCATAAGTAACATGTAAATCGTTCACAAGATTATAATATTAAATAATTCTCCCAAGTTAAACAAAAATGTTTATGCCATGTGCATCCAAACCAATTTTCAATCATTTTATAAAATGAGTCAGTTGAATGTATTTACCAGTGTAAACTGACGTATTTTCCCAAAAAGATTAAATGCAGGTACTAGGCGAAATAGGCTGGGATTCTCCTAAGCATCATTAGAAGTCTCGCAAACTTAGAGATGCCGAAGTCTGTTGAACCATAAACAATATTTTTATTATTCGATCCTACTGTGGATAAACACCGGATAATTTGTGACCTTGTTACAGTAAATAAATTCGGTTGTATCTTATTTTAAATTAGCTTCCGCTGTGCATTATTATATTGTGTTGTTTGACTATTACGTTGCCAACCACGTCACGACAATCCCCCACCGGGCCCACCGGTGACACGTGGAAATCGGGGTGTGACATTCTATATATAAAAAGAGATAAAGAGAAGGAATGTATAAATATTAATACGCTAAAAGAAGTAAGGCTATAGGATGTGGTCATGACCCTCATGACCATCATGGCCCTTCATGTTAGTGCCATGTAACTCATCACTAATCCACCATTCAAAACCACTACCCTAAGGGTGTGGTAATGATCCAAATCACTTGCCCCTTATTTATTTTAATTTATCTTTGTCTAAAGAAAAAAAAAGAAAATATTTGTTAAAAATCGAAAGGAGGACCATGATTGCCATGATTTAATTCATGCAAACCATGGTGGATCAATCAAGGGGGTGGTGTAGCATTCCATTCATGTTCCTAAATGGCAAATCATGTCCCAACCATGACCCCACACCCTATACCCTAAGAGAACCATTCACATGTATTTGATCTAGTGGTGTTAAAGTATTGAGATTAAAAGTTGTGATTTTTGCTTTGCTAGTGGATATTTTATATTTAAAAGTAATGGAAAGTGATTCAAAAGGGCAATTCAATCATTTTGGCCGAATGTACTCCCCTGTCAATTCAAACTCATTTGTGCCGGTTGTAAAAAAAAAATAAAAAAAAAAATAACAATCTCTTTCGTCTCGTCTATTTACGTTGGTGTAAATAAAACGTACACGAGTGTAAAAACACAAAAATAAGAAGCTTTTAACATGAACCAATATCCAAATTTTTTCGTAGTGTACTAAGGATATAACTAAAAAAAATTTCAAGACAGTGCACCGACGTAAATGTTTTTTACCTCCAAATTTAACAAATATTATGTCGTCATTTTCCATGTCAACACAAGCATACAAACACAAATGACAAAATACTATCGCTTTGTTAATAAAACATTGATAAGAAACATTACAATAAACATATAAATCCAACAAAAAATGAAGATACAATAAATCAAAACTTTGTTGATAAAATATTGACAAGCAATGTTACGATAAACATATAAATTCAACAAAATAAAGATTACAATAAATCAAAGCATTTTTCCAAAACCTACACCAATTATTGAACATGCTTTGTCTAGTTAAAATATTGATGACCAAAAACTATTGCTTTTTTAATAAATAGTAAAATAAAAAACCATGTGTTCTATATGCAATAAAGGAAATAATTTTATAAAAACAATGGTTCAATAATAAATAAAATAATTTATAAAAAGTAGTGATTAATTTAGTCAAACAAAGTACAATTTACTTACAAGCTTAAGAGGATTACACAAGTTAGGATTTCTAGTTTGTATTTTCTTTAAGCTTCCGCATGTTTTAAATAAAACTCTGTATATAAGTTTGTGTAAATTGTTTTCTAGCTTTTTGTTACACATACTTTGATCCTAAGTGCCTATTTCTGGTATCAGAGCTGTAAAAAGCTCCGATATGTCAGGCTAAAGCCTTAAAGAAGGCTTAATAGTGAAAGGCCTGGGGATGAATTAATTCAAAGATAAGCATCTTAATCTCTATTAAAAGTTTTATAATTACTTCTGGTAAGTAATTTTTGGGAAAAATAACTTAATAAACATTACTGTTTATTCGATCTAAGTAAAAATTAAACTATGTTTTAAGAAAAAAATTTACAAAAGACATGGGCGCCTACCGAAGAGTAGTAATTAGCACCCCATGGTGAGTCTAGTTCGGAAGAAAGCATAGGCGGAATTTTCGGAATTTGTGAAAGGCAAATGGTTTAAAAATTATTAATACTTTAAATGGTTTTCAAAAGGAGAATGTTTTAAAAAGACACAGGCAGAGGCCAGAGAGTAGCCGAGGATGGCGAAGATAGGCAGATCCCCTGTGGTGATAAAACTTGTGGATTTTTGAAAAAGTATTAAAGTTTTTAATAAAAACCAAGAGGTATTCACCAAAGAAAATATCCTGTGTTTAGTTCATAAATCGGAAACAACTAGTGTTTATTTAACCATCTTTTTCCAAACAAAGTAAAACTTTATGAAAGATTAGGAAGTTTATCAAGAAATAAGGAAAGCCCCAGAGCCAAGTAACTGTTAAGTCCTCTTTTGTTTCAAATATTGTTTTAAATCCAGAAAATTTTAATATGCTCTTTATGTTTTATGAATCCAAGTGTTGAAAGGTATTTTCAAGATTTTGAAAGACAAATTAGTACGTTTTGTGAAAATAATAATAGATTAGATTATCTTAATCTAGAATTTTCAAGACCCATCCATAGACGAACAAATTTTGGCTTAGAGTACGAGTGTTTTCACGGAGAAAGCGTTACACGCGCTTTTAATGTTAATAATCACTCTACTAATCCGAATTTGCTAATATCGGATGATTTAAATATTTTAAAATATAATTTGCAAGCTTTTTATGATAGTCACTTGTTAGCCACTCACTTAAATATAAAAAGATTCAGAGAGATCCTTAGAGAGCAAGAGAGTCTTGGTAGACAAGTTAGTGGTATTCATACTGCCATTAATAATCTTTCCAAGAAGGTAGCACAAATAGGTGTGACTTTGCAGTCTCACCAACCACTGACAGCAGTCCAAGTTCGACATCTGGTCGAAGAAATCGCTAAGCAACCAAAAATTGTTGAAGCAGAAGCTCTACGACTTACAGAAGAGCTTACTCAAAAGGTTACCCAGGTTGAAAAGCTGATAGTAAGGCTTGAAGAGTCTATGACTCTATGAATAGGTGGCAAGCCACTGTAGAAACTGAGTCTTATAAAGCAGCAGCAGCAGCAACTTGGAATATAGACGAACCTTCAGTTGGTTTCAGTAAAACCACTGGTATTGGTAGCCCAGCTCAACAAACAGCGATCTTAATTAAGCAGAATAATTTCCTCATCCAGGAAGTTACAAGAGTCTCAGAAGAACTTCGAGAAATAAAAGAAGACGTTGGTGAATTAAAAAGGGCTATTACAGAGTTAAGTAAAGGAAAAGGTGCTGTAATAGAAGGATACCCAAAAGAATTACTTGAAGGCCTGGAAAATCTTAAAAACCTTAAGATTGAAGGGAAATCAGTAGTTCCAAAAGAAAAAGGTCCATTCTACGTATACAAAGACCCTAGTAAGATTCTTCAAGAAGAACTTGCTAAAATCCGAAGATGAGTAGAAGAAACCAACAACCACCCTTATGGAGACCAACAGTGACAGCAAACAGTGATGATAGAAGGGTCCCAAGTCAAGAGGAGCAAATTAGACAGTATTCCACTTGGCAAAGGAATTTGTTTAATACTCGAAGAAGACTCGGAAGAAGAGGGTTTAACCAAACCCTAGAAACGCAGATAGATCCAGACAGAGAAATCCAGTTGACCAGAAGCAGACGAGCTAATCTAGTACCAGCTGAGGTACTATACAGCGCCGGTGATAGAAGACAAGAAAATAGTGTTTACCAACACTATAGGGAAGAAAGAGTCCTAGTCACAGACGGTGATCAAGTTGAACTGGAATTTTGTAATGACAGGTCATATGCAAGGCTAGCTGAAAGAGGCCTAGAACATTTGCATATGGGTGTTATCATGATAAGACTACAAACCCTGCACAGAATAAGAGCAGGAACTCAAGCTTTGGTAGTCTTAAGAGACACAAGATGGGCGAATAATGTTTCTATAATTGGATCTATGGAGGTTGATTTATCCTCAGGAGCGCAGATGGTATACATAGCACCAAACATGATGGTATCATTATCTGATTTCCGAAATATTCAGATAGTAATACAAACTCATGGCTATGAAGAGTTTAATGGCGAGTCAAACCTGATAGTTACAAGTGCACTAGTGGGAAGACTGACAAACACTAGTAATGCTGGATTTAATTATAACATTGAAAATGTTATAAGCTATCTAGCTTCATCAAGTATCAGGGCTATACCTGCTCAAGGGATAGAAGTGCCTATTGGAAGGCAGTGGACGATCAGACCACCAAGAGAAAGAATATCAGTTAGAGCTCCAACAGAAGCATCCATCAGAGATGGATATGGAGGAACACAGGTGTTAAGCTTCCAAAACTACAGAAGAACAACCAATAATCCAGAATTATTGGAAGACCTAGAAGCAAGAAGCCAAAGTGCAAGATATCCTAGTCGAGAAGAGGATGAAGAAGAAACAGCACTAACTGGCAGAATAAACCATGTACAAGTTAATCCATTATATCACAATCCCTGTGATTTGGATAACCTAAACTGGTTGACACCATGGGAGGAGCTAGAGCATAATGAAAAATGGAACAATGGAAAGTTTGATCGAAAGAAGACTTCAAAAACAAAGAAAAAGAAACCAGGTGTATGGGATACACTGGGGGAACCATCAGGAAAATATGATTATATGGTCAATTACTCATATGTTAAAACATGTGATGATTCACCAATCATATCTACCGGATGGAATACTGATGACAAAGATCCTGAACATGAACAAGAATATGTTTTTGCTGGAAATTCTTCAGAAGAAGAACAAGAAAATATAGATTTTCCTTTGGAAAATCCATATTTTTTTTGTGAGGGTAAAGGGAGCATATTTGGAGATGACACTCCATACCCGCAGCAAAAACCATCTAATATGGGAAGCAATGATATTGAAGCCCTAACAACAGATACAGGATCAGATGAAGAAATAGTCTACTTAGCAGGAGAAGCACAACCAATTGAAGAAATCCAATTGTCCAGTGATGAAGATTTATCACCAAGGCAACAGCAGATAAATGAGTGCTATGAACAATCAGCAAGAAGACTAAAAGCAAAAGAAAGATCTGTAGCATCCTATAAGGGAAAAACCCTTATGCAAGGTACAGATAAGAAGCAGAGGCAAACCAAGAAATGGGTTGTCAAAAAAGCTCAGAAATCTAAAGTAATAAGAACTGGAAGTTCTAGTAAACAGAGCGTGCTGAAAGATGTGCCGTCTGATACTAAAACTGAAAGTGATTATGAAACAGAATCAATTGAGCAGAGAAGTGAAAGAATCTATGCAGGAGGAATTGATGAAGAATCTGAAATGGAATACCCCTCTCTTGCAAGATTAAGAAAGGAGATAACTGGAAAAACGAAGACTGAGCATGCAAAAATGTCATCATCTTCTAATGTTTACTATGGAAGACCACCAGATGCAACGATGACACCAGTTATTTACCATCCAGCTCAAACAGTAGGACAAACAAGGTCGATGTTTCCATTTGATCAAGCAAAAATAAAGTAAAGAACTGAAGCTATGGCATCCGCAATGCCTAACAACATGTGGAGTTTACCTCCAGCATGGTCAAATCAAGGAAGCATATTAGTCCTACCATTTGATATTAGTCTCTGGGGAGATGTAATATCAAGATGGGAATCAAGTACTCTTAATGTGGTAGATGATCCAACGAAAAGCTGGCCAAATGAAAGATCAAAAATCAATTTCATTGAAAACCTTATGGGAGAAGTTGAAAAGCTTACATGGAACCAGTGGAAGAACATATACAAGGAGGAGTATAATGCTCTTGAAGAAGCAGCAAGTGATACTCATAATATTCTTTCCACATTAAGAAAGATATTCACTCTGGAGGATCCATACCAAGGGAGTACAGCAGAACAGGATAAAGCTTATAGGAATTTGGAACGACTGCAATGTCAAGAAACAAAGAATATATGGAAATTCCTAAGTGACTACAAGAATCTTGCAGCAAAATCTGGAAGACTCTTTGTGGGAACAGAGCTTTCTGATAAGCTATTTAGCAAACTTCCACCAATACTGGGGCAAGATATTGAAAAAGCATGGAATGAAAAGTACCCTGGTGCAACAGCTGCAGTATTTCCAAGAATTAAGTTTATTGGAGAATACTAAGAAGAAGCATGTAGAAGAGCAGCTTTACAGAAGGAAGTAAGGGCAATAGATTTTTTTGGAAATATTCCAGTCCCTAGATATTATGGTAATCCAAGAAAAAGAACGTTGTCAAAAGCCAAGAATTACAATGGAAAGCCACACAAGAATCATATACGAGCTTTTAAAAGCAAGTATAAAGAGCAAGAAAGAGTTCGGAAATGCAAGTGCTTCAGATGTGGAGAAGAAGGGCACTATGCAAGTGAATGCAGAAAAGAAAAGGCTATAGTAGCAAGAGCTGCTATATTGGATAAAATTGAAATTCCGAACAACTGGGATGTTGTATCTGTAGATCCCGGAGATGATGCTGATGATGTATACTCTTATTCTGAAGAAGAAGAAAATACAGTAGAAGGGTATGAGTATGCATTTGCAGGAGCAATTGAATATATACAACCACAGTATGATTGGTCACCAAGAATGAAGTTGGATGAAGAGATGGAGAAATGTATTCATAATCTCAGAATGAATCAAAGAAGGATTCATGGAAGATGTTCCTACTGCAAATATGAGACGTCAAACAAATCAAGGGCAACCTGTGATGAATGTGGTTTAATTGCATGTACATTATGTGCATTTAAACACTTGAAGTATAAGGTGATTCCAGATAAGAAGGAAGTTCATGGTTATGCTAACAAAGAACCTCTTATCAAAGAGCTTCTTTAGTATACCATGTACCTTACTGAGAAAAATGAAGGCCTTGAAGACCAAATCCAGAAACTTCAATCAGTAAATGATGAAGAAAAATTAAAGGAATTGGAAAAGGAGTTGGAAGGTCTAGAAATACCCTTAGCCCATAGAGAAGGAAAAGAGGAAGAAAAGCCCAAAGAAGAGCCCAAAATGAAGTGGACTAATCTGTTCAATCCAGTAATAAAACCATTAATTATTACTGAGCCCAAAGAACAATCTGAATCTGATACAGAGTTAGTCTATGAAGAATCAAAGCCCAATGAAGAAAAGGCCTTGATGGGTCATGAAGGAAGAAAATCCTGGAACAGGCTGTACAATATGAAGGTTTACTTTGAAATTAAAGATGGACCGTCATTTGAAATACAGGCCATATTGGATACAGGGGCAACAACATGTTGTTGTAATATTTTGAAAGTTCCAGAGGGGGCAATGGAGCAAAGCCCATGGATAGTAAATTACAAAGGCATTAACTCAGATCAAAAGGCAAGAATGAAGATTAAGCAAGATGGGAAGATGATTATTGCCGGAGAAAGCTATCCAATTCCGTTCACTTACTGTTTTGAAATGAGAAAGAGTGAAGGAATAGACATGCTGATTGGTGCAAACTTTCTCAGAAGCAAGAAAGGAGGTGTTAATATAGAAGGTGATACTATTACCTTTTATAAAAATACATCAAAGGTGGTAACCCAACCGTATGCTGTAATCGCTAAACGTGCCATTGAAGAACTAGATCTTGAATATCAAGATTATAGTGAAATTAATGAATGGTCGTACAAGACGGTGGAAGCCAAAATCAGTAGAAATGAGAAGTTTGAGGTAAAGTTCAGGGATCTAATTAGAAGGTTGAAAGATCAAGGATATATTGGAAATGATCCGCTGAAACATTGGAAAAAGAATAAGGTTATTTGTGAATTGGAAATACTCAACCCAAGTATAACAATTCAAGATAAACCTTTAAAGCATGTGACACCTGCCATGAAAGATCAGTTCAAAAGGCATACAGATGCTCTGCTACAACTGGGAGTTATAAGGAAAAGCAAAAGCAGGCACAGAACCATGGCAATGATGGTAAACTCAGGAACATCCATTGATCCAGCAACAGGAAAAGAAGTCAAAGGAAAGGAAAGAATGGTGTTCAATTACAGGACACTAAATGATAATACCAAGAAGGATCAATATTCTCTCCCTAGGATTAACACAATAATCCAGAGGATAGGATACTCTAAGATCTATTCAAAATTTGATCTTAAGAGTGGATTTCATCAAGTGGCAATGGCGGAAGATTCTATTGAATGGACAACCTTCATCACACCTGAAGGGTTGTACAAATGGTTAGTGATGCCATTTGGCCTAAAGAATGCACCTGCAATTTTCCAGAGAAAGATGGATAACTGCTTTGAAGGAACAGAAGAATTTGTAGCAGTATATATTGATGATATACTGGTTTTCTCTGAAAATGAAGCTATGCACGAGAAGCATCTCAGGAAAGTCCTAGAGATATGTGAGAAGAATGGATTAATTCTTAGTGCAAACAAAATGAAGATTGCAGAAAAAGAGATCGAATTCTTAGGGGCGGTAATAACTAATTCATCAATTAGATTACAACCTCATATCATCAAAAAGATCGCAGAATTCAAGGATGAAGATCTCAAAGAAAAGAAGGGATTAAGATCATGGCTAGGGATACTCAACTATGCAAGAAGTTATATTCCAAAGTTGGGAATTATGCTAGCACCACTGTATGAAAAGACATCCCCCCATGGAGATAAAAGAATGAAAGATTCTGACTGGAAGCTTGTGAGAGAAATCAAGAAACAAGTCCAGAATCTCCCAGACATGAAGCTACCTCCAAAGGAAGCTTACATGGTGATTGAAACAGATGGCTGCATGGAAGGATGGGGAGCCATTTGTAAATGGAAGAAAGAAGGAGAAGGCAGATCTAAAGAAGAGATATGTGCTTATGCAAGTGGAAAATTTCCTGTGATCAAATCAACTATTGATGCAGAAATAAATGCTGCTATTAATGGTCTGAATGCATTCAAGATTTATATCTTGGATAAAAAGGAAATTACTCTCAGAACAGACTGCCAGGCGATAATATCTTTTTATAAGGCCGCTCAAAACCTGCAAAATAGGTTATCCAGAGTCCGCTGGATGAACTTCATAGACATCATTAATAACACTGGAGTCAAAATCAACATGGAGCATATTGATGGAAAACAAAATGTTTTAGCTGATCAATTATCAAGAATTTGTTGTTTAATGACTTTACAGGAATGGAACATGTCAGGAGAATATACAGAAACAATGTCAATGTTGAGCGACACCTTAGAAGAGGTAACATATGGCGCCAAGATGGGTGCAGACGTGACTATGGAGGAAGAGGAACTATGCCTGGCACTTAGGATCAAAGTATGTGTAACAAAAAGCTATAAAACAATTTACACAAACTTATATACAGAGTTTTATTTAAAACATGCGGAAGCTTAAAGAAAATACAAATTGAAAAACTTACAAGCTTAAGAGGATTACACAAGTTAGGATTTCTAGGTTGTGTGAATCCTTATGAACTACTAGCTCTTATATAGACATAGAGGGACGATAGAAACCGGTTACCGATTATCCGGGTACACATTGGGCCCCATAGTCAATTATCGATATGGTTTATCGTGATGTCTGAGCTGTTATGCTTTAATAAAAGCTGAAAACGACATAAAAGAAACGCATACAAACGGACAAACTACTTTGGCACACAAGTCCGCGTTGCTGTAGATAGTGGGTGAAATAATGGAGATAGTGGGTAGTCACATTTTTTAGTGGCCCATACGTCCTGGCCATTCATTCCACAATCGCCTTATCTCTTGTCGTGTTTCATGATTGTAGGGTCCGCCACCTTCACATGAGTCTTCCGAATTATTGCCCGAGAATTCGTCACTGCTTACATCATTGCCTTCTCGAAGCTTGGCTTGTTGGGCTTGAACTCTAGTGTTGGTTTTCTTGGTGGGCTTCACAAATGAGCCTTTTTGCTTGGGCCAATTTGTTAGCTGCTTGTTCTGTTCTTGTTGTGAAGATATGTGGGCTTGTTCCTTCTGTTCGTATCCACCATCTGCACAAGTTGAATTCCACCATTGATCTGTAGAGGTCCAGTTCTGCAAGGGTGTTATCCCTTTGTTGATCTGCAATTCTTTGTAGGGCCTCCATTCTTTCTGGTGATCGTAACCTGAGTTGGTCGAGGATATCTTCTTCTGTGATTCTGGTGTAGCTGTTGACAAGAAATGCTCCAGAAGATGACATAGTTCCTCTTCCTCCATAGTCACGTCTGCACCCATCTTGGCGCCATATGTTACCTCCTCTAAGGTGTCGCTCAACATTGACATTGTTTCTGTATATTCTCCTGACATGTACCATTCCTGTAAAGTCATTAAACAACAAATTCTTGATAATTGATCAGCTAAAACATTTTGTTTTCCATCAATATGCTCCATGTTGATTTTGACTCCAGTGTTATTAATGATGTCTATGAAGTTCATCCAGCGGACTCTGGATAACCTATTTTGCAGGTTTTGAGCGGCCTTATAAAAAGATATTATCGCCTGGCAGTCTGTTCTGAGAGTAATTTCCTTTTTATCCAAGATATAAATCTTGAATGCATTCAGACCATTAATAGCAGCATTTATTTCTGCATCAATAGTTGATTTGATCACAGGAAATTTTCCACTTGCATAAGCACATATCTCTTCTTTAGATCTGCCTTCTCCTTCTTTCTTCCATTTACAAATGGCTCCCCATCCTTCCATGCAGCCAACTGTTTCAATCACCATGTAAGCTTCCTTTGGAGGTAGCTTCATGTCTGGGAGATTCTGGACTTGTTTCTTGATTTCTCTCACAAGCTTCCAGTCAGAATCTTTCATTCTTTTATCTCCATGGGGGGATGTCTTTTCATACAGTGGTGCTAGCATAATTCCCAACTTTGGAATATAACTTCTTGCATAGTTGAGTATCCCTAGCCATGATCTTAATCCCTTCTTTTCTTTGAGATCTTCATCCTTGAATTCTGCGATCTTTTTGATGATATGAGGTTGTAATCTAATTGATGAATTAGTTATTACCGCCCCTAAGAATTCGATCTCTTTTTCTGCAATCTTCATTTTGTTTGCACTAAGAATTAATCCATTCTTCTCACATATCTCTAGGACTTTCCTGAGATGCTTCTCGTGCATAGCTTCATTTTCAGAGAAAACCAGTATATCATCAATATATACTGCTACAAATTCTTCTGTTCCTTCAAAGCAGTTATCCATCTTTCTCTGGAAAATTGCAGGTGCATTCTTTAGGCCAAATGGCATCACTAACCATTCGTACAACCCTTCAGGTGTGATGAAGGCTGTCCATTCAATAGAATCTTCCGCCATTGCCACTTGATGAAATCCACTCTTAAGATCAAATTTTGAATAGATCTTAGAGTATCCTATCCTCTGGATTATTGTGTTAATCCCAGGGAGAGAATATTGATCCTTCTTGGTATTATCATTTAGTGTCCTGTAATTGAACACCATTCTTTCCTTTCCTTTGACTTCTTTTCCTGTTGCTGGATCAATGGATGTTCCTGAGTTTACCATCATTGCCATGGTTCTGTGCCTGCTTTTGCTTTTCCTTATAACTCCCAGTTGTAGCAGAGCATCTGTATGCCTTTTGAACTGATCTTTCATGGCAGGTGTCACATGCTTTAAAGGTTTATCTTGAATTGTTATACTTGGGTTGAGTATTTCCAATTCACAAATAACCTTATTCTTTTTCCAATGTTTCAGCGGATCATTTCCAATATATCCTTGATCTTTCAACCTTCTAATTAGATCCCTGAACTTTACCTCAAACTTCTCATTTCTACTGATTTTGGCTTCCACCGTCTTGTACGACCATTCATTAATTTCACTATAATCTTGATATTCAAGATCTAGTTCTTCAATGGCACGTTTAGCGATTACAGCATACGGTTGGGTTACCACCTTTGATGTATTTTTATAAAAGGTAATAGTATCACCTTCTATATTAACACCTCCTTTCTTGCTTCTGAGAAAGTTTGCACCAATCAGCATGTCTATTCCTTCACTCTTTCTCATTTCAAAACAGTAAGTGAACGGAATTGGATAGCTTTCTCCGGCAATAATCATCTTCCCATCTTGCTTAATCTTCATTCTTGCCTTTTGATCTGAGTTAATGCCTTTGTAATTTACTATCCATGGGCTTTGCTCCATTGCCCCCTCTGGAACTTTCAAAATATTACAACAACATGTTGTTGCCCCTGTATCCAATATGGCCTGTATTTCAAATGACGGTCCATCTTTAATTTCAAAGTAAACCTTCATATTGTACAGCCTGTTCCAGGATTTTCTTCCTTCATGACCCATCAAGGCCTTTTCTTCATTGGGCTTTGATTCTTCATAGACTAACTCTGTATCAGATTCAGATTGTTCTTTGGGCTCAGTAATAATTAATGGTTTTATTACTGGATTGAACATATTAGTCCACTTCATTTTGGGCTCTTCTTTGGGCTTTTCTTCCTCTTTTCCTTCTCTATGGGCTAAGGGTATTTCCAGACCTTCCAACTCCTTTTCCAATTCCTTTAATTTTTCTTCATCATTTACTGATTGAAGTTTCTGGATTTGGTCTTCAAGGCCTTCATTTTTCTCAGTAAGGTACATGGTATACTGAAGAAGCTCTTTGATAAGAGGTTCTTTGTTAGCATAACCATGAACTTCCTTCTTCTCTGGAATCACCTTATACTTCAAGTGTTTAAATGCACATAATGTACATGCAATTAAACCACATTCATCACAGGTTGCCCTTGATTTGTTTGACGTCTCATATTTGCAGTAGGAACATCTTCCATGAATCCTTCTTTGATTCATTCTGAGATTATGAATACATTTCTCCATCTCTTCATCCAACTTCATTCTTGGTGACCAATCATACTGTGGTTGTATATATTCAATTGTTCCTGCAAATGCATATTCATACCCTTCTCCTGTATTTTCTTCTTCTTCAGAATAAGAGTATACATCATCAGCATCATCTCCGGGATCTACAGATACAACATCCCAGTTGTTCGGAATTTCAATTTTATCCAATATAGCAGCTCTTGCTACTATAGCCTTTTCTTTTCTGCATTCACTTGCATAGTGCCCTTCTTCTCCACATCTGAAGCACTTGCATTTCCGAACTCTTTCTTGCTCTTTATACTTGCTTTTAAAAGCTCGTATATGATTCTTGTGTGGCTTTCCATTGTAATTCTTGGCTTTTGACAACGTTCTTTTTCTTGGATTACCATAATATCCAGGGACTGGAATATTTCCACAAAAATCTGTTGCCCTTACTTCCTTCTGTAAAGCTGCTCTTCTACATGCTTCTTCTAAGTATTCTCCAATAAACTTAATTCTTGGAAATACTGCAGCTGTTGCACCAGGGTACTTTTCATTCCATGCTTTTTCAATATCTTGCCCCAGTATTGGTGGAAGTTTGCTAAATAGCTTATCAGAAAGCTCTGTTCCCACAAAGAGTCTTCCAGATTTTGCTGCAAGATTCTTGTAGTCACTTAGGAATTCCATATATTCTTTGTTTCTTGACATTGCAGTCGTTCCAAATTCCTATAAGCTTTATCCTGTTCTGCTGTACTCCCTTGGTATGGATCCTCCAGAGTGAATATCTTTCTTATTGTGGAAAGAATATTCTGAGTATCACTTGCTGCTTCTTCAAGAGCATTATACTCCTCCTTGTATATGTTCTTCCACTGGTTCCATGTAAGCTTTTCAACTTCTCCCATAAGGTTTTCAATGAAATTGATTTTTGATCTTTCATTTGGCCAGCTTTTCGTTGGATCATCTACCACATTAAGAGTACTTGATTCCCATCTTGATATTACATCTCCCAGAGACTAATATCAAATGGTAGGACTAATATGCTTCCTTGATTTGACCATGCTGGAGGTAAACTCCACATGTTGTTAGGCATTGCGGATGCCATAGCTTCAGTTCTTTGCTTTATTTTTGCTTGATCAAAAGGAAACATCGACCTTGTTTGTCCTACTGTTTGAGCTGGAGGGTAAATAACTGGTGTCATCGTTGCATCTGGTGGTCTTCCATAGTAAACATTAGAAGATGATGACATTTTTGCATGCTCAGTCTTCGTTTTTCCAGTTATCTCCTTTCTTAATCTTGCAAGAGAGGGGTATTCCATTTCAGATTCTTCATCAATTCCTCCTGCATAGATTCTTTCACTTCTCTGCTCAATTGATTCTGTTTCATAATCACTTTCAGTTTTAGTATCAGACGGCACATCTTCCAGCACGCTCTGTTTACAAGAACTTCCAGTTCTTATTACTTTAGATTTCTGAGCTTTTTTGACAACCCATTTCTTGGTTTGCCTCTGCTTCTTATCTGTACCTTGCATAAGGGTTTTTCCCTTATAGGATGCTACAGATCTTTCTTTTGCTTTTAGTCTTCTTGCTGATTGTTCATAGCACTCATTTATCTGCTGTTGCCTTGGTGATAAATCTTCATCACTGGACAATTGGATTTCTTCAATTGGTTGTGCTTCTCCTGCTAAGTAGACTATTTCTTCATCTGATCTTGTATCTGTTGTTAGGGCTTCAATATCATTGCTTCCCATATTAGATGGTTTTTGCTGCGGGTATGGAGTGTCATCTCCAAATATGCTCCCTTTACCCTCACAAAAAAATATGGATTTTCCAAAGGAAAATCTATATTTTCTTGTTCTTCTTCTGAAGAATTTCCAGCAAAAACATATTCTTGTTCATGTTCAGGATCTTTGTCATCAGTATTCCATCCGGTAGATATGATTGGTGAATCATCACATGTTTTAACATATGAGTAATTGACCATATAATCATATTTTCCTGATGGTTCCCCCAGTGTATCCCATACACCTGGTTTCTTTTTCTTTGTTTTTGAAGTCTTCTTTCGATCAAACTTTCCATTGTTCCATTTTTCATTATGCTCTAGCTCCTCCCATGGTGTCAACCAGTTTAGGTTATCCAAATCACAGGGATTGTGATATAATGGATTAACTTGTACATGGTTTATTCTGCCAGTTAGTGCTGTTTCTTCTTCATCCTCTTCTCGACTAGGATATCTTGCACTTTGGCTTCTTGCTTCTAGGTCTTCCAATAATTCTGGATTATTGGTTGTTCTTCTGTAGTTTTGGAAGCTTAACACCTGCGTTCCTCCATATCCATCTCTGATGGATGCTTCTGTTGGAGCTCTAACTGATATTCTTTCTCTTGGTGGTCTGATCGTCCACTGCCTTCCAATAGGCACTTCTATCCCTTGAGCAGGTATAGCCCTGATACTTGATGAAGCTAGATAGCTTATAACATTTTCAATGTTATAATTAAATCCAGCATTACTAGTGTTTGTCAGTCTTCCCACTAGTGCACTTGTAACTATCAGGTTTGACTCGCCATTAAACTCTTCATAGCCATGAGTTTGTATTACTATCTGAATATTTCGGAAATCAGATAATGATACCATCATGTTTGGTGCTATGTATACCATCTGTGCTCCTGAGGATAAATCAACCTCCATAGATCCAATTATAGACACATTATTCGCCCATCTTGTGTCTCTTAAGACTACCAAAGCTTGAGTTCCTGCTCTTATTCTGTGCAGGGTTTGTAGTCTTATCCTGATAACACCCATATGCAAATGTTCTAGGCCTCTTTCAGCTAGCCTTGCATATGACCTGTTATTACAAAATTCCAGTTCAACTTGATCACCGTCTGTGACTAGGACTCTTTCTTCCCTATAGTGTTGGTAAACACTATTTTCTTGTCTTCTATCACCGGCGCTGTATAGTACCTCAGCTGGTACTAGATTAGCTCGTCTGCTTCTGGTCAACTGGATTTCTCTGTCTGGATCTATCTGCGTTTCTAGGGTTTGGTTAAACCCTCTTCTTCCGAGTCTTCTTCGAGTATTAAACAAATTCCTTTGCCAAGTGGAATATTGTCTAATTTGGTCCTCTTGACTTGGGACCCTTCTATCATCACTGTTTGCTGTCACCGTTGGTCTCCATAAGGGTGGTTGTTGGTTTCTTCTACTCATCTTCGGATTTTAGCAAGTTCTTCTTGAAGAATCTTACTAGGGTCTTTGTATACGTAGAATGGACCTTTTTTCTTTTGGAACTACTGATTTCCCTTCAGTCTTAAGGTTTTTAAGATTTTCCAGGCCTTCAAATAATTCTTTTGGGTATCCTTCTATTACAGCACCTTTTCCTTTACTTAGATCTGTAATAGCCCTTTTTAATTCACCAACGTCTTCTTTTATTTCTCGAAGTTCTTCTGAGACTCTTGTAACTTCCTGGATGAGGAAATTATTCTGCTTAATTAAGATCGCTGTTTGTTGAGCTGGGCTACCAATACCAGTGGTTTTACTGAAACCAACTGAAGGTTCGTCTATATTCCAAGTTGCTGCTGCTGCTGCTTTATAAGACTCAGTTTCTACAGTGGCTTGCCACCTATTCATAGAGTCATAGACTCTTCAAGCCTTACTATCAGCTTTTCAACCTGGGTAACCTTTTGAGTAAGCTCTTCTGTAAGTCGTAGAGCTTCTGCTTCAACAATTTTTGGTTGCTTAGCGATTTCTTCGACCAGATGTCGAACTTGGACTGCTGTCAGTAGTTGGTGAGACTGCAAAGTCACACCTATTTGTGCTACCTTCTTGGAAAGATTATTAATGGCAGTATGAATACCACTAACTTGTCTACCAAGACTCTCTTGCTCTCTAAGGATCTCTCTGAATCTTTTTATATTTAAGTGAGTGGCTAACAAGTGACTATCATAAAAAGCTTGCAAATTATATTTTAAAATATTTAAATCATCCGATATTAGCAAATTCGGATTAGTAGAGTGATTATTAACATTAAAAGCGCGTGTAACGCTTTCTCCGTGAAAACACTCGTACTCTAAGCCAAAATTTGTTCGTCTATGGATGGGTCTTGAAAATTCTAGATTAAGATAATCTAATCTATTATTATTTTCACAAAACGTACTAATTTGTCTTTCAAAATCTTGAAAATACCTTTCAACACTTGGATTCATAAAACATAAAGAGCATATTAAAATTTTCTGGATTTAAAACAATATTTGAAACAAAAGAGGACTTAACAGTTACTTGGCTCTGGGGCTTTCCTTATGTGACAACCCTCAAAATTACAGGTATCCGTACAATTAATTAATATTAACTTTGTGCTTAATGACTGTGCTTGACTACAACTGTTGAATTAAACTGCTTTATGAGTTCTGCATCATACATACATATGCATCACATTCATACTGTCACTCCATTTATTCACACAAGCTTTAGTGATAAATTTGATGTACAAAACACAGTTAGCACTGTGAACGGATAACTCAGAAACATGCTGACAATGCCAAGACAAACAATAGGTTGAGGGACCTATTTGTCATTCCTTTGAAACTTGCTTGAAGTTATTACTTTTAATTTCGAGGACTAAAACCGTCATTATTTGAAAGTACAAAGTTTAGGGACTAATTTGTCATTTCCGAAACTATATATATACGAGGGTTAAAGTGCAATTATTTCAAACTACAAGTTTAGGGTTCTTTTGATCAATTTTGAAACCTATTTATAAAAGAAATAAATATAATTTATTTTAATTATAAAAGTCTAAGGTTCATTTGGTCATTTCCTCAAACTTAAACTCTAGGGACTAAAGTTGATTTTTTTAAACTCCTTTTAACTAAATATTCTAACCTGGTTAACTTATATATAAGGACCTAACCTAAACCGACCTGTCCGTTTTCCAAGGCTAATTTTCATCACATATATCACCAAACTTTTCTTCATATTTTAGGTTTCTTTAATTATTAAAATTTTAAGAATAAAATAATGTGATAAATTAATAAAGTGATGGAAAGGGTTTGGAGCCTTGAATTCGTGAATGTAATATATAATATATTCATTTTTCACCTCCTTCTATTGACTAAGAATTTAAAAATTCTAAAGTGGATCGAACTACTACAAATTTGTAATATCTGTGTCGGTTTGATGGATTATTTAATCCTCACATGTTTCCAACGTCATTACCAACCCGTTTATTCACTAGTTCGAAACAAATATGTGCCAACCGTTTCACTTTTGGAATTTTGCTTAATTAGTCAAAATCAAACGAATCCATCGATTTTTTTATTTTTATTTTTTTTGTTTTGAGTCGAATTGAAACTATATTTAAATCCCTCTTATTCCCACGATTATTCTACACCCCTTACATTACACAAACACGTCGGATTTCACGACTGGTCATTATCACCGGAAGTTTCAAAGTCGCCAGAATTCTAGTTGGTTCTTCGTTTTAATCAATACCGGTTAGTTTTTATTTGTCCAATTAGTTCAATTATACTTATTTATATAGTTTAATTTAATGTAATTAAATTATATAACTATATAATTTTGATCCAAAATTATTCTTATGACAAAAGATGCATTATTTTGAATTTATATAAATTTAGAATCTGAGTTTTTATTATGTTTAATTATTTAGATAATTAAACTCATATAAATTTATTTATTGTTATCTTATCATTTTAATTCATTTTATTTATTTAAAATGATTCCAAGGCCATAATAATTATTTTAATTCAGTAATATTCAAGTTCAAATAATTAAAAATGTTATTTTAATTATTCTGGTTTAAATTAATTATTTTTGATAATTAGTTATATAATTATCACATTATTTTTTTTTAGACAAAACACTACCGATCCTAGAGATTTAGAATCTCCGATCATTCGATTAGACATTATTATTGATACATATTCCATATTATTGCATGTTCAAACAATTAGAGTGACGTGGAATATTATTCCCAAGAACTCTCACATTAGCATATTTATTTGGACTTACTCAAAATCAAGGTGAGTTCATGTTCCCCCTTTTCTCTTAACTGTTTTCAGTTTTATACTTCGGGGGTGGAATACATGTTACAATTATTACACTAAATGTTTACAGACAAGTGAGTTCATGTCCCCCTTTTCTTTTACTATTTTCAGTTTTATAACCTCGGGGGTGAAATATATGTTACTAAATGTTTACAGACAAGTGAGTTCATGTCCCCCTTTTCTTTTAACTGTTTTCAGTTTTATACTTCGGGGTGAAATACATGTTACAAATATTACAATGTTTACAAATGATATAATTACAAGAAACACTCTTGGTGAGAACGAGTACCAAGTATGATGAAATTTGAGAATACAAAAAGCATTCTTGGTGAGAACGAGTACCAAGTATGATGAAATTTGAGAATACAAAAAGCACTCTTGGTGAGAACGAGTACCAAGTATGTTACAACTATTACAGACATTTTTATACATGGTATGGTTAGCTTAAGGAGGGTTTTACTACTAGACTGTGAAAGGTGGGCACCATACTTAAGGCCATTAATCCTCGGACCAAGGGACATGAGTGATAGATTAGATCTATTTGGGTGTAGCGAGCCCACACCCATGAGGTCAGGGTGACCCATAGAGGTGACTATGTCTTCCAGCCGGAAGCCCGGTACAAATATGCTAGGTTTGAGTTTTCCGCACCTTATCACACTTACCTTTGGCTTTGCAACCCATTGGTGACTTCTTTTTCCTTAATTGCTACATACCAGGGACTTTCATACACCGTTTACAAAGGATTATACATACATCGTTACAAAGGGACTTTTATACATAAAATACATAATTCAAAGGTTTATACTCACAGACATACACATGAACTCGCTCAACTTTTTGTTGATTTTTCAAACTACATGTATTTCAGGGAACTAGCAGGATCTGGCAGGGTATGCATGTGTCTAGCTGCGTTGGATAATAGATGTCATCCATAGTTGTGAAGTTTGAGAGGTGTAACCTACTCCTGGACGGGTTATATGTCTCTAAACCTCGTCTTATCCAAAGTCTTTTAGGTGTCTTATGAACACGTTTTAAATAATTTATGGTTTGTAACTTATTTCAAGTGTCGATGTTTTTAAACAATGATATTGTGGTATTTTCTCAATTCAATTAATGGATGAACATCTCGTATTTTTTTTTATCATATAGCATTGTTGTGATTGTTGCTATGGTATTAAGAAGTCACACCAAATAAACCCACGCTTCCGCAAATGCCAGGGTGTGACAGCTTGGTATCAGAGCCTCGATCATAGCGAACTAGGATTCTTTCTCGAGTCTAGACTATGATCATCAGGGCTCTCATAAAAACATTTTTACATTGCATATACAAGTTTCTAGATCCAGGGTACAAACATTTTTTTTACAAACATGTGTTTCTCGGGTCGAACATGTAGTAACTGGGAAGGTTTGGTCTTAGAGGCCAGGGAGCAAGTCTTAAAGACTGGGAAGGTTTGGTCTTAGAGGCCAGGGAGTTAGTCTGTGAGACTAGGGAATTCAGTCTAAGAGACTAGGTGTGATAGTCTGGGGAAGACTAGGATGATTACTTGCTTACATTGATTGTGACTTACATGCGTTGTTGGATTATTTTATGCTATGACATGGGATGTTATGAGTTATTGTGTTATTACATACGCATATTACTTACTTACTATACTTACTATGACACTGGTGCCGATTATAGTTTTGTATCGCTAGAATTTAAGAAAATACTTAGGTTAACTGCTAGTAAGTTAGACATTCCGTACTAAATTGAACTGGCTAATGGAAAGCTAGTAGAAACGAATGAAGTCATCAGAGGATGCGAGCTTACATTAGACCTACTGCCAGTCGAGTTAGGAAACTTCGATGTGGTAGTAGGGATGGATTGGTTGTCAAGCAACAGAGCCATGGTTATAGGGATTTAGGTTATTAGAAATTTCTTTTGACCTAGACTATAACTTACCTTGGACACTTTCCATAGGTAACTCTTCCGTATTCTTTGCCTTGACTTCATCTCTATTCTTATCTTTTGTAACCAAATGCCTCGTCATCACAGATTTTACAAATGCTCATCACCTATCCTTAGGTGATTATTTTCAAAACCCCTTCTGATTTTAAATTCTCATCAAAGTCTTGGGCTCTAATAACGAACTCGTGCAATCTGGAAGGGTGGATGCCTGTATTCTGAGTTTTCTGTCTAGGCAAGCACTTCGTATATATCCTAACTCGAAGGACCAGTTGTGCTTACCTGGGAATTCTTGGGATGAGTGTTCACTTATAGGCTAAAGCATGACTTCACTAAGTTATAAGAACCCAACTACTTTGACTTGTCATTGATGTCGTTTATTCGTGGAATAAATGATATCCATCTTGTTACAAGTCTTCTTTGATCCTCAATGATTTTATGAAACTACTTTACCCGATTGTGAAATCACCTCCATGACAAGACACACGTTTGCCTACCTGGGAACTACCGATGAGGGTACAGTGTGCCTATCGGCTCAAGGCATGTTACCCTAATTCAAAAGGAATTTTTTTCTTTTCTCCGTTTCAGAACAATCCAAGTCCTAATCAACCTACGTTGTACTATTATCAATTTATTACGATACGATTCCCTCTTTTTCAAGTTCAAATTATTTTCAAGATCATACATGTTAAAATTTAAATTTTCAAACTAGCTACAGTAAACTATTTTAAAACGTATAAACAATGGAAATTTCAAAAGTTTGAGACATTTCTGAGACACACTACTATCCGAATGACTGTCCGATCGAATGAGTCCCATTTGGGCCGAATGGACATCCGACCGAGTGACCATCCGTCCGAATAACCATCTGTCATCACTATAAGTTCTCCTTATAAATATATATATATATATTTCACCTGTAGTCGTTTCTATATATAAAAATAAAAACGTGACAGCAACAACCGTCTCCTTTTTCAAACTTATCGTCGTCGATTTTTTTTTCGGCTCCTGATTTCTCGGTAATTGAATTGAGCACGCATTCCATTTTGTCGATCAGTGTGAACCTAGACTTTTGGTAGCACAATTACGGCTCATAATAAATCATTTCCGGACTTTATGGGATTTGCATGAGCTATAAAAACTGAACCGTTCTACCTTCTCACATCACTACAACACCTTCTTAAACTCCATATCACTCACACACTCGTCGGAAAAACTCATCTCGTAAACCCAATATTCAAATGGCATATTTCCCAGTAGCACATGCTGAATCCTCAAATGCAGCAGGAATTCATCCATTCCTTCGGTTTGCCGATCTACCCATTCGTGAGAAGTATCAGAAACTCAAGGAACTTGAGGTTTTTTCCATTGGCAGTATTGATTGGCCTCGAATAGAAATGGTTGACCCCAGTGGTTCACTGTCAATATTACTATCACACAATAGACCTTGGCGCCGTTTCTTCGACATCTTAGAGCCATCATATGATGAACTGGTATATGAATTCTTGTCCACCTTCTATTACAAATCTGATAGAAGTCTTACCGAAGAATCCATTCATTTTCGGCTTTGCGGACAACATTATAACATGTCTTTAGCAGAATTCGCAGTTCGTCTGGGTATTTATACCAATGAAGAAGTTAGCCAGCCCATTTTCACGAGGGCATCAACCACCTGTACCTATGCGGAAATGAAAGAATATTGGAAACACCATGCATCAAAAGCATGGTGCGGCTACAATAATGCAGGAAACTACAAAGACTCTCGTTATCGGTATATGCACCGTGTTTTAGCTAACACTATCACGGGGCGCGAAATTAACCAACAAAGGGTTAGTACCTCCGAAGTCTTTTATCTATATAGTATCTTCGAGCAAGTTCCTTGTAATATTGCCCATAGACATGCTGCATATTTTTCTAGTCAACACACAAATCCCCCGAGAAGTTTCATGGGGGGATCTTACATTACTAGACTAGCAAAATCTTTTGGTGTCTTGAGTGACCAGGTTATCCAGGGGTTATCTCCTCCAAAGGCACCTGAGATTGTAAATTGTAACCTCTTTAGGCTAAACCCGACTCAACCATCTCAGTCGGGGGGATCTCCTTTTGTCTTAGAAAGTATCCCCCCACAGAATTTGCAGCAATCATTGATGCAATTTCCTCCACCGTCTTTTTATCGTCATGATATGAACCCACCACCGCCTTACGTACACGAACATATTCTAACTAACCCACCCAAGCATTAACACCAAACGTCTCACAAGGCCTCTCACCGATAGTCTTCGAGGAGGATCCAACGACGCAAGATGAATTGTTTGATGAAAGCATGATGCTCCAAGAACATTTAGAACCAGAATCACAATTGCCACAGTCTTTCCTGTCACTATTGAATGAAGTAGAACAACTGCCATCAACTAATATAGCAGGCCCAAGTACGGTGCCTCAAATGGATCTACATCCAGATCAAATGGTAGTTGAAATGGCTAGGTTAAGCAATCAGAACCAAGATTTGCTGCGACAAGTACAAGAACTGACTGAAAGAAATCAATGGTTAGAAAGCCTGTTAGCTGCTCGTATGCAACTGGATCCACTACCTCCACTACCTGATAACTTTGGACTTGAAATTGATCCATTGCATGACTTGTTTCAAATGTAACTTGTTCACTACATATTAGACTGTCAAACAAACAATGCTATGTTTTGATTTAATAAGTGTTGTGTTGCATTGATGCTTATTCGATTTAGACAATACCTTAATCTTATTGTTTCTCACTTAACTAGAAGTGCTGTGTGGACCATGCAATGAAACACGTAATTTTGGGTGCACACTTAATTACGAGGTTCGATGCATGAGAATCATAGTAAGCCTTGTTAAGTAAGGTGGCATATAAAAACATTATGTGGTTATGTGTGTGTATACGTCTGTAGCCTCCGTCAGCATCTAGTCATGTTTTGTGTATTTGTTTACAAAATACTTACAGTACATAGTGTCATGCAAAACAATTTCTATACAATGATCCTCGTAAATTCCTCAAAATTATCAGCACCAAACAATGATTTGATTATCCTTCTAATCATTACAATTACATTCTACGGTCTCTTTCGAATAAATTTCGGGACGAAATTTTCTTAACGGAGGGAGAATGTGACAACCCTCAAAATTACAGGTATCCGTACAATTAATTAATATTAACTTTATGCTTAATGACTGTGCTTG
This sequence comes from Helianthus tuberosus, assembly GCA_030545235.1. Taxonomy (NCBI): domain Eukaryota; kingdom Viridiplantae; phylum Streptophyta; class Magnoliopsida; order Asterales; family Asteraceae; genus Helianthus; species Helianthus tuberosus. The sequence continues at coordinate 200,878,907 of CM060369.1, forward strand.
ACTACAACTGTTGAATTAAACTGCTTTATGAGTTCTGCATCATACATACATATGCATCACATTCATACTGTCACTCCATTTATTCACACAAGCTTTAGTGATAAATTTGATGTACAAAACACAGTTAGCACTGTGAACGGATAACTCAGAAACATGCTGACAATGCCAAGACAAACAATAGGTTGAGGGACCTATTTGTCATTCCTTTGAAACTTGCTTGAAGTTATTACTTTTAATTTCGAGGACTAAAACCGTCATTATTTGAAAGTACAAAGTTTAGGGACTAATTTGTCATTTCCGAAACTATATATATACGAGGGTTAAAGTGCAATTATTTCAAACTACAAGTTTAGGGTTCTTTTGATCAATTTTGAAACCTATTTATAAAAGAAATAAATATAATTTATTTTAATTATAAAAGTCTAAGGTTCATTTGGTCATTTCCTCAAACTTAAACTCTAGGGACTAAAGTTGATTTTTTTAAACTCCTTTTAACTAAATATTCTAACCTGGTTAACTTATATATAAGGACCTAACCTAAACCGACCTGTCCGTTTTCCAAGGCTAATTTTCATCACATATATCACCAAACTTTTCTTCATATTTTAGGTTTCTTTAATTATTAAAATTTTAAGAATAAAATAATGTGATAAATTAATAAAGTGATGGAAAGGGTTTGGAGCCTTGAATTCGTGAATGTAATATATAATATATTCATTTTTCACCTCCTTCTATTGACTAAGAATTTAAAAATTCTAAAGTGGATCGAACTACTACAAATTTGTAATATCTGTGTCGGTTTGATGGATTATTTAATCCTCACATGTTTCCAACGTCATTACCAACCCGTTTATTCACTAGTTCGAAACAAATATGTGCCAACCGTTTCACTTTTGGAATTTTGCTTAATTAGTCAAAATCAAACGAATCCATCGATTTTTTTATTTTTATTTTTTTTGTTTTGAGTCGAATTGAAACTATATTTAAATCCCTCTTATTCCCACGATTATTCTACACCCCTTACATTACACAAACACGTCGGATTTCACGACTGGTCATTATCACCGGAAGTTTCAAAGTCGCCAGAATTCTAGTTGGTTCTTCGTTTTAATCAATACCGGTTAGTTTTTATTTGTCCAATTAGTTCAATTATACTTATTTATATAGTTTAATTTAATGTAATTAAATTATATAACTATATAATTTTGATCCAAAATTATTCTTATGACAAAAGATGCATTATTTTGAATTTATATAAATTTAGAATCTGAGTTTTTATTATGTTTAATTATTTAGATAATTAAACTCATATAAATTTATTTATTGTTATCTTATCATTTTAATTCATTTTATTTATTTAAAATGATTCCAAGGCCATAATAATTATTTTAATTCAGTAATATTCAAGTTCAAATAATTAAAAATGTTATTTTAATTATTCTGGTTTAAATTAATTATTTTTGATAATTAGTTATATAATTATCACATTATTTTTTTTTAGACAAAACACTACCGATCCTAGAGATTTAGAATCTCCGATCATTCGATTAGACATTATTATTGATACATATTCCATATTATTGCATGTTCAAACAATTAGAGTGACGTGGAATATTATTCCCAAGAACTCTCACATTAGCATATTTATTTGGACTTACTCAAAATCAAGGTGAGTTCATGTTCCCCCTTTTCTCTTAACTGTTTTCAGTTTTATACTTCGGGGGTGGAATACATGTTACAATTATTACACTAAATGTTTACAGACAAGTGAGTTCATGTCCCCCTTTTCTTTTACTATTTTCAGTTTTATAACTTCGGGGGTGAAATATATGTTACTAAATGTTTACAGACAAGTGAGTTCATGTCCCCCTTTTCTTTTAACTGTTTTCAGTTTTATACTTCGGGGTGAAATACATGTTACAAATATTACAATGTTTACAAATGATATAATTACAAGAAACACTCTTGGTGAGAACGAGTACCAAGTATGATGAAATTTGAGAATACAAAAAGCATTCTTGGTGAGAACGAGTACCAAGTATGATGAAATTTGAGAATACAAAAAGCACTCTTGGTGAGAACGAGTACCAAGTATGTTACAACTATTACAGACATTTTTATACATGGTATGGTTAGCTTAAGGAGGGTTTTACTACTAGACTGTGAAAGGTGGGCACCATACTTAAGGCCATTAATCCTCGGACCAAGGGACATGAGTGATAGATTAGATCTATTTGGGTGTAGCGAGCCCACACCCATGAGGTCAGGGTGACCCATAGAGGTGACTATGTCTTCCAGCCGGAAGCCCGGTACAAATATGCTAGGTTTGAGTTTTCCGCACCTTATCACACTTACCTTTGGCTTTGCAACCCATTGGTGACTTCTTTTTCCTTAATTGCTACATACCAGGGACTTTCATACACCGTTTACAAAGGATTATACATACATCGTTACAAAGGGACTTTTATACATAAAATACATAATTCAAAGGTTTATACTCACAGACATACACATGAACTCGCTCAACTTTTTGTTGATTTTTCAAACTACATGTATTTCAGGGAACTAGCAGGATCTGGCAGGGTATGCATGTGTCTAGCTGCGTTGGATAATAGATGTCATCCAGAGTTGTGAAGTTTGAGAGGTGTAACCTACTCCTGGACGGGTTATATGTCTCTAAACCTCGTCTTATCCAAAGTCTTTTAGGTGTCTTATGAACACGTTTTAAATAATTTATGGTTTGTAACTTATTTCAAGTGTCGATGTTTTTAAACAATGATATTGTGGTATTTTCTCAATTCAATTAATGGATGAACATCTCGTATTTTTTTTTTATCATATAGCATTGTTGTGATTGTTGCTATGGTATTAAGAAGTCACACCAAATAAACCCACGCTTCCGCAAAAGCCAGGGTGTGACACCTTATTTCTTGATAAACTTCCTAATCTTTCATAAAGTTTTACTTTGTTTGGAAAAAGATGGTTAAATAAACACTAGTTGTTTCCGATTTATGAACTAAACACAGGATATTTTCTTTGGTGAATACCTCTTGGTTTTTATTAAAAACTTTAATACTTTTTCAAAAATCCACAAGTTTTATCACCACAGGGGATCTGCCTATCTTCGCCATCCTCGGCTACTCTCTGGCCTCTGCCTGTGTCTTTTTAAAACATTCTCCTTTTGAAAACCATTTAAAGTATTAATAATTTTTAAACCATTTGCCTTTCACAAATTCCGAAAATTCCGCCTATGCTTTCTTCCGAACTAGACTCACCATGGGGTGCTACTTACTACTCTTCGGTAGGCGCCCATGTCTTTTGTAAATTTTTTTCTTAAAACATAGTTTAATTTTTACTTAGATCGAATAAACAGTAATGTTTATTAAGTTATTTTTCCCAGAAATTACTTACCAGAAGTAATTATAAAACTTTTAATAGAGATTAAGATGCTTATCTTTGAATTAATTCATCCCCAGGCCTTTCACTATTAAGCCTTCTTTAAGGCTTTAGCCTGACATATCGGAGCTTTTTACAGCCCTGATACCAGAAATAGGCACTTAGGATCAAAGTATGTGTAACAAAAAGCTAGAAAACAATTTACACAAACTTATATACAGAGTTTTATTTAAAACATGCGGAAGCTTAAAGAAAATACAAACTGAAAAACTTACAAGCTTAAGAGGATTACACAAGTTAGGATTACCCTTTTGTACTTAGTTAAATTAAATGAAAATCATTTAAAACAGAGACGATTGCAGACTAATGGCAGGTTTCCAAATTCTTTGAGACCGAAAACAACCATTGCACACAAATTACATGATCTTTTCATTTGTTTGAACAGAAAGAGGAAATGAGACCATAGATTATATTCCCGGGTTATCTTCATTTACAATAGCAGACCTTCCAACGATCTATCGTCACGGCGCTGAGATGTTTAACGGCATTGGACCCACACTCTTTGGTATAAAAGCAAATTATGTCCTTATATCAACCATGTACGAGTTAGAATCCGAAGCCATCGATGCTCTTCGAGCTACATTAAAGATGCCCATTTACACATCTGGACCGAACATACCCTACTCCCAAATCGAACCCAATCCCTCATCAGACCAACCATTTTACTTAAACTGGTTAAACTCCAAACCACCAAGAACTGTCTTGTATGTTTCTTTCGGTAGCTTCCTTTCGGTTACAGGTGCTGAAATGGTTGAAATCGCATACGGGTTAACCCAAAGTGGTGTTAACTTTGTGTGGGTGGCTAGAGGAGAAACCTCACATTTAAAATAAATTTGTGGGAAGAATGGTATGGTGGTGGAATGGTGTGACCAACTTAGGATTTTGTTACATTCTTCTATAGGGGGATTTTGTACACATTGTGGGTGGAATTCGGTGAAGGAGAGCTTGTTTTCAGGTGTACCAATGCTGACTTTTCCTATATTACTCGACCAACCACTTAATAGTAAACTGATCATCAAAGATTGGATGGTCGGATGGAATATGAGAGAAAGGGTGGGAGTTTTTAGTAGAGATGAGATTGCGAAGACTGTAAGAGATTTTATGGATCCGAAGAGTGTTGCGAGGACTGAAATGATGGAAAGGGCGAAGGTGTTTTCAAGAATTTGTCAAGAAAGTGTGGTTGATGGCGGATCGGTTAATGAAGATATTGATGCTTTTGTTAGAGATATTTCAATGAACTAAAACAAGCGAATTAGTTTTAGAATCGTGTTGGATTTATCGTTGTAATTTCAATAAAAGTTTATAGATCACTTCTTGTGTGAGGATATACAAAGAAACCGAAGTTACTAGTTTTGATTCGGGTAAGTTTTCTTTGTTAAAATCATTAATGTTACTATCAAAGAACCTACGACATCATTAATGTGTTTTTTTCTTCCGATCCAACTGTTATTAAAGGTAGAGATTGCTAATACTTTAAGTGAGGTAACTTAAGTTTATGTGACGGGGAATCTTTAGATAAAGAATGAAACAAAAAAAAGTTCGTTAGCCTTTGTGTTGGACTTTGACCTCAACTTCCTTTTAACGTTTCAATAGGCCCACCAGAAGTCCATGAATCCCATATTTTAGTCCAAACGTTTATCAGCCACACTTTCATTTTGTATTTTAACTAGAGTTATGCGCCACCCGCGTTGCGGGGCGCTAAACCGAATATTTCTTAGTTTAATAACATGTACATCTTTATTACAGTTAGTTATACATGCAACTTATAACATGATCTTAAAAAAGATACATCGAGTCAACCAATTAAACAAAAACATTACCATAGTTATGATAAAAAAAAATAACAAAAAAATGGCAAGCGTGTAATTTAGAGTTGGGGGCAAAACAATAATTTGTCAGGACCAATTAGCGAGTGCTAGACAGCTGTTTGGCACGAAAAAAAAACTAAATTGAGTCAACCAAGTAAAATAAAACACTACCATAGTTTTGCCCAAAAAAAATTGATGGCAAGATTGCAATTTTTAGCTGGGATAAATCGTAATTTAAAAATGGAGGTGAAATAATATTTTTAACTGAGGGGAAAATATTTTTTTTTATTTTAAATTGTGGGCAAAAACGTAATTTTTAACTGAGGACAAAATCGTAATTTTTTGCTGGGGCAAAAACGTAATTTTTAACTGAGGACAAGATCGTAACTTTTAGCTGGGGGCAAAAGCAAAATTTTATTTTGAACTGGGGTGAAATCGAAATTTTATACTGGGAACCAAATAGTAATTTGGTAGGACTCCAGCTGGGGGCAAAACCATAATTTTATTTTAAACTGGGGGCAAAATCGTATTTTTTAATTGAGGGCAAAATCATAAATTTAGGCCGGGGCCAAAACAAAATTTATATTTTGAACCAGGGGCAAAATCGTAATTATAAACTACGGATAAAATTGTAATTTGGTAGGACCTATAAATAACTATTATATGCTAAAAAAAGGTGGTCGCCACTTTTGGCCAACCACCTAACTGAACTATTCCCGAGGTAAAATCGTAATTTTTTACCTAAGGGCAAAATCGTAATTTTTAGCTGGTGGCAAAACCAAAATTTTATTTTCAACAGAGGGCGAACTCGTAATTTTAAACTGGGAACCAAATCGTAATTTGACAGGACTCTAGCTGGGGCAAAAGTATAATTTTATTTTGAACTGGAGGTAAAATCAGATTTTTTTACCTAAGGGCAAAATTGTAAATTTAGGCAGGGGCAAAAGACAAATTTCATTTTTAACCGGGGGCATAATCGTAATTTTAAACGTGGAATAAAATTATAATTTGGCAAGACCTATAAATTACTATTATATTAAACAAAAAAAGGAAAAGGGTGGCCGCCACTTTTGGCCAACCACCAAATAGAACTATTCCCGCCGCCGCTTTCATTTGTATGTAGTGTAAACTAGTCAATTTCCCTGCGCGTTAGTCATGGCGGATTCGAAATGTAAAGTAACTCGAATTTGTACTGTCTAATGAAAATATATTATATTTGACCTGACTTGTTTCTAAACAAAAGTTACGTCAAAGCGTAGACAAACTAAAAACGTAAAAAAAATAAACACAAAAACGTATTATATTTGATCCGATTTATTTGTGAAAGAAATTTCCATTAAAACGTTAACCAGTTTTAACTTATACCTACAAGTATATAAAAATAAGTACGTAAGAAAATAAAGTTTTTTTTGGTTAAAGAATGGTACGCCGCGTTGCGGCAGCATTGAAATACAAAGTAACTTGAAATTTTACGATTTAATGAAAACGTATTATGACTTGTTTAAAAGAATATATATGTCAAAATGTAAACCAACTAAAAAGGTACAAAAAAAAAGCACAAAATGTATTATATTTGACCCTAGCAATTTCCAAAAAGAGAAAATTATATTAAACGTAAATCAATCTGAATTTATATTGATACGTATATAAGAATAAGCACATAAAAATTGATTATAAAGTTTTTAGAAGGTTGAAGGTTGTAAATATCAATAATAAATGTTAAAGCAATAAAGTAAAAAAAAACCAATAAGCCACTAAAAGAAAAGAAAAAAATGTGGCTGCCAATGTAGAGTGCACTTCTTGTAGTATTTTAGCAGGGTTGGCCCTAAGAATTCGTATACCTTGTTCGAGCTTGAAAAAATGTGTCCTTTGGCCTTAACGAAATTGGGTATTTGACTCAGTAAAGGTCTAAACCTAATGCCAAAGGGGTTAATAACTAATCTAAACCATAAGAATAGTTTTGTAAGGGGGCCTATATTAATGTTTGTATTGATGTACCCGATTAAAAAAAATATTTTACGTATACATATTGGGTTTTTTCATAAAAAAACGTACCCCTCAAAATATCGAGCCCCGACCAGTGGTCCTACCCGCCCACCCCAGTGCCGGCCATGTATTTTAGAATAGCAAACTATAAGCCCATTTGAATCTTACAAACATGCCACGTAAATGAATTTCATTTATGTACTTCTGCATATAAAAAGTCAATCCTCAATGAAAAATAAAAAGGGTTGTTTTATTTCCACATCCCTATAATCTTATTTTCACATTCTTATATCTATACGGGCCGTATAAACTGATACGGGCCGTATAGAATGTTTATGCACAGAGTTTTATGCGGTGGAATGTTTTTTTTGTTTTATATGTATACGGGACGTATAGTTATATACTGGCCGTATACATATTTGCATAATTTTGTTTCGAAGGTTTGCCAAGGGTTTTTAGTTTTGGAATCTGTACACGGGCCGTATAATGTTATACGGCCCGTATAGCCCGTATAGAAAAGTTAACTTTTTTGTTGTAATCAGGAAACCGTTTAATAAATTTTTGTATTTAAAATAGTGTTATATATATAGGATTATGTTACGAGTTTGTAGTTAAACGTATTTATTATGTTTAATAAGTTTCCTCTTTGTAAAACGATAAATATGTATAGAAAAGTTAATTTTTTGTTGCAATCGGGAAACCGTTTAATAAATTTTGAAAATTTTAAAATAGTGTTCTATATATCGCATTATGTTACGAGTTTGTAGTTAAACGTATTTATTATGTTTAATAAGTTTCCTCTTTGTAAAACGATAAATATGTATAGAAAAGTTAATTTTTTGTTGCAATCGGGAAACCGTTTAATAAATTTTCAAAAATTTTAAAATAGTGTTCTATATATCGCATTATGTTACGAGTTTGTAGTTAAACGTATTTATTATGTATCATAGGTTTCCACTTTGTAAAAACGATAAATATGTATAGAATAGTTAATTTTTTGTTGCAATCGGGAAACCGTTTAATAAGTTTTATAAATTTTAAAATAGTATTGTATATATCGGATTATGTTACGAGTTTCTAGTTAAACGTATTTATAATGTTTTAGTAAGTTTCCACTATGTAAAACGATAAATATGTGATATGAATATGATAAACTACGACAACAATTATTAAACAAACAACTTAACATCTGAACATAAGATTAATATTTATAATGTTTTACATCTAAAAAAAAAGATAAACTTTTACAAAGTTTCAAACGTAAAATAACAAAAAAAATAATAATAATACAATAAGCAGCTACGGCGGTGGTGGTGGTGGTGGTGCAGCGCCAGCTCGTGGAGGTAGGGGCGCGGCAGAATGCATAGCCACAATCGCCTGGACCATCCACTGTACATCCTCTATCACTGCAGCTAAATCCCCTCTGACTGCAGCTACATCCGACTCGACCTGAACGAGTCTCTCCTCCACCCCCGGTGGAGGCATCACACGCTGTCTCACGCTGCGTCGAACGTACGGGCGATCACCCGGTAACTCCTCCGCAACTAGCTGTGATCGATCGACAGTATGAGCGACCCCCTCTCCGTCGCCTCCCTCTCCGTCGCCTCCCTCTCCCACGCCCTCGCCCTCGCCTCCCTCTCCCTCGTCTCCCTCTGTTACACCCTAATTCGTATTTGACAAAAAGTCGCAGCGGAAACACGAACCATAAAATTTCTTTCATTATAAATACCTCAACTTATTTAAAATTTAACTTTAACATAATTCTTATTCATAAATCCGTCATCCTCTTATTTACTAATTAAAAACATAGCTTACGTTTACTACATTTTACATTCAACGTCCCCGTACAATCTCTCTAGTGGCTCGGTCTTCAATCCCTAATCCTTCTGATAATCGCTCATTATCCGTACAACCTGCATTTACCACACACATTCATAACATTAGCACACATTAAAGAAACAAAGTTCATTCGCGTACACTTCACACTTCGTCATCTTTTAAGCTTTAAGCATTTCATCTGCATATCCATTTCCTGGTGAGGCTTCAATAATGTACCTGCATTACTTTTCATTCTCGAGGTACACCATTAATAACGTTAACCCTCATCGTCTCTAAATCATGCTTACATACGTACTCACATACATATCTACATACGTACATCTTTTCCCTACAACTTTACATACGTGCACACACTCATACATGGCTTTATACATACATACATACACATCTACATACATACAAACCTTTCCTACATCATTACACACATACATACCCTCGTACATATCTTTACACATACATACATACACATCTACATACATACAAACCTTTCCCACATCATTGCATACATACATACCCTCGTACATATCTTTACGCATACATACATACACATCTACATGCATACAAACCTTTCCCACATCTTTGCATATTTGCCAATGAGAATTAAATTAATAATTCTTACCTGGGGTACGGGATCCCACTTTAAGGTTCATAAATGGAACCTAAGGTGGGATTCTTACCTGGGCTATGGGATCCCGCTTTAAGGTTCCTAAATGGAACCTAAGGTGGGATTCTTACCTGGGCTATGGGATCCCGCTTTAAGGTTCCTAAATGGAACCTAAGGTGGGATTCTTACCTGGGCTATGGGATCCCGCTTTAAGGTTCCTAAATGGAACCTAAGGTGGGATTCTTACCTGGGCTATGGGATCCCAAGGGGAACCAACATACCTATATCGTCACGCACGATCATGTCATCCCACCTTTACACATTCACACATATGCTTACCCTAATGGTCATAAAACATGAGTTAAACTAGTTATACGCGACTTAAAACGCGTTTAAACGAGTTCCCGATACAAAACGGAGCTAACAAGCAACTTTCGACAAACAGCCACCCCGTCGCGTAGCGCGACGGGCCGTCGCGTAGCGCGACGCCATCAAATAAACAGAATGTTTGTTGCTGCAGTGCTGCAGATTTCAGCACGTCCGCGTTTCACGGAAACGGTCATAACTTCTTCGTTATTGGTCCGTTTTACCCGATTCTTTTTCCTACACGTCCGTAATTTAATTCTCCATCTTTTGGAGTTAAGGACCGACATCCGGATTAACAAAATCTCAGACTTTTATCTCTTCGGCTTATTACCCTTTTTCCCAACCTTGACCCGTTCATGCATTCGTCAACGTAACTTGTTCGTTTTACCATATCCTCTTATACACATAATGATATCCATGACGTCTATCATAAATTACTGAACTCTTGGATATCTTGCATCCTTTTAATACATTATCATTCATATGCTCATTTCGACCCGTTAAGGGTATTCACGCATTAATTTGGTCTATGACTAACCAAACCATCATCCCTACTACCATACTTGTCCAAAACGTTACGCTAATCGAAAACTTGTTCCTAAACTACTTGTTAAGATCGTTTGCCCAAAATACCCATCAAGGGCATTTTGGTCAACTTTAAATTCCATCCTTTACGACATAAGATTACGTCACATATTTGACCTCAACCATCATGTTTAGTAAATTAAAACACCATATCACCTATCCGAACATAAGAAGTGATTATAGAAATCACTTACCTTATGCGTCCGCGCTCGTATCCGATTCCTTGCCTCATCTTGACCCGTTAACACCTCCTACTTGAGTCCGTCGCGACGTGATTCCTATACTTTCATTTCATCGAAACCACGCTCTTATTAGCATACTCATTTGTACATGTAACATTTATATCATTCGCATAATTCACACTTAACTTGACTTAGTCATTTCTAACAAGCATTAAAATACATAATCAACTTCATATAATCATATCCGTATACGTTAAACTCATATAACTCATCATGTCATTACATTTAACACGGATTGCTATAACATGTACCATATGACTTCCCATCAACCTACATTTACGACAATGAGTCAAATCATGTTTCTTATACTTAGTTGAATTTCAAAAGTCAACTATTAACCATACTCAACTATCGACTTATCATCGAATACCCGTAACATCATAATCGACTATACGTACGACACTATATACATTTCATCATACACTTGATGTGAGTACTACCTTTTAAGCATAACGTACAACTATTTCATGCACGATTCTTCTAAACTCATACATAACCCATCAAAACCAACTACTAATCATCATGTATCATTCCAAATGAACATTAAACATAACATCATCATATTCCTATACTTTCATCTAACAATAATTCATCATACCCACATAATACATCAATCTTTCAACAAGACTTGAACATAGGAGGTGATTCTAGTCATCATCTTCACCCTAACTAACGGGTGTCACCTCTAAACATCAAATTAACGCAAACCATTCATAACCCATGTTCTATATGATGATTATAACACATACCAATGCTCAATTTCACTTAAACTCATGGATTAAAACATAACCCACTTTACACATGATCACCAATCTTAGATTTTCGACATACCTTATGATCCCCTCGTGTTGGAGATCATTAATCCATGCTCGGTTATGGATTTGAGCTTCATCTTGCCTTCCGATTTGAGCATAAAGATGGAACTAGGGTTTGAGGCTCCATGGGAGCCTCCTGCTCTCTTTCTCGAACACACGTATGTGTGTGTTTGTGTGTGTTAGATATTTTATAACTTAACTTTCATTTGTTCCATTTTAGCCCCTCGGGTTTACTTTTAAAACATAATTGACACTACCTTAATCATTTAAGACTTTTGACCATACCCTTAACTAGGTTAAATAGCCTAGTTATTTATTTCCTGACGTGTCACATAATAACATCCAACAAACATTAACATTCAGATTTTGGGGCGTTACACCCTCCTCATCACCACCCTCTCCACGGGGTCCCTCACCCACACCATAAGCCCAAACCAGCTGCCCCCCCTCGACCTCGCGAGCCAAACCCATCGATAGGGTTGTGTCCCTCCCAACCCTGTCAAGCTGGCGTGTCAGGGTCATATCATTTGCCACCTGCGGGGACAGGAGGCGAAATAAACCCTTCGCCAGACGGGTGACGAAGGCCCCACAGCTGATGTGGGAAGAGGGTCGCTTAAAAGCGTACTCGGCGAGATATGCGGCCAACTTGGACGCCAAGTTGGCCCTCCTGCCGGTAAGTAAGTCGTGCAAGAAGAATATGTCACTTTGGGTGACCCATTCCCTGCTATCATGACGACCGGCGATCGTCACGGCGATACACCGATGTAGGTATCGGTGTAACGGGTCGTGAAGATCAGTCGCCCGTGCCTTCGGGGATCGCTGATTCTGTTTCGCGAACTCCCCGAACCCAATAGTGCGCCAATACGGCCACAACACGTCAGTGGACGTGCTGACTGGCGCATCAAAAAATGCGCGGGACCTTGAGTCCTCCTGTGAGTACAGACCCAAGGCAACAGCGAACTGAGGAAGTGTCATCCTCTGAGTCTTTCCGCAAATAGTAAAAGTTACGGCGTCTGTCGTCAAAAAATGCTGAAAACCCCCACCCCTGGTGTCCGTAAATGTAAAGGTAGATAAAAACTCTAAAGTAATCTCCCTGTGGGTCCGCTCTGCGGCGGCATCAAATAAGCGGTCCCACGGGGAGTTAGCTGGCATGAGCTCCCGGACCCGACCGATCGCTCCAATATCTCTCAAAAACTGAAAATCTATGGTCTGAGGCGCATCCAGCACCATCTCCCATAATTTGCCCAAAACCCTATAGGCAACCGTACCACGGGGGATATCTCTAAGAAACTGCCACTCTTTAAGCGATAAGCCGACCGCTATAGATCGAAACCCACAATTACCATCACCCTGCACATTTTGTATGTGACTGAGGTGTGGATAGAAGCACGGTGGAATGAACTTTTTGAAGTGCATGAACATATTAACTTGTCCGACAGGCAGCAAAGGTAAGTCTGGTGGCTCTTCCTTTGATTTTGCGACCTTCTTTTTCGTTTTCGAATTCTTAGCGCCTTTCGCAATCTCGCCGAAGAACATAGGTGTTTCAGTACAATAACTTTGTGACTCGACTAACGAGCTGTGCCTGGTAGGTTCGATATTTGACTCTTGTGTGCCAAACTCATCATGTGTGCGAAACCCATCTTGTGAATCACTATACTGGTCCTGCGTTGTAAAAAAGCTGTGTCTTGAAGGCTTCGTAAACGAATCATCCTTCCTTTGTTGCTGAGCTTTTAAAGTTGGACGACCCCGTGTGTTTTTTTGCATAACTGGTTGTTTAAGCTTCGTCTTATTGAGTTGTACCAACTCCTTCATCTTTTGAATCAAATTTTTCTTGAGTTCTCTCGGCTGAGCACTTAAATGTTGTTTGAGAAGAGCAAATTCACCGTCTAAGTCGAAAGAGTCCACCTTGCTCGGTTCCACTATGGAGTCCAAATTTAACTTTCTCCAAAAAGGGTCTATCAACTCCAACGGGATCATTTGACCTAAGAAACATATCAACAAACAACATAAAAAGTCAATAAGATTTTGCGTGATGAAAGGCTATGATTATAAAATGTGGTTGGTCGGATAATGTATTACCATTCGTTGTATACGCTTCCAACCGACACGTGCACGACAACCCACTGCTTGTATACAAACGGCACGCGCATGTACGGTTATATAACTTTAATTTTTCTATTTCATTTACTTCGTCTGATATCAACTCTAGGCAGGTATGTGAAACCTTCTTTAGTAGGAGATTAAATATTGGTTTGTTATGATGACCCAATGTTCGGCTCCTGCTTGTTTCAATGCTGCCTTTGATTTCTGTCACCTGGTTTCTTATGAGCTTATCGATAAGTGGTACCACTTTCTCCAGGGTGTAATTAGAGTCGCCTAGGTACTGCTTCAAAAGGGCATGTTGACCCTCTGCCCTGTTCGTTGTACGTTGACTGAAGTTCAGATGTTGGTCGCTCCAGAACGAAACAAACCGGTCTCTATATGGTTGTAACCAGATTGAATCCAAATAGTTCATAATCTCTGTAATCAAAGTCAAGTGCAGTTAAGACAAGTCAAATAAATACGATTATTAAACAAAAATTATATAAAACTTACCGTCGGTTTTTTGCGTGGCAAGTTTGATCGTATTCGCTCGTACCAGTAGTTGTAGTCATGATCGGTCGTTGAGTTAATTAGCTCGCCCCACTTGAAAAGAAACCTCTCCCATTTATCCTCTGTTTTAAAGCTTTTCCTCCAATGTTTGAAGATGTTTTGCTGTATGTGCCACCTACACAATGAATGTCTAGCCCTGGGAAACACGGTTGCACATGCGTTCATTAGGGCGCGATCTCTATCCGTTACTACTATACGGGGTTCCATAACACTGTCTAATGAGTGTTTCAACCTCTGTAGAACCCATGTGAAGTTTTCCTGTTTCTCGTTTCTTACGAACGCATGAGCTATGCAAAACGACATCAACGTGGATGTAACACCGATAATCTGGACTAGCGGCATTTTGTACCGATTCGTCTTGTAGGTGGCGTCTATAAGCAACACATGCGGGAAAGCGCGCCACAACATGTTCGACTCCGGGTGGATGAAGAAAACATCCTCGACCCGTTCGTCGTTTTGAGATGTTCTATGGTAAAAAACAAACCCAACCTTCCCCAACCGGTCGAAAAGTATCTGCATTGGAGTCTCGCCGACTTGTTCCATTCGACCCAATTTGGCTCGAGCGTTGTATATGGTGTTTCTTGTTGAGACATTATGGGGGTTCTGTTCTTTAATGGCAGAAAGAATGTCTCGTGGTTTTATGTTCTGATGCGTCATTTGCTCCACCGTCCTCTCTTCCGATGGAGTCAGCCTCATTAGGGACGGATGACCCTCTGGATACAGAAATGGTTCGTGGCTATGTTTACCTTCCTCAACCCTTAGATCCCAGTAACCTAACCTCTTTCTGTATGTCCCGACCAGTTGGAACTTGCAACCGGTTTTCCTAGTCCCGCTGCGTCTGAGCGTCGCTGTTGATTTGTAATTGCCGGCACAATCGCACGTAAGCCAAATTTTTACCGGCTGACAACTACGGGGTTTATCGTAGATGGTGCGTTTGGTGACGAGGGCGTAGCCATTTACGCGTCCGACGTCTCTACACCACTCTACCAATTCATCCATGCTAGCGAATTTCTAAAGGAAACACTTATATGTGTCAATTAATGATTAACTCAAATGATTAACCCATGTTTACTTTTAGTATAAACGGGTTCGGGTCAGTTTCAGGTTGAACCTGCGAACCCGTTTGGGTTAACGGGTCGGGTTCGGGTCAACATGGTCGGGATGGCGGGTTGACCCGTTACACATTTATACTATATTATATATATTTTTTACAATATATATAAATTAAATGGGGTGCGTATTTTTATGCCATGATTATAAGTTAAAAAGAGAAATTAACATAGATTTTATAACTTAAAAATGATATTATATATATATATATATTTGTGTTTTTTAAGTAAATTTTAACTTTAATATATTAATTTCAAAAAAAAAAATAAAAAAATTCGGCTTTAATGGGTCGTGTTCGGGTCAACCCATGAAACTTCGGGTCGTGTTCGGGTTCTTATGTATGATACGATTTTCGAGTTCGGGTTTGTGTAAAATTTTTAGGTTCAGGTTGGGTTGAACCCACCAACCCGCGAACACGACCCGTTGAGCAACCCTAATCTAAGATTTTAATAAAAACAACATCAAACGTAAAAATACTAAAATAGTTAACATACAACAAATAAACGTATAATTAAATGTTATACCTCCTTGTTTTGAAACTCAGTACGTTCCTGTTCAGCATTTGGACCCTCGGGCGGTCCACAACTTATGGGAGGAGAATGAGAACTATCAGTCGGCGGTCCAACACTAACAGGAGGGGCTTCAAAATTAACCGGGTGTTGCGATGGATAATAACCAGCATAATTAGGCTGAATGGCATCCAAACCCCAAGTATCCTGACCTGAACCAGACGTAAAAATGGGATCGAACGGATCATTCAGATCAAACATGCCCGCTTTGTTATCTTCATTCCCCTGATTCGCCTCGTTACCAAACAAATTAAAAAAGTCACCCCAACCCGACATTATAACGTAAATAATTTGAATATAGAGAAAAATAGAAGAAACGAATAGAAGTTGAATGAAAATGAATGAAATTAGTGTCGTTTATATAGAGAATTTTACGGAATATTACATCGTTTCAAATGATTAACACGCGGATCGAGGAATCTAACGTCTAATCACATAACTCGCACGAGATTCGAGGAATATAACATCGAATCGGAGAATCTTACGTCTAATCACACGTGAATCGAGTAATAATACGTCGCGTCAAATAGTAATAAAATAATAAAAAAACAAAAATCATTGTATACGGGTCGTATAGATATATACGAGCCGTATAACATCGTCGTATAATATATATACGACCACAGTATCATCTTATTCTCACATGGTTGATACGGGCCGTATTATACGGCCCGTATCAACCATGTGAGAATAAGATGATACCATGTGGATTTAATAGGACCCAAAATAAAATCATGTATCATCATATTTAGGAATTAAGAGATAATATTATTATTCCTATATAACATTTAGGGTAGCCTTTTAGGAACAGTGTCGGTTCCCAGGTTTCCGTAACCCACATTTGCCAGTCATTATCTTTATGTTCTTTGTCGTGTTGCATAGAAAGCCCCTGGCAGAGACAAGTGAGAGGCTACAGAGAGCAAAAAACTGTTGTCATCGGTGGTCTATTGGTTCGTAGGCTAGAGACACACCGTCACCAGAGGTGTTCGTCGGTCTAAAGGTGCCTATGGCATTCGTCGGAACCCTCGATTGTGGCATAACATCTGGATTTTGGAGTACTACGTTCGACGGAACCCTGGATCGTTGCAGGCCTTTTGGTTTTTGGGGGTTTTCACTGTGGCTACTCGATAATGGTTAGGGTTTTCTAGCCTAAGCCGTTGGCTTTTGCCGCGTGCGTTCAGCGGCCCCTATGGAAGCGGTTATTGTTTCGTCTCTCTGATTATCTTCTTTGTTCTTTGTTGTTGATTGTGGTTATTTTTGGGTTTTCGTGGTCAAGTGTCGATGATTTCTAGGATTTCCTATGCTGAGACTCTAACCGACTTTGATGGGTGGTGGTTGCTTTTATCTACGGTTTATGGATGTCGTTGGGTTTCTTCATCTGAGATCCTTCATTTGAATTATGAAACCCTAAGTCGCTTATGTCGTATCTTTGCATGCATTTGGTTTATGATTCTGTATTTGGTGTTGATTTTATGCGACCATAACTTGGCTTATTGGTTATTGAGTTAGGCGATGATGATTGTGTTGGTGTAAACCGAGATTAGGATTTAACCGTGGCGTGGCATGTTTGAGAGACTGTAGATGTTCACCAGCAACCTCCAATGCAGCCGCGATTATCTCTTTCATTTACACCCTCTGAGCCTCTGAATCTACGCAACTTGATGGTCTGGAATGTTGTTTCATAATGTTTTTTTTTCTTATACAACTCATAACATAAGTTCATATTTGTTTTTACATACGTTTCTTGTCATATGGCGGTATAAACTTTTTCTGAAATTAACTCAATCTTAAAATCGATCATTCATAAACCTAGACGTGAACCCTCAACGTCTGTTAACACAACCCTTTTCCGAAACTTCAACATTTTTTAGCTTAGTTTTGCTTTATAATACATGGGTCAGGGCCGACTTATTGCCAGGTGGGGTAAAGCAGAACAAGGATTGTTGATCCAAGGGTAATTGATGAGGGGGATGATGGGAATGATGTTTCAGAGTGTGATGATTATGCTTTGCAGGATATCAAAGGCGGTTCAAAACCTTATTCAACAAGGTCTAACTTGAGGAGCAGAATTGGATCACCAAAGTCTCATGGTGATGATGAGGGATATAATAGTGTCGATGAACATATCCCCTGCTTGGATCATCATCTAATAATGTTGTAAGTTTCATTGACCAGAAGAACTTAATTACTTTGAAGTTCTAGATGAAGTAGGGTTTACATTGAGAAATTGTTCAATTATTACTTTTGGCCTCTATGTGCGAAATAATGACCTTGGTCGTAATTCGTATGCCATTTATATTGCTGAACTAATTTGATACCTATCTCAGGAATGGGATCATAAGTTTGAGATTAATATTAGACGCATTAAAGGTTTTGACGTAAAAAAACATGAATGAAGATGGAAATTGCATCTTTTGTGCTGTTGTATAGCAAGTGTGTGGTGTGAAGCTTATGATTTGGCTAGACAAATATGCATAGATTACATGGTACAAAGTTCTTTAAACTTATCATCATGTCTGTAATACTAATTTATATGAAAACGCATGGTATATATGTATTACTTTACACTTATTTGAAAACATTAAACACCCATGTTACAATGATAGTAAGCCTAATCGAGCAGTGCCTAAGGTTAGGAATTTTCTAACAAATCAAATTTGAATTGATAACATTGAACTAAAAAGAGAAAACACTTGAAGGATGTCAGTTCTAAAAATTAAAAAACAAATACATTTTATTACTAAATTTGTGAAGCATGCTTTTATAACTAAGCACTTGAAGGATGTCAGGACTAAAAACTAAAAAAAATTATATTTTTAACTGAATTTGTGAAGTCTGCTTTTATAACTAAGTGTGTGTTAGTAGTCTTGCCTGAAAAGCTTCTTTTTTTTTTACAGTTACCCATAGAGTGAATTAGTGCAAACTTATATTGTGGGAATGCTCAAATTTATGCAAGCAAGTCATATATTTCTTGATGTTTTCATTTCAGGTTTTCCCGATTTCAGCGTTACAAAACTTAATGGAAGAATTGCCGCTAGACATTGATGTAATAAAGGAGTGGAAGCTTTGTAGATTTATTGGGCACTCCTCTATGTGTATGTTATTGTGTCCCGCCGCGAAGCGCGGGGTTCATCTACTAGTTATATATATCAAAAGATATCGTTGGTTTGCACCAGTAGCATTTGTTACTTTTAGGTTTTAAAGACTTTAGTTTGTTTTCTTATGTTTTTGCCACCCAGCGCATATGCTCAATTCTCAATTCTCATTAACCAAATCTAATATGATATATTTTTCAATTCAATTCTCTCCAACATTACTTTTATATTTATTTTGTTATTATAAAAGTATAATTTAAAATTTTGTGAAAGACAGACAGGGGCAAAGTATAAAAGGGGCGGAGAGGGGCGCCCAACGCTCAGTAGTGTTATATATGTAGTTTTCGTATAGAAATTTTTGGGTATATACGTTTTCGACCCCCCAGTTCTATAGAAATTTTCGGGTATACAAGTTGTCGACCCCCCGTCATTCGGGTCAAGCTTCGCCACTGAAGACAGAGAAGAAATGATAAGGCGATTAAACCATTATATTTATATTGTTATTAAAAAGTATATTTTAAAATTTTGTGAAAGACAAAGAAGAAATGATAAGGCGATTGAACCATGGTTTCATCTTCTGTTTTCCGCTAATGATATTGATTTTTATGTTTTTATCGATATAAAATCCGTGTGAAAATCTTTTTAGTCATATCATAACTTTATTTTTCGGGTTTTCTTTTCCGGTTGTTATACTGAGTGTTGATACCGTGCCGGTAACGTATGTGTACCATAATAAGCCAAACCCATACGGACAATTCCTGTCGCAACGCATGACGAATTTCACAAGTTAAAATAAAAGAAACAAATTCAGATATTAGATCTTGACCATGAACTCTACCCATTTTTTTTTATGGTGAGTAAGCATATTTTATGGATTAAATATGTTTTTTTATTAAAATAAAAGAAAACAAATTCAGGTTTTTGATAAGATCAAACCGAAACCAAGTATATTACCAAGACTATAATTGAACGGAAACTCAAATTCAGTATACGGATTAAAACAAGATGATTATGGATTTATGGTTTTGGAACTTATTGTATAGTTACAATATGCATGATCAGCAACTTCAAGTGGTTTTTTTTAATCTTTTAGTATGTTTTTGTTTTTTCAATCTTTACTTTTTAACATTTAGCATTGACACTTACAATTCTTTCACTTTCTATGTTTTTGGCTTTTTTAACCTTTACCTTTAAACATTTAGTATTGACACTTACAATCCTTCAATTTTCTAAAAACTTTAATCATTTTATACATGTTTATTGTTATGTACATGTCGGTAAAAATTAAAGTTGATTACGTCTCTTTGAAAATTAATAGGCTCAGATATAATGTGTTTTTTTTTGCTTTTTTGTACGTTTTCAGTTGTCTACACTTTAGCATAAATTTTGTTTTACAACAAGTCGGGTCTAATATAATACGTTTTCATTAGACTGTAAAAATTCGATTTACTTTACGTTTGGGCCCCACTGCAACATGCAAAACCATTTTTAACTTCTTTTTATGTAGGTGTTGGTATAAGTTCAGGTTGGTGTGCGACGTAAATTTCTTTCGTAAATAAGTCAGGTCATATATAATACGTTTTCGTGCTTATTTTTTGTACATATTCAGTTTATCTACGGTTTGACGTAACTTTTGTTCATAAACGATTCGGGTCTTGACGGTATAAATCCGAATTACTTTTCGTTTGGACCCGCTGCAACGCGCGGGACAATTTACTAGTTAAGTATTAAATCTTCAACCTCATTTATATGTGAACTAAATTTAACGTTTTATTGGTTAAGAAAAATAAAATTTTGTAGTTGTATCGTCTAAGTTTAAGTACAATTTTCTCTATAACTCATAACATATAAAAACTAACAATAAAATAATGTAATTAAATCGTTTAGTTGTGGAGTCCATTAATAATGAGGTATGCAAAGTGTCCAAGACAACCTTTGTATTGTCAGGACGGGTTTAGTTGTATTTGCAGGTTTATGTCTTTGTTTATCAATGTATATATCATTAAAATTAGACTATGAGGTGTGAGGGCTTAAGTTGAGGGCATTGCTCGACATGTAACGAGTGTGGGTTTATCAGACCACCCCCAAAAAAATGGGGAGTGAAAGCGGTGTTGGGGTGCCATGTTGATTTTTTTTATATTTTTTTATATAGTTGACATTTATATAAAAAAAACAAACTTATATTAATTTAAAAAAAAACTTACATAAAATCCTAAAAATTTAAAAAGACCTACTTATTAAATCCTAAAAAACAAAAATAAAAAGTAGTTACTAAATCCTAAAAAAAATTACAAAGTTCGGTAAATATTAAAGTGCGGAACCCACTTAAATTCCGAATTCCCATCGTGCCTCCACTCAATATTCACGATATCCACTCGATCGTCGTGGGTCAAGTCGCCCGCAGGGACACGGACGAAACAAACTTTAAACCAATCCAACTTCGGTTTGAGTTTGGCACGCGTTTAAATTGTGACGCACATTCCCAAAGTGTTGGTATTGCTGGAACGCTCGTCTCAAATACGCGGTTTGACCACGTTGTAGCATACGTTGTGTATCAACAATCGATGTCACAAGTGCAATCTCCTCATCCTCTGTCCAATGCACCGTGTTCGGTTTTTTGGTGTGGGTTTGGTTGAAGAAGATTTGTTATTTGGTGTGGGTTTGGTTGAAGAAGATTTGTAAATAGTTGTGGAAAAATGAAGTTTGGAATGGGTATTTATAGGTAAAAGCTAGTAAATTTTTTAAAAAATTTGATTTTTTACTTCAAAACCGGCATCCCCAACGGCTAGAGCAAACAGTTACCCTAAACGTTTATCTCTCACCAGCCAATCTAATCCAACCACCTCAGACCTCCCCCGGTCCAACGCTAGGCTTCAAAGCCATGCCAATAGGGCAACGCCGTGACCAACGCTGACACGGTATGGGTTAGCCAGCATTGTCTGGCATCCCCGCCCAAACCAACACCCTACACCCACTAGTCTTACATTACAATAGTGAGAGAGTTTAAATATTACTATAAATTGAATCACAAACCACAGTTCCCACTAAATGAAGCATTCTATGTCTTTTATGGTGGGTGCTTTATCTTTTCGCAATCGTTGTATGTCGCCACTAAAATTTGTTTTCCTCTCGCAGGAACTATCTTATACTTTCGGTTAATTCGCTATCAGCAGACGTTAGCTGTTACTCTATGCCGGTATTGCAAATAAAATAGCAACCTAAATAGTTATTATAAATATTATTCTTAGCTTTTGTATTTGAGACTTGGTAGAAAGCTTGATGACAAGATGCAATGGGTGGCCGTATTTGTTTCACAGTGTGTTTTTGTGTGTTCTCGCTTCTTCACCGCCGCAGAAGTACCAATGAGGAGACACCACCTGTCAAGGAAGATAAGTCATGGAGGTCTCAATAGTTGAGAAAGAGTTCTGTGACTTCACTTGATAGCTAGAAAATGTTGTTTTGACACAATCAAAAAACATGAATCCATAGAGGTTTAGGCTGGGAGGTGTGGTACAAAACCTCTAGGGGCTTTTTTTTTTTTTTTTTGAGTAAACTTCCGTTTTGCTCCCTGTGGTTTGCTCACTTTAACGGTTTTGCCCCAAACCTTTCAAAATAGCCATTTTACTCCCTGATCTTTGAAGGCCATCTTGATTTTACTCCCTGCCCCTTAACCTCATCCATTTATGCTGTTAACCCATGTCACGTGCAAATCACCTGAGGGGCATTTATGTCTTTTCCCAACCATCTCTTTAATAAAACCCTAACTACTCCTTATTATAATCTTTATCACCCTTTTCCCCAGACATTTCACCCTAATCGATGTTCATCTCCCAAAGCGAAATCACTCTAAAACCCTAAACATTCTCTCAAAACGAAATCATTCAGGATCATCGACGATTGAAGTGCAATGTCAATGTGGTTCATTCGTCCTAGGGGACAAGAGGTTGATGTAGAGACACTGTATGGTGAGTTTTTTAAACCCTAACACTGATCATGTAACACGGATCATCTATTGAACCCTAACACTGATCATTTTGTTATGTTTTTTTTTTTCCAGATAATCCTACATTTTTCTCACTGAAGATTCATCATGGGGGATCTTTCACAAAGTTTCCTAACAAGATTTACTTAAAAGGTCAGGTAGACTATGTTGACTTCGTAGACAAGGATGAATTTTCAGTTCATGAAGTAAGTTATATGATGTTAGAACTAGGCTACTATGAAAAAGGGTTGATTTTTTACCATTTCAAAGTGTTTGATGAAGATTTGAACTTTGGATTGAGGGCTTTAGGAAATGACTCTGATGTGCTCAGCTTTTTGTCTTGTGTGGGAGATCATAAGTTGATGGAAGTATATACTGAGCATGGTGAAACTTTAGTTGAAACTTATTTTATGTCTCCTAATTGTAAAGTTAGGATTCATGAAATAAATGATGATGATGATGATGATGATCTACCTGTTAGGAATACACAAGAAATATTGTCAAGGGCTTCCAGGAGACTAGCATTAGAGTATAATGTAGGTGATGCTGGGACTAGACAAACTGATGTTGAATTAGATCAGAGTCAGATATTGAATGCTGGAAGTAGTCAAACTGAGGTTAATAAAAAAGATGTGGAAGTTAGGGAAGTTGAATTAGATCAGAGTCAGGTATTGAATGCTGGAAGTAGTCAAGTATTGAATGATGTTGAATTTAGCCAAGTTCATGATGAGGGTAGTGAGGCTGATGATGAGGGAGATGATGGTGAGGGCAGTGAGGCTAATGATAGTGAGGATAGTGATTATAAGCAGGGCAAAGATGATGTTGAGGCTAGTGAAGATGAAGATGTGGACCTAGTTGAGGAGCCTGCAAATAGTGTTGAAGAGGAAGATGATTCTGATGATTCAGATTACATAGAAGATGAAGATAATAGGATTGCTGATGTAGTTGTTGATATGCAGAATTTTAGTAGTTATGTGGATCATGACATAGAGGAAGAGCCTTTAGAGTACAATCATTTAAGTGACTCAGAGGGTATGGGACTGAATGCACATTTAGATGACTTTGACAGCTTAACTGATGAGGAAAATGACCCACCCCTTAAGATACAACTGAGGAGGGAGAGAAGGAAACAAAAAAGAAGGAATGATCCTGTGGCTGACCCATTCTATCTTGGTCAAGTTTTTGCAGAAAGGAAGAAGATAAGGGCCCTATTTAAGAAGTTGGCTGTCTCTAGCAAAAGGCAACTGAAGATTATAAGGAATGATCCAGTTAGGTTTAGGGTGATTTGTGAAGGGTTTAAACAAGATGGTGGTAAGGGTAAAGAGGGGAATTCAGATGCAAGTAAGGGTAAAAAGGGGAATGCAGCTGCAAATAAGGGTAAAAATGTCAAATCTGCAACAACAAGTGGTGGTGATAAAGGGGAATCTTCATCCAAAAAAGGTGGTCCAAAGGGTGTGGGTCCCAAGGGTAAAGCTTTAATGCATAAACCAACCACAAGGTCAGAAACTAGATCCAAAAAACATGCAAGCACATGTCCATGGTTGCTTTATCTTTCCAATGCAAACAGAGAAGGGTCTTGGGTAGTGAAGACTTACATAAATGAACACAAGTGCTTTCAAACAAGATCTGTGAAGCTGTGTACTTTTACTTGGTTAGCAAAGGAGATAGAGCCTACAGTTGCAGTAAATCCTTCTATTCCTCTAAAAGCACTGCAAGATACTTTCCAAAGGAAGCATCAGATCTCAGTTTCTTTTCAAAAGATGTTCAAGGCAAAAGGGCTTGCAAAACAGAAGATAGAGGGGGACTACAGGGCTCAGTATGCAATTCTGAGAGACTACAGTGAAGAACTCATGAGGTCTAACCCAGGAACAACAGTAACAATTGATGTAGAGCCTGAAGCTAATCCTAGTATCCCAACAAGACAATTTAGAAGGATCTACATATGTTTAGGTGGTTTGAAGGCAGGGTTTAAGCTTTGTGGGAGGCCAATATTGGGTTTGGATGGAGCCTTCATGAAAGGTCCTTTCCCAGGACAAGTGTTAACAGCAATTGGCCTAGACTCCAACAATGGAATATATCATGTGGCCTATACCTTGGTTGAAGCTGAAACAAAAAAATTCTTGGGTTTGGTTCTTGAATTGTCTGGGACATGACTTAGATCTTCAGAGAGATTCATACTTCACATTTATCACTGATAGGCAGAAGGTAACTTTATTTGTCATTCTGCAACACTAATTCATTCTAGAGTACATTAACTGTCATTCTTAACATTAACTGCCATTGTTCATTTTAGGGCCTCATTCCAGCCATACAACAGGTGTTTCCATATGCAGAACACAGGTTCTGTTTGAGGCATGTGCATGAAAACATGAAGCCTAGGTGGAAGGGTGAGCTATGTAAGAATTTGTTATGGAAATGTGCATCTTCAACTACTGTAGCTTACTTTGAACAAGCAATGAAGGAGGTTCTAGCCACTGATGAGGGTTTATATCAATGGTTAAGGAAGATTCCACCTGTTTACTGGACCAGAGCCTATTTTAGTGGTATGTCAATATTGTAACTTCATTTTGTAAATATTGTAGGTGAATTGTAACTTCATTTAGTAATGTTTATCATTTGTAACTTGTGTTATGCAGGTAGGGCTATCAGTGATGTGCTTCTTAACAACTTGTGTGAAGTTTTCAACAGACAGTTGGTTGAAGGAAGGGACAAGCCTGTTATAACATGTCTAGAGTATATTAGAGAGTATTTGATGAGGAGGAATGTTGCTGTGCACATACTGATTTCAAAGAGTGAAGGTCACTTGACACCAACTGCTACTGAGATTTTTGACAAGATAAAGGAGAAGGCTGCAGATATGAGTGTCCATTGGAATGCTGTGGACAAGTATCAACTTAAAGGGAGTTCATTGGAACAGTATGTTGTTAACATGGCTGATAAAACCTGCTCTTGCAGAAGGTGGGAACTAACTGGCATGCCTTGTAAGCATGCTGTGGCAGTTATTTGGGATATGGCTGCACATGGAATAGAAGTGGATGTTCCAGAGAAATGGGTTTCACAAGTCTATTGGTTACAAACTTGGAAGCAGGTCTATGCACAAACAGTGGATCCAATCAATGGTAGGAACATGTGGCTACCATCTGCTTGTCCAACAACCCTTGTTCCACCAAAGCACCACAAGCAAGTTGGCAGGCCAAGAAAGAAGAGGAAGAAAAGTGCAGAAGAGTTGACTGAACAGGCATCGAAGCAAGGGAAGCTGTCTAGGGTTGGTCAAACTGTGAAATGCACAAAGTGTGGTGGGAAGGGGCATAATCAAAGGTCTTGTAAGGGAACTGCAGATGGGTCTCAGTCCAATGTTTAAGTTTTAGCTGTTTGTGGTTAGGTTTATAATGGTTTAAGTATGTATGTGATAACAATGATCCTCTTTTGCTGACATTATGACTGTATTACCCTATGGCCTGATTTTTGGTGTTTGTTATGGGTTAAGGCCTGCTTATTATATGAATGACAATGTTATGGTATTTAATGTCTTTATTGTATGTTGTTTTGGTGTTCTTTAATGCATGCAGGTATGATTTGGTCTTGGTCAGTTATTGCAGGTTTGATTTGGTCTTGTTTTGGTGTTCTTTATCATATGCAGGTAATGATTTGGTCTTGTTTTGTTTTGGTCTTGTTTTGGCTGCAAACCAAACATACCAAACAGATTAGCTTTGGTGTTCTTTATCATATGCAGGTAATGATTTAGTCTTGTTCTGGTCTTGTTTTGTTTTGGTCTTGTTTTGTTTTGGTCTTGTTTTGGCTGCAAACCAAACATACCAAACAGATTAGCATAACTGTACAAATTGGTTGAAATTTTGCCGTTGTCCGGTCTTGTTTTGGTTTGTTAACTTTTGGGTTTGATTTGGCTGCAAACCAAACATACCAAACAGATTTGCAAAACTGTACAAGGTGGTCGAAATTTTGCCGTTGTCCGTATGTAATGTCAACGATGTCAAAACCAAACATATCAACAAAAAAACTCAACTGTGCCAAACAAGTAAACTGCTTTCATTACAGTTCCAAAATACATCAGTTCCAAAATACATCACTTCCAACAAACATTCTTCGATAACAAACCTACAACACTGATTATTCCTAATTACAAAATACCTAGGTCATTTTTTTAGCAACAAGAAGATGCAAAACATCCATGTCAACACTAACAAAACTTTAAGCTTCCTGTTTTCTTTCGTAGCAGCTCTTGCAATGGATTCGTTCCTGTTACACCTCTCCAATAAACCAGGTATGATTTCAGCAGATCGTCGACACATGGGTGGATCTGACCACTTCACAAAGCCATGTTGAGCACATAGATAGAACCTCCTTCCTGGATTAGCTCGAGTCCAAGATGTCACGTTCGAGGTTGGAGATCCACAAGCACAGTGTACGTCTACCATGGATTTAGGGTTTTTCTTTGTTGATGGGGAAGAAGATGAATGGGGGGCGATAATGGTTGTTGGGGTTTTAAATATCATTCATTAAAGAGATGGTTGGGAAAGACATAAATGCCCATCAGGTGATTTGCACGTGACATGGGTTAACAGCATAAATGGATGAGGTTAAGGGGCGAGGAGCAAAATCAAGATGGCCTTCAAAGATCAGAGAGTAAAATGGCTATTTTGAAAGGTTTGGGGCAAAGCCGTTAGCAAACCACAGGGAGCAAAACGGAAGCTTACTCTTTTTTTGGTAAAGGAGGGCGGCACCTCCGGTAAATTTTATTAATAACAAAAAATTATTTACACCTAAAAGGGTTAAGGTTCCCGGGACATAAAACCCAAGGAACACACCACCCCAAAAGCAAAGAGCCTAACAAAATGGGTCAACCAAACCCGGCCCTTGCATAAACTATACACCAACCAAAAACAATCTAAACAAAAACCAGTCCAAAAAAACAAAACCAAAATACTAACATAAAATCTATACATTAAGACTAAAAAACAAAAGACAAAAAAATCTTCAGTCTTCACTTCACAGCTCCAATCCCCAGCATCCTGTAAACAAACCACGCAAAGCCAACAAACAACCACAAGTCTTCAAAAATCCATCTTCCAGCATTCCCATCCAGAAGCTCTCCAACACAACCTCTAATCCGCATCCACGATAGCCCATAACCAACACCCAACAGCCAACCAGAACCTCTATTATTCACATATAACCACTACAAACCAATCATCTTTCCACCAGTCCACCAACTCATCAACATCCATCCCAAACCCTTATTATCGTTCACACTCCAAACATCCCATACCCACTCCTCTCCTACAATCCAAACACCCTAAACCCACCAGATTAACAAAAACCAATTACCAACCAAAACCCTATAAGCCTCCAACCCGAACCTTAACACCATGCCAACAAACATTTACAAAAAAAAAAACCAGGAATACCCTTCCCACTAATCAAATCCACATTCCAAATAACTGCAGCCTCAGCAACAGCACTGTTGTTCTTCCACTTCAGCCCCAACAAACGTCTTCTAACCTCATTAATAATAATGTCAGTAAGCTGCCTCACAGACCTGCAAGGTCTCCCAAAATACCTGCCATTACGTTCCTGCCAGACGAAGTACACAACAGCCGCTAAAACCAATCTCTGAATAACATTCCAAACAGATTTCCCATATTTCCTATTTTCCATAAACTGCACAATACTATTCCACACATCAGGCACATAATTACGTAACTCCTTGCATAGTCCGCACAGTTCGTTTCGTCCTCGTATTTCTTCCTTCAGATGGGCCATTGCTTTCAGGTAAAGTCACATATACTTGTGACATTCTACTTCTAGTACATGCTAATTATCACACATAATTGCAAGTAATTTCTAGTCAACGACAAGTGCTACTCTAGTGCACTCTAAGTCTCGTAGTGTCTTTTCTAGACTAATGTAAACTGTTTTAGGTAGTGGATGTCGCGGGACGTTTTATGCAATGAAAACTCTTTGAAAATTGTTTTCGTGAATGGATCCTAGAGATTGTAGACTAGACTCGAGAAGGAATCCTGGTTCACTACAATCGCAGTTCTGATACCAATCTGTCACACCCCTTTCTACGGCGGAAGCACGAGGTGTGATCATGAAAGGTTCTCATTGCATACGAAGAGTAAACATACTACATGCTCAAGAAAATAACTTCAAATACCATAATTTGAAAACATACGTTAGCGTTTACATCGCTAAGTCGCATAAAGCATTGTCTTAAAAGTTTACAACTTTATTTAAAGATAAACATAAGCAACATCCACGAGCATGGGTAAGACCGCGCGCACATCCATCCTAGTTACCTGAAATACATGTGAGTTTTGGAAAAACGTCAACATAATGTTGGTGTGAATTCATGCAGTTTTGTATTTCATGTTTGTATACTTTGTATGAAAACATAGTTTGTGAGTAAATCAAGTTTTCATATATAAATCCAGTTTCATGTGTACACCACGTACACATGTATAATTCAATTTCTTCTTGAGTACCCCACGTACTCAAGTATAATTCTCATTTTCTTGAGTACCCCACGTACTTCAAGTATAATTCAATCTTTTCTTGAGTACCCCACGTACTCAAGTATTCATCAATTTTTAGTATGGTATGAATTTCATGTAATTAAAATATTCCTGTAAATATCAGGATTGTTAATGGGTTGCAAAGCCATTAACATGTGACACGACATAGGAAGTCACCAAACCTAAGGCATTTAATTGGTATATTCTGAGACACAAAAGCACTACTTGATTCTCGCCCTCACCGAGAGTGTGGCTGCCAGGCACCCGTTAGATCTAACCTTTTGTTCTGCGGTCTAAGTATGTACACGATTAATGGTGCTTCTGTACCCTATTCGTGACACTATTTCTCATAACGCATCCTACTTGGTTCTCGTCCTCACTAAGCGCGTTTCTTGTTATCATTTCTCATAGCGCCTCATACTTGGTTCTCGTTCTCACCAAGTGCGCTTCTCATATTCTTATATTTCGTCACACTTGGTTCTCGTTCTCACCAAGTGTACTTCTTGTATTCTTATATCATACCAATTATAAATTTTGTACATTTGTACATGTATTTCACCCCCGAAGTTATAAAAACTGAAAACAGTTAAAGAGAAAAGGGGGAGCATGAACTCACAACTTTGCGTTCCTTGCGTCGTAAACTTCACCGGATTTGCTTAATTAACGTCGTAACCTATACGCGTTTTCTTAACGTTAGTCACTAGACTTGCGTCGCACAAGTACAGTCACTCTCTTTTGTGTATATTTTCTTGTGTTAAAAATATTCTATTTTTAACTAAGTATCCTACTTATATTATTTTCTCAAAAATAAATATAAGTCTTTTGTGTTTTGCACTTTGCACCCGAATTATGTATCTTGTATGTGTATTTTTATATTTATACTCCTCATGAGTATTTAGTGTATTTTAAGTCTTGATACACTAGCACGTATAACACATACTATATACACTTAACACACAAGTCGGTGATCAAATAATATACATTTTTCTCTCAAAAATATATATACATAATATCCATTTTTATTTTTGAAGAAATCACCATTTCTTATCACCAACAATTAGGGAAACCTTGGTAATACTCTTAAATACTTTTTTAGGGAATAAGTTTCTCGAAAACTTATATTTTTTTCTAAGTGTCAAAATTTATAAAAATTTTGACAGAGTTTCCCCTAAAAATGGAGGTTTCCCACGTTTTCAAAACGTGTGTTTATTTTCTTTTAAATCATCATCAATCATCAACCACAATTACCAACAATATTCATCAATTTCTCCATTTCATGAACTTGAATATTTACAAAAATGTGTAGTAACTTACTAGCACATTTAGTAAGTCTTGTTATCTTTAAAAATAAGTTTAATTTCTTAAAAACTTTATTTTTAAAGAATATGAAGTTTCACAACTTCTAGTCGGTTTTTACGAAAATTATTTCTTTGTTAAAACTTTTGTTACACAAGTGTCCACGCATTTGTTTGTTCATAAAAACACTTCTACTTTATGAAAGATCCGGTTTTGTCTTACAGTTGGTTTTTCGAAAATACCACTTGTAGATCTTTAGATCTACATGTTTAGAGTCTTATTTTACAAGAAAAATTATATTTACACAAGTTCATGTTTAATGTGTGGTAGAGTTTCATTATTTAACCCTTTGTATACTTAAACATACTCTATGTCATGATCCATGATCACGACTAATCCGGGTTAGATGATGATCCGAGCTACCACAACATAGATCCGCCCTAAATAGTTACACAAAACAAGTCTTACAAGTTTTACACAACATCATAGCTTTTAACCATCATTTTTAACATTTTAGTAGACTTTTAGTATGTCAACTTGCATGTTCTTGACTTTTAATCGACAAAGTTCATTTTAACCACTTTAGAATAGATCAAGAAGGCGTTTAGAGTCACTTACTACTAGCTCGAGGCTAGGGAAGAAACTAGTCGAAGATCGGGTGGATAAAAGCAATGTAGTGAGGTTCTTCGCAGTCCGAGTGCACCGAGCCTCCTTATACGTGATCCTTAACCCTTGTATATACTTGGAATTGGAAGATGGAAATCGAAAGATGGTGGTGGGTGGGTAAGTGTTCTCGGCCGAACACTTAGGAGAGGAGAGGGATGAGAGCAAATTTTGGGTTGGTGATTATGTGAATGTGATGGATCTTATGGTTTTATTTATAAACCATATTAAGACATTAACCAACAAGTAATATGTTCTCTTGATTCTAGACAATCCCAAATAAAATAATCAACAATTTGAGGAGTGTGTCCCCTAAGGGGAACCGATCTTTTAAAGGGGGGGGGGGGTTATTGGTTAGATTTCAACCATATAGTTAGTAACTAGTTATGTTAATTAGAATTCTAAGTTAGTTACTAGGGTGTTATGTAATATAACGGGTGTTAGGGTGTTCGGGGACCCTAACTAGCTCAGAAAAATAAAAACAATGCTTCTAGCATTATTTTGGTGTTCCGGGTATTATCCGGTTGTTCGGTTACATACCGATTCCTTAAAGTGCTAAATTACACTTTTTAGTACCCCTTTAAGTATCTTTTTGTATCCCTTTTAATTCCCAACACTTGGGGAAATATTCTGGATAATAAAACATAATTTCTGCATAATATTCACATGTTTAAATGCTGATTAGAGCTGAATTTATTAAAATTCTGCACTTAAAGTGCGTTTCGGGTGCTTTTTAGTGCTTATTTTTGCTTTTGCAATGTCTATAAATTAAACCCTTGTATGTACTCTTGGGTTTTAATGCATTCTTGTTGTCGGACCTACACCTAGGCTCCAATTTTATTGTCTGACTACTTTCTGCAGTTTTGTTGACACTTTGTGTCCTACCGGTGAGTTTACTATCATTTCTGACGCAACGCTCTCGTTTATGCAAAAAGCAATATTTTGTAGTATACAACGTGCATGAATTCACTTGTTTAATCATGTTTTCAGACATTGCTGACAATTAAGCACATAATTGCAGTCATTAACTAATGATTAAAGTGTACGGAAATTACCGGTTTGGTGCCAGTTGTCACATGACCACTCTCCCAACCCCACATAAACTCTTATACATCTCCTTCACAGAAAAGTCAACGCACTTACCCTCCCCATCCTTCCATTGAACACTCTCCATACCAGCGGTATTAAAACCTTGAATATTATAGGAAACCAGCCACGGATATTTATTATGCCATTCCACTGGAACCAACCACTCCTTACCATTATAAATCTGATCCAACTTGGTTCTATAATCAAACCCAGCTGCTTTAATATCTCTCCTATCAATCAAATCACAAAGCAACCCTCCTTAATATCAATTGTCAAACCAGGCAAACACACTACTCCCATTCCCAACTTTAAAAACAAAACTACGCCTAACCTTGCTTCTGATCTGTAGTAACTAACCCCAACTCCAAGAGTCATTTCTGGACTCACTAACATCCCAAAAACTCCTACCTTTCAATTTATAAGCATTAACCCAACTAACCCACAAAGAATCCTTTTTAGCCACTGATGCGTGTCGAGTGTGATATATATTTAAGTATATTTTAAGCCCCTTTTAACACTTTAGTCAAATTTTAAATTTATAAAACACGATATTTTACTAACACTAAACACACATATGGGCAAGTGCACCCATCGTGAGCGTAGTATAGCGTTGGTAAGATACCGAGGTCGTCCAAGGACACAAGAGCTTTTAGTACCGGTTTATCCTCAACGTCTAATCAAATAAAAAATTTAGAAAAAAGGTTTTTAAACAAGAAAATAAAACTAACTAAAAATGCTGAAAATAAAAATAAAAACATATAGACAAGATGAATCACTTGGATCCGACTCGCCTTTAGTGTAACCTTTGATTATTTCCGCACTTTTGAACTTTTTAAGAGATTATCTTACTTATAGTAGTAGGCCCCTCTTTTGAAGGTGACGTTACCCTCAACCCAGTAGTTTAAGTCAGCAAGGATACAATCCTAAAGGGTTGGAATATTGAAAGATAATTAATTAAGTTATTAATGCGTAATGTGGTAGGCCCCTCTTTTGAAGGTGACGTTACCCTCGGCTAAGTAGTTAGAGTCAGCAGGGATACAATCCTAAGTAGCCGGGTTAAAGTTTTAATAGTAGCATACATATGAGGGGATCAAGAAATTCGAACCCCCGCCATCCAATACCAGTGGGTATTGAAGGAGGTCCTACTAAGTTTGACCCAGGTCCTTGCAGGATCTATACACTGAACAAGGCAAGACGCTTACCAAACCATTCACTTAACCCCCGACTAGGTAGCCAATATATCTCCATATAGACCGTGGAGATATGAATGGTGTAAATCTTTTATTTTATATAGACAGTAAAATAACGCCAAGACACCACAGACAAATGATAAGGAAGTTTCACCTTCAACATAAGAAACTAGTTATTAAAGTCATTAATACATAACCAAATAAAAAGTGCGAAAAGATTAAAAATAAAAAGTATTACACTAAATGCTTGTCTTCACCAAGTGATGTAAGAGACTTAGACAAACATGGCCTTTGATTGTCAAGAACTCTTACGATCAATCTTGGATCCCGAGACTACTACACACACTCTATGATGGATGATGGATGATGGTGGTGGATGTGGGTTGTGATGGTGGTGGTGGGTGGTTGAAGTGTGAGAGAGGTGGTTTGTCAAGGGATGATTTGCAAGTGAGCCAAGCACCCCCTATTTATAGCCTGCACAGAAGCCCGGGCACGGCCATGTGTCAACCCATCTTCTCTTTCTTCATTAATTGCAGTTTGTCTGCATTAGTTGACCACGCCCCCGTGTCCGCTGGGCACGACCCCGTGTGAATAAACGTATCTGTACTATCAAGATTTGCCTGGATTCGGCGAATCTTAGCGTTGACCACGGCCCCGTGTCCGCTGGGCACGCCCCTGTGTTGGGAAATAGAAGCTTCTACAGCTTTGTCTTTTATGCAGACACTTGGGCACGCCCCCGTGTTCATTGAGCACGGGGCGTGTTCACTCTTCTGTCTCTTGTTTTTGCTTGGGAAGATGCTGTTGAGGGGTCGGGCATGCCACGTTTATTCCTTTTCTTGTATTATTGTTAGATTTGGCTGCATTTTTGCTTCTTTTGTTCATTTAAGCTCATTTAACCCTGAAAATACAAAAGGAAGACAAAAGCACACTTTTTCCAACATTAGTACTAAAAAAGGGTTAGTTTTATGCCTCATTTGATGTAATTTATATGTTGCATTTTACACACATCAGCCACCAAATTCCTAATATGCTTTGTCATTAACGCAATGTTCTGATTTATGAGAGAAGAAATTCCTAAACCTCCTTGACATTTAGGGGTACAAATATCCTCCCAACTAACTCTAGCAACACCCTTATTCCCTTCTCCTTGATGCCACAAAAAAACCCCTTATCAACCTTTCAATATCCTCTGTAACATTACAGGGAAGAATAAAAAGAGCTGACCAATAGACAGTTAACGAAGACAAAACAACTTTAATAAGTTGTACTCTACCTGCATACGATAGGTACTTGACCCTCCAATCAGAGATCCTGCTCTTCACTTTATCAATCAGCATCACACAGTCTTTTTGGTATAACTTCTTAGAAGACAACGGAACACCAAGGTATTTTATAGGAAACTTTCCAGTTTTGAACGGCAAAACTTCAACAATATCCGCCTTTAAACTCTCTTTGACATGCCCAAACATAATCTCACTCTTTCCCATATTAGGCACTAAGCCAGAAACCAAACTAAATTCATTAATAGCTTGTTTAACAACCTCAATAGAACCCCTATCAGCCCCACAGAAAATAAAGAGGTCATCAGCGAAACATAAATGTGTTAGTTTTAATTTTTCACACTTCCAATGATAAACAAAAGCCTCATATCTGCTGATTCTTCTTCTGAGGATAAGATTTAAGACCTCCATCACCAACGTAAACAGATAGGGTGACATAGGGTCACCCTGTCTCAACCCCTTTTGACCTTTAAAGAACCCAAACATATTACCATTAACAGATATAGTATAAGAGACAGAATACATACACGCCAATATCCATTCAATAAACTTTTTATGAAACCCAAAGTGCACCAAACAGTCTTCAAGAAACTTATGACTCACACAGTCATAAGCCTTTTGCAAATCAATTTTAAGAGCAACCCTCGGAAGTCCCTTAGCCCATTCATAGCCCTTCACCAGCTCTTGTGACAATAAAATATTATCACTAATTAAACTTCCAGGAATAAACGTGCTTTGATTACAACACACCAATTTCCCCAGCCACCCTTTCAATCTATTACAGATGACTTTGCTAATACACTTATAGAGAACATTACAACAAGCAATAGGCCTGAACTCGTTAACAACTTTAGGAGCCTTCACCTTAGGAACCATAGACAAAACAGTAGCATTTAACTCCTTTAACAGCTTACCATTATCAAAGAACTCAATAACAGCTTCAGTTATATCCTTTCTCACAATATCCCAGGCATTCTTGAAAAATTTAGCAGTAAATCCATCCGGCCCCGGAGCTTTCTCATCACTAATTTGAAACATGGCAGCCTTAACTTCCTCCTTAGTAACCCTACTAACCATACTCAAGGCATCATTAGCCTCCAGTTTATTAATGAACAATGAATCAGGATCGTCTAACGGCTCCACCATAGTTTTAACTCCCATAATACCCTTAAAATGCTTAACAAACGCATTCCCAATATTCTGACTTTCATATTCCACACCCTCCATATCAGAGATAACATTAATACGATTCCTACTCTCTCTATGCTTAACAGATTGATGGAAATACCTAGTGTTTTGATCTCCCACCTTAAGCCAATGCATTCTAGATTTCTGCTTCAACAAATACTCTTCATCCAATAAAGCTTCTTTGTAGTCTTTCACATAAACAACCTCCTCATTTCTTAGCTCCTCATTAAAAGGATCTTTTGTAACCTCAGTTTGCACTCTTTCAAGCTCACTTCTAAGCAACTAAACCTTACTATGCAAGTTCCCCTATTTATAACTCAGCTTCCTTAAAGGTTTCTTCAAAGCCTTAAGTCTAGCCAACACAACAAACATTTTATGGCCTTCAAACCTCCTACCCCAACCCTCTCTAACAATAGGAAGAAACTCTTCTTTCGAAGTAAGGTAATTCCAAAACTTAAACGGCTTCACAGCAGCCTTAGCCACTTTAGGAAAAATCAATAGCACCGGAGAATGATTAGAAGTATAGAATGGCAGAAACTTAGCAAACACAGCAGAAAAATTATCAACAAAACACTGGTTCCCCATAGCTCTATCAAGCTTTTCCATAGTACTATCCTTCTTACTAGGCTTCTGGTTCCAAGTATAAAAAAACCCCGTACTAGAAATATCAAGAACATTTAATTCAGCCACACAATCTCTAAAATCCACCATCCCATAGTTAACACTCTCACTCCCAATACTTTTCTCACTCGTGTTTAAGATAGCATTAAAATCTCCAATGAGAGTCCACGGCTTTTGCTGCACTAATAGATGATGCGTGTCGAGTGTGATATAGTTTTAGTTATATTTTAAGCCCTTTTTAACACTTTAGTCAAGTTTTAAATTTATAAAACACGATATTCTACTAACACTAAACACACATATGGGCAAGTGCACCCATCGTGAGCGTAGTATAACGTTGGTAAGATACCGAGGTCGTCCAAGGACACAAGATCTTTTAGTACCGGTTTATCCTCAACGTCTAATCAAATCAGAGGTTTAGAAAAAGTATTAAACATAAAAATAAAAACTAAAAATGCTGAAAAATAAAATAAAAATAAAAACAGATAGACAAGATGAATCACTTGGATCCGACTCGCCTTTAGTGTAATCTTTGATGATTTCCGCACGTTTGCACTTTTTAAGAGATTATCTTAGTTATAGTAGTAGGCCCCTCTTTTGAAGGTGACGTTACCCTCAACCCAGTAGTTTGAGTCAACAAGGATACAATCCTAAAGGGTCAGAATATTGAAAGATAATTAATTAAGTTATTAATGCGTAATGTGGTAGGCCCCTCTTTTAAAGGTGACGTTACCCTCGGCTAAGTGGTTTGAGTCAACAGGGATACAATCCCAAGTAGCCGGGTTAATGTATTAATAGTAGTTTACATATGAGGGGATCAAGCCATTCGCACCCCCTCCATCCAATACCAGTGGGTATTGAAGGAGGTCCTAGTAAGCTTGACCCAGGTCCTTGCAGGATCTATACACTGAACAAGGCAAGAACCTTACCAAATCATTCAGTTAACCCCCCGACCAGGTAGCCAACATATCTCTATATAGATCGTAGAGATATGAATGGTGTAAATCTTTTATTTATATAGACAGTAAAATAATGCCAAGACACCACAGACAAATGATAAAGAAGTTTCACCTTCAACATAAGAAACTAGTTATTAAAGTCATTAATACAAAACCAAATAAAAAGTGCGAAAAGATTACAAATCAAAAGTATTACACTAAATGCTTGTCTTCACCAAGTGATGTAAGAGACTTAGGAAAACATGGCCTTTGATTGTCAAGAACTCTTACTATCAATCTTGGATCCCGAGACTACTACACACACTCCATGATGGATGATGGATGATGGTGGTGGATGTGGGTGTTGTGATAGTGGTGGAGTGTGGGTGAAGTGGGAGAGAGGTGGTTTGCTAAGGGATGCCTTTGAAGTGAACCAAGCACCTCTATTTATAGCCTGCACAGAAGCCCGGACACGGCCCCGTGTCCACTGGACACTGCCCCGTGTCCATCCACTTTCTCTTTCTTCATTAATTGCAATTTGTCTACATTAGCTCCACACGCCCCCGTGTCCGCTGGGCACGGCGCCCCGTGTGCAGAAGCGTATCTGTACTATCAAGATTTGCTTAGATTCTGCGAATCTTAGCGTTGACCACGGCCGTGTTGAGCTGGGCACGCCCCCGTGTCCGCAAATATAAGCTTCTATAGTTTTGTCCTTTCTACAGACACCTGACCTTGCTCTTTTCTCTTGTTTTTGCTTGGGCATATGCTGTCGAAGGGTCGGGCATGCCACATTTGTTCCTTTTCTTGTAATTATGTTAGATTTTGCTGCGTATTTTCTCCTTTTGTTCATTTACGCTCATTTAATCCTGAAAATACAAAAGGAAGACAAAAGCACATTTTTTCCAACATTAGTACTAAAAAGGGTTAGTTTTATGCCTCATTTGATGTAATTTATATGTTGCATTTTACGCACATCAAATACCCTCACACTTGAATCTTTGCTTGTCCTCAAGCAAAACTCTTTATAATGTGGTTACACACCCAAATGGAATGGGTAGAAGAGAAGTTTTGGGCTTGTCTTGAGTGTCGGGAATCCAAGATCTTTATTAGGCTTTTATTTTTATGTTATTTACAATCCTATTCGTTATGATTTATTTAGAACGTTTCATAAGAGAAATTACTTATTTGGGCATAACATGCCTCTTTAAAATTTCATTTATATACAAGTTCACATAACTCATGGGAGATTACTCAACACTCGGCCGAAGATGTATTTTTGTGAAACACTCGGGACCGGCATGGAACTTACTTCTACCATATGCTTTCCAAGCAATCAATCCTCCTCCTTTTAACTATACACCTTTGTAAATATCAAGAGGACTTAGGAAATGGTTAGGCTTGGGTTAAAGGTAGGTGGTTTTGGGTTAGTGGTTAGTAAAAAGGGCGAAAAGGCATAAAAAGTTTCGGTTGTCGCAAAACTTTTTGTTTTCGTGAATTTTATTCAAACGAAGCATTTTTAAACAAAGTTTTTTTTAGGAACTTGTTTGTTTATTGCTATACTTCAAACATTTTTTTTTGATAAGGAATGTCACATGAAAATCGAACTTTTTACTAAAATAAAGGGTTAAAAATAAAAAGGGTTTTGGTGGGTAAAGGGTGTTTGTTTTGTGGGTTTAGAAACGAAAAGGTTTAGGCTCAAAGGGGTTAAGTAGGGGGATTCTGGGTAGGTGGTAAAAAAATGAAAAATAATGGTGTTGAAAAGAAAAAGGGTTAGTCCTAATGCCTCCATCATTTACTTACTTGGGTTGAAGTTGGTAAGGATCGGGAATGTATCGTCATGGCAAGTTTTAGAGTCGTAAGAAACCAAGCGGCTATTCACACAAGAAACGAAAGATGAGCATTTAGTTTAAAAATGTGTATTTATATGCTCAATAAAGGCTTAAAACTCACTTTTTGTGGGAATGGGTTTTTAATGTGATCAAATATATATAATCAAATTTTAACTAGATTTGTTATGCCGTTTCATAATTTTCTTATGTTGGTTCTTTTTATCATGACGCTATCGGTTGTAAATTTGTAAAAATATAACCTTTTTAGAACTTGTTATTCCCAAATTAAACCAAGACATGTAAAAAAATGAGGGTGATTAGCGGTTCCAATAGAGTTTTGTGTAAGGCTTGTTATTAGGATTTGCAAAATTCAAGGTTTTAGCATCCCCCCACACTTAAATTACACATTGTCCTCAATGTGTCCCAAAAATAAGTTTTTAGGTTGATTGAATGTGTAAAAAGGTGTTTAAAAACAAAAATTTATGTTACTGGGCGTCTGAACACGGGCCCGTGTTAATCCGGGCACGGCCCCGTGTTTAGATTGCCAATATCATAGTTTACAGAAGGCTAGGCACGGGGGCGTGTTCAGTGAACACGGCCCCGTGTCCAGTTACCTGAACTGGGCATTTTCTGCAGATCATTAGGCACGGGGCGTGTTGGCTGAGCACGGCCCCGTGCTGAACTTGCTGTAATGAAGAAAAATTGTCGGGTGGCTCTGTTTTTTATGCATGGGGTGTGGGTTCAGGTTTCCCTTAGTAACCTCCATCATCCGAGTGTGTTTCACCCATTACAACATCATCCAAGCACCATTAAAAAAAACATCATTTCATTAAAGATTGAATTACATTAGTTCCTAGAAAAATAAAAGCATAAACTAAATCTTAGATAAGTAGGTCAGGAAACACAAGAAATCTAAAATCCCAAAGAAGTCTGAGCCTATAGTTTATTTTAAGAGAAAAATTTCTGAGAAAGATAACTCTCGGTTGAATGAGGCTTGAAGAACTTCTTCTCCGGGAATGGCCCCTTATACATCATTGAGCCATTCTTCTATCTCCAGGGAGAAGAAAGGCGGGCTCATTGGCGTCCTCGTTTTGAGGGGGAGTGACTTCCACCGAGACTTCTTGTAGATTTTCAAGAGGAGGTTCCGCGGGGATGTCATCCCACCCGGTGGGGTTAACGACTCCAAGTGCTAGATTCCAATCCTCTTGGGGAAGGATTTGTGACATCTGTGTCTCTTTGACCACCAAACAAATACCAAATCAATGAAATATTATGTTTCACACTTGGGATTTGTATAAATATGTGTATCATTTGCACATATCAATTCTTGTTCGATTTCAAGCTTTAAATCGCTTTCTAGAAGGTTATACGCGAAATGGTGCGTAAATATAACCAGTTTAATGCAACAAATACTCTGGAACAGTGAAAAAGGCTTAACATACCTTAAATAACCTTTACATAACTTAGAAATAAGTTTTGGAGGGTTTGGTGTGGCGAAATCAAGTTTATTCGATCACAGGGACTATTTGCGTCAAACTGCAAAAGTATACCAAATCGAATGATAACGGACATTCCAGAATTTGATCATAAGTTAAATATGCCCTAAATATCCTTTATATAGCTTAGAAATAGGCTTTGAGGTGTTTGGTGCGCAAAAATAAACTTTTTGATCAATAGGGACTAAAAGCGTCAAAAAGTGCATAAGTTTGCATTTTCGCGCATATCTTACGTTCTGAATATATCCGGACATCCAAAAATTTATGTAATCATTAAAATATTTTATTTTAGTGATTGGCATGATAAAATTCCATTCGTCGCGTAATTTGGATCGTTTTTCGCATCCGTTCGTGTTTCGTCGTAGTTAACCGAACAACGCAACCATACGACCAAACGAACCGACGTCCGAGATGTTTTTGAGCATATTCTAAGTTCCCTATACTTTAAATTCATTTTAGAGCCTTGAAATGGGGTTAACGGGGCTTAAACGTGCCAAAAATGCATCGAAAACCAAGTTTCTGGGTTGCAGGGACCTAAACTGTCAATCTGCCATAGTTGTTCAGGCGGGGCGCGTAAGCCTTGTAAGGCTCTTACGCGGGGCGCGTAAACTCACCAGATCAGCAAAACTGTTTTCTTCATTTCAGCAGCTGGTTTCTTGTTTTGGACATGGTTTTCTTCATACTATGGGCTTGTTTTGCACATCCATAGTATTATAATTCAGTGGGCACACATGGATGGTTGAGGTTGAAGCTCGTGAATCAAGGAACGATCTTAACGGTGGACCGAAATCTATAAATACCCACTTAGAATTCATTTGTTCCTCACATTGATCTGATTTTTATGCTCTAAGTTGAAGCTTTATGCTTCATACCTGAGTATTTAAATCAAGATATTCCTAGCTTGGACCCTTTGTAAGTATTCTTTCGTGCTTTTATGCGTTTTTAAGCATGAAAGTCAAACAGTGTTTGACATTCTGCTTTGACCGGTCAATGGTCAACACAAAGTTCGTTTGAACTTTGCAACGTGAGCATAATCACGATGGTTATAGTCCCGTGTGACTATACTTACTGATTACCACGTTGATTAGGTGTAGTGATGAGTCATAGTTTCGGTCCAAATGCGTATTTAAGTGTATTTTGTAACCAAACTATTCTTGGGTATCAAAACCGTTTGTTTTGATATCAAACTTGTTTTCAAACTTCGTTAAACATGTTTTAACATGTTTAACTCGTCACTTTAGGTTTAGTGCTTATATAGGGTCGTTAGATAAGCGGTCTAAACAACCGCTTAGACTTACGAACCCGACCCGTTTGGTCGATCATTAGGATCCGACCAAGCATTTATTGTGAACATAGTTGTATAGGGAATAACCTTCCGAGGTTATACCTTATGGTCACTTCGTTTAAGTAGTTGTATGATAGGTAGTTTATATGCCTTAGGAAAATGACCAAAACGCCCTTTTTACGCATAAATTCATTTTAAGCATATGTAACCTAAATTTTGACATCTAAACTGATTAGGCAACAATATTAGATGTGTTAAGGCATATAATACTTGTCATAAGACTAGTTAGGCGGTCCGAACGCGTTTTACACGAGCGACGCGTTAAAGTAGCGTAAGCTACCTAAACGGGTGGTAATGGGTCGTAAGCATTTAGGATAGGTTTTGTTTTAGTATGTAGTCTTTGTTAAACCTTATCATATGAGTTCCAACACTCATTTTGTTTACAAAACCTCATCCTATCAGATCTTCTGATTTAGGTCCGGTTTATTAACATAGTTACCTATATTAGGTGCCGTTTGATTTCCGTAATCCCTCTAGCTTTGCTTGGTTGTTATTCAAGACTTCTAAGCATCCTCAAGTGAGTAGATAGTCCCCTCTTTTACTGATTTCAACTGTTTTGGGGTGAAACACATGTGCCTACTTGTTATGTTCGTGCTTTTCATGCTTTTATATCATATACTTGCTATGTTCATTAGTACGTATATAGTACATGATTTCATTATGTTTTGCTATGTATGTTTACTTAGCATGCTTGCACATTGATTTTTATGTATTATATTTTGTTGCATATACTCATCCAGCATATGGACACATTGTTTTACATTTTGAACTGTTTGAACCGTTTGAAGCTGTTTGATCTATGTGAATTATTTGGACTGTTGGAACTGTTTGGAACTGTTTGATTGATGTGAACCGTTTGGAATTGATTGATTGATGTGAACCGTTTGAACCGTTGGCTTAAGGAAGTGATTAGGTAACGGGGCGGGTGTAATGTGTTAAAAGCATGGTGGATACGCCGCTGGTACTTCCTATAGATAAGTGCTTTTAACACATTATATATCATTGCGTTATCTAGATCACTTCGGCAAAGGTTATCAAAACAAAGTTATATTACTAAGTTTTTCTAATAATATAAACCGTTCGAGTTTTATTACAAAAACGATTTTACAAATTTGGGTTTACATAAACAAATGTTTTGAGATAAGATTCATGGTATCGAGGTTTTATAAACTTTAATTAATCTGTTTTGACTTGGTTATTTCAATTCACAATATAAACATTTTTCAATACTAAGTTTTCTAATATCATTTAACAAAGTTGTTCAAGTTATTTCAAAATGTAAACGAGCCATGAATCTGACACTCACATAAAACCTATGTACTCGCCCGCATTTTTATGCTGACGTATTTTCACATGTGTTTCAGGTATCATAGTTGGTGATGAATGATGATGATATTGATGCATGCTCACATAGGGATGGACGAGGCCTTAGTGACTTAATAATAATGGAAGTTAAGTTGTTCATGTTTGTTTCTAGTTTCAATACAATGTAATAAACTTAATTCAATAAAACAGAACTTTTATCCATGTGTTGTGAAACAATGATTCTGTTACTCCACTCCCCGACATTTCCGCCGCGGTTTGTTGTTTTAACGCGGTCGGGGTGTGACAGAAAAGTTGGTATCAGAGCTCATGGTTATAGGGAATTAGGTTATTAGTAATGCTTTGACCTAGTCTATAACCTTCCTAGGACCCTAACACAAGATTCTTGTGTTTAGATCTTAAAACAATACCGTCACTTATCCTTAGGTGACAACCACAACAAGAACACAAATTTCAAATCCGCTTTGAAAACCAATCATTTGTTCTAGGATGATTTATTATAAGGTTTTGAACATTCAAAATTTTCAAAATCTCGTCAAGGTTGGGTCTTATAATGTGAACACGTGCAATCTGGAAGGGTGGATGCCTTTACTCTGAGCTTTTTCTCTAAGGCTAGAGT
Source organism: Helianthus tuberosus (assembly GCA_030545235.1). NCBI lineage: Eukaryota > Viridiplantae > Streptophyta > Magnoliopsida > Asterales > Asteraceae > Helianthus > Helianthus tuberosus. Next base: position 200,923,429 of record CM060369.1, read on the forward strand.
GTTCGTACAAATCCACATAATCGGACCAGTCACTCTTACCTGGGAACTCTTGGGGTGAGTGTCCACTTATAGGCTAAAGCATGTCTTCGCGATACATTAATATGACCCGCTTACTTTGATTAGTCATCGTCTCATTTGTTTGCCTTAGGTAACAAACAAATGATCACAATTTTTATGCGTTGTCATCCTGTTTTGATTATCCGATAATATCTCGCTTGCTTCCTCCCATGCCTTCCATTATCTTCAAGATGCCTCTTCATCGCAACAACACTCAAATGTCCGAACCAGGTGCTGCAATTGCCCAGCGAATAGGCGTCGTACTCCAGAGGACCGTTGATTTAGCCATGACTCGCCTCAGGGATGAAGCCATATAAGGGAACCGCTTCTTGGTGCAATCAATGCAACCGTCGTCATCTGAATCAAATACCTTGTTTCAAATGTACCCACTGTGAACGATGGGGACATTTGATTCAAATGTGCCGCTTTGCTATCCAAAGTAAGACTGTTGCAAATCCTGCTACTGCTTAACCTCCAAATTCTGCTTCATATGTCGTCGTGGCATATCTAGCACCTCAACTTCATGAGCTTTCTACCTTGTGTATCGACTTAAGCACGTCTAGTGCAAGGTTTCGGAACACCTCTCGTTACACAAATTCCAAAATCCATATAGAATCTTTCTATCCTCATAATTAGATCCTTGTGGATGATTATCACTCATCGGAGCCCTTAATTGAATTCTTTGTATGCTTTAATACATACATTACGATTCAATAAGGACAAAAGTCGAATTCCTATTAAGATCTTCCTATCTTCATAGATAGACTCTTGAAAATGTTTAAAGTACCAAATGAAATCCACGGATTGGATTCCTGGTATGCTTTAAATACCCGTGTCCAAAGATAACAAATTAAAGGTCAAATTAAACAATTATGTGATTATGTGCTTATGTGTTTTCTTTTATGTTTTTTTGTGTGATCTGAATTTTCGTTATCCAAATCCTCGTAGAATCTTCTATGTCTTCGTATAAGGGATTCATAGTAGGATACCCAAAGGTACTACCTCAAATCCTTAATGGGCTTCTATGTGATAGTTAAGACCCTTGGATTGTAAAGTACTATCCCATAATTAGACCCCTTGAGAGGTCTAGTTAAAAAGATTGATTCAAAAATATGGTTGGGAATGTCATGTGATGATATAGCTGAAAAGACTCCCTAGTGGTCTATTCAAAGAGATCATTCATTTGATTTAATTAAAAGGACTCTATGGCGGTCTAGTCACATTCATCACAGGTTTGCTCATTTGATTCTCTTCCCCTACACATTATGAAATGCACTGTGCGGACTGTGCAAGGAATTACGTAATTATGGATGCATACATAATTATGGAATTTAGTGTACTGAAACCACATCAAGTTTTGTCATGTGTAACCTCATTCATTTCCAATTCTGATGAAGCACCCGTTGATGAAAAAATGAACTAGCTATTCATTTTTCACTTTTGAAATAATATCCGTCAAGGGAAATGAATATCCGTTGATTATTCTTTCATTCCCATTTCTGAAGAATACCCGTTGAAGAAAATGATTATCCGTTCATTTTCGCTTCTAAAGAATATCCGTTAAGGGAAATGAATATCCGTTGATTATTCATTCATTCCCATTTCTGAAGAATACCCGTTGAAGAAAATGATTATCCGTTCATTTTCGCTTCTAAAGAATATATGTTAAGGGAAATGAATATCCGTTGATTATTCTTTCATTCCCATTTCTGAAGAATACCCGTTGAAGAAAATGATTATCCGTTCATTTTCGCTTCTGAAGAATATCCGTTAAGGGAAATGAATATCTATTGATTATTCCTTCATTCCCATTTCTAAAGAATACCCGTTGAAGAAAATGATTATCGTTTCATTTTTGCTTCTGAAGAATATCCGTTAAGGGAAATGAATATTCGTTGATTATTCCTTCATTCCCATTTCTGAAGAATACCCGTTGAAGAAAATGATTATCCGTTCATTTTCGCTTCTGAAGAATATCCGTTAAATGAATATCCGTTGATTATTTCTTCATTCCCATTTATGAAGAATACCCGTTGAAGAAAATGATTATCCGTTCATTTTCGTTTCTGAAGAATATCCGTTAAGGGAAATGAATATCCTTTTGATTTTTCCTTCATTTCCATTTCTGAAGAACCCGTTGAAGAAAATGATTATCCATTCATTTTCGTTTCTGAAGAATATCCGTCGAGGGAAATGACAGGATTATGCCTTGCATATCTTCGATGGGTTATTCTACGCAAATAGATAAACACCCTAGATTCCATGCAAGACAATCATTTAAACACAGCGTCACAGACAGACTCCTATGAATAAATTTCGGGACGAAATTTCCTAAAGTAAGGGAGACTGTGACATCTGTGTCTCTTCGACCACCAAAAAAATACCAAATCAGTGAAATATTATGTTTCATACTTGGGATTTGTATAAATATGTGTATCGTTTGCACATATCAATTCTTGTTCGATTTCAAGCTTTAAATCGCTTTCTAGAAGGTTATACGGGAACTGGTGTGTAAATATAACTAGTTTAATGCAAAAAATACTCTAGAACAGTGAAAAAGGCTTAACATATCTTAAATAACCTTTACATAACTTAGAAATAAGTTTTGGAGGGTTTGGTGTGGCGAAATCAAGTTTATTCGATCAAAGGGACTATTTGCGTCAAACTGCAAAAGTATACCGAATCGAATGATAACGGACATTCTGGAATTTGATCATAAGTTAAATATGCCCTAAATATCCTTTATATAGCTTAGAAATAGGCTTTGAGGTGTTTGGTGCGCAAAAATAAACTTTTTGATCAATACGGACTAAAAGCGTCAAAAAGTGCATAAGTTTGCATTTTCGCGCATATCTTACGTTCTGAATATATCCGGACAACCAAAAATTTATGTAATCATTAAAATATTTTATTTTAGTGATTGGCATGATAAAATTCCATTCGTCGCGTAACTTGGATCGTTTTTCGCGTCCGTTCGTGTTTCGTCGTAATTAACCGAACAACGCAACCATACGACCAAACGAACCGACATCTGAGAAGTTTTTGAGCATATTCTTAGTTCCCTGTACTTTAACTTCATTTTAGATACTTGAAATGGGGTTAACGGGACTTAAACGTGCCAAAAATGCATCGAAAACCAAGTTTCTGGGCTGCAGGGACCTAAACTATCAATCTGCCATAGTTGTTCAGGCGGGGCGCGTAAGCCTTGTAAGGCTCTTATGCGGGGCTCGTAAACTCCCCAGATCAGCAAAACTATTTTCTTCATTTCAGCAACTAGGCTTGTTTTGGACATGGTTTTCTTCATACTATGGGCTTGTTTTGCACACCCATAGTATTATAATTCAGTGGGCACACATGGATGGTTGAGATAGAAGCTCGTGAATCGAGGAACGATCTTAACGGTGGACTGAAATCTATAAATACCCACTTAGAATTCATTTGTTCCTCACATTGATCTGATTTTTATGCTCTAAGTTGAAGCTTTATGCTTCATACCTAAGTATTTAAATCAAGATCTTCCTAGCTTGGACCCTTTATAAGTATTCTTTCGTGCTTTTATGCGTTTTTAAGCACGAAAGTCAAACAGTGTTTAACTTTCTGCTTTGACCGGTCAATGGTCAACACAAAGTTCGTTTGAACTTTGCAACGTGAGCATAATCACGATGGTTATAGTCCCGTGTGACTATACCTACTGATTACCACGTTGATTAGGTGTAGTGACGAGTCATAGTTTCGGTCAAAATGCGTATTTATGCGTATTTTGTAACCAAACTATTCTTGGGTATCAAAACCGTTTGTTTTGATATCAAACTTGTTTTCAAACTTTGTTAAACATGTTTTAACATGTTTAACTCGTCACTTTAGGTTTAGTGCATATATAGGGTCGTAAGATAAGCGGTCTAAACAACCGCTTAGACTTACGAACCCGACCCGTTTGGTCAATCATTAGGATCCAACCAAGCATTTATTGTGACCATAGTTGTATAGGGAATAACCTTCCGAGGTTATACCTTATGGTCACTTCGTTTAAGTAGTTGTATGATAGGTAGTTTATATGCCTTAGGAAAATGACCAAAACGCCCTTTTTAGGTCCGGTTTATTAACATAGTTACCTATATTAGGTGCCGTTTGATTTTCGTAATCCCTCTAGCTTTGCTTGGTTGTTATTCAAGACTTCTAAGCATCCTCAAGCGAGTACATAGTCCCTTATTTTACTGATTTCAACTGTTTTGGGGTGAAACACATGTGCCTACTTGTTATTTTCGTGCTTTTCATGCTTTTATATCGTATACTTGCTATGTTCATTAGTACGTATATAGTACATGATTTCATTATGTTTTCCTATGTATGTTCACTTAGCATGCTAGCATATTGATTTTTATATATTACATTTTGTTGCATATGTTCATCCAGCATATGGACACATTGTTTTACATTTTTAACTGTTTGAACTGTTTGAAGCTGTTTGATCTATGTGAATTATTTGGACTGTTGAAGCTGTTTGATCTATGTGAATTATTTGGACTGTCGGACACGGCCCCGTGCTCACCGAGCACGGCCCCATGTTCACCTCTCTGCAGGTTTTTTAAAACAAGGAATCTTGGAGCTTTAAATTATTTTTCTGACTTTTGATGCATTTTTAAGCAGAAATAACTTAAAACGGTGTTGTAAAACTTATTTTTAACAAGATTCCTTGAATAAAACCTAAAAAACATTACAATAAAGCTTGAAAAACATAGAGATTTCAAACTTTAATGGAGGTTTTGAGGAGAAATGAAGAAGGCAATGGACAAAAGTAGAAAAGACAGGATGGTTGTTGAGAACCTTCTTTAGAATATACCTAGTATGGTATATGTGAAGATCCCACCAGATCCTTGTCTTTGGAATGGGCCCAAGAGTGCAGGAATCTTGCTACACTTATAGAAAATGACAGCACGCTGGACACGGCCCCGTGTCGGCTGGACACGACCCCGTGTGCAAACAAAATTCTGACACTTTTTGTCCGTATTCTGACCAAAAGTCAGACGGGAATCTTTGGGTGGACACAGGGGCGTGCTGACCTGGACACGACCCCATGGCTAGAAGTTGTTTATGAAGTTTCGTCTATTTTCAAGGAGTTTATCCTGATCGGGTGGTTCTTTACTAAACGGAACAACACCGAAGTGCCTGAGGTACCTAAGTTGCCCTAGTTTTAGACAAGAACGCGAGAGGTTATCGGAAATGGTGATTCCTAAGCTAAATACCCGTGGGAAAAACCAACATTTATTTCCCTTATCCGGGCCCTCGTTAAACAAGGTGTATATCGAATCGCTCAGGTCTATATATGCATCGGCGGAAACCGATGGGGAGTCCGTCACGGCACAATCGACACAGGGACGACTATCGCTCAAGTCCTCGCAAGAGTTAGAGGTGATTTCGGGAGCAACGATGTTGTTATAATCCGAATGCGATCTCAATAATTCTCCTTGATCGTCGTCTTGAGATGAATTAGTTATATCCATCTCAAGTTCTTTTATCCATCGGAGAATTAGTTCTTCCATTTGAAATAATTCTTCAAGAATCGTTTCATCTCGAAGGGATGATTGAGAGCATTCGAGGGAGAGATAGGGATTTTTTTTACTTTCGCCCATCTTAAAGCTACAGGAAAACAATGGGTCTATATAATGGAGATTGTAATTTAAAAAATAACATTTTAAATCTTCATGAGTTCCGCCACATAATTGACACCATGTACCATAAGAGGAGCGAAAGTAAAAATTATCAGTATCACTCATGTTTGCGTCAAAAATTACCAACCGTCGGGATCTTACATTTCTGTTTTCAGTATCTGAAGCTTGGGTATGGGGCGTGCTCAGTGGGCACGGCCCCGTGTTCAGCTACTGTCTGACTTAAAACAGGATTGCCAATACCAAAGATTGGGCACGGGGCGTGTTCAGCGGGCACGACCCCGTGCTGAGCTCTGCAGAAACTGAAAATTTAAGAAAAATCCTAAAAAGACAGAAAAATAAGAAAAACGATTAGGCCGTTGATTCCTAACTTTCTTAAAATCCTTGTGTCCCCGGCAACGGCGCCAAAAACTTGATGCGTGTTGAGTGTGATATAGTTTTAGTTATATTTTAAGCCCTTTTTAACACTTTGGTCAAGTTTTAAATTTATAAAACACGATATTCTACTAACACTAAACACACATATGGGCAAGTGCACCCATCGTGAGCGTAGTATAGCGTTGGTAAGATACCGAGGTCGTCCAAGGACACAAGAGCTTTTAGTACTGGTTTATCCTCAACGTCTAATCAAATCAAAAGTTTAGAAAAAGTTTTAAACATGAAAATAAAAACTAAAAATGCTGAAAAATAAAACAAAAATAAAAAAGATAGACAAAATGAATCACTTGGATCCGATTCGCCTTTAGTGTAACCTTTGATGATTTCCGCACTTTTGCACTTTTTAAGAGATTATCTTAGTTATAGTAGTAGGCCCCTCTTTTGAAGGTGACGTTACCCTCAACCCAGTAGTTTGAGTCAACAAGGATACAATCCTAAAGGGTCGAAATATTGAAAGATAATTAATTAAGTTATTAATGCGTAATGTGGTAGGCCCCTCTTTTGAAGGTGACGTTACCCTCGGCTAACTGGTTTGAGTCAGCAGGGATACAATCCCAAGTAGCCGGGTTAATGTATTAATAGTAGTTTACATATGAGGGGATCAAGCCATTCGCACCCCCGCCATCCAATACAAGTGGGTATTGAAGGAGGTTCTAGTAAGCTTGACCCAGGTCTTTACATGATCTATACACTGAACACGGTAAGAACCTTACCAAACCATTCCCTTAACCCCCGACCAGGTAGCCAACATATCTTTATATAGACCGTAGAGATATGAATGGTGTAAATCTTTTATTTATATAGACAGTAAAATAATGCCAAGACACCACGGACAAATGATAAGGAAGTTTCACCTTCAACATAAGAAACTAGTTATTAAAGTCATTAATACAAAACCAAATAAAAAGTGCGAATAGATTATAAATCAAAAGTATTACACTAAATGCTTATCTTCACCAAGTGATGTAAGAGACTTAGGCAAACATGGCCTTTGATTGTCAAGAACTCTTACTATCAATCGTGGATCCCGAGACTACTATACACACTCTATGATGGATGATGGATGATGGTGGTGGATGTGGGTGTTGTGATGGTGGTGGAGTGTGGGTGAAGTGGGAGAGAGGTGGTTTACCAAGGAATGCCTTTGAAGTGAACCAAGCACCTCTATTTATAGCCTGCACAGAAGCCCGGACATGGCCCCTTGTTCATCTACTTCTCTTTCTGCATTAATTGTAATTTGTCTGCATTAGCTCCACACACCCCCGTGTCCGCTGGGCACGGCCCCGTGTGCAGAAGCGTATCTGTACTATCAAGATTTGCTTGGATTCTGCGAATCTTAGCGTTGACCATGGCCGTGTTGAGCTGGGCAAGCCCCCCGTGTTGGGAAATAGAAGCTTCTATAGTTTTGTCCTTTCTGCAGACACCTGACCACGCCCCCGTGTCCGCTGGGCACGGGGCCGTGGTCAGCCTTCTGTTCTCTTGTTTTTGCTTGGGCAGATGCTGTCGAGGGGTCGGGCATGCCACGTTTGTTCCTTTTCTTGTAATTATGTTAGATTTTGCTTCATATTTACTCCTTTTGTTCATTTACGCTCATTTAATCCTGAAAATACAAAAGGAAGACAAAAGCACACTTTTTCCAACATTAGTACTAAAAAGGGTTAGTTTTATGCCTCATTTGATGTAATTTATATGTTGCATTTTACGCACATCACATACCATACTCAATCAATTCTGCCCACAAAGGTCTTCGACTAGCAATATTAGCATGCCCATAAACAAATGAACACAAGAAATACTCCTTACTACAAACACCTCTGACTTCACAATGAATCACTTGATCAGTAAAATCCACCACCTTAACATCCACCACATTAGGATCCCAACCCACAACAATTCTAACCCAACTTTGACACTTCTCAGCATTAGAAAACCACACCCACCTTTTATTAATTTTATTACAGACCTCTTGCAAATTACTGTTACCAATATGCGTTTCCAACAAACCACACACACTTCACTTATTATCCTTCAAAAGCCTTCTAACTTGAGACTGATGCCCAAAACTACCCAAACCCCTCACATTCCAAGTTAACACTTGAATCTTCATTTGGAACCACCCTTCAAAAGAGGATTACCCAAATCAGAAGTATCCTCACCGCCATCATTCTTCATAAAAACAGTCGGTTCATGCCCTTCAGACTCAACATCACATACATTAACTGTTTTCTCGAACTGCAAAATATCCCACTGCTCCTGAAAAATTTTCTTTTGCCCGACATTCCATTTCCTCAAAACTTCCAAAGGAGGACACTCCTTCTTAAGAACATACCGAGCCACCTCATTGAATTGAACATCATTCATTTTGAAATATCCAGCTTTATAATTTACTTTAGTACGAATATTATCAGCCAAGTTTTCACTGGTTTCCTTCATTTCCACTTCTTTAACTATCTGCTCATTTGAATCAACTGCCATTCCACAACTTTGATCTTCAATACCCAAACTGTTCAGCTTTACCTCCTTCTCTCTACTATTTCCCCCCAAGTCTCTAACATTCATCCCCATCAACCCAGACTTCACATCAATATTCTCCCCTTACTTCACTATCACCGGATACTTTCTCATCAACCTCCCCACTCAAAACCTCAAAACTATTCGATACCTTCACAATATTCTCCACCTTAGATTCCCCCTTAACATTCATTTTAAGGCCTTTAACAACAGGCCTATAAACCTGCTTAATATTCTTCAAATTACCTTTTTAACACTACCAACATTCCTTAAAGTCACCCCTTCACCACCCTGATCAATAATCTCTCCCTTATCATTTTTAGTTCCAGAAGTACCAGCCCCACCCGAACTACCTACACCACTCCCAGAACCCTGAACCTTCTTAACATTAAAATTCCTGCCCTGATTATAATACTTCATACCATCATTATTTCTCAACCCTCTATTCTTCCTACCCATAGTAGCAAACCCATCAGCACCCACACCAGACACAGGAAAATTATTAGCACTAGCAACCTTTATATCGTTTATCAACCTCTGAGATTTCTCTCTAATTTCATCCTCAGTTAGAATTTTCTTACCACAAGATTCCAAATCATGCCCAAAAACTCTACATTCAGTACACTTCTTAACCTTCAACTGATACTCAATTCTAATGTCTTTAACATAAGTTGGCCGATCACCCTCCTCCAGATCGTACGCCTTAACAAATTCAGGCAGTATAGTATCAGCGTCAACCTCCACCAGCACTCTAGCAAAACCTGGAGGTCCTTCAGCAATCCCATACCTTTCAGCAGTAACCTTATCAAATAACAGAGGATACCCAACACAGCTTAGCATGCTACATATACTAACAGTGTTCCACAATTCCAGGGGCAAATTCGGAATAGTAATCCACAGAGGAATTTTAAACGGTTCAGATTTCTCCAAGGTCACACCAGCCTCCCATTTCTTTAAACACAACAGAACATCATTCACTAGCCAAGGCCCCTTATCAATAGCCACCACCATCCCTTCCTCATTTCTAAATTTGAAGAAGTAAATTCCCTTACCATTCGAGGAAATTTGCAATATACCAAACTGCTTCCACATTCTACTCAAATGAAATCTAACCATGCCCAACGGCAAATCCTTGCCAATAAAATACTCATAATGGTAAGCACTATACACCTTCTTAGCTTCAGCAATTTTCTCCGGACTTATGACAGCCACCACCTCCCCATTCTCTAATACTTTCGGAGGATAGTATTGAATTTTCTCCGCCATAACAGACTTCAAACCCTTAACAGTATTAGCATAAGACACAACTTCCTTTTCCTTCACCAGCCCTTTTTCTTCATTCGTAGATGCAGTAAACACCACATTATCTTTCAAAGCAACAGAGGCCATAAATGACTTCATAGCAGGCTTCAAACTATTAATAAAAGGCATGTCTGCCTTTGTCACCTTATAAGGTTCCAACTCAGCCTCTTTCTTCTGAATAAGTTTCTTCATAGACTCCTTCTTAACATACTTCCTACCTACAGCCTTCAAACAGCTCTCAGCTGACTTTCCACTAACAGCCCCATTAAAACCATTACCCTCTTCTTTACAAAAAACAGGCATAACCATCTTCTTCTTACCATCATTAGACCCAGGATCAAATGAGAAGTTTAAAGCAGTAACAAAAAATTTAAACCTCCTAGCATCATCATTAAAACCCCCCTTCTGCACCTTCTTCCATAACTTATCTTTACACACCCCTTTACACCCCACACTAGCCAAACTCTTAACCAACTCCTGGACACAAGCACCATCCGGTAATACATCATACTTACTACCAAAATCCCCATCCAACGGAACTTTAACAGCAGCATTATCACCCCACATAGCCTTAAAGGCTTTCACCTGCAACCCCTCATTCCTAACTAACCTCTTCTTCCGCTTATCCAACATAACAAAACCAGCAGAAGAATTAATATAAAAAACATTCACAGAAGCATCAATCAGAGATCTTACTTCTACCCCCTTCATCCATCATAATGGAATCATCCAAAACCCCTTTATCCACAAACCTATCCACCTCACCCTTTATCTTATCAATCTTAGCTAAAACTTCGAACACAGAACCAAACTTACCAGAAAACAACTCCCCAGGACATTCATGAACGTCCTTCCCTTCCAACAAAATATTAACCATACAAAAATCCCCAACCTCATACAGATCCGAATCAACACTAAAAGAAACCTTCAGATCTGAGTTACTAAACATAAGTTTTTCACTGAACATTCTATGTTTCCAATTTTCTCCCAAAACACTCTTCAAGTTATCCAAATCAGACTTAGAAAGAAGAACAGAAGAGAACATACCTTTATCAACCACCAAACCTACACCAGAACCCCTACCACCCACCTTCAGATCCACTACTACCTCCTCCATACACGAAATACCAGATTCACCCGAGCTCTGCACTTCACCAACCTCTGGCACAATAGAAGCATCCTTCACCAACTCAGAAGACCCCTTTGAACCCTCAGACTTCACACACACACCTCCAGTACATGTCACAGGTGGAGGATCGGGAGGAACAAGGAACACACCACATTTAGGAGTAAACTCCATAAGCTCAATCAACTCCACACAGCAAAAAAGAAGAAGAGAACGAAGAAATCCGAGAAAAAACCAAAGAGAACAAAGAAAACTGAGCAAAAAACCCTAGAAATCTCCAATCGCCAAAATCACCCGAGAAGAGAGTAGTTTTCTTTTACTCAAGCATATTCACCACAAACTATCCTCTAGGGGCTTTATCACACTACATCAGCCATGTCACATATGGGACTTTAAAGTCCATCTCTTTAACTTGCATGCAATGGTTTAAAACCCTTTAAAGCCCCCTATTAAACAAAATAAAATAAAGAGCAAAAGATTTGATTGGTTGAAAAGAATGGGCCCACCTGCACCCCCTTTAGCGCTCGTTACAGCAATGGAGCTCTCTCCATGGTGCCCCCCCCCCCCTTGGCGCCCAGGGGTGGCTATGGGGTGCAAAAGGGCACTAAAAATGATGATTTGGCCAGGGCGCTATATCACACCCCCGGCCTTAAAGAATACTGCCAAATGGAAAGCTTCAGTGACGTCTAAAGCTATGAACAAAGAGGAAGAGGATGAACCGCCAAGTGTGGCTAAAGATGATTTCATTGAAATGTTTGATAAAACTGAAACCAAAGATCAAGTTGTAGATGGAGTGAGCTGAGAATGACTCAAGAATCAGAACATTACAACACGTTTTTACAGGTGGATCACAATCCGGTTGTAGAATTGCCTGCGGAAAGCCTGATTTCATGGAATTCACTCACCGAGTATTCATTTTCTTATACTCACGAGGCTTCGAATCATGATTTGGTACCCACATTTGCAAATAACCATGGTGGAATTAGGGTTTGCAGGGTTCTAAGTTGAAGAAGATGAAGTGAAGTCAATGCTAGGGGTTTGTTTATTTTATGGGGGTTAAATGGGTAGGTGAGATTAGGGGTGTTCAAAACTATTCGTATCCGAAAATCCGATTCGAAATATCCGAATCCAAAATATCCGAAAAATCAGATATCCGAAATTTCGGATATCCAAAATTCGGATATCCGAATTTTTCGGATTCGGATTCAGATAGTGATTTTCAAAATTTTCAGATATTTCGGATATCCGAAATATACGAAAATTTAATTTTCATTTTTTTTGGATATCCGAATATCCAAAAATATCCGAAGTATCCGAAAATATCCGAAAATATCAAAAAAATATCTGAAATATCTGAAAAATATCCGAAAACTTATATTCGAATATCCGAAACTATCCAAAATATCTGTTTCCGAATATGAAAAAAATAATAAAAAAATAAAAAGTTGGATTTTCGGATATCCGGTTTTGAACACCCCTACTTATATGTCTGATGCGGTAATCTTCGGTTTCAAATCTTTGCATATACATAAGTCTCCCAGCGAGACTAGATGGGCAGGTCAGCTCGTCAATCCAAACGAGCCAAAATGTTGAACTCGATTCATTTGTCTTAACGAACTAAATTGTTGAGATCGGGTTCTTGCTGGGGATTGTAAAAAGCTGAGCAAACTCATATAGTTAAGAGGATTCACGTCCTTCCATCAAATCTACCCTATTATATAACTATATTTAAAAATATAGAGTGTGAACAGTGTCTCCAAATATATGTATGAACAATAAGATTTTTCTCTTTCCTTCCATCACAACCACTTTTTATAATACATAGACCACTCTCACGTGTAATTTGATGGAAGGGATGTATATACTCTAAAGAAAAGTTGATTAGTGTTCACATATTGATTGATTTGTAAAAGCATCTTATGTGGTGACAACAGATGTGAGAGGCAGTGAAGAATGTTGCAGAGTACTTTCCTACAGCAATAGTTAGCGGGAGAAGCATAGAAAAGGTACGTTATTCTTCCTGTTTTGGTTGACTTTTCATGGTCAAAGTTAAATATTTAATTTTATATTTTTTAGGTTTATAATTTTGTAAGATTATCTGAGTTATACTATGCTGGTAGTCATGGGATGGACATCAAACGACCATCTTCTGGCAAGCATCAAAATGTGTGTTTAAATTTTATTCTATTTATTAGTACTATTTTTACAAAACAAATAATATAACTAATATAAAATGATTAATTAATTTGAAATTAAACTGATTATACTTTTGGTTGTTGTGTACTTATACGTCGGAGAAGAAGCCCTCATTGATTCCACTAATGTGTTAACATTCATTGTGTTTGTAGAGTGTGGACGAACTGTGAAAGTAACAAAGATGAATATGTAGAGTGGTGTGAACTGTTAATGACAAAGATGAATATTTCGAGTTAGTAGTGAACTGAGAATGAAGAATGCCAGGGTGCTTTGTACCATTTTATAGTTGTAAAATAGGGAAGGGGGCCTGACCCAGGTTAACATACATGCTCCATAAACATTAAGTAAGGAATCACCTAATAGTTTCCTCTTTTGAAAACCAAATTTTAATTTGATTTCTATTTCCCTCTTTTTAAAAAGGGGGCCCGACCAGTGGTTAACATACATACACGCTTTGTACCATTTGATTTCTAGTTCAAAAGTAATATCCTTGTAAATCTTATTATTTTGATTGCCTTACTACATAAGATTACTTATGTAATTGGATCACGTAAACAAGTATGTCATCAAATCTCATACCCGATTACTTGACCATATACCCGTTGTATAGGGTATTCTCATAGGGTTCGAGTTTCATTGCCATCCCCACTAGTGATCTACCAAGCGCATCAAGAAAATCAAGATCGAGTAGTATCAATCTTTAGACATTCTCACTAACTTGTTAGATAAATCATATATAGACTTGAATTAATGTGTATTATGTAGTTATATAATTTAGTTGTGGAGTCCATTAATAATGAGGTATGCAAAGTGTCGAAGACAACCTTTGTATTGTCATGTCGGGTTTAGTTGTATTTGCTGGTTTATATCTTTGTTTATCAATGTATATATCATTACAATTAGACCATGTGGTGCGGGGGCTTGAATTGAGGGCATTGCTCGACACGTAACGAGTGTGGGCTTCACCAGACCACTCCAAAAAAAGTGGGGAGTGGAAGCGGCGTGGCCAGGCGGCGTTGGGGTGCCATGTTGATTTTTTTATATTTTTTATATAGTTGACATTTATATAATAAAACACAAACTTATAGAAGAAGGAATGAGTAATGAAGTAAGAAAAGAACCCCTCTATTTATAGAAGATATGAGATTTTCTTCAGAAATTAGCTTGCACATTTTAATGAATCTATGCCTATCAGAATATCCTAAGTAATAATTTGATTGAATGAATTGGTTTTTTAAGCTTTGTCAATAAGATAGATCCGCCCAGGGCATGCTCAATTCAGTTTTATATTAATTCTTTTAATCATAACCATCTATACACTCAATCGATCATTGTAAAATCCAGTCTCCAAGCATGGTTCATAGATTTTTTTAGAATATATAACATATTAAAAAGAAGAGAACATGACATGACCTGACCTGATTCATCATTTTCTGTGTTTGAAAGATAAGCCGATAAGGAACATCCAAAATCTTTTGATCAGCTTCGACCTAGAACAGCAGCAGCATGATATATATAATAATATATTAAAAAGAAGGGAGTAAAGGAATCGTGTTTGTCTGATGAACGGTAACATGGTTGTGTGGTTGTGTGAGGAAGAAGAAGACCTTGATGAAAGATGAATTATGATTAAAGAAAATTTAAAATGACTTTAAACAAAAAGCAACAGTGATGATGGTGCAGCCCTATCAATCACATCAATCCAAATAAACATAATATTAATCTTATTTTCTTAAAGTTTCTTTTGTTTTTATGTATTACTAGAAACCTGATTATCTTTTGTGTTTGTGCTTTCAATCTTGTGTGAAATTAAAAGACTTTTGTTAAATATAGATGATTTAACAATATGCGCATCGTATCCGTAATCAAATGAGCATTGTGAATGTTAAATAAATCTTATTTTTTTAGGAAGCTTATAGGTCCAAAACATGTTATCTTTTTTATTTAAAAAATATTTAATAAGATTTTTATAAAGAATAAAAAAACATATAAATATAGGTTTATTTAATACAAAATAAATATATATTTCTGGTAATAAAAGTTGCCTAATAAAAATAAAGTTTTTCATGTTTCCAATAAATTTTTCGGATTCGGATTCGGATAGCGATTTTCAAAATTTTCAGATATTTCGGATATCCGAAATATCCGAAAATTTAATTTTCATTTTTTCGGATATCCGAATATCCGAAGTATCCGAAAATATCCGAAAAATATCCGAAATATCTGAAAAATATCCGAAAACTTATATTCGGATATTCGAAACTATTCAAAATATATGTTTACGAATATGAAAAAAATAATAAAAAATAAAAAGTTGGATTTTCGGAGAGTGAAATCTGGTATCCGAAAGTTTCGGATATCCGAAATTCGGATATCCGGTTTTTAACACCCCTACTTATATGTCGGATGCGGTAATCTTCGGTTTCAAATCTTGGCTTATACATAAGTCTCTCGGCGAGACTAGACGGGCAGGTCATCTCGTCAATCTAAACGAGCCAAAATGTTGAGCTCGATTCATTGTCTTAACGAACTAAATTGTTGAGATCGGGTTCTTGCTGGGGATTGTAAAAAGCTAAGCAAACTCATATAGTTAAGAGGATTCACGTCCTTCCATCAAATCTACCCTATTATATAATTGTATTTAAAAATATAGAGTGTGAACAGTGTCTCCAAATATATGTATGAACAATAAGATGTTTCTCTTTCCTTCCATCACAACCACTTTTTATAATACATAGACCACTCTCACGTGTAATTTGATGGAAGGGATGTATATACTCTAAAGAAAAGTTGATTAGTGTTCACATATTGATTGATTTGTAAAAGCATTTTATGTGGTGACAACAGATATGAGAAGCAGTGAAGAATGTTGTAGAGTACTTTCCTACAGCAATAGTTAGCGGGATATGCATAGAAAAGGTACATTATTCTTCTTGTTTTGGTTGACTTTTCATGGTCAAAGTTAAAGTTGAATTAAATTAAATATTTAATTTTATATTTTTTAGGTTTATAATTTTGTAAGATTATCAGAGTTATACTATGCTGGTAGTCATGGGATGGACATCAAAGGACCATCTTCTGGCAAGCATCAAAATGTGTGTTTAAATTTTATTCTATTTATTAGTACTATTTTTTACCAAACAAATAATATAACTAATTTAAAATGATTAATTAGTTTGAAATTAAACTGATTATAATTTTGGTTGTTGTGTACTTATACGTCGGTGAAGAAGCCCT
This sequence comes from Helianthus tuberosus, assembly GCA_030545235.1. Lineage (NCBI taxonomy): Eukaryota > Viridiplantae > Streptophyta > Magnoliopsida > Asterales > Asteraceae > Helianthus > Helianthus tuberosus. Next base: position 200,939,962 of record CM060369.1, read on the forward strand.
CATTGATTCCACTAACGTGTTAATATTCATTGTGTTTGTAGATTGTGAACAAACTGTGAAAGTAACAAAGATGAATATGTAGAGTGGTGTGAACTGTTAATGACGAAGATGAATATTTATAGTTAGTAGTGAACTGAGAATGAAGAAAGTTGGGATGCTTTGTACCATTTTATAGTTGTAAAAAGGGGAAGGGGGCCTGACCCAGGTTAACATACATGCTCCATAAACATTAAGTAAGGAATCACCTAATTGTTTCCTCTTTTGAAAACCAAATTTAAATTTGATTTCTATTTCCCTCTTTTTAAAAAGGGGGCCCGGCCAGTGGTTAACATACATACACGCTTTGTACCATTTGATTTCTAATTCAAAAGTAATATCCATGTAAATCTTATTATTTTGATTGCCTTACTACATAAAATTACTTATGTAATTGGATCACGTAAACAAGTATATCATCAAATCTCATACCCGATTACTTGACCATATACCCGTTGTATAGGGTATTCTCATAGGGTTCGAGTTTCATTGCCATCCCTGTTAGAAATAACCCGTTGATGTGGCCTTACGCATCATTTGGTAACATCACCAATATGACATAACTAGTCCCCGACAATTACTTGATGGTAGTAATTGTAATTATTGATTAGTTTAAGGGGCAATTATGATTTCCCTTTAGGTACCTTTAATTGAGAATGTAAAGAGTTTTCATAACCGATCACTATTCATGATCATCATTCATTGTGATGTTAAATATATATTGATCATAAGAGATGAAAAACTTAAGTAGAACACCAATACAAAAATTCTCTCTAAGGTGATCCATCAACCCAATGTACCATAACGGGAATCATAGCCTTATCTTCGTCTTCAAAGATGACCATTCCCACAAGTAAGTGTCTCTAACTTGGTATCTATATTACGTTATGATTGAATGAACATGATTAGGTTCTATATTTTGATCCATGTTTATAGATATAATCAACATGTGGTATCAAAGCATGATGTTGATTATATCAATTCAATCTTCACGAATCGCTTATTGTAAACCAATTTGTGATTTTGTAAAATAAAATGTCACCATCAATTATTTTCTTTTGGTGTTGGTGGATTAAATCTCATTGCAAGTTCATGTATATAGAAATCATTGTTTCCTAATTTCATATATTATTATCTTCATATCATGCAATTCAGTACTTAAACCATATATCAACTTTTGTTGGTTAATTTAAATTACTACTTTTATGCAAATGGTTTTTGCAATAAAAAAAAATCAAATTGAGTAATTTGTTTGAAAAGTTGGAATTTGGAAGGTTCATTCTTCCATTAATATTGTATTTTAATGGATCACATATCAATATAAATCCATATTTAATTCTTGAAACCACACGAAAGATTATTAGTTACTTCATGTTATGTTGATGATATGACAAGATGTCACTAAACTCCTTTTGGCTTATTTTTTTTGTTGGTGACAAAGATTTAGATAAGTATATATGAATTACATTAAGTAATTTACTTTGGTAGTAAACCTTTTAGTTGTCACATGCGGATACAAATAATATGTGTGATAATATTAGTGAATATTAATTTTGATATTATCAATCAAACTCATAAACTCATGTGGTAATCTCTGTTTATGATTAAACTTAATAGTGGCAATAACTAATAGAATGCCATATTTTACTAAATATTAGCATACCTTAGAACTGTTGTATGCAATTTTCATGGCAACTTATGTAAGATTGGATGAGTGAACCAACGAGGTATCATTTAATATTGAAGTTTAAGTTAACCATTTTATGTAATTATGTGTATTGTTGAACAATGAAACTTTTGGCGATTCATTTGATTATACACAAAGTGAATTCCTAGCCTAATTTACATAATATAGCATTTCTTGCCCAAAGGTGTTATGTTATATCTATGTGCTTTACCTTATTGTGTATTTATGTTCATCATGATACATGAATTTTGGTCAAAGCGAAGCCAAAGTTCATGTAGAACAATGAAACAGTCTATATTTATGTGTGTTCATAATATGTGAATTTTGTTCAAAGCCAAAGCGAAGCCAAAATTTAGGTAGAACATTAAGCCAAGGTTTATTATTTTTAATAATGCGTGAATTTTGGTCAAAGCAAAAGCGAAACCAAAATTCAGGTAGAACATTAAGTTGGTATTTATTTATATATGTTCATAATACATGATTTTTTTGTCAAAGCCAAAGCGAAGCCAAAGTTCATGTAGAACAATAAGTCAATCTATTATGTATGTTCATAATACATAAATTTTGGTCAAAGCCAAAGCGAAGCCAAATTTATGTAGAACATCAAGACAATCTTTTATTTATGTACGGTCATAATGTCTGAATTTTGGTCAAAGCCAAAGCGAAGCCAAAATTCAGGTAGAACCTTAAGTTAGTCTATTATTTTGGTGTTATAGTAGACTATATCTTCAATATAATAATAATTTGTGTATGCCTTACTTGATTACCCCATAATGTAAATTACTCCAAGTTTCTTCTAAAGTTTGTATCTCATCTATTTCATCCACTCTAATTTCAAAAACTTAAGATGTTTTGCTTACTAAAGAGTTTCTATAAAATTTGCTCTTATTGAATTGTTGATTATCTCTTAAGATATGACAATTCTACTGCTCTTTTCTGATAAAAGTATTACAGAAGAAAATTATAGCAAACTAGTGGGATGGGGAAGGTTCATTTGAGAAGAAATTTAATGTGAGAAGAAAAAGAAGAAAAGACATAATGGTAAAACATTCAATAGTTTATAACTCCTCCATTAATTATGTTATATCTAATTAATAAAGCAAAAAACATTTTATCCTACACATTTCAAAATTTATCCTACATGTATCTTACACTTACTGAAATTTACCCTATGCATATCTAAATTTATCCTACATATATACTAAAATTTATCCTACCATGTCAAAAATTTTCCTTCACCCTAAATTATTTTATCTTGAAAGAGTATGTTTAAAAGTGAGTTACAAGTTTAATGCGTAATTAGCTAATTAATTACAATTAGAAATTTACCTATATGCCCTTATTAATAACATTAAATACACATATTAAATGAAGTAAAATGGAGCATTTCCATTGGTTTAAAACTTATTCTTTTTATTCTTACAATTTTTTTCTTCTCAATTGAACCCTCCACCTAGTGAGATAAGTCAAACATTATATCTCTTATGATAATCAAGAACCCATTTAATTAATGATATCATGGGAGCTATTCCAGATTCTGAATTTCCTAAGACTATTTTTTTTCTCTATGGAAAAATCAAAATAACCCCTAAGACGCATGCATTTACTCTAGATTCTAACCATAAAGTTTACTGGCACATGTGAATAAATCATAATGTACAATACATGTCCCATAATTTAAGGGTTTACACATGAAAATCAATACATTTTTTCCGGTGCATTACATAATAACTTTTCCAATGATACTATAATTTGCCTTAAGAATTAACTATACAGCTCAGAAGTACCAAAGGAAAATGAGTATGTTGATTAGCAACATATGTACAGGAAAAGGAATGCATGAAACTGGAAAAATTAGATGTTGTTCATCTCACCGCCACTAAATCTAAAAGGAGGATACTTTTAAGATTCAGAGATAGTGTACAAGTACTACTTCCAGCTATAAGTTTCTTCAAAGGAAAGTCTCACTGCAAATTTATGTCATTAAATAGGCATGAGCATCGAGACTATCCAAAATTCAATGGGACAGCTGGCTAAGATAAGTAGTTAGATATTTATGATATTTAATTCTGCTAATGATAATATTCCAATTAACACATGATGGGTTGAGTCTAGTTCTATACGTTTACTTACCAGAAATCTACAAATAATTAATATGAGAGTTAGTGGCAAAATTTTATTTTAAGACTATAAGAACCATAATAAACTGTTTTATAATTAGGCTTTATGATACCTTATATATTCTATGGATTATTCAGAAGTTAGTATCAATATAAAAGCAACATTATGACAGTTGTGAGGTTTGCATGGTTAAAACAAAGTCAATTTTACCTTAAACTCTCATATTATTTATCATCTCAATCTGGATAGAAACCTTATAAGATAGAACTGGATGATGCTACACTTTTTCACAACCTTTTGTTATCATAAAAATGAAAATTTAACAAAAGAAAAATGAGACATACAAATTTCATCCATTGAGACCAATTTTTATGAGAAATCATGACTAGGTTGATGAAGGATGAAATATTATCAAATCTCATTCTTAGTGACTTATGAGCATATGTTATAAGCCTTAATAATTAAATGGCTAAGGGAATAAATCAAGTTCAATCAGAAATTATATTTCATTGGAACTTATCCCAAAATAGAATATTTAGGCATTATTCATTTATCATAATATTTACTTGTGTCTAATATGTCCCTTATGGATCAAGATATTAAAGAAATTAATTCATATATACTATGATTCCTTCTAAATATGTCCCTCAAAATTTTTATAACATCTGGACATTAAGGAAATCAAGTCTAACATATATGACATGTTCCCACTGTACATACATCATTGAAACTTATCTTGTAGCATTCATAGAGATCTAAAAGGTTTGTGGGAGCATTAAGTATCTTAATCTTAATTTGCGAGAGTTGCAAGAGGTAGGGGAGTGAAAGTTGTTACCTCAATTTGTACCTACTGTATAAGACACTGCGGCTTCACAACTTTTCTCTTGAAGAATATATTGCTACTTTAACAAAAGTTTCATTGTTGCTTAAACGTGGGCACACTTAGATTTCTTGCCAAAATTATAATCCTCAAACAGATAAACTACAATGAGTTACATCATTAACTTGTTTCTCTATCAGAATCTATTGTCCTTCTAATGTTAACCATAAGCATGCTAAATTTTTTATGATTTCTAAAATTAGTGGGAGTAGTAAAAGTCCTTATCATAACTTGCAAGAAGTACAAGAGGCGGGGGAAGAGACTTATTAAATTTACTCCGATTACACCTCTTGTACACTATACTCCACAAAATCTTACACACTTAGAATCTTGAAAGTGATATCAACTTAATCAAGAGCTAATCCATAAAACTGAAACTCATAATAAAACCCAATAATCAACTACGGAGGTCATCTAGGTTTAACTTTGATGATTATGTATCCTCCTTGACTGAAGTTGAAATGGATATTGGAAAGTATACTGGCCCTACATCCTCTAACTAAGCCATTAGCATCAATCAATTTTCCAAATGGAATATGAATTGTTATTAGCAAATTTGATTTTATTTGTTAGAATAACGTTTAGGATTTGGATGAATTACCCAAGGGAAACAAAATCTGAATGCAAACGTTAAGACGCTAAAAGTATGATTGATTGTTAAAGGTTATGCTCAGAAGAGAATTATTAATCAAAGAATCATCTTACCTTTCTTACAAAATGTTTCTTTGAGGATCATTGTTGTTCTAGTGGCTTATAATCTTTTAGAGCTTCATTATATGAACATTAAAACAACATTCCTTAAACAAAGACTTACATGTTCATAAAACAACCTGAAAGTTCTAAACTGAAGGTCAAGAACACTTACTTTGTATGTCAATAACTTCCATGTATGGGTTGAAGCAAACATCAAAATGTGACGAAATCTTCATGCGATTCTTTTCATCAAGAGTTAAGTGGGTTTATGTGTACCTACCTCAAGATGAGTGGAAGCAACTAATGCAATTCTCACACATATTTTAATATAATGAATCTCGGAGATACCACTTATGTGAGAGATATCAAAATATACCGAGATAGACCCAACGGGACATTAGTTTCGCGCCATAAGCTTTACTCTAAAGCGGGTCCTTACATATGTAAGAAACAATACTGCTCTCCTTAAAAGGATAAAATGATAAATGAGATTACTTCCTTATGCTTCATTAATTAGAAGCCTTATGAGTTCAAGTCTATATTCGTTTAGATATTGCTCACATTGATGAACATTATACCACTCTAGATTATTGTGAAGCATTTTACAATATCTTTTAGAATCGAGAAAGACTATAAGAAGAAGTGAGAACTCAAACCGGTTGATTGCTATTACTTTGATTCAAAGGAAACGAAATGTCAATTTCGGGGGTATATCCTTATGTCAGCAGATATAATTATCTCATGGAGGAGTCATAAGAAACTGATAAAACAACATAAGTTATAATGACATAATATGTTGTTAATTAACAACACATTGGTCAATAAATGTTATTGAAAAATTTATCAGTGGACTCATAAACTTGTTAACTCCGTATAAGTACTAAATTTAAGACTTATTGTGAAAAGTCAGCCACTTTGTTTCCTTAAACAGTAACAGTTCGAGAGGTGCTGGATTAAACTTTGATACAAAAATTATTGTTCGTTTATGAACAAGTAGAGGAAACTAAACATTTGTATCAAGTACCTTTACATTCATGATATGCTTACGGATCCAATAACAAAGGTCTACCACCCAAAGTCTTTTAAGAGCTCATATTAAAGACGGGTTTTTACTAAAGGCCTAACATAATAGCATATCGCACTTATGAATGATTAATTATTAAATTTCCTCAATTATTTAAATTTGTTTTTCTATAAATGTAACACCCCGTGTTTCGAAAGTCAAAGTCAAAGTCAAGATTGAAGTCAAAGGAAGACAAGATTGCTAATCGCGATCTGTCACTCCTTGCTCAATTCCTGTTTTGATTTCTTTGACTTGTAATTAGTCTAATTTTATTTCTCTTTAGTTGTATTATGTGGAGTATCTATTAATAATCGCATAGTAATCGCTATTTATCGATATTTATCGCATGTTTAATCGATGTATCGCTTATCTCAATCGCACTCGCAACTCGAATGTCGCAATCTGGTTACTGTTCTTATGTGTGTGTGTGTGCCTTATGTGTTACTTGTGCATGTTTATTGATGTTTATGTTGTGGTGATCAATCGAAACGCAATCGAAACTCAGTCGCAATCGAATCGCAAACGCTAAAGGCAAGTGTAATAGGATGATTGTATGTTCGATATAGTAGTTGGGATTAAAAGTAAGTTGAATAGGAAACTCTATCGCATCGCAACGCTCGCAATCGCAATTGCAAAACTCGTCGCACCAATACTCGAGTCAAGTGGCTAATCGGCCCAGCGACCAGCCGATCGACCAGCCGCTCGATCGAGCTACCACTCGATCGACCAACCGCTCGATCGAGCTACCACTCGATCTACCAGCCACTCGATCGGGCTGCCAACTCGATCGACCAGCCACATTTCACCCTTTCCTTTTAGGAAACCCTATAAATACCCTTGTCAACATCACAACTTACCACTTTTGCACTCTCTTGTCCGGCCAGCGCTCCAACCTCACCTTTTCTCCGATTTCTCGCTATTCCGGTAAGATCTTGTCCTAAATCTTGTACTTTCTTAATCTACACGCACTCCAACACCTTTCTGTCTTTTGAATCTGAACTTTAAACCATGAAATCACTAGATTTGAGGTGTTCTAGGATGATGTCATCATGGTGTTCTTATGAACTTCATGTTTTGGCTTCAATCCACCAAGAACAACTTAGATCTAACCGATTTTCACTCAAATAAACAAAGATCTTGCATAGATCTAAACATATTCACGGTGAAAAAGGATTGAAAGATGGTTTCTAACTTTCTTTCAACTCTTTTACACTCAATGCACTCAAAACCGATAGAATCGGGCCTTGTTCTAGCCTTCTACTCTATCTTAGTGATGTGTTAGCTCAAGATCCGACCTCTATCCACGAGACCACCGATTTCGGGTTAACCAAGAACAACCATCTTGAACCAGTTAACTGGTTGAACTTGGGTGATTCCTGCTCGACCGGACTACTGGGGTCAAGGTGGGGTTCTGTTGATTAGCACGTTGTCACGTCATCTCGATAAAACTGCAAAACTATCAAAACGACCAAGGAAGAAGACGATCAGGCCGACCAGAACGGGGTGTCGACCGATCGGACGACTGTCACCCGATCGGCTTGCACCTTGGCCCCACACTTGACATCCATTTCAAACATTTGAAGTTATGGACGTGGAACGAACTACTGTCCGATCGGACGACCGTCCAAACGGATTGTCGCTCGACCGTGTAACGTTCTAACTTCAACACTTAAAGCAAATTTTCAACACGTTCAATGCACATAGGTTGTCACCCGATCGAACTACCGTCCGATCGAGTGACAACCTGCTGTGAACTTGTTCTCGCTAGAGTGTCTAACCAATCGGATTGTCGTCCGATCGAACTGTGACAACTGGCACTTTTCCGAACATTCTGTACGATAATTAGACAGTAATCCGTGCTTTAATAACCGTGCATGAACTAGTTTACAAGACGAATGAAATTCTGATTACAGTTATATACACACAATGGCATTTCATGTTGCAAGATTTTTATCATTACTACATGCAACACAGTATAATTCCATTAATGCTCAGAACAGAGTTGGCACAGCTATCAGACAAACTGGAAATACTGACGGGAGTTCAGTACTTAGACAGACATGATGTTAAGACACAAAATAAGCCCCTGGACCCAGTGATACACTAGTATAGTGTGTAGGAAAGTAAGGATTACAAAACTGCCTTCCTAGTGATGACATAGGTGCCGGAAAGTGCCAGAAACACACAAAAAATGCAGAATTATGCAGAAAATAACCAAAATTCAGCTATTTTCAGCATTTAAACTCCAAAATATAAAGCAGAATTATGGTTTAATGGTCCAGAATACTTTCCTAAGTGTCAGGAATCGAAACTGTCATAAAAGACAACATAAAGCACACTAAACGGCGATATTTAGCACTTTAATGAACCAGTAACCAACCGAACAACCGGACACTACCCGAAACACCAAAATTTAACTAGAAGCATTGTTTTAATGTTACAAAGCTAGTATTGTCCACTAAACATCATATTATGTCCTAAAACATATAAACATACTTAAACCCCTAAATCTAACACTTAACATGTAACTAGATTAAGTAACTTGGAATTGAAATGTAACCAAGACACCCCCCCCCATAACCGGTTAGACAAGGGCCCCACACAAAAGATTTCATTTAGTGATTTTATTTGATTTGTTGGGTATCTTTGAGACATAATATCCAAGGGTTAATTTGTTGTTGGAAAGTTATTATTAAAACCCACAAGATCACGACATAACTCATTTTCAAAACACCAACACTTCACCACACTCTCTCCCTCCTCCCTTGGCTACGGCCGTGAACCACCACCCACCAACCCACCATCTTCAAGTCTTGTTCTACCAATCTAAGGTGCTACAAGGGTGTAAGAAGCAAGGATAAGAAGTCTAGAAGCAACGGAGATTGAAGGACCTCTCTCTAGTGCTTTTATCCACCTCACTTATCATCTTCATCTTCTTGAACATCATCCCTAGTCTTGTGCTAGTAGTAAGACTCTTGTGATCTCATTTTACTTCATGTTATGTTGTATGATATAAGTTATTAAACATAGAACTCATGAAGAAACATAAGCATAAACTTGAACATAAAGCTCTAAAACATGAAGATCAAGTTGTTCTAGTGTATGTATTGAACTTGTTTGTTGATTTCTTGTGTATATGGTGTAGATCACCATATGAAGCTTGCTAGATAATGATTAAACACATGATCTAGCAAGTATAAGGATAGATCTTGAAGAAATCCTAATGATCATCATTTATGTGAATTATGAACTTGAAAATGAAGTTGTTTTGGAGTATGATGATGCTTGATACATGTTAAAAGCCTTGTAAATGGATGATTTCAAAAATAATCTTTTCAAGAAACCAAGGATATTTACTAGATTTACATGATCTTGTTTTTTTTAAAGAAGTTAAGCATGTTTTAAATGGTAAATCAAGGCTAGAAAAATGTGTGTAACAAATAAAATACAAAAGAATCATTTTTAGAAAAATCTTCATACAAGTTATGAAGAACTAAAATCTTCAAGAATGAGTTTTATAAACAAATAATCACACTTATAAGGGTAACTAAGCTTACTTAACAACATGCTAAGTTACTACAAATTTTTACCAAGTTTCAAGTTCATGACATAGTGTAAACTTCATATGTTTGGCACTTGGTAAGTGTTATTTGATTTGTTGATGATTAATGATGATTTTAAAACAAAATGATATGCTTTGAAAGCATGGAAACCTCCATTTTAAGGGGAAACTATGGAAAAATTTTTGTAGAAATTAAACACTTAGAAAAATATTTTTTTTAAACAAGTGTTTATAAGTAAATTTTGAGAATGGTTTTCATATAAAGGACTATTTGCGTCAAACGGCAAAAGTATGCCGATTCGTAGGGTATCGGACTTTCTGGAATATGACCATGAGTTAAACATACCCTAATTATCCTTTATATAGCTTAGGTACAGGCTTAGAGGTGTTTGGTGCGCAAAAATAAACTTTCAAGTCCACCAGGGACTAAAAGTGTCAAAAAGTGCACAAGTTTGCATTTTCGCGCATATCTTCCATTCTGTATATCTCCAGACACCCAAAAATTTATGTGAGCATTAAAATATTTTATTTTAGTGATCGCCATGGTAAAATTTCATTCGTCGCGTAATTTGGATCGTTTTTCGCATCCGGTCGTGTTTCGTCGTAATTAGACGTACGACGTGACCGTACGGCCAAACGAACCGACATCCGGCATATTTTTGGGCATGTTTTGTGTCCCCTATGTTCAAGAATTATTGTAGAGCCTTAAAATGGTGTAACGGCCCTCGAATGTATCAGTTATGGCATTTAACATGTACAGGGGCTGATCTGGTCAGTTTTGGAAGTGAAATTATGCTGAAAAACATAACAGGGACTGTTATGGTCATTTCTGGAACATGAATACACCTGATATAACAGCCCAGGGACCATTTATGTCATTTCTGCATGAAAATGGGGATTTAAAATGCCAAAAATGACCTTATATGCTCACAGGGACCAATTCTGTAAATTCTGGAAGTGTGTTTGCTGCTGATTTTGTTGAAACCAGCTGTCATACTCACATAACAGACTCTAGGGGCTGCCCACTGAATTAAAACATGGTTTTATACCTGTCATGATCTGATTATAACATACCTACACTTGTCACGATCCTACGGAGACCCAAACACTATATATAGGAAGTGGGTTTTCTTGTTAAAACACACCACTTTCCAAAATTTGCTCATTACTCTCAACTAGGAGGAGCCTGAACCTTTGGGAACCTTCATTCACTTCTTTGGACCCATTGTAAGTGTCCTTAACCTTCCTTAAATCAGTTTTGCTTAGTTAATTAGCTTAAAGTCGAACCGTCGTAATTAGAGTTTGACTTCGTGATTAATTAAAATTTGTCCAGTCAAATCTCAAATTGAAAGTACCTATGAGTTGGTAATTATGTGGGTAATAAACCCTCAAAAGGGCACCCTCTGATTCCCACTCTAACTAGGTCAATTGTCGGGTCAAACTTGATTAGAAAAAAGTCAACAGAAAGCAATTTTTCAAATAAATGCATAATTTACAATGTAGAAGCCACGCAACCTGTTTTATCACTAATATAACTTGGTAATTAATGTAAGAACATGTCTAAACATGTTCAACCCGCCAATTTTCATTATAGGCTCGGTTCAGAACCGAAAGTCGCAAAAGTTGACTTTTGCTTTGACTTTCAGTTCTGACCCGATTTAGCTTAGTTTAGATATGCCTTAGGATTCCTTTAGGACCATGTTATAGGTTAGTGTAACCCTATGAGGTTATATAACTTGGTTCCTTAGTTATCCGATTCATATGCATGTTTCCGTTAAATGCCTAAATGTTGACTATTATGCCCTTTTAACCTTAAAACAAAAATTTTGAAAATGTGAGAGGATAGAAACCTTTATTACTAATTTATAAACATGTCCCTAAAATTTGACATCAGTTTGAGGTCTAGATTAGGAGTTATGCTCATTAGCGTAAATGAAAAGCTTTTTATTCATTAAACGGCATAATTAGCGTATATCCTATCTAAACCCAATTTTTGATACCAAAATTTTTACCTACTGATGTAAAATAATATTTTGGGATTTTTGAAGATTTTATTTATTTTTAGGCTGAGCATAACGTAGGGTTCTAGCTTTAATTCGGTAATTGCCGGTTTTGCCCTTTTGGCCTATAAAATGGGTTTTTCAAAATATTTTGACACCAAACCTTTTGCTACTGATTTTATATGATAAATAAAGTATTTTAAGTTTTCTGAAATAATAAAAATATCAGCTTTTCTTTTAAAACCCAGAAATCACTTAAAATCGCCTTTTTACGCGTTTTAAACTCATAGTATGTATTAAAACCATTTTAAATATATAAGACTTAATACCTACTGATGTTTTAAGTAAAATATTATATTTTAACAGTAGGTAAAAGTTTTAAACTCAGATTTCTAAATTCGACCTTTTAAGCTCATGTGAAATTACCAAAATGCCCCTACGATGCATAGTTTGGTTATAATTGATAAATTTCACATATGTATGATACCCTACTGTTATAACTTATTAAATTAAGTAGTTTTACTAATTATATCAGACCTAAACCTCAGATTAATATTTAACCTCTCTTATAACCTTTAAAATGACCAAAATACCCCTATGGGGCATAAATTGGTTTTAAATTCGTTTTGGGCATAATGGAAGGTATCCTACTGATATCACAACATATTTAAGGCATATTAACTTAGGAAACTTGCATATGACTCTTTTGGTTATCCGTTACGCACTTTTCGCGTTCGGATCGGCATATGTAGTTAATTTGCATATATTAGCCGAAACGGGTCAAACCACATCGTTTTTGTCTCAAAATCCAGAATGTGTTTAAGATACCCATAATAAACAAGTATACAAGCTTTTCGGGTCAAAACCACATTCTAAAACGGTCTTCGCCTATTTATGCGATTAAACCGTATTCGTTCTTTAAAACTAACCGGTCTAAGCTTAGGCTAAATTAAAGACCCGTTAGGATTCTAATAGGTTATTAAAAACCTTCATTCCATATTTAGGAGCCCAGTAAAAGCTATCTGTACTTGCTTGGTGGTATACGGCTGGGATAAATTGTATAAATTTGCTCAGGTAAATACTCTCAACTTATTTTCCCTATACGGGCTTGGGATACGGTATTATAATAATACCGCTTTGTCGGGTATGTAGTCATTTAAATCGGATTGTGATTAATGTATTTACATAACCTGTTTTATTCTGTATTATTTGGTGTATGGCCTTTGGGGGTTAAATGACCATGTCCCGGATATCCTTGGCATCATTCAAAGAAATGGCCACGACCTAAGCACGGGGTGTAGGCGTACACCTGACAGTTGCATTATGTAAAAAATGGTAACCCACTTAAAGGAATCAACCTTGTGGGCATTATACCTGTGGCGTGTCAGTTAACTTAAGTCCGGCCCTATAACCGGCCTTAATGGACGACAAATGAGTAAAACTGTATACAAGAATATTTTAAATAATTATCCCAAGTTATAAAAGATATTTTTTGCCCAAGTGCATTCAAATAAATTTTCTAAAACATTTTCAAAATGAGTCAGTTAATTGTATTTACCAGTGTAAACTGACGTATTTTCCCAAAAGACTAAGTGCAGGTACTAAACGGAATAGGCTGGCTACTCCTAGCATCAATAAAGAGTCTCGCAAGCTTAGATCTTAAGATCTGTTGAACAATTATCTTTTATTGATCCGCCTGTGGATCCTTTACATTCCGTTTGTAATACTTTGATATTACTTCATATCGGATTGTAATATATTTATCTTTTGCTTCCGCTGTGCATTTAAATTGTGTTATTTGACTATGATGATATCAACTACGTCACGATACTCCCCACCAGGCCCACCGGTAATACGTGGAAATATCGGGGTGTGACAGGTTGGTATCAGAGCTAACGTTGAGTGAATTAAACACTAGCCTTTTGTGTTTAATCTCAATGACACAGTAGCACATTCCTTGACCTTCTGAGTCTAGACTTAACATAGGAATACTCTCATTTCTATTCGGAGAAATTATTGCTTTCAATTCTACATATTTTATATGTCGCCAAGCGAAGGAGCCGTAGTGGAGATTCTTCCCATCCGAAGCAAAGGAATGCGGAGCTTTGTACTGCGACTAGGATAAACGTGCAACCCAGGGAGAAAACATTCAGAAATATAATGAAGAAGAAACTCCTTTTGCTGAAGTTTGTTTCCTTAGTAAGTCCTTATAAGGGCATACTTATCTTTCAGTCCCTTCGTGGACAACATTATTCCTTTCAAGTCCCGCTTAGGGCAATTCTGTACCTCCTTTAAAAAAAAATCCTTGGAATGTTTTATCTAAATTTCATTTATATCATTATATATGAATATAATATATGAAATAAATTAAAATAACATTCCTTCTAAAAGATCTACCATTATAATAAAATGGCAAAATCTAAAAAGGGACAAGGCCTAGCCCATGTGTCGTTTTAAGACGGGATCAAGATGGTAATTCCTCAATTAGATTCAGATCCTTATTAACATCTCAATTTAGCATTGTTCTACGTTAATATTAAAAAGAATCTTAAAAGGTATAACCTAGCTTGAATGTCATTAAAGACCCGGCTACGATGGTAAAACCTGTTTAAAAAGAGATTCAGATCCTTGTTAACATCTGAAAATATGTTAACACTCCCGACAACAGTGATGCGATAAAATCACACTTGTCATCTTCATATTGGGAAATTTTTTTCCAAACCCCATTCAGCCTAAATGATCAATAGGAATCATGGCTAATAAACGTCGAACATGATGTATACATCAAAACATCAATTTAAGATGTATGCCTACGGGCAAAGATGTAATTATGAAAAAGGGATGGTTTTATTTCATAACTTCTTATCAAGACAATGAACTATGAAATTTTCCGATCCAAAGGAATCATTGATTATGTTTTAAAATTTCCCTAGTGACAAGGCCTCTATGCCATCAAAAGTCCTTTGGAACAGGCCCTTGTGTTATATAAAATGTCGGTACGACATCGACAGTTGTGATTTAGGTCCCCTGTCTAATAAACATAGAGGATTTTATTCCGTTTAAACGCCAATGACGGTTTATTTAAAAACCTAGGCGAAACATAATCAAATAAATTTAATACTATCTATTCGCCTATATGGTTGATTTACACCATGGCTATTTAATCATCAAGTTCGACAAATCAGCAAATTATTACTACATGGTTTGTAGCCTTCAAAGCTTCACCATGGCTGACCCATCTGAAACTCACAATCATCCAATTGGTCAGAATAATAATGCAAGACTGGACTTAACAGGCTAAACTGATTGTCTGATAAGACAACGACAATGGTGGTCTTTGACTCCCTCTCTAAAAATGATGGACTATGTCCAAACATAATAGTCTATATGATCAATACGATCGTGACTAATATCGTCTAAAATGATGATCATGTTAATTTGCATCCCCTAGCGATGAAATACCTACGGATTATACTCTATTCTCTCAGAAATAAGACAAAGTTAGTGGTGATCTTTAGGATCCCCTGTTCAAAGTGGTGGGTTATACCCAACCCTAACAGTCTATATGATCTGTGCAATCGTAACTAAAATCGTCTGATACGATGATCATATTATCTTATAGGATATTTGCAGTATGATCTTAAGTCTTCCTATCTTCGTAGTAGGATCTCAAGAAGTACTTTCCGACTTGATGGTTATTATTATATGTATCTTGACGGTGATTTAGATAACGAAACTAGAATAATACAATAAACGCATGGTGGATACGCCGCTGGTACTTCCTATATATAAGTGTATTTATTGTATTACCCTTCGTGGCGTTATCCTGAATCACCGATAGGGTCTATATCGCCTACGGGTTTTATATTATATTGACCATTAGAGACATTATTAAATATAACCGTTATGGTACATCGTCGGAGGTAATGGGCAATGTCTAAGCCTTATAGTTTATAAGATCGATAAGATCAAGACTGATATACTCAATGACGATGATTATATATATATATATATATCTATACTACTTTAATAAGCATATTAGAAGGACAAGATGGTAATTCAACAAGGTGTTGAAAAAACACTTCAAGCACAATGTACAAGTCTTAAGGCACAAGAAAACACAAACAAATTACCCTTTACCCGGATCATCTACAACCGTCCATGTTTTTCACCTTTTCACACGGATCATCATCTGGACCGTCCATTTGACTTCACACGGATCACCAATTGCTTTCTCTCTCATTCCTCACACATCTCACAAAATAACATCAGATCTTCTCTCTCTTCTCTCTCTCTCTCTCGGCGAACTAGGGTTTCATGAGATCTATCACCAGATCCGTTTGATGATCGACCGAGTTTGAAGGTGGTCAGGGGTTTGGATCTGCCAATCAGTGACGTATGAGCAAGGTATGGCCTTTATTCTACTCAATGTCTTTTTATTATGCTAAATGAAAGATTATTGTTGTTAGGGGGTGTTCGGTGATGTATGAGCAAGATTTCACAAGATCTAAAGACGGCGTGGTGTGTAGTGTTAAATCCGACGACTACGGTTCCGGTTTTAGATGGTGGTTGAGGTAGGTTCCGACAAACTGAGGTATCTCTCGGCGACTCAAGATCCGTTTCATGAGCAGATTTCAGGCAATCTAGGGTTTTGTAAGTGGAGATTCTGGCGATATAGGGCTTAAACAAGCTTTATCTGGCAAATGGGTAAGAACTGATACCTGTAGAATCATTTCTTTCTAATATGGCAAGTTATGATGTTTGACGGTAGTTTCTATATGTTTTTCAGATGTCGAAGGCACCAAGGGATCCACAGATTTGAACAAGGGATCCACAGATTTGCTGGAGAATGGCCGGAATCAGGTGACTGTCTGTCCATGAATCTCTCTGGAATCATGTTTCAGATGAAGGTAAACACGCAAATCGCTCTTTAAGACGACGTTTTACTTCCATATTAATTACGTTGTCCTTTGCACTGAATTACTATTCTGAATTCTTAAGAACTTTCACTGATTTAAAGATTTTACACTAAATGACAGTCTTGGATGTACTTTAATAGAAGCAATCTTGAATTCCGACATGATGTAATTTGATGTATAGCTTATTTCGTTGATTTAGGGTTAAACAATGGTAAAATAAGTTGTAATTATTTTCTTTTGAGTTAACTTTGTGTGATCGTTGTCTTGTGCAGACATTGATAGAACAAAACCAAGACTCAAAATCCTGCACTCAGTCATTCACCAAAGCTTCTAAATCAGGTATAATTTTAAATGAATCACCTATGTTCATCCTTTTTAATTAGCTGGTATTGTGTTTAAGTTGTACCGAATGAATCTAAGATGTCAAGATGTACCGAATGAATTAGAGGCTTAAGTGATTGTAAATGACAAATGACTGTTTAATAACTGTTTATATGATAGAATATTACGATTTTAACCTTTTGTGCATGAAATGGCATTTACAGGGAGCTCCTCATCCTCTTCAAGTGCTCATGGATAAAGAAAATCAGCTGGTATTGTGTTTAAGTTGCTTCTGTTTTCTGTTCGCCTTTAAACCCACTTTGAGGATTCAAATCAGGTATAATTTTAAATGAATCACATGTGTTCATCCTTTTTAATTAGATTCTGTTGTTGAGTTATTATTGTTAGTTGACCTTTTACTAATGATATTGAGGCTGGTGAAGCAATAGGAAGGAATGTTAATCGACTTCGAAAGCATCCGTCAAATGAAGACCAAGGGGGATGTATTTCAGCGCCGCTGATCGTGGAGAAATGATGTCAGTGGTTTATAACTGGCCTTCTGATCAGGTCTGTTAGTTTTAAAATAATGTAATAATAACCTTTAATCGTTTTCTCAAAGCTTTCAACATAAACAGCAGGAAGCTCGTATAAACAGCAGGATAATGTAGTTTATGTTGAAAGCTTTGAGAATCTCCCTGGTAGAGGTCTGTATGCTACATTATCTAGCAATCAAGTATAGCCAAACTGAATATTTGGTATTCTTTAATTTAGGCCCGTAAATGAACCAAATGTTCGTGAACTTGTAGCATGTTATAGTAATGATTAATCATTTATGTGTTACAAGAGTTTTAGTTTTGAAGAAGACGGGGACTCTTGAGAAGGGACAAGAGGCGATACGGATGCTTGACAAGAACGCTAAGGTGGTTGAGGCGTTACAAAAGGAACTGGAGAATGCTCGAGTTCAGATTCAGAGTGTTGAGCATGCATATGTGATTACAAACTATTTTAACTTGCACATTTTATATCTTTACATTTTTTATTATCTGGCTTACAATGCTGAGTAATAATCTTTCAGGACCATTGAAAGGATTTGGAACACAAAAGAATCACATTATTTTGTTTGTGCGGATATATAATCACAGCATCTTACCAGGTAATTAAAACTTTGGTTTTTGGTTTATTCAGGTTTCGATTTTGTTAATTCGGTTTACAAACTCAATGTTCCTGTTGTTTGGGTTAAAACAGGAACCGAAGCCGTAATGGTTATTCGGTCAGGTTTACATGAAATTGAATTGAATGTTTTCTAAATGATTTCAGGGGCAGATTTAGATGTTAATGGTCATAGCACTTCAAACAGCAGCAAGGTATCATCTGTGCCGCCAATGCCTCACAGTGAATGCGAGATATTATAGTCACCTAATTTGAAAATTTTTACCTTTTCTTATCTAAAAATGGCCACCAGTAATTTCCGACCCGATAGCATGTTGGGAGAAGGTGGGTGCGAGTCGGTTTTCAAGGGCTAGATATATGAACAGTCTTTCACTGCTACTAAGCCTGGAACCGGCATTGTTATTGCTGTAAAAAAGCTTCATCAAGAATGTTTTCAAGGTCACAGAAAATGGCAGGTAAGACTCTTTAGTTTTTGTTTTATTTTTGATAGGTAAAATATGTAAAAAAAAAATAGATAATATATCGCTTAAAAATGGGTCGAATGATTTTTTGGCTTAAAAAATGGGTCGGATTCTTTTTTGCTAAATAAGAAACAGGTCGAATGCTTTATCACTAAAAAGGAAGCGGGTCGAATGCTTTATCGCTCAAAAAGAAGCGGGTCGAATGCCTTTTTACTTAAAAAGAAGCGGGTCGAATGCCTTTTTACATTTTATTTGTATTGATTCCTTTATAATATATGAATTTGCCTGGAAATCTTTGTTTTGTGTAGGAAACTCCTTTAGAAGCCTCCAAAGTGCTGCTTTTTAGGCGCAATTTGTTTCGCTGGAATTAATGGTCTCATTGACCCAGTTGAAATGTAACATAATAAACGCTGAAGTATGGACACATAACACATTGGCCGCGTTTATAGTCCAAGTGACCATTGATGAATCGGGTTTAGCCATTACTGAGCCCGATAGACTCTTGGTTACAAAGCAAATGCTTTGCAAATGCTTTGCAATGTGCTTAAAGGCCGCAACAAAGCTTGGGAAATGAACCCGTGGTCTTTCATTGTGCTTATTCACACTGAGCGATGGTTGCGCTAGATGATGCTTGATGATCTTGACTATGAACAAGACAGTGTTTATTCAATAATGGTTTTAACTTTCATCAACGTTGATATCATGATATGAGAACTTTTTAGTTATTTGTTGTATTTTATGTAGCAAAAATGGCTGGAAAGGGTGGGAATTAAGGTTCTGTTGGCTAGAAAAACACCTGCAACCGTAGCTAACAAGGAAAAAAGATAAGAAGACACAGATGTACCACTCTGCTAGAGCAGGTCTACATGTATGCAAACCCTAGCTATTTCATTGCATTACCTGATTTATTGATTTTATTAGTTGTAGTTTTTTCACATTTTATATTAAAGATTTAGTCCAACTGATTGGATGTTTAGATGGTTGATTGACCTAATGTGTTATTTGTTTCATTACACCAATTTGTAAGCGCTTATTGCATAAACAGGATTACGTGCAACTCAAGTGTTGATTTATTATTGCTAATTGTGATTGGTGTACTGTTCTTTTAGCAGGTTTAATGGTGGCGTGTTTGTGCTGGTTCGACAAAGCCAGAAAGCGGATGCGACGGCTAGGGTTTCGAAGAAAAAAACTCATGATTTTCAAGGTTTTAGTTAAAACTCATGATTTTGAAGAAAAAACTGAATATTGTAAAAAAGGCTAGCCTAGGTCGGTTCGCCAACCCACCCACCTTGTCAAATTTTGGTAATGGGGATTTTATGTGAACTCTTGCAGTGTCGTTGCATCAAATCGGTCTATTTTAGAAATTACGAGCACAACGTAATCAATTTAATTTAAAAACTTAAACTGTTATATTTGCTTATTTAATACATTGTTTTCTTATAGTGGGGACTATGAAGATACAATGAACTGGAATTCTTAAAACGTTTTCACCAAAGAAGGGTTCAAGTTTTAGCTGAAACATTGAATTTGGAATTCTTAAAAGGTTTTCACCAAAGAAGGGTTCAAGTTTTAGCTGAATCTGGTGCTGATCTGATAGCATTTGATACAATGCCAAATACGCTAGAAGCACAGTTCACACAGGTTGAGGTTTTGTTCATTTTCGGTTCAATTTTTTTTCTACAGAATAGTGAGTTGTGGGTTAATTGTTATTTTACGAGTCAAGTTGTAAACGAGTTTGGATGGTGCTTGGAGTTTATCGAAGTACGTGTGGAGATGCTTGGCTTGTGGTCAAGCGGGTCAAACTATCTAACCAAACACGAGGTGAGGTATAAACACCCACACCCGAACTATTTTATTATTTATATATTCTGATAGTTATCTATCGCGGATGACATAGTGGTCAAAACGAGCCTAATCAACCTAACAGACTTTTGATGTACATCTATTGCGAATCATAGTGCTGGGATCTTTCAAAGTGTTTACTTGATTTTTTTTGGTCTCTGAGTTAATCATAGTGTTGTTGTTGCCTATGTAGTTAAAGGCGAACACACATAAGGCGAGGTCGGATGCCCAGACTCCTTAAACACACACAAGACAAGTAGTGCAATTCGTCCATAGTTGTATTGCGTATTTTGCAAGTTCGGTACCGCTTTGTTTTTTTTTCTATAATCATAAATGTTTTTGTCAAAATTTTGAAGATAAAATGTAGCTTGTTTGACTCAGGAAAGTCAACGCCGCAGCCAGCACAACCGTAACGCCGCAGCCAGCGCAACCCCAGCGAACGCAGCCGCATCGGCGCAGTGGGCGCTGCCGCAGCAAGCGCAGCCAAAACACCGCAGCCCGCGCAACCGCAGTGAACGCAGCCTGTGTATTACGTATATGTGCAATGACTGCAAAACTTACAACGCCTAGGTGCACTTTTTAAACCAAGATTCTGGACATGGTTTGCAACAATGATACAATTATAGCTTTTCAATTCTGTATATTATTTATTCATTTGTTTTGACCGTTGATACTTTGGTTCTTTTTTATACCAACAACCTTTCAGTTATTATTATCGTGGTTTATATCTTTTACTGTGTAAATGATTTTGTATATGTTTAGTCTTGCACTATGTATGCCTGTCGAAAACTCAAAATCGGCCGGAGACATAAAAGTGATCCATGTATTGATACATGTAGTCTTCGAAATTCTAGGTTGGGCTGTTTCAACTAACCAACTCACTTTATATTACATTTTTTTTATAAAAAAAAGTGCCCCCATTTTTTTATTTGTTTTGTGCCCAAAACCGACGAGCCGGCCCTTTGACTCATGGTGCTGTTTCATTTTTGATAGCTCTTTAATAATGATTTTGTTTTCCCATTTTCCAACAGTTACATCTCTTGTTTTCTTATTAGCCATTTTTTAGTTTCCAACCGTTGCATCTATTGTTTTCTTATTAGACAAAACATCCATTGAAGGTATAATCTTTACTCTTGATACAACTGAAAGGTTTTCTCCCAGCAGAGATTGTATAGTAGTTTACTATAAAATAATGAGCTCATTTAGAATTGTATGATACGTTGATAGTCATAGACTTATGATATTATATATTAAAAGTAAAAATAGAGTGAATGTAGGGGCTGGGTGAGTGCTGGTGGTGGAATAAGCCACCAATAATGGAACTGTGGTGGTGTTTGGTGGTTCAGGTCTTACCTAGCGACAATGGTCAACTCAGTAAACGTTGAAATGATTTGTAAGCTGAACCAAAGAGATTTTTGGTATTGGATGAGAAGTTGTTGTTTTGGCTGGACATCCTTTCCAGCTGTTCAAATTGTTTTGCTGCTATAATAATGGAGTAGAAATGTGTTTCATAATAATGGAAAGTTAAAAGTTTTAGAGTCAAAAGTTATAATAGACTATGTTTTCGTGATTGTTAAGACTTTGTTGTGATCATTGATTTTGGTATGCTATATGGTTTTGTTGTGATCAAAAGTTATATGTTTCCACCATCGGAGAATGAAACAATGGAAATGGGGTTCTATATTTTTTAAATTTATTATAAGGTAATGGGTATAGGTATTTTATTTGAATTTTGATAGTTTGCTATAATGTTTACAACTATGGATGAGCATGGTACGGTAGGTACCGAAAATATTTGGTATTGAAAAATAGGTAAAGCGGGTATCGGTACCAAAATATTGGTACCATACCGAATCGGTACCGATTACAAAAAAGCGGGAAAATGGGTGTGGTACCGAAAATTAGTTTATGGCATAAAAGGAATGCATCAGAAAGAGTCATTAAGAACTAAGGTAGTGTTCATTTCACATAAAATAACATATCACGAGAGGATTGATAAACTGACATAAAACGAGTATCGCGTTGTAAATTGTTGCTCCTGCCTCATAGGGCTTACTTAACCAATTTTTAGGGTGTAAATAAAAACAAATGTTTAGCTAAAAACCCTCTTGATGACAACAATAAACTAAAATATTTATAGTTTACGAAGTTATAAAAATATATATTTTGGTTTATATACGCATTATATGTAAATAGCCTTTATAGTTGGAGTAAAAAACAATTACCATTACCTTCCTAAGGCCGGTCATTTTAAAGGAAAAAACCTAGAATCACACAATTTTCTTTGTTTTCTCCTGAAGCCGGTAACCGACCGTCACACAAAAACCACCAAACGACATCATGAAACCACCAATCGCAGCACACCGCTGATTCTCCGTCGTTGAAGAAGGCCGCAACCGACCCTCACGTTCTGTTACACTGCCACCATGGTCGTCGCATGCCACATCGGAAACAACATCCCCGTACATAGCCCTAAACTCACCAACCTAAGTGATATGTTTCCCGCCGCATCGCGCGGGTAAACGACTAGTATACATGTATATATGTAAGCATCTGCTAATAATGTCCTATGATTTACCTATGTGTCGAAATGAATCGTCTTTCGAGACGATGACAGTTGTAGTCTATAACTCCCTGTTCAACGGTGAAAACTAGGTTCAAATCTTAAAACCCCTAATCTAATAAGATTGCGGCTTATATACTACTGTCCTCCGCAACAGGAGTTGGTTGCCATACCTTATAACGTCCTCTGCGACAAGGCCTTCGTGCCATATGATTAGTTATGTCCTTCCTGACGGACAAAATGTTTTATATTTTAGGAAGCCATTATGGCAAGCCTTCGAGCTATCTGAAATCATCTACATACCGAAGACAGTTGGGACATGTTGATCCCCTGTCAAAAGAGTAACGGACTCGGTCCAAACCCTAAAGGCCATTAATAATCCTTTTGTGACCTAGGCTGAATATAATTGGTGTACAATCAAATAACACTCCTTAGGAATATTCATATGGGTTAATAATACCATGGTCAATGTATGATAAGTCATCAGGATGATGACTAGCTGTGAAATGCACTCAATTAATTGTTAAATTGGTATTTAATACCAAAGGATTCGAGTATGGAAAACTCAGAAGAGACAAACAACAGTCGCGATGCTAGAGATGCGACAAATGTTAATGGTGCATCAAGAGTGAACCTCAATGTTAAGGGAGTTAATCTCCAAAACTGTAATTAACACAGTTGTTAGAAAGGTTATGAGAAAAGTCATGAGAAGATTCAAGAAGCCGAATGTTGTTTGCTCTAAAACATATGTCGCTGCTCATGATAAGAGCTTTACTCATACTTCATATGCGAAGAATAACCCAAATAAAATCATATGTGGCAAGGAGCCCATTCTTTTATGATGTACTTAAAGGTACTTCGTCTCTTGGAAGTCAAGAGACTCCAATGGTAAAAAGGGACCATCGATTACAGGAAATTGATGGATGAAGTAGAATCCATTAGGTGTAGCTGCGGTTATGCTGGAAAGGACATGGTGATGTATGCATCACAATCGTTCGATGGCAATAGCCTTAATTAGTGAGGACATTAATGAAGTCCACAAGAAAGATTCCCTTATACAATATGGGATGGTCTAAGTTTTAGGGACCTTATTAGGACAACCTATTGTCCGCATCACGAAATGGAAAAAGATGGAATAATAAATTTTCCGATTCTCACCATAAAAGTTCTAGACTGTCAACAGTATGTTGCAAATTAAGATTCATTGGCTGAGATAGTACCCTATTCCATTTACCCAAAATCTAAGCTTAATGCAATAATTATTGGTGGTTAGCATCGGAAATAAGAGGGCATTAAGGTTTCAAAGCCTGCCTATTATAAATCCATTATAGATCTACCTCAGCTACTCACGTTGTATGGATTAAGAAACAACCAGTCAAAGCTAAGACTGCCCTAAATTGGTCAAAGATTTTGCAACTAGGTTTAAAAGGATTAAGAAGGGAGGCGTTTAAACCCTCCTGATGAATGATTAGAGGCAGTTCACATTAATAATGACACTAGATAAATCACTTATTGTGATTTTATTGCTAGGAGTCACGTTTAGTTACAGGTACTGCTAAGTCTCTCATAATACCATAAGTTTAGCAAACTTTTAGAAATTCTGCCGTAAGAACCCCAGATATTAAGCGTAAGGTAAAACTTACAGGCAAAATCATAAGAACCATTTCTTCTGTTCCTGTCAGAAACCTCCAATCATAGAATTCTAAAAGTATCATTTCTCTAGAGGAAGTGCGTCAGCATATATAGTTGATATCTCCTTAATCTCTATCGATTGCGAAAACCAGACAGTATGATAAAAGCGCCATATGAGGATTGAAGTATCTTAATAAATTCCATAGATTGCTACCATGCCTGATCAGTATGGAGGTTTAATGCATGGAACCGCAAGGATATTCTAATGGTCATATGGTACTAAAGTCAACTAATGGTATTCAAAGAAGATATCCAGAATGGAATTGTCCAGGTAAATGTCTTCGATTAAGGAACTCATGGACTTGTAACATAAATGTGTCACTTATTTGACACAAGCAATAATGGGTGAACTGGAACCTGAGATATGGAAAATCTCTATAACCTCCTTGTATATTGATTATCTTCTCCTAAGATTACCCTGTTACCTCCTGAGAGGCAAGTAGAGTTAAGATTTATATCCCATTTAGGGTTGTATTATTTTAAAATCTCCAAGACGGCTAGTACCATCATTGGAAGAATTAAAACCCTGATTAAGTAAGTTTTAAAATAGAGGATTCTTATAGCCTAACTCAAGATTCTGGGAATTCGGTATAGTTAATTAAGAAAGACGGTTCTTTTTGCTTATGTATTGATTACTGCAACCCTAATAGGGCAACAATTAAGAATTGCCATCAGTTGCCCAGGACCGTCGATTTGTTCGACCAACGGCAAGGACTAGCTATTCGTTAAAATTAGATTTAAGCAGTGGTTGGAATAACCATCTCACCTTAAAATAAGCTTTTCCATTATAGTTGTCATATAAGTATCAAGGCTGCTCCTTTGGAAACCTTGTATAGATGAAATTTTAAACATTTATTGTTGGACAAAGATTGGTAAATCCAATTATCAAGATCTGAAATTGCCTTGGAAACAACGAATAAGATCAAACAAATCCATAAACATCTGTAAGTTGCCAGTATTCGGCAGAGAATCAAGAATTAATGAAAGTAGCAACCCTCCTAAGTTCTTGTTAAAGAATAAGGTTCGACAAAAGGTGTCACACAGGAAGGGTGTGCCAATTTGTTAAATTATCAGGCTAGTTAAGCTCTGAATATATATAAAATCATTCGAAAGAATCGAATGTATCAAGATCAAATAGCTTAAAAGCTAAAACCTAATTAAGGAGCTTGGCGGAACTCGCAATGCATTACACACTAATGATTTAAGGACGTGTTTCACCAATAAGTCGAGAGGCATTATCGCATAATGATATGCAAATTTATGATATGATGAGAAACCTGTATCGATTGAGGATCGACTGGTTAAGAAGCTCCAAAAAGGATATATGTACCTATTATAGAGGTCAACTTGGGAGCTTGGAGAAGCTCCTGATATGCTATAGAAGTTAAAATATTGATAACCAAAAACTATAGTTTTTTTAATAAAATATTGATAAGAAACATTAAAAATTTTATAAAAACAGTGGTTCAATATGCAATAAATAAAATAATTTATAAAAACAGTGATCTTTTCATTTGTTTGAACAGAAAGAGGAAATGAGACCATAGATTATATTCCCGGGTTATCTTCATTTACAATAGCAGACCTTCCAACAACCTATCGTCGCGGCGCTGAGATGTTTAACGGCATTGGACCTACACTCTTTGGTATAAAAGCAAATTATGTCCTTATATCAACCATGTACGAGTTAGAATCCGAAGCCATTGATGCTCTTCGAGCTACATTAAAGATGCCCATTTACACATCTGGACCGAACATACCCTACTCCCAAATCGAACCCAATCCCTCATCAGACCAACCATTTTACTTAAACTGGTTAAACTCCAAACCACCAAGAACTGTCTTGTATGTTTCTTTCGGTAGCTTCCTTTCGGTTACAGGCGCTGAAATGGCTGAAATCGCATACGGGTTAACCCAAAGTGGTGTTAACTTTGTGTGGGTGGCTAGAGGAGAAACCTCACATTTAAAAGAAATTTGTGGGAAGAATGGTATGGTGGTGGAATGGTGTGACCAACTTAGGATTTTGTTACATTCTTCTATAGGGGGATTTTGCACACATTGTGGGTGGAATTCGGTGAAGGAGAGCTTGTTTTCAGGTGTACCGATGCTGACTTTTCCTATATTACTCGACCAACCACTTAATAGTAAACTGATCGTCAAAGATTGGATGGTCGGATGGAATATGAGAGAAAGGGTGGGAGTTTTTAATAGAGATGAGATTGCGAAGACTGTTAGAGATTTTATGGATCCGAAGAGTGTTGTGAGGACTGAAATGATGGAAAGGGCGAAGGTGTTTTCAAGAATTTGTCAAGAAAATGTGGTTGATGGCGGATTGGTTAATGAAGATATTGATGCTTTTGTTAGAGATATTTCAATGAACTAAAACAAGCGAATTAGTTTTAGATGCGTGTTGGATTCATCGTTGTAATTTCAATAAAAGTTTATCGATCACTTCTTGTGTGAGGATATACAATGAAACCAAAGATAGTGTTGATTCGGGTAAGTTTTCTTTGTTAAAATCATTAATGTTACTATCAAAGAAGCTACGACATTGTTAATGTGTTTTTTTTTTCTTCCGATCCAACTCTTATTTAAAAGATATGGGATAGATGTTTTTAGGTGTTAATGTTTGAAGTTCTTTAGTGTTGATCAGGTTTAAGATTAACAAAGATACTAGTATAGATACCTTTAACTAGTCAATTTCCCCGCGCGTTACGGCGGGTTCGAAATGTAAAGTAACTCGAATTTGTTCCTTCTAATGAAAATATATTATATTTGACCTGACTTGTTTCTAAACAAAAGTTACGTCAAAGCGTAGACAAACTAAAAACATACAAAAAAATAAATACGAAAACGCATTATATTTTATCCGATTTATTTGCGAAAGAAATTTCCTTGAAACGTTAACCAATTTTAACTAATATCTACAAGTAGATAAAAATAAGTACAAGTACGTAAGAAAATTAAGTTTTTTTATGTTAAAGAATGGTACGCCGTGTTGCGGCAGCATCGAAATGCAAAGTAACCTGAAATTTTACCATTTAATGAAAACGTATTATGACTTGTTTAAAAAATATATATGTCAAAATGTAAACCCTACCACTTACACCACCACGTCGCTGTACTACCTACAACACGGTCACTACCATACCACCACCCCATGTTGCTACAACGCAACCTTTACTAGACATCCCACCACTACGTGTGGTAGGTATAAAACCCTACTTAATTTTGGATTTATATTTATTTGTAGGTTTAATATGTATCTATTGAT
Source organism: Helianthus tuberosus (assembly GCA_030545235.1). Lineage (NCBI taxonomy): Eukaryota > Viridiplantae > Streptophyta > Magnoliopsida > Asterales > Asteraceae > Helianthus > Helianthus tuberosus. The sequence continues at coordinate 200,968,246 of CM060369.1, forward strand.
TCGTAAGTGTATGATAATTGTGTGTATTGGGAGCAACATGTATTTGTATGTGTGAGTATAATAGGTATGTATGTTTATGATATGTTTACATAAGTATGTATGTATGTCTGTGTATGTGTATGATAATTGTGTGTATTCATTATGATATGGAAGGTTTACTATATTGGTGGTTTGACACTCGAACTTCACTCATGGTTTTTGATTTCTTTATTGTACTATAACCACATTAGTTATGACATTTTTTAGAGCTTTAGAATTCACATTGCCGCTAAGTTTTCCAAATTATACGTATCTTGTTGAAGTACTTATATATAGTACATGTGATTATATTTTATTGTATTCGTTAACCATGGTAAACAGAGGCCACATTTGGTTAATTTATTTATCATGTTTATTTAGGATTTCTATAATAATTTATCCTAATTATAAAACAATAACAGTTTTATTTGTGGCACAAAAGGCCTAGTCTCGTGGACATTTTTATTTAACCTATGATTTCAAGGAATCATAACATTAAGGTATACTAGCACAACAGGCCTGGTCACAAGGACATTTATAAATTTTGCTCTATGATTTCAGAGAATCGAGGCATTAAGGTTTTAATAATAGCACAAATGGCCTAGTCGCGTAGACAAGTTAAATTTTTAAGCCATGATTTCAGAGAATCGAGGCATTAAGGTTTTAATAATAGCACAATTGGCCTAGTCACGTAGACAAGTTAAATTTTTAAGCCATGATTTCAGAGAATCAAAGCCTGGAGGTTTGAACCTAGTTCATTACCTTTTTCTGACAGGGAGTCATTGCTACCACTGTACTTTGGCTCATGTAGAAATGAGCAAGGCCCGTAGGCATTTTATTACCACGTATGGTTAAAATATGAACATTTTAATTGATGATGTAAACCCAGGATTTAGGGATCATTAAACTGGGTTAGGAATCTTTTGAAGAATCCTTAATTACGTGTGTGATTCCCAACGAATCACATCTGTCAGGAGTGTTAACATATTTATAGATGTTAACAGGGATTCGAATCTTTTAAACAGGTCTTACCATCTTGGCCCGGTCTTAAAATGACCCGAAGGCTAGGTTTTACTTTTAAGATTCTTATTAATATTTAACGCAGAAAAATTCCTGAATTGAACTTGTTAATAGGGATCTGAATCTACATTGAGGAACTGCCATCTTGGCCGGTCTTAATATGACCCGAAGCTAGGTCTTGTCCTTTTAGATTTTGCCCCTTTATTATAATGGTAGATCTTGTAAAAGGAATGTTATTAAGGATCAAAATCTAAATTGAGGAACTGTCATCTTGGCCAGTCTTAATATGACCCGAAGCTAGGTCTTGTCCTTTTAGATTTTGCCATTTTATTATAATGGTAGATCTTATAATATAGGAATGATATTTTTTTTTAAACTTAATCGTTCCTTTGAAATTTAAACAAATATAGGGTTGCCCTAAATGGGACTTCAAAAGAATAATGTCGTCCTCGGAGGGACTGAATGATAAATATGTCCTTATAAGGACTATATACGGAAACGTTCTTCAGCAAAAGGAGTTTCTTCTTCATTCAATTCCTGAATGCTTTCTCCGTGGTTGCACGTTTCATCCTGGTCACGGTACAAAGCTCAGCATTTCCAGGCTCCAGATGTGGAGAATTCTTATTACAGCTTCTTTGCTTGGCGACGTATCCAATAAAAATTTTGAAGTGCAATTTCCAGATTTGGATTGAGATTATTCCTATGTTAAGTCTAGACTCAGAAGTTTAGATATGTGCAATTGTGTAACTGAGATTAAACACAAAAGGCTAGTGTTTAATTCACTCAGTGTTGGCTCTGATACCAACCTGTCACACCTCGATTTTCCACGTGTCACCGGTGGGCCCGGTGGGGAGTATCGTGACGTGGTTGGCAACATAATAGTCAAACAACACAATATATATAAATGCACAGCGGAAGCAAAAGATAATTATTATTACATTCCGAATGTAAGTAATGTCAAAGTATTACAACGGGATGTAAGGGATCCACAGGCGGATCTTAAAACATATCATTTGTTCAACAGACTTTAGACGCCTAGAACATTCAAGATTTCCTTAATAGCGCCCTGAGCTTCCAGCCAATTATGTTCAGTACCTGTCACTTAACCCTTTTGGAAAATACGTCAGTTTTCACTGGTAAATACACTCAACCGACTCATTTTGGAAAATGATTGAAAATTGGTTTGGATGCACATGGCACAAAATATATTGACACTTTGATTAAAATGCACAGAGGCAAAATTAATCTTTTTATACTTGGAACAATTATAGTTATAACCTTGTATACAGATTTACATGTTCGTTGTACGTTCAGGGCCCGATATAGAAACCGAGTCAAGATTAACAGACACGCCACAAGTATAGGCCCACAAGAGAGTGAGATACGGTTTCCCTTATGCAACTGTCAGGTGTACGCCTACACCCCGTGCATAAGACGTGGCCATTTTATAACACAATGATGTCAAGGATATCCGGGACATGGTCATTAACCCCTAAGGCTTTTATTTCAAACAATACAGATTAAACCGGGTTACCTCAATAATTTAACCTTCATTAAGATTAAATATTCAATACCCGACCAAGCGGTATCATTATACCGTATTCCAAGCCCGTATAGGGAAAATAAGTTAAGAGTATTTACAGTATCGTTATACCGTATTTCAAGCCCGTATTTGGGAAAATAGGTTAAAAGTATTTACCTGAGCTAGCTCCTGTCTTAAATAGCAAGAATCGAATAACTCAGCCGTAGTCACTTAAGTAAGCGTAGGTACAATTTACCGGAAGGCTCTAGTCTGGAATGATGGTATAAATAATTAATTAGAATGCTAACGGGTCTTTAATTAAGCTTAGACCGGTTAGTCTTACAGGAAGATACGGTTCGTACGCACTATTAAGCGAAGACCGTAATAGAATGTGATTTAGACCCGACAAGTTTGGAGACTTGTATAATATGGGTAAACTAAACACATTCTGGATTTTGAGATAAAACCGATAAGGTTTGACCCGTTTCGGCTAATTTATGTAAACTTGTTACATAAACCGCACGAACGCGAAATAAGCGTAACGGGTATCCGCAAGAGCCATATACAGGTTTCCTAAGTTAATATGCTTCAAATATGTTGTGACATCAGTAGGATGTCTTTCGTTATGCCCCGAACTAATTTAAACACAAACTATGCCTCGTAGGGGTAGTTTGGTCATTTTAAAGTTTGTAAAAGCGTTTATATGTTCAACTGAGTTACAGGTCTGATGTAAACATCAAACATACTCATTTTGATGGTTTATAACAGTAGGCTAAGGCATATATGTGAAATTCATCTTATTTAACCAAACTATGCCCCGTAGGGGTATTTTGGTAATTTCACATAAGCCGAAAAGCTCAAAAACGAAGTCTGAGTTTATTAGCCTTTGCTTACTGTTAGAATATCATAATTTGCCTCATATATCAGTAGGTATCAACCCGGGTATGCCTAATATGATTCTAAGACATACTATGCGTTAAAAACGCTAATTATGGCGATTAAAGGCCATTTCCGGGTTCTATACCTAAATCTGATATTTTTATATTTCCAGAAGGCTTAAAATAATTTATTTATCATAACTAATCAGTAGCAAAAGGTTTGGAATCGTTTAGATGTGTAAAACTCATTTTATGGCCCGTAAGGGCAAAACCGACAATTACCGGATTAAGCCTACGACTACTAGTTATGCTCGGCCTAAAATTAATTAAAAATCTTTAAAAATCCCCAAAATAATATATAACATCAGTGGGTAAAAGATTTGATATCAAAAGTATGTTTAACTAGGCTTTACGCTAATTACGCCATTTTGTTAACATAGAGCCTTAATTTGGCGACAATGAGCGTCACTCTTAATCTACAAGTCAAACTGATGTCAAACTTTGCATACAAGTCTATATATCAGTAACTAAGGTTTCTACACTTTTACATTTTCATAAATCATGATTTAAGGTAATAAGGGCATAACGGTCAACGTATGAGCAATTAACGGAAACTTGTATATTAATTGGATAACTAGTGAACCAAGGTGTATGATCACAGAGGGTTGTTCTAACATGTATCCTAATCCAATTAAAGCTCTGAGGCATTTCAAAAATATGCCCAAACGGGTCAGAACTGAAAGTCAACTGAAAAGTCAAACTATGTGACTTTCGGTTCCGAACCGGGTCTAAACAGGAAATAGTCGGGTTGAACATGTTGGGACATGTTCTTACACTTATTTCTAAGTTATAACAATGTTCAAACAGGTTATAAATGTTCTAGATAGCTAATTATGCATAAATGACATTTTAAGCAATATGTTGACTTTTTAAGTAAATGTTTGACCCGACATTTGACCTGCTTAGGATGGTGATCAGGGGAAACCCTTTTGGGGTTTTATTACCCACATAAATACCAACTTATAACTACTTTTAATTCGAGATTTGACTGAGCCATTATTGACTAATCTCGAAGTCAAACCGTAATTACGACGGTTTGACTTTTAGCTAATTAACTAAGCTAAACTCAAACAAGAAAGGATTAGAACACTTACTGAAGTCCTAAGCTTGATTAGGAAGGTCTTGTGCTTGCTTTGAAGTTCCAGAAAGGCTCCTCAATTGCACAAGTGAAGTGTGAAGATGTGAGGAGTGTTGTGACTTGAAGGTGGCCTTTTATAGTGAATCAAGCACCACAATTGATTGACAAATAAGTCTAGCACACACCACAACAATCCCACAAGTGTCCTACATGATCTAGGGGGTGTTTTAGGGGCCAAATGAAGGGCAAGATCGATCTAAGTTGCATCCAAGTTCAATGGGCAGACAAAGAATCAAGAGAGATATGTTTCTGTCCAGATATGGCAGTCGCGTAGCGCGACTGCCTGAGCCCATAAGCTCGCGCTACGCGAGCCCCTAAGGTCTTCCAACAAAACTTTGATAAATTGCAGTTTTAGTCCTTGGCTCTTCAAACTTTGTACAGACACTTGTTTCTTGCATTTTGAACCCTCGTTATTGAACTATAAGGGCTTTAAGACATATACCCACTTTGTTAAGTCCCCGGGTAACTTTATTGTTACCCGAAAAGGCCTAACTTTCAACGTTGACGCTTTAACCCCTCTCACACGAATTCGATCATAACTTTCTCATACGTTAACGAAACTTTACGAAATTTAAATCATGCATTCTAGTGAGCATAATTAATATTTACAAAGCTTCGGGTTTGTCAAAAGGTCACTCAGAGGTATATCTTTAAACATGTTGACACATTTAACCCCTGTAGTTTATAATCTCTCACTTTTAGCTTCGTATGATCCATGATTTATTCGTTTGAAGGTATGAGCATCGTGTAGGGTTAATGTACGTTATATTTATTCACAGTTGACACTTAGAATACGTATTTTCACATACTTTCCATGTTTGTCAACTTTAGTCCTTCTATAATATTTCTTTCACACGTTTAACATTTGACACGTGTCTACACATTATAGGACGTGAAATTTTCGAGGTGTTACATCCTCACCCCCTTAAAATAAATCTCGACCCGAGATTTACTGAAATAAGTAAGGGTACTTTTCTTTCATCGTGGATTCAACCTCCCACGTGAATTCGGGATCTCTACGGGCATCCCATTTGACCTTAATAATAGGTACATGCTTCCTTCGAAGCTTCTTTACCTGTCGATCCTCAATCGACAAAGGTTTTTCCACAAACTTCAAGCTCTCGCCTATATGCACGTCTGTATGCGGTATAATCAGTGATTCATCAGCGAAGCACTTTTTCAGATTGCTGATGTGGAACACATTGTGAATTCCACCGAGCTCTTCAGGTAAGTTTAACTTATAGGCAACCGACCCGACACGTTCGATAACCTCGAAAGGTCCTATGTATCTCGGGCTTAGCTTGCCTTTCTTACCAAACCGCATCACCCCTTTCCAGGGTGACACTTTCAGTAGAATTTTGTCACTTACTTCGAAGTGAAAATCTTTACGCTTTGGATCAGCGTAACTCTTCTGCCTATCTTGGGCAGCTTTGAGACGGTCACGAATCTGGACAATCTTGTCCGTCGTTTCGAACACTATCTCTGGTCCTGATAACTGGACATCTCCAACTTCCGCCCAACAAACTGGCGTTCTACACTTTCTACCATATAATGTCTCAAAAGGCACAGCCTTTATGCTGGTATGGTAGCTATCGTTGTAGGAGAATTCGATTAATGGTAGGTTCTTATCCCATCTACTACTCAAATCGATCGCACATGCACGCAGCCTGTCTTCCAACGTTGAATAGTACGCTCACTCTGACCGTCTGTCTGAGGATGGTAAGCCGTACTAAAGTTCAAACGTGTGCCCAAAGATTGTTGGAAACTCTTCCAAAAATGTAACGTGTACCTAGTGTCTCTATCAGAGATATTAGCCACAGGTATGCCACGTAAGGCTACAATCTTATCAACGTATAATTGGGCTAGCATGTCGGAGTTATAAGTCTCTTTGATGGGTAGGAAATGTGCGGACTTAGTCAGTCTGTCAACTATAACTCATATCGTATCATTTCCTTTCCTTGTCTTGGGTCACTTGGTAATAAAATCCATAGTTACCATTTCCCACTTCCACGTAGGAAGTTCAGGCTGTCGTAGCAAGCCTGACGGCTTTTGATGCTCGGCTTTGACTTGCGCACATGTCAAGCATTTAGCTACATGGGTGGCTACAGACTTGTTCAAGCCTATCCACCAATAATTTGCCCTTAGATCCTGGGTAGCTGATGGCAAATTCTTAATCGTTGCCTAAATAGGGTTGCGGCATTTAATACGTAAGTAATATGAACCGTCTTCCTTATTTAACAATATAAAACCCTCAGAAGATTGAGTCAGGCTATATGTGCCTATATCTTAAAACTTACTAATTCAGGGTTTCGATTTTTCCATATTCGATATGGAGTTTTCATAATACCCCAGCCCACAGCGGGATGTTAATCTTAGTTCTACCTGTCTTCCAGGAGGTAAGCAGGGAAACTTATGAGAAGATAATTAAGATACAGGGAGGCTACAGAGATTTTCCATATCTCAGGCTTCAGTTCATCCATCATTGTTCGTGTCAAATGAGTGACACCTTTAAGTTTTAAGTCCATGAATTCCTTAATCGGGAACATTTACTTGGAAAAAAAAATTCCATTTTTGGATATCTTCTTTGAATACTACTAGTCGACTTTAGTACAATATGATCATTGGGATATCTTAGGGTTCCATGTATTAAACCTCCATGCTGATCAGACATGGAAATAATCTATGGGACACACTAGGATACGCCAATCCTCATATGACACTTTTATCAAACTTAGTTTGGCATTCGCAGGCGATAGAAAACAATGAGAAAATAATTAAAATAACATATGTTGTCGTACTCTATGCGAAGAAAGAGTACTCTAAGATTTTCGGAAGTATTCCTTGCCGATACTAGAAGCATCGTTTACTATGGTTTCCTTGGTAAGTTATACCTTGTGGATGATAATAAAAATTTTGCTAAGTTTATGGTTCATGAAGATTTATTATTGCTTGTATTAAAAACAGGACACTTAGCAGAAATTATTATTGATAAATGATAAGGAAGTTTATTGTACAAGTGCTTATATTTAATTAGAATGGAGATTTTCACAAACTAGGCACCTAGCTCAGTTGGTTAGGCGCGCGAAAGGGTGCGGCCGGCCTAGACCCAGGTTCGAATCCGGGGACGGCCAGTTCCACCATTTTTTTATGTTTAATATTAATTACTCGTACAGATACCTGTAATTATGAGAGTTGTCTCTTAAGGAGTCTTGATAATTAATTGCTTCTTATCACCCACGATATGGGCTTGATTTTTCGAGGCAACCATCGATTTTTATCACTATATTGAGTCCTTATGTATGCAACCAAAAGTTTGCTATAAGGGTATTAGAAAGAGTGATTTCTAATAGATATTAAATATCAATATAGGATTTGTTGGAGCATTTTCTAAAGTAACATCGGTCACTTCCAACCGTGCATTAAATGACCGGAGTCTTAATCAGGTGGAGACAACAGTTCTCAACCTTTATCATTCATAATATATTTATATGTGCCAATATCAAATAAGTTTCTGCATAACTGCTTGATAAGGAAAGGTACATATTATACTATTTTTATTCTGCACCATCTCTTGGGCGTTTATCCTGACAACTCGTGCATTTGTTCTCTTGGCCTACTCGGGCTTCTTCTGATTCCTAGGGCAGTTGGTCTTGATATGCCCCTTCTCGTTGCAACCATAACAGGTTGCACCTTTCAACTTCTTGCAATCCAGGGTTTTATGCTCCCTAGACTTGCAAATTCCACACGGTAGAGGCTGAGATTCAAATCTGCATTTCCCAAGATGGTATTTCTTACAGGTTTCGCACCTGGTCTTCTCTCCCGACTGCTGGCTGTCTCTCTTAAACCCGGAACTCTTCTTATCTTCAGAGTTCCTCTTCCTATCGAAGTGATGGGAATTCTCATCCTCCCTTTTACGCTTTCCGTCTTCCGAGACTTTGGCAGCCTTGTTTCTAACCACATCGAGTGTGAGAGATAGCGACAGATCTGCCACTGACCTGAATGTAGTAGGTCTTGAAGCCTTAACACTGGCTTTTATTTCTGGGGCTAAACCCCCTATGAAGCGAGCAATTCTCTTGGGTTCCGGTGTGATCAAATAAGGAACCAATCGAGACTTGGTATTGAAATTTGTAAGGTATGCTTGACAATCTAAGTTCTCCATGACTAATGTCAAGAATTCAGCCTCAATCTTCTCAACTTCATGTTGAGGACAGTAATTTTCTTTGATAATAGCAACGAACTGATCCCAAGTCATCTCGTACAAAGGGATCTTCCCCGTAGCTTGAATGAGAGACTTCCACCATGCTAGTGCCTCTCCCTTGAATGATTGGGATGCATACTTCACTACATCCCTCTCAGCGCATCCGCTGATATCCACAATAGTATCCATCTCGTCCAGCCATGTCATACAGTCAATGGCTCCTTTCTCCCCTGTAAAATCCCGGGGTTTACATGACACAAAGTACTTGTAGGAGCAACCCTTATCACGGGGTCCTTTATTCAGTATGATTTGTTGAGACGGATCACTGTGATGGTTCGAGGAGCGACGATCGTCATCTCCATTCTTGGGATCATCTTTCTTGGGAGGTGGCTTGATGTGAGCTTCAGAGTGTGTTTTAGGCTTTGAAGGCTGTGTAGAGTGGGTCCTACTTCGAGTACCACTGTATTCCTCATACAGCCTATCCAAAGCCTGTGTAACAGCGTCGTCTATGATCGCTTTTAATTCGGCACCCGTTAACGTAATCTGGGCGTTCACATTTGGCTCCACTGGATGGCTATTACCCTCGTCTGAGTTAGCCATTATAATTTAACTGTTGCAGAAAACAAGGGCAATAGTTTATTTGGGAGTTTATTATGGAATTGCCCCTTAGGGAAATTCGTTAACCATGGTAAACAGAGGCCACATTTGGTTAATTTATTTATCATGTTTATTTAGGATTTCTATAATAATTTATCCTAATTATAAAACAATAACAGTTTTATTTGTGGCACAAAAGGCCTAGTCTCGTGGACATTTTTATTTAACCTATGATTTCAAGGAATCATAACATTAAGGTATACTAGCACAACAGGCCTGGTCACAAGGACATTTATAAATTTTGCTCTATGATTTCAGAGAATCGAGGCATTAAGGTTTTAATAATAGCACAAATGGCCTAGTCGCGTAGACAAGTTAAATTTTTAAGCCATGATTTCAGAGAATCGAGGCATTAAGGTTTTAATAATAGCACAATTGGCCTAGTCGCGTAGACAAGTTAAATTTTTAAGCCATGATTTCAGAGAATCAAAGCCTGGAGGTTTGAACCTAGTTCATTACCTTTTTCTGACAGGGAGTCATTGCTACCACTGTACTTTGGCTCATGTAGAAATGAGCAAGGCCCGTAGGCATTTTATTACCACGTATGGTTAAAATATGAACATTTTAATTGATGATGTAAACCCAGGATTTAGGGATCATTAAACTGGGTTAGGAATCTTTTGAAGAATCCTTAATTACGTGTGTGATTCCCAACGAATCACATCTGTCAGGAGTGTTAACATATTTATAGATGTTAACAGGGATTCGAATCTTTTAAACAGGTCTTACCATCTTGGCCCGGTCTTAAAATGACCCGAAGGCTAGGTTTTACTTTTAAGATTCTTATTAATATTTAACACAGAAAAATTCCTGAATTGAACTTGTTAATAGGGATCTGAATCTACATTGAGGAACTGCCATCTTGGCCGGTCTTAATATGACCCGAAGCTAGGTCTTGTCCTTTTAGATTTTGCCCCTTTATTATAATGGTAGATCTTGTAAAAGGAATGTTATTAAGGATCAAAATCTAAATTGAGGAACTGTCATCTTGGCCAGTCTTAATATGACCCGAAGCTAGGTCTTGTCCTTTTAGATTTTGCCATTTTATTATAATGGTAGATCTTATAATATAGGAATGATATTTTTTTTTAAACTTAATCGTTCCTTTGAAATTTAAACAAATATAGGGTTGCCCTAAATGGGACTTCAAAAGAATAATGTCGTCCTCGGAGGGACTGAATGATAAATATGTCCTTATAAGGACTATATACGGAAACGTTCTTCAGCAAAAGGAGTTTCTTCTTCATTCAATTCCTGAATGCTTTCTCCGTGGTTGCACGTTTCATCCTGGTCGCGGTACAAAGCTCAGCATTTCCAGGCTCCAGATGTGGAGAATTCTTATTACAGCTTCTTTGCTTGGCGACGTATCCAATAAAAATTTTGAAGTGCAATTTCTAGATTTGGATTGAGATTATTCCTATGTTAAGTCTAGACTCAGAAGTTTAGATATGTGCAATTGTGTAACTGAGATTAAACACAAAAGGCTAGTGTTTAATTCACTCAGTGTTGGCTCTGATACCAACCTGTCACACCTCGATTTTCCACGTGTCACCGGTGGGCCCGGTGGGGAGTATCGTGACGTGGTTGGCAACATAATAGTCAAACAACACAATATATATAAATGCACAGCGGAAGCAAAAGATAATTATTATTACATTCCGAATGTAAGTAATGTCAAAGTATTACAACGGGATGTAAGGGATCCACAGGCGGATCTTAAAACATATCATTTGTTCAACAGACTTTAGACGCCTAGAACATTCAAGATTTCCTTAATAGCGCCCTGAGCTTCCAGCCAATTATGTTCAGTACCTGTCACTTAACCCTTTTGGAAAATACGTCAGTTTTCACTGGTAAATACACTCAACCGACTCATTTTGGAAAATGATTGAAAATTGGTTTGGATGCACATGGCACAAAATATATTGACACTTTGATTAAAATGCACAGAGGCAAAATTAATCTTTTTATACTTGGAACAATTATAGTTATAACCTTGTATACAGATTTACATGTTCGTTGTACGTTCAGGGCCCGATATAGAAACCGAGTCAAGATTAACAGACACGCCACAAGTATAGGCCCACAAGAGAGTGAGATACGGTTTCCCTTATGCAACTGTCAGGTGTACGCCTACACCCCGTGCATAAGACGTGGCCATTTTATAACACAATGATGTCAAGGATATCCGGGACATGGTCATTAACCCCTAAGGCTTTTATTTCAAACAATACAGATTAAACCGGGTTACCTCAATAATTTAACCTTCATTAAGATTAAATATTCAATACCCGACCAAGCGGTATCATTATACCGTATTCCAAGCCCGTATAGGGAAAATAAGTTAAGAGTATTTACAGTATCGTTATACCGTATTTCAAGCCCGTATTTGGGAAAATAGGTTAAAAGTATTTACCTGAGCTAGCTCCTGTCTTAAATAGCAAGAATCGAATAACTCAGCCGTAGTCACTTAAGTAAGCGTAGGTACAATTTACCGGAAGGCTCTAGTCTGGAATGATGGTATAAATAATTAATTAGAATGCTAACGGGTCTTTAATTAAGCTTAGACCGGTTAGTCTTACAGGAAGATACGGTTCGTACGCATTATTAAGCGAAGACTGTAATAGAATGTGATTTAGACCCGACAAGTTTGGAGACTTGTATAATATGGGTAAACTAAACACATTCTGGATTTTGAGATAAAACCGATAAGGTTTGACCCGTTTCGGCTAATTTATGTAAACTTGTTACATAAACCGCACGAACGCGAAATAAGCGTAACGGGTATCCGCAAGAGCCATATACAGGTTTCCTAAGTTAATATGCTTCAAATATGTTGTGACATCAGTAGGATGTCTTTCGTTATGCCCCGAACTAATTTAAACACAAACTATGCCTCGTAGGGGTAGTTTGGTCATTTTAAAGTTTGTAAAAGCGTTTATATGTTCAACTGAGTTACAGGTCTGATGTAAACATCAAACATACTCATTTTGATGGTTTATAACAGTAGGCTAAGGCATATATGTGAAATTCATCTTATTTAACCAAACTATGCCCCGTAGGGGTATTTTGGTAATTTCACATAAGCCGAAAAGCTCAAAAACGAAGTCTGAGTTTATTAGCCTTTGCTTACTGTTAGAATATCATAATTTGCCTCATATATCAGTAGGTATCAACCCGGGTATGCCTAATATGATTCTAAGACATACTATGCGTTAAAAACGCTAATTATGGCGATTAAAGGCCATTTCCGGGTTCTATACCTAAATCTGATATTTTTATATTTCCAGAAGGCTTAAAATAATTTATTTATCATAACTAATCAGTAGCAAAAGGTTTGGAATCGTTTAGATGTGTAAAACTCATTTTATGGCCCGTAAGGGCAAAACCGACAATTACCGGATTAAGCCTACGACTACTAGTTATGCTCGGCCTAAAATTAATTAAAAATCTTTAAAAATCCCCAAAATAATATATAACATCAGTGGGTAAAATATTTGATATCAAAAGTATGTTTAACTAGGCTTTACGCTAATTACGCCATTTTGTTAACATAGAGCCTTAATTTGGCGACAATGAGCGTCACTCTTAATCTACAAGTCAAACTGATGTCAAACTTTGCATACAAGTCTATATATCAGTAACTAAGGTTTCTACACTTTTACATTTTCATAAATCATGATTTAAGGTAATAAGGGCATAACGGTCAACGTATGAGCAATTAACGGAAACTTGTATATTAATTGGATAACTAGTGAACCAAGGTGTATGATCACAGAGGGTTGTTCTAACATGTATCCTAATCCAATTAAAGCTCTGAGGCATTTCAAAAATATGCCCAAACGGGTCAGAACTGAAAGTCAACTGAAAAGTCAAACTATGTGACTTTCGATTCCGAACCGGGTCTAAACAGGAAATAGTCGGGTTGAACATGTTGGGACATGTTCTTACACTTATTTCTAAGTTATAACAATGTTCAAACAGGTTATAAATGTTCTAGATAGCTAATTATGCATAAATGACATTTTAAGCAATATGTTGACTTTTTAAGTAAATGTTTGACCCGACATTTGACCTGCTTAGGATGGTGATCAGGGGAAACCCTTTTGGGGTTTTATTACCCACATAAATACCAACTTATAACTACTTTTAATTCGAGATTTGACTGAGCCATTATTGACTAATCTCGAAGTCAAACCGTAATTACGACGGTTTGACTTTTAGCTAATTAACTAAGCTAAACTCAAACAAGAAAGGATTAGAACACTTACTGAAGTCCTAAGCTTGATTAGGAAGGTCTTGTGCTTGCTTTGAAGTTCCAGAAAGGCTCCTCAATTGCACAAGTGAAGTGTGAAGATGTGAGGAGTGTTGTGACTTGAAGGTGGCCTTTTATAGTGAATCAAGCACCACAATTGATTGACAAATAAGTCTAGCACACACCACAACAATCCCACAAGTGTCCTACATGATCTAGGGGGTGTTTTAGGGGCCAAATGAAGGGCAAGATCGATCTAAGTTGCATCCAAGTTCAATGGGCAGACAAAGAATCAAGAGAGATATGTTTCTGTCCAGATATGGCAGTCGCGTAGCGCGACTGCCTGAGCCCATAAGCTCGCGCTACGCGAGCCCCTAAGGTCTTCCAACAAAACTTTGATAAATTGCAGTTTTAGTCCTTGGCTCTTCAAACTTTGTACAGACACTTGTTTCTTGCATTTTGAACCCTCGTTATTGAACTATAAGGGCTTTAAGACATATACCCACTTTGTTAAGTCCCCGGGTAACTTTATTGTTACCCGAAAAGGCCTAACTTTCAACGTTGACGCTTTAACCCCTCTCACACGAATTCGATCATAACTTTCTCATACGTTAACGAAACTTTACGAAATTTAAATCATGCATTCTAGTGAGCATAATTAATATTTACAAAGCTTCGGGTTTGTCAAAAGGTCACTCAGAGGTATATCTTTAAACATGTTGACACATTTAACCCCTGTAGTTTATAATCTCTCACTTTTAGCTTCGTATGATCCATGATTTATTCGTTTGAAGGTATGAGCATCGTGTAGGGTTAATGTACGTTATATTTATTCACAGTTGACACTTAGAATACGTATTTTCACATACTTTCCATGTTTGTCAACTTTAGTCCTTCTATAATATTTCTTTCACACGTTTAACATTTGACACGTGTCTACACATTATAGGACGTGAAATTTTCGAGGTGTTACAGTTGGCCTCTAAGACCTTATTCTAGCCTTGATTTCCTAGCAGATAAGCATCCTAAGCACCTGTTACATACGTTAAAATAAAAGTCAATACACATAGTGTAAAGGTGAGCATACAAGTTTGATAATAGCATATAGAGTTCGAAAGCGTTACGCATACCCAGCACGTACACAGAGTGAAATGAGGCATGTTAGTAATCGACATGAACCTATCGATACCAATGACTGCGGGTTGACTGCCCAAGGCAGTTCGTAATACATGATCACCACTGTAATCCATGCAAATAATTATCCTTAACAACCCCCGAGTAAACGGGTGCTGAGTCCAAACTAATAGTACTACCGTTGCTAAGGCAGGTAAACAGCATTCCATGTGTAAACATAACAAACAAGCATTCATTTAGTCACGTATAACATGCGGTAACGGTTAGCGTTTAAAGTATTTCGTGGTGTGTTCGATGTGATTTAGTATAAGTAACGTATGTAAAACCCAAAAGTGCGTAAAGCAAAAAGGGATGGAGTATACTCACAGGGATGGATGGATTGAAGGGAGCGCTAGAGAATAAGGTTAGCCTGAACATATTGATAGTAATACGATAAGCGACGCGTTAAACGATGCAAAGCATAAGTGGCTCGGACAGCAGTTCGGTCGGATGGTAATCCGGTCGGACGGCCAGTCGTGCGGATGACAATCCGTTCGGATGGTCATCCGGTCGGACGGTAGTCCGGTCAGATGACTATTCGAGTGGATTGTTTCTTCCTATGAGAAGGATGTGTTTGTGTATGATGGCTTGACTTTTGAAGTTTTCATTGTAGCATTTTGAAAACATTGAAGTATCTCTACCTTTCAGGTCGGTCGATCGGACGGTCATCCGGTCAGACAGTGACTCGAGTGGCGAGGTTACTTAGTGAGAACAAATCCACAGCAGAGCAGTCACTCGATCGGACAGCAGTCCGGTCGGGTGGCACCCTTAGTGTATTGAACATGTTTGAAAATCGTTTAAGTGTTAATGTCCACGTATCTCATGATCCGAATGGTAATTCGGTCGGATGGTAGTCCGACCGGATAGTAACTTGTTCAACACTCAGACTTCAGATAAAATTGGTTAAGTGTGGGACCCAAGATGTTGGTCGTTCGGACAGCCGGCCGCTCTGGTGGCTTATCCGTTCGGACAGTAGTCCGGTCGGATAGCACCCCGTCCCGGTTGTTCTGTTCGTCTTTCACTTGGCCGTTTTGATTGTTTTTCGTTTTATCGAGACGCTTTGACAACGTGTTAACCAACAAAACCCCATCTTGACCCAAGTGACCCGGTCAAACAGGAATCACCCTAGTTCGACCAGTTAACCGGTTCGAGACGGTTGTTCTCGGTTAACCCGAAGTCGGTGGTCTCGTGAGTAGAATCGAGATCTTGAGCTAGCACAACACTGAGAACGAGTAGAAGGCTAGGCCGAGGTCCGATCCTATCGGTTTTGAGTGCATTGAGTGTAAAAGAGTTGAAAGAAAGTTAGAAATCATCTTTCAATCATTTTTCACCATGAATGTGTTTAGATCTATGCAAGATCTTTGTTTATTTGTGTGAAAATCGGTTAGATCTAAGTTGTTCTTGGTGGATTGAAGCCAAAACATGAAGTTCATAAGAACACCATGATGACGTCATCCTACGACACCTCAAATCTAGTGATTTCACGGTTAAAAGTTAAGATTTAAAAGATAGAAAGGTGTAGGAGTGCATGTAGATCAAGGAAGTACAAGATTTAGGACGAGATCTTACCGAAATTGAGAGAAATCGAAGAAAAGGTGAGGAGCACGGGCTGTTCGGACGTCAGTTGCCAAAAGTGGTAACTATGAGAGTGACATGGGGTATTTATAGGATACCCAAAGTGGAAAGTGTTGGTCGGTCGGATGGCATCTCGCCCGGATGGCAATCCGGTCGGATGTCATCTCGGTCGGATGGCAGCCTGGCAACACGTTCAAGTGGCAGCCCGATAGGATGGCACTTGGTTCGGGTGTTCGGCGCGACGATTTTTGCTGTTTCGATTTCGATTGCGATTGATTCGATGCGATAGAGTTTCCTAGTCAAATTACTTTTAATCCCAACTACTATATCTCGCGCTATCTTTTCTCCACCAATTATCATACCAGTTCGATTGCGATTTGAGTTCGATTGCGTTTCGATTGCGATTACCACAACATAACATAAATAAACATGCACAAGTAACACATAAGGCACACACACACGTATACAATAACCAAAAGGCGTGTTTCGAGTTGCGAACGCGATTGCGATACGATGTCGATTAAATTAGATTGATTAGCATTTAGTTGGCTTTATCGCATTGTTACTTCCTATGGTTCACAGTCGTATGTCGATTAAATAGCGATTAACATACGTCGATTATTGTACTTATTGACACTTACTCCACATAATACAACTAAAATAAACACATAAAAGAAATTCACTACAAGTCAAGTTGCGAAATCGGTCGTTGACTTTGACCTTGACTTTGACTTCAGAAACACGGGGTGTTACACTGAAGCTCTAGTGCATTTATTGTTGGATTCCGGATATGAATGATTAGTATAGTGACACTAATTGGTATCCTAATAGCCGATCCGAGATTTGTTATGGCATCTGTCTCAGCATTTTCTTCCGTTGGTACATATTCAATAGTGAATATTTCGAAACATTTTGCCAAATTTTTAACTATTTGAAGATATTGGACTAATTTTTCACCCTTCACTGCATAACATCCATTAAGATGGTTACTTAGCTGAAAATGAATCTATATATATATATATATATATATATATATATATATACCTAAAGATATTTAGTTTTTATATCCTTAGCTAGTTGCAATCCTGCTATTAAAGCCTCATATTATGCCTCATGTGAGTTGGTCTACTGACATTTTGGTAATTTCCCCATTGAAGTATTGTTATCCATTATATTGGGACTTGGGCCTAGATTGTTGTGCACTGCAAAAGTATATTTTAACAATTGAATCGAGCCGATATTTTATTCTTTCGCGACACATACCAGAGAACCGACCCAAACCCAAGAATGCAAATATATGAGAACCGAAATCCAATCCAAGTTAACAAGAATGCAAATATATGAGAACCGAAATCCAATCCAAGTTAATATATCAGTTTCAGTTTCAGTCCGGTATTCAGGTAAATTCGGGTCGGACCGATTCTTGCTCTCCCCTAGGTCCAAACAATCGGACATCACGCCCAATTCATGTAACACTTTTAGCTGACAGAACACAATTAAATTATACATGTGAATCAGGTCCAAGTAGTAATTAATTAAAGAGTTAAATGTCATTTTAGTCCCTGTGCTTTGGGTTATTTTGTCAGTTTAGTCCAAAGGTTTCATTTTTCGCATGTGGGTCCAAGAAGGTTTCACCGTTGCCATTTTAGTCCACTGGGTTAACTTTATCCATTTTTTTCTGTTAACGAGAAAGACAGTTCGGTCATTTTATTTGTAATTCTGTTAACTAGAAGGGCAGTTCGGCCATATAAAATGACCGAATTATGTAACGCCCCAAAATCTCTTTATTGATCCAAGTGGGTGTTTAAATAATTTAACATGATGTTGGATAACTAGGAAAAATAACCTAGTTAAATTCAATGTTAACTTTTAAGAGTAAGGAAGAAAGTTATGGGAGAAGAGATAAGATGGCAAACTAGAGGGACTAAATTGTAACATGGGAAAACCCATGTTTTATAAAACATGAATTTAACACACAACACACACATCGTGTGTGTGTGTGTGTGTCTGGAATGTTCAGAAGAACACAAGGGGAGCCAAACCCTAGTTATGAAAGATCTTCAAATTGAAGGGTGAATCGAAGCTCAAACATATAAATGAATATGAATTAATGATCACCTACACAAGGGGATCATGAGGTATGTCTTGATACTTAGATTGATGATCTTGTATGAAGTGGGTTATGTTTAATCCATGAATTAGTATGAAATTGATCATGTATAGGTGTTAGAATCACCATATAGAACATGAATTATGAATGATTTTGCTGAATTTGATGTTTTAAGGTGAAACCCAATTGTTATGGTGAAGATGGTGACATGGATATATCATCCGTGTCCAATTCTTGTTTAATATTGATGTATCATGTTATGTACGATGGATTCTTGTTAGATGAATTGAAAGAAATGTGGTGTTTGATATGTTTGATGTCTATGTGTGAATGATACTTGTTGATTAGTAAGAAGATTTGATGAACTAAGTAAGAGCTTAGAAGATGATGCATGAATTAGTTGTACATTGTGCTTAGAAAGTAGTATGCACACCAGGTGTATGATAAAATGTCTAAGTGAAGTTAGGATGCGAAATTGTATGAAACGGTTTGATATATATATATATGAATGAAATATGATAATGATGTTGAGATTATGTTAAATTACTAGTTTGAATGTGGTTGTAAGCACATTTGCGTCGTGAATATGAAATGTATATAGCGTCATTTCTATAGCCTATTATGATGTCACGGATGTATGAGGTTAAGTCGAAAGTTCATATGATAAACTGTTGACTTCTGAAAGTCAACTGCGCATAAGAAGCATGGTTGGACTTGTTGTCACAATTGTAAGATTATAGAAAGTTATATGGTACGTGTTATATCAATGTGGATGAAAGCGTGGAAGGCTAAAGGGTCAAAAGGAAGCAAGGAAACGGATACGAATACAAACGTTTAAGGTAAGTGATTTCTGGAATCACTTCTTCTTTAATAAAATGATGTTTGGTGTGTTGAATATAAGGAACCATGTAAGAAGATTATGGGTAAGAGTAAGTACTAAAGTAAGAAGTGTTATGGTAAGTCGAAGATAGTTGTTTATGTCAAAACTACACAGTAGAAATGAACGGGTCAAAATGTAGAAAGAAGTATGGCGTGATGTAGTAGTTGGTTTGATCACGAGATTAAGATTTAGAAGGATATGGAGCTTGATTATGATTAAATGAAAGTACATGGAAGTTCGATTTGTACAAGGTTTGAATTCTTTGTTGATGCTTGCCGTAGCCTATGGCTGGCATACCGACGTGGTGAAATATACGTCTGGGCTGTGACAATTCGTCTGGGTTATGCCTGATAACCTAGATGACCAGATAACTCGTCTGCCTGATAACCTAGATGACCAGATAACTCATCTGGGTTATGCCTGATAACCTAGATGACCAGGTAACTTGTCTGGGTTATGCCTCAAAGATTAACTGATAAGGATTTGATGTTGAACCAGATATAGAAGATGGAAGGAATTTGACATTTATACCCGTTAGAAAGTATGATTGAAGAAATGTTAAAGAAAGGATTATCATTACATAAACTCATTGAAGAGTGTTTATGAGGTGTGATGAGCGGGTACTTAAGTATGTGTGGGAAGGAATTAAGTCTAAAGGCATGTATAAGTATGGGCATGGATTTACCTACATGTTAGTAACAGAATCCATAGATAAGCACGATTATAAATGAGTATGCATATAGGTTGATACCTATGAGACTTATTTATATGGATGTTTGTGACTAGGATATGTTAGTATAATCATGTGGGAATGTAAGTGATATGTAAGATCTTATAATGTATGTATGTATGTATGTATGTATGTATGTATGTATGTATGTATGTATGTATGTATGTATGTATGTATGTATGTATGTATGTATGTATGTATGTATGTATGTATGTATGTATGTATGTATGTATGTATGTATGTATGTATGTATGTATGTATGTATGTATGTATGTATGTATGTATGTATGTATGTATGTATGTATGTATGTATGTATGTATGTATGGAGGTAGGTAGGTAGGTATGTATGTATGTATGTATGTATGTATGTATGTATGTATGTATGTATGTATGTATGTATGTATGTATGTATGTATGTATGTATGTATGTATGTATGTATGTATGTATGTATGTATGTATGTATGTATGTATGTATGTATGTATGTATGTATGTATGTATGTATGCATGTATGCATGTATGTATGTAGGTATGTATGTAGGTATGTATGAATAAATATACGTATGCATGTATGTATGTGTGTATAAATATACGTATGAATGTATGTATGCATGAAGTAGGATTTATTGTTTATGAAAGAATGAGGCTTGTATATATGTATACATGGCTTCAATACGTCTGAGTATTTATGTTACTAATCGTGTGCCTTGAGAATGAAATGAAAATGCAGGTATACTATTGTGTCCTTATGAACATTTGATGATTGAGATTCACGATTGCACTCAGAAAGATAATCGAAAAGATTAGCATGAATAGAAGAATGCGGAATGGTCATTTAATTGCGTAGGTCTAGATTAAGAATGATGTCAACAAATATTAATGATGCACATGTATGTGGTGATTGCAGGTTGCACGAAATTAACTTCATTGTGGAGACTAAGAGGTTGAAGATCGAGTCAAAGAGCAAGGATTGTACGGGAAGAGCGGCCTCATAGCTTGTATTTATGTATTACACTAGGTTAGAACCCCGTGTATTACACGGGTTGAATAAATATAATCTTATATACTAAGTAATAAAATAGTTACATCTTTTAAAAACTCGTGTATTGCACGATTTGAATAAACACATGTCTTACACGAATAAAGTAATCCGTTAAAACATTTAGTCATCAGGATGTGTTAAAAGGAACTTTGAGGTACTATTTACTTATTGTAACATCTCACTTTATTTTTTTATTAGGGGAGAGGGGGTGGTTATCACTTGCAAAAATTTCATCACTCACAACATCCAATCAAGTTCCGCCATATTATCAACCATTATTCCATCACTCACAACCTTTTTTAGAGGCAATGCCCATCACTCACAACACCCAACAATAAACCCTCACACCCACTCACATGTTCCATTTATCACGGCATGAATTTTATCACACGAATTTACATTCACGCGTCAATTTTATAGGTGGCGGTGGTTTGTGCTTATCTTCCACGCGTTGTACATGTTTATCACGGAGAGATATGTCACCGCCCCGCCTCCCCTTAGGTTAGAGAGTTGTGTATTACATGGTTTATAACATTTTCCTTTGTTTTTTTATTTATTATTAGGTTAGAAACTTACGTATTACCTGATGCTGGATAATCAGCAGAAAAAAAGAAAAAAAGATATTTTAGTAAAAATTATTAAATATACAAGAGATAAGCTGGATATTATGATTTAATATTATTATTTCATTGAAGTGTAAAACGGGGTAATGAGATCCTTTTTCTTTATCTTTATAAATATTTAAAACGCTAATATATTTTTTAGATTTTAATAAATAATATATGATTATAATAATTAATATATTATTATCAGTTATCTTTTTCTTTTTCATTAAAATCTATTTTACAAATTTTAAATTTAATATTATCGATAATTGAATCAGTACCAATTAAATAAAATATTTATCTTTATAAATATTTAAAACACTAATATATTTTTTAGATTTTAATAATTAATATATTATTATCAGTTGTCTTTGTCTTTATCATTAAAATCTTTTCTACGAATTTTAAATTTTATATTGTCAATAATTGACTTTCCATAATAAATATTTAGAAAAATAATTAAGACTGTCTCATAGAACAACATGTGTCCCTAACATGATTTCTTTTATTATATGTATAGATTTAACGTGTTAATCAAGAATAATTGTTGTAAATCCTTTCAAGAAGTGTCTGACAGATTATAATGAACTTACATGTATGTTATATAGACAATATAAGAAAGAATTTTTGAGCCGGTATTTCCGCTGCATCTCTTATGGTCAAATCGTTTTAGGGTGTTACAAATTACCCTTCTCGTTAACAGAAAAAATGGATAAATTTAACCTAGTGGACTAAAATGGCAACAATCAAACCTTTTTGGACTTACAGACGAAAAATAAAACTTTTGGACTAAACTGACGAAATAACCCAAAACACAGGGACTAAAATATCATTAAACTCTTAATTAAATCATGTGGATCATGCCCAAATGTTCATTAATTAAATACATTAGATATATTTGAATATATAAGAACATGGGATATGGTTTGGATAGTCCCCAAAGGGACCATCCGTCACGTTACCGCCACGTAAGCGAGGCTTAAAGGAGATGGGCCTATGGGGTGAGGATGAAGCCCTTTATATATATATGTATGTATGTCGCCACCGGCTTGTGGAGGACGGAGGAGCCAGACCTGGGGACGGCGCCGGAGCAGAGGGGTGGGGAAGACGGGGCGGTGAGCAAGGACGGGCCGGGGGACGAGCCCCATGCCTCTCGGTCTAAGACTTTTTTTTCTTATTTTAATGCAAAAATAGACGTTAACCATTAGTTTAACCATTGTTTTTTTTTTTTTTTTTTGAACATATATGAATTTCATTCCACACGAAAAAGGACAATTACAAAGCAACGGCAGGTAGTCGGGCAACAAGTTGCGCCGCCACCCCCTTTTGAATAGAAAAACCAATTCAACTAAATACAAATACAAATACGAACCATTATTGTAATAATGATTTCATGTGTTGGTCAGATGGTCGACTGGTCGAGTATAAAAGTACATTTGCAAGTTCAACACTGAAATTCTCATTCAACTATTTCCGATAATCAACGGTTGACCAATTAACCGGAGATAAAACATGAATCAAGTAGTTGTGGTTCCGTATCCCGGCAGAGGCCACATAAACCCTATGTTGAACCTCTGTCGCTTACTCTCTTCTCGACTGAACCGACACACTCGCACTACCATCTTCACCGTTGTTGTCACTGAGGAGTGGCTTGGGTTTCTCAATCCTGATCCGGACCAGGATAACATCCGGTTCACCACCATTCCTAATGTTCTCCCGTCCGAACTCAATCGTGGCTCGGACATGGTAGGCTTCATGGCGGCTGTTCAAACCAAAATGGAAGGTCCTTTTGTGGAGGTGCTTGATCAGACTCAGTTTCCATTGAAACTGATCATAGCTGATGCTATTATGCGCTGGCCGTTTGGCGTCGCTAACAGGAGGAATATTCCGGTAGCCGCGTATTGGCCGATGAGTGCTTCCGGGTTTTCCGTTGTGTATCATGTTGATCTCTTGGAATCACATCATCAGGTTTTCGTCGACGTTTCAGGTGTGATTTCTCACTTACACTTCCAATTGATTCCTTTCTTGGTATGACGATTAGACCATGTACAGTGGTAATGTCCTTACCCTTTGGCGTTTTGCGTCATGTGACAAGCCCAGTTAGCAATGGGGCATTATAGCCTTATAGGGCGTTTTCTAAGATATGTGCAGTGAGGATATGGGCATTGTGGTGTAATAGAATTAAATAAAAAGAAAACCATAAAAAATGTTATTGGACAAATGGAGTGTGGAAACAGGTGATTGGCCAAAAGAATTGAAGCAGGGATTTGAAAAAAAAAAAACGCCAAAACCAATTTTTTGTTCAAAAACGCGCCCGGGGTGGTTGGGTTGGCGTGCTTTTATAAAAAAAACGCCCCAAATTTTATCGACTACGGATGGTCTTAGACTAGTATAGCTAATCTTATTTGTACCCGTCGGTTGGGATGAGCTCTGTACCGGTACCGAAAATAACAATACTGAAATTCGCCAAATATAGGTATCGGTACCGGAATTTTCAGTATTGTGCAGTTCAGTACCGGTACCGAGACGGTTAAAATGAAAGAGAGAAAGGATGGTTAAAATGAAAACCATGCATAGATAAAAAAAAAAAAGGCTTCTACTATTCTCATACCATTGAATCTTATTTTCACTTTCTTTTTCACTCTATCTTTCTATGTAACACCTCGAAAATTTCGGGTTTAATAATAAAAATGACACGTGTTATGTAAGACAAAACGCGTTGAAAAACCCGGATTTAATAAAGATGTTTCGGTAGGATTAAAGTGGCGTCATGTTAAATTGTTACCTCTGAACGACCTCAATTATAAATCCCAAGACCCGATATAATATTACTACACATCTTTATACCCTCACTTCAGAGAATTATTGCCAATAATAGACTTGCAAAAGCATGATAAGATTCCACGAAGAAAAGCAATGGTAAAACGATGTTTTCGGGTCTTGTTTATACATTCATTTGAAACATTGGTTGATGGTAGGGTAGGAACTGATCAAGACATGTTTTAGGGGTCCCAAAGTGTTGATATAACGTCCCAAAAGTCAGAAATTACGGCTGCACTTCGAAACACAACAAACAAAATCGAAAACTGATTCAGCCAAGGGTGTCGCGTAGCGCGACTGACCCTCGCGCTACGCGAGGGTGTGCCAGCGACAGATTGACTTGCTGTTGCCTGTTGTGCGCGAATGTGACCCTCTAATCCGGTTTTTCTCACATGTGCATGACCCTAGACACCCCTAAACATTAGGACCAGGTGTTGATCAATTGTGGATGGCCCTAGACTTGGTTGTCACTTAGTTGTGGTGCTTGAAACTTGTATATAAAGGACCACTCATGTCACAACCATTCCACACATCATTCAAGTGCCATCTGAGCATTGGAGGAGCTTTCTATCTGATTCAAGGCCTTCCTAATCATCCATTAATCATCTAGTAAGTTGCTTAACCCTTCTAAATTAATTCTAGCTTAGTAATTAGCTTAAAAGTCAATATATCGTAAATTACGGTTGACTTCATGATTAAGTAACGATAGCTCAGTCGTATGTCAAATTAGAAGTACCGTTAGATAGGTAATTATATGGGTATTAAACCCTTATAAGGGCAAGTACCAATTCCAGACCTAACGAGGTCGTTTGTCGGGTCAAACGTTGACCGAAAAAGTCAACAGAAATACAAAATGCGATTTAATGCACAATTAATGATCCGAAAGGTGTGTAACCTGTTTTAACCTGAATATAACATGATAACAAGTATAAAAACTCGTCTACGCTTGCCCGACTCGACAAATTTCTGTTTAAACCCGGTTCGGAACCGAAAGGCGCAAAACCTTGACTTTTGCTTTGACTTCGCTTCTAACCCGTTTTAGTTTGATTCGGAAATGCCTTAGTGCTTCATTAGAGTAGGGTTGCATGATAGTATAAGCCTCTGTACTTGTTTCGTTGATTATCCAATTTATATGCAAGTTTCCGTTAAATGCTCATACTTGGACCGTTATGCCCTTATTGCCTTAAATCATAAATTATGAAAATGTAAAAATGTAGAATCCTTAATTACTGATATATAGACTTGTATGCAAAATTTGACATTAGTTTGACTTGTAGATTAAGAGTTATGCTCATGTCGCTAAATTAAGGCTTTATGTTAACAATATGGCGCAATTAGCGTAAAGCCTAATTAAACATACTTTTTGACATCAAATCTTTTACCCACTGATCTTAAATATTATTTTGGGATTTCTAAAGATTTTTAATTAATTTTAGGCTGAGCATAACTCATAGTCGTAGGCTTAAACCGGTAATTGACGGTTTTGCCCTTACGGGCCATAAAATGAGTTTTACACATCTAAACGATTCCAAACCTTTTTCTACTGATTAGTTATGATAAATAAATTATGTTAAGCCTTCTGGAAATATAAAAATATCAGAATTAAGTATCGAACCCGGTAATGGCCTTTAATCGCCATAAATAGCGTTATTAGCGCATAGTATGTCTTAGAATCATATTGGACATACCCGGGTCAATACCTACTGATATATGAGGCAAATTATGATAATTCAACAGTAAGCAAAGGTTGATAAACTCAGACTTCGTTTTTGAGCTTTTCGGCTTATGTGAAATTACCAAAATACCCCTACGGGGCATAGTTTGGTTAAATATGATAAATTTCACATACATGACTTAGCCTACTATTATAACACATTAAAATAAGTATGTTTACTGTTTACATCAGACCTGTAACTCAGTTGAACATATAAACGATTTTACAAACTTTAAAATGACCAAACTACCCCTACGGGGCATAGTTTGTGTTTAAATTAGTTCGGGGCATAACGAATGACATCCTACTGATGTTATAACATATTTGAAGCATATTAACTTAGGAAACCTGTATATGACTCTTACGGATACCCGTTACGCATATTACGCGTCCGGCTCGATTTATGTAACAAGTTTACATAAATTAGCCGAAACGGGTCAAACCTTATCGATTTAATCTCAAAATCCAGAATGTGAATAATGAACCCATATTAAACAAGTCTTCAAACTTGTCGGGTCTGAATCACATTCTATCCGGTCTTCGCTTAATCGTGCGTACGAACCGTATCTTCGAAACTAGCCGGTCTAAGCTTAAGCATAATTAAAGACCCGCTAGGATTCTAATAGGTTATATTTAACCTTCGTTCCAGATTAGGAGAAACAGTAAAAGCTACTTGCTATTTGACTATTGTGACTATACATTGCATCAGGTAAATACTTTGAACTTATTTTCCCTATACGGGCTTGGGTTACGGTACATAGCGTACCGCTTGATCGGGCATCAAATCTTCCACGCTTAGTGGTTAATTGAATAATTTGATCGGCTCGTTTTAAACAGATGTGTTTACTTTACAACCTTTGGGGGGTTAATGACCATGTCCCGGATATCCTCGGCATTATCTTACGAGATAGCCACGACCTGAGCACGGGGTGTAGGCGTACTCCCGTGTATAACTCACATAAGTGGTGTGTCTATTGATCTTTAACCCGGAATACGTTCCGGGCTACTGAACGCATAAGTAACATGTAAATCGTTCACAAGATTATAATATTAAATAATTCTCCCAAGTTAAACAAAAATGTTTATGCCATGTGCATCCAAACCAATTTTCAATCATTTTATAAAATGAGTCAGTTGAATGTATTTACCAGTGTAAACTGACGTATTTTCCCAAAAAGATTAAATGCAGGTACTAGGCGAAATAGGCTGGGATTCTCCTAAGCATCATTAGAAGTCTCGCAAACTTAGAGATGCCGAAGTCTGTTGAACCATAAACAATATTTTTATTATTCGATCCTACTGTGGATAAACACCGGATAATTTGTGACCTTGTTACAATAAATAAATTCGGTTGTATCTTATTTTAAATTAGCTTCCGCTGTGCATTATTATATTGTGTTGTTTGACTATTACGTTGCCAACCACGTCACGACAATCCCCCACCGGGCCCACCGGTGACACGTGGAAATCGGGGTGTGACAGGTTGGTATCAGAGCCAACACTGAGTGAATTAAACACTAGCCTTTTGTGTTTAATCTCAGTTACACAATTGCACATATCTAAACTTTTGAGTCTAGACTTATAACATAGGACAAATTCCACTATTAATTGTGTTGTCCTTTATTTAAATTTTGCCTATATCTTTGTATTGTTATCTCATGCTTCATTGACAGGAATATCGATAATGCCGCCAAGATTCTTCCGAACGAGGGGACGCGGAAAGGGGCCGAGAGCCGCCCCCAACGACCATGAGGCAGGACCATCAAATACCCGGGCTCCGACAGCTACTGAAAGCGAAGACCCTCGCCGAAACCGGCGAAACCAGGTTGAAC
This sequence comes from Helianthus tuberosus, assembly GCA_030545235.1. Taxonomy (NCBI): domain Eukaryota; kingdom Viridiplantae; phylum Streptophyta; class Magnoliopsida; order Asterales; family Asteraceae; genus Helianthus; species Helianthus tuberosus. The sequence continues at coordinate 200,996,473 of CM060369.1, forward strand.
CGGCCAGACGGTCGGTTTCGCATAGCTCGACACCGCCCGCACTTAACCCATATGAACCTCACAACACGCAACCTTCATATGTACCACTACAAAGGTCTCTGTCCCATCATTCCTATGGGGACCCCACACCGATCTTTAGAGGCCAGTTTAATCCGGCCGACTACTTGCAAGAACCCGTGGGTTTTAACCCACTAGGACCTGAAGATCACTTCACGGAGGATAATGCTGACGATATGGATGAGGATACTGACCCCATCATGCCAGCTAGCGGTACGCCGAATCATCCGATCGAAATTTCGGACGGATCTTCCTTTCACGGGTCACCCTACGGTGGTCCAGATAGCTTCCAAGCTTTGTTTGACCAACACCAATGGTACTATACGCCTTCATACCACTCGTCATCACATGGGCAACATCAGCAGCAGCATTCTCATCAGCAACAGGAGCCACAACCACAGCCGCATCATCAAGATTCTTCAGAGGATCATCGCTTTGTGGCAGTTACGCCACCACCTCCACCGCCGCCAGTTCAACCGGCACCTCCTCAACCGCCAAGGCGTAGAAGAACCGGTGCCCGCATATCTGTGCGACCGGGGGGCTTCACTTTCGATTCCCCACGACAGTCTAGTGCTAGTCACTACCCACCGCACTATGAGGACCCGCAAATGGGTGGACCCTCTAACCCTGCCGTACTGCAGCCGCCTCCAATGGGTTTTGAAAACCCGATACCAGCATACCCGGGTGGTATGGGCTACAACCCATTTGAACCCCCAACGCATCATAATTATGGTTACGGAGAGGCTGATCCGTACTCGGTAGCAGCAAACTATGGCACGCAAGGACCTTATGGGGATCCTTGGGGGGTGAGTTACCCAACACAGGGATACTCGATGCCACCTAGGCCCATCATAAGGACGCAGTCGCAGCCACCACGATTTTCTCCAAATAGGGAGGAAATTTTGCAGAGGTTAGAACAGGTGGAACGGGAAGCACACGAGGATCGTAGAGAAAGACAGACGTTCCTTCAAGGGTTGATTGGTTTGATCAAGGGGAAGAAAAAGAAGGATCGTTGAATTCTTCCATCGCTGATGTATAAGCCCCTACGTGGGTATGTTTGTATGTTGTGTGTATTGACCCCTACGTGGGTCTATCTTTCCATAAACCCTACGAGGGTATGTTGTATGTTTAGTCCCTGCGTGGACCAATGTTTGTTTAAAGTCCCTACGAGGACTTGTGTCTTTCTGTAAGACCCCTACGTGGGCATGTTAGTATTTTTATCTCCTGAGTGGGCAAATTTCATGTGTAAAAGACCCGTTTAGGGCAATATGTAAAATAATGATAAATTAATGGAGTGTTATTTTTATAAATTCCATGTCTGCCATTTGTGCATAAATAAATTATAAATGAAATAAATAAATTAAAATCATTTCTTTTTAAATAAATCTGCCTATGTAATTAAGGATCTTATAGTGTGAAACCTAGCCACGTGTCAAATATAAGACCGGGCCAAAATGGTAAGACCTGTCTAAAAGATTCCAATCCCTGTTAACATCTTAAAACATGTTAACACTCCTGGCAGAAGTGATTCGCTAAAAATCACATGTCATTCTTAAATGAATAAGGATTCTTTAGAAGATTCCTAATCCAGTCTAATGATCTCTGAATCCTGGATTTACATCATCAATTAAGATGATTATACTTAACCATACGTGGTAATATAGTGCTTACGGGCCTTGCTCATTTCTACATGAGCCAAAAGACAGTGGTAGCTATAACTCCCTGTCTAATAAAGGTAATGAACTAGGTTCAAACCTTAAAAGTCTTGATTCTCTGAAATCATAGTTTATTAAATTGTCCATGTGACCAAGCCTTATGTGCTAATATATATTGTTATTGTTTATGTTAGGATAAATTTTAATTGAAATCCTAAATTAATACGATTAATAAGTTAACCAAATATGGTCTCTGTTACCATGGTTAACGAGTTACCCTAAGGGGTAATTCCATAATAAAATCCCAAATGAAATATTGACCTTGTTTTCTGCAACAGTTCAATACAATGGCTGACTCCAATGAGGTAAATAGTCATCCTGTGGAGCCGAATGAGAACGCCCAGATTACATTAACGGGTGCTGAACTAAAAGCAATCATAGACGGCGCTATCACACAAGCTTTGGATAGACAATATGAGGAATACAGTGTTACTCGGAGTAGAACCCACTCTGTGTCACAATCAAAGCCAAGGACTCATTCTGAGGCACATAACAAGCCTCCTCCCAAAAAGGATGAGCCAAAGAAAAACGGTGATGATCGTCAGTCCACCAACCACCAAAGTAATCCATCTCAGCAGTTGGTACTGCATCAGGGACACCGTAACAAGGGTTGCACATATAAGTACTTTGTGTCTTGCAAACCCAGGGATTTTACGGGGGAGAAAGGAGCCGTAGACTGCATGACGTGGCTGGATGAAATGGACACGGTCGTGGACATCAGCGGATGCGCTGAAGGTGATGTGGTTAAATTTGTCTCACAGTCCTTCAAGGGTGAGGCGTTAGCTTGGTGGAGATCTCTGATGGAGGCCTCAGGAAAGATCCCGTTGTATAGCATGACTTGGGATCAATTTATCGCCCTGATCAAAGAAAATTTCTGCCCGCAACATGAGGTGGAAAAGATAGAATATGACTTCCTATCACTAGTGATGAAGAATCTCGATTGTCAAGCTTATCTGACAAGCTTCAATACACTGTCTCGGTTGGTACCTTATCTGGTAACCCCGGAGCCTAAACGGATCGCTCGTTTTATTGGTGGATTAGAGCCCGAGATCAAGGCCAGTGTAAAAGCTTCTCGGCCAGTTACCTTCAGGTCTGTAACTGACCTTTCCCTATCCCTCACACTGGATGCGGTCCGGCAGAGATCGCAGAGGAATAAGGCGGCCGAGAAGAGGAAGCATGATGATGACGGTTCGCGTAGGTCGAACAAGAAGCACCGTGGGAGCGGTGATCACAAGAAGGGATCTGATTCAAAGAAGGATGGGCATCGTTCTGGGGAGAAGCCCACATGCAAAACTTGCAAGAAACAGCACTTTGGAAAGTGCAGATTCGAATCAACCTCGAATAACGAGTCCAGGTCTTTCGCTTGTGGTTTGTGCAAGTCTAAGGAACACAAAACCTTGGATTGCAAGAAGATGAAAGATGCAACGTGTTACCGTTGCAACGAAAAGGGGCACATAAAGACTAACTGCCCTAAATACAACAAAAAGCCAGAGGAGGCTAAGAAGACCAATGCCAGAGTCTTCAGGATGGATGCGAAGGAGGCTGTGCAGGATGATAACGTCATAACAGGTACTTTCCTTGTAAACGATGTTTTTGCAAGAGTACTTTTTGATTCAGGCGCAGATAAGTCCTTCGTAGATCATAAATTTTGTAAATTGTTGAATTTACCTGTCAAAACCCTGAAAGTGAACTATGAGGTAGAGTTAGCAGATGGTACCATAGAAACCGTCTCTACTGTGTTAGATGGATGTGTTATATCCATTAAGAACCAATCTTTTCCTCTGTCTCTACTTCCGTTTAAATTAGCTGGTTTTGACATAGTTCTGGGTATGGACTGGTTATCTCATAACCAGGCCCAAATCGTCTGTAACCAGAAACAGGTGGTAATAAAGACTCCGTCTGGTGAATCACTTACCATTCGGGGAGATACCCAGTACGGACTGCCTGAGCACGTGACTATGCTCAAGGCTTCAAAGTGTTTGAAGAAGGGGTGTGTCATCTACATGGCACATGTGATTATTGATGAGCCTAAACTGAAGTTAGAAGACATCCCTGTCATCTCAGAATACCCAGAAGTGTTTCCTGAGGATCTACCTGGCCTACCACCAGATAGACAAGTCGAATTCAGGATCGATATCATTCCGGGAGCTGCACCAGTTGCAAGAGCACCATACAGATTGGCACCCACAGAAATGAAGGAGTTGCGGACGCAGCTAGATGAATTGCTGGCTAAGGGTTTCATCAGACCTAGTTCATCTCCTTGGGGAGCGCCAATCCTGTTTGTCAAGAAGAAGGATGGGTCGATGCGTCTGTGCATCGACTATCGCGAGCTCAATAAAGTCACGATCAAGAATAGATATCCATTGCCCAGGATCGACGATTTGTTCGATCAGCTTCAAGGGGCAAGTTACTTCTCAAAGATTGATCTGAGGTCGGGCTACCATCAGCTGAAGGTCAAAGATGAAGACGTACACAAGACTGCATTTAGGACTCGTTACGGTCACTACGAGTTTCTAGTGATGCCTTTTGGGCTCACCAATGCACCGGCTGCGTTCATGGATCTCATGAATCGCGTTTGCAAGCCGCACTTAGATAAATTCGTCATCGTTTTCATCGATGACATTCTCATTTATTCTAAGAACAAAGCTGACCACGAGAAACATCTTCGATGTATTCTCAAACTTCTGCATAAGGAGAAGCTCTATGCCAAATTCTCCAAGTGTGAATTTTGGCTTAGGGAAGTCCAATTTCTTGGACATGTGGTCAGTGAGCGTGGTATCCAGGTGGATCCCGCTAAGGTTGAAGCAGTGATGAACTGGCAAGAGCCGAAAACGCCTACGGAGATTCGTAGCTTCCTGGGTTTGGCAGGATATTATCGGCGTTTCATTGAAAATTTTTCAAGAATTGCTGCACCTCTAACCTCCTTAACTAAGAAAAAGGTTAAGTTTGTTTGGGGCCCTAAGCAGCAAGAGTCCTTCGATGTTTTAAGACAAAAGTTGAGCAACGCTCCTGTGCTTACCTTACCTGAAGGCGCTGAAGAGTTTGTAGTTTATTGTGATGCATCACACACTGGCATGGGGTGTGTGCTTATGCAGAAAGGCAAGGTTATTGCCTATGCATCACGACAGTTAAAGGTGCACGAAAAGAATTACACCACCCATGACTTGGAATTGGGTGCCGTTGTGTTCGCACTAAAACTGTGGAGGCATTATCTTTATGGAATCAAGTTTGTGATCTTTTCTGATCACAAGAGCCTCCAGCATCTGTTTAACCAGAAAGAATTAAACATGAGGCAACGCCGTTGGATGGAAACTTTGAACGATTATGATTGTGAAATCAAATACCATCCCGGCAAAGCGAATGTAGTCGCTGATGCCTTGAGCAGAAAGGAAAGGGTTAAACCCATTCGCATTAACGCCAAGCGTATGGAGATAAAGAACAGTTTGACAGAAAGGGTGTTGGCTGCACAGAAGGAAGCTGTGTTGGAAGCTAACTATCCTAATGAAAAGTTAGGAGTAACTGAGGAGCAGTTAACTCTTAGCAAGGACGGAATTTTACGGTTAAACGGACGAATATGGGTTCCAATCTTTGGAGGACTTCGTGATGTCATCCTCCAAGAAGCCCATAGTTCCAAATACTCCGTTCACCCTGGTGCGGATAAGATGTATCAGGATTTAAAGGCAAATTATTGGTGGATAGGCTTGAAAAAGTCTGTGGCCGCCCATGTAGCAAAATGCTTGACATGTGCACAAGTCAAAGCCGAGCATCAGAAACCGTCAGGTTTGCTACAACAGCCTGAACTTCCTACGTGGAAGTGGGAAATGGTAACTATGGATTTTATAACCAAGTTACCCAAGACAAGGAAAGGCAATGATACAATATGGGTTATAGTTGACAGACTGACTAAGTCAGCTCATTTCTTACCCATCAAGGAGACTTATAGCTCCGACATGTTAGCCCAGTTATACGTTGATAAGATTGTAGCCCTACATGGCATACCTGTAGCTATTATCTCTGACCGGGATACTAGGTACACGTCACACTTTTGGAAGAGTTTCCAACAATCCTTGGGCACACGTTTGAACTTCAGTACGGCTTACCATCCTCAGACTGACGGTCAGAGTGAGCGTACAATTCAAACGTTAGAAGACATGCTACGTGCATGTGCGATCGAATTGGAAGGTAGCTGGGATAAGAACCTACCATTGATCGAATTCTCCTACAACAATAGCTACCATACCAGCATAAAGGCTGCGCCTTTCGAAGCATTATACGGTAGAAAGTGTAGATCGCCAGTTTGTTGGGCGGAAGTTGGAGAAGTCCAGTTATCAGGACCAGAGATCGTATTCGAAACGACGGACAAGATTGTCCAGATTCGTAAAAATCTCCAAGCTGCCAGGGATAGGCAGAAGAGTTACGCGGATCCAAGTCGTAAGGATTTTCACTTCGAAGTGGGTGAAAAAGTCTTACTTAAAGTGTCACCCTGGAAAGGAGTGATGCGGTTTGGTAAGAAAGGCAAACTGAGCCCGAGATACATAGGACCTTTCGAGGTTATCGAACGTGTCGGGTCAGTTGCCTATAAGTTGAACTTACCAGAAGAGCTCAGTGGAATTCACAACGTGTTCCACATTTGCAATCTAAAGAAGTGTTCCGCTGACGAAACACATGTCATGCCACATAAAGATGTGCACATTGACGAGAGCTTGAAATTCGTGGAAAAACCTGTGTCGATTGAAGATCGACAGGTAAGAAAGCTTCGGAGAAAGCATATACCTTTTGTTAAGGTCAAATGGGATGCCCGTAGAGGTCCCGATTTCACGTGGGAGGTCGAATCCACGATGAAAGAAAAGTACCCTTATCTGTTTCAGTAAATCTCGGGTCGAGATTTATTTTAAGGGGGTGAGGATGTAACACCTCGAAAATTTCGGGTTTAATAATAAAAATGACACGTGTTATGTAAGACAAAACGCGTTGAAAAACCCGGATTTAATAAAGATGTTTCGGTAGGATTAAAGTGGCGTCATGTTAAATTGTTACCTCTGAACGACCTCAATTATAAATCCCAAGACCCGATATAATATTACTACACATCTTTATACCCTCACTTCAGAGAATTATTGCCAATAATAGACTTGCAAAAGCATGATAAGATTCCACGAAGAAAAGCAATGGTAAAACGATGTTTTCGGGTCTTGTTTATACATTCATTTGAAACATTGGTTGATGGTAGGGTAGGAACTGATCAAGACATGTTTTAGGGGTCCCAAAGTGTTGATATAACGTCCCAAAAGTCAGAAATTACGGCTGCACTTCGAAACACAACAAACAAAATCGAAAACTGATTCAGCCAAGGGTGTCGCGTAGCGCGACTGACCCTCGCGCTACGCGAGGGTGTGCCAGCGACAGATTGACTTGCTGTTGCCTGTTGTGCGCGAATGTGACCCTCTAATCCGGTTTTTCTCACATGTGCATGACCCTAGACACCCCTAAACATTAGGACCAGGTGTTGATCAATTGTGGATGGCCCTAGACTTGGTTGTCACTTAGTTGTGGTGCTTGAAACTTGTATATAAAGGACCACTCATGTCACAACCATTCCACACATCATTCAAGTGCCATCTGAGCATTGGAGGAGCTTTCTATCTGATTCAAGGCCTTCCTAATCATCCATTAATCATCTAGTAAGTTGCTTAACCCTTCTAAATTAATTCTAGCTTAGTAATTAGCTTAAAAGTCAATATATCGTAAATTACGGTTGACTTCATGATTAAGTAACGATAGCTCAGTCGTATGTCAAATTAGAAGTACCGTTAGATAGGTAATTATATGGGTATTAAACCCTTATAAGGGCAAGTACCAATTCCAGACCTAACGAGGTCGTTTGTCGGGTCAAACGTTGACCGAAAAAGTCAACAGAAATACAAAATGCGATTTAATGCACAATTAATGATCCGAAAGGTGTGTAACCTGTTTTAACCTGAATATAACATGATAACAAGTATAAAAACTCGTCTACGCTTGCCCGACTCGACAAATTTCTGTTTAAACCCGGTTCGGAACCGAAAGGCGTAAAACCTTGACTTTTGCTTTGACTTCGCTTCTGACCCGTTTTAGTTTGATTCGGAAATGCCTTAGTGCTTCATTAGAGTAGGGTTGCATGATAGTATAAGCCTCTGTACTTGTTTCGTTGATTATCCAATTTATATGCAAGTTTCCGTTAAATGCTCATACTTGGACCGTTATGCCCTTATTGCCTTAAATCATAAATTATGAAAATGTAAAAATGTAGAATCCTTAATTACTGATATATAGACTTGTATGCAAAATTTGACATTAGTTTGACTTGTAGATTAAGAGTTATGCTCATGTCGCTAAATTAAGGCTTTATGTTAACAATATGGCGCAATTAGCGTAAAGCCTAATTAAACATACTTTTTGACATCAAATCTTTTACCCACTGATCTTAAATATTATTTTGGGATTTCTAAAGATTTTTAATTAATTTTAGGCTGAGCATAACTCATAGTCGTAGGCTTAAACCGGTAATTGACGGTTTTGCCCTTACGGGCCATAAAATGAGTTTTACACATCTAAACGATTCCAAACCTTTTTCTACTGATTAGTTATGATAAATAAATTATGTTAAGCCTTCTGGAAATATAAAAATATCAGAATTAAGTATCGAACCCGGTAATGGCCTTTAATCGCCATAAATAGCGTTATTAGCGCATAGTATGTCTTAGAATCATATTGGACATACCCGGGTCAATACCTACTGATATATGAGGCAAATTATGATAATTCAACAGTAAGCAAAGGTTGATAAACTCAGACTTCGTTTTTGAGCTTTTCGGCTTATGTGAAATTACCAAAATACCCCTACGGGGCATAGTTTGGTTAAATATGATAAATTTCACATACATGACTTAGCCTACTGTTATAACACATTAAAATAAGTATGTTTACTGTTTACATCAGACCTGTAACTCAGTTGAACATATAAACGATTTTACAAACTTTAAAATGACCAAACTACCCCTACGGGGCATAGTTTGTGTTTAAATTAGTTCGGGGCATAACGAATGACATCCTACTGATGTTATAACATATTTGAAGCATATTAACTTAGGAAACCTGTATATGACTCTTACGGATACCCGTTACGCATATTACGCGTCCGGCTCGATTTATGTAACAAGTTTACATAAATTAGCCGAAACGGGTCAAACCTTATCGATTTAATCTCAAAATCCAGAATGTGAATAATGAACCCATATTAAACAAGTCTTCAAACTTGTCGGGTCTGAATCACATTCTATCCGGTCTTCGCTTAATCGTGCGTACGAACCGTATCTTCGAAACTAGCCGGTCTAAGCTTAAGCATAATTAAAGACCCGCTAGGATTCTAATAGGTTATATTTAACCTTCGTTCCAGATTAGGAGAAACAGTAAAAGCTACTTGCTATTTGAGTATTGTGACTATACATTGCATCAGGTAAATACTTTGAACTTATTTTCCCTATACGGGCTTGGGTTACGGTACATAGCGTACCGCTTGATCGGGCATCAAATCTTCCACGCTTAGTGGTTAATTGAATAATTTGATCGGCTCGTTTTAAACAAATGTGTTTACTTTACAGCCTTTGGGGGGTTAATGACCATGTCCCGGATATCCTCGGCATTATCTTACGAGATAGCCACGACCTGAGCACGGGGTGTAGGCGTACTCCCGTGTATAACTCACATAAGTGGTGTGTCTATTGATCTTTAACCCGGAATACGTTCCGGGCTACTGAACGCATAAGTAACATGTAAATCGTTCACAAGATTATAATATTAAATAATTCTCCCAAGTTAAACAAAAATGTTTATGCCATGTGCATCCAAACCAATTTTCAATCATTTTATAAAATGAGTCAGTTGAATGTATTTACCAGTGTAAACTGACGTATTTTCCCAAAAAGATTAAATGCAGGTACTAGGCGAAATAGGCTGGGATTCTCCTAAGCATCATTAGAAGTCTCGCAAACTTAGAGATGCCGAAGTCTGTTGAACCATAAACAATATTTTTATTATTCGATCCTACTGTGGATAAACACCGGATAATTTGTGACCTTGTTACAATAAATAAATTCGGTTGTATCTTATTTTAAATTAGCTTCCGCTGTGCATTATTATATTGTGTTGTTTGACTATTACGTTGCCAACCACGTCACGACAATCCCCCACCGGGCCCACCGGTGACACGTGGAAATCGGGGTGTGACATTCTATATATAAAAAGAGATAAAGAGAAGGAATGTATAAATATTAATACGCTAAAAGAAGTAAGGCTATAGGATGTGGTCATGACCCTCATGACCATCATGGCCCTTCATGTTAGTGCCATGTAACTCATCACTAATCCACCATTCAAAACCACTACCCTAAGGGTGTGGTAATGATCCAAATCACTAGCCCCTTATTTATTTTAATTTATCTTTGTCTAAAGAAAAAAAAAGAAAATATTTGTTAAAAATCGAAAGGAGGACCATGATTGCCATGATTTAATTCATGCAAACCATGGTGGATCAATCAAGGGGGTGGTGTAGCATTCCATTCATGTTCCTAAATGGCAAATCATGTCCCAACCATGACCCCACACCCTATACCCTAAGAGAACCATTCACATGTATTTGATCTAGTGGTGTTAAAGTATTGAGATTAAAAGTTGTGATTTTTGCTTTGCTAGTGGATATTTTATATTTAAAAGTAATGGAAAGTGATTCAAAAGGGCAATTCAATCATTTTGGCCGAATGTACTCCCCTGTCAATTCAAACTCATTTGTGCCGGTTGTAAAAAAAAAATAAAAAAAAAAATAACAATCTCTTTCGTCTCGTCTATTTACGTTGGTGTAAATAAAACGTACACGAGTGTAAAAACACAAAAATAAGAAGCTTTTAACATGAAACAATATCCAAATTTTTTCGTAGTGTACTAAGGATATAACTAAAAAAAATTTCAAGACAGTGCACCGACGTAAATGTTTTTTACCTCCAAATTTAACAAATATTATGTCGTCATTTTCCATGTCAACACAAGCATACAAACACAAATGACAAAATACTATCGCTTTGTTAATAAAACATTGATAAGAAACATTACAATAAACATATAAATCCAACAAAAAATGAAGATACAATAAATCAAAACTTTGTTGATAAAATATTGACAAGCAATGTTACGATAAACATATAAATTCAACAAAATAAAGATTACAATAAATCAAAGCATTTTTCCAAAACCTACACCAATTATTGAACATGCTTTGTCTAGTTAAAATATTGATGACCAAAAACTATTGCTTTTTTAATAAATAGTAAAATAAAAAACCATGTGTTCTATATGCAATAAAGGAAATAATTTTATAAAAACAATGGTTCAATAATAAATAAAATAATTTATAAAAAGTAGTGATTAATTTAGTCAAACAAAGTACAATTTACTTACAAGCTTAAGAGGATTACACAAGTTAGGATTTCTAGTTTGTTTTTTCTTTAAGCTTCCGCATGTTTTAAATAAAACTCTGTATATAAGTTTGTGTAAATTGTTTTCTAGCCTTTTGTTACACATACTTTGATCCTAAGTGCCTATTTCTGGTATCAGAGCTGTAAAAAGCTCCGATATGTCAGGCTAAAGCCTTAAAGAAGGCTTAATAGTGAAAGGCCTGGGGATGAATTAATTCAAAGATAAGCATCTTAATCTCTATTAAAAGTTTTATAATTACTTCTGGTAAGTAATTTTTGGGAAAAATAACTTAATAAACATTACTGTTTATTCGATCTAAGTAAAAATTAAACTATGTTTTAAGAAAAAAATTTACAAAAGACATGGGCGCCTACCGAAGAGTAGTAATTAGCACCCCATGGTGAGTCTAGTTCGGAAGAAAGCATAGGCGGAATTTTCGGAATTTGTGAAAGGCAAATGGTTTAAAAATTATTAATACTTTAAATGGTTTTCAAAAGGAGAATGTTTTAAAAAGACACAGGCAGAGGCCAGAGAGTAGCCGAGGATGGCGAAGATAGGCAGATCCCCTGTGGTGATAAAACTTGTGGATTTTTGAAAAAGTATTAAAGTTTTTAATAAAAACCAAGAGGTATTCACCAAAGAAAATATCCTGTGTTTAGTTCATAAATCGGAAACAACTAGTGTTTATTTAACCATCTTTTTCCAAACAAAGTAAAACTTTATGAAAGATTAGGAAGTTTATCAAGAAATAAGGAAAGCCCCAGAGCCAAGTAACTGTTAAGTCCTCTTTTGTTTCAAATATTGTTTTAAATCCAGAAAATTTTAATATGCTCTTTATGTTTTATGAATCCAAGTGTTGAAAGGTATTTTCAAGATTTTGAAAGACAAATTAGTACGTTTTGTGAAAATAATAATAGATTAGATTATCTTAATCTAGAATTTTCAAGACCCATCCATAGACGAACAAATTTTGGCTTAGAGTACGAGTGTTTTCACGGAGAAAGCGTTACACGCGCTTTTAATGTTAATAATCACTCTACTAATCCGAATTTGCTAATATCGGATGATTTAAATATTTTAAAATATAATTTGCAAGCTTTTTATGATAGTCACTTGTTAGCCACTCACTTAAATATAAAAAGATTCAGAGAGATCCTTAGAGAGCAAGAGAGTCTTGGTAGACAAGTTAGTGGTATTCATACTGCCATTAATAATCTTTCCAAGAAGGTAGCACAAATAGGTGTGACTTTGCAGTCTCACCAACCACTGACAGCAGTCCAAGTTCGACATCTGGTCGAAGAAATCGCTAAGCAACCAAAAATTGTTGAAGCAGAAGCTCTACGACTTACAGAAGAGCTTACTCAAAAGGTTACCCAGGTTGAAAAGCTGATAGTAAGGCTTGAAGAGTCTATGACTCTATGAATAGGTGGCAAGCCACTGTAGAAACTGAGTCTTATAAAGCAGCAGCAGCAGCAACTTGGAATATAGACGAACCTTCAGTTGGTTTCAGTAAAACCACTGGTATTGGTAGCCCAGCTCAACAAACAGCGATCTTAATTAAGCAGAATAATTTCCTCATCCAGGAAGTTACAAGAGTCTCAGAAGAACTTCGAGAAATAAAAGAAGACGTTGGTGAATTAAAAAGGGCTATTACAGAGTTAAGTAAAGGAAAAGGTGCTGTAATAGAAGGATACCCAAAAGAATTACTTGAAGGCCTGGAAAATCTTAAAAACCTTAAGATTGAAGGGAAATCAGTAGTTCCAAAAGAAAAAGGTCCATTCTACGTATACAAAGACCCTAGTAAGATTCTTCAAGAAGAACTTGCTAAAATCCGAAGATGAGTAGAAGAAACCAACAACCACCCTTATGGAGACCAACAGTGACAGCAAACAGTGATGATAGAAGGGTCCCAAGTCAAGAGGAGCAAATTAGACAGTATTCCACTTGGCAAAGGAATTTGTTTAATACTCGAAGAAGACTCGGAAGAAGAGGGTTTAACCAAACCCTAGAAACGCAGATAGATCCAGACAGAGAAATCCAGTTGACCAGAAGCAGACGAGCTAATCTAGTACCAGCTGAGGTACTATACAGCGCCGGTGATAGAAGACAAGAAAATAGTGTTTACCAACACTATAGGGAAGAAAGAGTCCTAGTCACAGACGGTGATCAAGTTGAACTGGAATTTTGTAATGACAGGTCATATGCAAGGCTAGCTGAAAGAGGCCTAGAACATTTGCATATGGGTGTTATCATGATAAGACTACAAACCCTGCACAGAATAAGAGCAGGAACTCAAGCTTTGGTAGTCTTAAGAGACACAAGATGGGCGAATAATGTTTCTATAATTGGATCTATGGAGGTTGATTTATCCTCAGGAGCGCAGATGGTATACATAGCACCAAACATGATGGTATCATTATCTGATTTCCGAAATATTCAGATAGTAATACAAACTCATGGCTATGAAGAGTTTAATGGCGAGTCAAACCTGATAGTTACAAGTGCACTAGTGGGAAGACTGACAAACACTAGTAATGCTGGATTTAATTATAACATTGAAAATGTTATAAGCTATCTAGCTTCATCAAGTATCAGGGCTATACCTGCTCAAGGGATAGAAGTGCCTATTGGAAGGCAGTGGACGATCAGACCACCAAGAGAAAGAATATCAGTTAGAGCTCCAACAGAAGCATCCATCAGAGATGGATATGGAGGAACGCAGGTGTTAAGCTTCCAAAACTACAGAAGAACAACCAATAATCCAGAATTATTGGAAGACCTAGAAGCAAGAAGCCAAAGTGCAAGATATCCTAGTCGAGAAGAGGATGAAGAAGAAACAGCACTAACTGGCAGAATAAACCATGTACAAGTTAATCCATTATATCACAATCCCTGTGATTTGGATAACCTAAACTGGTTGACACCATGGGAGGAGCTAGAGCATAATGAAAAATGGAACAATGGAAAGTTTGATCGAAAGAAGACTTCAAAAACAAAGAAAAAGAAACCAGGTGTATGGGATACACTGGGGGAACCATCAGGAAAATATGATTATATGGTCAATTACTCATATGTTAAAACATGTGATGATTCACCAATCATATCTACCGGATGGAATACTGATGACAAAGATCCTGAACATGAACAAGAATATGTTTTTGCTGGAAATTCTTCAGAAGAAGAACAAGAAAATATAGATTTTCCTTTGGAAAATCCATATTTTTTTTGTGAGGGTAAAGGGAGCATATTTGGAGATGACACTCCATACCCGCAGCAAAAACCATCTAATATGGGAAGCAATGATATTGAAGCCCTAACAACAGATACAGGATCAGATGAAGAAATAGTCTACTTAGCAGGAGAAGCACAACCAATTGAAGAAATCCAATTGTCCAGTGATGAAGATTTATCACCAAGGCAACAACAGATAAATGAGTGCTATGAACAATCAGCAAGAAGACTAAAAGCAAAAGAAAGATCTGTAGCATCCTATAAGGGAAAAACCCTTATGCAAGGTACAGATAAGAAGCAGAGGCAAACCAAGAAATGGGTTGTCAAAAAAGCTCAGAAATCTAAAGTAATAAGAACTGGAAGTTCTAGTAAACAGAGCGTGCTGAAAGATGTGCCGTCTGATACTAAAACTGAAAGTGATTATGAAACAGAATCAATTGAGCAGAGAAGTGAAAGAATCTATGCAGGAGGAATTGATGAAGAATCTGAAATGGAATACCCCTCTCTTGCAAGATTAAGAAAGGAGATAACTGGAAAAACGAAGACTGAGCATGCAAAAATGTCATCATCTTCTAATGTTTACTATGGAAGACCACCAGATGCAACGATGACACCAGTTATTTACCATCCAGCTCAAACAGTAGGACAAACAAGGTCGATGTTTCCATTTGATCAAGCAAAAATAAAGTAAAGAACTGAAGCTATGGCATCCGCAATGCCTAACAACATGTGGAGTTTACCTCCAGCATGGTCAAATCAAGGAAGCATATTAGTCCTACCATTTGATATTAGTCTCTGGGGAGATGTAATATCAAGATGGGAATCAAGTACTCTTAATGTGGTAGATGATCCAACGAAAAGCTGGCCAAATGAAAGATCAAAAATCAATTTCATTGAAAACCTTATGGGAGAAGTTGAAAAGCTTACATGGAACCAGTGGAAGAACATATACAAGGAGGAGTATAATGCTCTTGAAGAAGCAGCAAGTGATACTCATAATATTCTTTCCACATTAAGAAAGATATTCACTCTGGAGGATCCATACCAAGGGAGTACAGCAGAACAGGATAAAGCTTATAGGAATTTGGAACGACTGCAATGTCAAGAAACAAAGAATATATGGAAATTCCTAAGTGACTACAAGAATCTTGCAGCAAAATCTGGAAGACTCTTTGTGGGAACAGAGCTTTCTGATAAGCTATTTAGCAAACTTCCACCAATACTGGGGCAAGATATTGAAAAAGCATGGAATGAAAAGTACCCTGGTGCAACAGCTGCAGTATTTCCAAGAATTAAGTTTATTGGAGAATACTAAGAAGAAGCATGTAGAAGAGCAGCTTTACAGAAGGAAGTAAGGGCAATAGATTTTTTTGGAAATATTCCAGTCCCTGGATATTATGGTAATCCAAGAAAAAGAACGTTGTCAAAAGCCAAGAATTACAATGGAAAGCCACACAAGAATCATATACGAGCTTTTAAAAGCAAGTATAAAGAGCAAGAAAGAGTTCGGAAATGCAAGTGCTTCAGATGTGGAGAAGAAGGGCACTATGCAAGTGAATGCAGAAAAGAAAAGGCTATAGTAGCAAGAGCTGCTATATTGGATAAAATTGAAATTCCGAACAACTGGGATGTTGTATCTGTAGATCCCGGAGATGATGCTGATGATGTATACTCTTATTCTGAAGAAGAAGAAAATACAGTAGAAGGGTATGAGTATGCATTTGCAGGAGCAATTGAATATATACAACCACAGTATGATTGGTCACCAAGAATGAAGTTGGATGAAGAGATGGAGAAATGTATTCATAATCTCAGAATGAATCAAAGAAGGATTCATGGAAGATGTTCCTACTGCAAATATGAGACGTCAAACAAATCAAGGGCAACCTGTGATGAATGTGGTTTAATTGCATGTACATTATGTGCATTTAAACACTTGAAGTATAAGGTGATTCCAGATAAGAAGGAAGTTCATGGTTATGCTAACAAAGAACCTCTTATCAAAGAGCTTCTTCAGTATACCATGTACCTTACTGAGAAAAATGAAGGCCTTGAAGACCAAATCCAGAAACTTCAATCAGTAAATGATGAAGAAAAATTAAAGGAATTGGAAAAGGAGTTGGAAGGTCTAGAAATACCCTTAGCCCATAGAGAAGGAAAAGAGGAAGAAAAGCCCAAAGAAGAGCCCAAAATGAAGTGGACTAATCTGTTCAATCCAGTAATAAAACCATTAATTATTACTGAGCCCAAAGAACAATCTGAATCTGATACAGAGTTAGTCTATGAAGAATCAAAGCCCAATGAAGAAAAGGCCTTGATGGGTCATGAAGGAAGAAAATCCTGGAACAGGCTGTACAATATGAAGGTTTACTTTGAAATTAAAGATGGACCGTCATTTGAAATACAGGCCATATTGGATACAGGGGCAACAACATGTTGTTGTAATATTTTGAAAGTTCCAGAGGGGGCAATGGAGCAAAGCCCATGGATAGTAAATTACAAAGGCATTAACTCAGATCAAAAGGCAAGAATGAAGATTAAGCAAGATGGGAAGATGATTATTGCCGGAGAAAGCTATCCAATTCCGTTCACTTACTGTTTTGAAATGAGAAAGAGTGAAGGAATAGACATGCTGATTGGTGCAAACTTTCTCAGAAGCAAGAAAGGAGGTGTTAATATAGAAGGTGATACTATTACCTTTTATAAAAATACATCAAAGGTGGTAACCCAACCGTATGCTGTAATCGCTAAACGTGCCATTGAAGAACTAGATCTTGAATATCAAGATTATAGTGAAATTAATGAATGGTCGTACAAGACGGTGGAAGCCAAAATCAGTAGAAATGAGAAGTTTGAGGTAAAGTTCAGGGATCTAATTAGAAGGTTGAAAGATCAAGGATATATTGGAAATGATCCGCTGAAACATTGGAAAAAGAATAAGGTTATTTGTGAATTGGAAATACTCAACCCAAGTATAACAATTCAAGATAAACCTTTAAAGCATGTGACACCTGCCATGAAAGATCAGTTCAAAAGGCATACAGATGCTCTGCTACAACTGGGAGTTATAAGGAAAAGCAAAAGCAGGCACAAAACCATGGCAATGATGGTAAACTCAGGAACATCCATTGATCCAGCAACAGGAAAAGAAGTCAAAGGAAAGGAAAGAATGGTGTTCAATTACAGGACACTAAATGATAATACCAAGAAGGATCAATATTCTCTCCCTAGGATTAACACAATAATCCAGAGGATAGGATACTCTAAGATCTATTCAAAATTTGATCTTAAGAGTGGATTTCATCAAGTGGCAATGGCGGAAGATTCTATTGAATGGACAGCCTTCATCACACCTGAAGGGTTGTACAAATGGTTAGTGATGCCATTTGGCCTAAAGAATGCACCTGCAATTTTCCAGAGAAAGATGGATAACTGCTTTGAAGGAACAGAAGAATTTGTAGCAGTATATATTGATGATATACTGGTTTTCTCTGAAAATGAAGCTATGCACGAGAAGCATCTCAGGAAAGTCCTAGAGATATGTGAGAAGAATGGATTAATTCTTAGTGCAAACAAAATGAAGATTGCAGAAAAAGAGATCGAATTCTTAGGGGCGGTAATAACTAATTCATCAATTAGATTACAACCTCATATCATCAAAAAGATCGCAGAATTCAAGGATGAAGATCTCAAAGAAAAGAAGGGATTAAGATCATGGCTAGGGATACTCAACTATGCAAGAAGTTATATTCCAAAGTTGGGAATTATGCTAGCACCACTGTATGAAAAGACATCCCCCCATGGAGATAAAAGAATGAAAGATTCTGACTGGAAGCTTGTGAGAGAAATCAAGAAACAAGTCCAGAATCTCCCAGACATGAAGCTACCTCCAAAGGAAGCTTACATGGTGATTGAAACAGATGGCTGCATGGAAGGATGGGGAGCCATTTGTAAATGGAAGAAAGAAGGAGAAGGCAGATCTAAAGAAGAGATATGTGCTTATGCAAGTGGAAAATTTCCTGTGATCAAATCAACTATTGATGCAGAAATAAATGCTGCTATTAATGGTCTGAATGCATTCAAGATTTATATCTTGGATAAAAAGGAAATTACTCTCAGAACAGACTGCCAGGCGATAATATCTTTTTATAAGGCCGCTCAAAACCTGCAAAATAGGTTATCCAGAGTCCGCTGGATGAACTTCATAGACATCATTAATAACACTGGAGTCAAAATCAACATGGAGCATATTGATGGAAAACAAAATGTTTTAGCTGATCAATTATCAAGAATTTGTTGTTTAATGACTTTACAGGAATGGAACATGTCAGGAGAATATACAGAAACAATGTCAATGTTGAGCGACACCTTAGAAGAGGTAACATATGGCGCCAAGATGGGTGCAGACGTGACTATGGAGGAAGAGGAACTATGCCTGGCACTTAGGATCAAAGTATGTGTAACAAAAAGCTATAAAACAATTTACACAAACTTATATACAGAGTTTTATTTAAAACATGCGGAAGCTTAAAGAAAATACAAACTGAAAAACTTACAAGCTTAAGAGGATTACACAAGTTAGGATTTCTAGGTTGTGTGAATCCTTATGAACTACTAGCTCTTATATAGACATAGAGGGACGATAGAAACCGGTTACCGATTATCCGGGTACACATTGGGCCCCATAGTCAATTATCGATATGGTTTATCGTGATGTCTGAGCTGTTATGCTTTAATAAAAGCTGAAAACGACATAAAAGAAACGCATACAAACGGACAAACTACTTTGGCACACAAGTCCGCGTTGCTGTAGATAGTGGGTGAAATAATGGAGATAGTGGGTAGTCACATTTTTTAGTGGCCCATACGTCCTGGCCATTCATTCCACAATCGCCTTATCTCTTGTCGTGTTTCATGATTGTAGGGTCCGCCACCTTCACATGAGTCTTCCGAATTATTGCCCGAGAATTCGTCACTGCTTACATCATTGCCTTCTCGAAGCTTGGCTTGTTGGGCTTGAACTCTAGTGTTGGTTTTCTTGGTGGGCTTCACAAATGAGCCTTTTTGCTTGGGCCAATTTGTTAGCTGCTTGTTCTGTTCTTGTTGTGAAGATATGTGGGCTTGTTCCTTCTGTTCGTATCCACCATCTGCACAAGTTGAATTCCACCATTGATCTGTAGAGGTCCAGTTCTGCAAGGGTGTTATCCCTTTGTTGATCTGCAATTCTTTGTAGGGCCTCCATTCTTTCTGGTGATCGTAACCTGAGTTGGTCGAGGATATCTTCTTCTGTGATTCTGGTGTAGCTGTTGACAAGAAATGCTCCAGAAGATGACATAGTTCCTCTTCCTCCATAGTCACGTCTGCACCCATCTTGGCGCCATATGTTACCTCCTCTAAGGTGTCGCTCAACATTGACATTGTTTCTGTATATTCTCCTGACATGTACCATTCCTGTAAAGTCATTAAACAACAAATTCTTGATAATTGATCAGCTAAAACATTTTGTTTTCCATCAATATGCTCCATGTTGATTTTGACTCCAGTGTTATTAATGATGTCTATGAAGTTCATCCAGCGGACTCTGGATAACCTATTTTGCAGGTTTTGAGCGGCCTTATAAAAAGATATTATCGCCTGGCAGTCTGTTCTGAGAGTAATTTCCTTTTTATCCAAGATATAAATCTTGAATGCATTCAGACCATTAATAGCAGCATTTATTTCTGCATCAATAGTTGATTTGATCACAGGAAATTTTCCACTTGCATAAGCACATATCTCTTCTTTAGATCTGCCTTCTCCTTCTTTCTTCCATTTGCAAATGGCTCCCCATCCTTCCATGCAGCCAACTGTTTCAATCACCATGTAAGCTTCCTTTGGAGGTAGCTTCATGTCTGGGAGATTCTGGACTTGTTTCTTGATTTCTCTCACAAGCTTCCAGTCAGAATCTTTCATTCTTTTATCTCCATGGGGGGATGTCTTTTCATACAGTGGTGCTAGCATAATTCCCAACTTTGGAATATAACTTCTTGCATAGTTGAGTATCCCTAGCCATGATCTTAATCCCTTCTTTTCTTTGAGATCTTCATCCTTGAATTCTGCGATCTTTTTGATGATATGAGGTTGTAATCTAATTGATGAATTAGTTATTACCGCCCCTAAGAATTCGATCTCTTTTTCTGCAATCTTCATTTTGTTTGCACTAAGAATTAATCCATTCTTCTCACATATCTCTAGGACTTTCCTGAGATGCTTCTCGTGCATAGCTTCATTTTCAGAGAAAACCAGTATATCATCAATATATACTGCTACAAATTCTTCTGTTCCTTCAAAGCAGTTATCCATCTTTCTCTGGAAAATTGCAGGTGCATTCTTTAGGCCAAATGGCATCACTAACCATTCGTACAACCCTTCAGGTGTGATGAAGGCTGTCCATTCAATAGAATCTTCCGCCATTGCCACTTGATGAAATCCACTCTTAAGATCAAATTTTGAATAGATCTTAGAGTATCCTATCCTCTGGATTATTGTGTTAATCCCAGGGAGAGAATATTGATCCTTCTTGGTATTATCATTTAGTGTCCTGTAATTGAACACCATTCTTTCCTTTCCTTTGACTTCTTTTCCTGTTGCTGGATCAATGGATGTTCCTGAGTTTACCATCATTGCCATGGTTCTGTGCCTGCTTTTGCTTTTCCTTATAACTCCCAGTTGTAGCAGAGCATCTGTATGCCTTTTGAACTGATCTTTCATGGCAGGTGTCACATGCTTTAAAGGTTTATCTTGAATTGTTATACTTGGGTTGAGTATTTCCAATTCACAAATAACCTTATTCTTTTTCCAATGTTTCAGCGGATCATTTCCAATATATCCTTGATCTTTCAACCTTCTAATTAGATCCCTGAACTTTACCTCAAACTTCTCATTTCTACTGATTTTGGCTTCCACCGTCTTGTACGACCATTCATTAATTTCACTATAATCTTGATATTCAAGATCTAGTTCTTCAATGGCACGTTTAGCGATTACAGCATACGGTTGGGTTACCACCTTTGATGTATTTTTATAAAAGGTAATAGTATCACCTTCTATATTAACACCTCCTTTCTTGCTTCTGAGAAAGTTTGCACCAATCAGCATGTCTATTCCTTCACTCTTTCTCATTTCAAAACAGTAAGTGAACGGAATTGGATAGCTTTCTCCGGCAATAATCATCTTCCCATCTTGCTTAATCTTCATTCTTGCCTTTTGATCTGAGTTAATGCCTTTGTAATTTACTATCCATGGGCTTTGCTCCATTGCCCCCTCTGGAACTTTCAAAATATTACAACAACATGTTGTTGCCCCTGTATCCAATATGGCCTGTATTTCAAATGACGGTCCATCTTTAATTTCAAAGTAAACCTTCATATTGTACAGCCTGTTCCAGGATTTTCTTCCTTCATGACCCATCAAGGCCTTTTCTTCATTGGGCTTTGATTCTTCATAGACTAACTCTGTATCAGATTCAGATTGTTCTTTGGGCTCAGTAATAATTAATGGTTTTATTACTGGATTGAACATATTAGTCCACTTCATTTTGGGCTCTTCTTTGGGCTTTTCTTCCTCTTTTCCTTCTCTATGGGCTAAGGGTATTTCCAGACCTTCCAACTCCTTTTCCAATTCCTTTAATTTTTCTTCATCATTTACTGATTGAAGTTTCTGGATTTGGTCTTCAAGGCCTTCATTTTTCTCAGTAAGGTACATGGTATACTGAAGAAGCTCTTTGATAAGAGGTTCTTTGTTAGCATAACCATGAACTTCCTTCTTCTCTGGAATCACCTTATACTTCAAGTGTTTAAATGCACATAATGTACATGCAATTAAACCACATTCATCACAGGTTGCCCTTGATTTGTTTGACGTCTCATATTTGCAGTAGGAACATCTTCCATGAATCCTTCTTTGATTCATTCTGAGATTATGAATACATTTCTCCATCTCTTCATCCAACTTCATTCTTGGTGACCAATCATACTGTGGTTGTATATATTCAATTGTTCCTGCAAATGCATATTCATACCCTTCTCCTGTATTTTCTTCTTCTTCAGAATAAGAGTATACATCATCAGCATCATCTCCGGGATCTACAGATACAACATCCCAGTTGTTCGGAATTTCAATTTTATCCAATATAGCAGCTCTTGCTACTATAGCCTTTTCTTTTCTGCATTCACTTGCATAGTGCCCTTCTTCTCCACATCTGAAGCACTTGCATTTCCGAACTCTTTCTTGCTCTTTATACTTGCTTTTAAAAGCTCGTATATGATTCTTGTGTGGCTTTCCATTGTAATTCTTGGCTTTTGACAACGTTCTTTTTCTTGGATTACCATAATATCCAGGGACTGGAATATTTCCACAAAAATCTGTTGCCCTTACTTCCTTCTGTAAAGCTGCTCTTCTACATGCTTCTTCTAAGTATTCTCCAATAAACTTAATTCTTGGAAATACTGCAGCTGTTGCACCAGGGTACTTTTCATTCCATGCTTTTTCAATATCTTGCCCCAGTATTGGTGGAAGTTTGCTAAATAGCTTATCAGAAAGCTCTGTTCCCACAAAGAGTCTTCCAGATTTTGCTGCAAGATTCTTGTAGTCACTTAGGAATTCCATATATTCTTTGTTTCTTGACATTGCAGTCATTCCAAATTCCTATAAGCTTTATCCTGTTCTGCTGTACTCCCTTGGTATGGATCCTCCAGAGTGAATATCTTTCTTATTGTGGAAAGAATATTCTGAGTATCACTTGCTGCTTCTTCAAGAGCATTATACTCCTCCTTGTATATGTTCTTCCACTGGTTCCATGTAAGCTTTTCAACTTCTCCCATAAGGTTTTCAATGAAATTGATTTTTGATCTTTCATTTGGCCAGCTTTTCGTTGGATCATCTACCACATTAAGAGTACTTGATTCCCATCTTGATATTACATCTCCCAGAGACTAAT
The DNA here is from genome assembly GCA_030545235.1 of Helianthus tuberosus. NCBI lineage: Eukaryota > Viridiplantae > Streptophyta > Magnoliopsida > Asterales > Asteraceae > Helianthus > Helianthus tuberosus. Next base: position 201,019,960 of record CM060369.1, read on the forward strand.
ATCAAATGGTAGGACTAATATGCTTCCTTGATTTGACCATGCTGGAGGTAAACTCCACATGTTGTTAGGCATTGCGGATGCCATAGCTTCAGTTCTTTGCTTTATTTTTGCTTGATCAAATGGAAACATCGACCTTGTTTGTCCTACTGTTTGAGCTGGAGGGTAAATAACTGGTGTCATCGTTGCATCTGGTGGTCTTCCATAGTAAACATTAGAAGATGATGACATTTTTGCATGCTCAGTCTTCGTTTTTCCAGTTATCTCCTTTCTTAATCTTGCAAGAGAGGGGTATTCCATTTCAGATTCTTCATCAATTCCTCATGCATAGATTCTTTCACTTCTCTGCTCAATTGATTCTGTTTCATAATCACTTTCAGTTTTAGTATCAGACGGCACATCTTTCAGCACGCTCTGTTTACTAGAACTTCCAGTTCTTATTACTTTAGATTTCTGAGCTTTTTTGACAACCCATTTCTTGGTTTGCCTCTGCTTCTTATCTGTACCTTGCATAAGGGTTTTTCCCTTATAGGATGCTACAGATCTTTCTTTTGCTTTTAGTCTTCTTGCTGATTGTTCATAGCACTCATTTATCTGCTGTTGCCTTGGTGATAAATCTTCATCACTGGACAATTGGATTTCTTCAATTGGTTGTGCTTCTCCTGCTAAGTAGACTATTTCTTCATCTGATCTTGTATCTGTTGTTAGGGCTTCAATATCATTGCTTCCCATATTAGATGGTTTTTGCTGCGGGTATGGAGTGTCATCTCCAAATATGCTCCCTTTACCCTCACAAAAAAATATGGATTTTCCAAAGGAAAATCTATATTTTCTTGTTCTTCTTCTGAAGAATTTCCAGCAAAAACATATTCTTGTTCATGTTCAGGATCTTTGTTATCAGTATTCCATCCGGTAGATATGATTGGTGAATCATCACATGTTTTAACATATGAGTAATTGACCATATAATCATATTTTCCTGATGGTTCCCCCAGTGTATCCCATACACCTGGTTTCTTTTTCTTTGTTTTTGAAGTCTTCTTTCGATCAAACTTTCCATTGTTCCATTTTTCATTATGCTCTAGCTCCTCCCATGGTGTCAACCAGTTTAGGTTATCCAAATCACAGGGATTGTGATATAATGGATTAACTTGTACATGGTTTATTCTGCCAGTTAGTGCTGTTTCTTCTTCATCCTCTTCTCGACTAGGATATCTTGCACTTTGGCTTCTTGCTTCTAGGTCTTCCAATAATTCTGGATTATTGGTTGTTCTTCTGTAGTTTTGGAAGCTTAACACCTGCGTTCCTCCATATCCATCTCTGATGGATGCTTCTGTTGGAGCTCTAACTGATATTCTTTCTCTTGGTGGTCTGATCGTCCACTGCCTTCCAATAGGCACTTCTATCCCTTGAGCAGGTATAGCCCTGATACTTGATGAAGCTAGATAGCTTATAACATTTTCAATGTTATAATTAAATCCAGCATTACTAGTGTTTGTCAGTCTTCCCACTAGTGCACTTGTAACTATCAGGTTTGACTCGCCATTAAACTCTTCATAGCCATGAGTTTGTATTACTATCTGAATATTTCGGAAATCAGATAATGATACCATCATGTTTGGTGCTATGTATACCATCTGTGCTCCTGAGGATAAATCAACCTCCATAGATCCAATTATAGACACATTATTCGCCCATCTTGTGTCTCTTAAGACTACCAAAGCTTGAGTTCCTGCTCTTATTCTGTGCAGGGTTTGTAGTCTTATCATGATAACACCCATATGCAAATGTTCTAGGCCTCTTTCAGCTAGCCTTGCATATGACCTGTTATTACAAAATTCCAGTTCAACTTGATCACCGTCTGTGACTAGGACTCTTTCTTCCCTAGAGTGTTGGTAAACACTATTTTCTTGTCTTCTATCACCGGCGCTGTATAGTACCTCAGCTGGTACTAGATTAGCTCGTCTGCTTCTGGTCAACTGGATTTCTCTGTCTGGATCTATCTGCGTTTCTAGGGTTTGGTTAAACCCTCTTCTTCCGAGTCTTCTTCGAGTATTAAACAAATTCCTTTGCCAAGTGGAATATTGTCTAATTTGGTCCTCTTGACTTGGGACCCTTCTATCATCACTGTTTGCTGTCACCGTTGGTCTCCATAAGGGTGGTTGTTGGTTTCTTCTACTCATCTTCGGATTTTAGCAAGTTCTTCTTGAAGAATCTTACTAGGGTCTTTGTATACGTAGAATGGACCTTTTTTCTTTTGGAACTACTGATTTCCCTTCAGTCTTAAGGTTTTTAAGATTTTCCAGGCCTTCAAATAATTCTTTTGGGTATCCTTCTATTACAGCACCTTTTCCTTTACTTAGATCTGTAATAGCCCTTTTTAATTCACCAACGTCTTCTTTTATTTCTCGAAGTTCTTCTGAGACTCTTGTAACTTCCTGGATGAGGAAATTATTCTGCTTAATTAAGATCGCTGTTTGTTGAGCTGGGCTACCAATACCAGTGGTTTTACTGAAACCAACTGAAGGTTCGTCTATATTCCAAGTTGCTGCTGCTGCTGCTTTATAAGACTCAGTTTCTACAGTGGCTTGCCACCTATTCATAGAGTCATAGACTCTTCAAGCCTTACTATCAGCTTTTCAACCTGGGTAACCTTTTGAGTAAGCTCTTCTGTAAGTCGTAGAGCTTCTGCTTCAACAATTTTTGGTTGCTTAGCGATTTCTTCGACCAGATGTCGAACTTGGACTGCTGTCAGTAGTTGGTGAGACTGCAAAGTCACACCTATTTGTGCTACCTTCTTGGAAAGATTATTAATGGCAGTATGAATACCACTAACTTGTCTACCAAGACTCTCTTGCTCTCTAAGGATCTCTCTGAATCTTTTTATATTTAAGTGAGTGGCTAACAAGTGACTATCATAAAAAGCTTGCAAATTATATTTTAAAATATTTAAATCATCCGATATTAGCAAATTCGGATTAGTAGAGTGATTATTAACATTAAAAGCGCGTGTAACGCTTTCTCCGTGAAAACACTCGTACTCTAAGCCAAAATTTGTTCGTCTATGGATGGGTCTTGAAAATTCTAGATTAAGATAATCTAATCTATTATTATTTTCACAAAACGTACTAATTTGTCTTTCAAAATCTTGAAAATACCTTTCAACACTTGGATTCATAAAACATAAAGAGCATATTAAAATTTTCTGGATTTAAAACAATATTTGAAACAAAAGAGGACTTAACAGTTACTTGGCTCTGGGGCTTTCCTTATGTGACAACCCTCAAAATTACAGGTATCCGTACAATTAATTAATATTAACTTTGTGCTTAATGACTGTGCTTGACTACAACTGTTGAATTAAACTGCTTTATGAGTTCTGCATCATACATACATATGCATCACATTCATACTGTCACTCCATTTATTCACACAAGCTTTAGTGATAAATTTGATGTACAAAACACAGTTAGCACTGTGAACGGATAACTCAGAAACATGCTGACAATGCCAAGACAAACAATAGGTTGAGGGACCTATTTGTCATTCCTTTGAAACTTGCTTGAAGTTATTACTTTTAATTTCGAGGACTAAAACCGTCATTATTTGAAAGTACAAAGTTTAGGGACTAATTTGTCATTTCCGAAACTATATATATACGAGGGTTAAAGTGCAATTATTTCAAACTACAAGTTTAGGGTTCTTTTGATCAATTTTGAAACCTATTTATAAAAGAAATAAATATAATTTATTTTAATTATAAAAGTCTAAGGTTCATTTGGTCATTTCCTCAAACTTAAACTCTAGGGACTAAAGTTGATTTTTTTAAACTCCTTTTAACTAAATATTCTAACCTGGTTAACTTATATATAAGGACCTAACCTAAACCGACCTGTCCGTTTTCCAAGGCTAATTTTCATCACATATATCACCAAACTTTTCTTCATATTTTAGGTTTCTTTAATTATTAAAATTTTAAGAATAAAATAATGTGATAAATTAATAAAGTGATGGAAAGGGTTTGGAGCCTTGAATTCGTGAATGTAATATATAATATATTCATTTTTCACCTCCTTCTATTGACTAAGAATTTAAAAATTCTAAAGTGGATCGAACTACTACAAATTTGTAATATCTGTGTCGGTTTGATGGATTATTTAATCCTCACATGTTTCCAACGTCATTACCAACCCGTTTATTCACTAGTTCGAAACAAATATGTGCCAACCGTTTCACTTTTGGAATTTTGCTTAATTAGTCAAAATCAAACGAATCCATCGATTTTTTTATTTTTATTTTTTTTTGTTTTGAGTCGAATTGAAACTATATTTAAATCCCTCTTATTCCCACGATTATTCTACACCCCTTACATTACACAAACACGTCGGATTTCACGACTGGTCATTATCACCGGAAGTTTCAAAGTCGCCAGAATTCTAGTTGGTTCTTCGTTTTAATCAATACCGGTTAGTTTTTATTTGTCCAATTAGTTCAATTATACTTATTTATATAGTTTAATTTAATGTAATTAAATTATATAACTATATAATTTTGATCCAAAATTATTCTTATGACAAAAGATGCATTATTTTGAATTTATATAAATTTAGAATCTGAGTTTTTATTATGTTTAATTATTTAGATAATTAAACTCATATAAATTTATTTATTGTTATCTTATCATTTTAATTCATTTTATTTATTTAAAATGATTCCAAGGCCATAATAATTATTTTAATTCAGTAATATTCAAGTTCAAATAATTAAAAATGTTATTTTAATTATTCTGGTTTAAATTAATTATTTTTGATAATTAGTTATATAATTATCACATTATTTTTTTTTAGACAAAACACTACCGATCCTAGAGATTTAGAATCTCCGATCATTCGATTAGACATTATTATTGATACATATTCCATATTATTGCATGTTCAAACAATTAGAGTGACGTGGAATATTATTCCCAAGAACTCTCACATTAGCATATTTATTTGGACTTACTCAAAATCAAGGTGAGTTCATGTTCCCCCTTTTCTCTTAACTGTTTTCAGTTTTATACTTCGGGGGTGGAATACATGTTACAATTATTACACTAAATGTTTACAGACAAGTGAGTTCATGTCCCCCTTTTCTTTTACTATTTTCAGTTTTATAACTTCGGGGGTGAAATATATGTTACTAAATGTTTACAGACAAGTGAGTTCATGTCCCCCTTTTCTTTTAACTGTTTTCAGTTTTATACTTCGGGGTGAAATACATGTTACAAATATTACAATGTTTACAAATGATATAATTACAAGAAACACTCTTGGTGAGAACGAGTACCAAGTATGATGAAATTTGAGAATACAAAAAGCATTCTTGGTGAGAACGAGTACCAAGTATGATGAAATTTGAGAATACAAAAAGCACTCTTGGTGAGAACGAGTACCAAGTATGTTACAACTATTACAGACATTTTTATACATGGTATGGTTAGCTTAAGGAGGGTTTTACTACTAGACTGTGAAAGGTGGGCACCATACTTAAGGCCATTAATCCTCGGACCAAGGGACATGAGTGATAGATTAGATCTATTTGGGTGTAGCGAGCCCACACCCATGAGGTCAGGGTGACCCATAGAGGTGACTATGTCTTCCAGCCGGAAGCCCGGTACAAATATGCTAGGTTTGAGTTTTCCGCACCTTATCACACTTACCTTTGGCTTTGCAACCCATTGGTGACTTCTTTTTCCTTAATTGCTACATACCAGGGACTTTCATACACCGTTTACAAAGGATTATACATACATCGTTACAAAGGGACTTTTATACATAAAATACATAATTCAAAGGTTTATACTCACAGACATACACATGAACTCGCTCAACTTTTTGTTGATTTTTCAAACTACATGTATTTCAGGGAACTAGCAGGATCTGGCAGGGTATGCATGTGTCTAGCTGCGTTGGATAATAGATGTCATCCAGAGTTGTGAAGTTTGAGAGGTGTAACCTACTCCTGGACGGGTTATATGTCTCTAAACCTCGTCTTATCCAAAGTCTTTTAGGTGTCTTATGAACACGTTTTAAATAATTTATGGTTTGTAACTTATTTCAAGTGTCGATGTTTTTAAACAATGATATTGTGGTATTTTCTCAATTCAATTAATGGATGAACATCTCGTATTTTTTTTTATCATATAGCATTGTTGTGATTGTTGCTATGGTATTAAGAAGTCACACCAAATAAACCCACGCTTCCGCAAATGCCAGGGTGTGACAGCTTGGTATCAGAGCCTCGATCATAGCGAACTAGGATTCTTTCTCGAGTCTAGACTATGATCATCAGGGCTCTCATAAAAACATTTTTACATTGCATATACAAGTTTCTAGATCCAGGGTACAAACATTTTTTTTACAAACATGTGTTTCTCGGGTCGAACATGTAGTAACTGGGAAGGTTTGGTCTTAGAGGCCAGGGAGCAAGTCTTAAAGACTGGGAAGGTTTGGTCTTAGAGGCCAGGGAGTTAGTCTGTGAGACTAGGGAATTCAGTCTAAGAGACTAGGTGTGATAGTCTGGGGAAGACTAGGATGATTACTTGCTTACATTGATTGTGACTTACATGCGTTGTTGGATTATTTTATGCTATGACATGGGATGTTATGAGTTATTGTGTTATTACATACGCATATTACTTACTTACTATACTTACTATGACACTGGTGCCGATTATAGTTTTGTATCGCTAGAATTTAAGAAAATACTTAGGTTAACTGCTAGTAAGTTAGACATTCCGTACTAAATTGAACTGGCTAATGGAAAGCTAGTAGAAACGAATGAAGTCATCAGAGGATGCGAGCTTACATTAGACCTACTGCCAGTCGAGTTAGGAAACTTCGATGTGGTAGTAGGGATGGATTGGTTGTCAAGCAACAGAGCCATGGTTATAGGGATTTAGGTTATTAGAAATTTCTTTTGACCTAGACTATAACTTACCTTGGACACTTTCCATAGGTAACTCTTCCGTATTCTTTGCCTTGACTTCATCTCTATTCTTATCTTTTGTAACCAAATGCCTCGTCATCACAGATTTTACAAATGCTCATCACCTATCCTTAGGTGATTATTTTCAAAACCCCTTCTGATTTTAAATTCTCATCAAAGTCTTGGGCTCTAATAACGAACTCGTGCAATCTGGAAGGGTGGATGCCTGTATTCTGAGTTTTCTGTCTAGGCAAGCACTTCGTATATATCCTAACTCGAAGGACCAGTTGTGCTTACCTGGGAATTCTTGGGATGAGTGTTCACTTATAGGCTAAAGCATGACTTCACTAAGTTATAAGAACCCAACTACTTTGACTTGTCATTGATGTCGTTTATTCGTGGAATAAATGATATCCATCTTGTTACAAGTCTTCTTTGATCCTCAATGATTTTATGAAACTACTTTACCCGATTGTGAAATCACCTCCATGACAAGACACACGTTTGCCTACCTGGGAACTACCGATGAGGGTACAGTGTGCCTATCGGCTCAAGGCATGTTACCCTAATTCAAAAGGAATTTTTTTCTTTTCTCCGTTTCAGAACAATCCAAGTCCTAATCAACCTACGTTGTACTATTATCAATTTATTACGATACGATTCCCTCTTTTTCAAGTTCAAATTATTTTCAAGATCATACATGTTAAAATTTAAATTTTCAAACTAGCTACAGTAAACTATTTTAAAACGTATAAACAATGGAAATTTCAAAAGTTTGAGACATTTCTGAGACACACTACTATCCGAATGACTGTCCGATCGAATGAGTCCCATTTGGGCCGAATGGACATCCGACCGAGTGACCATCCGTCCGAATAACCATCTGTCATCACTATAAGTTCTCCTTATAAATATATATATATATATTTCACCTGTAGTCGTTTCTATATATAAAAATAAAAACGTGACAGCAACAACCGTCTCCTTTTTCAAACTTATCGTCGTCGATTTTTTTTTCGGCTCCTGATTTCTCGGTAATTGAATTGAGCACGCATTCCATTTTGTCGATCAGTGTGAACCTAGACTTTTGGTAGCACAATTACGGCTCATAATAAATCATTTCCGGACTTTATGGGATTTGCATGAGCTATAAAAACTGAACCGTTCTACCTTCTCACATCACTACAACACCTTCTTAAACTCCATATCACTCACACACTCGTCGGAAAAACTCATCTCGTAAACCCAATATTCAAATGGCATATTTCCCAGTAGCACATGCTGAATCCTCAAATGCAGCAGGAATTCATCCATTCCTTCGGTTTGCCGATCTACCCATTCGTGAGAAGTATCAGAAACTCAAGGAACTTGAGGTTTTTTCCATTGGCAGTATTGATTGGCCTCGAATAGAAATGGTTGACCCCAGTGGTTCACTGTCAATATTACTATCACACAATAGACCTTGGCGCCGTTTCTTCGACATCTTAGAGCCATCATATGATGAACTGGTATATGAATTCTTGTCCACCTTCTATTACAAATCTGATAGAAGTCTTACCGAAGAATCCATTCATTTTCGGCTTTGCGGACAACATTATAACATGTCTTTAGCAGAATTCGCAGTTCGTCTGGGTATTTATACCAATGAAGAAGTTAGCCAGCCCATTTTCACGAGGGCATCAACCACCTGTACCTATGCGGAAATGAAAGAATATTGGAAACACCATGCATCAAAAGCATGGTGCGGCTACAATAATGCAGGAAACTACAAAGACTCTCGTTATCGGTATATGCACCGTGTTTTAGCTAACACTATCACGGGGCGCGAAATTAACCAACAAAGGGTTAGTACCTCCGAAGTCTTTTATCTATATAGTATCTTCGAGCAAGTTCCTTGTAATATTGCCCATAGACATGCTGCATATTTTTCTAGTCAACACACAAATCCCCCGAGAAGTTTCATGGGGGGATCTTACATTACTAGACTAGCAAAATCTTTTGGTGTCTTGAGTGACCAGGTTATCCAGGGGTTATCTCCTCCAAAGGCACCTGAGATTGTAAATTGTAACCTCTTTAGGCTAAACCCGACTCAACCATCTCAGTCGGGGGGATCTCCTTTTGTCTTAGAAAGTATCCCCCCACAGAATTTGCAGCAATCATTGATGCAATTTCCTCCACCGTCTTTTTATCGTCATGATATGAACCCACCACCGCCTTACGTACACGAACATATTCTAACTAACCCACCCCAAGCATTAACACCAAACGTCTCACAAGGCCTCTCACCGATAGTCTTCGAGGAGGATCCAACGACGCAAGATGAATTGTTTGATGAAAGCATGATGCTCCAAGAACATTTAGAACCAGAATCACAATTGCCACAGTCTTTCCTGTCACTATTGAATGAAGTAGAACAACTGCCATCAACTAATATAGCAGGCCCAAGTACGGTGCCTCAAATGGATCTACATCCAGATCAAATGGTAGTTGAAATGGCTAGGTTAAGCAATCAGAACCAAGATTTGCTGCGACAAGTACAAGAACTGACTGAAAGAAATCAATGGTTAGAAAGCCTGTTAGCTGCTCGTATGCAACTGGATCCACTACCTCCACTACCTGATAACTTTGGACTTGAAATTGATCCATTGCATGACTTGTTTCAAATGTAACTTGTTCACTACATATTAGACTGTCAAACAAACAATGCTATGTTTTGATTTAATAAGTGTTGTGTTGCATTGATGCTTATTCGATTTAGACAATACCTTAATCTTATTGTTTCTCACTTAACTAGAAGTGCTGTGTGGACCATGCAATGAAACACGTAATTTTGGGTGCACACTTAATTACGAGGTTCGATGCATGAGAATCATAGTAAGCCTTGTTAAGTAAGGTGGCATATAAAAACATTATGTGGTTATGTGTGTGTATACGTCTGTAGCCTCCGTCAGCATCTAGTCATGTTTTGTGTATTTGTTTACAAAATACTTACAGTACATAGTGTCATGCAAAACAATTTCTATACAATGATCCTCGTAAATTCCTCAAAATTATCAGCACCAAACAATGATTTGATTATCCTTCTAATCATTACAATTACATTCTACGGTCTCTTTCGAATAAATTTCGGGACGAAATTTTCTTAACGGAGGGAGAATGTGACAACCCTCAAAATTACAGGTATCCGTACAATTAATTAATATTAACTTTGTGCTTAATGACTGTGCTTGACTACAACTGTTGAATTAAACTGCTTTATGAGTTCTGCATCATACATACATATGCATCACATTCATACTGTCACTCCATTTATTCACACAAGCTTTAGTGATAAATTTGATGTACAAAACACAGTTAGCACTGTGAACGGATAACTCAGAAACATGCTGACAATGCCAAGACAAACAATAGGTTGAGGGACCTATTTGTCATTCCTTTGAAACTTGCTTGAAGTTATTACTTTTAATTTCGAGGACTAAAACCGTCATTATTTGAAAGTACAAAGTTTAGGGACTAATTTGTCATTTCCGAAACTATATATATACGAGGGTTAAAGTGCAATTATTTCAAACTACAAGTTTAGGGTTCTTTTGATCAATTTTGAAACCTATTTATAAAAGAAATAAATATAATTTATTTTAATTATAAAAGTCTAAGGTTCATTTGGTCATTTCCTCAAACTTAAACTCTAGGGACTAAAGTTGATTTTTTTAAACTCCTTTTAACTAAATATTCTAACCTGGTTAACTTATATATAAGGACCTAACCTAAACCGACCTGTCCGTTTTCCAAGGCTAATTTTCATCACATATATCACCAAACTTTTCTTCATATTTTAGGTTTCTTTAATTATTAAAATTTTAAGAATAAAATAATGTGATAAATTAATAAAGTGATGGAAAGGGTTTGGAGCCTTGAATTCGTGAATGTAATATATAATATATTCATTTTTCACCTCCTTCTATTGACTAAGAATTTAAAAATTCTAAAGTGGATCGAACTACTACAAATTTGTAATATCTGTGTCGGTTTGATGGATTATTTAATCCTCACATGTTTCCAACGTCATTACCAACCCGTTTATTCACTAGTTCGAAACAAATATGTGCCAACCGTTTCACTTTTGGAATTTTGCTTAATTAGTCAAAATCAAACGAATCCATCGATTTTTTTATTTTTATTTTTTTTGTTTTGAGTCGAATTGAAACTATATTTAAATCCCTCTTATTCCCACGATTATTCTACACCCCTTACATTACACAAACACGTCGGATTTCACGACTGGTCATTATCACCGGAAGTTTCAAAGTCGCCAGAATTCTAGTTGGTTCTTCGTTTTAATCAATACCGGTTAGTTTTTATTTGTCCAATTAGTTCAATTATACTTATTTATATAGTTTAATTTAATGTAATTAAATTATATAACTATATAATTTTGATCCAAAATTATTCTTATGACAAAAGATGCATTATTTTGAATTTATATAAATTTAGAATCTGAGTTTTTATTATGTTTAATTATTTAGATAATTAAACTCATATAAATTTATTTATTGTTATCTTATCATTTTAATTCATTTTATTTATTTAAAATGATTCCAAGGCCATAATAATTATTTTAATTCAGTAATATTCAAGTTCAAATAATTAAAAATGTTATTTTAATTATTCTGGTTTAAATTAATTATTTTTGATAATTAGTTATATAATTATCACATTATTTTTTTTTAGACAAAACACTACCGATCCTAGAGATTTAGAATCTCCGATCATTCGATTAGACATTATTATTGATACATATTCCATATTATTGCATGTTCAAACAATTAGAGTGACGTGGAATATTATTCCCAAGAACTCTCACATTAGCATATTTATTTGGACTTACTCAAAATCAAGGTGAGTTCATGTTCCCCCTTTTCTCTTAACTGTTTTCAGTTTTATACTTCGGGGGTGGAATACATGTTACAATTATTACACTAAATGTTTACAGACAAGTGAGTTCATGTCCCCCTTTTCTTTTACTATTTTCAGTTTTATAACTTCGGGGGTGAAATATATGTTACTAAATGTTTACAGACAAGTGAGTTCATGTCCCCCTTTTCTTTTAACTGTTTTCAGTTTTATACTTCGGGGTGAAATACATGTTACAAATATTACAATGTTTACAAATGATATAATTACAAGAAACACTCTTGGTGAGAACGAGTACCAAGTATGATGAAATTTGAGAATACAAAAAGCATTCTTGGTGAGAACGAGTACCAAGTATGATGAAATTTGAGAATACAAAAAGCACTCTTGGTGAGAACGAGTACCAAGTATGTTACAACTATTACAGACATTTTTATACATGGTATGGTTAGCTTAAGGAGGGTTTTACTACTAGACTGTGAAAGGTGGGCACCATACTTAAGGCCATTAATCCTCGGACCAAGGGACATGAGTGATAGATTAGATCTATTTGGGTGTAGCGAGCCCACACCCATGAGGTCAGGGTGACCCATAGAGGTGACTATGTCTTCCAGCCGGAAGCCCGGTACAAATATGCTAGGTTTGAGTTTTCCGCACCTTATCACACTTACCTTTGGCTTTGCAACCCATTGGTGACTTCTTTTTCCTTAATTGCTACATACCAGGGACTTTCATACACCGTTTACAAAGGATTATACATACATCGTTACAAAGGGACTTTTATACATAAAATACATAATTCAAAGGTTTATACTCACAGACATACACATGAACTCGCTCAACTTTTTGTTGATTTTTCAAACTACATGTATTTCAGGGAACTAGCAGGATCTGGCAGGGTATGCATGTGTCTAGCTGCGTTGGATAATAGATGTCATCCAGAGTTGTGAAGTTTGAGAGGTGTAACCTACTCCTGGACGGGTTATATGTCTCTAAACCTCGTCTTATCCAAAGTCTTTTAGGTGTCTTATGAACACGTTTTAAATAATTTATGGTTTGTAACTTATTTCAAGTGTCGATGTTTTTAAACAATGATATTGTGGTATTTTCTCAATTCAATTAATGGATGAACATCTCGTATTTTTTTTTATCATATAGCATTGTTGTGATTGTTGCTATGGTATTAAGAAGTCACACCAAATAAACCCACGCTTCCGCAAATGCCAGGGTGTGACAGCTTGGTATCAGAGCCTCGATCATAGCGAACTAGGATTCTTTCTCGAGTCTAGACTATGATCATCAGGGCTCTCATAAAAACATTTTTACATTGCATATACAAGTTTCTAGATCCAGGGTACAAACATTTTTTTTACAAACATGTGTTTCTCGGGTCGAACATGTAGTAACTGGGAAGGTTTGGTCTTAGAGGCCAGGGAGCAAGTCTTAAAGACTGGGAAGGTTTGGTCTTAGAGGCCAGGGAGTTAGTCTGTGAGACTAGGGAATTCAGTCTAAGAGACTAGGTGTGATAGTCTGGGGAAGACTAGGATGATTACTTGCTTACATTGATTGTGACTTACATGCGTTGTTGGATTATTTTATGCTATGACATGGGATGTTATGAGTTATTGTGTTATTACATACGCATATTACTTACTTACTATACTTACTATGACACTGGTGCCGATTATAGTTTTGTATCGCTAGAATTTAAGAAAATACTTAGGTTAACTGCTAGTAAGTTAGACATTCCGTACTAAATTGAACTGGCTAATGGAAAGCTAGTAGAAACGAATGAAGTCATCAGAGGATGCGAGCTTACATTAGACCTACTGCCAGTCGAGTTAGGAAACTTCGATGTTTTACTTTGTGTGACACCTTATTTCTTGATAAACTTCCTAATCTTTCATAAAGTTTTACTTTGTTTGGAAAAAGATGGTTAAATAAACACTAGTTGTTTCCGATTTATGAACTAAACACAGGATATTTTCTTTGGTGAATACCTCTTGGTTTTTATTAAAAACTTTAATACTTTTTCAAAAATCCACAAGTTTTATCACCACAGGGGATCTGCCTATCTTCGCCATCCTCGGCTACTCTCTGGCCTCTGCCTGTGTCTTTTTAAAACATTCTCCTTTTGAAAACCATTTAAAGTATTAATAATTTTTAAACCATTTGCCTTTCACAAATTCCGAAAATTCCGCCTATGCTTTCTTCCGAACTAGACTCACCATGGGGTGCTACTTACTACTCTTCGGTAGGCGCCCATGTCTTTTGTAAATTTTTTTCTTAAAACATAGTTTAATTTTTACTTAGATCGAATAAACAGTAATGTTTATTAAGTTATTTTTCCCAGAAATTACTTACCAGAAGTAATTATAAAACATTTAATAGAGATTAAGATGCTTATCTTTGAATTAATTCATCCCCAGGCCTTTCACTATTAAGCCTTCTTTAAGGCTTTAGCCTGACATATCGGAGCTTTTTACAGCCCTGATACCAGAAATAGGCACTTAGGATCAAAGTATGTGTAACAAAAAGCTAGAAAACAATTTACACAAACTTATATACAGAGTTTTATTTAAAACATGCGGAAGCTTAAAGAAAATACAAACTGAAAAACTTACAAGCTTAAGAGGATTACACAAGTTAGGATTACCCTTTTGTACTTAGTTAAATTAAATGAAAATCATTTAAAACAGAGACGATTGCAGACTAATGGCAGGTTTCCAAATTCTTTGAGACCGAAAACAACCATTGCACACAAATTACATGATCTTTTCATTTGTTTGAACAGAAAGAGGAAATGAGACCATAGATTATATTCCCGGGTTATCTTCATTTACAATAGCAGACCTTCCAACGATCTATCGTCACGGCGCTGAGATGTTTAACGGCATTGGACCCACACTCTTTGGTATAAAAGCAAATTATGTCCTTATATCAACCATGTACGAGTTAGAATCCGAAGCCATCGATGCTCTTCGAGCTACATTAAAGATGCCCATTTACACATCTGGACCGAACATACCCTACTCCCAAATCGAACCCAATCCCTCATCAGACCAACCATTTTACTTAAACTGGTTAAACTCCAAACCACCAAGAACTGTCTTGTATGTTTCTTTCGGTAGCTTCCTTTCGGTTACAGGTGCTGAAATGGTTGAAATCGCATACGGGTTAACCCAAAGTGGTGTTAACTTTGTGTGGGTGGCTAGAGGAGAAACCTCACATTTAAAAGAAATTTGTGGGAAGAATGGTATGGTGGTGGAATGGTGTGACCAACTTAGGATTTTGTTACATTCTTCTATAGGGGGATTTTGTACACATTGTGGGTGGAATTCGGTGAAGGAGAGCTTGTTTTCAGGTGTACCAATGCTGACTTTTCCTATATTACTCGACCAACCACTTAATAGTAAACTGATCATCAAAGATTGGATGGTCGGATGGAATATGAGAGAAAGGGTGGGAGTTTTTAGTAGAGATGAGATTGCGAAGACTGTAAGAGATTTTATGGATCCGAAGAGTGTTGCGAGGACTGAAATGATGGAAAGGGCGAAGGTGTTTTCAAGAATTTGTCAAGAAAGTGTGGTTGATGGCGGATCGGTTAATGAAGATATTGATGCTTTTGTTAGAGATATTTCAATGAACTAAAACAAGCGAATTAGTTTTAGAATCGTGTTGGATTTATCGTTGTAATTTCAATAAAAGTTTATAGATCACTTCTTGTGTGAGGATATACAAAGAAACCGAAGTTACTAGTTTTGATTCGGGTAAGTTTTCTTTGTTAAAATCATTAATGTTACTATCAAAGAACCTACGACATCATTAATGTGTTTTTTTCTTCCGATCCAACTGTTATTAAAGGTAGAGATTGCTAATACTTTAAGTGAGGTAACTTAAGTTTATGTGACGGGGAATCTTTAGATAAAGAATGAAACAAAAAAAAGTTCGTTAGCCTTTGTGTTGGACTTTGACCTCAACTTCCTTTTAACGTTTCAATAGGCCCACCAGAAGTCCATGAATCCCATATTTTAGTCCAAACGTTTATCAGCCACACTTTCATTTTGTATTTTAACTAGAGTTATGCGCCACCCGCGTTGCGGGGCGCTAAACCGAATATTTCTTAGTTTAATAACATGTACATCTTTATTACAGTTAGTTATACATGCTACTTATAACATGATCTTAAAAAAGATACATCGAGTCAACCAATTAAACAAAAACATTACCATAGTTATGATAAAAAAAAATAACAAAAAAATGGCAAGCGTGTAATTTAGAGTTGGGGGCAAAACAATAATTTGTCAGGACCAATTAGCGAGTGCTAGACAGCTGTTTGGCACGAAAAAAAAACTAAATTGAGTCAACCAAGTAAAATAAAACACTACCATAGTTTTGCCCAAAAAAAATTGATGGCAAGATTGCAATTTTTAGCTGGGATAAATCGTAATTTAAAAATGGAGGTGAAATAATATTTTTAACTGAGGGGAAAATATTTTTTTTTATTTTAAATTGTGGGCAAAAACGTAATTTTTAACTGAGGACAAAATCGTAATTTTTTGCTGGGGCAAAAACGTAATTTTTAACTGAGGACAAGATCGTAACTTTTAGCTGGGGGCAAAAGCAAAATTTTATTTTGAACTGGGGTGAAATCGTAATTTTATACTGGGAACCAAATAGTAATTTGGTAGGACTCCAGCTGGGGGCAAAACCATAATTTTATTTTAAACTGGGGGCAAAATCGTATTTTTTAATTGAGGGCAAAATCATAAATTTAGGCCGGGGCCAAAACAAAATTTATATTTTGAACCAGGGGCAAAATCGTAATTATAAACTACGGATAAAATTGTAATTTGGTAGGACCTATAAATAACTATTATATGCTAAAAAAAGGTGGTCGCCACTTTTGGCCAACCACCTAACTGAACTATTCCCGAGGTAAAATCGTAATTTTTTACCTAAGGGCAAAATCGTAATTTTTAGCTGGTGGCAAAACCAAAATTTTATTTTCAACAGAGGGCGAACTCGTAATTTTAAACTGGGAACCAAATCGTAATTTGACAGGACTCTAGCTGGGGCAAAAGTATAATTTTATTTTGAACTGGAGGTAAAATCAGATTTTTTTACCTAAGGGCAAAATTGTAAATTTAGGCAGGGGCAAAAGACAAATTTCATTTTTAACCGGGGGCATAATCGTAATTTTAAACGTGGAATAAAATTATAATTTGGCAAGACCTATAAATTACTATTATATTAAACAAAAAAAGGAAAAGGGTGGCCGCCACTTTTGGCCAACCACCAAATAGAACTATTCCCGCCGCCGCTTTCATTTGTATGTAGTGTAAACTAGTCAATTTCCCTGCGCGTTAGTCATGGCGGATTCGAAATGTAAAGTAACTCGAATTTGTACTGTCTAATGAAAATATATTATATTTGACCTGACTTGTTTCTAAACAAAAGTTACGTCAAAGCGTAGACAAACTAAAAACGTAAAAAAAATAAACACAAAAACGTATTATATTTGATCCGATTTATTTGTGAAAGAAATTTCCATTAAAACGTTAACCAGTTTTAACTTATACCTACAAGTATATAAAAATAAGTACGTAAGAAAATAAAGTTTTTTTTGGTTAAAGAATGGTACGCCGCGTTGCGGCAGCATTGAAATACAAAGTAACTTGAAATTTTACGATTTAATGAAAACGTATTATGACTTGTTTAAAAGAATATATATGTCAAAATGTAAACCAACTAAAAAGGTACAAAAAAAAAGCACAAAATGTATTATATTTGACCCTAGCAATTTCCAAAAAGAGAAAATTATATTAAACGTAAATCAATCTGAATTTATATTGATACGTATATAAGAATAAGCACATAAAAATTGATTATAAAGTTTTTAGAAGGTTGAAGGTTGTAAATATCAATAATAAATGTTAAAGCAATAAAGTAAAAAAAAACCAATAAGCCACTAAAAGAAAAGAAAAAAATGTGGCTGCCAATGTAGAGTGCACTTCTTGTAGTATTTTAGCAGGGTTGGCCCTAAGAATTCGTATACCTTGTTCGAGCTTGAAAAAATGTGTCCTTTGGCCTTAACGAAATTGGGTATTTGACTCAGTAAAGGTCTAAACCTAATGCCAAAGGGGTTAATAACTAATCTAAACCATAAGAATAGTTTTGTAAGGGGGCCTATATTAATGTTTGTATTGATGTACCCGATTAAAAAAAATATTTTACGTATACATATTGGGTTTTTTCATAAAAAAACATACCCCTCAAAATATCGAGCCCCGACCAGTGGTCCTACCCGCCCACCCCAGTGCCGGCCATGTATTTTAGAATAGCAAACTATAAGCCCATTTGAATCTTACAAACATGCCACGTAAATGAATTTCATTTATGTACTTCTGCATATAAAAAGTCAATCCTCAATGAAAAATAAAAGGGTTGTTTTATTTCCACATCCCTATAATCTTATTTTCACATTCTTATATCTATACGGGCCGTATAAACTGATACGGGCCGTATAGAATGTTTATGCACAGAGTTTTATGCGGTGGAATGTTTTTTTTGTTTTATATGTATACGGGACGTATAGTTATATACTGGCCGTATACATATTTGCATAATTTTGTTTCGAAGGTTTGCCAAGGGTTTTTAGTTTTGGAATCTGTACACGGGCCGTATAATGTTATACGGCCCGTATAGCCCGTATAGAAAAGTTAACTTTTTTGTTGTAATCAGGAAACCGTTTAATAAATTTTTGTATTTAAAATAGTGTTATATATATAGGATTATGTTACGAGTTTGTAGTTAAACGTATTTATTATGTTTAATAAGTTTCCTCTTTGTAAAACGATAAATATGTATAGAAAAGTTAATTTTTTGTTGCAATCGGGAAACCGTTTAATAAATTTTGAAAATTTTAAAATAGTGTTCTATATATCGCATTATGTTACGAGTTTGTAGTTAAACGTATTTATTATGTTTAATAAGTTTCCTCTTTGTAAAACGATAAATATGTATAGAAAAGTTAATTTTTTGTTGCAATCGGGAAACCGTTTAATAAATTTTCAAAAATTTTAAAATAGTGTTCTATATATCGCATTATGTTACGAGTTTGTAGTTAAACGTATTTATTATGTATCATAGGTTTCCACTTTGTAAAAACGATAAATATGTATAGAATAGTTAATTTTTTGTTGCAATCGGGAAACCGTTTAATAAGTTTTATAAATTTTAAAATAGTATTGTATATATCGGATTATGTTACGAGTTTCTAGTTAAACGTATTTATAATGTTTTAGTAAGTTTCCACTATGTAAAACGATAAATATGTGATATGAATATGATAAACTACGACAACAATTATTAAACAAACAACTTAACATCTAAACATAAGATTAATATTTATAATGTTTTACATCTAAAAAAAAAGATAAACTTTTACAAAGTTTCAAACGTAAAATAACAAAAAAAATAATAATAATACAATAAGCAGCTACGGCGGTGGTGGTGGTGGTGGTGCAGCGCCAGCTCGTGGAGGTAGGGGCGCGGCAGAATGCATAGCCACAATCGCCTGGACCATCCACTGTACATCCTCTATCACTGCAGCTAAATCCCCTCTGACTGCAGCTACATCCGACTCGACCTGAACGAGTCTCTCCTCCACCCCCGGTGGAGGCATCACACGCTGTCTCACGCTGCGTCGAACGTACGGGCGATCACCCGGTAACTCCTCCGCAACTAGCTGTGATCGATCGACAGTATGAGCGACCCCCTCTCCGTCGCCTCCCTCTCCGTCGCCTCCCTCTCCCACGCCCTCGCCTCCCTCGCCCTCGCCTCCCTCTCCCTCGTCTCCCTCTGTTACACCCTAATTCGTATTTGACAAAAAGTCGCAGCGGAAACACGAACCATAAAATTTCTTTCATTATAAATACCTCAACTTATTTAAAATTTAACTTTAACATAATTCTTATTCATAAATCCGTCATCCTCTTATTTACTAATTAAAAACATAGCTTACGTTTACTACATTTTACATTCAACGTCCCCGTACAATCTCTCTAGTGGCTCGGTCTTCAATCCCTAATCCTTCTGATAATCGCTCATTATCCGTACAACCTGCATTTACCACACACATTCATAACATTAGCACACATTAAAGAAACAAAGTTCATTCGCGTACACTTCACACTTCGTCATCTTTTAAGCTTTAAGCATTTCATCTGCATATCCATTTCCTGGTGAGGCTTCAATAATGTACCTGCATTACTTTTCATTCTCGAGGTACACCATTAATAACGTTAACCCTCATCGTCTCTAAATCATGCTTACATACGTACTCACATACATATCTACATACGTACATCTTTTCCCTACAACTTTACATACGTGCACACACTCATACATGGCTTTATACATACATACATACACATCTACATACATACAAACCTTTCCTACATCATTACACACATACATACCCTCGTACATATCTTTACACATACATACATACACATCTACATACATACAAACCTTTCCCACATCATTGCATACATACATACCCTCGTACATATCTTTACGCATACATACATACACATCTACATGCATACAAACCTTTCCCACATCTTTGCATATTTGCCAATGAGAATTAAATTAATAATTCTTACCTGGGGTACGGGATCCCACTTTAAGGTTCATAAATGGAACCTAAGGTGGGATTCTTACCTGGGCTATGGGATCCCGCTTTAAGGTTCCTAAATGGAACCTAAGGTGGGATTCTTACCTGGGCTATGGGATCCCGCTTTAAGGTTCCTAAATGGAACCTAAGGTGGGATTCTTACCTGGGCTATGGGATCCCGCTTTAAGGTTCCTAAATGGAACCTAAGGTGGGATTCTTACCTGGGCTATGGGATCCCAAGGGGAACCAACATACCTATATCGTCACGCACGATCATGTCATCCCACCTTTACACATTCACACATATGCTTACCCTAATGGTCATAAAACATGAGTTAAACTAGTTATACGCGACTTAAAACGCGTTTAAACGAGTTCCCGATACAAAACGGAGCTAACAAGCAACTTTCGACAAACAGCCACCCCGTCGCGTAGCGCGACGGGCCGTCGCGTAGCGCGACGCCATCAAATAAACAGAATGTTTGTTGCTGCAGTGCTGCAGATTTCAGCACGTCCGCGTTTCACGGAAACGGTCATAACTTCTTCGTTATTGGTCCGTTTTACCCGATTCTTTTTCCTACACGTCCGTAATTTAATTCTCCATCTTTTGGAGTTAAGGACCGACATCCGGATTAACAAAATCTCATACTTTTATCTCTTCGGCTTATTACCCTTTTTCCCAACCTTGACCCGTTCATGCATTCGTCAACGTAACTTGTTCGTTTTACCATATCCTCTTATACACATAATGATATCCATGACGTCTATCATAAATTACTGAACTCTTGGATATCTTGCATCCTTTTAATACATTATCATTCATATGCTCATTTCGACCCGTTAAGGGTATTCACGCATTAATTTGGTCTATGACTAACCAAACCATCATCCCTACTACCATACTTGTCCAAAACGTTACGCTAATCGAAAACTTGTTCCTAAACTACTTGTTAAGATCGTTTGCCCAAAATACCCATCAAGGGCATTTTGGTCAACTTTAAATTCCATCCTTTACGACATAAGATTACGTCACATATTTGACCTCAACCATCATGTTTAGTAAATTAAAACACCATATCACCTATCCGAACATAAGAAGTGATTATAGAAATCACTTACCTTATGCGTCCGCGCTCGTATCCGATTCCTTGCCTCATCTTGACCCGTTAACACCTCCTACTTGAGTCCGTCGCGACGTGATTCCTATACTTTCATTTCATCGAAACCACGCTCTTATTAGCATACTCATTTGTACATGTAACATTTATATCATTCGCATAATTCACACTTAACTTGCCTTAGTCATTTCTAACAAGCATTAAAATACATAATCAACTTCATATAATCATATCCGTATACGTTAAACTCATATAACTCATCATGTCATTACATTTAACACGGATTGCTATAACATGTACCATATGACTTCCCATCAACCTACATTTACGACAATGAGTCAAATCATGTTTCTTATACTTAGTTGAATTTCAAAAGTCAACTATTAACCATACTCAACTATCGACTTATCATCGAATACCCGTAACATCATAATCGACTATACGTACGACACTATATACATTTCATCATACACTTGATGTGAGTACTACCTTTTAAGCATAACGTACAACTATTTCATGCACGATTCTTCTAAACTCATACATAACCCATCAAAACCAACTACTAATCATCATGTATCATTCCAAATGAACATTAAACATAACATCAATACATCAATCTTTCAACAAGACTTGAACATAGGAGGTGATTCTAGTCATCATCTTCACCCTAACTAACGGGTGTCACCTCTAAACATCAAATTAACGCAAACCATTCATAACCCATGTTCTATATGATGATTATAACACATACCAATGCTCAATTTCACTTAAACTCATGGATTAAAACATAACCCACTTTACACATGATCACCAATCTTAGATTTTCGACATACCTTATGATCCCCTCGTGTTGGAGATCATTAATCCATGCTCGGTTATGGATTTGAGCTTCATCTTGCCTTCCGATTTGAGCATAAAGATGGAACTAGGGTTTGAGGCTCCATGGGAGCCTCCTGCTCTCTTTCTCGAACACACGTATGTGTGTGTTTGTGTGTGTTAGATATTTTATAACTTAACTTTCATTTGTTCCATTTTAGCCCCTCGGGTTTACTTTTAAAACATAATTGACACTACCTTAATCATTTAAGACTTTTGACCATACCCTTAACTAGGTTAAATAGCCTAGTTATTTATTTCCTGACGTGTCACATAATAACATCCAACAAACATTAACATTCAGATTTTGGGGCGTTACACCCTCCTCATCACCACCCTCTCCACGGGGTCCCTCACCCACACCATAAGCCCAAACCAGCTGCCCCCCCTCGACCTCGCGAGCCAAACCCATCGATAGGGTTGTGTCCCTCCCAACCCTGTCAAGCTGGCGTGTCAGGGTCATATCATTTGCCACCTGCGGGGACAGGAGGCGAAATAAACCCTTCGCCAGACGGGTGACGAAGGCCCCACAGCTGATGTGGGAAGAGGGTCGCTTAAAAGCGTACTCGGCGAGATATGCGGCCAACTTGGACGCCAAGTTGGCCCTCCTGCCGGTAAGTAAGTCGTGCAAGAAGAATATGTCACTTTGGGTGACCCATTCCCTGCTATCATGACGACCGGCGATCGTCACGGCGATACACCGATGTAGGTATCGGTGTAACGGGTCGTGAAGATCAGTCGCCCGTGCCTTCGGGGATCGCTGATTCTGTTTCGCGAACTCCCCGAACCCAATAGTGCGCCAATACGGCCACAACACGTCAGTGGACGTGCTGACTGGCGCATCAAAAAATGCGCGGGACCTTGAGTCCTCCTGTGAGTACAGACCCAAGGCAACAGCGAACTGAGGAAGTGTCATCCTCTGAGTCTTTCCGCAAATAGTAAAAGTTACGACGTCTGTCGTCAAAAAATGCTGAAAACCCCCACCCCTGGTGTCCGTAAATGTAAAGGTAGATAAAAACTCTAAAGTAATCTCCCTGTGGGTCCGCTCTGCGGCGGCATCAAATAAGCGGTCCCACGGGGAGTTAGCTGGCATGAGCTCCCGGACCCGACCGATCGCTCCAATATCTCTCAAAAACTGAAAATCTATGGTCTGAGGCGCATCCAGCACCATCTCCCATAATTTGCCCAAAACCCTATAGGCAACCGTACCACGGGGGATATCTCTAAGAAACTGCCACTCTTTAAGCGATAAGCCGACCGCTATAGATCGAAACCCACAATTACCATCACCCTGCACATTTTGTATGTGATTGAGGTGTGGATAGAAGCACGGTGGAATGAACTTTTTGAAGTGCATGAACATATTAACTTGTCCGACAGGCAGCAAAGGTAAGTCTGGTGGCTCTTCCTTTGATTTTGCGACCTTCTTTTTCGTTTTCGAATTCTTAGCGCCTTTCGCAATCTCGCCGAAGAACATAGGTGTTTCAGTACAATAACTTTGTGACTCGACTAACGAGCTGTGCCTGGTAGGTTCGATATTTGACTCTTGTGTGCCAAACTCATCATGTGTGCGAAACCCATCTTGTGAATCACTATACTGGTCCTGCGTTGTAAAAAAGCTGTGTCTTGAAGGCTTCGTAAACGAATCATCCTTCCTTTGTTGCTGAGCTTTTAAAGTTGGACGACCCCGTGTGTTTTTTTGCATAACTGGTTGTTTAAGCTTCGTCTTATTGAGTTGTACCAACTCCTTCATCTTTTGAATCAAATTTTTCTTGAGTTCTCTCGGCTGAGCACTTAAATGTTGTTTGAGAAGAGCAAATTCACCGTCTAAGTCGAAAGAGTCCACCTTGCTCGGTTCCACTATGGAGTCCAAATTTAACTTTCTCCAAAAAGGGTCTATCAACTCCAACGGGATCATTTGACCTAAGAAACATATCAACAAACAACATAAAAAGTCAATAAGATTTTGCGTGATGAAAGGCTATGATTATAAAATGTGGTTGGTCGGATAATGTATTACCATTCGTTGTATACGCTTCCAACCGACACGTGCACGACAACCCACTGCTTGTATACAAACGGCACGCGCATGTACGGTTATATAACTTTAATTTTTCTATTTCATTTACTTCGTCTGATATCAACTCTAGGCAGGTATGTGAAACCTTCTTTAGTAGGAGATTAAATATTGGTTTGTTATGATGACCCAATGTTCGGCTCCTGCTTGTTTCAATGCTGCCTTTGATTTCTGTCACCTGGTTTCTTATGAGCTTATCGATAAGTGGTACCACTTTCTCCAGGGTGTAATTAGAGTCGCCTAGGTACTGCTTCAAAAGGGCATGTTGACCCTCTGCCCTGTTCGTTGTACGTTGACTGAAGTTCAGATGTTGGTCGCTCCAGAACGAAACAAACCGGTCTCTATATGGTTGTAACCAGATTGAATCCAAATAGTTCATAATCTCTGTAATCAAAGTCAAGTGCAGTTAAGACAAGTCAAATAAATACGATTATTAAACAAAAATTATATAAAACTTACCGTCGGTTTTTTGCGTGGCAAGTTTGATCGTATTCGCTCGTACCAGTAGTTGTAGTCATGATCGGTCGTTGAGTTAATTAGCTCGCCCCACTTGAAAAGAAACCTCTCCCATTTATCCTCTGTTTTAAAGCTTTTCCTCCAATGTTTGAAGATGTTTTGCTGTATGTGCCACCTACACAATGAATGTCTAGCCCTGGGAAACACGGTTGCACATGCGTTCATTAGGGCGCGATCTCTATCCGTTACTACTATACGGGGTTCCATAACACTGTCTAATGAGTGTTTCAACCTCTGTAGAACCCATGTGAAGTTTTCCTGTTTCTCGTTTCTTACGAACGCATGAGCTATGCAAAACGACATCAACGTGGATGTAACACCGATAATCTGGACTAGCGGCATTTTGTACCGATTCGTCTTGTAGGTGGCGTCTATAAGCAACACATGCGGGAAAGCGCGCCACAACATGTTCGACTCCGGGTGGATGAAGAAAACATCCTCGACCCGTTCGTCGTTTTGAGATGTTCTATGGTAAAAAACAAACCCAACCTTCCCCAACCGGTCGAAAAGTATCTGCATTGGAGTCTCGCCGACTTGTTCCATTCGACCCAATTTGGCTCGAGCGTTGTATATGGTGTTTCTTGTTGAGACATTATGGGGGTTCTGTTCTTTAATGGCAGAAAGAATGTCTCGTGGTTTTATGTTCTGATGCGTCATTTGCTCCACCGTCCTCTCTTCCGATGGAGTCAGCCTCATTAGGGACGGATGACCCTCTGGATACAGAAATGGTTCGTGGCTATGTTTACCTTCCTCAACCCTTAGATCCCAGTAACCTAACCTCTTTCTGTATGTCCCGACCAGTTGGAACTTGCAACCGGTTTTCCTAGTCCCGCTGCGTCTGAGCGTCGCTGTTGATTTGTAATTGCCGGCACAATCGCACGTAAGCCAAATTTTTACCGGCTGACAACTACGGGGTTTATCGTAGATGGTGCGTTTGGTGACGAGGGCGTAGCCATTTACGCGTCCGACGTCTCTACACCACTCTACCAATTCATCCATGCTAGCGAATTTCTAAAGGAAACACTTATATGTGTCAATTAATGATTAACTCAAATGATTAACCCATGTTTACTTTTAGTATAAACGGGTTCGGGTCAGTTTCAGGTTGAACCTGCGAACCCGTTTGGGTTAACGGGTCGGGTTCGGGTCAACATGGTCGGGATGGCGGGTTGACCCGTTACACATTTATACTATATTATATATATTTTTTACAATATATATAAATTAAATGGGGTGCGTATTTTTATGCCATGATTATAAGTTAAAAAGAGAAATTAACATAGATTTTATAACTTAAAAATGATATTATATATATATATATATTTGTGTTTTTTAAGTAAATTTTAACTTTAATATATTAATTTCAAAAAAAAAAAATAAAAAAATTCGGCTTTAATGGGTCGTGTTCGGGTCAACCCATGAAACTTCGGGTCGTGTTCGGGTTCTTATGTATGATACGATTTTCGAGTTCGGGTTTGTGTAAAATTTTTAGGTTCAGGTTGGGTTGAACCCACCAACCCGCGAACACGACCCGTTGAGCAACCCTAATCTAAGATTTTAATAAAAACAACATCAAACGTAAAAACACTAAAATAGTTAACATACAACAAATAAACGTATAATTAAATGTTATACCTCCTTGTTTTGAAACTCAGTACGTTCCTGTTCAGCATTTGGACCCTCGGGCGGTCCACAACTTATGGGAGGAGAATGAGAACTATCAGTCGGCGGTCCAACACTAACAGGAGGGGCTTCAAAATTAACCGGGTGTTGCGATGGATAATAACCAGCATAATTAGGCTGAATGGCATCCAAACCCCAAGTATCCTGACCTGAACCAGACGTAAAAATGGGATCGAACGGATCATTCAGATCAAACATGCCCGCTTTGTTATCTTCATTCCCCTGATTCGCCTCGTTACCAAACAAATTAAAAAAGTCACCCCAACCCGACATTATAACGTAAATAATTTGAATATAGAGAAAAATAGAAGAAACGAATAGAAGTTGAATGAAAATGAATGAAATTAGTGTCGTTTATATAGAGAATTTTACGGAATATTACATCGTTTCAAATGATTAACACGCGAATCGAGGAATCTAACGTCTAATCACATAACTCGCACGAGATTCGAGGAATATAACATCGAATCGGAGAATCTTACGTCTAATCACACGTGAATCGAGTAATAATACGTCGCGTCAAATAGTAATAAAATAATAAAAAAACAAAAATCATTGTATACGGGTCGTATAGATATATACGAGCCGTATAACATCGTCGTATAATATATATACGACCACAGTATCATCTTATTCTCACATGGTTGATACGGGCCGTATTATACGGCCCGTATCAACCATGTGAGAATAAGATGATACCATGTGGATTTAATAGGACCCAAAATAAAATCATGTATCATCATATTTAGGAATTAAGAGATAATATTATTATTCCTATATAACATTTA
Source organism: Helianthus tuberosus (assembly GCA_030545235.1). NCBI lineage: Eukaryota > Viridiplantae > Streptophyta > Magnoliopsida > Asterales > Asteraceae > Helianthus > Helianthus tuberosus. The sequence continues at coordinate 201,047,578 of CM060369.1, forward strand.
GGGTAGCCTTTTAGGAACAGTGTCGGTTCCCAGGTTTCCGTAACCCACATTTGCCAGTCATTATCTTTATGTTCTTTGTCGTGTTGCATAGAAAGCCCCTGGCAGAGACAAGTGAGAGGCTACAGAGAGCAAAAAACTGTTGTCATCGGTGGTCTATTGGTTCGTAGGCTAGAGACACACCGTCACCAGAGGTGTTCGTCGGTCTAAAGGTGCCTATGGCATTCGTCGGAACCCTCGATTGTGGCATAACATCTGGATTTTGGAGTACTACGTTCGACGGAACCCTGGATCGTTGCAGGCCTTTTGGTTTTTGGGGGTTTTCACTGTGGCTACTCGATAATGGTTAGGGTTTTCTAGCCTAAGCCGTTGGCTTTTGCCGCGTGCGTTCAGCGGCCCCTATGGAAGCGGTTATTGTTTCGTCTCTCTGATTATCTTCTTTGTTCTTTGTTGTTGATTGTGGTTATTTTTGGGTTTTCGTGGTCAAGTGTCGATGATTTCTAGGATTTCCTATGCTGAGACTCTAACCGACTTTGATGGGTGGTGGTTGCTTTTATCTACGGTTTATGGATGTCGTTGGGTTTCTTCATCTGAGATCCTTCATTTGAATTATGAAACCCTAAGTCGCTTATGTCGTATCTTTGCATGCATTTGGTTTATGATTCTGTATTTGGTGTTGATTTTATGCGACCATAACTTGGCTTATTGGTTATTGAGTTAGGCGATGATGATTGTGTTGGTGTAAACCGAGATTAGGATTTAACCGTGGCGTGGCATGTTTGAGAGACTGTAGATGTTCACCAGCAACCTCCAATGCAGCCGCGATTATCTCTTTCATTTACACCCTCTGAGCCTCTGAATCTACGCAACTTGATGGTCTGGAATGTTGTTTCATAATGTTTTTTTTTCTTATACAACTCATAACATAAGTTCATATTTGTTTTTACATACGTTTCTTGTCATATGGCGGTATAAACTTTTTCTGAAATCAACTCAATCTTAAAATCGATCATTCATAAACCTAGACGTGAACCCTCAACGTCTGTTAACACAACCCTTTTCCGAAACTTCAACATTTTTTAGCTTAGTTTTGCTTTATAATACATGGGTCAGGGCCGACTTATTGCCAGGTGGGGTAAAGCAGAACAAGGATTGTTGATCCAAGGGTAATTGATGAGGGGGATGATGGGAATGATGTTTCAGAGTGTGATGATTATGCTTTGCAGGATATCAAAGGCGGTTCAAAACCTTATTCAACAAGGTCTAACTTGAGGAGCAGAATTGGATCACCAAAGTCTCATGGTGATGATGAGGGATATAATAGTGTCGATGAACATATCCCCTGCTTGGATCATCATCTAATAATGTTGTAAGTTTCATTGACCAGAAGAACTTAATTACTTTGAAGTTCTAGATGAAGTAGGGTTTACATTGAGAAATTGTTCAATTATTACTTTTGGCCTCTATGTGCGAAATAATGACCTTGGTCGTAATTCGTATGCCATTTATATTGCTGAACTAATTTGATACCTATCTCAGGAATGGGATCATAAGTTTGAGATTAATATTAGACGCATTAAAGGTTTTGACGTAAAAAAACATGAATGAAGATGGAAATTGCATCTTTTGTGCTGTTGTATAGCAAGTGTGTGGTGTGAAGCTTATGATTTGGCTAGACAAATATGCATAGATTACATGGTACAAAGTTCTTTAAACTTATCATCATGTCTGTAATACTAATTTATATGAAAACGCATGGTATATATGTATTACTTTACACTTATTTGAAAACATTAAACACCCATGTTACAATGATAGTAAGCCTAATCGAGCAGTGCCTAAGGTTAGGAATTTTCTAACAAATCAAATTTGAATTGATAACATTGAACTAAAAAGAGAAAACACTTGAAGGATGTCAGTTCTAAAAATTAAAAAACAAATACATTTTATTACTAAATTTGTGAAGCATGCTTTTATAACTAAGCACTTGAAGGATGTCAGGACTAAAAACTAAAAAAAATTATATTTTTAACTGAATTTGTGAAGTCTGCTTTTATAACTAAGTGTGTGTTAGTAGTCTTGCCTGAAAAGCTTCTTTTTTTTTTTTACAGTTACCCATAGAGTGAATTAGTGCAAACTTATATTATGGGAATGCTCAAATTTATGCAAGCAAGTCATATATTTCTTGATGTTTTCATTTCAGGTTTTCCCGATTTCAGCGTTACAAAACTTAATGGAAGAATTGCCGCTAGACATTGATGTAATAAAGGAGTGGAAGCTTTGTAGATTTATTGGGCACTCCTCTATGTGTATGTTATTGTGTCCCGCCGCGAAGCGCGGGGTTCATCTACTAGTTATATATATCAAAAGATATCGTTGGTTTGCACCAGTAGCATTTGTTACTTTTAGGTTTTAAAGACTTTAGTTTGTTTTCTTATGTTTTTGCCACCCAGCGCATATGCTCAATTCTCAATTCTCATTAACCAAATCTAATATGATATATTTTTCAATTCAATTCTCTCCAACATTACTTTTATATTTATTTTGTTATTATAAAAGTATAATTTAAAATTTTGTGAAAGACAGACAGGGGCAAAGTATAAAAGGGGCGGAGAGGGGCGCCCAACGCTCAGTAGTGTTATATATGTAGTTTTCGTATAGAAATTTTTGGGTATATACGTTTTCGACCCCCCAGTTCTATAGAAATTTTCGGGTATACAAGTTGTCGACCCCCCGTCATTCGGGTCAAGCTTCGCCACTGAAGACAGAGAAGAAATGATAAGGCGATTAAACCATTATATTTATATTGTTATTAAAAAGTATATTTTAAAATTTTGTGAAAGACAAAGAAGAAATGATAAGGCGATTGAACCATGGTTTCATCTTCTGTTTTCCGCTAATGATATTGATTTTTATGTTTTTATCGATATAAAATCCGTGTGAAAATCTTTTTAGTCATATCATAACTTTATTTTTCGGGTTTTCTTTTCCGGTTGTTATACTGAGTGTTGATACCGTGCCGGTAACGTATGTGTACCATAATAAGCCAAACCCATACGGACAATTCCTGTCGCAACGCATGACGAATTTCACAAGTTAAAATAAAAGAAACAAATTCAGATATTAGATCTTGACCATGAACTCTACCCATTTTTTTTTATAGTGAGTAAGCATATTTTATGGATTAAATATGTTTTTTTATTAAAATAAAAGAAAACAAATTCAGGTTTTTGATAAGATCAAACCGAAACCAAGTATATTACCAAGACTATAATTGAACGGAAACTCAAATTCAGTATACGGATTAAAACAAGATGATTATGGATTTATGGTTTTGGAACTTATTGTATAGTTACAATATGCATGATCAGCAACTTCAAGTGGTTTTTTTTAATCTTTTAGTATGTTTTTGTTTTTTCAATCTTTACTTTTTAACATTTAGCATTGACACTTACAATTCTTTCACTTTCTATGTTTTTGGCTTTTTTAACCTTTACCTTTAAACATTTAGTATTGACACTTACAATCCTTCAATTTTCTAAAAACTTTAATCATTTTATACATGTTTATTGTTATGTACATGTCGGTAAAAATTAAAGTTGATTACGTCTCTTTGAAAATTAATAGGCTCAGATATAATGTGTTTTTTTTTGCTTTTTTGTACGTTTTCAGTTGTCTACACTTTAGCATAAATTTTGTTTTACAACAAGTCGGGTCTAATATAATACGTTTTCATTAGACTGTAAAAATTCGATTTACTTTACGTTTGGGCCCCACTGCAACATGCAAAACCATTTTTAACTTCTTTTTATGTAGGTGTTGGTATAAGTTCAGGTTGGTGTGCGACGTAAATTTCTTTCGTAAATAAGTCAGGTCATATATAATACGTTTTCGTGCTTATTTTTTGTACATATTCAGTTTATCTACGGTTTGACGTAACTTTTGTTCATAAACGATTCGGGTCTTGACGGTATAAATCCGAATTACTTTTCGTTTGGACCCGCTGCAACGCGCGGGACAATTTACTAGTTAAGTATTAAATCTTCAACCTCATTTATATGTGAACTAAATTTAACGTTTTATTGGTTAAGAAAAATAAAATTTTGTAATTGTATCGTCTAAGTTTAAGTACAATTTTCTCTATAACTCATAACATATAAAAACTAACAATAAAATAATGTAATTAAATCGTTTAGTTGTGGAGTCCATTAATAATGAGGTATGCAAAGTGTCCAAGACAACCTTTGTATTGTCAGGACGGGTTTAGTTGTATTTGCAGGTTTATGTCTTTGTTTATCAATGTATATATCATTAAAATTAGACTATGAGGTGTGAGGGCTTAAGTTGAGGGCATTGCTCGACATGTAACGAGTGTGGGTTTATCAGACCACCCCAAAAAAAATGGGGAGTGAAAGCGGTGTTGGGGTGCCATGTTGATTTTTTTATATTTTTTTATATAGTTGACATTTATATAAAAAAAACAAACTTATATTAATTTAAAAAAAAACTTACATAAAATCCTAAAAATTTAAAAAGACCTACTTATTAAATCCTAAAAAACAAAAATAAAAAGTAGTTACTAAATCCTAAAAAAAATTACAAAGTTCGGTAAATATTAAAGTGCGGAACCCACTTAAATTCCGAATTCCCATCGTGCCTCCACTCAATATTCGCGATATCCACTCGATCGTCGTGGGTCAAGTCGCCCGCAGGGACACGGACGAAACAAACTTTAAACCAATCCAACTTCGGTTTGAGTTTGGCACGCGTTTAAATTGTGACGCACATTCCCAAAGTGTTGGTATTGCTGGAACGCTCGTCTCAAATACGCGGTTTGACCACGTTGTAGCATACGTTGTGTATCAACAATCGATGTCACAAGTGCAATCTCCTCATCCTCTGTCCAATGCACCGTGTTCGGTTTTTTGGTGTGGGTTTGGTTGAAGAAGATTTGTTATTTGGTGTGGGTTTGGTTGAAGAAGATTTGTAAATAGTTGTGGAAAAATGAAGTTTGGAATGGGTATTTATAGGTAAAAGCTAGTAAATTTTTTAAAAAATTTGATTTTTTACTTCAAAACCGGCATCCCCAACGGCTAGAGCAAACAGTTACCCTAAACGTTTATCTCTCACCAGCCAATCTAATCCAACCACCTCAGACCTCCCCCGGTCCAACGCTAGGCTTCAAAGCCACGCCAATAGGGCAACGCCGTGACCAACGCTGACACGGTATGGGTTAGCCAGCATTGTCTGGCATCCCCGCCCAAACCAACACCCTACACCCACTAGTCTTACATTACAATAGTGAGAGAGTTTAAATATTACTATAAATTGAATCACAAACCACAGTTCCCACTAAATGAAGCATTCTATGTCTTTTATGGTGGGTGCTTTATCTTTTCGCAATCGTTGTATGTCGCCACTAAAATTTGTTTTCCTCTCGCAGGAACTATCTTATACTTTCGGTTAATTCGCTATCAGCAGACGTTAGCTGTTACTCTATGCCGGTATTGCAAATAAAATATCAACCTAAATAGTTATTATAAATATTATTCTTAGCTTTTGTATTTGAGACTTGGTAGAAAGCTTGATGACAAGATGCAATGGGTGGCCGTATTTGTTTCACAGTGTGTTTTTGTGTGTTCTCGCTTCTTCACCGCCGCAGAAGTACCAATGAGGAGACACCACCTGTCAAGGAAGATAAGTCATGGAGGTCTCAATAGTTGAGAAAGAGTTCTGTGACTTCACTTGATAGCTAGAAAATGTTGTTTTGACACAATCAAAAAACATGAATCCATAGAGGTTTAGGCTGGGAGGTGTGGTACAAAACCTCTAGGGGCTTTTTTTTTTTTTTTTGAGTAAACTTCCGTTTTGCTCCCTGTGGTTTGCTCACTTTAACGGTTTTGCCCCAAACCTTTCAAAATAGCCATTTTACTCCCTGATCTTTGAAGGCCATCTTGATTTTACTCCCTGCCCCTTAACCTCATCCATTTATGCTGTTAACCCATGTCACGTGCAAATCACCTGAGGGGCATTTATGTCTTTTCCCAACCATCTCTTTAATAAAACCCTAACTACTCCTTATTATAATCTTTATCACCCTTTTCCCCAGACATTTCACCCTAATCGATGTTCATCTCCCAAAGCGAAATCACTCTAAAACCCTAAACATTCTCTCAAAACGAAATCATTCAGGATCATCGACGATTGAAGTGCAATGTCAATGTGGTTCATTCGTCCTAGGGGACAAGAGGTTGATGTAGAGACACTGTATGGTGAGTTTTTTAAACCCTAACACTGATCATGTAACACGGATCATCTATTGAACCCTAACACTGATCATTTTGTTATGTTTTTTTTTTCCAGATAATCCTACATTTTTCTCACTGAAGATTCATCATGGGGGATCTTTCACAAAGTTTCCTAACAAGATTTACTTAAAAGGTCAGGTAGACTATGTTGACTTCGTAGACAAGGATGAATTTTCAGTTCATGAAGTAAGTTATATGATGTTAGAACTAGGCTACTATGAAAAAGGGTTGATTTTTTACCATTTCAAAGTGTTTGATGAAGATTTGAACTTTGGATTGAGGGCTTTAGGAAATGACTCTGATGTGCTCAGCTTTTTGTCTTGTGTGGGAGATCATAAGTTGATGGAAGTATATACTGAGCATGGTGAAACTTTAGTTGAAACTTATTTTATGTCTCCTAATTGTAAAGTTAGGATTCATGAAATAAATGATGATGATGATGATGATGATGATCTACCTGTTAGGAATACACAAGAAATATTGTCAAGGGCTTCCAGGAGACTAGCATTAGAGTATAATGTAGGTGATGCTGGGACTAGACAAACTGATGTTGAATTAGATCAGAGTCAGATATTGAATGCTGGAAGTAGTCAAACTGAGGTTAATAAAAAAGATGTGGAAGTTAGGGAAGTTGAATTAGATCAGAGTCAGGTATTGAATGCTGGAAGTAGTCAAGTATTGAATGATGTTGAATTTAGCCAAGTTCATGATGAGGGTGGTGAGGCTGATGATGAGGGAGATGATGGTGAGGGCAGTGAGGCTAATGATAGTGAGGATAGTGATTATAAGCAGGGCAAAGATGATGTTGAGGCTAGTGAAGATGAAGATGTGGACCTAGTTGAGGAGCCTGCAAATAGTGTTGAAGAGGAAGATGATTCTGATGATTCAGATTACATAGAAGATGAAGATAATAGGATTGCTGATGTAGTTGTTGATATGCAGAATTTTAGTAGTTATGTGGATCATGACATAGAGGAAGAGCCTTTAGAGTACAATCATTTAAGTGACTCAGAGGGTATGGGACTGAATGCACATTTAGATGACTTTGACAGCTTAACTGATGAGGAAAATGACCCACCCCTTAAGATACAACTGAGGAGGGAGAGAAGGAAACAAAAAAGAAGGAATGATCCTGTGGCTGACCCATTCTATCTTGGTCAAGTTTTTGCAGAAAGGAAGAAGATAAGGGCCCTATTTAAGAAGTTGGCTGTCTCTAGCAAAAGGCAACTGAAGATTATAAGGAATGATCCAGTTAGGTTTAGGGTGATTTGTGAAGGGTTTAAACAAGATGGTGGTAAGGGTAAAGAGGGGAATTCAGATGCAAGTAAGGGTAAAAAGGGGAATGCAGCTGCAAATAAGGGTAAAAATGTCAAATCTGCAACAACAAGTGGTGGTGATAAAGGGGAATCTTCATCCAAAAAAGGTGGTCCAAAGGGTGTGGGTCCCAAGGGTAAAGCTTTAATGCATAAACCAACCACAAGGTCAGAAACTAGATCCAAAAAACATGCAAGCACATGTCCATGGTTGCTTTATCTTTCCAATGCAAACAGAGAAGGGTCTTGGGTAGTGAAGACTTACATAAATGAACACAAGTGCTTTCAAACAAGATCTGTGAAGCTGTGTACTTTTACTTGGTTAGCAAAGGAGATAGAGCCTACAGTTGCAGTAAATCCTTCTATTCCTCTAAAAGCACTGCAAGATACTTTCCAAAGGAAGCATCAGATCTCAGTTTCTTTTCAAAAGATGTTCAAGGCAAAAGGGCTTGCAAAACAGAAGATAGAGGGGGACTACAGGGCTCAGTATGCAATTCTGAGAGACTACAGTGAAGAACTCATGAGGTCTAACCCAGGAACAACAGTAACAATTGATGTAGAGCCTGAAGCTAATCCTAGTATCCCAACAAGACAATTTAGAAGGATCTACATATGTTTAGGTGGTTTGAAGGCAGGGTTTAAGCTTTGTGGGAGGCCAATATTGGGTTTGGATGGAGCCTTCATGAAAGGTCCTTTCCCAGGACAAGTGTTAACAGCAATTGGCCTAGACTCCAACAATGGAATATATCATGTGGCCTATACCTTGGTTGAAGCTTAAACAAAAAAATTCTTGGGTTTGGTTCTTGAATTGTCTGGGACATGACTTAGATCTTCAGAGAGATTCATACTTCACATTTATCACTGATAGGCAGAAGGTAACTTTATTTGTCATTCTGCAACACTAATTCATTCTAGAGTACATTAACTGTCATTCTTAACATTAACTGCCATTGTTCATTTTAGGGCCTCATTCCAGCCATACAACAGGTGTTTCCATATGCAGAACACAGGTTCTGTTTGAGGCATGTGCATGAAAACATGAAGCCTAGGTGGAAGGGTGAGCTATGTAAGAATTTGTTATGGAAATGTGCATCTTCAACTACTGTAGCTTACTTTGAACAAGCAATGAAGGAGGTTCTAGCCACTGATGAGGGTTTATATCAATGGTTAAGGAAGATTCCACCTGTTTACTGGACCAGAGCCTATTTTAGTGGTATGTCAATATTGTAACTTCATTTTGTAAATATTGTAGGTGAATTGTAACTTCATTTAGTAATGTTTATCATTTGTAACTTGTGTTATGCAGGTAGGGCTATCAGTGATGTGCTTCTTAACAACTTGTGTGAAGTTTTCAACAGACAGTTGGTTGAAGGAAGGGACAAGCCTGTTATAACATGTCTAGAGTATATTAGAGAGTATTTGATGAGGAGGAATGTTGCTGTGCACATACTGATTTCAAAGAGTGAAGGTCACTTGACACCAACTGCTACTGAGATTTTTGACAAGATAAAGGAGAAGGCTGCAGATATGAGTGTCCATTGGAATGCTGTGGACAAGTATCAACTTAAAGGGAGTTCATTGGAACAGTATGTTGTTAACATGGCTGATAAAACCTGCTCTTGCAGAAGGTGGGAACTAACTGGCATGCCTTGTAAGCATGCTGTGGCAGTTATTTGGGATATGGCTGCACATGGAATAGAAGTGGATGTTCCAGAGAAATGGGTTTCACAAGTCTATTGGTTACAAACTTGGAAGCAGGTCTATGCACAAACAGTGGATCCAATCAATGGTAGGAACATGTGGCTACCATCTGCTTGTCCAACAACCCTTGTTCCACCAAAGCACCACAAGCAAGTTGGCAGGCCAAGAAAGAAGAGGAAGAAAAGTGCAGAAGAGTTGACTGAACAGGCATCGAAGCAAGGGAAGCTGTCTAGGGTTGGTCAAACTGTGAAATGCACAAAGTGTGGTGGGAAGGGGCATAATCAAAGGTCTTGTAAGGGAACTGCAGATGGGTCTCAGTCCAATGTTTAAGTTTTAGCTGTTTGTGGTTAGGTTTATAATGGTTTAAGTATGTATGTGATAACAATGATCCTCTTTTGCTGACATTATGACTGTATTACCCTATGGCCTGATTTTTGGTGTTTGTTATGGGTTAAGGCCTGCTTATTATATGAATGACAATGTTATGGTATTTAATGTCTTTATTGTATGTTGTTTTGGTGTTCTTTAATGCATGCAGGTATGATTTGGTCTTGGTCAGTTATTGCAGGTTTGATTTGGTCTTGTTTTGGTGTTCTTTATCATATGCAGGTAATGATTTGGTCTTGTTTTGTTTTGGTCTTGTTTTGGCTGCAAACCAAACATACCAAACAGATTAGCTTTGGTGTTCTTTATCATATGCAGGTAATGATTTAGTCTTGTTCTGGTCTTGTTTTGTTTTGGTCTTGTTTTGTTTTGGTCTTGTTTTGGCTGCAAACCAAACATACCAAACAGATTAGCATAACTGTACAAATTGGTTGAAATTTTGCCGTTGTCCGGTCTTGTTTTGGTTTGTTAACTTTTGGGTTTGATTTGGCTGCAAACCAAACATACCAAACAGATTTGCAAAACTGTACAAAGTGGTCGAAATTTTGCCGTTGTCCGTATGTAATGTCAACGATGTCAAAACCAAACATATCAACAAAAAAACTCAACTGTGCCAAACAAGTAAACTGCTTTCATTACAGTTCCAAAATACATCAGTTCCAAAATACATCACTTCCAACAAACATTCTTCGATAACAAACCTACAACACTGATTATTCCTAATTACAAAATACCTAGGTCATTTTTTTAGCAACAAGAAGATGCAAAACATCCATGTCAACACTAACAAAACTTTAAGCTTCCTGTTTTCTTTCGTAGCAGCTCTTGCAATGGATTCGTTCCTGTTACACCTCTCCAATAAACCAGGTATGATTTCAGCAGATCGTCGACACATGGGTGGATCTGACCACTTCACAAAGCCATGTTGAGCACATAGATAGAACCTCCTTCCTGGATTAGCTCGAGTCCAAGATGTCACGTTCGAGGTTGGAGATCCACAAGCACAGTGTACGTCTACCATGGATTTAGGGTTTTTCTTTGTTGATGGGGAAGAAGATGAATGGGGGGCGATAATGGTTGTTGGGGTTTTAAATATCATTCATTAAAGAGATGGTTGGGAAAGACATAAATGCCCATCAGGTGATTTGCACGTGACATGGGTTAACAGCATAAATGGATGAGGTTAAGGGGCGAGGAGCAAAATCAAGATGGCCTTCAAAGATCAGAGAGTAAAATGGCTATTTTGAAAGGTTTGGGGCAAAGCCGTTAGCAAACCACAGGGAGCAAAACGGAAGCTTACTCTTTTTTTGGTAAAGGAGGGCGGCACCTCCGGTAAATTTTATTAATAACAAAAAATTATTTACACCTAAAAGGGTTAAGGTTCCCGGGACATAAAACCCAAGGAACACACCACCCCAAAAGCAAAGAGCCTAACAAAATGGGTCAACCAAACCCGGCCCTTGCATAAACTATACACCAACCAAAAACAATCTAAACAAAAACCAGTCCAAAAAAACAAAACCAAAATACTAACATAAAATCTATACATTAAGACTAAAAAACAAAAGACAAAAAAATCTTCAGTCTTCACTTCACAGCTCCAATCCCCAGCATCCTGTAAACAAACCACGCAAAGCCAACAAACAACCACAAGTCTTCAAAAATCCATCTTCCAGCATTCCCATCCAGAAGCTCTCCAACACAACCTCTAATCCGCATCCACGATAGCCCATAACCAACACCCAACAGCCAACCAGAACCTCTATTATTCACATATAACCACTACAAACCAATCATCTTTCCACCAGTCCACCAACTCATCAACATCCATCCCAAACCCTTATTATCGTTCACACTCCAAACATCCCATACCCACTCCTCTCCTACAATCCAAACACCCTAAACCCACCAGATTAACAAAAACCAATTACCAACCAAAACCCTATAAGCCTCCAACCCGAACCTTAACACCATGCCAACAAACATTTACAAAAAAAAAAACCAGGAATACCCTTCCCACTAATCAAATCCACATTCCAAATAACTGCAGCCTCAGCAACAGCACTGTTGTTCTTCCACTTCAGCCCCAACAAACGTCTTCTAACCTCATTAATAATAATGTCAGTAAGCTGCCTCACAGACCTGCAAGGTCTCCCAAAATACCTGCCATTACGTTCCTGCCAGACGAAGTACACAACAGCCGCTAAAACCAATCTCTGAATAACATTCCAAACAGATTTCCCATATTTCCTATTTTCCATAAACTGCACAATACTATTCCACACATCAGGCACATAATTACGTAACTCCTTGCATAGTCCGCACAGTTCGTTTCGTCCTCGTATTTCTTCCTTCAGATGGGCCATTGCTTTCAGGTAAAGTCACATATACTTGTGACATTCTACTTCTAGTACATGCTAATTATCACACATAATTGCAAGTAATTTCTAGTCAACGACAAGTGCTACTCTAGTGCACTCTAAGTCTCGTAGTGTCTTTTCTAGACTAATGTAAACTGTTTTAGGTAGTGGATGTCGCGGGACGTTTTATGCAATGAAAACTCTTTGAAAATTGTTTTCGTGAATGGATCCTAGAGATTGTAGACTAGACTCGAGAAGGAATCCTGGTTCACTACAATCGCAGTTCTGATACCAATCTGTCACACCCCTTTCTACGGCGGAAGCACGAGGTGTGATCATGAAAGGTTCTCATTGCATACGAAGAGTAAACATACTACATGCTCAAGAAAATAACTTCAAATACCATAATTTGAAAACATACGCTAGCGTTTACATCGCTAAGTCGCATAAAGCATTGTCTTAAAAGTTTACAACTTTATTTAAAGATAAACATAAGCAACATCCACGAGCATGGGTAAGACCGCGCGCACATCCATCCTAGTTACCTGAAATACATGTGAGTTTTGGAAAAACGTCAACATAATGTTGGTGTGAATTCATGCAGTTTTGTATTTCATGTTTGTATACTTTGTATGAAAACATAGTTTGTGAGTAAATCAAGTTTTCATATATAAATCCAGTTTCATGTGTACACCACGTACACATGTATAATTCAATTTCTTCTTGAGTACCCCACGTACTCAAGTATAATTCTCATTTTCTTGAGTACCCCACGTACTTCAAGTATAATTCAATATTTTCTTGAGTACCCCACGTACTCAAGTATTCATCAATTTTTAGTATGGTATGAATTTCATGTAATTAAAATATTCCTGTAAATATCAGGATTGTTAATGGGTTGCAAAGCCATTAACATGTGACACGACATAGGAAGTCACCAAACCTAAGGCATTTAATTGGTATATTCTGAGACACAAAAGCACTACTCGATTCTCGCCCTCACCGAGAGTGTGGCTGCCAGGCACCCGTTAGATCTAACCTTTTGTTCTGCGGTCAATGTATGTACACGATTAATGGTGCTTCTGTACCCTATTCGTGACACTATTTCTCATAACGCATCCTACTTGGTTCTCGTCCTCACTAAGCGCGTTTCTTGTTATCATTTCTCATAGCGCCTCATACTTGGTTCTCGTTCTCACCAAGTGCGCTTCTCATATTCTTATATTTCGTCACACTTGGTTCTCGTTCTCACCAAGTGTACTTCTTGTATTCTTATATCATACCAATTATAAATTTTGTACATTTGTACATGTATTTCACCCCCGAAGTTATAAAAACTGAAAACAGTTAAAGAGAAAAGGGGGAGCATGAACTCACAACTTTGCGTTCCTTGCGTCGTAAACTTCACCGGATTTGCTTAATTAACGTCGTAACCTATACGCGTTTTCTTAACGTTAGTCACTAGACTTGCGTCGCACAAGTACAGTCACTCTCTTTTGTGTATATTTTCTTGTGTTAAAAATATTCTATTTTTAACTAAGTATCCTACTTATATTATTTTCTCAAAAATAAATATAAGTCTTTTGTGTTTTGCACTTTGCACCCGAATTATGTATCTTGTATGTGTATTTTTATATTTATACTCCTCATGAGTATTTAGTGTATTTTAAGTCTTGATACACTAGCACGTATAACACATACTATATACACTTAACACACAAGTCGGTGATCAAATAATATACATTTTTCTCTCAAAAATATATATACATAATATCCATTTTTATTTTTGAAGAAATCACCATTTCTTATCACCAACAATTAGGGAAACCTTGGTAATACTCTTAAATACATTTTTAGGGAATAAGTTTCTCGAAAACTTATATTTTTTTCTAAGTGTCAAAATTTATAAAAATTTTGACAGAGTTTCCCCTAAAAATGGAGGTTTCCCACGTTTTCAAAACGTGTGTTTATTTTCTTTTAAATCATCATCAATCATCAACCACAATTACCAACAATATTCATCAATTTCTCCATTTCATGAACTTGAATATTTACAAAAATGTGTAGTAACTTACTAGCACATTTAGTAAGTCTTGTTATCTTTAAAAATAAGTTTAATTTCTTAAAAACTTTATTTTTAAAGAATATGAAGTTTCACAACTTCTAGTCGGTTTTTACGAAAATTATTTCTTTGTTAAAACTTTTGTTACACAAGTGTCCACGCATTTGTTTGTTCATAAAAACACTTCTACTTTATGAAAGATCCGGTTTTGTCTTACAGTTGGTTTTTCGAAAATACCACTTGTAGATCTTTAGATCTACATGTTTAGAGTCTTATTTTACAAGAAAAATTATATTTACACAAGTTCATGTTTAATGTGTGGTAGAGTTTCATTATTTAACCCTTTGTATACTTAAACATACTCTATGTCATGATCCATGATCACGACTAATCCGGGTTAGATGATGATCCGAGCTACCACAACATAGATCCGCCCTAAATAGTTACACAAAACAAGTCTTACAAGTTTTACACAACATCATAGCTTTTAACCATCATTTTTAACATTTTAGTAGACTTTTAGTATGTCAACTTGCATGTTCTTGACTTTTAATCGACAAAGTTCATTTTAACCACTTTAGAATAGATCAAGAAGGCGTTTAGAGTCACTTACTACTAGCTCGAGGCTAGGGAAGAAACTAGTCAAAGATCGGGTGGATAAAAGCAATGTAGTGAGGTTCTTCGCAGTCCGAGTGCACCGAGCCTCCTTATACGTGATCCTTAACCCTTGTATATACTTGGAATTGGAAGATGGAAATCGAAAGATGGTGGTGGGTGGGTAAGTGTTCTCGGCCGAACACTTAGGAGAGGAGAGGGATGAGAGCAAATTTTGGGTTGGTGATTATGTGAATGTGATGGATCTTATGGTTTTATTTATAAACCATATTAAGACATTAACCAACAAGTAATATGTTCTCTTGATTCTAGACAATCCCAAATAAAATAATCAACAATTTGAGGAGTGTGTCCCCTAAGGGGAACCGATCTTTTAAGGGGGGGGGGGGTTATTGGTTAGATTTCAACCATATAGTTAGTAACTAGTTATGTTAATTAGAATTCTAAGTTAGTTACTAGGGTGTTATGTAATATAACGGGTGTTAGGGTGTTCGGGGACCCTAACTAGCTCAGAAAAATAAAAACAATGCTTCTAGCATTATTTTGGTGTTCCGGGTATTATCCGGTTGTTCGGTTACATACCGATTCCTTAAAGTGCTAAATTACACTTTTTAGTACCCCTTTAAGTATCTTTTTGTATCCCTTTTAATTCCCAACACTTGGGGAAATATTCTGGATAATAAAACATAATTTCTGCATAATATTCACATGTTTAAATGCTGATTAGAGCTGAATTTATTAAAATTCTGCACTTAAAGTGCGTTTCGGGTGCTTTTTAGTGCTTATTTTTGCTTTTGCAATGTCTATAAATTAAACCCTTGTATGTACTCTTGGGTTTTAATGCATTCTTGTTGTCGGACCTACACCTAGGCTCCAATTTTATTGTCTGACTACTTTCTGCAGTTCTGTTGACACTTTGTGTCCTACCGGTGAGTTTACTATCATTTCTGACGCAACGCTCTCGTTTATGCAAAAAGCAATATTTTGTAGTATACAACGTGCATGAATTCACTTGTTTAATCATGTTTTCAGACATTGCTGACAATTAAGCACATAATTGCAGTCATTAACTAATGATTAAAGTGTACGGAAATTACCGGTTTGGTGCCAGTTGTCACATGACCACTCTCCCAACCCCACATAAACTCTTATACATCTCCTTCACAGAAAAGTCAACACACTTACCCTCCCCATCCTTCCATTGAACACTCTCCATACCAGCGGTATTAAAACCTTGAATATTATAGGAAACCAGCCACGGATATTTATTATGCCATTCCACTGGAACCAACCACTCCTTACCATTATAAATCTGATCCAACTTGGTTCTATAATCAAACCCAGCTGCTTTAATATCTCTCCTATCAATCAAATCACAAAGCAACCCTCCTTAATACCAATTGTCAAACCAGGCAAACACACTACTCCCATTCCCAACTTTAAAAACAAAACTACGCCTAACCTTGCTTCTGATCTGCAGTAACTAACCCCAACTCCAAGAGTCATTTCTGGACTCACTAACATCCCAAAAACTCCTACCTTTCAATTTATAAGCATTAACCCAACTAACCCACAAAGAATCCTTTTTAGCCACTGATGCGTGTCGAGTGTGATATATATTTAAGTATATTTTAAGCCCCTTTTAACACTTTAGTCAAATTTTAAATTTATAAAACACGATATTTTACTAACACTAAACACACATATGGGCAAGTGCACCCATCGTGAGCGTAGTATAGCGTTGGTAAGATACCGAGGTCGTCCAAGGACACAAGAGCTTTTAGTACCGGTTTATCCTCAACGTCTAATCAAATAAAAAATTTAGAAAAAAGGTTTTTAAACAAGAAAATAAAACTAACTAAAAATGCTGAAAATAAAAATAAAAACATATAGACAAGATGAATCACTTGGATCCGACTCGCCTTTAGTGTAACCTTTGATTATTTCCGCACTTTTGAACTTTTTAAGAGATTATCTTACTTATAGTAGTAGGCCCCTCTTTTGAAGGTGACGTTACCCTCAACCCAGTAGTTTAAGTCAGCAAGGATACAATCCTAAAGGGTTGGAATATTGAAAGATAATTAATTAAGTTATTAATGCGTAATGTGGTAGGCCCCTCTTTTGAAGGTGACGTTACCCTCGGCTAAGTAGTTAGAGTCAGCAGGGATACAATCCTAAGTAGCCGGGTTAAAGTTTTAATAGTAGCATACATATGAGGGGATCAAGAAATTCGAACCCCCGCCATCCAATACCAGTGGGTATTGAAGGAGGTCCTACTAAGTTTGACCCAGGTCCTTGTAGGATCTATACACTGAACAAGGCAAGACGCTTACCAAACCATTCACTTAACCCCCGACTAGGTAGCCAATATATCTCCATATAGACCGTGGAGATATGAATGGTGTAAATCTTTTATTTTATATAGACAGTAAAATAACGCCAAGACACCACAGACAAATGATAAGGAAGTTTCACCTTCAACATAAGAAACTAGTTATTAAAGTCATTAATACATAACCAAATAAAAAGTGCGAAAAGATTAAAAATAAAAAGTATTACACTAAATGCTTGTCTTCACCAAGTGATGTAAGAGACTTAGACAAACATGGCCTTTGATTGTCAAGAACTCTTACGATCAATCTTGGATCCCGAGACTACTACACACACTCTATGATGGATGATGGATGATGGTGGTGGATGTGGGTTGTGATGGTGGTGGTGGGTGGTTGAAGTGTGAGAGAGGTGGTTTGTCAAGGGATGATTTGCAAGTGAGCCAAGCACCCCCTATTTATAGCCTGCACAGAAGCCCGGGCACGGCCATGTGTCAACCCATCTTCTCTTTCTTCATTAATTGCAGTTTGTCTGCATTAGTTGACCACGCCCCCGTGTCCGCTGGGCACGACCCCGTGTGAATAAACGTATCTGTACTATCAAGATTTGCCTGGATTCGGCGAATCTTAGCGTTGACCACGGCCCCGTGTCCGCTGGGCACGCCCCTGTGTTGGGAAATAGAAGCTTCTACAGCTTTGTCTTTTATGCAGACACTTGGGCACGCCCCCGTGTTCATTGAGCACGGGGCGTGTTCACTCTTCTGTCTCTTGTTTTTGCTTGGGAAGATGCTGTTGAGGGGTCGGGCATGCCACGTTTATTCCTTTTCTTGTATTATTGTTAGATTTGGCTGCATTTTTGCTTCTTTTGTTCATTTAAGCTCATTTAACCCTGAAAATACAAAAGGAAGACAAAAGCACACTTTTTCCAACATTAGTACTAAAAAAGGGTTAGTTTTATGCCTCATTTGATGTAATCTATATGTTGCATTTTACACACATCAGCCACCAAATTCCTAATATGCTTTGTCATTAACGCAATGTTCTGATTTATGAGAGAAGAAATTCCTAAACCTCCTTGACATTTAGGGGTACAAATATCCTCCCAACTAACTCTAGCAACACCCTTATTCCCTTCTCCTTGATGCCACAAAAAAACCCCTTATCAACCTTTCAATATCCTCTGTAACATTACAGGGAAGAATAAAAAGAGCTGACCAATAGACAGTTAACGAAGACAAAACAACTTTAATAAGTTGTACTCTACCTGCATACGATAGGTACTTGACCCTCCAATCAGAGATCCTGCTCTTCACTTTATCAATCAGCATCACACAGTCTTTTTGGTATAACTTCTTAGAAGACAACGGAACACCAAGGTATTTTATAGGAAACTTTCCAGTTTTGAACGGCAAAACTTCAACAATATCCGCCTTTAAACTCTCTTTGACATGCCCAAACATAATCTCACTCTTTCCCATATTAGGCACTAAGCCAGAAACCAAACTAAATTCATTAATAGCTTGTTTAACAACCTCAATAGAACCCCTATCAGCCCCACAGAAAATAAAGAGGTCATCAGCGAAACATAAATGTGTTAGTTTTAATTTTTCACACTTCCAATGATAAACAAAAGCCTCATATCTGCTGATTCTTCTTCTGAGGATAAGATTTAAGACCTCCATCACCAACGTAAACAGATAGGGTGACATAGGGTCACCCTGTCTCAACCCCTTTTGACCTTTAAAGAACCCAAACATATTACCATTAACAGATATAGTATAAGAGACAGAATACATACACGCCAATATCCATTCAATAAACTTTTTATGAAACCCAAAGTGCACCAAACAGTCTTCAAGAAACTTATGACTCACACAGTCATAAGCCTTTTGCAAATCAATTTTAAGAGCAACCCTCGGAAGTCCCTTAGCCCATTCATAGCCCTTCACCAGCTCTTGTGACAATAAAATATTATCACTAATTAAACTTCCAGGAATAAACGTGCTTTGATTACAACACACCAATTTCCCCAGCCACCCTTTCAATCTATTACAGATGACTTTGCTAATACACTTATAGAGAACATTACAACAAGCAATAGGCCTGAACTCGTTAACAACTTTAGGAGCCTTCACCTTAGGAACCATAGACAAAACAGTAGCATTTAACTCCTTTAACAGCTTACCATTATCAAAGAACTCAATAACAGCTTCAGTTATATCCTTTCTCACAATATCCCAGGCATTCTTGAAAAATTTAGCAGTAAATCCATCCGGCCCCGGAGCTTTCTCATCACTAATTTGAAACATGGCAGCCTTAACTTCCTCCTTAGTAACCCTACTAACCATACTCAAGGCATCATTAGCCTCCAGTTTATTAATGAACAATGAATCAGGATCGTCTAACGGCTCCACCATAGTTTTAACTCCCATAATACCCTTAAAATGCTTAACAAACGCATTCCCAATATTCTGACTTTCATATTCCACACCCTCCATATCAGAGATAACATTAATACGATTCCTACTCTCTCTATGCTTAACAGATTGATGGAAATACCTAGTGTTTTGATCTCCCACCTTAAGCCAATGCATTCTAGATTTCTGCTTCCACAAATACTCTTCATCCAATAAAGCTTCTTTGTAGTCTTTCACATAAACAACCTCCTCATTTCTTAGCTCCTCATTAAAAGGATCTTTTGTAACCTCAGTTTGCACTCTTTCAAGCTCACTTCTAAGCAACTAAACCTTACTATGCAAGTTCCCCTGTTTATAACTCAGCTTCCTTAAAGGTTTCTTCAAAGCCTTAAGTCTAGCCAACACAACAAACATTTTATGGCCTTCAAACCTCCTACCCCAACCCTCTCTAACAATAGGAAGAAACTCTTCTTTCGAAGTAAGGTAATTCCAAAACTTAAACGGCTTCACAGCAGCCTTAGCCACTTTAGGAAAAATCAATAGCACCGGAGAATGATTAGAAGTATAGAATGGCAGAAACTTAGCAAACACAGCAGAAAAATTATCAACAAAACACTGGTTCCCCATAGCTCTATCAAGCTTTTCCATAGTACTATCCTTCTTACTAGGCTTCTGGTTCCAAGTATAAAAAAACCCCGTACTAGAAATATCAAGAACATTTAATTCAGCCACACAATCTCTAAAATCCACCATCCCATAGTTAACACTCTCACTCCCAATACTTTTCTCACTCGTGTTTAAGATAGCATTAAAATCTCCAATGAGAGTCCACGGCTTTTGCTGCACTAATAGATGATGCGTGTCGAGTGTGATATAGTTTTAGTTATATTTTAAGCCCTTTTTAACACTTTAGTCAAGTTTTAAATTTATAAAACACGATATTCTACTAACACTAAACACACATATGGGCAAGTGCACCCATCGTGAGCGTAGTATAACGTTGGTAAGATACCGAGGTCGTCCAAGGACACAAGATCTTTTAGTACCGGTTTATCCTCAACGTCTAATCAAATCAGAGGTTTAGAAAAAGTATTAAACATAAAAATAAAAACTAAAAATGCTGAAAAATAAAATAAAAATAAAAACAGATAGACAAGATGAATCACTTGGATCCGACTCGCCTTTAGTGTAATCTTTGATGATTTCCGCACGTTTGCACTTTTTAAGAGATTATCTTAGTTATAGTAGTAGGCCCCTCTTTTGAAGGTGACGTTACCCTCAACCCAGTAGTTTGAGTCAACAAGGATACAATCCTAAAGGGTCAGAATATTGAAAGATAATTAATTAAGTTATTAATGCGTAATGTGGTAGGCCCCTCTTTTAAAGGTGACGTTACCCTCGGCTAAGTGGTTTGAGTCAACAGGGATACAATCCCAAGTAGCCGGGTTAATGTATTAATAGTAGTTTACATATGAGGGGATCAAGCCATTCGCACCCCCTCCATCCAATACCAGTGGGTATTGAAGGAGGTCCTAGTAAGCTTGACCCAGGTCCTTGCAGGATCTATACACTGAACAAGGCAAGAACCTTACCAAATCATTCAGTTAACCCCCCGACCAGGTAGCCAACATATCTCTATATAGATCGTAGAGATATGAATGGTGTAAATCTTTTATTTATATAGACAGTAAAATAATGCCAAGACACCACAGACAAATGATAAAGAAGTTTCACCTTCAACATAAGAAACTAGTTATTAAAGTCATTAATACAAAACCAAATAAAAAGTGCGAAAAGATTACAAATCAAAAGTATTACACTAAATGCTTGTCTTCACCAAGTGATGTAAGAGACTTAGGAAAACATGGCCTTTGATTGTCAAGAACTCTTACTATCAATCTTGGATCCCGAGACTACTACACACACTCCATGATGGATGATGGATGATGGTGGTGGATGTGGGTGTTGTGATAGTGGTGGAGTGTGGGTGAAGTGGGAGAGAGGTGGTTTGCTAAGGGATGCCTTTGAAGTGAACCAAGCACCTCTATTTATAGCCTGCACAGAAGCCCGGACACGGCCCCGTGTCCACTGGACACTGCCCCGTGTCCATCCACTTTCTCTTTCTTCATTAATTGCAATTTGTCTACATTAGCTCCACACGCCCCCGTGTCCGCTGGGCACGGCGCCCCGTGTGCAGAAGCGTATCTGTACTATCAAGATTTGCTTAGATTCTGCGAATCTTAGCGTTGACCACGGCCGTGTTGAGCTGGGCACGCCCCCGTGTCCGCAAATATAAGCTTCTATAGTTTTGTCCTTTCTGCAGACACCTGACCTTGCTCTTTTCTCTTGTTTTTGCTTGGGCATATGCTGTCGAAGGGTCGGGCATGCCACATTTGTTCCTTTTCTTGTAATTATGTTAGATTTTGCTGCGTATTTTCTCCTTTTGTTCATTTACGCTCATTTAATCCTGAAAATACAAAAGGAAGACAAAAGCACATTTTTTCCAACATTAGTACTAAAAAGGGTTAGTTTTATGCCTCATTTGATGTAATTTATATGTTGCATTTTACGCACATCAAATACCCTCACACTTGAATCTTTGCTTGTCCTCAAGCAAAACTCTTTATAATGTGGTTACACACCCAAATGGAATGGGTAGAAGAGAAGTTTTGGGCTTGTCTTGAGTGTCGGGAATCCAAGATCTTTATTAGGCTTTTATTTTTATGTTATTTACAATCCTATTCGTTATGATTTATTTAGAACGTTTCATAAGAGAAATTACTTATTTGGGCATAACATGCCTCTTTAAAATTTCATTTATATACAAGTTCACATAACTCATGGGAGATTACTCAACACTCGGCCGAAGATGTATTTTTGTGAAACACTCGGGACCGGCATGGAACTTACTTCTACCATATGCTTTCCAAGCAATCAATCCTCCTCCTTTTAACTATACACCTTTGTAAATATCAAGAGGACTTAGGAAATGGTTAGGCTTGGGTTAAAGGTAGGTGGTTTTGGGTTAGTGGTTAGTAAAAAGGGCGAAAAGGCATAAAAAGTTTCGGTTGTCGCAAAACTTTTTGTTTTCGTGAATTTTATTCAAACGAAGCATTTTTAAACAAAGTTTTTTTTAGGAACTTGTTTGTTTATTGCTATACTTCAAACATTTTTTTTTGATAAGGAATGTCACATGAAAATCGAACTTTTTACTAAAATAAAGGGTTAAAAATAAAAAGGGTTTTGGTGGGTAAAGGGTGTTTGTTTTGTGGGTTTAGAAACGAAAAGGTTTAGGCTCAAAGGGGTTAAGTAGGGGGATTCTGGGTAGGTGGTAAAAAAATGAAAAATAATGGTGTTGAAAAGAAAAAGGGTTAGTCCTAATGCCTCCATCATTTACTTACTTGGGTTGAAGTTGGTAAGGATCAGGAATGTATCGTCATGGCAAGTTTTAGAGTCGTAAGAAACCAAGCGGCTATTCACACAAGAAACGAAAGATGAGCATTTAGTTTAAAAATGTGTATTTATATGCTCAATAAAGGCTTAAAACTCACTTTTTGTGGGAATGGGTTTTTAATGTGATCAAATATATATAATCAAATTTTAACTAGATTTGTTATGCCGTTTCATAATTTTCTTATGTTGGTTCTTTTTATCATGACGCTATCGGTTGTAAATTTGTAAAAATATAACCTTTTTAGAACTTGTTATTCCCAAATTAAACCAAGACATGTAAAAAAATGAGGGTGATTAGCGGTTCCAATAGAGTTTTGTGTAAGGCTTGTTATTAGGATTTGCAAAATTCAAGGTTTTAGCATCCCCCCACACTTAAATTACACATTGTCCTCAATGTGTCCCAAAAATAAGTTTTTAGGTTGATTGAATGTGTAAAAAGGTGTTTAAAAACAAAAATTTATGTTACTGGGCGTCTGAACACGGGCCCGTGTTAATCCGGGCACGGCCCCGTGTTTAGATTGCCAATATCATAGTTTACAGAAGGCTAGGCACGGGGGCGTGTTCAGTGAACACGGCCCCGTGTCCAGTTACCTGAACTGGGCATTTTCTGCAGATCATTAGGCACGGGGCGTGTTGGCTGAGCACGGCCCCGTGCTGAACTTGCTGTAATGAAGAAAAATTGTCGGGTGGCTCTGTTTTTTATGCATGGGGTGTGGGTTCAGGTTTCCCTTAGTAACCTCCATCATCCGAGTGTGTTTCACCCATTAGAACATCATCCAAGCACCATTAAAAAAAACATCATTTCATTAAAGATTGAATTACATTAGTTCCTAGAAAAATAAAAGCATAAACTAAATCTTAGATAAGTAGGTCAGGAAACACAAGAAATCTAAAATCCCAAAGAAGTCTGAGCCTATAGTTTATTTTAAGAGAAAAATTTCTGAGAAAGATAACTCTCGGTTGAATGAGGCTTGAAGAACTTCTTCTCCGGGAATGGCCCCTTATACATCATTGAGCCATTCTTCTATCTCCAGGGAGAAGAAAGGCGGGCTCATTGGCGTCCTCGTTTTGAGGGGGAGTGACTTCCACCGAGACTTCTTGTAGATTTTCAAGAGGAGGTTCCGCGGGGATGTCATCCCACCCGGTGGGGTTAACGACTCCAAGTGCTAGATTCCAATCCTCTTGGGGAAGGATTTGTGACATCTGTGTCTCTTTGACCACCAAACAAATACCAAATCAATGAAATATTATGTTTCACACTTGGGATTTGTATAAATATGTGTATCATTTGCACATATCAATTCTTGTTCGATTTCAAGCTTTAAATCGCTTTCTAGAAGGTTATACGCGAAATGGTGCGTAAATATAACCAGTTTAATGCAACAAATACTCCGGAACAGTGAAAAAGGCTTAACATACCTTAAATAACCTTTACATAACTTAGAAATAAGTTTTGGAGGGTTTGGTGTGGCGAAATCAAGTTTATTCGATCACAGGGACTATTTGCGTCAAACTGCAAAAGTATACCAAATCGAATGATAACGGACATTCCAGAATTTGATCATAAGTTAAATATGCCCTAAATATCCTTTATATAGCTTAGAAATAGGCTTTGAGGTGTTTGGTGCGCAAAAATAAACTTTTTGATCAATAGGGACTAAAAGCGTCAAAAAGTGCATAAGTTTGCATTTTCGCGCATATCTTACGTTCTGAATATATCCGGACATCCAAAAATTTATGTAATCATTAAAATATTTTATTTTAGTGATTGGCATGATAAAATTCCATTCGTCGCGTAATTTGGATCGTTTTTCGCATCCGTTCGTGTTTCGTCGTAGTTAACCGAACAACGCAACCATACGACCAAACGAACCGACGTCCGAGATGTTTTTGAGCATATTATAAGTTCCCTATACTTTAAATTCATTTTAGAGCCTTGAAATGGGGTTAACGGGGCTTAAACGTGCCAAAAATGCATCGAAAACCAAGTTTCTGGGTTGCAGGGACCTAAACTGTCAATCTGCCATAGTTGTTCAGGCGGGGCGCGTAAGCCTTGTAAGGCTCTTACGCGGGGCGCGTAAACTCACCAGATCAGCAAAACTGTTTTCTTCATTTCAGCAGCTGGTTTCTTGTTTTGGACATGGTTTTCTTCATACTATGGGCTTGTTTTGCACATCCATAGTATTATAATTCAGTGGGCACACATGGATGGTTGAGGTTGAAGCTCGTGAATCAAGGAACGATCTTAACGGTGGACCGAAATCTATAAATACCCACTTAGAATTCATTTGTTCCTCACATTGATCTGATTTTTATGCTCTAAGTTGAAGCTTTATGCTTCATACCTGAGTATTTAAATCAAGATATTCCTAGCTTGGACCCTTTGTAAGTATTCTTTCGTGCTTTTATGCGTTTTTAAGCATGAAAGTCAAACAGTGTTTGACATTCTGCTTTGACCGGTCAATGGTCAACACAAAGTTCGTTTGAACTTTGCAACGTGAGCATAATCACGATGGTTATAGTCCCGTGTGACTATACTTACTGATTACCACGTTGATTAGGTGTAGTGATGAGTCATAGTTTCGGTCCAAATGCGTATTTAAGTGTATTTTGTAACCAAACTATTCTTGGGTATCAAAACCGTTTGTTTTGATATCAAACTTGTTTTCAAACTTCGTTAAACATGTTTTAACATGTTTAACTCGTCACTTTAGGTTTAGTGCTTATATAGGGTCGTTAGATAAGCGGTCTAAACAACCGCTTAGACTTACGAACCCGACCCGTTTGGTCGATCATTAGGATCCGACCAAGCATTTATTGTGAACATAGTTGTATAGGGAATAACCTTCCGAGGTTATACCTTATGGTCACTTCGTTTAAGTAGTTGTATGATAGGTAGTTTATATGCCTTAGGAAAATGACCAAAACGCCCTTTTTACGCATAAATTCATTTTAAGCATATGTAACCTAAATTTTGACATCTAAACTGATTAGGCAACAATATTAGATGTGTTAAGGCATATAATACTTGTCATAAGACTAGTTAGGCGGTCCGAACGCGTTTTACACGAGCGACGCGTTAAAGTAGCGTAAGCTACCTAAACGGGTGGTAATGGGTCGTAAGCATTTAGGATAGGTTTTGTTTTAGTATGTAGTCTTTGTTAAACCTTATCATATGAGTTCCAACACTCATTTTGTTTACAAAACCTCATCCTATCAGATCTTCTGATTTAGGTCCGGTTTATTAACATAGTTACCTATATTAGGTGCCGTTTGATTTCCGTAATCCCTCTAGCTTTGCTTGGTTGTTATTCAAGACTTCTAAGCATCCTCAAGTGAGTACATAGTCCCCTCTTTTACTGATTTCAACTGTTTTGGGGTGAAACACATGTGCCTACTTGTTATGTTCGTGCTTTTCATGCTTTTATATCATATACTTGCTATGTTCATTAGTACGTATATAGTACATGATTTCATTATGTTTTGCTATGTATGTTTACTTAGCATGCTTGCACATTGATTTTTATGTATTATATTTTGTTGCATATACTCATCCAGCATATGGACACATTGTTTTACATTTTGAACTGTTTGAACCGTTTGAAGCTGTTTGATCTATGTGAATTATTTGGACTGTTGGAACTGTTTGGAACTGTTTGATTGATGTGAACCGTTTGGAATTGATTGATTGATGTGAACCGTTTGAACCGTTGGCTTAAGGAAGTGATTAGGTAACGGGGCGGGTGTAATGTGTTAAAAGCATGGTGGATACGCCGCTGGTACTTCCTATAGATAAGTGCTTTTAACACATTATATATCATTGCGTTATCTAGATCACTTCGGCAAAGGTTATCAAAACAAAGTTATATTACTAAGTTTTTCTAATAATATAAACCGTTCGAGTTTTATTACAAAAACGATTTTACAAATTTGGGTTTACATAAACAAATGTTTTGAGATAAGATTCATGGTATCGAGGTTTTATAAACTTTAATTAATCTGTTTTGACTTGGTTATTTCAATTCACAATATAAACATTTTTCAATACTAAGTTTTCTAATATCATTTAACAAAGTTGTTCAAGTTATTTCAAAATGTAAACGAGCCATGAATCTGACACTCACATAAAACCTATGTACTCGCCCGCATTTTTATGCTGACGTATTTTCACATGTGTTTCAGGTATCATAGTTGGTGATGAATGATGATGATATTGATGCATGCTCACATAGGGATGGACGAGGCCTTAGTGACTTAATAATAATGGAAGTTAAGTTGTTCATGTTTGTTTCTAGTTTCAATACAATGTAATAAACTTAATTCAATAAAACAGAACTTTTATCCATGTGTTGTGAAACAATGATTCTGTTACTCCACTCCCCGACATTTCCGCCGCGGTTTGTTGTTTTAACGCGGTCGGGGTGTGACAGAAAAGTTGGTATCAGAGCTCATGGTTATAGGGAATTAGGTTATTAGTAATGCTTTGACCTAGTCTATAACCTTCCTAGGACCCTAACACAAGATTCTTGTGTTTAGATCTTAAAACAATACCGTCACTTATCCTTAGGTGACAACCACAACAAGAACACAAATTTCAAATCCGCTTTGAAAACCAATCATTTGTTCTAGGATGATTTATTATAAGGTTTTGAACATTCAAAATTTTCAAAATCTCGTCAAGGTTGGGTCTTATAATGTGAACACGTGCAATCTGGAAGGGTGGATGCCTTTACTCTGAGCTTTTTCTCTAAGGCTAGAGTGTTCGTACAAATCCACATAATCGGACCAGTCACTCTTACCTGGGAACTCTTGGGGTGAGTGTCCACTTATAGGCTAAAGCATGTCTTCGCGATACATTAATATGACCCGCTTACTTTGATTAGTCATCGTCTCATTTGTTTGCCTTAGGTAACAAACAAATGATCACAATTTTTATGCGTTGTCATCCTGTTTTGATTATCCGATAATATCTCGCTTGCTTCCTCCCATGCCTTCCATTATCTTCAAGATGCCTCTTCATCGCAACAACACTCAAATGTCCGAACCAGGTGCTGCAATTGCCCAGCGAATAGGCGTCGTACTCCAGAGGACCGTTGATTTAGCCATGACTCGCCTCAGGGATGAAGCCATATAAGGGAACCGCTTCTTGGTGCAATCAATGCAACCGTCGTCATCTGAATCAAATACCTTGTTTCAAATGTACCCACTGTGAACGATGGGGACATTTGATTAAAATGTGCCGCTTTGCTATCCAAAGTAAGACTGTTGCAAATCCTGCTACTGCTTAACCTCCAAATTCTGCTTCATATGTCGTCGTGGCATATCTAGCACCTCAACTTCATGAGCTTTCTACCTTGTGTATCGACTTAAGCACGTCTAGTGCAAGGTTTCGGAACACCTCTCGTTACACAAATTCCAAAATCCATATAGAATCTTTCTATCCTCATAATTAGATCCTTGTGGATGATTATCACTCATCGGAGCCCTTAATTGAATTCTTTGTATGCTTTAATACATACATTACGATTCAATAAGGACAAAAGTCGAATTCCTATTAAGATCTTCCTATCTTCATAGATAGACTCTTGAAAATGTTTAAAGTACCAAATGAAATCCACGGATTGGATTCCTGGTATGCTTTAAATACCCGTGTCCAAAGATAACAAATTAAAGGTCAAATTAAACAATTATGTGATTATGTGCTTATGTGTTTTCTTTTATGTTTTTTTGTGTGATCTGAATTTTCGTTATCCAAATCCTCGTAGAATCTTCTATGTCTTCGTATAAGGGATTCATAGTAGGATACCCAAAGGTACTACCTCAAATCCTTAATGGGCTTCTATGTGATAGTTAAGACCCTTGGATTGTAAAGTACTATCCCATAATTAGACCCCTTGAGAGGTCTAGTTAAAAAGATTGATTCAAAAATATGGTTGGGAATGTCATGTGATGATATAGCTGAAAAGACTCCCTAGTGGTCTATTCAAAGAGATCATTCATTTGATTTAATTAAAAGGACTCTATGGCGGTCTAGTCACATTCATCACAGGTTTGCTCATTTGATTCTCTTCCCCTACACATTATGAAATGCACTGTGCGGACTGTGCAAGGAATTACGTAATTATGGATGCATACATAATTATGGAATTTAGTGTACTGAAACCACATCAAGTTTTGTCATGTGTAACCTCATTCATTTCCAATTCTGATGAAGCACCCGTTGATGAAAAAATGAACTAGCTATTCATTTTTCACTTTTGAAATAATATCCGTCAAGGGAAATGAATATCCGTTGATTATTCTTTCATTCCCATTTCTGAAGAATACCCGTTGAAGAAAATGATTATCCGTTCATTTTCGCTTCTAAAGAATATCCGTTAAGGGAAATGAATATCCGTTGATTATTCATTCATTCCCATTTCTGAAGAATACCCGTTGAAGAAAATGATTATCCGTTCATTTTCGCTTCTAAAGAATATCTGTTAAGGGAAATGAATATCCGTTGATTATTCTTTCATTCCCATTTCTGAAGAATACCCGTTGAAGAAAATGATTATCCGTTCATTTTCGCTTCTGAAGAATATCCGTTAAGGGAAATGAATATCTATTGATTATTCCTTCATTCCCATTTCTAAAGAATACCCGTTGAAGAAAATGATTATCGTTTCATTTTCGCTTCTGAAGAATATCCGTTAAGGGAAATGAATATTCGTTGATTATTCCTTCATTCCCATTTCTGAAGAATACCCGTTGAAGAAAATGATTATCCGTTCATTTTCGCTTCTGAAGAATATCCGTTAAATGAATATCCGTTGATTATTTCTTCATTCCCATTTATGAAGAATACCCGTTGAAGAAAATGATTATCTGTTCATTTTCGTTTCTGAAGAATATCCGTTAAGGGAAATGAATATCCTTTTGATTTTTCCTTCATTTCCATTTCTGAAGAACCCGTTGAAGAAAATGATTATCCATTCATTTTCGTTTCTGAAGAATATCCGTCGAGGGAAATGACAGGATTATGCCTTGCATATCTTCGATGGGTTATTCTACGCAAATAGATAAACACCCTAGATTCCATGCAAGACAATCATTTAAACACAGCGTCACAGACAGACTCCTATGAATAAATTTCGGGACGAAATTTCCTAAAGTAAGGGAGACTGTGACATCTGTGTCTCTTCGACCACCAAAAAAATACCAAATCAGTGAAATATTATGTTTCATACTTGGGATTTGTATAAATATGTGTATCGTTTGCACATATCAATTCTTGTTCGATTTCAAGCTTTAAATCGCTTTCTAGAAGGTTATACGGGAACTGGTGTGTAAATATAACTAGTTTAATGCAAAAAATACTCTAGAACAGTGAAAAAGGCTTAACATATCTTAAATAACCTTTACATAACTTAGAAATAAGTTTTGGAGGGTTTGGTGTGGCGAAATCAAGTTTATTCGATCAAAGGGACTATTTGCGTCAAACTGCAAAAGTATACCGAATCGAATGATAACGGACATTCTGGAATTTGATCATAAGTTAAATATGCCCTAAATATCCTTTATATAGCTTAGAAATAGGCTTTGAGGTGTTTGGTGCGCAAAAATAAACTTTTTGATCAATACGGACTAAAAGCGTCAAAAAGTGCATAAGTTTGCATTTTCGCGCATATCTTACGTTTTGAATATATCCGGACAACCAAAAATTTATGTAATCATTAAAATATTTTATTTTAGTGATTGGCATGATAAAATTCCATTCGTCGCGTAACTTGGATCGTTTTTCGCGTCCGTTCGTGTTTCGTCGTAATTAACCGAACAACGCAACCATACGACCAAACGAACCGACATCTGAGATGTTTTTGAGCATATTCTTAGTTCCCTGTACTTTAACTTCATTTTAGATACTTGAAATGGGGTTAACGGGACTTAAACGTGCCAAAAATGCATCGAAAACCAAGTTTCTGGGCTGCAGGGACCTAAACTATCAATCTGCCATAGTTGTTCAGGCGGGGCGCGTAAGCCTTGTAAGGCTCTTATGCGGGGCTCGTAAACTCCCCAGATCAGCAAAACTATTTTCTTCATTTCAGCAACTAGGCTTGTTTTGGACATGGTTTTCTTCATACTATGGGCTTGTTTTGCACACCCATAGTATTATAATTCAGTGGGCACACATGGATGGTTGAGATAGAAGCTCGTGAATCGAGGAACGATCTTAACGGTGGACTGAAATCTATAAATACCCACTTAGAATTCATTTGTTCCTCACATTGATCTGATTTTTATGCTCTAAGTTGAAGCTTTATGCTTCATACCTAAGTATTTAAATCAAGATCTTCCTAGCTTGGACCCTTTATAAGTATTCTTTCGTGCTTTTATGCGTTTTTAAGCACGAAAGTCAAACAGTGTTTAACTTTCTGCTTTGACCGGTCAATGGTCAACACAAAGTTCGTTTGAACTTTGCAACGTGAGCATAATCACGATGGTTATAGTCCCGTGTGACTATACCTACTGATTACCACGTTGATTAGGTGTAGTGACGAGTCATAGTTTCGGTCAAAATGCGTATTTATGCGTATTTTGTAACCAAACTATTCTTGGGTATCAAAACCGTTTGTTTTGATATCAAACTTGTTTTCAAACTTTGTTAAACATGTTTTAACATGTTTAACTCGTCACTTTAGGTTTAGTGCATATATAGGGTCGTAAGATAAGCGGTCTAAACAACCGCTTAGACTTACGAACCCGACCCGTTTGGTCAATCATTAGGATCCAACCAAGCATTTATTGTGACCATAGTTGTATAGGGAATAACCTTCCGAGGTTATACCTTATGGTCACTTCGTTTAAGTAGTTGTATGATAGGTAGTTTATATGCCTTAGGAAAATGACCAAAACGCCCTTTTTAGGTCCGGTTTATTAACATAGTTACCTATATTAGGTGCCGTTTGATTTTCGTAATCCCTCTAGCTTTGCTTGGTTGTTATTCAAGACTTCTAAGCATCCTCAAGCGAGTACATAGTCCCTTATTTTACTGATTTCAACTGTTTTGGGGTGAAACACATGTGCCTACTTGTTATTTTCGTGCTTTTCATGCTTTTATATCGTATACTTGCTATGTTCATTAGTACGTATATAGTACATGATTTCATTATGTTTTCCTATGTATGTTCACTTAGCATGCTAGCATATTGATTTTTATATATTACATTTTGTTGCATATGTTCATCCAGCATATGGACACATTGTTTTACATTTTTAACTGTTTGAACTGTTTGAAGCTGTTTGATCTATGTGAATTATTTGGACTGTTGAAGCTGTTTGATCTATGTGAATTATTTGGACTGTCGGACACGGCCCCGTGCTCACCGAGCACGGCCCCATGTTCACCTCTCTGCAGGTTTTTTAAAACAAGGAATCTTGGAGCTTTAAATTATTTTTCTGACTTTTGATGCATTTTTAAGCAGAAATAACTTAAAACGGTGTTGTAAAACTTATTTTTAACAAGATTCCTTGAATAAAACCTAAAAAACATTACAATAAAGCTTGAAAAACATAGAGATTTCAAACTTTAATGGAGGTTTTGAGGAGAAATGAAGAAGGCAATGGACAAAAGTAGAAAAGACAGGATGGTTGTTGAGAACCTTCTTTAGAATATACCTAGTATGGTATATGTGAAGATCCCACCAGATCCTTGTCTTTGGAATGGGCCCAAGAGTGCAGGAATCTTGCTACACTTATAGAAAATGACAGCACGCTGGACACGGCCCCGTGTCGGCTGGACACGACCCCGTGTGCAAACAAAATTCTGACACTTTTTGTCCGTATTCTGACCAAAAGTCAGACGGGAATCTTTGGGTGGACACAGGGGCGTGCTGACCTGGACACGACCCCATGGCTAGAAGTTGTTTATGAAGTTTCGTCTATTTTCAAGGAGTTTATCCTGATCGGGTGGTTCTTTACTAAACGGAACAACACCGAAGTGCCTGAGGTACCTAAGTTGCCCTAGTTTTAGACAAGAACGCGAGAGGTTATCGGAAATGGTGATTCCTAAGCTAAATACCCGTGGGAAAAACCAACATTTATTTCCCTTATCCGGGCCCTCGTTAAACAAGGTGTATATCGAATCGCTCAGGTCTATATATGCATCGGCGGAAACCGATGGGGAGTCCGTCACGGCACAATCGACACAGGGACGACTATCGCTCAAGTCCTCGCAAGAGTTAGAGGTGATTTCGGGAGCAACGATGTTGTTATAATCCGAATGCGATCTCAATAATTCTCCTTGATCGTCGTCTTGAGATGAATTAGTTATATCCATCTCAAGTTCTTTTATCCATCGGAGAATTAGTTCTTCCATTTGAAATAATTCTTCAAGAATCGTTTCATCTCGAAGGGATGATTGAGAGCATTCGAGGGAGAGATAGGGATTTTTTTTACTTTCGCCCATCTTAAAGCTACAGGAAAACAATGGGTCTATATAATGGAGATTGTAATTTAAAAAATAACATTTTAAATCTTCATGAGTTCCGCCACATAATTGACACCATGTACCATAAGAGGAGCGAAAGTAAAAATTATCAGTATCACTCATGTTTGCGTCAAAAATTACCAACCGTCGGGATCTTACGTTTCTGTTTTCAGTATCTGAAGCTTGGGTATGGGGCGTGCTCAGTGGGCACGGCCCCGTGTTCAGCTACTGTCTGACTTAAAACAGGATTGCCAATACCAAAGATTGGGCACGGGGCGTGTTCAGCGGGCACGACCCCGTGCTGAGCTCTGCAGAAACTGAAAATTTAAGAAAAATCCTAAAAAGACAGAAAAATAAGAAAAACGATTAGGCCGTTGATTCCTAACTTTCTTAAAATCCTTGTGTCCCCGGCAACGGCGCCAAAAACTTGATGCGTGTTGAGTGTGATATAGTTTTAGTTATATTTTAAGCCCTTTTTAACACTTTGGTCAAGTTTTAAATTTATAAAACACGATATTCTACTAACACTAAACACACATATGGGCAAGTGCACCCATCGTGAGCGTAGTATAGCGTTGGTAAGATACCGAGGTCGTCCAAGGACACAAGAGCTTTTAGTACTGGTTTATCCTCAACGTCTAATCAAATCAAAAGTTTAGAAAAAGTTTTAAACATGAAAATAAAAACTAAAAATGCTGAAAAATAAAACAAAAATAAAAAAGATAGACAAAATGAATCACTTGGATCCGATTCGCCTTTAGTGTAACCTTTGATGATTTCCGCACTTTTGCACTTTTTAAGAGATTATCTTAGTTATAGTAGTAGGCCCCTCTTTTGAAGGTGACGTTACCCTCAACCCAGTAGTTTGAGTCAACAAGGATACAATCCTAAAGGGTCGAAATATTGAAAGATAATTAATTAAGTTATTAATGCGTAATGTGGTAGGCCCCTCTTTTGAAGGTGACGTTACCCTCGGCTAAGTGGTTTGAGTCAGCAGGGATACAATCCCAAGTAGCCGGGTTAATGTATTAATAGTAGTTTACATATGAGGGGATCAAGCCATTCGCACCCCCGCCATCCAATACAAGTGGGTATTGAAGGAGGTTCTAGTAAGCTTGACCCAGGTCTTTACATGATCTATACACTGAACACGGCAAGAACCTTACCAAACCATTCCCTTAACCCCCGACCAGGTAGCCAACATATCTTTATATAGACCGTAGAGATATGAATGGTGTAAATCTTTTATTTATATAGACAGTAAAATAATGCCAAGACACCACGGACAAATGATAAGGAAGTTTCACCTTCAACATAAGAAACTAGTTATTAAAGTCATTAATACAAAACCAAATAAAAAGTGCGAATAGATTATAAATCAAAAGTATTACACTAAATGCTTGTCTTCACCAAGTGATGTAAGAGACTTAGGCAAACATGGCCTTTGATTGTCAAGAACTCTTACTATCAATCGTGGATCCCGAGACTACTATACACACTCTATGATGGATGATGGATGATGGTGGTGGATGTGGGTGTTGTGATGGTGGTGGAGTGTGGGTGAAGTGGGAGAGAGGTGGTTTACCAAGGAATGCCTTTGAAGTGAACCAAGCACCTCTATTTATAGCCTGCACAGAAGCCCGGACACGGCCCCTTGTTCATCTACTTCTCTTTCTGCATTAATTGTAATTTGTCTGCATTAGCTCCACACACCCCCGTGTCCGCTGGGCACGGCCCCGTGTGCAGAAGCGTATCTGTACTATCAAGATTTGCTTGGATTCTGCGAATCTTAGCGTTGACCATGGCCGTGTTGAGCTGGGCAAGCCCCCCGTGTTGGGAAATAGAAGCTTCTATAGTTTTGTCCTTTCTGCAGACACCTGACCACGCCCCCGTGTCCGCTGGGCACGGGGCCGTGGTCAGCCTTCTGTTCTCTTGTTTTTGCTTGGGCAGATGCTGTCGAGGGGTCGGGCATGCCACGTTTGTTCCTTTTCTTGTAATTATGTTAGATTTTGCTGCATGTTTACTCCTTTTGTTCATTTACGCTCATTTAATCCTGAAAATACAAAAGGAAGACAAAAGCACATTTTTTCCAACATTAGTACTAAAAAGGGTTAGTTTTATGCCTCATTTGATGTAATTTATATGTTGCATTTTACGCACATCACATACCATACTCAATCAATTCTGCCCACAAAGGTCTTCGACTAGCAATATTAGCATGCCCATAAACAAATGAACACAAGAAATACTCCTTACTACAAACACCTCTGACTTCACAATGAATCACTTGATCAGTAAAATCCACCACCTTAACATCCACCACATTAGGATCCCAACCCACAACAATTCTAACCCAACTTTGACACTTCTCAGCATTAGAAAACCACACCCACCTTTTATTAATTTTATTACAGACCTCTTGCAAATTACTGTTACCAATATGCGTTTCCAACAAACCACACACACTTCACTTATTATCCTTCAAAAGCCTTCTAACTTGAGACTGATGCCCAAAACTACCCAAACCCCTCACATTCCAAGTTAACACTTGAATCTTCATTTGGAACCACCCTTCAAAAGAGGATTACCCAAATCAGAAGTATCCTCACCGCCATCATTCTTCATAAAAACAGTCGGTTCATGCCCTTCAGACTCAACATCACATACATTAACTGTTTTCTCGAACTGCAAAATATCCCACTGCTCCTGAAAAATTTTCTTTTGCCCGACATTCCATTTCCTCAAAACTTCCAAAGGAGGACACTCCTTCTTAAGAACATACCGAGCCACCTCATTGAATTGAACATCATTCATTTTGAAATATCCAGCTTTATAATTTACTTTAGTACGAATATTATCAGCCAAGTTTTCACTGGTTTCCTTCATTTCCACTTCTTTAACTATCTGCTCATTTGAATCAACTGCCATTCCACAACTTTGATCTTCAATACCCAAACTGTTCAGCTTTACCTCCTTCTCTCTACTATTTCCCCCCAAGTCTCTAACATTCATCCCCATCAACCCAGACTTCACATCAATATTCTCCCCTTACTTCACTATCACCGGATACTTTCTCATCAACCTCCCCACTCAAAACCTCAAAACTATTCGATACCTTCACAATATTCTCCACCTTAGATTCCCCCTTAACATTCATTTTAAGGCCTTTAACAACAGGCCTATAAACCTGCTTAATATTCTTCAAATTACCTTTTTAACACTACCAACATTCCTTAAAGTCACCCCTTCACCACCCTGATCAATAATCTCTCCCTTATCATTTTTAGTTCCAGAAGTACCAGCCCCACCCGAACTACCTACACCACTCCCAGAACCCTGAACCTTCTTAACATTAAAATTCCTGCCCTGATTATAATACTTCATACCATCATTATTTCTCAACCCTCTATTCTTCCTACCCATAGTAGCAAACCCATCAGCACCCACACCAGACACAGGAAAATTATTAGCACTAGCAACCTTTATATCGTTTATCAACCTCTGAGATTTCTCTCTAATTTCATCCTCAGTTAGAATTTTCTTACCACAAGATTCCAAATCATGCCCAAAAACTCTACATTCAGTACACTTCTTAACCTTCAACTGATACTCAATTCTAATGTCTTTAACATAAGTTGGCCGATCACCCTCCTCCAGATCGTACGCCTTAACAAATTCAGGCAGTATAGTATCAGCGTCAACCTCCACCAGCACTCTAGCAAAACCTGGAGGTCCTTCAGCAATCCCATACCTTTCAGCAGTAACCTTATCAAATAACAGAGGATACCCAACACAGCTTAGCATGCTACATATACTAACAGTGTTCCACAATTCCAGGGGCAAATTCGGAATAGTAATCCACAGAGGAATTTTAAACGGTTCAGATTTCTCCAAGGTCACACCAGCCTCCCATTTCTTTAAACACAACAGAACATCATTCACTAGCCAAGGCCCCTTATCAATAGCCACCACCATCCCTTCCTCATTTCTAAATTTGAAGAAGTAAATTCCCTTACCATTCGAGGAAATTTGCAATATACCAAACTGCTTCCACATTCTACTCAAATGAAATCTAACCATGCCCAACGGCAAATCCTTGCCAATAAAATACTCATAATGGTAAGCACTATACACCTTCTTAGCTTCAGCAATTTTCTCCGGACTTATGACAGCCACCACCTCCCCATTCTCTAATACTTTCGGAGGATAGTATTGAATTTTCTCCGCCATAACAGACTTCAAACCCTTAACAGTATTAGCATAAGACACAACTTCCTTTTCCTTCACCAGCCCTTTTTCTTCATTCGTAGATGCAGTAAACACCACATTATCTTTCAAAGCAACAGAGGCCATAAATGACTTCATAGCAGGCTTCAAACTATTAATAAAAGGCATGTCTGCCTTTGTCACCTTATAAGGTTCCAACTCAGCCTCTTTCTTCTGAATAAGTTTCTTCATAGACTCCTTCTTAACATACTTCCTACCTACAGCCTTCAAACAGCTCTCAGCTGACTTTCCACTAACAGCCCCATTAAAACCATTACCCTCTTCTTTACAAAAAACAGGCATAACCATCTTCTTCTTACCATCATTAGACCCAGGATCAAATGAGAAGTTTAAAGCAGTAACAAAAAATTTAAACCTCCTAGCATCATCATTAAAACCCCCCTTCTGCACCTTCTTCCATAACTTATCTTTACACACCCCTTTACACCCCACACTAGCCAAACTCTTAACCAACTCCTGGACACAAGCACCATCCGGTAATACATCATACTTACTACCAAAATCCCCATCCAACGGAACTTTAACAGCAGCATTATCACCCCACATAGCCTTAAAGGCTTTCACCTGCAACCCCTCATTCCTAACTAACCTCTTCTTCCGCTTATCCAACATAACAAAACCAGCAGAAGAATTAATATAAAAAACATTCACAGAAGCATCAATCAGAGATCTTACTTCTACCCCCTTCATCCATCATAATGGAATCATCCAAAACCCCTTTATCCACAAACCTATCCACCTCACCCTTTATCTTATCAATCTTAGCTAAAACTTCGAACACAGAACCAAACTTACCAGAAAACAACTCCCCAGGACATTCATGAACGTCCTTCCCTTCCAACAAAATATTAACCATACAAAAATCCCCAACCTCATACAGATCCGAATCAACACTAAAAGAAACCTTCAGATCTGAGTTACTAAACATAAGTTTTTCACTGAACATTCTATGTTTCCAATTTTCTCCCAAAACACTCTTCAAGTTATCCAAATCAGACTTAGAAAGAAGAACAGAAGAGAACATACCTTTATCAACCACCAAACCTACACCAGAACCCCTACCACCCACCTTCAGATCCACTACTACCTCCTCCATACACGAAATACCAGATTCACCCGAGCTCTGCACTTCACCAACCTCTGGCACAATAGAAGCATCCTTCACCAACTCAGAAGACCCCTTTGAACCCTCAGACTTCACACACACACCTCCAGTACATGTCACAGGTGGAGGATCGGGAGGAACAAGGAACACACCACATTTAGGAGTAAACTCCATAAGCTCAATCAACTCCACACAGCAAAAAAGAAGAAGAGAACGAAGAAATCCGAGAAAAAACCAAAGAGAACAAAGAAAACTGAGCAAAAAACCCTAGAAATCTCCAATCGCCAAAATCACCCGAGAAGAGAGTAGTTTTCTTTTACTCAAGCATATTCACCACAAACTATCCTCTAGGGGCTTTATCACACTACATCAGCCATGTCACATATGGGACTTTAAAGTCCATCTCTTTAACTTGCATGCAATGGTTTAAAACCCTTTAAAGCCCCCTATTAAACAAAATAAAATAAAGAGCAAAAGATTTGATTGGTTGAAAAGAATGGGCCCACCTGCACCCCCTTTAGCGCTCGTTACAGCAATGGAGCTCTCTCCATTGTGCCCCCCCCCCCCCCTTGGCGCCCAGGGGTGGCTATGGGGTGCAAAAGGGCACTAAAAATGATGATTTGGCCAGGGCGCTATATCACACCCCCGGCCTTAAAGAATACTGCCAAATGGAAAGCTTCAGTGACGTCTAAAGCTATGAACAAAGAGGAAGAGGATGAACCGCCAAGTGTGGCTAAAGATGATTTCATTGAAATGTTTGATAAAACTGAAACCAAAGATCAAGTTGTAGATGGAGTGAGCTGAGAATGACTCAAGAATCAGAACATTACAACACGTTTTTACAGGTGGATCACAATCCGGTTGTAGAATTGCCTGCGGAAAGCCTGATTTCATGGAATTCACTCACCGAGTATTCATTTTCTTATACTCACGAGGCTTCGAATCATGATTTGGTACCCACATTTGCAAATAACCATGGTGGAATTAGGGTTTGCAGGGTTCTAAGTTGAAGAAGATGAAGTGAAGTCAATGCTAGGGGTTTGTTTATTTTATGGGGGTTAAATGGGTAGGTGAGATTAGGGGTGTTCAAAACTATTCGTATCCGAAAATCCGATTCGAAATATCCGAATCCAAAATATCCGAAAAATCAGATATCCGAAATTTCGGATATCCAAAATTCGGATATCCGAATTTTTCGGATTCGGATTCGGATTCAGATAGTGATTTTCAAAATTTTCAGATATTTCGGATATCCGAAATATACGAAAATTTAATTTTCATTTTTTTTGGATATCCGAATATCCAAAAATATCCGAAGTATCCGAAAATATCCGAAAATATCAAAAAAATATCTGAAATATCTGAAAAATATCCGAAAACTTATATTCGAATATCCGAAACTATCCAAAATATCTGTTTCCGAATATGAAAAAAATAATAAAAAAATAAAAAGTTGGATTTTCGGATATCCGGTTTTGAACACCCCTACTTATATGTCTGATGCGGTAATCTTCGGTTTCAAATCTTTGCATATACATAAGTCTCTCAGCGAGACTAGATGGGCAGGTCAGCTCGTCAATCCAAACGAGCCAAAATGTTGAACTCGATTCATTTGTCTTAACGAACTAAATTGTTGAGATCGGGTTCTTGCCGGGGATTGTAAAAAGCTGAGCAAACTCATATAGTTAAGAGGATTCACGTCCTTCCATCAAATCTACCCTATTATATAACTATATTTAAAAATATAGAGTGTGAACAGTGTCTCCAAATATATGTATGAACAATAAGATTTTTCTCTTTCCTTCCATCACAACCACTTTTTATAATACATAGACCACTCTCACGTGTAATTTGATGGAAGGGATGTATATACTCTAAAGAAAAGTTGATTAGTGTTCACATATTGATTGATTTGTAAAAGCATCTTATGTGGTGACAACAGATGTGAGAGGCAGTGAAGAATGTTGCAGAGTACTTTCCTACAGCAATAGTTAGCGGGAGAAGCATAGAAAAGGTACGTTATTCTTCCTGTTTTGGTTGACTTTTCATGGTCAAAGTTAAATATTTAATTTTATATTTTTTAGGTTTATAATTTTGTAAGATTATCTGAGTTATACTATGCTGGTAGTCATGGGATGGACATCAAACGACCATCTTCTGGCAAGCATCAAAATGTGTGTTTAAATTTTATTCTATTTATTAGTACTATTTTTACAAAACAAATAATATAACTAATATAAAATGATTAATTAATTTGAAATTAAACTGATTATACTTTTGGTTGTTGTGTACTTATACGTCGGAGAAGAAGCCCTCATTGATTCCACTAATGTGTTAACATTCATTGTGTTTGTAGAGTGTGGACGAACTGTGAAAGTAACAAAGATGAATATGTAGAGTGGTGTGAACTGTTAATGACAAAGATGAATATTTCGAGTTAGTAGTGAACTGAGAATGAAGAATGCCAGGGTGCTTTGTACCATTTTATAGTTGTAAAATAGGGAAGGGGGCCTGACCCAGGTTAACATACATGCTCCATAAACATTAAGTAAGGAATCACCTAATAGTTTCCTCTTTTGAAAACCAAATTTTAATTTGATTTCTATTTCCCTCTTTTTAAAAAGGGGGCCCGACCAGTGGTTAACATACATACACGCTTTGTACCATTTGATTTCTAGTTCAAAAGTAATATCCTTGTAAATCTTATTATTTTGATTGCCTTACTACATAAGATTACTTATGTAATTGGATCACGTAAACAAGTATGTCATCAAATCTCATACCCGATTACTTGACCATATACCCGTTGTATAGGGTATTCTCATAGGGTTCGAGTTTCATTGCCATCCCCACTAGTGATCTACCAAGCGCATCAAGAAAATCAAGATCGAGTAGTATCAATCTTTAGACATTCTCACTAACTTGTTAGATAAATCATATATAGACTTGAATTAATGTGTATTATGTAGTTATATAATTTAGTTGTGGAGTCCATTAATAATGAGGTATGCAAAGTGTCGAAGACAACCTTTGTATTGTCATGTCGGGTTTAGTTGTATTTGCTGGTTTATATCTTTGTTTATCAATGTATATATCATTACAATTAGACCATGTGGTGCGGGGGCTTGAATTGAGGGCATTGCTCGACACGTAACGAGTGTGGGCTTCACCAGACCACTCCAAAAAAAGTGGGGAGTGGAAGCGGCGTGGCCAGGCGGCGTTGGGGTGCCATGTTGATTTTTTTATATTTTTTATATAGTTGACATTTATATAATAAAACACAAACTTATAGAAGAAGGAATGAGTAATGAAGTAAGAAAAGAACCCCTCTATTTATAGAAGATATGAGATTTTCTTCAGAAATTAGCTTGCACATTTTAATGAATCTATGCCTATCAGAATATCCTAAGTAATAATTTGATTGAATGAATTGGTTTTTTAAGCTTTGTCAATAAGATAGATCCGCCCAGGGCATGCTCAATTCAGTTTTATATTAATTCTTTTAATCATAACCATCTATACACTCAATCGATCATTGTAAAATCCAGTCTCCAAGCATGGTTCATAGATTTTTTTAGAATATATAACATATTAAAAAGAAGAGAACATGACATGACCTGACCTGATTCATCATTTTCTGTGTTTGAAAGATAAGCCGATAAGGAACATCCAAAATCTTTTGATCAGCTTCGACCTAGAACAGCAGCAGCATGATATATATAATAATATATTAAAAAGAAGGGAGTAAAGGAATCGTGTTTGTCTGATGAACGGTAACATGGTTGTGTGGTTGTGTGAGGAAGAAGAAGACCTTGATGAAAGATGAATTATGATTAAAGAAAATTTAAAATGACTTTAAACAAAAAGCAACAGTGATGATGGTGCAGCCCTATCAATCACATCAATCCAAATAAACATAA
The DNA here is from genome assembly GCA_030545235.1 of Helianthus tuberosus. Taxonomy (NCBI): domain Eukaryota; kingdom Viridiplantae; phylum Streptophyta; class Magnoliopsida; order Asterales; family Asteraceae; genus Helianthus; species Helianthus tuberosus. The sequence goes on from CM060369.1 coordinate 201,090,298, forward strand.
TATTAATCTTATTTTCTTAAAGTTTCTTTTGTTTTTATGTATTACTAGAAACCTGATTATCTTTTGTGTTTGTGCTTTCAATCTTGTGTGAAATTAAAAGACTTTTGTTAAATATAGATGATTTAACAATATGCGCATCGTATCCGTAATCAAATGAGCATTGTGAATGTTAAATAAATCTTATTTTTTTAGGAAGCTTATAGGTCCAAAACATGTTATCTTTTTTATTTAAAAAATATTTAATAAGATTTTTATAAAGAATAAAAAAACATATAAATATAGGTTTATTTAATACAAAATAAATATATATTTCTGGTAATAAAAGTTGCCTAATAAAAATAAAGTTTTTCATGTTTCCAATAAATTTTTCGGATTCGGATTCGGATAGCGATTTTCAAAATTTTCAGATATTTCGGATATCCGAAATATCCGAAAATTTAATTTTCATTTTTTCGGATATCCGAATATCCGAAGTATCCGAAAATATCCGAAAAATATCCGAAATATCTGAAAAATATCCGAAAACTTATATTCGGATATTCGAAACTATTCAAAATATATGTTTACGAATATGAAAAAAATAATAAAAAATAAAAAGTTGGATTTTCGGAGAGTGAAATCTGGTATCCGAAAGTTTCGGATATCCGAAATTCGGATATCCGGTTTTTAACACCCCTACTTATATGTCTGATGCGGTAATCTTCGGTTTCAAATCTTGGCTTATACATAAGTCTCTCGGCGAGACTAGACGGGCAGGTCATCTCGTCAATCTAAACGAGCCAAAATGTTGAGCTCGATTCATTGTCTTAACGAACTAAATTGTTGAGATCGGGTTCTTGCTGGGGATTGTAAAAAGCTAAGCAAACTCATATAGTTAAGAGGATTCACGTCCTTCCATCAAATCTACCCTATTATATAATTGTATTTAAAAATATAGAGTGTGAACAGTGTCTCCAAATATATGTATGAACAATAAGATGTTTCTCTTTCCTTCCATCACAACCACTTTTTATAATACATAGACCACTCTCACGTGTAATTTGATGGAAGGGATGTATATACTCTAAAGAAAAGTTGATTAGTGTTCACATATTGATTGATTTGTAAAAGCATTTTATGTGGTGACAACAGATATGAGAGGCAGTGAAGAATGTTGTAGAGTACTTTCCTACAGCAATAGTTAGCAGGATATGCATAGAAAAGGTACATTATTCTTCTTGTTTTGGTTGACTTTTCATGGTCAAAGTTAAAGTTGAATTAAATTAAATATTTAATTTTATATTTTTTAGGTTTATAATTTTGTAAGATTATCAGAGTTATACTATGCTGGTAGTCATGGGATGGACATCAAAGGACCATCTTCTGGCAAGCATCAAAATGTGTGTTTAAATTTTATTCTATTTATTAGTACTATTTTTTACCAAACAAATAATATAACTAATTTAAAATGATTAATTAGTTTGAAATTAAACTGATTATAATTTTGGTTGTTGTGTACTTATACGTCGGTGAAGAAGCCCTCATTGATTCCACTAATGTGTTAATATTCATTGTGTTTGTAGATTGTGAACAAACTGTGAAAGTAACAAAGATGAATATGTAGAGTGGTGTGAACTGTTAATGACGAAGATGAATATTTATAGTTAGTAGTGAACTGAGAATGAAGAAAGTTGGGATGCTTTGTACCATTTTATAGTTGTAAAAAGGGGAAGGGGGCCTGACCCAGGTTAACATACATGCTCCATAAACATTAAGTAAGGAATCACCTAATTGTTTCCTCTTTTGAAAACCAAATTTAAATTTGATTTCTATTTCCCTCTTTTTAAAAAGGGGGCCCGGCCAGTGGTTAACATACATACACGCTTTGTACCATTTGATTTCTAATTCAAAAGTAATATCCATGTAAATCTTATTATTTTGATTGCCTTACTACATAAAATTACTTATGTAATTGGATCACGTAAACAAGTATATCATCAAATCTCATACCCGATTACTTGACCATATACCCGTTGTATAGGGTATTCTCATAGGGTTCGAGTTTCATTGCCATCCCTGTTAGAAATAACCCGTTGATGTGGCCTTACGCATCATTTGGTAACATCACCAATATGACATAACTAGTCCCCGACAATTACTTGATGGTAGTAATTGTAATTATTGATTAGTTTAAGGGGCAATTATGATTTCCCTTTAGGTACCTTTAATTGAGAATGTAAAGAGTTTTCATAACCGATCACTATTCATGATCATCATTCATTGTGATGTTAAATATATATTGATCATAAGAGATGAAAAACTTAAGTAGAACACCAATACAAAAATTCTCTCTAAGGTGATCCATCAACCCAATGTACCATAACGGGAATCATAGCCTTATCTTCGTCTTCAAAGATGACCATTCCCACAAGTAAGTGTCTCTAACTTGGTATCTATATTACGTTATGATTGAATGAACATGATTAGGTTCTATATTTTGATCCATGTTTATAGATATAATCAACATGTGGTATCAAAGCATGATGTTGATTATATCAATTCAATCTTCACGAATCGCTTATTGTAAACCAATTTGTGATTTTGTAAAATAAAATGTCACCATCAATTATTTTCTTTTGGTGTTGGTGGATTAAATCTCATTGCAAGTTCATGTATATAGAAATCATTGTTTCCTAATTTCATATATTATTATCTTCATATCATGCAATTCAGTACTTAAACCATATATCAACTTTTGTTGGTTAATTTAAATTACTACTTTTATGCAAATGGTTTTTGCAATAAAAAAAAATCAAATTGAGTAATTTGTTTGAAAAGTTGGAATTTGGAAGGTTCATTCTTCCATTAATATTGTATTTTAATGGATCACATATCAATATAAATCCATATTTAATTCTTGAAACCACACGAAAGATTATTAGTTACTTCATGTTATGTTGATGATATGACAAGATGTCACTAAACTCCTTTTGGCTTATTTTTTTTGTTGGTGACAAAGATTTAGATAAGTATATATGAATTACATTAAGTAATTTACTTTGGTAGTAAACCTTTTAGTTGTCACATGCGGATACAAATAATATGTGTGATAATATTAGTGAATATTAATTTTGATATTATCAATCAAACTCATAAACTCATGTGGTAATCTATGTTTATGATTAAACTTAATAGTGGCAATAACTAATAGAATGCCATATTTTACTAAATATTAGCATACCTTAGAACTGTTGTATGCAATTTTCATGGCAACTTATGTAAGATTGGATGAGTGAACCAACGAGGTATCATTTAATATTGAAGTTTAAGTTAACCATTTTATGTAATTATGTGTATTGTTGAACAATGAAACTTTTGGCGATTCATTTGATTATACACAAAGTGAATTCCTAGCCTAATTTACATAATATAGCATTTCTTGCCCAAAGGTGTTATGTTATATCTATGTGCTTTACCTTATTGTGTATTTATGTTCATCATGATACGTGAATTTTGGTCAAAGCGAAGCCAAAGTTCATGTAGAACAATGAAACAGTCTATATTTATGTGTGTTCATAATATGTGAATTTTGTTCAAAGCCAAAGCGAAGCCAAAATTTAGGTAGAACATTAAGCCAAGGTTTATTATTTTTAATAATGCGTGAATTTTGGTCAAAGCAAAAGCGAAACCAAAATTCAGGTAGAACATTAAGTTGGTATTTATTTATATATGTTCATAATACATGATTTTTTTGTCAAAGCCAAAGTTCATGTAGAACAATAAGTCAATCTATTATGTATGTTCATAATACATAAATTTTGGTCAAAGCCAAAGCGAAGCCAAATTTATGTAGAACATCAAGACAATCTTTTATTTATGTACGGTCATAATGTCTGAATTTTGGTCAAAGCCAAAGCGAAGCCAAAATTCAGGTAGAACCTTAAGTTAGTCTATTATTTTGGTGTTATAGTAGACTATATCTTCAATATAATAATAATTTGTGTATGCCTTACTTGATTACCCCATAATGTAAATTACTCCAAGTTTCTTCTAAAGTTTGTATCTCATCTATTTCATCCACTCTAATTTCAAAAACTTAAGATGTTTTGCTTACTAAAGAGTTTCTATAAAATTTGCTCTTATTGAATTGTTGATTATCTCTTAAGATATGACAATTCTACTGCTCTTTTCTGATAAAAGTATTACAGAAGAAAATTATAGCAAACTAGTGGGATGGGGAAGGTTCATTTGAGAAGAAATTTAATGTGAGAAGAAAAAGAAGAAAAGACATAATGGTAAAACATTCAATAGTTTATAACTCCTCCATTAATTATGTTATATCTAATTAATAAAGCAAAAAACATTTTATCCTACACATTTCAAAATTTATCCTACATGTATCTTACACTTACTGAAATTTACCCTATGCATATCTAAATTTATCCTACATATATACTAAAATTTATCCTACCATGTCAAAAATTTTCCTTCACCCTAAATTATTTTATCTTGAAAGAGTATGTTTAAAAGTGAGTTACAAGTTTAATGCGTAATTAGCTAATTAATTACAATTAGAAATTTACCTATATGCCCTTATTAATAACATTAAATACACATATTAAATGAAGTAAAATGGAGCATTTCCATTGGTTTAAAACTTATTCTTTTTATTCTTACAATTTTTTTCTTCTCAATTGAACCCTCCACCTAGTGAGATAAGTCAAACATTATATCTCTTATGATAATCAAGAACCCATTTAATTAATGATATCATGGGAGCTATTCCAGATTCTGAATTTCCTAAGACTATTTTTTTTCTCTATGGAAAAATCAAAATAACCCCTAAGACGCATGCATTTACTCTAGATTCTAACCATAAAGTTTACTGGCACATGTGAATAAATCATAATGTACAATACATGTCCCATAATTTAAGGGTTTACACATGAAAATCAATACATTTTTTCCGGTGCATTACATAATAACTTTTCCAATGATACTATAATTTGCCTTAAGAATTAACTATACAGCTCAGAAGTACCAAAGGAAAATGAGTATGTTGATTAGCAACATATGTACAGGAAAAGGAATGCATGAAACTGGAAAAATTAGATGTTGTTCATCTCACCGCCACTAAATCTAAAAGGAGGATACTTTTAAGATTCAGAGATAGTGTACAAGTACTACTTCCAGCTATAAGTTTCTTCAAAGGAAAGTCTCACTGCAAATTTATGTCATTAAATAGGCATGAGCATCGAGACTATCCAAAATTCAATGGGACAGCTGGCTAAGATAAGTAGTTAGATATTTATGATATTTAATTCTGCTAATGATAATATTCCAATTAACACATGATGGGTTGAGTCTAGTTCTATACGTTTACTTACCAGAAATCTACAAATAATTAATATGAGAGTTAGTGGCAAAATTTTATTTTAAGACTATAAGAACCATAATAAACTGTTTTATAATTAGGCTTTATGATACCTTATATATTCTATGGATTATTCAGAAGTTAGTATCAATATAAAAGCAACATTATGACAGTTGTGAGGTTTGCATGGTTAAAACAAAGTCAATTTTACCTTAAACTCTCATATTATTTATCATCTCAATCTGGATAGAAACCTTATAAGATAGAACTGGATGATGCTACACTTTTTCACAACCTTTTGTTATCATAAAAATGAAAATTTAACAAAAGAAAAATGAGACATACAAATTTCATCCATTGAGACCAATTTTTATGAGAAATCATGACTAGGTTGATGAAGGATGAAATATTATCAAATCTCATTCTTAGTGACTTATGAGCATATGTTATAAGCCTTAATAATTAAATGGCTAAGGGAATAAATCAAGTTCAATCAGAAATTATATTTCATTGGAACTTATCCCAAAATAGAATATTTAGGCATTATTCATTTATCATAATATTTACTTGTGTCTAATATGTCCCTTATGGATCAAGATATTAAAGAAATTAATTCATATATACTATGATTCCTTCTAAATATGTCCCTCAAAATTTTTATAACATCTGGACATTAAGGAAATCAAGTCTAACATATATGACATGTTCCCACTGTACATACATCATTGAAACTTATCTTGTAGCATTCATAGAGATCTAAAAGGTTTGTGGGAGCATTAAGTATCTTAATCTTAATTTGCGAGAGTTGCAAGAGGTAGGGGAGTGAAAGTTGTTACCTCAATTTGTACCTACTGTATAAGACACTGCGGCTTCACAACTTTTCTCTTGAAGAATATATTGCTACTTTAACAAAAGTTTCATTGTTGCTTAAACGTGGGCACACTTAGATTTCTTGCCAAAATTATAATCCTCAAACAGATAAACTACAATGAGTTACATCATTAACTTGTTTCTCTATCAGAATCTATTGTCCTTCTAATGTTAACCATAAGCATGCTAAATTTTTTATGATTTCTAAAATTAGTGGGAGTAGTAAAAGTCCTTATCATAACTTGCAAGAAGTACAAGAGGCGGGGGAAGAGACTTATTAAATTTACTCCGATTACACCTCTTGTACACTATACTCCACAAAATCTTACACACTTAGAATCTTGAAAGTGATATCAACTTAATCAAGAGCTAATCCATAAAACTGAAACTCATAATAAAACCCAATAATCAACTACGGAGGTCATCTAGGTTTAACTTTGATGATTATGTATCCTCCTTGACTGAAGTTGAAATGGATATTGGAAAGTATACTGGCCCTACATCCTCTAACTAAGCCATTAGCATCAATCAATTTTCCAAATGGAATATGAATTGTTATTAGCAAATTTGATTTTATTTGTTAGAATAACGTTTAGGATTTGGATGAATTACCCAAGGGAAACAAAATCTGAATGCAAACGTTAAGACGCTAAAAGTATGATTGATTGTTAAAGGTTATGCTCAGAAGAGAATTATTAATCAAAGAATCATCTTACCTTTCTTACAAAATGTTTCTTTGAGGATCATTGTTGTTCTAGTGGCTTATAATCTTTTAGAGCTTCATTATATGAACATTAAAACAACATTCCTTAAACAAAGACTTACATGTTCATAAAACAACCTGAAAGTTCTAAACTGAAGGTCAAGAACACTTACTTTGTATGTCAATAACTTCCATGTATGGGTTGAAGCAAACATCAAAATGTGACGAAATCTTCATGCGATTCTTTTCATCAAGAGTTAAGTGGGTTTATGTGTACCTACCTCAAGATGAGTGGAAGCAACTAATGCAATTCTCACACATATTTTAATATAATGAATCTCGGAGATACCACTTATGTGAGAGATATCAAAATATACCGAGATAGACCCAACGGGACATTAGTTTCGCGCCATAAGCTTTACTCTAAAGCGGGTCCTTACATATGTAAGAAACAATACTGCTCTCCTTAAAAGGATAAAATGATAAATGAGATTACTTCCTTATGCTTCATTAATTAGAAGCCTTATGAGTTCAAGTCTATATTCGTTTAGATATTGCTCACATTGATGAACATTATACCACTCTAGATTATTGTGAAGCATTTTACAATATCTTTTAGAATCGAGAAAGACTATAAGAAGAAGTGAGAACTCAAACCGGTTGATTGCTATTACTTTGATTCAAAGGAAACGAAATGTCAATTTCGGGGGTATATCCTTATGTCAGCAGATATAATTATCTCATGGAGGAGTCATAAGAAACTGATAAAACAACATAAGTTATAATGACATAATATGTTGTTAATTAACAACACATTGGTCAATAAATGTTATTGAAAAATTTATCAGTGGACTCATAAACTTGTTAACTCCGTATAAGTACTAAATTTAAGACTTATTGTGAAAAGTCAGCCACTTTGTTTCCTTAAACAGTAACAGTTCGAGAGGTGCTGGATTAAACTTTGATACAAAAATTATTGTTCGTTTATGAACAAGTAGAGGAAACTAAACATTTGTATCAAGTACCTTTACATTCATGATATGCTTACGGATCCAATAACAAAGGTCTACCACCCAAAGTCTTTTAAGAGCTCATATTAAAGACGGGTTTTTACTAAAGGCCTAACATAATAGCATATCGCACTTATGAATGATTAATTATTAAATTTCCTCAATTATTTAAATTTGTTTTTCTATAAATGTAACACCCCGTGTTTCGAAAGTCAAAGTCAAAGTCAAGATTGAAGTCAAAGGAAGACAAGATTGCTAATCGCGATCTGTCACTCCTTGCTCAATTCCTGTTTTGATTTCTTTGACTTGTAATTAGTCTAATTTTATTTCTCTTTAGTTGTATTATGTGGAGTATCTATTAATAATCGCATAGTAATCGCTATTTATCGATATTTATCGCATGTTTAATCGATGTATCGCTTATCTCAATCGCACTCGCAACTCGAATGTCGCAATCTGGTTACTGTTCTTATGTGTGTGTGTGTGCCTTATGTGTTACTTGTGCATGTTTATTGATGTTTATGTTGTGGTGATCAATCGAAACGCAATCGAAACTCAGTCGCAATCGAATCGCAAACGCTAAAGGCAAGTGTAATAGGATGATTGTATGTTAGATATAGTAGTTGGGATTAAAAGTAAGTTGAATAGGAAACTCTATCGCATCGCAACGCTCGCAATCGCAATTGCAAAACTCGTCGCACCAATACTCGAGTCAAGTGGCTAATCGGCCCAGCGACCAGCCGATCGACCAGCCGCTCGATCGAGCTACCACTCGATCGACCAACCGCTCGATCGAGCTACCACTCGATCTACCAGCCACTCGATCGGGCTGCCAACTCGATCGACCAGCCACATTTCACCCTTTCCTTTTAGGAAACCCTATAAATACCCTTGTCAACATCACAACTTACCACTTTTGCACTCTCTTGTCCGGCCAGCGCTCCAACCTCACCTTTTCTCCGATTTCTCGCTATTCCGGTAAGATCTTGTCCTAAATCTTGTACTTTCTTAATCTACACGCACTCCAACACCTTTCTGTCTTTTGAATCTGAACTTTAAACCATGAAATCACTAGATTTGAGGTGTTCTAGGATGATGTCATCATGGTGTTCTTATGAACTTCATGTTTTGGCTTCAATCCACCAAGAACAACTTAGATCTAACCGATTTTCACTCAAATAAACAAAGATCTTGCATAGATCTAAACATATTCACGGTGAAAAAGGATTGAAAGATGGTTTCTAACTTTCTTTCAACTCTTTTACACTCAATGCACTCAAAACCGATAGAATCGGGCCTTGTTCTAGCCTTCTACTCTATCTTAGTGATGTGTTAGCTCAAGATCCGACCTCTATCCACGAGACCACCGATTTCGGGTTAACCAAGAACAACCATCTTGAACCAGTTAACTGGTTGAACTTGGGTGATTCCTGCTCGACCGGACTACTGGGGTCAAGGTGGGGTTCTGTTGATTAGCACGTTGTCACGTCATCTCGATAAAACTGCAAAACTATCAAAACGACCAAGGAAGAAGACGATCAGGCCGACCAGAACGGGGTGTCGACCGATCGGACGACTGTCACCCGATCGGCTTGCACCTTGGCCCCACACTTGACATCCATTTCAAACATTTGAAGTTATGGACGTGGAACGAACTACTGTCCGATCGGACGACCGTCCAAACGGATTGTCGCTCGACCGTGTAACGTTCTAACTTCAACACTTAAAGCAAATTTTCAACACGTTCAATGCACATAGGTTGTCACCCGATCGAACTACCGTCCGATCGGGTGACAACCTGCTGTGAACTTGTTCTCGCTAGAGTGTCTAACCAATCGGATTGTCGTCCGATCGAACTGTGACAACTGGCACTTTTCCGAACATTATGTACGATAATTAGACAGTAATCCGTGCTTTAATAACCGTGCATGAACTAGTTTACAAGACGAATGAAATTCTGATTACAGTTATATACACACAATGGCATTTCATGTTGCAAGATTTTTATCATTACTACATGCAACACAGTATAATTCCATTAATGCTCAGAACAGAGTTGGCACAGCTATCAGACAAACTGGAAATACTGACGGGAGTTCAGTACTTAGACAGACATGATGTTAAGACACAAAATAAGCCCCTGGACCCAGTGATACACTAGTATAGTGTGTAGGAAAGTAAGGATTACAAAACTGCCTTCCTAGTGATGACATAGGTGCCGGAAAGTGCCAGAAACACACAAAAAATGCAGAATTATGCAGAAAATAACCAAAATTCAGCTATTTTCAGCATTTAAACTCCAAAATATAAAGCAGAATTATGGTTTAATGGTCCAGAATACTTTCCTAAGTGTCAGGAATCGAAACTGTCATAAAAGACAACATAAAGCACACTAAACGGCGATATTTAGCACTTTAATGAACCAGTAACCAACCGAACAACCGGACACTACCCGAAACACCAAAATTTAACTAGAAGCATTGTTTTAATGTTACAAAGCTAGTATTGTCCACTAAACATCATATTATGTCCTAAAACATATAAACATACTTAAACCCCTAAATCTAACACTTAACATGTAACTAGATTAAGTAACTTGGAATTGAAATGTAACCAAGACACCCCCCCCCCCCCATAACCGGTTAGACAAGGGCCCCACACAAAAGATTTCATTTAGTGATTTTATTTGATTTGTTGGGTATCTTTGAGACATAATATCCAAGGGTTAATTTGTTGTTGGAAAGTTATTATTAAAACCCACAAGATCACGACATAACTCATTTTCAAAACACCAACACTTCACCACACTCTATCCCTCCTCCCTTGGCTACGGCCGTGAACCACCACCCACCAACCCACCATCTTCAAGTCTTGTTCTACCAATCTAAGGTGCTACAAGGGTGTAAGAAGCAAGGATAAGAAGTCTAGAAGCAACGGAGATTGAAGGACCTCTCTCTAGTGCTTTTATCCACCTCACTTATCATCTTCATCTTCTTGAACATCATCCCTAGTCTTGTGCTAGTAGTAAGACTCTTGTGATCTCATTTTACTTCATGTTATGTTGTATGATATAAGTTATTAAACATAGAACTCATGAAGAAACATAAGCATAAACTTGAACATAAAGCTCTAAAACATGAAGATCAAGTTGTTCTAGTGTATGTATTGAACTTGTTTGTTGATTTCTTGTGTATATGGTGTAGATCACCATATGAAGCTTGCTAGATAATGATTAAACACATGATCTAGCAAGTATAAGGATAGATCTTGAAGAAATCCTAATGATCATCATTTATGTGAATTATGAACTTGAAAATGAAGTTGTTTTGGAGTATGATGATGCTTGATACATGTTAAAAGCCTTGTAAATGGATGATTTCAAAAATAATCTTTTCAAGAAACCAAGGATATTTACTAGATTTACATGATCTTGTTTTTTTTAAAGAAGTTAAGCATGTTTTAAATGGTAAATCAAGGCTAGAAAAATGTGTGTAATAAATAAAATACAAAAGAATCATTTTTAGAAAAATCTTCATACAAGTTATGAAGAACTAAAATCTTCAAGAATGAGTTTTATAAACAAATAATCACACTTATAAGGGTAACTAAGCTTACTTAACAACATGCTAAGTTACTACAAATTTTTACCAAGTTTCAAGTTCATGACATAGTGTAAACTTCATATGTTTGGCACTTGGTAAGTGTTATTTGATTTGTTGATGATTAATGATGATTTTAAAACAAAATGATATGCTTTGAAAGCATGGAAACCTCCATTTTAATGGGAAACTATGGCAAAATTTTTGTAGAAATTAAACACTTAGAAAAATATTTTTTTTAAACAAGTGTTTATAAGTAAATTTTGAGAATGGTTTTCATATAAAGGACTATTTGCGTCAAACGGCAAAAGTATGCCGATTCGTAGGGTATCGGACTTTCTGGAATATGACCATGAGTTAAACATACCCTAATTATCCTTTATATAGCTTAGGTACAGGCTTAGAGGTGTTTGGTGCGCAAAAATAAACTTTCAAGTCCACCAGGGACTAAAAGTGTCAAAAAGTGCACAAGTTTGCATTTTCGCGCATATCTTCCATTCTGTATATCTCCAGACACCCAAAAATTTATGTGAGCATTAAAATATTTTATTTTAGTGATCGCCATGGTAAAATTTCATTCGTCGCGTAATTTGGATCGTTTTTCGCATCCGGTCGTGTTTCGTCGTAATTAGACGTACGACGTGACCGTACGGCCAAACGAACCGACATCCGGCATATTTTTGGGCATGTTTTGTGTCCCCTATGTTCAAGAATTATTGTAGAGCCTTAAAATGGTGTAACGGCCCTCGAATGTATCAGTTATGGCATTTAACATGTACAGGGGCTGATCTGGTCAGTTTTGGAAGTGAAATTATGCTGAAAAACATAACAGGGACTGTTATGGTCATTTCTGGAACATGAATACACCTGATATAACAGCCCAGGGACCATTTATGTCATTTCTGCATGAAAATGGGGATTTAAAATGCCAAAAATGACCTTATATGCTCACAGGGACCAATTCTGTAAATTCTGGAAGTGTGTTTGCTGCTGATTTTGTTGAAACCAGCTGTCATACTCACATAACAGACTCTAGGGGCTGCCCACTGAATTAAAACATGGTTTTATACCTGTCATGATCTGATTATAACATACCTACACTTGTCACGATCCTACGGAGACCCAAACACTATATATAGGAAGTGGGTTTTCTTGTTAAAACACACCACTTTCCAAAATTTGCTCATTACTCTCAACTAGGAGGAGCCTGAACCTTTGGGAACCTTCATTCACTTCTTTGGACCCATTGTAAGTGTCCTTAACCTTCCTTAAATCAGTTTTGCTTAGTTAATTAGCTTAAAGTCGAACCGTCGTAATTAGAGTTTGACTTCGTGATTAATTAAAATTTGTCCAGTCAAATCTCAAATTGAAAGTACCTATGAGTTGGTAATTATGTGGGTAATAAACCCTCAAAAGGGCACCCTCTGATTCCCACTCTAACTAGGTCAATTGTCGGGTCAAACTTGATTAGAAAAAAGTCAACAGAAAGCAATTTTTCAAATAAATGCATAATTTACAATGTAGAAGCCACGCAACCTGTTTTATCACTAATATAACTTGGTAATTAATGTAAGAACATGTCTAAACATGTTCAACCCGCCAATTTTCATTATAGGCTCGGTTCAGAACCGAAAGTCGCAAAAGTTGACTTTTGCTTTGACTTTCAGTTCTGACCCGATTTAGCTTAGTTTAGATATGCCTTAGGATTCCTTTAGGACCATGTTATAGGTTAGTGTAACCCTATGAGGTTATATAACTTGGTTCCTTAGTTATCCGATTCATATGCATGTTTCCGTTAAATGCCTAAATGTTGACTATTATGCCCTTTTAACCTTAAAACAAAAATTTTGAAAATGTGAGAGGATAGAAACCTTTATTACTAATTTATAAACATGTCCCTAAAATTTGACATCAGTTTGAGGTCTAGATTAGGAGTTATGCTCATTAGCGTAAATGAAAAGCTTTTTATTCATTAAACGGCATAATTAGCGTATATCCTATCTAAACCCAATTTTTGATACCAAAATTTTTACCTACTGATGTAAAATAATATTTTGGGATTTTGAAGATTTTATTTATTTTTAGGCTGAGCATAACGTAGGGTTCTAGCTTTAATTCGGTAATTGCCGGTTTTGCCCTTTTGGCCTATAAAATGGGTTTTTCAAAATATTTTGACACCAAACCTTTTGCTACTGATTTTATATGATAAATAAAGTATTTTAAGTTTTCTGAAATAATAAAAATATCAGCTTTTCTTTTAAAACCCAGAAATCACTTAAAATCGCCTTTTTACGCGTTTTAAACTCATAGTATGTATTAAAACCATTTTAAATATATAAGACTTAATACCTACTGATGTTTTAAGTAAAATATTATATTTTAACAGTAGGTAAAAGTTTTAAACTCAGATTTCTAAATTCGACCTTTTAAGCTCATGTGAAATTACCAAAATGCCCCTACGATGCATAGTTTGGTTATAATTGATAAATTTCACATATGTATGATACCCTACTGTTATAACTTATTAAATTAAGTAGTTTTACTAATTATATCAGACCTAAACCTCAGATTAATATTTAACCTCTCTTATAACCTTTAAAATGACCAAAATACCCCTATGGGGCATAAATTGGTTTTAAATTCGTTTTGGGCATAATGGAAGGTATCCTACTGATATCACAACATATTTAAGGCATATTAACTTAGGAAACTTGCATATGACTCTTTTGGTTATCCGTTACGCACTTTTCGCGTTCGGATCGGCATATGTAGTTAATTTGCATATATTAGCCGAAACGGGTCAAACCACATCGTTTTTGTCTCAAAATCCAGAATGTGTTTAAGATACCCATAATAAACAAGTATACAAGCTTTTCGGGTCAAAACCACATTCTAAAACGGTCTTCGCCTATTTATGCGATTAAACCGTATTCGTTCTTTAAAACTAACCGGTCTAAGCTTAGGCTAAATTAAAGACCCGTTAGGATTCTAATAGGTTATTAAAAACCTTCATTCCATATTTAGGAGCCCAGTAAAAGCTATCTGTACTTGCTTGGTGGTATACGGCTGGGATAAATTGTATAAATTTGCTCAGGTAAATACTCTCAACTTATTTTCCCTATACGGGCTTGGGATACGGTATTATAATAATACCGCTTTGTCGGGTATGTAGTCATTTAAATCGGATTGTGATTAATGTATTTACATAACCTGTTGTATTCTGTATTATTTGGTGTATGGCCTTTGGGGGTTAAATGACCATGTCCCGGATATCCTTGGCATCATTCAAAGAAATGGCCACGACCTAAGCACGGGGTGTAGGCGTACACCTGACAGTTGCATTATGTAAAAAATGGTAACCCACTTAAAGGAATCAACCTTGTGGGCATTATACCTGTGGCGTGTCAGTTAACTTAAGTCCGGCCCTATAACCGGCCTTAATGGACGACAAATGAGTAAAACTGTATACAAGAATATTTTAAATAATTATCCCAAGTTATAAAAGATATTTTTTGCCCAAGTGCATTCAAATAAATTTTCTAAAACATTTTCAAAATGAGTCAGTTAATTGTATTTACCAGTGTAAACTGACGTATTTTCCCAAAAGACTAAGTGCATGTACTAAACGGAATAGGCTGGCTACTCCTAGCATCAATAAAGAGTCTCGCAAGCTTAGATCTTAAGATCTGTTGAACAATTATCTTTTATTGATCCGCCTGTGGATCCTTTACATTCCGTTTGTAATACTTTGATATTACTTCATATCGGATTGTAATATATTTATCTTTTGCTTCCGCTGTGCATTTAAATTGTGTTATTTGACTATGATGATATCAACTACGTCACGATACTCCCCACCAGGCCCACCGGTAATACGTGGAAATATCGGGGTGTGACAGGTTGGTATCAGAGCTAACGTTGAGTGAATTAAACACTAGCCTTTTGTGTTTAATCTCAATGACACAGTAGCACATTCCTTGACCTTCTGAGTCTAGACTTAACATAGGAATACTCTCATTTCTATTCGGAGAAATTATTGCTTTCAATTCTACATATTTTATATGTCGCCAAGCGAAGGAGCCGTAGTGGAGATTCTTCCCATCCGAAGCAAAGGAATGCGGAGCTTTGTACTGCGACTAGGATAAACGTGCAACCCAGGGAGAAAACATTCAGAAATATAATGAAGAAGAAACTCCTTTTGCTGAAGTTTGTTTCCTTAGTAAGTCCTTATAAGGGCATACTTATCTTTCAGTCCCTTCGTGGACAACATTATTCCTTTCAAGTCCCGCTTAGGGCAATTCTGTACCTCCTTTAAAAAAAAATCCTTGGAATGTTTTATCTAAATTTCATTTATATCATTATATATGAATATAATATATGAAATAAATTAAAATAACATTCCTTCTAAAAGATCTACCATTATAATAAAATGGCAAAATCTAAAAAGGGACAAGGCCTAGCCCATGTGTCGTTTTAAGACGGGATCAAGATGGTAATTCCTCAATTAGATTCAGATCCTTATTAACATCTCAATTTAGCATTGTTCTACGTTAATATTAAAAAGAATCTTAAAAGGTATAACCTAGCTTGAATGTCATTAAAGACCCGGCTACGATGGTAAAACCTGTTTAAAAAGAGATTCAGATCCTTGTTAACATCTGAAAATATGTTAACACTCCCGACAACAGTGATGCGATAAAATCACACTTGTCATCTTCATATTGGGAAATTTTTTTCCAAACCCCATTCAGCCTAAATGATCAATAGGAATCATGGCTAATAAACGTCGAACATGATGTATACATCAAAACATCAATTTAAGATGTATGCCTACGGGCAAAGATGTAATTATGAAAAAGGGATGGTTTTATTTCATAACTTCTTATCAAGACAATGAACTATGAAATTTTCCGATCCAAAGGAATCATTGATTATGTTTTAAAATTTCCCTAGTGACAAGGCCTCTATGCCATCAAAAGTCCTTTGGAACAGGCCCTTGTGTTATATAAAATGTCGGTACGACATCGACAGTTGTGATTTAGGTCCCCTGTCTAATAAACATAGAGGATTTTATTCCGTTTAAACGCCAATGACGGTTTATTTAAAAACCTAGGCGAAACATAATCAAATAAATTTAATACTATCTATTCGCCTATATGGTTGATTTACACCATGGCTATTTAATCATCAAGTTCGACAAATCAGCAAATTATTACTACATGGTTTGTAGCCTTCAAAGCTTCACCATGGCTGACCCATCTGAAACTCACAATCATCCAATTGGTCAGAATAATAATGCAAGACTGGACTTAACAGGCTAAACTGATTGTCTGATAAGACAACGACAATGGTGGTCTTTGACTCCCTCTCTAAAAATGATGGACTATGTCCAAACATAATAGTCTATATGATCAATACGATCGTGACTAATATCGTCTAAAATGATGATCATGTTAATTTGCATCCCCTAGCGATGAAATACCTACGGATTATACTCTATTCTCTCAGAAATAAGACAAAGTTAGTGGTGATCTTTAGGATCCCCTGTTCAAAGTGGTGGGTTATACCCAACCCTAACAGTCTATATGATCTGTGCAATCGTAACTAAAATCGTCTGATACGATGATCATATTATCTTATAGGATATTTGCAGTATGATCTTAAGTCTTCCTATCTTCGTAGTAGGATCTCAAGAAGTACTTTCCGACTTGATGGTTATTATTATATGTATCTTGACGGTGATTTAGATAACGAAACTAGAATAATACAATAAACGCATGGTGGATACGCCGCTGGTACTTCCTATATATAAGTGTATTTATTGTATTACCCTTCGTGGCGTTATCCTGAATCACCGATAGGGTCTATATCGCCTACGGGTTTTATATTATATTGACCATTAGAGACATTATTAAATATAACCGTTATGGTACATCGTCGGAGGTAATGGGCAATGTCTAAGCCTTATAGTCTATAAGATCGATAAGATCAAGACTGATATACTCAATGACGATGATTATATATATATATATATATCTATACTACTTTAATAAGCATATTAGAAGGACAAGATGGTAATTCAACAAGGTGTTGAAAAAACACTTCAAGCACAATGTACAAGTCTTAAGGCACAAGAAAACACAAACAAATTACCCTTTACCCGGATCATCTACAACCGTCCATGTTTTTCACCTTTTCACACGGATCATCATCTGGACCGTCCATTTGACTTCACACGGATCACCAATTGCTTTCTCTCTCATTCCTCACACATCTCACAAAATAACATCAGATCTTCTCTCTCTTCTCTCTCTCTCTCTCGGCGAACTAGGGTTTCATGAGATCTATCACCAGATCCGTTTGATGATCGACCGAGTTTGAAGGTGGTCAGGGGTTTGGATCTGCCAATCAGTGACGTATGAGCAAGGTATGGCCTTTATTCTACTCAATGTCTTTTTATTATGCTAAATGAAAGATTATTGTTGTTAGGGGGTGTTCGGTGATGTATGAGCAAGATTTCACAAGATCTAAAGACGGCGTGGTGTGTAGTGTTAAATCCGACGACTACGGTTCCGGTTTTAGATGGTGGTTGAGGTAGGTTCCGACAAACTGAGGTATCTCTCGGCGACTCAAGATCCGTTTCATGAGCAGATTTCAGGCAATCTAGGGTTTTGTAAGTGGAGATTCTGGCGATATAGGGCTTAAACAAGCTTTATCTGGCAAATGGGTAAGAACTGATACCTGTAGAATCATTTCTTTCTAATATGGCAAGTTATGATGTTTGACGGTAGTTTCTATATGTTTTTCAGATGTCGAAGGCACCAAGGGATCCACAGATTTGAACAAGGGATCCACAGATTTGCTGGAGAATGGCCGGAATCAGGTGACTGTCTGTCCATGAATCTCTCTGGAATCATGTTTCAGATGAAGGTAAACACGCAAATCGCTCTTTAAGACGACGTTTTACTTCCATATTAATTACGTTGTCCTTTGCACTGAATTACTATTCTGAATTCTTAAGAACTTTCACTGATTTAAAGATTTTACACTAAATGACAGTCTTGGATGGACTTTAGTAGAAGCAATCTTGAATTCCGACATGATGTAATTTGATGTATAGCTTATTTCGTTGATTTAGGGTTAAACAATGGTAAAATAAGTTGTAATTATTTTCTTTTGAGTTAACTTTGTGTGATCGTTGTCTTGTGCAGACATTGATAGAACAAAACCAAGACTCAAAATCCTGCACTCAGTCATTCACCAAAGCTTCTAAATCAGGTATAATTTTAAATGAATCACCTATGTTCATCCTTTTTAATTAGCTGGTATTGTGTTTAAGTTGTACCGAATGAATCTAAGATGTCAAGATGTACCGAATGAATTAGAGGCTTAAGTGATTGTAAATGACAAATGACTGTTTAATAACTGTTTATATGATAGAATATTACGATTTTAACCTTTTGTGCATGAAATGGCATTTACAGGGAGCTCCTCATCCTCTTCAAGTGCTCATGGATAAAGAAAATCAGCTGGTATTGTGTTTAAGTTGCTTCTGTTTTCTGTTCGCCTTTAAACCCACTTTGAGGATTCAAATCAGGTATAATTTTAAATGAATCACATGTGTTCATCCTTTTTAATTAGATTCTGTTGTTGAGTTATTATTGTTAGTTGACCTTTTACTAATGATATTGAGGCTGGTGAAGTAATAGGAAGGAATGTTAATCGACTTCGAAAGCATCCGTCAAATGAAGACCAAGGGGGATGTATTTCAGCGCCGCTGATCGTGGAGAAATGATGTCAGTGGTTTATAACTGGCCTTCTGATCAGGTCTGTTAGTTTTAAAATAATGTAATAATAACCTTTAATCGTTTTCTCAAAGCTTTCAACATAAACAGCAGGAAGCTCGTATAAACAGCAGGATAATGTAGTTTATGTTGAAAGCTTTGAGAATCTCCCTGGTAGAGGTCTGTATGCTACATTATCTAGCAATCAAGTATAGCCAAACTGAATATTTGGTATTCTTTAATTTAGGCCCGTAAATGAACCAAATGTTCGTGAACTTGTAGCATGTTATAGTAATGATTAATCATTTATGTGTTACAAGAGTTTTAGTTTTGAAGAAGACGGGGACTCTTGAGAAGGGACAAGAGGCGATACGGATGCTTGACAAGAACGCTAAGGTGGTTGAGGCGTTACAAAAGGAACTGGAGAATGCTCGAGTTCAGATTCAGAGTGTTGAGCATGCATATGTGATTACAAACTATTTTAACTTGCACATTTTATATCTTTACATTTTTTATTATCTGGCTTACAATGCTGAGTAATAATCTTTCAGGACCATTGAAAGGATTTGGAACACAAAAGAATCACATTATTTTGTTTGTGCGGATATATAATCACAGCATCTTACCAGGTAATTAAAACTTTGGTTTTTGGTTTATTCAGGTTTCGATTTTGTTAATTCGGTTTACAAACTCAATGTTCCTGTTGTTTGGGTTAAAACAGGAACCGAAGCCGTAATGGTTATTCGGTCAGGTTTACATGAAATTGAATTGAATGTTTTCTAAATGATTTCAGGGGCAGATTTAGATGTTAATGGTCATAGCACTTCAAACAGCAGCAAGGTATCATCTGTGCCGCCAATGCCTCACAGTGAATGCGAGATATTATAGTCACCTAATTTGAAAATTTTTACCTTTTCTTATCTAAAAATGGCCACCAGTAATTTCCGACCCGATAGCATGTTGGGAGAAGGTGGGTGCGAGTCGGTTTTCAAGGGCTAGATATATGAACAGTCTTTCACTGCTACTAAGCCTGGAACCGGCATTGTTATTGCTGTAAAAAAGCTTCATCAAGAATGTTTTCAAGGTCACAGAAAATGGCAGGTAAGACTCTTTAGTTTTTGTTTTATTTTTGATAGGTAAAATATGTAAAAAAAAAAATAGATAATATATCGCTTAAAAATGGGTCGAATGATTTTTTGGCTTAAAAAATGGGTCGGATTCTTTTTTGCTAAATAAGAAACAGGTCGAATGCTTTATCACTAAAAAGGAAGCGGGTCGAATGCTTTATCGCTCAAAAAGAAGCGGGTCGAATGCCTTTTTACTTAAAAAGAAGCGGGTCGAATGCCTTTTTACATTTTATTTGTATTGATTCCTTTATAATATATGAATTTGCCTGGAAATCTTTGTTTTGTGTAGGAAACTCCTTTAGAAGCCTCCAAAGTGCTGCTTTTTAGGCGCAATTTGTTTCGCTGGAATTAATGGTCTCATTGACCCAGTTGAAATGTAACATAATAAACGCTGAAGTATGGACACATAACACATTGGCCGCGTTTATAGTCCAAGTGACCATTGATGAATCGGGTTTAGCCATTACTGAGCCCGATAGACTCTTGGTTACAAAGCAAATGCTTTGCAAATGCTTTGCAATGTGCTTAAAGGCCGCAACAAAGCTTGGGAAATGAACCCGTGGTCTTTCATTGTGCTTATTCACACTGAGCGATGGTTGCGCTAGATGATGCTTGATGATCTTGACTATGAACAAGACAGTGTTTATTCAATAATGGTTTTAACTTTCATCAACGTTGATATCATGATATGAGAACTTTTTAGTTATTTGTTGTATTTTATGTAGCAAAAATGGCTGGAAAGGGTGGGAATTAAGGTTCTGTTGGCTAGAAAAACACCTGCAACCGTAGCTAACAAGGAAAAAAGATAAGAAGACACAGATGTACCACTCTGCTAGAGCAGGTCTACATGTATGCAAACCCTAGCTATTTCATTGCATTACCTGATTTATTGATTTTATTAGTTGTAGTTTTTTCACATTTTATATTAAAGATTTAGTCCAACTGATTGGATGTTTAGATGGTTGATTGACCTAATGTGTTATTTGTTTCATTACACCAATTTGTAAGCGCTTATTGCATAAACAGGATTACGTGCAACTCAAGTGTTGATTTATTATTGCTAATTGTGATTGGTGTATTGTTCTTTTAGCAGGTTTAATGGTGGCGTGTTTGTGCTGGTTCGACAAAGCCAGAAAGCGGATGCGACGGCTAGGGTTTCGAAGAAAAAAACTCATGATTTTCAAGGTTTTAGTTAAAACTCATGATTTTGAAGAAAAAACTGAATATTGTAAAAAAGGCTAGCCTAGGTCGGTTCGCCAACCCACCCACCTTGTCAAATTTTGGTAATGGGGATTTTATGTGAACTCTTGCAGTGTCGTTGCATCAAATCGGTCTATTTTAGAAATTACGAGCACAACGTAATCAATTTAATTTAAAAACTTAAACTGTTATATTTGCTTATTTAATACATTGTTTTCTTATAGTGGGGACTATGAAGATACAATGAACTGGAATTCTTAAAACGTTTTCACCAAAGAAGGGTTCAAGTTTTAGCTGAAACATTGAATTTGGAATTCTTAAAAGGTTTTCACCAAAGAAGGGTTCAAGTTTTAGCTGAATCTGGTGCTGATCTGATAGCATTTGATACAATGCCAAATACGCTAGAAGCACAGTTCACACAGGTTGAGGTTTTGTTCATTTTCGGTTCAATTTTTTTTCTACAGAATAGTGAGTTGTGGGTTAATTGTTATTTTACGAGTCAAGTTGTAAACGAGTTTGGATGGTGCTTGGAGTTTATCGAAGTACGTGTGGAGATGCTTGGCTTGTGGTCAAGCGGGTCAAACTATCTAACCAAACACGAGGTGAGGTATAAACACCCACACCCGAACTATTTTATTATTTATATATTCTGATAGTTATCTATCGCGGATGACATAGTGGTCAAAACGAGCCTAATCAACCTAACAGACTTTTGATGTACATCTATTGCGAATCATAGTGCTGGGATCTTTCAAAGTGTTTACTTGATTTTTTTTGGTCTCTGAGTTAATCATAGTGTTGTTGTTGCCTATGTAGTTAAAGGCGAACACACATAAGGCGAGGTCGGATGCCCAGACTCCTTAAACACACACAAGACAAGTAGTGCAATTCGTCCATAGTTGTATTGCGTATTTTGCAAGTTCGGTACCGCTTTGTTTTTTTTTCTATAATCATAAATGTTTTTGTCAAAATTTTGAAGATAAAATGTAGCTTGTTTGACTCAGGAAAGTCAACGCCGCAGCCAGCGCAACCCCAGCGAACGCAGCCGCATCGGCGCAGTGGGCGCTGCCGCAGCAAGCGCAGCCAAAACACCACAGCCCGCGCAACCGCAGTGAACGCAGCCTGTGTATTACGTATATGTGCAATGACTGCAAAACTTACAACGCCTAGGTGCACTTTTTAAACCAAGATTCTGGACATGGTTTGCAACAATGATACAATTATAGCTTTTCAATTCTGTATATTATTTATTCATTTGTTTTGACCGTTGATACTTTGGTTCTTTTTTATACCAACAACCTTTCAGTTATTATTATCGTGGTTTATATCTTTTACTGTGTAAATGATTTTGTATATGTTTAGTCTTGCACTATGTATGCCTGTCGAAAACTCAAAATCGGCCGGAGACATAAAAGTGATCCATGTATTGATACATGTAGTCTTCGAAATTCTAGGTTGGGCTGTTTCAACTAACCAACTCACTTTATATTACATTTTTTTTATAAAAAAAAGTGCCCCCATTTTTTTATTTGTTTTGTGCCCAAAACCGACGAGCCGGCCCTTTGACTCATGGTGCTGTTTCATTTTTGATAGCTCTTTAATAATGATTTTGTTTTCCCATTTTCCAACAGTTACATCTCTTGTTTTCTTATTAGCCATTTTTTAGTTTCCAACCGTTGCATCTATTGTTTTCTTATTAGACAAAACATCCATTGAAGGTATAATCTTTACTCTTGATACAACTGAAAGGTTTTCTCCCAGCAGAGATTGTATAGTAGTTTACTATAAAATAATGAGCTCATTTAGAATTGTATGATACATTGATAGTCATAGACTTATGATATTATATATTAAAAGTAAAAATAGAGTGAATGTTGGGGCTGGGTGAGTGCTGGTGGTGGAATAAGCCACCAATAATGGAACTGTGGTGGTGTTTGGTGGTTCAGGTCTTACCTAGCGACAATGGTCAACTCAGTAAACGTTGAAATGATTTGTAAGCTGAACCAAAGAGATTTTTGGTATTGGATGAGAAGTTGTTGTTTTGGCTGGACATCCTTTCCAGCTGTTCAAATTGTTTTGCTGCTATAATAATGGAGTAGAAATGTGTTTCATAATAATGGAAAGTTAAAAGTTTTAGAGTCAAAAGTTATAATAGACTATGTTTTCGTGATTGTTAAGACTTTGTTGTGATCATTGATTTTGGTATGCTATATGGTTTTGTTGTGATCAAAAGTTATATGTTTCCACCATCGGAGAATGAAACAATGGAAATGGGGTTCTATATTTTTTAAATTTATTATAAGGTAATGGGTATAGGTATTTTATTTGAATTTTGATAGTTTGCTATAATGTTTACAACTATGGATGAGCATGGTACGGTAGGTACCGAAAATATTTGGTATTGAAAAATAGGTAAAGCGGGTATCGGTACCAAAATATTGGTACCATACCGAATCGGTACCGATTACAAAAAAGCGGGAAAATGGGTGTGGTACCGAAAATTAGTTTATGGCATAAAAGGAATGCATCAGAAAGAGTCATTAAGAACTAAGGTAGTGTTCATTTCACATAAAATAACATATCACGAGAGGATTGATAAACTGACATAAAACGAGTATCGCGTTGTAAATTGTTGCTCCTGCCTCATAGGGCTTACTTAACCAATTTTTAGGGTGTAAATAAAAACAAATGTTTAGCTAAAAACCCTCTTGATGACAACAATAAACTAAAATATTTATAGTTTACGAAGTTATAAAAATATATATTTTGGTTTATATACGCATTATATGTAAATAGCCTTTATAGTTGGAGTAAAAAACAATTACCATTACCTTCCTAAGGCCGGTCATTTTAAAGGAAAAAACCTAGAATCACACAATTTTCTTTGTTTTCTCCTGAAGCCGGTAACCGACCGTCACACAAAAACCACCAAACGACATCATGAAACCACCAATCGCAGCACACCGCTGATTCTCCGTCGTTGAAGAAGGCCGCAACCGACCCTCACGTTCTGCTACACTGCCACCATGGTCGTCGCATGCCACATCGGAAACAACATCCCCGTACATAGCCCTAAACTCACCAACCTAAGTGATATGTTTCCCGCCGCATCGCGCGGGTAAACGACTAGTATACATGTATATATGTAAGCATCTGCTAATAATGTCCTATGATTTACCTATGTGTCGAAATGAATCGTCTTTCGAGACGATGACAGTTGTAGTCTATAACTCCCTGTTCAACGGTGAAAACTAGGTTCAAATCTTAAAACCCCTAATCTAATAAGATTGCGGCTTATATACTACTGTCCTCCGCAACAGGAGTTGGTTGCCATACCTTATAACGTCCTCTGCGACAAGGCCTTCGTGCCATATGATTAGTTATGTCCTTCCTGACGGACAAAATGTTTTATATTTTAGGAAGCCATTATGGCAAGCCTTCGAGCTATCTGAAATCATCTACATACCGAAGACAGTTGGGACATGTTGATCCCCTGTCAAAAGAGTAACGGACTCGGTCCAAACCCTAAAGGCCATTAATAATCCTTTTGTGACCTAGGCTGAATATAATTGGTGTACAATCAAATAACACTCCTTAGGAATATTCATATGGGTTAATAATACCATGGTCAATGTATGATAAGTCATCAGGATGATGACTAGCTGTGAAATGCACTCAATTAATTGTTAAATTGGTATTTAATACCAAAGGATTCGAGTATGGAAAACTCAGAAGAGACAAACAACAGTCGCGATGCTAGAGATGCGACAAATGTTAATGGTGCATCAAGAGTGAACCTCAATGTTAAGGGAGTTAATCTCCAAAACTGTAATTAACACAGTTGTTAGAAAGGTTATGAGAAAAGTCATGAGAAGATTCAAGAAGCCGAATGTTGTTTGCTCTAAAACATATGTCGCTGCTCATGATAAGAGCTTTACTCATACTTCATATGCGAAGAATAACCCAAATAAAATCATATGTGGCAAGGAGCCCATTCTTTTATGATGTACTTAAAGGTACTTCGTCTCTTGGAAGTCAAGAGACTCCAATGGTAAAAAAGGACCATCGATTACAGGAAATTGATGGATGAAGTAGAATCCATTAGGTGTAGCTGCGGTTATGCTGGAAAGGACATGGTGATGTATGCATCACAATCGTTCGATGGCAATAGCCTTAATTAGTGAGGACATTAATGAAGTCCACAAGAAAGATTCCCTTATACAATATGGGATGGTCCAAGTTTTAGGGACCTTATTAGGACAACCTATTGTCCGCATCACGAAATGGAAAAAGATGGAATAATAAATTTTCCGATTCTCACCATAAAAGTTCTAGACTGTCAACAGTATGTTGCAAATTAAGATTCATTGGCTGAGATAGTACCCTATTCCATTTACCCAAAATCTAAGCTTAATGCAATAATTATTGGTGGTTAGCATCGGAAATAAGAGGGCATTAAGGTTTCAAAGCCTGCCTATTATAAATCCATTATAGATCTACCTCAGCTACTCACGTTGTATGGATTAAGAAACAACCAGTCAAAGCTAAGACTGCCCTAAATTGGTCAAAGATTTTGCAACTAGGTTTAAAAGGATTAAGAAGGGAGGCGTTTAAACCCTCCTGATGAATGATTAGAGGCAGTTCACATTAATAATGACACTAGATAAATCACTTATTGTGATTTTATTGCTAGGAGTCACGTTTAGTTACAGGTACTGCTAAGTCTCTCATAATACCATAAGTTTAGCAAACTTTTAGAAATTCTGCCGTAAGAACCCCAGATATTAAGCGTAAGGTAAAACTTACAGGCAAAATCATAAGAACCATTTCTTCTGTTCCTGTCAGAAACCTCCAATCATAGAATTCTAAAAGTATCATTTCTCTAGAGGAAGTGCGTCAGCATATATAGTTGATATCTCCTTAATCTCTATCGATTGCGAAAACCAGACAGTATGATAAAAGCGCCATATGAGGATTGAAGTATCTTAATAAATTCCATAGATTGCTACCATGCCTGATCAGTATGGAGGTTTAATGCATGGAACCGCAAGGATATTCTAATGGTCATATGGTACTAAAGTCAACTAATGGTATTCAAAGAAGATATCCAGAATGGAATTGTCCAGGTAAATGTCTTCGATTAAGGAACTCATGGACTTGTAACATAAATGTGTCACTTATTTGACACAAGCAATAATGGGTGAACTGGAACCTGAGATATGGAAAATCTCTATAACCTCCTTGTATATTGATTATCTTCTCCTAAGATTACCCTGTTACCTCCTGAGAGGCAAGTAGAGTTAAGATTTATATCCCATTTAGGGTTGTATTATTTTAAAATCTCCAAGACGGCTAGTACCATCATTGGAAGAATTAAAACCCTGATTAAGTAAGTTTTAAAATAGAGGATTCTTATAGCCTAACTCAAGATTCTGGGAATTCGGTATAGTTAATTAAGAAAGACGGTTCTTTTTGCTTATGTATTGATTACTGCAACCCTAATAGGGCAACAATTAAGAATTGCCATCAGTTGCCCAGGACCGTCGATTTGTTCGACCAACGGCAAGGACTAGCTATTCGTTAAAATTAGATTTAAGCAGTGGTTGGAATAACCATCTCACCTTAAAATAAGCTTTTCCATTATAGTTGTCATATAAGTATCAAGGCTGCTCCTTTGGAAACCTTGTATAGATGAAATTTTAAACATTTATTGTTGGACAAAGATTGGTAAATCCAATTATCAAGATCTGAAATTGCCTTGGAAACAACGAATAAGATCAAATAAATCCATAAACATCTGTAAGTTGCCAGTATTCGGCAGAGAATCAAGAATTAATGAAAGTAGCAACCCTCCTAAGTTCTTGTTAAAGAATAAGGTTCGACAAAAGGTGTCACACAGGAAGGGTGTGCCAATTTGTTAAATTATCAGGCTAGTTAAGCTCTGAATATATATAAAATCATTCGAAAGAATCGAATGTATCAAGATCAAATAGCTTAAAAGCTAAAACCTAATTAAGGAGCTTGGCGGAACTCGCAATGCATTACACACTAATGATTTAAGGACGTGTTTCACCAATAAGTCGAGAGGCATTATCGCATAATGATATGCAAATTTATGATATGATGAGAAACCTGTATCGATTGAGGATCGACTGGTTAAGAAGCTCCAAAAAGGATATATGTACCTATTATAGAGGTCAACTTGGGAGCTTGGAGAAGCTCCTGATATGCTATAGAAGTTAAGTCCATTATGTGACAAAAAGTACTTCCAGCGTTTTAGCAAATCTCGAGGTCGAGATTTCTTTTAAGGGGGCGAGGATGTAACACCTCGTAAAAATCACGTCCGATGATGTAGTAACACGTGTAATAAACCCTAATGAAGTCAAACATTGAATTTAAGGGACTAATTTTTCGAAAAATCGAAAACTTTGATTATGAAAGGACTGGAAGTGTCAACATACCTAAAATAAGTTTCTAAATAACCTCTCACGATGATTATAACCATAAATGAGCCACTTGTTGATCAAGTGTAGCCGTTTGCATAATTAATTGAAAGTTTGCACAATAAAGGGGTTAAAAGCGTCAACATGTTAATTCTTACCTCTGATTGACCTTTTAACCAATCGGGAGCTTCATGATATTTTATTATACTCTTGGGAATGCCAAAGAATGGCCGTCTGAGGTTTTTATGCCTATAAGTAAAGTTACAAGCAACTTTGCAAGTTAGAGGGGCTAAAAGTGTCAATATGTTTAATTATACCTCTGAATGACCTTTTAGCAAACCTGAAGCATCGTGATGTTTAATAATACTTCCAAGAATGCCTAATATAGATTAGATGAGGCTTTGATGCCATTAGATGATGAGATGCGCAAGTTTGCGCAATAGAGGGACCTAAAGCGTCAACTTTTAATTCTACGCCTTTCGGCGACCATTTAAGCGAACGGGAGTGTAGTAATATTTAAGTATATGCTTGGGAATGCCCATTATGGTCCATGGAAGGCTTGGATATCATTAAACAGCATTTCGCGCTACTTTGCGCAATTAAAGGACTATTTGCGTCAAACGGCAAAAGTATGCCGATTCGTAGGGTATCGGACTTTCTGGAATATGAACATGAGTTAAACATACCCTAATTATCCTTTATATAGCTTAGGTGCAGGCTTAGAGGTGTTTGGTGCGCAAAAATAAACTTTCAAGTCCACCAGGGACTAAAAGTGTCAAAAAGTGCACAAGTTTGCATTTTCGCGCATATCTTCCGTTCTGTATATCACCAGACACCCAAAAATTTATGTGAACATTTAAATATTTTATTTTAGTGATCGCCATGGTAAAATTTCATTCGTCACGTAATTTGGATCGTTTTTCGCATCCGGTCATGTTTCGTCGTAATTAGACGTACGACGTGACCGTACGGCCAAACGAACCGACATCCGGCATATTTTTGGGCATGTTTTCTGTCCCCTATGTTCAGGCATTATTGTAGAGCCTTAAAAATGGTGTAACGGCCCTCGAATGTATCAGTTATGGCATTTAACATGTACAGGGGCTGATCTGGTCAGTTTTGGAAGTGAAATTATGCTGAAAAACATAACAGGGACTGTTATAGTCATTTCTGGAACATGAATACACCTGATATAACAGCCCAGGGACCAGTTATGTCATTTCTGCATGAAAATGGGGATTTAAAATGCCAAAAATGACCTTTTATGCTCACAGGGACCAATTCTGTAAATTCTGGAAGTGTGTTTGCTACTGATTTTGTTGAAACCAGCTGTCATACTCACATAACAGACTCTAGGGGCTGCCCACTGAATTAAAACATGGTTTTATACCTGTCATGATCTGATTATAACATACCTACACTTGTCACGATCCTACGGAGACCCAAACACTATATATAGGAAGTGGGTTTTCTTGTTAAAACACACCACTTTCCAAAATCTACTCATTACTCTCAACTAGGAGGAGCCTGAACCTTTGGGAACCTTCATTCAGTTCTTTGGACCCATTGTAAGTGTCCTTAACCTTCCTTAAATCAGTTTTGCTTAGTTAATTAGCTTAAAGTCGAACCGTCGTAATTAGAGTTTGACTTCGTGATTAATTAAAATTTGTCCAGTCAAATCTCAATTTGAAAGTACCTATGAGTTGGTAATTATTTGGGTAATAAACCCTCAAAAGGGCACCCTCTGATTCCCACTCTAACTAGGTCAATTGTCGGGTCAAACTTGATTAGAAAAAAAGTCAACAGAAAGCAATTTTTCAAATAAATGCATAATTTACAATGTAGAAGCCATGCAACCTGTTTTATCACTAATATAACTTGGTAATTAATGTAAGAACATGTCTAAACATGTTCAACCCGACAATTTTCATTATAGGCTCGGTTCAGAACCTAAAGTCGCAAAAGTTGACTTTTGCTTTGACTTTCAGTTCTGACCCGATTTAGCTTAGTTTAGATATGCCTTAGGATTCCTTTAGGACCATGTTATAGTTTAGTGTAACCCTCTGAGGTTATATAACTTGGTTCCTTAGTTATCCGATTCATATGCATGTTTCCGTTAAATGCCTAAATGTTGATTATTATGCCCTTTTAACCTTAAAACGAAAATTTTGAAAATGTGAGAGGATAGAAACCTTTATTACTAATTTATAAACATGTCCCTAAAATTTGACATCAGTTTGAGGTCTAGATTAGGAATTATGCTCATTAGCGTAAATGAAAAGCTTTTTATTAATTAAACGGCATAATTAGCGTATATCCTATCTAAACCCAATTTTTGATACCAAACTTTTTACCTACTGATGTAAAATAATATTTTGGGATTTTTGAAGATTTTTATTTATTTTTAGGCTGAGCATAACGTAGGGTTCTAGCTTTAATTCGGTAATTGCCGGTTTTGCCATTTTGGCCTATAAAATGGGTTTTTCAAAATATTTTGACACCAAACCTTTTGCTACTGATTTTATATGATAAATAAAGTATTTTAAGCTTTCTGGAATAATAAAAATATCAGCTTTTCTTTTAAAACCAAGAAATCACTTAAAATCGCCTTTTTAGGCGTTTTAAACGCATAGTATGTATTAAAACCATTTTAAATATATAAGACTTAATACCTACTGATGTTTTAAGTAAAATATTATATTTTAACAGTAGGTAAAAGTTTTAAACTCAGATTTCTAAATTCGACCTTTTAAGCTCATGTGAAATTACCAAAATGCCCCTACGATGCATAGTTTGGTTATAATTGATAAATTTCACATATGTATGATACCCTACTGTTATAACTTATTAAATTAAGTAGTTTTACTAATTATATCAGACCTAAACCTCAGATTAATATTTAACCTCTCTTATAACCTTTAAAATGACCAAAATACCCCTATGGGGCATAAATTGGTTTTAAATTCGTTTTGGGAATAATGGAAGGTATCCTACTGATATCACAACATATTTAAGGCATATTAACTTAGGAAACTTGCATATGACTCTTTTGGTTACCCGTTATGCACTTTCGCGTTCGGATCGGCATATGTAGTTAATTTGCATATATTAGCCGAAACGGGTCAAACCACATCGTTTTTGTCTCAAAATCCAGAATGTGTTTAAGATACCCATATTAAACACGTATACAAGCTTGTCGGGCCAAAAACACATTCTAAAACGGTCTTCGCCTATTTATGCGATTAAACCGTATTCGTTCTTTAAAACTAACCGGTCTAAGCTTAGGCTAAATTAAAGACCCGTTAGGATTCTAATAGGTTATTAAAAACCTTCGTTCCAGATTTAGGAGCCCAGTAAAAGCTATCTGTACTTGCTTGGTGGTATACGGCTGGGATAAATTGTATAAATTTGCTCAGGTAAATACTCTTAACTTATTTTCCCTATACGGGCTTGGGATACGGTATTATAATAATACCGCTTGGTCGGGTATGTAGTCATTTAAATCGGATTCTGATTAATGTATTTACATAACCTGTTTTATTCTGTATTATTTGGTGTATGGCCTTTGGGGGTTAAATGACCATGTCCCGGATATCCTTGGCATCATTCAAAGAAATGGCCACGACCTAAGCATGGGGTGTAGGCGTACACCTGACAGTTGCATTATGTAAAAACTGGTAACCCACTTAAAGGAATCAACCTTGTGGGCATTATACCTGTGGCGTGTCAGTTAACTTAAGTCCGGCCCTATAACCGGCCCTAATGGACGACAAATGAGTAAAACTGTATACAAGAATATTTTAAATAATTGTCCCAAGTTATAAAAGATATTTTTTGCCTAAGTGCATTCAAATACATTTTCTAAAACATTTTCAAAATGAGTCAGTTAATTGTATTTACCAGTGTAAACTGACGTATTTTCCCAAAAGACTAAGTGCAGGTACTAAACGGAATAGGCTGGCTACTCCTAGCATCAATAAAGAGTCTCGCAAGGTTAGATGTTAAGATCTGTTGAACAATTATCTTTTATTGATCCGCCTGTGGATCCTTTACATTTCGTTTGTAATACTTTGATATTACTTCATATCGGATTGTAATATATTTATCTTTTGCTTCCGCTGTGCATTTAAATTGTGTTATTTGACTATGATGATATCAACTACGTCACGATACTCCCCACTGGGCCCACCGGTAATACGTGGAAATATCGGGGTGTGACAATTATGATTAAATGCAATGATATTAAACCAGTCACACATCATACGCTTCCGCAAAAGTCAGGGTGTGACAGTTTGG
This sequence comes from Helianthus tuberosus, assembly GCA_030545235.1. Taxonomy (NCBI): domain Eukaryota; kingdom Viridiplantae; phylum Streptophyta; class Magnoliopsida; order Asterales; family Asteraceae; genus Helianthus; species Helianthus tuberosus. The sequence goes on from CM060369.1 coordinate 201,122,683, forward strand.
TATCAGAGCTTCGATTGTAGTGAACTAGGATTCCTTCTCGAGTCTAGACTACAATCACTAGGACTCTCTCATGAAAAACATTTTACAAAAAGGTTTTCATTGCATTCACGTAAGCGTCAAGATCCATGAGTCAAACCCTTTTCAAAGAAAAGACAAGGCAAGGACATTAGTAGGAAGGAGAATACCCCAAACTAAGGTGCCAATTAAGGCATAGTCTATGTGGATAGACTTGCCAAAGACAAAATGACCCCCCCCCCCCAAAGGATAAACGAGAGTTATATGTGATATGATGCATTTATTTTCCTAGTTATGCTAAGTAACATACTTGTTTATTGATATATACATACGAATAAGTGTACGGAATAATTATTGACGTGAATAAGATACCTTCAACTCCGAATCCTATTATTGTTCTTACTCGCATGATGAAGCTATCGACCTCGCGTTCATTGCAAAGCTCATGGCTGGAGTGATTACCAAACGAGATTCTGAGCTTGTTTCCGTAGGAGATGGCAGCTCTTCCCTCTCGATTGTGAAGGTGCCTGACTACGATGGTGATGGCGAGGCAGAGGCGGCAACCTTGGACAACACCCAAACCAGCAGGACGAGGTCCCTGTGGCTTTGTGAAACAAGATTGATGACACACTTGACCAGACAAGGAAGATGAAGTACTCATCTTGAAGGTGCCCCTCCAACTACAAGGAATTCTCCTTATTCCTATTTCATTTAATCATCGTGCCTATTTGCGTGTAACGATAACGAATGTTAGCACGTGGACCACCGCAATGGTCCTTTCCATGTCAGAGGTATAAGGACAGTAGTTTCCCCTCCTGGATTGATCATCTGCTTGGACGAGGGAAAATTGGGGTAACTGTGCAAGGCAATTTATTATTACGGGGGCCCACGTAATAACGACTTGTAGTGCATGGAAATCCTGGTGGACTCTGCGGGTCAGACTGATGATCACCATCCCTCCAAAAATAATCTCTAGGTGTTCACACCTTCATCTAGTAGAACAATACCTAGGCAGTTTCCTTAGCACTCTACAAGTAGGAAACCTGTCTTTGCCTACTTCGCGTCTGACACTTCTACCCGTATACGAGTCGTTTGGGAACCGATATCTAAGCAAGTGAAGATGGCTAACACATGGGAAAGATTCGGTGACGTTACACTCTCTATCACCTCTATATGAACAACCCCCATCTCTGGGAAAGTGTACCCGTCTTGTGAAGCTAAAGACCAAAGAAAACTAACGTAGAAGGAAAATCACTACTACTTTCACATCATGAAACTTGTATGACCGAGGTGATGTAACCTCAAGTTCATTTTGTTTCCCCATTACAAACAATAAGTCAAGTTGCTAAGCCTATATGAAAGCTCAGTAATTGTTTCATCACTCATACATTGTTGATTATATATGCATGTGATATTGGGTGATTACATGTTTGCTTAGGGTACTATGTACCACATAGACAATTATGGAATGTTGTCTAACCTAACCCATACCTTTTGACAGAAGAGAATGCCGCCCAGACGTGACACAGACACAAGTACGTTACCAAGGACAGAAGCCGAGCTTCAAGAACGCATCTCACAGGCAATTGCACGACACGAAGCCCTCCGCTCTGATCGCAGCGGTGGCACTTCCGGAAATAACCCTCCAACTGGCTGCACCTATAAACAGTTCCTAGACTGCAAGCCATTGAATTTTGATGACACAGGAGGTGCCGTTGCATTTGTTCGTTGGGCAGAAAAGACTGACTCCGTTCTGAGAATGAGTAACTGTTCGCCCCAGCGGAGTGTTACCTTTATCTCAGGGTTGTTTTTGGATGACGCACTCTCTTGGTGGAACCTTCAGGTTCAGACCCTTGGTGAAGATGCTGCTTATGCACTGAGCTGGGACGAGCTCAAGGAAATGATGGAGAAGAAATACTGTTCTAGGGCTGAAATCCAGAAGCTTGAGGTGGAGTTCTGGAATTTGAAAATGGACGGGCCGAAGATTTCTAAGTACGTCCAGTGATTTCATGACTTGTCTAGGGTCGTTCCCTACTTAGTCAAGCCGGAATTTAAGAGGATTGAGCGGTTCATTTGGGGACTTGCACCTCAAATTAGGAGTCTGGTTACTTCCTCAAAGCCTCCAACCATCACAGAGGCTATCGATTTAAGTATCACACTTACAGAAGAAGCTCTACGTATGGGAAAATTTCAGAATCTGAGACAAACAAGAAAGAGACTCATGTGGAGTCTTCGGGCAATAAGAAAAGGAAGTCTTCGAACCTAAAGATAGGCACCCAAGTCAGCTTTGGAAGCTCTAAAGCAAACAAAAGAAGGGAAGTAAACCCGCCCCATGCCAAGAAAGTTTATGGAGCCGCTAAAGAGGCCGGCGGTAAGGTTTATTTGGGAAATAAGCCGAGATGCGAGGAATGCAATTTTTACCATGAAGGCCGATGTCTAAGGCCTAAGTGTGGAAAGTGTGGAAAGGAAGGGCACAGCAAGGATGCATGTTGGGCGAAGGATCCAGACGGAAAAGATAATGATAGAGTACCAGGTTGCTATAGATGTGGTGAAGTAGGACACTTTAGGAAAGATTGCCCTAAGAAGAACCAAGCGAGGAAGGGTCTTCACGATCAGAGCTCGTGAAGCGCGCCAGGATCCAGATGCGGTTACGGGTAAGTTCCCTATTAACCAACCTTATGCATCCATTTTTTATTAATACTGGCACCAACTTACCCTTGTATGCTTAGAACTTAAGAAACTGCTTGGCCTAGTTTCAAGTAGAATAGACGTTCCGTATTCTTTAGTATTGGCGGATGGAAGATTAGTTAAGCGAAAGAAATGACTAAGGATTGTATTTTGGAACTTAGAAGGCCGGAGCCTTCTATTACCATTGACTTGGGAAGTCATGTTGTGGTAGTCAGCATGGATTGGATATCCAAGTATAGAGCTGAAGTTGTTTGGGAAAATCAGTCGCATCCCTCTTGCGAATGATGAAACACCTATAGTATACAACCTTCTTACAATAGGTGCAAGGGTACTAGGATCCATAAGGCAGTGGAACTTCGACATCTCACAGTGGTCGTAGAGATACAGAAGCACCTCCGAATAGACTGCATGGCTTTCCCTGATCATGTTGTCGATAAAGAGACCAAGAAGCCTTTCCTGAAGACTTGCCAGGAATATCCCCCCCCCCCCTTAACGACAAGAGGAGTTTAGGATAAACCTCGTGCCAGGAGCAACACCAGTGATAAGATGACGCCTTACCAACTAGTTTCGTCCGAGATACAAGAGCCTCTGATGCAACTTTAAGAGCTGCTAGACAGAGGAAATCTACCAGGCCGAGTTTCTCACCTTGGGAAACCCCAGTGTTATTCGTTAGGAAACAGGACAACAGTTTTTACACGCATACATAGCCTAATCTGAGAGGAACTCAGAGGGAATAATGAGGGAGAAAAGTATTATGCATGGGTTACAGGGAGATAGACAACTAACCAACAAGAATCAGTACCCCTTACCGAGAACCGATGATTTGTCAACCAACTACAAGTTCCCAGCTACTACCCCAAGATGGAATTAAGGACATGGTGTCCTTAGATAAGGACACGAGAAGAAAGTCGGCAGTTTCCACTTTGCATAAATTTCAGAGAATTGGATATCAAGGATCAGTATCCTATGCCAAGGATTGATGACATGAACGAACCAATCGTAAGGTTCTAGTTACTACTCGGAGATCGATTTGAGGTCAGGATGTCCTCAACTGCGAACGCAGGAAGAAAATATCCCTAAAACGACCTTTAGGACTCGCTTCGAGCATTATGAGTTCCTTGTCGCGCTGTTTAGCTTAACACATGCACCGGCAGTGTTCATGGACCTCATGGATCGGGCATGTAAGTCGTACCTGAGTAAGATCATGACTATATTTATTAACTACATTCTCATAAGCTCAAGGACCAAGGAAGGTCATGAGCAACATCTGCAAATTTATCTTGGTACTCTTAGAGAAGGAACAGATATATGCTAGGCTGTTGAAGTGCGAACCTTGGATTCGCAAGGCAAGATTCTTAGGATACGTGGTGGATAAGAATGAGACTCATGTCGACCCTACAATCAAGAGCTAAGGAGTCCCACAAGATGCAACTAAGAAATCTTTGGGGATTGTAGGCTTTATCAGACGACCCCTAGAAAACCTGTTAAGGACTGCTCAACCGCTAACAACCATAACATAGTCGACACCTATCTTGACTTCACCTAACAACACCAATAGGGATTGCGGCTCTTGTGACGCTTCTCGACAAAGTCCCAATTGAGCGTTGATGCAACGAGACCGTGTCATCGCGCGCCACGTTGATTAAGGAATCATGATATGAGACCCTGAACTAGGTTCAGTAATTGCGCGCTGAAGTTTTGACACCAGTACATGTATGGGAAAACACTGCACGATCTTTACTGATCACAAGGGTTGTAGCACGCCGTTAATCGAAAGGATTTAAATATTAACGAAGATGGGCTGAGCTACTGAACGAATGCAACTGTGAGATTAAGTATCCCCTGAACAAGGCAAGAGTTGTAGCAGACGCCTTGAGCCGCAAGGATCGCCAAAAGCCTCTAAGGGTGCGAGCCTTAGAGATGACCATGCAGACAAATCTCGTCACTCGAATTCGTGAAGCTGAACATGAGATGCTCAAACCAGAGAACTTTCAAGCTGAAGAGTTATATGGAATGTAAGTGCAGTATTGCCCATGGTTGTAAAAAATGGTCTCCAAGGCCGAGTACTCCCCGAGTAAGCGCTACAAGGTAGCTTGCCGAGACGACTTTCTTCAACTCCGCCTAATTACTCGGAATCGAACAAACGTGGTCAACCTTGGTCAGAATCGGATCTAGTAGGTCAACTCGGGCCGAGTTTGACTTTAAAAAACAATAAAACATAATATCTATGTCTATCATATTAAAGAATCAATATCATTCTAACGTATTTGTTATAGATATTAGTAAATTTTTGTTATATGACAAATATTTAATTTTCAAAAACTAATTTCTTCATAATTAACATGTCCGAGTACTCCCCGAGTACTCTCCGCCTAGGCCGAGTACTCTCAACTCCCCGGTCGACCGACTAGAGGGCGCCTAGCGACTTTTGTAACCATGGTATTGCCTAAGGAAGACAGAACCATACACTTTCTGGAACGACTTTGGGGTTCCGACTCACGGCAATTTACATATGCTCATTTTGGGACAAGGCTCATAGGACAAGGTACTCGATCCATCCTAGACTCGACAAGATGTACCAAGACTTGAAGGATTAGTATGGATGGCCCCAGATGGAAGCTGATATAGCTACATAGGTGGGTAACTGTCTTACTTGTGTCGAAGATAAGACGGAATACCAGAAACCATCAGGGCTGCTGCAACAGCCTAAGATTCCTATGTGGAAGAGGGAATGAATCTTAAAGAATTTTCGTTACAAACTACCAAAAAGCCAAAGAGGTCACGATATGATTTGGGTAAGTATTGACCAACACACCAAGTCTGCACACCTCCTACCAAACAGTGAGGAAGACAGCACAAGGTAATCAGAAGAGATTTAGCCTAGAAAGGTTGTGGCACGTCATGGAGTGCCTGATTCTATCATACCCGATCAAGATGGTCGTTCTGTGCCAAGGATATGGCAGACGTTTCAAAAGGTGTTTAGGTCCCGATTGGACCTTAGTACTACATATCACCCTCAGGCGAACGGCCAGAGCAAATGAACGATACAGACTGTATGGACATGTTACGTGCTTGAAGTGATAAACTTTGATGAAAAGATGAGTTACTCACTAGCCCTTAAGTGGAGTTTTCTTACAATAATACTTATCACACCGCTGTTTGGGCCGCTTCGTGTGAAGCCTTATAAGAACGTAAGTATCGGTCCCCCCTTCGTGTTGGGCGAAGACCGGAGATAAACGACTTACTAGCCAAATTGGTTCAGGAAAACTGTAGGCAAGATCGTTCAGATATGTGATCATGTCAAGACAACACGCAATATACGGAAAGGCTATGCCGGCGAGCGGCAGAAACCGTTGGGAATTGAGATAGGAAGTATGGTGTTTCAGTCTGAGAGACTGGGTGTTTCAGTCTGAGAGACTGGGTGTTTCAGTCTAAGAGACTGTGTGTTTCAGTCTGAGAAACTGGGTGGTTCAGTCTGAGAGACTGGGTGTTTCAGTTTGGGAGACAGGATTCACGTCAACGACAAACTCCAATCTATTAAAGAACCTATTGAGGTTGCAGACTGGGAGTCCGTAGGACTAGGAGAAGTCGTAATTGATTTATTAGAGTTCGTTGGGATTCATATCATGGCCCTGAGTACTTGGGAACACGAAGACCAATTTAAACATAAGTGACCACATTTGATTCACAACTCCCCTGCGACCGATGGCATCGCTTGAATTTCGGGACGAAATTCCTTTAACGGGGGGAGAATGTGACAACTGGCACTTTTCCGTACATTCCGTACGATAATTAGACAGTAATTCGTGCTTTAATAACCGTGCATGAACTAGTTTACAAGACGAATGAAATTCTGATTACTGTTATATACACACAATGGCATTTCATGTTGCAAGATTTTTATCATTACTACATGCAACACAATATAATTCCATTAATGCTCAGAACAGAGTTGGCACAGCTATCAGACAAACTGGAAATACTGACAGGAGTTCAGTACTTAGACAGACATGATGTTAAGATACAAAATAAGCCCCAGGACCCAGTGATACACTAGTATAGTGTGTAGGAAAGTAAGGATTACAAAACTGCCTTCCTAGTGATGACATAGGTGCCGTAAAGTGCCAGAAACACACTAAAAATGCAGAATTCTGCAGAAAATAACCAAAATTCAGCTATTTTCAGCATTTAAACTCCAAAATATAAAGCAAAATTATGGTTTAATGGTCCAGAATACTTTCCTAAGTGTCAGGAATCGAAACTGTCATAAAAGACAACATAAAGCACACTAAACGGTGATATTTAGCACTTTAACGAACCAGTAACCAACCGAACAACCGGACACTACCCGAAACACCAAAATTTAACTAGAAGCATTGTTTTAATGTTACAAAGCTAGTATTGTCCACTAAACATCATATTATGTCCTAAAACATATAAACATACTTAAACCCCTAAATCTAACACTTAACATGTAACTAGATTAAGTAACATGGAATTGAAATGTAACCAAGACACCCCCCCCCCCCCCCCCATAACCGGTTAGACAAGGGCCCCACACAAAAGATTTCATTTAGTGGTTTTATTTGATTTGTTGGGCATCTTTGAGACATAATATCCAAGGGTTAATTTATTGTTGGAAAGTTATTATTAAAACCCACAAGATCACGACATAACTCATTTTCAAAACACCAACACTTCACCACACTCTCTCCCTCCTCCCTTGGCTACGGCCGTGAACCACCACCCACCAACCCACCATCTTCAAGTCTTGTTCTACCAATCTAAGGTGCTACAAGGGTGTAAGAAGCAAGGATAAGAAGTCTAGAAGCAACGGAGATTGAAGGACCTCTCTCTAGTGCTTTTATCCACCTCACTTGTCATCTTCATCTTCTTGAACATCATCCCTAGCCTTGTGCTAGTAGTAAGACTTTTGTGATCTCATTTTACTTCATGTTACGTTGGTTAAAAGATGATATAAGTTATTAAACATAGAACTCATGAAGAAACATAAGCATAAACTTGAACATAAAGCTCTAAAACATGAAGATCAAGTTGTTCTAGTGTATGTATTGAACTTGTTTGTTGATTTCTTGTGTATATGGTGTAGATCACCATATGAAGCTTGCTAGATAATGATTAAACACATGATCTAGCAAGTATAAGGATAGATTTTGAAGAAATCATAATGATCATCCTTTATGTGAATCATGAACTTGAAAATGAAGTTGTTTTGGAGTATGATGATGCTTGATACATGTTAAAAGCCATGTAAATGGATGATTTCAAAAATAATCTTTTCAAGAATCCAATGATATTTACTAGATTTACATGATCTTGTTTTTTTAAAGAAGTTAAGCATGTTTTAAATGCTAAATCAAGGCTAGAAAAATGTGTGTAATAAATAAAATACAAAAGAATCATTTTTAGAAAAATCTCCATACAAAAATGTGTGTAACTAAGCTTACTTAACAACATGCTAAGTTACTACAAATTTTTACCAAGTTTCAAGTTCATGACATAGTGTAGACTTCATATGTTTGGCACTTGGTAAGTGTTATTTGATTTGTTGATGATTGATGATGATTTTAAAAGAAAATGATATGCTTTGAAAGCATGGAAACCTCCATTTTAAGGGGAAACTATGGCAAAAATTTTGTAGAAATTAAACACTTAGAAAAATATTTTTTTTAAAACAAATGTTTATAAGTAAATTTTGAGAATGGTTTTCATAAAAAAGTTGCCATAATTTTTATTACAAAAACTACAAATATTGGAGGTTGGTTTTTGATAAATAAAAGTGACTAAGTACATATTTAGGAAAATATATATATATATATATTGATGTCACAATTTGTGTGATTACTTGTATGTTGTGTGTATTAGTTTTATTATTTTAGAACTTGTAATAATATAACTCATCTATGTACCAATAAATTACAACCCCAAAATATTACCAAAAATTCCAAGGAATAAATATACAAGTTACACGCAAAATATTGGTGAAACTGAACAAAAGAATGTAACTTACAAAATATTCCGGAAAACTTACTCATAAGTGTATTTTTGGTAAATAATATTTTGGACATCAAAGGAACAAAAATATGATTTTTACAATTATTGCAAATTTATATCATATTTTTGATAAGGAGAAAATATATTATTTTTGGAAGTTAAAAAAAAATATATTTTCTTGGAATTTTTAGAAGATATATTATTTTTGGGAAAAATATATATTTTCTTGAGAAAACTTGAAATACATTATTTTTGGATAAAAATAAGTTTATATATATTTATCAAGTTAGACTTGAAAATATATTATTTTTGGAACTTATATGAAAATACAAATATTTTTGCCAAGGGAAAAGTTATAAATAATTTTCCTAAGTAGTAATCCTTAAAATATATATTTTGGAAATATATATGAACTTTTATTAGAAATAATATTCCGGAGAAGTTAATACAAAATTAAGTATAAGGATACTTAATAAACACAATGGAAATACGCATCTGTGTACATACAAATACACTCCGGAATACGACTCAAATACATGGCAAAATACACGAGTATAAGAAATACGTAACTCAAAGACACTAATTAATACAAAGTCAAGGCACGACCCGCTCGGCTAATAGACCGTAGTACGTTGTAGGTAGTTGTGCACACTAGTAGCAGCATGAGTTACGTTGGATTGAAGAACGCAAAACAGTGAGTTCGTGTCCCCCTTTTCTCTTAACTGTTTTTGGTTTTATAACTCTCGGGGTGGAATACATGTTACGAATGTTTAAACGGTATGATTTGACTATGAAAGGAATTATTAGATCATGTGAGCATAGATTAAATTTGAAATGCCATTAACTCTTAATTAGGGACGAAGGTTAGATCTAACGGGTACGGTCGAACCCCACTCATGGTACTTGTGACCACTTGAGTGCTTCGGTGTCCCAGTTAAGGTGAATAGACATCAGTCGAGGTGAATCGACATCAGTCGAGGTGAATCGACATCAGTCAAGGTGAATCGACATCAGTCAAGGTGAATTGACATAGTCGAAGGGGAATTCGACATAGTCGGGGAAATTGACGAGGGTATAAGCCTACTCATTTTGAGTGCTCCCTATGTCCTCACATGCCTTAATGCCCTTGTAAAACATTTATTTGATATGTTCATAAATGCTTTTCATACATGTTTTCAAAGGAGACTCTCAAAGGTTTACAAGTTTGCCAGTACTCACACAAAACGCATGAACTCGCTCAATTTTTGTTGATGTTTTCCAAAATTTACTTGTATTTCAGGTAACAGGTTGGATCTTGGGCGCGGGTGTTGTTTCTAGGAGTAAATTTCAAGTTTAGATGTCATCCACTTTTGTTGATTTGTGATTTAGTCGAAGGTTGTGTTTTAAAACTTAAATAATCGGTGTTTGTAATACTTTTAAATTTTATAAATGGATGAACATCGTTTTGAACATGTAGTTGTTTATTATGATTGAATGCAATGATATTAAACCAGTCACACATCATACGCTTCCGCAAAAGTCAGGGTGTGACACGAACGGTCGTTCGATCGACCGACCTGAAAGGTAGAGATACTTCTAATTTTTCAAAATGCTACAACGAAAACTTCAAAAGTCAAGCCATCATACACAAACACATCCATCCCAAACGAGGTAACAGTCCACTCGAACGGTCACCCGATCGGACGACCGTCCGAACGGATTGTCACCCGAACGACCGGCCATCCGATCAGATTGCCATCCGACCGGATTGCTGTTCGACCCTTTGACACTTCTCACCGATTTACGTATCGCTTATCTCTATGCTATCGTTCTGATCAGGCTAACCCTACTCTCTAGCGCTCCCTTCAATCCATCAACCGCTGTGAGTATACTCGATCCCTTTTTGCTTTACGAACTTTTGGGTGTTACATACGTTACTTATACTAAATCACATCGAACACACTACGCAATACTTTAACGCTAACCATTACCGCATGTTATACGTGACTTAATGAATGCTTGTTTGTTATGTTTACACATGGAATGCTGTCTACCTGCCTTAGCAACGATAATACTATTTGTTTGGACTCAACACCTGTTCACTCAGGGGTTGTTAAGGACAATTAATTACATGGGTCACGGTGGTGATCATGCAATACGAACTGCCTTGGGCAGTCAACCCGCAGTCATTGGTATTGATAGGTTCATGTCGATAACTAACATGCCTCATTTTACATTGTGTACGTGCTGGTTATGCGTAACGATTTTGAACTCTATATGCTATTATCAAACTTGTATGCTCACCTTTACACTATGTTATTGACTTTTACTTTAACGTATGTGTCAGGTGCTTAGGATGCTTATTTGCTTTGCTTGCTGTGAAATCGTGTTAGGATCAGAGGCTCTCATGATTGTGTTTGTTTGTAATAAATGAACAGTTAATAAACATGATTCAATGAGTTATGCAGCGGAAATGAAACACAAACTTTGTAAGCACAATCAAAGAGAGAAACAGTTTTGATAAACACATGCTTTTCATCAGTCGAAAGGTTACAAAGCAAATCCAAAGATTACAAAGCAAGCTTACAAACTAAACTCCCCCTCAGCCTGATGCTCCAAGGTTGATTGGACAAGATGAAAGGATTGAATTGAGGAGAATAACTCACTCAAAACGATCAAATGTAACAGTACAGAGTACTGCTCCATTTATAGACAAACCAAACCACTGAAGCATCTCAACTGACGTCACTATGAAAGCGACATCTAACAACCTAACAAACTCTATCCACTGATCTATAACTACTGACCATACAGACACTGATTACATTCTAAGTACTGATGTATAAAACACTGATTCTTCATTCCACTGATGTAGTCAACCACTGATGTTGAGCATCAGTGCTTTCTTCAAAGGGTGATCAGACCTTGAATGGGCAGTGCTTTAACTCTTCAGCAGTGCTTGGATTCCGTCAGTAGATTGAGCTTCAGTCTTTATGCTTCATCAGTGCTTTGACTTAACAGTAGTTTACTAGATCAGCAGTTGTTGAGAAGGGCAGTACTTGGAGCACATCAGATGTTGGAGCCTCTGTCAAGGGGAAAGTTTAGTGCAAACTGCTGCTTATGATGAATCCACTGTTGTGAACCAGTTTTGGCTTTACATCATCTGTTCCTCTGTAGGGTTCAATCCCAACAATCTCCCCCTGGAACAGATGATGCCAAAACACTTCATTATTCAGGATTTTTATTGTCTCATCAATAATTCCCTAACTTGTCCTTTGAATTGTAATTTAAAGTTCATGGAATCAGTGTCATCCTCATCCCTGCACAGTGTAAGCTCAAGGAGATCTTGCAAATCTTCAACACCCAGGCCAAGTGCTGTTTCCCTTGATATATGCTTCACTTCACCATTGGACCTGAGCAAAGTCAATACGTGGGTCCTTTGATCAGACATCCACTTAAGTATTTTTGAATCCAATGGGTTTCTGGGAAAGATTTATTTTAATGAGTTTGGAGATTGAGGCCTGGTAATGACAACTTTGAGCAGTGTCTTGAGATTTTGCTGTTTCTTGTAGTTCTGCTTTAAGTGTCTGAAGAGCCATCTTCATGATATATTCTTCTGAAGTTTGGTCTTCTTTTGGTAATTCTGCATCCATCTTCTTTGTTTCCTTCTTTGATAAAGGATGGCAGCAAGTGGTGTTTGTGGTGGTGGTGATGTTTTAAATGTGGCAGTGGTTGATTTAGTGGGGATGGCAGTGGTTGTGGTGTGTGTTGATGTGGTATTGGTGGCAGTTGTTTGGGTGACAGATGTTGTTAATGGTGGAGGTGTAAGTGATTTTGTGGGAACAGAAGTTTTAGAACTATCTTTTTCTCAACCAAAGCTCTGCTCTCATCCCTTACTCTTTTAATATCAGCAGTGGTTTTGAAACCAGCTGAATTGACTTGACTTTGAACGATCCTCATTTGTGTATCTTCATCATCTGCTTGAATTTTCAGGGTTTCATCACCTCCCTTTCCTTTTCTTTGACAGATGTTTCAGCAGAAGTTACTGAAAGATTTTCCTCAGAGTCATTTTTCTCCCCCTTTTTGGCATCATCAACTCTTTCGAAGATAGGTGCAGGGGTTGAAACAAATTCCACAGCTCATCTGGAGTAGAAGCAGATGATGGAGTAGCTGTTGGAGGTGGTGCAGTAGTGGATGGTACCCTTTGTGCCTTCAACAACTGTTGCAGCATGTCTTTGATTTCTGCAACAGATGTATCCAGTTTATCAATTCTAGCCGTCAATTCTTGGTACATTAAACCATCACCCAACTTAATGGGGTCATCTGATTTCCCACTAGCAGTGGTTGTAACAGTGGTTGATTGAGGAACTGTATCCCAAAAACCATCCACTGTTGCCCCTTTGTCTTGGTACTGGGGACTTCTTTCTTCATAATGAGAAATGCTTTTTAGTGAACCAGTGAAGACTGGATACACAAGAGTTCTCAGTGAAGAAATTGCCTTCAAGGAAGTCTTATTGATGAAACTACTATCCAAGTGCAAACCAGTGGGTTCAGCACTTGTAGTAGCTGCTTCACTTGAACTACCACCGAGAGTTACTTGTAACTCAAGGGGTGTAACCTCCTCAGTTGTTGCTGGGATAGCAGAGGTATAAGCATCAGACTCAGTCACTTGTTGGAGTATACTCTCAGTGATAGGTGGTTGAGAGGAACTGATTTATATCTGAGTTATATCCAAAGCATGCAACAGGGTTATTATTGATGGTGGTATTTGTGAGGTGATGATGGGAGTTGAAAGTGAATTTGCCCCGGGCAGTGGGCTGTGGATGATGGAATCAAGTGATTCCAGAGCATCATAATTTGGTGTCCCTGTTCTTACAACCTGTTCTTTTTTAGAAGAAGCAGGAGGAGTTTGAGGCATGGGTTGAGACCTTTCTACCATCTGCTGTGAGGAAGTAGTAGCAGTGGTTTCTATTGACTTTTGTGTTATCAATGGCAGTTGCTCTGGGATCTCATCTTCCAAAGTTGCCTTTATTGTAGGTTTGGGGGCGGCTTTTGAATTTTCTTTTGTTTTGGTCTTTTAGTGGATTTAGGTGTGGGTTTCACAGCAGTTGTGTTACTGCTGTGATCACCTTGAGAAGTGGGCTCAGCAGCAGGTGCCTGAGGAGCAGTGGTAGCTGCTAAAGTCTGCTCAGGAACCTCTGCTTTTGTTTTGGAAATTTTTGATAGCCTTGTAAATGTTTCAGATGTAAGGCCATTTATTTGAAAAAGTGATCATGGCATCTGATGCACACAACTGTTGAATAACATCTGTCCACGTGTAACCTCTGTTGTAAATCAGTGTTTTGCACAAACAGAGGATACACTTTGGCAGTGGATAGATTTTACTATTTAACAGAGTTTAATGCCATCAGTGCTTTGAACAGACTTTAAGGATTTATTGAAAAATTAAATTTTAAACTATTTTTAAGGTTTTTTTTTTTTTTTTTTTTTTTTTCTAAAAACATTTTTATGCTATTTACACATGGAACACAAGAAAGCTTGCTTTAATCCATGTTTAGCATTCCAATCATAGTGATCAAGTTTGTACATCTACCAACTGATCTTTAGGATGGACATGTTAAAGATGAAATCAAACCTTTTTATTGCAATCCCTCACAAAGTGATGTCTGATGGTGAATAAATGAGATACTGAATTTTTGATGATATATTTCAGCTACTTGACTGTCCTGCATAAAAACAATCTTTTGAGCAACTATACCAAAATTCAATAACATATTTTGAAGTTACAAACAGTTGGACTATTCAGCTTGCAGCAGCATCATAATATTCTTCAATCAGTGGTTATAAAAACATCTGCTTGCTTTTTGCCTAGTCAAAACACTTTGATATTTGCACTTGTTTGAGTGTGATAAATCTTGACAATCATGCTCCTAGCATATGCAATGTTCTTTGAGGACCCACTTTTCGCCAAATAGATTCTCATCCTTTGGCTGTGGCACAAGATTTTCAAACTTGTTGTCACTGAACTGCTGAAGCTCTTCTTAAATGACAGCTACCCAACTTTCTGTCTTTCAGTGCTATAAGGCACATGACTTGTTGATGGAATAGTAGAAAGCCACCAAGAGAACAACTGTTTCAGGATTGTCTTTTAAAAGAATCCTTTTTCATTGATGTTGTCAAGTGGTTGGTGACATGGTTGAGTTTTAATGAAGATTTGATGGTTAAAAGGTGAAGCTGCAGATGTGAATCATCTGAGCTAACATCTGTTGGTGACTTTAATGATCCAACAGCTGTTTGAGATGAAGGTGAAAGGATTTTAAAAGATGGATTTGGTCCACTGATAATTCTTATCCATTTTTGATGGATATTTATTAACAGTGGTTGGGGTGAAGTAGTGGTAGAGGTTTGGAAGGTTATTTTGGTCAAACACTGTTTGTACATCAGTGGATAAGCTTTAGCAGTTGTTTTATACATCTGCTGCTCTGATGAAGAAAATGATTTTAGTATCATGTCCAACATCTGTTGATGGTGATTGTGAGTTACCTGCAAAACCAAAAACTTGACAAATATATTTTAAATGCAAGTTTATCAGAATCAATCATAACAGCAGGGTTTACAGGAATTTTAAATGTAGAGAATTTCCTGGTTTTTGTATTTAAGGTTTTACCACACACCTACTTCATTAAACATTCTATAGATTTTGACAGTGGTTGAGTATCCCAGAGGATTATCACATATTACTTTGACCACACATTTTATGTTTTAATCTTTTTGAGAATTTAGACTAAAACATGAGCAACCAAATGTATGAGGTTTGTTAACAATCATCTTTTGATACAGATTTAGACTTGAGTTTATGAATGAAGTGACCCAGACTTTGACACCATCTCCTTTTGATCAATTATCATGGAATATATCACCTTAAAAAAAATAAAATGGTTCTATATCCTGACAGGTGATTGAAGCTTTTACTATAAAAAACAAGTAGAAGTTCAAAATATATCATTCTCATAAAAACGAAGAACAATATATCCTGTTTTATTTGAAAGACCTTTACCAGAAAATAAAAACAAATAAAGGTTTTCTAATAACAAAGCAAACTGGGTCAGGTGAATTTTCCAAAATCAAAATAATTTTGAATAGGGTCAGAATCAATTCACTCTCAAGCTTAGGACAATGGTCAGTGGCTTGAACCAAAATTTTGTAACCACTGTTTTGACACCATTTCCTTGTCAGATGATTGTAACTATGAGGTTGCCTGTTCACAAAGATTTTGAAGGTTCTTTGTAAACCTTATTACCCTGTGAAGAATTTCTGAAAACTTTGGCCAAAACCTCTTTATTAATAATCAAACTGGTGATACCTTTGTTACCTGAACTCTCTGATACAGTGATTGTACATGGTTGATGGATGACGAATGTTTGACCAAGTATGTAGATCTCCTGTGGACTCTTAAGTGTTTTGGATTTATACTCTTTTCTTTTGATTTCAAAAGTTTTGAGATAAACACACTTTTGAGTTTTTGTGATTTTTCTTCTTTTCCTTTTTACACTTTCCATATATAAGTTTTGAGATACTTACTGGAAGGTTCCAAGAAAAGAATATTCAAATCCAAAATCATTTTTCAGCAATGTTTTGAGAGATTTGGTCATTTCTGCACATGCTTATGCCATGTTCCACATTACTCATGATCTAGACATTTTGACTACTGATTTTCTTAATGTATTTTTAACACAGTTGATTTTGGTCCTTTTAGAGGATTCTCAACCTGTTTTTCAATACATAAGATCCAAATAGCTAAAGTTTTAATTTCCCTCTTCTTATGTTAACAAAAACACTAAAGTTATTTAATCAAACCTAGGTTCCTGTTGACCTGAGGTACTCACCTTAGCAGCGAACATGATGGAAACAGCACAAACTTCATAACAACAATTGAAAACAATTTTCATAAAAGATTATACCATAGTTATCAAACATGTTTTCAGATCTGAAAACTATAGGTGATATATGTATGACATCACTTGTTGTGTGAAGTTTGTGTGTCTTATGACATCTTGGTTGTTTTACAGAGTTTTTGAATAGCAGCTTTGAATGTGATCACTCGTTACTTTGTTTTTCAACTAAATGCAATCAACCTTAGTATCAATGAAGCTTTTACTATAAAAAACAGGTGATTGAAGCTTTTACTATGATCACGTTCCACATTACTCATGATCTGGACATTTTGACTACTGATTTTCTTAATGTATTTTTAACACAGTTGATTTTGGTCCTTTTAGAGGATTCTCAACCTGTTTTTCAATACATAAGATCCAAATAGCTAAAGTTTTAATTTCCCTCTTTTTATGTTAACAAAAACACTAAAGTTATTTAATCAAACCTAGGTTTCTGTTGACCTGAGGTACTCACCTTAGCAGCGAACATGATGGAAACAGCACAAACTTCATAACAACAATTGAAAACAATTTTCATAAAAGATTATACCATAGTCATCAGACATGTTTTCAGATCTGAAAACTATAGGTGATATATGTATGACATCACTTGTTGTGTGAAGTTTGTGTGTCTTATGACATCTTGGTTGTTTTACAGAGTTTTTGAATAGCAGCTTTGAACGTGATCACTCGTTACTCTGTTTTTCAACTAAATTCAATCAACCTTAGTATCAATGAATTTTGAGCTGAACTGTTATGTCAAATTGATTGTTAGATCGAATTTGACTGTCCAAGCTCTGATACCAATTGTTAGGATCAGAGGCTCTCATGATTGTGTTTGTTTGTAATAAATGAACAGTTAATAAACATGATTCAATGAGTTATGCAGCGGAAATGAAACACAAACTTTGTAAGCACAATCAAAGAGAGAAACAATTTTGACAAACACATGCTTTTCATCAATCGAAATGTTACAAAGCAAATCCAAAGATTACAAAGCAAGCTTACAAACTAAACTCCCCCTCAGCCTGATGCTCCAAGGTTGATTGCACAAGATGAAAGGATTGAATTGAGGAGAAGAACTCACTCAAAACGATCAAATGTAACAGTACAGAGTACTGCTCCATTTATAGACAAACCAAACCACTGAAGCATCTCAGCTGACGTCACCATGAAAGCGACATCTAACAACCTAACAAACTCTATCCACTGATCTATAACTACTGACCATACAGACACTGATTACATTCTAAGTACTGATGTATAAACACTGATTCTTCATTCCATTGATGTAGTCAACCACTGATGTTGAGGATCAGTGCTTTCTTCAAAGGGTGATCAAACCTTGAATGGGCAGTGCTTTAACTCTTCAACAGTGCTTGGATTCCGTCAGTAGATTGAGCTTCAGTCTTTATGCTTCATCAGTGCTTTGACTTAACAGTAGTTTACAAGATCAGCAGTTGTTGAGAAGGGCAGTACTTGGAGCATATCAGATGTTGGAGCCACTGTCAAGGGGAAAGTTTAGTGCAAACTGCTGCTTATGATGAATCCACTGTTCTGAACCAGTTTTGGCTTTACATCATCTGTTCCTCTTTAGGGTTCAATCCCAACAAATCGAGGCTAGGAAAGGTCTAGAAACCAATAAACAATTGTTTGTACTTGAAATCTGAGTTGTCGGAACAGAACAATTTGACTAGATTTTGTATGTAATAATTATGTTATCTTTTAAGACATGGTATGGGACATGTTGTTTAATTAATTGGTAATTTTAGTTGTTATGGAAACTTCTGGACAATCTGTTTCGCTCAGTGCCATGCCCCGATGTTTCCGCCATCGGTTGGGGTGTGACAATAAATACGTATATGTGCACCTAATGACGTATAGACAATAATTATACAAATTAATTAAAGGGCTTACCTCAGTTATTTTGGTCTTAAATTTACGTATGTTTTGATTTGGGGTTGTAACATGATTAATGGGGGTCTTGAGTTGACAATAACTCAATGACTGTATTTTTCTGTTGCAGTTTCAATTTGAAACATTGATTAATGTTTTAACTTGGCTAAACTTACTTATACTTATCACAAATGATCACTCGGCCAAGTAGGAGAATGTGAAAATAACCCGTTGATGTGGCATTACGGATCATTTGGTAACATTACCAATATGACATAACTAGTCCCCGACAATTACTTGATGGTAGTAATTGTAGTTGTTGATTAGTTTAAGGGGCAATTATGATTTCCCTTTAGGTACCTTTAATAGAGAATGTAAAGAGTTTTCATAACGGGTCACTATTCATGATCATCATTCATTGTGATGTTAAATATATATTGATCATAAGAGATGAACAACTTGAGTAGAACACAAATACAAAAATTCTCTCTAAGGTGATCCATCAACCCAAGGTACCATAACGGGAATCATGGCCTAATCTTCGTCTTCAAAGATGACCATTCCCACAAGTAAGTGTCTCTAACTTGGTATCTATATTACGTTATAATTGAATGAACATGATTAGGTTCTATATTTTGACACATGTTTATAGATATAATCAACAATCCCCACTAGTGATCCATCCAAGCGCATCAAGAAAATCAAGATGGAGTAGTATTAGTCTTTAGACATTCTCACTAACTTGTTAGATAAATCATATGTAGACTTGAATTAATGTGTATAATCTAGTTATATCATTTAGTTGTGGAGTCCATTAATAATGAGGTATGCAAAGTGTCGAAGACAGCCTTTGTATTGTCAGGTTGGGTTTAGTTGTATTTGCAGGTTTATGCTTTTATTTATCAATGTATATATCATTATAATTAGACTATGAGGTGCGGGGCTTGAATTGAGGGCATTGCTCGACACGTAACGAGTGTGGGCTTCACCAGACAACCCCAAAAAAGTGGGGAGTGGAAGTGGCGCGGCCAGGCGGTGTTGGGGTGCCATGTTGATTTTTTTATATTTTTTATATAGTTGACATTTATATAATAAAACACAAACTTATAGAAGAAGGAATGAGTGATGAAGTAAGAAAAGAACCCCTCTAATTATAGAAGATATGAGCTTTTCTTCAAAAATTAGCTTGCACATTTTAATGAATCAGTGCCTATCAGAATATCCTAAGTAATAATTTGATTGAATGAATTGGTTTTTTAAGCTTAGTCAACAAGATAGATCCGCCCAGGACATGCTCAATTCAGTTTTATATTAATTCTTTTAATCATAACCATCTATACACTCAATCGATCATTGTAAAATCCAGTCTCCAAGCATGGTTCATAGATTTTTTTAGAATATATAACATATTAAAAAGAAGAGAAAATGACCTGACCTGATTCATTATTTTATGTGTTTGAAAGATAAGCCGATAAGGAACATCCAAAATCTTTTGATCAGCTTCGACCTAGAACAACAGCAGCATGATATATATAATAATATATTAAAAAGAAGAGAGTAAAGGAATCGTGTTTGTCTGATTAACGGTAACATTGTTGCGTGGTTGTGTGAGAAAGAAGAAGACCTTGATGAAAAAGGAATTATAATTAAAGAAAAATTAAAATGACTTTAAACAAAAAGCAACAGTGATGATGGTGCAGCCCTAACAATCACAAATAAATATAATATTAATCTTATTTTCTTAAAGTTTCTTTTGTTTTTATGTATTAGTAGAAACCTAATTAAAAGACTTTTGTTAAATATAGATGATTTAACAAAATGCGCATCGTAGCCGTAATCAAATGAGTATCGTGAATGTTAAATAAATCTTATTTTTTTAGGAAGCTTATAGGTCCAAAAGATGTTATCTTTTTTATTTAAAAAAAATATTTAATAAGATTTTTATAAAGAATAAAAAACATATAAATATAGGTTTATTTAATACAAAATAAATATATATTTCTGGTAATAAAAGTTGCCTAATAAAAATAAAGTTTTTTCATGTTTCCAATAAACTTTTCGGATTCGGATTCGGATAGTAATTTTCAAAATTTTCAGATATTTCGAATATCCGAAATATCCGAAAATTTAATTTTCATTTTTTCGGATATCCGAATATCCGAAGTATCCGAAAATATCCGAAAAATATCCGAAATATCTGAAAAAATATCCAAAAACTTATATTCGGATATCCAAAACTATCCAAAATATTCGTTTCCGAATATGAAAAAAATAATAAAAAAATAAAAAGTTGGATTTTCGGATAGTGAAATCTGGTATCCGAAAGTTTCGGATATCCGAAATTCAGATATCTGAATTTTCGGATATCCGAATTTTTGAATATCCGGTTTTGAACACCCTTACTTATATGTCTTATGCGGTAATCTTCGGTTTCAAATCTTAGCTTATACATTAGTCTCTCGGTGAGACTAGATGGGCAGGTCAGCTCGTCAATTAAACGAGCCAAAATGTTGAGCTCGATTCATTTGTCTTAACGAACTAAATTGTTGAGATCGGGTTCTTGCTGGGGATTGTAAAAAGCTGAGCAAACTCATATAGTTAAGAGTATTCACGTCCTTCAATCAAATCTACCCTATTATATAATTATATTTAAAAATATAGAGTGTGAACAGTGTCTCCAAATATATGTATGAACAATAAGATTTTCCTCTTTCCTTCCATCACAACCACTTTTTATAATACATAGACCACTCTCACGTGTAATTTGATGGAAGGGATGTATATACTCTAAAGAAAAGTTGATTAGTATTCACATATTGATTGATTTGTAAAAGCATCTTATGTGGTAACAACAGATGAGAGAGGCAATGAAGAATGTTGCAGAGTACTTTCCTACAGCAATAGTTAGCGGGAGAAGCATAGAAAAGGTACATTATTCTTCTTGTTTTGGTTGACTTTTCATGGTCAAAGTTAAAGTTGAACTAAATTAAATATTTAATTTTATAGTTTTTAGGTTTATAATTTTGTAAGATTATCAGAGTTATACTGTGCTGGTAGTCATGGGATGGACATCAAAGGACCATCTTCTAGCAAGCATCAAAATGTGTGTTTAAAGTTTATTCTATTTATTAGTACTATTTTTTCAAAACAAATAATATAACTAATATAAAATGATTAATTAGTTTGAAATTAAACTGATTATACTTTTGGTTGTTGTGTACTTATACGTCGGAGAAGAAGCCCTCATTGATTCCATTAATGTGTTAACATTCATTGTGTTTGTAGATTGTGAACGAACTGTGAAAGTAACAAAGATGAATATGTAGAGTGGTGTGAACTGTTAATGACAAAGATGAATATTTAGAGTTAGTAGTGAACTGAGAATGAAGAAAGTCGGGGTGCTTTGCACCATTTTATAGTTGTAAAAAGGGGAAGGGGACCTGACCCAGGTTAATATACATGCTCCATAAACATTAAGTAAGGAATCACCTAATTGTTTCCTCTTTTGAAAACCAAATTTTAATTTGATTTCTATTTCCCTCTTTTTAAAAAGGGGGCCCGACCAGTGGTTAATATACATACACGCTTTGTACCATTTGATTTCTAGTTCAAAAGTAATATCCATGTAAATCTTATTATTTGGATTGCCTTAGTACATAAGATTACTTATGTAATTGGATCACGTAAACAAGTATATCATCAAATCTCATACCCGATTACTTGACTATATACCCGTCGTATAGGGTATTCTCATAGGATTTGAGTTTCATTGCCATCCCCACTAGTGATCAATCCAAGCGCATCAAGAAAATCAAGATCGAGTAGTATCAGTCTTTAGACATTCTCACTAACTTGTTAGATAAATCATATGTAGACTTGAATTAATGTGTATAATGTAGTTATATCGTTTAGTTGTGGAGTCCATTAATAATGAGGTATGCAAAGTGTCGAAGACAACCTTTGTAGTGTCAGGTCGGGTTTAGTTGTATTTGCAGGTTTATGTCTTTGTTTATCAATGTATATATCATTACAATTAGACTATGAGGTGCGGAGGCTTGAATTGAGGGCATTGCTCGACACGTAACGAGTGTAGGCTTCACCAGACCACCCCAAAAAAGTGGGGAGTGGAAGCGGCGCGGCCAGGCGGCGTTGGGGTGCCATGTTGATTTTTTTATATTTTTTTTTATATAATTGACATTTATATAATAAAACACAAACTTATAGAAGAAGGAATGAGTGATGAAGTAAGAAAAGAACCCCTCTATTTATAGAAGATATGAGCTTTTCTTCAAAAATTAGGTTGCACATTTTAAAGAATCTGTGCCTATCAGAATATCCTAAGTAATAATTTGATTGAATGAATTGGTTTTTTAAGCTTAGTTAACAAGATAGATCCGCCCAGGGCATGCTCAATTCAGTTTTATATTAATTCTTTTAATCATAACCATCTATACACTCAATCGATCATTGTAAAATCCAGTCTCCAAGCATGGTTCATAGATTTTTTTTTAGAATATATAACATATTAAAAAGAAGAGAACATGACCTGACCTGATTCATCATTTTCTGTGTTTGAAAGATAAGCCGGTAAGGAACAAGCAAAATCTTTTGATCAGCTTCGACCTACAACAGCAGTAGCATGATATATATAATAATATATTAAAAAGAAGATAGTAAAGGAATCGTGTTTGTCTGATGAACGGTAACATGGTTGTGTGGTTGTGTGAGGAAGAAGACCTTGATGAAAGAGGAATTATGATTAAAGAAAATTTAAAATGACTTTAAATAAAAAGCAACAGTGATGATGGTGCAGCCCTATCAATCACATCAATCCAAACAAATATAATATTAATCATATTTTCTTAAAGTTTCTTTTGTTTTTATGTATTACTAGAAACCTGATTATCTTTTATGTTTGTGCTTTCAGTCTTGTGTGAAATTAAAAGACTTTTGTTAAATATATATGATTTAACAAAATGCACATCGTAGCCGTAATCAAATGAGTATTGTGAATGTTAAATAAATCTTATTTTTTAGAAAGCTTATAGGTCCAAAACATGTTATCTTTTTTTATTTAAAAAATATTTAATAAGATTTTTTTAAGGAATAAAAAACATATAAGTATAGGTTTATTTAATACAAAATAAATATATATTTCTGGTAATAAAAGTTGCCTAATAAAAATAAAGTTTTTCATGTTTCCAATAAATTTTTCGAAAAAGAAAGGCTAAAGGTCGATGCATATGAGAGAAGTATATTGAGCATGAATCATTGTAAAAAAATAATAGTAAATCTGTCTGTGAAAAGAAACTTTGAAAGTAATATTAGGATTATATACATGTATTTTTATTATAATTAATTTCAAACAACGTGTGCCTAAAATGCACTGATCGGACACCACCAATAACCAAACAACAAGCCAAAACAACCGATCAACAAAGAGTTCATGAACTTGAACCTCAGAGGATCTAAAAGATGGTTGCCACACCTAGCATTCACAGATGTACTAAGGAACGTCATGAACCCGATAGGTATATCAGTGTTTCACGAGATAGTTGACATCCTGATAGTTGATCAGGCTGAGCCTAGCACTTACAAAACCGCAATCGAAAATTCAGATTCTAAGAAATGGCTTGAAGCAATGAACACCGAGATGCAATCCGTATATGACAACCAAGTTTGGGACTTAGTTGATCATACTAGCGAAAGTCGAGCGGTAGGAAACAAATGAATTCTCAAGAAGAAAACCGACATGTATGGAAACATGCAAACCTTTAAAGTAAGGCTGGTAGCACTTAGTGAAAAAAGGGCTACGACCACATATATACCCAAACCACCCTAATGTGTGGCTAAAGGTCATTTATAATATTTGAAGTATTGTATTCCATGTTCTCGTTTGATTGCATATATTCTAACGCTTTCAGGTACACCTAGCTGAGAATGTTTCCATTTGATATGTCCTTCTCTAACTCAATGTGTAGCCTGTTTAGGATGAGGTGGTGGTTTACAATGGCTTTTAACAAACTCCCCCATCCATTCTTGGTACGTCTTTTCCCTATCAGCTAAAGGTAGAGAATCATCAATGAACATATTCTGTTCTTTAAGTTTTTCTTGTAGATCCTTTTCAGCCATTCTTGACATTACTTTATCAAATGGATCTATCTCTTGGCCATCATCCCTAACATAATTTTCGGGATTATAGCCAAGTTCTTCTTCAAATTCAATCTCATCAACTTCACTCAACTTCGAGATCTTCTTGAGAATTCATTTGTTTCCTACCGTTCGACTTTCGCTAGTATGATCAACTAAGTCCCAAACTTGGTTGTCATATACGGATTGCATCTCGGTGTTCATTGCTTCAAGCCATTTCTTAGAATCTGAATTTTCGATTGCGGTTTTGTAAGTGCTAGGCTTAGCCTGATCAACTATCAGGATGTCAACTATCTCGTGAAACACTGATATACCTATCGGGTTCATGATGTTCCTTAGTACATCTGTTAATTCTAGGTGTTGCAACAATCTTTTAGATCCTCTGAGGTTCAAGTTCATGAACTCTTTGTTGATCGGTTGTTTTGGCTTGTTGTCTGGTTACTGGTGGTGTCCGATCAGTGCAATTTAGGCACACGTTATTTGATATTAGTTATAATAAAAATACATGAATATAATCCTAGTATTACTTTCAAAGTTTCTTTTCACAGACAGATTTACTATTATTTTTTTATAATGATTCATGCTCAATATACTTCTCTCATATGCATTGACCTTTAGCCTTTCTCTTCCGAAAAAATTATTGGAAACATGAAAAACTTTATTTTTATTAGGCAACTTTTATTACCAGAAATATATATTTATTTTGTATTAAATAAACCTATATTTATATGTTTTTTATTCTTTAAAAAAATCTTATTAAATATTTTTTAAATAAAAAAGATAACATGTTTTGGACCTATTCCTAAAAAAATAAGATTTATTTAACATTCACAATACTCATTTGATTACGGCTACGATGCGCATTTTGTTAAATCATCTATATTGAACAAAAGTCTTTTAATTTCACACAATGAAAGCACAAACACAAAAGATAATCAGGTTTCTAGAAATACATAAAAACAAAAGAAACTTTAAGAAAATAAGATTAATATTATATTTATTTGGATTGATGTGATTGATAGGGCTGCACCATCATCACTGTTGCTTTTTGATTTAAAGTCATTTTAAATTTTCTTTAATCATAATTCCTCTTTCATCAAGGTCTTCTTCCTCACACAACCACAGAACCATGTTATCGTTCATCAGACAAACACAATTCCTTTACTATCTTCTTTTTAATATATTATTATATATATCATGCTGCTATTGTTCTAGGTCGAAGCTGATCAAAAGATTTTGGATGTTCCTTATCGGCTTATCTTTCAAACACAGAAAATGATGAATCAGGTCAGGTCATGTTCTCTTCGTTTTAATATGTTTGCTTCAACCCATACATGGAAGTTATTGACATACAAAGTAAATGTTCTTGACCTTCAGTTTAGAACTTTCAGGTTGTTTTATGAACATGTAAGTCTTTGTTTAAGGAAAGTTGTTTTAATGTTCATATAATGTAGCTCTAAAAGATTATAAGCCACTAGAACAACAATGATCCTCAAAGAAACATTCTGTAAGAAAGGTAAGATGATTCTTTGATTAATAATTCTCTTCTGAGCATAACCTTTAACAATCAATCATACTTTTAGCGTCTTAACGTTTGCATTCAGATTTTGTTTAGTGATGAGCACCCTTGGGTAATTCATCCAAATCCCAAACGTTATTCTAACAAATAAAATCAAATTTGCTAATAACAATTCATATTCCATTTGGAAAATTGATTGATGCTAATGGCTTAATTAGAGGAGGTAGGACCAGTATACTTTCCAATATCCATTTCAACTTCAGTCAAGGAGGATACATAATCATCAAAGTTAAACCTAGATGACCTCCGTAGTTGATTATTGGGTTTTATTATGAGTTTCAGTTTTATGGATTAGCTCTTGATTAAGTTGCTATCACTTTCAAGATTCTAAGTGTGTAAGAGTTTGTGGAGTATGGTGTACAAGAGGTGTAATTGGAGTAAATTTAATAAGTCTCTTCCCCCGCCTCTTGTACTTCTTGCAAGTTATTATAAGGACTTTTACTACTCCCACTAATTTTAGAAATCATTAAAAATTTAGCATGCTTATGGTTAACATTAGAAGGACAATATATTCTGATAGAGAAACAAGATAATGATGTAACTCATTATAGTTTATCTGTTTGAGGATTATAATTTTGGCAAGAAATCTAAGTGTGCCCACGTTTAAGCAACAATGAAACTTTTGTTGAAGTAGCAATATATTCTTCAAGAGAAAAGTTGTGAAAGAGCAGTGTCTTATACAGGAGGTACAAATTGAGGTAACAACTTTCACTCCCCTACCTCTTGCAACTCTCGCAAATTAAGAGTAAGATACTTAATGCTCCCACTAACCTTTTAGATCTCTATGAATGCTACAAGATAAGTTTCAATGATGTACGTACAGTGGGAACATGTCATATATGTTAGACTTGATTTCCTTAATGCTCCCACTAAACTTTTAGATCTCTATAACTCTCGAAAATTATATATGTTTGACACGTGTGAAGCAGTGATTGTGTTGTTAAAATATAACCGTGTCCATTTACTACCTTTAGCCACACAAACACGCTTTACCGTGACCATTTCACATGTTTAGCCACATAGAAAATCAAACAAATACCATGGCAGTTAGTCGTCACACAAATCTGTAAGTGGCCACATGTATTATCTTTTAGCCACAACATTAAAAACCAGTTGTGGCAGATAGTTACATATAGCCACACTTATCTACCATGGCTAGTGATTGTCACATTTTCTATTGAACGTGAGACTAAAGGTTTCGAAGAGATGTGTTTTTGTCACATGCATCAAGAAATCAAATAAACAAAGTACCAATAGGTTACATTTGGCTACACTAGTCTAGTTGTGGCAAGTAAATGTCACAGTTTTTACTAATTGCATGAAGATTTCGTCACATTTTCAGGTACACCTAGCTGAGAATGTTTCCATTTGATATGTCCTTCTCTAACTCAACGTGTAGCCTGTTTAGGAGGAGGTGGTGGTTTACAATGGCTTTTAACAAACTCCCCCATCCATTCTTGGTACGTCTTTTCCCTATCAGCTAAAGGTAGAGAATCATCAATGAACATATTATGTTCTTTAAGTTTTTCTTGTAGATCCTTTTCAGCCATTCTTGACATTACTTCATCAAATGGATCTATCTCTTGGCCATCATCCCTAACATACTTTTCGGGATTATAGCCAAGTTCTTCTTCAAATTCAATCTCATCAACTTCGAGATCTCATTCTCAACACGAGTGGACTCTAAATCTATTTCATCAACGTTAACCATGTTATACAGTTTAGCCAACTGCTCGGCTGATAACCCATGAATAAGTTCTCCCACTTCTAGTGGTTCTCCTGTCTCTGAATGAGTCTTAGGTACTCAAGGAATAGATTTAGTAGTTTGTACCTCTAATTCATCCACTGCCATTTTGCCAACATCATTAGATTTTCTAGCTTCACCAGATTCACTTGACTCCCCCTCAGGATCAGATCCTATAGGTTTGTCACTTCTTTCTTTTGTTCTTAACTCAGCACCAACATCTTGTGTCTCAACCACCTACTCCAAGGATGCATAATCCAAACCACATGTGTACTCGAAATCAAAGTTTAGTCATTCATCTTCAATGTCTTCTAGTGCACCAATCATTGCCTCTTTATCAGTTGGTGGCATTAAACTGACTAGAGTAACTATAAGTGCCATCGAGCTTGAACCTCCTTCGTAACTCATAGCCGCATCCGAATTGGATGAGCTCAGTTGTCCTTTAGGATTAGAAGGATCTTCTTTATCATCATCCTTCTTTTGCATAACCTCATCTGGTTTGCATCTTTCTTTCCACATAACATTTACTTTAGCATTCATTTTTCTGAAGAACTGCTTTTGGTTTTCAAACATTGTCATGAGATGATTATCTCAGCTTGCATCTTTCTTGAAGTTGGCCATTTTTCTCTTCAAGCTTTTCATTCGTCTTTTTCAACTCGTTCATCTCAGTAGTTCGAGCAATATATTTTGCCTTTAACCTGTTGATATCTAACCTTTGTTCTATAATAAAATTTTGGGTTTCAAAAGCGTACGCTAGTTTTTTAGCAGACTGATTGATTGTTCCATTCAAGTGTTGTCTTAACACTTCAATCCTTTCACAGTTGGTCAATTCACGAGACATGTTTTTACTTCGTGGAGCAAAGGATCCTTCTCCAGCTGATTGTTGTGGACATTGCTGCACTGGTGTTAGTTGTATTGGTTGTGGCGTGGTTTCTGCAACTTGTGGTTGTTGAGTCGGTGTTGTGGTTTCAGGAATTTCAGGAATATCAGGAATTGTATCTTGAAAAGATTCGTGCTCCTCAACTATTAGGCCAACTGGTTCTTCGATTGTGGCTTTAGTAGTTGGTTCTAAGTTACTAGCAACGGTAACTGGTTTTGTTCTTAGTGGTGTGGGTGCATCACCTTTCTTCGACTTTTTGGATGGTTTGGTTGGTTTCTTTCTCTTCTTCTTCTTCTTCTCCTTGGCCACTTCTTCAGATGGTGTATATCAGTATCAGCTTCATCACCAGGGGGCTTCTTTATCCTTCGGATTTTTCTCACAGTTTGTTTATCAATGTATTTTTCATATCCGTGGTGGAGGACTATCATCTCCAGAACTGTCATCTTTATCATCTCCACCCTTATCACCTCCTTCATCATTTCCTTTATCATCATCAGCGTCATCATCATAGCCTTCAGATTCAACTACAATAGCTTTTCCTTTCTCTTCTTCTTGTTACTACCAGCTTCTTCATCTTGTCTTTGCTTTTCATATAAGGCATCAAGAGTTGGTTCTTCATTATCTAAGTCACTTTCAATATGCCGCCATTTGTAATTCTCAGGAGCCACATACTTTACATTACCAAGATGACAAATCATCTTCCTAGGGCTCGGTATATCTCCTTCATCAAACTTGTTCTTCTTTTGCATTATCTTCAGAGTATCTTCTTTCATAACATTAATTTTTAGAATACCATCGTATACATTGGGAACATTCGGTATTTGTGCATCTAAGATCATCTGCACAAACCTGGATACATCTAGAACTTGTTGGCATTTATTGTCTTCTTCCCAAGGTTTTCTTTCATATGCTCGGTAATCATCTTTGAATAGTTGAAGTTCTGAGGGTTAAAGCAGTCATTGCACCTAAGAGATTAATAACTGAATTACCTGACATAACCAAACCGAAAAACCGAACCAAATAAAAAACCAGTGGGTTGGTTAAGAGTTTTTTCAAAAACCAAAAATAGTGGGTCGGTTGTGGTTACCAATGTTTCCATGCCCACCATAACCGAACCGAACCAACATGTCGTATTATCTTTGTTGGATATTGAACTTTTCACCATTTTTATATTTGATGTTTTTGGTTAAACGTTTGTTAGAATTTAGAGTTATATCATATCATTTTGGTTAAATGTTTGTTTGAATTTATTGTTTATATCATATCGTTTTGTTTGAATATTCAGTAACAACCGGTATTAATATTATAGATTAATATATACAAAAGTGTAATACCAATTTATTTTCATGTGTTCAAACAAAATTTTGAGTGATTTTTAGCCAGACGTAAATTCATGGTTAACTGACCGGTATAACCATCAAAACCGATTAACCATAACCGTCATAACCTATTATGGATATCATTATCCAAAACTGACCCATGCACTCCCCTAGCAGCTAAAACCAATAAGTGATCTGGGAGAGGGTACGAAGAATAAAACTAGCCAAGCTAATGTGCTACAAAAGTGTAAAAGTCACGTAAAACTAAATATGCAAAATATACATAACACCACTAGTAGAACAAAGTTGTTAAAACTATATTTCATATCATATGATAATGGTAAGAAGAAACAAAAGAAAAAAGATAATTTCATGCGATTTCGTCAAGTGCTCACAGGATTTGATGATTTTTTTATTGGAGCCGAAAAGAACCTTTTCATCCTGTAATTGAAAGGAATAGACATCAACCATTATGCACAATACTGTAATAAAAAGGAATAGACGTTAACCATTAGCAAGCGCGTACCCATCCCAAGCCAAGGGTGGGCGGACGCACCCCTTGAAAAATAAATTTTAGTGTTATTTTTCGTCAGAAATTTCGACCGCACCCCTTGAAAATTTTAGTGTTATTTTATTACACTATATTGTAATAAAAAGGAATAGACGTTTACAATATAAAATATCACAATTGCAAGGCCAACTTTGAAATTATCAGTATAATCCATTCGGATCATCGACGGTTTTCACATTAACCGGAAACAAAACATGAATCAAGTGATGGTGGTTCCGTTTCCAGGCAGAGGCCATATAAATCCTATGTTGAACCTCTGCAATATACTCTCTTCTCACAGTTGCACCACCATATTCACTGTCGTTGTCACCGAGGAGTGGCTCGGGTTTCTCAATCCTGATACGGAGCAAGATAACATCCGGTTCGCCACCATTCCTAACGTCCTACCGTCCGAACTCAACCGTGGATCCGACGTGGTAGGGTTCCTCACTGCTGCAAATACCAAAATGGAAGGCCCTTTTGTTGAGGTGCTTGATCAGACTGAGTTTCCGGTGACACTCATCATAGCTGATGGAACTATGGGCTGGCCGTTTGACGTCGCTAACAAGAGGAATATTCCGGTAGCGATGTATTGGCCGATGAGTGCCTCCATGTTATCCATTGTGCATCATGTTGATCTCCTGGAATCGAATCATCACCTTTTTGTCGCCGTTTCAGGTGTGATTTCTCGCTTATTAACGATTCCATTTTAAGACTAGTCGGATGGGATAGAGGCGGACCTACCCACAGTCGTGGGTAGACGGCTGCACCTCTCGAAAAAAAAATTTAATGTATATTTCTAAGAGGGTATGGGTGTTCAAAGGGTTCAGCTCCTTAATCCCTACCAATCACATTCTAGTGGTTTACACAAATTAATTTCTATTTATTTAACCTCTTTTGAATTATTTAATAGTCATGTTTATCTATATAAAATATAATTAATTAACGTTAAAGCTTATTTTAGCTTTTCCTTGACAAAGATTTGTTACAGATAAATATATTATATTTATATTTAATATTATACCTTACTTAAATAACTTAATAATATTATATGAAATTCATATATTGTAGTTGAGTAAAACTGTAATTGGAAAAATTCAAAGAAAAAAAAAACTAATAGTACTTGAATATTCAAAGAGAAAAAAATAACAGTTCAAAGAAAAAAAAAACTAATATAGTACTTGAATATTCAAAGAATAAAAAAATAATAGTGCTTGAATAATTAAAACTAAATGTCCAATAGATTCAGGAGGACGTGATCGAAAGAATAAAAACTAATAAGACAAAGCTAAACACTAAAGTAAAAAAATAAAATAAAATATCTAAAAGTATTACCCTCAAACTTTATGGTAGTGTCCTTTATACCCTTAACTTTATCATAGTTTTCTTTTTTACCTTCAACTTTGTCAAATCTCATTATCATCTCCTCTTATCCATTAAGTTTAGGAAATGTAATTTTTTAACCAATAACTTTTTATAAACTTTATAAAATATCACTTTGACCTCTCGAGAGTTTTTTACTTGACGGTATAAATTCAAGTTAGTCGGGCCGCATATAATACGTTATGATTGTACGGTATAAATTCGATTTGCGGTATGTTTTGATCCAATCGCAATGTAGTTATATATGTTACGTTGAGTTCAACCGAATACGTCGAAACGCGTGTTTTCATAAGGTTAGCGCATCAGATAACGCTTGGACTAATCCGTTCGACGTTTGCAATGTACCCGCACCGCAATGCACACGGATCTTATTAAATGTGGGTGTATTTTACTATTATAGCCCTTCCTTTTTTCCCTACTTTTACACAAGGTCGATCTTTAAAAGGTAATTCGATTGTTGAATGGTAAGGAGCCCAGGCCCCAAGGCATGCAGAAAAAATATATATCAAATAATTATTTATTCTTTTTTTTTTACTTCATCAATATTAATATTTATACTTTTACTCTGGGGTGTAGCAAATGTGTGGGGACCAGGCAATGATGGTAAGTGCTTGTTAGCCAATGTTGCGCAAGTTCGAGCCTGAGCCGCCCCGGTTTTAATCCGGCCGTTACTCCAGCGAGGTGTCTCGTGTGGAGGCGGTACGGTTTCCGGGCGAACGCCGTAGCCAAGTCTGACCACTCCCAGCGCGGATCCGGTTAAGACAACGTAAGTCTGGGACACGAGACTTGGTTAGGGTCCCCGTCTTGGGGATGTAAATATCCTTAGAAAGTTACCGTTCAAAAAAAATCAATATTAATATTCTGTTTTCACTTTGTATTATCTAATATATATATTTTTTACGTTATTATTTATTAGATTTGCCATTACTATCAATTACTCTAATTATGTTTATGACATCATTTTCTATAATATTACTATTTCCTTGAGATAAACTCTTAGATTTTATCCTATAAATAAATATTTTATAACTAAATTATTTAGAGTAAATTACTTTTTGAGTCTATGTGTTTTAGTGGTTTTAACCACTTGAGTCTAAAATCAAAATGTTTAACGTCCTGAGTCTCTAACCACTCATTTTATAACGTTTTGAGTCCAAATTTTAACACTTGTACTTTTGATTTTGGACTCAAGTGGTTAACACTACTAACAGTGGCGGACCCAGGATTTTATTTCAATGGGGTCCATTTTCGGGTCGGTCCTCGTTCGGGTCGAGTTAAAGTGAAGTTTGAACTAGATTTTTTTAAAAAATAAGAAAAATAGGCTTATCAAGGATTGAACCCATGACCTCTTGGTGGAAAAGAGGGAGATTTACCACTACACCAACTTTCTTTTTATTTCTATGGTGTCCATCTAATTGTATTTATGGGGTCCATATACAATTTAATATACCGAATCTACTATTTTTTTTTTTAAAAGATTGGGGTCCGAGGACCCCGGTGGCACCAATGTGGGTCCGCCCCTGACTACTAAAACACAGGGACTCAAAACGTTATAAACTGAGTGGTTAAGGACTCAGGGCGTTAAACTTTTTTTATTTTGGCATCAAGTAGTTAAAACCACTAAAACACAAGCACTCAAAAAGTAATTTAATTTTGTAAATTATTTATTGTTAAATATATGTAAACAAACATGATAAAAATTATTTATGTACATATTTACTTAAAAAAACTATGTTCACGTGCATATTTTTATATGCGCGTTTGTATAGATTTGAGTTTGTCTACATTTCGACGTAAAGTTTTTCTGAAAACAATTTCGATCAAATATAATACGTTTTCGTATAAAAAAAACATTTTTACGTGCGCATATTTATTTGTATGTGTGGGTCGGTATAAATTTGAGTTGGTCTACGTTTCGACATAATTTTTTTGGGAAAAACGAGTCAGGTCAAATATAACACGTTTTAGTCTGTATCTTATTTTAAAAAGCATTAATAAAGCACTTTTAATTATACAAGTCAGTTTTTCCGTTATACCCGTTACATGTTCTATGTATAAGTAGGGTCATATATAAAACGTTATGATTGTATGGTATAATTTCGATTTACTATACGTTTCGATCCAATCACAATGATTATATATGTTACATTGAGTCGGATACGTCAGAACGCGCGTTTTCGTAAGGATAACACATCATATAAGGATTGGACTAATTCATTCAATGTTTGCAATGTACCCGTGCCGCAACGCGGACGGACCTGATTACTAGTTGTTAAAAGCATTCATTCTCTTCCCATATCTATAATTATACTAAAAATTACTATATTTTCTTCTTCTTTATTAATTAAATAATACTTTTTATGCCTTTATCTTTTTTTTTTAACTGCAAATTTCACACACCAATAACTCTTAAATACTCTCATTGTCGATGTTTGAACCTGAGACCTCTCCTGCAAATGTCTATACCTTTACTTTTTATACTTTTATCGTTACTTTTTTTTCTTTTCTTTACTAACAACCTGATACTCATATGCCAAACTTGAATGTTTCGGCTTTCGGGTATGCCTGTCGGGTTCGGGTTAATTTGCCATCTCTATTTCACCCTCGGTAAAATTAATCCATCATGTTAGGAGTTTGAATTCTTTGAAACTAAAGAAACCCATTTCGCATATATATTTCATGATATTTTTATTTGTTTGAACAGAAAGAGGAAATGAGATCATAGATTATATTCCTGGATTGTCTTCATAGTGGCGGTGAGAGGTTAAAGGGCATCATACCCAACTTATCTAATATAAAAGCAAATTACATCCTTATATCAACCATATACGAGTTAGAACATGAAGCCCTTGATGGTCTTCGAGCCACGTTGCAAATGCCCGTTTACACGTCTGGACCGAACATACCATACTCCCAAATCGAACCCAATCCCTCATCAGACCAACCCATTTACTTAAACTGGTTAAACTCCAAAACACCAAGGTCTGTCTTGTATGTTTCTTTCGGTAGCTTCCTTTCGGTTACAGGTGTTGAAATGGCTGAAATCGCATACGGGTTAACCCAAAGTGGTGTTAACTTTTTGTGGGTGGCTAGAGGGGAAACCTCACATTTGAAAGAAATTTGTGGGGAGAATGGTATGGTGGTGGAATGGTGTGACCAACTTAGGGTTTTGTTACATTGTTCTATAGGGGGGTTTTGGACACATTGTGGGTGGAATTCGGTGAAGGAGAGCGTGTTTTCAGGTGTACCGATGTTGGCTTTTCCTATATCACTAGACCAAACACTTAATAGTAAAATGATCGTCAAAGATTGGAAGATCGGATGGAACATGAGGGAAAAAGTGGGAGCTTTAAAGAGAGACGAGATTGCGAAGACTGTAAGAGATTTTATGGATTCGAAGAGTGTTGTGAGGATTGAGATGATGGAATGGGCGAAGGTATTTTCAAGAATTTCTCAAGAAAGTGTTGGTGAAGTTAGATGTTGTGAACTTTATGGGCCCAACCCAGCAGCCCGTTCAGGAAGCCCAACAAATGAGCTCAAGCAGCCCAACTAATGAATGGGAAGGTAGGATACGGTTAATGGATATAAGCAGGTTGATAGAGGAACTAGAGTATGAATGAATATTGTTAGAAGTTGGTTCTGGTCTTCTCATCTCTCTTCTGGAATCTGTTTCCCATCTCCTTCTTTGTTATTGTTTTGATTTCTCATTGTAATCTTCAGTTGAAACAACAACGGAATCACAGTAGTTACCTTTTCAATTGATTATCTCTTTCGTTGTGTTAATTTGAGTACACAACATTGGTGCTTTCATTGCTCCTTAGCACAAATGGCTTTGGATGATGAATTGCAATTGAATCAATCGCTTACCCTAATTGAATGCCATGCTTTGCTTGAGGAGATCTACGATCAACTTGCTCATTTTCCGATTCCACCTTCAATTGAGCTTAGCGATTTACCAGATGATGTGTTATCTGCTCCGGAATTATGTACGATCCGGCACCACTTTTACCTCGATTCACTGGTGCACATCCAAATAAATGGCTCGCATATGCTGAAAGGTATTTCACGTTTTATAAGATTCATAACACCGAGCGATTTCCTTATGTGCTTAATTATTTCTATGATGAGGCAGCATTGTGGTTAAGTTTGTATCAATTCACGGAATGGTCAGATTTCATAGAGTCTCTTGTGCATCGATTTGGTTATTCAAGGAATGCTCTCCAGGTGTTTGATGAAATGCCTGATTGTGTTAAACATGGAATTTTCAGTGTAGATCATCAGGTGTTTGATGAAGTGCTTGATAGATTCCATGTTGGGACCTTAAATGACCATTCGACTGATTCGGTCACTGCCAGGTTGGAAGATCTAGTTCCAGTACTTAAAAGTGATTCCATGTCTGACCAAGTTCATTCTTCTGATAACGATTGCTATGACGTTTTTCAACCACTAAATCATAATACATTGATGCCTTTAATTGATGAGTCACCTGAGTCAAATACTAATGAGCTTCACACTTCTGGTTCGACTTTGCAATCGGATCCATATAATTTTCAAATCGATTATACTTCTCCAATTGAGTCCGCAAACGAGGCTAGCAATCCGCAATCAGATGGTGTGGCGTTGCCGCTACACTCTAATCCTGAGTTCATTCCAAAACAGGTTGTTTTACCAATTCACATTGATCCTATTCAGGTATATTCTACAAAAATTGTTGTCACATATGTTTGTACCAAGCATAATACCATTGGCTCTACCTCGAATTTTAAGGCTAAATCCCAAAGAACAAAATTGATTTTTGACACGGGTCAAGTTTTTATTGCAACACCATATTTGCCTTCTGATGCTATGAGATTTGAGACCATTGATTTGATATCAGTAATTAATTTTGCTCCGATGATGCCTAATCAGACTCAGCTATATTCTCACTCGATAAGTATTCCTATTGTTAGTAGACACCGGTGGAAATGGGGTCCTTTCGCATATTTTCTTGTCGGCTCTGGTTCGAATATTGGGGCTAAATGGTTAGGGAGGAACTTTGGTTTTGATCCTGGTCCGATTTTTGTTAACACGCCTTCGTCTACTCGCATATTTGACCACATTTCCACGACTTTGCATGAGTCTCTGAGTTCGTATTTCGACCTTGGGCATACTTTTCTCGCTCTGGCCATAATCCATTTTGCACCCCTTTCTCCTAACCTGTTTATTTTGGATAATGATTCAGATCCACTCGAGCCATATACAACACTCTCTATTCAGTTTCATTCTTATAGGGATGGCGAGATGCTTGAACCAGTTTGGAAATTTTGGAAAACATATAGTCTTGTTGAGATTTTTTTGCTCCAAGGTACGGCCAACTGGTTGTTGGATATAAATTCACTAGTTGTTACAAAATTCGAATGGAAACCGGGTTGGCAATGTGGTTCCGTTGTAAAATTGAGGGACCCATTATGTTTAATGGAGCATTACTTTTTCTACTTCAAGTGTGCTGCTGATGTTATAGCAGCTGACACCTCAGATGTTACTACGACAACTGGTTTCTTATCGACGTCTATGGTGCACACAAATCCAACGCATCCACCTAGTTGGTTCGTCGCTGCAAAGGGAAGACAAAACAAGGGTTTATATTTTTCTGTTGTTTCGTTACTTTGGCATAAGTTGTCTGCATCACCAACAATGGTTGCAACAGCTGTTGTCATTTTGACGGAGAGAATTAACCACCGAATTCTTACACTACTTGTGGAGTTAATGTGGAATCATGATATCCCCGAGTCTTTAATTCTATTTCATGAGTTATTAACAGGACTAGCTACAGAGGCCGTTTCTATCTCTAGTGCACTTTCAGCTTCGGTTAACATAGTAGAGATTATGAAGGGTATGGAGATTCATGGGGTTTGTAAACTGTTTGATGTAGTGCCCAAGAAGGACGTGGCTTCACAGAACACACTCATCATGGGATATGGAATGTGTGGCGCAATCGCTACTGCAATTCGTTTGTTTGAATCATTTAACGGCGGTAATCATGATCATGTGACGTGTGATTCGATTACTTATATAGCAGTTTTGTTTGTTTGCCGTCATGATGGATTAGTTGATTTAGCAAGGAAAAACTTTGCGAAGCTGAAGATCTTTGGAACACTGTTGAAGGTTTGTGGCAGCCTTGGAATGATTGTGGCTCAAGAAAGAGTAATGCAAATGATGCTTAAAGGTTCCACACACATCGACCCAATTATTGCTACTATTTTGCTAAGTATGCATGTCACATTTGTAGCCATTATAGAGGCTTTCAAAGTATATAATTTACTACAGCCTAATGGCAGTCTTGCTTGGCATATTAAACTAATAATGGGCATGGGAATGCATGGACATGATATTGATGCTGCACTTGATGCGTATGGAGTATTTAAGTGGGGTCCTTTAAAAGATTTCCTTAAGGCCATCCAGCTTTGTGCAGCAGCCTTGGTGGCAACTAATCCACCTACTTCTCTTGGAAAAATCTTAGAGGCTTGTGTTTACAAGCCATTATCAACATGTGCTTCTTTTCTTGACCCGGACATAACATTGTTTGCGGCTCTTTATGGACATCAACCACCACACATAGTTTGTTCCATTCACGACTCATTTTGTAATGCCAAATTGGTTGGCTGCCTATTAGAACGTGATGATATGTTCCCTATTTTCGCAAGCGACTTTATGCTAGTGCACAACCGAATACAGTCGACACAAGTGGATACGTGGGATGGCATTGCCGGTTTGTTTTTTTTTTTTTTCTTACAAACCTACACCTTGAGGACAAGGTGTATTTGAAAGGGGGGAGTAATGTTGTGAACTTTATGGGCCCAACCCAGCAGCCCGTTCAGGAAGCCCAACAAATGAGCTCAAGCAGCCCAACTAATGAATGGGAAGGTAGGATACGGTTAATGGATATAAGCAGGTTGATAGAGGAACTAGAGTATGAATGAATATTGTTAGAAGTTGGTTCTGGTCTTCTCATCTCTCTTCTGGAATCTGTTTCCCATCTCCTTCTTTGTTATTGTTTTGATTTCTCATTGTAATCTTCAGTTGAAACAACGGAATCACAGTAGTTACCTTTTCAATTGATTATCTCTTTCGTTGTGTTAATTTGAGTACACAACATTAGATCTGTTAATAAAGATTTTGATGCTTTTGTTAAAGATATTGCAATGAAGTAAAACAAGTGAATTGGGTTTAGATGGGATTCATAAAGTGAAGTTTAAATTCCTGTTTGACCTATTGCATTTTAAATTCCTCTATTTAGTATTCTCTTTGTTTTAGCGAGTTTGATCAGTTTCATAAAGTGAAGTTTAAAGGGAGAAATTTATATGAATGGGTCAAATGTACCCAAATATTATGAATAAGTATTTCACGGGTTGAATATATCAATTTAAATGAACGGGCTGACGTGCCAAATATATAGCAATTAATGTTAAACAGGTTGAAATATAGCAATTTAAACTGAAAACGTTCTCAAATATAGTGATCAGAATTATATTGGGTTGAAATGTAGCAATTTAAAATGCAATAGGCCAAAGTTGCAATAATATAGTAATTAGAGTTAAAGGGTGCCTATTATAGTGAATTAATGTTAAAGGGGTTAAAATGTAGCATGTGATAGTGGCCCAAAATAAATTTACATTAATGTTCTATAACATTCAAGAATGTATGTTTTTCAAATGTCAATTGGAGTTCATGAGTGATGTACCTTACCCACACAGACCATCTTTACTAAAATATGAAAAGGCAACTTACATGAAAATGTGTCAACATAAAAAATATACATATCATTCAGAGTTACATGACAGAAACATGCTCTCTATTTGGTTAAAAAGACAAGAAATTAATAGGAAAATATAACAGGCATATGGCTTTCCAATCTTATAAAGAGAACATAACATGCATAAGTTAACTTTTATGTACAGGTACATTAATTCACGATTATATTATATATCTAACATTTTTGAAGGGGTTCTACATGTCTTTTTCATGTTGCTTCTCTTGAAGTCAAGGGTTCGAGCGCCGCTAAAGACGGATTTAATGTAATTTTAAACCGTTCAAAGAAAACAAAATTGTCTTTTGTTCTTATTACCATTCCTTCAACTATTTTAGCAATGAATTACTATTATGAATAACTACGGTCGTAGTTACCCGTGCGTTGCGTAGGGACGCGGTTAGAATTCAGAACGTATAGCACACCATGACAACTGATTAATAAATTTGTAAAATTAAATAAAAAACTGATATCTAAATGTATTATGCTATTTGCATCGTAACTCGGCTCTAAACATCAAAATAATAAGAAAATATAAAACAATATAGTAAACAAAGGTAAAAAAGATAAGCAAAATAGAAAACGATAGAAACTCGGCCGGTTTCGGTGCACTCGTTATAACAAAGAAAAAGAAAAATTAAAAAATATATTCGAGAGTATCGGCGCGTTCGTTAATAAAAATTAAACTAAAAAAAACTTTCGCCACACTCGTTATAGCAAAGAAAATGAAAAGTTAAAAATATGTCTAACTAAAAGAAAAAAAATACAATAATTAAACTAAATAGGTTGCAAATGAAAAAGTTTACACCAAATACCGAAATTAACTAAAAGACAAAAAACAGTATTCATTTTCTTATAATTTATATAGATATAATATAATATAAAAACACAACTTCATCTGCTACAGTAAGTTTAATTTTTTTGTTTTTTTTTAAATTTACTTTCCCTCCAGTAAGTTTAATTTTGTTTGTTTTTTTTTAATTTACTTTCCCTCGATACAAAATATTATATCGTCCATCAAATAATTCTTCCTTGCTTTTTTTGAGTGTGTGAATTGTGACAAAGTCTATTTGTTGCGAATTTGCGATAGAAAAATGTTGTCATTTAACCAGCCCAATCCCATGCCCGTGTCTCTTCACTGATGACTCATGTGCAAACTTCAAATCGTGTTCTCAAGGCTTGAAGCTATTAATCTGAATGGGTGTGAAATCTGGCTTATTACTTAATAATACCATACAAGAAAATTGGAATATTTTTTAAACACGTTGAACTTTGTTTTGATCTTTTATTATTGTAACTTTACTATGTTAAAAAAAATGGAATTTTCTTTTTGTTTTCTTAATATTTTAGTTAGGTTTCTTTTTATTTAATGTTATTTTTACAGTTATGTCTACGTATCATTTAAACTTTGTTAGAAACAAGGGCGTACCCACACTTGGGTTTGGGTGGGCGGGCGTCCCTTTTAGAAAAATTTTGTTTGTGAATTTTATAAGCAAAAATCTCAATCGCACCTCTTAAAAGTTTAGTTGAACCATAGTTACCTAAATCGCTAGGGTAGCCACGATCAACGTATTGGATCATGGTGTACCCAATCGGAAATCGTAAGGGTACCGGAACGCCATGGTCCGGCGAACCGAGTTGCGTTGGTACAGTGTTCCTGATTGCGGAGGTACGGGCGATCCAAATTGATCCTGTTCAGCGAACCAAATAGACAAGGTGGACGTTCCAACTTCCAAATCGATTGGGTACAGCGATCCATAGCTGAATTCAGACGCCAATGTTGTTTTTAGCTAGAAACAAGTAAGAAGGGGAAGAAGAAACAGCAGCGGCTGCATATGTTTTAGGTTTTTAGGGTTTAAATAAGTTAAGTTATTGCAACATTTAACCATTCTATTTTTACTAGTTTACATTTAAACCCTAAAACTTATAGTTTTTTACATAAAAAGTGTGAAAGTAGATTGTGTATTTGAACATTTAACCCTATCTATACTTACTAGTTTACATTTGATCCTTAAACTAATAAA
Source organism: Helianthus tuberosus (assembly GCA_030545235.1). Classification (NCBI taxonomy): domain Eukaryota; kingdom Viridiplantae; phylum Streptophyta; class Magnoliopsida; order Asterales; family Asteraceae; genus Helianthus; species Helianthus tuberosus. Next base: position 201,164,625 of record CM060369.1, read on the forward strand.
TTTATATATAAAAAGTATAAATTTAGATTATTTATATATATAACATTTAACCAAATTAGATCAGTTTCTACTCCTATTCAATTTTACTTTTTATCTTCAACCTTCAATGTTTATGTTTGATAATTTGAATTTTGGAATTTGATCATTTATGTTTTAATTTGTGTACACTGAACCGGACTCCATGGCCTAAAACGTCACCTCTAGCGAATCGCGTACCCATACCGGAGCGAACCGCGAATTAGGTAACTATGGGTTGAACCCCTCGTTCGCACCTTCTGAAAATTGTTATTGGATCCGTCACTAGCTAGGAATCAGGCAGCCTCCGCCACGAAACGCAGATATAACCCACTAGTTATTATTAAAACACAAGTGATTTGCTACTGTAGCGTCTGTCACTTGCATGCTATAGTAGTTTTTTTTGGGTATTGTATAATATTTTTTGAAGATTTGATGGTCTTCTTGATGGTATAGAGAGAGTGTTATATACCGAAGCCCAAGTCACCCTCCGAGTCCGTTACCGAGTCCAAAAGATGCATTTCAAGTGAAGCCCATGCATATGTGCATGAGAAAAGCACGTGTAGTCCAGCCACTTTATTTTGAATGTTCAAGTTAGTCATGTGTTAAAATAAAGGGAATGCCCATGTTTTCCATGTAACGTATTTTTCCATATTGTTAGGGGTAGTTGTTAACTAATTTGTGAGTAGTGGGTACATCTTGGCTATAGGGTGTGGGGGTTATGATTGGGTCATGATTTGCCACATAGGCCTATTATTCATGCCCTATACCACCCCCCCCCCCCCCCCCTAATTAAATCACTGTGGTTCGCTTGGATTAAACCACGGCAATCACGTCCCCCTTTTTTCCATTATTCAGGCAAACCCTAACCACACCATCAAAAAGAACGGCAACAAATTCTTTTCCTCTGTGGTAATCAAGTTCACAGTCGCAAATTACATCAAGAAGAACGATAACAGGTACTTGTTTTCTTATGATATGTATTACGATCATAGTTCTTCTTGATGTAATTGTTTTTTGTTTGGATTGATTGTTTTCTAGTTGAATTATATGATAGATCGGTTAATATGATCTGTAGAATGTTCATACACACATATAATCTCAACCAGTTAGGGTTTATTTGTTCGTTTTCTGTCACGATTTGACTCGAATGATATGAACACGAGGACGTTACATGTTAATTTGTACCAGCAGCTTGAATTAGGTTATATGTAGTTGCAGATCACTAGATAAGTTCTAGCACTGGAATTTTGGAGTTAAAACCTAATGTTATTTGGTTAATTGGCTCAAACGCATTATTTCAGTTTATTAGGTTATACTTTAAAAGATATTAGGTCAGATAGAGAATAAGTGATATGTTTCTGTTTTCACAAATTTATTTAAGCTAGGTGCGAATAGAAACCTTTTCTCATCGTGTTGGATATGACGGTCAGGTAATGAAATGGATATCATGCTTCTGTTGGATCACCTGAAAAATGTTGATTTGCAGTCTTAGTGAGATATGGATTATGATACCTTATATCATTTCAATGAAAATGATATATGAACTGCAATCTTTTTATTTTAATCACTGCTTGTTTACTATGCTTGTTTACTGTGCATACAAAGTGACGATTTGCAATCTTTTTAGTTTGGTTTGAATTTTAATATATGCCTCATGGTTGCCATATTCTACTTAAATTGACATGCCACTTGTGCCTACACATGAGGATGCTTTTATATTATTATTATTATTATTGTTTATCATGTTTTGCACGTTAATATATGTCAAACTGGTAGGAATCTTTTGTTACAACAACTTTGTGATGTTACTGTGAATCTTTTGAATGTGTAAAGGTAATTTGGTTTTACCTAAAAGTATAAGTGCACATCATTTTTTAAACACAGTGATTTTCTTATTTTATCTTGTTGGTGCTTCTTTGTGTGCTTATGTAAGTGAATTATTCAATGAAAGTAAGACCAAAGTAATATTGTCATGCATATATCATGTAGTTGCCTCAGTTGGTAAAGTGGGTCGGTTGACTAACTGGTCACATGGGTAAAGTTTTATATAGGTCCAAATGGATTGGAATTGTTATTTTAATAATATAATCTGTTGTCTGTTAATACTACCATGTAGTTGCCCATTAATTTAAAAGGTTATATTTGAAGTTCTTTAATTATATTAGACTTTGATCGTATTGATTGAGGTTCGTTTGTTTATGATTTATGCAATTCTGTTTATGTGTGTGTCATAAAGCTATAGTTAATACTACCATGCATGGATCCAAGCAACCCGAACAACACCAACAACCCGCCACAAACCCCGTGGACGCCACCCGTTGATCCGATGTGGGCGACTCCACAATTTTCTTTTACAAGCTACAATGCATGGCGTGGTCAATTTACTCGTGGTGATCATGGTCATCCCACATTAATTCTAGAAGCCGTGACATCAAATGATCTTTGGGTTTGGCATGCTTTCTTTGGTGTTCCTGGTTCGAATAACGACATTAACGTTCTTGGTCAGTCAGATGTTTTCAATGATATCATTAATGGTACGGGGCCTGATTCTAGGTTTTCGGTTTCAGGAGTAGAATACAAGCACGGGTATTATCTAGCTGATGGAATATACCCAACATACACAGCGATTGTTAAAACTATACCGTATCCAGAAGATGAAAAAAGAAAGAAATTTGCAAAATGTCAAGAATCTGCTAGGAAAGATGTTGAGCGTCTATTTGGGGTTCTACAACAAAAATGGCACATAGTTGCAAACCCACCACGAGCACTTGAACTCAAAACATTGAGATATTGTATGTATGCTTGTATCTTGCTGCATAACATGATTATCGAAGACGAAGGTAACGCCATATGTGAATATGATCCTAACGACATTCATGAGAATGTTGTACCAGTTGATGAAGGGCAACAAGAATCTAACATGTGGGCTTTATACAACGAGATTACGCATAACCATCTTCGTTCGGATTTGATTGAACATATTTGGCAATTTGGTCGGGTTAACAACAACGAGTAGTTTTTTTCTTAATTTATAATATGTAGTTTAAATTTGGATGTTATTTTTTTTTATTAATTTGAATGTTATGTAGTTTAAATCAGAACTGTGTGTAGGTGACAAATCTTATAGAAGAGATTAAAGTGATGGGTTATTTGTGGATGAGAAGCAGGTCAAAGGTTGAGGCAATAACCTGGGAAAATTGGCTTGAGTTTGAATTAACAAGTTCGGGGATTTAAGATGTATTTTTTTTTTCTCTTCAATTGTATCGTGATTGTATCGTGATATGCTGGTTAACATGTCTGTTAGCCTATGCCCACCATAGATTCTTGCACTATTAATCTTTTACTAGTAAAAAATAAAGAGTAAGGGCTTCTCTTGTATGTGTAAAACACACGTAATATACTCTAGTAGACTAGGCAAATATGGAACCAACATGTGGATGAAAAAGGATTGCAGCACTAAGAGTTGTACCAAGTGGGGTGAAAGGTATACTAACAATCATCTGTTTGTATATAGGGCAATAGATATTTTCTAGTCTAAGAAATTACTCTTGAATTATCCATTTGTTTAATTGTCTTGCAAATCATATTTTTCTTATTAATTTGAATGTTATGTAGTTTATTACTAAAATTTATTTGATTTTATGTGTTGTTTATTTAAAACAAATAAAATATATTTCACAAAAAAAAAGTGGATGGTGGTTTGGGTCATGACCACACCCTTAGGATAGTGATTTTGGATGGTGGATGAGAGAGTGATGACATGGCGCTGTCATGGAGGGTCATGATGCTCATGAGGGTCATGACCACACCCTATAGCCTAGGGTTAGTGGCATGAGTGTTAACTATATATATAGTCCTCTACGTTTCCATTTGGGGATTATGAATGAAAGTTATCAAAGTCTAATTATCTCTCTATTTTCTAGTCTGGCTTCTATCTATTTTCTTTTCTTTAATGAATTAATCAAGAACCATGAGAGATGGTGATACATGCTAGAACACGTATATTATGGAGATTCTATTTTTACATAAATCACCATAATTTTCTTTAATACTGTACTTAGATTAAAAATGGATATTGCTTGTTTTCTTCTGGCGATACATGCTAGAACACACATATTACAGTATTTAATTTGTTAATATTTATCTCCTTTACATTGTTAAGGTTAATGAAAATATATACAAGTCATCTAAACATTTGCAGTTTAATGTGACACTACAACACTGGCCTATGTAAATTTGTTTTAGTGGTTTTCAATCGATTTAAAACGCGTGTCAGTATCTTTTGCATATATCTCTTTTGATTGCTATAATGAGTATTAACGAAAAGGTCGCCGAAACGCACATAAGTTTTTACTAGTTACAACAATAATATATTTAATTCTTTTTGTCTATAGTTAAAACTTAAAAACCATATTTTAGTTCTTAAATTGAGTTTTTATTTTAATAATATTTATATTCCAGAAACATATATTATTCCCTCAAATAACCCAAAACCCTCTAAAACAAAATCAATGACTATGTTTCAATTATGGAAATTTCATAAGTTACAAACCTACATTTTCCCATTCGAATAAAACCCAGAACCGGTCAGTTCCACGTCTCCACTCCATGTGGCCCCACTTCCACCCATTCGTTCCTACACCAACAAATCCCATTTACACACAAACACCCAATAACACACCAATAAATTCCCCTTTTTCTTTTTTTCCTCGCAACACACGCGTATTTTTTAACGCCTAACGAATCCTTCAAATAACCTACTGACTAATTAGCACATCGTAATACACTCGCCTCCGAATAAGGGAAAACTCTCACCTAGGGCCGAAACCCGTGAACACTCGCCCGAAAACACGACAGTGCGGTGAGGTAAAACTTGCTTAGTTCAAGGATCGAACTAGCGATCTCCACCTATTCGTCTAGTCTCCCTTTATCACCAGGTGTCACAGAAAATAATAGAGAGGACCTGAATCGAACCTGAGTCCATAGAACACCAAATCTCTCACTTACCATTCCACCACCATCACCGCATTCACGCACACACACATAATAATAACTAACAATAAATACATATATAAAGCCCACCCTCTATCCCCATTATTATTAATATTATTATTTCCCCTACTTTCTCTCTGCCACCACCATCACCCTTCTCATTCCCTCTATCCATCACCATGAACAATAACAACAACAATAATAATGATGACGACAACTGGGTCAAATCCGCCATTGATGACGTCAACCTCGTCGTTCACCTCCTCCTTAAACTCCGCCACCCACCTCCGCCGCCACCCAAAACCTGGACCATCCGTCAACGCCGTTCCCGACCACCACCACCACCTCCTACAACCACCACCACCAACAAACCCTCCGCCACTAGAGCCAGCCCCACCACCCCACTGTCATGGAGCGGCGCCACCTCCGTCAGCGGCGGCGGCGTTGAAGAGTCCAGCCGGCTAATTCTCGACGGCTCCGAAACAAGATCTAAGGTTTGTTACTTTGTTTGCAGTTTGTTTAACTATGTTACTATACGACGTCGTTTTCTCGTGTTATTGTTTTGTTTCACTTTTTTTGTTCGTTTAGTTCGACGACGACTTGTGTGTTACACGGTGGCGCGTGGTGGGTTGGTTAATTTACGGGTTTTGTCTCTGATTTGACCGTTATACCCCTCGTGGGTTGGTTAATTTACGGGTGGCTTTTGTTCATGATATTTTGTCAGATCATCACTTTACCGGTTTTTCGGTTTTGTAAAATTACCATTTTACCCTCGTCCCATGCAAAAACATAAACGGGTCTTATACGATCGTTAAAGATCAGATCTTGTTAGCGTGACCTTTGATGAAATTAACTCCACCGTTGACGAAATTACCCTTACTAGATACTTTTATGAACTGCCCTTTTTCGATTTTTTTTATTTTTATAATTTTTAATATATTTTTTAATATTATTGGAAAGAGATGATGAGATGACTTCCTTTGGACGCCTAGAGTCAGAAACCGAACGAATTTCCACGTTTTTTACTCACCAAATTACGATAATACCCTTGTAACAAAAGGGTATTTTGGTAAATTGAGTTGAAGATACTTGGTAGTTTATAAACTCATGACTCGTGCGCTCCACCTGTCAAAGTCAACACCCATCTAGATTTGGTTGAAAAAGACGAATGTAAGCCACTTTACCAAACTTGTAAATATGGAATATAGTTAGGGGTGTTTGTGTCTTTTTGCTAGTGGATATATGGATGACGTGTTTTAAGGGTCGTTTTTGGTGCGAGTAGTTGTGAACTTTATTGGGTGTGTTTATGGGTAACAATCCGGTGTGTCGCGGGGTATTGGGACTCGTGTGCAACTGTGTTTGTTTGTCTATTTTTATTGGTCATATGGGTCACTTTAAATATTAATTCCATGTGATTGGAGTCAATATTTAATTCAATGTTTAATTCCAGAAAATAAAAATCATCGTTGACAAAGTCAATAGGTAGGGTTTTTTTTTTTCACTTTTAACGGTTTGTATTTTGTCTGTTTTTATTCATTTATACGAGTACGTTACACTAGCACTAAATATTTTATTAGAAATTGAATATTGGTCAAATTTATGGTTCGTGAATGTCAAGGTTTCTTGATTTATTTATTTCTATTTAAAACAACAAATTACAATTCTTATTTGGAAAATCCTTGATTAGATTCACAACCTTTTAAATAAACAACAATTACATTAAATTTTATCAAAATTAAATAAGATTTTTTTTTTCATAATAAATTGGCGCAGCTTGTTGGTTGTCCACAGCAGTGGCTCATCAACAGGGGGGCAGGGGTTTGTCTTTAATAGGCTAGGGTTTGCTATTCAGAAAGGGGTAGCGGCGCAGCTTGTTGCTCGCTTACCTGCGATATTGATGTAAAGTGCATTTAGATTTGAATAAAAGATTTATTCCTGACTAAAAAAAATAAATAAATAAATAAATAAATCGATATCATTCCACACGAAAAGGGCAATTACAAAGCAATGGCAGGTAGTCGGGCAGCAAGTTGCGCCGCCACTCCCTTTTGAATAGAAAAACCAATTCTACTAAATACAAAGTTTGAAACCTTTAGCGACGAAGAATTACTATTAACGACTTTTTGAACCCGATTCAAAAGGCGCACAGCGTCAGGAGCGAGTCCATCAAAGGTATCAAACGCAAATGATGTGTTATTTTTTTTTCGGGGGGGGGGGGGGGGGGGGGATGGTTATAGAAAATATAACTTATGAATTTTATTTTGACATGGTCATAAAAACACCGTACATTAGAATTGTTGTGGGTTTAAAAGACTTGGATAATGTCAAAAGTCAAATTGACCGAAATTGTTGGTTCATTTTTGTAGCTTCCATTTGTTCTCAAAAGATTCTTGTTAATAGATTTAGGGGTAAGACAAATTTGAGGCTATCTACTCTTTGTTTTCTATAAGATCTAACGATAGAACGTCATTTAGGTAGGAAAGTGCGAGAACCTCATAATACAGTAATAACTATGATTCTTCTGTCATATTTAACGTATTTTTAGTTTTTCACATTTCCCTAGCTTATTTTGTTGTGTGGTGTGTACACCCCTTTATATTTATATTTTTTTGGGTAAATTGTGAATTATATATTTTTTTTAATTTTAAATGTAAAATAGATTCTTTTGTTGGAACACGAGGAGGGGTTTGACTTGGTGATTAAGGTAGCATTGGTTTCTTCGTGTACAAGACATATACATATGGCCTCCTAATAAGACAAACATATGCATATTGTTACCCTATCATTTCTGTACGGGGAAATCAAAGATTTTATATAGATTTTATTATGTCAATTTTATTTATATTGTACTAGATTTAATACATTTATGATTGTGGGTCCTACTTATTTTTAATGTGTGGAGAACATGAACATGATCACATTCTAGTTCCAAATTTGCAAGATGTTATTAAGAATCATACCTTTTGTTTTTGGTTTTTTCAGGTTATTCGGGCGAATGAAACAACCCCCACGAAGAGACCACGAAAAAAGAAGGTAACACTTTCTTTCTTTGCACTTCAAGATTCGCGTGCATCATCGTTCATGATCTTATTTATGGTGTTTTTGCGGTCCTTTTGTAGACATTGGTTGAACTTAAAGAGGACGAGATGACATTACTAAAGGAAAGAAAGCAATTAAAACGAGTATGTAAAATTTGTGTCACGCCTGTTGATATTGATTTGACTTATTTGATACCGATCAAATGTTATTTTAGATTAAATATTGTTTCTATTGTGATGCAGCAACTAGCTACACTACAAGCCACATTTCAGAAACATAGAGAGGAGAATGAAAGCTTGAAGAAGATGAAGGTAAAAGTAAAACAAACATCCTCTAAAAATGGATAGAGTTGAATAGTTGATCATTAAAGACATCAAAGATTTTACATAATAAGTGTTGAGCAGTTGAGATTCTCAATCATACATAGTTTCTCTATGGTTAAGCAACTTGGCTATGATTAATGGCCTCACGCTCATTGCTAAAAATGTTAATTAAATCATTTAATTAACATTTTTAGCATTGTTTTGACCCGTTGCCTTACCTGTTCATCTTGCCATCTATGCAATTGCATAGATGAACAGGTTAGGCAACGGGTCAAAACAATCTTGGTTTTAAACGTAGTTGTCAATAGCGAATAGTGTGGCGTATAGCGGTATAGGTGCATGCTCACTGGATATGGTCTGTAGCGATAGATAGCTATAGATAGTGGCTTTTATTTTTTATTTTTTAATATAAATAGCAATTAAATATAGCTATAAAATAGCAGGAATTTAGGTTTTTGTTAAATATACATGTACAATAGCGTATATACCAGGGTATTTTCTATTTTGATATAATATACATATAAAATTTTTAATTTTTTTCTAGTGTATCTTTATTTATAAAATAGCGTATGCTATTTATCGCTATTTGCTATGTAATATATAGGTACCTTATCGCTATTTGTCGCTATTCGCCATTAACAACTATGGTTTTAAACAAGGTCGTATTTCAGTACATGCTAAAATGGGCGGGGTTGGTTGACTGACAAACACTGTCTTATCCGTTATTTAACAAAAAATTAATACGTTAATTATGATTATAAATGCATGTTATTCAAAAAGTTTAAAAGGTTGTATGCATTAATATATAAACTTTAGGTAACTTTCAATTTGTTTGATCTATTTGTCCCGTTACCCTTTTAGCTAAAAAAAATTGTTGACTCGTTTGAGATAAATCAAACCCAAATCAGCTCGTTTACTAGTAAATGGACCGAAACTACCACACTAACAATTTGTGTTTTGGTTTCAGAATGATCTGAAATCACAAGTGTTGGCGGTTTCTGATTGCGTGGAAGAACAGAAGAATGACAGTTTTGTGCTCCCTGATCTTAATATTCCAGCATCAGGTGAAGAGTGCTAAAAGTAGGCATAGAATAACATGAGAGAGCATATTATCAGCAATAGAAAATAAATTCTAACGTTGATGGGTAGATCAAAAGTGTAAGTAGAGAAAACACATTTGTTGTTCGTATGGTTTCTTCGATATTCGATCAAAGATATTAGAGGACGTAGAAATCGTTTTACCTCTTGTAGAAGTTGATTATATATTCTTTTATCACGTTTTTTTTTTTACAAATTTTCGGATCAGAGATATTAAAGATGAAGAAAACATCTAGTTTACGTTTTTGTTTGCTTTTTCTGTTGGTGAGTATTAAAGATGAAGAAAATGTCTAGTTTACGTTTTTGTTTGCTTTGTTGGTGGCATTTCGTTGCACAAGTGATAATCACGCTACTTAAATCATCCTATGATTAAGAAAAAACCTTGAAAATTTTCAAAAAATCATTGTTATACCTAACATTGATGAATGTCTTGTTTATGTTTTGATTGTTACATTTAATGTCTTAAATAATATAACTTTGTTATAAGGATTATAGGGTCTTTAGAAACAACAAAAGCACCAGTGGTCTAGTGGTAGAATAGTACCCTGCCACGGTACAGACCTGGGTTCGATTCCCGGCTGGTGCATATATTTTTAAAATTGTCATTTTTTTAGATGTCGTCATCTAAAGTGTTATAAACGTTGTTGGCGATGATTGGTAGGGGTTGGGTGTTTTTTTATAAGGTATAAGACTTATTTTATCAAAATTAACAACTTTTTGAAGTTAGTTAGTAAACATATATAACCGTAGTATTTATTTGTGTCATGTCAAATCTACTTAAAATTGTATCGTGTTTCAGGTCGATTATTTGTGTCATGTCAAATCTACTTAAAATTGTATCGTGTTTCAGGTCGATCCATTTAACATGTGGTGTTTGGATTGATCCATTTTTAAATCGTTGGGTATGTGTTGACCCGTTTTTAAACCATCATGTTTGGGTTAACCTTTTAGTAAACATGTCATGCGAGTCGACTCAAAACCTATTTTTCTTTTTATGTTATGTCATGAATTAAAATTTAAAATTTAACTTCGAAAAATAACTGTAGGCGTCTCCACTCTCCGACAAAGAAATCAACCGGACTGTCCGGACACATGACACTGATGGTAGCGTTAATTTTATCAGCTGATGCTTAACATAGTTTTTTCAAATGACGAATAAACCCATAAAAAAATTAAACATTTATTTCTAATTTGAACGGCAAATTTTAACCGTATTTAACACATATAATATATCATGTTTCAGACTGTTAACCGATATGAAAAATAATGATTTTACGTGTATTTTATTGGCACTTTGTCTTATATCGATCATCTAAAAAGGCAATATTGTTGTACCAATTGAGTTATTTATTTTTTTATCCCCTTTAAAAAATAGCTAAATTTTTATGTTCTTTATAATAAACTAGGATTACGACCCGCCGCAATGCGGCGGGGATTCTTTATTTATAACTAAGTCGATCTACGACCCACACGTTATGTTAAACCTGTCAAACGGGGAAAAAATAGACGATGTAAAAACGTTCACCCACACATGCACGTTGCGTCGTGTTAACTCGCAAAATTTAGAACGAAATGTAAAAACGTTAAGCCAAAGACGCACGCTGTGAAGTGTGAAGTCACAAAATTTAGAACCAAGCATAGAGCGCAAAATTTGCGGAAAATGAAAACTATAAAGGACCAAAGTTGAAAGTAAAAAAATTTATGAGGATAGATTGTAAAAGATAAAAAGTTTTGGGTTAAAAGTAAAAAAACAAATAGTTTTGGGTTAAAAGTAATTTATGAAATACTTTTGGGTTAAAAGTAAAAAAAATCAATTTTTTTTTGGAAAACCCCAAAGCCAACGTTACGACAACCATATGCATAACAATTTTTTCTTTGAAAAATCCGCAAAGCACACCCCGTGTTACGGCGGGGGCATAAAACAGTGTCAAATAGTACTAATGTCACACAACCGTCATCGACAACCAACACTGACTCGACCTATAATATGTGTATTGCGACGAACCTGTCAAACATGGAAAAATAGAGGTAAAAACGTTGAACCACACATGCACGTTGCGTCGTATTAACTCGAAAATTTTAGAACTATATGTAAAACGAAAATTTGCGAAAGATGAAAAGTATAAGTGATAAAAATTGTGAAGTTAAATTGCAAATAATGAAAAGTTTTGGGTTAAAGTTAAAAAAACAAATTATGTAGGGTTAAAATTGAAAAATGTACAAACCTTTGGGTTAAAACAAAAAAATCAAGTTTTTTTTTGGAAAACACCCAAAGCACAACTTACAAGTCCTTATGCACAAAAAGTTTGCTAATTTATATAGGTTTTAATATTGTTATTATATTCAGAGGGGAAGCTATGTTGTGGGTGCCCAGACCCCTACCGATTTTTCGCTCATTGTATGAATTTTATAAAAAAATTTCGAATTTTATTTTGTAGCGTAAAATATTGGATTTTAAGAGTTCGGCCCCCACCGAATTTTCATTCAAACTCCGCCATTGATTACATTAACTAAAAAATAGGCAGCTGCCAATGTAGCTCATTTGATAGAGACGCATGTCTCTTAGATGATTCGTAATGGGTAATGCCCCTAAGGGGCATTTTACGCCACATGAGCATCGTAATGTCTCATTAAAAATGTGTAATAGTTAAGGCTCTTTAATTTAATTATTAAAAATTAAAAGATTATACACATCGATGACACACATATTCTAATGTGTTTTATTTTTTTTTAAATGACATTTAAACGCTCACACACAACAATAAGTATCATAAAATATTCAGATTTTACAAACGATGACATTTTTTTTGTGACACACGCGTTTGCATGTCACATAATTAGTGTGGGTCATTGTTCTTATGTTATTACATGTCCTTTTTCTAATAATCTTGTAACGTAGTCCTGAATTTTCCTTTTCTATTGAAAGCTGTTGTATTTGTGTTAGCCATGCTGTTACACGATCTGACTTGCCTAGTTCGAACTATTTAACATCTTGAATTGATTCGTTTTGATATGTGAATGTAAACTTGACCACAACGCGACAAGTACTGCTTCTAGTACATAATAGTTTTCTAACCACCACTAGATCTTATTATCTCCATTCCATGTGTGTCTGAGTAATTTAGCGGTTTTCATAATCCTACTTAAAAGTTAAAACTGATGTTGTATTAAACATTCTATCACATGTATTACTTCCAACGCTAACAACTAACACATGTAACTTAAAACATCTTTAACGCATGTAAGTAACTAATTAATAACAAGATCATTCCATTTACTCTTAAATTAACCAAGTCCTTTGTATTTTATGTTATAAAAGCTATTTTCAAATAATATTAATATTTGTGAGTTCCAAAAAATTATTAATTTTTCCGTTTTAATTTAACAAACAAAGCTCTTATAAACTCATGAATGAGACAAGTTGTAACACCTCGAAAACGGGTTTGGTAATCAAACTCCGTTAATACTAAAAGACGGGTAAAGTACCGTTAGTAGTAAAAATAACCCGGTAAATATTTGGATTTAAATAAGAAATCCTAATAATTAAATACAAGCGAATCAAAGTTTTAAGGAATTGAGTTTATAAAAGCCCAAGTTAACGGGACTTAAAATAAAACGGGTTATAACTCCCGGGACCCACTAAGTAACTAGGAATATCAACCTAGTTAGTTAAGTGTTTTAAAATAATAAGAAAATTTGGTTAAAACATACTATATGCAACTTGGGTAGAGTATAAGGGCCAAAGGTGATAAACTTGAAAAAAGTTTTAATAAAATAAAACATAAAACATAAAACACCAAAACACACACCTTGAGTGTGTGTTCTAGTCGAAATTTCTAGAGAAGCGAGGAGCTCCCATATTCAAACCCTAACTTGCTCAAATTGCTCAAATAGAAATGCCAAATCAGTTCCAAATCGAAATCCAAGCTCGTATTAGTGATCACCTAAGTGAAGGGGTCACAAGGTATGTTAAATTTCATCTTTTCGTTACATCTTGGAATTTTGATGAACATAAGAAATCGAAATCTGAACTTGATTGTGTGATGTTTAGATGAAATTAGTAATGAAAACATGTCTAGGAGTAAACCCTAGTCAATATCTTGTTGAATGAGTGCTTAAACTATGAAATTCATGACCATCCATTTATGTGTTAAATGGGTTTAGTAGAATGATGAAGAATACTAGAAAAGTGATGATAAGTATGTGAAAAATTGTTGTTGCGATATAAGTTCTAGATGTTGTTCATAAACACCTAGAGGCTTGAACTTGATGTTAAAACTTGCTTAAAACAATAACCATGAACTTGATAAATGAAGTATACAAATTCTGCCCAATAGGTGTTTGATAAAATGCCTCAATGAAAGCTAAGATGTTGAAATTTCGAGTGAAAAGCACATTTGAATAATAAGGCAAATTAGACAAAATATGAAACAAGAAGAGTTCTAATCATAATGTTGATTTAGACTTAATGTTGTAAATCATGTGATTGAGAGAAGTTAACTTTAATAAACTAAGTTAACTAATCTTGAAGTCGAATAGTAGATTCGACATAAGAAGCATAGGATGGAATAGTCGTAAATGATTATGACTAACCTAACCATCTTACAATTACAATGATAGTTTGACACTTGGCAAACTAGGTGAAAGTTTGGGGAAGGAAGTGGGTCAAACGAAGCATGAATGACGAAAAAGTATAAATTGGAAGTAAGGTAAGTAAAGCTTACACTCTTGTTAATTCCTAGAAAATATCTTGTTGTATTGATTTCGGATAAGATAGATAAACATTAGAAAAGTGATGTTTCCGACATATAGTTGTACGGAACAATATAAGTGAAAATGATAAGAAACCACATTGATGGTTAAAAATGATTAAATTGATTAATTGTTTATACCATAACGATTAGAAAGATGAAATTTTATGGTTACCTTATAAGGTAAGCCAAAACGAATAATAAGGCAAAACAGTAATTTGGTGATGCGTTAACAATAAACATTAGTTTTTGAAAGACACATATGGCATAAGCCATAATGGGTCAAAGGAGTTGAGAAATGGGTTATAGGTAAACGACCATACGGTGTAAACCGTGAGTCAATTTGATGAGACGGTAATAAATATCGTCTTGCAAAGATAAACGGATATTTAGACCAAACGGGTCAAAAGGTGAAGATATCACCATTTGACAATATTGACTAATGATTAGCGTTGAGTTATATTATTTCAGGAGCCTATATAGAATGGATATTTGCTTCACTATTAACTAGCGATTTCTAAATCAAGGTATTAAAACGGGTTAATGCATTGATCCGAGTCAGGTATGTAAAATGGTTCAACTCATCATTTAGAACTTGGGGTTCTCTAAGAGTTAAACAAGGTCAAAATTTGATATTCGGTTATCTTAAAGGTAAACCGAATAGTTTAAGTTATAATCGTAGTGTTTTAGAAACATAATGGTTTCTAAACAGTTTTATAGTTAAAAGATAGGATTTTGGGTCAAACAAGTATCTAAAAGTCATTCGTCGTAAAAGAAGGACTAAAATTGACCAGAACGCCCTTGTAAGCTAAATTTAGCTAACGACCTTTAAAGGTTGTTTGGAAACGAGTTTTATGATAAAATGAATATTTAGAATAAGTATAAGAAGCGAAAGATGTAAATCCTTGGTCAAATGACTCTATAGGAGTCTTTGCCGTAAAATAACGATTCGAAGGGTAAAACTCGGAATATAATGATCGCCACATTAAATCCACCTCAATTATAGTCGTGGTGGAAGATCAATTGATAAATAATGTGGAAATATAATGCTAAAAGCGATGAAGCATGAATCATGCGGATAAATGCTTAAATACCCTTAACGGGTCAAAATAAGCATTTAAGTAAAAACGGGTTTAAGAATGTATGTAAACCCGGGATTTTGAATCTCTTATGATAAACAACAATGACTTTATAGAATTTATGAGAAATTGGAGTCAAACAAACATGTTTGTTTGATAAATACACGAATGGGTCAAAATTGGGAAAAAGGGTAATAAGCCGGAGACTTAAAAGTCAAAAATTTTGTTAATCCGGATGTTGGATTTTAACTCCATTAGTTGGAGAATTAAATTACGGGCGCGTAGGAAAAAGAATCGGGTAAAACGGATTAAAAACGAGAGAGTTATGCTCGTTTTCGTGAAATCGGGTTATGCTGGGAATATGCAGCACCAACAAACAACAATATGTCCAAACAAGACCGTGGCGTAGCGCCACGGCCAGGCCTGAAACCCGTCGCGCAACGCGACGGGCTGTGGCGTCACGCGAGCACCCCCGTGGCGTAGCGCCACCGCCCAACAGTGTGGATTTTTCTTGTTTTGTTACGTTTAAGCACGAAACTTGTTTATACTCGATTATTAAAGTGTCAAAACTAATTATTTACATGGTTTTTTTTTACCGTAGGTGCTAACCGAGAGACCGGAAGACGATCAAGCTCAGCAAAGAACCGAACACATATAGAACCAAGTTTCCACGAATCGTTTCGCCGTCATGTTATTACTTGGCGACTCAAATTGCAAGAAATGTTGTAACGTTTAATTTAGTAAAATGTTTTAATAAACTCGCAATTCAAGTGTATGTTCAAGTTTAAAATACACTAATATAATAGAAATTCATTGGAAAACTGTATAAAATGGACCATGGGTCTTACAAGTTGGTAATCAGAGCTCAAGGTTAAAAGAATAGAGTGTTCGGTTCGAGGCTTGATCGCAAATCCGGTAAGTACATGTATGTTAATAGTTTAGTATGCTAAAGTGTTGTAAACAACACATAGGGCTATCGTTTGATACACGTTACCCCAATTAAAATGATTGATATAATTGACGAAAATACGCGCGTTGACGCGTATAGTAGAAAAAGCCTTGTATTATAATACGGGCGATTATTGAAGTTGACATTACTAACTCTTGTGAATGTTTTAATTGAAGGACACTCGCGTCTTAAGATGACGAGAGTTGAACGAATTGTGGATATGATGATGGAACGGTCCGAGGTATGATAAGAAGAGCATACTCATCAAGGACCTAAATCGCATAACGATCGCAAATAAATAATGGCAAGGAAAGCCCGTTAGGGCAAGCATTTACCAGGTGCACATTTAAATTATTGCATGAATAGAAATATGCAACAAATACGTAGAAACTGATAGTTGCATATGTAAATTGAAAACTTGGAAAAAAAAAACCTGAATAGAATACCTATCCAGGATATTGTTTCCGATAGAAATAAATAGAGGTGTTACTTACATGGGACGTGATGTGAAAGTTATAAAAAGGTCATGTATGTCATGTGTTGATCTCCTACTCTGGCCAAGTAGGTAGTGAAAACATGATACCATGAACTTTTCATGATGGACATGCTTACACCCGATGTAGTAAGGACGGGGTGAATGAGACAAATGAAAAAGTACCCAAATGAATCATATAAGCAAAATATTTGATCATAATGTAAACGCACAGCCGAGTGACGGAAGCGTATTATATTAGGATAATGAGCCTAAGTGAAGGGACAAAGAAACATGTAAAATGATTAAGGTATGCACTGGGAGGGGGTGTACTTACACTCGAACCCGGAAAATGTAAACATGTAAAATGATGTAGACATATATTGGGAGGGGGTGTACTTACACTCAAACCCGAAGAATATAAACATGTAAAATGATCAAGATATGCATTGGGAGGGAGTGTACTTACACTCGAACCCGGAAAAATGCGAATATGTCTCTTAACGGGTCGTTTTTTGTAAAACGTCAAACTTGAGGACAAAGTCGGAATATAAAAATAAAGCGAGGTCTTAATGCATACCGGGAGGGTTGCAATAATAACGACTTCGGTAAAACACCCGGTTGATGGGTAGGAATTTAAACACATGTGAAAAATCAAGAGACGTGAACGCAGGTCGAAAAAAATCAAAAGACTTGGATTACGAGTTATGACTATAAAATCTCGTATATAGAAATTGTGAATAAATATGTTCAACTATTCGAGGTCGAATGGGTTGAATAAAGAATAAAGTTGATTGTTTATAAGTGATGGATTTCACATTAATAGGTCAAACAGGTTGAATACAATATAACGCCGAATGACACAAATAAGCGCAAACCATATAAAGGCAGCGTTAAATGCAAGAGAATAATGAGACCGGTAATGGGATATAACCAAATAAGAATATATGCAAACCAAATAACAGTAAGCATAAGAAGAACTGACGCATAAATGACGTCAGAAGTCATAAAGTCGGAAAATTGTCTGAAAGAAAACAATTGTAACCACGAAACTACAATCAAGGTTAACGGATCTTAAGCTTGAAACCAAATGATTCTTCAAACAAAAACAGGGTGCCTTGACACCAAACATGTATTTTAAGAACGACATGAGTAAAGAATGATCTATGGGATCAACATAACCTTTGAGGTTATAAACAATGGAAAGGTCCATGAGGCTAGAACGACCCACGGGTCATGACTAGAAAGAAATAGATTATAAGGGTCTCGCCTTAAAGAGGTGAAAGTCTAATAAAATAGCCCATAAGGCTAAGTGATAAAAACCCACGGGTTAATTAGACAAAGCGAGGAAATCAGTTGAGAATCCTCGCATAAAACAAAGACTGTAAAAGAAGAAATTTAGGATTGTCAATATCCCGGTATGGATAATTGACAAAAGTTAAAAAGAAAATGCTAAACTAAAACTTCGGTTTTGGTAAGAAATAACGTTTTTACAAATATGAAATTCTGATAGACGTATAAATAGAAAGCATGAAAGATATAAGTCTTGACACTGATTGGTGCAAGGCGATATATTCGAAAAGTAATATTTTCGAAAATAAAAAGTTGATATGAAATTTGGCATGGCGTGACGTGATCACGGTTGAGAAGTGTAATGTGAAGTATAATCACATTAGAGCCGAGCGATGAATATTGCTAAGTTAATTAAAGTAGTGGAAATAACAAGATTACGTTATTTCAAGTTGCATTATGTCGTATAAGATACGTAGATGATTAATAACCAAAAAGATATTACCATACTTTTCGGGTAATACTAACAACTGGTTAAAATATGAGCAACGCTCAATTCATTATCGAGAGGAAATGCATGAAGTTAAACTCGATAAATTATGTAAGAAAAGGTTTCGAGGACGAAACCTCTTTAAGGGGGGTAGACTTGTAACACCCCGAAAACGGGTTTGGTAATCAAACTCCGTTAATACTAAAAGACGGGTAAAGTACCGTTAGTAGTAAAAATAACCCGGTAAATATTTGGATTTAAATAAGAAATCCTAATAATTAAATACAAGCAAATCAAAGTTTTAAGGAATTGAGTTTACAAGAGCCCGAGTTAACGGGACTTAAAATAAAACGGGTTACAACTCCCGGGACCCACTAAGTAACTAGGAATATCAACCTAGTTAGTTAAGTGTTTTAAAATAATAAGAAAATTTGGTTAAAACATACTATATGCAACTTGGGTAGAGTATAAGGGCCAAAGGTGATAAACTTGAAACAAGTTTTAATAAAATAAAACATAAAACACCAAAACACACACCTTGAGTGTGTGTTCTGGTCGAAATTTCTAGAGAAGCCAGGAGCTCCCATATTCAAACCCTAACTTGCTCAAATTGCTCAAATAGAAAGGCCAAATCAGTTCCAAATCGAAATCCAAGCTCGTATTAGTGATCACCTAAGTGAAGGGGTCACAAGGTATGTTAAATTTCATCCTTTCGTTACATCTTGGAATTTTGATGAACATAAGAAATCGAAATCTGAACTTGATTGTGTGATGTTTAGATGAAATTAGTAATGAAAACATGTCTAGGAGTAAACCCTAGTCAATATCTTGTTGAATGAGTGCTTAAACTATGAAATTCATGACCATCCATTTATGTGTTAAATGGGTTTAGTAGAATGATGAAGAATACTAGAAAAGTGATGATAAGTATGTGAAAAATTGTTGTTGCGATATAAGTTCTAGATGTTGTTCATAAACACCTAGAGGCTTGAACTTGATGTTAAAACTTGCTTAAAACAATAACCATGAACTTGATAAATGAAGTATACAAATTCTGCCCAATAGGTGTTTGATAAAATGCCTCAATGAAAGCTAAGATGTTGAAATTTCAAGTGAAAAGCACATTTGAGTAATAAGGCAAATTAGACGAAATATGAAACAAGAAGAGTTCTAATCATAATGTTGATTTAGACTTAATGTTGTAAATCATGTGATTGAGAGAAGTTAACTTTAATAAGCTAAGTTAACTAATCTTGAAGTCGAATAGTAGATTCGACATAAGAAGCGTAGGATGGAATAGTCGTAAATGATTATGACTAACCTAACCATCTTACAATTACAATGATAGTTTGACGCTTGGCAAACTAGGTGAAAGCTTGGGGAAGGAAGTGGGTCAAACGAAGCATGAATGACGAAAAAGTATAAATTGGAAGTAAGGTAAGTAAAGCTTACACTCTTGTTAATTCCTAGAAAATATCTTGTTGTATTGATTTCGGATAAGATAGACAAACATTAGAAAAGTGATGTTTCCGACATATAGTTGTATGGAACAATATAAGTGAAAATGATAAGAAACCACAATGATGGTTAAAAAGGATTAAATTGATTAATTGTTTATACCATAACGATTAGAAAGATGAAATTTTATGGTTACCTTATAAGGTAAGCCAAAACGAATAATAAGGCAAACCAGTAATTTGGTGATGCGTTAACAATAAACATTAGTTTTTGAAAGACACATATGGCATAAGCCATAATGGGTCAAAGGAGTTGAGAAATGGGTTATAGGTAAACGACCATACGGTGTAAACCGTAGTGAATCAATTTGATGAGACGGTAATAAATATCGTCTTGCAAAGATAAACGGATATTTAGACCAAATGGGTTAAAAGGTGAAGATATCACCCTTTGACAATATTGACTAATGATTACCGTTGAGTTATATGATTTCAGGAGCCTATATAGAATGGATATTTGCTTCACTATTAACTAGCGATTTCTAAATCAAGGTATTAAAACGGGTTAATGCATTGATCCGAGTCAGGTATGTAAAATGGTTCAATGCATCATTTAGAACTTGGGGTTCTCTAAGAGTTAAAAAAGGTCAAAATTTGATATTCGGTTATCTTAAAGGTAAACCGAATAATTTAAGTTATAATCGTAGTGTTTTAGAAACATAATGGTTTCTAAACAGTTTTATAGTTAAAAGATAGGATTTTGGTTCAAACAAGTATCTAAAAGTCCTTCGTCGTAAAAGAAGGACTATAATTGACCAAAACGCCCTTGTAAGCTAAATTTAGTTAACGACCTTTAAAGGTTATTTGGAAACGAGTTTTATGATAAAATGAATGTTTAGAATAAATATAAGAAGCGATAGATGTAAATCCTTGGTCAAATGACTCTATAGGTGTCTTTGCCGTGAAATAACGATTCGAATGGTAAAACTCGGAATATAATGATCGCCACATTAAATCCACCTCAATTATAGTCGTGGTGGAAGATCAATTGATAAATAATGTGGAAATATAATGCTAAAAGCGATGAAGCATGAATCATGCGGATAAATGCTTAAATACCTTTAACGGGTCAAAATAAGCATTTAAGTAAAAACGGGTTTAAGAATGTATGTAAACCCGGGATTTTGAATCTCTTATGATAAACAACAATGACTTTATAGAATTTATGAGAAATTGGAGTCAAACAAACATGTTTGTTTGATAAATACACGAATGGGTCAAAATTGGGAAAAAGGGTAATAAGCCGGAGAATTAAAAGTCAGAAATTTTGTTAATCCGGATGTTGGATTTTAACTCCATTAGTTGGAGAATTAAATTACGGACGGGTAGGAAAAAGAATCGGGTAAAACGGATTAAAAACGAGAGAGTTATGCTCGTTTCCGTGAAATCAGGTTATGTTGGGAATATGCAGCACCAACAAACAACAATCTGTCCAAACAAGACCGTGGCGTAGCGCCACGGCCAGGCATGAAACCCGTCGCGCGACGCGACGGGTGGTGGCGTCACGCGAGCATCCCCGTGGCGTAGCGCCACCGCCCAACAGTGTGGATTTTTCTTGTTTTGTTACGTTTATGCACGGAACTTGTTTATACTCGATTATTAAAGTGTCAAAACTAATTATTTACATGGTTTTGACCGTAGGTGCTAACCGAGAGACCGGAAGACGATCAAGCTCAGCAAAGAACCGAACACATATAGAACCAAACTTCCGCGAATCGTTTCGTCGTCATGTTATTACTCAGCGACTCAAATTGCAAAAAAATGTTGTAACGTTTAATTTAGTAAAATGTTTTAATAAACTCGCAATTCAAGTGTATGTTCAAGTTTAAAATACACTAATATAATAGAAATTCATTGGAAAACTGTATAAAATGGACCATGGGTCTTACACAAGTGTGTTGGGCCGGTTAATCACTCGTTTGCCAACCACTGCTTTAAACATGTAGAACTTTTTTTAGGAAGTGGAAATATTATTTATGCTTTTACTTTATATAAATTTATCATGTGTTTTTCTAATTCATTAATTTTAAACACTTTATCATGTGTTTTTCTAATTCATTTTAAACACTTACTATATTATACAAAAATGCATAATCAGTATAAAAAACTATAAAAAAAAACTAAATTTAAGTAATACGTAAAGAAAAACTATTTCAATATACGTAACTTTAGCATCACCCATTTGTATAAATTTATCATGTGTTTTTTTAATTCATTTTAAACACTTACTATATTATACAAAAATGCATAATCAGTATAAGAAACTAAAAAAAAAAAATCTAAATTAAGTAATATGTAAAGAAAAACTATTTCAAGTTACATAACTTTAGCATCACCCAAAATTAAATTGATTATTTTTTTTACATTTTAATATCATTTAATAACATACTTGCCAAGTTACATTAAAACGGAAGATAGACAGCCAAAAAAATGCATAATCCGTATAAAAAAACTAAAAAAAATCTAAATTAAGTACTATGTAAAGAAGAAACTATTTCAAGATACATAACTTTAGCATCACCCGAAATTAAATTGATTATTATTATTTTTTTTACAGTTTAATATCATTTAATAACATACTTGCGAAGCTGAATAAAAATTTGTTATATAGCATAATTAATTTAATATACATAACAATGGTCCACCTTAATATATAACGGACTAGATAGATGTTACATAACATTTGCCAAAGCGTTACTACTTACAATAAATTCGATTTAAATTATGGGTGGTCATTAAGCAACGATATTAATTACCAAGAGTTCATTGTCTATTTGTCTGGTTAACTAGACTCCCACTAAAAATTCAAATCTTATTTGCTCAACAACATACCATGACTTCAAACACAAGCCCAATTTCCAGTGACCACCGGTGGATCCTTCAGATTCGTCAAACCATCAATCAAGATATTGAAGAAGACATCGACATTCCCGTGTGTATATTTAGTGTGCCAACAAGCTTAGCGTCAGGAAAACCTGATTGTTATATCCCACAACAAGTCGCATTAGGCCCCTACCACCATTGGCAACCCGAGCTATATGGCATGGAAAGATACAAGCTTTGTGTTGCCAAAAGATGTCAAAAACAATTAGAAAATAATAGTCTAAAGTTTGATCAACTCATAGATCAATTACTTGTGTTAGAGCCAAAAATCCGAGCTTGTTACCATAAGTATCTAGATTGTGATGGAGAAACTCTAATTTGGATGATGGCTCTTGATGTTTCTTTTTTGCTAGAGTTTCTTGATGTTTACACTATAGAAAAAGAAAGATCATTCACTAGAGTACCATCAAGAATATCACATCTTGTTGATTATTCATGTCAAGCATTTGCTCATAATGCAATTCTTAGAGATATTGTGATGCTAGAAAATCAAATTCCTTTTTTTCTTTTGGAAAATATGTTGGAATTTAAATCTCAACATGATTCTTTTGAATCATGTAAGAAGTCTTTAACTTCAATGTTGTTAGGGTTGTATAAAGCGCTTTCGCCTTTTAGGGTTTTGGACAATGAGTTCAATCTTGATCAATCCAGCCAAGATTGCACCCATGTATTAGGGTTTCTATACCACATGATGGTGGATCCTCACATCAAAAATCAACATCATCAACATCATGATCAATTGAGTACTTATCAAGGTGATCATGATCAAGAACAAGAACAAGTACAGGTGCATGAAACTCGACACAAACTAAAACGAAGCGTCGATGGCATAATAAGTTTCTTTAAAAGATTGTTACTTTGGGAATCCCTCAAACTCATAGTTTCTAACACACCCATGGTAAGATTATTGGAACATATTGTAAGCAATGATGAAGTCAAACAAGAGTTGAATGTGGTTAGTGATGATAAACTTCCATTAATGGAGGAAATTTCAATCCCTTCGGTTAGTGATCTTGTTAAAGCCGGAGTAGGCTTTTCTCCCTCATCCGGAGGGATTTTTACCATTGATTTTGATGAGAAATCGTCTACATTCTTTCTACCTGTTGTTAGTGTTGATATAAATACGGATGTCGTGTTGAGAAACTTGGTGGCATATGAAGTATGCAAAGCGTCTGGACCTTTGATCCTGACGCGTTACACCGAGTTGATGAATGGTATTATTGATACTAAAGAAGATGCAAAGTTGCTTAGAGAAAGAGGGATCATAGTGAACAGATTGAAGAGTGATGAAGAGGTTGCTAATTTGTGGAATGAGATGAGCAGGTGTGTAAGATTGACTAAAGTGCCCTTTTTGGACAAGGTAATTGAAGATGTTAACATGGTTTATGGAAGAAAATGGAGGGTTAAAATAGGTAAATTCATCAAGGTTTATGTGTTTGGTTCATGGCAGTTTCTTGCATTTGCTGCTGTTCTTTTGGTTTTGTTTTTGATGTCTGTAGAGATGGTTTCTTCTGTCACTAGATTTATTTTTATGTTTTTCATAAGAAGTTTCTTATGAAAAAATAATAATAATAAGCAAACTTAACTTAAAACTAGCTTGTTTTTAACAAATATACTTCAATTTTTATTTTTTGTCACAAATAATAAAGATTAATATTAATTAATTATTTGAATATATTTTATTTATTTTATGTCCATAAAGTTAGGACTTAGGATTCACAGTTTAATTATGTTTAGTATTTGTTTAGAGTAATAATAGTGGTAGATTATCCAGCAGAGAGTTTTATTAATAAAAAAGTGTTGTGGGAGTTCCACAAAACATGGAGAGTTTGATTGTGTCATTACTCAGAGCACAAGGTGCTCATATAATCAGTAATAAAGAAACCTGCAAGGAAGAAGCTGTTCAGGCCTGTGATCTGCATCCGGGGTGTATAACCGGGTTTCACAGATATGAGAATTTAAAGGCGTGGGGTGAATAACCACGTTATAACCAGAATTCTTGATCGGAAATCATGGCAGATGGAACAGCACCACAACAAATCATTGTACACCAAAGAGAACCGAGTACTTTAAAGTTCCAACTTAACTTTGAAGTTGATTCCCAAAACAGAAGTAATGGTAATGATCGAGAACGTCGGAGTTATCGAGGAAAAGGCCGGGGACGAGGCTGCGATAGGGGGTATGACCGTGGACGAGGAAACTATTGGGGTAACAACGAGTGGAATTATGAGCAAAGGGTGACATGGGTGTTAAAGATGCAAGAGATGGTTAATGTATGTTAACATTATGGCCCTATAGTAAATTTCATCTTAACAACAGGAAACAAGTGTCACCAAAGTCATTATATTTTTACCACAATCTATGCTAATACTAGGTCTGGCAAACCGGGCAGGGCGGGTGGCATGTCGGTCAGAACAGGGCCAGGTCAAATAAAAAAGGGTTGTTTCGGTTCGGGTCATAACGGATTCAGGTAGGCACCAGTTGGTTTAAATTTTTTTTTATTTTTTTTTTAAATTAACATTGAAATTAGCATATTGATAAATTACATAACTAAAAGTGTAAGCTAAACATCTTAAACAACAAAACCGAGGGATTAAGTACTTGAAATTACATATCTAACCAATAATTTGCATTGCACAAAATGATTTATTCTACAGACCAAACTCAACGGGAAAGGGTAAACTATCTAAGACTCTGAATCACATAACACATCAAAAAATAAACCAGTTAAGTGAATTGGTTAAAGTATATAATAAGGGTCGGTAAATCAGTATCTAATTACATGATGACAAACGCAAACAATAGTGTAGGTTAACATAATAAGATCTTGTAATCTTTTCTTGAAAAGATATTAACTTTGGAGTAAATTGCCATTTTAGTCCCTGAGTTTTGTCCAAATTTGCCAGTTTAGTCCAAATAGTTTTTTTTGTGCATCTGGGTCCCTGACTTTTACATTTTGTTGCCATTTTGATCATTTTGTCTAACTCCATCCAAAAACCCAGTTTGTAACAGTTTGTACTTAATCACTAATGTTTTTCAGTTGCCATTTTGATCCAATTCCAAAAAATCAAAAAAATTCTAAAAAATTCAAAAAAATCTAAAAATCAAAAAAATTCTAAAAAATCCAAAAATCATTAAATGTTTCGACACGAACCGTTTCGACCCGTACCGTTTCGAACCGAACCGTTTCGACCCGTACCGTATCGAACCGAACCGTTTCGACGCGAACCGTTTCGAACCCGTACCGTATCGAACCGTACCGTTTCGACCCGAACCGTTTCGAGCCAAACCGTTTCGACGTGAAGCGTTTCGAATCGTACCGTTTCGACCCGTACCGTATCGAACCGAACCGTTTCGACGCGAACCGTTTCGAGCAGAACCGTTTCGACACAAACCGTTTCGACCCGTACCGTTTCGAACCCGAACCGTTTCGAGCCGAACCGTTTCGACCCGAAACGGTTCGACCCGTACGGTTCGATACGGTACGGGTCGAAACGGTACGGGTTCGAAACGGTACGGGTCGAAACGGTACGGTTCGAAACGGTTCGCGTCGAAACGGTTCGGTTCGATACGGTACGGGTCGAAACGGTACGGTTCGAAACGGTTCGCGTCGAAACGGTTCGGTTCGATACGGTACGGGTCGAAACGGTTCGTGTCGAAACGGTACGGTTCGAAACGGTTCGGGTTCGAAACGGTACGGGTCGAAACGGTTCGTGCCGAAACGGTTCTGCTCGAAACGGTTCCCGTCGAAACGGTTCGGTTCGATACGGTACGGTTCGAAATGGTTCGCGTCGAAATGGTTCGGTTCGATACGGTACGGGTCGAAACGGTACGGGTCGAAACGGTTCGTGCTGAAACATTTAATGATTTTTGGATTTTTTAGAATTTTTTTGATTTTTAGAATTTTTATGATTTTTTAGAATTTTTTTGATTTTTAGATTTTTTTTGGATTTTTTAGAATTTTTTTGATTTTTTAGAATTTTTTTGATTGTTTGGAATTGGATCAAAATGGCAACTGAAAACATTTTTTAAGGAAATCCCCAAAATACCCCAGTTACAAACTGGGTTTTTGGATGGAGTTAGGCATTGTGATCAAAATGGCAACAAAATGTAAAAGTCAGGGACCCAGATGCACAAAAAAAACTATTTTGACTAAACTGGCAAATTTGGACAAAACTCAGGGACTAAAATGGCAATTTACTCTTAACTTTGTAATGCAGAGAAAGATTAAAAAAAATTGTAGTTTCAAGAATAACAAATCATCAAAATGCTCTCTTACTCTCTGAGTGTGCTCTCTACTGAAATAGGGTGACATCTGCTGGTATTTATAGAACATACCAGCAGATGCCTTACATCGATACTACATAGCTAATTAATCGATACACTAAGACCACATCCACACACAAAAGAACATATCGACACACAAACTGTTCTATCGATATATCCTATCGATACAGCATGTCGATATACAGCATCGATACACTGTATCGATATACAACTACACCTATCGATGTGTATCAAGACAAACATAACAAACTGTTGTTAATTTGTGTCACAGATTGAACAACTTACAATCACGTAGAACATAACAAATACGAATTCATTGATCGACGTAAACGATAAATAAGGAGACAAGCTACAGACACAAAAATGCACTAACATTAGTGTTATTGTGTCACTATAAGATAGTTATTTTGCTACTTGTGGTCTCTACGCTTACTCATGCCAATCCGTTCACAGTTACCTTGATTTAGGAAACGTAATAGTGGTTTTTATTCAACCTAATGCATCTTGGGTGTTTGCTTCGGACCCTTTCCATTTTTACCGGATCTTCTTACTCTTTAGGCGTTACCCATAACATATATACAATATCTTTATCTATATTACTATACAATACATTTGAGGATAGCACTATTGTAATTTACCTCAAAGTTTAGGACGCTTAAGACAAATTTTGTTGCACAGGGTACAAGTGTTTTTTTTAACAGCCAATTAAATAAATGTCTGGCTACACAGGATAACCCAATGGCAAAAGGCGGCCAAAAACGCCCGCGACCGCAGATAGCAAGTAGCCCAAGCACATCATCACCAATTTCTAGGAAAACCAATCGCCCAAAGGCCCACTACAGTAAAACCTGGTTGGGATCGGTTTTGAACTTGAGACATATGGCATCAAATCCAAATCTTCAGTTCCCTTCCAATGTCAACTGAGCTATAGCTCATTGACAGGGTACAAGTATTCTATGCAATAGTTACTAATTTGGTCTCATTTAATAAACTTTTTCTCAATTAATACATAATTTAATTTAATGCATATGAGATTATTTAATTCATTACATTAAGTATTATCTTATTTATTATACTAGGGAAAAAGCCCGTGCGATGCACGGCATGCATAATAGCTATTGTTTGTTCGTGGTAAGATGTCTGACACGGCCGGTGCATAACATGTAAGACAATATGACTACAAAGGGGCGTGATTAAAGTTTATTAAACCATGGGCCATAAGTTGTTTCCTTGGCAAAACTTGCCGGCCAAAAAGAAGTGAAAAAAGATG
The DNA here is from genome assembly GCA_030545235.1 of Helianthus tuberosus. Classification (NCBI taxonomy): domain Eukaryota; kingdom Viridiplantae; phylum Streptophyta; class Magnoliopsida; order Asterales; family Asteraceae; genus Helianthus; species Helianthus tuberosus. The sequence goes on from CM060369.1 coordinate 201,193,083, forward strand.
TCTTCCAAGGGAAAAAAACATGAAACAGAAAAAAGGAAAACGGATAAACTCTCGCACGCCTTCGTATCTTATTGGATAACGTCATCCCCAATCCCATCACCAGCCAACTGACTGCAGTGAAATAACGAAAAGAAAACTATTAAAAATGGTATACTATGTTTACGTATATATGCATCGAAAAGTAGTACAGGTTTTCATTACTAACACTAAGTGCAGACGGCATACCTTTCATGTGGGTCACTGTCAACTGTTTCTTCTGAATCCGAATCTGCATAAGCAGGCCTACGAAGGAAAAGCACGAAACATTTATGTAGACGGTTATCTAAAAATAAATATGCACAATTACATTGTTTATGGAAATCAATCAATTACAGTTGAAAGTTTTTTTGTTGCCTTTCCATTTATAACGATACCAAGTTTATTTTTTTCAAAAGCCAACTTCTCCCCTTATATGTCTTTACACATTCGAAGTGATGCGTTACCAAGTTTTTTTATTCCTATTTTTTTTAATGTAGAGTAATGCACTTTTATATTTATGAACTCAAGTTTCCGACTGTTGTAGCCTCCTAATTTTAAAATAGAGTAAACATATACCAGGTATGTAAATAACATTTCAGACCGAGTAGAAAGGTAAATAGCACATCTTTAATTAAAATGGTTTATTAAACAGGGAACGAATAAAGTGTAAGCCGATATATACCTTACGATCGCTTCAACGCGCTTAACTGGTGTCGGTATGGGTAGCACCCCCTTGTCTTTAGCTGGGATCGATGGAGGTGTGGAAGAACCAAAGGGCTTACAACCATCCCCATCTAGTAGGACATTCTTGCAGTTGTGGCAGAGTATCTTTTATTTCCACAAAAAATTAATATCATCTAACCTCATCTTCTGTAGCACAATTGATTTTATCAAAGAGAGCATGTGATGGGGTAAAATCTATCACATGTGCTTAATAATTCTGAATTTTCTCACAATTTCAGTTGAGGGCTTTCCTCTATGACATCAACAACATTTGCAGCATTATATAGATACAATCATTACACTCTTGTCTCAAAATAGCAAACCATATTTTACCAGGCACAAAGAAACCATTTTTTCCTAGGCACAAGGCTTTTCCCAAGCCACCTGGTTTAATATCTAAAAAATAAAATTAGATAAATATAAAAATACAAAGATTACTAACTTATAAAAGAAAAGATAAAAAATACAAATCAAGTCATAAATTTCCATAGTCTATCCATGTGTGCCATTGGCCATTAATCTTAAACTTAATCCACTTTTGCTAGAAGAACACAACATGAGTGTACATGCTCACAGGCAACCTCATACGCCTCACGGTCATGGGAAAACATTTCAGCATACTTTCAGTATACTATATTAGTAACAAAATATTAAGCTCGAGCCAAGATACAACAAACGATCAATGTTTAAGTTGCATATGGGAATATTATAGGAAACGTTCAACATTAAGCAACTATGGTGGATTTTTATATAACTTACTTGCAGTGAAAATTTTGCCTTATAGTTATTTGGATGCGGTGATTAATCAACAACCCAACAAAAGTGGCAGTTACCTCTTCAAGATCTGCTGGTCAATCTGGTTATCTTTAGTCTTTTATCAGATTGTTTTGTTTATCGGGTCAAATCCGTTGATAAAACAAAACCCTCCGTCGTGCAACAATAATAGAAAACCCAATTAAAGTAACTCTTAATCAGCATCTATCCTATATCGACAAAAAAAAATATGCAAGTCAAGAATGCGCAAAGCACATATGATTAGCCATTTGCAAAAACATCTCATATTTGGCCAATTTGATATAAAGCATATACCAAACATGTCCATTTAAACAATTAATTAATGAAGTCTATACATAATTGGAGGCTTTTAGCATAAATATACGTGAATTTTCATGAACCTATCAATCGTGTCAGCTTGTCTTGGCAATTCCCGTTTAAGTTCATCTTTACGAATAATAAGAAATATGAAGCATGATCATCGACAAATTCTTATATTCGTAAAACAAATGATTAAAATAGGAGTGTGTACCTAAACTTGCGAATCGAGTGATGATCGGCTATTACTCTGGCTCTACACCCTCACACTATACTTCCCAAGGCAGCTTACCTGTTTCCTGAACAAAAAAAATAGCATTGCATCACAAATTCTAATAAAAAAGAAAACTATAGATGCACGCATATGGGTTGTTGAAACAAAACACACTGAAGCAAAATAATGCACCCAAAAAGGTTGCCGGCTAGAGACGCTATAAAACATTTATTAAAATGTTTAATTAATAAACAAATTACAGAGCCACAATGAACATGAAAAATATAAACATTCACCTTAAAAGCATTAGGGATGGTGGATTTCAAGCGATCTAGGATAAATTCACATGGCTACTACCCCCACAATTGTAATTCCTCCAACCAACAAATCAGCATTGCTCTGCAAACTATAAAAAAAAAAAAAAAAAAACTCAGACTTTTCTTTCTTTATCGCCACATAATTAGAAAAAAAAAAATCATACCTATTGAAATTCATCTCCACTCAAGCATGGGCCCAAAAAAACACTCAAATATAAGAACATTAACCTAAAGATAACTGAAATTAGAAAGCTTGTTCGTACCTGTTGGAGCCCTAATCTCTGACGAAACTGTCGCTTGGGTTGTGGAGCCCTAATCTCGCCGACTTCGATTTGGGGAAGATCGAGGGTGAGGCAACGTTGGTTTGATCCAGCGCGTGTGGAGTAGCGGTGTGGTTGCCGGCAGAGCGCTGGTGATTAGTGGTATTAAGTGGAGGAGTGGTGTCGATGGCCTAAATATGGATGCAGTATGAGCGATGGATGACACGTGTTGGTACTGTTTCTAACATCCTACGCAAAATGTATATATAGAATAATTTCATGGCGTCGGTAGCCTGTGACGCCGGGAACAGAGGCGATGGTGAGTCTGGTTGGACGGTGGTGACAGCGGAGACAATTGAACGATTGTATAAGAACCGTTTAATAGCTTGAACATCTAATTTTCATCATAAATCCTTAATAACTATCAAAGTCGGTTTAGAATTTGGACAGTTTGTGTTCTAGAAGATTACATTAATAATATTCATGAAAAAAAATCAATTAATGATGTGCCAAAATCACTAAAATACCCCTAAAGTGTCTTAAATTTTTGAACAATTGGCAACTTTACCCCCTCTAAAATGGCTTGACTCTTTTGTACATGTTGCTTGAAGATGTGTACGTATAGCAAAATTACTAAAAGGGTAGAAAACCCAGTTCTCTTAATAAAGGTACCAGTGGGAATCCACGCGCGTTGCCGCTGATACTTATGTTTTTTATCGCACGGTGAGAGAGGAGTTTCACATAATCTGTTTATCAAACTAATTTTCTAATACGACTAATATATCAATTCAAGAAGAGTAATCTAGTATAAACAAAAAAAAATGACATAAAAACCAAGAGAGCGCAAAAGATAAGTTTTAACCAATTTTAGATGTCTTCAGGTTGAGGGCCTTATATATATAGTTTCACAAGTTCCGTATCCAATTTCTTCTATACTTCTATAGCTTAAAATAATTATTTACCAAAAACCATAACCGTCAACCTTACAAAAGTATATGAAATTAGGATCATGTACTTTCAATGAAAAGGCCTGCAGCACAATCAAAAGTTAAAATCCAACTATATTGATTCCAAACATAAAATCTAAAACACAGCCGACTAAAAACATAACAGTTAAGTATTCCCTTTTTATAGCTTAGTTTGAGTTCTGTTGTGGTCTGAAACCAAAACAACATCATAAAGTCCATGTAGTAAATTATGTCGACTTTTAAGAAAGCCAAAACTAACATGAGTTAGCATTATTAAAGGCATCAAACGAAAATCATGTTAGTGTAATTATGCTCACGGTTAGGAGCCAGTCAATGGTGTAGTGGTATTAAAATGATTTGCCAGTTTTAGTTTTAGTGAGGGGTCGTATGTAATAGTCCGTCAGTTTGGAAATATACCATATAAACGATTTATACATAAATAAGAACCATTTAAGATATAATACCTTATAATACCAGTACAGTAGATGTTGCTTATGAATTTTTTTCTTAAATTAAGATGCACATAAAGTCATCCAGATCATCTTATTTCACATATTCCTTTTCTCAAGTCCCATTGGTTTAACCCAAGTATTTCTTGTGCTTATCCCATGGTTTAAACCATGATGCCTTTTTCTTTTTAATATGACTATGGAAGCTTCTATTCGTTTCTTGAGAAGAAGAACATTTATCTCTGTTGACAACATGGTTGATAAAAACTGTCCTAGATCGAACGTGTCAACTGTAATACTTTTGTAGATTGAATCTCCAAGACTCTCTTCTATTCTGTCAGGTTTAAAAATTATTGCATTTTACTATGAAAATTTTTGAATCTTTTTACTTGCAAAAAGTTTGATTTAGGTTATTGATGTATCTCAAATGGGTCAAAGTTGAAGAAAAGTTAGCTAAAAAGAAAACGGGTTAAACTTGTGAAAATCTTCGAGGTTTTTTTTGCCAATGCACAGATCATCCTAAAAGTTTAGATTGCTACATCAATATTGTTTTGTATTATACTCAATATCTAATCTTTTGTCACAAAGTTATCAGGAAATGGATATAAAAAAATTTGGGTCAATAACCCAGCCTGACCCGTTTTGACCCATACCAAAAATGACCAGTCTGAGAGCAATGATAACATTTTATAACATTACCTTAGTGAGATTATCAATCAGGGATCTCCATTTCTGCAAGTATTTCTGCCTTTATGGTCATTGAAGCTTTCAAAATCTGATTAACACAATTTTTTGATACTGTATCCATTTTCTTGATTCTTCGGAGAGTCCTTCAAACACAAATTTACACCTTAATTTAGGCTCGTGTTTCTTGTCAAAAACCGGTTTTCGAGCTTCTAATTGATCAAACAAATGTGAGTTCACAATCTTGTTAGTCCTGTTTAAGGTGAAATCCTCAAACATTGACTCGATGTTGGAAAGTATGCCCGTACATGCATTTGATTTGGTGCCAGATGATTCAGTGACAACCTCTGTTGTCGGTTTCTTTGAGAAAACTCACCGAATTCTTGACCCGCTACCTAAAAACAACACAAAAGTAATAGATGAATGAATTGTAAACTGCATTAACCGTATACACATAACAAAGTGACATATTTGAGCATCTTTACTGGTTCTGTCTTGGTTTCTTTTATCTTGGAAGATTATAGCTCTGATGAGTCTTGATAAACAGAAGCAAACACATGGCATTTAGTGACCTCGTAGCTTTAAATATGCAAATAGAGAACATAAAGATGATCAGATGGATAATTCAAGAGCAGATGTATATGAGGAATTGAATTAATCGAGCAAAATCTAACTAATTTCGAACCTGATCAAATGAATTAGACCTAGACGTGCGAAAATGACGATATCAGAGAGACAAATTGGGGATATCAATAATGCATTATTATAGAGGGTTTGATGGAAACGGCGGAAAGCGAGACGCTTCATTTGCATACTTCAATTTGCAATGAATTAAAACTGAATAATTAATGCGATTGAGGAGGAATTATTACTGAATTAAACGTGAATATACATTCAAGAATGTGAAGGTGATTATACGCCTTCAATGTCAATCAATTAACCTAGACTCTTCATATGTCATATTAATATTATTTTAATATTATTAAATAGGGTGTTTAAAGATTTAACTCTTAACTTTCTTTGGATTAAATAGGTTGTTTAAAGACAAATTTGCCCTAAAAAAAGTAGTTAACATATGCATTGTGTGTTGTATGAAAAGTAAGTATACTTGTACCTTGCATTTAAAACTTCATAAATGTTGGTTTTAAAATAGAACATGCAACTAAATTTTAGATTATATATAGATTTTAAATTTACATTTACTATTTGTATTTTTTATAACTAGATACCATTTAAATTAAAAATTATCTTATTTAAATAGTTAAGTATATATTTACTAAATATTTACATAATAATAATAATATAACCGGTGTTTAAGGCAGTTCGAGTTAGATTGCGCTCTCATAAAAAGTCTCGGTGTCATCCGTCGTATCACGTGGGCCAACCCCCTTGTATTATTTTAGCGTTTTTCAACTTAAAATTTGTTAATTGTTTTCATAACAACATTTTCAAACCTTCTGTATAATTAACTTCTAAATGTCTTCTTCATTTAGGCTAAACTTATTTATAAATTCCTAGATGTCAAAACTATCCGTGTTGTTTAATGTTACTATATTGTCACACAATTATTTCATCATGGAATGTCTCCATCGATTATAAATACATTTATGGCCGGTGGAAGAAATTGTAAACTAAAATAATATATTTTTGGTAGATGTGGTACAAATACAATTAACTACTAAATATACGAATAACCAAACTAACAATTATTCCTATAGTTGTAGCGTAATGACAACTATTCGAGTTCAAAACTGTAGAGAGAATGATAATTCCTTGATCGATTTCATTCATCATAAACTCTCTATATAAAGATACAACGTAATCTCCTATTTATGGAGATAATTGATACTGAATAATACAAATGACACACAAATTACAATACTATAAATATGGTGTCTATTAATTGGTATTCCATGTAAACACAAAAAATATAGTGTTTGGATAAGATACAAGTAGGTATGATCGTTTATTAAACTTACAAATAACTAGAGAAATGTTTATTTAAACTAAAGTAATTTTGTTAATATAGTTGTAGTGTTTTTAATAGACACACAAATTACAATACTATAAATATGGTGTCTATATTTTCAATAGCTTTCCATGCATCATACGCAGTAGTGCTCTTTTTTATGACAGTTTTCAGAAGACCGGGGGATATTGTACCATATATCCATTGGAGAACGATAGCGTCAAGACATTCCCAAGAGTCGGCGGCAGGAGGAGCCGATTGTTTTTCTTTATCAGACGAAGAGGCGGCGACGGGTGGGTCACGTGGTTTGAGATGATCAGCCACGAGAAACGCCGTACAATGGATTCGGAAGAGTTCCGACCATGTGTTGTAATCAGCGGCATCATTGTCTAGAGTGATGGGAACCGAGGTACGAATGTTGTTAACCGTAACAGCCGAGTGAAGTTTGTTATCAGCCATGAAGAAGACAGAGGAGGGCAGCGGCAAGAAGAGAGCGGCGGCAGCAAGGATGCGGCGGCAGGGATGGTGCTGCGGCAGCAAGGGTAGCGGCGGCAGCAAGCAAGGGTTTAGGGAAGGCAGAAATTAGAGAGGATCTTTTAGGATGATACCATGTAGAGAATGATAATTCCTTGATCGATTTCGTTCATCATAAACTCTCTATATAAAGATACAACGTAATCTCCTATTTATGGAGATAATTGATACTGAATAATACAAAGGACACACAAATTACAATACTATAAATATGGTGTCCTTTGTATTATTCATGTTCAATTTGAGGAAACCATCTATCCCTTCTCCATACAACACTCCACCACAAATATTGACTACACTTTTCTTTCCCCACCTTTACATCCTCTGTTGAAACATTCTGTCCACTCCACCCAACCCAACATCACACCCATCAGCCCACCTCACAATACCAGCGACCCATCCTCAGCCGGCCCATCTTCATCTTCAGCCATCCCATTCCCATTCTCATATCTACAGCCCATTACCCTCTTTAACTCTCCTTAACACCCTCAATCACCCAACCCGCTTGGGCCAACTTCCGGCCCGTCACCAACCCACATGATGGACCCAGCTCCTATCGCCCATCTCTCTCCTAACTCATCACATCAGACCACTCCTCCCCCCCCCCACTCGACCTCACCACAACAGTCCCAACCCTCACCGTCCTCATCACATCCGACCCCACCTCACTCCGACCCACACCCGTCTTCACCTCACCCCGTCCAACTGCCACCAACTCGTACCATGCGTACTCGCGCAATGGACGGGATCACCAAGCCCAAACAACTCTTCAACCTTACCACTGCATCCATTATTCCGATACCGAAAACTCCCCACCTTGCCTTGTCCACACCTGAATGGTATGATGCCATGCAAAACGAATTTAGTGCACTTATTAAAAATGAGACTTGGGAACTAGTACCATGTCGCTCGGATATGAATGTTATTCGTAGTATGTGGCTCTTTAAACACAAATTTCGTTCTGATGGCTCTCTAGAACGGTACAAAGCAAGGTTGGTATGTGATGGTCGTAGTCAACAGGTTGGTATCGACTGTGGTGAAACGTTCAGTCTGGTGGTCAAGCCAACCACTATAAGGACGGTCCTCACTTTGGCTCTCTCTAAATCTTGGCCGATCCACCAATTGGATGTTACTAATGCATTCCTACACGGCCACTTGCAGGAAACTGTGTACATGCATCAACCAATGGAGTTTCGCCATCGGTACTTCCCCGATCATGTGTGCCGTCTAAAGAAATCACTCTATGGCCTCAAACAGGCACCCCGGGCTTGGTATCAACGGTTCACTGATTTTGTCCTCCAGAATGGATTTACTCAGTGCATGACAGATAATTCTTTATTTATTTATCACCATGGTCATGATGTTGCCTATCTTCTCATCTATGTGGACGACATCATTCTCACCACCTCTTCTAACCAACTACGTGCACAGCTCATGACCATTCTTGCAGATGAATTCGCTATGAAAGATTTGGGACCGTTATCTTATTTTTTGGGCGTCTCGGTCACTAGAACAGGGAACACGCTTTTCTTATCTCAACATGCCTATGCAAAAGACATAATTCATCGTGCAGGTATGGACTCATGTAAACCTGCCGCCACTCCGGTTGACACTCAGCCTAAATTGGGAAGTGAACCGGACTCCTTATTTGAAGATTCTACTACCTATCGAAGCCTTGCAGGTGCATTACAGTATCTCACCTTCACTAGACCCGACATCGCCTACGCTGTCCAGCAAATATGTATGCACATGCACTCTCCGTGTGTGGCCCACTGGAATGCTCTTAAGCGTATTATCAGGTATTTACAGGGCACTGCTGACTATGGTCTTCATCTTCACTCTTCGGCGACGCTCTCCATACGTGCCTATACCGATTCTGACTGGGCCGGTTGTCCTGACACTCGCCGGTCCACGTCCGGGTATTGTGTCTACCTCGGTGATAACCTGATCTCATGGTCCTCTAAGAGACAATCTACTATTTCCCGTTCTACTGCCTAAGCTGAATACCGAGGGGTTGCTAACGTCGTTGCGGAGATATGTTGGTTGCGTAATTTGCTTCTTGAGCTTCATCGTCCCTTGCACAAAGCTTCTCTCGTCTATTGTGACAATGTCAGTGCTATCTTCTTATCAGGAAATCCGGTTCAGCACCAACGAACCAAGCATATCGAGCTCGACATTCATTTCGTACGAGAACATGTTCAAAAAGGCCTGGTTCGTATCCTTCACATGCCTTCTCGCTTTCAGATTGCCGACATCTTCACCAAGGGTCTTCCTCGGGTCCTCTTCGATGATTTCCGCTCCAGTCTAAGCATACGATCGCCTCCCGCTTCGACTGCAGGGGTGTAATAGACACCATATTTATAGTATTGTAATTTGTGTGTCCTTTGTATTATTCAGTATCAATTATCTCCATAAATAGGAGATTACATTGTATTTTTATATAGAGAGTTTATGATGAATGAAATCGATCAAGGAATTATCATTCTCTACACCAATTGAATGATCATAACTTTGAATTGAAAACTAACCTTGACTTAATTTTAGAGTTAAATGCCATTTTAGTCCCTGTGTTTTGAGTCATTTTAACAGTTTAGTCTAAATGTTTTATTTTTCACCTGTGGGTCCAAAAAGATTTCACCGTTGCCATTTTAGTCCACTGAGTTAACTTCATCCATTTTTTCTGTTAACGAGAAGGCAAATTCGGTCATTTTTCACCTATGAGTTCAAAAATAGCACAAACCACAGGGACTAAAATGGCATTTAACTCCTTAATTTTATTAATTGGATGATGACCAAATGTAGAGTTTACTTGTCGTGACAGTTTAGCTAGAGATCATGTTTCATTTCTTTAATTAAGGCGTTTAGTTGATGTTTAAAACTAAACTAATCTTCTTAAGACCGATTCAACAAGTACCTATTTAAAATATAGATGGACTATTTTCATCATAAACCAAGTCAAAAATGAAGGCTAGTGTTGCAAAATAAGTACTTAAGTTTAACTTAAAGTCTCATCTCGTCTTGTAAACGAAACTCAAAACTGTTATTCTCTTTCTAATCAAACAATATGAGTACTCGTTTTACATTTTATTGTTTCTCTTGTTCTCACGTGTGTTTACTAGTTCTTTTCCCCTTCTTTCATTTATGTTTATCTAAGAAAAACTCGGATCGTGTATTATGCATGGATGGTGAGAGACAAGCACTTCTTCGTTTCAAGCATGGCCTCATTGATGAAACGGGTCGACTTGCTTCCTGGGTTGCTGTGGTAATCTCATCTCGTTAGATATCGGTTCCTGTGGTGTTTCAAGTTTGGATCTAGATTCTCTTCACAACTTAACCAATCTTCTTAGCCTTGGACTGTCATCAAATGAACTCACCAACAGACTACCCAAATCATTGGGTAACCTTTGTAATTTGAAAGAAATTGATTTGTCATTTAACAATTTTGGTAATATTAGTTTAACCTATCTTATTGAAAGCTTTTTCGGGTGCAAATCATCTTCCTTGGAGTCATTGTCCTTCTCATTCTCGGGAGTTTCAGGTCATCTGCCTGATCAACTTGGACAACTAAGTAATCTGAAGCACATACTACTTTCTGAGAACCATATAACTGGTACCATTCCTCATTCCATAGGACGGTTATCTTTTCTAAGGACGTTATATCTTAGTGTAAATCAAATGTGTGGTTCCATTCCATTCTCAATTGGACGATTATCGTTGTTAGAGGTGTTAGATCTTGGGTTAAACCAACTAAATGGAAGCCTTTCTGAATGGATTGGAGGACTCTCATCGTTAAAGAAGTTATATCTTTCACATAACCGACTGGATGGCAACCTTCCTGATAGACTCGGTCAACTTACAGAGTTGGTTAATTTGGATATTTCTTTCAATTTGTTCACAGGTGTTGTGACAGAAGCTCACTTTACCAATTTAGTGAGCTTGAATAGTCTAGAAGGAAAAGAAAACAACTTAACCTTAAGACTGCAAGTTACATACTGGATTCCCCCTTTCCATCTACAAAGATTCTCTTTGAGTTCTTGGGTTTTAGGGCCTCAATTTCCACTTTGGTTGCAATCACAAAAGGATTTAACGTATTTGGATCAGTGGCGGACCCATGAATTTTTCCATGGGGGTGCGGAACATTTTTAAAAATTTTAGGCCCCTAGGTACATAAGTAAAAAAATCAGTTGTATCGGGTCGGGTCAGGTCTGGCCGGGTCATGTAAGACAAAAGAACATCAAACTAAATTTATATATTTGGCAAACACGTCAAACTTTGTACAAACATAATTAAAACATCGCCCTACGGGTTTTCATTTTTTGAAATCTATCCAAAACATCATCTAAAGCTACTTTCTTAAGCAAGTCTTTCTCAATATAACATACACAACTATCACTTAAATTCTCATCCCCAATCCGATTACGCAAGTCGGTCTTCACATTCTTCATTGCCGAAAAACATCTTTCAACGGTTGCGGTTGCGACGGGTAATACGAGAACAAGCTTCAATAACCGATATAACAATGTAAAAGTAACGTGAATATTTGTTGAAACCATTAACCTTACAAGACTTGACAAACCATCCAAGTTGGCGAATTGTTTATCTTTTTTCACAAAATTAAAGTAGTTTCCGAGTTGAACCAGAAGCCTTAGTTTTTCCTCTTCATTGAAATCATATGGATACTTCTCGGCTAGCTTTAGTATATTTGGAATGTCAAATGCACTAAAATTATCACAAGGACTCAAACAACTCATACAAACAAGTAGTTCCGATGTTACCTTATTAAAACGGTTCCCAAATTCTTGTATTTGCAAATCAAGAACCGCATTGAAGCAATCATACTCGTAATAATGCCGATTTGTGATGTTCGTATTTCTTCTTGGCCACCTTGGGTTAACGTATTTATCATCCAATTTTTTCACCTCAAGTTCATACATGTCACAAAAGGAGTTAACCTTCTCCAAGAACTCATTAAAACCTTCCAACCTAAACTTTTCAAGTTGGTTTTTGGTGGAAGAAACCAATTTAACCGCATTCATCAAATCTTGCTCCTTTCTTTGAAGACATTGGGACAACGTATGTGTGATGTTTAGAATATGCTCCATCAAGTGTATGTAAAATACAAAGTCGTATTTTTTCATATCCTCTAGAAGTCCGTCCGCTTGTCTACTACAAGGAAGAGTTTAACCCGTTTCTACTAACCATCCAAGAACTTCCATAATGTTTGGATATAAAGAAATTAAACGGGAAGGTGTCTTGTAATGGGAATTCCAACGTGTATCCCCGGGCCTTGAAAGTGTCATTTCTTGGTTCAACCCACTTCCGGTACAAAGTACGTCTTCCATTTTTTCCAATTGTCTTCTTTGGCTTTCACGAAGAATATCTTGTCGGTTAGAAGATGCACAAACGGCATTTGTTAAACATGTTATCGTTTGAAAAACTCTCCAAATTATCCTTCTCATTCTTGGGAGTTTCGGGTCATCTGCTTGATCAACTTGGACAACTAAGTAATCTGAAGCACATACTACTTTCTGAGAACTATATAACTGGTACCATTCCTCATTCCATAGGACAGTTATCTTTTCTAAGGACGTTAGATCTTAGTGTAAATCGAATGTGTGGTTCCATTCCATTCTCAATTGGACGATTATCATTGTTAGAGGTGTTAGATCTTAGGTTAAACCAACTAAATGGAAGCCTTTCTGAATGGATTGGAGGACTCTCGTTGTTAAAGAAGTTATATCTTTCACATAACCGACTGGATGGCAACCTTCCTTATAGACTCGGTCAACTTACGAAGTTGGTTAGTTTGGATATTTCTTTCAATTTGTTCACGGGTGTTGTGACAGAAGCTCACTTTACCAATTTAGTGAGCTTGAATAGTCTAGAAGGAAAAGAAAACAACTTAACCTTAAGACTGCAAGTTGCAAACTGGATTCCCCCTTTCCGTCTACAAAGATTCTCTGAGTTCTTGGGTTTTAGGGCCTCAATTTCCACTTTGGTTGCAATCGCAAAAGGATTTAACGTATTTGGATATAAGCAACACAAGAATTTCATCATCAATGCCTGAGTCATTTGTGAGATCATTCCACAATCTATACTGTTGTGGGCTAATTTCTGAGCTCATATCCTGAGAAGTATCTTGGCTTATATCTTGATTAAATAATATCTGTTCATATCCGGGGTGCAGATTCAGGGTATTGGTAACATCCTGAATGGTATCCTCAGGATCACTAACGGATTATGTGCAGGTACGTGGGCTGGAAGCTAGCAACGTTCACAAAGACTTATTCTGCGGAAGACTCGGTCCAAACCGTTCAAAGAAAGACGTTGAAGCCTTATTACTCGGTCTACAACGTTCGTGATGGAATATTCGGAGCATCCCACATTTATAGGGATATTTGTTTGTATTTCGTTACTATAAATAGGAGGAACACCAGATCGAATAGGACACAACAATTTCACTGCAATCACACTCACTACACACTAACACTTGTTCTTTCGCAATTTGTACTCTCACACGAATTCATTGTAACACTTAGCGATCTGGCTGATATGCTGCACTGTATCCTGAAGTTTAAAGCAATAAGAAGAACAAGGCAGCTGCGATTGTCAGCTCCCGAGGTTTTATGCCGGCGATCTAGATTGATCAAGGGCTTTCCTCGTACATCTCGTGTCGTTTCCTTTACTTTTTGCTTATTATTTGCTCACTGTTTGATCGCAGATACAGCTCAATATCCTGAGCCGTATCCTGAATACTGATTTTCTAAATAACTCAACAAGCATATTTTCTATAAACTTTCTAGCACACTACCTCACATTACTAATTTGATCACTAAATTGCTTCGGTAATTTTTGACCAAAACAATTTGGCGCCCACCGTGGGGCAAGTGGTGCTCTCTTTACTAAAATTTTTTGTTAAATCGCTAATCGGTTTTTTATTTTCAAAACTTTTTGCTACATTGTCCACAATGGCCTCACGATCAAACATGAGTTCCTCTACTATGTCTGCTACGACTTCTGCTACTACAGGTTCGGTGCTTCCACCACCTCCTCCAAGAATGCCAGCCTCTACACGACCTCAGGATATTATCCCTACCCGCAGTGTTCAGGAATCTGCCCCTGTTTTAGCATCTAACGACGAAATTTTAACCTTGTTTGGAAGTGTGCAGGAACAAATGAGGCAGCAGCAGGAAACGAACCAAATGCTCTTAAGGGAAATACAACTCCTGAAGTCTGGCTCGAGCAGATCCGCTGAGGATATTGTCACTCCATTACAACCCAGAACTTTGAACTTCAGTTCAGCTGTGTATACTGAGGATAACAGGGGGAATATTGTGCCCAGCCTTCCTCAGAATCATACCCCTGAAATACCCTCCTCGGTCAGGATATCGACCATAAGGAGCTCAGGATATGCTTCAGGATATGGGCAAAATCCTTCAACGGGTAACGTGTCAAATAATAATAACACTCATACTACTAACAATAGTGGATCCTTGCAGGATACAGGTGTGACATCAGCACTTACTAGGGAACTTCAGAAGTTGAAGGACATGATATCAAGTGTACCCGGGGTGGTCCAGCCAATCCCGGAAGTGTCTCAAGACAGCCACAAGATATCTCGTTTTGCATATCCTATCTGTGATGCTGAGATCCCAAAGAGGTTCCAAACCCCCAACATGAAGCTTTACGACGGAACAACGGATCCTGAAGAGCATATTGCTCAGTATAGGGAAAGGATGGAGATTAACCATATCCCTCCGGATCTCAAGGAAGCATGCTTGTGCAAGGGTTTTGGCTCAACCTTGACAGGATCAGCTTTGAAATGGCTCTTGAATGTTCCTCCACATTCAATTACATCTTTTGCTCACTTAGTAAATTTATTTAATAGTCAGTTTTCTTGTAGTAGGAGCTTTGAAAAATTAACAAGTGATCTCTACAGGATAACACAAGGGCCTCAGGAATCCCTTAGGGATTATGTGAACAAGTTCAGCCGGGAATCACTAGACATTCCTCATCTTGATGTTGCAACAGCTGTGCAAGCTTTCAAGATGGGATTGCAAAAAGATTCTCAATTTTACCAAGACCTTGTAATGAACCCATGCAGGAACCTGGATGAAGCTCGGAACAGGGCTCTAAGATACATTCGGTTGGAAGATGACAGAAAGATGCAAGAAAGGATGAACTCATCCAACACTTATGAGTCAACTAACAGGAAGTCGGAATCCTCATTCAAGTCGTATCGGCCTAAGCCATATGGCAGAAATGAGAACAAGAGAGTGAATGCTGTCGAAGATGAGGATCCTGAAGAGTATCCTGAATTATCTGAATATTGCTTTTCTGTTAACATTCCTGAATTGATGTATGCCATGCAGGGTCTAGGGGACAAGGCAAGATGGCCTCGAAAGAATCAACAAAAAGCGGATTGGAAAGACAAATCAAAATGGTGTGCTTTCCACGAAGATTTCGGACATATGACCGAGGATTGCATTGCTTTGAGGAAAGAGATAAGCTATCTTCTAAGCAAGGGATATTTGAAAGATCTCTTAGGAAGAAAGAAGAATAAGGGTCAGGATACTGAGAAGGATCCTGAGCGAGCAGCCTCACCTCCCGCGGATGCCAAGATAATCAACTTCATTTCGGGAGGATCCGACATTTGTGGGACTTCGTATTCGGCAGCAAAGAGACATGCAAAAGAAGCTAAGGCCGAAAGGGGAGACAAACCTGTTAGGATGACTACACTCACAACTGACAAAGTGATCACATTTGATGCTGATGACAGGGATACTGTCCAGGATCCTCACCACGATGCTCTGGTAATAACGTTATATGTGGCTAACCATTTTGTACGCAGGATATTGGTTGATAATGGCAGCTCCGTCAACATAATCCAACTAGAGACACTTAAAAGGATGAATGTATCTCCAATGGATATCACTTCGAAGTCCACCGTGCTTGTTGGGTTCAGTGGAGAGGCCAGAAACATAGTGGGAGAGATAAAGTTGCCGGTGTACGTTGAAGGAGTCAACTCGATACAACGTTTCTGTGTGATGGACTCTCTATCCTGCTATAACATTATACTGGGAAGACCGTGGATTCACGATATGAAGGCCGTGCCATCAACATATCACCAATGCATCAAGATACCTACCCCTTGGGGAGTTGTTAAAGTTGATAGCGATCAGCAGGAGGCGAAAGAATGCTACTCATCCTTAATGAAATCCTCAACCAAACCTAGTGCAGCATAGCAATTAAAGATGCGGGCCCAGGATATCGTGGAGGATCCGGAGCAGGATGTGAAGAAAATTATCCTAGACCAGGATAATCCCGATATTTCGGTGCTCGTGGGAGCCAATATCCCTCAGGATATTGAAGAGCAATTAATTAACTTTTTAAAATGCAGGATGTCAACGTTTGCATGGAAGCATGAGGATATGACAGGCATATCCAAAGATATTATTACTCACAAGCTTGGAATTGATAAATCATTCAAGCCCGTGCAACAAAAAAGAAGAAAGTTTGCTCCTGAATGGAATACAATTATACAAGAGGAAGTTGAAAGATTGTTGAAGTCCAAAATGATTCGAGAAGTCAAGTTCCCAAGGTGGCTAGCAAACGTGGTTGTGGTACAGAAGAAAAACGGGAAATGGAGAGTCTGTGTAGATTACACAGACTTGAACAAAGCTTGTCCTAAAGACCCATTTCCTCTCCCCCACATTGATGCAATGGTAGATGCCACTGCTGGGCATGAAATGCTGACTTTCATGGATGCATCCTCAGGATTTCAACAGATCCAAATGGAGCCTTCTGACCAGGAGGATACTGCCTTCATGACACCAACAGGTATTTATTGTTATACAGCTATGCCTTTTGGTTTGAAAAATGCAGGTGCAACATACCAAAGATTGGTAAACATGATGTTCAAAGACAAACTTGGGGACACCATGGAGGTGTACATTGACGATATGGTGGTAAAGTCAAAGAAAGCTCAGGATCACCTCCAGGATATTAAAGGAGCGTTTGATATCCTGGATCAGTATAATATGAAGCTGAATCCTGCCAAGTGCCATTTTGGAGTGGGGGCAGGAAAATTTCTAGGATATATGGTGACCAAAAGAGGAATAGAAGCAAGCCCGGAGCAGATTAAAGCCATCTTGGATATTAAATCACCCTCAAATATGAAAGATGTTCAACGATTAACGGGGCGAGTGGCAGCATTAAACAGATTTATCTCAAGATCCTCAGAGAAATGCAAAGATTTTTATGATATCCTGAAGAAGAACAAAAAATTCGAGTGGGGTGAGAAGCATGAAGCGGCCCTACAGGAGTTAAAGCAATATCTTTCAACCGCACCTCTACTGATGAAGCCTGAGAATGGTGAACCATTATCCCTATACCTCGCGGTATCAGGGAACGCTGTAAGTGCCGTCCTTGTAAAGGACCATGAAGGTCAGCAATATCATGTTTATTATGTTAGAAAAAGTTTGTTAGATGCTGAAACTAGGTATTCTCACTTAGAAAAATTAATACTAGCATTAGTCATGGCATCAACAAAACTAAGACATTATTTTGAGACTCATAGGATTCATGTTAAAACAAATTATCCTGTCAAGAATGTGCTTAGGAAACCAGAGATGTCAGGCAGGATGGCTAAGTGGTCAGTAAAGTTGAGTGCTTATGATTTAGTGTATGAACCTAGGAATGCCATAAAATCTCAGGCTTTAGCTGATTTTGTGGCTGATTTTAGTAGTGACATCCAGGATGAGGTAGACCTAGAAGTTCAACAATTAGGAGAATCCTCAGGATCCTGGACATTATATACTGATGGTGCATCTAATATAAGAGGAGTAGGATTGGGAATACTACTAAAATCGCCACAGGGGGACATATTACCCCAGGCTATTAGGTGTGAATTTCCTGCTACCAATAATGAGGCAGAATATGAAGCTTTAATTGCAGGATTAGAGTTGGCTAAGAATATGAGTATAAAAAATTTACAAGCATATGTTGACTCTTTGTTAATTACTAACCATTTTAATGGATCATATGCCGTTAAGGGTGAGAAATTGACTGAATATCTTGATATTCTCAAAAAATTAGCAGGATATTTCGATGTTTTTACGCTTGAACAGGTACCAAGAGAGGATAATGCTGAAGCGGATGCCTTAGCAAATCTGGGATCATCAATCAGGATACCGGAAGGGACCCAAATACCAATAATACATGTCTTATATCCTGCAACTAATCCTCAGGGTAAAGAAGTAGCGGATATTCGGGATCCTGGAGTGGAATATCCTGAACAGGATCCTAAATCCTGGACTACTCCAATTCTGAAATATCTTAAAGATGGACATATCCCCGAAAATGAAAATCCTAAGGCATTTAGGATGAAGGTATCACGATTCACTATTATAAATAATATTCTATACAAGAAATCTCTTGCAGGACCATATTTAAGGTGCTTGGAGGATCATGAAGCCAAAGAAGTACTTCAGGATATACATGAAGGGGACTGTGGTAATCACACTGGGGGCAGATCATTATTCTCGAAAGTATTGAGGACAGGATACTTTTGGCCAACAATGAGAAAAGATGCTGCAGAATATGCTCGAAGATGTGATGCATGTCAAAGGCATAGTAACATACTACATCAACCAGCTGAACCACTATATCCTGTAGTTTCCCCTTGGCCATTCATGAAGTGGGGGATGGATATAGTAGGGAAGTTACCAAAAGCTCCGGGAGGAAAAGTATTTATGTTAGCAATGACGGATTATTTCTCTAAGTGGGTCGAGGCTGAAGCATTCGTTCAAGTAAGAGACCAAGAAGTAGTATCCTTCATAAAGAGGAATATCCTGACTAGGTTTGGAGTACCAGCTGAGATCATTTGTGATAATGGCTCCCAGTTTATAAGCAAAAGGACTACTGACTTTTGCAAGAGTTGGGGAATCAAAATGATCACATCTACACCGGTACATCCTCAAGCGAATGGACAACCGGAATCCTCGAACAAGATAATAGTCAATAACTTAAAGAAGAGACTTGGAGCCAAAAAAGGAAGATGGGCGGAAGAGTTACCCTTTGTTTTGTGGGCTGATAGGACGACGGTGAAGAATGCAACTGGCCAAACCCCGTTTTCCTTGGTATTTGGAGCAGAGGCAATGATTCCAACAGAAATGACGATACCTACTGCAAGATCTATGCTACAGGATCCTGAACAGAATCCTGAAGTCTTATGTCAGGATTTGGATACTATAGATGAAAAAAGAGATGCAGCAAGGCTAAGGATAGCAGCATATCAACAAAGTATATCCAGAGCATACAATAAGAACATAAGGACTAGAAGATTTCGAGTTGGTGATTGGGTGCTGAGAAAGGCTTTTCAAAATACCACTAATCCTGCCGATGGCAAGCTAGCTCCGAAATGGGAAGGACCTTATGAAGTCGAGTCTGAAGCAGGGAAAGGAGCATATCGACTCAGGAATGTGGAAGGGGATATGCTACCAAGATCCTGGAATGCGATACATTTGAAGCTCTATTTCAAGTAAGAGTAGAATTTATTTTCTATCTCGGAATGGTATGTGTTTTATCTCTTTTAAATATATTTGTTTATTATCTTGAACCCAATACTGACTTAAGCATCGGAGGGGTGTTAGCCAAGCTAACACCCACCTTAGTTTACAATTGTTTTGCAGGATATGTTTCAGAATATAGCTCCAGGATATATACTCAGGATAAGTCGAAAGATTAGAGGATTGGCCCCCTCTCTCACGTTTAAGGGATCCTGATCCCTTCAAAGGTTTAAAGGTATTCACCTTTCTTTCGAATTGGGTTTAAACACCTCGCCTGGAGCGCAAGTTATCTAGGTATAGTTCAAGGTAGCGGGACCAGTTCATGTAAAAGTGGCTGACAATTTCGTTACTGTTGGCTATATCCTGGATCCTAAAGGTATATGAGGATTGATCACCCTCTCTCACGAAAGAGTATTTTCATACTCTCAAAGGTTTAAAGGTTTTCACCTTTCTAAGTCTAGGAGTTTATACACTCTCGCCTGTAGCGCATGAAATTCAGGGTTTATCCCCAGATGTCAGGGTTTATCCCCAATATACTAAGGATTCTTTTCAGGATATCAGGGGTTCTGCCCTTGGGCATTCGGAATTCGTTCGAGTCAAAATGTAAATACATTTGTGTTTTTGTCGAACACAGGGGACATACGTAATACTGCTCAAAGGATGGAGCCAAGTTTATAAGTATGCACTGGGGACAAACTTATGATAAAAAATCGGAACTGATCCTCTAAGGATCTCTGGTACGATTTCTCCTTTTTATTTGGTGTATTTTAATATCCTGATCAAGATATCTTTCAGGATATCTTCCAGGATTCATTTATAATATCTGTTCCTAAGAATGTTCAAACCAAACAATTTTCATAAGTAAAATTTGTATGGCAATAACAATAAAGTCAAGAAAGTAGTTATATTATTAACATACCAAAAGATGTGCTCTTAGTTTCACCTCAAAACAAGGCCCATCCACTAAGAGCACTAGTAGTTCATAACCATATTTACCCAACAGTTGAGGGCTTCGTCTCAAACTGAGACCCATCCACCTTCAACTGTTGTATTGTTCAAAAGGCATGCAGGAAATGTAAATTGTTCAGGTACGGAAAAGTAAAATGCAGAAAAGTAAAATGTTTGTGGAACTGCAAACCAACATTCAAATTCAAAAAGGTGGGCTCTGGCCTTGGCACGTATATCCGTCATTGCCCACCTAAATGCCCTCACACGGCGGCATCTCCTCCAACTTTCTCAGACTTCTCCGCTCCAGCATCCTGACCAGCATCCTGCGCAGCATCCTGACCAATGTCCATCTCAGCATCACCTCCAGCATCCTTCTTCTCTCCAGCTTGGACCACCACCTCTGTTGACTTGGAAGACTCACCGGCTTCAGCAGGAAGTGGCACAGCTTTGCCTCCGAGCTCCTTCAATTTAGCCACCCAGGATTCAACTGGCCAAGATGGACAAACAAGGCCCGTCTCCTTGGCCTCATAGGCCATCTTGATGCGTGCTTGTAGCAGGGAGACGATAGCAGAAGCCTTGATTCCCTCTCGAAAGCTGATTAAGGCCTGATCATGATCCATTTGAACGCTGGCAAGTTTGACCTCAGCATCTTGGGTGACCTTCTTTAGCAAGCTTTCATAGTGCCGGCTCTTTGCTTCGGCGATGGCACCTTGGTCGGCAACGGTGCTCTCAAGCTGCTTGATCCTGGCTTCATGAAGTGCCACAGTACCACAAGCGTCATTGTACAAGTGGAGCAAATGCTGGAGGCCCTGCACGTTGATTACAGGTATGGGGTTAGAATGTATGCTGACTAACACATCCTACCAGGATATCCTGTTAGGATATACGTGCAGGATATATGTGCAAGATATACATGAAGGATATGCAGCAGGATATTACCTTGTTGAGGAAGGATGTCATTGGCTCTAAGGAGTCGGAGAAGCTGAGTTCATCATAGGAGAACCCTTCAGAGCCTGGAGTACTGACCTCAAGGCCCTTTCTCTTTTTCGCTGCGGAAGCACGGGTTCTTGGATTGGCCTTGGGAGCCGGGAGTGGCTTGGAGCTGGTGGTAGCAGGAGTCTCCTTCTTGACTATGGCTGGAGTCGGATAGCTGTCAAGTTCATCCAGGTCTAGATAGATTGGGACTTTGCTGGAATCTGCACACAGGGAGTAAATTCTAAATCCCTCCTATAAATAACAGATAAGAAGCATATGTGTGCAGGATATCTTGCAGGATCCTTACCAGACATGTTGGCACTTGAAAGAGGACTTGGAGTTGGTGGAGAAGGGTTGAAACTTCTTTCTGCCTCTGGGAGAAGTCTAATGGCGTCTATTCTTTCTTGGGAATTAGCAAGAGGAGGAGCAATCTTCCTGAAATCAGCTGCACAATAAAGAAGATAAATTAGTTCAGGATATGGAACAGGATAAGCGACAGGATCATTCTTAAACCCTAAATCCTACCCTTTTTCAACCATTGTACCGGATATTCCGTCCCACCAGGGATTGAGTCCCTTTTTACAAAGAAAAACTTGGATTGCCAACCATCCTCGTTCCTGGTGGCACGAAGTATCAATGGGTCACCGGAAGTAGAATAAAACAGAAATCTACATGATCCGTGGCATCTAAGCTTGTAGGCTAAAGGAAGATCATGGACAGAAAGGTCAGGTATGTGGTTTCTCTTGATCTGGTCAAGAACAGACAAAACACGCCAGAGCATTGGCATTGTCTGGCTAAAAGAGATTTATGTGATATTAAAGAATTCGGTGATGAAGTCCGGAAAGGGGAATCGTAGCCCTAGGGTAAAAGGGAAAGCACTAAAGCATATCTACTCATTGGAGACCATATCTGACCGGATTTCACGGTCAAACGGTCTAAATACGGTTCCTTCCGGGAAGATACCGGAGGATTTTAAGGCTGACAGGTGGGCACTATCAAAGGTACACGCTTCCTTCTCCGGTTCTTGGAGAAGGTTTTGTTGGAAGAACATAGGGGCCGAGTCACCTGAACTAGATCTTGTTTGGCGCGGCATTTGATCGCCTGAATTTTTCGCCGGAGAGAAAAGATGAAGATAAGTATGAAAGATAGAGAGAAAATGTACCTTTTCCTTGTCGATTATGATTAAAAAAGGGATGAGGATGAGAAGATATAGGGCATGATGAGTAGATATAGGCTGGGTAGTTGCAAACGGTCACATCACAGGTCTTATCTCTTAATTGCCTCGGTTTGCGTAAAAAATGTAACCGTTAGTAATGAGGATACTAAACGGTAACATTTTTGGGGACAATTGTTGTGGGCTAATTTCTGAGCTCATATCCTGAGAAGTATCTTGGCTTATATCTTGATTAAATAATATCTGTTCATATCCGGGGTGCAGATTCTGGGTATTGGTAACATCCTGAATGGTATCCTCAGGATCACTAACGGATTATGTGCAGGTACGTGGGCTGGAAGCTAGCAACGTTCACAAAGACTTATTCTGCGGAAGACTCGGTCCAAACCGTTCAAAGAAAGACGTTGAAGCCTTATTACTCGGTCTACAACGTTCGTGATGGAATATTCGGAGCATCCCACATTTATAGGGATATTTGTTTGTATTTCGTTACTATAAATAGGAGGAACACCAGATCGAATAGGACACAACAATTTCACTGCAATCACACTCACTACACACTAACACTTGTTCTTTCGCAATTTGTACTCTCACACGAATTCATTGTAACACTTAGCGATCTGGCTGATATGCTGCACTGTATCCTGAAGTTTAAAGCAATAAGAAGAACAAGGCAGCTGCGATTGTCAGCTCCCGAGGTTTTATGCCGGCGATCTAGATTGATCAAGGGCTTTCCTCGTACATCTCGTGTCGTTTCCTTTACTTTTTGCTTATTATTTGCTCACTGTTTGATCGCAGATACAGCTCAATATCCTGAGCCGTATCCTGAATACTGATTTTCTAAATAACTCAACAAGCATATTTTCTATAAACTTTCTAGCACACTACCTCACATTACTAATTTGATCACTAAATTGCTTCGGTAATTTTTGACCAAAACATATACTATTTAAATATGTCATGTAATCATATCCAAGGAACGTTAACATTGTTGGGAGTCCCTTCAGTTGAGGTAGTCAACTTAAGCTTTAATAAGTTTCATGGAAAATTACCTCCTCTTACGTATGGCATGTTTCCAACAATTTTGGATCTATCAAGTAATAATTTTGTTGGATCATTAGAAAACTTGTTGTGTTCCAATGGTGTGAGCGCAACAAGTGTTCTTAATTTGGGAAATAATCATTTGTCGGGTGTCATTCCTGAGTGTTGGGATGAGTGGCCGAGTTTGGAATTCATAAACGTGCAGAATAATAATTTTTCTGGTGAGATTCCAAGAACATTGGGTTCTATACCTTACTTGCAATTGTTGAATATGGGTGGGAACAAGATCACAGGAAGATTACCCTCTTCCCGATTGAACTTGACAAAATTGGAAATCCTTCAACTTAGCAGAAATGAACTCACCGGAAGCATTCCAACATGGTTTGGAACAAAACTCAGTCTTTTGAAAATTCTTAACCTTAGAGCCAACAATTTTGATGGTAATATTCCGCATGAGCTTTGTTATCTTATACATATTCAAATCTTGGATCTTGCTCATAATAACTTGTTTGGAAATATTCCAAGATGCTTCAACAACTTTAGTGTCCTTTCTGGCAAAGAAACTAATTCAAAGTCCCGATTTTCTTTCTCTCCTATTTACGATAGCTGGTCACTAATTGCTGGTGAGTCGTTAGTGATGAAGGGAAGACAGGATACCTATGACACTATTCTTGGATTAGTGATGTTGTTGGATCTTTCAAGCAATAATTTTTCCGGACACATACCCAATGAGCTTACAACCCTCAAGAAGTTAAAATTTTTCAATCTTATTGGATTTGCAGGTAATAACAGAATGAATATTCGAAAGAATTGTAACTTATGTTCTTGATTGAATTGGTGAAGAACGAATTATACAGAAGATTACATATATATATTAGGGTTAGCATATAGATAACCGCTAATACTTAGGGTATAACTTTAAAAATAATAATGCTACATAAAACTATACTTTATAACTAACCTAATCTTTATTCTATTCTAGCTTATAATCATCCTCTAATACCCTCCCGTAAGCTAGAATGCATTGACATTCAGGAGATCCTTCATATGTGCAAAATCTTTCGGTTGAAGTGCTTTGGTAAGTATATCTGCTATCTGATGTTTTGTTGGACAAAATAGGATTTCTACTTCACTGTTCTTGACCAAGTCTCGAATGAAATGATATTTAACTCTTATGTGCTTGCCTTTTCCATGATATACCGGATCTTTGGCTAAGCATATAGTTGATTTATTGTCACAGTAAACTGTGAGTGGATAATCAACATTTTCTTGCAATTCATTCAGAATTTCTTTGAGCCAAAGAGCTTGACATCCGGCCATAGAAAGTGCAATATCAGCTTCTATTGAAGACAATGCCACTACCTTTTGTTTCTTTGATTGCCATGCTACAGCTCCTGATCCTAAGTGAAATAGATACCCAGATGTACTCTTGCTATCATCGATGCTTCCTGCATAGTCGCTATCACTGAAACCGATTAGAGTCCCTTTGCTTCCTTTAGAGTATACAAGCCCATGATTTAAAGTTCCTTTTATGTATCTTAATACTCTTTTCCCGGCTTCCCAGTGGCTTCTTTTTGGTTGTTCTATAAACTGACTTATCTTGTTGACGGCAAACATGATATCAGGTCTCGTGTTTGTCAAATACATGAGACTTCCAACCAAGCTTCTGTACACGTTCGAATCCATTTCTTCTTTTGGATCTTGTTTGGATAAACGTAAGCCATATTCCATTGGGGTTGAAATAGCTTTGCAGTTCATCATTTTGAATTTATCGAGTAGACTTCTTGCATATTTCTGTTGTGACAGCATTATGTTCCCATTATTGTATGACACTTCCATTCCAAGGAAATAGTGTAGAACACTCATATCAGTCATCTCAAATTCTGTCTTCACGGACTCCTTGAATTTAAGGATCATGTTTAAAGAATTGCTGGCTATAATGAGGTCATCCACATATAGACAGATTATTATTTTCACATCCTTAAAAAATTTAGTAAACAAATTATGTTCATGAGCACACTTCTTGAAACCACATGATGTGAAGTACCCTTCTATTCTACTGTACCATGCCCTCGGGGCTTGTTTCAAACCGTATAAAGCTTTCTTGAGCCGACATACCTTCTTTTCTTTCCCTTTTGTGATATACCCCTCTGGTTGCTCGGCAAACACTTGTTCCGTTAATGTGCTGTTAGACCCAGTACATGCTCAAAACAATCTTCTTTTCACGTAATATGGCAAGTGATTTCAGTAGATGTGAAAAAGATGTGCGGAAATGGAAATCAGACTTTCAAGAAACAAGACCTACAGAATTATCAAGTTTATATCACTTAGAAACAAAATGGTTTACAAAGTGATTGTAAGATTATTATCTAATACAAACGAATCTTGAATTCTGTGGGGGAGAGAGCAATGGAGTTTAGGTGTATGTGTGAACGCTAAGCTTCAAACTCACTTTGCTTCTCCTGGTTGAGCCTTCTATTTATAGTCGGCTTATATGAATAAACAATAGTTTATTCATACAATAATTCCTGCAAAAAGTAGCCAATTGACATATTCATTGATTCCAACGTTCAAGTTGGCTTTTTCATCATGATTTCATTTAATGTCAACTTGCTTCGGTAATTGTGGCAGGACAGAGCCAATTTCAGACAAGTGGGTTGTTTCATCAGAAATTCTGATAAACCACTTCATCAGAAATTCTGATGAACACATCATCAGAAAATCTTTGATGATCAGAATCGTCAGATACTGATGATATTTCATCAGAAATATCATCAGATCCATCAGAAATGACCTTTTCTGATAATCCAATTCGACTCTTGATCAACTTGTAATTCTTTGAAGTATATGATGTGCTTTTCCAGTTGTCCCATCTGATCTTCTTTTTCTAGTTCGTGATCTTCAGGACTGTGATCTCTTCATAGCTACAGTTGATTGTGATTTTCTTCAATACTTACACATAAAGTTTCCTAACAGTTTCCCCCTAAGTATTGTAAGAAAAAGAACTACCTCTATATCAAACATAAACAACTTTCTTTGAAAGAAAAATTCAAAAACAACTAAGTTCAGAAACATTGAACATAGTCAAACCAACCATACATCAGACAGATTTAAAACTTTGTTCAAAAACAGGAATTTCATCTTATTAAGTCATTTAATTGATCTTCACTCCACCTCTGTATTTGTCTCCTGGTTTCAGTCTTTTCTTGTGATCAATAGCCTTTTGAGTTGCTTTGTACATCTCTTTATACCATCCTCTTGCTTCCATCCAATTATCAATACACTCTTCAATTGTTTTTCTCAGCTTTTCATTGTTATTTCCCTTCTCTTTGAGCTGCTCTTGTTTTTCATTCATGCAGTTTTTTATATATTTCAGTGTTTGATTTGAATACCTGCATATTTCACTTATTCTGAACAGAGCTTTTTCTTCATTTGCATCTTTGAAGACTACACACATTTCTGGTTGATCAAGGATTGCTCCGGTTCTTACTGGTTTAGAAGAGATTTCAGCTGGAATTGAAGTGTTTGGAGGCGGTATTAGCACTTTGTTGCTGTACTCAAAATTGATACAAAGATCAAAGTCTGCCAGTGCAGCCCTTTTGTATAACTTTGCTCCTGCACTTTTGAGACTTTCAAGGGCTCTTCTGATTATAACTGAGTTTCCTTTCATTTCATCAATGACATTCTTCATCTTGACTATTCCCAATGGGTGAATATCATCAGCTAGATTTGCATCAGTAACCTTTTGTTGACTGTTGTCTTTTCTGATCAAGGTATACTTGTTTTGTGCTTCATTACCTAGGATGCCTCCTCCAGTGGTCATTGTATCAATTCTTTCAATTGATACTATTGGATTGGTCACATGCTTGTGTAAATTACCCAACCTCCATTATTTCTGTTTTCAACAATACATTTGCTCATTGGAGAGAGTGATCTCTTTGGGTTGTCTTCTGGACCTTTCCAATAGTAATTCTTTAGATGTTCTTAAGGATACATTATAGTGTGTAAATCACCTTTTACCACATCCATTTCTCTGATGTTCCCTTCTGAATCTTCTATCATTTCTTTTCTTAGCCTTTTTGAGGAAGTCACTTCATGTTCCATTCTTCTCTTTTCTTTTGTATTCATCATTATGCTCAACTCTGTTTCTCCAGTGATGGTTGTAGAAACTGGTTGTACTGGAACATGATATTTTGGTTGTACCCTTGATGTGTCTGGCTTTGAGACATTTGGTGGAGGAACCATGGGTATCTTTTGTTTATCTTGAGGTGGACCCATGGGTTGCTTCTGTTTTTGAGCTGTTGAGATTTCTGCTTGTTTGGTTTGACCTTGTTGAATAGTTTCTAGTTGTTGTTGAGGAGTTTCTGATCTTCTTTCTTGTCTTTCTTGTGGAATTGGGGCTTTCAGTTCATGAAGATCAATATTTGCTAGTCTGGCAACATTATACTGCAATCTCTTAACTAACAGATGAACATTAGTAAGAGCTTGAGTATTTGTTTCCTCTTGTTTCTTCATATTCTGGAACTCCTGATTTTCTTGATTTCTTTGTGCAGCTAATTCCATCAACAGTTTCTCAAAAGCCTCAGTCATGCTGCTGTTGTTGGCTCTGAGGAACTGTATCTCTTCAAGAAGCTTTCCTGAACTTGAGCTTTCTCCTGCAGTTGCACCCTCAGCCATATTTTTCTTGATATCATTCAGCTCCTTGATAGCTTTCTCAATTTCTGATGAGCTTTCTTTGTTTTCTGATGATTTTTGTAATTTGTTGAGAGTTGCAGTATTGTCTTCAGTTTGCTTCTGCACAACTTTGACAGTTTCTGACAAAAACTTGATCTCTGACTTTTGATTTCTGATTTCTTCCAGTATTAGATCAAGTTTTTCTTCAGTTGCTGTTTTTACAGTAGCAGCTTCATCTTCAGGTTCTTTTTGAAATTGTTTAGGTGACATAGACTGATGTTCTTGGGAAATTGGAAAACAACAGATGTTTCTCTTCTACCACCAGCAGAAAACACATTCTCTGCTGTTTTAAGGTTAAAAGGATTGGACGAATCCAAATTCCTTATATCCTCACCAGAAAATTGAAACAAATTCAAGTTCTGGGTTTCCTCATATCCTTGAATCTTTTCAGATTCTCCATGAGTTGTTGAGAAACTTTTTGTTTTCTCATCCAGGTTTCCTTGATCAGTAGGCTGATCTCCACCTGTTGTTACTACATGTTCCTCCTCAGAATCTGATTCAGAAAACGAGTCTTTTGTTTTACTCACAACTTGTTTTGAAGAAATAGTTTCTCTAATTAAGATTTCATGTTTTCCTTGAATTGATTCATCAGAATCATTCTCAGAATCGTAAAATATATTTATTTTAGACTGTTGAGCACCTGTTTCTCCAATGTGTGAGACTTCAGCATGATGTCCTTCAGCCACAGGACTCATGTTCACATCTTTATCAGCTAGATGAGGATCAGATTCATCTTGCTGTTCCATTCTTGGTGTGCTTGACTCCTGTGCATCATGCTCCATAAGGGACACTTGTTCAAAAACTCCTTTGCTCTGTGATTTTTTGTTCAACATTTTCAGGTATTCTGCTCTGTATGGTGATTCTTCTGGTATCATACTCCTCGCTTTTTCTGTCAGAGCAGGTACATCATAATCTGACTTCCAAGACCCTGCAGCATTCCAAGGTTTCATAATTTATGTCTTCCACATATTTTCTGATGCTGGGATCTCCATGTTTCTTTTCAGAAAAGCATCAGAAATTATGATTGATAGAAATCTTGGAAAGGGTAGATGTGAATCTATTCTTCCATCTCTGGTCAGAATTGATCTTCTGATCAGAATAAATATTTCTGCTCCATAATCAATGTTCAATCCATTAATTAGACTGAACATGATTGTTAGAATGTTCATATTTATCTGATCTATACCTCCAATCTTTGATGATAAACACTTGTTCAGAATTTCCATTAAAACTTGCCAGAAGGCAGGTAGCTTGTTTCTCTTGAATTTATTGATTGTTGAAATCTTTGTTTTGTATCCCATTACAGCATCAAGTTGTGAAAACATATCTTCTCTTTCTGGTGACTTTTCAAAGTTCTGATGTAAGGGTAGCTCCAACCATTCCCTTATCTTTTCTGGTGTAATTTTAATGAAGATATTTTCCCATACATGTGCTGTTAGCTCAGTTTGACTTGAGATTTTGAGAGTTTTTACTACTTGTTGTATGAGTTCTTGTGGTACCTCTCTGGTCTTTGTAAGCGCTTGAGCTAACGGGCATCTTGTTAGAAATTCAATGAGAATTTGACACTTCGTATCATACTCTTCGATGTTATCATTCATTGCTTCATTGTTGCTCTTTAATGGAAGAAATTCATCTTTAGTGATGAAAGGAACTGAGTGTTTAACTTGAGGTTTGTTGATGTTGACAGCAGCCATTTAGAATTTGGGTTTTGTGTTTGGAAAAAGGTTTTTAGGGTTTTGAATTTGAAGGTTGAAGATGGAAGACTCTGTTTTGAATGAGGTATTTATAGGGTGTGTAGACAGAGATTTTTGAGTGTTTGTCGTGGGTTGTTTGAGTTTAAGAGGATTAATGACACCTTTATGATGTTTTAATCCTTTAAGGAGACAACCGTTTTTGAAAGACCTTTGACTTATCTCTAATTTAATGTATATCTTTTTAAAGAAACTTAGAGACTTCAACGATTTTACAGATAAACACTAGTTTCCAACTTGCACCTTTTCTCTATGTGGGACCCCTTTTTTTTAAAGGTCCAATCGAAACCCTTTGTGTGTCTCCCCCAGATATTTCTCATAATGATATATATCATCAGAAATATTTTTTTTTTTAGATGAGAGGGAATAAGTAGAGTTCTGAGATTTTACTTACATTGTAGTCTTGCAGTTCTGAACTCCACACCTTTGTTCTGATATACCAGAGGTATTTTATAGCTTGTTCCAGTCCTCAGAAAAAAAAAATTTAGAAAGAAACTTTTTCTTAAAAATTTGATTTTTATAAATTCAATTAAATCTGATTCAAAGAATTGTTTTTCTGATGATATGTTAAACTTCCTAGTTTTTCAAAACAAAGTATTAATTTCTGACTTGTTATCAGAATTTTCATTGTTTTCTGGTGAATGATCAGTTTTTCTGATTGATCATCAGATTTTGAGTTCTACTAACTTTTGTCAGTATTCATGTGTAATTCACCAGAATTTCTTTGATTTTATCATTTAATTTGTGTGTGTTCCCCCTAGATCTATTTACCCAAAAAAAATTTAAAATAAACCTGTTGAAAAAAAACATAAAACAAACATGTTTAAACGAAAACAAAACATAAAGATAAAGAAAACTACTCCTCCTCTTCCTCTAACACATTGAACATGAACTTCACATATAACCAAAGTCTGGTTACACGTCCGGTGTGATTCTTTGCCGGCGTCAAGGTGGCTTCACTAATGTTTTCTTGAAGTATCATCTCAGCTCTTGAGTAGCAGCTTCTCACTCCTCCAAAGCCCAGTTGACTAGTGATCACCTTGGTAACAAATCGAGGGTAAATCAGAAAGGGTTGACGGTCATGGATGTTTGCTTCTAAGTCTCTCATTAGAAACTTAGCATAGTTAAAAGGTTTTTCTTGTATCACAGCATGCACCACTTCCATCATCCTATTCGACAGCTCATTGAAGTGTCCAATTTTCTTGGAAAAGCAGACACTTAGCTGAGTTACCAAAAACTGGAAAGGTGGTATAAAACCAGACTTGCTAATGGCCCTTGATGAGTTGAGTGTGTGATAGCCCATTTCAGTCAAGGTTTGTTGTACATTTGATTTTTCCGGAAGTTGGATTTCATGAACATCACCCAGTTTGAGGACTTTTCTGATTGTTTCTTCTTTTAGAGTAATTTTTACTCCCATAACCTCGCTTTCAATCCACATGGAAGTACCACCAAAAATGATTTGAGAGTTCCACCAGAACTCTTGGAGAAGTTCTGGATATATGGTGACATGTGATGATACAGCAAAGCCTAGAGGACTTTTCATGATCATATTGTACACAAACCTGCAGTCCTCCCATGCAGGTCCTTCCAAGTTGGATCTTAATCTAAGATTGTGAAGTCTGTGAAACGGAAGAGGGAATTGAGTGGCTTTCATCAATTTTGGGCGACTCGTTTTTTATAAGGAAAAATACTATTGAAAAGGCTTTTGAAGAGCTGGTTTGTTACACATGTTCTTTTCAGGTTGTTTATATTTATAGGTGAAAGTGATGTTACCAGCCAACCTTTTTCTCTTCAATTAAGAAGATATCTATCCCAGTGAATGTAACAGTGAGTGTAACAGTGATTTTGACAGTCTATCAAGCCCCATGTGTGAGTAAGCATTAAATGACTAGGCATCTATTTTCATAGCTCCTAATGATTCTAGTTCCTACGTGTCACATTTAAATTCCTTATGAAGAAATGACGTTGCATGCAAAAAAAATGAAATTCAATAAACTTAAAAGAAAATGAGACAGTTGATTATCACAGCTGTATGAAACTTCATCAGTATGCATGTTACTTTTCCCCCTTTTTTGTTTTTTTTATTAAAACAAAACAACAAAAAAAAATACACGAAAATAAGTAATTACAATCTGTGGAATGTGCATGAGGATGAAAAAAAAATTATGATGTTTCAACGTAGTTTCTGATTTTATATCTGAACTTCTGGTAATTTTTCCCAGAGTTTCTGATATTTTCTCAGATTATCTGATAATTATTGACTATTTATCAGATTTTCTGGTGTTTCATCAGATTGATGGATTGTTTTATCAGAAGCTAGTTGATTTGTTCTATGAATATCAGAATTTTGTTGTTTAACAAGTTGGTCTTCAATTTGTGTTTTTGTGTTTTCTGAGAAATCTTCATCATTTAGATTGACCATGCCTAGTTTGCTGATTAAAAAATTGTGTCTCTTTTCATCAAGAGGATTTGTAAAGATATCAGCAATTTGATTTTCAGTTGGAACAAAATACATTTCAATGTTACCTTTCTCCACATGATCTTTTATGAAATGGTATCTGACATCTATGTGTTTGGTTCTTGAGTGATGAACAGGATTTTCAGTTATTGCAATGGCACTCTTTGAGTCACATAGAATTGGAATTCTTGTCAGAGTTACACCATAATCTTTCAGTTGAGTTTGCATCCACAACACTTGTGAACAGCAACTTGCTGCTGCTACATATTCTGATTCTGCTGTTGATGTGGCAACACAGTTTTGTTTCTTGCTCGCCCAACATACCAATTTTTCTCCCAAAAGTTGACAGGCACCAGATGTGCTTTTCCTGTCAATTTTGCACCCTGCATAATCTGCATCTGTGTATGCAATTAATTCAAGGTTTGTATCCTTTGGATACCAGAGACCAATTTCTGATGTGCCTTTAAGATATTTAAAAACCCTTTTTACAGCTTTCAGATGGGATTCTTTAGGATCACATTGATATCTGGCCAGAAAACATGTTGCAAACATGATATCTGGTCTGCTTGCAGTTAAATAAAGCAGTGATCCTATCATCCCTCTATAGGTTTTAATATCAACACATATACCATTTTTATCAGAATCTAACTTGTTCCCTGTTGCCATGGGAGTTTTTGAAACAGAGCAGTTTTCAAGTGAGTATTTTTGTAGAATTGTTTTCACATATTTTTATTGACTCAAAAATATTCCATCAACTCATTTCAAAGTGGCTGGTCCTCAATTTTTTAAACTTGTCACAAAATTTTTCATTTGTTGATCCAAATATAATGTCATCAACATATACCTGAACCAGTAAAGTATGACCTTTGTGTGTTTTGAGAAAAAGAGTGGTGTCAATAGTACCTTTGGTAAATCCAGAATTGAGTAAGAAGTTTGATAAAGTTTCATACCAGGCTCTAGGAGCTTGCTTCAACCCATACAAGGCTTTGTTTAATCTATAAACATGATTTTGAAATTTTGGATCAACAAAGCCTTCTGGTTGATGCACATAAACTTCTTCCTCAATTTTACCATTCAGAAAAGCTGATTTTACATCCATTTGATAAACTTTTAAATTATTAGATGCAGCATAAGCAAGAAAAATTCTTACAGCTTCTAACCTAGCTACTGGTGCAAAGGTTTCGTCATAATCTCAATACCTTCTTGTTGACAGTAACCCTTGACCACTAACCTTGCTTTGTTTCTGGTGATTATGCCGTTTTCATCAGATTTGTTTCTGAACACCCATTTTGAGCCTATGACAGATTTGTCTTTTGGCTTGGGTACCAGATCCCATACCTTGCTCCTTTCAAATTGATCAAGCTCTTCTTGCATGGCTTGAATCCAATATGGGTCATTTAGAGCTTCCTTGACAGATTTGGGTTCTATCTTGCTTAAGAACCCAAAGAATGCACACTCATGTGCAGTTGCAGATCTTGTTCTGACACCATCTGCAGGATTGCCTATGATGTCAGAATGAACATGTCCTTTGATCCATCTTAACTTGTTGTGAAATGTTGTTGGTTCTGATGGATTTGAACTTTCCCCCTGATCAGGTGCTTCATTTGCCTGAAAAGTATCAGCAATCTGGATTTCTGATGTACTACATACTTGATCTGCAGGGTTAGAACATGAATAATCTTTTGATTTATTTGTGTAGGCATTGTCATGTTCTAGGAAATCTTCATTTAACATTTCAAAGAGATGTTCATAATTTTCTTGTTTGTCAGAAAAGTTTATTTATTTTATGTACTC
This sequence comes from Helianthus tuberosus, assembly GCA_030545235.1. Taxonomy (NCBI): domain Eukaryota; kingdom Viridiplantae; phylum Streptophyta; class Magnoliopsida; order Asterales; family Asteraceae; genus Helianthus; species Helianthus tuberosus. Next base: position 201,227,755 of record CM060369.1, read on the forward strand.
ATCAGAAACCTCTGTTTCTGAAGAGTCATCGAATGAGACATACAAACTTTCTCTGATGGTCCTGGTGTTGAGAATAAAAACTCTGTATGCTTTTGAGGACAACGAGTAACCAAGAAAAATGCCTTTTTCTGCTTTTCTGTCAAATTTTTCAAGGCTTTCAAAGTCATTAAAAACAAAACATCTACAACCAAATGTATGCAAAAATTTTATACTTGGTATTCTTCCATTTATAATGTTGTAAGGTGTTTTGATGTGCCTTTTGTCGATTATGGATCTGTTTTGTGTAAAACATGCATTTGCTATAGCTTCTGCCCAAAAGTGAGTGGGCAATTTAGCATAAGCTAGCATGGTTCTGGCAGCTTCTACCAAGGTCCTATTCCTTCTTTCAACCACACCATTCTGTTGTGGTGTTCTTGGAGCAGAAAAATCATGAGAAATTCCTTTACTTACTAAAAAATTCTCAATTTTTGCATTTTTAAATTCTGTTCCATTGTCTGATCTGATCCTTCTCACTGTTAGTTTTAACAGATTTTCAATTTTCTTAATAAAATTAATGATCAGATCAGGAGTTTCACTTTTCTTTCTCAAAAATTCTACCCATGTGTACCAGGAGAAATCATCCACTATTACTAGTATGTATTTCTTTCCAGAAAAACTTTCTGTACTTATGGGTCCACACAAATCCATGTGTAATAGTTCCAAATTTTGTGAAATAGAAGACTCAGAAATTGATTTGTGTGAGCTTCTTTTGGATTTTCCCATTTCACATGCTTCACAAATTTTATCCTTCTTTGAGGATATCAAAGGTAATCCTTTTACCAGACCTTTGCTTGCTAATTTGCTTAGGTTTTTGAAATTTAAATGAGCAAGCCTTTTGTGCCATAACCAATTACTACCCTTGTTATGTTTTGAAAATAAACACAGTTTTGGATGTTCACTTTCTTCTTTGAAGTCAAAATAGTAGATTGATTTTCTTATCCTTTTCCCACTTAAATAAATTTTGTTATCATCTATACCTATTAACAAGCATTTTTCTGGTAAAAAGGTTACCTGAAAACCTTTGTCACATAATTGACCACAACTCAGCAAATTATACTTTAAGCCTTCAACATAGGCTACTTTCTCTATGGTCAAACATCCATATTTTATGCAACCATATCCCATTATCCTCCCTTTCACTTCATTTCCAAAATTTACCATTCTACCCAGCTTTGAAACAAAGTTGCTGAGTAAGCTCATGTCCCCAGTCATGTGCTTGGAGCTTCCTGAGTCGCAGTACCAGATCTGCTGCACATGATGGTCCTGAAATGAAATGATTAGAGGGTTTTTGGTACCCAGGCATGCTTGGGTACTGTTTCTGATGAAGTTTGAAACATTTTATTTTTATTTCTTCTTGGTTTTGCATCAGAAACTCTGTTATATGCTGAGCCATTAACAGATTTTACATTTTTCTTTTGAAGATGGTGCTGGACAAGCTTCAGTATGTCAACACACATACAAGAGTTATCAGAATTTTCTGATAGTTCCTCTTGTGATGGAATGATTGGATAATTTTGAAAAGATGAGTGAACTGCTTCTGTCATTTTTACATATTCTTGACTGTATTCACTCTTGTTTGTTTTGAAGTTTGGTTTGTCAAAAGAATATTCAGAACATATTGATTTGCAAGATTCAGATTCTGATACTAAATTATCAGAAATCTGATGAGTTGCTTTTACAAAGATAGTGGGTTTATTTCTATTTGATCTTATAGAACTTGTATAGCCTAAACAATCTCCTTTGTTCTTAGGTGTGGACTCAATAAAATTTATAAACTCTTTAGCCTGTTGAAAACCTCTTACATTGATTTCTTTGTCATTTATTTTCTTGTAAATATCTTTTCTTTCATTTTCATAAAACTTAATTTTTGCCCTTTGATCTAAACTGTCCTCAATAAGATGTTGGTTTTCAAGAATGATTTTATTCAAAGTCCTTTGCAACTCATCAGATTTTCTAATATCTGATTTATGTTTTTCTTGCAGATTTAGAAAATCTGACATGAGCTTGTTTAGCTTGTGTTCAAGATCAAGATTGTCTAAATTTACCTTTTGTTCTGAAGTTTCTGGTAGTCCTTCAGAGAGTGCCATGAGGCAAAAATTTGCCAACTCTTCTTCTTCATCATCAGAAGAATCATCAGATAACCATGTATCTGTTCCAGCAATTAAGCTTACTTGTTGCTGCTTCTTTGCTTCTTCAAGCTTTTTCTCATAATAGGCAACATCCTTCAGCTTTTTGGTCTTGCATTCTGATGCATAATGACCTCTCTGCTTGCACTTGTAACACACAACTTCAGCCTTCCCTTTATCCTTAGATCTAAACTCTTCTTTAGATCTTCCATCCATCCTTCCTTTGTCACTCCTCTGGTATCTCTGGTTACCTCCCCTCAACCTCTGCTCAAAGGTTTTGGTGAGCAGTGCTATTGCTTCAGCAAAAGCTGAAAAGTCTGATGATGCATCAGAAGTTTCAAGATTTTGACTGTTCGAAGGTTGTGGATCATTTGTTGTTGTTGATCTTTGTGAGTTGGAGATTAGAGCTAAAGATCCCCCTCTTTGAATAGTTTCTTCAAAAATTTCTTCCTCTCTGGGGATCAAGATGCTGTATAAGTCATGAAGACTCATGTTTCCTAGTTCTAAGGTTGATGATAAAGTCATGGTGAGACTTCTCCATTCTCTAGGAAGGGCATCAAGAAATTTTATGTTTCTTTCATCGTTTGATTTTGTTATACCAAATTTCTTTAGCTCGTTTAAAAGTTTTGTAAATCTTTGATATGTATCATTTAACCTTTCATTTGGCAAACTTTTAAACCTTTCATAATATGAGACATTATGTGTTCTCTTGTTTCTTCTCATCCTTTCTCCTCCTTCACAAAGGTTTTCCAACTGATCCCATATTTCCTTAGCTGATGCACATGCATCAACTTGTGAAAATATGTCATTGGGGATGGCCATTATTAAAAGTGACTTAGCCCTTTCATCCCCAGCCACCTTTTCCTTGTCTTCCTCACTCCAAAGTATTTCACTTTTGGGAGCTTGGGAGGCAGGGATAGCAGGTGATTGGTCAGTTGCTGGAATAGCTGGTATGGAAGTTATTGGTATATGTGGACCCCTTTCAATGGATTGAAACAGAGCTCGGTCATGACCATTAAGGAAATTGACCATCCTGATTTTCCACTGGGGGTATTCGTCTCTGACCAGAGTCGGAGGTTTAGACATAGAACCAATGTTAAAAGCATTATTCCAGGATTGAAAGCTGGCCATACTTAGAGAAAAGAAGATGAGCGATTGATCGTTTGAAAATAGTTTATTCAATCTGCTCTGATACCAATTGTTAGACCCAGTACAGGCTCAAAACAATCTTCTTTTCACGTAATATGGCAAGTGATTTCAGTAGATGTGAAAAAGATGTGCGGAAATGGAAATCAGACTTTCAAGAAACAAGACCTACAGAATTATCAAGTTTATATCACTTAGAAACAAAATGGTTTACAAAGTGATTGTAAGATTATTATCTAATACAAACGAATCTTGAATTCTGTGGGGGAGAGAGCAATGGAGTTTAGGTGTATGTGTGAATGCTAAGCTTCAAACTCACTTTGCTTCTCCTGGTTGAGCCTTCTATTTATAGTCGGCTTGTATGAATAAACAATAGTTTATTCATACAATAATTCCTGCAAAAAGTAGCCAATTGACATATTCATTGATTCCAACGTTCAAGTTGGCTTTTTCATCATGATTTTATTTAATGTCAACTTGCTTCGGTAATTGTGGCAGGACAGAGCCAATTTCAGACAAGTGGGTTGTTTCATCAGAAATTCTGATAAACCACTTCATCAGAAATTCTGATGAACACATCATCAGAAAATCTTTGATGATCAGAATCGTCAGATACTGATGATATTTCATCAGAAATATCATCAGGTCCATCAGAAATGACCTTTTCTGATAATCCAATTCGGCTCTTGATCAACTTGTAATTCTTTGAAGTATATGTTGTGCTTTTCCAGTTGTCCCATCTGATCTTCTTTTTCTAGTTCGTGATCTTCAGGACTGTGATCTCTTCATAGCTACAGTTGATTGTGATTTTCTTCAATACTTACACATAAAGTTTCCTAACATGTGCCGTTAAGAAAGGCTGTTTTCACATCCATTTGATGTAGATGCCAGCCTTGATGTGCAGCCAAGGCTAAGATAAGTCTAACAGTATCAAACCTTATTACTGGAGCAAATACATCTTGATAATCGACTCCATATTTCTGTGTATAACCTTTTACTACCAGACGTGCTTTGTATTTACTTATGTTTCCGTGCTCATCATATTTCGTCTTGTATATCCATTTCATGCCAATTGGAGTTTGATTCTTTGGAGGATCCACTAATTCCAAGGTGTCATTCTTAAGTATCGACTCCATTTCCATATCCATGGCTTCTTTCCATTTCGTTTCTTTGCATGCTTCCATATATGAGGTGGGATCTGTATTTGTGAAGAGAACGAAGTGTGCTGTATTTCCGGTATTGAGTTGATTTCTTTTATAGAGTTCATCAACTTGTGCTTCCGTTAGTGCTTGTGAACTTTGATACAAGTCTGCAATATTTCAGGTCCTCAAGACTTCATTCTCGGATGATGATGAAGATTCTAGGTCTTCATGATTATTAGTGGTTTCTTCATCATCGTCTTCACTGTATTGGTTATTGTTTTGATTACTTAATTCCGGTACTACCGAATTGTTTTGATCGCTCACATCTACATGTTGATTTCCTTGAACTTCTTCTGCTACAGGTTGAACTTCATGATCTTCTACAGCTATAGGTTGCCTGTCATCACTATCATTCCTGATTTCGATGTATGGTGAGGTTCCTTTACCTTCCTTGATTGCAGCCCAATGTTGATCTTCGTTAAATATTACATCCCTACTTATAATCATTTTGTTTGACGTTGGGTTGTATAGTTTATACGCTTTACTGTTCTCGTTGTAACCCACAAATATAGCCTTCTCCGTTTTGTCATCTAGTTTACTTCTATGTTGTTTTGGGATATGAACATATGCAACACATCCGAAGACCTTGAGATGCTCCACGTTTGGATTTCTTCCACTCCATGCTTCTTGAGGTGTTATCTTAGGCACACTCTTGGTAATAGCCCGATTCAGTAAATACGTCGCACATGCAACAACTTCATCCCAGTACGAGTGTGATAGGTTCTTCATCTTCATCATGCTTCTACTTAGTTCCATGAGCGTCCTACTTTTTTCTTTCGGCTACCCCATTTTGTTGAGGGGTGTAACTTGTAGTAAGTTGGTGATGTATCCCATTTTCTTTGAGGAAATTCTGAAACTCATGACCGCTTTACTCGCCTCCTCTATCTGATCGTATGCTCTTTATCTTGTGATCAACTTGGTTTTCTACGAGGCTTTTAAACATTTTAAACCGGCTCAATGCATCTGACTTGAGCTTTAAGAAGTATACCCATGTTTTTCTCGAAAAATCATCTATGAAGGTAATGAAGTACTTGCACCCTCCTATAGATTGAGTCCTCATAGGACCACATATATCTGTGTGTACGAGTTGAAGTGGCTTACTAGCATGCCATGTATCCTGTTTTGAGAATGGCTTCCTTGCATGCTTACCAAAAATGCATCCCTCACACACATTGTGTGTTCTAGCAAGTTTCGGCAAGCCTTTTACAGTCTCATTCATCCCCATATCATACAAGGTGTCTAGATTTAAATGCCCATACCGTCGATGCCATAGTGTAGATGGATCAGTTGTCGTTATGTTACATACTCGGGGTGTTATATCCTGGTTCAGGTTTAATGGAAACATTTTGTTTCCTGTCATCTTAACTGTGCCAATATAAACCCCGGTTGGATCCTTGATCATGCATCCTTGATTGTTGAATTTTACTTCATAGCCCTTCTGAACTAATTGTCCGAAACTTAGTAAATTGTGTTTTAAACCTGCTACATAAACACATTCGGAACCCGCTTTTCTTGACCTTTAACCTTAATAGTTACATTTCCACAACCTAATACTTCAAGTCGTTTATCGTCTCACTTCTCTTCTCTCTGATTCGTTTAAACTAACGAACAGGTTCTTATCTCATGTCATGTGATTACTACACCCACTATCCAAGTACTAGCAATCATTCTTGGTTACTTCCTCCACATTGAAAATCGTAAACATAGTTTTGTCATTCTCTTCTTCTGTATCATCTCTGTTAGGGCTGTAAATGAACCGAACGTTCAGCGAACAGTTCGTGAACCGTTCGGCGGGAAGTTCGTTTATGTTCGTTCATTTAATAAACGAACGAACATGAACAAGAAATTTCATTCGATTAATTAAATGAACGAACATGAACAGAGGTCTCGTTCGTTCGATTGTGTTCGTGAACGTTCGGTAAGGTGTTCGTGAACATTCGTTGATTTGCGTTCGTTTATGTTTGTATGTTTGTGTTTTAATTGAAGATCATTGTACTTTCTTATATTTTATTTGTACTTTTTATATTATTAAACTTTTATTTATTTTATTTCCCTAACAATTAAACTAGGAAACCCACTTTCACCTTGCTTATGCATCATTTCCCTTTCATTTCTCATTATTTACATCCACGAATACGATCAACCTCCGTTCCACAATAAGGGATTCAAGTTCGAGTGCTACTCTCTGGGCCATCTATCTTTATCCTTCGTCGCGTTCACCAAATTTATTTGTGTTCGTGAACTGTTCGCGAACACGCTCATTTCCTTAATAAACGAACACGAACATAAAATCTCGTTCGGTAAGTGTTCATGAACCGTTCATGAACACATTTATTTCCTTAACGTACGAACACGAACAAGGCCTTGTTCATGTTCGTTCGGTTCGTTTACAGCCCTAATCTCTGTGCATTAGTGCATTATTCGTCCTTTCATTATCATCTCTCTTATTGCAGAACCTTGTTGTATGCCCTAGTTTTTGGCAGTTGTAACATCGGATGGAGCCATTATATCTTCCTCGTCCCCTGCCACGTCCTCTACCAGTGTATTCTGACCGAGACTGTCTAGATCTTTCATAATTGTTTCCTTGAATTTGAAAAGCTTGTTCGGTTGGCACATCATCATATTGTTTTAATCTAAGTTCATAAGATTGAAGAATGCCCAGCAGTTCTTCCGTAGAGATCATATGTAAATGTCACACCCCCAAAATCCACACGCGGAGTATCACCGCTTGGAGGCGTAACTGACCAGGATCAAGCCACCAATCATATTGAACATGTAATTAATATATAAAAGTAAATGCCATTCAACCACCAATATGAAAGGTGTTCAAAATAGACGTAGGTTATCACTGTTTAGCGGAAGCGTAAGAATAAACCCAACAAAATAAAGTATGAAATGCCATAAAGTGTTTAACGAAACAATCACGATCCAAGCCCACAACGACCAGCTCCTCCCTGTGCAAGCTCCATATATCTAACGACCTGCAAGGCATGTAACAGAGGATCAACAACTAGTTGAGCGAGTTCACAGATAACAGTTCGGTAATAGTATAGCGTGAGTAGTAGTATGTTCGTTCGTTACGTCATGTATCGTATTAGTTTCCATCGCGGCCTCCCAGGCAGGTATGCGAAGATATTAGGGGATGTTTTTCCCAAGTATTCTAGACTAGGTTTATTTGTATCGCGGCCTCCCAGGCAGGTGTGCGAAGACTTGTAAATTTAGTTCGCGGCCTTCCTATGGCAGGTGTGCGAAGTCAGTCATAATATCGCGGCCAACCCTTGGCAGGTGTGCGAAGATCAGTTCAATAAGTGTTACTAGTCTAGTCGTATCTTATCGTTACGTTCTACCGTCTGAGTATACACAATAATTCATCAAATCCCATTCCCACCCGGGAACCCCATGCCTTGGCTGTATGAACTCACCTTGGTTTGCTCGGTATGCTAGGTTATGTGCTCAAGTAAATCAATCACGTCCTAGAGTACGAACGTATACATAATCAGTTTGTGTTCAAGTTGTTCACGTATAAACATGTAGCACGTATTCACAATCATATACAAGATGGTTACACTTAACAGCAGTTAAATATTCCAGTTAACACTTAACAGAATTAAAGTAAGTTACTGTGCTGACTACACATTTGCCGAAACACACTTATATTGACGAAACACATATTCTGTTTCGTCGTGGTCTTGTTTGGCGAAACAAGATTCTATCTCGTCCACTGTCCTTGATACGTCGACCAGTTATCATCAACAACAGATACACAAACAGTTCATCATATCATCATTCGATTACACTTGGTGGCACACACATAAACTCCCACATGTCCACTAACAATCCCTATGCTACAAGAACCACTAGCCGAACATATTGAGGTGCTCACATGCAACTAGGCGACAACTTCTATATGTCTTCACATGCAAAACAATTAAATATGGCTGCACTTTCAATATAATTCACATGCAATACACAAAAGTCTAGATATTTATTAGTCATTAGTACAATCTGAATCATCATATATGTGTCAGGTATGCAGCATCAATCACCTATGAAATCACATGGCTGTTTAATAAAAATCCCGTGGCCGACGATTTGACTCACAAAGTAACCCTATTGGACCGAATGAACATCACATAACAATTCACAGATATTACATAACCGGATTCCTGATCATATTGACATCAAGTTTCGTATATCAAAATATAGACAATCATGTCATGCATAACAATTCAGATTCATTAATAATTAACACGAATACTAACTTACAGGTCAATGAACTCGACTAAAGGAGATGATTATGACCCCACAACACAAGATCGTCTCGATAGAGCGTCTGCCGTTTGTAAGTTTGATAGGTTATTTAGGGTTTTCAAGTTATGGTTCGCGTAAAAGTTAAACCAACATATTAAACCAATCGTACTGGGCTCAAAGCCCATATTGATTTCGGCTGCCCACTTTATGTCGAAATCACTTATGTGTTTTCCTCAGGAAGTGTTTTCGTGAGTTAAGGTGTTAGACAAGTTCCAATTTATTAAATATACAACCATACATTCATATACACAATATATTAACATACTCACTTAATCCCTACCTCATACCAATCATATACATCGCAATACGATTTATCATAATACGAACGCGTACAGTTGTGAACCAACAAATCGTGTCAACAATTAATCTAAGAAATTAACGCGTCATAATACGAAGATGGAATCTCACAAACTCGAGTTGTCACATTATCCCCAACTTGAAAGAAATTTCGTCCCGAAATTTAGCATGCGGTTACTGAGGAAGCTAATGGTGTGACGTTGTTTACCTGTATTGTATCGCGGCTCCCCGAGCAGGTTTGCGAAGATTACTGGTTTTCTTGGGGTGTCACATCATCCCCCCGTTGATTTGGAATTTCGTCCCGAAATTCTGTATTGGTAGCTTCCGCCTCAGTAGTAGTTGCATTGGTTCCGAATAACTGGGGATATTTGAGTTCCATTTGATCTTCACGCTCCCAGGTGAACTCTGGGCCACGGCGGGAGTTCCAACGAACTCGTACAAGAGGGATTCTCGTGTTCTTGAGGACCTTAACATCCCGGTCCGTGATTTCAACAGGTTCCTCGACGAAGTGCAACCGCTCGTCGATAGTGAGTTCTTTCAAGGGAACTATGTGGGTCTCATCTGACATACACTTCTTCAGATTCGACACGTGAAAGACGTTGTGAACTGCACTGAGTTCAGCTGGTAAGTTCAATCTGTAGGCTACCCTGCCTATCTTCTCAATAACTTTGAAAGGTCCGACTTATCGTGGATTGAGTTTGCCGCGTTTGCCAAAACGAACCACACCCTTCCAGGGTGAAACTTTGAGTATCGCTCGATCCCCAACCTGGAATTCGAGTAGTTTTCTATCTTTATCAGCGTATGCTTTCTGACGGTCACGAGCTGCCACCATGCGTTGTCGTATTTGAGCAATCTTTTCAGTAGTATCAACTACCATTTCTGGACCTGTGATTTGACTATCTCCCACCTCTGCCCAACAAAGAGGTGACCGGCATTTACGCCCGCACAATGCCTCGAATGGTGCAGCTTTAATGCTGGTGTGGTAGCTGTTGTTATACGAAAATTCCACAAGTGGCAGATGTTTTTCCCAACCATTGCCAAAGTCGATTACACATGCACGAAGCATGTCTTCTAGAGTTTGAATAGTGCGTTCAGACTGCCCATCCGTCTGAGGATGATAAGCTGTGCTCATGTCTAAACGAGAGCCAAAAGATTTGTGCATTGCTTGCCACAGTTCTGAAGTAAAACGTGCGTCCCGATCAGAGATAATGGAGGTTGGCACCCCGTGCCTTGAAACCACTTCTTTTAAGTAGATGTCTGCTAGTGTAGAGAACTTGTCTGTTTCTTTGATAGCCAAGAAGTGAGCAGACTTTGTGAGTCGATCCATGATCACTCAAATAGTGTCATTTCCGCGCTGAGATCTAGGTAAGCCAGTAACAAAATCCATGGAAATTTGTTCCCATTTCCATTGCGGTATCTCAGGTTGTTGAAGTGGACCTGACGGTTTTTGATATTCTGCCTTGACTCTCGCACAAGTCAAGCATTTGCTAACGTATGTGGCTATGCGGGCCTTCATGCTAGGCCACCAGTATGTAGTTTTGATATCGTGGTACATTTTATCCGAACCTGGATGTACCGAGTAGCGAGACTTATGAGCTTCATCCATTACCAGCTCGCGTAAGTTACCATAGTGTGGGACCCAGATGCGTCCTGTTACGTAAAAAGCGCCGTCTGCCTTTTGTTCTAATCGTTGTCTTGAGCCACGTAGGGCTTCAGCCCTGACGTTTTCTGGTTTCAATGCTTCTACCTGAGCATTTCGTATCTGGGAAGGAAGACTAGACTGTATGGTGAGTTGTAAAGCTCGCACGCGCTTAGGCGCGGTGTCCTTTCGACTGAGGGCGTCAGCCACAACATTGGCTTTGCCTGGGTGGTACCTGATTGAGCATTCGTAGTCGTTTAGCAGTTCGACCCATCGTCGTTGTCGCATATTCAGTTCCTTCTGTTTGAAGATATGTTCGAGGCTTCTGTGGTCAGTGTAGATAGCACATTTGGTACCATACAAGTAGTGTCGCCATATCTTAAGTGCAAAAACAACCGCTCCCAGCTCTAAATCGTGTGTAGTGTAATTCCGTTCGTGAACCTTAAGTTGGCGCGAAGCATAAGCAATAAATTTATCCCGTTGCATCAATACACATCCAAGACCCTGGATAGATGCATCGCAGTAGACTACAAAATCGTCCGTGCCTTCAGGCAATGAGAGGATAGGTGCGCTACAAAGTCTATCCTTTAAGTGTTGGAACGCTGTTTCCTGTGCATTACCCCAACGGTAAACAACACCTTTCTGTGTCAGTAGTGTAAGCGGCTGAGCAATCCTCGTGAAGTCTTTGATGAACCGTCTGTAATATCCTGCCAAACCCAAGAATTGGCATATTTCTGTTGGTGTACGAGGTGCAGGCCAGTTCTTGATCGAATCTACCTTGGATGGATCAACATGGATCCCATCCTTGTTTACTACGTGGCCTAGGAAGTGGATTTCACGAAGCCAGAAGTCGCATTTTGAAAACTTAGCGTATAGCTGTTCCGTTCGAAGAAGTTCCAAAATAAGTCGTAAGTGCTGCTCGTGTTCCTCCCGACTCTTCGAGTAGATCAGGATGTCGTCGATGAAAACAATGACGAACTTGTCGAGATAAGGTTTGCACACCCTGTTCATAAGATCCATGAAAACTGCAGGCGCGTTCGTTAACCCGAAAGGCATGACCAAAAACTCGTAGTGGCCATAGCGTGTTCTGAACGCTGTTTTGGAGACGTCCTCATCCCGGACTCTCAGTTGATGATACCCTGACCTTAGATAAATCTTCGAGTAATAGCTCGACCCTTGCAACTGGTCGAATAAATCGTCGATGCATGGAAGAGGATAGCGATTCTTCACAGTCACCTTGTTCAGTTCACGGTAGTCTATACACATGCGGAAGGTACCGTCCTTCTTCTTTACAAATAGCACTGGAGCTCCCCAAGGCGAAGAGCTAGGACGTATGAAACCCTTTTCTAAGAGTTCTTGCAGTTGCTTAGACAGTTCTTCCAGTTCGGTTGGAGCTAAGCGATAAGGTGCTCGAGCTATGGGTGCTGCTCCTGGAGCGAGCTCGATCTGAAATTCAACCTGACGGTGATGCGGTAACCCAGGTAACTCTTCAGGAAACACTTGAGGAAAATCGCGTACTACTGGAATATCCTCAATCTTTTTCTCTTTCTTCGATGTATCGGTAACGAGTGCTAAAACAGCTGTGTGGCCCTTACGTAAACACTTCTGAGCCTTCAAGAAAGAAATGATGCCACTCACGACACCACTCTTGTCGCCTTGAACTTCGAGAGGTTCTTCACCAGAGCGTGGAATACGAATGGTCTTCTCCTTGCATAGGATCTCTGCTTGTTGTTGGGATAACCAGTCCATACTAATGACGATGTCGAAACTATCGCAACGCTGGGGTCATTCCTAGTATCACCCTGACCAATCACGAACACTCGACCCCTGGCACCATTGTCGTCGTTATTACCCCCGTTGTTGTCTTCGCTAGTTCCTGTTTCCTTGGTTGTGGTTCTGATTCTGGTTCTGGTTCAACCGTGGGCAGTGTCTCTTGAAGTGACCTTCAGCACTACACTGATAACATCCCTTGTTACCCTGCTGTTGCTGCTGATTCTATAGATCTTGTGTCTGTTGTTGTTGGTTCTGGCTTGCAGGACGTGAGTTTCTACCATCTTTGGCTCCATGACCAAGCTTGTCGCATCAATGACCATGATTTCGGTTGCACGGCCCGCTATGGTGCAAGTTACATCGTTTGCACTTAGGGTGGTTTCCCCTGTATCCACCCTGCCCTTGACTACTAAAAAGGTTGCTGACCTGGACCTTGGTTGTCATCGATCTTTCGCTGTTGTGCCTGGGACGGAATCGTAGTCGAACCCTTGCTAGAGGTTCCATCCCACTTTCATTTGTTGTCACTGGGGATAGCAGAAGTAGTAGTAGTAGTACCAATACGTCTAGGCAGCTTGTTCTGTTCCACTGCCTGGTCTGTGAGACGATGAGCAAGATGAGTAACATCTTGAATAGTAGCAAGATTAGCAGTCATCACATGTCTTTGAATTTCTGGTACTAAGCCCTTGAGGTACAGCTCAATGCTCTTGATGGGAGGATCCACCATTGTTGGACATAACACTGCCAGTTCGTTGGATCGTTTCATGTACGCTTCTATCTCTGACCCCGTCATCTTCAGGTTAAAGAACTCCACTTCCAGTTTGTGGGTGTCATCAGGATTACAGTATTCACGTTTAATTAGTTCCTTAAAATCATTCCATGGGGTGGCATTAGCAGCCGCCAGCCCCAGCATCGTAACTTGCGCATTCCACCAAGTTAACGCAGTGCCTTCGAGAGTATCAGTGGCATATTTCAGCTTACGAGCCTCAGGTCATTCGCACATTCGAAGACCGATTCGAGTTCCTCGAACTAATGGAGGAGTCCAACAGCTCCTTCAGTGTCGCTAAAAGTAGTAGGACGACAGTCCATAAAAAGTCTTGTATGTGCATTCAGGTGGTTGAGCGTGTTGACTTGTCGTGTGCATAAGAGTAATCAAAATTAAGCACAAGTGTTGAGTTACGAGAGTAGGATCTAAAGATCCTAGAGTAAGTGGTGATGGCAGGTTACACCTCCTGCCTGGGCAGTTGCGAGTGCTGCAGTAACTTGTTCAGTGATCGAAGCCGCCAACTGGGCTTGAGTTAGGTTTGCGCGTCCACTCATGATCTTGATATCAAGGAGAACATGAGTGAGAGAGGTTTGCGAAAGTGCAATGTCAGTAGAGAGTGAGCACACAAGTGTTCTCTAGCAGTAACGAATAGTAGGCAATGTAATCTAAGCATACCGCGAGCAAAGTTCTATGTAATTCTAGCATGTAGGCAATAAACATAAACCTTATTACCTAGGATGTTGAGTCTTGCACGTGGAGCAAAGCGTCGTTGTGGATCGTAGAGCACTGTACAGGTTATAGTCTGGTTTTAACAAAAACGTTTTCCCTTATTAAAACCAAGTTCACTATAACCAATGGCTCTGATACCAATCTGTCACACCCCCAAAATCCACACGCGGAGTATCACCGCTTGGAGGCGTGACTGACCAGGATCAAGCCACCAATCATATTGAACATGTAATTAATATATAAAAGTAAATGCCATTCAACCACCAATATGAAAGGTGTTCAAAATAGACGTAGGTTATCACTGTTTAGCGGAAGCGTAAGAATAAACCCAACAAAATAAAGTATGAAATGCCATAAAGTGTTTAACGAAACAATCACGATCCAAGCCCACAACGACCAGCTCCTCCCTGTGCAAGCTCCATATATCTAACGACCTGCAAGGCACGTAACAGAGGATCAACAACTAGTTGAGCGAGTTCACAGATAACAGTTCAGTAATAGTATAGCGTGAGTAGTAGTATGTTCGTTCGTTACGTCATGTATCGTATTAGTTTCCATCGCGGCCTCCCAGGCAGGTATGCGAAGATATTAGGGGATGTTTTTCCCAAGTATTCTAGACTAGGTTTATTTGTATCGCGGCCTCCCAGGCAGGTGTGCGAAGACTTGTAAATTTAGTTCGCGGCCTTCCTATGGCAGGTGTGCGAAGTCAGTCATAATATCGCGGCCAACCCTTGGCAGGTGTGCGAAGATCAGTTCAATAAGTGTTACTAGTCTAGTCGTATCTTATCGTTAGGTTCTACCGTCTGAGTATACACAATAATTCATCAAATCCCATTCCCACCCGGGAACCCCATGCCTTGGCTGTATGAACTCACCTTGGTTTGCTCGGTATGCTAGGTTATGTGCTCAAGTAAATCAATCACGTCCTAGAGTACGCACGTATACATAATCAGTTTATGTTCAAGTTGTTCACGTATAAACATGTAGCACTTATTCACAATCATATACAAGATGGTTACACTTAACAGCAGTTAAATATTCCAGTTAACACTTAACAGAATTAAAGTAAGTTACTGTGCTGACTACACATTTGCCGAAACACACTTATATTGACGAAACACATATTATGTTTCGTCGTGGTCTTGTTTGGCGAAACAAGATTCTATCTCGTCCACTGTCCTTGATACGTCGACCAGTTATCATCAACAACAGATACACAAACAGTTCATCATATCATCATTCGATTACACTTGGTGGCACACACATAAACTCCCACATGTCCACTAACAATCCCTATGCTACAAGAACCACTAGCCGAACATATTGAGGTGCTCACATGCAACTAGGCGACAACTTCTATATGTCTTCACATGCAAAACAATTAAATATGGCTGCACTTTCAATATAATTCACATGCAATACACAAAAGTCTAGATATTTATTAGTCATTAGTACAATCTGAATCATCATCTATGTGTCAGGTATGCAGCATCAATCACCTATGAAATCACATGGCTGTTTAATAAAAATCCTGTGGCCGACGATTTGACTCACAAAGTAACCCTATTGGACCGAATGAACATCACATAACAATTCACAGATATTACATAACCGGATTCCTGATCATATTGACATCAAGTTTCGTATATCAAAATATAGACAATCATGTCATGCATAACAATTCAGATTCATTAATAATTAACACGAATACTAACTTACAGGTCAATGAACTCGACTAAAGGAGATGATTATGACCCCACAACACAAGATCGTCTCGATAGAGCGTCTGCCGTTTGTAAGTTTGATAGGTTATTTAGGGTTTTCAAGTTATGGTTCGCGTAAAAGTTAAACCAACATATTAAACCAATCGTACTGGGCTCAAAGCCCATATTGATTTCGGCTGCCCACTTTATGTCGAAATCACTTATGTGTTTTCCTCAGGAAGTGTTTTCGTGAGTTAAGGTGTTAGACAAGTTCCAATTTATTAAATATACAACCATACATTCATATACACAATATATTAACATACTCACTTAATCCCTACCTCATACCAATCATATACATCGCAATACGATTTATCATAATACGAACGCGTACAGTTGTGAACCAACAAATCGTGTCAACAATTAATCTAAGAAATTAACGCGTCATAATACGAAGATGGAATCTCACAAACTCGAGTTGTCACATTATCCCCAACTTGAAAGAAATTTCGTCCCGAAATTTAGCATGCGGTTACTGAGGAAGCTAATGGTGTGACGTTGTTTACCTGTATTGTATCGCGGCTCCCCGAGCAGGTTTGCGAAGATTACTGGTTTTCTTGGGGTGTCACAGTAAATCTTTAGATTCTTCTATGGCCACTACTACCGCCTCATACTTACGTGTTAAACTTCGTAAAATATTTCGACAATTCGTTGTTCTTCTATTTTCTCTTCGTTTAATCTTAACTGGTTGACTATTGATGTATTGCAAAATACATCTTTTATTCATGTACAGTTTGTATAGTTTTCGTTATATTTAGTTTGGTTTTTCGTTAGAATATGCATACTATTGATAAAATCGTGTTTTGCAGGCTTTGATGCTTAAATATGCGGGAAACCGAGTGAAACGAGTCAAAACATCGAAGTGTCAAGTCTTGGAGCATGTTAGAAAGGTCGGGGAGTTGAAATAGAGTTAAAAGGCTGAAAAATCACTCTCTGGCACCCCGTGGGAAGTTTTCTGGCACCCGGCGAGAGACTGAATGTAGTACATGAGAAAAAAAAACAAGGTGGCACCCCGCCACCCATTTCTAAGTGGGTGGCGCCCCGCCAGAAGGCTGTTGCTGGCAGATTTATTCGAATTTAATAAAGGGGTGTTAAAAAAAGTGATATAAATACATCTTAAGCTTGGAAGTAACCCTAATTACGAATTGAAGAAGGCAAGAAGCATTCGGAGAGCAACTTTGGAGCTATTTCGGAGCTTTTGAAGGCAAGGAATCATCGGTACGAGTTGAGAGTGAAGAATCGAAGATCAATCGGGTTTTCCATTCCTTTGTTTAGTCGATTTCTTGTTTGATACTTGTTATGATGAATTCGTTGTTTGAATACTTTGATTTGATTTCATACTTTAATATGCTTGGCTAAACCTTTTAAACCACCTAGATGAGTTGAATGGATTGAATAAAGAGTTTTACCGTTTATGTTAGTTGCATAATTGTTATGGGTGATTGTGTTTAGTAAGAGGTTTATTTTAATTCTTTGATGTATATGCATGCTTTGAATTGGTTTATTGTTATTATTTGCTTCATATGATTCTTAGTGACGGTCTATATCACAACATAGAGTCATATTAGGGTTTAGGGTTTCGGTGAGTGTCTATATCACATAAGAGAACCTTCACTCTTTAGGGAGAATCGCGCGATAACCTCTAGAAGTAACTAATAATAATTTGCTAGTTCTTAGTGTTCTACTAGTTCCGATATCTGGGAAGTGAGGGGCTATTGGTAGGTCTTACCCGGCGAATTGCTTTAGATAGGCCTTGGGAAAGGTTATGTCTTGGTTTACCTGTCGGTTTTATTAGTCTATCAAGTCAAAGTAATTAATCTAAATTACCCTAGACCTAGGACTGGGAAGAAGTAGGTCAACATTAGGGTACTTACACAATAATTAGAGGACTGGGAAGAAATCTAATAACCGGTAGGATTAACGGCCTAGGTAGTATCACAGGTTTCTCCTTGAGAAGGGTCGAGGGGCCTCGTTGGTTCTTAATAGGTTTAGTATCATAAGATCCCGGTTCCATAACTCGTGCAATTAACTTATTCGGTAATCTCTTAAAAACAATCCAGGATTCTTGTCTAGGTGGTCCATTTCTCACATAAGAAAAGTTCACAGTCGTCATTCGTTCTTAGTTTGATTCTAGTTTAATTTAGTAGTTAATATAGATTTCCTTAGTTTTCAGTAACCCCCCCCCCCCCTAAAACAAATAAACAAGTTAAGTCGCGTCCGTCAGTGTCTAGTCAGAGTCTAGTTTACGTAATTCGTTAGAGTCTCGTGGTTCGATATCCGGACTTCCTAGGTTATACTACATTGATCGGTACACTTGCCGATTGTGTGGTTTAGGTCGAGTCTAGAATTTAAAGCTTTTAGTGTCTAGCTTAGAGAGTCTAATTTAGTTAATTTTTATAGTCTGTTTAGCACACATCAAGTTTTTGGCGCCGTTGCCGGGGACTCTTGGTAATTGCGTTCATTAGCTTTGATAGATTTACTTGACAAATACGTGCTACGTGTTTACTTTGTTTTGTGTCTTTTCTTTTCATCTTGAGTCATAGTAACTAGTGTTTGCTTTTCTTGTGTTCAGGTTTTTGCTTGTAGTGGATGCCACATCTGCGTTCGCACGGACCACCACCACCACCAGTCAAGCAATCGTCATCTCAATTGGGCGAAGGCCCACAGGTTACTTCTACATCCTCTTCTCGTTTCCCACATTTCGATTCCACCCCGTTAACCACCCCACCGCCCACACCACCACCTTCGCCTAACCATTCACCTAAGGTTTCCCCACTCGATAGCCCTACTTCTAGTACTTCTAGTAACCTAGAGAACTTAGAACACATGGCTAACCCTAGGCAAACCGTTCATCAGCAGGCCACTCAGGATTTCACCGGCCTTGCTTCACCCATCACCGTCCCACCCATAGTTAATGACAATTCATGGCAAATCCCATCGTATGCCATGCAGGCTATCACCAATACCATCCAATTCCATGGCCGAGACGATGAGGACGCCCCGGCCCACGTAAACCGTTTCTCTCGCATGCTAGCTACCTTTAACCTTCAAGGTGCACCCAACGATGCCACCTACCTACAGCTTTTCCCATTCTCCTTAGCCGGCCGTGCGGCTACTTGGTTGGACTCACAACCAACCGGTACTTTTACCACTTGGGCGGGGCTTCGTCAAGCCTTTCTGAATAAGTATTTCCCGCCTGCAAAAGCCTCACGACTTAGGGACGAAATCCATTCTTTCCGCATGGGGCCCGACGAGCCCTACTACCTTGCTTGGGAGCGTTTCCAAAACCTTTGTGCTCGTTGCTCCCAGCACGGTCTATCTGATTGGGCCTTATGTGAGAAATTCTACAACGGTCTCACGCAAGAGACTCGTGATAGGTTTGATACTAACGCGGGGGGGCATATGATGGGTATTCTTACAGTAGCTGAGTGTTTAGAGAGGTTTGAGGCATTTGCTCAGTCTCAATCCCAATCGCGTTCCGATCAGAGGTATCAAAGTGGTAATTCTAATACCACTACTAGTGCACCCACCCGCGGGGTGAACCATGTCACCATGGACCCTAGTTTAACCTCTGTTTTGGAAAACATGAATAGGCAACTTAACGAAATTAGGGCTAAGGTAGACAAATGTGAGTATTGCCGAGGGGGTCACGATACGAATGCGTGCCCATTGCTTGTAGGAGAGGAGCAGGTTGACTATTTAGGAGGAGGTTTTGGTAGAGGTCAGTCTAGTGGTTTTGGGGGTAATAATAATTTTGGGTCGGGTTGGCGTAACAATAATAATAACATGAATAATAACACTTTTCGCCCAAATGGACCTCCTGGCTTTCAAATGGCTCAAAACCCAAATAGGGGCCAAAATTCACTCTTTGGTGGGGGTTCAAGTGGGCAGTTCAACAAAGGGTTCAATGGGCAGGTCAAGGATGGGGGGTCAAATAATCAGGGTCAAACAGGTCAAGGTTCAAGCTATGACTTAGGGGGTAGTCTAGAACGAATGGAGTCCATGATGAGTCAACTAATTGTTAGAGACCAAACTACCCAAAAGACCTTAAGTGAACATGACCTTTTGTTTAAAAACCATCAAGCTTCGTTTCAGGACCTTCAACGAGTTGTAGGGGATATATCTAGGAAGCTAGAAGAGAGGTTACCCGGTCAGTTCGCGGGTAACACAAAACCCAATCCTAATGCCCATGCTAAAGCCATTACCACCCGTAGTGGCAAGACCGTAGGAAACCCTAGAGTTATTGAGGAGAAGGAAGTAGATGAAAATGGAGATGTGATAGATGAAGAGATAGAGATGGAGGCTCCCGGCAAAGTGCAAAACAGGCTAAGCCCAGCAAGTACCGCACAGCCCGGTGAGTCTCAAGGTGAGAAGAAAGTCGAAAAAACACCAATAGATGTGAGACCTTCACCCTACGTGAACCATGCGTATGTCCCGTTTCCCTCACGCCTTAAGAACCAAAAGTACTCTAGGGAATACGGGCAGTTTTTGGACATCTTCAAGCAATTGAAGATTAACCTTCCATTCATAGAGGCACTCCAATCAATGCCCAAATACGCTAAGTTCTTGAAAGACCTCCTTAGGAACAAAGAAAAATTAGGAGAGTTGTCCAACGTCCCGTTGAATGGGGGGTGTTCCGCCGTGGTGTTAAATAAGCTTCCCGAAAAGCTTACCGATCCGGGTATTTTCACCATTCCATGTCTATTCGGTAGTAACACCAACACTCGAGCCCTAGCCGACTTAGGAGCTAGTATCAACTTGATGCCCTTTTCTCTTTATGAGAAACTAGACCTAGGAGAGCTTGCACCTACCCGAATGACATTGTCTTTAGCCGATCGGTCCGTTAAGTACCCTAGGGGTATAGTTGAGAACTTGTTAGTTAAGGTAGACAAATTCGTGTTTCCCGCCGATTTCGTAATTCTAGATATGGAAGCGGATGAGAGAGTGCCCATTATCTTAGGTCGTCCTTTCTTACGTACCGCCAAAGCTCTCATAGATGTCTACGATGGTAAGATCACCCTTAGGTTCGGTGAGGAGAGAGTTACTTTTGAGATAGATCGTTCCATGAATCACCCGAGTGGTTCGGATGACTATAGTGGTCCTTGCCATTCCGTCTACTTTTTGAACTCGTTCATCTCGTGTGTTGACCATTGCTTAGAGTACATAAGTGGAGCGGACCTAGTGGTAGATGAGAAGGTAGGAGAGAAGATAGAGGAAGAGTTAGAGAGTGTAGGTGAAGTTGAAGAGGAGGGGATTCCTTTAATCCCCGATGTGCTAGCGGTTAGTGATGACACCACCCAACCCCCACCCTTAGAGCTTAAAGTACTTCCATCTCATTTAGAGTATGCTTTCTTAGGGGAGGGTTCCGAACTACCCGTCATTATTTCATCCGAGTTAGAGGAAAGTGAGAAAGTGAGGTTGTTAGAAGTGTTGAGGGCCAACAAAGAGGCCATTGCATGGAGATTGTCCGACATTAAGGGCATAAGTCCTTCCTATTGCACCCACCGGATACTCATGGAGGATGATTATAAACCGGTGGTGCAACCCCAAAGGAGGCTTAATCCCAACATGCAAGATGTAGTGAAAAAGGAGGTTCTTAAACTCTTAGATGCCGGGATGATATATCCCATTTCCGATTCACCTTGGGTTAGTCCCACACAGGTTGTCCCCAAGAAGGGGGGGATGACCGTTGTCATGAACGAAAAGAACGAGCTTATCCCTTCACGCACGGTCACGGGTTGGCGCATGTGCATCGACTACCGAAAGTTGAATGATGCCACCCGTAAAGACCACTTCCCATTGCCTTTCATAGATCAAATGTTGGAGCGTTTGGCCGGTCAACAATTCTATTGTTTCTTAGACGGCTTTTCCGGTTACTTCCAGATCCCCATTGCACCGGAGGATCAGGATAAAACCACCTTCACATGCCCTTACGGCACCTATGCGTACCGACGCATGCCATTCGGGTTATGTAACGCTCCGGCTACCTTTCAGCGTTGTATGGTCGCCATATTTCAGGATATGATAGAGACTTCCATGGAGGTTTTCATGGATGATTTTTCAGTTTATGGTGATTCTTTTGAGGTGTGTTTGAAGAATTTGGAGAGAATGTTGAAGCGATGTGTAGAGACGAAGCTTATGCTAAACTGGGAGAAGTGTCACTTTATGGTGACGGAAGGTATAGTGTTAGGGCATAAGATTTCTAGAGAGGGTATAGAGGTAGATCGCGCGAAAATAGATACCATTAGTAGGTTGCCTCCACCCACGAGTGTTAAGTCAATTAGGAGTTTTCTAGGGCATGCGGGCTTCTATAGACGCTTCATTAGGGATTTCTCAAAAATCACTCGCCCCATGACCCGCTTGCTAGAGAAAGATGTTCCATTCGTCTTTGACGAGGAGTGTCTTAAGGCCTTCAACTTTTTGAAGGAACAGTTGGTTAGTGCACCTATTCTTATCTCGCCCGACTGGAGCTTGCCCTTTGAGCTCATGTGCGATGCGAGTGACTATGCCGTTGGAGCGGTTTTAGGACAAAGAAAGGACAAGCACTTCCACCCCATATACTATGCAAGCAAAACACTCAACGATGCTCAAGAAAACTACACTACCACGGAGAAAGAGCTTTTAGCCGTAGTTTTCGCTTTTGATAAATTCCGTTCGTACCTCGTTTTGTCCAAGACCATAGTTTTCACCGATCATTCCGCGTTGCGTTTTCTCTTTCAAAAGAAAGACGCTAAACCCCGACTCATTCGGTGGATTCTTTTGCTTAGTGAGTTTGATATTGAGATTAGGGACAAGAGAGGGGCCGAGAATGTAGCGGCCGATCACTTATCGAGGTTAGAGGATCCCAAGAGGGAAGAGATTCGTGAGGAGGAGATTGGAGATACGTTCCCTCACGAGTCTATAGATTTTATTGAGGCCGAGAAGGAGGGATTGCCATGGTTTTGTGATTTGGCAAATTATCTCTCTAATGGCAATGTTGTGAAAGGGATGTCGAATCAACAAAGGAAAAGATTGTTTAGTGAGGCGAAAAAGTATGTTTGGGATGATCCGTTTCTTTTTAGGATAGGAGGAGATAGAGTCCTTAGACGTTGTGTGTCGAGAGAGGAGGGTTGGAACATTATAAAGCATGTGCATGAGGGCCTTACGGGAGGACATCATGGTGCACACGCCACCGCCCAAAAGGTATTTGATTGTGGTTTTTATTGGCCTACCGTTCTTAGAGATGCCGAGGAATTCGTGAAGATGTGTGATGCATGTCAACGAACCGGCAACATTTCCGCCAAAGATGAGATGCCTCAAAATCCGATACAAGTAGTAGAGGTTTTTGACGTTTGGGGCATCGATTTCATGGGACCCTTCCCAAATTCCAAAGGAAACCGTTACATACTTGTGGCAATCGATTACGTTTCTAAATGGGTTGAGGCTCAAGCTCTTCCCACAAACGAAGCCCGAGTTGTTTTGAATTTCCTTAAAAATCTCTTTTCACGATTCGGTACTCCTAAAGCCCTAATTAGTGACCGTGGCACTCACTTTTGCAATGCATTGATGGAGAAATTGCTTGCACGCTACGGTGTCACTCATCGTTTATCTACCGCATACCATCCACAAACGAGTGGACAAGTGGAGAATGCGAATCGCGGTATTAAACGAATCCTAGAGAAGACCGTTGGTAAGAATGGGAAAGATTGGACCGACAAGCTAGACGATGCATTGTGGGCGTTTAGAACCGCCTACAAGACCCCGTTAGGAACTACACCTTTCATGATCGTCTATGGAAAATCTTGTCATCTCCCCGTCGAGTTAGAACATAGAGCGCTTTGGGCTTTGAAAACCGTTAATTTAGATATGACCGAAGCCGCTAGGAAGCGTTTCTTCCAAATTCATGAGCTTGAGGAGCTTAGAGATACGGCATACGCTCGATCGTTGGGAATGAAGGAAAAAACGAAGTTGTTGCACGATAGGAGGTTGAGGAAAGTGAAAGAGTATAGCAAGGGCGACAAAGTGCTTCTCTACAACTCGAGATTGAAGCTTTTTGCGGGAAAATTGAAATCGAAGTGGTCGGGACCTTTTATGGTTCATTACGTGTTTCCGTATGGAGCGGTGGAGATTATGGATGAGAAGGATGGCCGTAGTTGGAAGGTGAATGGCCATCGTTTGAAGCACTACCTTGGAGGAGCGATAAACAAGGATGAGAGGGAGGTAACTCCTCTCGAAATCCCACCTAAAGCCGCCAATTAGTGTTTTGGGTGGAAGCCCAAGTGTACATTTTGTATCTTTTGTATACGAGTCTTTGTTTGAGTATTGTCGTGTTCTAACGCGTTCCGTAGTTTTTCGGTTTGTTTTGTGTGTCGTTGAGTCGTTTGCAGGAGGGCATCACCGAGGATTTGAAGGAATTCGCGAGAGAAATAAGGTTTCAGGTGAGTTTTATACTTAGAAAAAAATTGAGCTTGAACTTTGATGGGTTTAGAAAAAACATTAAAAAATTTTCTAAGGCACAAAAGAAAAAAATTTTACACTCTTTCTGTTAAAAAGGGCCTCTGGCACCCCGCCACCCACCTATTAAATACACCTCTCGCCCCGCCACCACGTAGGGGAGTTTTTCGGAAATTAATCTCGTGGTGGCGGGCCGCCACCAACATTGACCTTCATTGGCGGGCCGCCAGAGGATACATCTGCAGATCCAAACATAAATAAAATCCTTTGTTTTTTTTTCGGAAACGTGGTGGCACCCCGACACCAACCTCAGTCTTTTCTGGTGGGCCGCTACCCAACCCATCTGCACCCATAATTCATGAAACCCCCAAAATTTTAAATCTCACCTATTTCTTCTATACCCCACTACCGTAAACCCTTACACTCACCGCCCTTCTTCCCCAAATATCCCATCCTCACACTTCTTTTTTTCCACAGACATCTCATACCCACTCTACCCCCATCCCCTTCAACCATTAACCCACCGATAACCCTCTAACCCACCATGTATCCACTGCCGTAACCCATATCTCACCGATTCAGGACCAAACGACATTCAAAAAGTTCATCCTTTTCTCGCTTAATTCATTGATTCAGGTATGTTCCTTGTATATTCTCTTCTTTATGTGTCGATTGAAGTCCGTTGGTTAGCTACTTGTGTCTGTGTTTCGTTGTCGAGTCAGCAGGTTTGTGTAGTTGGTCAGTCTATGTGTTAGTCTGGGTCAGGTTCGAGTCCAGTCAGGTCTATGCGTTGGGTCCTTTGTGTTGCATCTTAGTTTTAGTTTTCAGTTTACTCAAAGGTTGCGGGTGGCTCGGTTTGGTCTGACTGGTTTGTTGTTGGATTGAATTGAGCGACGTGAGGAAGGGTGTGATAAATAAAAAAAAAATCGGGGGGAGGTTTTGCTCGATGAATAAATTTAGGGTTTGTTTGTTTTGATCTGTTTGGGTGCGATATTGCGAAAAGTGTTTTGGGCATTGTTAAAAATAAGTGTGGGGATACGGTTCGCGCTATTTTGACATAAAGCCATAATTTTCATTAAAAACGCGCACCGTTATCCATTGCTTCCACGCTTTGGTTTGATGATTTCTCGGCATTTGGATTGCTCGAGGGCGAGCAAGGTGCCGGGAGGGGGTAAAAGTGTAAATTACGTGTATTTTGCGTCTAATTAGTCGTAGTGTCGTATTTCGCGTCATTTAGAGTCGTTTTTAGTGTTTAGAGTCGTAGTAGGGTCATGTTTAGTGTCGTTTTGCGCAATGTGCATCACTTGAATTCGAACCGCTTCGCTCGTACTCAATCTCCATTCGGGCGGAGTTCGGTTCGTTTTTGAGTTGATTTGCGTAAAAGTCACATGTTTTTAAACTACGGCCGCGAACGCAATGCTATACGGCCGTTGTTTTTGTAAATATTTCCGTTTTTGTTAAAATTAAAAAAAATATATAAAAAAATATATATATAAAAAAAAAAATCAAAAATACCAAAAAAATAGTTTGTGACTAATATTCTGCATTGCTTTGTCTTGTCATACTTGAATTGTTTTGCAGAATGTCAGGTACAGGAACTTCAAGTCGGGCCAACAGGAAACGAGGCCGAGACACTCGCTCAGGAAGGGGCCCAGTGATTAGGGAGCCCGAACCGATTCAGGAGATTCAACCGGAATCAGTACAACAAGAGGAACAGTCAGAATATGAATATACTAGGGTGGTTGAGTATACGGGGCCGAGACGTCCTCATGGTCCACGTCAAAGGATTTTAGACAGCCCTCTTTTGCAGTTTGAGATAAATTCGGAGGAGTCACGGAGGTTAGGTACTTTGTGTACGGCAGAGCTGCTGCCGTTTAGGAGGATTGATTGGGATATGTTGGATCGTTTAGGGGCAAGGGCCCGGGTGGAACAGTTGCTAGGACCGAAATTCAGGAAAGTTTTGGATTGTGATGCTAGACAGTACAAGGAAATCACGATGGAATTTCACTCGACTTTCGAGTATAAGCAAGGGAGTTTTAATGAAAAAGATGCTATATTCTTTGCTTTGGGTAGGAAATCTTATGAGATGACAGTCCCTGAGTTTGCAGTGGCAACTCAGTTCTATACGGAAGAGGAGGTTAGGACTCCCGAGTTTATTACCAGTCTGCAGGGAGTGTTTAAGAAGAAGCGTGGGTTTTGTGTTTTGTCGGATGAGTTAGCGAGGTTTTGGAGCACCATATCGAGGGTGCCATATGCAATAGGGGCAGTTGCTAGTGATATTACTGATCCGGTTCTTCGTTATATTCACAAAATTCTAGCAGTGACTCTGGTTGGTAGAGGAGAGGGAGACAACAAGGTTAATCAAGTGAGTTTATTCTGTCTGATGTGTATGGTAGAGCAGAGGCCTGCCAATTTAGCTACTGTGTTTGCTATGTCTATCAAGAGGTTATGGAGGGGTGGTGCTGGAGCCCGTATTTACTGTGGGCCTTTGATTACTTGGTTGGCCGAGAGTTTAGATGTGTTTGAGAGGTACCCGGCTGATAGGATGAAGAAGGGCCCTGACCCTTGTTTTATGAGTGTTAGGGATTTGCAGTCTGCGGCGATTATAGCTCGTACTGATCCGATTACTTGGGAGCCGATACGAGAGGGTCCACAGGTTCAGCCTCCGCCTGGTTCAGGTGCTGCGGAGGCTATGCAGGGTGCGGTTCCTACCCGTTATCAGCGGCCTCATATTCCCCGTATTCGTCAGGATATTCTTGCTAGGCAGTACCCGTTAGCGCAGCCACGACCCGATCCACTTACTTTGGATTCATTATATGATTCTATGCAGGCGGGTTTCAGTGAGTTGCGTATGTATGTTGATGATCAGATCAGTGGGTTTAGGCAGGAGGTGTTGGCAGAGTTTGTGGCAGGTCAGAGGCGATTGGAGGATGGTATGCGGGTCATTATGCAGGGTATTCGTGTGCAGCCGCCGCCTTCTTGGCAGCAGACTGAGGCAGGGCCCAGTGGGGTACATGCAGGTGATGAGGAGTAGAGCAAGGATGCAGCGAGGATGACAGCTTATATCTTTTGTTTATTTTTATCTTTATGCTGTTTTTAATCCTCGTTTGTTGGTTTTGTACTTAAATACGTTAAACAGGTTGGTTGGGATTTTGGGGATGGTTGACTTTTGGTTGTTGGATGTTCGCACTAACACTTAGTAGCTTACGTATTATCTTTTGCTAGTGTTTGGTGTTTGCTTGATTAGGGTGATTGTAGTAGCCGCTTTCCGTTCGTGTGTGAGGGAGTTTGGTATTGTTTGCTGTGCACGTTCGGTATTGGAGGGCTATGTGGAAACGACTGGCACTTTGACAGTCTCACATATACAGCTAAGTCGTTTCCCTTTTTGTTGTTGTTGTATATTTTTATTTATTTCGTTTGCAGTTTTTATTTTTAGGTAGTATTGAGTCGTATTTTCGTTCTTGCATTAGGGACAATGCAATCTCTAAGTGTGGGGATGGGATACTTGTAAATATTTGAGTCATAAAAAGTTGAAAAAAAAAATTAGAAAAATTGAAAAATCCAAAAAAATTAAAAAAATAGAAAATGTCTTTCGAATAAAAAAGAAGTTTGCAATTAAAGCGGAAAATGATAGAAAAAATGAATTTTTGCTCGGGTTCAAATAATAATAATATGAGACTATAATAAACTGAGTTTGCGTCTAGTTTGGGATATGTGGGTAGGCCCGGGTTTGGTTTTAAGTCCCTTTGAGTTAATATACCTTAATTGTCGGTCCGCTAGTGGGTTTTCGCCTGGGAAATATGGGAAACTAAAACCGCCAAAAATAGTATAAGGGGCACCGTTATAAGCTAAGATAGTTAGAGTTTTTTGTCATATCTCGCTGAAAAAAAAATAGAATAAAAGTGGGCTAGAAACTAAATGAAAGTAACACAGGTCTATGTATTCCGAGTTGGGGATAGCGACTCTACAGCCGGTTTACCTCTGGGATGTGTGAAATCGACTTGCCGAATAAAAGTACCGAAACCTATGTAATCTGTGATTGGGGATAGCGACTCTACAGTCGGAATACCGCTGGGTTAGGGAAAGCATCGTCTAGTCTCACGAATGAAAAAAAAAAAAAAAAAGCAAGAAAAGAAAAAAAAAAAACATGGAAAAAAATAGATTTGATTTTTAACTCTCTTTATCTTGGTATAAAACGGTTAGGAATTGGTCCAGTGATCGTTCTTTTAGTCCTATAAGCTTGAGGGGGGAGTAGGTGGACTGTAGATTCTGGTGTGAGACCCTAGGTGGACTGACTGCACTTAAACTAAATTTACATGATAAGGGTTTAGGATTGGATTCGGGTTTAAGTGGACAAGTATATTCGCAATCGCGGCTAATGCAAATCTTGGTTTTAATTAATTATACCTAATCTTTTGACCCGGGTAATTGTTTGTTTCTGATTCCGTTGCATAATTCTTTTTCGAGGACGAAAAAAGAGTAAGTGTGGGGATGTTTGATGTATTGCAAAATACATCTTTTATTCATGTACAGTTTGTATAGTTTTCGTTATATTTAGTTTGGTTTTTCGTTAGAATATGCATACTATTGATAAAATCGTGTTTTGCAGGCTTTGATGCTTAAATATGCGGGAAACCGAGTGAAACGAGTCAAAACATCGAAGTGTCAAGTCTTGGAGCATGTTAGAAAGGTCGGGGAGTTGAAATAGAGTTAAAAGGCTGAAAAATCACTCTCTGGCACCCCGTGGGAACTTTTCTGGCACCCGGCGAGAGACTGAATGTAGTACATGAGAAAAAAAACAAGGTGGCACCCCGCCACCCATTTCTAAGTGGGTGGCGCCCCGCCAGAAGGCTGTTGCTGGCAGATTTATTCGAATTTAATAAAGGGGTGTTAAAAAAAGTGATATAAATACATCTTAAGCTTGGAAGTAACCCTAATTACGAATTGAAGAAGGCAAGAAGCATTCGGAGAGCAACTTTGGAGCTATTTCGGAGCTTTTGAAGGCAAGGAATCATCGGTACGAGTTGAGAGTGAAGAATCGAAGATCAATCGGGTTTTCCATTCCTTTGTTTAGTCGATTTCTTGTTTGATACTTGTTATGATGAATTCGTTGTTTGAATACTTTGATTTGATTTCATA
This sequence comes from Helianthus tuberosus, assembly GCA_030545235.1. NCBI lineage: Eukaryota > Viridiplantae > Streptophyta > Magnoliopsida > Asterales > Asteraceae > Helianthus > Helianthus tuberosus. The sequence continues at coordinate 201,257,112 of CM060369.1, forward strand.
CTTTAATATGCTTGGCTAAACCTTTTAAACCACCTAGATGAGTTGAATGGATTGAATAAAGAGTTTTACCGTTTATGTTAGTTGCATAATTGTTATGGGTGATTGTGTTTAGTAAGAGGTTTATTTTAATTCTTTGATGTATATGCATGCTTTGAATTGGTTTATTGTTATTATTTGCTTCATATGATTCTTAGTGACGGTCTATATCACAACATAGAGTCATATTAGGGTTTAGGGTTTCGGTGAGTGTCTATATCACATAAGAGAACCTTCACTCTTTAGGGAGAATCGCGCGATAACCTCTAGAAGTAACTAATAATAATTTGCTAGTTCTTAGTGTTCTACTAGTTCCGATATCTGGGAAGTGAGGGGCTATTGGTAGGTCTTACCCGGCGAATTGCTTTAGATAGGCCTTGGGAAAGGTTATGTCTTGGTTTACCTGTCGGTTTTATTAGTCTATCAAGTCAAAGTAATTAATCTAAATTACCCTAGACCTAGGACTGGGAAGAAGTAGGTCAACATTAGGGTACTTACACAATAATTAGAGGACTGGGAAGAAATCTAATAACCGGTAGGATTAACGGCCTAGGTAGTATCACAGGTTTCTCCTTGAGAAGGGTCGAGGGGCCTCGTTGGTTCTTAATAGGTTTAGTATCATAAGATCCCGGTTCCATAACTCGTGCAATTAACTTATTCGGTAATCTCTTAAAAACAATCCAGGATTCTTGTCTAGGTGGTCCATTTCTCACATAAGAAAAGTTCACAGTCGTCATTCGTTCTTAGTTTGATTCTAGTTTAATTTAGTAGTTAATATAGATTTCCTTAGTTTTCAGTAACCCCCCCCCCCTAAAACAAATAAACAAGTTAAGTCGCGTCCGTCAGTGTCTAGTCAGAGTCTAGTTTACGTAATTCGTTAGAGTCTCGTGGTTCGATATCCGGACTTCCTAGGTTATACTACATTGATCGGTACACTTGCCGATTGTGTGGTTTAGGTCGAGTCTAGAATTTAAAGCTTTTAGTGTCTAGCTTAGAGAGTCTAATTTAGTTAATTTTTATAGTCTGTTTAGCACACATCAAGTTTTTGGCGCCGTTGCCGGGGACTCTTGGTAATTGCGTTCATTAGCTTTGATAGATTTACTTGACAAATACGTGCTACGTGTTTACTTTGTTTTGTGTCTTTTCTTTTCATCTTGAGTCATAGTAACTAGTGTTTGCTTTTCTTGTGTTCAGGTTTTTGCTTGTAGTGGATGCCACATCTGCGTTCGCACGGACCACCACCACCACCAGTCAAGCAATCGTCATCTCAATTGGGCGAAGGCCCACAGGTTACTTCTACATCCTCTTCTCGTTTCCCACATTTCGATTCCACCCCGTTAACCACCCCACCGCCCACACCACCACCTTCGCCTAACCATTCACCTAAGGTTTCCCCACTCGATAGCCCTACTTCTAGTACTTCTAGTAACCTAGAGAACTTAGAACACATGGCTAACCCTAGGCAAACCGTTCATCAGCAGGCCACTCAGGATTTCACCGGCCTTGCTTCACCCATCACCGTCCCACCCATAGTTAATGACAATTCATGGCAAATCCCATCGTATGCCATGCAGGCTATCACCAATACCATCCAATTCCATGGCCGAGACGATGAGGACGCCCCGGCCCACGTAAACCGTTTCTCTCGCATGCTAGCTACCTTTAACCTTCAAGGTGCACCCAACGATGCCACCTACCTACAGCTTTTCCCATTCTCCTTAGCCGGCCGTGCGGCTACTTGGTTGGACTCACAACCAACCGGTACTTTTACCACTTGGGCGGGGCTTCGTCAAGCCTTTCTGAATAAGTATTTCCCGCCTGCAAAAGCCTCACGACTTAGGGACGAAATCCATTCTTTCCGCATGGGGCCCGACGAGCCCTACTACCTTGCTTGGGAGCGTTTCCAAAACCTTTGTGCTCGTTGCTCCCAGCACGGTCTATCTGATTGGGCCTTATGTGAGAAATTCTACAACGGTCTCACGCAAGAGACTCGTGATAGGTTTGATACTAACGCGGGGGGGCATATGATGGGTATTCTTACAGTAGCTGAGTGTTTAGAGAGGTTTGAGGCATTTGCTCAGTCTCAATCCCAATCGCGTTCCGATCAGAGGTATCAAAGTGGTAATTCTAATACCACTACTAGTGCACCCACCCGCGGGGTGAACCATGTCACCATGGACCCTAGTTTAACCTCTGTTTTGGAAAACATGAATAGGCAACTTAACGAAATTAGGGCTAAGGTAGACAAATGTGAGTATTGCCGAGGGGGTCACGATACGAATGCGTGCCCATTGCTTGTAGGAGAGGAGCAGGTTGACTATTTAGGAGGAGGTTTTGGTAGAGGTCAGTCTAGTGGTTTTGGGGGTAATAATAATTTTGGGTCGGGTTGGCGTAACAATAATAATAACATGAATAATAACACTTTTCGCCCAAATGGACCTCCTGGCTTTCAAATGGCTCAAAACCCAAATAGGGGCCAAAATTCACTCTTTGGTGGGGGTTCAAGTGGGCAGTTCAACAAAGGGTTCAATGGGCAGGTCAAGGATGGGGGGTCAAATAATCAGGGTCAAACAGGTCAAGGTTCAAGCTATGACTTAGGGGGTAGTCTAGAACGAATGGAGTCCATGATGAGTCAACTAATTGTTAGAGACCAAACTACCCAAAAGACCTTAAGTGAACATGACCTTTTGTTTAAAAACCATCAAGCTTCGTTTCAGGACCTTCAACGAGTTGTAGGGGATATATCTAGGAAGCTAGAAGAGAGGTTACCCGGTCAGTTCGCGGGTAACACAAAACCCAATCCTAATGCCCATGCTAAAGCCATTACCACCCGTAGTGGCAAGACCGTAGGAAACCCTAGAGTTATTGAGGAGAAGGAAGTAGATGAAAATGGAGATGTGATAGATGAAGAGATAGAGATGGAGGCTCCCGGCAAAGTGCAAAACAGGCTAAGCCCAGCAAGTACCGCACAGCCCGGTGAGTCTCAAGGTGAGAAGAAAGTCGAAAAAACACCAATAGATGTGAGACCTTCACCCTACGTGAACCATGCGTATGTCCCGTTTCCCTCACGCCTTAAGAACCAAAAGTACTCTAGGGAATACGGGCAGTTTTTGGACATCTTCAAGCAATTGAAGATTAACCTTCCATTCATAGAGGCACTCCAATCAATGCCCAAATACGCTAAGTTCTTGAAAGACCTCCTTAGGAACAAAGAAAAATTAGGAGAGTTGTCCAACGTCCCGTTGAATGGGGGGTGTTCCGCCGTGGTGTTAAATAAGCTTCCCGAAAAGCTTACCGATCCGGGTATTTTCACCATTCCATGTCTATTCGGTAGTAACACCAACACTCGAGCCCTAGCCGACTTAGGAGCTAGTATCAACTTGATGCCCTTTTCTCTTTATGAGAAACTAGACCTAGGAGAGCTTGCACCTACCCGAATGACATTGTCTTTAGCCGATCGGTCCGTTAAGTACCCTAGGGGTATAGTTGAGAACTTGTTAGTTAAGGTAGACAAATTCGTGTTTCCCGCCGATTTCGTAATTCTAGATATGGAAGCGGATGAGAGAGTGCCCATTATCTTAGGTCGTCCTTTCTTACGTACCGCCAAAGCTCTCATAGATGTCTACGATGGTAAGATCACCCTTAGGTTCGGTGAGGAGAGAGTTACTTTTGAGATAGATCGTTCCATGAATCACCCGAGTGGTTCGGATGACTATAGTGGTCCTTGCCATTCCGTCTACTTTTTGAACTCGTTCATCTCGTGTGTTGACCATTGCTTAGAGTACATAAGTGGAGCGGACCTAGTGGTAGATGAGAAGGTAGGAGAGAAGATAGAGGAAGAGTTAGAGAGTGTAGGTGAAGTTGAAGAGGAGGGGATTCCTTTAATCCCCGATGTGCTAGCGGTTAGTGATGACACCACCCAACCCCCACCCTTAGAGCTTAAAGTACTTCCATCTCATTTAGAGTATGCTTTCTTAGGGGAGGGTTCCGAACTACCCGTCATTATTTCATCCGAGTTAGAGGAAAGTGAGAAAGTGAGGTTGTTAGAAGTGTTGAGGGCCAACAAAGAGGCCATTGCATGGAGATTGTCCGACATTAAGGGCATAAGTCCTTCCTATTGCACCCACCGGATACTCATGGAGGATGATTATAAACCGGTGGTGCAACCCCAAAGGAGGCTTAATCCCAACATGCAAGATGTAGTGAAAAAGGAGGTTCTTAAACTCTTAGATGCCGGGATGATATATCCCATTTCCGATTCACCTTGGGTTAGTCCCACACAGGTTGTCCCCAAGAAGGGGGGGATGACCGTTGTCATGAACGAAAAGAACGAGCTTATCCCTTCACGCACGGTCACGGGTTGGCGCATGTGCATCGACTACCGAAAGTTGAATGATGCCACCCGTAAAGACCACTTCCCATTGCCTTTCATAGATCAAATGTTGGAGCGTTTGGCCGGTCAACAATTCTATTGTTTCTTAGACGGCTTTTCCGGTTACTTCCAGATCCCCATTGCACCGGAGGATCAGGATAAAACCACCTTCACATGCCCTTACGGCACCTATGCGTACCGACGCATGCCATTCGGGTTATGTAACGCTCCGGCTACCTTTCAGCGTTGTATGGTCGCCATATTTCAGGATATGATAGAGACTTCCATGGAGGTTTTCATGGATGATTTTTCAGTTTATGGTGATTCTTTTGAGGTGTGTTTGAAGAATTTGGAGAGAATGTTGAAGCGATGTGTAGAGACGAAGCTTATGCTAAACTGGGAGAAGTGTCACTTTATGGTGACGGAAGGTATAGTGTTAGGGCATAAGATTTCTAGAGAGGGTATAGAGGTAGATCGCGCGAAAATAGATACCATTAGTAGGTTGCCTCCACCCACGAGTGTTAAGTCAATTAGGAGTTTTCTAGGGCATGCGGGCTTCTATAGACGCTTCATTAGGGATTTCTCAAAAATCACTCGCCCCATGACCCGCTTGCTAGAGAAAGATGTTCCATTCGTCTTTGACGAGGAGTGTCTTAAGGCCTTCAACTTTTTGAAGGAACAGTTGGTTAGTGCACCTATTCTTATCTCGCCCGACTGGAGCTTGCCCTTTGAGCTCATGTGCGATGCGAGTGACTATGCCGTTGGAGCGGTTTTAGGACAAAGAAAGGACAAGCACTTCCACCCCATATACTATGCAAGCAAAACACTCAACGATGCTCAAGAAAACTACACTACCACGGAGAAAGAGCTTTTAGCCGTAGTTTTCGCTTTTGATAAATTCCGTTCGTACCTCGTTTTGTCCAAGACCATAGTTTTCACCGATCATTCCGCGTTGCGTTTTCTCTTTCAAAAGAAAGACGCTAAACCCCGACTCATTCGGTGGATTCTTTTGCTTAGTGAGTTTGATATTGAGATTAGGGACAAGAGAGGGGCCGAGAATGTAGCGGCCGATCACTTATCGAGGTTAGAGGATCCCAAGAGGGAAGAGATTCGTGAGGAGGAGATTGGAGATACGTTCCCTCACGAGTCTATAGATTTTATTGAGGCCGAGAAGGAGGGATTGCCATGGTTTTGTGATTTGGCAAATTATCTCTCTAATGGCAATGTTGTGAAAGGGATGTCGAATCAACAAAGGAAAAGATTGTTTAGTGAGGCGAAAAAGTATGTTTGGGATGATCCGTTTCTTTTTAGGATAGGAGGAGATAGAGTCCTTAGACGTTGTGTGTCGAGAGAGGAGGGTTGGAACATTATAAAGCATGTGCATGAGGGCCTTACGGGAGGACATCATGGTGCACACGCCACCGCCCAAAAGGTATTTGATTGTGGTTTTTATTGGCCTACCGTTCTTAGAGATGCCGAGGAATTCGTGAAGATGTGTGATGCATGTCAACGAACCGGCAACATTTCCGCCAAAGATGAGATGCCTCAAAATCCGATACAAGTAGTAGAGGTTTTTGACGTTTGGGGCATCGATTTCATGGGACCCTTCCCAAATTCCAAAGGAAACCGTTACATACTTGTGGCAATCGATTACGTTTCTAAATGGGTTGAGGCTCAAGCTCTTCCCACAAACGAAGCCCGAGTTGTTTTGAATTTCCTTAAAAATCTCTTTTCACGATTCGGTACTCCTAAAGCCCTAATTAGTGACCGTGGCACTCACTTTTGCAATGCATTGATGGAGAAATTGCTTGCACGCTACGGTGTCACTCATCGTTTATCTACCGCATACCATCCACAAACGAGTGGACAAGTGGAGAATGCGAATCGCGGTATTAAACGAATCCTAGAGAAGACCGTTGGTAAGAATGGGAAAGATTGGACCGACAAGCTAGACGATGCATTGTGGGCGTTTAGAACCGCCTACAAGACCCCGTTAGGAACTACACCTTTCATGATCGTCTATGGAAAATCTTGTCATCTCCCCGTCGAGTTAGAACATAGAGCGCTTTGGGCTTTGAAAACCGTTAATTTAGATATGACCGAAGCCGCTAGGAAGCGTTTCTTCCAAATTCATGAGCTTGAGGAGCTTAGAGATACGGCATACGCTCGATCGTTGGGAATGAAGGAAAAAACGAAGTTGTTGCACGATAGGAGGTTGAGGAAAGTGAAAGAGTATAGCAAGGGCGACAAAGTGCTTCTCTACAACTCGAGATTGAAGCTTTTTGCGGGAAAATTGAAATCGAAGTGGTCGGGACCTTTTATGGTTCATTACGTGTTTCCGTATGGAGCGGTGGAGATTATGGATGAGAAGGATGGCCGTAGTTGGAAGGTGAATGGCCATCGTTTGAAGCACTACCTTGGAGGAGCGATAAACAAGGATGAGAGGGAGGTAACTCCTCTCGAAATCCCACCTAAAGCCGCCAATTAGTGTTTTGGGTGGAAGCCCAAGTGTACATTTTGTATCTTTTGTATACGAGTCTTTGTTTGAGTATTGTCGTGTTCTAACGCGTTCCGTAGTTTTTCGGTTTGTTTTGTGTGTCGTTGAGTCGTTTGCAGGAGGGCATCACCGAGGATTTGAAGGAATTCGCGAGAGAAATAAGGTTTCAGGTGAGTTTTATACTTAGAAAAAAATTGAGCTTGAACTTTGATGGGTTTAGAAAAAACATTAAAAAATTTTCTAAGGCACAAAAGAAAAAAATTTTACACTCTTTCTGTTAAAAAGGGCCTCTGGCACCCCGCCACCCACCTATTAAATACACCTCTCGCCCCGCCACCACGTAGGGGAGTTTTTCGGAAATTAATCTCGTGGTGGCGGGCCGCCACCAACATTGACCTTCATTGGCGGGCCGCCAGAGGATACATCTGCAGATCCAAACATAAATAAAATCCTTTGTTTTTTTTTCGGAAACGTGGTGGCACCCCGACACCAACCTCAGTCTTTTCTGGTGGGCCGCTACCCAACCCATCTGCACCCATAATTCATGAAACCCCCAAAATTTTAAATCTCACCTATTTCTTCTATACCCCACTACCGTAAACCCTTACACTCACCGCCCTTCTTCCCCAAATATCCCATCCTCACACTTCTTTTTTTCCACAGACATCTCATACCCACTCTACCCCCATCCCCTTCAACCATTAACCCACCGATAACCCTCTAACCCACCATGTATCCACTGCCGTAACCCATATCTCACCGATTCAGGACCAAACGACATTCAAAAAGTTCATCCTTTTCTCGCTTAATTCATTGATTCAGGTATGTTCCTTGTATATTCTCTTCTTTATGTGTCGATTGAAGTCCGTTGGTTAGCTACTTGTGTCTGTGTTTCGTTGTCGAGTCAGCAGGTTTGTGTAGTTGGTCAGTCTATGTGTTAGTCTGGGTCAGGTTCGAGTCCAGTCAGGTCTATGCGTTGGGTCCTTTGTGTTGCATCTTAGTTTTAGTTTTCAGTTTACTCAAAGGTTGCGGGTGGCTCGGTTTGGTCTGACTGGTTTGTTGTTGGATTGAATTGAGCGACGTGAGGAAGGGTGTGATAAATAAAAAAAAAAATCGGGGGGAGGTTTTGCTCGATGAATAAATTTAGGGTTTGTTTGTTTTGATCTGTTTGGGTGCGATATTGCGAAAAGTGTTTTGGGCATTGTTAAAAATAAGTGTGGGGATACGGTTCGCGCTATTTTGACATAAAGCCATAATTTTCATTAAAAACGCGCACCGTTATCCATTGCTTCCACGCTTTGGTTTGATGATTTCTCGGCATTTGGATTGCTCGAGGGCGAGCAAGGTGCCGGGAGGGGGTAAAAGTGTAAATTACGTGTATTTTGCGTCTAATTAGTCGTAGTGTCGTATTTCGCGTCATTTAGAGTCGTTTTTAGTGTTTAGAGTCGTAGTAGGGTCATGTTTAGTGTCGTTTTGCGCAATGTGCATCACTTGAATTCGAACCGCTTCGCTCGTACTCAATCTCCATTCGGGCGGAGTTCGGTTCGTTTTTGAGTTGATTTGCGTAAAAGTCACATGTTTTTAAACTACGGCCGCGAACGCAATGCTATACGGCCGTTGTTTTTGTAAATATTTCCGTTTTTGTTAAAATTAAAAAAAATATATAAAAAAATATATATATAAAAAAAAAAATCAAAAATACCAAAAAAATAGTTTGTGACTAATATTCTGCATTGCTTTGTCTTGTCATACTTGAATTGTTTTGCAGAATGTCAGGTACAGGAACTTCAAGTCGGGCCAACAGGAAACGAGGCCGAGACACTCGCTCAGGAAGGGGCCCAGTGATTAGGGAGCCCGAACCGATTCAGGAGATTCAACCGGAATCAGTACAACAAGAGGAACAGTCAGAATATGAATATACTAGGGTGGTTGAGTATACGGGGCCGAGACGTCCTCATGGTCCACGTCAAAGGATTTTAGACAGCCCTCTTTTGCAGTTTGAGATAAATTCGGAGGAGTCACGGAGGTTAGGTACTTTGTGTACGGCAGAGCTGCTGCCGTTTAGGAGGATTGATTGGGATATGTTGGATCGTTTAGGGGCAAGGGCCCGGGTGGAACAGTTGCTAGGACCGAAATTCAGGAAAGTTTTGGATTGTGATGCTAGACAGTACAAGGAAATCACGATGGAATTTCACTCGACTTTCGAGTATAAGCAAGGGAGTTTTAATGAAAAAGATGCTATATTCTTTGCTTTGGGTAGGAAATCTTATGAGATGACAGTCCCTGAGTTTGCAGTGGCAACTCAGTTCTATACGGAAGAGGAGGTTAGGACTCCCGAGTTTATTACCAGTCTGCAGGGAGTGTTTAAGAAGAAGCGTGGGTTTTGTGTTTTGTCGGATGAGTTAGCGAGGTTTTGGAGCACCATATCGAGGGTGCCATATGCAATAGGGCCCAGTGGGGTACATGCAGGTGATGAGGAGTAGAGCAAGGATGCAGCGAGGATGACAGCTTATATCTTTTGTTTATTTTTATCTTTATGCTGTTTTTAATCCTCGTTTGTTGGTTTTGTACTTAAATACGTTAAACAGGTTGGTTGGGATTTTGGGGATGGTTGACTTTTGGTTGTTGGATGTTCGCACTAACACTTAGTAGCTTACGTATTATCTTTTGCTAGTGTTTGGTGTTTGCTTGATTAGGGTGATTGTAGTAGCCGCTTTCCGTTCGTGTGTGAGGGAGTTTGGTATTGTTTGCTGTGCACGTTCGGTATTGGAGGGCTATGTGGAAACGACTGGCACTTTGACAGTCTCACATATACAGCTAAGTCGTTTCCCTTTTTGTTGTTGTTGTATATTTTTATTTATTTCGTTTGCAGTTTTTATTTTTAGGTAGTATTGAGTCGTATTTTCGTTCTTGCATTAGGGACAATGCAATCTCTAAGTGTGGGGATGGGATACTTGTAAATATTTGAGTCATAAAAAGTTGAAAAAAAAAATTAGAAAAATTGAAAAATCCAAAAAAATTAAAAAAATAGAAAATGTCTTTCGAATAAAAAAGAAGTTTGCAATTAAAGCGGAAAATGATAGAAAAAATGAATTTTTGCTCGGGTTCAAATAATAATAATATGAGACTATAATAAACTGAGTTTGCGTCTAGTTTGGGATATGTGGGTAGGCCCGGGTTTGGTTTTAAGTCCCTTTGAGTTAATATACCTTAATTGTCGGTCCGCTAGTGGGTTTTCGCCTGGGAAATATGGGAAACTAAAACCGCCAAAAATAGTATAAGGGGCACCGTTATAAGCTAAGATAGTTAGAGTTTTTTGTCATATCTCGCTGAAAAAAAAATAGAATAAAAGTGGGCTAGAAACTAAATGAAAGTAACACAGGTCTATGTATTCCGAGTTGGGGATAGCGACTCTACAGCCGGTTTACCTCTGGGATGTGTGAAATCGACTTGCCGAATAAAAGTACCGAAACCTATGTAATCTGTGATTGGGGATAGCGACTCTACAGTCGGAATACCGCTGGGTTAGGGAAAGCATCGTCTAGTCTCACGAATGAAAAAAAAAAAAAAAAAGCAAGAAAAGAAAAAAAAAAAACATGGAAAAAAATAGATTTGATTTTTAACTCTCTTTATCTTGGTATAAAACGGTTAGGAATTGGTCCAGTGATCGTTCTTTTAGTCCTATAAGCTTGAGGGGGGAGTAGGTGGACTGTAGATTCTGGTGTGAGACCCTAGGTGGACTGACTGCACTTAAACTAAATTTACATGATAAGGGTTTAGGATTGGATTCGGGTTTAAGTGGACAAGTATATTCGCAATCGCGGCTAATGCAAATCTTGGTTTTAATTAATTATACCTAATCTTTTGACCCGGGTAATTGTTTGTTTCTGATTCCGTTGCATAATTCTTTTTCGAGGACGAAAAAAGAGTAAGTGTGGGGATGTTTGATGTATTGCAAAATACATCTTTTATTCATGTACAGTTTGTATAGTTTTCGTTATATTTAGTTTGGTTTTTCGTTAGAATATGCATACTATTGATAAAATCGTGTTTTGCAGGCTTTGATGCTTAAATATGCGGGAAACCGAGTGAAACGAGTCAAAACATCGAAGTGTCAAGTCTTGGAGCATGTTAGAAAGGTCGGGGAGTTGAAATAGAGTTAAAAGGCTGAAAAATCACTCTCTGGCACCCCGTGGGAACTTTTCTGGCACCCGGCGAGAGACTGAATGTAGTACATGAGAAAAAAAACAAGGTGGCACCCCGCCACCCATTTCTAAGTGGGTGGCGCCCCGCCAGAAGGCTGTTGCTGGCAGATTTATTCGAATTTAATAAAGGGGTGTTAAAAAAGTGATATAAATACATCTTAAGCTTGGAAGTAACCCTAATTACGAATTGAAGAAGGCAAGAAGCATTCGGAGAGCAACTTTGGAGCTATTTCGGAGCTTTTGAAGGCAAGGAATCATCGGTACGAGTTGAGAGTGAAGAATCGAAGATCAATCGGGTTTTCCATTCCTTTGTTTAGTCGATTTCTTGTTTGATACTTGTTATGATGAATTCGTTGTTTGAATACTTTGATTTGATTTCATACTTTAATATGCTTGGCTAAACCTTTTAAACCACCTAGATGAGTTGAATGGATTGAATAAAGAGTTTTACCGTTTATGTTAGTTGCATAATTGTTATGGGTGATTGTGTTTAGTAAGAGGTTTATTTTAATTCTTTGATGTATATGCATGCTTTGAATTGGTTTATTGTTATTATTTGCTTCATATGATTCTTAGTGACGGTCTATATCACAACATAGAGTCATATTAGGGTTTAGGGTTTCGGTGAGTGTCTATATCACATAAGAGAACCTTCACTCTTTAGGGAGAATCGCGCGATAACCTCTAGAAGTAACTAATAATAATTTGCTAGTTCTTAGTGTTCTACTAGTTCCGATATCTGGGAAGTGAGGGGCTATTGGTAGGTCTTACCCGGCGAATTGCTTTAGATAGGCCTTGGGAAAGGTTATGTCTTGGTTTACCTGTCGGTTTTATTAGTCTATCAAGTCAAAGTAATTAATCTAAATTACCCTAGACCTAGGACTGGGAAGAAGTAGGTCAACATTAGGGTACTTACACAATAATTAGAGGACTGGGAAGAAATCTAATAACCGGTAGGATTAACGGCCTAGGTAGTATCACAGGTTTCTCCTTGAGAAGGGTCGAGGGGCCTCGTTGGTTCTTAATAGGTTTAGTATCATAAGATCCCGGTTCCATAACTCGTGCAATTAACTTATTCGGTAATCTCTTAAAAACAATCCAGGATTCTTGTCTAGGTGGTCCATTTCTCACATAAGAAAAGTTCACAGTCGTCATTCGTTCTTAGTTTGATTCTAGTTTAATTTAGTAGTTAATATAGATTTCCTTAGTTTTCAGTAACCCCCCCCCCCCCTAAAACAAATAAACAAGTTAAGTCGCGTCCGTCAGTGTCTAGTCAGAGTCTAGTTTACGTAATTCGTTAGAGTCTCGTGGTTCGATATCCGGACTTCCTAGGTTATACTACATTGATCGGTACACTTGCCGATTGTGTGGTTTAGGTCGAGTCTAGAATTTAAAGATTTTAGTGTCTAGCTTAGAGAGTCTAATTTAGTTAATTTTTATAGTCTGTTTAGCACACATCAACTATTATGGTTGTCCGGTTAACATATTCTTCTATAGATTCATTCTCTTTCATTCTTAACGAATCAAATTCACAACGTAGGGTTTGAAGTTTTACCGTTTTGACTCTATTTTCTCCCCTGTAGGCCACTACTACCGCCTCATACTTACGTGTTAAACTTCGTAAAATCTTTCGACAATTCGTTGTTCTTCTATTTTCTCTTCGTTTAATCTTAACTGGTTGACTATTATGGTTGTTCGGTTAACATATGCCGGTGATAGTAATTTTGTCCCAGAAGTTTAGGAATCTGGGTTTGAATTCCTCCATTGGTCGTCATCGGAAGATGTCTTTAGGAATTATGAATTTGTAAAGAATTATTCGGATGAGTTTGATTTGTATTTTGCGGATCGGTGGCTCTAATACCACTTTATTGGATTTGCAGGTAATAACAGAAGTAATATTCAAAAGAATTGTAACTTATGTTCTTGATTGAATTGGTGAAGAACGAATTATACAGAAGATTACATATATATATATATATATATTAGGGTTAGCATATAGATAACCGCTAATACTTAGGGTATAACTTTAAAAATAATAATGCTACATAAAACTATACTTTATAACTAATCTAATCTTTATTCTATTCTAGCTTATAATCATCCTCTAATAAATCTGCCAAGAAATCAATTGATGGGAAGGATTCCGGAGAGGATTGGAGACATGAAAGCACTTGAATCCTTTGATTTATCGGTAAACAAACTTTCTGGGGAACTTCCCATGAGCTTGTCAAGGTTGAATTCCTTGAGTACCTTCAACGTGTCTTACAACAATTTGACAGGAAAATTTCCAATAGGTACTCAGATTCAAACCTTGGATGAACCTAGCTTCTTTGGCAACAAATTTTGTGGAGTTCCACTAACTCAAGCTGATGGTTGTGTACGAGTTGAAGAGCGGGCTAATATAACACAAGACCAAAAATAAGACGGTGGAGAAGATTGGGGGTTCATTGTTAGCATGGTGCTTGGATTTGTTACCGGATTTTGGATAATATCAGGCCCGCTGATAGTCATCACGTCATGGAGGATTGCATATTTTCGTATTATTATTAAAGTGAGGAATATGGTTTTTTATTGGTATGCATAAGTGTTGTTTGATATGTTTCCACAATGATGAAAGATAAAGGTTGTAACGTTATAATTAGCTTCATGTTCATTTAAAAAACTTTGTGTTAAATAAAATCATAAACTTGTAAAACAAGCCCAGTAACTACTGAATATGTTTACTTCTATCTTTTTTCTTTCATTTCCTACATATACAAAACCAAGATAGGGGAATAGTGTCAGGCAGCTTGACTGTTTCCTATTGGACCAACTTTTTTTAATTTAATTTTATTTGCAGTTTAAAATTACGCTTTCGTCCTTTGTTTAAAATTACGTTTTTGCCCCCAGATCAAAATAAAATTATAATTTTGCTCAAAGTTACGCTTTTGCCCTCGGTTCAAAAACTCACTTTTAATTTTGTTCCCAGTTTCAAATTACGGTTTCGTCCTTCTTTTAAAATTACGTTTTTGCACCCAGTTCAAAATAAAATTTTGTTTTTTCCTCTAGCTCAAAATTACGATTCTGCCCTCAGCACAAAATTACGTTTTTGCCCACAGTTCAAAATAAAATTATGTTTTTCCCCTAGCTCAAAATTATGATTTTGCTATCCGTTTAAAATTATGATTTCGCCTCCAGTTCAAAATATAATTTACGATTTTCCCCTCTGTACAGACATACATGTTATGAGAGAGAAATATTCGGCTTATTGCCCCACAACGCGGGCGGACATATACAAAACCAAGATAGGGGAAGAGTGCCACGCAGCTGCGTGGCACTTCCCTATTAGACTAACCCTTTTACTATTTTATATTCGTTTTAAAATTGCGGTTTCGTCCTTAATTTAAAATAAAATTACTTTTTTGCCCCCACTTCAAAATAAAATTATGTTTTTATCCCTCGCTCAAAATTACGATTTTGCTCTCGATTCAAAATTATGATTTTATCCCCATATTACAATTACAATTTTTACCCCAGCTCAAAAAAAATTTATCCTTTTGCCCCAAACTAAAAATGACGATTTTGCGCCCCGTTTCAAAAATTATGATTTCGCCTTCAGTTTAAAATTATGTTGTTGCCCGGTTCAAAATAAAAGTATGCTTTTTCCCCCAATTCAAAATTACGATTTTGCCCTTAGTTCAAAATTTTGATTTTGCCCCAGTTCAAATTAAAAATATAGCTTTGTCCCCAACTTAAAATTACGATTTTGTCCTTATTGCAAAGTTATAGTACGATTTTGTCTCCGGTTCAAATTTATAGTATTGCCATCTGTAACACCTCGAAAATTTATGTCCAATAATGTATCGACACACGTCATAAGCTTTGAACGTGTGAAATAATACCTTAGAAGGACTAAAGTTGACAAACAAGGAAACTATGTGAAAATAAGGGTCCAAAGTGTCAACAATGGATAAATATATTTTAAAATAGCCCTACGAGATGTTTATACCCTTCACACGAAAGAATCATGTTGGTGCACTTGTGTCTGTACTTTGTCTGTATTTTGTAATGATATAAAACGATGTCTTTTGTAGTCGTGTTACGTCTTAGATGTGTTTATGTGTGTGCTTAATGTAAGTTTGACCAGTCAACCATCCTCCTGGTTTGACTTGGTCAAACAGTTAGAAAAAGGTTTGTAAGTTGTGTGGGTCGAAGGATGAGTCATCGAAGGATTGTTTATATCCTTCGATGAGCTCGAAAGATAACCTTCGATGGATATAGATGGACCTCGAAGGATGTCAATCCTTCGAGGTATATGTGGATCCTTCGATAGGCTGTATCTCGATAGATGATCTTTCGATCAGTCTAATTGATCCTTCGACCAGACGACCTGTGATGGATATATATACTGATGTAATGTGTTCACTTCATTGTGTGAGTGAACTTAGTCTTGTAGAGAGCGTATTTTCAGTTTGGTCAAGGGCTGTAACCGTGTCCACTGAAATACAAGAGAAAACTTTGATATCTTGTGTGTCTACCCTTTCTCTTTGTAGCTTGTGTTCTCATTATAAACTACCGGTTTGCATTCTAGCTTGGATTCCGCACTTGCTAGTGTGTTAAACTTAACAAGGATAAGGTTTAACCTCAACCTCCGAGGGACCTACAAGTGGTATCAGAGCCGTGGCTCTTTTCCTTGTTAAAAACCGAGTTTATACAAGACTTTGGAGTGTTTGGATAAAACTCACATGGTTTAACATCTGTTTTTAGTGTTTTTCTCACAGTTCTTGACGTAAAAACGTGTTCTAAACTAACCGGGTGTGTTAAAGAACGGGTTGGGTAACTTAAAAACTTGTTTTTAAGAAGTTTGGTAATTTCTGGCCAAATTCCGGCTTACTCCGGTGACCGGTTTCTGGATAAGAACCTTCTTTTTAGGCAATATTTTATTAGTCAAATCTGGGTTGGCAGAAAGTATGGTCTGAACATACCTTCTGCCGAAAGTTTTTACCAACCAATCACCTTTTCACCAACCTGTCAACTTTTGTCAACTGTGTCAGTGCAGATCGAAGGATATCCTTCGAAGTCGAAAGATCATCTTTCGATCAAAGGAGGTTCGATAGATAATCATCTTTCGAACATCCTTCGAAGTCTGTGACTTATCTTTCGATCCAAGGAATCTTTTCGAAGGATATATCTGTCGATCTACAGGTCTTATTCGAAAGACAAGGATCCTTCGATTGGAGAGTCTTTCGAAATCATTGTTCGAAACTCAACAGTGATCTTTCGAACACTGTTGATCCTTCGAACAAGTTCTGTCTTTCGATCCTAATCTGTTTAAGCTTAACAAGTTTGTGTTTTTCAGGTCTTTCGATCAAAGATCCTTCGGCTGTTTGTTATCCTTCGAGATTTTAACATAGTTTGTGAAAAATTAAATTTTAAAAGGGGAAAACTTGTTTTTCAAATTTTAAATATATTTTTCACTTAATATATTAATTTTCTTTATAAAATGGGAACAAACGGTCAGTGGGATCCAACCGCGTGGACTCAAACAACTTTGACTCCACAATCATCAGCTACGCAATCATCAGCTACGCAATCATCAGCTACGCAATCTCAGTCAGATTTCAACAAAAATGCATGGATGCAGGCTATTGCCCCACCTCAAGCTGCAATGATAACTGCAAATCAATGGGCATTGGTCACAAATCAAAGCAGCAGCATTCAAGCTATGATGCAGAACGACAGTGAAACTGGTACAAGCACAAAACCGCCAAAGCTGAATCACATCAATGATTGGGGATGGTGGAAAGAAAGGCTGAGAACTTATGTTCAGGGGCAAGGTCAAGATCTATGGATGTGCTTCTTTACTCCATTTGAAAATGAATTGGAAGTTGCAGGATCTAATCCACAAACTTACAGCACTATGTCTGAGGAGGATAAGAAGAAATTTGAGTTAGAGAAGAAAGCATTCATGATTCTCACACAAGCTCTTCACAGAGACATTTACCACCAGTTTGTTTACTGCACGACTACTAAAAGCTTGTGGGATATGCTCACGTTACGATGTGAAGGAAATGCTCAATCTAGAAAGATCAAGCAAGAATTGTTGAAGAAAGAGTTTGAAGGATTCACGTGTATGGAGAATGAGACTTTAGCAGAGTTATCTACAAGGTTCCATCATTTGTTGAGCGAGATGTTTGCCTTTAGAGTTACTGCCACTCCACAAGAAATGGTGAAGAGATTTGCTGATAGCTTACCAGCAAAGTGGAGCAGTTATCTTGAAATTCTCAAAGAAAATGGTGTTCTAGACACAATCACTGTGTATGAGTTAATTCAGAAATTGGAGAACAAGGATGTAGAAGAAAAGCTTAAGGCAAAAAGAACACTAACTCCTCAAAATCCAGAGATGTACTATGGGATTGCAGGAGGCATCAGTGGAGAAAAACCAGTTTCTCAACATGCGAAGCTTCAAACAGCCTTCATCTCAAACACCGGGCCTTCCACAACAAATCAGTTTGATCCTTCAGCATACACGATGTTCTCAAGACCAGATTCTTCTTCTCTACAACAGGATGTGCAACCTGCTCCTCAATTCACACCACCGCCTTTCTTAGACCCAAGCAGAGCTCAGCAGCAACAACCGCAACAGCAAGGGTTTTATGGAAGCTCTTCAAACTTTCAAGCCACTTCCAATCCGAACACAGTCAGATTAGACACTTCTAGCTTTTCCAAAGTCAGTGTCGAAGTAGCCAAGGAGCATATGGAGATGTTGAACACCTTGGTTAGTGCTTATTGTGGATTGGTTGCAGGTCAGATTGGGAATATCAATCTAACCAATGAAGATTATCAGCAAGTGGATAGGGAAGAGTTTGAAATGATGGATATCAAATGGGCTCTTGCTAGTGCAATTCGAAGAGCAAAGGAGTTTATGGAAAGGACGGGGAGAACCAACTTGAATAGCAACAACAACACCAAGTATGGTTTTGATAAGAATGTTGTCACTTGCTTCAATTGTGGTGAAAAGGGTCACTTCAAGCGGGAGTGTCAGAAGCCTCCTAAGCAAGGAAATCAGAATCCCTTCAGGAATCAAGGACAGCCACAACAGCAACAGAACAACAATGACAGATCAATAGTGCCGGTTGGAGGAAATGCATCTGGATCCACAAACACTAATCCCCACAGAGGATTGGTTGTTCAAGCTGATGAAATCTGCAATTGGAACCTTCAGCTTGGAGAAGGAGGAAATGGTGGAACAGCATGTTATGCTAAAGTGATTGAGAAGGTTGTAGAACCTGTGTCTGCTGGTGAATCTTCAGAAGATGAAGATAGTTCGGGTTATAGTGGGAGCATGGATGGGGAATCACTTGATGCTGGTGATTTATCAAGTGATGCTTTAGATTTGGAAGTTGATGAGCTTTTGGCCGAAGCTGAAGCATTATGCAAGAGGAGATCTATTCTTTGCCAGAAATCTGCTGGAACTTCCGAGAAGCTTGCTCAGTTCTTCTCTGAAGATGGATCTTTTTCTTTCCATTCAGCCTTTATGGCTAATGTCGACAGTTCATCAAGTCAGGTATGTGTCGATGAACCCACTGTAGTTAGTTGTGAAAATTGTGATAGTTTAAAGGTTAAATATGCTGAAAAGGAAAGTCAGTTTGAAATCACATACAAACACAATCAAGAATTGATTGTAGATCTTTCTAAAGCAACTGAAGCTAACTTGTTTTTAACCAGAAATGAAAAGGAATTTAAAGCAACAATTGCGTCATTAAAACATGATGTTTCAGAATTACAAAAGGCTGTTTTGCGAAAACAACATGCTAACAATAATCTTATTGACACAATTGAAAAGCAAATGGTAGAATTGGCAACAGCTCGATGTGAATGTGAAACAATTAAGCAGAAACTGGAAAGCTATTCCAATTCCCGCTTTGTATTGGATCACATCATTGACGTTCAAGAGAGAAAGAAAAAGGGGGATAAACCATGTATTGGATTCAAATCATGTCCTCCCCCAATGAATCACAATTACTCCAAATTGCCTGATGACGAGGATATGCCCCGTTTTGAACCTACTGTGCCACTCGGTCTAGATGACTTTGCAGCAGGCCTCGGGTTCACAACTGGTACATCATCCTCGGGTCAATCAGAATCTGAGAATGTGACAGATTCATCGTGTGTTAAGGAACAGAGTCCTCCCATTGTTGAGGATGCTGATTCTTCGGATGATGAATCTGAAGAGATTGTGAAACAACAGTCTAACTCGGTTACAACAGATATTCCAATTGAGAATCACATCCTGTGTGATCCACCAGTGAAACCGAGTAAGACTGAAACGTCAAAAGCGATGGAGTCCCTTGTATCTAGCCGTGAAGAGAATAACTTGTTGTACACGCTCAAAGGAGATAGCAAAATCTACTCTAACAAAGATTTTCCACTTAAAAATGTAAATCAAGATTTAATTGAGCAAATTTTTGAAGGATGCACTGATAAGTTTTTGGGGAACAAAAGTGGCAAAGTTACCGTTACTCAATGTGATCCAATTCCGTGTGAACAAATTAGAAAACAATACGGAAACCAAAAACTACCAATTGAGCGAAAACAACAAGTCAACTCCGGAAAGGGTAAGGTACAGGGAAAGAAGGCTCAGAACAAGAATGTTCAAGCACCTAAAGTTCAGCAGCCTAAGACTGAACAACCAAAGGTTCAACAACCTAAAGTTGAACAGTCTAAGGCTACTCAACCTAAGGCTGCACAACCTAAAATTCAACAATCAAGGGTTGAGCAACCTAAGGTTCAACAACAAAAGGTGCAAAACAAAAGAGCTCCTGTTAAGAAGCGAGGACCGAAAATGAACTTTGTTGGATCCACGGGTTCAGACAAACTTGAAACATTTCAGGATAAATCTAACCTTGAGTTTATACAACAGTTTAGAATTTTAAAACGAAATGATCAGAATAATTACACCCAACACACCAACGGATGTGATTTAGGCCCAAGCACGTCTAGATTACAAAGTTCATTGTCTGGCTCTCCGTCTGGTCATCAACATGTTTCTCCGAAGTTTGTAGAGCGGAGAACATGTTTTGAATGTGGGACAGTTGGGCATATTGTAAGATATTGCCCACACGTGCAAAAGCTGAAGTCAACAACGAGTGCTCCCCAAGAAATCGATTACCGAAAACGATCAGTTTCCCCTAAACAAGACCCACGTGTCTTGAAAGAAAGGGAAAAGAAGTTAAAGTGAAAGAATCAAAAGGTAATTGAAAAGGCATTAAAATCAGAGGTCAAAGAAGAAAAACCTGTACAAGCAAAATCTGAAACTGTAAAACCAGTAAATGCTAAAACAATACATTCAAATACTGGTAAAGGACAAACAGCTTGGAAGCCAAAGCAGGTAATTCAATCAGGGGGAGCACCACAGGTTCTTTTTCCTAATCATCAAGTGATTGAAATCACTTTCCTTGATGATCAAGGACGACCCAAGTCCACAAAGGCTTGGGTCCCCCTCTCAAACTGATAAGTTAATTGTATGTGCAGGCAGCTCCAGGAGGAACTATTAATAGTCATTGGATTGTTGATAGTGGGGCTTCCAGGCACATGACGGGCGACTACCGTCTTCTTTTCGATGTGCGAAGTATAAGAGGAGGATATGTTGCGTTTGCTGGAGACAAAGGAGGGTATATCACCGGCGAAGGAATGATCTCAAATGGAGTTGTGAGTTTCGACAAAATCAATTATGTACAACAGTTGGATCACAATCTCCTAAATGTTTCTCAGATCTGCGACAAGAAGTTCACCATGCATTTTGATGATGCCGGTTGTTATGTGCTGAAGCCAGGATTCAAGATTCCCGAAGAATGGATTCTCTTATCAGCACCAAGAGTTAATGATTTGTATGTCCTCGATATGAGCCAAGCAATAACCAAGTCCAAACAAGTTACTTGCTTTATTTCAAAAGCCACTGAAAAGGAGACGATCTCTTGGCACAGACGGATGGGTCATATTCACCTCAGAAAAATGAATCACCTTGTCAAAAACAATCTGGTGAGAGGTGTCAATGTGAAGAATTTTCAACTTCAAGATGTCTGTGTGCCGTGTCAGAAAGGGAAGCAGATCAAGAAATCACATCCATTGAAGAAGGTTAACACTGTAAACATGCCACTCGAACGTCTGCATATGGACCTTTTCGGCCCAGTCAAACACAAGAGTGTGAACGGGGAAGTTTTCTGCTTGGTAGTCACTGATGACTATTCAAGATTTTCATGGGTTGATTTCATGGTCCACAAGAGCGAGACTCCAGAGATTCTAAAGAATTTGATCACCTTGTTGGAAAATCTTTATAATCTAAAGGTGAGGCGAATTCGAAGCGACAACGGAACCGAGTTCAAAAACAGGGTTATGGATGAATTTTGCACTGCAAAAGGAATCCTTCATGAATATAGCTCTCGGTACACGCCACAACAAAACGGAGTCACTGAAAGAAAGAACAGAACCTTAATTGACACTGCAAGAACCATGTTGGTTGAGTCTCAGCTTCCAGTTCGATTCTGGACTGAAGCTGTTGCCTCGGCTTGCTACACGTTAAACAGGGTTCTCACAGTGAAAAGACATGGCAAAACGTGCTTCGAACTTCTACACAAGAACACTCCTGACTTAGAATATCTAGAACCTTTTGGTGCACCATGTACCATGATTGAACCTGACGGGAAGTTTGGTGCCAAAGCTATCGAAGGTTACTTCCTTGGGTATGCTACTCCTAATCTGCGAGTATGGAACCTGACTACCAAGAGGATTGAAGAGTGGGGTGAAGTAAGAGTTCAAAGATATTCTAATCCTCCGAAGCCTTCTGGAGATCCATGGATGTTCGATTATGATGGTCTTTTCAACTCATTCAATCTGCCGACATTTGATGATGACAATGCAATTGCTCAAATGTTGTCTGAAAGCGAGAATGCGACTGGCTCTCAGTTAGCTCGCCCAATCATTGTTGACTCTCAAGCATCTTCTTCTGTCAACAATCTCGCTTCAAATGAGGTGTTTAATGATGCTGTCGACTACAATTTGTCATCGGAAGATGAGGAGTATGTTGATGCAAATGATGGTGAAGCACGGGGTCCGGTTCAAGGTACTTCAGAAGCAACGGATCCAGTGTCTGCGCCAATTGTCCAAGAAGAAAATGCATCATCTTCTACAACTCAACAGCTTCAAAATGATATCGGGAATTTAAATATCAATAACTTGAGGACCAATGTTGAAATTCCTCTAGTTCCTGAAACCCGAATTCATAACATTCATCCTCAGCAGAATATTATAGGTGATGTTCTCAGTGGTGTTAGGACAAGAAATCAAATCAGAAATAACGAAAATGCTGGCTTGTATGCTGAGATACGAGAATCGGGACAACAAAATGATTGGTCTTTCGCCTGCTATGTTAGCCAAGAAGAGCCTAGATCTTGGAAGGAGGCATTGAAAGATGATTCCTGGGTGGAAGCCATGCAAGAAGAACTTCTGCAGTTCGAGAAGTTGGGCGTATGGAAATTGGTTGATAGGCCCGATAACTACAAGAAGATCGGAACTCGTTGGGTGTTTAAGTGCAAGAAGGACGACCGTGGAATTGTTGTCCGAAACAAAGCAAGGTTAGTTGTTCAAGGCTTCAGTCAAATAGAAGGTATTGACTACAATGAAGTGTATGCTCCTGTTGCACGTCTGGAGGCTATTAGAATCTTTCTAGCCTACGCATCCTTCAAGAAATTCAAGGTGTACCAGATGGATGTTAAGAGTGCATTTCTACACGGAGTAGTCGAAGAGGAAGTATATGTCGAGCAACCACCGGGGTTTGAAGATCCATTACATCCTGACAGAGTTTTACTACTTAACAAAGCATTATATTGTCTTCATCAAGCACCTCGAGCCTGGTATGAGACACTGTCTACCTACTTGCTGAACAACGGGTTTAGACGGGGTTTGATCGACTGTACCCTCTTCATCAAAGAAAAAGGTGAAGATCTTCTGTTGGTACAAGTATACGTCGATGACATTATCTTTGGTTCTACCAATGATAATCTATGCAAGGAATTTGAGAAGGTGATGCAAGATCGATTCGAGATGAGTGCGATGGGTGAAATGACGTTCTTTTTGGGTTTGCAAGTTAATCAGTCCGAATCTGGAATTTTTATCCATCAAACCAAGTACGTCGGAGACATCTTGAGCCGGTTCCAGATGTCCGATTCGAAGCCAATTTCTACTCCTCTTCCGCAGAATCACGGGATTACTCCGGATGAAAAAGGGGATGCTGTGGATTCTTCACTCTATCGTGCTATGATTGGATCTTTAATGTATCTCACCGCATCAAGACCCGACATTATGTATCCAACGTGCCTTCTGGCCAGATACCAAGCGAATCCGAAGGTCTCTCACTATGCTGCTGTCAAAAGGATATTTCGTTATCTGAAGGGTTGCCCTGACACCGGGTTATGGTACCCTAAGGATGATAACTTCGATCTCAAGGCTTTCAGTGATTCTGATTTCGGCGGCTGCAAGAAAGATGGCAAATCAACAACAGCAGGATGTCAGTTCTTAGGCAATCGCCTAGTCACTTGGCAATGCAAGAAGCAGACATGTGTGGCTACGTCTACATGTGAAGCGGAATACATTGCTGCGTCTAGTTGCTGCTCCCAGGTTCTATGGATCCAACAACAGATGCGGGACTACGGTTTTGAATTCCTAACTACTCCTATTTATGTTGATAATGAAGCTGCTTTACAGATCACTAGAAATCCTGTACAGCACTCAAAAACGAAGCACATCGATATTAAATATCACTTCATACGTGATTGCTTTGAAAAGAGACTTATCGATGTGGTTCACATTCATACCGATCACCAACGTGCCGACCTTTTTACCAAAGCATTTGATAAATCAAGATTCGATTATTTACTTTTGGTAAACGGCATAAAGGTGAAGCAAGAGTAACCGACATCGGAAAATCGTTTTTGTAAATATTTTTCTTAAAAAAAAAAATGTGTCTTTATTTTCTTTGTTTTTTAAATTTTAGGGGGAGAAAGCTTCAAAGAAAATTCAAAAACATTGAAAAACCGCAAAAATACAAAAATATGTCTTTACTTTATTTACTTTCTGCATTTAAGGGGGAGAAAATTCAGAAAAACACAAAAACAATAGAAAAACAAAAATGAGTTTCTTGGCAAGATAAGAGAAAATGATATTACATCAGAGGTCGGTCGAAACATGTTTCTGGAAATCAAAAGAAAAGAAAAAAGGATAAGTAGCTCTACTAATGATGTACCGGTAGACTCACGATCATTTTAAAGTGTGCAGGGGATATAAACATAACGAACTGAAAACCGCGTGGGAACCGCTCATTGGCATATGGTCTTGGTACCGAAATTTCGTTTGATAGATTGCCGAGGTTCTGAGATATTTGGGGTTTATGTTGTTTATCATCTGGGTATCATGGTTGTATCTTTTACAGAAAAATAACGGGGACGCAAGTCTAGATCTTCCATGATACCATACATACGTGTACATATTGCATTCGACCTCAATAAGTGATAAACAATCACATGTCCAAACAAATAAGTGATAAAATATCACATTTATCCGGGAGTCAAGTTCGTCTCTCTGCTGTACGAAAGTACTGACCTGTTCACGGACTTGCTCCTGTGCCCTCATGCATATGAAAATCAAGTTCCTCATCAATAAGTGATTCTATCACATAGGGCTTGTTTTCAAATCAAATAAGTGACTTGTTCACATTTTATATACGTTAAAAACGGATGATAAATGGTATACTCCCCAGTAAGATGAACTCTCGTGCATACCTTGATACGGGAATGTGTCGTGAGTGGATGAACACCGGTCGGTAAGTATAAATCATACCTTAATGTATCTCAATGCATTATGATTACACTTGATCGTTGAGTTTAAGTGGATAACAATATCGGTAATTGTGGTAGAATACTTATCCTCTGCTGTAAAAGAATATTAAAAGGAAATGTGTTTTGACAAAAGACCGCAAACTGATATGATTCTCTTCGCCAGAAACTCGCAAAAATATTGTTGTGTTTGTACATATTTATTTACTGCTTAACTTTAGTGATTAACTTTTATTGTCTTTTTAAACAGTTTTTGTCGTTTGGTGCATATCAGCACGACATTAGCGGTGATGTCGTTTGATAACATTCAAAGGATTCTAAAATTGTTGTCTTTTATTGTTGTCTTTTATTTTATCAAAATCCAAAAAGATTTTCAATTTAATCTTATTTTTTGATTAACCGATGTTGGTACTCGATCTGATATCTGACAAGCCGAAATACTTCATAAAACTGACCTTTGCAGAACTTCATAACGGACAATTTTTCAAAACGGTCATTTCTGAAAGCTTTTAAGAATTTGAAGGGCTTAAATTGAAAATTCCCAAAAATCCAAAGTGTTGGTGGAAATCTGATCCTTCGAGGAAGCAATGGCCCTCGAAAGATCAGAAGGTCAATGAAAGTCAATGAAAGTCAATCATCTCAGTCGAAAGATGAATTGGTCAACAGACCTTTATGAAAGATGGATAAGGTCGAAAGATATCCTTCGAGGATTCCCACAAATATCTGGTATCCTTCGATCCAGATCCTTCAAATATCTGGTATCTTTCGATCCAGATAGGGATCCTTCGACCCAAAGCTGATCTTTCGAAACACCTTTTCATCTTTCGAAAGGTCATCTATCCTTCGAGACGGTTCGACTTTCGAGGTCAGAGTATAAAAGGGTGTCTTCTTCTTCATTTCAACATAACTGATCAATTTCACTATTTCAAAAACCTCCATTCCTACCGAAACTCTGCCAAAATTGAATCAAAAAGTTAGATTATCAGGATTTCATCTACAATCTCGGTAGGATAACCCTAATACACGGTTCAAACAACAACATAAACATTTCATCTGATCATGTGTGTTTTGTTTTGTAATGTGAATATGTTTGTTGTAGGTTTTTGATGTTTATAATGTTATATCTTGACTGTTGTTTTGTGTTTCAGAGTCCTTGTCTTGATTTTTGATGGTCTGAAAGTGTTTTGTGTGTTCTTGAATGAATCGGTTCATGTGTGTGGTTGTATCCGGGTTGGGGTTTTGTGTCCGGGGTTGGGTTTGATATTGTTATGTCTGTTTTAAGTGTCTTGTTAGTAATGTTTTAAATGGTTTGATGTTTGATGTACCTAAATGATCTGAAACCACTTAAAACACACTTAAAACTGTCACCGAAAAACGATGAACAGTGTCGCCGGAAAATCGCTGATGAACAGTGTCACCGGATCATCCTTCGATCTCGAAAGATGATGTCTTAACCTCGAAAGATGGCCTGCAAAATATCCTTCGAACTGAGGATCGAAGGATACTAAGCCTTTCGAAGGATCATCCTTCGGTTGATCAGATCTTTCGATTGATCAAATATCTTTCAAAATTTTTATCTTTCGAAAGTTGATCTTTCGATAAGGCCTGTCATCTTTCGAAGCATATAACATCTTTCAATCAATGTGTCATCCTTCGATGCCTAAATGGGATCTTTCGAGACAGAACACTTAGAAATTTTTCAAGAAATTGAAATCTTTCTAAGTGTGAAATCCTTGTTGACTGTTGATTGTTTCTCATTACGTGTCCGTGTTTTCATGAACAGAAATGGCACCGAAAGAAAAGAAGGAACGGGCAAAACCAACCAAGAAAGAAAAATCGGAAGTTGAATCTATGTCGGAGCCACGACACAACATGGCCGCGTATTTGCAACCGGAAGACAAAATCAGTCCGGAATTCACGGGAATAATGGAGTATCTTCATCGCACTCGTATCAACTATGCAATCACTACACAGCACACTGCTTATCAGTCTCATATCAAGGAGTTCTGCAATTCGGCTGTGGTTGAAACAGTGGATAACAAGGAAGTGATTAGTGGATCAGTTGCTGAGAAACCCGTGGTGATTACAGAAAACACTATCAGAGCACGTCTGCAACTAGGAGATCAACCAGAAGATTCTACTTCTATTGATTTACAATGTCAGCGGGGCTTGCTGATGAGGTTACGGTACAGCGATAACGTTCTTGCAAATCAGATCAACAAAAAGTTTATGCCGCTTAGATACAAGTTCTTATTGCATATCCTTATTCACTGCCTGAGCAACAAACGATCTGGATATGATCTGTCGCCGATTGATTTAACGGGATTGTTTACGGCTTTGATTCTGAACAAGCCTTTCAACATATCACGCTATATTTTCGATAATCTGAAAGAAAATGCTCGAAGGCCACTCCCGTCAGCAACTCAACGAACATCTACCAAGTTTTGGCTATATCCTAGATTCCTGCAGATGATGATTGATGATCAGATTCCTGATCTTCCTAAAGCTGAAGCAGATGTTCTACCTGTCAATCCGATGAATGAGCGTACACTGCTAATTTTCAAATCCATGTCCAACTATAAGGAATCGGATCCAATTAGAAAGCTTATTGGTCATCTCGATGTTCCGGCCTACGAGGCACCGCAGAACAACAAATGGCGTCGAGATGCGAGTGATTCTGATGATGAAGAGCCAAGGTTAATCGCTTTGGCTACCACGCAGCTCGGGGCTAAGCATGGTATTAAAGCATCGAGCAGGAAGTCTGCTGGCAGTTCAAGTGTTGCAGCACATGTTGAAGTCGATGTGAATGTTGCTGCAGAAGAAGTTCAGGGAGTGTTTGTCGATCCTGATGCTCGTGTTAGTGCAGGTGGAGCTGGTGATCCTGCTAGTCAGTCAGGTAATGTTGCGGCTGACAGAGGTAAAAGTAAGGTGGACGAGCCGAGGAGGTTGGCCGATGAAAGCAGTTCGTCTTCTGATGCTGAAGGAGGTGCTGGTAATGATGATTCATCTTCTGAGGATGATAATCCTCCTCCTCCAGGGATGCGTAAGGCTTATGATCAGCGAGGGAATTTTCGTGGTTTTGAACATATTGAGAAACCGGTGAATGTCGCAGAATCTGATAAAGATGATGATTATATTCCTGCTGCTCCTGGATTACTCTGAAGGAAGAGACAAGCAAGAAGAGAGGGTACTCGTACTTCTAAGAGATCAAGGGGCGGATCAAAGCCAACAGGTGAAACGGCTGGTGATGTCACTACACCTGATCCGATTCAGCATTCAACGCCTCCGGAGCAACAGCTGCCTCCTATCAGTGAACAATTAACTACATCAGAGATGCTGGATCTGATCTCTTCTCCACAGACGTCTTCTGGGGCACGCACGGCGCCTGTTGATCAACAGCCGCCTGCAACCCCTGTCTCAGGTACACATCCACGTCCTCCTCTTGTTATTCCTGGTCCAACAGGTACTTCTGGTCCATCTGGCCAGACTGGTTTTTCAGGACCTGAGCCCTCACGGCCTACTCTAGCAGAAACATTATCTGGGTTGTCTGATGCTGAGAAAATTCAATTCCTGATTGAACAAGTCAGTGAACTGGGTACCTTAGTCGGTCGGAATACAAGAAAGATTGAAGAATACCGTATACAGCGAACACATGATGCTGAGGCACACAACAAGCTGGTCTCACTTGTTAGTGCTCAGAATGTCAAGATAAGAGAACAGGCTCAAGAGATAGAAAGACTGAAAGAAGCTAATAAGGCTCGTGATAGAGAGGTTGAGATAATGAAGAAGCATAGTACTGTGCTAGAACGTGAGGCAACAACGTTAAAACAGAAGCATGAAGAGCTGTCCGATCGCTATAAGAATCGTGATGATAGATTAATGGAAGCCTTCAAGCCTGTTCAAGCGAACTTTAAGAGATTTGATCACAAAGTTGTTACACTTTGGAATGAACGGTGCAAAGCTTTGGGCATCGCTCCTTCAAGGCGTGGCGATGATAAGGATGATGATGCAGCAAATCCTGATCAACCAGCTGCCACAGGTTCCGGTGCAACTGCATCTGGTGCTGCAGGTGGGTCTGGTACATCTCAAGATGCTCCTTCTGCTCCTCCAACAGCTACTGGTCCTTCTGAGCAAACTGAAACATTGGAAGCTTCAGCAGTTTTTGAACATATTAGTCTTGAGCCGGAAGCGTTCACCGATCTCCCTGAATCCTCAACTGTTCAACAGTATCATCCAGTCACGGGTGAACTATTAGAAGAGGGAGAACATGTTACTGAGATGTCTGATGAATGTGTGTTAGCTCTGACAGCAATGGATGAAGTTGATTTGACCACGATTGATGCTACTCCGTTAGTTCCGGACGAAACCGATTTCTCTACGATTGAAGAAATCTTCATCGGTTCGGATCCGGAACGTCCCGTTTATGTTGGTCAAGATAATGTGGAGCTTAATTCGCTTGATGATGATTTTGTGGAAGCAAAGACAGCAGAATCTTCTAATCCTTCTTCAGATTCTCCTTCAGTTCAAGAAAACCGTGAAAAGACCGTGAACGAATGGCGAGCGGATTTCCTAGCTAGGAATCCTCCTCCGCTGGATCAGGCCAACTACATGATTCTGGAAAGAAATCAGGCTAGGGGTCGTATTATCAGCTGGATGTTCATCAAAGAGCTTCATTGCATGGTTGTGAAGCGAGAATGCGGCCTTCAGTACTTCAGGTCTCTTCTCAGCATTCTTTCACTTCCTTATTATGATGTTGCGGTTTTGGCTCAGCTGGAGGTAATTAATCGAGTCAACGACAAGATGGTGGATTTGTTTGCGAAGAAGATCAGATTGGAACGAAGAAAAGGATGGAAGGACCCTCTATACAAGCCACAGTTTCCTCGATACGAGCCAGTCAGGTTCACGCTGGATCCAGAGACAAATACCGCTCGTTATCGATTGGTTTATGATCCTCCAAAGTTGATGAAGAAGATACCTTTGTTGAAAATGAAGACAGACTTTCTGGGAAACTTTCGTTGCTGGGTTTATGATGCAGATACTGGAGAAGCCGTGATCTTATTCCGAGATAGTCAGGAGAACTTTCGAATGATAGATCCGATGTGGATTACTAACATGTCCAGGTCGGATATTATTGTTCTTAAGGATCACGAGATCAATTACTTGGTTAGAGATCGTGAACAAGCAATGAAGTTTCAGAAGATGGCACGGTATTGCTTCAACCTACTGGTGAATGCGGGAAGTGCATGGTCTACGCATCACTTAACGGTTGAAAGGACGTCAGAGACTTGAAGACACAAAGATCGAGACAAAGCTACAGCCAAGGGGGAGTTTGTTGGTGCACTTGTGTCTGTACTTTGTCTGTATTTTGTAATGATATAAAACGATGTCTTTTGTAGTCGTGTTACGTCTTATATGTGTTTATGTGTGTGCTTAATGTAAGTTTGACCAGTCAACCATCCTCCTGGTTTGACTTGGTCAAACAGTTAGAAAAAGGTTTGTAAGTTGTGTGGGTCGAAGGATGAGTCATCGAAGGATTGTTTATATCCTTCGATGAGCTCGAAAGATAACCTTCGATGGATATAGATGGACCTCGAAGGATGTCAATCCTTCGAGGTATATGTGGATCCTTCGATAGGCTGTATCTCGATAGATGATCTTTCGATCAGTCTAATTGATCCTTCGACCAGACGACCTGTGATGGATATATATACTGATGTAATGTGTTCACTTCATTGTGTGAGTGAACTTAGTCTTGTAGAGAGCGTATTTTCAGTTTGGTCAAGGGCTGTAACCGTGTCCACTGAAATACAAGAGAAAACTTTGATATCTTGTGTGTCTACCCTTTCTCTTTGTAGCTTGTGTTCTCATTATAAACTACCGGTTTGCATTCTAGCTTGGATTCCGCACTTGCTAGTGTGTTAAACTTAACAAGGATAAGGTTTAACCTCAACCTCCGAGGGACCTACAAATCATGGATCATACGAAGCTAAATATGAAAGAAAGTGAGAGATTACAAACTACAGGGGTTAAATGTGTCAACATGTTTAAAGTATACCTCTGAGTGACCTTTTAGCAAACCCGAAGCTTTGTAACGATTAAATATGCTCACTAGAGTACATGATAAAAATATCATCAAGTTTCGTTATCGTATGAGAAAGTTATGATCAAATTCGTAATCGAGGGGTTAGATGCGTCAACGATGAAAGTTATGACTTTTTGGGTAATCAAAAGTTAACCAAGGACTTAACAAAGTTGGTATAAGTCTTGGAGCCCTTATAAATCAATTTAGAGGGCTTATAACGCAAGAAATAGTGTGAAAACGACGTTTGGAAGGACCAGGGACCAAAAGTGCAAAATGAGAAACCTGATAACTAGCTTACGGACCTCAACACTATGGACCTTACGGTCCGTAAGCTAGTGCCCAGCAACAGAAAACAGGCAGTTGCCTGTTCCAGCCCGTTCCACCGCCTCAATCTGCCATTTTCCGATTTTAGGGACTTGTTTAATGGTTTTAGGCTCTAGGGGGGACACTTGTATGCATCTTGGATCATTGGTAGACTTGTTTGGCATGATCTTGTGAGATCAAACTCACTATATAAAGCCTTCATAGTTGCAACATTTTGATCATCCATTCCATCTGCAATTGTGGGACTTCCTGGAGCTCAAGCACCTTTCCTAGTGTTCCCTAATCATACTTAGGACCCTTGTAAGTGTCCTTAATCCTTTTAATTCAATTTAAGCTTAGTTATTTAACATAAGTCAAACCGTCGTAATTAAGATTTGACTTCGTCATTAATCTTAATCCCTTCCGTCAAAATTCAAATTGAAAGTACCTATGAGTGGGTAATTATGTGGGCATTAAACCCTTAAAAGGGTACTTTCAGATTCCCACTCTACCTAGGACAATTGTCGAGTCAAACTTGATATTAAAAAGTCAACAGGAAGCTTAATTTTAAATTAATGCATAATTAGCAATGAAAAGGCTATGCAACCTGTTTTGTCATTAATATAACTTGGTAATTAATATAAGAACATGTCTAAACATGTTCAACTCGACAATTTTCAGTTTAGGCTCGGTTCGGGACCGAAAGTCGCATAGTTTGACTTATGCTTTGACTTTCAGTTCTGACCCGTTTAAGCATAGTTTAGAAATGCCTTAGAGATTTATTAGGACCAAGTTACCTATAAGTATAACCCTCTGTGATTATACAACTTGGTTCATTAGTTATCCGATTCGTATGCATGATTCCGTTAAATGCTTAAATGTTGACTATTATGCCCTTTTGACCTTAAAACGTGATTTTTGAAAAAGTAAAAGAGTAGAAACCTTAGTTACTGATTTATAAACTTGCACCTAAAATTTGACATCAGTTTGAGGTCTAGATTAAGAGTTATGCTCATTAGCGTAATTTGAAGGCTTTATGTTAATTAAAAGGCGTAATTAGCGTATAGCTTATTTAAACCCACTTTTTGATATCAAACTTTTTACCCACTATTGTAATATAATATTTTAGAATTTTTGAAGATTTTTATTTAATTTTTGGCTGAGCATAACATAGGTCTGTAAGTTTGATTCGGTTCATGACGGTTTTGCCCTTTTAAGCCATAAAATGGGTTTTACAAATCCTTTTGACCCCAAACCTTTTTCTACTGATTTTATTTGATAAATAAAGTATTTTGAGCCTTCTGGAATTATAAAAATATCAGCTTTTCTTTTGAAAACCCGGAAATGGCTCCAAATCGCCTTTTTGGCACTTTTAACGCATACTAAGTGTTAAGATATTGTTGAGCACATAGGGTTTGATACCTACTGATATTTTAAGTAAATTATTATATTTTTACAGTAAGCTAAAGTCTTACACTCAGGTTTGCAGTTTTGACCTTTTAAGCCTATGTGAAATTACCAAAATACCCTTAAGAGGCATAGTTTGGTTATAAAGGATAGATTTCACATATATATGATACCCTACTGATATAACCTAGTTAATTGAGTATTTTTACTGATTACATCAGACCCGAAACTCAGGTTTATATTTAAACTCTTTTATAACCTTTTTAATGACCAAAATACCCCTACGGGGCGTAATGTGAGTCTAAATCCTTTTTGGGCATAATAGAAGATATTTTA
Organism: Helianthus tuberosus; assembly: GCA_030545235.1. Taxonomy (NCBI): domain Eukaryota; kingdom Viridiplantae; phylum Streptophyta; class Magnoliopsida; order Asterales; family Asteraceae; genus Helianthus; species Helianthus tuberosus. Next base: position 201,290,218 of record CM060369.1, read on the forward strand.
CTGATGTCACAACATATTTAAAGCATTTTAACTTAGGAAACTTGCATATGACTCATTTGTTTACCCGTTACGCCCTTTTCGCGTTCGGATCGGCTTATGTAACTAGTTTGCATAAATTAGCCGAAACGGGTCAAACCTTATCATTTTATCTCAGAATCCAGAATGTGTTTGATTTACCCTTATTACACAAGTATACAAGCTTGTCGGGTCTAAACCACATTCTAATCAGGTTCTCGCTTAATCATGCGTATTGAACCGTATCCTCCCTTAAAACTAACTGGTCTAAGCTTAGGCTTAATTAAAGACCCGTTAGGAATCTAATAGGTTATTAAAAACCTTCATTCCAGATTTAGGAGCCCAGTACAAGCTATCTGTACTTGCTTGGTGGTATACGGCTGGGATAAATTGTATAAATTTGCTCAGGTAAATACTTTTAACTTATTTTCCCTATACGGGCTTGGGGTACGGTATATAAAATACCGCTTGGTCCGGCATTGAATCTTTAATCGAATAGAGGTTAAATCATTGATATGCTATGTTTTGAAATGTTTTGTTTGCTTAAAGCCTTTGGGGGGTTAATGACCATGTCCCGGATATCCTTGCATCATTTTACGAAATGGCCACGACCTAAGCACGGGGTGTAGGCGTATACCCGTCAGTGCCGAACCAAATAATGTGGTGTGTCTATTGACCTTTAACCTGGTCTACGGATCGGGCTACTGAACGCATAAGGAACATGTAATTCGTTTACAAGTATTATATTCAAATAATTATCCCAAGTTATAAAGAGTTTTGTGCCACGTGCATCCAAATCAATTTTATTAAACTTTTCAAAATGAGTCAGTTAAATTGTATTTACCAGTGTAAACTGGCGTATTTTCCAAAAAAAGGTTAAGTGCAGGTACTAATCGGAATAGGCTGGCTACTCCTAGCATCAATAAAGAGTCTCGCAAGCATAGATGCCTAAAGTCTGTTGAACAAATGTTTCATTTTATTTTCGATCCGCATGTGGATCCTTTACATTCCGTTTGTAATACTTGATATTACTTTATATCGGTTTGTAATATATTTATCTTTTGCTTCCGCTGTGCATTTAAATATTGTGTTGTTTGACTATGATGATATCTACTACGTCACTATACCCCCCACCGGGCCCACCGGTGACACGTGGAAAATAGGGGTGTGACAGGTTGGTGTCAGAGCCAACATTGAGTGAATTATACACTAGCCTTTTTGGTGTTTAATCTCAATGACACAGTAGCACATTCCTTGACCTTCTGAGTCTAGACTTAACTTAGGAATATTCTAAATCCTAATCCAGCATTTTGCTTCCAAAATTTTTTTTGGATACGTCGCCAAGCGAAGAAACCGTAATAGAAATTCTCCACATCCGGAGCCTTGAAATACTGAGCTTCGTACCATGACTAGGATGAAACGCGCAACCAAGGAGAAAGCATTCAGAAATAACTTGAAGAAGAAACTCCTTTTGCTGAAGATCGTTTCTTTAATAGTCCTCATAAGGACATATCTATCTTTCAGTCCCTTCAAGGGCAACATTATTCCTTTCAAGTCCCGTTTAGGGCAACCTTGAACTTTTTAATTTTATAGTGGAATGACTAAATATTCATCCTAATCTGGAAATATTAAATAAATGGAAAATAACATTCCTTTTATAAGATCTACCATTATAATAAAATGGCAAAATCTAAAAGGACAAGACCTAGCCTCGTGTCATATTAAGACCCGGCCAAGATGCCAGTTCCTCAATTTAGATTCAGATCCTTATTAACATTCCTTTTATAAGATCTACCATTATAATAAAATGGCAAAATCTAAAAGGACAAGACCTAGCCTCGTGTCATATTAAGACCCGGCCAAGATGGCAGTTCCTCAATTTAGATTCAGATCCTTATTAACATTCCTTTTATAAAATCTACCATTATAATAAAATGGCAAAATCTAAAAAGGACAAGACCTAGCCTCGTGTCATATTAAGACCCGGCCAAGATGGTAGTTCCTCAATTTAGATTCAGATCCTTATTAACGTCCCAATTTAGGATTGTTCTGCGTTAATTATTAAAAACGAATCTTAAAGGTAAACCTAGCCTATATGACAAGGCCAAGATGGTAGAACCTATTCAAGATATTCGAATCTTTGTTAACATCTGTAACATGTTAACATTCCTGGCAGACGTGGTTCGATAAAATCGCATAAATCATCCTTAAATTGGATTACTCCAATTATCCTTGTTAAAATAATCATCCCTTATGGATGAAGTGCCCACGGGCTATAATTAACGTCCTCTGAGACTAAAGACAGTTGTAGCCTACAACTCCCTGTGAAGAAAAGGTAACGAACTTTGATTCAAGCCTTAATACCTCGATTCTACAAAATCCTGGTTTATAAATTAAATCTGTCCAAGAGACTAGGCTGTTGAGCTATTATTAAATTGTAACTAGGGCTATGATGCCTACGGGCTGATATAATGCCTACGGGCTATACTCATTGTCATATAAGACAAAAGACAGTCGTAGCCTACAACTCCCTGTCAGGAAAAGGCAATGAACAACGTTCAAGCCTAAATACCTTGATTCTACCAAATCATGGTCTATAATTTAAAGCTGCCCTAGTGAATTGGCCTTTTTGCCATAGATATATTTTAATTAAATATGTGATGATTATAATGAAAATCCTGAATAAAAATAAATATCTTTCCTTTCCTGCCAGTATAAATATTAAAAGAGAATCTTAAAAGGTTTGGCCTAGCTTGAATGTCATTAAAGACCTAGCTAAGATGGTAAAACCTGTTTAAAAAGAGATTTAGATCCTTGTTAACATCTGCAAATATGTTAACACTCCCGGCAACGGTGATGCGATAAATCACACTTGTCATCTTTATATTAGGAACTTCCAAATCCCTTATTTAGCATAAATGATCAATAGGAATCATGGCTAGTGAACGTCGAACATGATGTACACATCAAAAACATCCATTTGGGATGTATACCTACGGGCAAAGATGTATACAAGAAAAAGATAGTTCTATTTCATAACTTATTGTCAAGACAATGAACTATGAAATTTTCCGATCCAAAGGAATCATCGATTATGTTTTAAAAATTTTCCCTAGTGACAAGGCCCCTGAGCCATCAAAAAGTCCTTTGGAACGAGCCCTTGTGCTATATATAAAATGTCAGTACGACATTGACAGTCGTGATTTAGGTCCCCTGTCTAATAAACATAAAGGATTTTATTCCGTTTAAACGCCAAGGATGGTTTATTTAAAAACCTAGGCAAAACATAGTCAAATAAATTTAATACTATCTATTCGCCTATATGGTTGATTTACACCATGGCTATTTAATCATCAAATTCGAAAAATCAGCAAATTATTACTACATGGTTTGTAGCCTTCAAAGCTTCACCATGGCTGACCCATCTGAAGCTCACAATCATCCAATTGGTCAGAATAATAATGCAAGACTGAACTTAACAGGCTAAACTGATTGTCCGATAAGACAACGACAGTGGTGGTCTTTGACTCCCTGTCTAAAAATGATGGACTGTGTCCAAACATAATAGTCTATATGACCAACGCGATCGTGACTAAAATCGTCTGATACGATGATCATATTATCTTATAGGATATTTGCAGTACGATCTTAAGTCTTCCTATCTTCGTAGTAGGATCTCAAGAAGTACTTTCCGACTCAATGGTTATGATTATATGTATCTTGACGGTGATTTAGATAACGAAACTAGAGTAATACAATAAACGCATGGTGGATACGCCGCAGGTACTTCCTATATATAAGTGTGTTTATTGTATTACCCTTCGTAGCGTTATCCTGAATCACCGGTAGGGTCTATATCGCCTACGGGTTTTATATTATATTGTCCGTTAGAGACATTATTAAATATAACCGTTATGGTACATCGTCGGAGGTAATGGGCAATGCCTAAGCCTTATAGTCTATAAGATCGATAAGATCATGACTGATATACTCAATGACGATGATTATATATATATATATATATATATATATATACATACATGTATATATGTAAGCATCCGCTAATGATATCCTATGATTTACCTATGTGCCGAAATGAATCGTCTTTCAAGACGATGACAGTTGTAGCCTATGACTCCCTGTTCAACGGTGAAAACTAGGTTCAAATCTTAAAACCCCTAATCTAATAAGATCGCAGCTTATAAACTAATGTCTTCTGCAACAGGAGTTGGTTGCCATACCTTATAACGTCCTCTGCGACAAGGCCTTCGTGCCATATGATTAGTTATGTCCTTCCTGATGGACAAAATGTTTTGTATTTTAGGAAGCCACTATGGCAAGCCTTCGAGCTATCTGAAATTATCTACATACCGAAGACAGTTGGGACATGTTGATCCCCTGTCAAAAGGGTAACGGACTAGGTCAAAACCCTAAAGGCCATTAATGATCCTTTTGTGACCTAGGCTGAATATGATTGATGTACAATCAAATAACACTCCTTAGGAATGTTCATATGGTTTAATAATACCATGGTCGAAGTATGATAAGTCGTCAGGATGATGACTAGCTGTGTAATGCACTCAATTAATTGTTAAATTGGTATTTAATACCAAAAGATTTGAGTATGGAAAACTCAGAAGAGACAAACAACAGTCGCGATGCTAGAGATGCGACAAATGTTAATAGTGCATCAAGTGTGAACCTCAATGTTAACGGAGTTAATCTCCAAAACTATAATTATCACTGCTGAGAAGGGCTATGAGAAAAGCCATGAAGAGCCAAACGCTGCTCGCTCTAAAATACATGTCACTATCCATGAGAAGAGCCATAGTCATACTTCAAATGCGAAGAATAACCCAAACCAAATCATATGTGGCAAGAAGCCCCTTTCCTTTTAGAATGTACTTAAAAGTACTTCGTCTCTTAGAAGTCAAAAGACTTCAATAGTAATACCTTAGGGGCCACCAATTTCAGGAAATTGATGGATGAAGTAGAAACCATTAGGTATATCAGTGGTTATGTTGGAAGGGACATGGTAAGGTATACAACACAGTCATTCAATGGCAATACCCTAAATTAGTGAGGACATTAATGAAATCCTCAAGAAAGATCATCTTATACATTGTGGGGTGGTCCAAGTTTTAAGGACCTTACTTGAAAAACCTATTATCTACATCACAAAATGGAAAAAGATGAAATAAGAATTTTCTTACTCTCACCATAAAAGTTCTAGACTGTCGACAGTATGTCGCAAATTTTAATTCATTGGCTGAGTTAGTACCCTATTCAGTTTACCCAAAAATCTTAACTCTACCCAAAAATAACCAGTCAAGGCCGAGACTGCCCTACAATTTGTCAAAGATCTTATAGCTAAGTTTAAAAGGTTTAAGAATGGAGGCGTTTAGCCCTCCTGATGAATGATTAGAGGCAGCTCACATTAATAATGACACCAGATAAATCCCTTATGGTGATTTTATGGCTAGGAGTTACGTTTGGTTTCAGGTACTGCTAAGTCTCTCATAAAACCATAAGCTTAGCAAACTTTTAGAAATCTTTCCCGTAAAAACCCCAGATATTAAGTGTAAGGTAAAACTTACAGGCAAAAAAAAATCATAAGAACCATTTCTTCTGTTCCTGTCAGAAACCTTCAGTCGTAGAATTTTTAGAAGTATCATCTCTCTAAGAGGAAGTGCGTCAGCATACGTAGTTGATATCTCTTTGATCTCTATCGATTGCGAATACCAGACAGTATGATAAAAGCGCCATATGGGGATTGATGTATCTTAATAAGTTCCATAGATTGCTTCCATGCCTGATCAGTATGGAGGTTTAATGCATGGAACCGCAAGGATATTCTAATGATCATATGGTACTAAAGTTAACTAATGGTATTCAAAGAAGATATCCAAAATGGAATTGTCCAAATAAATGTTCCTGATTAAAGAATTCGTGGACTCGTAACATAAATGTGTTACCTATCTGACACAAACTATGATTGATGAACTGAAGACCCGAGATTTGGGAAATCTCTGTAACCTCCTTGTGTTTTGATCACCTTCTACTAAGATTACCCTGTTTACCGCCTGAGAGGCAGGTAGAGTTAAGATTTATATCCCAGTTGGGGTTGTATTATTATGAAATCTCCAATGACGACTAGTACTATCATTAGAAGAATTGAAACCCTGATTAAGAGAATAAAGGATTCATATAGCCTAACTCAATATCCTGAGGATTCGGTAGTTAATTAAGGAAGACGGTTCATTTTGCGTGTGCATTTGATTACCGCAACCCTAATTAGACAACAATTAAAAATTGTCATTAGCTGCCCAGGATCGTCGATTTGATCGACTAACGCAAGGATTAACTATTCCTTGGGATTAGTTCTAAACCATTTCGCCTTAAGATAAGCTTTTTATAATAGTTGTTATATAAGTATCAAGGTTGCTCCTTTGGAGACCTTGTATAGATAAAATATCAAAACGTCCGTTTGATGGATGAGACTTTGGGAAGTCCAATTATCAGGATCAGAAGGTTGCCTTGGAAACAACAGATAAGATCAAACAAATCCATAATCATCTGTAAGTTGCCAGTATTCGGCAGAAAAATCAAGGATTAATGAAAATAGCAACCCTCCTAAGTTCTTGTGAAGGAATAAGGTTCAACAAAGATATCACCTTGGAAGGGTGTGCCAATTTGTTAATTATCAGGCTAGTTGAGCTCTGAATATATTGAATCATTCGAAGGAATCGAATGTATCAGGATCAAATAGCTTATAAGCTAAAACCTATTTAAAAAGTTTGGCGGAGCTCGCAATGCATTATACACTAATGATTTAAGGATGTGATTCACCAATAAGTCGAGAAGCGTTATCACATAATAATATGCAGATTTAAGATATGATGAGAAACCTGCATCGATTGAGAATCGACAGGTTAAGAAGCTCCAAGAAGGATACATGTGCCTATTATAGAGGTCAACTTGGGAGCTTGGAGAGACTCCAAATATGCTATAGATGTTAAGTCCATTATGCGACAAAAAGTACTTCCAGCATTTAGTAAATCTCGAGGTCGAGATTTCTTTTAAGGGGGTGAAGATGTAACACCTCAAAAATTTATGTCCAATAATGTATCGACACGCGTCATAAGCTTTGAACGTGTGAAATAATACCTTAGAAGGACTAAAGTTGACAAACAAGGAAACTATGTGAAAATAAGGGTCCAAAGTGTCAACAATGGATAAATATATTTTAAAATAGCCCTACGAGATGTTTATACCCTTCACACGAATGAATCATGGATCATACGAAGCTAAATATGAAAGAAAGTGAGAGATTACAAACTACAGGGGTTAAATGTGTCAACATGTTTAAAGTATACCTCTGAGTGACCTTTTAGCAAACCCGAAGCTTTGTAACGATTAAATATGCTCACTAGAGTACATGATAAAAATATCATCAAGTTTCATTATCGTATGAGAAAGTTATGATTAAATTCGTAATCGAGGGGTTAGATGTGTCAACGATGAAAGTTATGACTTTTCGGGTAATCAAAAGTTAACCAAGGACTTAACAAAGTTTGTATAAGTCTTGGAGCCCTTATAAATCAATTTAGATGGCTTATAACGCAAGAAATAGTGTGAAAACGACGTTTGGAAGGACCAGGGACCAAAAGTGCAAAATGAGAAACCTGATAACTAGCTTACGGACCTCAACACTATGGACCTTACGGTCCGTAAGCTAGTGCCCAGCAACAGAAAACAGGCAGCTGCCTGTTCCAGCCCGTTCCACCGCCTCAATCTGCCATTTTCCGATTTTAGGGACTTGTTTAATGGTTTTAGGCTCTAGGGGGGACACTTGTATGCATCTTGGATCATTGGTAGACTTGTTTGGCATGATCTTGTGAGATCAAACTCACTATATAAAGCCTTCATAGTTGCAACATTTTGATCATCCATTCCATCTGCAATTGTGGGACTTCCTGGAGCTCAAGCACCTTTCCTAGTGTTCCCTAATCATACTTAGGACCCTTGTAAGTGTCCTTAATCCTTTTAATTTAGTTTAAGCTTAGTTATTTAGCATAAGTCAAACCGTCGTAATTAAGATTTGACTTCGTCATTAATCTTAATCCCTTCCATCAAAATTCAAATTGAAAGTACCTATGAGTGGGTAATTATGTGGGCATTAAACCCTTAAAAGGGTACTTTCAGATTCCCACTCTACCTAGGACAATTGTCGAGTCAAACTTGATATTAAAAAGTCAACAGGAAGCTTAATTTTAAATTAATGCATAATTAGCAATGAAAAGGCTATGCAACCTGTTTTGTCATTAATATAACTTGGTAATTAATATAAGAACATGTCTAAACATGTTCAACTCGACAATTTTCAGTTTAGGCTCGGTTCGGGACCGAAAGTCGCATAGTTTGACTTATGCTTTGACTTTCAGTTCTGACCCGTTTAAGCATAGTTTAGAAATTCCTTAGAGCTTTATTAGGACCAAGTTACCTATAATTATAACCCTCTGTGATTATACAACTTGGTTCATTAGTTATCCGATTCGTATGCATGATTCCGTTAAATGCTTAAATGTTGACTATTATGCCCTTTTGACCTTAAAACGTGATTTTTGAAAAAGTAAAAGAGTAGAAACCTTAGTTACTGATTTATAAACTTGCACCTAAAATTTGACATCAGTTTGAGGTCTAGATTAAGAGTTATGCTCATTAGCGTAATTTGAAAGCTTTATGTTAATTAAACGGCGTAATTAGCGTATAGCTTATTTAAACCCACTTTTTGATATCAAACTTTTTACCCGCTGTTGTAATATAATATTTTAGGATTTTTGAAGATTTTTATTTAATTTTTGGCTGAGCATAACATAGGTCTCTAAGTTTGATTCGGTTTATGACGGTTTTGCCCTTTTAAGCCATAAAATGAGTTTTACAAATCCTTTTGACCCCAAACAGTTTTCTACTGATTTTATTTGATAAATAAAGTATTTTGAGCCTTCTGGAATTATAAAAATATCAGCTTTCCTTTGAAAACCCAGAAATGGCTCCAAATCGCCTTTTTGGGCACTTTTAACGCATAGTATGTATTAAGATATTGTTGAGCACATAAGGTTTGATACCTACTGATATTTTAAGTAAATTATTATATTTTTACAGTAAGCTAAAGTCTTACACTCAGGTTTGCAGTTTTGACCTTTTAAGCCTATGTGAAATTACCAAAATACCCTTAAGAGGCATAGTTTGGTTATAAAGGATAGATTTCACATATATATGATACCCTACTGATATAACCTAGTAAATTGAGTATTTTTACCGATTACATCAGACCCGAAACTCAGGTTTATATTTAAACTCTTTTATAACCTTTTTAATGACCAAAATACCCCTACGGGGCGTAATGTGAGTCTAAATCCATTTTGGGCATAATAGAATATATTTTACTGATGTCACAACATATTTAAAGCATTTTAACTTAGGAAACTTGCATATGACTCATTTGTTTACCCGTTACGCCCTTTTCGCGTTCGGATCGGCTTATGTAACTAGTTTGCATAAATTAGCCGAAACGGGTCAAACCTTATCATTTTATCTCAGAATCCAGAATGTGTTTGATTTACCCTTATTACACAAGTATACAAGCTTGTCGGGTCTAAACCACAATCTAATCAGGTTCTCGCTTAATCATGCGTATTGAACCGTATCCTCCCTTAAAACTAACTGGTCTAAGCTTAGGCTTAATTAAAGACCCGTTAGGAATCTAATAGGTTATTAAAAACCTTCGTTCCAGATTTAGGAGCCCAGTAAAAGCTATCTGTACTTGCTTGGTGGTATACGGCTGGGATAAATTGTATAAATTTGCTCAGGTAAATACTTTTAACTTATTTTCCCTATACGGGCTTGGGGTACGGTATATAAAATACCGCTTGGTCCGACATTGAATCTTTAATCGAATAGAGGTTAAATCATTGATATGCTACGTTTTGAAATGTTTTGTTTGCTTAAAGCCTTTGGGGGGTTAATGACCATGTCCCGGATATCCTTGGCATCATTTTACGAAATGGCCACGACCTAAGCACGGGGTGTAGGCGTATACCCGTCAGTGCCGAACCAAATAATGTGGTGTGTCTATTGATCTTTAACCCGGTCTACGGATCGGGCTACTGAACGCATAAGGAACATGTAATTCGTTTACAAGTATTATATTCAAATAATTATCACAAGTTATAAAGAGTTTTGTGCCACGTGCATCCAAATCAATTTTATTAAACTTTTCAAAATGAGTCAGTTAAATTGTATTTACCAGTGTAAACTGACGTATTTTCCAAAAAAAAGTTAAGTGCAGGTACTAATCGGAATAGGCTGGCTACTCCTAGCATCAATAAAGAGTCTCGCAAGCTTAGATGCCTAAAGTCTGTTGAACAAATGTTTCATTTTATTTTCGATCCGCCTGTGGATCCTTTACATTCCGTTTGTAATACTTGATATTACTTTATATCGGTTTGTAATATATTTATCTTTTGCTTCCGCTGTGCATTTAAATATTGTGTTGTTTGACTATGATGATATCTACTACGTCACTATACCCCCCACCGGGCCCACCGGTGACACGTGGAAAATAGGGGTGTGACACCATCACTTTAACTTTTGGCAAATTACGATTTTGCCCAAGTCAACAAATACAACTTTACCCTCACTTCAAATTACAGTATTGCTATCGTTTTAGTTTTTTTAGCAAAACTATAAAAGTGTTTTTTAATTGGTTGACTGGATTTAATTTTTTCCATGTCAAGAAGCTGTCTAACACTCGCTCATTAATCATGACAAACTACAGTTTTGCCCTGAGCTCAGAACTACGGTCTTATCATCGTTTTAGAATTTTTTTTTCTAACAAAACTATAATAGTGTTTTTTTAATTGATTGAGAATTATTCGGCCATCGCACCGCAACGCGGACGGGGCATAAACTAGTTTCAAACATTTAGCGAAATCATTTACAAACACCAGGGTCGGCCCAATGAGACTTTTTGTAAAACAAGCGCTTTAGGCCGGCAAAAAAAATTAAGGCCCAATTATAAAAATAGACTTATAATTAAATTGGGCTGTGAGATAGATCCAGAATGAGGAGCAACACGCCAACACATAACTATTTCTGACAAACTTGCACCGAGTTAGTTATTAATGGTGTGGTATTGTGTCAACATTTAAATGTATGCTTCCTTTGGATTTTGTTTATTAGATCATCTTTTATTAAAAAAAAACTATCTATAGATTAGGAGGGTCTGTCTGTCTATTTATGTAACATACTTAAAAAGGGTAAATGCACGGTACCCCTGACCGCGGAAGGGATCCCCCTCCCCAGTTTGCTACCCGACCAAGCGCCCTGGCGGTGAATTTCCCAGTCTGCTCAGGGTAAGAATCGAACTTGCGACCTCCCCTTTGCAGGTTTTAAGATGGGTGTCGATGGCCACTGGGCTGACACCCAGTGGTTTTATGTAACATACTTAGAATGAATAGTTTTGTGTTTTGAAAGATAAAATAAATTTTGCATTTGCAACTCCTATTGATGGGATAACCTACTAAAATGCAGGCGTATATCTAACAATATATCCAATATATGATTTATCCCACTATCTTATGAACCGGACTACCGGTTCCTGGAAGGCCCAGACCGCCAAGCAGAGAGGTGGTCGTGTCATAACATCAGAATCCACATAATAACCCGAGGTCTTGCATGAGATTGGTATGGTCACCAAATGAAGTAAATAAACACTATGTTCGAAGATCATATCAAGCTATATGTTTTCGGTCTACCATACCTCTACTCCTCAAGGTCTAGAACACGACGGGAATCACCCGGACCACAAAGGCCAGGATATGAGGGCGAAATCCCCACAAGGGGGGAAAGCGTCTACGTTAACCTTGCAAGCATTAATGCTAATGGTATAGCCTTTTCTAGTAGGCAAACACTCCAAGAGAAACACAGATTTAGAAGAGAGACTTTGGAACAATTTTCTGGATATTTTTCATTAACATCAAAGCAAACAATTTAAAGGACTTGACTCACTACTAGCACTACCATCACATGGAGGGAATCATGGATCCACTACTCCTTTATTCTAGGAACACATCTCCTAAGACCCTTGAAAAACAAGTAAAACAAATAACTGAATTAAAACACATGACTAAATAAACTTGCAGCAACTTTTCGAATTGTAGTATCTAGTCCATCAGCTTCATGGGCTTCTTAACTGATCGTTTGGGCCTGTCTCTTAGTCTGCCAGCGAATTGGGCCTTATCAACTGCCCCCTCGTTGACAACCAGCTCGTCCTCGAGCTTGAACTCCGGAAACCTTAGTAACATTTCATCAAAAAACTCCCATGTTGCCTCAGCCAATTCTGCATTCTTCCAAGCGACCAAGATTTTACGCTTGCCCAACTCCCACTTTTGATCCAAAACTTGTTGCGGCTGAGGTGGAGAACTGTTGTCTTCATGGTATGATGGCAATGGAATCGGCTCCGGGGATCCTTTCGCTTCTCTCAGCAGTGATATGTGAAAGACCGGGTGAACTTTTGATCCCGGTGGTAGTTTAAGACGATACGCGACTGCACCAATTCGTTCCAACACTTCAAAAGGACCATAAAACCTCTTGGAAAGTTTCCTGTTGCTTCGATACTCCACCGATTTTTGCCTGTGATCACGCAGCCTCAGAAAAACCATATCGCCGACATTAAATTCTTTTTTTTTCCTGCTTTCATTTGCCACAGCTCTCATCCTTTGCTGAGCTCGTATTAAATTCTGCCTTATGACACTCCGTAGCCTTTGTAACTCGATAAGAGTGGCGTCAATGGACGGAACATTTGAGTTACCAGGTTTGTACCGATTTGCATCAGGAATGTCTTGACCGTACAAAGCCTTGAAAAGACTCATGTTGAGTGAACTGTGGAAAGACGTGTTGTACCAGTATTCTGCTAGGTACAAATATTTGCTCCACGAACCCGGTTCATCACCTGCAAAAGACCGTAAAAAATTCTGCAAACAACGGTTTACAACCTCTGTTTGTCCATCCGATTGCGGATGATAAGCTGTCGAATAATTCAGCTTCGTACCAATCTGTTTAAACAGCTCCCGCCAAAAAGAACTTAAGAAGATCGGGTCACGGTCCGTCACTATACTTCGAGGTAACCCATGCAAACGATAAATATTTTGGAGGAATAGTGTGGCTAAGGTGACCGCTCCGTATTTTGGTGGTAAAGCTATAAAATGTGCGAACTTAGAAAAACGATCGACGACCACCCATATGGCCGATTTCCCGTTTGAAAGTGGCAAGTGGGTGATGAAATCCATTGAAATGTCTTGCCAAACAGTTGTAGGAATTGGTAAGGGCTGAAGAAGGCCGTATGGTTTGTGTGTAGGGTATTTAACTTGTTGGCAAGTTTGGCATGATTGGACAAAATTCGAAACTTCAGATTTTAGTTTGGGCCAACTAAAGGAAACTGCTAACCTTTTAATCGTGGGTCGGATACCCGAGTGACCGCCCGCTTTAGATGAATGAAACTCCTCCAAAAGCATCTTTCGAATGGCCTGATTTTCAGGAATAAAAATCTTCTTATAGTGAAATAACAATCCTTCCTTCCACACAAATGGTTCCCCTTCCGATTTACGCTTCAGCAACTTTGCTACTAATTCTTGGCCTGCTGCAGTTTCATAAAACTTTTTTAAGTCAATAAGCCAAATTGGATCAGTGATCGAAATTGCTAACACTTTTGGCATGTCGACTCGGCTAAGAGCATCGGCTACTCTGTTTTCTTTCCCTGGTTTATAGTGGATTTCAAAATCAAAACCCAGGAGTTTTGTTGCCCACTTATACTGTTCAGGTGTTTGAACAACCTGAGATAACAAATGCTTCAAGCTTCTTTGGTCTGTGAAAATATTAAACTTCCGACCCAGTAAATATTGCCTCCATTTTTTGACTGATTCAGTAATAGCAAAAAGCTCCCTAACATATGCGGATGCAACTTGCATACGAGGGCACATTTTTTTACTAAAAAATGCGATGGGCCTGTCTTGTTGCGATAAAACTGCTCCGATAGATACGTTCGAGGCATCAGTGGTAACATCGAAAGGCAATAAAAAATTAGGTAAAGTAAGTGTTACCAATGAAACCATGGCGTCTTTGAGCTGTTGGAATGCACTCTGGCTATCTTCAGACCAAACGAAAACCGTTTTTTTTAAGATATCCGTGAGAGGTGAGGCAATACGGGCATAGTCTCGAACAAATCTTCTGTAATACCCGGTGAGACCCAAAAACCCTCTCAAGTCAGTCAAGTTTTTTGGTACTGGCCATGCCTGAATGGCCTTTAACTTGTCTGGATCCGCTTCAACACCCTTAACGGATATAATATGGCCCAAATAATCAATCGATGACACAGCAAATATACACTTGGATGGTTTTGCAAAAAAATTATTGTCTGATAACTTCTGAAAAACTTGGTGCAAGTGATCATAATGTTGTTCCAGGGTTTTGCTATAGACAAGTATATCGTCAAAGAAAACTAAAACGTACCGACGAAGGACATCGCGAAACAAATCGTTCATCGTGGCCTGGAATGTTGATGGTGCATTCGTTAAGCCGAACGGCATAACGAGGAATTCATAATGCCCATCGATGGTTCTGAAAGCCGTTTTATAAGTGTCTTCACTAGCCAACCGGATTTGATGATACCCCGCTATGAGGTCTATCTTTGAAAAGATAGCAGCTCCGTGCAATTCGTCTAGCAATTCGTCAACAGTTGGAATTGGAAATCGGTCCTTGACAGTAATCGAATTTAGAGCCCGATAATCGACACAAAATCTCCATGATCCATCTTTTTTTCGTACCAGCAGCACCGGCGAAGAATATGGACTCTGACTTGGTTTTATTATCCCATCTCTAAGCATATCAGAAATTAATTTGGTCATAATTTCTTTTTGATATTGCGGGTATCTGTACGGCTTCACATTCACAGGGGGTGAATTGGGTAGAGTTGGGATATGATGATCTTGGGTTCTGGTGGGCGGCAGTTGGGTTGGAATTTGGAATAAGTGATTGTATGATTGGAGGAGGTTTTGAATGTGTGGATTTTCATGGTTGGGGCTGGTGTCAGGTGGTTTGAGATGAGCATCAAATTGGAAGTGAAGAGAGTACAGAGAGGCAACAGTGTTTTTGTGCAGGAGGGTTTTCAATGTCGTAGGGGCAACTTGGCTTAAGTGGGCTTCTCCAGTAAGTGTGATGGGCTTATGGGCTACATTAAAGGTTATTTGAGGGACTGAAAAATCTGCAAGGACCGGGCCCAAGGAACGCAACCAGGCCAACCCTAAAATAATATCTGCTCCAGCCACAGGTAAAACGAACATGGGAACTGTAAAATTAGTACCTTGGAGTGAAATATCCAATTCTGGGCAGAGACCATCGCAGCTGAGTGTCTCTCCGTTTCCCACCATAACCGAAAATTGTTGGATCTTTTGAAGCGGTAGATTCATGGCAGCAACAAGGCGGGTTTGGATTATATTATGAGTGCTTCCTGAATCGATTAACACCTGGACAGGTTTGTTGTTTATCATACCGGTGACTCGAAGAGCCTTCGGAGACGATAACCCGAAAAACGCCGCAGTGGATAAGGCAAAAAATTGGTGAGGATGATCGGGATCTAGTTGGTTATCGGTCATGGATAATAGGGCATTGGATTCTTCGGTGTTAATTGGCACGGTGTCATCATAATCTGCAATCAAAAGGAACTGAGGTGGATTGCATTTATGCCCCGGAAAATATTTTTCTGGGCACCGGAAGCACAACCCTTCAGAACGTCTTTTCTGTAATGCCTCAGGCGAAAGTTTGGTGAAGGTCAGGGGCGGTTTGGAAGGGGTGGGTAATAAGGGCGGTGGATTTGGTTTGGGTGTGGTATTTGGTGTGGAAGAAGCATGGGATTGAGTGGTTTGGGTGGAGGATGCGTAAGTACGGGGTTGAAAGTATTTTGGTTTGGCAAGGTTTAGTTTTTCTTCGACACGTTTGGAAAGGCCGTAGGCTTGGTTCAGTGTGGTGGGTTTGAGGATAGACAATTCAGCGAGAATTTCCGGCTTCAAACCGGAAAGGTAGCAGTTGAGTAATGCTTCGGTTGGAAGTCCGATAACACAGTTGCACAGTTTCTCGAACTCAGCCTGATAAGCTGAAACCGAGGTGAGTTGTTTCAGTTTAAACAAGGCTGCTTGATGGTTTTCATAATCCGACGGTCCGAACCGTAGTTCTAGAGCCCGGACAAAAGCTGGCCATGTTCCAAGGAGCTTGTTGTTGGCTTGGTATTTGTACCAACTGAGGGCCTCACCGGTGAAGTGAAAGACCGATAATTGTAGTTTATCCGTGTCGGGAATTTTGTAGTAATTGAAATAGTTTTCGGCTTGGAAAACCCAATCCAGTGGGTTAGAGCCATCGAAGGTGGGTAATTGAATTTTGGGTGGGCGAGGGGTAGGTGGATCAACTGGTGGTTTGAACGAACTGGATGGGGAATCGATAGTAATTTTTGGTTTTTCAGTATCTATGTTGTTGGTAAAGGCTTCAAGCAGTTGTTTCATCGAAGTTTGCATATCCTCGAAGTGGGCATTTTGACGTGCTTCACTTGCGGCTGTGGTGGTGGCATTTTGGGTAATGAATTGTGCGAGTTGGTCGCACAAGTTTTGGATGGAGTCGTCGCTGGCGGAGGAGTCTTTTCGGGGAGGCATGGTAAGATCAATGAAAGCACCAAATGGTATAGCCTTTTCTAGTAGGCAAACACTCCAAGAGAAACACAGATTTAGAAGAGAGACTTTGGAACAATTTTCTGGATATTTTTCATTAACATCAAAGCAAACAATTTAAAGGACTTGACTCACTACTAGCACTACCATCACATGGAGGGAATCATGGATCCACTACTCCTTTATTCTAGGAACACATCTCCTAAGACCCTTGAAAAACAAGTAAAACAAATAACTGAATTAAAACACATGACTAAATAAACTTGCAGCAACTTTTCGAATTGTAGTATCTAGTCCATCAGCTTCATGGGCTTCTTAACTGATCGTTTGGGCCTGTCTCTTAGTCTGCCAGCGAATTGGGCCTTATCAACTGCCCCCTCGTTGACAACCAGCTCGTCCTCGAGCTTGAACTCCGGAAACCTTAGTAACATTTCATCAAAAAACTCCCATGTTGCCTCAGCCAATTCTGCATTCTTCCAAGCGACCAAGATTTTACGCTTGCCCAACTCCCACTTTTGATCCAAAACTTGTTGCGGCTGAGGTGGAGAACTGTTGTCTTCATGGTATGATGGCAATGGAATCGGCTCCGGGGATCCTTTCGCTTCTCTCAGCAGTGATATGTGAAAGACCGGGTGAACTTTTGATCCCGGTGGTAGTTTAAGACGATACGCGACTGCACCAATTCGTTCCAACACTTCAAAAGGACCATAAAACCTCTTGGAAAGTTTCCTGTTGCTTCGATACTCCACCGATTTTTGCCTGTGATCACGCAGCCTCAGAAAAACCATATCGCCGACATTAAATTCTTTTTCTTTCCTGCTTTCATTTGCCACAGCTCTCATCCTTTGCTGAGCTCGTATTAAATTCTGCCTTATGACACTCCGTAGCCTTTGTAACTCGATAAGAGTGGCGTCAATGGACGGAACATTTGAGTTACCAGGTTTGTACCGATTTGCATCAGGAATGTCTTGACCGTACAAAGCCTTGAAAGGACTCATGTTGAGTGAACTGTGGAAAGACGTGTTGTACCAGTATTCTGCTAGGTACAAATATTTGCTCCACGAACCCGGTTCATCACCTGCAAAAGACCGTAAAAAATTCTGCAAACAACGGTTTACAACCTCTGTTTGTCCATCCGATTGCGGATGATAAGCTGTCGAATAATTCAGCTTCGTACCAATCTGTTTAAACAGCTCCCGCCAAAAAGAACTTAAGAAGATCGGGTCACGGTCCGTCACTATACTTCGAGGTAACCCATGCAAACGATAAATATTTTGGAGGAATAGTGTGGCTAAGGTGACCGCTCCGTATTTTGGTGGTAAAGCTATAAAATGTGCGAACTTAGAAAAACGATCGACGACCACCCATATGGCCGATTTCCCGTTTGAAAGTGGCAAGTGGGTGATGAAATCCATTGAAATGTCTTGCCAAACAGTTGTAGGAATTGGTAAGGGCTGAAGAAGGCCGTATGGTTTGTGTGTAGGGTATTTAACTTGTTGGCAAGTTTGGCATGATTGGACAAAATTCAAAACTTCAGATTTTAGTTTGGGCCAACTAAAGGAAACTGCTAACCTTTTAATCGTGGGTCGGATACCCGAGTGACCGCCCGCTTTAGATGAATGAAACTCCTCCAAAAGCATCTTTCGAATGGCCTGATTTTCAGGAATAAAAATCTTCTTATAGTGAAATAACAATCCTTCCTTCCACACAAATGGTTCCCCTTCCGATTTACGCTTCAGCAACTTTGCTACTAATTCTTGGCCTGCTGCAGTTTCATAAAACTTTTTTAAGTCAATAAGCCAAATTGGATCAGTGATCGAAATTGCTAACACTTTTGGCATGTCGACTCGGCTAAGAGCATCGGCTACTCTGTTTTCTTTCCCTGGTTTATAGTGGATTTCAAAATCAAAACCCAGGAGTTTTGTTGCCCACTTATACTGTTCAGGTGTTTGAACAACCTGAGATAACAAATGCTTCAAGCTTCTTTGGTCTGTGAAAATATTAAACTTCCGACCCAGTAAATATTGCCTCCATTTTTTGACTGATTCAGTAATAGCAAAAAGCTCCCTAACATATGCGGATGCAACTTGCATACGAGGGCACATTTTTTTACTAAAAAATGCGATGGGCCTGTCTTGTTGCGATAAAACTGCTCCGATAGATACGTTCGAGGCATCAGTGGTAACATCGAAAGGCAATAAAAAATTAGGTAAAGTAAGTGTTACCAATGAAACCATGGCGTCTTTGAGCTGTTGGAATGCACTCTGGCTATCTTCAGACCAAACGAAAACCGTTTTTTTTAAGATATCCGTGAGAGGTGAGGCAATACGGGCATAGTCTCGAACAAATCTTCTGTAATACCCGGTGAGACCCAAAAACCCTCTCAAGTCAGTCAAGTTTTTTGGTACTGGCCATGCCTGAATGGCCTTTAACTTGTCTGGATCCGCTTCAACACCCTTAACGGATATAATATGGCCCAAATAATCAATCGATGACACAGCAAATATACACTTGGATGGTTTTGCAAAAAAATTATTGTCTGATAACTTCTGAAAAACTTGGTGCAAGTGATCATAATGTTGTTCCAGGGTTTTGCTATAGACAAGTATATCGTCAAAGAAAACTAAAACGTACCGACGAAGGACATCACGAAACAAATCGTTCATCGTGGCCTGGAATGTTGATGGTGCATTCGTTAAGCCGAACGGCATAACGAGGAATTCATAATGCCCATCGATGGTTCTGAAAGCCGTTTTATAAGTGTCTTCACTAGCCAACCGGATTTGATGATACCCCGCTATGAGGTCTATCTTTGAAAAGATAGCAGCTCCGTGCAATTCGTCTAGCAATTCGTCAACAGTTGGAATTGGAAATCGGTCCTTGACAGTAATCGAATTTAGAGCCCGATAATCGACACAAAATCTCCATGATCCATCTTTTTTTCGTACCAGCAGCACCGGCGAAGAATATGGACTCTGACTTGGTTTTATTATCCCATCTCTAAGCATATCAGAAATTAATTTGGTCATAATTTCTTTTTGATATTGCGGGTATCTGTACGGCTTCACATTCACAGGGGGTGAATTGGGTAGAGTTGGGATATGATGATCTTGGGTTCTGGTGGGCGGCAGTTGGGTTGGAATTTGGAATAAGTGATTGTATGATTGGAGGAGGTTTTGAATGTGTGGATTTTCATGGTTGGGGCTGGTGTCAGGTGGTTTGAGATGAGCATCAAATTGGAAGTGAAGAGAGTACAGAGAGGCAACAGTGTTTTTGTGCAGGAGGGTTTTCAATGTCGTAGGGGCAACTTGGCTTAAGTGGGCTTCTCCAGTAAGTGTGATGGGCTTATGGGCTACATTAAAGGTTATTTGAGGGACTGAAAAATCTGCAAGGACCGGGCCCAAGGAACGCAACCAGGCCAACCCTAAAATAATATCTGCTCCAGCCACAGGTAAAACGAACATGGGAACTGTAAAATTAGTACCTTGGAGTGAAATATCCAATTCTGGGCAGAGACCATCGCAGCTGAGTGTCTCTCCGTTTCCCACCATAACCGAAAATTGCTGGATCTTTTGAAGCGGTAGATTCATGGCAGCAACAAGGCGGGTTTGGATTATATTATGAGTGCTTCCTGAATCGATTAACACCTGGACAGGTTTGTTGTTTATCATACCGGTGACTCGAAGAGCCTTCGGAGACGATAACCCGAAAAACGCCGCAGTGGATAAGGCAAAAAATTGGTGAGGATGATCGGGATCTAGTTGGTTATCGGTCATGGATAATAGGGCATTGGATTCTTCGGTGTTAATTGGCACGGTGTCATCATAATCTGCAATCAAAAGGAACTGAGGTGGATTGCATTTATGCCCCGGAAAATATTTTTCTGGGCACCGGAAGCACAACCCTTCAGAACGTCTTTTCTGTAATGCCTCAGGCGAAAGTTTGGTGAAGGTCAGGGGCGGTTTGGAAGGGGTGGGTAATAAGGGCGGTGGATTTGGTTTGGGTGTGGTATTTGGTGTGGAAGAAGCATGGGATTGAGTGGTTTGGGTGGAGGATGCGTAAGTACGGGGTTGAAAGTATTTTGGTTTGGCAAGGTTTAGTTTTTCTTCGACACGTTTGGAAAGGCCGTAGGCTTGGTTCAGTGTGGTGGGTTTGAGGATAGACAATTCAGCGAGAATTTCCGGCTTCAAACCGGAAAGGTAGCAGTTGAGTAATGCTTCGGTTGGAAGTCCGATAACACAGTTGCACAGTTTCTCGAACTCAGCCTGATAAGCTGAAACCGAGGTGAGTTGTTTCAGTTTAAACAAGGCTGCTTGATGGTTTTCATAATCCGACGGTCCGAACCGTAGTTCTAGAGCCCGGACAAAAGCTGGCCATGTTCCAAGGAGCTTGTTGTTGGCTTGGTATTTGTACCAACTGAGGGCCTCACCGGTGAAGTGAAAGACCGATAATTGTAGTTTATCCGTGTCGGGAATTTTGTAGTAATTGAAATAGTTTTCGGCTTGGAAAACCCAATCCAGTGGGTTAGAGCCATCGAAGGTAGGTAATTGAATTTTGGGTGGGCGAGGGGTAGGTGGATCAACTGGTGGTTTGAACGAACTGGATGGGGAATCGATAGTAATTTTTGGTTTTTCAGTATCTATGTTGTTGGTAAAGGCTTCAAGCAGTTGTTTCATCGAAGTTTGCATATCCTCGAAGTGGGCATTTTGACGTGCTTCACTTGCGGCTGTGGTGGTGGCATTTTGGGTAATGAATTGTGCGAGTTGGTCGCACAAGTTTTGGATGGAGTCGTCGCTGGCGGAGGAGTCTTTTCGGGGAGGCATGGTAAGATCAATGAAAGCACCAAATGGTATAGCCTTTTCTAGTAGGCAAACACTCCAAGAGAAACACAGATTTAGAAGAGAGACTTTGGAACAATTTTCTGGATATTTTTCATTAACATCAAAGCAAACAATTTAAAGGACTTGACTCACTACTAGCACTACCATCACATGGAGGGAATCATGGATCCACTACTCCTTTATTCTAGGAACACATCTCCTAAGACCCTTGAAAAACAAGTAAAACAAATAACTGAATTAAAACACATGACTAAATAAACTTGCAGCAACTTTTCGAATTGTAGTATCTAGTCCATCAGCTTCATGGGCTTCTTAACTGATCGTTTGGGCCTGTCTCTTAGTCTGCCAGCGAATTGGGCCTTATCAGCTAAAGATCTCACATGTAGACATACCCTTAACAAAGTCTACTAGTCGATTGATAATGGTTTTGTCCACCAGACTATTGATTATTGAAGGCCTTCAATTTACCCCCTTTATAGGACAAATACTTATTCTTATGTCGGAGTCTAGTCACATGGGAAGCCCTTGGATCTCCATTTTGATGAGGCTGGCGGCTACTTATTTTGCATGACAAACTTAAGTTCTAGAGGTGAACCTCAACTCCTGGTCCGTCTATGCGGATTTTGATAGCAAGAGACCAAGGGTAACCCCCGTTGCCCCTTAACGCTCCGACGATAGTGTAAATTTTGGAATAATTTGACGTTTTTTTTATTTCGTTACCTTTTTTTTGAAACGTTGCCCCTATAAGGATTTTCTAGATTCGCCACTGCAAGAGACTCTTCTATCAAAATGGAATCTGGACAGATTTTGATACAGCAAAAGTTGAGTGCTGGCTTCTGTTGAGGATGGAGGGAAAGATGACTATAGTTATAACTTGTAAACCAAATTCATGTGTAGCAGAATCAATAAAGATGTGTATTCATTCATGTTCTTGAAAAGGAGAATTTATCTGACAACATGTTATGAATCATGACTTGCCTATTTGTAAAATTTCCATACATCCATAGAATAATGTTCTGATTTTTACAAAAGAAAAACCAAGACAGACAGAAAGTTGTGATCTCATTTTCACAAGCCAAACATGATTGCTTAAAAAGAGACATACCTCAAATAATTTAAAATATTTTTGAAGTTTATGTTCCACAATTTAGAATCAAAAAAAATTAATGGTTCAGGTGAAATTGATCCAAAAAAAAAATTTATTTTTCGTAAAGACCTACATTATAATATTCGTTTTAGGTGAAATGAGATTGAGCAACCCTAAAAACACCATCTAACTAAACAATGATAACCCTTTAAAAAAACTAAGGGTTGTTTGTTTGCCTCTTACTTTACTGGTTCAGCATTTAATGGTTCAGACTGTTTGTTTCGCGAACAAATGTCTGAATGGTTCAGACATTTGCATCTGAATAGTTAAGCATTTTAGGGGTTGTTTGTCAACTTCTGAATGGTTAAATGCTGAACCAGTAAGAGGTCTGAACCATTAAGTGCTGAACCAGTAAGAGGTCTGAACCATTAGTGCTGAACCAGTAAGAGGTCTGAACCATTAAGAGTCGGTATAATGTTTAACCCTTCAGAGACAAATGTCTGACCAATTCAAATTAGAGGTCTTAACCATTCAGACTCTGTATAATACTTAACCATTCAGAGGCAAATGTCTGAACCATTCAGACATCTGCTCACGAAACAAACAGTCTGAACCATTAAGGGGGTGTTTGTTTTTTCTTCAAACATCTTCAAGGGAGCTGATGTCTGCAGGCGCGCAGACATTACCCTTGAAGACTGTTTGTTTTTTTTTTTAAACAGATCTGAAAATGGCTTTTTTCAGCTTAAAAAAAAAGCTATAACACCCTTGCTTCAAACATCTTCAAAGAAAACCCTCTTCTCTCATCTTAAAAAAAAACCCTTCTCCCTCATATCTCGACCACCACCACTGCTCATATCACCCCTAACCCCTTCATTTTCTCTGTTTTCATCATCTCCTCAACAACTATCGAAACCCTCTACTCCATCAAACCACCTTTACCGGCAAAGCTAAGCTGAAGAAGCACACGGCCAAAGAAATCCAGGCGAAAGTCGACTCCGCCACTACTACCAGAGGCGGCGACAAGGCCGGAGTTGTCGAACGGACATCAAAACGATGCAGATATTCACCATGAATCGAAGCTGCCGTACGATGAATCGACGATTACAAACGTTCATGTTGTGATAGATTGAACAAATGAAATTTGTGTTTATTCTTGTGATAGATTGAGAAAATTCCATTGGATGTTTTGGATTTTCTAATTTGCTGTATCGTTCTATTGGTACATTTATCTTTTTTGTTTGCTGTTCGTCTTGAAAATGACAAATGAGATGTTTTGAATAAAATTCTAATTTCATATGTTAGTTGAATTGCGTTTTATCTAAGACCATGTGTAGTGGTTATACACTATAAAGCCCCCACCATGGGGCGTTTTGCGCCATGTGGCGTCCTAGTCAGCAAGGGGGCATTATAGCAAAAGTGGTGTAGTGGTATAATGCCCCATAATGCCCCATTCAATCATTTTACAATCATTTCCCAATTATTTTTTTTTAATTTAAAACATAAAAAAACTTCATTAATTTAAAAATAAAATTACATTACATGAAAAAAAAAATAAAAAAAAAACTGAAAAAAAAAACCGAAAATAAAAAAAAAAACAGAAAATAAAAAAAAATACAATACTAGAAAAAAAAACACTAGTTTTCGTCTTCGCTTTCTTCACCCTCGCCAACTTCGTCTTCTTCGTCCTCCGTTTCTTCCTCTCCCTCAGGTGGTACGTACCGAACCGACCACGCGTGGTGTAGCAAATCAACCATTAAATGGGAATGGTACGGTTCGTAACGCAACTCTCGCGCGTTACTCACTCTTTCTTCCATTGACGCTTGCGGATGCTCCTCTTGAACGGCTTCTGGCAAATAATTCTGGCATATCGCCTTTCCTTCGTCTTCCAAGATCATGTTGTGCATGATTATACACGCGTACATAGCATCTCTCATTTTTTGCTTGCTCCATGCACGACAAGGATTTCTCAAGTATTGCCAGCGTTGTTTAAGAACCCCAAAGCATCTCTCAATGTCTTTTCGTGAAGACTCTTGAACCTTTTTAAAGTATGCTCTTTTTTCATCAAAAGGATCACTATACGTCTTCACGAAAATCGAATACCTAGGATAAATTCCGTCGCTCAAATAATATCCATGAGGGTAGTAGTTTCCATTTGCGTAAAACGACGCTTTAGGAGCTTTGCCAGAAATCCACTCCTCTAACAGCGGAGATTGTTCAAAAACATTGATATCATTGCATGACCCGACCACGCCAAAGTAAGCCGACCAAACCCAAAGGTCCTGTGAAGCAACCGCCTGAAGAATTATAGTGGGTCCTTTTTGGTCACCCCGTGTGTGTTGGCCTCGCCATGCAGTCGGGCAGTTATCCCAACGCCAATGCATGCAATCTATGCTCCCGATCATACAAGGCAAACCATGCTCGGCATTATGTACCTCGTAGATCTTTTGAAGATCCTCCCATGTAGGCGTTCTAAGATAACGCGCACCGTACACATCAATTATACCTTTATAAAAAAATATAGACAAACATAAGATTAAAAAAAAAAAAAAGTATAAGAATAAAAGCATACTCGTCGTTTAAAAAAAATAAAAGTAAAGTATAAGAATTGTACCGCGACAAAAATGTTCCAAGCTATCTCGTGTTGTTTTCTCCGCCATTTTTAGATACTCGTCGTTGATGTCGGTAGTGTTACCATAAGCAAGGATTCGTAACGCCGACGTACACTTTTGGATACCGGTAAATCCAGGTTCCCCTCTCGCATCCGGTTTTTGTTTAAAATAATCGTAGTTGGCCTCCAAGTCGTCGACTATGCGTAGAAACAACCGCTTACTCATTCGGAAACGACGCCTAAACATTTCGTTCGAAAATGTCGGCGCCTCGTCAAAATAGTCTTTCATCAAACGATCGTGTGCCGCGCGTCGGTCTCGTTGAACATAGCCTCTTTTATTTTTTTGTGCTTGGGGCCGACGAGAATGCTTGACATATCGCACCGCTAGTTGACATGCACTCGTAACCGCCTCTTGCTCAATCTCGTCATCGGTCGAACCATCGCCATCCGCAAAATACTCGTTGTAGTAAAAATTAATCATGGACGAAGAACTAGAAGAATCCATCAAGTTTTTTTAAAAATGGTGAGATTTTTTAGAGAGGTTTTGAGATTGTTTTTGTTGAAAATGGATGAGTTTTGATTGTTTATATATATATATATATATATATATATATATATATATATATATATATATATTTAATATTTAAAAAAAAATTAAATCAACTAGCCGTTGGAGAACTAGCCGTTGATTGGGTGGTCAAAGTTTGAGGAGCGTTTTAATTTAAACGCCGGGACGAATTTTTTTCAAAAATCACGCCCTATAACGCCTACCGTAATGGTAGGCGGGGCTTACGCATGGTCTAAACAATTTGTATTGCAGTTTGTTTTGAAAATAAAAATGAGATCTTGTGAATTAGATTCTAATTCCATATGTTAGTAATATTGGAAAATAAAAAAAAAGTTTATGTAGTTTGTACAGACAATATCAATTTGTAAAAACAAACAGTCTTATATTTTCAGCTTGAAGGGCTTCAGACCACATCTTCAGTTGCAGATATGAAAACAGATGAAATCAGCTTGCAGACAGTTTTTGTCTGCAAAAACAAACAGCACCTAAGTGTTGAACCAATAAGAGGTCTGAACCATTAAGATCCTCATTAAGAGGTAAACAAACAGCCCCTAAGTCTGAATGGTTCTCATCTCATCTCATCTCATCATACTTAGTAAATCTCACCAATAGCAAAGCTAAGGTAGTGTATGAGGAGGGTAAGATGTAGACAGCGTTACCTTTGCCCCGTAGGAATAAGTCTGAATGTTTAAGACCTCTAATCTGAATTGGTCAGACATTTGCCTCCGAATGGTTAACGATTATACTGGCTCTTAATGGTTCAAACTTCTTACTTGTTTAGCACTTAATGGTTCAAATCTCTTACTGTTTAAGCACTTAGGGGCTGTTTGGCAACATCTGAATGGTTAAGTACTGAACCAGTTAAGAGGTCTGAACCATTGAGTGTTGAACCAGTAAGAGGTCTGAACCATTAAGAGCCTGTATAATGTTTAACCGTTCAGAGGCAAATGTCTGACCAATTCAGATTAGAGGTCTTAACCATTCAGACTCTGTATATATCTTAACCATTCAGAGGCAAATGTCTGAACCATTCAGACATCTGCTCGTGAAACAAACAGTTTGAACCATTAAGTGTTGAACCATTAAGAGGTTTGAACCATTAAGAGCCTCATTAAGAGGTAAACAAACAGCCTCTTAGCCATTCAGAAGTTGGCAAACAGACCCTAATTCTTTTAGATTCATAGAGAAAAATTATATATCCGGGCATTTTAAAACTAATTCTATTTCTAAAAAACACCTTTATAATAGTAAAAATTAGTGTACAAATTTCTTGATCAATTTCACTAAAAATAATCAAAATCTAAATCGTAGGGCCTTGAATTATAGGAATTAAATAGTTAGGCTATCTCCAAGAAAAAAACCTAGATTCGTTCATGCCCTTGATGATGTGGCTGGATGACCTGGATGAGAGAGAGATAAGAGAGAGGGGGGAAATCTGAAGCTAAGGGCGTGGGAAAGAGGTGCCTATTGCAGAGAAGGAGGGTGTTGTGAGAGGAGAGATGGGACCTACTATTCTTGCGTCCGTTGCAGAGAAGAGGGAGAATAGTTGGGCGGCTTAGGTTGCATCGGACAAGAGATAAGGGCAGAGGGGAAGGATCCGATGCGTTGAGGATAGTCTTATTGGTTTAACTATGATGATATTATGTAGGGCCATTCAAAAAGCACGCGGCTCAAAGCTCCCTCGGATTAAGTTCGGAAAAAACTCGCTCGATATGGCTCGGTTTGAAACGGAGCCAAACCGACATGGCTTGGTTAGAAAGTGAGCCTAGCTCGGCTCGGCTCTTAACGAATCGGATTTGGCTCGCTTGGTAACTCGGCCCGGATCATCTGACTTATAATATATTTTATTTTTATACACATTATTATATATTGCAGAAAAAAACTTATTATTATTTACATGTATTAAGGAGTGTAATTTGATATCTATGACGTATTTGAATTTTTATAATCATGCTAATCTATACTACTATATTAAAGAAACTGGGTTTTCTACCCTTTTCGTAATTTTGCCATAGGTACAAATTTTGAAGCACCATATACAAATGAAGCAAGCCATTTTAGAGGGGGGAAACTTGGACATTGTCTAAAGTTTTAAGACACTTTGAGGGCAATTTAGACATTTAATCCTTAATAAATGTTAAGGGTATTTTAGAGATTTCAAGACTTTATGACTGTAATTAAAATGACATACGTATAGTCTAAATTAATCTTCATATATTGAAGGCTGCCAAGGAAGGGTCGCACCAGATTATAAATGGGATTTCAGTTACACGAATCAAACTATAAATGGCATTCAATGTTTTCTTTCGGATTCAATATAATCCCTGTGAATTATTGATTGGGATTAAATGCAATTGAATCCCCATCGTTTCCAGACCCCACGATGTTCTTGTGTTCTTATTTGTGTTCACCACACCACGATGTTCATACTGTCTTATCCAAACGGTATGTTTTTTAGAATCTATTCTTCAGTGTTTCACCTATGAACGCTGATTATCTGGTTTTCTCTTTTATGTGATGTGATTTGTTGATTTTTTGGTTTGATTTTGTGATTTCTGTTTTGTTTTTGGTGGTGTGGTGAAGAAACCCTAGGTTTTGATGTGAATTCTTGAATTTAGAATGTTATAACTTGTAATTTAAGACGATATTGTATTGTTTTTCAATTTTAATTTTGTGGAAAATAGGTTTCTAGGGTTTCGAATGTTGTGAAATTTGGGTATTTAGGTTTTCTAGGGTTTCGTATTGTCAGGAAGAGTGGATTGGATGGCTGGATGTGGCACATGTGTATGATCATGTGATTGCTCCAACAAACTTTGTCAAGATATGGTTTGTAAAGGGACAATGCAGGTACTCTCGACTTTCAAAGCTTTATTATTAGTATTACAGTGCCTATATTCAAAACTCCAACAAACTTCGTCAAGATATGGTTTTGCAGGCTTTGTTGAAGTTGGTTGAAGATTGTTCAGTTGTCATCCCCATCCCAAGCAGGAAATATGCTATTAGCAAGTCACTTGCATTGTATAAGATGTGCACACACGCGCCTTGTTGTCAGTTCCTGCGCACATACGATGGTTACTCAGTACTTGGAACACTTCGCGCATCAGCAGATGATACGATTGCTAAATATGCTTCTGCCATTCTTAAAAAACTATTCAACTATGATGGTATTATGTTTGACCTTTCACGTTTTGCTTGCTTAGTTTAGTTTAATCGGTTGGGTTCTTCTTTGAAATAAATGCAAACAATCATCTCTTTCTCTATAAAAAAAAACAGAGATGGTGGAAGGTCCAGGACACTATCTCGACATCCAGAAGGTCCAGGTAAACTAAAGACTTCTGTGGCAGGTTGGTTAAGGCACTCGCATTCTTGCAAAAGTAGCTCCAATTCGAGACCCATTCTGTCGGGTTTTTTTTCCTTTTCAACGGGTATATATCTTTTTTCAAAGCGTTCTTTTGCTGTTTTGTCAAGATTAAGCTTCCATTAATTAATTTGAAACCGATACTTTTTTTTTTGTCAACGAACTTTTATTGTTATCATTTAAACCAGAGACGATTACAAACCAATGATAGGTAGACGAGCAACAAGTTGATTATATGTGATTTTGTTTAAAATGGTTTTATATTTTAATATTTTAGGTTATTGGAATTCTACATGTACCATTTCGAAATCTATTGTTTCTATTTGTGTTGGGATATCTATATTTCTATTTATGTTCTGATGATGCATACAGGGTTTACTAGGTGTCTTTTTAAATCTTGCATAAAAAGCACTTTTCAATAGATATGCTTCGGCTATTTACAAACACATGTACTTCTGTTTGTCCATGTAGATATGTTTCTACATACTTACAAATTTGATTATTGTACCCACAAAGAAAAGAAACAATCCAGGTACCTAAAGTTAGACAGCTTAGGAATGGTGGTCAGGGTATAGAGTATTACGGGTTGATTCCTAAAGAAGGTTTAAACAGAAATATTCGGTTGGAGCCAGTGATTGTTAACCCAAAGGCTGTTATCCCGTCTGTACTGCTGGACCTTATTAACTCTACGTATGATGGTTTACTAAAAGGGAATTATCCGATAAGGTCGCCCGAGGGTACAGGTGGAGCGTATTTGATGATGGAAACATCAGGGAGCAAATATCTGTCCGTGGGGGTTACCGTTATCAACGGATGGTGAAGGGCTAAAGAAGGAGACAACCGTCGATCAGGGTGCGTTGAGGGAAGTTGCTGCCTACATTTTAGACCACCCTAAAGGCGAGCATAGGTCGATTTCCGGTGAACACAAGGGTTTTTTTGGGGTCGAAAACGTATATACTCAAAAAAAAAAAAAATAGATCCGGGGGTTCGAAAACGTAGATACCCAAAAAAATTTATACGAAAGCTTCATACATAACACTACTGAGCGAAAACTTCGGGGGTGCCCCCCCCCCCCCCCCCCCCGACTATATGAATCGCATGTAATAAGATTTCTCACAAATTATGTTTTGTCTTCGGAATATAAAAAAAGGATAACCTTGGTATTGCATTTCAAGAAATCGTCTACCATCTTGTATATTGTTGTTTTTATGTCAATTTTTTGATTTATGCTCAATTGCTTTTTGTGGATAGCAAATTGGTAATAAAAATATATTATGTGAAATCCTTGTATATTGTTGTTTTTTGTGTTAATTCTTTGATTTATGCTCAATTGCTCTTTGTTAATAGCAAATAGGTAGTAAAAATATATTACGTGAAATTCGCCACGTAGTGTGCGCCAAAAAAACATAAGTACCCGCAGCAACGTGCGGGCATTCCCACTAGTTAACTAATAGTGTATTTTGTTGAAATTTAAAACTTAAGTTGTGTTGTGATATCGAACTTGATTTTGGCTTGAAATGTATTAGGTTAAACTTATTTTGAATATATTCTTTTGAACTAATGAACAATATTTTAGAAAACTAAATGTTGAGAGCGATGCATTAATTTTCTTTTTAAAATCGAGTCAAACCAAGCCGAGCCGAGCTAGCTTGGTTTAAAACTAAGCAGAGCCCGAACTTAAATTTTCACCTCAGTTTCAAATCCGAGCTTAGCCAAATCTGCTCAGTTTATAATTGAGTCAAGCCCTATTTTACCTAGCTCGACTCGGCTTGCCAAGCCAAGTCACATTTTTAAAAATATTTTTATATTTTCTCGATTTGAATAATGAATAGTAATTCTCATGTTGGACTAGAAGGGACACATGTCTCTACGACACCAACTCCTTACTTCATGTAAACAACAGGTGCCAAGCCAATGATCTCTAGATCAAGTGGTGGAGGGCTTGCATTTCTCTTGAGAGATGCAGGTTCTACTCTCACTTGGTGCAGAGTGAGGCACTGGTGGGCAATGATAGGAGACCCATGGAAACCTGGGTTGGATCCTTGAGCCAAACGGGTTTTACCGGTAATTTCACCGTCGTGCCTACGGGCGGGTGGGTTACCGGGTTTTCCCCGGAATTGGTGGTGGACTCGGGTTACTCTCGGAGTACTCCATTTGTCCAGTGGGTGCTCCGAGAGTGCTCGGGATTGAGTTTGTTGGCCGTTCAAAAAAAAAAAAAACAACAGGTGCCAAAGCTCTATTCAAACAATCAACCCCCACTTCCAACCAACACAAGTAACCTCCACGCACCACTTACAACCCCACGTACAAATCACACTCCTAAAAGCGCGTAACCATCAAACGCTTACGCACCGCCCACAGCTAAACTCACCGGGTCCCACCTTCAAAATCAGTTCGAAAACTCAAAGCCGTTGTTTACTTTAACCAACGGCCGGTAATTCACTCATTCACCCCTTAATAACCCAACTAATTACACTTCTGCCATCACCTTTCAAACTTTCAAACCCCATATAAACGATACATTCTGTTACAACAGGTTTGCCAATTTTTCAATTCAAAACCCTAAATCCCCAAATTCTCACTAAATTCATCTACAAATTCACCAAAATTCCGATCATGTCGCCGGAAAAACACAAGTCCGGTGGATCGTCACTCATCAGAAGCACTTTTCAACGGTCAATTTCACCGTCTGGTAAGTTCTGTTCCTCCACAATCTCATCATCGTCCTCCTCCGCCTTCACTTCTCCGGCGAGATCCACATCTCCGTCGAGAATCACCGTCGCACGCAGCGGTTACGGTTACGGTTACGGTCACGTGACGTCATCTCCGTCGGTCCGTTTCTCCATCGATCACCGTCACACGTCACCAAACCGTTCAATCTCGCAAAACAATAAGATCGCTAACGTGACGTCGTCATCGCGAAACGTGACGTCATCGTCGGGGAATAATAATAAGGTGCCGTGGAGTTATGGATCGAAGAAGACGTGTTTGTGTTCTCCTACGACGCATCCTGGATCGTTCCGGTGTAGTTTGCATAAGAATTTGAATGTACGGAGTAATAATAGTAATGTTAATGGTGGTGGTGGTGGTGACAATACGGTGTCTTATCGGTCGCACAGACTGCATGCTCGGAGATCTGCGATGACGAATTCGTTAGTGAGAATCGGTACGGTTGAAGGTGATCTGGTGAAACGAGCGTTGGCTGCTTTGATACGGCCGTCGTCGCATCAGCAACGACGGAGGTGTGATTTTCAACCACGGCCGAGTCGGTTGTCCGTTATGTCGAAAGCTGAGGAGTGACGGTTGATGGTAACGGCGTTAACTGTGCAGTTAGATTTTGCTAGTTTAGAAGTTAGAAGCAATGTTTTAAAAACCGGTTTAAACTGGCCTGTTGAATCGTCTGGTAGAACCGGTTAGTTAAGCCGCTTTGTGAGCGAAATCTGATACGGTATAAAAAACCGGATTTTAAAACATTGGTTAGAACGGTTTTGTAGATTATTTGGTTTTTTTTGTTGTATAAATGTAGATTTTTTTTTTTTTTTTTTGTGAAAAGTCAGTAACCCTAGTTTTCTTCTACTCATATCGTTATTTTTTTCTTTTTTTGGAATGTATAATAAAGTGTGTGACATGTGTTATTGGTACGCCAATTTGGTGGACTAGACGGGGGATTTTTTTTGAAAAGGTAAAAATATAAAAGTAATTAAATAGTGTTTTAATTATATTGAACATAGGTTTGGCTTTTTCTATTCTCATAATTTATACAATTTTTATTTAATATATATTACATGATATTAATTGTAATAAATAAAGCAATGTCAAAAATAAATGTTAATGTATCTGAATTAATTAATAAAACAATTAACAAAGTGCTTTTTAAAAAATAATTAACTAAATGACAAATGAGTTGATTAAGTTTGAACAACTACTAATGAGCTTTTTAAAAAATAATTAACTAAATGACTAATGAGTTGGATTAACTTTGAACGGAACCAACTAGTATTAAGTCTCCCTACGTTGTAGCCGGAACGTAAAACCGTACCATAGCACTATTGCCAGTGAGCATCAACACTGAAATTGCGCCATGTTAATGCAAATAAATTAGACTAAAACGTAAAATATTAAAAAAAATAACTAAGTCGATCTAGGATCTGCACGTTTCCACGAACCTGTCAAACAGGAAAAAATAAATGTAAAAACGTTGAACCACACACACACGTTGCGTCATGTTAACTCGCAAAATCTAGAACGACACGAAACATAAAAACGTTGAACCACACACACGTTGTGTCGTGTTAACTTGCAAATTTTAAAACGGAAATTTACAAAAGATGAAAAGTATGGAACCAAAGTTGACGGTAAAAAATTGTGAAATTAAATCGTAAAAGATGAAAAATTTTGGGTACATAGAAAACGAAATCAAATTTTATGAGATTAAATTTTAGGTTAAAAGTAAAAAAAATCAACTTTTTTTGAAAACATCTCATTAAGGTACAACACCATTATATATAAAAATTACAAAACAATACTACGTAAAATTTGCAGTTTATCTTGTATAAAATTGGATCCTTTTAAATGGTCAAAACCCTATTTTTTTTGCTTCGTATCATCGTAGTAATCTGAAAGTGTTTTCTTCTTTTTCTTTTTTATTTAGTAATCTGAAAGTGTTTTCTTCCTTTTCTTTTTTTATTGTATAATAAAGTGTGTGACATGTGTCTTTGGTACGTTCATTTGGTGGATTAGACAGGGGATTTTTTTTGAAAAAGTAAAGAACAGAAAACTAATTAAATGATTAATGATTAATTATTCATTTATGTGGGAAGTATATGTAGTGGTTTAATTATATCGAATGAACATTGGTTTGGGCCTTATCTTTCCTTAAAATTCATAAGAAGAATTAATTAAAGTTACATTTATCACATAAAGTAACTTATATATAAAGTAACCTATCGTCACCCACCTTCATTGTCGCAAGTGACGTGTAATATATAAAGTAACCTATAGGGTGAATCTTTTTACCCCATGCACCTTCATTGTCGCAAATAACGTGTAATATATAGGGGGTGTTTGGGATTCCTTTTGAGAAGGACTTTTGAAGGTGAAAATGATTTTTTGAGCTTAAAAGTTAAAAAAGAATCCCAAACAATCATCTGAAAAGAACTTTTGAGCTAAAAGGAATACCAGACAATCATCTGAAAAGGCCTTCTATGGTTATGCATTCAAAAAAGAAGAAGTGAATAAGTAAGTATTTCTTACTTAAAGTAAGTATTTCTTAGTTATTCCTTCTCAAAATGACTTTTCATCAAAAAGGAATCCCAAACACCCCCATAAAGTAATCTATAGGGTAAATTTTTTTAACCCCATCCACCTTCATTGTCGCAAGTGACGTGTAATAGGCTTGTAAATAAACACAACCGATGTTCACAAAACGACTTGAGACATAACAAAACTACTTGATTTATCCTTTGTTATTATTTGTAATTATCTTTTTAGATATCATGCAGTTTTTTAGCTATACGGGTGTAGCGGAGTCAAGCCGCTCATGAGTTGCTTAATATTGGTTTGCTAAAAGCTTGAATCGAGTAAAGTTTAAACGAGCCCGAGCCTAAACAAGCCCATTTAATACACAAGTCTAAGCTTCACTATTCAAGCTTAAGTAGGCTTATGAACCTAAAAGAACTCCAAATGTATATAACTAGTAATATGACATCGCGTGTTGCGACGATAATATGGTTTTATTGGTTCGTTTTATTATAGTATCAATATTGTACCGGCACTTTGTATAGTAAAAAATAAAAAAGATAGTGCAACAAAATAAAAAATTGAAACCAAAATGTTGTTGATAACCATTTTTAAGTGCAAAGAGCGTTGGTAACTTTATTAAAGTTGCGGGGCTATAACGTTAATTTGTTAAAAAATATTAAAATTATCACTGGAAGCAGTCTCTCTATTCCTACGGAGTAGAGGTAAGGTTGTCTACATCTTATCCTCCTCAGACCCTACCTTAACTTTGCTATTAGTGGGATTTACTAAATATGATGATGATTAAAATTGTAGAGTCGTATAATAAATTTATTAAAATTTAGGGGTGTAAATGAAATTATGAAGTAAAAGACAAAAGTAATAATTTACTACTTTCAACACAAAGAATTAAGGTAATACTCTATGCTTATAGAGTTGTAATTCATTATTAACAAAAGTTGATAAATGTATTATAGTTAACTTTTATTTTATATATTAGACAATAGTTATGGTTATTTTGATAAATAAAATTATGATAGAATCATTGAAATTACGCAGTACTATATTTTTTTATTATTTATAAACTTTTATACATATAAAAACAAAGGTAATTGTATTTAAATAAATTAATAAAACAATTAACAAAATGATAAACCAGTTGGATCGAATTTAAACACGAGCTGAGCTTGAGCTCTCGTAAATTAAACAAGTTGAGCTTAGACCCGACTTGTTTACACCCCTAACTAGTTATAGTATATAGCTTAAATATTGTAATTAAAACAATTATCTATAGCCTATATTGTATAGCTTACATATTGTAATTAAAACAACAATGTTGTTAGTTAAAGTTTCACTGTCCCAATCAACCATAAACAAAACTAGGAGTCTAGGATGCATACCACATGTTTCATATATCTAACCTACAAACCAGATTCAATTCACTTTGATTCAGTTAAACCGGTTCACACAAAAACCGACCAGTACATCCATCTGGTCCACGCGTATCAACATGAACTAAACCTTTTGGTTTCTTGTCGGCCCGGTCCAACAGCCGGACCGGTTTGGTTTTCACTTTTAACAACATAAATCGTAGCCCATGGTATTATAGCTTAGTGATATCTTGGGGATGAGATAAGACTTTGGGATCATTAGGTTCTGGGTTCGATTCTCACAAAAGGGATTTTTCCCAGATTTATTGGGTTTCCTCCTGAATTGGTGTATAGGCATTATAGCCTAGTAGAGATGGATATGATCGGGTGGTTCTGCCGATGACACAATCATACTCTACTTGTACATAATTTGACGTGAAAAAAAAAAACATAGTTGCACCTAGGGGGAGGGAACGTTGACCACATATTAAAAGACATGTGGCAGTGGCAGGGGAGTCCATGTCTCGTGGCCGGGATTAGGGAATCACAGGTTTAGTATTTAATTAAAAAAAAACTAAATATATCTTTGGGTTTTTTAGTTTTATGGTTTTCTATATATTTTTATATTTCTTTTTTCCTAAGTAAAGGACTATAATGGTAAATTATATATACTGGTATGGATAGTTTTTTTATCTTTTCTAATTGCTATATCGAATTTTGGTATCATATTGGTGCAGTAACGAACCGAACTAACATTGAGTGAAAGGACCTCACGAAGTGCGAGAAATCTACTAGTTTTGGAAACATGTTCCTGGCTTAGAAGCAACAGGAATGATATTTGTAACTTTAAAAAGGAGCAATATGTAAAAAGGGTCACATGTATTATTTATATAATTAAATCTTATGTGAGGAGTTATGTGAGGAGCTAAAGGTTTCTCTACAAAGTGAAAATGCTAAGGATGTATGAGAATTTATATGTAAGCATCATGTTTTAAACTTAGGTTTAAGGTCTTGGATTGTTTTAATATAGTATTATATAGAAAAACACAAAACATAACAACTAAAAACACAATGTAATGTATTTTGGGATTATAACTTAAAATCCTATGCCAAAACATTAAACAGTGTGTTTTAAGTGTTAAGTAGTGTGTTTTAGCTATTTTTAAATTTCATGCCTATAATGCTTGATTGTATTTTAAATTGATATTTTTGGTGTTTTTCTATACAACACCATTGCCAAAACAACCCAAGATATCATTGCTAAGACCAAACAGTGCGGGGAGCTTGAAAATGGCGTGGAAGCTCCTTCACGCCTGGAACACCACCCGCGAAGGAGCATGGAGGTGGCATGGGTGTTCTCACTGGCGTGGAGGAAATGGTGATAGTGAGGTGACGACGTGAGGTAGGTTGTTGTGGTTTGAGAGATTTGGTGATTGGTTAGTGTTTATTATTAGTTTTTTCAGAAAATAAAGGTGAGTCCTAGACCCCCCCCCCCCCCCCCCGGTGCTTTTTGGGCTTGAACGGGAATTCCATGTGTTGTTCTATGCTCTCTTTTCAAGCCCCTTCACACCATATAGTCTAAATCCAAAACATAATGCTTAGATAGACTTGTCACATTTAATAAGAAAAATATTGTTTGTAGACTAACTCTATGCTATGTAAGGATATAGTTTATTATCTTTGTAAACTAAACGAATAAAATGTTTCAAAATAACTTTAACATATTTGTTGTAATAAATAAATTTACATAATTATTGTAATAGTTTTTTTAATTAAATGTCAATAAGCTTTCTTATATGTTTTAGATAAGATAATTTAATTGTTTTGTAGCTTATGGTCATTAAAGAAGGTTTTTCTCTTTCCTTCTCAATTAAGTTATTAGGTAAAAATATCAAAAAGATGAGTATACATGATAGCATGTTATTTTTAATATAATTTATAACTTTTATTTGAAAAAGGTGACTAGGGCCCTAGGCATTGTGAACCATTATTTTCAAATAAGAAAATATGGTAGATAAATTTTTTTAATCATAACATATAAAAAAATATCATAACAACTTTAAATTTGGATGAATATAAACCTTCTCCAGCGTGGGTGAGGCAAAGACGGGCTCCACACCAGTAATGTTTGTTTAACCGGTCAACTTCTACCACCATACACGACCCTCATTCTTCACTCCTTGTCTATCTCACAAACTCCTTCCTCTCCCACAAGCACATCCTTCTGCACAGACGACCTCTTCTCTCTCCTCTCGACATCTACAGGCGGCCCTTCTTTCTCTTTCACACTCTCCTACGGGCAACTCATGAAGGACAAATCATACACATATGGTGTTATCAAGCTAGTAAATTAGTGAATACTTAAAAAAATATTCTCTCTTAATATGTAGAAGTAAAAAAGTAGTACTCGAAATAACTTAACAATGTAAATTAACGTTAACATAACATAAAAAATGCCATTGCTATAATTGCTTGCACATCGTGGTAAAATTAATAATTCACTCAAAAGGTTCTATTGAAGTATAAATGGGATATTGTGAGTGCACCTAGAGGACATGTGGCAAGGGGGTAATCATAGACATCACTTTTCTACTTGCCCAATAATATTTAAACACACCTGCTTGTTTGGGTATTTTGTGGCTATGTTTGCATCCTTCTGCCTCAGAACATCGTAGTGAGGTTTTTTGATGTTTTTTCTTAGAAAAACGTCCATTCACACTACACGACCACCGTCGAGGGCGGTTTTTTTTTTTTTTTTTTTTGAAAAATTGGGTTGGGCGTCCTTTTTTAACGCATGTTGAAGATTTTTTGGCCAATAAACCCTTCCACGGTCAAATATCTTTTGGAGCTTTGGGGGTGGACGTGGGTTTGCTTGAACGTGTCTTCTCTCTTCCCATCAAAACAGTTAAGAGCATCCCTCATAGTTGCCGAATGGCCTTTTCCCAGGCTTTTACGACATCTTTGTGCAAGGTGGTGGCTACGCCAGAGTCTGTTGAGGCGTGGGTGAGACTTTTGTTGTTGCCACGTTGCACGTTGCGGATTTTCAGGCCTTCTAACCGTCAGGAGCGCAGGTCGGGGAATAGGAAGTCCTTACAATGTCTTAGTATTCAGCGGGCCCTGGCTGCGTGGGGCAATAGGGATGGTTTTGCTGAACTCATCCTATCACTTTTTGCCGAAACATCAGAGGTGGTTACGCGCCCTAACGAGCCTTCCCATGGGTCTAATAATTCTAGGGTAGGCACCAACGTTAAGCAATGTTTACGGAAAGTTGCAGATGGCCATTTCACTGCGGCGGTTAAGGTTTTATGTTCTTCGGGGGTTGCACCTCTTGGTGAGGATACTATGAAAGCGTTGGTGGCTAAACATCTTGTCCTACCTCCTCCGGTTATGCCTGGGTCCTTACTATCGGAGCCACCCCTTACTGTGGATGTTGATAACGTCCTTGGGTGCATTAAATCTTTCCCCAAAGGGACCTCTTGTGGGAAGGATGGGTTGAGGGCACAACACATTTTGGATGCTCTTTATGGTGAGGGGTCGGTGATCGCTTGCGGGCTGCTTAGGGCTATTTCTGAGGTGGTTAACTTGTGCTTGGGTGGGAGGTGCCCTAGGGTCTTGGCGGAGTTTGTTGCTTCTGCGCCCCTCACGCCCTTACTTAAACCAGACAACGGGATTAGGCCAATTGTCGAGGGCGCAATTTGGAGGAGGTTAGTCTCTAAGGCGGCTATGAGGGGGTCGGGAAGGAGATGGCTAAATATCTCGGTGATTTTCAATTTGGGGTGGGTATTCCTTGTCACATCCCGACCACGTAAAACAACGAAACGTGGCGGAAACGTCGGGGAGTGTTGTAACAGAATTAATTGTTTCACAACTATGGAAATTAAAGTTACGTTTTATATATCAATCAAGAGAGTTACATTGTCTTAAACAAGAAACAAAGAGTACATAACATAAATTAACTAGTTCTTGCTTCGTTTTAAGTCACTAAGGCACAGGTCCGCCTAAGTGTGTCACGATCATCCTATGCAACAGCTCCTGAAAACACATGTGAAAATAGGTACGTCAGCATAAAAATGCCTGTGAGATACATAGGTTTTGTGAAAAATATGATTCATGACTTGAGTTTAAAGAAACTGTTTAATAAAAAAAGTAGCCATGAATCTTGTTGAGTGTTTCCTTTCATAAAACATTTGAAAAGTGATGAATAAACCAAATGATATATATGTATGAAAGAATAATGTATGGTTAAGCGAATAACCAAGTAAAAAATGAGTTTGTATAAGTTAAGTTATTTGTAAAACGATGTTTATGTGAAAATGAGTTGTAGATGTAATATGTCTAAACTGAAATGGTTTAAATAAAGCTACGATATGTAATACCATAAAAGCACTTATATATAGGATGTACCAGCGGCGTATCCACCATGTTTTTATCGTATTACACGTCGCCTCGTTACTTAAATCACTTACCCAAACAACCACCAAAATGTAATGTTTAACAATTGTAGAAATGTTTATGTATGGTCAAATACGATTCACACGGTTCAGCAGTTACAAACGGTTCACATAATCAAATGGTTATAACGGTTCACATAGTCAAATGGTTACAACGGTTCACATAGTCAAATAGTTATAAACAGTTCAAAATGTAATATAATGTGTTCATATGCTGGATGAGCATATGCAACAAAATGCAATGTAAAACAATGTGTCCATATATTGAGTAAACATATGCAACTAATGTAATGTAAATCAATGTGTCCATATGTTGAGTAAACATATGCAACTAATGTAATGTAAATCAATGTGCTAGCATGCTCAGTCAACATACATAGCAGAAATGTAAAGTAAAACAATGTACTAAGTATGCTAAGTAAACATACATAGCGAAACAATGTAATGTAAATCATGTACTATAAATGTACTAATGAGCATAGCAAGTATATGATGTGAAAACAGGAAAGCACGAAAGTAATAAGTAGGCACATGTGTTTCACCCCAAAACAGTTTGAAAACAGTAAAAGAGGGGTCTATGTACTCACTTGAGATTGCCTAGAAGTCCTTGAGTAACAACCAAACAATGCTAGAGATCACGGAAATCAAACGGCACGACGGGTCCAAGAACGGAAGTTTTGATCCGAATATTCTCAGGTATGAAGTGTTAAACACATCAACTTAGAGAACAAATTCAGATTCAAAGGTGTCGGTTTTGCAAATGAGGGGTGAGGGGTATTTATAGATTTTGTAGAGCCGTTAAGATCGTTCCCCGTAAACCAAGATTTGATCTAAGTCGTACACATCAAGCCCATGGTTTTATAAAACCATTGGAGCCCCTAAACCAGCCCATAGATTCAGAAATACCATTTGCATGTGGGTTTTGTGAGTATAACAGCTGTAAACAACTGTTAAAACTGGTTTTGCATATCTGAAATGCTTACGCGGGCCGCCTGAGCCTTCTGATCAGCAAACAACTTTGCAAAATGACAGTTTTGGTCCCTGTTGGTGTTTAGAGCTATTTCCGACATGTTTAAGGCCCGTTAAGCCATCTTTAAGGCCCTAAAATGATGCCTAAACATTGTGGACATGAAACATGCTCAAAAATATGCCGGATGTTGGTTCGTTTGGTCGCATGATCGTGATGTTCGCTTAGTTACGACGGAATGCGCATAAGCGCAAAAAACGATCCAAATTGCGCGACGAATGGATTTTTCTTATGCCAAACACTAAAATAAAATATTTTAATGCTTACATAAATTTTTTGGAGGTCCGGATGTGTAACACCCCGTGTTTTCACAAGTCAAAGTCAAGGTCAAAGTCAACGACCGATTTCGCGCAACTTGACTCGTAGAAACTTCTTGTTTTTAATTATATTACGTGGAGTAAGTGTTGTTAATTGCAATAATCGATGTGTGTTAATCGTTATTCAATCGATCTACGACTGTGAACTATAGGAAGTAACAATGCGATAAAGTTAACTAATCAATAGTCAAGCTATGCTAACCAAATCGACATCAAATCGCAACTCGAGCTACGTATTTGTACTTGCTATTATACGTGTGTGTGTGCCTTACGTGTTACCTGTGCATGTTTATTTATGTTGTGTTGTGTAATCAAGCGAACTCAATCGAACTCGAAATCTAACTCGAATGCAATCGAACTCGAACTCGAATCACAAATCGAACCATGATAGATAGTGGAAAAGAGATTACGCTAGATACGAAGTGGTTGAGACTGAAAGTAATTTGACTAGGAAACCCTATCGAATCGAACCGCGCGCAATCATAATCGAAATATCTGAAATCGTCGCGCGAAACACTCGAAAGGTGCAACCGATCGATCAGGCTCCCAGCCGATCGAACAGCCAGCCGAACGGACTGCTGTCCGATCGGACAGGCTGTCCGATCGAGTTGTCAGCCGATCGGCCAGCCCTTTACTCTTTTGTCATCCTATAAATACCCCTGTCATTGTCATTCTTTCCACTTTTGGAAACCCCTGTTCGACCAGCACGCTCAACTCGCCTTTTTGCAGATTTCTCTCGATTCCGGTAAGTTTTCGCCCTAAATCTTGTACTTTCCTGATCTATACATACCCCTACACCTTTCTATCTTTCAAATCTTAACATTTAACTGAGAAATCATCGAGAATCAAG
Organism: Helianthus tuberosus; assembly: GCA_030545235.1. Lineage (NCBI taxonomy): Eukaryota > Viridiplantae > Streptophyta > Magnoliopsida > Asterales > Asteraceae > Helianthus > Helianthus tuberosus. The sequence goes on from CM060369.1 coordinate 201,332,723, forward strand.
CATTCTAGGATGATGTCATCATGGGTTCTTGAAGAACTTCATGTTTTGGCCTCAATCCACCAAGAATGACTTGGATCTAGCCGATTTCCACATAAACAAACAAAGATCTTTTATAGATCTAAACATGTACATGGTGAAAAGGATTGAAGGATGGATTTTCCAACTTTCCTTCAACTCTTTTTCACTCAAACCGGTAGAAACGGAACCTGAGCCGGTTTACAAATCACTTCGGTGGTTGTACGGTTCAAGAGCTGGATTCTATCCACAAGGTTAACCGACTTCGGGTTAAATGTTAAACTTCGTTCCGAATAGTCCACCGACCGGATTTGGGTGATTCCTGTCCAACCCGGGAAACCAAGTAAGGACGAGACACCCATGGTTTTACTCGCTGTCAAAATACCTCGATAAAATGACAAACGAACAGAACAACCAAGTGTTAGACGAAAGGGACTGATCAGGTCAGGATGCTGACCGATCGGACTGTTGTCCGAACGGACAGCCAGCCGATCGGATAGTCAGCCGATCGACCAGCCAGCCGATCGGCTAGCACTTGGCCCCACACAATCAATTCGTTTTGAAGAATAGTATTGAACGAACTGTTGTTCGACCGAACTACTGTCCGATCGGATTACTCTTCGGATCATGAGATACTATGCTTCAATACTTGAACAATTTTCAACATGTTCAATGCACTAGAAGTGCCACCCGATCGAACAGTCGTCCGATCAGGTGACACCCTGTTGTCCGATCGAACAGCAATTGTGCTATTCGATCGACCAACTGTCCGATCCACTTCACCACACTTTACATGTCATTTAAAGTATTTGACTTGTTGACCTGTTGTCCGATCGAACACCTGTCCGATCCAAAGACTAAACATTTGCAAATCATTTGAAGGCCTAACCGATCGGGTTGCCGGCCGATCGAACAACCGTCCGATCGACCGACCGGAAGGGCAAAGATACTTCAATGCTTTCAAATGCTACAACGAAAACTTCAAAAGTCAAGCCATCATACACAAACACATCCTTCTCAAAGGAAGAAACAATCCACTCGAACAGCCATCCGATCGGCCACCGACCGACCGGACAGCAGACCGAACGGGCTGTCCACCGGACGGTCAGCCGTCCGATCGAACTACCGTCCGATCGACCAGCTGTCCGACTCCCCAACACTTGTTTCCTGTTTTACGTTCCACTTATCGTTATGCTACCGAATCTATTCAGGCTAACCGTATTCGCTAAGCGCTCCCTTCAATCCATAAATCGCTGTGAGTATACTCGATCCCTTTTTGCTTTAAGCACTTTTGGGTGTTACATACGTTACGAATATTCAAACTACAACTATCACACTACTCAAACTATTTGAACGCTAACCGTTAATGCATGTTATACGTGGCTTATGAATGCTTGTTTGTTATGTTTACACATGGAATGCTGTCTACCTGCCTTAGCAACGATAGTACTATAGTTTGGACTCAGCACCCGTTCATACGGGGGTTGTTAAGGATCTTTTACTTGCATGGATTACGGTGGTAATCATGTATTGCGAACTGCCTCAGGCAGTCAACCCGCAGTCATTGGTATCGATGGATCTATGTCGATAACTAACGTGCTTTATTTCACTATGTGTACGTGCTGGTTATGCGTAAACGAATTCGAACTCTATATGCTATTATCAAACTTGTATGCTCCCCTTTACATTTTATATATTGACTTTATTTTAACGTATGTGACAGGTGCTTAGGACGTTTACATGCTTGGCATGCTGTGAACTTGAGGCTAGGAAAGGTCTAGGATTCTCTCTGTGCTGTGATGAAATCGAAGCTAGGAAAGGAGGTCCTAGAAACCAACAAATAAACTAATTATGTTTGAATCTGAGTTGTCGGAACAGAATATTTGCCTAGATTTTATCTGTAATAATTTGTTTACTATTTGAGACATGGTATGGGACATGTTAACTTAAATTGAATGGTAATGATAGTTGTTATGGAAACTTCTGGACAATCTGTTTCGCTCAGTGCCATGCCCCGATGATTCCGCCATCGGTTGGGGTGAGACATATTGGTATCAGAGCCATAACTATAGGGAATTAGGCAAAACTCAACCTAGTCCGGGTCGAAGTCTTAGAGACCTAGTCTATAGTTAAGAACCAACAGACCGACTTGTGCATATCCGTTAGGGATTTTGTATGAGCCTGCTATTTCTCGCTATTCTCGCTTCTGCTACACTATCACTGTACTCGAATTTTCCATTATGAATAGGCGATAAAGTCGAGAATAGGTGTGAAAACCGCAAACTCTCGACTAAAGTTGCTTACTCAACTCGCATTTTAACTACAAGCGAGGAAAATTATACCAAATCAGGAGTGAAATCCATATTTTGATGAATAATCTCCTCAATTTTATTATAAACAAGGACGAGGTTGTCAAGCCAGGGGTGAAACCCTAACCTTGACGACTTTTTCCGCTTTTACACAAAACTCCCACCAAAGTCTCGACGGACTCCAACGACCTGAAGTCACAACATGACCAGCGGGAGGTGTGCCAAATGCCCAAGAATCGAGGCAAAGGCATAGTCCTGAAGGTTAAGTGTGCACAACGGGTCCTTGTGAATAGTCGAACCACTTTGGGTAGTCGAAGTCTACTAGCCGCGGACGACCTGCCTCTCGATATTTTTTTTTATGTATTTCAAAGATAGTTTGCCGATTTTATAGGTGTTTTATGTGTCATTACCCGTTTATGTGCTTATTTTGACTCCAAACGATTGCGTAACGACACGTTCGACGTGCGAATCCGTGAACGTGCGTGACCAAACACAGTAGATGTACAATTTACCGTGATTCTTATTGATCAGTTTGACAAGTATACGCTACAAGAATCACCTTTTGCCACTTTCTCTCTCTAGTTTCTCTCCCTAGACCTAGAGCTCTTCAAATCTCCAATAATATCACCTTGCCTTCTACTAACTAGATACAACATAAGGCCTAGAATTAGATAGCCTCAATTACGATTTGAGATAACGGAGGCAATAGACAGAAATGCACTAACAACTTATACTACGCTATTTTCGAACGATCGCAAACCTAGAATGATAGGTTTCTGTTTTCTGATTGCCTCTATTGATTAAATGCGTATGTGTTTCTTTGCTTCTGTGCTTACGTGCTTAGGTACTAAATGATTGAGTGTTCTACGTGCTTATGTGATTGTGTGATTTCGTGATGAGTATTTACGTAAGTATACGTGTTCCTGAGCTTTAGTAAGTAGTGGACGTGTGAGGTGAGATTCGAATACAATGTGATGTGTCCTGTGACGATGTCTGTTGCAGACCATGTCGTCTGGATACCGTCATGCACTTTCTCGTCAAGAAAAGAGGGACAAACGCCTTGCCTCCATCATCGCCAAAAGTGTGGCAAAGGCCGTGAGTGATGTTTACGAAAATGCCAGCAAGTCGTCCGAGGATTCAAGGACCGAAGCTCCTAAGACTACCGCAAGACCCTTCAGTTTCAAGCAATTCAAGTCGTGTGGGCCAAAAGAATTCATTGGCGAGGGAGGTCCTACTGCACTATTTCACTGGTTTGATTCCATTGAGGTTACTCTGCGACAGAGTGGTTGCCCTGATGACCTCCGTACTCTGAATGCTACCGGCGTTTTCCAGTCCCGTGCACTAGACTGGTGGACGGCAGAGAGGAACAAGCGAGGGAACGATGTAGCCTACGGTCTGTCGTGGGACGAACTCAAGGAAGTCATACTAGAGGAATTCTGCCCTCCTCACGAACGTCAAAAGCTAGAAGATGAATTTTGGCACATACAGCAAAAGGATGGTGACAATGCTGGTCTCACTGCTCGTTTCAAGCAGCTCAGCATTATCTGTCCCGATCAAGTCAAGACTCCCGACATGACCATCAAGAAGTACATCCGGGCTTTGCCCGACTGCATTGCTGATTTCGTGCAAGCGGCTAAGACTACAACGATCGAAGAAACCTACCTACTGGCCGCATAAATCAACGACAAGCGAGTTAAGGCTGGTGTATGGGATAAGACTTCGAAGCATCTGGATCAAGCTACTGCTACCGCACCGACTGCTGAACCCACCTCATCCAGCAACAAGAGAAAGAACAAGAGAAAGAACAGCTCCACCAACAAGAATTGTGCGATCACTGCTGCACCGATTCAAGCTGTGCCTGCCCAACAACGTCAAGTAGCGGCGCCTGTGGCCAATGCACCGCCTGCAAAGCGTGCATACACTGGGCCACACCCGCTCTGCCCTACTTGCACCTACCACCACCCGACTGCTATTCAATGTCGTTTTTGTGCTCATTGCAATGTGTACGGCCATTTTACTGCCAACTGCCGTATTCGTCAAGCTACTACCAATCAAGCTCTACTCACTGCCCCACAGGGTCAACAAGCTCCTCCGGCACCCGCAGTCAAAGCCAGAGGCTGCTTCGCATGTGGCGACCCGAACCATTTCGCCAACACGTGCCCGAACAGGGCTGTGAAACAAGAGCCTCGGCAACAGCAGCCACAGCAGCAACAACAACAGCAGCAGCAACAACAGGCCGCACGCGCCAGAACTTTCAACGTCAACGTGCGTCAAGCCCAGGCCGACAACAACGTGGTTAATGGTACGTTCCTTGTGAATGGTATTTATACTTCATGTTTGTTTGATACCGGAGCCGATAATTGCTTTGTGTCGCTCGAATTTGAGAAACTCCTTAGTCGTAAACGTTCCCAACTCTCCTCGACGTTCGATGTGGAAGTCGCTACCGGAAGAACCGTCGCTGTTAATTCTGTTATCCGGGATTGTACTCTTGAGCTCAACAATCACATCTTCCCAATCGACCTTATTCCGATGCAACTTGGAAGCTTTAACGTCATAGTAGGCATGGACTTTCTTCGAGAAAACCATGCTGAAGTTGTATGCTTCGACAAGATGATTCGATTTTCGCTCGCGAATGGTGATTTATTGTGTGTATATGGCGATACTACTTCAAAGGGGCTCAAGCTTATGTCATGCGTGCAAGCCAGCAAGTATCTCCGCAAGGAATACAGGGCTTTCTTGGCGAACATTGTAGTAGCGGAGAAGGAAAAGAAAGAGAAAAAGGAAGTGAAAGACGTTCCCGTGGTTCGAGAATTCCCTAATGTTTTTCCAGGGGATTTTCCCGAATTACCTCCAAGTCGTGATATCGACCTTCGTATCGACCTCATTCCTGGAGCCAACCCTATCGCCAAAGCTCCCTACCGACTCGCACCGTCCGAAATGCGTGAACTCTCAACCCAACTCCAGGAATTACTTGAGAAAGACTTCATTCGCCCGAGCACCTCTCCCTGGGGCACGCCAGTCCTCTTCGTCAAAAAGAAGGATGGGTCGTTCCGAATGTGCATCGACTATCGGGAATTGAATAAGCTAACTATCAAGAACCGCTATCCCCTGCCTCGCATCGACGATTTGTTTGATCAACTACAAGGCGCTACATGTTTCTCCAAGATCGACCTACGTTCGGGATATCATCAGCTACGTATTCAAGAGGAGGATATACCCAAAACCGCGTTTCGTACTCGTTACGGCCATTACGAATTCGTTGTCATGCCTTTTGGTTTAACCAACGCACCAGCAGTCTTCATGGATCTGATGAATAGCGTGTGTAAACCATATCTCGACCGTTTCGTCATCGTATTTATCGACGACGTCTTGATCTATTCCAAATCGAAGGCCGAACACGCGCAACATCTACGTTTGGTCCTCGAGCTACTCCAGGGGAACCAACTCTATGCCAAGTTCTCCAAGTGTGAATTTTGGTTAGAGGAAATCCAGTTTCTGGATCACATTGTTAATAGTCAAGGCATCCACGTCGACCCTGCGAAGATTGAGGCTGTCAAGAGCTGGGTTACGCCTAAGAACCCGTCTGAAGTCCGCTCTTTTCTCGGACTGGCGGGCTATTATCGACGATTTATCGAAGGATTCTCGAAGATCGTTGTGCCGCTTACTTCTCTTACGCATAAGGACCAGTCTTTTGCCTGGGGAACCAAACAAGAGTCTCCCTTTCGAACCCTCAAACACATGCTTTGCAATGCTCCTGTTCTCACATTGCCCGATGGAAACAATGATTTCATTGTCTACTGTGATGCTTCCAACCTTGGTCTTGGTTGTGTGCTTATGCAACGAGATAAGGTCATAGCTTACGCATCTCGTCAGCTCAAAATCCACGAGAAGAACTATACAACCCATGATCTCGAGCTAGGCGCAGTTGTTTTTGCGTTAAAGATTTGGCGACACTACCTGTATGGTACCAAGTGTACGATCTTCACTGATCATAGGAGCCTGCAACATATCTTTAATCAGAAGGAACTCAATATGCGTCAACGCCGATGGGTAGAACTTCTCAACGATTACGACTGTGAGATTCGTTATCACCCAGGCAAGGCGGATGTTGTTGCCGATGCACTTAGCAGACGGAGCTATCTGCTTAGCACTCGTAATGTTCAAGCCCAACATGATCTCGAAACCCTCATCCGCGACGCGCAACATGCATGTTTCAACGAACGCACTTTGAAGAAGGAACACGATGGAGCCCAGCTTGTGAGCAAATCGCATGGGATATTTCACTTTTTAGACCGAATTTGGATTCCCAAGCGAACCAATTTGCGACAGATTCTGATGGACGAAGCCCACAACTCCAGATACTCTATTCATCCCGGTGCTGACAAGATGTACCAGGACCTTCGTTATAAGTACTGGTGGCCGGGTATGAAAAGGGATATTGCTCTCTATGTCGGAAAATGCCTAACTTGTGCTAGAATCAAGGCCGAACACCAAAGACCCTCTGGCTTACTCGAACAACCACCAATTCCCATGTGGAAGTGGGAGAGTATAGCTATGGATTTCGTAACCAAGCTACCACACACGTCATCAGGTCACGACAGCATTTGGGTTGTTGTTGACCGTTTGACTAAATCAGCCCACTTTCTGCCTATACGGGAAGACTACAAGGTAGAACGATTAGCCCGAATCTACACCGCCGAGATCATTTGTAATCATGGGACGCCTCGTGACATCATCTCTGATCGTGATGCTCGGTTTACTTCGCGGCTGTGGGAAACGTTTCAAACGGCACTCGGTACAACGCTTAATCTAAGTACTGCTTTCCACCCACAAACCGACGGTCAGACTGAAAGAACGATTCGTACTCTTGAAGACATGCTCCGATCGTGTGTTTTAGACTTCGGTGGTAATTGGGATAAATACCTGCCATTGGTCGAATTCTCGTATAATAACAGCTATCATTCTAGCATCCAGATGGCACCTTTCGAGGCATTATACGGAAGAAGATGTCGATCGCCTATTGTGTGGAACGAGATCGGTCACTCGCAACTAACCGGTCCGGAGCTACTACAAGAAACGACGGACAAAATTTTCCAAATTCGAGACAACCTAGTGAAAGCTCGGGACCGACAGAAAAGTAACGCCGATAAAAAGCGTAAGCCCCGTGAATTTGGCGTTGTTGACTACGTACTCCTAAAGGTATCACCTTGGAAGGGTGTAGTCCGATTCGGCAAGAAAGGGAAACTCGCGCCTCGATACGTTGGACCTTTTAAGATTCTGGAAAGAATCGGGAAAGTCGCCTACAGACTCGAACTACCGGAGGAACTTAGTAATGTCCACCCGACTTTCCACGTGTCAAACCTCCGAAAGTGCATAGCCGACCACGATTTACATGTTTCTCTCGATGATCTACAAGTGAACGAAACATTACACTTCGTGGAAAAGCCTGTCGAAATCATGGATCGCCAAACCAAGCAACTTAGGCGCTCACGCATTCCTATTGTGAAGGTCCGATGGGAAGGCAAACGAGGCGCAGAGTTCACTTGGGAACTTGAAAGCGACATGAAGGCAAAGTACCTGTAACACCTCGGAAATTTGCGTCCAATAATGTCTTGACACGTGTCATAAGCTTTGAATATGTGAAAACAAACTTTAGAGGGACTAAAGTTGACAAACGGTGAAACTATGTAAATTCAAGGGTTCAAAGTGTCAACGACTGATAAATAAGTCCTACAATAACACTACATGGTATTTATAACCCTAAACGGATAGATCATGGATCATACGAAGCGGAAAATGCACGAAAGTGAGTAATTACAAACTACAGGGACTAAAAGTGTCAACATGTTGAATTTATACCTCTGAGTGATCTTTTGGCAGCCCCGAAGCCTTGTAATGATAAAATATACTCATGAGAATATGTGATAAAAATTTCATGAAGTTTCGTGAACGTATGAGAAAGTTATGATTAAAACCGTATACGAAAGGTTAAATACGTAATCGTGAATTTCGTGACTTTTCGGGTGAGCGCAAAGTGAACCGAGAACTTTGCCATGTTTATAAAATTCTCAAGGTTCATAAAAATCAGATTTCAAGGGTTTAGAGTGCAAATAAATGGTTTAAACACGTAACATAAGAGCAGGGACTGAATTGTAATTATCAAAAACCTGCTGAACAGGTCACCACACCGTCGCGCTGCACGACAGAGTCCTCGCGCTACGCGAGCGACTGCCCAGCGACAAAAGTCGCGAACAGCTGCCAGTTCTGACTATTTTCGACTTGTATCCAGCTGTTTTCGACTCAGGCACTTGACCAATCAATTTTCATGCAATCTGAGACCTCTGGACACTTCCTATAACATCCATAAACATCTGATACAGCCATAAAATCAGATCAAACTCTTTTAAAGTTCACAATAGTTGCAACATTCAAGCACTTGAGACTTCAAAATTCACGAGATCTTTTCTGGAGCATTTCTGAACATCAAGGCTGCTTCCTAGTGATATCTAAGCTCTATTAGGACTATTGTAAGTGTCCATATCATCCTCAAATCCGTTCTAGCTTAGTGTTCTTACTAAAAGTCAAACATAACGTAAATACAGTTTGACTTTGCAATTAAACGAAATGTGCTCAGTATTTTCTCAAATTGAAAGTACCCATACGTTGGTATTTATGAGTGTAACAAACCCCTAAAAGGGTATTTTCAGATTTACACTCTAAGCATGTCAATTGTCGAGTCAAACCTTTTCATAAAAAGTCAACAGAATGAGTTTTCGCAAAAATAAGCATAATCAGTAATGTAGGCTACATGAAACCTGTTTGATCATCAAAATAACTTTATAAATAATGTAAGAACATGTTTCAACTTAATCAACTCGACGATTTTCTGTGTTACACCCGAATCGGAACCGAAAGTCTTATAAATAGACTTTTTCTTTGACTATCGGTTCTGATTCGTACATGCATGTTAAGATCTGCATTAGAGCATATTTTTGACCAACTTTCATATAAGATTAACACTCTGGAATTTTACATCTTGGTTCCATAGTTAACCGATTCATATGCATGTTACCGGTTTATGCTTAAAGTTGACTATTTTGCCCTTTTTAATATAAAACGTGATTTTTGAAAAAGTGAAAGAATAAAATCCTTTGTTACTGATTTATAAACATGCACCGAAAATTTCATATCAGTTTGTGGCCTAGTTTAAGAGATATGCTCAATATCGTAATTTACAAGCTTTATGTTATATAAATAGCGTAATTAGCGCAAAGCCTATTTTAACCCACTTTTTGGTATCAAACTTTTATACACTGATGTTATATAATATTTTGGGATTTTTGATGATTTTTATTTAATTTTTGGCTGATCGTTTCATAGGTCGCTAAGTTGATTCGGTTAATACCGAAATTGCCCTTTTTGGCCATAAAACGAGTTTTATAAATCCGATTGACCCCAAACCACTTCCTACTGATTTTATTTATTAAATAAAGTATGTTGAACCTTCTGGAAGTATAAAAATCTCAGCTTTCTTTTACAAACCCGGAAACGGCTCTAAATCGCCTTTTTAGGCGTTTTTAACGCGTAGTATATCCTATAACCATATTAAACATATAAGACTTATATTTACTGATGTGTGTAACATATTTTTATAAAGTAACAGTAAGTACAATTTTATAAACTCAGATTTCCAGTTTTCGCATTTTTAGCCCTTGTGAAATTACCAAAATGCCCCTATGGTGCATAGTTTTGTTTTAAATGATAATTTTCACTTACGGGTCATACCCTACTGTTATAATAAGATAAGTTAAGTATATTTTCTGTATAAATCAGACCCATAACTCAGATTTATAATTAAACTCTTTTACAACCTTTTAAATGACCAAAATGCCCTTATAAGGCGTAAGTTGAGTTTAAATACATTCCGGGCATAATAGAAAATATCTTGCTGATATTATAACATATTTAGAGCATATTATCTCAGGGAACTTGCATATGACTCTCATGGTCGCCCGTAACGCACTTTTCGCGTTCGGTTTATGTAACTAGTTTACATAAATTGGCCGAAACGGGTCAAACATTATCCTTTTTGTCTCAAAATCCAGAATGTGCTTAGTAAACACATATTATACAAGTCTTCAAACTTGTCGGGTCAAATTCACATTCCATCCGGTCTTTGCTTAATCGTGCGTGAACCGTATCGTCATTTAAAACTAACCGGTCTAGGCTTAGGCTTAAATAAAGACCCGTTAGAAATCTAATAGGTTATTATAAACCTTTGTTCCAGATTAGGAGCACCAGTAAAAGATACTTGCATTTTCTTGATTGTGATTGATACTATACGCAGGTAAATACTCTTTGGCTTATTTTCCCTATACGGGCTTGGGTTACGGTATATAGAATACCGCTTGATCGAGCGTTAAATCCTACACCCTTGGGTGTTTAGTTTGAATAATTTGTGCGGCTCGTTTAAACAGTCTTGCTTACTTTAAGCCTTTGGGGGGTTAATGACCATGTCCCGGATATCCTTGGCATCATCTTACGAGATGGCCACGACCAGAGCACGGGGTGTAGGCGTGCACCCGTCAGTGTATAACTCGCTTATGTGGTGTGTCCATTGATCTTTAGCCCGGACTAGATCCGGGCCACTGAACGCAAGTAACATGTAATTCGTTCACATGATTATTATATTAAATAATTGACCCAAGTTAATAAAAATGTTTTGTGCCTTGTGCATTTAAATCAATTTTCAACCTTTTCAAAATGAGTCAGTCGAATTGTATTTACCAGTGTAAACTGACGTATTTTTCCCAAAAAGATTAAGTGCAGGTACTATACGAAATAGGCTGGCAGGCTTCTAGAGCGTCCACAATAAGTCACGCAGCTTGGGCGACATTAAACTGTTGAACAATTATCCTATTTTATTTTTCGATCCGCCTGTGGATCCGTTTCGACTACTTGTGATAATTAATATTACATTTCTATTTAAAGTTGAAACGAATCTATCTTTTGCTTCCGCTGTGCATTATTATATTGTGTTGTTTGTCTATGATGATACCAACTACGTCACGATACCCCCACCGGGCCCACCGGGCCCACCGGTGACACGTGGAAATTAGGGGTGTGACAGGTTGGTATCAGAGCCAACTCTGAGTGAATTAAACACTAGCCTTTTGTGTTTAATCTCAGTGACACAATTGCACATTCCTCGAATCCCGAGTCTAGACAAAGAACTTAGGAAATTTCCAAATTTTCGTTTAAATTTTCTAACCTTGTCTTAATTATATATTTTGTTGTATCACTTGTTCTCTGTGACAGGTTGTCATCATGCCGCCAAGAATGAGAGGTAGAGGCGGAGGAAATGGAAAGCATGCAGCTCGCAATGATCACGAAGCCGGGCCTTCGCACCGGCGAACACCCTCGGGCACTCACAACACAGATGCCCAAAACCTATGGAGGTCCTTTACTGAACCAGCCTCCACACCATCTCATCACTCGCAACAGTCCTACATACCTCTAGGACCCTCGTCACCATTCGACAACACATCACCCACCTTTCAGGGGCTGTACAACCCTGATGATTACCTACAAGAACCAGTGGGTTTTAACCCACTTGGACCGGAGGACCACTTCTCGGGTGGCAATGAGATGGAGGTCGATGAGGATACCGATCCGTCCATGCCACCAACCGGCACACCAAACCACCCCATCGAGATATCTGATGGGTCACCATTTTTGGGATCACCTTACAATGGTCCCGATAGTTTCATGGAGAACTTCAGGCAGCACAACTGGGTGTACACTCCCAGTTACCACAACTCTCCTCTCCACCCTTCCTACCACAGCTCTCCCCTGCACCACCAGCAGCAGCCGGAGCAGCAGCCAGAGCAGCAGCAGAATCCATCTACGGATTCTCGATTTGTGGCGGTTACACCACCGCCACCACCACCTCCGACTCATCCTCCCTCGCCCCCGAGGCGAAGGAGAGGAACGAACGCGAGGATGTCCTCGCGAGGAGGAGTGCGTATTCGCACCCCTCCACAGTCTAGCAGCAGCCGGTACTCGCCGGTCCATGAAGAATCAGAGACGGGAGAGTCGTCGCATCCTGTCTCTGAAGTAGCAACGGCGCCAGTCACGCCACAGCCACAGCCACAGCCTCAGCCACCATTGGGTTTTGGAGACCCAATCCCTGCTTATACTAATGCTGCAGCATTTAACCCATTCGAGCAGCAGTATCCCCCGGGGTATAACTTTACGGAAGATCCATACTGGGTTGCAGCGAACTCTTACACTTTCCACCAAGAGGCTCCCTTCGGAGATCCATGGGCCACAGGACCCTCAACTTATGGGTACCCACCATATGGGTATCAACAGTCGCAGCCTTTTCAGCCTCCACAGTATCAGCAGCCGCAACCGCCCCAACCTCCGTTTTATCAGCCTCCTCAGCCGTTGTACTATCAGCAACCACCTCAGGCGCCGACAATGTCGCCACCCCAAGTTCAGGAAATCATACAGGAGATTCAAGGGGTGCGTCAGGAATTTCGACAGGAGTTGCAGAATAATGAGAGGCGTAACCGGGGAAGGATTCAGAAGGTGGTGGACTTGCTCAAGGGTAAGAGCAAGAAGGATTACTAAATCCTTTATTTATTTTAGTGATAGGCATGTCTCTGCGTGGACATATCTTTATGTACTCTACCCCTACGTGGGTAATTTTTCTTCTGTTTCGCCCCTGCGTGGGCATAGCTTTTATTTCGACCCCTGCGAGGGTTTGTTGTTTGTTTAGCCCCTGCGTGGGCATGGTATTTGTGAAAAGTCCCGTTTAGGGCAATTTTGTACTCGTTAATCTTGAATTAGAATGGTAATTTCAGCTTTTCATTTTTAAATTATATGCATAAATATAATAAAAGAATAAATGGAAAATAGCATTTATTATTGTAATTCACCATTTTAATAATAAGAATCTTAAAAGGGTAAAACCTAGCTGTTATGTTATTATAAATTTAGCCGAGATGGTAGAACCTGTTTAAAAGATTCAGATCTCTGTTAACAACTGTAAATATGTTAACACTCTTGACTAATGTGGTTTGCAAAATCACACATGTCACCCTTTTTAATAAATCATCCAAGATTATATTTTTATATAATTGAAAGTGACATAAAACCTACGGGTTATAATAAATGTCATATAAAACAAAAGGCAGCCGTAGCCTATAGACTCCCTGCCAAAGGAAGGATTGATTCGTTTTGATTATTCAAACCTTAATCCTATAAAAATCTAAATTTATAATTTAGAAACTGTCTGTGTGACTAGGCCTATTGTGCCAACATATATATTTCATTTTAGGATAAAATTATTGATAAAAAGTCCTAAATGAAACTACTTAACAAATTAACTAATATGGCTTTTAATTACCATGGTTAATAAATCGTCAAGAACGATAATACTGGTTCGATTCTAAATAGACTTTGTCCTTATCTTATGTAGCATTTAAGACTACATGACTAAGTCGGAAGAAAAGAATAGTCGTCCAGCAAATGACCCTGATAACACGAAGATACTAGTAACTGGTGCCGAACTGAAAGCATTAGTAAATGAAGCTGTTGTCGAAGCAATGAATAGACAGTATAGCGAATCTAACGGGACCTATAGTAGGACTCGATCTGCATCTCATCCCAAGTCGAAACCCAAGGTCCAATCAGAAGCTCATAGTAAGCCACCCTCTATTAAAGATATACCTAAGAAAGAGGAACCCAAGAAAGACAATGACAGGCACTCTTCCAACCAGAACAGTACTCCCTCTAAGAAGATTGTGAGAAATGATGCGCCTCCTGCTAGAGGATGCACATACAAGTACTTTGTTTCGTGTAAGCCCCGAGACTTTACCGGGGAGAAGGGGGCTGTCGATTGCATAACCTGGTTGGATGAGATTGATACCGTAGTAGACATAAGTGGATGTGCGGAAAGGGACATTGTGAAGTTTGTATCCCAGTCCTTTAAAGGTGAAGCTCTAGCATGGTGGAGATCACTGATCCAGGCCACCGGAAAGGTACAATTGTATAGCATGACCTGGGAGCAATTTGTTGCTCTTATCAAGGAAAATTTCTGCCCGCAGCATGAGGTGGAGAAAATAGAGTCCGACTTTGTATCATTGGTGATGACAAACCTGGACTGCCAAGCTTACTTAACGAGCTTCAACACGATGTCTCGATTGGTTCCATATCTTGTAACACCTGAACCAAGGAGAATCGCTCGTTTTATCGGGGGGTTAGAACCCGCAATAAAGGCAAGTGTGAAGGCCTCTCGGCCAACGACTTTCAGGTCAGTAACTGACCTCTCTTTATCCCTCACAATGGACGCGGTCCGACTAAGATCGCTAAGAAACAAAGAGGCCGAGAACAAGAGAAAACGTGAGGATGATACCTCACGAAGGTCAGAGAAGAGACACAGAAGGAATGACGACCACAGGAAAGGGTCGGGATCGAAGAAGAATGGGCAACAATCAGGAGAAAAACCCAAATGCAAGACTTGTAGGAGGTACCATTTTGGGAAATGTCGACTTGAGACGAACTCCCAATCTCGCCCGCGACCCTGTGGAATTTGCAAATCCACAAATCATAAGACGTCGGAGTGTAAGAATCTAAAGGACGCGACCTGTTTCGGCTGCAACGAAAAAGGGCATATTAAGCCTAACTGCCCAAAATATGCCAAGAAAGCCGAAGACGGGAAGAAGACCAATGCAAGGGTCTTCAGGATGGATGCTAAAGAGGCTATTAAGGACGACAACGTGATTACCGGTACGTTCCTTGTAAATGATATTTTTGCTAGAGTCCTGTTTGATTTTGGAGCAGATAAATCCTTTGTAGACAATAAGTTTTGTGAGTTGTTAAAATTACCTGTGAAAGCCTTAAGTGTGAAGTATGAAGTGGAGTTAGCTGATGGAACCGTAGAAACCGCTTCAACTGTTCTAGATGGATGTGTTATATCCATTAGGAATCACTCGTTTCCATTATCCTTACTTCCCTTTAAACTAGCTGGTTTTGACATAGTAATAGGCATGGATTGGTTATCGCACAACCAAGCCCAGATTGTGTGCAATAGAAAACAAGTGGTAGTGAAAACTCCGTCAGGTGAGTCACTCACTATCCAAGGAGATACCCAGCATGGATTGCCTGAGCAAGTGTCCATGCTCAAGGCATCCAGGTGTATGCAGAAGGGTTGTGTCATTTATATGGCACAAGTTACTGTTGATGAGCCTAAGCCGACGATTGAAGAAATCCCTGTCATTTCGGAATACCCCGAAGTTTTCCCAGAAGAACTACCTGGTTTACCACCAGATAGGCAAGTGGAATTCCGAATCGACATCATTCCGGGTGCAGCACCAGTGGCAAGAGCACCATATAGGTTGGCTCCAACGGAGATGAAGGAGTTAAGAACGCAGTTAGACGATTTGTTAGCAAAAGGTTTCATTAGACCTAGCTCGTCTCCCTGGGGAGCGCCTATTCTGTTTGTTAAGAAGAAGGATGGATCGATGCGTCTGTGCATCGATTATCGTGAGCTCAATAAAGTCACCATCAAGAATAGGTATCCTTTGCCCAGGATCGACGATCTGTTCGATCAGTTACAAGGGGCAAGCTACTTCTCAAAGATCGACTTAAGGTCAGGCTATCATCAGTTGAAAGTCAAGGATGAGGATGTACACAAGACAGCGTTTAGGACTCGCTATGGACATTACGAGTTCCTAGTGATGCCTTTTGGGCTCACCAACGCACCAGCCGCGTTCATGGATCTCATGAACCGCGTCTGCAAACCTTATCTAGATAAATTCGTCATAGTCTTCATTGACGACATCCTTATCTACTCAAAAAGCAAGGCTGACCACGAGAAACACCTTCGTTGTATTCTCAAACTGCTACACCAAGAGAAACTCTACGCCAAATTCTCGAAGTGCGAATTCTGGCTTCGAGAAGTCCAGTTCCTTGGACATGTAGTGAGCGAGCGTGGTATCCAAGTAGATCCCGCTAAAGTAGAAGCAGTGATGAACTGGCAAGAGCCAAAGACGCCTACTGAAATTCGTAGCTTCCTGGGTTTAGCAGGATACTATAGGCGATTCATCGAAAACTTTTCAAGGATTGTTGCGCCCCTTACTTCATTGACACGCAAGAAAGTTAAGTTTGATTGGGGCCCTAAGCAGCAGGAATCCTTTGATATTTTGAAGAACAAGTTGAGCAATGCACCAGTACTAACACTGCCTGATGGTATAGATGAATTTGTGGTGTATTGTGATGCGTCGCACACCGGTATGGGCTGTGTGCTCATGCAGAAAGGAAAAGTCATTGCCTACGCTTCACGACAGCTAAAGATTCACGAGAAGAACTACACCACCCACGACTTGGAGTTGGGTGCTGTTGTATTTGCATTGAAACTATGGAGGCATTACCTGTATGGAACCAAGTGTGTGATCTATTCAGATCACAAGAGCCTTCAACATTTGTTTAATCAGGAGGACTTAAACATGAGGCAAAGACGCTGGATGGAGACCCTAAATGATTACGATTGTGAAATAAAGTACCATCCAGGCAAGGCGAATGTAGTTGCTGACGCCTTGAGCAGAAAAGAAAGGGTTAAGCCTATAAGAATCAATGCTAAGCGCATTGAAATCAAGAATGATTTGAACCAAAGGATATTAGCTGCACAAAAGGAAGCTGTACTGGAAGCTAATTATCCTGAAGAAAAGTTGGGAGTAACTGAGGAGCAGTTATCTCACGACAAGGATGGAATGCTTAGACTAAATGGAAGAATATGGGTTCCAATTTTGGAGGACTTCGGGATGTTATCCTCCAGGAAGCCCACAGTTCCAAATATTCTGTTCATCCTGGAGCAGACAAGATGTACCAGGATTTAAAAGCAAATTACTGGTGGATTGGTTTGAAAAAGTCTGTAGCTGCTTATGTAGCTAAATGTTTGACTTGTGCGCAAGTCAAAGCTGAGCATCAGAAACCATCAGGTTTGCTACAACAACCTGAAATTCCCGTATGGAAATGGGAGATGGTGACGATGGATTTCATCACCAAGTTGCCAAAGACGAGAAAGGGAAATGATACTATATGGGTCATAGTAGATAGACTGACAAAGTCAGCACATTTTCTACCCATCAAGGAAACTTATAGCTCCGATATGTTAGCCCAATTATACGTTGATAAGATTGTAGCTTTGCATGGAATACCTGTAGCTATTATCTCTGATAGAGATACTAGATACACGTCACATTTTTGGAAAAGTTTCCAACAATCATTGGGCACACGTTTAAATTTTAGTACGGCTTATCATCCACAGACTGACGGTCAGAGCGAGCGTACTATTCAAACGTTGGAAGACATGCTACGTGCATGTGCGATCGACTTAGGTGGTAGTTGGGACAAGAACCTACCCCTAATTGAATTCTCCTACAACAATAGCTACCACACCAGCATAAAAGCTGCGCCTTTTGAGGCCTTATACGGTAGAAAGTGTAGATCACCCATTTGTTGGGCGGAAGTTGGAGATGTCCAACTGTCAGGACCAGAAATTGTTTTTGAGACGACGGACAAGATTGTCCAAATCCGCGAACGATTGAGAGCTGCCAGGGAAAGGCAGAAAAGTTATGCGGATCCACAGCGCAAAGATTTTCACTTCGAAGTAGGTGAAAAAGTGTTGCTTAAGGTATCACCCTGGAAGGGGGTGATGCGATTTGGTAAGAAAGGCAAGCTAAGCCCGAGATACATAGGACCTTTCGAGATTATCGAACGTGTCGGGTCTGTTGCTTATAAATTAAACTTTCCTGAAGAACTTAGTGCTATCCATAATGTGTTCCACATCTGTAATTTGAAAAAGTGTTCCGCTGATGGACCACCGGTTATACCGTATACGGATGTACATATAGATGAAGGTTTGAAATTTGTGGAAAAGCCGTTATCGATTGAAGACCGAAAGGTAAAGAAGCTTCGAAGGAAGCACATACCTATTGTTAAAGTCAAATGGGATGCCCGTAGAGGTCCCGAGTATACATGGGAGGTAGAATCCACGATGAAAGAAAAATACCCTCATTTGTTTCAGTAAATCTCGAGGTCGAGATTTCTTTTAAGGGGGTGAGGATGTAACACCTCGGAAATTTACGTCCAATAATGTCTTGACACGTGTCATAAGCTTTGAATATGTGAAAACAAACTTTAGAGGGACTAAAGTTGACAAACGGTGAAACTATGTAAATTCAAGGGTTCAAAGTGTCAACGACTGATAAATAAGTCCTATAATAACACTACATGGTATTTATAACCCTAAACGGATAGATCATGGATCATACGAAGCGGAAAATGCACGAAAGTGAGTAATTACAAACTACAGGGACTAAAAGTGTCAACAAGTTGAATTTATACCTCTGAGTGATCTTTTGGCAGCCCCGAAGCCTTGTAATGATAAAATATACTCATGAGAATATGTGATAAAAATTTCATGAAGTTTCGTGAACGTATGAGAAAGTTATGATTAAAACCGTATACGAAAGGTTAAATACGTAATCGTGAATTTCGTGACTTTTCGGGTGAGCGCAAAGTGAACCGAGAACTTTGCCATGTTTATAAAATTCTCAAGGTTCATAAAAATCAGATTTCAAGGGTTTAGAGTGCAAATAAATGGTTT
This sequence comes from Helianthus tuberosus, assembly GCA_030545235.1. NCBI lineage: Eukaryota > Viridiplantae > Streptophyta > Magnoliopsida > Asterales > Asteraceae > Helianthus > Helianthus tuberosus. Next base: position 201,351,722 of record CM060369.1, read on the forward strand.
AAACACGTAACATAAGAGCAGGGACTGAATTGTAATTATCAAAAACCTGCTGAACAGGTCACCACACCGTCGCGCTGCGCGACAGAGTCCTCGCGCTACGCGAGCGACTGCCCAGCGACAAAAGTCGCGAACAGCTGCCAGTTCTGACTATTTTCGACTTGTATCCAGCTGTTTTCGACTCAGGCACATGACCAATCAATTTTCATGCAATCTGAGACCTCTGGACACTTCCTATAACATCCATAAACATCTGATACAGCCATAAAATCAGATCAAACTCTTTTAAAGTTCACAATAGTTGCAACATTCAAGCACTTGAGACTTCAAAATTCACGAGATCTTTTCTGGAGCATTTCTGAACATCAAGGCTGCTTCCTAGTGATATCTAAGCTCTATTAGGACTATTGTAAGTGTCCATATCATCCTCAAATCCGTTCTAGCTTAGTGTTCTTACTAAAAGTCAAACATAACGTAAATACAGTTTGACTTTGCAATTAAACGAAATGTGCTCAGTATTTTCTCAAATTGAAAGTACCCATACGTTGGTATTTATGAGTGTAACAAACCCCTAAAAGGGTATTTTCAGATTTACACTCTAAGCATGTCAATTGTCGAGTCAAACCTTTTCATAAAAAGTCAACAGAATGAGTTTTCGCAAAAGTAAGCATAATCAGTAATGTAGGCTACATGCAACCTGTTTGATCATCAAAATAACTTTATAAATAATGTAAGAACATGTTTCAACTTAATCAACTCGACGATTTTCTGTGTTACACCCGAATCGGAACCGAAAGTCTTATAAATAGACTTTTTCTTTGACTATCGGTTCTGATTCGTACATGCATGTTAAGATCTGCATTAGAGCATATTTTTGACCAAATTTCATATAAGATTAAAACTCTGGAATTTTACATCTTGGTTCCATAGTTAACCGATTCATATGCATGTTACCGGTTTATTCTTAAAGTTGACTATTTTGCCCTTTTTAATATAAAACGTGATTTTTGAAAAAGTGAAAGAATAAAATCCTTTGTTACTGATTTATAAACATGCACCGAAAATTTCATATCAGTTTGTGGCCTAGTTTAAGAGATATGCTCAATATCGTAATTTACAAGCTTTATGTTATATAAATAGCGTAATTAGCGCAAAGCCTATTTTAACCCACTTTTTGGTATCAAACTTTTATACACTGATGTTATATAATATTTTGGGATTTTTGATGATTTTTATTTAATTTTTGGCTGATCGTTTCATAGGTCGCTAAGTTGATTCGGTTAATACCGAAATTGCCCTTTTTGGCCATAAAACGAGTTTTATAAATCCGATTGACCCCAAACCACTTCCTACTGATTTTATTTATTAAATAAAGTATGTTGAACCTTCTGGAAGTATAAAAATCTCAGATTTCTTTTACAAACCCGGAAACGGCTCTAAATCGCCTTTTTAGGCGTTTTTAACGCGTAGTATATCCTATAACCATATTAAACATATAAGACTTATATTTACTGATGTGTGTAACATATTTTTATAAAGTAACAGTAAGTACAATTTTATAAACTCAGATTTCCAGTTTTGGCATTTTTAGCCCTTGTGAAATTACCAAAATGCCCCTATGGTGCATAGTTTTGTTTTAAATGATAATTTTCACTTACGGGTCATACCCTACTGTTATAATAAGATAAGTTAAGTATATTTTCTGTATAAATCAGACCCATAACTCAGATTTACAATTAAACTCTTTTACAACCTTTTAAATGACCAAAATGCCCTTATAAGGCGTAAGTTGAGTTTAAATACATTCCGGGCATAATAGAAAATATCTTGCTGATATTATAACATATTTAGAGCATATTATCTCAGGGAACTTGCATATGACTCTCATGGTCGCCCGTAACGCACTTTTCGCGTTCGGTTCGGTTTATGTAACTAGTTTACATAAATTGGCCGAAACGGGTCAAACATTATCCTTTTTGTCTCAAAATCCAGAATGTGCTTAGTAAACACATATTATACAAGTCTTCAAACTTGTCGGGTCAAATTCACATTCCATCCGGTCTTTGCTTAATCGTGCGTGAACCGTATCGTCATTTAAAACTAACCGGTCTAGGCTTAGGCTTAAATAAAGACCCGTTAGAAATCTAATAGGTTATTATAAACCTTTGTTCCAGATTAGGAGCACCAGTAAAAGATACTTGCATTTTCTTGATTGTGATTGATACTATACGCAGGTAAATACTCTTTGGCTTATTTTCCCTATACGGGCTTGGGTTACGGTATATAGAATACCGCTTGATCGAGCGTTAAATCCTACACCCTTGGGTGTTTAGTTTGAATAATTTGTGCGGCTCGTTTAAACAGTCTTGCTTACTTTAAGCCTTTGGGGGGTTAATGACCATGTCCCGGATATCCTTGGCATCATCTTACGAGATGGCCACGACCAGAGCACGGGGTGTAGGCGTGCACCCGTCAGTGTATAACTCGCTTATGTGGTGTGTCCATTGATCTTTAGCCCGGACTAGATCCGGGCCACTGAACGCAAGTAACATGTAATTCGTTCACATGATTATTATATTAAATAATTGACCCAAGTTAATAAAAATGTTTTGTGCCTTGTGCATTTAAATCAATTTTCAACCTTTTCAAAATGAGTCAGTCGAATTGTATTTACCAGTGTAAACTGACGTATTTTTCCCAAAAAGATTAAGTGCAGGTACTATACGAAATAGGCTGGCAGGCTTCTAGAGCGTCCACAATAAGTCACGCAGCTTGGGCGACATTAAACTGTTGAACAATTATCCTATTTTATTTTTCGATCCGCCTGTGGATCCGTTTCGACTACTTGTGATAATTAATATTACATTTCTATTTAAAGTTGAAACGAATCTATCTTTTGCTTCCGCTGTGCATTATTATATTGTGTTGTTTGTCTATGATGATACCAACTACGTCACGATACCCCCACCGGGCCCACCGGTGACACGTGGAAATTAGGGGTGTGACAGTACCCGCAGTTGTTCGAAGAGAAAGTCTAGATAGAGAAAGTTCTCCACGTGAATCATGGCGGTTGTAGCAGCTTCCAGCTTAATTTCGGGACGAAATTCCCTAAACAAGGGGAGGCTGTAACACCCCGTGTTTTCACAAGTCAAAGTCAAAGTCAAGGTCAAAGTCAACGACCGATTTCGCGCAACTTGACTCGTAGAAACTTCTTGTTTTTAATTATATTACGTGGAGTAAGTGTTGTTAATTGCAATAATCGATGTGTGTTAATCGTTATTCAATCGATCTACGACTGTGAACTATAGGAAGTAACAATGCGATAAAGTTAACTAATCAATAGTCAAGCTATGCTAACCAAATCGACATCAAATCGCAACTCGAGCTACGTATTTGTACTTGCTATTATACGTGTGTGTGTGCCTTACGTGTTACCTGTGCATGTTTATTTATGTTGTGTTGTGTAATCAAGCGAACTCGAAATCTAACTCGAATGCAATCGAACTCGAATTCGAATCACAAATCGAACCATGATAGATAGTGGAAAAGAGATTACGCTAGATACGAAGTGGTTGAGACTGAAACTAATTTGACTAGGAAACCCTATCGAATCGAACCGCTCGCAATCATAATCAAAATATCTGAAATCGTCGCGCGAAACACTCGAAAGGTGCAACCGATCGATCAGGCTCCCAGCCGATCGAACAGCCAGCCGAACGGACTGCTGTCCGATCGGACAGGCTGTCCGATCGAGTTGCCAGCCGATCGACCAGCCCTTTCCTCTTTTGTCATCCTATAAATACCCCTGTCATTGTCATTCTTTCCACTTTTGGAAACCCATGTTCGACCAGCACGCTCAACTCGCCTTTTCGCAGATTTCTCTCTATTCCGGTAAGTTTTCGCCCTAAATCTTGTACTTTCCTGATCTATACATACTCCTACACCTTTCTATCTTTCAAATCTTAACTTTTAACCGAGAAATCATCGAGAATCAAGCATTCTAGGATGATGTCATCATGGGTTCTTGAAGAACTTCATGTTTTGGCCTCAATCCACCAAGAATGACTTGGATCTAGCCGATTTCCACATAAACAAACAAAGATCTTTTATAGATCTAAACATGTACATGGTGAAAAGGATTGAAGGATGGATTTTCCAACTTTCCTTCAACTCTTTTTCACTCAAACCGGTAGAAACGGAACCTGAGCTGGTTTACAAATCACTTCGGTGGTTGTACGGTTCAAGAGCTGGATTCTATCCACAAGGTTAACCGACTTCAGGTTAAATGTTAAACTTCGTTCCGAACAGTCCACCGACCGGATTTGGGTGATTCCTGTCCGACCCGGGAAACCAAGTAAGGACGAGGCACCCATGGTTTTACTCGCTGTCAAAATACCTCGATAAAACGACAAACGAACAGAACAACCAAGTGTTAGACGAAAGGGACTGATCAGGTCAGGATGCTGACCGATCGGACTGCTGTCCGAATGGACAGCCAGCCGATCGGTTAGTCAGCCGATCGACCAGCCAGCCGATCGGCTAGCACTTGGCCCCACACAATCAATTCGTTTTGAAGAATAGTATTGAACGAACTGTTGTTCGATCGAACTATTGTCCGATCGAATTACTCTTCGGATCATGAGATACTATGCTTCAATACTTGAACAATTTTCAACATGTTCAATGCACTAGAAGTGCCACCCGATCGAACAATCGTCCGATCAGGTGACACCCTGTTGTCCGATCGAACAACAATTGTGCTATTCGATCGACCAACTGTCCGATCCACTTCACCACAATTTACATGTCATTTAAAGTCTTTGACTTGTTGACCTGTTGTCCGATCGAACACCTGTCCGATCCAAAGACTAAACATTTGCAAATCATTTGAAGGCCTAACTGATCGGGTTGCCGGCCGATCGAACAGCCGTCCGATCTACCGACCGGAAGGGCAAAGGTACTTCAATGCTTTCAAATGCTACAACGAAAACTTCAAAAGTCAAGCCATCATACACAAACACATCCTTCTCAAAGGAAGAAACAATCCACTCGAACAGCCATCCGATCGGCCACCGACCGACCGGACATCAGACCGAACGGGCTGTCCACCGGACGGTCAGCCGTCCGATCGACCAGCTGTCCGACTCCCCAACACTTGTTTCCTGTTTTACGTTCCACTTATCGTTATGCTACTGAATCTATTCAGGCTAACCGTATTCGCTAAGCGCTCCCTTCAATCCATAAATCGCTGTGAATATACTCGATCCCTTTTTGCTTTAAGCACTTTTGGGTGTTACATACGTTACGAATATTCAAACTAAAACTATCACACTACTCAAACTATTTGAACGCTAACCGTTAATGCATGTTATACGTGGCTTATGAATGCTTGTTTGTTATGTTTACACATGGAATGTTGTCTACCTGCCTTAGCAACGATAGTACGATAGTTTGGACTCAGCACCCGTTCACACGGGGGTTGTTAAGGATCTTTTACTTGTATGGATTACGGTGGTAATCATGTATTGCGAACTGCCTCAGGCAGTCAACCCGCAGTCATTGGTATCGATGGATCTATGTCGATAACTAACGTGCTTCATTTCACTATGTGTACGTGCTGGTTATGCGTAAACGAATTCGAACTCTATATGATATTATCAAACTTGTATGCTCACCTTTACATTTTATGTATTGACTTTATTTTAACATATGTGACAGGTGCTTAGGACGTTTACATGCTTGGCATGCTGTGAACTTGAGGCTAGGAAAGGTCTAGGATTCTCTCTGTGCTGTGATGAAATCGAAGCTAGGAAAGGAGGTCCTAGAAACCAACAAATAAACTAATTATGTTTGAATCTGAGTTGTCGGAACAGAATATTTGCCTAGATTTTATCTGTAATAATTTGTTTACTATTTGAGACATGGTATGGGACATGTTAACTTAAATTGAATGGTAATGATAGTTGTTATGGAAACTTCTGGACAATCTGTTTCGCTCAGTGCCATGCCCCGATGATTCCGCCATCGGTTGGGGTGTGACAGGATGCATTCAGAATGTAAGTTATGCGCGAAAATGCAAACTTGTACACTTTTTGACGCTTTTAGTCCCTGAATGACCCAAAAGTTTATTTTAACACACCGAACCCCTCAAAGCCTATTTCTAAGCTATGTAAAGGATATTTATGGTATGTTTAACTTATGGTCATGTTCCGGAATGTCTGTTCCAGTACGAATCGTCATACTTTCGCAGTTTCTCGAATTTAGTCCCTGTAAGCGAATTAACTGGATTTTGCCATACCAAAGCCTTCAAAACTTATTTCTAAGTTATGTAAAGGTTATTTAAGGTATGTTAAGCATATGTTGATGTTCCGGAGTATTTGTCGCATTTAAAATGATTACGTTTACGCACCAGTTTGCGTATAACTCTCCAGAAAGCTATTTAAAGCTTGAAATCGAACAAGAATTGATATGTGCAAACGATACATATGTTTTTACAAATCCCAAGTATGAAACACAATATCTCATTGATTTGGTTCTTGTTTGATGGTCGCAGTGACCCAGGTGTCACAGTCTCCCCTACTTTAGGAAATTTCGTCCCGAAATTTATTCGTAGGAGTTTGTTTGTGAATTTGTGTTAAATGATCATCAAAGATATGCAAGGCATAATCCTGTCATTTTCCTCAACGGATATTCTTCAGAAGTGAAAATGAACGAACGGAGTCATTTTCCTCAACGGGTTTCTTGGAAATGGAAAACAAAGGATTTAACAAACGGATATTCATTTCCCTCAACGGATACTCTTCAGAAGCGAAAATGAATGGATGATTCATTTTCCTCAACGGGTTCTTCGTCAGAAACGGGAATGAAGGAATAATCAACGAATATTCATTTCCTTCAATGGGTATTCTTCAGAAGAGAAAATGAACAAACGGAGTCATTTTCTTCAACGGGTATTCTTCAGAATTGGGAATGAAGGATTAAACAAACGGATATTCATTTCCCTCAACGGATACTCTTCAGAACAAAAATGAACAAACGGAGTCATTTTCCTCAACGGGTATTCTTCAGAATTGGGAATGAAGGATTAAACAAACGGATATTCATTTCCCTCAATGGATACTCTTCAGAACGAAAATGAACAAACGGAGTCATTTTCCTCAACGGGTATTCTTCAGAATTGGGAATGAAGGATTAAACAAACGGACATTCATTTCCCTCAACGGATACTCTTCAGAACGAAAATAAACAAACGGAGTCATTTTCCTCAACGGGTATTCTTCAGAATTGGGAATGAAGGATTAACCAAATGGATATTCATTTCTCTCAACGGATATTCTTTCAAAAGTGAAAAATGAATAGCTGGCTCATTTTTCCTTAATGGATGCTTCATCAGAAATGGAAATGAATAGGGTTAACTCTAGACATATGACAGAACTTGCTGTGATTTCTATTTACTAAATTCCATAATTATGTATGCATCCATAATTACATAATTCCTTGCATAGTAATCACAGTTTTGTTTTATAATGTGAAGGGGACATAATTAGAACAAGGTTGAGACAACTTATGATTAGGTCAACACATCAACACACAAGCACATAATTGTTTTCTTGGATATAAATTTTGTTATCATCTTGTTATTAATTGTTATTAACCTGACGTCGATTTGAACATGGGTATTAAAGGTACACCAGTCGATGGACTTCAACGTCCTCAAAAATCTATCTGAAAATAGGGTGATCTTCCAAAAATTCGATTTCTGATTACCAGGAATCATAACATTTGAATTAAGGTACACAATAATTAAGGACTTACGGAAATACCCTTAGGTACCCTATTAAGGATTTATAGTGGTATATTGGGTATTCGTCCAGTGTTGTAACTTGCGCCTTGTACTTTGTTTCTTTGGGAGAAATGTGTACTTAGGTTCTTCGTGGAAATCGCAAGAAATCAAAAGATGGGAGGAATGCGGTTCCTTGATTGTCGGTATCGTAGGGGATATGTCGTTTATTCATGCAACCACAATTGTACATCGCAATGTAAATAAAGGATTTATTTATAAACAACAATAACAACAACAGCTGTTTCATAGATCGTGACAACAAAAGAAAATAATACACAAGGCTTTATTATTTTCTAAACAACGTTGTCTTCTGTCGGTCAGATACTCATCCCTGCGCTGGATTTGCATTAGCAAGCCTTGGGCAATTCCTACGAAAATGGCCCATCTCGCCACAGTTGTAGCAAGACCCCGGTGGAAAACGAGCTTGAGCAGGATTGTTGCCATCTTGATTTGGTGCTGCTGCGGTTGGGCAAAGCCTTGCTGTATGACCTATAAGTTCACAAACTTGGCATTTGCGGCACTTCACACCAGCATGATGATGAAGGTTACATTGATTGCACAAGGGTGCAGTTCCGTTGTATGACTTTCTAGCAGGAGGTTGACCTGGTTGGTTGGGGACGGCTTGACCATTGTGAGCGACCATGGCGAAGTTCTGAGAAGCCTTTCGCTTCTTTGACTTCTTAGGGGATCCAGTCTGTTCATCCATGGTCTTTGATTCCTCGATTGGTTTCTTGTCACTCTTTCGAAAAAGTTTACCTTTCCTAACCTGAGATTCAGTCAAGGTTGCAGATAGCTCAATGGCCTGTCTAACTGTAGTAGGGTTGCTACCAGTCACAATGTCTTGTACTGAGTCAGGGAGGCCATCAATGTATTTTTCGATTGCCTTATCCAAAGGCGTAACCATGTTTGGGCATAACAGACTTAACTCCTCATAACGGTCCGTGTAGGCTCGATGCTCACCGCTATCTTGCTTAAGATCATCAAATTCCCTTTCTAGAGCCCTTAGCTCATGACGAGGACAGAATTCCTTCATCATAAGAGCCCTAAGCTCGGCCCAAGTATGTGCTAAAGCAACCTCAGCACCACGGTCTCTCATAACCCCATTCCACCATGTAAGAGCCCTCTTCAGAAACACACTGGAAGCAAACTCGACCTTGCGATTATCAGGACACTGAACGTGACGAAATGTACTCTCAGTGCTCTCGCACCATTGTAGGAGCCCAGTTGCTCCTTCAGAACCACTAAACTTGAGTGGCTTAGCCGAATTGAAACTCTTGAAATTGCATGGAGCATTATTGTTGTTGCTGGCTTGGTTCAGTTGAGCAATAAGATTTGGGAAAGCAGCAGCCATTTGCTGCGCGATGATTTCTGCCAGTTCGGCATTCGCTATCTGATTGTCGCGTCGAGGAGGCATTCTAAAAGGAGGAAAACATGAAAGGAAACGAGCGAGATAATTAGATGAAAAGGATGAGGTGATACAAATTTTGACAAAAGCAAAGATGGTGGTCATTTGTTTGTTACCACAAGGCAAACAAACGACACATAGTGACTAATCAAAGTAAATGGGTCAAAAATAATGTATCGCGAAGACATGCTCGCCTATAAGTGAGCACTCACCCCAAGAGTTCCCAGGTAAGAGTGACTGGTCCGATTATGTGGATTTGTATGAACACTCTAGCCTTAGACAGAAAATCCAGGGTACAGGCATTCACTCTTCCAGTTTGCACGTGTTCACACTATTTAGGACCCAAAACTTTGACGAGATTTTGAAAACTCAAAGGGGTTCAAAACCTTATAACAGAGGGTTCAAAACCTTACAATAGAGGGTTCAAAACCTAGTAATCAATCATCCAAGAACATATGATTAATTTTCAAAGCGGATTCGGAATTGATGTTCGCGTTGCGGTTATCACCTAAGGATAGGTGACGGTTTTTGTTTTTAAAAAAACTAAACGCAAATCTTCTTGCGTTAGGGTCCTAGAAAGGTTATAGTCTAGGTCAAAGCATTACTAATAACCTAATTCCCTATAACCATTGGCTCTGATACCAACTTTTCTGTCACACCCCGACCACGTAAAACAACGAAACGTGGCGGAAACGTCGGGAAGTGTTGTAACATAATTAATTGTTTCACAACCATGGAAATTAAAGTTACGTTTTATATATCAATCAAGAGAGTTACATTGTCTTAAACAAGAAACAAAGAGTACATAACATAAATTAACTAGTTCTTGCTTCGTTTTAAGTCACTAAGGCACAGGTCCGCCTAAGTGTGTCACGATCATCCTATGCAACAGCTCCTGAAAACACATGTGAAAATAGGTACGTCAGCATAAAAATGCCTGTGAGATACATAGGTTTTGTGAAAATAGGATTCATGACTTGAGTTTAAAGAAACTGTTTAATAAAAAAAGTAGCCATGAATCTTGTTGAGTGTTTCCTTTCATAAATCATTTGAAAAGTGATGAATAAACCAAATGATATATATGTATGAAGGAATAATGTTTGGTTAAGCGAATAACCAAGTAAAAAATGAGTTTGTATAAGTTAAGTTATTTGTAAAACGATGTTTATGTGAAAATGAGTTGTAGATATAATACGTCTAAACTGAAATGGTTTAAATAACGCTACGATATGTAATACCATAAAAGCACTTATATATAGGACGTACCAGCGGCGTATCCACCATGTTTTTATCGTATTACATGTCGCCTCGTTACTTAAATCACTTACCCAAACAACCACCAAAATGTAATGTTTAACAATTGTAGAAATGTTTATGTATGGTCAAATACGGTTCACACGGTTCAGCAGTTACAAACGGTTCACATAATCAAATGGTTATAACGGTTCACATAGTCAAATGGTTACAACGGTTCACATAGTCAAATAGTTATAAACGGTTCAAAATGTAATATAATGTGTTCATATGCTGGATGAGCATATGCAACAAAATGCAATGTAAAACAATGTGTCCATATGTTGAGTAAACATATGCAACTAATGTAATGTAAATCAATGTGTCCATATGTTGAGTAAACATATGCAACTAATGTAATGTAAATCAATGTGCTAGCATGCTCAGTCAACATACATAGCAGAAATGTAAAGTAAAACAATGTACTAAGTATGCTAAGTAAACATACATAGCGAAACAATGTAATGTAAATCATGTACTATAAATGTACTAATGAGCATAGCAAGTATATGATGTGAAAACAGGAAAGCACGAAAGTAATAAGTAGGCACATGTGTTTCACCCCAAAACAGTTTGAAAACAGTAAAAGAGGGGTCTATGTACTCACTTGAGATTGCCTAGAAGTCCTTGAGTAACAACCAAACAATGCTAGAGATCACGGAAATCAAACGGCACAACGGGTCCAAGAACGGAAGTTTTGATCCGAATATTCTCAGGTATGAAGTGTTAAACACATCAACTTAGAGAACAAATTCAGATTCAAAGGTGTCGGTTTTGCAAATGAGGGGTGAGGGGTATTTATAGATTTTGTAGAGCCGTTAAGATCGTTCCTCGTAAACCGAGCTTTGATCTAAGCTGTACACATCAAGCCCATGGTTTTATAAAACCATTGGAGCCCCTAAACCAGCCCATATATTCAGAAATACCATTTGCATATGGGTTTTGTGAGTATAACAGCTGTAAACAGCTGTTAAAACTGGTTTTGCATATCTGACATGCTTACGTGGGCCGCGTAAGGTTTTATGGGGGCTTACGCGGGCCGCCTGAGCCTTCTGATCAGCAAACAACTTTGCAAAATGACAGTTTTGGTCCCTGTTGGTGTTTAGAGCTATTTTCGACATGTTTAAGGCCCGTTAAGCCATCTTTAAGGCCCTAAAATGATGCCTAAACATTGTGGACATGAAACATGCTCAAAAATATGCCGGATGTTGGTTCGTTTGGTCGCATGATCGCGATGTTCGCTTAGTTACGACGGAATGCGCATAAGCGCGAAAAACGATCCAAATTGCGCGACGAATGGATTTTTCTTATGCCAAACACTAAAATAAAATATTTTAATGCTTACATAAATTTTTGGATGTCTGGATGCATTCAGAATGTAAGTTATGCGCGAAAATGCAAACTTGTGCACTTTTTGACGTTTTTAGTCCCTGAATGACCCAAAAGTTTATTTTAACACACCGAACCCCTCAAAGCCTATTTCTAAGCTATGTAAAGGATATTTATGGTATGTTTAACTTATGGTCATGTTCCGGAATGTCTGTTCCAGTACGAATCGTCATACTTTCGCAATTTGTCGAATTTAGTCCCTGTAAGCGAATTAACTGGATTTTGCCATACCAAAGCCTTCAAAACTTATTTCTAAGTTATGTAAAGGTTATTTAAGGTATGTTAAGCATATTTTGATGTTCCGGAGTATTTTTCGCGTTTAAACCGATTACGTTTACGCACCAGTTTGCGTATAACTTTCCAGAAAGCTATTTAAAGCTTGAAATCGAAAAAGAATTGATATGTGCAAACGATACATATGTTTTTACAAATACCAAGTATGAAACACAATATCTCATTGATTTGGTTCTTGTTTGATGGTCGCAGTGACCCAGGTGTCACATTCCTAGCGGGGCTGAGGCTGTGCTCCATAGTGCGAACAGGTTCTTAAACGCGTTCCACTCGGATGGGTCGTTGGCCATGATTACTGTTGATTTCTCTAATGCTTTCAACCTGGTGGATAGAACCGCCCTTTTGTCCGAAGTTCGGACTCGATGCCCGTCCATTTCTTTATGGGTGGATTTTCTATATGGACAGCCTGCTAGATTATATGTCAGAGACGATCATATTTGGTCCACCACCGGGGTTCAGCAGGGAGACCCCTTAGGGCCTCTTCTCTTTGCCTTAGTTTTGCATCCCCTCATTCATCAGATACGAGATAGATGCAAGTTACTCTTCCATGCTTGGTACTTGGATGATGGTACGATTATAGGAGATGCTAAAGAGGTGGCTAAAGCTTTAGAAATCATCAGGACTAAGGGGCCTTGTTTGGGGCTTCAACTTAACGTCAAGAAAACAGAAGTTTTTTGGCCATCGTGCAATGGAGTTAAGACGCAAAAGGGGTTGTTTCCTAGTGGGATTGGAAGGCCGACGTCGGGTGTCAAACTCCTCGGGGGCGCTGTTAGTCGGGATGCGGGTTTTATCAGTAGGTTGGCCGTGAAAAGGGCATCTTGTGCAGTGGATCTGATGATTTATCTTCCACATCTGCGGGACCCTCAATGCGAGCTCCTCTTACTGCGCTCTTGCATGGGTGTTGCTAAGTTGTTGTTCGGCCTCAGAACGTGCCAACCCACGTTTGTTGGGGAGGCTGTTTCCATTTTTGACAAAGGCCTTAGGAGAACTATCGAGGATATTGTGGTTTGCGGGGGTCCATTTTTTGGGGATCTTCAATGGAGGCTTGCATCCCTTCCGACCCGTTTTGGGGGTTTGGGTTTATGTTCGGCTGAGGATGTATCTACGTATGCTTTCGTGGCCTCGACGACACAATCTTGGAGTTTGCAGGACCACATTCTTTGGGACTGTGGTATTGTCGGGTTAGATTCTGATTATGTGTGTGCGTTGGATTGCATGCATATGTCCCTTCCAGATTTCGATCTTGGCGGTTTCTCTAATAAGGACACCGCCCCTCCTAAAGCCCAGAATGCTTTGGCGAGTGCCCTATTTAGTAGAACTGTCCAAAGTTTGGGAGAGAAGTTTAGTCTATCCCCTCGTCAGAAAGCCGTGTTCGATTGTCTCCGGGCTCCTCATGCTCAGGATTTCCTGACAGTCATCCCCATTGAAGGACTAGGCCAACACATGTCGGCAGTGGAATACCGGGCAATTCTTAAGTACCGGCTAATGATCCCTCTGTTTCCGGTTGATGAGCCTTGCCCAATTTGCCGCAAGGTTTGTTTAGATACTTTTGGCGAGCATGCGGTTCATTGTAAGGAGTTGCCTGGTTTTAAATACAGACATGATTTGGTAAGGGATATTCTGTTTGATGTTTTAAAGCGAGCGGGGATTTCGGCAAAAAAAGAGGCTCCGGTGAACTTTCTGACGGATCCGCTCGATGGGAGGTCTACTCTTCGACCAGCTGATATTCTTGTGTTTGGGTGGGCCAGGGGAAAACACGCTTGTGTGGACCTTACAGGAGTGTCCCCTCTTGTTGGGCTCAGGGATAATGGGTTTGTTGCTGGCCAAGCTGCGTTGAAAGCGGAATCAAGCAAAGTCGCTAAACACGAGAAGGCTTGTTTAGAGAATCAACATGTGTTTATCTCATTCGATTTTGATACATTTGGTTCCCTAGCACCAAAGACTGTGGAATTTCTAAACAGGGTCCAACAGGTTGTGAATAGTAATCTCTCAACCTTTAAGGGTCGTTTCGTCTTTAGTAGGATTGGTTTTGCAATTCAAAAGGGGATTGCGACGCAGCTTGTTGCCCGTTTACCTGCCACTTGTTTGTAATTTGCTACTTTGGTATTTTAAAGTGTGCTATACAATGAAAAAAAATAATAATAATAATTGGGTAATCATTAATGGGATATTATACCACTACACCCATTTTATAAAAACGCCTCATAATGCCCACATGCTGACTGGACAGTCACATGACTGACGTAAAATGCCCAAGGGTGGGGGCATTATCTTTCTCTCCCACTACACATGGTCATTGTGTGATCATCTCTTTTTTAGTGTCATATTCGGTTATTTCACTAATTGATATTATATGTTTTGTTAATAAAATGGTTACAAATTTGCCTTTTGTTATCTGACTAGGAAATTCTGAAAAGATTGACAATTCTGAAATTTAACACTTTTCATCTGCAGTTAAAGTATTCAATATGCAATGAAGAAATTAAAAGTATAATTTGTATTAACTATCACCAATATTTAATTTTACTCGTAAATCTATATCACCGTCCGAAGAAGCAAGGATCCACCGCTGGAGTAATTTGTTCATTGTATCAACTATCAACTTAAGGAGATAGGCGGAGCACACTTCGTCTTCTCTGATTTGCTCTGAATGGGTGCTGCAAAACAACATAAACAACTTGTTAGAAGGGGACCAGAGACCCGGGTCTCTACACCACCATGTTACACTCAAGTCAATGTGATATTCATTGTAATAATAGCATATATATATAAAGTGCAAGTAAAATAGAGTGGGAGTAAGTGAATATGTATAGGAGATGGTAAAGGCCAAAACCTTTGTTAGGCCATATGAGTTGGGCCCTAAAATGTTGTACTGGGCCTAACCAGACCATATCTTATCTCATCACCGTCCATTGTAGGAGTTGAACCCTCAACTAAATGGGAAGTGACTTCCCATGTTACATGCATGGACACTAAGTCAACAAGCCTAAGCCTTTGATGTCAATATAAGATTTATCTAACGTATTTAATAAAATACATGTTAAAATCCCTAAAAAGGTTAATAATAATAATAATAATTAATAAACAATGTTTTTCACAAATGTTTGATTTCTGTATATTTGATAAAATACTTTCTATTGTGTCAAAAAAAAAGAGTTATTAAATATCAAAAATTAATAAACTAAACTTTAAGTAATTTAAAATATCTACTAGGTATATAGAAAATGTACGCAAATTTTAAATCTAGAAAAAAAATTATATAAGAGGAAAAATAAAAGAAATGTATGAAAAAAAAATATAGTAGACAACATAGTGCCGGCCTATTGCCGAATACCGAGCCATGTCTACCCCTTTGTTGGGCTCCTGCTATTGGGCTCGATTTGTAGCACTTATTTTCGCTTACCATTTTTTCTTGATTATTTGTGTTATTCGTAAGTTTATTTTGGCTAGTAAGGATAGGAAGCAATAGGATTATGACATGTGACAAAATTTAAAATAAAGATGAAGGGTAGTTTAGTCAATCACATCCTTTCTTCTTCCTTCTTCTCCCCAGTAACTTCAAAACCCACCATTTTCAAAACCCACCATCTTCAACCATTTCTTCATTTTCTATCTTAATAATCACTACATTATAGTGCGATTTTCATCATCAATCAATGATACAAACACCCGATCAACGTGTTCTTCAGCTTTTTTGAAGAAAAACCCAATTGAATTTCATATAAAATCTCGTTTTTCCCTGTGATTTCACTCGATTCGTTCGATTCGATCGCTGATAAGTGTTTCTAACATTCAAATTTCGTCAATCGGTGAAGAAATCAGAAGAAATCGGCTTCGATCTATGTAAGATTTTTTTGAATTGCATTTTTACGATTTGGGTTTTTGAATTGAGTCATTGCGTTTTACGATCTTGGCGGGGGTCCGGGGGCAGCGCCCCTGGTAGCAGGGTCCAAAGGGCGGCAGCCCCTGGCTGGGGTTGAGCTGACCTGGTTCAGACAATTCACAGATAGCTTTTTTTTTTTTTTTTATTAAATTGCTTTAATAAAAATGCATCAGAAAATTTAATTTTCCAGAAATTGTCTCATTTCGAAGACAATAATTCGTAGACAGTTTTTTATTTGCTACTCTCTGGTTCAGACAATTCACAGATAGTTTTATGTGTCCATTGCGTTATAGAAATAAGAGAGTTTTATGTGATTTCTGTCCATTGCGTTTTAGAAATAATAGAGTTTTATGTGTTTTCTGGCCATTTCGTTTTACAAAAACACATTTTTGAAGTGTTTTTAGTTCATTGCGTTTTAAGTAAACACATTTTTATGTGTTTTCAGTCCATTGCGTTTTAGAAAATACACTTTCTTTTGTGTTTTTAAGCCATTGCGTTTTAGAAATAAGACATTTTTATGTGTTTTTTTTTGCTATTGCGTTTTAGATAAACACATTTTTAAAGTGTTTTTAGTCATTGCGTTTTAGGTAAAACACATTTTTAGGTGTTTTAAGTGCATTGCGTTTTAGAAAAAAGACATTTTTAAGTGTTTTCTGGCCATTGCGTTTTAGAAATAAGACATTTCTTTGTGTTTTTGGTGCATTGCGTTTTAGGTAAAACACATTTTTATGTGTTTTCAGTCCATTGCGTTTTAGAAAGTACACTTTCTTTTGTGTTTCTAGGCTATTGCGTTTTAGAAATAAGACATTTCTTTGTATTTTCTGGCCATTGCGTTTTACAAATAAGACATTTCTTTGTGTTTTTGGTGCATTGCGTTTTAGAAAAAGTCATTTTTTTAACTTTTTTTTCATTGCGTTTTACGCAACTGGGTTTTTAAAAAAATTTCGAAAATATAGCAATAGTATACTCGTTTTAAAGATAAAAAAACGCTCGTTTTTTTGTGCAATTTTTATAAAAAAATAATGTCGTATGAAAAAGTTATTAATATTTAAAAAAGGGGGGGAATTGGAGGAGAGATAAATTATTGTCCTGGATTGACTACAATGCCCTTACACAAACTCACGCGTCTTTTTTATTCCCTTCATTTTCCCTCATTTAATCTTGGCCCTTGATTAAATCAATTGATGGTCAAGATTACTTCCTAGCCAAATAAACTTCCTATTATATCGTAACCCTCCTTTTGTATATTCTACGTATTTATATAAATTTTACTCAAAATCGAATTATGAATGGAATGTAAAAATAATCAAAGCATAAGCGGACATGTCATCAAAGTTACCTCTGCGTTTGATTCGCAGGAATTCAATGGAATTTAGAAGAAATTGTAATTTGAATTCCATCTCTTAAGATGTTTGGTTCATATAATTTGTTGGAACTGCAATCTCAATTCCAATCTTTATATGTTTGGTTGACAATTGAATTGGAATTGGAATTCATGAATTCCTTCAATTAAAGGAATTCAAAATTCTTCCTATATGTGAATGAATTAAAGTAAATTCATTGGAATCTTCAGCCATTTCGACCCGTACCGTTTCCCGAACGGTTACGACTCAAACCGTTTTGAGCGTTTCGAACCGAACCGTTTAGACGTGAACCGTTTCGACTGGTACCGTTTGCACCAGAACCGTTTCCATCCAAACCATATCGATCGGTATCGTTTCGACACGGACCGTTTTGACGCGAAGCGTTTCGAACCGAACCGTTTCGACCTGTACCGTTTCCATCCGAACCGTTCGATGCGATTCATTTCCACCCGAATTGTTTCGACACGGACTGTTTTGACCCGTACCATTTCCACCCGAACCGTTTCGACGCAAATCATTTCCACCCGTACCGTTTCCACCCAAACCGTTTCGATCCGAATCATTTTGACCCGAAATGTTTCGACGCGAACCGTTTCGACCCGAATCGGGGGTGGCGGGTGCCGGGGTGATTGATTCCAATTCATTTGACAACTAGACACATAAAAATGGAATTGAGAGTTCAATTGTAATAATTTCCAATTCCAATTGTAATTTTTAAATTCCAAATCCAATTCCTTCAAATTCTAATTCATATACAAATTCTAATTCTAAAACATTATGTGAACCAAACGTACCCTTAGTTTTTGTTATATGGCATGTATACTTTTCGTTACTTAATAATATAATACATTACAAATTTCGTAAAAACGTTAAGACGTGTTTACTTTTTTTCTAGTTTTGACAAAAGTTTCGTTCAAAATTAAACGGGTCAAATTTAATGTTTATTTTTTGTTCATTAACAACATCGCTACTGGTATCTATTTTTATGCTTCTCTCAACATTCCGGTGTAGCTTCCGTTGAAAACAAAGGTGCATTCGTAATGATATTCGTTTCAATCTCTTTCAGTTACTATAACAAGTGCCTATTTCATACTGGTACCTTAACGAACCGAACCAATATTGACCAAAAGCCCTCCACAAAGCACGAGAATCCCACTTGTTTATAACATATATTTATTTTGTCTTTTGACTTTGTAAAAGTGTTACATCACCCTTATCCTTGACTTGGGTGTTACGTGAGATGTTTGATTTTCATGCCTATAATTTAGGCATACTTTATAGTTTATACTTTATACACATATTCTCATTCTCATTGTATAGTAGTCTATTAAAACTATTAAAACTAAGACTCATTGTAAATTAGTAACTTTACTTGCAAATAAACTGAATACCGTATTGATTTTGTCAGATCGGTACATGAATCATTGAAAATCCCAAAAAATACAAAAATCAAAGTGTAGGTACCACAATCGTAAATATGATAAACGAATGAAACTGAAAACGAGTGAAAGTATAAACTAAATACCGTATTGATTTTGTCAGTTCGGTACCTGAATCATTGAACATCCTGAAAAATACAAAAATCAAAGTGTACCACAAACCGAAAATATGATAAACGAATGCCAAAACCGATACCGATGACGTTTAATGCTCATCCTTGGCTACAGATGTATTACCTGATTATGGATACCATTTTGGGTTTGAGAACCAGATCTACCTTGTTAGAAGGGGTAACCTCCGTTGCCCCCTAACGCTCCGGCAGTAGTGTAAATTTTGAAAAAAAAAATTGACGTTTTTTCAATTTTGTTACTCGTTTTTTTTAAACGTTGCCCCTATAATGATTTTCTGAATCCGCCACTGGTGAGTTTATTTATTATTATTTTTTTCTTCAAGTTATACAGCGTTTATATAGTATAGACTTGTTAAACTAGGGGAAGGTTTATTTGAGAAAAATATTCTTTCAAGAAGAAAACTAAATTAATCTAGGCCCTATATTTTTTTGATCAATGGTTGTGAATCAAGATATTATTGTTGTCCACTTTCAATTAATATTTTAATTAATAAGGGTAGAATAGACAATTTGATGTATAACACTATTAAATATTATAAAGGGTTACTCCATTCTCATTAATGCCACCATAATTTTCTCTTTCACCATCATTAATGTGTTGGGTCTTACACCAATTTTATAAGGAGTGACTAAATTATTTAAAATGTTGTGTCCTACACATATAATATTATATGTCGTAAAATTATTTAAAAGTGTTGGGAACCTACACATTTTGTACCCTACACCAAAACATTGTTTTCTTGGTGTAGGAAACGTTGTTAGTATGATGTAGAAAACGTTGAATATGTAGGATCATGTGTATGAATGCTTTTATTGTGTAAGGTGTACAACTATTTTAAAGGATAGACTCATTAAATGATTAGGATTTATTAATTTAAATAACAAAAATAAAGGGTAGACTAATTAAATGATTGGTTTAAATTACCTTTGTACCCTTTTATTATTTTTATTCTTAATTTGTGATTCTTCTCATTTAAACTCTCCACTGTTAAACTAATGCTTAAATTAACTTTTTAAACATTATTAAAAAGGGAGAAATACATGATAATAAATACATTTTAAAAAGAGTTAAATGTCATTTTAGCCCCTGTGGTTTGGGTCATTTGTCAGTTTAGTCCAAAGGTTTGAAACGTTGTCATTTTAGTCCAAATAGTTTCAAACGTTGCCATTTTAGTCACCTGGGTTAACTCCATCCATTTTTTCTATTAACTAGAAGGGCGTTTCGCTCATTTTATATGTAATTCTGTTAACTAGAAGGACAATTCGACCATATAAAATGACCGAATTGCCCTTCTAGCTAACAGAATAAATGGATGAAGTTGACTCAGTGAACTAAAATGGCAACGTTTGAAACTATTTGAACTAAAATGACAACGTTTCAAACCTTTACACTAAACTGACAAAATGGCCCAAACCACAGGGACTAAAATGGCATTTAACTCTTTTAAAAAATATAGTGCTTCATTTTCACTTGTACACAAATATGGCTTAATGAGTACAGTAACAAAATTTAATCAAATGAAAAGGTGACAAATCGTACAATGATGTTACAATATCTGTATCTATACTAACCACCAAAGCAAGTCACTTAACCTTTACTTTGCATACTATAAATGTTGCCAGCAACTCCAACAACCGAAACAATGACAGCCAAACTCAACATTAACCAAGCCAAGAACCGCTCGCCGCTAGTTAAACCGGGACCCTGGCTACTTAACCGAAGCGCGATAAGCGCCGGGAACGTGAACCCTAATGACACAGCCGTGGTTGCACCCGTGAACTTAAAAGCAGTCCAGATACTTGGGATCATCGTGGATCCCAAGTACACGAGTGCCAAAAGCACAAACGTTAACGCTAAACACCTTTTCCTATTTTCTGATAACGGGCCCGACCCGTTGAAAACTAACTCATCAACTGTTTGTCGTAACGAAAAATGGATAACGGGGAACACAAGAACCAGATGAAGAACGTATCCAACGCGAACTATGTAAGTTAAAGCGGTACTAAACCGAATCCCTAATGGTTTATCGAAGTTAGTGAGAATATCCGATTCGGTATCGTTTCCGAACAAAAGGTACCCTGCGATCGCGGTCGAAGCGTATATCATCACGCAAAGAACGGTTGTCAAACGGCCGACTTTATTCATTTTCTTCGGCGAGCGGTCTTCCAGCTCGTTATAAATCGGTTGAACGTTAAAATGACAAACGTACGCATTCGACATGATTGGAATCACAACTAATAAATCAAGAATCGCCGCTTTCGACCCGAAATCCGGGACCAGCCTCGGAGGCTCGATTTTCCCTTCCACAAGTTTAACAAACGCGACAACGAATGCGACAATCACAAACACGACCGCTAGCGCAACCGAAGCAGCCGAAGTGGTACTCAACGAATCAATCTTATCCAACGAACACAACGGGGCGAGAAACAACACCACGACAATCAAAATCACTAACTTTCGATGATCCCAAAACCCGTTACCCAACCACTGATCGAAAACGCCTATATGCCTAAGCGAACCCGACATCACATCCCCGATAATTATCAAATAAACGACTAACACACCCGCATTGTTAACGATAATACAAATCTCCGACAAAACCCTAGCGGGCTTCCCTAACGCCTCTTGAACACATTCCCCGTACGAATTCGACTTACATTGTACCGCGAATCGCACAAGAAACTCGACACTAATCTCCGACAAAACCCCCATTATGAATATCAATACAATCCCAACTATTAACCCTAAAACCTTCATGGTGGCTGGAAGAGCCATGATTCCAGCCCCAATTACAGATGTAGCTAAATTAAACACAGCTCCGTAAACCCCGGAACCCGAATCGGGTTCTTTTCGAACAATCACAAGTGGGAGATTATCAAAATCAGATTCAATATCATCATCTACTTCATTGTGCAATAACTTAGGGTTTTGAGATCTGTAATTGTTTTGATCTTGAAATTGTAATTCGACAAACGAATCTTTGGGGATCGGGGTGTAATTAGTTCCCATTATTGGATCAAATCAGTATGAATATATGTATAAACTGGATCTATAAACAAAATTAGGAGTGAACAAACAGAGTTAGAGTTGATACTTACAAGATCGATGAAATTGTGGGATAAATCGGTGATGGGTTTGCGAGATCTATGGGTTGTGATTGTTATTGTTGACCAATGGATTGAAGAGGGAGAATGTTGATGAGAATTTGTTGGGTGAATGGGTTTTTTTGCGGTTTGTGGTAATAAACAGGGGATGTTGACTTTTTGAATTTTGACTTGTACTTTTGTGTTTTGGGCCGTGAAGTGTTCTGGGTTCAACTTGAAGTAGAGTTTTTAGGTTAGTAGTAGTAGTTTAAGATTTGTGATTTGTCTAAGACTTAAGTTGTTTGATGATACGGTTTTTGAAAGGGGAGTGTGACAGTGTGTAATGGAATAAAACTAATGGAATGATATAAAACCCAATAATGGATTTGTTGGTTTAAGTTTAGGTTAAACTAGTAATATTGCCCGCGCGGGTACATCGCACATTTCGAATATCGTAAACATCGAATGAATTAGTTCAAATGTTATGTGTTGCGTGAACCACACAAAAACGTGTGTTTCGACGTATCCGATTAAACTTAATGTAACCCACATAAGCATTGCGATTGGATAAAAATGTAAAGTCAAGTAAAATAAATCGAATGTATACCGTACAATTATAACGTATTATAGGTGACTCGACTCATACATAGAAAACATAGCGGGTATAGAGGAAAAACATATACGTGTAACAAAAAGATATTAATTAGAGCTTTTAAAAAAGGAAAAAACCACAATTAAATTTCACTCGATTAAGAACAAAATTTACGAAACAATTAACAATCATAAAATAAGTATAAAAACATATTATATTTTACGTGACTTGTTTTCCAAAAAATTTACGTCGAAATGTAGAATAACTCGAATTTAGACCGACAGGAACGTAAAAATACGCACGTAAAATGATTTTTTTAACGGAAAGGTATTATATTTAACCCCACTCGATTTTTATTAAAAATGTTTACGTCGAAACGTAGAAAACTCAAATTTATACCAAGATGTACGTTAAAATAGTTTTTTTAACGTAAAGGAACCATACGTAATATAGTTTAAAGAAAATAGTTTAACATAAAAATTTATAATGAATTTCAAAAAGAAAAAAAAAAATATTTGCAAACAACATGGATCGAACATAGATCCTTCCAACACTCAACCAAAGCAGACAACCAACTATTATAAATGTAAACTATATTACTTAGTAGTGGGCGGTGGAAAAAAAAAAAGAAAAAAGAAAATTATTTGCAAACAACATGGATCGAACATAGGTCATTCCAACACTCAACCAAAGCACATAACCAACTATTATAGGAATACATTTGAGTCTGTAACAGAAATGTAAATTATATAACTTAGTAGTGGTCGGTGGCTTTTGCCACCGACTTTCTATTTTAAGAGAGTATAGAATAGAATATGGGTATTTTGAAATATCAAAAAATACGGAATATCTTGTATACTAAGTCGTATATAAATAGTTGTAATCCATATGAAAATTATTTTTTTTTATACGCCGCCTCTGAATTATGGAATTAGAAGTTCCCTTGTCAAACATATGTTGCCATTATTAGTAATTAATGCAGATTTTTATTTTGTAAGATAATGTACTGTTCGGTGATTTCTATTTTAAGAGAATAGAATATAATAAATAAATATATGTATAATCCAAGTTGTATCCAAAAAGAGAATTGGGCCAAAGAAGGACACAAAGTGCGGCCCAGCCATCGAATTAAGAAGAAGGGCACGGTGAGCAAAAATGGCTATTACTTATTATAGGACAAAATGGTAATTTTGAGTGCTTTGTCGGTGGCCGTAGCCACCGACTTCAATTCGGTTCGGGTCGACTCGGTTAGGTCCGGCTCAAGTCCGACGTCACGACATTCCTCCGCCGTGCGCCCCAGAGTTCGACACGCGAAGCACGGAGCGCCGCAAGCCCATTCGCGTTTACACATCACCATGACATCATCATTGTGATGTCATGGTGATGTCACATACTTGTCCTATGTTGAATTTGTGAAAACATTTTCCAACAGAAATGAAACTGGGCCGTATTTCACTTACATCTGGGCCGAAGACTTGTGATGGGCTTTGACTATGTGTTGGGCTGCTACATCTTGGACGAAGACCAAGTCCCAAGGCCAAAATGGTCGTTTCGAGTGCTTTGTCGGTGGCCGTAGCCACCGACTTTGTACTTTAAGACTATAGGTAAATGAGTCTGGCTCGGTTTTTGGTTGAACGTTGAGTTTTGGCCAGTTTTGGGTTGAACGTGTGGGCACGTCTAGCTAAATGGGTCGTGTTTGTGTTAAATTGGGCGGGTTTACGGTTGACCTGTTTAACCCGTTTATTTACTTTTTTTTTGTTTTTTTGAAGTTAGTATGTATAATAACTTAGGGGCTATTTGTTTACCTCTTAATGGTTCAGACCTCTTACTGGTTCAGCACTTAATAGTTCAGACTGTTTGTTTCACAGGCATATGTCTGAATGGTTCAGACATTTGCCTCTGAATGATTAAGCATTATACAGAGCATGAATGATTAAGACATCTAATCTGAATCGGTCAGACATTTGCCTCTGAATGAGTAAGCATTATACAGTCTCTTAATGGTTCAGACCTCTTACTGGTTCAGCACTTAACCATTCAGATGTTGCTAAACAGCCCCTTAGACTGCTTGGATATTTTTTATGGCGGGTTTACAGTTGACTTGTTTAACTCATTTATTTCCTTTTTTTTTTATATTTTCCAAAGTTAGTTTGTATAATAACTTAGACTGCTTGGATATTTTTTATGTCAAAATTAAAAAGTTTTAAAACAAATTGCCAAAGTTTAAACATTATTACTTAAAAAATGTAAGAACTATAAAATATTATTATGAAAAAACACCCTATTTTCAGGTCAAATGTTCAAGTTTGAGTGCGACATGATTTTTGGTTCTTGACGTCTTCGAGTTAACCCACGAACACGACCCTTTTAGCCTATATAACACTGCAAGGACGCTATTGAACCGGACCGTATCAATAATCCTCTGTGTGATACAATAATCCTCTGTGTGATAATTGGAACGAACAAGTAAATGACTTTTTATTCGACGTGCCCTCTTTGTGATAGCCGAAGTCAACAAGTGAATGAGTTCTTATTCGACATGGAACACTCCTTAATACGATGCAATAATGCTCACCCTAACATTATGTAATATCGGTTACACAAATTTTATCTAAGTTAACTGAAAGTGGTATATGTAAATAGTTATTGATAATTTATGTAGCTTGAGATGAGATAGAAGGAATATGATTATTGTAAATAATATGGTTAAAAAAATGTGGTTGTGATTTATTGTGCTAAAAAAATATTATTATTGTAAATAATATATTGAACATCTTAGAGGCTGTTTGTTTGCATCTGAATGAAGCCATTCAGAGGCTTACCTCTGAATCGGTCAGAGGCTAGGCTGTTTGGTTGATTAAGATTGTGCCTCTTAATGATTCAGTACCCCTCTGAACCATTCAGCTCAAAATCATCGCTGAATGAAACTTGAGACAAAGATACCCCTAAACAACACAGCTTCATCTTCTTCTCCCACAGCCCCATCGCCTCCACCACGGCAGCCTCCACCACGCCGCCCTGCTCCTCCACGGCAGCCTCCTCCTCCACGCCGCCCTGCTCCTCCACGGCAGCCTCCTCCTCCACGCCGCCCTGCTCCTCCACGGCAACCTCCTCCTCCACGGCAACAACAAACAAGACACCGTGCATCCATTCACCATCACCGTCACCGGAATCGCAACAACAAACAAGACACCGTGCGATGATAATAATATTAGGAGCCGGTTCTGTTTATGAAACCGACGTCTTACTTACCGAATTGCAGAACGATCGATGTGCCGCATCCGTTTGAATCGCTCGATCATTTCAGGTTGAACTGGCGGTTGTTATTGGTAAAAAGAACTGAAAATTGAAGAACAAGAACTGAAAATTGAGGGAGAAAGATGGAAAAAAAGGGGATGAATTTAGGGTAATTGGTGTTGACCGATCTTATGTTTCACTTGTTTGATTTTGCAGGTGAGACCAGGTGGTGTTATAGTAATTGATAATGTGCTTTGGCAAGGAAAAGTTGCTGACCCACTGGTAAATAAACAAACATCGTGTGTGTGTGTGTGGTAGAAGAAAGAGGATCCAAGGGAGTGTATATAATAATAATTAGGTATTTAATTTTATTGAGAGGGGTAAAAATGTCATTTTACATAGTCCTTCAGATGTGCAACCAAACAGCACTTTACTGGTTCAGCACTTACTGGTTCAGAGCCTCTTACCCATTCAGACCTCTTATTCATTCAGCACTTATTGGTTCAGATGTTGCCAAACAGCCCCTTAGTCCTTAGTTAAGAACATAAAAAGTAAACCAAACTGATGTTATCAATGTCTTTGTATTTTTATTAACAACTTCTAGTGAGAGAAAAAGTTAGAACACACATTGACATGTAACATAATTATATAAATAGAGAATATTCATTTGAAAGATCCATAAATTCAATACTTACAAAATAAAGTTCACATCTCGTTATAATGGTGTTTGATTGGGTGTGTTATCCTTCATCAAATAATGATCGTATTGTTTAACATGTAACTGCAGTGTAATTAACAATAATAATCAAACACATAATAATAATAATAATAATAATAATAATAATAATAACAACAACAACGTTGATGGCAGGAGTTCGTTTGATATTGGTTCGGTTCATTAAGATACCGACACTTACCGAAAGAGAAAAAAAAAATAATGATACGACCAAAAAAATATTGAGATGTGTTTACATCGATCGAAATAAAAAAAAACGAATATCAATTTCGAACCTGACGTTGTTCGGTCAGAATTAGACCGTTCGTTTTGTTACATGTACAACACTAGGTTCGATTTAAACTTAAAAAAAAAAACAAAAATAGAAAAGAAAAATGAAAAATTCATAAAAGACAAAAATCTGGTTGTTTTGTTACATGTACAACACTAGTTCGATTGAAACTTAAAAAAGAAAAACCAAAAAATAGAAAAGAAAAAGGAAAGATGAAAAAAAATTCACAAAAGACAAAAATCATAAAAGGACAAAAATCAGTATAGCTAAAAAGTTCATAAATTATAGAGTTAAGTGACTGGTTGGTCCTTATGGTTTGCGAAAATTGCAGACTTGGTCCCAAGGGTTCCCTAATTACACACTTGGTCGCAATTGTTGCAATTTTTATACTTGGGTGGTACTTAACACTAACCTTCGTGAAATTTTTTAGATAAGTCTTTGTGAAATGATTAAATTGTCACTGAACAATTAAAAAAATAAAAATAAAAAAACAAAAAGAGATCGGTCCACCCCTCATCTTCTTGTCCCCCATCTCTCTCTCTCTCTCTAACTGGTGGGTTACACCCGCGCTCTGCGGCGGGGCGACCCAATTTTTATTGGAAACGTAGACGTAATAGTAAAAATAACGTTATGGCAGGAGTTCGTTTGATATTGGTTCGGTTCATTAAGATACCGACACTTACCGAAAGAGAAACAAAAAAAAATCATGATACGACCAAAAAAATACTGAGATGTGTTTACGTCGATCGAAATAAAAAACGAATATCAGTTTCGAACCTGACGTTGTTCGGTCAGTATTAGACCGTTCGTTTTGTTACATGTACAACACTAGGTTCGATTGAAACTTAAAAAAGAAAAACCAAAAAAATAGAAAAGAAAACGGAAAGATGAAAAATTCACAAAAGAAAAAAATATGTTTGTTTTGTTACATTAACAACACTAGGTTCGATTGAAACTTAAAAAATAAAAACAAAAAAATAGAAAAGAAAAAAGAAAGATGAAAAAAAATCACAAAAGACAAAAATCATAAAAGGACAAAAAAACACTGTAGCTAAAAAGTTCATAAATTATAGAGTTAAGTGACTGGTTGGTCCTTGTGGTTTGCGAAAATTGCAGACTTGGTCCCAAGGGTTCCCTAATTACACACTTGGTCGCAGTGGTTGCAATTTTTAAACTTGAGTGGTACTTAACACTAACCTTAGTTAAATTTTTTAGATAAGTCTTTGTGAAATGACTAAATTGTCACTGAACAATTAAAAAATAAAATAAAAACAAAAAGAGATCGGTCCACCTCTCATCTTCTTGTCCCCCATCTCGCTCTCTCTCTAGCTAGTGGGTTACACCCGCGCTCTGCGGCAGGGCGACCCAATTTTTATTGGAAACGTAGACGCAATAGTAAAAATAACGTCAATGGCAGGAGTTCGTTTGATATTGGTCCGTTTCATTAAGATACCGACACTTACCGAAAGAGAAACAACAAAAAATCATGATACGACCAAAAAAATACTAAGAGGTGTTTACGTCGATCGAAATAAAAAACGAATATCAATTTCGAACCTGACGTTGTTCGGTCAGTATTAGATCGTTCGTTTTGTTACGTGTACAACACTAGGTTCGATTGAAACTTAAAAAAGAAAAACCAAAAAATAGAAAAGAAAAAAGAAAGATGAAAAAAAATCACAAAAGACAAAAATCATAAAAGGACAAAAATCAGTGTAGCTAAAAAGTTCATAAATTATAGAGTTAAGTGACTGGTTGGTCCTTCTGGTTTGCGAAAATTGCAGACTTTGTCCCAAGGGTTTCCTAATTACACACTTAGTCGCAGTGGTTGCAATTTTTAAACTTGGGTGGTACTTAACACTAACCTTCATTAAATTTTTTAGATAAGTGCTTGTGAAATGACTAAATTGTCACTGAACAATTAAAAAATAAAAAAAAACAAAAAGAGATCGATCCACCCCTCATCTTCTTGTCCCCCATCTCGCTCTCTCTCTAACTAGTGGGTTACACCCGCGCTCTGCGGCGGGGCGACCCAAATTTTATTGGAAACGTAGACGCAATAGTAAAAATAACGTTAATGGCAGGAATTCGTTTGATATTGGTTCAGTTCATTAAGATACTGACACTTACCGAAAGAGAAAAAAAATCATGATACGACCAAAAAAATACTGAGATGTGTTTATGTCGATCGAAATAAAAAACGAATATCAATTTCGAACCTGACGTTGTTCGGTCAGTATTAGAGCATTCGTTTTATTACATGTAAAATACTAGGGTCGATTGAAACTTAAAAAAGAAAAACCAAAAAATAGAAAAGAAAAAGGAAAGATGAAAAATTCACAAAAGACAAAAATCTGTTCATTTTGTTACATGTACAACACTAACACTAGGTTTAATTGAAACTTAAAAAGGAAAAACTAAAAAATGGAAAAGAAAAAGGAAAGATGAAAAAAATTCACAAAAGATAAAAGTCATAAAATGACAAAAATCAGTGTAGCTAAAAAGTTCATAAATTATAGAGTTAAATGACTGGTTGGTCTCTGTGGTTTGCGAAAATTGCAGACTTGGTCCCAAGGGTTCCCTAATTACACACTCGATCTCAGTGGTTGCAATTTTTAAACTTGAGTGGTACTTAACACTAACCTTGACTTATTATCTTTGTGTCCTTGAGGTATGAAGAAGAATTTCATTTTAAAGCTTATTATGCCTTAACATGTTAAAATACGTCAAAAAGACTAAAATTGTTCACATGAGAGTGATTAGTTGAGATCTCTAACCAGATTTAGTTAAATATATGGTTGGATAGTCATGTACAGTGGTAATCGATGATTGTTTAGGATTTTAACTCAAAATAAATGTTAATTATTAGCATAAAACACTTTGAAAATCCATTTCAAATAATTAAAAGACGGAACAAATCAACAAATGACCACAAAGGCATTTGAGCCTCACCATAGATGACCACACACGATTGGGCGTCATGGCATCACAACATATTGTGTGTGACTTAGACCGTCCGTAGTGGGGCGTTTTCTTTAAAAAAAATTCGAAAATAACGCCGCATAACGCCCCGGTCACCATTACAGGGGGCGTGACCGGGCGTTATTTTTCAAAAAAAATCGGTTTGGCGTTTTAAAAATAACGCTGAAATTTGGCGAGGATCGAGGAAAAGAACCGTTGGCAAACGGTCAAAACTTGTTTTATTTTTTTTTTAATTTAATAAATTACCACACTATATATATCAACCCATTATTTAAAAAAAAACCCACTTTATCTCCTACTCTCTCCCACTTTTCTTCTAATTTTTATAAAAAAAACACTCACTTTCTCCTACATTTTTATACAATTATGCATCCATTTCGACCCCCTTTTGGTGTCCCCGCAAGACCCACGAACCCGAACACAACTCAACCGCAAAACCCGTATAACCTTCAAGACATGGACCCGAGCTTTTTAACGTACGCGGCTTACTTGAGTGGCGCCCCTCCGTTTGTGCCTCCCACTTTCGGCTATGGTCAAGCCGGCGGGTCTCAACCCGAATCCGAACCCGATGTCGAAGTCGTGCCGGAGACGCAAACCGAACCGGTGCAAGAAACATCAAAACGCGGCAAAAGGTCGCACAAGAAGAAGGAAAAAGACGCACCACGACGTACAAAAAATATCATTAAGTGGACGAAGGAAGAGGAATTCACGTTGGCTCGGGCGTGGGTCGACGTTTCGGAGGACGAAGAAACGGGTAACCATTTTATATATATATTATTTTACTTATTTTGTTACTATATTTTTTAACATACAACTTATAATTTTTTTTTAATTTGTAGCAAACTTTCAAACTGGCCCGGTTTTTTGGGATAGGGTTCGTGCACTCTTTTTTAGCACGTGGGGTCAAGGCGAACATCGGGACCAAGATTCCATTTCTAGCAAATGGACCGACATGAACAACAAGTGTCATGCGTTCCAAGAAGTCTTCCAACGTAACTACGATAATCGCCCGAGCGGTGAAGGTGACGTCTGGGTTTTAACGAAGACTTTGGAGGAGTTCGAGAGGACAAAATGCCCTTTCACGTACTATAAGTGTTGGGAGCTACTACGAAAAAGTCCAAAGTGGGCGGTAGTTAATCCAATGACGTCTAGTAGTAGACGTCGGGCTAAAAGGTCAAAAACATCATCCTCCGTTGACCCGTCAACTCCGACATCGGATGCCCGCAATGTTGATTTAAATGAGGCGGTGGACGTTGACGAGGGAATTCAAGAAGAGTTGGTCCGACCCACCGGTAGAAGAAAGGGAACCGGGAAAAAAACGGTCGAGTCGTCTTCCGATCTCGAGTTAAAGGATGATTTCGAGGAGATGAACCGTCGTCTCCAAGACATTCGCGACCTCGGCTACAAACGTTGGGAGATTATGCAAGAACGAGTGGCCGAAACCAAAAAGTTTAACGAGATGCAAGAGGCGAGGCAAATGGAAAAGGACATTGAGTTTTTGTCCAAATCGATCGACCACCTCCAAGGCGACGCGTTGATCCTTGCGCAAATGCGTCGACAAAAAATTCGAGAAAAATATGGACTCTAGATCATATTTTTATATTCGGTTTTTTTTTTCTGTTTTTTTATATTTTCGGTTTTTTTATTTTTCTGTTTTTTTTTTATTTTCTGTTTTTTTAATATCAAGTAGTGTAATTTTTTTTAAATTAATGAACTTTTTTATGTTTTAAATTAAAAAAAAATAATTGTGAAATGATTGTGAAATGATTGAATGGGGGTTATTGGCATAATGCCCCACTACGCCACTTTTGCTATAATGCCCCATCGCTGACTAGGACGCCACGTGTCGGATAATGCCCCATGGTGGGGACATTATAACCCACTACCACTACACATGGTCTTAGTCACCGATAGTTAACCTTGGGTCTCACCATAGATGACCACAAAGGCGCACTTGGCCCCATCTTTCTTGCTCATGCAAACTTTCAAAAACCATTTAGAACCGTCTCATCAAACTCTACGATGTGAGATTTTTGGTTTTCACTTTTGGGTTTATAAGCTGTAGAATTTAAAAGTTTTGTTTATTATCATTGTGTCTTTTCTATATTTGTGTCATTGTGTCTTTTTTGTGACTTATTGTGTCTTTTTTCCTCAACATTGTGTTATATTTTGTTCGATATTGTGTCATCTTATGCGATCCATTGTGTCTTTGTACACTTCTTATTTTTAGGAGCTTTTGTAGATAAGTTAACCCCGTATTATATAAATCTAATCTTAATACACATATGATCTTTTTATTACATGTCAACATAGATTTTATAAAATCGAACCACATATTATAACTTAAATTACATAGAGATGCATTCGAATAATACATAACAGGAACAAAAGTAGACAAAAAATCAAATACAAATAAAATTAACGTACAAAATGTACGAACTGAAGGTTTTACTAAAAAACGCGGTGGCATTTTCGTAATTATTAGTAATTATCAAAATTACTCTACAAATGATCCTGTAGAGTAATTTTGATCTTTGTAGAGTAATTTTGTAAAATGTTCTTGTAGAGTAATTTTGGTATTGTATGGTAATTATCAAAATTACTTTACAAGTATATCAAAATTACTCTGCATCAAAATTACTTTACAAGTGAATCAAAATTACTCTACAAATTTATCAAACAACATATAATTCAAAATTACTCTACAAATGATCCGATAGAGTAATTTTGATCTTGTAGAGTAATTTTGTAAAATGATCATGTAGAGTAATTTTGATCTTATAGAGTAATTTTGTAAAAAAAAATTAGCATTTAGTTATGGGGTTTAGCTTTATGGTTTAGTTTGGGTTGGGGTGGGGGGGGGGGGTTAGGTTTTTTGGAGGGTGGGAGGTTAAGGTTTTTTTTTTTTGTTCTGAGATATAGTTTTTTTTATCAAAATTACTTTACAAGAACATTTTACAAAATTACTCTACAGTATCATTTATAGTGTTATTTTGATAATTACCCTACAAACAGATAATTAAAAAATTGTCACCGCGTGTTTTTGTCTTTTTCATACTATTTGTACATTTAGTACGGTAAAGTTATTTGTACACAAACTTTACTTAACAAAAGTAATTGTTCAAACTTCAAAGTTCAAACTTGAAAGTTGCCAAAGTGACCCTTAAAGAAGAAGAAAGTGAAAGATGAGTCCTTTTCAAAGTATGCTTCCTAGAAAGCCTCTCTATTCCCAAGAAGGAAATTAACAACTAGCACTTTATTTGTTGACGTTGCGTTGTCTTTATCAAACCCATTAAAATATTCCAAACATTCAACCAAAGTTTTAGAAAAGTGGGTTGTGGTCTATATCAATTAACTACATAAAATGAGATTGACAATCGACCTATAAGTTCGTTTGATTTCATATGTATAATTACTTAATTTTTTTTACCAATTGATTTCATATGTATAATTACTTATTTTTTTTTACCAAACTAATACCTTGTTAGTTTAAGTTATAATAAAATCAACTATCTTAAACATGTTAATATAAAAATAGAGTTAAATGTCATTTTAGTCCCTGTGGTTTAAGTCATTTTGACAGTTTAATCAAAATGTTTCATTTTTCATATATGGGTCCAAAAAGGTTTCATCGTTACCATTTTAGTCCATTGAGTTAACTTCATCAATTTTTTCTGTTAATGAGAAGGGCAATTCGGTCCGTTTTTGCTCACACTTTGACATAATCTATCGGAAGACATTCACACATGTTATTTTTTGCTCTCTCTTCCTCACATCGACCACCGGCCTTCCATTCTCTCCCAGTGTCCCTCACATTGACCACTGACGGCTTAAAAACACCCATTGACGATGCTATTTAAGTACTTAGTATATTGTTAATGGGAAAGGATAAATATAAAACTTATTTGTAGTGAGAAATCTAGTAAACCTCATCCTCACCATGATAAATGACTCCTATTTTTTGTTGCCTTTTTTGTTTAAATTAAATATTTTTAAAGCACAAAAAGTGGCTCTAAGGGCATTATTGGTATAGCCAAAATGCCTCTCTTTCTTCCTGACACATCCACACCCACTTTTTCTAGAAAATATCATCCTTCTTTTTCATTTCATTAATGTCATTCTCTCTTTAGATATAAGTTCTTTCTTTGTGTCTTCTTCCCCATTTCTTTCACTCTCAAATAGAAATGAGAAACTAAACTAAATGAAGCTGTTCGCATGAGCAAATAAACGGCGAGTTCACGACGGCATGATGAAGGCGGGTGGCGACGAGATCAATTAGTAGTGGGTGAAGGCCAGTGGCGGAGAGATCAGGATCCTAGCTACGTTAAACCCTCGATGGTGGTTGAAGGAGGTGACAAAAGTGTTCCAGTAATGGACGATTCTAGATCTGGATGCTAGCTGCGTTAAACCCTAGGTTGCAGGTTTGTTGTTTAAATGTTTTCCACTGTTTTAGTTTGAAAAATGATTTTACAATTTTTTTTTGTTAAAATAGTTGTTAATATATTTTTGTGTGTTCAAATTGTTCTAGTAATGGTTAAATGTTAATATGTTTATCTGGAACACCAAGAACACACGCACAAGTGTGTGAGAGAGAAGCAAGTTTGAACCTAATTTACCACATTTTTAGAGAGAGAAACAACAATTTCTTGAGTGTTTTATTTTGAAAAATCATTTCACAGTTGATTTTTTTTGTTAAAATGGTTGATAATATGTTTTTGTATGCTCAAAGTGTTCTAGTTAGTGGATAAATGTTTATGTAGTTTGCAGGTTTTTTGTTTTTGTGTTAAAATTATTTTGAGTTTTTGATATTCTCAGTTGTTGTTTGATTAAAATCAATATCTTTTAAAATGTTGAAATGTTGTTTTAAATGTTGTTTTAGATGGATTGTGGAAAACGAGATGAACAGGGCTAGTTAGTGAAAAAGATTCAAGAATGGTTCGAACCATAGCCATGTTCATGTGCATTCATTTAGCATTAAACTTGTTCAGGAATGAAGAACAGACCTCTTGGATCATAAAAAGCCATATAAGAACGCAGGATATAGGTACCTTATCGTTATTCGCTATTAACAAGTATGGACGCAATTTAAAACCAAGGTTTGGAGTCCATGTAACGGGATCACAAAATAAGAAGGAAAAAAACACGAAATTGTTGATTCTTACCGGTTTTACGATATCTCCTTGGAGTTGTTTGAGTTGTTTCACAGGAATGGGGGTATCGTAGACGAAGTTTGACAAAAGAAATGTATACGGGTAAACCCAGCCTTGGAAGACCCTGACATTTGGTAGCTCAAAAACATGCAATTCGTCACGAAACTGAATTATAGCTTTTTCGAGCTCATTAAATGTGTATTGTTTGAAACCTGGTCCTTCGCCTTGGGATGAAGAAGCTATGTCAACAACTGAAATAAACAGATAACATAAGTAGTTGTTATAACAAGAAATATCTCTTCTTATTAGCATAACATGGGTAGGGGCAAAAAGGTCAGAATTTATCACTCTTAAGGGTTTAACTAAGTTTAGAACTATGTAAGGTGTAATTATTATGTGTGTCCTAAGTACAGACCGGTTCCAACATCTAACCATCACAAGAACAAAACCAAATGTCAAAGTTCAACAATATAGGGCTGGGGATTGTGGGAAATGGGAGGAACATGGCTAGTTAGTGAAAAAGATTCAAGAATGGTTCGAATCATAGCCTGGTTCATGTGCATTCGTTTAGCATTAAACTTGTTCACGAACGAAGAACAGACCTATTGGATCCTAAAAAGCCGTATAAGAACGCAGGAGCTGACCGGTGTGTGTGTGTTATAATTAAATCTAGCAGCTATGATGTCGTATTAATATACAGTTCAAGAGGAGGGGGGGAGATATACCAGAGATTTCGGCGTGAGAAGTTTTATGCAACTCTAACTGACTTTCGAAGTGGCTCCGTAACGTGAAAAGTTGGGTGAGAACATCACTCATCTGAGGTCGCTTCCCTATCTCAAGTTGCATCGGGCGCCTGAAGCAACTCTCTGCAATATCATAAAATTTTGTGATAAATTTCCTGGATATTTCGTTCTTTATCTCAGGGTCGATCATCGCAAGTAGAGAACCCTTCTTGGCTTTATCTCCAACCAATTGCCCCGTTTTCAGACACTTCAACTACAACAGGCTTTCTACATAGTATTTCCAAACAAACCGCCCTGAAGGAATACACGTCAATTGCCCTTGTCAGATCATTATCATAGAAGTAGGATAGATCCATGTACCCAGGGGTACCTTGAGGATAAGGTGTGGCTGATCGAACAGGAGATCCACCCGAGAGATTTTTCGCCATCCCAAAATTGGCTATTTTAACAATGCCATTCTCATCCAATAGAATATTTGAAGACTTGATGTCCCGGTGAACCGTCTCGCCATCGTAATGCAGATGGTGTATCCCTTTCACAATGGAAATGCATAACTTTAATATTTCTAGAAATGATACTGGTGATCGAAAGACGTGGAGAAGCTGATACATGTAAGATCCAAGCTTACAAAACTGAGAATTTATAAAAACTTTCACATTTACATATGAATAATGCAATTAAACGTGCATACGATGTTTCGGGATTTATAAAAGTTCATAAATGTTTAGTACACTTTAATCCTTTAGCACGTTAATACGTTCGTAAAATATAAATCTTTTACAAAATTCATAATTGTTTCGTTTCATAAAATACGAAACTAAGCGGAAGCTTGAATTTCGGTTGTGTTCGGTTATTCGTTATGCTTGATCTTCATCCACTGGTCCTAGCTATCACCTATACACCAATAACAACTCATACATTAGTTATATAGTTCTTAAACGTGGATTTATAATCCAAAAATATCAAACAAACAAACAAAATAAAATTTGGAGGAACCCGCCATAAGCTACGGTACACCCTTTTTAAGTTGGGTAGTGAAGCCTTGCCATAGCCTACGGCACTCAGCCGTAGGTTACGGCTGTGATCTGTTGTTTAAATCCTTGGCCACCGTAGCCTACAGCCCTCAGCCGTAGGTTACGGTGCAGGTCTGCTGTTTTCTTTCTTTCCTGTTTTACCCTTTTTCACGAAAACTTGCATAACTTTTTGTACACTAATCCGTTTGACCTCCCGTTTGTTTCTACGTGATCGTAAATTGATCACCCATATATTAGACTTAAAAATCCGCCATCCAGGATCTTGGATTCTTACATTTCTTAATAACGGCTTAATATTAATTTATATCATTGTTTGACCCGTTATCAAATTTAGCCATATTATCCACATTTCTAAGGTAAGGATCGATTCCTTATAGATTTTAACCCTCTTCCAGGTTTTCTAAACATAAGTTTACACTCCCGTCATCCGGGTTGCGTATACACGTTTATTTTGACCCGTTTGATTATTTTAACCAAACAAAACTTATTTTGACGCATATCTTAGTTTCACCATTCATATCTTGTGTTCCCCCTTTACGATCTTCATTTAACTATCATCACAACCTTAATTGCGATGGATTATGATAGAAAATCGTTATATTCCTATCCTACCTTCAAGTTTGTCAATTTTTACAAAATTGACCCGTTATGTAATATTATGCCCAAATGGTTTAAACCTTCCACTATATACTACCGGAAGGATTTACCAAATTATAAAAGCCATTTTCAAACTACCCTTATGGGTCGTTTGCTCGGTTTATCATTCGAGGCTGTTTTGGTTAAGTTTAATCTTTTTAATCACGAAAGATGTCGCAACCCCCGATCCCTGATCCCCGGGAACGGGCGGACGCGAGCTCAGGGTTTGGTGGTATCAGGTTGTTAAATCTCGCAGCGGAATTTACATCAGGATCATAGTTAGGAAATGTTTATCAGAGTAAAACCACCATATTTGATATTAATAATAACATGGGTAAAACCCAAGTTTCTTGTTACAATACATTTATAGGGACAAACCCTATTTTATTGAGTTTAAAACTTTGTTTATTAGGTAACTTTTATAGCCACTTATTTTCCAAGCCGTCAGTGCTCTCGAGCTGGCTTTTTCCCAATTGGCTTTCACATTGTGTTACCTGAAACATGTTTTAAAAACATTTGTCAGCGGGAAATACTGGTGAGTGAATCCCAGTTTAATCAAGAAACATTTTATCAATTAACACAGTATTGAGAGAGATCACATTGTTTATTTCTACCCAATTACTCAATCAGTATTGTCAATCCTTGACCTGTGGGTCATATTACACATTGGCTAACTCATTGTCCAATGGTAACGTATTGTCATTCCGACTTACTACTCGCAAGTAATAAATTTTGTATACAAAACCCCAAATACCGGCAGTAATTGAAGAACTACAAAGACTCAATCACCGCTTAATCACATTGTAAAACATTTAAGGTTTTGTAAAGTATTACAAAAAGGTTAACAAAAAGAGGATAAACTCACATTGTTATCTTAGATTTCTCGTAAGGGTTTCCTGGATATAATCTATAATTTATACAAATGTACATTGGTTAGTATCATAACCCTTTTGAAAATATTAATGATACCCTCCCCGAGACGGCATTCCAACAACTACGTCGGGCAGAACCACGACAGTTGTTACGGAACCCTAAATCAATCGGGTAGCGTAATTATTATGAAACTGGGGTTATAATACTTACAACGGAGCAGAACCTTGCTAATTAGGGGTATAATACCCAAATATTATGCCTAATACTTTCAGAATTCGAGATTGAGAATTGTGAATGAGCGACGGAAATCGAAAACTGATGCTTCCTATTTATAGTTGTGATATACGACTTTTAGGCGGCCCGCTTAAGGTAAGGCTAAGCCTTACGCGGCCCGCGTCAACATCGGTCAACTCTATAGCTTAGCCTGATCACCAAGTAGACTCGACACGATGTCGACACGTGTCAGCACCGGATGCTTCTGCGTTTCATGATCTGTCGCGGCCTGCGTTAACTGATGTGAACACTTACGCGGCCCGCTTCAACTAAAGAAATTAGCGCAGTCAATTCCAGTCTTGATACGGCCCGCGTGAGCTTGAGGTGGGATCCTACGCGGCCCGCCTCAGCTCAGGATTCAGATTTTTATTTTATTTTTATAAACTATAACGTATTTCGGGCTCGGTTTTCACATACGGGGCATAATATAAGACATATTGGGACATTTTATAATATACTTAGAGTGTCGGAAAAATTATGAGAGTGTTAGTTTTACCGAGGGTTGTTACATTCTCCCCACCTTGTTTTAGAGCTCGTCCTCGAGATCTACTGAAATAAATGCGGATATTTCTTTTTCATTTCTGAATCGAGCTCCCATGTGTACTCAGGTTCTCTTTTGGAGTCCCACTTCACTTTGACTAGAACTAGTCTTTTGTGTTTGAGATTTTTGACTTTCCTGTC
The DNA here is from genome assembly GCA_030545235.1 of Helianthus tuberosus. Classification (NCBI taxonomy): domain Eukaryota; kingdom Viridiplantae; phylum Streptophyta; class Magnoliopsida; order Asterales; family Asteraceae; genus Helianthus; species Helianthus tuberosus. The sequence goes on from CM060369.1 coordinate 201,391,049, forward strand.
TTCAATTTGTAGAGGTCTTTCTACAAACTTGAGTTGTTCGTTTACCTCTATATCCTTAAAAGATACTATCAATGATTCATCAGCTAAACACTTTTTGAGATTTGATACATGAAACACATCATGTATTCCTGCCATTTCCTCTGGCAATTGTAGCTGATAGGCTACAGGTCCTATTCTTCTAATAATTTTAAAAGGTCCAACATACCTGGGACTTAGATTTCCCTGTTTGATGAATCTTACTACTCCTTTCCAAGGAGAGACTTTTAACAATACTTTATCTCCTACTTAAAATTCCAATGGCTTGCGTCGGTTATTAGCATAACTCTTTTGTCGATCACGTGCTGCTTTCAGTCGTTCCTTGACTTGAATAATCTTGTCAGTTGTTTCTTGTACTATCTCAGGTCCAGATAGTTGCTGTTCCCCAATTTATGCCCAACAGACTGGGGTTCGGCACTTTCGTCCATAAAGTGCTTCGAATGGTGCAGCATTGATACTTGTGTGATAACTATTATTATAAGAAAATTCTATTAAAGGTAAGTGATCGTTCCAATTACCTCCAAAGTCAGTTACACAAGCTCTAAGCATGTCTTCCATTGTCTTAATTGTCCTTTCGCTTTGTCCATCCGTTTGTGGATGATAAGCCGTACTCAATTTTAACTTGGTTCCCATTGCCTTTTGGAAACTTGACAAAAAATGAGAGGTAAATCGGCTATCCCTATCAGAAACAATTGATAATGGAATACCATGTAAAGAAACAATTTCATTTACATACAATTTAGATAATTGTTCCATACTAATTGTTTCTTTTATTGGTAGAAAATGAGCTGACTTAGTTAGTCTATCTACAATCACCCAGATTGTATCATTTCCTTTTCTAGTTTTGGGTAATTTAGTAACAAAATCCATTGTTATCAATTCCCATTTCCAAACGGGCATTTCTAATTGTTGTAACAAACATGAGGGTTTCTGATGTTTAGCTTTAACTTGTGAACAGGTTAAACATTTAGAAACATAGACTGCTATGTCCTTTTTCATTCCTATCCACCAGAATTTTTTCCTTAAATCCTGGTACATTTTATCACTTCCTGGATGCATCGTATACTTAGACTTATGGGCTTCTTCTAATATACGATGACGTAGATTTCCTAATTTAGGTATCCACATTCTCTTTTCATGGAATCTCCAAATTCTATCTGTTCCTTGTTTTAATTCTTTCAGCATACCTTTCAACTTTTCAGTATCTTCCTTGATTACTGATTCTTGTGCTTCTCTTATCTGATCGTTTAAATCTACTTGCAGATTTAATTTAAGAGAACGTACCCTTCTTGGCTTTTCATGATACTTTCGGCTTAAAGCATCTGCTACTACATTTGCTTTTCCTTCATAATACTGGATATCACAGTCATAATCACTAAGAAATTCCATCCAACATCTTTGTCTCATATTTAACTCTTTCTGCCCGAAAACATACCTTAAACTTTTGTGATCAGTAAATATGGTAAACTTACTACCATAAAGGTAATGTCTCCAAATCTTAAGAGCAAAAATTATAGCTCCTAATTCTAAATCATGGGTTGAATAATTCTCTTCATGATTCTTAAGTTGTCTAGATGCGTAAGCTATAACCTTTTGGCGTTACATTAATACACATCCATAACCTAATCTAGAAGCATCACAATAGACTACAAAATCTTCAGTTCCTTCTGGTAATGCTAGTATGGGTGTATGTGTTAATCTTTGCTTAAGGATTCTAAAGGCTTCTTCTTGTTTTACTCCCCATTCAAACTTAATAGATTTACAGGTTAGCTTAGTTAAGGGAATGGCTATTCTAGAGAAATCTTTAATAAATCTTCTATAATAACCGGCCAATCCTAAGAAACTTCTAACCTCAGTTGGTGATTCAGGGGTTTTCCATTTCGTAATTGCCTCGATCTTTGTTGGATCTACATGAATTCCTTCATGATTAACTAGGTGTCCAAGGAATTGTACCTGTTCTAACCAAAATTCGCGCTTTGAAAATTTAGCATAAAGCTTTTCTTTTCTTAACAAACTTAAAAGTGCGTGCAAATGCTTAGCATAATCCTCTTTACTCTTAGAGTAAATTAGAATATCATCTATGAATACAATTATGAATTTATCCAAATATGGCTTACATATTCGGTTCATCATGTCCATAAATGCAGTTGGGGCATTAGTTAAACCAAATGGCATGACAGTAAATTCATAATGACCATACCTCGTTCTAAATGCAGTTTTAGGAATGTCCTCTTCCTGTACCTTTAATTGATGATATCCTGACCTTAAATCAATTTTAGAGAAAAATCGAGCTCCTTGCAATTGATCAAACAGATCATTGATTCTTGGTAATGGATACCGATTTTTAATCGTGACCTTGTTTAATTCACGGTAGTCAATGCACATCCGCATTGATCCGTCCTTCTTTTTAACAAACAATATCGGCGCTCCCCATGGCGACGAACTTGGTTGTATAAATCTTTTTTCCAATAATTCATCTAATTGTTTCTTCAATTCTTGCATTTCAGCGGGTGCCAAATGGTAGGGTGTTTTGGCAATTGGTGACGTTCCTGGTATTAAATGGATTCTGAATTCAACTTCTCTATCTGGAGGTAGTCCTGGTAATTCTTCTGGAAAGACATCTGAAAACTGAGATACTACTGGAATATCTGTTAAATCCTTTCCTTTAGTGTTAGTGATTATGGAAATCAAATACACTATAGAACCTTTTCTTATACAACTTGCAGTTTTCATCACAGAGATGAACTTAGTGGATTTAGAGGACTTATTTCCTTTAATTGTGATCGTTTTACCTTTTGGTGAATTTACTTGGATTAACTTTTGATCACATAAAATACTGGCTTTATTGGCTATTAACCAATCCATTCCTAAAACAACATCAAATCCTGCCAGATTCATGGGATATAGGTTTGCTATAAATTTCTGATTCAAAATTTCTATGCTTGCTCCCTGCAAGATTTCAGAAATCCTAACGGTTTCTCCATTAGTTGTTTCTACTAGACATTCTTGTGGTAGTTTAGTTAATGACTGATTTAGAAATTTGCAAAATGATGTATTAATAAAACTTTGGTTCGCACCAGAGTCAAATAATACTTTAGCAAAGACATCATTAACTAAAAACGTACCAGCTATGACATCTGGAATCATTCTGGCTTCATCTGCAGTTAGAACAAATGCTCTAGCATTTTTAGTATTCTTGTTGTCTGGAGCTGGAGCTAATTTTGGGCAGTTTGGCTTGATGTGACCTTGTTCTCTGCAGTTGTAGCATATCCTGCTGTTTTTCTTCCTACAGTCTTCTTCCTTGTGTCCCGATATTTTACAAAAGTTACAGTATACAGAGCATTTTCCTGAATGCTTTCTTTTGCAATTCCTACAGTAGGGTGCAGAGGTAGATCCTACATTTCTCCCACGGTTAGAATTTCCAGAACGAAATTCTTGAGTAAATTTCTAGGTCAGGTTCCTCCTTTGATCTTCTTCTCGAGTATGGACTAACTCATCAGTCAAGGTATTGGCTAGTTCTACAGCTTCTTCTATGGTTTGAGGTCTAGCTGACTTGACTACATGTCTTATCTGTCCGATTAATCCCCAGATATAACGGGAGATTAACACTGGTTCTGGTGAAGCAAGAGTTGGCACTATTCTAGCATATTCAAAGAATAATTTAGTGTACCCCTTGCTATCCACACCAGTCATCCTAAGGTTTAGGAATTTGTTTGCTATCTGTTCTTTTTCATTAGGAGGGCAGAATTTCCTTTCTACCTTGTCCTTAAATTCTTTCCATTCCATATTGTAGGTTCTATCACTTCCTTTTGTTTGGAGGATAGTGTTCCACTATTCTAGTGCTGCATTCTTAAACAGATTAGAAGCAAACAGTATCTTATCTTCTTCAGCACACTTGCTTATCCTTAAGACTGCCTCAGTCTTCTCTATCCAACGTAAGGTTGCAATGGCCCATTCATTGACCAAGAATTCCATTGGTTTACAAGACCAGAATTCTTTATAAGAACAACCATAAGGCATGGTTCTTCTCTTTTTGGGAATAGGCAATTGAAGTACCGGTCCATTGTTCACACTGTTTTCTGGTTCAATTGGTCGCTTACTGCTACGTTTACTTTTATTATCAGCATCTTTAACAGTTTGAAGAATAAATGGCATTGCATCTATAATTCCCTGTGCCACTATGTGTTGGATAGCACTATTATCCACTTGGTTTCCATTGTTATTGATGCTCGGATTATCATTAACCACGTTAATGTTACTCTGATTATCGTTATTCAGATTTCCTTGATTTTCTTCGTCGGCCATCTGAATTTTAAACATTTATCCCATATTAATATCACAATTAATATTTTAATATAGTTAATCACATAACACACCATTTAGCCAAAAACGTAGATCATTGCTACTATACTCTTTTCATATACTTATGCGTCTATTACACACTAGTACAGAAATAAAAATTACAATACCAACAGTAATAAAATAATAATATGCATCTGTACACATGTATTTTATTTATTTTATAATATTATTACTACTGCTTTCTCCATTCTAACATTCACGGATATGGATTCAACCAAAAATCCATATTGCGCTCATCGTATTTCCATACGAGACGCTCTCCCACCTGACACATCCTCTCACTGCTTTCTAAAATTTCCTCCCCAAAAGTCCTAAGTTCTTGGACGTTTTCTGCACTCATTGGGGGTGCAGGTTCTAGGACTGGGTTTGGAATCTGGGGTGCGGGTTCCTGATATGGAGGTAAAAGTGCCTGAAATTGGTAAGGATCTTCCAAGATTCCCCTAATGTAGTTATCATGGTAATAGGGATCTGAAGGGTCCATACCTGAATAGGCTCCTATAGGTGTGTCTTCAGGAATAGAGTAACGTTGCACATAGTCCCTATTCTCGTCCCACCATGGGTCGTAATTTGGGTCTATTGGGTTTGGTGCAGGCACCCTAAGGATTTCTTCTGGGTTAAAGTCATGCATTTCCACTTGGGTTTCCTGATTTTCTATTTCCATGGGTTGTTCTGGGTTTTGTGGTTATGGGGCTACTAGTTGTTCCAAACTCGGGTCAGCAGCAGTTGTAGCTAAGATATGGAAATTAGCTAGGCTTCTATTAAGCATATCTTGCGTATGGGCATCTGTCTCTCGCTTAATAGCTGATAAAGCTCTTTGCTGTTGCAATTTTCGCATTCTCTTCCTACGAGCAAAAGCTTCTTTACTGAACCATCCTCGTTTCTTATTAGGAAATGGTTCTTCAGATTTAGCTCTAAAGGCAAATATCCCGTCTTCCTGATCAGCAGTATACCCAGAGAGGGCAGGCTGTGAGGATGTACCTTCACTCCTAGGTGAATCAGATAACTGACGATTCATGTATGTTCTTGATCACTCATTCTGTAAACTATCAAATAGTCAAATAACACATAACAAATAAATACAGTTATGCACTTATTTCCATAATTTTATTTCCTAACACAAAATTTTAAAATTTAAGTGTCAGCAGAACACTTCTTTGGCTCAGACCAGTGGCTAGGCTCTGATACCACCTTCGGTCGCAACCCCCGATCCCTGATCCCCGGGAACGGGCGGACGCGAGCTCAGAGTTTGGTGGTATCAGGTTGTTAAATCTCGCAGCGGAATTTACAACAGGATCGTAGTTAGGAAATGTTTATCAGAGTAAAACCACCATATTTGATATTAATAATAACATGGGTAAAACCCAAGTTTCTTGTTACAATACATTTATAGGGACAAACCCTATTTTATTGAGTTTAAAACATTGTTTATTAGGTAACTTTTATAGCCACTTATTTTCCAAGCCGTCAGTGCTCTCGAGCTGGCTTTTTCCCAGTTGGCTTTCACATTGTGTTACTTGAAACATGTTTTAAAAACATTTGTCAGCGGGAAATACTGATGAGTGAATCCCAGTTTAATCAAGAAACATTTTATCAATTAACACAGTATTGAGAGCGATCACATTGTTTATTTCTACCCAATTACTCAATCAGTATTGTCAATACTTGACCTGTGGGTCATATTACACATTGGCTAACTCGTTGTCCAATGGTAACGTATTGTCATTCCGACTTACTACTCGCAAGTAATAAATTTTGTATACAAAACCCCAAATACCGGCAGTAATTGAAGAACTACAAAGACTCAATCACCGCTTAATCACATTGTAAAACATTTAAGGTTTTGTAAAGTATTACAAAAAGGTTAACAAAAAGAGGATAAACTCACATTGTTATCTTAGATTTCTCGTAAGGGTTTCCTGGATATAATCTATAATTTATACAAATGTATATTGGTTAGTATCATAACCCTTTTGAAAATATTAATGATACCCTCCCCGAGACGGCATTCCAACAACTACGTCGGGCAGAACCACGACAGTTGTTACGGAACCCTAAATCAATCGGGCAGCGTAATTATTATGAAACTGGGGTTATAATACTTACAACGGAGCAGAACCTTGCTAATTAGGGGTATAATACCCAAATATTATGCCTAATACTTTCAGAATTCGAGATTGAGAATTGTGAATGAGCGACGGAAATCGAAAACTGATGCTTCCTATTTATAGTTGTGATATACGACTTTTAGGCGGCCCGCGTAAGGTAAGGCTAAGCCTTACGCGGCCCTTGTCAACATCGGTCAACTCTATAGCTTAACCTGATCACCAAGTAGACTCGACACGATGTCGACACGTGTCAGCACCGGATGCTTCTGCGTTTCATGATCTGTCGCGGCCCGCGTTAACTGATGTGAACACTTACGCGGCCCGCTTCAACTAAAGAAATTAGCACAGTCAATTCCAGTCTTGATACGGCCCGCGTGAGCTTGAGGTGGGATCCTACGCGGCCTGCCTCAGCTCAGGATTCAGATTTTTATTTTATTTTTATAAACTATAACGTATTTCGGGCTCGGTTTTCACATACGGGGCATAATATAAGACATATTGGGACATTTTATAATATACTTAGAGTGTCGGAAAAATTATGAGAGTGTTGGTTTTACCGAGGGTTGTTACAAAAGACATTTTAAAAGCTTGTTTGACCAAATGTACTTCTTTAATTCCGTATTCCATTTTAATTTTATGTCTTTAAGAACACAATATCAAATTTTCAATTTGATCAATATACCTTACTTTAGGTGAATCCAATGTTCACCCATGACTTAATTAATTCTCCTCGGCCGTAAGACCTCATTGAGAGTTTGACTCAAATATTACATGTCGCAACCCCCGATCCCTAATCCCCAGGAACGGGCGGCCGCGAGCCAGTTTCGGTGGTATCGCGTGTTGTCTAATTTGGCAGCGGAATTTTCATCAGGACCGTAGTTAGGAAATATTTGATTAGAGTAAAATACCACATTTTCATAATATTAAACACATGGGATAAAACCCAAGTTTTGTAGTACACGCATGTTCATAGGAATAAATCCTATTTTATTTAATAAAAACATCTATTTTATTGTAGGTAACTTTATTGCCACTTTTCCAAGCCTTCAGTGCTGTCCAGCTGGCTTCTTTTTGGCTTTCACAATTTGTTACCTAAAACGCATTTTAAAACATTTGTCTGTGGGAAATACTGATGAGTGAATCCCAGTTTAATCAAGTTTTAATAAAAATCATTGTACAGTATTGAGGGCGATCTCGCAATTACATTTGTTTCCAAGTTATATCAATTAACATCCATGGTACTGTCAGACCCGACTTGTGGAAATGTTACTCCTTGACCAGGCGGTAACAAATTTTGTATACAAAACCCCAACATACTCATGATAATTGTATTCTTACAAATACTCAATAACTGCTTAATATGCATTTAATTGTATGAGGTTTTGTAAAACAGTTAACAAAAAGTTTACAAAAAGCGGATCAACTCACATTGCTGTCTTAGATTATCCTTTAGGGTTTCCTGGTGACAATCTATAATTTACACAAATGCACATGTGTTAGTATAATAACCCATCTTAACATTAGTAATACCCTCCCCGAGACGGCATTCCAACGACTACGTCGGGCAGAACCACGACAGCCGTTACGGAACCCTAGATCAATCGGGCATCATATCTAATACGTATCCAGGGGTTATAATACTTACAACGGAGCAGAACTTCGCTATTTAGGGGGTATTAGACCCGTAGATTATGCCTACAATTCAGAATTTAGAGCAAGAAAACGTTTTTGAACGAATTCGACTGACGATCCGAGGCCCTCTATATATAGTGCTGATTTCTGGTCCTCTAGCGGCCCGCGTAAAGAGAGACAAGGGCCTACGCGGCCCGCGTCAACTCTGGTCAACAGCCTAGCTTGTCCGGATCATCAACTAGACTCGCCACGATGATGACACGTGTCATCACCGGGCTGCGCCACCTTCATGATCTCTAGCGGCCCGCGTAAGATCTCTAAGAGGTCTACGCGGCCCGCGACAAACCCAAAAACATTATTTTTAATTATTTTTAATAATATTTAGGGTATTCGGGGTCCGTTTTCACGTATGGGTGTATTTTAGGACATATTGGGGTATTTTAAAATATATTAGGGTGTCGGAAAAATTCGAGGGTGTCGGTTTTCTTTAAGGTTTTCTTTAGGGTGTCGTTTTCACGTATGGGTGTATTTTAGGACATATTGGGGTATTTTAAAATATATTAGGGTGTCGGAAAAATTCGAGGGTGTCGGTTTTCTTTAAGGTTGTTATATCCTCCCCACCTTGTTTTAGAGCTCGTCATCGAGATCTACCGGAACAAGTGTGGATATTTTTGTTGTATTTCAGATTCAAGCTCCCATGTGTACTCAGGTCCTCTTTTGGAGTTCCACTTCAATTTGACCAGAACCAATCTCTTATGTTTGAGGTTTTTGACTTTCATGTCTTCAATCTGTAGAGGCCTTTCTACAAACTTGAGTTGTTCATTTACCTCTATATCTTTAAGAGGTATCATCAGAGATTCATCGGCTAAGCATTTCTTAAGATTTAATACATGAAATACATCATGTATTCCTGCCATTTCCTCTGGCAGTTGTAGCTGATAGGCTACAGGTCATATTCTTCTAATAATCTCAAAAGGTCCAACATACCTGGGACTTAGCTTCCCTCTTTTGATGAATCTTACTATTCCTTTCCAAGGAGAGACTTTTAACAATACTTTATCTCCTACTTGAAATTCCAATGGTTTTCGTCTGTTGTCAGCATAGCTCTTTTGTCGATCACGTGCTGCTTTCAGTCATTCCTTGACTTGAATAATCTTGTCAGTTGTTTCTTGTACTATCTCAGGTCCAGATAGTTGCTTTTCCCCAATTTATGCCCAACAGACTGGGGTTTGACACTTTCATCCATAAAGTGCTTCGAATGGTGCAACATTGTAACACCCCGAAAACGGGTTTGGTAATCAAACTCCGTTAATATTAAAAGACGGGTAAAGTACCGTTAGTAGTAAAAAAAATAACCCGGTAAATATTTGGATTTAAATAAGAAATCCTAATAATTAAATACAAGCGAATCAAAGTTTTAAGGAATTGAGTTTATAAGAGCCCGAGTTAACGGGACTTAAAATAAAACTGGTTATAACTCCTGGGACCCACTAAGTAACTAGGAATATCAACCTAGTTAGTTAAGTGTTTTAAAATAATAAGAAAAGTGGTTAAAACATGCTATATGCAACTTGGGTAAAGTATAAGGGCCAAAGGTGATAAACTTGAAACAAGCTTTAATAAAATAAAACATAAAACACCAAAACACATACCTTGAGTGTGTGTTCTGGTCGAAATTTCTAGAGAAGCCAGGAGCTCCCATATTCAAACCCTAACTTGCTCAAATTGCTCAAATTGAAAGGCCAAATCAGTTCCAAATCGAAATCCAAGCTCGTATTAGTGATCACCTAAGTGAAGGGGTCACAAGGTATGTTAAATTTCATCTTTTCGTTACATCTTGGAATTTTGATGAACATAAGAAATCGAAGTCTGAACTTGATTGTGTGATGTTTAGATGAAATTAGTAATGAAAACATGTCTAGGAGTAAACCCTAGTCAATATCTTGTTGAATGAGTGCTTAAACTATGAAATTCATGACCATCCATTTATGTGTTAAATGGGTTTAGTAGAATGATGAAGAATACTAGAAAAGTGATGATAAGTATGTGAAAAATTGTTGTTGCGATATAAGTTCTAGATGTTGTTCATAAACACTAGACCTAGAGGCTTGAACTTGATGTTAAAACTTGGTTAAAACAATAACCATGAACTTGATAAATGAAGTATTCAAATTCTACCCAATAGGTGTTTGATAAAATGCCTCAATGAAAGCTAAGATGTTGAAATTTCGAGTGAAAAACACATTTGAACAATAAGGCAAATTAGACGAAATATGAAACAAGAAGAGTTCTAATCATAATGTTGATTTAGACTTAATGTTGTAAATCATGTGATTGAAAGTAGTTAACTTTAATAAGCTAAGTTAACTAATCTTGAAGTCGAATAGTAGATTCGACATAAGAAGCGTAGGATGGAATAGTCGCAAATGATTATGACTAACCTAACCATCTTACAATTACAATGATAGTTTGACGCTTGGCAAACTAGGTGAAAGCTTTGGGGAAGGAAGTGGGTCAAACGAAGCATGAATGACGAAAAAGCATAAATTGGAAGTAAGGTAAATAAAGCTTACACTCTTGTTAATTCCTAGAAAATATCTTGTTGTATTGATTTCGGATAAGATAGACAAACATTAGAAAAGTGATGTTTCCGAAATATAGTTGTATAGAATGCTAAAAGCGAAGAAGCATGAATCATGCGGATAAATGCTTAAATACCCTTAACGGGTCAAAATAAGCATTTAAGTAAAAACGGGTTTAAGAATGTATGCAAACCCGGGATTTTGAAACTCTTATGATAAACAACAATGACTTTATAGAATTTATGAGAAATTGGAGTCAAACAAATATGTTTGTTTGATAAATACACGAATGGATCAAAATTGGGAAAAAGGGTAATAAGCCGGAGACTTAAAGGTCAGAAATTTGTTAATCCAGATGTTGGATTTTAACTCCATTAGTTGGAGAATTAAATTACGGACGTGTAGGAAAAAGAATCGGGTAAAACGAATTAAAAACGAGAGAGTTATGCTCGTTTCCGTGAAATCGAGTTATGCTGGGAATATGCAGCACCAGCAAACAACAATCTGTCCAAAATAGGCCGTGGCGTAGCGCCACGGGGAAGGCCCCAGGCCGTGGCGCTACGCGAACGGGTGTCAGTTTCATGAAAATCGTTTATTTTAACTGTTGATGCATTGCGAACCCGTTTAAATACGTTCTAAGTTACGTATGACTAATCCAGCTCATGTTTTATGAGTTTCAGGTAAAATTTTAGCACCGGAGGACGATCAAGCACAATGAAGAACCGAACACACGTTAAATGAAGCTTCCGCGTCAAATCTTGAATTGTGTTATTATAAGTGAATTATGTAAACACTTATAAATTGTTTTTGAAACGTTGTAATTATTTGGTAATGTTGGTAAAATAAGTTTTTGTAGAGTCACATTTTAGCATTAAAATGTGTATCTTATTATTAAAATCTTGATTAATTAAAACAGGTGTTACAAACATTAATACTTGTGTGATAACTATTATTATAAGAAAATTCTATTAAAGGTAAGTGATCGTCCCAATTACCTCCGAAATCAATTACACAAGCTCTAAGCATGTCTTCCATCGTCTGAATTGTCCTTTCGCTTTATCCATCTGTTTGAGGATGGTAAGCTGTGCTTAGATTTAACTTGGTTCCCATTGCTTTTTGGAAACTTGACCAAAAATGAGAGGTAAAACGGCTATCTCTATCAGAAACAATTGATAAAGGAATTCCATGTAAAGAAACAATTTCATTTACATATAATTTAGCTAACTGTTCCATACTGAAAGTTTCTTTCATTGGTAGGAAATGAGCTGACTTGGTTAGCCTATCTACAATCACCCAGATTGTATCATTACCTTTTCTTGTTTTGGGTAATTTAGTAACAAAATCCATTGTTATCAATTCCCATTTCCACACTGACATTTCTAATTGTTGTAGCAATCCTGAGGGTTTCTGATGTTCAACTTTAACTTATGAACAAGTTAAACATTTAGAAACATAGGCTGCTATGTCCTTTTTCATTCCTATCCACCATAAATTCTTTCTTAAATCCTGGTACATCTCATCACTTCCTGGGTGCATCGTATACTTAGACTTATGGGCTTCTTCTAATATATGATGACGTAGGTTTCCTAATTTAGGTATCCACATTCTCTTTTTATGGAATCTCCAAATTCCATCTGTTACTTGTTCTAATTCCTTTAGCATACCCTTTAACTTTTCAGTATCTTCCTTGATTACTGACTCTTGTGCTTCTCTTATCTGATTATTTAAATTTACTTGCAGAATTAATTTAAGAGAACGTACCCTTTTTGGCTTTTCGTGATACTTTCGGCTTAAAGCATCAGCAACTACATTTGCTTTTCCTTCATGATACTGGATATCACAATCATAATCACTAAGCATCTCCATCCAGCGCCTTTGTCTCATATTCAACTCCTTTTGTCCGAAAACATACCTTAAACTCTTATGATCTGTGAATATGGTAAACTTACTACCATAAAGGTAATGTCTCCAAATTTTAAGGGCAAAAATTATAGCTCCTAACTCTAGATCATGGGTTGAATAATTATCTTCATGATTCTTAAGTTGTCTAGAGGCGTAAGCTATAACCTTTTGGCGTTGCATTAATACACATCCATAACCTAGTTTAGAAGCATCACAATAGACTACAAAGTCTTCGGTTCCTTCTGGTAACGCTAATATGGGTGCATGGGTTAATCTATGCTTAAGAATTCTAAAAGCTTCTTCTTGCTTTGTCCCCCATTCAAACTTAATGGATTTACATGTTAACTTAGTTAAAGGAATGACTATTCTAGAAAAATCTTGAATAAATCTTCTATAATAACCGGCCAATCCTAAGAAACTTCTAACCTCGGTTGGTGATTCAGGGGTTTTCCATTTGGTAATCTCCTCGATCTTAGTTGGATCCACATGAATTCCTTCATGATTAACTAAGTGTCCAAGAAACTGTACCTGCTCTAACCAAAACTCGCACTTTGAAAATTTAGCGTAAAGCTTTTCCTTTCTTGATAGACTTAAAAGTGCGTGCAAATGTTTTACATGTTCCTCTTTACTTTTAGAATAGATTAGAATATCATCTATAAAGACAATTATGAATTTATCCAAATATGGCTTACATATTCAGTTCATCATGTCCATAAATGCAGCTGGGGCATTGGTTAAAGCAAATGGCATGACAGTAAATTCATAATGGCCATACCTTGTTCTAAACGCGGTTTTAGGAATGTCCTCTTCCTGTACCTTTAATTGATGATATCCCGACCTTAAATCGATTTTAGAGAAAAATCGAGCTCCTTGCAATTGGTCGAACAAATCATCGATTCTTAGTAATGGGTACCGGTTCTTAATTGTGACCTTGTTTAATTCACGGTAGTCAATGCACATACGCATTGATTCGTCCTTCTTTTTGACGAATAAAATAAGTGATCCCCATGGCGATGAGCTTGGCTGTATGAATCCTTTTTCCAGCAATTCGTCTAATTGTTTCTTCAGTTTCTGCATTTCTGCGGGTGCTAAACGGTAAGGTGCTTTGGCAATTGGTGCTGTTCCTGGCAGTAGATGAATTCTGAATTCGACTTCTCTGTCTGGCGGTAGCCCTGGCAATTCTTCTGGAAATACATCTGAAAACTGAGACACTACTGGGATATCTTTTAGTTCTTTTCCTTTAGTGTTAGTGATTATGGAGATCAAATACACTATAGATCCTTTTCTTATATAACTTGTAGTTTTCATCACAGAGATGAATTTCATGGATCTAGATGACTTATCTCCTTTAATTGTGATCTTTTCACCCTTTGGTGAATTTACTTGAATTGACTTTTGATCACATAAAATACTGGCTCTATTGGCTATTAACCAATCCATTCCTAATACAATATCAAATCCTGCCAGCTTCTTTGGGTAAAGATTTGCAATATACTTTTGATTTAAAAATTCTATTCTTGCTCCCTGCAAGATTTCAGAAATCCTAACCGTTTCTCCATTTGCTGTCTCAACTAGACATTCTTGTGAGAGTTTAGTTAATGGTTGATTGAGAAGTTTGCAAAATTAAGTATTAATAAAACTTTGGTTTGCACCAGAGTCAAATAATACTTTTGCAAAAACATCATTAACTAAAAACGTACCGGTTATCACATCTGGAATCATCTTGGCTTCATCTGCAGTCAGAACGAATGCTCTAGCATTTTTAGTGTTCTTGTTGTTCGTAGCTGGAGCCAATTTCGGACAATTCAGCTTGATGTGACCTTTTTCTCCACAGTTGAAGCACAGTCCATTACTGGATTTTCTTCTGCAATCTTCTTCCTTGTGTTCGGGTGCTTTGCAAAAATTGCAATGAGTGGAGCATTTTCCTAAATGCTTTTTCTTACAGACCTTGCAGTATGGTGCAGAGGTAGAACCTATATTCCTACGGTTGAAATTCCCAGAACGGAATTCTTGGGTAAGCCTTTGAGTTAGGTTTCTCCTCTGGTCTTCTTCTCTAGTACGGATTAATTCATCTGTCAAGGTATTTGCTAGTTCTACAGCTTCTTCTATGGTTTGGGGTCTAGCTGCCTTGACTACATGTCTAATCTCTCCAAATAATCCCCAGATGTAACGGGAGATTAATACCGGTTTAGGTGATGCAAGGGTTGGTACTATTCTAGCATATTCAAAGAATGTGGTAGTATAACCCTTACTATCTACCCCGGTCATTCTTAAGTTTAGAAACTTATTTGCTATCTGTTCCTTATCATTGGGAGGGAGGAATTTCCTTTCCACCATATTTTTAAATTCTTCCCATTCCATGTTGTATACCCTATCACTTCCTCTTTGTCACACCCCCAAAATCCACCTGCGGAGTATCACCGCTTGGGAGCGTGACTGACCAGGATCAAGCCACCAATCATATAGAACAATGTATAAAGTAAAAGTAAATGCAATTTAAACAAACCCATCCATATGAGAGGTGTTCCAAAACATAAATATATTATCACTGTTTAGCGGAAGCGTATAAATAAACCCAACACAATAAAGTGTGAAATGTCATAATGTCTAATCAAGTATTCACGATCCTTGTCCACAACGACTGCGCCTCCCGTGCAAGCTCCATAAGTACCTAAGGTCCTGCAAGGCATGTAACAGAGGATCAACAACTAGTTGAGCGAGTTCACAGAAAGTAAATGCGTAAAAGTAAGTTCGTATGTAACATATGGCTCTACTGGGCCGATAGTACGTTCTTTTGGTGGGGGCTTCCCATGTTATATATATATCCCCTAGACTATTCGTAATCATAAGTATCCTTCCCAATCCGAGGATAGTAGTAAGTATAGGTTTACGCAGGTTTTATGTAAGTGCCCTTCCCAACCGAGGACAGTACGTAGCGAGTACGTAGGTTTAGCGCTGGCGTCCTTCCCAAACCGAGGACGGTAGTACGTAGATTTAGCACTGGCGTCCTTCCCAATCCGAGGACGGTAGTACGTAGGTTTTACGTAGGTTTAGTGCTGGTGTCCTTCCCAATCCGAGGACAGTACGTAGGCTTTATGTAGAATTTGACACAGGTATCCTTCCCAATCCGAGGACCGTAGTAAGTAGTCTAGTGGTAATGTAAGTACAGGTAATCATTCAATCCCATTCCCAACCCAACTGGGGAATCCCATGCCTTGGTAAGAGTGTGAACTCACCTTGGTTTGCTCGGTATGCTAAGTATGTGCTCAAGGTGAATCAATCACGTCCTAAAGTATGCACGTATACATAATCAGTTTGTGTTTAAGTTGTTCACGTATAAGTATGTAACACGTAATCACAATCATACAAGTCATGTTTAACGTCTAACAGCAGTTAAATATTCCAGTTAACACAATACAGAATTAACTCAAGTTACAGCACAGCTCGGCGAAACACATATATGGCGAAACACATAAGTTGGCGAAACACATAAGTTGGCGAAACACAATAGTTGGCGAAACACAATATTGACGAAACAAATATTGACGAAACACACTCAGTTTCGTCGTGGCCTTGTTTGGCGAAACAGGATTCTGATTCGTCGATTTGCTCTTGGCGAAACACTTCTGTTTCGTCAAGAGACCTGTTTCGTTGAACAGTCAGTTACGTCGCATAATCAGTCACGTATGAAAACCCTAATCATGCTAACAGCCGTCATCAACATCAGCAATCATGCAGGAACATTCATTCACAGAATTCATTATCACATAATCCTAACATCAGCATCATCGTTTTAACGTCTAGCATGAACCCTAGTTTAAACGTATCAACATATCGATTACAACATCACATCATCAAACCCTATCAAGATGCTAACTTGCATTCAGAATCAAATCATATTAACAACATTCGGAACCGGGCATTCGATCATATTCAGTTTCGCATAGAATTGTATACATCCCACTACAACATACATATAAAAATCTATATCATCATCATACTTATAATCACAGCAGTACACGCATCAGTTATTCAAACAAACATGAAGCGAGATGATACAGAATCAAGAAACCGATTAACGAACACACAACTAACCGGAATGAAGGAAACAATGATTTAATCGTTCGGGAGGGTTCGAGAGTACACAGAGCTGCCGTCAATGGGGAGAGAGTTCTAGGGTTTCAACTTTTGCCAAAGATATGAAAACAAAAGTCGGTTCACGTTAATATTTGCGATTTAACGTTCTGGGCCCGTAATGGGCTTTTGGCGAAACTGGGCCGGCGAAACAGTCTGTTTCGTCGAATTCGGTTTGGCGAAACATGCTTGTTTCGTCGAGTATGTTCATGGCGAATCACAACTCTGTTTCGTCGAGTTGTTTCATATGTTCAGCAGTTTATGTTATTTCTAATACACTAAGTCTCATGCTATAATATCAACACATAACCAAGCAAACATAATACTTTTATTATCACACAAAGTGTATCGTTACAAATCAGACGGGTCAAACAACTAGACAGTCAGAGTCAACGTGCAATAAATGCGAATAAAGAATGTCGGAAACTCGAGTTGTCACATTATCCCCAACTTGAAAGAAATTTCGTCCCGAAATTTAGCATGCGGTTACTGAGGAAGCTAGGTGAGTTGTATCGTTTACTGGTTTTCCTGGGGTGTCACATCATCCCCCCGTTGATTTGGAATTTCGTCCCGAAATTCTGAAGTTGTAGCTTCAGCCTCAGTAGTGGTTGCACGTTTTCCGAATAATTGGGGATACTTGAGTTCCATTTGATCTTCTCGTTCCCAGGTATACTCTGGACCACGACGGGAGTTCCAACGAACTCGTACAAGAGGGATTCTCGTGTTCTTGAGGACCTTAACATCCCGGTCCGTGATTTCAATAGGTTCCTCGACGAAGTGCAACCGTTCGTCGATAGTGAGTTCCTTCAAGGGAACTATGTGGGTCTCATCTGACGTACACTTCTTCAGATTCGACACGTGAAAGACGTTGTGAACTGCACTGAGTTCAGGTGGTAAGTTCAGTCTGTAGGCCACTTTGCCTATTTTCTCGATAACTTCGAAAGGTCCGACGTATCGTGGATTTAGTTTGCCGCGTTTGCCAAAACGAACCACACCCTTCCAGGGTGAAACTTTAAGTAGCGCTCGATCCCCAACCTGGAATTCGAGCAGTTTTCTATCTTTATCGGCGTATTCTTTCTGACGGTCACGTGCTGCCGCCATGCGTTGTCGTATTTGAGCAATCTTTTCAGTAGTATCAACTACCATTTCTGGACCTGTGATCTGACTATCTCCCACCTCTGCCCAACAGAGAGGTGACCGGCATTTACGCCCGTACAATGCCTCGAATGGTGCAGCTTTAATGCTTGTGTGGTAGCTGTTATTGTATGAAAATTCCACAAGTGGAAAATGTTTTTCCCAACCATTGCCAAAGTCAATTACGCACGCCCGAAGCATGTCTTCTAGAGTTTGAATAGTGCGCTCAGACTGTCCATCTGTCTGAGGGTGATAAGCTGTGCTCATGTCTAAACGAGAGCCAAAAGATTTATGCATTGCTTGCCACAGTTCTGAAGTAAAACGTGCGTCACGATCAGAGATGATGGAGGTGGGCACCCCGTGCCTCGAGACCACTTCTTTTAAGTAAACGTCTGCTAAGGTAGAGAACTTGTCTGTTTCTTTGATAGCCAAGAAGTGAGCAGACTTTGTGAGCCGATCCACGATCACCCAAATAGTATCATTTCCGCGCTGAGATCTAGGTAGGCCACTAACAAAATCCATGGAAATTTGCTCCCATTTCCATTGTGGTATCTCAGGTTGTTGGAGTGGTCCTGACGGTTTCTGATATTCTGCCTTGACTCTCGCACAAGTCAAGCATTTGCTAACGTATGTGGCTATGTGGGCCTTCATGCTAGGCCACCAGTATGTAGTCTTAATATCGTGGTACATTTTATCCGAACCAGGGTGTACCGAGTAGCGAGACTTGTGAGCTTCATCCATTACCAGCTCGCGTAAGTTGCCGTACAGTGGGACCCAAATGCGTCCTGTTACGTAATAAGCACCATCTTCCTTCTGTTCTAAGCGTTGCCTTGAGCCGCGTAAGGCTTCTGCCCTGACGTTTTCTGGTTTCAATGCTTCCACCTGAGCATTTCTTATCTGGGAAGGAAGACTAGACTGTATAGTGAGTTGTAAAGCTCGTACGCGCTTAGGCGCGGTGTCCTTTCGACTGAGGGCGTCAGCCACAACATTGGCTTTGCCTGGGTGGTACTTGATTGAGCATTCGTAGTCATTTAACAGTTCAACCCATCGTCGTTGTCGCATATTCAGTTCCTTCTGTTTGAAGATATGTTCGAGGCTTCTGTGATCAGTGTAGATTGCGCACTTGGTACCATACAAATAGTGTCGCCATATCTTAAGTGCAAAAACAACCGCTCCCAGCTCTAGGTCGTGTGTCGTATAATTCCGTTCGTGAATCTTAAGTTGGCGCGAAGCATAAGCAATAACTTTATCCCTTTGCATCAATACACATCCAAGACCTTGGATAGATGCGTCGCAGTAGACTACGAAATCGTCCGTGCCTTCCGACAGTGAGAGGATAGGTGCGCTACAAAGTCTATCCTTTAAGTGCTGAAACGCTGTTTCCTGTGCATTACCCCAACGATAAACAACACCCTTCTGCGTCAGTAGTGTAAGTGGCTGAGCAATCTTTGAGAAGTCTTTGATGAACCTCCTGTAATAACCCGCCAAACCCAAGAATTGGCGTATTTCTGTTGGTGTGCGAGGTGCAGGCCAGTTCTTGATCGAATCCACCTTGGATGGATCTACATGAATCCCATCCTTGTTTACCACGTGGCCTAAGAAGTGGACTTCACGAAGCCAGAAGTCACATTTGGAAAACTTAGCGTATAACTGTTCCGTTCGCAGAAGTTCCAGTATAAGTCGTAAATGATGCTCGTGCTCCTCCTGACTCTTCGAATAAATCAGGATGTCGTCGATGAAAACAATGACGAACTTGTCGAGATAGGGTTTGCACACCCTGTTCATAAGATCCATAAATACGGCAGGCGCATTCGTTAGCCCGAATGGCATGACCATAAACTCGTAGTGGCCGTAGCGAGTTCTAAATGCTGTTTTAGAGACGTCCTCATCCCGGACTCTCAGCTGATGGTACCCTGACCTTAAGTCTATCTTGGAGTAGTAGCTCGACCCTTGCAGCTGGTCGAATAAATCATCTATGCGCGGAAGAGGATAACGATTCTTGATCGTCACCTTGTTGAGTTCACGGTAGTCTATACACATCCTGAACGTACCGTCTTTCTTCTTTACGAATAACACTGGAGCTCCCCAAGGCGAAGAGCTAGGACGTATAAAACCCTTTTCCAAGAGTTCTTGTAGCTGCTTTGACAGTTCTTCCAATTCAGTTGGAGCCAAACGATAAGGCGCTCGAGCTATGGGTGCTGCTCCTGGAGCGAGCTCGATCTGAAATTCAACCTGACGATGAGGCGGTAACCCGGGTAACTCTTCTGGAAATACTTGAGGAAAATCGCGTACCACCGGAATATCCTCAATCTTCTTCTCTTTCTTCGATGTATCCGTAACGAGAGCTAAAACAGCTGTGTGGCCCTTTCGTAAACACTTCTGAGCCTTCAGGAAGGAAATGATGCCACTCACGACACCACTCTTGTCGCCCTGAACTTCGAGAGGTTCTTTACCAGAACGGGGAATACGAATGATCTTCTCCCTGCATAGTATCTCTGCTTGTTGTTGGGATAACCAATCCATACCGATGACAATGTCGAAACTACTCAGAGTTATAGGGATGAGATCGATGGAGAAAGTCTGACCAGCGAGGATAAGATTACAACCCTGAACTATGTGTGTGGCCTCTAAACTTTTACCGTTAGCTAACTCTACGACATGTTTAGTGTTCAAACGTGTTGGTGCGCGTTTAAGCATTTGACTAACTTTCAGAGACATATAACTGGTATCCGCACCCGAATCAAATAGTACAGTAACATAAAAGTCGTCGAGGAGAAACTTACCCATAACCACATTGGGATCATTCCTGGCATCACCCTGCCCAATCACAAATGCTCGTCCCCTTGCGCCGTTGTTCCCGTCATTGTTGTTTCCCCCGTTGTTGTTGTTCCCATTGCCCTGGTTGTTGTTGTTGTTCTGGTTTCGGTTTAGCTGAGGGCAGTGTCTTTTGAAGTGACCTTCGGCGCCACACTGAAAACATCCTTTGTTGCCCTGTTGCTGATTCTGCCGTGCTTGCTGCTGCGGCTGATTCTGATTTACAGGCTGTGGGCTCCTACAATCCTTGGCCTCATGGCCCGTCCTGAAACACCTTTGACAACGACCCCTGTTACACTGGCCATTGTGGTGCTTGTTGCAGATGTTGCACTTTGGGAGGTTCCCTCGATAACCACCCTGCTTGTGACTGCCCGAAGAGTGCTGACTAGGGCTCTGATAGTTGTCAGTCTTTCGTTGCTGAACTTGGGGCTGAACTGAAGCTGATCCTTTGCTGGAATCCCCCTCCCATTTTCGCTTGCTGTCACTGGGAGTAGCAGAAGTAACCGAAGTAGTAGCTGTAGTGGTAGCGTTGATGCGTTTGGGCAACCGGTTCTGCTCCACCGCTTGATCAGTGAGACGGTGAGCCAACTGAACAACCTGCTGGTAAGTGGCATGATTTGCTGAAGTCACATGACTCTGGATCTCTGGCACCAGACCCTTAAGATAAAGTTCAATACGCTTGTCCACCAGAGTAGGACACAGTAATGCAAGCTCATTCGATCTCTTGGTATACGCTTCGATCTCAGACCCCGTCATCTTGAGGTTGAAAAACTCGACTTCCAGCTTATGAATATCATCTCTACTGCAGTATTCCTCCTTGATCATCTCTTTGAAATTGTTCCATGGGGTGGCGTTAGCAGCAACCAACCCCAGTATTTGGACCTGTGCTTTCCACCATGTGAGGGCTAAACCCTCGAGAGTACCGGTAGCATATTTCACCCTGCGTGCCTCAGGGCATTCACACATTTCGAACACAGACTCTAGCTTCTCAAACCAGTGCAGGAGACCTACGGCTCCTTCAGTGCCGCTGAAAGTGGTTGGACGACAGTCCATGAAAGTCTTGAAAGTGCAAACAGGTGCTTGACCTGTTGTGTAAAAGAATTAGGACAAGTTTAAACACAAGAGTTGGTTTAGGAATGTAGGATCTAAGGATCCTAGTGTGAGTTGTAACTGCAGGGTATACCTCCTGCTTGTGCGGCTGCAACTGCCGCGGTAACTCGTTCGTTAATGAGGGCCGTCAACTGGTCCTGGGTCATGTTGATACGTGCAGACATGATCTTCATAGTAAAGATAACGTAAGTGAGATAGGTTCGCGAATAGTGCGATGACAGAAGAGTGTAAGCACACAAGTGTTCTCATGCAATAACAAATAGTGAGCAATGTAATCTAAGCATACCACGAGCAAAGTTCTATGTAATTCTAGCATGTAGGCAATAAACATAAACCTTATTACCTAGGATGTTGAGTCTTGCACGTGGAGCGAAGCGTCGTTGTGGATCGTTGAGAGCACTGTTCTGGTTATAGTCTGGTTTTAATAAAATCGTTTTCCCCATATTAAAACCAAGTTCTCTATAACCAATGGCTCTGATACCAATCTGTCACACCCCCAAAATCCACCTGCGGAGTATCACCGCTTGGGAGCGTGACTGACCAGGATCAAGCCACCAATCATATAGAACAATGTATAAAGTAAAAGTAAATGCAATTTAAACAAACCCATCCATATGAGAGGTGTTCCAAAACATAAATATATTATCACTGTTTAGCGGAAGCGTATAAATAAACCCAACACAATAAAGTGTGAAATGTCATAATGTCTAATCAAGTATTCACGATCCTTGTCCACAACGACTGCGCCTCCCGTGCAAGCTCCATAAGTACCTAAGGTCCTGCAAGGCATGTAACAGAGGATCAACAACTAGTTGAGCGAGTTCACAGAAAGTAAATGCGTAAAAGTAAGTTCGTATGTAACATATGGCTCTACTGGGCCGATAGTACGTTCTTTTGGTGGGGGCTTCCCATGTTATATATATATCCCCTAGACTATTCGTAATCATAAGTATCCTTCCCAATCCGAGGATAGTAGTAAGTATAGGTTTACGCAGGTTTTATGTAAGTGCCCTTCCCAACCGAGGACAGTACGTAGCGAGTACGTAGGTTTAGCGCTGGCGTCCTTCCCAAACCGAGGACGGTAGTACGTAGATTTAGCACTGGCGTCCTTCCCAATCCGAGGACGGTAGTACGTAGGTTTTACGTAGGTTTAGTGCTGGTGTCCTTCCCAATCCGAGGACAGTACGTAGGCTTTATGTAGAATTTGACACAGGTATCCTTCCCAATCCGAGGACCGTAGTAAGTAGTCTAGTGGTAATGTAAGTACAGGTAATCATTCAATCCCATTCCCAACCCAACTGGGGAATCCCATGCCTTGGTAAGAGTGTGAACTCACCTTGGTTTGCTCGGTATGCTAAGTATGTGCTCAAGGTGAATCAATCACGTCCTAAAGTATGCACGTATACATAATCAGTTTGTGTTTAAGTTGTTCACGTATAAGTATGTAACACGTAATCACAATCATACAAGTCATGTTTAACGTCTAACAGCAGTTAAATATTCCAGTTAACACAATACAGAATTAACTCAAGTTACAGCACAGCTCGGCGAAACACATATATGGCGAAACACATAAGTTGGCGAAACACAATAGTTGGCGAAACACAATATTGACGAAACAAATATTGACGAAACACACTCAGTTTCGTCGTGGCCTTGTTTGGCGAAACAGGATTCTGATTCGTCGATTTGCTCTTGGCGAAACACTTATGTTTCGTCAAGAGACCTGTTTCGTTGAACAGTCAGTTACGTCACATAATCAGTCACGTATGAAAACCCTAATCATGCTAACAGCCGTCATCAACATCAGCAATCATGCAGGAACATTCATTCACAGAATTCATTATCACATAATCCTAACATCAGCATCATCGTTTTAACGTCTAGCATGAACCCTAGTTTAAACGTATCAACATATCGATTACAACATCACATCATCAAACCCTATCAAGATGCTAACTTGCATTCAGAATCAAATCATATTAACAACATTCGGAACCGGGCATTCGATCATATTCAGTTTCGCATAGAATTGTATACATCCCACTACAACATACATATAAAAATCTATATCATCATCATACTTATAATCACAGCAGTACACGCATCAGTTATTCAAACAAACATGAAGCGAGATGATACAGAATCAAGAAACCGATTAACGAACACACAACTAACCGGAATGAAGGAAACAATGATTTAATCGTTCGGGAGGGTTCGAGAGTACACAGAGCTGCCGTCAATGGGGAGAGAGTTCTAGGGTTTCAACTTTTGCCAAAGATATGAAAACAAAAGTCGGTTCACGTTAATATTTGCGATTTAACGTTCTGGGCCCGTAATGGGCTTTTGGCGAAACTGGGCCGGCGAAACAGTCTGTTTCGTCGAATTCGGTTTGGCGAAACATGCTTGTTTCGTCGAGTATGTTCATGGCGAATCACAACTCTGTTTCGTCGAGTTGTTTCATATGTTCAGCAGTTTATGTTATTTCTAATACACTAAGTCTCATGCTATAATATCAACACATAACCAAGCAAACATAATACTTTTATTATCACACAAAGTGTATCGTTACAAATCAGACGGGTCAAACAACTAGACAGTCAGAGTCAACGTGCAATAAATGCGAATAAAGAATGTCGGAAACTCGAGTTGTCACACTCTTGATTGGAGGATAGTGTTCCACCATTCTAAGGCTGAGTTTTTAAATAAATTAGAAGCAAACATTATTTTGTCTTCTTCAGCACACTTGCTTATTTTTAAAACAGCCTCAGTCTTTTCTATCCAGCGTAGAGCTGCAATGGGTCCTTCATTGCCCGAGAATTCCATTGATTTGCTGGACCAGAATTCTTTATAAGAACAACCATAAGGCATGGTTCTTCTTCTTTTGGGAATGGGTACTTGAAGTACGGGTCCATTGTTCACGCTGTGTTCTGGTTCAATTGGTCACTTACTGCTATGTTTACTTTTATTATCAGCATCCTTAACAGTTTGAAGAATAAATGGCATTGCATCTATAATTCCTTGTGCCACTATGTGTTGGATATCACTATTATCCATTTGGTTTCCATTGTTATTGATGCTCGGTTTCTCATTAACCACGTTAATGTTACTCTGGTTATCGTTATTCAGATTTTCTTGATTTCCTTCGTCGGCCATCTGAATTTTAAACATTTACCACGTATTAATATCACAAAATAATATTTAATATAGTCAATCACATGACACACATTTTGGTCAAAAGCTTCGATCATTGCGACTTACTCTATTCATATATTATGCATCTATTACACACCAGTACTGAAATTAAAATTACAATACCGACTGAAATTTAAAGTTACACTACTAGTAATAGGCATCCGTAGTTTTTTTTCATACAGATACACACATATTATATTATTATTATTTTATTATTATTATTACTACTACCGTCTCCACCATCACATTCACGGATATGGATTCATCCAAAAATCCATATTGCGCTCGTCATACTTCCAGACGAGTCGCTCTCCTACCTGTCTCATTCGTTCACTACTTTCTAAAATTTCCTCACCAAATGTCCTAAGTTCTTGTACGTTTTCTGCACTCATTGGGAGTGCAGGTTCTAGGACTGGGTTCGGAATCTGGGATGCGGGTTCTTGATATGGGGGTGTAGGTGCTTGGAATTGGTAAGGATTTTCTAAAATCTCCCTAATGAATACATCGTGGTAATAGGGATCTAAAGGATCCAAACCTGGGTAGGCTCCTATGTTTGGCATGGGCATGTCTTCATGTATCGGGTAACGTTGCACATAGTCCCAATTGTCGTCCCACCAGGGGTCGTAATTTGGGTCTAGGGGGTTTGGTGCAGGTACCCTAGGTATTTCTTCCGGATTGAAGTCATGCATTTCTATTTGATTTTCGGGGGTTTCTATTTCCATTGGTTGGTCAGGAATTGGTGGTTGTGGTTAAGGTGCTATCATTTGTTCCAGATTAGGGTGAGCTGCAGTGGTTGTTAAGATGTGGATGTTGGCTATACCCTTATTAATCATATCCTGGGCATAGGCATCGGTTTCCCTTTTAACTGCTGCTAGTGCTCTCTGGTCTTGAAATTTTTTCATACGCTTCCTACGCTCGTGTGCCCCTCGACTGAACCATCCTCTCTTTTTCAGAGGGAATGGCTCCTCGGATTTAGCCTTAAACACGAATATTCCTTATTCCGTATCAGCAGAGTACCCTGAGAGGGCAGGCTGAGAAGAGAAGGTGCCTTCGCTTCTAGGCGAACCAGACAACTGACGGTACGCGCCAGATGGTCCTTGGTCGCTCATACTGTAAACTAACAAATAGTCAAATAACACCGAACAATAAAATACAATTATGCACGTATTCCCGTAGTTTATTTCCTAAAAGATTGAATTTTGATGTCAGTAGAACACTTCTGTAACTGAATTAGTGGCTTAGCTCTGATACCACCTTCTGTCGCAACCCCCAATCCCTAATCCCCGGGAACGGGCGGCCGCGAGCCAGTTTCGGTGGTATCACGTGTTGTCTAATTTGGCAGCGGAATTTTCATCAGGACCGTAGTTAGGAAATATTTGATCAGAGTAAAATACCACATTTTCATAATATTAAACACATGGGATAAAACCCAAGTTTTGTAGTACACGCATGTTCATAGGAATAAATCCTATTTTATTTAATAAAAACATCTATTTTATTGTAGGTAACTTTATTGCCACTTTTCCAAGCCTTCAGTGCTGTCCAGCTGGCTTCTTTTTGGCTTTCACAATTTGTTACCTAAAACGCATTTTAAAACATTTGTCTGTGGGAAATACTGATGAGTGAATCCCAGTTTAATCAAGTTTTAATAAAAATCATTGTACAGTATTGAGGGCGATCTCGCAATTACATTTGTTTCCAAGTTATATCAATTAACATCCATGGTACTGTCAGACCCGACTTGTGGAAATGTTACTCCTTGACCAGGCGGTAACAAATTTTGTATACAAAACCCCAACATACTCATGATAATTGTATTCTTACAAATACTCAATAACTGCTTAATATGCATTTAATTGTATGAGGTTTTGTAAAACAGTTAACAAAAAGTTTACAAAAAGCGGATCAACTCACATTGCTGTCTTAGATTATCCTTTAGGGTTTCCTGGTGACAATCTATAATTTACACAAATGCACACGTGTTAGTATAATAACCCATTTTAACATTAGTAATACCCTCCCCGAGACGGCATTCCAACGACTACGTCGGGCAGAACCACGACAGCCGTTACGGAACCTTAGATCAATCGGCCAGGGGTTATAATACTTACAACGGAGCAGAACTTCGCTATTTAGGGGGTATTAGACCCGTAGATTATGCCTACAATTCAGAATTTAGAGCAAGAAAACGTTTTTGAACGAATTCGACTGACGATCCGAGGCCCTCTATATATAGTGCTGATTTCTGGTCCTCTCGCGGCCCGCGTAAAGAGAGACAAGGGCCTACGCGGCCCGTGTCAATGCTGGTCAACATCCTAGCTTGTCCGGATCATCAACTAGACTCGCCACGATGATGACACGTGTCATCACCAGGCTGCGCCACCTTCATGATCTCTAGCGGCCCGCGTAAGATCTCTAAGAGGTCTACGCGGCCCGTGACAAACCCAAAAACATTATTTTTAATTATTTTTAATAATATTTAGGGTATTCGGGGTCCGTTTTCATGTATGGGGTGTATTTTAGGACATATTGTGGTATTTTAAAATATATTAGGGTGTCGGGAAAATTCGAGGGTGTCGGTTTTCTTTAAGGTTGTTATATTACATACTTGGCTCGAGTTAAAGCATTGACCCGTTTTAATATCTCACCTTATTAGTTACTAATTAATATCAACGCAATCTCATACACTATTCGCCCCATGATAGCATAAGACTCGACAAGCAAACATTAGTCGTTATTGTCAAATGGTGATAACGTCACCATTTGACCGTTTGTCCTAAACGATCAACATTTTTGTATATATTATGAAATGGTATTTATTTACCATTTCATGCTTTTGACCCATCATGGCTTACACCATGGGGTGACTTTTCAAAACTTATTATTTATTCGTTAACACGTGACCGAATTACCATTTTACCTTTCTTATTACCAAATATGGTTTCTTACCATTTTTACTTGTTCCGACTCGTATCAATCTATGTCGGAACGTCGTATTTCAAATACTAAGTCACCTCGTTCTTAATCATATACATGAATAAATATACCATTTAAAAAATGTAAGCTTTACTTACATTGTGTCCTTGCAAGCTTCATACTTGAACTTGTATCCATTTGACCCGTTTGTTTCCAAGCTCCTACCTAGCTTGTCAGAGTTCAAACTACCACATCATATCCACAAGATGATTAGATTAGTCAACCATTAACATGACCATCACACCTTATGGATTCACACACACTTATTCATCAAAGTATGCTATTTATTCAACAACTATTTTCGTCCCATAATTCTTTCCATTCACTAACCGTTTGACCCGTTAGTCAAGTTACTTATACAAACTAGTTAATAAGTGATTTTAAACACTTTAAGCATGTTACATAAAGTGTTATTTGTTCCTAACAATCAATACTTCATGTATAAATCAAGTATACGCATGCATATGTCTTTTCTTGATTAATAATAACATTATTAATGTGCAACGGTTTTCTATACAGCTGCTGTAATTGACCATTATGACCCATTCAAAGTCCGAACTAGATTAACATGTTCAAAGATGGATCGTAGAACACTTAAATACCTTCGCAAGCGTATAAGGTACACCTTCTAACGAATTTTCTATGATTTTATGTGATTTTTATAAAATCAGTATAGCAACTATATTTTCATTTTCAAACAGCTTTCAAAGTTTCTGAACAGCAGTTTTAATTCACCTTTTTGGCCTATTTAACAACCATGTTTGTTTCTTATGATTGAAAACAGTAAAAATTTACTCCATAAGCTTTCCGAAAAGGTATAGAACACCCAAATCGGATAAACGGTTGATTTTATATGATTTTTTTATGATTAATCAAAATCCATATAAAAAGCTACGGAAATCATGTTTAGGGTCCTTTCAAGTTCGACCAAAACCATCAAATGCAACCCATTTCTATGGCTAAAACTCTTATTAAACTATTGGAAATGGTTAGAAACCTATAACAGAATGATTGTAGGCTAAGAGATGTCAAAAACATCATGTATTTCAAGAAATTATCTATGAATCCTATTTTTTTACCATCTTCCCAACTTCATCTTCATCAATTTAAGAACTAGAGCTAAAATCAACATATATTTAAGTTCTATTTGGTGATTCTAATGCAGCATCTAGTTTAATTTCTTCATATAATCAAAACCCACTTAACTAGGTGTGGTAAATCATCCAAACACCCAATTCATATCAATATATTCAAAATTTTCACTTAGGGTTTGTTCCTAAGCAAGTATGCATCTCGTATTTCACTTCAATTTCTGAAATCTATACATGGATTGAAATCCATGAAATCTACCAACATTCATAACAATCACCAAATTAAGATTTTTGACATACCTTATGTCACTAAGGTTAGATGATCACTATTTCATCATCATGCAAGCATTTCTTGAAGTAATTAGCCTTCAATTTGATGGAATTGAATCAACAAGGGTTTAGCCCTTGTTGTTCTTCTGATGATCGATCTACACACACACACCCTAAGTGTGTGTTGTGTTTTAATTTTTGTTTATAAAACATAAGTTTTCCTTTCTGACAACTTTGGTCCCTCAAGTTCAGTTTTGATTAGATAAGGCTACAACTCATTGTTTTATTACTTATTTACTTGTTACTAAGTAGGTTAATTTATTTCTAGTTATTTTGTTTACAGGTTCACTTTTATCACTAACGGTATTTTTACCCGCTCTTTAATATTAACGTGGTTTGATTACCCAACCCATTTTTGTGGTGTTACAATACAGGGTACCCTTTGGCATGAAAGGATAGATCAGTCCCATTTCCGTCCCCCTCCAAGTAGTAGTAGGAGGAGCGGGACGGCGCAACAACTGTGAAAGCCATTTCACTTTCAGCTTTGGTTTAGGTTTACGTGTCGGTGTCGGTATAGGGGTAAGGTGTACCCTCTTCGTGGTCACAATGCCTGTTAGAACTAGAGTGTTCAAAGCAGGCCAAAAACGCCCCGCTTTAGCCAAAGCAGGGCCCTTTAAAAGGGTACAGAAATAAAGTTTGGGATGTGTGAATATCAAGGTCGTTGCTTTTTTTCTTTGGTACGAAAGAGCCATAGAGGTTGAAGATTATTGACTTGTACTTTTTATAAAATCCGACCAATGAGAGATGTACACCTCAAATGCTACTGACGTCTTCTCCAAATGAGTCGTCTATGAGGGTGTTTGTTTTTTCTTCAAACATCTTCAAGGGAGCTAATGTCTGCAGGCGCGCAGACGTTACCCTTGAAGACTGTTTGTTTTTTTCTTTTAATCAGATCTGAAAATGGCTTTTATCAGCTTAAAAAAAAAGCTATGATACCCTTTCTTCTTTCATCTTCACAACAAAACTCCTCCCTCATCTACCGAAATCAAATCTCATTCATCTCACCAAACCACCTACACACTCCCTCATCTTCCCCCTCTCTGATGAAGATCTTCGGCTCCCTCTCCGGTGAAACATCTTCGGCGCCGGTAACCGGCCGACAACACCCCCTAAACTTCCCCTCTTCATCACCTTCAACCCACCTTCTTCCTTTACCACACCCACTCCTCGAAAACCATGATGAGAGAGGAAGATCAGCAAGAGAAAGAAATCGGAGGAAAGAGAGATGAAGAAAGAGACAGAGAAGGGCGGCGGCGGCGGTTCTGGTCACCCGTCGGAGACGGTGCTGTGACGATGATGATGGCAGACGGTCTCCTTCTCCGGTTACTTTTCAACTCCCTCTCATTTTCTTCAAAGATCCTTACAGATCTGAGTTTTCTACGGCTTGATGTTGGTTGTTCAGATGAGAGAAATGACTATGGACGTTGTGGAGACTTTCGATTTTCTTGTAATCATTGATGCAGTTTTATATATCATGTTTCTGTTTTTTCTTGATTTTAGATAGGAATTAGAGGTTTGGAATTGGAATTAAAGCTCTTTTGGAATTGAAACCATCTTGTTTCCGATTTGCAATTATTATTGTTATGTGTTTTGACTTTCGAGTCTGCTTGAAAGAATTTAAGCTAAGAATAATTGGTGAATAATATTTTTTATGTATAGAAATCTTCGATTACAATGAAATTTAATGACAAAACATTAATAATTATGGATGAAATCGGTTTATGTTTGGTCGAGATTTCTTATCCCTGTTAATAACTATATAATAAGTTTGACAGTTTACATATTTTCAGTTTATGCAGACAGTATCAACTTATAAAAACAAACAGTCTTATATTTTCAGCTTGCAGATCTTCAGACCACATCTTCAGTTGTAGACATAAAAACAGATGAAATCAGCTTGCAGACAGTTTATGTCTGCAAAAACAAACAGCACCTATGTCTCTATGACTGTGAAAGACATACACCACATGAAACCCTTTGTTAAAAATTATAATTCCAAAAGTACCCCCAACAATTGACACATTCACTAAAAAGTACTTTTGTATTCTTACATTTCCTGAATTCCAAATATTTCACATGTTTATTTTGTAATCATTAGCATTTTAGGCTATCATATCGATTAAACATGATGAATAAAAATGTATGTAACTAATAAAAAGATGTTTTATTTATTGTATCATATTACTCTTGGTTTTTTATATTATTTATAAAATGATAATTAAATTTCTTTTTGAGTTTCTGAGTTTTGATGGTATTAACTACTTGAGTTTAAAATTAAAATTTTAACTACGTGAGTACCTGATTTTTCAGTCGATAACTATTTAAGTCCACTTGACTAACAATTGCAACAATTTGAGTCCAAATTGACTAAATCGTTTAATATGTTACTAAAGGGTGGACAAGATATAAAGATGGGGTGAGTTATTCTTATCAAGTTGTAAACAAATCATAAATGGATTTGCCTTAAAAATGTTTTTTTTATTTATAATAATTTTAAAAGTTGATCTTTTTTTTAACTGAGTTAAACAAGTTAATCTGGACATGACTTGTTTATTATTAATCAAATTAGACACGGAAACTCAAAATCTCATATTTCTATATCGAATTTGTATTATGTTTCAAGCTGTATAAATCATTAAGTTAAGTTGGTAAACGCAAATAGTGGTGTGACATGGTTGATTTATAATAGAAACCAAATGTAGTTTGTAAATAACTTCTCATTTTTTTTCTCAATCTCCCATAGTAATTTGGTGAACCAATGTTGCAACTTTTATTTTCTATTTCTTCTTATTTACCAGTATTTTGAGTTTATATATTATCAAATGAAAAATCATTTTATTGGTTCTAATAAAATATTAAAAACACTACAATTTTGTTTTGAAGATGTTGGGGGGAATTAAAAGAAAAACTACAATTTTGTTTTGAAGATGTTGGGGGAGTAAAACTATATCATCATCATACTCAATATATTCCATCAATAACAAAGCTATTGTATGGTGTGAGAAGAGTAAAATGTAGACAATCTTACCTCTACCCCTTAAGAATAGAAAGGCTGCTTCCAGTAAGACCCTTGGTTCGAGGGAGTAAAATTATATAATGATTTAATAAAATATAAAGAGTAAATTACAAGTTTTGTCCTTTATGTATGTCCAAAATTGCAGGCGCTGCCCTTTGTCTTTAAAATTGATGAGTTTTGTCCTTAATGTTTGCAAATCTTGCACGTTATGTCCTTTAGGCCAAACCCAGTTAATTTTTTTTGTTAAATCTGGTCACTCAAGGGTATTTTAGTCTTTTTACCTCATTTATTTAATAGTATTTAAAAAATAAAACAAAATAATTTAAAATATTATTATTATTTTAACTATATATATATAACCTCCATCACCACCACCCTTCACCACCACCAGCACCCTCCATCGCCACCGCCACCACCCTCCACCGCCACTACCACCCTCCACCTCCACCTCCACCTCCTCTGCTCACTGCTGCTTGCATCAAAAACCCCCAAAAATCAAAAACCTAAATACCAAATCAAAACCCCCCCAAAAAATCCCCAAAACCAAAAATATCAAAAACCCCCAACAACAATTGATGATCAAGAGCGGTGGTGAAATCGGAATCATCTGGTCATCATATAGGGTGGTGAAATCGGAACCAAAAATACCAAAAAAACGTTTATTCCTGATCAGGCCACCGTAACTCCACCGCCCCCTGCTACCCCTGCAGATGCAGCTCCACCTCTTCAATTGCCTCCAGTACCAGTTGTTAATTCACCACCACCAGAAGCATTATCACCACCACCACCGGATGCATCCCCACCACCACCAGTACCGGATGCATCGCCACCACCGCCACTACCAGATGCATCGCCACCACCACCACTACCAGATGCATCGCCACCACCACCAGTATTACCCAACTCTCCTCCCCCATCACCATCCGCAAATGCCCCTCCACCATTACCACCTCCTGTCACCGCCACTCCCTTCCTCCACCAGACCCAACCGTATCTCCACCGTCTCCAACCCCACCTGACCCCACCCTTTCTCCACCACCTCCTCAATCACTTCCCCCTTCGCCACCACCACCAGTAACTCCACTGCCCCCTGCTACCCCTGCATCTCCGTCACCTGCATCTCCGGCGGCCAGCATCTCCGTCGCCTGCATCTCCGTCACCTGCATCTCCGTCAGCTGCATCTCAGGTGGTCGGCGATGTTCAGTAGGTTAGAGAGAGAGAGACAAGTGTTAGAGAGAGAGACAAGGGTTAGAGAGAGAGAAGGCAGAGTTTTATGTTGTTTTTATATATATTTTTTATTTTAAATATCTTTTTTATACTTACCCAATAGTCCCTAAAGATAAATTCTTTTACACAATAGTCCCTATAATGGTGAAAAGACAAATGTACCCTCATGTGCCCTGCACATGCCTTCATTTAACCAAAAAATCTAACTGGGTTTGGCCTAAAGGACATAACGTGCAAGATTTGCAAACATTAAGGACAAAACTCATCAATTTTAAAGACAAAGGGCAGCGCCTGCAATTTTGGACATACATAAAGGACAAAACTTGTAATTTACTCAAATATAAATTTAAAAAGTAACTATTATTCTTATTATAGGAGGGTAGTCCTCAAAGGATGATTCGCCATGTAGGCGTCCATGTAATATATGTATGTATTATGTATATGTGTGTGTGTATGTATGTATATGTGTAACAACTCTCACCAAAATTATTTCTTATTTTAATTTGCCCAAATAGGAAACCCTAATTGAGACCCCCAAGTAATACAGCATGACCCCTGAAGTTTTCAGAACAATTGGAACTAGGATCAGGGCCCCTAAAACTCAGGGGGGTATTCCCTAATTGGTATTATCTACACAGTTTGTTGTAGGATTCAAATTTCGTTGAACCGCTGACTCACCCAGGCTAGAAACACACGGGGCTACCCTACCCTAAAAGGGTACCCGTCGCGCCACGCGTCAGGGACCAATTTTCAGTATAAATAACAGGGGTTGGCACTTGCATGGCACAGTTGTTTCAACGTAAAAATTCGTTTCCTACACTGAGTTATACTCTATTTCGTTCAAAAACACACACGAGCACGAATCTCTGCTGCGACAACAGGGTAATAACTCGATCACTGCTACGATACAATGTCCGATTGATTGAAACTGATCCGATGGATGTTTAAGTGCTGCCCGAATCCGGGCTATACTTTGTCATTCGTCGTGAGGGTTTTGATTTCGTGAGCTTATCGTAAATGTTGTATTAAGTTACTGACCTAGTTTCGTATGCATTGTTGTTTAAATTAGGTTATCAGGCTTATCAGTAGGCTAAACTCTGCCCAACTAAACTTGCAATGTGAGTCATTCTCTTTTTATCAACTGTTTTATAAAATCCCAAAGTGTTTTCAAGAGTTATAATTACAGGGATTAAGTCGTGGTTATCTTGAATCACTGGCTAGTGGGGTATTGTGCACATTACTAATCTCTCACGGTTAGGTTCACCAACCTAACAGTGATAATCATCACTACTTGGGTGAAAGGACCCAATAGTGGTATGACCATCGTCACAAGGCTGTGACACGGCGCCAGATAAAAATAAGATAGTAGCCATTGTAATCGCTCTTATGCTGTAATTCATAGCTATGTGTCGTTTTATCAAATTTGAGTAACTCGCCAGTATTTCCCCGCTAATAAAATATTTTTAAAACATGTTTCAGGTGACTTACTGTGAACCAAGGAAAACGTGCTACGGGGCACTAACAAAGCTTGAAGTGGTGGCTCAGTAAAATAAATAAACATGTTTTGTAAAACAGGGATTTCCCAGTGAAATTTCCTCTATTGTAAATTACGGGGTTTGTCCCAAATTATGAAATAAAATAATTGGGCATTTTCAAGTTTTAAATGATCCTGTTAAACTTCCGCTGTCAACTCAAATAAAAAAAACACCACGGGTTTCTGCCCGCGGCTCCTGGACCGGGTCACACCGAGACGGGGACCGTGACAATATGTGTGTGTTAAACATTCAAACAAGGCTCGTCTTGCCCGTCTAGCGCTTGACGTTTGCGACGGGGACGACCCGGGGGGTGGGGGTGTGCTGGCTGGTCGCTGCACCTGGATGACCCGGGGACGAGCCCCTTACCCTCTAGTCTAAGCATACAACCATACATGATGATTGTCAGTGATAAGTCCTGCCATCTTTTAACTCCAAACCAAACATCCTCCGTAGACCAGTTAAACCAACGTTTTATACGTATATCTTCTACGAAGAGATTTGTATTCTTCACCTCATAAATAGATAGGAGACGTACTACCGTTACACCATGTCCCTTAGGGGTCTACTTAAACCATTACGTGTCTAAAATGAATCTTAAAATTTGGTCTTTTACACAAAAAATAGCTATATTGTATATGATACTAATAATGGCTTACCATTGTTTTTGGATTTAACATAAGCAGAGACCAAAAACAAACTCGTTGTATTATGATACTAATAAACTTCATTGTAACACCTCAAATATAACAACAAATTTGATCAGTGATCGATTTCTAGGTTTCATCGTAAACCTAATTGATTACTTCCAATTACGTAAATCAATAGTTCAAACTCCACTGAAAGGTAGGGCATTTCCCATTTTTATAGGAACTTTTGTACGAGAAACAATGGTATCTCCAATTAATACAAATTTATAAATTAATCAATGATGGTTGTAAATTCCGCGGACCTATAAAAACTCATGGTACATGGAAGGAAGATCGTAATGCCAAATCTCATTATCACTCACATTCAAACCTTAATCCCCCAAAATAATTAGGTCAAGCCTAAAGTAAGACAACAGTATATACACCACTGATTATGATACCGGAATCTTTTTGTTCATTTTAGCTCACAATATTTATACAAAAATTTATGTTTTATATACATTGTACAAACGTTTACAATAAAATAACAGATGAAATACTTAAAAGAAATTACACATATACATTTGAATGGTTAAGTGCTGAAACAGTAAAAAGGTTTGAACCATTAAGTACTGAACAAGTAAGAGGTCTGAACCATTAAGAGACTGTATAATGCTTAACCGTTCAGAGGCAAATGTCTGACCAATTCAGATTATAGGTCTTAACCATTCAGACTCTATATAATGCTAACCATTCAGAGGCAAATGTCTGAACCATTCAGACATCTGCTCGTGAAACAAACAGTCTGAACCATTAAGTGCTAAACCAGTAAGAGGTCTGAACCGTTAATAGCCTCATTAAGAGGTAAACAAACAACCCCTTAATATGGTATGTCCACATTATGGACTTGGTCATTAGATTTAACAAATTACACATTTGTAGCCTAGTGTTCACTCAAACATAACACATGTGATTCTTATCACTAAGTTGCATAAATTGCAAGTCACCTACCCCACGTTTCTTCTTATTCTTTTTTGTCCTTTGCTCGATTTCCGTAATCCCAAACGAATCCATGATCCTACTTCGAACAACTCTGAAAAGATCCATTAACTTTTGATGAGTCAAGAACAAACAAAAAACGGGATGAAAGCCCTTGTAACTACTTACACTTGCCTTGCCACACCTTTGACCAACAAACCAGGAGCGCCAAGAAACCATACTTCAGCACCCGACTTTTTGAAAACCATATATGTTTCCTGTTTAACGTTATTGATGTGTGTAAAATGCAACATATAAATTACATCAAATGAGGCAAAAAACTAACCCTTTTCAAGTACTAATATTGGAAAAAGAGTGTTTTTGTCTTCCTTTTGTATTTTCAGGATTAAATGAGCTCAAAAACGCAAAAGAAGCAAAAAGACAGCTAAATCCAACATAAATACAAGAAAAGGAATATTAGTGGACTGCCCGACCCCTCAACGGCACCTTCCAAAGCAAAATGGAGAAATCAGAAGACTGAACACGCCCCGTGCTCAGCCAGCACGGGGCCGTGCCCAAGAAGCAGCAGAAAAGACAAACCTATAGAAGCTTCTATTGCCCATCACGGGGCCGTGCTCAGCGGACACGGGGGCGTGTCGAAAGTACAGCAGGCGCATTTATTGTAATTGCGAATTACAATTAATGAGGAGAGAGATTGTCAGACGGACACGGGGCCGTGCCCAGCGGACACGGGGCCGTGTCCAGCTCTCTGTTCAGCCTATAAATAGGAGTGCTTGGATTCATTTCATCTCATCCCTTGGCACACCACCTCTCTCACACTTCATCCACCACCCACCACCATCACAACACCGTCATCCACCACCATCATCCATTGTCCATCGTAGAGTGTGTGAGTCGTCTCGGGATCCAAGATTGATCGTAAGAGTTCTTGACAATCAAGGCCATGTTTGCCTAAGTCTCTTACATCACTTGGTGAAGACAAAGTGTCTAGTATAATACTTTTTATTTCTAATCTTTTGCACTTTTTATTTGGTTTTGTATTAATGACTTTAATAACTAGTTACTTATGTTGAAGGTGATCTTTCCTTATCGTTTGTCCGTGGTGTCTTGGCATTATTTTACTGTCTATATAAAATAAAGGATTTTCACCATTCATATCTCCACGGTCTATATGGAGGTATGTTGGCTACCTGGTAGGGGGTTAAGGGAACGGTTTGGTAAAGGTCTTGCCATTGTTCAGCGTTTAGAGGTCCTGCAATGGACCTGGGTCAAATTTAGTAGGACCTCCTTCAATACTTCACGGTATTGGATGGCGGGGGTCCAAACTCTTTGATCCCCTCATAAGTTAACTACTATTAATACTATAACCCGACTATTTAGGACTGTATCCCTGCTGACTCAGACTACTTAGCCGAGGGTAACGTCACCGCCAAAAGCGGGGCCTACCACAATACTGCATTAATAACTTAATTCATTATCTTCCAATAATCCACCCTTTTAGGATTGTATCCCTGCTGACTCAAACTACTGGGGTGAGGGTAACGTCACCTTCAAAAGAGGGGCCTACTACAATAACTAAGATAATCTCTTAATTATGTGCAAAAGTGCGGAAATAATCAAAGGTTATACTAGATACGAGTCGAAACCAAGTGATTCATCTTGTCTATCTGTTTTTCTTTTATTTTTATTTTCAGCATTTTAGTTAGCTTTTAATTTTCTTAGTTTAAAACATTTTTCTAAACTTTTATTTTGGTTAGACGTTGAGGATAAACCGGTACTAAAAGCTCTTGTGTCCTTGGACGACCTCGGTATCTTACCAACGCTATACTACACTCAACGATGGGTGCACTTGCCCATATGTGTGTTTAGTGTTAGTGAAATATCGTGTTTTATAAATTTAAAACTTGGCTAAAATAAGTGTTAAAAAGGGCTTAAAATATACATCTAATATATATGACACTTCACGCACATCAGTTATTATGTGACCAATGTAACAAAACCCTAATCTTCGATCGACTAAAAGGCCATAGTCCTCGAAAGTAAGGACTATGCCTACATCCAACCAAAATATTCTTGATCTATGATATATTGAATCATTATGATTAGTTCATCGTTGATTTTGTTCCCATTTTATTTTATTTCTTATCTTTTTTGTTCATTTGGATTCTTAAGTTTCACATCTTGTGTTTCTTGATATGAGCATAAATAGTTTATGCAAAGGTTTTTCGACAAGGCACGTACACGAAAGTTATACAATTTGCCAAGAGGCAGTGTTGCATGTGAGAACAATGGCGTTTTTAACTTGGTGTGTAAACTTGTTAACCTCTTTCCTTATTAGGAGGTGTGATCCCATACAAACTAAATTTATCATAAAAACTATGAGAACAGATCCTGACCCTTAAATAATTATATATATGGCTAAGATTGATGACACCTCATCAAATAATTAGGTCAAGCCTAAAGTAAAACCAGTATAGCATCTATGAAATTTGTTAATCATTAATGTTTTGTAAGGATATTAATCTGTGTGCTGACATAAGTAAGCAACCAAACCTAGGCGATGGCTATTATTATGGCCACTAAGTCCATAGTGTACCACGACTATTGGGACAACAAAAGCACTCCAACAGGGTCTCACGGACCAGGAATGGAGCTCACCAAGACTCAATAGATCTATACCTTTTATTCCTCGGTTTGTATGTGTGATTAATGGCTACCTTTGTGTTTTCCTACTTATGCGCACATGATCTATGGTGATTTCATTCCATAGCTTTCATACCATTTTGTTACATGTATCTCCTCTTAATTTTGGAAAAAAAAACTATATTTAAAAGAGGGGACATGAACTCACGGTTTACGTCCCATGCAATCAAGCTAGTTGTCACACCCCCAAAATACCACATGCGGAGACCCCGCTCGGCGTGTGACGTACCAGAATCTAGCCACTAATCACATTGAACTAATATTAAAATGTTTAACAAAGATTCCATTCATTATAATAAAACAACCACAAACAAAATCCAAGTTTAACATGTTCAGCGGAAGCGAATAGTAATTGTTTAAGTGTTTCAAAACCAAATTTATGTAAAATCAGTAAGCAAGTCATGCATATCCGAGCAGTGCGAACTGTCACACCCCAACCGATGGCGGAAACATCAGGGTGCGAGCCCTAAGCGTTCAGATTGCTCAAGAGAATTCCACAACACTAGATATTTCAATAGAATTAAGTAGTTTTCATTTCAATTGTCTAGAACCCAAGTATCTCAAAATATCATATTACAAAACATCAAATCATAATTGTTCAACTTGTTCCAATACTAGTTTAGTTAACATGACGTTTCTAGGCATCTCCTATCTTGATTTCCAAAAGTTCCATAGCAACCTATCAGCCTGCAACATGTATTAAAATATCAATACAAAAGTATTGGCGAGTATACAAGTTTGTTAATAGCATAATAGTCTAAAACAACTCATATCCACAATGTAAGTAATAAAAATAGTTTCAGCCGTGCTAGTGTCGCAGTCCACACAGTGATAGCCCAAGTATCACGATGCTTTAGTGTTTACCCAAGACTCAAGGTAAACTAGAATCCTCCTAACAATACCTCCCGAGAATAATGGGAGAGGTGCATCTCCTATAGCGCTACTATTGTTAAGGCGGAGCTACACACTTCTGGATTAAACGTCACATAGAACAAAGAATCAAGAATCAAAAATCACAAGTTTCACGTACACATAGGATAGAGTTTAGATTCAAAAGTATCAAGTTTCACAGTTATAGAATACATATTACATCCCAAAGTTTTAAACAAAAAGGGATCGAGTATACTCACAGTGATTGCTTAACAGTCGCAACTGTTATTGGATCAAAGGGAGCTCTTTTGAGATTAGCCTGATTAGATTGCAATAGGGTAAGAGTCGGGCGAAGTATCAAGATTGAATAAAGTGTTTAACAGGTCATTGGATCGGATGGTTGCCCGATCGGACGGCTGTCCGATCGGCTAACCAGTCGATCGGATGACTCACGTAGCATAAGCTGATGTTGGCTGCCCGATCGGATGGCCATCCGATCGGGTTACCACTTGGTTCAATAGAGTAGAGTGGCTGTCCGATCGGATGACTGTCCGATCGGATGATGATCCGATCGAATGGCCTAGTGTAATTAGTAGCCGCCCGATCGGACGGCTGCCCGACCGGCTGGCCTAATGTGGATGTTGGCCGCCCGATCGAACTGTTGTCCGATCGGTTGGCCTAGTGTGAAGGATGGCTGTCCGAGTGTAGTTAGTGACCACCCGATCGGACGGCTGTCCGATCGGCTGGCCTATTATTCCCGTTTACCAACTTTTGTAAGATTACTAAGTTTGAAAGTTATTGATGGCGTCACGGCACGTACTGAGGCAACGTTAACTTACCGTTTAATAGCCGTTCTGACCGGTTGGGAGCCACCCCAATTCAACCAGTTGTCTGTTAGCGACGGTTTATGCCGGAATCCATCCCGTGATCGTCTTAATCAGTGAACAATCCGTTCTTAAACCAACTCTAGACCACCAATCAGTCTACAGCCCGTTCAGTCACGTTTATCACCAAAGTAAATCAGAAATTCGAAGAAAAGATAAAGATCAACCCAAGTTTTACATGAAAAAGTATAGATTTATTTTAGATTTAGTGTAAAAACGTATGAAATATCTTAGATCTGAGCTAGATCTTGCTCAGAATGACATCACCTGATAGTTTGTACAATCACCATGATGACATCATCCTCAAGATCTCAGATCTGAGAGATTTCACGGTGAAAAGTGTGATTTCAGGTGAGAATCACGTAGAGAATGATGTGTAGAGTAAGAAAGTACAAGAATCTAGCTTGAAACGTACCGAAATCGATGAGGAAAATGAGAAATAGCGTGCGCGTGCGTCTGGTTCGGTCAGAGCTGTCACATCACTTGAAATGGTAATGTGACAGCCTATTTATAGGTGAGGGGAGAAAGGAGGAAGGTTGGTTCGGTTCGGCTGGCTGTCCGATCGGTCAGCTGTCCGATCGGCTGGTCAGCCTATAGGTGACTGTCCGATCGGCTGGTCACTCTTGCCAACCCAGCCTTCTCGCGTTCCAGTTTATGATTTGTTTTTCACGTTATGTTAGGCGTTGCATTATATAGATTACGTAAAGTATCTTTATTAATTAGATTACGAGTCTAAGGAGTCAAGCACCAATTTGAGTCTAAAGGGTCAAGAATCATCGTTTCTCAATCATCAAGAATCAAGAGTCCAAGTATCAAGTATCAAGAATCAAGAGTCTAAGTATCAAGTTAAGTCATAAAGATTCAAGTATCTAGATTAAGTATCAAGGGTCAAGCATCATGAGTCTAGTATCTGCATCAAGTCTCGTAGTTTATGCTTCAAAATCAAGCATCTAGATTAAGGAATCAAGTATCATAGTGTTAAGCATCAATTATCAATAGGGTTCACACCAAAACTTTCAAAGTATCAACATTACATAACCACAAGGACTAAGATCAATAATTTATAGGAGTTCAGGGACTGATTCTACCAAGTGTCTAAGGTTTAGGGACGCTGGGCGTTACAGTCTCCCCTCCTTTAGGAGATTTCGTCCCCGAAATCTTAGAAGAAGACTGTTCAAAGAGATGCGGGTACTTGGCCTTCATATCACTTTTCAACTCCCAAGTAAATTCAGCTCCACGCTTTCCTTCCCATCAAACCCTAACAATGGGGATTTTGTTGCGCCTCAAAAGCTTGACAGTCCGATCCATGATTTCGACCGGTTTCTCCACAAACTGAACAGCTTCGTTTATTTGCAAGTCTTCCAGAGGAACATACAATCCCTTATCGGCTAGACGTTTTCGCAGATTGGATACGTGGAACACTAGATGCACGTTGTTTAGCTCTTGTGGCAAGTTGAGTTGGTATGCTACCTTGCCGATCCTTTCAAGTATCATGAAAGGACCCACATAGCGAGGTGCAAGCTTTCCCTTCTTCCCAAAATGAACTACTCCCTTCCAGGGAGATACTTTGAGTAGAACTCGGTCACCAATAGCAAATTCTAGAGGCTTCCGCCTATTATCAGCATAGCTCTTTTGTCTGTTCCTAGCCTTGATCAAGTTATCACGGATCTGAAGAATCTTATCCGTTGCCTCTTGAATAATCTCAGGGCCAGTGAATTGCTTTTCCCCAACCTCCTGCCAGCTGAGAGGAGATCGGCATTTTTTCCCATACAAAGCTTCGAAAGGCACCATCTGGATACTGGAATGGTAGCTATTGTTGTAAGAGAATTCTATCAATGGTAAATGTACATCCCAGTTACCACCAAAGTCATTGACACAAGAACGAAGCATATCCTCGAGGGTCTGAATAGTACGCTCGGTCTAACCATCCGTCTGAGGATGAAAGCCCGTGCTAAGATTCAAGTGCCTACCCACAGCAGATTGAAACGTTTGCCAAAGGCGTGAAGTAAAACGACCATCACGGTCCGAGATTATGTCAAGAGGTACGCCATGACGGCTTATAATCTCATCAGTATAGATTCGAGCAAGTCTCTTTACTCTGAAATCTTCGTGAATAGGGAGAAAGTGAGCAGATTTGGTCAAACGATCAATAATCACCCAGATGCTATCGTGGCCTTTAGAGGTACGGGGTAGTTTGGTAATAAAGTCCATAGCAATGCTATCCCATTTCCAGACAGGGATTTTAGGTTGCTCCAAGAGTCCCGAAGGACGCTGGTGTTTGTAACACCCGTTCCTATAAATCAAGGTTTAACGTATATTTTGCGA
Organism: Helianthus tuberosus; assembly: GCA_030545235.1. NCBI lineage: Eukaryota > Viridiplantae > Streptophyta > Magnoliopsida > Asterales > Asteraceae > Helianthus > Helianthus tuberosus. The sequence continues at coordinate 201,434,637 of CM060369.1, forward strand.
AAATAATCATGTAATTAATGATTACACATACATCGGAAATACGGGTTTGTTAAAGACTTTTACAATTTAAGTGATATACATAATGTAATTTAATTCGCCGTTTAAAATAACGACAAAACAACGTTGCGGAAGCTTTGTTTAACGTGTGTTCGGTTCTTGCTCGACGCTTGATCTTCATCCGGAACCCTCGACATTCACCTGTGATCAAAACCAACTTAAAGGTCAGTTTTGGTAATTAAATAATTAATATAATGAGGAAATTTGGAAAATCCAACATTAATATCTTGAACCCAAAACAATAACTAAATTCTGATCTCCTCCGTAAATTACGGTGGCACCGTAATTTACGGTGGCTCATGTATTGACCACTCCCTACCGTACAACAGTAGATTAGCACCGTAACACAAATCAGCTCCACCGTAAATTACGGTGGCACCGTAATTTACGGTGGACCCTGCATCCAGCTTTTCCATTTTGCCGTAACTTGACACGAAATCTATCGTATCTTTCAAACCGCTTATCCGTTTGACCTACCGTTTCTTCCTACATGTTTGAAATTTGATTCTCCATCGTATGGAGTTAAAATCCTACATCCAGCTTGATAAAATTTAAGACTTTTAAGACTTCGGCTTATTACTCTTTTACCAAAATTTGACCCGTTTGTGATTTTATCAAACATACAAGTTTGTTTGACCCGTATTTCTCGCAAACCTAATAAATTCAATAATGTCTAACATATTAGGTTCCGATTATAGAATTATATACCTTCTTTAACCCATTTTCACCCATATGCTCATTTTGACCCGTTAAGGGTATTTATGCATTTTTTTAGCACCAATCTCTTTCATACGTTTCTAAATACATATGCCCACATTTCTTATCAAATGACAATCCACCACAACTATATTTGTGGTGGATTCAATGTGGTGATTTATATATTTCAAATTACACACTTCAAATCATTATTTTACGGCAAAGACTCTTTATAGAGACTTTTGACCAATATTTTACGTCTTTTGCTTTTCATACTTATTTCAAGTATTTATTTCATCCTATCGCTTATTTCCAAACAACCTTTATGGTTCGTTTGCTCAATTTCACTTACAAGGGTGTTTTAGTCAATTTTAGTCCTTCATTTACGACGAATGACTTTTAATTACTTGTTTAATCCAAACTCCGATCTTTTAACTATGATTTTATTTGAAAGGGCACTAGGCCTTTCAAATATAATGACCATCGTCCGTAACATTTGGTTTACCTATTAAGGTAACCAAAAACTTATTGTAGACTTCGTTTAACTCTCATTAGCCTTACATTTAAATGAGAGTTATCTTATTATGCGTACCTGGCTCGGATCATTACATTGACCCATTTAAGTACCCTGCCTCAATATCTACTAAGTAATAGCGATGTAAATATCCACTCGATATTTATTTCTGAAATCAAACAACTCATCAAACCATTAGTCGATATTGTCAAAAAGTGATATTTTCACCTTTTGACCCGTTGGTCTAAATGACCGATAATATTGGCGAGATAAAGCTTATTGTCATCTCGTCTACACGACTCGTTCCGATTTACACCGCACGGTCGTTTTAACTATAATTCACCTCTTAACGCTTTTTGGCCTAATAAGGCTTACGAAATATGTATCTTTCAAAACCAATAATTATTGTCAACAAGTGTCCAAATTTCAATTTTACCCTTATTGGTTATCTTGTTCCGTACGACTACACGCCGGAAACACCATATCTCAACTTTCCATTTGTCTTGTTCGAAATCAAAATAACAAAAGGACATTCTAAACTATATGACTAGTGTAAGCTATACTTACCTCGCATCCGAACTACGCTTTTCCTTTCCTTCTTGATTTGTTTGATCCGCTCCCTCATCAAGTTTCCACCTAGCTTGTTACGCGTCAAACTATCATCATTCGTTTCCAAGGTGGTTAGTTTAATCATAATTTAATACGATTATTCCACCTTACAAATTTCATATCAAAATTACCATTTATCGGATTATAGGTCAGTTTGACTTTTTAAAAGTCAATGCCCATTAGTATACTAATTGCATATTCGAGTTCATCAAATAGTTTTAGCATTCTTTAATTACCCGGTAGGCGTTATCTTTAGACCACCGTTTTAACCAAAGTTCTAACCACGTTCATCATATTTAGAACTCTTTTTAATCACATTTTGTATAATAGCCAAAACATCACAATTAAGTGTTTTAACTACAAAAATTCTAGTTTCGAGCCTTCTCTGAGGCATTTCATCAAACACTTTAAGGGCAGAGTTTTACATGTTTATTTATTAAGTCTCTAGCTTATCTCTTAGCCCTAGTTTCACATAAATCAACCATCTCACAAAGTTGTTAACTTCTATAATTTCTGAAATCACTTCAAATTGTCAAATTATACTAGATCAACACTCTATTTCCTAGTGTTCATCAAAATTCACATAAACCATTAATCACCTACAATGGTGTTCATAGGTTTCACTACAATTTCACTTGATTTCAACTTGTATTTGTCTAGGGTTTGTCCCTAGACACTATAGTTGTTCCTAGATCATCATAAGACATACATGCAACTATAATTTCAGATTTTCCCAATTACATGAGAATTTCAAGTTGAGAGTTTTTATGAAATTTTACATACCTTGTGATCCTCTTGCGATGAGGATCAGTAATCTATGCTTGATTTTCGATTTTTCACTTGGTTTGAGCCCTCAATTTGTGAGTTTTGTGATGAACTAGGTTTTGATAAAGCTTGGGGTCGCACCCCCTGTTCTCTGGTCGATCTCCAGGAGACTCCAATATGGAGTGTTTATGTTTTAATTAAAACATTTTCTAGTTTGCCCATTTTTAGTCCCTCATATTTAGATGTTTTATAAAGAGGGTTAAAATCTTGTTTTTTATTCATTCACTTGATCACACATAATTAACTAGGTTAATTATTCCTAGTTAACTTAGTTGGTTCTGGGGTTATAACCTGTTTCATTCTAAGTCCCGTAAACTCGGGCCTCTCATAACTTTATTTCCTTAAAAACATCTATTCACGTTTTATTGAATATTAGGTTTATTTATTTTAAATCCTAATATTTACCGGGTTACCATTACTGCTAACGGTATTTTACCCGTGTATTAATAATAACAGGGTTTGATTACCAAACCCGATTTCGGGGTGTTACAAGTCTACCCCCCTTAAAGAGGTTTCGTCCTCGAAACCTTTTATGATATAACTCATTGAGTTTAAACTCAATGTATTTTGAGCCGAGAAATCCTTTAAACATTACTTATACTCTTAACCAATTGTTAGTATTACCAGAAAAGTATGGTAACATCTTTTTGGCTATTAATTGTCTACGTATCTCTTACGACATAGTGCAATTCGAAATAACGTAATCTCGTTATTTCCACTAGTTTAGTTACTTAGCGCTATTCATCACTTTCATATACTATCGAATTCTTTATGGATCCGTTACTTTGACCCATTTAAAGGTCTTTAGTGAAATCATTCACTTTTAACAACAATTTCTTTTGTTTTCAAATTCATTTATTCGGTTCAGTTATACCGAATCCACCGCTTACAAACAACCAAATTTACTTTAATGACCTTAACCGGTCTCACTAACTAGACTTGTTAGTCCAGTTACTTTTACCGCTCGTTTAGTGATAATGTGATTCCACTTCACATTGCATTTCTTGACTGTGATCGTGTCACGTCATGTTTAATTTATATCAACCTTTCATTTTCGAAAATACCACTTTTCGAATATATTGTCTTGCACCTATTGATGTTAAGACCCATAATTTATTCTTTTCCGTTCTCATTTTACGCGGGGAATCATAGCTAGTTCCCTTGCTTTACACTATTGACCCATAGGTTCTTTCACTTAGCCTCATAGGCTATTTCTTTAAATTTTCCACCTTTTTAAGGTGAGACATTAACAACTCGTTTCCTTCTCTTTATGACTCGAGGGTCTTTTAGGTCCCGTAGACCTTAACACTGTGTTTAATCCCGTAGGTTATGATGATCCCGTAGATCATCTTTTATTTTTGTCTATATTCAAATGTATATATAGCTTCAAAGCATCTCACACTTTTACTTATTCAACCCGCGCCTACTTACATTAGCAAGCATCATCATTTATTTAATTCGTTTAACTTGTTCATGTAAATTTCATCACTGGCGAACGTCAAATTTCATTCTTTGTTCAACCCGTTCGACTTTTAACTAGTCGAACGTAATTTTCATCAAAATTTATGGTTGCGAAAATTCTTGTCATCTTTTTAGTCATGACTCATATTCCGAGTCTTTTGACTTTCTATTTCGCGTTCCTGTTTCTCAGTCTACGCATGCGTTTAAATCCTTACCCATCAACCGAGTGTTTTACCGAAGTCGTTATTATTGCAACCCTCCCGGTATGCATTAAGACCTCGCTTCATTTTTATATTCCGACTTTGTCTTTAAGTTTGACGTTTTACAAAAACGACCCGTTAAGGGACATATTTGCATTTTCCGGGTTCGAGTGTAAGTACACTCCCTCCCAATGCTTGTCTAAATCATTTTTCATGCTTGCGTTTTCTGGGTTCGAGTGTAAGTACACTCCCTCCCAATACTTGTCTAAATCATTTTTCATGCTTGCATTTTCTGGGTTCGAGTGTAAGTACACTCCCTCCCAATACTTGTCTAAATCATTTTTCATGCTTGCGTTTTCTGGGTTCGAGTGTAAGCACACTTCCCCCCAATACTTGTCTAAATCATTTTACATGCTTCTTTGTCCCTTCACTCGGGCTCATTATCCTAATGTAATACGCTTCCGTCACTCGGTTGTGCGTTTACATTATTATCAAATATTTTGCTTATCTGATTCATTTGGGTACTTTTTAATTAGTCCCATTCACTTCGCCCTTACTACATCGGATGTAAATGTGTCCGCTATAAGAAACTCGTGGTATCATATGCCACCACTTACTTGGCCAGAGTAAGCGATTTAACACATGACATACACGACCTTTTTATAGTTTTCACATCACGCCCTATGTAAGTAACGCCTCTATTCAGTTTTCTTGGAAATTATATCCTGGATATGTATTTCTGTTCAGGTTTTTCCAAGTTTCCTGTTTACCTATGCAACGATCATTCTCTACATGTTTGTTGCATATTGCTAATTGTGCGATTATATTTAAAAACACGCACCTGGTAATGCTTACCCCGACGGGCGTTTCTTGCCATTAACCTTGTTCGCGGTCGTTACGCGATTTAGTCCTTAGTGAGCATGCTCCTATCGTCATACTTCGGACCGTTCCTCTTTCATATCCTTAATTTGTTCAACTCTTGTCATCTTTAAATGCAAGTGTCCTTCAATCAAGATAGTCACAAAAGTTAGTAATATCAACTTCAATAATCGCCTGTATTATAATACAAGGCTTTTTCTACTATACGCGTCAACGCGCGTATTTTTGTCAACTATATCAATCATTTAATTGGGGTAACGTGTATTACACGATAACCCTATGTGTTGTCTACAACACTTTAATACGCTAGACCATTAGCATACATGCACTTACCGGATTTGTGATCAAGCCTCGAACCGAACACTATTCTTTGTCAAGAGCATAAGGTTTAAGTCCAAGCATGGTTCCTCCCCACCATACTCGAATCTCTTAAACCAAGGCTCTGATACCAACTTGTAACACCCGTTCCTATAAATCAAGGTTTAACGTATATTTTGCGAAAATAATCATGTAATTAATGATTACACATACATCGGAAATACGGGTTTGTTAAATACTTTTACAATTTAAGTGATATACATAATGTAATTTAATTCGCCGTTTAAAATAACGACAAAACAACGTTGCGGAAGCTTTGTTTAACGTGTGTTCGGTTCTTGCTCGACGCTTGATCTTCATCCGGAACCCTCGACATTCACCTGTGATCAAAACCAACTTAAAGGTCAGTTTTGATAATTAAATAATTAATGTAATGAGGAAATTTGGAAAATCCAACATTAATATCTTGAACCCAAAACAATAACTAAATTCTGATCTCCACCGTAAATTACGGTGGCACCGTAATTTACGGTGGCTCATGTATTGACCACTCCCTACCGTACAACAGTAGATTAGCACCGTAACACAAATCAGCTCCACCGTAAATTACGGTGGCACCGTAATTTACGGTGGACCCTGCATCCAGCTTTTCCATTTTGCAATAACTTAACACGAAATCTTTCGTATCTTTCAAACCGCTTATCCGTTTGACCTACCGTTTCTTCCTACATGTTTGAAATTTGATTCTCCATCATATGGAGTTAAAATCCTACATCCGGCTTGATAAAATTTAAGACTTTTAAGACTTCGGCTTATTACTCTTTTACCAAAATTTGACCCGTTTGTGATTTTATCAAACATACAAGTTTGTTTGACGCGTATTTCTCGCAAACCTAATAAATTCAATAATGTCTAACATATTAGGTTCCGATTATAGAATTATATGCCTTCTTTAACACATTTTCACCCATATGCTCATTTTGACCCGTTAAGGGTATTTATGCATTTTTTAGCACCAATCTCCTTCATTCGTTTCTAAATATATATGCCCACATTTCTTATCAAATGACAATCCACCACAACTATATTTGTGGTGGATTCAATGTGGTGATTTATATATTCCAAATTACACACTTCAAATCATTATTTTACGGCAAAGACTCTTTATAGAGACTTTTGACCAATATTTTACGTCTTTTGCTTTTCATACTTATTTCAAGTATTTATTTCATCCTATCGCTTATTTCCAAACAACCTTTATGGTTCGTTTGCTCAATTTCACTTACAAGGGCGTTTTAGTCAATTTTAGTCCTTCATTTACGACGAATGACTTTTAATTACTTGTTTAATCCAAACTCCGATCTTTTAACTATGATTTTATTTGAAAGGGTACTAGGCCTTTCAAATATAATGACCATCGTCCGTAACATTTGGTTTACCTATTAAGGTAACCAAAAACTTATTTTAGACTTCGTTTAACTCTCATTAGCCTTACATTTAAATGAGAGTTATCTTATTATGCGTACCTGGCTCGGATCATTACATTGACCCATTTAAGTACCTTGCCTCAATATCTACTAAGTAATAGCGATGTAAATATCCAATCGATATTTATTTATGAAATCAAACAACTCATCAAACCATTAGTCGATATTGTCAAAAAGTGATATTTTCACCTTTTGACCCGTTGGTCTAAATGACCGATAATATTGGCGAGATAAAGCTTATTGTCATCTCGTCTACACGACTCGTTCCGATTTACACCGCACGGTCGTTTTAACTATAATTCACCTCTTAACGCTTTTTGGCCTAATAAGGCTTACGAAATATGTATCTTTCAAAACCAATAATTATTGTCAACAAGTGTCCAAATTTCAATTTTACCCTTATTGGTTATCTTGTTCCGTATGACTACACGCCGGAAACACCATATCTCAACTTTCCATTTGTCTTGTTCGAAATCAAAATAACAAAAGGACATTCTAAACTATATGACTAGTGTAAGCTATACTTACCTCGCATCCGAACTACGCTTTTCCTTTCCTTCTTGATTTGTTTGATCCGCTCCCTCATCAAGTTTCCACCTAGCTTGTTACGCGTCAAACTATCATCATTCGTTTCCAAGGTGGTTAGTTTAATCATAATTTAATACGATTATTCCACCTTACAAATTTCATATCAAAATTACCATTTATCGGATTATAGGTCAGTTTGACTTTTTAAAAGTCAATGCCCATTAGTATACTAATTGCATATTCGAGTTCATCAAATAGTTTTAGCATTCTTTAATTACCCGGTAGGCGTTATCTTTAGACCACCGTTTTAACCAAAGTTCTAACCACGTTCATCATATTTAGAACTCTTTTTAATCACATTTTGTATAATAGCCAAAACATCACAATTAAGTGTTTTAACTACAAAAATTCTAGTTTCGAGCCTTCTCTGAGGCATTTCATCAAACACTTTAAGGCAGAGTTTTACATGTTTATTTATTAAGTCTCTAGCTTATCTCTTAGCCCTAATTTCACATAAATCAACCATCTTACAAAGTTGTTAACTTCTATAATTTCTGAAATCACTTCAAATTGTCAAATTATACTAGATCAACACTCTATTTCCTAGTGTTCATCAAATTTCACATAAACCATTAATCACCTACAATGGTGTTCATAGGTTTCACTACAATTTCACATGATTTCAACTTGTATTTGTCTAGGGTTTGTCCCTAGACACTATAGTTGTTCCTAGATCATCATAAGACATACATGCAACTATAATTTCAGATTTTCCCAATTACATGAGAATTTCAAGTTGAGAGTTTTTATGAAATTTTACATACCTTGTGATCCTCTTGCGATGAGGATCAGTAATCTATGCTTGATTTTCGATTTTTGACTTGGTTTGAGCCCTCAATTTGTGAGTTTTGTGATGAACTAGGTTTTGATAAAGCTTGGGGTCGCACCCCCTGTTCTCTGGTCGATCTCCAGGAGACTCCAATATGGATTGTTTATGTTTTAATTAAAACATTTTCTAGTTTGCCTATTTTTAGTCCCTCATATTTAGATGTTTTATAAAGAGGGTTAAAATCTTGTTTTCTATTCATTCACTTGATCACACATAATTAACTAGGGTAATTATTCCTAGTTAACTTAGTTGGTTCTTGGGTTATAACCTGTTTCATTCTAAGTCCCGTAAACTCGGGCCTCTTATAACTTTATTTCCTTAAAAACATATATTCACGTTTTATTGAATATTAGGTTTATTTATTTTAAATCCTAATATTTACTGGGTTACCGTTACTGCTAACGGTATTTTACCCGTGTATTAATAATAACAGGGTTTGATTACCAAACCCGATTTCGGGGTGTTACAGTGTTCAGCCTTTACCTTCAAGCAGGTAAGGCACTTAGATACATAGACAGCAATGTCCCTCTTCATGCCAGGCCACCAATAAGTCGTACGCAGATCCTGGTGCATCTTGTCGGCACCTGGATGGATAGAGTAACGAGATTTGTGAGCCTCAGTCAAAATGAGCTCACGGAGATTCTCACGATTTGGCACCCAGATGCGATTGAGGTAGTATTGGAGTCCATTGGGTTTTGTTACCAATTGGTCAATACGGGCACCATGGACTTCCTCGATTATACTACCTTCGTTGGCTGATGAATACTGGGCTTCTCGGATACAAGCATGGAGGTCATTGGAGATACGGATAGACTTAACATGAGTCTTACGACTAAGAGCGTCGGCCACTACGTTCGCCTTGCCGGGATGATAGCGAATTTCGCAGTCGTAGTCGTTAAGCAATTCCACCCAACGTCTCTATCGCATGTTCAGCTCTTTTTGGTCAAAGATATGCTGAAGGCTCCTATGGTCGGTGAAGACCACACACTTCGTACCATACAGGTAGTGTCGCCAGATCTTTAACTCAAAAATGACTACGCCAAGCTCCAGGTCGTGGGTAGTGTAGTTTTTCTCATGTACCTTGAGCTGACGAGAGGCATAAGCAATAACCTTGCCCCGTTGCATGAGCACACAGCCCAACCCACGGTTCGAGGCATCACAATATACCACAAAATCATCGTTGACGTCAGGTAGTGTTAACACAGGAGCATTACACAAACGATTCTTAAGAGTTTGAAAGGAGTTCTCTTGCTCGGAACCCTAAACGAAAGGTTTCTCCTTTTGGGTTAGCGTGGTAAGAGGAACAACGATTTTCGAAAAATCCGCAATGAACAGGCGGTAATAACCCGCCAATCCTAGGAAAGAACGAATCTCAGACACGGATTTAGGCGTACACCAATTCTTCACTGCCTCAATTTTCGAAGGATCAACATGAATACCCTGTCTACTAACGATATGACCAAGAAATTGCACTTCGTCGATCCAAAACTCAAACTTAGAAAATTTAGCATACAAACGTTCACCACGTAAAAGTTCAAGAATAAGACGTAGATGGCGAGCATGATCAACTTTAGACTTAGAATAAATGAGGATATCATCGATAAATACTGTAACAAAACGATCCAAGTAGGGTTTACAAACACGGTTCATAAGATCCATGAACACTTCAGGTGCGTTGGTCAGGCCAAAAGGCATGACTACGAACTCGTAGTGTCCATATCGTGTACGAAACGCGGTTTTAGGAATATCATCCTCAAGAACGCGTAGTTGATGATATCCAGAACGCAGGTTAATTTTAGAGAAACAGGATGCGCCTTGTAGCTGGTCAAACAGGTCATCAATACGGGGTGACGGATAACGATTCTTCACGGTAAGCTTATTAAGTTCATGGTAATCGATACACATGCGAAATGAACCATCCTTCTTTTTGACAAATAGAACAGGAGCACCCCATGGGGAGGTACTTGGACGAATAAAACCTTTGTCGAGCAATTCTTGTAGCTGGCTGGATAACTCTTGCATCTCGGAAGGTGCAAGACGGTAAGGAGCCCTGGCGACGGGAGTCGCACCAGGCACGAGATCAATACGAAAATCAACAGATCTGGGAGGAGGAAGACCAGGCAGATCCTCCGGAATGACATCAGGGAAATCACACACAACTGGAGCATTGTTTATGCTCTTCCCCCTGCCCTTTTGTTCCACCACGTGGGCCAAGAAGGTAGGGTTCCGCTTACGTAAACTTCTGCTTGCTTGTGTGCATGACATCAGCCTTAGTCCATTCGAAGGCTGGTCCCCATAGACATGTAAAAGATCACCAGACGAAAGAGGGAGACGGACAAGCTTTTCGTGGCACACGATTTCGGCATGATTTCTACGTAACCAATCCATTCCGATAATGACATCAAAACTACCCAGTCGCATGGGTATAAGGTCAATAGCGAATACGTGATCGTTAAGAATCAAGGAACAATCACGCACGATAGAATTCACAAGAATCGACTTACCATTGGCGACCTCGACCGAGAATGACTCTGGTAACATAGAGCGTGTACAGTTTAACAAGGACTCAAATTCTACGGACACAAAGCTTTTATCGGCACCAGTATCAAATAGGACTGAAGCATAAAGGTTATTAATAAGGAACATACCATTGACAACGTCGTTGTCATTTAAGGCCTGATTTGCGTTAAGGTTGAACGATCGTCCGCGAGCGGCTGGCTGCTGATCCTGGTTCAGCTGAGGACACTGGTTACGGAGGTGGGTAGTATCTCCACACTTGTAGCATGCACGAACAGCATTAACTGTCCTAGGATTTTGTAGAGGAGCTGGAGGTGCAGGTAGAGCTGCCTGGGCTGGGGCTTGCTGAGCTGGCTGGGCTACGTTAGTTTGACGGCAGTAGGGAGGCGAGTGACCATAGCGATTACAGTTGGTGCACAGACGACATGCAGAAGTAGCAGGATGGTGGTAGCTGCAAGTTGCACACTTGGGATGAGGCCCAGTGTATTGCTTCTTAGCTTCGAGAGTAGCAGGGTTAGTAGCAGGGACAATAGCATTGCATCCCGCACCGTGAGACTTTCGTTTCTTGTTCTTGCTGCCACTAGGCTGCTGGGTCACTTGGTTAGCAGACTTTGAAAGTGCAGGGGTAGCAAACTGCTTATCACGCACACGATTGTTGTTCAGACTTGCTGCCAAACGATAGACTTCTTCAATAGTTTCCAACTGAGCTGCTTCGATAGAATCACGCATTGCAGACGGTAGGCCGTTGATGTACTTGGTTATCATTCGCTTAGGATTCGAAACCAAGTGAGGAACAATGAGACTCAGCTGCTTAAAACGAGTAGTATAAGCCAGGTTGTCATCAGCCACTTGTTTCAGATGCCAAAATTCTTCTTCAAGCTTCAACTGCTCATGGGGAGGGCAGAACTCAAGCATCATGAGTTCACGCACCTCAGCCCATGGAAGAGCATAGGCTTCTTCATTTGAACAGATGTTTCTCTCATTTGTCCACCACTCCAGTGCTCTGCCCTAAAATATTCCAGTCGTACTCCTCGTTTTCAGATGATCTGGGCACTCGCTGTTAATGAAGGTAACTTCGATGCTGTCGAACCACTCGAGCATAGCAGTCACCTCATCACTGCCCGTGAAAGACTTAGGGTTGCAAGAGATGAAATGTTTGTAGTTGAACTTAGCAGGCTTCTGCTTTTCAGCCTTGGAGTCCGCAGAGGACGGCGGAGTGTTTGATCCTTGAAGCTCGGTGAAGATCCTTGGCATGACGCGAGCAAACTGGTCAGCCATGAACGACATCATCTTTTTCTGAGACGTCTCTCTGGATCTCCTGAGAGCGTCAAATGTTCTACGGGCAGACATCTACAGATCCAACAAACGGGATCGTGTAAGTCCAAATTCCTCACAACATAGATTACTCACACGATAGACTTAAGAATCTAGATTGAACCATCTCCAAAATTCACATCCTTCACATGGCACGTTGTACGAAGTTTGGTCAATATGCCAAAAACGCTTATATATAGGAAGTACCAGGGGCGTATCCACCACGCTTCGGACATGTCGCCTGGCCTCGTACTCGGTGCCATGCTACGTGTCACATTCATCACACATCGTCATCATTATCATCATACGTTCACATAGGTTAATAGATTACCGTAGATTACTCATAGATCACTCAATTATATCACCTAGAATGCTCGGAACAAATAATCGTAGAATGCCCAGATAGATTATCATAAATCATCTCATAAACTGACATAGATTACATTGATAGATTATCATAGCTTGCTAAAGTAGGTAGTTTAAGATAGACTAACCAAGTAGAAGATCATAGATTAAACCAACAATTCAAGGTAGTTTAACATAGTTTAGCTCAAAATAGATCATCTAGCTAGATTATCATAGATTAGCACGAATAGTTTAACCATAGATCACGTTAGAACTCCCATAGATTACATAGACTTTCCATAGATTGTGTAGACGTTCCATTGCTTATACAGATGTTCCATGGATTTCAAAGACGCTCAATAGATTAATATACGTTCCACAACGGTCTGCAAACACTAAATCTCGAATGGCACTTGGTATGGAAGTTGGTAATATGCCGGAAGCACTTATATATAGGAAGTACCAGCGGCATATCCACCATGCTTCAGACACACCACTTCCGTCCCGTACTTCCATGTCATCTTAGTGTTTCACACCACCACAACACATCATACCACAGACGACCAATGTTTACCACATAGATTACACATAGAATAAAGCTTCGTAAATTTAGTTTGATCTGAGATTAGAATTAACGTTTTAGGTTGCGGACAACGTGCAAGCTTTTCGTAAAAACGTTTTTCAAATAAACGAAGAATTAAGTTCTAAACCTTGTAAATAAAACCACTTTCATAAAATCAAGATAACATAAAAACGAGACAGGCTCTCAAAACACAGGATTGTTCCGGGTAGAGGAACGACGACTAACCACAGTGATTCGAACTCCTTTCGAATTGAGGTAACGCGCCTTGACTTAGTTAGACAAATACGTCATCGATGTTAGGCCTACGGTATTCATCCTTTTAGTCATTCTGCGTACTCAATTGATTGGCAGTTACGAGACTTTGGCGAGGCATCAAATCATCAAGGAGTGGGACTAGTTATCAAGGTCTGAGTTCCACCTCTGACTTGACAACATCGTACCCTAAAGGTTGTCGGCTCTCATCCGCAGACAAGACCTTCCAGAATAATATGGAGATTTCCCATTAAGGTTCAGATGTCACTCCTATCCTGTGGGCAACTCTCGTGCTAATAATAAACACTGTGTAACAGTGTCTTTATAGTATAAAGTGTATATTATAGCAGCCTTAGGAAAGGCACGTAAGTTTAATAGGAACACGGGGCTGCTAGGAAGCAGATACGGTAGGATGCATAAGTCTTAAACAACAAACAAGAGTCAAGTTCCTAGAACTATAGACTAGGGCAAGTATTCCTACTTATCCTAATTCCCTATAGTTATGGCTCTGATACCAATCTGTCACACCCCAACCGATGGCGGAAACATCGGGGTGCGAGCACTAAGCGTTCAGATTACTCAAGAGAATTCCACAACACTAGATATTTCAATAGAATTAAGTAGTTTTCATTTCAATTGTCTAGAACCCAAGTATCTCAAAATATCATATTACAAAACATCAAATCATAATTGTTCAACTTGTTCCAAGACTAGTTTAGTTAACGTGACGTTTCTAGGCATCTCCTATCTTGATTTCCAAAAGTTCCATAGCAACCTATCAGCCTGCAACATGTATTAAAATATCAATACAAAAGTATTGGCGAGTATACAAGTTTGTTTATAGCATAATAGTTTAAAACAACCCATATCCACAATGTAAGTAATAAAAATAGTTTCAGTCGTGCTAGTGTCGCAGTCCACGCAGTGATAGCCCAAGTATCACGATGCTTTAGTGTTTACCCAAGACTCAAGGTAAACTAGAATCCTCCTAACAATACCCCCCGAGAATAATGGGAGAGGTGCATCTCCTATAGCGCTACTATTGTTAAGGCGGAGCTACACACTTCTGGATTAAACGTCACATAGCACAAAGAATCAAGAATAAAAAATCACAAGTTTCACGTACACATAGGATAGAGTTTAGATTCAAAAGTATCAAGTTTCATAGTTATAGAATACATATTACATCCCAAAGTTTTAAACAAAAAGGGATCGAGTATACTCACAGTGATTGCTTAACAGTCGCAACTGTTATTGGATCAAAGGGAGCTCTTTTGAGATTAGCCTGATTAGATTGCAATAGGGTAAGAGTCGGGCGAAGTATCGAGATTGAATAAAGTGTTTAACAGGCCATTGGATCGGATGGTTGCCCGTTCGGACGGCTGTCTGATCGGCTAACCAGTCGATCGGATGACTCACGTAGCGTAAGCTGATGTTGGCTGCCCGATCGGATGGCCATCCGATCGGGTTGCCACTTGGTTCAATAGAGTAGAGTGGCTGTCTGATAGGATGACGATCCGATCGGCTGGCCTAGTGTAATTAGTGGCCGCCCGATCGGACTGTTGTCCGATCGGTTGGCCTAGTGTGAAGGATGGTTGTCCGAGTGTAGTTAGTGACCGCCTGATCGGATGGCGGTCCGATCGGCTGGCCTATTATTCCCGTTTACCAACTTTTGTAAGATTACTAAGTTTGAAAGTTATTGGTGACGTCACGGCACGTACTGAGGCAATGTTAACTTACCGTTTAACAGCCGTTCTGACCGGTTGGGAACCACCCCAATTCAACCAGTTGTCTGTTAGCGACGGTTTATGCCGGAATCCATCCCGTGATCGTCTTAATCAGTGAACAATCCATTCTTAAACCAACTCTAGACCACCAATCAGTCTACAGCTTGTTCAGTCACGTTTATCACCAAAGTAAATCAGAAATTTGAAGAAACGATGAAGATCAACCCAAGTTTTACATGAAAAAGTATAGATTTATCTTAGATTTAGTGTAAAAACGTATGAAATATCTTAGATCTGAGCTAGATCTTGCTCAGAATGACATCACCTGATAGTTTGTACAATCACCATGATGACATCATCCTCAAGATCTCAGATCTGAGAGATTTCACGGTGAAAAGTGTGATTTCAGGTGAGAATCACGTAGAGAATGATGTGTAGAGTAAGAAAGTACAAGAATCTAGCTTGAAACGTACCGAAATCGATGAGGAAAAGGAGAAATAGCGTGCGCGTGCGTCTGGTTCGGTCAGAGCTGTCACATCACTTGAAATGGTGATGTGACAGCCTATTTATAGGTGAGGGGATAAAGGAGGAAGGTTGGTTCGGTTCGGCTGGCAGTCTGATCGGCTGGCTGTCCGATCGGCTGGCTGACCGATTGGTCAGCTGTCCGATCGGCTGGTCAGCCTATAGGTGACTGTCCGATCGGCTGGTCACTCTTGCCAACCCAGCCTTCTCGTGTTCCAGTTTATGATTCGTTTTTCGCGTTATGTTAGGCGTTGTGTTATATAGATTACGTAAAGTATCTTTATTAATTAGATTACGAGTCTAAGGAGTCAAGCACCAATTTGAGTCTCAATGATCAAGAATCATCATTTCTCAATCATCAAGAATCAAGAGTCCAAGTATCAAGTATCAAGAATCACGAGTCTAAGTATCAAGTTAAGTCATAAAGATTCAAGTATCTAGATTAAGTATCAAGGGTCAAGCATCATGAGTCTAGTATCTGCATCATGAGTCTAGTATCTGCATCAAGTCTCGTAGTTTATGCTTCAAAATCAAGCATCTAGATTAAGGAGTCAAGTATCATAGTGTTAAGCATCAATTATCAATAGGTTTCACACCAAAACTTTCAAAGTATCAACATTACATAACCACAAGGACTAAGATCAACAATTTATAGGAGTTCAGGGACTGATCCTGCCAAGTGTCTAAGGATTAGGGACGCTGGGCGTTACACGACCCGTGACCACTCCAGCCATCCAGATAACAAGTTCCTTGTCCATAGTACCTAACGACCTGCGAGCCTGCAACAAGTGTATCAGACAACGCTGGTGAGTTCATAGTTTTACGAAAACGTTAGTTACTAAGTGTTTAGTTCAGTTCATTGATTGTACTGTTGATAATAACTCGAGTACCGTACAAGATGGCTTCCAGATTGTTTTGCCCATCCCCCATGCACCCTATCTAAGCATTGGTCATAATTTAAGGTCATTAGTTCACGCCCGTCCTCTCAGGTACGGTGTGAGGTTGCCAAGCCTAATAGTGCTATCAACTAATACCCCGTTACCTCTCTGGTAAGTATTCAGTATAAGATGGGACTTAAATGATAGGAAATGAGTGTATTATCTAACATTCCAGTTTTTACCCAAAAGACTTATTCCTCTCAGGAATACCCAATGATTGTCCCACCCACCGGGACGCATGCTCAAGAGGAATGAACTCACCGTTGATTTACTCGGTATGTTAAGTTACCCGTCCAAGTTGGTCAACCCAAACCCTACCGAGGTTACCAATCAACATCAGTTTCACAATCAATTAATTCACGTATTTTACACAGTTTGCATCTATCACAAGATCATCATATACCATGTATCAAGTACTCAGTCCCCATCTATGTCCACATCCCATGTGTAAATCTCATAATGCATTAACAGATGAATTGGTTACCCACACAAATTAAGTTAAGACCCTCATCATTAGTTGACATCGTTATCATGCAACAATTACAACATTACCAACACAAGTGTCCAATATCATAACATCATAACTATTACAGTTCTGTCTATTTACCCTTATGGCGAAGAATGAGGCGACGAAGAACTATTCTTCATCGTCTTGGGGCTTGGCGAAGAATTTCATGGTGAAGGTCAATCCTTCGTCGAGATGAGAGTCAGCGAAGAACCACAATGGTTCGGCACAAATCAGTCGACGGAGAACTTGAAGCTTCGTCGAGCTAGGTTCTTCGTGGGAGAAGATCTTCGTCGCCCCTTATCACACAGTTATAACCCATTTGATTTCTTAACAACAGTTAACAAGTTTGACAGTTTCCCATATCAGATTAATCGACAGTTTTTAACCATGATCATACGCCCTACTGTAACGACTCTCCTAGGACCCTTAACGTAACCCTAAACGCTCCTAAATACACCCCGAGTGCGAGAAACGGACCCAAAATACCTTCGTGCTTGGAGAAATCAAGAAAAACAAGATTTTTGGTTCGCTCGCGGGCCGCGTAAGAGTTAAGCCAAGCTTACGCGGGCCGCGACAACAATGCAAACTACTGGATATATAACGATCAAGGCCACGTAGCATGACTATACTTTGTGAATTTCGTTAAACGAATGCCAAAGTACTATCTACACAAGACTATACTTTGTGAATTTCGTTAAACGAATGCCAAAGTGCTGTCTGAATAAGACTATACTTTGTGAATTTTGTTAAGGTTCTGATCTCGTGACCATCGGTAGGTTTGATATGGTTTTACACAAATACGTATTACATTCTTTTAAACTATATGTTTAACTATCAGAATACTCCCAACTATACACTTACAATCAAACAAGTTGTTTAAATCATCAGAAGGTTCAGAACAATAAAGTATATGCTTAATTATCAGAATGAGTAGAATCAAGAAGCTTGTTAAATCAATACTGCATGCTTATAATGTGAGTCATTCTCTTTTTTATCAATGGTTTTACTAAATCTCAAATTATTTTCAAGAGTTATAATTACATGGATTAAGTCGTGGTTATCTTAAATCACTGGCAAGTGGGGTATTGTGCACATTACTAATTTCTCACGGTTAAGTTCACCAACCTAACAGTGATAATCATCACTACTTGGGTGAAAGGACCCAATAGTGGTATGACCATCGTCACCGGGGTGTGACACGGCGCCAGATAACAATAAGATAGTAGCCATTGTAATCGCTCTTATGCTGTAATCTATAACAATGTGTCATTTTTGTTCAAACTGAATGAACTTACCAGTATTTCCTGCTGACCAAATGTTTTTAAAACGCGTTTCAGGTAATTACAGTAGATCGGAATAAGAGTTGGATACGGCACCAAAAGGCTTACAGAAGTGGCTTAATTTATCAATTAAATTAAATTAAGAAAAGTTGTTTTATGTATTCGGGTTTATCTCATATTAAAGCTACCTTTCAAAACATGGTTTTATCCCATCTATTTAATAAATAAAATCCGGTGTTTTTTAAACTCTGATATTTTTCCTAACTCACGGTCCTGATGAAATTTCCGCTGCACTACTTTTCTAAATAACCACCGGTACCACTGAACTGGTTCACGGCTCCCGATTCCGTCCAGGTTGGGGTCGGGGGTCGTGACAGAAGTGGTATCAGAGCCACTTGTTTAAGCAATTAGGTGTTGTAATAAAATACCTAAGTTTAAACAAAGAGTTAGGAACTTGATATTTTCTGGTAGCACTCAGGATAGTATTTAGACTTGAACTTAAGAAAGATGCCTTAATATGAGCTTCAAGATGAGCTAATTACTTGTATAAGTATAATGTGATAGATATTGATATGCCGTAAGAATAATGATTAGAACATTGCAAAGTACGATAAATAAGCAATAACACTTAATTGCTGTTAATTCTTGTTTATTGATACTACTTGGTCTAGAATAAGATATGTTATGGGAATACAAATTTACTTGATTCTGGATGAAAGCCTTAATAAAAGAGGCACTTTTAAAATCTTGAAAAGATACTATTTATGGGAAACATAATAATTGCCTCTCTGGCAAGAACCGGGCAAGATGAGGTTACCTCTCCGGCTAGAACCGGGTAAGAAGGAGTATAATATGTCAAACAAGTGACAAAATTCCCGAAATAGTACCATGACCTGATGTCTGACTTGTTTTTGGAAAAACCAATCTGTTAATTACATTAACCTTATGAATGGTATGTATGATTATATAGATATGTATATCTATAAGGAATTCCAAAAGCCATAACGATTGACAATTTAAAATAAATCACGAACATAAGTGTCAATAATAATTCTAGATTTCTTTATCATGAATCTCTTGCATATATCTATAATTCCGATATCAAACGTTATTTCGTTTGATCATTTACCTCGTAACTCGTGCGACAATATAAACAATGGAAACCCTTTAAGTTGGGACGCCATCAAAAGTATAAGAATTTCCAATACGTTACCATAGACTCTTAACGCAAGTAAGAAGCATGTAAAGTTGTGCTAGTGCACAAGAAAACACATGAAACTTAAATTATACGTCCACAGACGTCGAAGTATATCACACACGACTTTCAAGGCAAGACCTTTGGAAAATATAATTGGACATGACGACACCAATGCGAATCCCGTCAGTGGAAGAACTACTAATCAAAAAGCAGCACTTGGCCACGTGATCCTACAAACGACATGAATCTTGCTGAGGTACGATAGAACAAGATTTCACCACAATCAGTGCATAGTCTAATCCAATTCTTGACGCTGCAAAAGAAGTCACATACCTTTACAATCCCCATATTTCATTTTATTCGACATTCCCTGGTAATGTCACTTAACAACGGTTATCACACAAAATTCCAGATAAGATTCTTAAATTCCTTTTGTTAAAATTCAGACCTCTGCACATAGTAAATAGACTTTTGCATTTCTACTCTCCTAATGGTCATCATGAGGATTTCTTTCATAATCGCGAATATTTATTTGGTTGTTTCATTTCTTGGTAAATCCACACGTTACACATGCACTGTTTGTTGCGCATGTGGTTAGTTTGAATTATGAAGACCATTGGAGGGCTTCATTCCAATTTGTTGTTTTATTAAAACTCAAATATCGTTCCGCTATACTTGATCTTTGAATTATAAACCACGTTTTTTTTTGCAAAACGATGACTCTTTGATATCGAATCGATGAATTTCTTGAAAAACTCGATTTTCTTTTGAATGGTATACATGGTTTTTGTTGTGACCATGTCAGAACTTTCTTATTGATACATGAACTCGTTTTGTTTAAACCAAGTTCCATTGTTTGAACTTGCTCGCAATACGAATTCAATTCAAGGTCCCGTATGATAGATTAAGGCCATCATATTCGAATTAATCCCAACAAGCCCTTCAATTACTTTGAACCATAACATGATTGTTTGGTCTTCGACTTCATTAAATCGTTTCTTTGATCACGATCACCTTGTGGTGACGTTTTCACAAAATTGAAGCTTGCGCTAATCTCATTTGCACACATCGTATACGGATTTAATTATTTATTTATATTTAATCCGCTTTGTTGGTTTATCCTATAAAAGCAATCTTAACACAATCGTGTGCTAAGATAATGATACACAAATTCATGTCATATTTCAGTATATCTCTTAATGGTTCTTACAACATCAATCGAGCCTTTCGTGATATTTATTGCTTTATCATCATCAATAAAAAAAAACATTATTCAATTGTTTCAATTTCAATCGAAAATCCTACTAGATTTGTTTGAAACAAACATTCGGACTTACTTCGTTGAACTTTCATTTGATTTAAAACACGGTGAACTCGTCCAGTCACCGCTATTATTATTACGATCACTATGACACCTTGTGGTGTCGGTATAGGCTTGTAGCTTGAGCTAATCTATATATACCTTTAGCTTGACTCATCCTTGAAAGTGGTCTTAATACAACTATGTGTTAAGACAATGATACACTAAACTCTGTTGTATATCAGTGTATCCTTGTAATTCGATAAATGTCAACCCATTGATTTTTCTCATATCATAATTTAATAGTTGACAAATCATTTTCGTACTTCTATTTCATTCGAGCTTGTTGATTCGGAGACTTCCTCAGTTGACAATCAAAGTAAGTTTTCTGTTGACAGTGAATTCTATTGTTTCTAAAAATCATTCACAACTTGTAAACATTCACATCTATTGATCATATATCTTTTTGACTTAAACCTAATCACCTTGGAAACTATATCATTTCATCTCATTCATTTGACATCGACTTCTTGAACTAATTCAGTTGAACCATTGAGCCCTATTTATTGTAAAACACGTATTCATCTTAAAACTATTCTTATTGACTAAGACGTGACATAACTCTAAAAGAGATATCGTAGCCCAAATCTCGAGGACGAGATTTAAAACAAGGTGGGGAGGATGCAACGACTCTCTTAGGAATCTTAACGTAACCCTAAACGCTCCTAAATACACCCTGAGTGCGAGAAACGGACCCGAAATACCTTCGTGCTTGGAGAAATCAAGAAAAACAAGATTTTTAGTTCGCTCGCGGGCCGCGTAAGAGTTAAGCCAAGCTTACGCGGGCCACGACAGCAATGCAAACTACCGGATAACGATCAAGGCCACGTGGCATGACACGTGTCGAAACCTCTGATGACTCAGCCGACCTAGACTTCCTCGCGGGCCGCGTAGATGTTCCTTTGTGTTTACGCGGGCCGCGACACGCCCCATTTCCAGCCCTATAAATAAGAAGTTCGAGTTCAGTTGAAAGTCGCTTAATTCTTTTCTTCTTTTAGCTTCTATTATAGCAAAGTAATAGCTCGGGTATTATACTCTAAAACCCGAAACTCTACTCGTTATCAGGGTAATAACTCTAATCACGGACACGGTACTATATCCGATTGATTGAAACTGATCCAACGGATGTTTAAGTGCTGCCTGTATACGGCTATACTTTGTCATTCGTTGTAAGTTTTGATCTCGTGATTATCGTTAAAGTTGAATTGAGTAATACACTAATACGAGTTCCATTGTAGCTAGAAATTAGAACTTGTAACCAGGGAACTACTAAGCTAGAATACTTAGCAATTAAGTAAATAGTCAAGGAAAACTTAGTGGTTAAGTAAACTTAGTAGTTAAGATAACTTAGCTGTAACAACTCTCATCAAAAGTCATATTTATTATTTTAATTGTCCAATAGGAAACCCTAATTGAGACACCCAAGTGATTCTGCACAAACCCTAAAATTTTCAGAACAATCAGAATCAGGATCAGGGCCCCTAAAACTCAGGAGGGTATTTCCTAGTTACGATTATCCACATAAATAGCTGTCCAATTCGAATTTTACGAAGTTATCAACTCAGCAGGCCTAGTCCCACACGTGGCAACCCTATGACCAAAACGTGTCCCTTGCGCACCGCAAGGATATTAGGCTTACGGTGCGCAAGCCTGACAAAATTTTTACTATAAATAGCAGACATTGGCACTTGATATTCTGCGTACATTCGATGAAGAAATTCGTTTTAGGCACTGATACGATTCAATGTCCGGTCGATTAAACTATCCAATGGATGTTTAAGTGCTGCCCACATTAGGGTTTATGCTTTGTCATTCATCGTTAATTTGATGGATGTTTAAGTATCGCACTTTGTCATTCGATGTGAGGGTTTGATCTCGTGAGTTATCGTAAATGCTGTATTAAGTTACTAACCAAATTGTGTGCCTGTTATTAATTTAGGTTAAAAGGCTAATCAGTAGGCTAGACTCTGCTCAAAATTAAATCTGCAAGGTGATTCATTCTCCTTTTATCAATTATTTTACAATACCTCAAATTATTTTCAAAAGTTATAATTACAGGGACTAAGTCGTGGATATCTTGAATCACTGGCTAGTGGGGTATTGTGCACATTACTAATTTTCTCCCAGTTAGGTTCATTGACCTACTAGGGATAATCATCACTATTTAGGTTCATTGACCTAATAGTGGTATGACCATCGTCACCATTGTGACATGTCACCATTGTGACAAGACGCCAGATAAAAATAAGATAGAAGCCATTGTACTCGCTCTTATGCTATGATTAATAACTATGCATCATTTTATGTAAATAGAATGATTCACTCCGTATTTCCCGCTGACAAAACCTTTTTCAAACATGTTTCAGGTGATCTGTTATGATCCAGGAAAAGTGCCATAAAGCACTACAAGCTTAAGGAAGTGGCTCATTATAAAATAAAGAAACATGTTTTGTAAAATAAAATATTTCTTCGTGAAATCAAAGATTGTAAATTACCAGGGTTTTATCCCGGGTTGTGAAATAAAATAATCGGGAAATATTTCAGTTTTAAAAAGATCCCGAAGAAACTTCCGCTGTTAATTAAATACCACGGGATTTCTGTCCCGCGGCTCCTGAAACGGGTCAAACCGGGTCGGGGGCCGTGACAGAAAAAGGTGGTATCAGAGCCACTGATCGACCCACTGATTTAAGCCAATTAAGTATTTAGAAAATACTTAATTTTTATTAATTTCTATTATGTGATTATGTGTTTTATTATCTAATTGTGTATAGTATGGGTAGATCTTTATATGCTAGCCAATGTAGCAATTAATGCAATTGCTTAAATAATTTGACCCAAGTTTTAGCACCTTTATTATCTTTAGTTTAGAAACCTTACCCAGTAAATAAATAAGTAAACCTTAGTGTGTTTTAATTTTCAGTTGTTTTGGTAGTTACCTAGTATGAAATACTATTTAAAGGTTTTCTATAAAATTTTGTTATGATTTTTAACTTAGTAATTGTGTGTATTTTGCTAAACAACATGAGTGACTTGTCTGACGCCCTTCAGAATTTAAATCTCTATCCAGTAAGAATAGAGGTTTCCAGAGATTTCAATAGGTATATACCAGACATAGAAGAACCTATAGAATTCAACGCTTCACCTCTCAAGAAAACCAAGCCTAAGAAAATGGAAATTGGGGAAAGCTCTAGGCAAATTGAGGGGTTACCATCTCAGGAAGAGCTAGATTTTATATTGACAAGCTATAATACTATTAAGCCTGTTAATGAAAATGTTTTTATTCACTCTCTTGAAACACAACTACCAATGAATTTAGAATCAGTTATTCCAAACCCTTCAATCCACTCGCAAATAGACGAATGGTTGACTAATGAAATACAGCTCCAAAACAATCCCTATAAGCTTTTTCCTCAGTTCGATCCAGAACCTTTACCAAATCCACCAATGAGTAACGAGAATATGTCTGAACTCCACCATTTTGGTGAAAAACTAATGGATGCTGGGAATAGGATCCAAGAGATTGGGGGACAGATCTCCTGGAAATACGATGAGAGGGAACGCCGTTACTAGAATATCATCTGACAAAGGATAGGGGATTTATGAAACCGTGGTTGTGTAATAGTAATAGTAAAATCAATATGTGTAAAATAAATAATAAAACGGGTGTATCTAGAAGCATGATATAATCTATAAAACAAATGAAATTTTAGAAAGTTACAATTTTGTTTGTATATTCGTTTACGTGATTATGTGCAATTAATTGTGACATTGGATTATTTCTTTTATACTAATTATTTATCTATAAATTAGTTATCAGATGGAAAACGCTAATAATGAACCAGTTAATGAGGTTAATCAATCTGAGCAACAACCGGGGGATTAATATATGACTAGGCAGGATATAGAAAATATTGTTGCTCAAGGGATAGCCAACGCTATTCCAGCAATCGTTGCTGCTGTTAAAAATCCAATCGAACCACAACAAATCGTTCCTAGCAAACGTATTTCTGAAGATAACTTCAGTAATAGCATAAACGGAGGCAAAGATCATATTAATCATGATGATGAACCACGGCAAGCTCCGCTCCCTAAGAAAATGAAAGCTGCAACGCCTGGTTGCACTTACAAAGAATTTCTTGCTTGTAAACCCACTGAGTTTGCAGGCAATGAAGGAGCGACTGCGGCACTGCGTTGGTTAGAGAAAACCGAAGCAGTAATTGCCATAAGTAAATGTGCTCAGGATGATCAGGTCATGTACGCGTCAAACCTTTTCAAAGAAGGGGCGCTAGAATGGTGGAATACGGTGTTACAAGCAAAAGGAAGAAGGATGGCGTATGCTATGAACTGGGAAGAATTTAAGAGCTTTGTAGAAAGAAAATTTTGTCCCGAGTATGAAAAGGAATAAATGACAAATAAGTTTCTAACCCACCGGATGGTAGATGTAGATTGTCGAGGGTATACTTCGACATTCTTTGAGTATGCTCGAGTGGTACCAACCCTGGCTTCGCCAGAGCCGGTACTTATTTCTTGTTATATTTGGGGATTGATTACCGAAATCCGTAATATCGTCAAGGCTGCGAAACCTCGCACGATTGATGATGCGGTGGATTTAGCCAATACTCTGACTGACGAACTAGTATGGACAAGAGAAGAAAATAGAAGGAAGGAAGTAGCCCAAAAGATTACCCAAGGATTACGTCCGGGTAACCATAACAATTTCAAGAGAGGAGGGAATGGGCAATCTTCCACTAGACCATTTTGCATTTTTTTGCAAAAGGAAGCATTTTGGAAGATGCAAAGGATATTGCAATTTTTGCAAAATTCTGGGGCATCAAGAAGAAGACTGCAGGAGGAAGAAATTTTCAGTCTGTTACAACTGTGGAGAAGCTGGACATCTTAGGCCAGATTGTCCAAAATTGAACAAACTATCTGACAATAAAGCCAAACCTGCAGAAGGAGCAAAAAGGAATGTAAGAGCCTTCCAACTGACTGCTCAGGAAGCAGAGCTCATTCCAGATGTGATAGCTGGTACGTTCTTAGTTCACAACGTTTACACAAAAGTATTATTTGACTCTGGTGCAAACCAAAGTTTTATAAATACTTCATTCTGCCAAATTCTTAACTTATCTTTAACCAGCATTAGGCAAATTTCTACAGTAGAAACGGTAGATGGGAATTCAGTTAAAATAAATAAGGTTATGCAAAACGTAGAAATAGAACTTTTAAGTCATAAATTTTCTGCAACCCCATTATCTAAGAAATTAGTTGAATTTGATGTTGTGTTAGGAATGGACTGGTTAGTAAACAACCATGCTCGAATTATCTGTGATAAGAATTCTATAGAAATTTGTGCACCCACTGGAGAAGAAATAATAATTACAGGAGATAAGCCATGTAAACCCATAAAATTCATATCAGTAATGAAAGTTGCTAATTATGAACGAAAGCAAGGATTAGTATATATGATTTCAGTAATCATTAATACTAAAGATAAAGAACTTAAGGAAATTTCTGTAGTTTCAGAATACCCAGATGTATTCCCAGAAAAGTTACCAGGGTTACCACCAGATAGGGAGGTAGAATTTAGGATTCATCTAATTCCAGGAACTATACCGATAGCCAAGGCACCTTATCAGTTAACACCCACAGAAATATTAAAACTGAAAAAGCAATTAGATGAATTATTAAGTAAAGGTTTCATATTTATCCCCGTGGGGGGGGGGGGCACCAGTGTTGTTTGTTAAGAAAAAGGATGGTTCGATAAGAATGTGTATTGATTAAACTATCCAATGGATGTTTAAGTGCTACCCACATTAGGGTTTATGCTTTGTCATTCATCGTTAATTTGATGGATGTTTAAGTATCGCACTTTGTCATTCGATGTGAGGGTTTGATCTCGTGAGTTATCGTAAATGCTGTATTAAGTTACTAACCGAATTGTGTGCCTGTTATTAATTTAGGTTAAAAGGCTAATCAGTAGGCTAGACTCTGCTCAAAATTAAATCTGCAAGGTGATTCATTCTCTTTTTATCAATTATTTTACAATACCTCAAATTATTTTCAAAAGTTATAATTACAGGGACTAAGTCGTGGATATCTTGAATCACTGGCTAGTGGGGTATTGTGCACATTACTAATTTTCTCCCAGTTAGGTTCATTGACCTAATAGTGGTATGACCATCGTCACCATTGTGACATGTCACCATTGTGACAAGACGCCAGATAAAAATAAGATAGAAGCCATTGTACTCGCTCTTATGCTGTGATTAATAACTATGCATCATTTTATGTAAATAGAATGATTCACTCAGTATTTTCCGCTGACAAAACCTTTTTCAAACATGTTTCAGGTGATCTGTTATGATCCAGGAAAAGTGCCATAAAGCACTACAAGCTTAAGGAAGTGACTCATTATAAAATAAAGAAACATGTTTTGTAAAATAAAAGATTTCTTCGTGAAATCAAATGATTGTAAATTACCGGGGTTTTATCCCGAGTTGTGAAATAAAATAATCTGGAAATATTTCAGTTTTAAAAAGATCCTGAAGAAACTTCCGCTGTTAATTAAATACCACGGGATTTCTGTCCCGCGGCTCCTGAAACGGGTCAAACCGGGTCGGGGGCCGTGACATTAGCGGTTAAGAAACCTTAATAGATAAGTTAAACTTAATCAGCTAAGTAAGATTAATTAATCAGTTAAGTAAGATTAATTAAGTTAAGTATGATTAATTAATCAGTTAAGCAAGATTAATTAAGCTAAGTAAGATTAATTAAGCTAAGCAAGATTAATTAAGCTAAGTAAGATTAATTAATCAGCTAAGTAAGATTTATTAAACACCTAAATAGATATACATGAAAATAGATATATATGGGGTAGATATTATCTAAGGAAGATTTTATCTAAGGAAAGTATTATCTAGGGAAGGTTTTATCTAGGGAAGGTTCAACTAAGGAAGATAACACCTAGGGAAATTCTATATAGGGGTAAAACTTATCCCTTGACTATAAATAGGAAGCTTAGGATTCATTTTCCTTTGCTCATTTCTTCTATTCTTCTCTCTATACGTTGGTGTTCTAACCAATAATCACCGATACGATATTCTGTCCGATCGATTCGGGAACCAACTAACGATTTCCAAAGTGCTGTCTACACAAGACTATACTTTGTGAATTTCGTTAAACGAATGCCAAAGTACTATCTACACAAGACTATACTTTGTGAATTTCGTTAAACGAATGCCAAAGTGCTGTCTGAATAAGACTATACTTTGTGAATTTTGTTATGGTTCTGATCTCATGACCATCGTTAGGTTTGATATGGTTTTACACAAATACGTATTCCATTCTGTTAAACTATATGTTTAACTATCAGAATACTCCCAACTATACACTTACAATCAAACAAGCTGTTTAAATCATCAGAAGGTTCATAACAATAAAGTATATGCTTAATTATCAGAATGAGTAGAATCAAGAAGCTTGTTAAATCAATACTGCATGCTTATAATGTGAGTCATTCTCTTTTTATCAATGGTTTTACAAAATCTCAAATTATTTTCAAGAGTTATAATTACAGGGATTAAGTCGTGGTTATCTTAAATCACTAGCAAGTGGGGTATTGTGCACATTACTAATTTCTCACGGTTAGGTTCACCAACTTAACAGTGATAATCATCACTACTTGGGTGAAAGGACCCAATAGTGGTATGACCATCGTCACCAGGGTGTGACACGGCGCCAGATAACAATAAGATAGTAGCCATTGTAATCGCTCTTATGCTGTAATCTATAACAATGTGTCATTTTTGTACAAACTGAATGAACTCACCAGTATTTCCTGCTGACCAAATGTTTTTAAAACGCGTTTCAGGTAATTACAGTAGATCGGAATAAGAGTTGGATACGGCACCAAAAGGCTTACAGAAGTGGCTTAATTTATCAATTAAATTAAATTAAGAAAAGTTGTTTTATGTATTCGGGTTTATCCCATATTAAAGCTACCTTTCAAAACATGGTTTTATCCCATCTATTTAATAAATAAAATCTGGTGTTTTCTAAACTCTGATATTTTTCCTAACTCACGATCCTGATGAAATTTCCGCTGCACTACTTTTCTAAATAACCTCCGGTACCACTGAACTGGTTCGTGGCTCCAGATTCCGTCTAGGGTGGGGTCGGGGGTCGTGACACCTACGTACGAACAATCATCAACTACTCAACACGTAACAGTTTCCATTTAACATACAATTCTAATCAGACAATAATAATTGAAACACACAAGAATCCTCAACACTTCATCACACAAACCCTAACTATGCAATACGGCCGGTAAACAATGGAACATTAAGCACACAAGATCCTACAAACTCGTACAAAATCATCACAACACAAATCCACGTATCGGGTTTTAATCCAATGAACGAGAACAAGACACTAACCGAAATACCGGGTTGATTAGTTTGTTTGGAGATGAAAAGCTTCGAGACCTCGGTACCGCCGCATAGGAAAGAGAGAAGGAGAGGACCTTAGGGTTTTGTGATTGCGGTTACGTTTATTAGATGTGAGTGTGACGAAGATATTCTTCATCGAGGGTTGTGACGAGGATCCATTCTTCGTTGAGGGTGATCCTTCGTCGAGATGTGTTGTGGAACCCATAATTAAACATGTTATGACTAACTCTAAAGTTTTCATGTTACATTCAAACGTAACAATACCACAGTCAATAAAAAATCGTACACATTATACAACATAAAATGGATTGCAAAACAAGCAATGCGTAAAGAAAAGACCTTAAGATTTCGGGTTGTCACACTCGCAATCACTTTTGTTTCTTTATATGTATCCGACCTATAAGTGTCCTAATTTCGTTAAGGCACTTAGGTCTAATTAATTGATCATGTACAAGTCTTTCATCATGAACCTTGTTAAGACTTGTCTTTGTTTTGTTTGTTTGAAAACCTTTGTTCGATTAGATGCGTTGGTGATTATCCATATCTTATATGTATATATATATATATATATATATATATATAGGTAAAGAGTATGGTACAAATATGGTTATCGTACATTACATACGCTATATTTTGAGCCATACACGTGTCCTGATTCATTTTCGGTTTAATAAGGTTAAATCAGACAATTAACCTAATCATCAGAGGGCAAATTCGTCTCTTCATTCATTCAGCGAGAAGTTCGTTACACTGATATCCCGGTAATTATTATTCAAATCAGTTTCAAATTTTCCATAATTCTCAATTTGCAGTTTTCGTTCTTCTGTGTTAGGGTTTCATTCAATTTGTTTATTTTGATGGATCCACAGAGTAGCACTGGACGAACAGATGTTGATTTTGAAGAAAATCGACCGATCGGTGATCATGCTCAATTATTTGCTTATCAGAGAGTTTCAATTGAGGATGTTTTAAATCCGCGACCTGCAAATCCAATTCCGATTCCAATTTCAAGTACAAGTGCTGCAAACGAGTGTTCTAACGGTAATTAGGTTAATTCAGATATCTAAATTATTCGTATAATTGTTTTTTGTTTTAATCGTAGCAATGTTTGTTTGTTGCTGCTTTTTTAAGGTTGAATATTGATTATAATTTTGTATTGAAAGCAACATTTTGAAATTTCGCATGTTATTACTCTAACAATTCGCATTTGATTTTATTTTTTATGCATTTTCGCATGTTATTGTATAATAAATTGCATATGTAATTCAGATTAATCACTATCATCATTTCTCGCATGTTTTGTTCATACATTTCGCATGTGTTTTTTATGACGTTTTATGTTTCTGATTTTGATTCATGTAGATGAAAGGGTTTACACTCCGGAGGTTCAAGCATGAACTACACCTGCTGTTGGAATGCAATTTATCTCTATTGAACAAGCATATGCGTTTTATCAATCATATGCTAAGTTAGCTGGTTTTTCTATTCGGAAAGGTGGTGAAGTACACAGTGGTGGTATAATTAAAACTAAGTATTTTGTTTGTTCTAAAGAGGGACATAAGCCTCTGTGTATTGATGATCATTCGAAGTCAAAAAAGCAATTCAAAACAAGGAACATGGGGACTATTAGAACTGGATGCAAAGCTCAACTTATGATTTGCACTGTGGATGGTAGATTATATACAGTAAAGAGATTTGTTGATGGCCATAATCATAAGTTTGTATGTCAAAATGATATTCACATGCTGCCAGCTTACAGACAATTGTCAGATGTCCAGGAGGAGATGGTATGGGAACTAGGTACTTTAAACCTTGGTCCTATCAAAGCTTTCCATATAATGAGGAAACGTTATGGTGGTTTTGAGAACGTTGGTGCCACGGTTGATGATTGCAAAAATTTTAGGAAGCGAATTAATAGCTATATAGGAGAATATGATGCTGATATGGTGATTAATAGAATGACTGACAAAAAACAGTATTTAGCTTATTATTCTTTTGAATATTCTGTTGATGATGGCAAACGGTTAACTGGATTGTTCTGGGCTGATGGTTTATGCAAGCTTAACTATATTGAATTTGGGGATGTGATATCGTTCGATGCAACTTTCAAGACAAACAGGTAAGTGTTTCAAGACAAACATGTTTGTTACTTATTTTCGCATGTTTGTTTGTTAATGAGATTTTAATATCGCATGTATAGACAAACAGAGTGTGGTGAATATATCGCATGCCATACTTCTGGTTTTCGCATGTAATTTTTAATAATTCGCATATACTAAACGTGATTTCGCATGTGTTGTTCAGGTACAAGATGGTGTTTGTTCCGTTCACTGGCATTGACAACCACTGTCGAAATGTAACAGTTTCAGCTAGTTTGCTGGCATCTAAGAGTATTGAATCATATAAATGGCTTCTGAATTCATTTTTAAAGTCATTTGGTCGGCAACCAAATGTTGTAGTGACGGATCAAGACCCTACTATGAAACAGGCTATTGAGGAAGTTTTCCCTATTAGCAGACACAAATTGTGCATGTGGCACATAATGAAAAAAGTGGCAGATAAGGTATTTCATGCAATATTTTTGTCTTTTGTTAGGGTTATTTTTTTTTTGTTATAGGTTGATATAAAAAGCATTTATTGTTATAGGTTGGACACGATTTGTGTAATAATGATGAGTTTAAAAGGAGGATGTGCGACATTGTTTGGACTGATTCGATTGAGCCCGAAGAATTTGAGAGACAGTGGAAGTTGGTGATGATTGAGTTCGGTCTCACTGAAAACAAATGGATTGATGATATGTTTGGGATGAGATCCATGTGGATTCCGGCTTTTTACCGGCATGAGCCAATGTCGGGTCTTATAAGAACAACTTCAAGATCAGAGAGTGAGAACCATTTTTTTTGCCAGGTGTCTAATTCACAACTCACTCTCGTAGAGTTTATGAATCATTTTGATGGTGCAATGGATGTACAAAGGTTCAATCATAGAAAGAAATATCATATTTCAAGATATACTGAGCTAGCTGATTGGAGTGAAACTACCTTGGAAAAAGATGCTGCTAAGATCTACACCAGGTCTATATTTTTTGATCAGCAATTAGAGATTCATGGAACAATTTCCGAATGTTTGCCGATGGACACCAAAGTCTAGGGTCCACATATCAGAATATTGTTGAAGGACTTTAAAGCACATGGAGATGGTTTATTGGAGGTATTTTACATGTCTTTTAGACATGCGAATTTGTTACGTTACATATGCGATTTTATTTTATTCATTTACATAATTTTTATACATGCGAAATTGTTATGTTTTCACATGCGATTTTAATTTTATTCATTTACATGATTTTTTAGACATGCGAAATTGTTATTGTATACATGCGATTTTAAATTTTATTTTCTTTTTTGTTCATTCCTAGGTGTGGTTCAAGAATCTTGAAAATGATGTAGCTGCACAGTGTAGCTGTTTGCGTTTTGAGCAGTATGGGCTGTTGTGCAAACACATCTATTTTCTTTTCAAGATGTTTGGTGTTAAAGAAATACCAAACAAATATGTTACGAAGAGATGGACGAAGGATGTGGTGCCGAATGAGTTAAATGTGAAGTACAATCTAAATGTTGGTGGCAAGGATGTGCAACATAAGGCTAAACGGATTGCTCGTGAAATCATCCACACAGGGGAGTATTTGGTTAGTAATTTGATTTCCGACCTTGATCAACTTGTTTTAGTGAGGGATCAAATGATGCAGCTTAAAGAGAGAGTTGATCAGAGTCGTATAACCAAGCAACTTGATCCAAAATTTGACCGATTTTCAAAGTTGATTGGTTATCAACAACCAGTAACTAATGTTCCCCCTACTGTCCGTGTGCCGGCTGGTATAAGAAACAAAGGCCGCGGCTCGCATAGAAGGATTAAATCTAAGAAGGAACAAATGATCAGCCGCAAAGGGAAAAGGTCAAGGACATGTAGCGTATGCAATGAAAAAGGTCATGACATTCGGACTTGCGGCGAGCTTAAAGCCAAACAACAAGGTAAACAGGGAAAAAAGAAGATGAAGGGTGTCCAGATTGAAAATGTTGTGAGAGACAAAGACAATGAGGTCGAAGACGATGAAGATGAAGATGACTTTGAAGATTACAGTAGTGATGATGGATCTGAAGAAGAAGATCAGTGGGAAGAGGTGTCAGAAGATGACGAGGATGAGTAGGTTTTTATAAATGCACATGCGAATTATACTAAACACATGTGATTTTATATTCATCTGTTTATATCATTTTTATCATGCGATTTATAGTTTAAAACATGCGATTTGTATAAGTTTCAGTGTATAATCATTCGTACATGCGATTTCACTTTTATTACATGCGATATATGAGTTATCTTTTTGTTGTGTTATGTGACAATGATGGCTATATCATTCATGCGATTTAATATCTTATATAGCAAACATAATATGTGTTCAAAACATGTACCAAAAATACAATAATAGTTAATGTCTAACACAGCCACAACCACAAAACGATTAAAAAATAGATTCTAGTTACTTGGAGCAAATATTTTGTCACGTTCAGAAGAGCCGAACTCCATCTTCTCCTTCACAGTGTTCAGAGCATCTGTCAGGAAAGAGAAGGCTAAGTCATCAGCTTGAGATTGCCCTTTTATGTGATCCAAAGCCCTGTCTTTGAAGCTTGATGGTTGTTCTTGAAGTAGCTGTTCCCATACATCTTGATTTTTCTTGATTTGTTCAAGAATTTTTCCTTGCACATCAAGAATCAGATGAGAAGAGGTGACATCAGTGCTTATTTATGTCAACGTTCTAGTTGACAATAGCTCTTTGATAGCAATGTTTTTGATTTTTTCTGATTCTTCAGATGGCATTTTTTGTTGGTCTGTTTGTTGTGTGTCTTTATTTCGTATTATATATCTTAATATGGAAGGTAGTTATATCTAGGTTTTTTATATTAATATAGTAAATTTATTATATAGGTAGGGTTGTAAGTTCAGTAATATTTATTGTAAAATTCATCATTACATGTCAAATTACAGTCACATCGTTAATAAATTAAGTTTTTTTATATAAAATAATACTATTTTTAGTTTTTAAGATTGGTAGTTTGTTTTTGTTTTTTTTTTTTTTTTTGCATTTTTATGGCAAAGTATTTTTAAAGTTTTTTTTGCAGTGTTTTTATTCAAAATCGCACTTGATTCGAACAAATTCGCAAATTGTAAGAAAAACAACATATAAATATCCCTTTTTCTGATATCGCATCTGTAAAAATATTGAAATCGCACACTATATGAAAATTCAAAGTGTTCTTAAATTTTTATGAAATCGCATGTGCATTATCATGAATTCGCAAACTATATGAAATCTAATAGAATACTTAACTTTTTACTAAAATCGCATGTGCATTTCATGAATTCGCAAACTATATGAAATCGCATTGCATTGTCCATGAGATCACAAACTATATGAAATTTCAAACAAATTTTTTTTTTATTGAAATCGCATTTGCATTTGTCCATTAATTCGCACATGATATCACATTCTGCATCATCTTCTTTGATAGTCAGTCCATCGATTTGTTTTAGTACAGAATTTTTAAATTCATCAGAAGTTTATTTTCACAGAAGAATTTGGTGAATAGGAATCGATCGATTTTTGATTAATTGTTATAATTTCGTTTTTGGTTTTGATTTTAGGATCTTACGTTATGATTTTTGAGGTTTTGTTTGCCGTTTATCAGGTGTTTTGATCTTAAATTTGACGATTTTAACCTTGGCGGTTTCTTTTTTATTAATCCTAATTTGATAAATTTAATAGAAAAACACGCTGTTTAAGCGAGATGATCCGATGGTTGTGGATGAAGCGTACATAATGTACGATTAGGTTATTTGTATGATAACCGGCCTCTATATATATATATATATATATATATAAATGAAAATAATGTGGGCTGATGTGGCATCTTGTGGTGCAACCTCACAAGATTTTGGGCGGGAAAACGAATTTGGTCAACATTACTTTTTATATGGGTGAGGCGTTACCCGGTTTTGACCCGAGTATATAACCTTCTAAAATAATTAAATCCATCCTTCCTTCATACTTACAAAACCCTACCAGGTTCCAACTGAAGACGGCGATAAGGTGAGCAATCATAATTCTTCTACTTTTTCAATCTTCGTCTAGGTTATAAATTATCTGTTTGCAATATAACCTAATTCGATTTCATCTTTGCGACAAACAATATTTTAGATATCTTCATCATCTTCAATTGGGTTTGATTCGAATGGGTTTAATTTCATCTTTTGCGACAAACAATCTGATTAGAATGCTAGGTTTTGTTTGATTAGGTCTGATTCGATTTCATCTTTGCTATAGACAACCCTAGCATTTGATATGTGCTTTCTTCATCTTCAATTTCGCACAATTGTTCTTCCTAAAATCATCTATCATCATCTCCAAGGTACAACCTTTCTCCTTATTGTTTGTATGTTTGTGTTTTCTGTATCGTGATGTATTTCCTTAGTGATTTGAAGTTCAATCAAAGCTCTATTCGTTTGTTTCTAGAATTGTTGTGCTCTTCAATATTGTATAAGATTAATACTATTGAGTGTTTTTTGTTTTGGTTTATTATTGACTTTTTGAATTCATTTTTTTTTCAATCTCCATCTATCTCACCTAAAATTGGGCTTTGTAAAATCTAACAGTATGCTTATGTTATTTCATACTTTCTATGAATTATTTTTCTTTGCTATAAAGTTTCACATATTTTGGTTGTCTTATGGTGTAGATAGCTTGCTCAATTTTTTATGGGTTGCCTGTTTAGTTCTAACTTTATGTGTAATCGGGCTACTAATAACATCAAGTGTTAGATTTTGTGACTACACAAACCTGCTGCCAAACATTTAAAGATGATAATGAAATTAAAAAAAATTAATCATTGAACTTCTTAAATCTGATCACTACATGTATGAAATCTTAGTTTGTTCCCCAGGTGATGATTCATGGTTTATTCGTGTATTTGGCAGTGGCGGACCCAGGAATTTTTCCATGGGGGTGCGGAATATTTTAAAAATTTTAGGCACCTAGATATATAAATAAAAAAATCGGTTCGGGTCGGGTCATGTAAAACAAAAGAACATCAAACTAAAATTTATATTATCATCAAAAACACGTCAAACATTGTTACAAACATATTTAAAATGTCACCATATGGGTTTTCATTTTTTGAAATCCATCCAACACATCATCTAGAGGTACTTTCTTAATCAACTACAATCATATAATCAACAAACCCATCCTATAAATATTAGAACAACCCAAAAATACATCAAAACACATAAATAAGAGTTATGGTAATTATTATCCCGACTCTAATTATAAGAAATTTCTTATGTACATAAGAAATACATGAAGAGTTATGGTAAATATTATCTTAAGTTATGCTAAGAGTTATGGTAAATATTATCTTAAGTTAAATTGATCCTTAAAACTCCATTGCTTATCCTATATTTTGGTTTGTGCATCCTCACTCCACCACTAGTGCTCTTTAGACCGCCCGTAATGGGGCGCTTAAAAAAAAAACGCCCGAACACGCCCCCATCCCATTACACCCGGGCGTTTTTGAGCGTGTTTCGAGAAAAAATTATCCCCGGCGTGCTTTAAAAAACGCTAGAACACTATTTCTTTGCCCAATTGAACCTTGCCATGTGTATATACTTAGTTTTAATTAAAAAAACAAAAGAAATTAGTTTTAAAAGTTGCAGGTTATAGAAAGGAAGAAGAAGAAGTTTTTTCATTTTAGTCCCTGCATTTCATTTTAGTTTTCATTGCAGGTTATAAAAAAAGATTTTCAGTTTTCATTTTAGTCCCTGCATTTCTAGTATTGTATTTTTTTGGAAATGTAATTTTTTTGGAAATTAGTTTTAATTAGATTTTGGAAATGTAATTTTTTTTTTACTTTTGAATAGGTTTTTTTATTTCTAGTATTGTATTTTTTTTAATTTAATAAAGTATTTTAAGTTTTTAATTTAAAAAAATAATTGTGTAATGATTGGAAGGGGCGTTATTGGGCATTATTCCCACTACGGCACTTTTGCAAT
This sequence comes from Helianthus tuberosus, assembly GCA_030545235.1. Classification (NCBI taxonomy): domain Eukaryota; kingdom Viridiplantae; phylum Streptophyta; class Magnoliopsida; order Asterales; family Asteraceae; genus Helianthus; species Helianthus tuberosus. Next base: position 201,472,200 of record CM060369.1, read on the forward strand.
AACCCCCAATAATGCCCTCATGCTGACTGGACTGCCACATGGCAGAAAACGCCCCATGGTGGGGGCATTATTGATAAAACCACTACACATGGTCTTATACCCACTTGTCTTTCCTAGTGTAACCACTATAATCTCATTCACCATATGAGTAATGGTGGTCACCATAGCCTTCCACATCTGGTTTGTGTTCCCATCCACTGTGGCGTCGATGACCTTATTTTTTTAACACTGCAATCTTGATGTCATTCAAATACCTCATTTGATTACATATCTCTACTTCAATTTATAAAGAAGAGTTTGATTAAAACTTGATAAACTTCCTGAACCACCTTTAGATTTTTTTAGTTAACACCAAATCCCATGTGACCTATGGAATTTTATGAACGTCTTCGTCTCCTCCCCTGAAAAAACTTGCCCGAAGAGACTCCTACTTCCTTTTAACCATTATCAAGAGACAAAACCAATACATATAATAAATACCAATGGAACCCAAATTCAGAGACAACGAAATCGATTTACCTTAAATAGACAACACTTTAGCATTCCATTTGGTAGGCGTTTCTTAATTTATCCACAATCAGTTGCCACCCTTGCACACTATTCATCTTAGCTTCAAATGGGATGCCTACGTAAATAAACAAAAAATTCTCTACTTTAAATCCCACAATCTTAGCATATAACTGAATCTACGACCCCAACTTCAAATAAGCTAGACTCGTGAAAATTAGGTTTTAACCCAGATCCTATACCAAAACAATTGAGAACCATAATAATATTTTGCAAATTGCTGAAAGACCATTGTTCCAAAAGAATAACATCGGCAACATAAAAAAATGGGAAATGTTGGTGCACTACATCTGTCGACTTCGTCTTGTATCGAGTCTTACATTGTATTGTATAGATTAGGGCACGTTTTACGAGAAAACAGGAAGTGTATAGTGTTTAGTGAGTAGGTTTCGCTCATAGAGACATAGACTGAAGGTTTCGCTTATCTGTCACCTGATGGTTTCGCTTATGTGGTCATGTACGTATAAGCGAAACCTCAGCAACTATATATAGGTGTTCATTTGAGCGAAATCAGAGAGAACATTGTTTTGTATTCCACATCGAAGTGTTGCCGGTGTGAAGATCGAGCTGTAATCGTTGTCATATCAATACAATCAGTAGATTAAGTGAAGAATCAGCTATTTCTACCTCCGTTTCTTGTTATTCCGCACCTGAAACATAATTGAACACCTCTGAACGACTCATTTGGGTCAGATCACGATCCTACAAGTGGTATCAGAGCTCAGGAGGAGGAGTTCTGCAGAGAATAGCTGGAATTTATCGAGATTTCTTACTTCTACATCTTCTTTCATCAGTTCAGAAAATTTTACCGGTCAAAATTGGATCAAAATTTCACAGACTGTAGAGAATTGGACATAGACAAATCCCTGAGAATTTGGTGTTGAAATTCAAAGTAAAAATGGACTAAAATTGGTTCGGACTAGGTTTCGCTTATACGAATTTTGTATAGTTTCGCTTATTTGACCATCTAGTTTCGCTCGTGTGTCACATAATTGAAAGGTTTCGCTCCAAATTGCATTGTAGTTTCGCTTTTGTAAACACAAGTTTCGCTCCAAAGATTCATCAAGGTTTCGCTCCAAAGGACATCAGTAGTTTCGCTCTTCTGAACATCATAGTTTCGCTTATATGGACAAACCCTAGTTTCGCTTTTGTGGACTTCTGAGATTTCGCTCTTGTGTACAACATATTATTTCGTTCCAAAGGTCATCTGATTTCGCTTTTGTGGTCATCTGAGATTTCGGTCTTAGTGCACAGATATTTGATTTCGCTTATTAGTCACAGTTTTTGAAATACGTATTGAAAAGTCATGGATACCGAGTTCTATAACGCGTTTGCAACACCGTCTGGTCCAGGTGCTATTGCTCAAGCTATGAGTTTAGAAAATGAGACGGGAACCACCCAAAAGCCCCCTAAATTGATGAGTATTGAAGAATACTACGGGTGGAAAGATAGATTCGAGAACTGGGTTCAGGCAAACCATCTTAGGTCTTGGGAATGTATATTGAAGAAATACGTGTTGCCTCGAACAGATTTGCAAGTTCTAAAAGAGTTATCAGAGTTCACAGATCAAGAACGGGTTATGTACAAAGCAGAAAAGATGATGATTAGTTTGCTTCAACAAGCTATTAAGGAAGACATTTTCATTCTGTTACAGCATGATAAAACTGCAAAGTCAATCTGGGATGCACTTAAAGTCAAATTTGAGGGTAGCGAGAATATGATTAAAAGCAAGAAGGCGTTGTTAAAGAAAGAGTTTGATCTGTTCAGTAGCTTACCGGGTGAAGACACAAAGAAGTTGATTGAGAGATATTGCCATCTAGTGCGATCAATGTCGATGTTGAGCATTACCAAAGATCGTGAAGAGTGGGTAGACAAGCTTGCTGATGCGTTACCTCAGAAAGAGTGGGGAACTCATTTGATGATTCTGAAAAACACGGGTGTTTATGATGGGTTGACTATATCTCAGTTTATTGAAAAGATTGAAAGTCAGGATCTGGAGCAACAGAAGATCGCTAGGATGAACAGTCTGAGTGGTCAACAGGATGTAAAGATGTACTACAAAGGTAGTATTCCGGTTCCAGAAGCTGAGAGAAGCCCGAAAATTGAAACTGCATTTAGTGCTGGAGATTCAACAGAAAAGGTTGATCAGAGTTCAAACAAAAGCAGCAGTGGATTTTCATCATTTCCAAGTGTAAATCCTAAAGAGTCAAACACGAATTTTCAGTCTCAAAGCACAAAGACAGGAAATGGATATGTGATTCAGTGCAACATAGCTCTAAATCTTCCAGAAGGTCAAAGTTTTTCAGAAAGCACTGCTAAAGACCACATGGCTCTACTTGGTTCTGTGTTGTTATCCTATGAGGGTCTAGTGGCTGGTCGAATCGGAAATCCTATGCTCACAAAGGAGGATTACGATCAAATAGACGCCGAAGAGATGTAATTAATGGATATCAAATGGTGTCTAGCGAGTGTTCTTAGACGTGCTGAAAAGTTCAAGACAATTACCGGGAGAAATGACTTTCTTGATGCTCATGTATCTGCTTTAGGTTTTGATAAATCTAAAGTTACTTGTTTTCGATGCAGGGAGAAAGGCCATTTCAAACGGGAGTGCAAGAACAGGGAAGCTAGTGGTGCTCAGAATCCGTTTGGAAAAGATGATTATTACCGGAAAGCCATTTATCAACAGGTTGGTCAATCACAAGATTCACAGACGACTCATGGTAGAAGAATCGAGGATTCAAAAAGAGCGTGCATGGTGGATTTTAACTGGAACAATTATATATCTCCTGATAGCAAAGCATGCATAGTCTATCAAGATGATGAGAGGCTACCTGAAGGCTTCAGCTGGGATATGTTTGCAGATGAAAATGGGAATTTTAAAGCGTTCAGTGCTAAGATTTTGAAAGAACCAGATATGTTTACCACGTGGATGAAGTCTATTGGTGAAACAGTGAAAAGCATGGATGAAAAGTCTGTTGTTTCTGATGAAAGTTCAGAAAGTGCTTATGAAAGTTCACAGAGTTCAGATGAGAGTGTACAGAATGATGTTATTTCAGAAAAGGAAGTTGTTTTTGATCAAACACCGTCTGATTCTGGTTTATCATATGCTGATTCTGAAAAGTTTGCACAGTTTGATCAGTCACCAACTGATGACAGCAGCAGTGATGATGAGGAAGAAAAACATATTAACATTGCTAAATCTCATCTTTCTCCTGAAAGTTTTCATTTCTATTTTGCAGATCGTCTGGAGAAACTGAAGGAGAAGCGAGCTGCTAAAGAACAACAACTAAAGAAATCTGAAGATGTTGTCCAGAAAGAGAATATTGAAAGTGTTCGTCTGGAGAAACTGAAGGAGAAGCGAGCTGCTAAAGAACAACAACTAAAGAAATCTGAAGATGTTGTTCAGAAAGAGAATATTGAAAGTGTTGCTGAGGAGATGGTTGAAACTGAGCGAGTGAAGGTAGAAGAGAAGATGATTGAAGAAGAAAAAGTGATTGAATTGGTAAAGACAATCGAGATTGAGAAGATTGTTGAAGTTATAAAACCTTGCGAGAAGTGTTTGGAAGCATGCAAGGGTTGTGCAGCAAAAGACGATATAATAGCTGAGTATGAAAAGAAGAAAGAGCAGTTACTGTTCAACCTCAATTATGTAAAAGAATCTTATGATGTCTTGAACAAAACAGTAACTGGTCTTCAAAAGACTAACTCAGAAAGAGAACAAGCACTAACGATGATGAATGCTGTTATGATGACAAAGCAGAAAGCAATCAATTTCTACATCGAAGAGAGTGCTAAGTGGAAGCAAGAGTTAGAGACAGAGAAAATTGAGAATGAGAGAATTAGACGTTTATTGCAAAGTTATTCTAGTTCTGATTATCTCATTGATCGTATTTACCCAACTGTTGCAGGTATGGAAGCTTTTTAAGACGAGAAGCCGAAGAAAAGAAAGATAGTGGTAAGAAACCGACTGTTAGCTATAACAAGTGTCCGCCTCCAATTTGGGAAGGGTACTCTCCTAGAAAACCAAACGAGGAGCAACTTGAAAAAGCTGTCAATATAAAGTTAAAAACCGACACAACTGACGTTTTACCAGATAACATTGATGTCACGTTTACCTCGTCCGATACTGATCATGAGTGTGAGTTAATCAAAAAGGTGGTCGATCAGGTGTTGGATACAGAGGAGGAATTCGAGTCAAAGTCTGAGTCTGGAGGGTCAAATTCGTCAGTCAACAGTCCAAAGTCGTCGGTCAAATGGTCTTACAGTAAAGAATTTTTGTTATCGAAAGCAAATTTGGATGATGAAACATTTGAAGTTGCATACACTTTAAATGATTCGGACAAATTATACTCTGACAAAGAGTTTCCAATAAGAAGTGTTCGTTTTGACATGATCAAAAAGGTTTTCAAAATGACAGAAATTAATATTTCTGAAATAAAAGATTTAAATCTTACTAAAAAACCTAAAAAGTACACTTCAAGAGTTCAACAACGTCTAAACAAGAAAAAGGGTTACAATTCTGGTTCTGGTTTTCAAAAGAAACCAAACCAAAATCGTAGCTACAAAAAGAAAGGTCTTGGATTTATTCCACCAGAAAATCATAAAAATTTGAAAAATTCTAAAACAAAAACAGAATTTGTGTCAGGTGGAAGTGCAGAAGAGGAACAGAAGAAACCATTCTGGAAACAGTCAAATCAAGAGTTTCTTGCTGAAAAGAAGAAGAATGGAACTGAAGTTTGTCACTCAAAAGAAACTAGAACCTGTTACAAATGCAATGAAGCTGGTCACATTGCATGGAACTGTCCGAAAAATGCCAAGTCAAAACATGGAGTTTCTAACAAGTTGAAAGGAAAAGTTGTTGATATTGAACCACCAACTGAAAATTTTAAAATTTTTGAAAACTCAACTTATGAGGTTGGTGAGTGTTCTAAAAAGAATTTTTATAAAAAGAAAGAGAAAGACAACCAAGTGTGGGTTGTTAAGAAAGTTGATGAGAACGACGGCGATGAATCTGGTTCCACAAAGCCAGAAGAGCCACAGGTTGAGATGAAAATTTCAGTGAATGATGATGAGTTTCCATCACTGAAATTTGAAAAAGTTAAACAGAAAGTTGGCAAGGTTGATATCTCGAATCAGTTTTACAAAGAGAATACTAAGTTTGATGTCGAGAAAACATTCAATGGAAGTGTTAAGAAATTTTTTGGGAAAATGTTGAATGGGAAAGCTAAGGGGGTTAAAGATTTTTATGCAACTAAAAAGGCAACTTACAACCCTACAGCGCAAGAGTTGAAAGCCATCAAGTCTGAAAAGACTTGGATGGAAGTCTGTTTTCCTTGAAGTCTTAGGACTTTGCCGGAGATCCCAAGTGTGTAATCGCGGATCAGGATTCGGCATCATTCTTGAAAATTGATGATTGTGATTGAATCTTAAAAATAGTTGAATTTTTACAGGATAAGTGTGAATTGCCGGAGCTTCCAGGTTGGTAAGTGCGAAGCAGGAATCGACATCCTGATTGATAAAATGATGCATGTAGACGTAACATTCCTACAGTTGGTATTGGTTAGTCATACCTACAAGTGATATTGTTTGTAATCCTAAAAATGGTAATTCTTACAATTGGTACAGAGGTTGCTTAATTGCAAACGGTAAATCAGGGACATTTAATTGTACTTGATTTACTATATTTGATAAAAACTGACAAGATGATGAACCATATCCCCATGCTTAACAAGTGGTAAACCTACAAGTGGTAAAAACAAACTCATTTTCCGGAAAAATCATTTTGATTAAAACAAACTTAAGTGTTTTGAGATCTAAATGAGAAAATGGTTTGTTGAAAGGGGGAGTTCTGATTGTTAATGCCTAGTGAATGGTGATTTGATGCAATTCGATGTCAGTTGTCAAGTTTTTGTACATTTCATTTTATGTTTCAAGTGGGTCAAGAGTCTAGTAGTTTTCAAATTTCTTTTGTAATGTGTTTGCATTTTAGGGGGAGTAGAAATTTTCAGAAAATCCAAAAACATTTGAAAATTTGAAAAAGACAAAAACATGATAAAATCAAAAATGAGTTTTAGTGTCAGAAAAGATGAAATGATAGTACATCAGTAGACAGTCACAGTATGCTAAAGAATTGTATTGTTTAAATAGCGTTAAACGGTCTCACTGTTGATATGCCGATAGGTTTTTACACATTTAGTAAGCTTTTTCGGGATATAAACTTAAATTCAAACTTGCTTATTTGTGGGGAACACTACTTGGATATATAGGTAACCCCTGAAATCTCGTTTGAAAGGTCCCTCTTTCTGAGATACTAGGTCTTTATGCTCAGTGATATCTGGGGTATTATCCCGGGACTTCTGCTGAAAGAAATTTCTGACCTAGTCCCCGGAGAATACTTTCTGCATGCTTGAAATATAGCGCAGCCCTCAGCAAATTGATGAAACAATAAAATTGATAGTCATTGCTTTTGTAACAAAAGATCCTCTAAAGGGGACCCACCAAAAGTCGAAGCCGTCATCTCTCTGCGTATCGAAAGATCGACCTGAGCTCTCACGGCCCTCGCAATTTAACCCCTTACAGATATCATCTGTGGTATACTCACCTGTAAGACTGAATATTGGGATCTGGATACGGGAGTATATTCAAGAGGTGTGACACATAAATGAGTTTAAGTTCTTAAAACACCTAACTCATATCCTGAATCAGTTGAAATTTGTGTGAGAATTTAAGTGGATCAGTATATCGGCAATCTAAGTTAATTGTTTAATTTTTAATGTGTAACTAAGCTCAACGGTACTCGTGATTTGTCATAAACTGATATGATCCTCTTGCACAAAACTCACAAAAATGGTGTCTGTAAATATTTCTTTATTGCATTTCTTTACATTCAAAAATCCAAAAAGATTTTGAGTGTGTTTTAGCATAAATTTTTGAAAAAGTCAAAAAGATTTTCGACAACTGATGTTGGAGAGCTGATTTTCAAAATTCCGAGTGCTAAACATGATGACATTGTTGTGAGGGGGAGTGTGTCTTAATCATCAAATGTGCTTTGACAATCAACAAGTGGTTCATCATAAAGAAAGTAGTTAGAGGGAGAGTCGTTGTTGATGCACATGTTTATGAAAAAGAATTAGTGTTGGTGCACTTAATTTGTTAAATTCATAAAACTTATTTCTGGGTTAAGAATGTGCAGGGATAGCCAAGTTTCAATTCTGAATCTGAAGATAGAGTGCCAGGTTTCGGATTCTGAAGACAAAGAAAGCCAGACAATGATCCTGAAGCAGATGTTGTTGAAGAACAAAGGAATGCCAGCAAATCGTTAGGGGAAGTCTGAAGATTTTCAAGTTAAGAGGAGTCTGTTGATGAAGATAGAGAGAGAAAAGCCCAGAGACTGATCAAGACTGAAGAAGTGAAGACACAGCATTGTTGTGACTCGATAGTCGACTCCGTCAACATTTGAGGGGGAGTCTGTTGGTGCACTACATCTGTCGACTTCGTCTTGTATCGAGTCTTACATTGTATTGTATAGATTAGGGCACGTTTTACGAGAAAACAGGAAGTGTATAGTGTTTAGTGAGCAGGTTTCGCTCATAGAGACATAGACTGAAGGTTTCGCTTATCTGTCACCTGATGGTTTCGCTTATGTGGTCATGTACGTATAAGCGAAACCTCAGCAACTATATATAGGTGTTCATTTGAGCGAAATCAGAGAGAACGTTGTTTTGTATTCCACATCGAAGTGCTGCCGGTGTGAAGATCGAGCTGTAATCGTTGTCATATCAATACAATCAGTAGATTAAGTGAAGAATCAGCTATTTCTACCTCCGTTTCTTGTTATTCCGCACCTGAAACGTAGTTGAACACCTCTGAACGACTCGTTTGGGTCAGATCACGATCCTACAGGAAATAGATAAATCACCATTACCAACTCTGACTCCCGTATACAACCCCGCATGGATGATATCTTCCATGACCACATGTCACCTTTCCATGACAATAATATAAAAGAAAATGAGATAAAAGATCTTCTTGATGAAGTCCTTTCTCGAGTTGAAATTCAAGAGTAGGACTTTCATTTATCAGCACAGAGGCCCTAAAAAACAAGTAATCCTAAAAAAACAACATGATAGAAAACAAGTAATCCCAATTCAGAGAATCATTCGCCTTCTCGAAATCGAGTAAATGTCATTAATTTTTTTTTCTTTTCAAATATCTTTCTTACCATATTAGACCCTTTCATATAATCATCTCATGTTAATAAAGGTGAACCCGTTGGAAAAAAAAAAGGACAGAAAATAAAATCCCAGTACTAATTAAATACAAACAAAATACAAAGAGTACACAAAATTATTTAGTTTTTCCCATAGCCCATGAAACAACCTTAACTTTTTTCAAAAAAACAAAACACACCCAATTTAAACATTAATTTTTTTTTGAACGTTAATTAAATACAAAATTTTATGCTTTTTCAGACTTCAGTGACTTTTGTCAGTTGTAAGATTCCAAGCCGAATACACAACAAAACAAAGTGAGCCGGCTCAGTGGGACCCACATATTCCCACCTATCTCAAAAGGGCCTAACTTATCAATATTTGTATTCTATAGTTTGATAAGCACACTGACTTATCAGTTATCAACCCACTCAATTTTCTCATCTATATGATTCGCTATTCCTTCAATAATAATTTCTTAATTTTTTATACTTTTTTGCACGATAAGATTGAGAAATAGAGATAGAGACCGAGTGGGAGAGAGAAACACACATCTACACACATATATACATGTGTGTGTGTATATATAGAGAGAGAGAAAGCATGTCTATAACCTTCTTGTTTCTTCATCTCTGGTCTACCATTCATATTGCTAAGGTAAATCTCTTAAAACTCAGTTTGTGTTTTTCTTAAAATATATATTTATTAAATGTGTGAAAAAATAGATTTTTAACCTTTTTCACACTTTACAAGATCAAAAAATCTTCAAGATTTACAAATGGGTTTTGTAAAAATACCAAATTTCATCAAAAAAGTTGTGACTAATTCCTCTGTTTATTCTTATTTATAATATATATATATATATATATATATATATATATATATATATATATATATATATATATATATATAAAAATATATTTAAGATCAAACAGAGGAATTATTTACAACTTTTGTAATAAAATTTGTTATTTTTACAAAACCCATTTGTAAATCTTGAAGATTTTTTGATCTTGTAAGGTGTGAAAAAAGTTATAAATCTATTTTTATAAAAAAAACCCATTTAATAAAAAAATCTTTGAATGTATTAGTATTCTTTCTGACTACTTGCTTTGGTCTTCTCATATGGAAACCCTTTTCTTTTCTTTGAATCTTGGGTTCCCACTATTTAAAGTTGCTTTCTTTTCACTGATCTGTTAAAAAGATGCAAAATTTCCTGAATATTTTATACAATTTTTTAGAATTTACATGGGTTTTGCAGCTGGGTTAGATTGAAGTTCAAGTTTGATTGAAGTTCAAGTTGGGTGAAACTTTAAAGATCTGATTTTTAATTAATGGTTTTTTATTAAAATTTTGCTGCTTTTTTACTTTTGAATTTATTCTTAAATAAATCTTGAAGTTTGTGTCAAGTAATAAATGTTTTCCTTTTTTGAACATAAATAAATAATTGAGTAACTTGTTTGAGTAAAATTTTTTGAACCCACCCTGTATTTATTTATTTACAGATCTGACTGAACCCTAGTTTTCAATCTCCGATTTGGGGCGGCGTACGGCGGTGCACGGCGGAGCTGCCATGTCTTCTTTAAGTAGAGAGCTTGTGTTCTTGATCTTGCAGTTTCTTGATGAAGAAAAATTCAAAGAAACTGTTCATAAGTAAGTGTTTGATTTTACTTCTTTTTTTGTATGTGAATTGGGTTTTTTATATTTTTATAAAAAGTTTTGTTCTTTAGCAGTTTGGTGTAAAGATATTGGGTGTTTGGATGCAGGGTTTGAAAGTGATAATTTGATATTGAATGTGTGAATTTTTTACTATTTTAGGAAATATTAAGAAAATTAAGGGTTATTTGACCCAAACAAGTTGCCCCAAAACTATAGAAATTAAGTTGCAATACTTAAATAATTTATTTACAATTGTATGTTGAAATTAAGTTTGAAACACTTGTCATATTGAATATGATTTTTATATGTTTTCCCCAATTTTTTTTTTTTTTTGGATTTTAATTTTAGGTTGGAACAAGAATCAGGGTTTTTCTTTAACATGAAGTATTTTGAGGATGAGGTGCAAAATGGAAACTGGGATGATGTTGAGAAATATCTTTCTGGTTTTACAAAAGTCGACGATAATCGGTATTCCATGAAGATATTTTTCGAAATCAGGAAGCAGAAGTATCTTGAAGCATTGGATAAGTAAGTCTTTTATTGTCATTTAATTTGAATTATATTTGGTTTTATAATTAGGGATATTTAAAATCAAATGTGTATCGATTTTCTGTGTTAGGCATGATCGATCAAAGGGCGTGGAGATTCTCGTAAAAGATCTTAAAGTTTTCGCTTCATTTAATGAAGAATTGTTCAAGGAGATTACTCAATTACTGACATTGGAGAATTTTAGGTACTTTAAATTCAAAATTTTCGAACTATAAATGGAAATTTAGAGTTTATTTTTAATATTTGTTTCTTTTACTTTGAAGGGAAAACGAACAATTATCGAAATACGGAGATACAAAATCTGCTAGAGCTATAATGTTGGTTGAGCTCAAGAAGCTTATTGAAGCAAATCCTCTGTTTCGCGACAAACTACAGTTTCCTAACCTTAAAAATTCAAGGTTACGAACTCTAATTAATCAAAGGTATACAACATCAATAGTATTTATTTGGCATAATTACAAAATATGTATTATATACTGATATTATTTATTTTCTGTGCAAGTTTAAACTGGCAGCATCAACTTTGTAAGAGCCCGAGACCTAATCCCGACATCAAAACGTTATTTGTTGACCACTCGTGTGGTCAACCGAACGGTGCACGGGCCCCATCACCTGCAAATAATAATCCTTTGCTCGGGCCATTACCTAAAGCTGGAGGCTTTCCTCCTTTGGGTGCACACGGGGTTTGTATTTTTTTTATTTTGACTTTTACGGCACATTGACTGAGTTTTGAAAGTTTTGACCTAATTTCAGTGTAAATTTGCAGCCGTTTCAACCTACACCGGGTCCCGTTCCAGCCCCGCTTGCGGGTTGGATGTCTAATCCTCCACAAGTAGCTCATCCAAGTGTGTCCGGTAGTGCGATCGGTCTTGGCGGGCCATCTATTGCAGGTCATTTTGCTATATCTTGTAATTATATATGTTGTAAAGATAGTGTTTGGATGGTGTTCGAGTGTTTAACTGTTAAAACAAAATGGATTATTTGTATAACATACCAACATACTTTCACCTTTGTCCCGTTTTGAGTCATCAAAAGATGTTTTTTTTGGTCTCCTTTGGGTCATTTTAGGGTATTTTAAAGATGACCCAAACGGGAAAAGAAGTTTGCATAATAATCGAAATGAAGAAAAACAGTTTTTTAGTGACCATAGTTGATATTAGTAAAGTAAAAGATATAAGTACCATTAGTCCATAGTTGATAATAGCGCTCATAGCAAGCGCTATAGCGAATAGCTTAGCGAAGCACTCATTCATCGCTATCTGATTTTGGGGCCTTCATAGCAAGTAAATAGCGGGATTTCAGAGTTTTTTTTTTTTTTTTGTTTTAATATGAATAGCAATAAAATATACTTATACAATACCTGGATTTTAGGTTCTTTTGTTAAATATACGTATAGAATTATAGAAACACTGTATTTGTATATAATATACATATAAAATATTTCTAAAATTTTCTTCTAGTGTATCACTAAACATAAAATAACGCCTACTATTTCATCGCTATCGCTACGTAGCGTATAGGTTGCTTGTCGCTATCGTCCGCTATTCGCTATTAACAAGTATGCATTAGTCTACTCTTTGATAATCAATTTGTTGCAACTAGTAATTTGCACTATATATACGCATACATATATTTATTGATATAGTGATACACGCTACCCGTACACACGAAGTAAAATTATCACACCAATTACTCAACTGATTTTTTAATCCCTACATGATCACATAAACATAGTTAAAAGTAGGGCTGTCTTTTTTAACCGAAACCCGAAACCCAAACCGAAACCGAAGTCACCCGAACCCGAAGTAGACAAAACCCGAAGAACTGATAACCGAATAACTGTAAACCCGAACCCGAATATAGTTCTATGGATTGGTTAACGGGTTGAATAAAGGGTAAACGGTTTAACCCAAAAAACCCGAAATAACTTTAAAACAATTAGCATATTTTCTACATATAGTCATATCTTTTAAAAGGAACTAATAATCCTTTCCTATTCCATGATGCAACCAACCATAATTAACTATTGTGGTTTTGTTTTTATTTCATAATTAACTTTTAAACTATTCTTGATAGCTTTTTATTTCCAATCATTTAAGAAATTTAATAACTATACAGTTACATTCGAAATGATGATTGAAAAAGTAAATATAATATATAATGTATGGAATTAAACATGTTACAATTAATAATTTGTTTCTAATTAAAAGACATGATGCATTTTACAGTTTATAATCTGTATTAAATTACTATAGAAGAGTTGTTTTATAAAATTGTTTTTGTAGTGTTTGCTAATAACTAATACTGATATTTTACATTTTAGAAGGTTGTATTTATTTGTTAACCTAGTTCATTTTCTAACCCAAAACCCGATCTAACCCAACCCGTTCTAACCCAAACCATTTAAGCCGAACACCGAAGAAACCGAACCTAGAAAGGTTTGGTTATCGGGTTAAATATTTAGTTTTGAAAACCCGAAAAACCCGAACCGAAAAACCCGAAAACCAATTAAAAAACCCAAAGAACACCCCTAGTTAAAAGTACATTACCGAATCACTAAAAACCGACTATCATAACTTGAAACTTACAGCTGCGTTGAAGCATCCGAGGACTCCGCCAATGAATCCTACTTTAGATTTCCCAACCGGAGATTCGGATCATATGAGCAAAAGAGCAAGGCCCATGGGCATTAACGAGGAGGTAATTTGAATATTTTTTTTTAAATAATATTTCTATAATTAGCTTAAAATCGTTACATTATGGTTTTTATTTGGTTTCTTGTCACGTTATTCAGGTAAGTTTACCGATTAACGTCTTGCCCGCCCCGTTCCCGGGGCATGGTAGTCATACACAGGCGTTTAGTGCGCCCGATGATTTGCCCAAAACCGTTGCACGGACTCTAAACCAGGGTTCGTCTCCTATGAGCATGGATTTTCATCCGATTCAACAAACGTTACTCTTAGGTAAGATGACTAGTCATGTGTTGACTTATTGACCTTTTCTAAATGGTCAAAAAATTTTTGTGATATTGCAACTTGCTTTCACTTCATTTTTAATTTGGTCATTGGAGTTTAAAAAGTGTTAATAAACCACCAAATTTTTTAACTTTGATTATATTGGATGCTTTGAAATATTGAAGTACCGATGATTGCGGAAACTCTTTATAAGACTGTAAACTTAACACAACTTGTTTTTATTTAATCATTATAATCTTTCATAATATAATGAGTTTATCTTTGTACATGGTGACATTGATTAAAAAAAATCATTTATATATGCATACATACTACAAAGGAAAAAAATCACTTCTTTGGCTTTTAATGAGCAAGTTGCATTAAATTGCAAATATTTTCACTTCAACTCTATTTGATTATTTGACTTGAAAAATCGTTATTAAAACTACTATATTTTTCAATGCTGATAATTTATGGTTAGTTATCGTTACTAAAGTCAAATGACCAAAGTCAACTTTTGGACTTTGACTTTCACTGTCTTTGAATTGGATATTGACTTTGTGGTTACATGAATATGATGCAACAGTTGGAACAAATGTGGGTGATATAGGATTGTGGGAAGTTGGTTCTCGGGACAAATTGGTTCTTAGAAATTTCAAAGTTTGGGATCTCAGTGCATGTTCAATGCCTATGCAGGTTTTCTTAAGCGTTTAATTCTGCTTTTTTCATATGTGTTTCGATACCTTTCGATAATTTTCAATGATCTTACAATTTTACTGATTTTAGGCTGCTCTTGTTAAAGACCCTTGTGTCTCGGTGAACCGTGTAATTTGGAGTCCAGATGGTTCATTATTCGGTAAGTCCTAGTAAAATTGGCTTGTTTGTTAGGTGTAATGGGTCGATTTGGGCTATATTTTAATGGTCCAACAAGTAATATAAAAAAATTGAGTAAAATGCCATTTTCGTCCCTGAGGTTTGGTGAGTTTTGCCACTTTCGTCCAAAGGTTTGTTTTTCCGCATCTGGATCCAAAAGGTTTGGAATCTTTGCCATTTTCATCTGGATCGTTAACTCCATCCATTTTTCTCCGTTAAGTTAGGGGTATTTTCGTCTTTTTTATTTAATAAGGGTATTTTGAATACTTGTACATTATGCAAAAAGGCTTTGTACATAAAGTGAAAAAGACCGAATTACCCTTTAAGTTAACAAAAAAGATGAAAATAACCCTGACGTAACGGAGAAAAATGGATGGAGTTAACGAGCTGGATGAAAATGGCAAGACTTCAAACCTTTTGGATCCAGATGCGGAAAAACAAACCTTTGTACGAAAGTCACAAAACTCACCAAACCTCAGGGACGAAATGACATTTTACTCAAAAAATATTAGCTTAAAAGGAAA
Source organism: Helianthus tuberosus (assembly GCA_030545235.1). Lineage (NCBI taxonomy): Eukaryota > Viridiplantae > Streptophyta > Magnoliopsida > Asterales > Asteraceae > Helianthus > Helianthus tuberosus. The sequence goes on from CM060369.1 coordinate 201,487,536, forward strand.
GGGGTTAAACAACATATATTATTTTCTTATTTCATTTTTTTTTGTATGAATAGGAGTTGCATATTCAAGACACATTGTACAAATATATTCATATCATGGGGGTGATGATGTTAGACAACATCTAGAGGTTTGTTTATTTCCCTTCACACATACATATATATTCATATCATATTATTTTATTATCTGAACGTAACCGATTTATTGTTTTTGTTACAAGATTGATGCACACGTTGGTGGAGTAAACGATATTGCGTTCTCTCATCCTAATAAGCAACTTTGTGTGATAACATGTGGGGATGATAAAACCATCAAGGTTTGTTTGGCATTGGAACATGTTTACAATCAATTTAATATAAACAACAATCACTAATTATGTTAATAATCAAGATTATGCTATTTCATAGGTATGGGATGCTGCAACGGGTGCAAGGCAACACACTTTCGAAGGTCATGATGCTCCTGTTTATTCTGTATGCCCGCACTATAAAGAAAACATTCAGGTAAGTTGTTATATTTTCCAACTGGTGCATGTTTTGAAAAACGGGCTAGTCATGATCCATTCATAAGCTATGCAGTTAATGAGGTAAAATACCGGATATCGGTCAAGGACTGATATTTGAGATATCGGTTATCGCGGTGGGATATCCGTAATTTTAATATCATGCAGAAAATTTATATATATAGCAATTTAACACTAACAGTTCAGTATACTCTCCTAGCATTAACAAATTAACCTTTTGCAACTTGCAAAACACTAACAATCAGCAATATGAAAAAAGACGAATGGTAGAACTAAGAAGAAAGGTATTGATATCTAGAGAATCGGTGAAATCGGTTAATATCGCCAATAATATCGGTGCCGATACTCTGACTGATATTTGACACCGATATTTTATATGGGGACCGATAACCGATATATCGGTGATATTATTACATGATTTTTGAGGTTTTATACTTTAAAAAATAAACCTTGGCACTTATAATTAAATGTTTTCTCTCATTTATATGTTTTTAGTTAAATTTTTAAAATTTTAGTAGTAATGTAGTTTTTTTTTTAAATAACATGATTTTTGAGGTTTTATACTTTAAAAAATAAACCTTGGGGGCGACTTTTGACCCGTTTAACCACTTATTTTTAGCTACTTTGTGGTTTTACTCGTTTGACCCGTTAACGAATAAACACAATGGATCCATTTATATGTAAATGCTCGAAATTCCCACCTCTAAATTGTATGGTTGATTTATTTTGCAGTTTATATTTTCAACAGCTCTAGATGGGAAGATAAAAGCCTGGTTATATGATAACATGGGATCCCGAGTTGATTATGAAGCTCCTGGTCGGTGGTGCACCACAATGGCGTATAGTGCTGATGGAACAAGGTTTGTTACATATCAACTAGAGGTGGAAAAACGGGCGGGTCGGGTAACGGGTCATATTGGGTTCTGACTAAAATGGGCTAAGGTTTTTTCAACCAGAACATTTGACCCGTTTCAACGTTATTACTTATTAGGTGAAAGTGTAAAATACAATATTGCTTAACGTACGAGCGTACGCTGTGGAAATTACGCATGTTGAAACATAATTACGCATGTTGAAAGGATGAAGATTCTGAGTTTGTGAATGAAGGTTCCGAGTTTGTGAAGTAGATTCCGAGTTTATGATCTTTTACGCATGTCGAAAGATAATTACGCATGTTGAATGAAGGTTCCGAGTTTACCAAAGAGATTCCGAGTTTATGAAGTAGGTTCCGAGTTTGCGAAGTAGTGTTCCGAGTTTATGTCAACATGCGTGAATATGTTTTTCACATGCGTGATTAGGGTTTTGAGTTTCACAACGTGCGTAATTTCACAGCGTACGCTCGTACGTTAAGGAATATTGTACGTTAACCGGTCTTTACTTATTAGTGTGTCAAATTAAGTTTCAGAATACTATTCAATAATAAGCTAATCATTTGACCGTTTATAAGTAAATGGATCGAAATTACCCCATCAATACTGGACTGACAACGTTGAGTTTTTCTTTCTATTACACGTTGGGTTGTAACGTCTGTTTTTTTAGACTATTTTCATGTGGGACAAGCAAAGATGGGGAATCACATATAGTGGAGTGGAATGAAAGTGAAGGAGCAGTGAAAAGGACGTATCTTGGATTCCGTAAACGAGCTTTAGGTGTCGTTCAATTCGATACAACAAAAAACCGATTTTTGGCAGCTGGTGATGATTTTGCTATTAAATACTGGGATATGGATAATACTCAACTTTTGATGAGTGTTGACGCTGACGGAGGACTTCCGGTAGTATTATTAGTCTCATAATATTTATTTGGATTTACAATATCACGATAATTAGTTTTTACTGTTTGGATAAATGGATAGTGCATCTGAATATCTATTATTCAGGGGTTAAAAGTTTTGAGAAAACTGTTCGGTTATTCATTGGTTTACAAAAACTAATATGTTGATTATATAATGAAGGCAAGCCCGCGTATCCGATTTAACAAAGACGGTGCTCTGTTGGCTGTTTCTTCAAACGAAAACGGAATAAAAATATTGGCAAATTCTGATGGCCTTCGATTGCTTAGAACTTTTGAGAATCTTTCGTATGATGCTGCTTCAAGAACGCCCGAAGCTCCAAAGGTAAGACGGGGTGTTAGGTAACACGTCATTTTTAGTACGGGACGATACAGTCTGGACTGGGTCAGGCTTAGGGGAGCAAACGAGCCGAGCCGGGCCCGAGCTTGAGCTCGATTAACCTATGAGAGCTCGAGCTCGGCTCGAGCGCTCGTTGGTAGTTTCTCAAGCTTGAGCTCGGCTCGTTTATTATCTATTAATTAATATATTAAATAAAAATAATATAAATAATAGACTCGTTTAGGCTCACGGGCTCGATAAGTGAAGCTCGGGCCCAGGCTCGTTTACTAAACAAGCTTATTTTTAGGTTGGGGCTTGGCTCGTAAGCAAGGTTAAATAAGCTCGGCTCGACTTGTTTACTAGACAACTTTAAATAAGGGGTAAATGTTATTAAATATTAATAAAAACTAATATTACACTACAACTTGAAAAGGCTCGACGAGCCTGACGAGTTTCTCATGCCAGGCTTGAGCTCAGGCTCGATAAATAAACGAGCTTTATTTTAGGCTCAAGCTCGACTCGTGCTTGATAAGGCTCGGCTCGTTTCGAGTTTTTTCTCGAGCCGATCTCGAGCAGCTTGCGAGCCGCTTGGCTCCTTTGCACCCCTAGTCAGGCTGACCTACTCACTTTTTTGTCCATTTTTTTGAGAGTTTTTCTTCATATAACTAACATGTGTTTGTATAATTAATGTGAAATGCAGCCTGCTATTAATAATGCAATACCTGTCACCGCACCTACTAGTGCCGGATTAACCGAAAGGGTTGCCTCAGTTGGCTCTGTTTCTGGAGCGGTAAATGTTCGTGCATGACTAAAAAAATAACACAGTTTTTTTTTAATATCATAAACTTGCAGTTTTTTTAAATTTAATTATTATAATTACTATTTTTGCTAGAATGGAGATACCAGAAATATGACGGATGTGAAACCGAGAATCACAGAAGAATCAAATGACAAATCTAAGATTTGGAAGCTCACGGAACTAAGTGAATCTTCTCAGTGTCGGTCACTAAAGCTTCCGGAAAACATGAGAGTAACAAAGGTGCGGTTTTGGGTCGGGAATTTTTTAGTTTATTACTAATGTTGGGCACATGTTATTTATTTTAAAATGATTGCTTATCCCTTTATTGTTTTAGATATCAAGATTGATATATACGAATTCCGGAAACGCTCTTTTGGCGTTAGCATCAAATGCTATTCATTTGTTATGGAAATGGCAACGTAATGAGCATAACTCAAGTGGCAAGGTAAGATTGATGCTTATCAAAGGGGGTGTTTCAAGGGCTGCTAACGAACTGAATGAACACGAACAAGCTCTTATTCGTGTTCGTTTGTTAAGAAATATATGTGTTCACGAACTGTTCATGAACACTTACCGAACGTGTTCATGAACACAAATGGAAACAAACGAACACAATTTACGCAAACAAACGAATATCCCGCTGAACGTTTGGTTCATTTGCAACCTGTGTTTGAGTTTTGCATGATTATTAGTTTTTAGATTTAGGATAGATAGACTTCTGATTATTACTCTCAAAACACACATTAAAAATTACTAGTTTACCCCTAATACGCAGGCAACAGCTGCCGTTTCACCTCAATTGTGGCAACCTTCAAGCGGGATTTTGATGACCAATGACGTGGCAGACATGAACCCTGAAGAATCAGTGTCTTGTTTTGCTTTATCGAAAAACGATTCTTATGTTATGTCAGCATCAGGAGGAAAGATTTCTTTATTTAACATGATGACATTCAAGGTAATGTTGTTTTTTCCCTTTTTACCCTCTAGTTTTCCAAAGTTTGACTTTTGAAATCAACGTGGCTGACTTCTTGAATTGGTAAAACGCAGACGATGACAACGTTTATGGCCCCACCGCCAGCAGCAACGTTTCTTGCTTTCCATCCACAAGATAATAATATTATTGCTATTGGAATGGATGACTCCACAATACAAATATATAATGTTCGTGTAGATGAGGTATATATGTACTCACAATTTTGCTAACTCTAAAGGGGTGCAAATGAGCCAAGCTGAGCTAGAGCCCAATCAAGCTCGAGCTCGATTAACTTATGAGAGCTCGAGCTCGATTAACTTATGAGAGTTCGGCTCGTTGGTGGTTTCTCAAGCTCGAGCTAGACTTGGGCCCGGCTCCTTTATTATCTATTAATTAATATATGAAGTAAAGATGATAGAAATAATAGACTCCTTTAGGCTCACGAGCTTGATAAGTGAAGCTCGGGCTCTTTATTTAAAGAAGCTTTTATTTTTAGGTTCGGGCTCGGCTCGTAAACAAGTTTAAATAAGCTCGGCTCGGCTTGTTTACTAGACAACTTCAAATTAGAAGTAAATGTTATTAAATATTAATAAAAACTAATATTACACTAAGGCTTGATAAGGCTTGGTGAGCCTAACGAGAGCCAGTCTTGAGCTCGGGCTGGATAAATAAACGAGCTTTTTTTAGGCTCAAAGCTCGGCTCGGGCTCAATAAGGCTCGGCTTGTTTCGAGCTTTATCTCGAGCCGATCTCGAGCAACTCGGCTCGTTTGCACCGCTACTCTAAATTATATGGATTTAATGTTTTCTTTTTCTTACCGTCACTTATTATCTTTATCATGAAGGTGAAAAGCAAACTTAAAGGCCACTCGAAAAGAATCACGGGTCTTGCTTTCTCTCACGCGCTCAATGTTCTTGTCTCATCTGGTGCAGATTCTCAGGTTAGTAACATTTTCTTGAAATTTTAGCTGAATCTTGATGAGAAAATTTATTAACTTGTTTACTTGAAATTTTAGTTGAATCTTGATGAGAAAATTTATTAACTTGTTTACGTTTTTGTTAAATATTCTTGTTTTAGATTTGTGTATGGAGCTCTGATGGATGGGAAAAGCAAAAAGCAAAATACTTGCTACTACCACCAGGTAGGACAACGGCCGCACAGTCAGACACGCGGGTTCAATTCCATCATGATCAGATCCATTTTCTTGTTGTTCATGAGACTCAACTGGCTATATATGAAGCATCAAAACTAGAATGTGTAAAACAGGTGAGAATTGGATGTTGTCGTATTTTATTACAGGTGGCTAAAAGGGTGGGTTAACGGGTTCGGTGGATAAAAAAAAAAAAAAAAACAGTTGGTCATGGGTCAAAACAGGTAGATTTTGTTACGCTTCAGGTTGGTCTAGGTTGACCTGAAATACCTGCCAGCAGTGCCTGTGGTTTACCAAAATTTATTTTTGAGTAAAGTACATGGATGGTCCCTATGGTTTACCAAAATTTTGGATTTGGTTCCTAGCTTTCCAAAAGTACCCGTCTTAAATATGCCACAAAATTTGAGGTGTTCAAAAAAATGTCACAAAACTAAAGGGTAATTTTGTGCTTTTGCAACTTTTGACCTGTTTAACCATATGAGCTGTTTCACATATCAGTTAAAGTTTTTAAATTTTACATAAATAGCTCGAAATTGTTATGTCACTATTTTATTACAATATTGTTTTTGTTTACATTAATTTCTGTTCAAATTGTTTTTTCACAGTGGCTCCCAAGTGAATCTTCTGCACCCATATCACATGCAGCCTTCTCATGCGACAGTCAACTCATATACGCGTGTTTCCTGGATGCAACCGTGTGCGTTTTCACCGCCTCACACCTTCGCTTACGGTGTCGAATCAATCCATCCGTTTATCTTTCGCCTTCCGTCCTGAGGTAAAATGCTTTCCAAAGAAAGTTTACTACTTTGACCAGATTGACCAACTTTCTAAAACCATTTCCAAATCTTATATTTATCTTGTAGCAATCTGAACGTGCACCCGATGGTGATTGCGGCACACCCACAAGAACCGAACCAGTTTGCGTTAGGGCTATCAGATGGCGTGGTTCATGTGTTTGAGCCGCTTGAATCCGAAGGCAAATGGGGGGTCCCACCACCGGCTGAAAACGGGTCAACGAGCAATGTAGCTGCCACGTCACCTGCCCGAGGTTCAGGGTCTGAACAAGGGCAGAGATGACCGAGATGGGTCGGGCAACACAAGTTTTTTTAAACACTTGTGTTGCTTGAGAGGGAAAGTTTAAAAGATTTAGGTTATGTACTTGTGTTGGTGTTGGTGTTTAACTTGGGGGACATGTAGATCTAACTTTGTGTGTGTTATGGTAAATGGTGAAATGGTTCTAGGGTTTCAAGTCCTAAGGGCGAAATGTTGTTTGTTCGTTTTTTCATGATAATGAATCCATAATGTGTGCTTTCTTATTGATCGTATTCATAAAAATCAGAATCAGATAAGCACTTTGAATAAGCAACTCCGAATCGCTTATTTAAGACTGTCTTTTCGGTTAATCTTTAATTAACAAAATAAGCATACATTCATAAGCAGTCTGATTAAAAACAGATAAAGTAGTGTTTCATGTCAACAAAAGAGTTCGCAGGGCATTAAGTCGTTTATATCGATACAAAAGTTGTTCTAACAAGCTCTTAAACATGAGATTCCTCAAGAGTTTAGGAGTTTTTTAAAGCTGATTTTAGGAGTATTTTCAAGATTTTTATGATTCTGGGTCATTAACAGGGGGTGTAGTTTCTCTTTTATCACTCTTATTCCTAAAGTCAAGGATCCGGGGGGTTTGAATGACTACAGACCTATCAATTTAGTGGGGTTAATTAATAAAGTGATGTTCGGTTAACCAATCCGCGTTCCTTAAAGATAGGCTCATCCTTGATGGGGCGCTTGTCTTAAACGAGATTTTGGTGTGGGTTGAGAAAAGATGGGATAAAGCTTTCTCTTTAAGATTGACTTTGAAAAAGCTTACGGAAATGCTAATTGGAATTTTGTCTCCTTGGTGTCTTTGGATTCACGATATTCTTTTTATGGCTAGATCCTCGATTATTGTTAATGGCTTGCCGACCTTTGAACTCCAGTGTTTTGAAGGGATGCTACGAGGTGATCCGATTTATTCGTTCCCTTTTATTGTGGTAATGGAGGCTTTCTCCGGTATGATTAAAAGGGTGGGTAGGGTGAGTGCGTTTAGAGGCACTGTTGTCCCGAACGATGGGCCGATCTTAACTCATTTCCTTTATATGGATAATTGTGTGTTGATGGGTGAGTGGTCGAACTCGAACATTAAAAATGTGGCGAACTATTAAGATGCTTTTATCTTTGTTCGGGTTTGAAGATAAACATGAGGAAGTCTATTATTTTTGGGATTGGTGCGGACTCGTTTGAGGTTGAAGAGATGGCTACGGCCTTGAATTGTAAAGTTCGGTCGGTTCCTTTTGTGCATTTGGGGGTGTTGGTCGGGGCGGATATGAATCGGCTAGCCAATTGGAAGTTCATTTTTGATATTTTCAAGTCCCTGTTATCTCTTTAGAAGGCTTCTTTTTTATCTATAGGTGGACGTGTTACTCTCATTAAATCGGTTTGGAAAGTCTTCCTAACTATTATTTTCTCTTTTTAAGGTCGCGACTCAAGTCTTAAACGGACTGGAGGCTATTATTAGAAGATTCTTGTGGGGAGGAGGCTTAAACCAAAAGAAGATGCACTGGGTTGGGTTGCGTGGAAACGTTACAAAAATGAAGAGCATAGTCTGTTGAAACGTGTGGCTTCTTTTGTTGCGATGGGTCTTGGGGATGTTACTTGTGTTTTATGTGACTCAGAGGCGGAATCTATTGATCATATTTTCCGCTCGTGTTTTGCGAGTACGGTGAACCAGGTAAGTATGTGGTGTAAAATAAATCCCATATCTGATGATTTTTCAACAAAAGATCAGATGGAGGTGTGCGAGTATTCCGAACTGGGCAGACAAGGTTAAGAGGCGCTTCAAGGAATTATGATGGTCGGATATTGGTCTATGGAGAGCAAGAAATGATAAGAGGTTTTCGAACATTGGCGTAGCTATTAAAAAGATCATTCAAGATATAACGGTGCTTGCAGGGGCGGAGGTTAATGGTGGTTTTTCGCTCATAGTGTTAATTTTTCCCAAAATTTTCTGAAAAAAAAAATATAGTGTAAAATATTGGATTTTTAAGAGTCCAGTCCCCAGCGATTTGGATTTTGAGAGACCAGCCCCTACCGAGTTTTCATTTAAGCTCCGACAACGACACTGGGTGCTTGGTTTTCTATGGTATAGTAATATGTCTAAGAATAGATCTATAACTTGGGAAAATGGTGTGATTTTGATGTAATGTGATCCATTGTTTGTCGGTTGTTTTGTCGTTGCCCCTGGCTTTTTGAGGGTGGCGATTGTGAATAATCATTACCTTTCAAAATTAAAAATTCTTTATATAAATAATTTAGAATTAAATTAATAGTTGTTCGTCTTTTTTTAACGCCTTAAATTACACTAAATTCATATTTGATGGGCTCGAACCTTAAAGAAACAACTCTTGAATTCCAATGACTTTACCAGTTGAAGACAACCCTTCTTCATTTCTTCTTATTTACAAGTAATCAAAATAGCATTAATCAACTATAATAAATTATGAAAATTATATATTATAAATAAATAATTAAATAAATATTCTTCATATATTTTAAAATGTAAGATAATATAGAAAATTATCCCGTCCACATCAAATGGAGTACAATAGTAAAAAGCACTTGACCGTTTGACCGATTTGAATTTGGTCAAAATCACCAAAAAAATAAAATAAAATCAGGAACCCTAATTGTCAACAAAAACCCTAAATCCTTCAAACTTAACGACTTCTATCACCAAAAACATCTCCTTTCTCCATTAACACACTCAATTAACCCGAGAATGGAGGTTGAGAGGCTCTACGACGTCGTTTCCGGTGCTCCGGTGGCAGAGATCTTCAGTTTGATGGTTCAGACGGTTGTGGATGCTCAGAAATCTGTTCATTGGCTTCTGTTTTTGGTAAATCTGCACTACGTTATGAATGTTATTGTTTAGGTTTACGAGATCTGTGTTATTGTGATGTTCTGGTGTTAGTTTAAGTTGTTTTTGTGCGTTTTATAGTTTTAAGTTGTTGTTGTTGTTATGTGAATTAGAGGAATTATTGTTGTGGTTATATAGTTTTCATTTTGATTTGATGAGTAATGATGTTTTGGTAAGTAGATCTAGATTGATTTAACTTATTTTTGTTGAGGAATTTGTTGCTGCTGCTGGAGTTATTTTATGATCTTATTCTGTTGCTGAGAAATTTGTTGTTATTGATGGTGATTTACATTTGGTTGCTATGTGTTATGTGCTCTAACGGTAACGGTTATGAGTGTTTATGGTTCGGTTAGGCCGGATATGACGGAATTTTTGGGCCGAACCAGTAAGGTTTTTGGGAAAAAAAGCTAAACTGAACCGGCTGAACTGACCAAGAACGTATCGGTTTTGACGGTTTGCTTTTTGAGCACTGAATCGTATCATTAGATCTTCGAAAGTTTAATTGGTAAGTTTAGAAAAAAGATTGAACTTTTTACCTTTTGAGTATTAAAGCCTTTATGAAAGAATAAGGTGAAAAAAACAAAAATAATAATAGCACGAAACTGGATAAATTAGGGATGTATATGTATTATAATTAAAAAAAATACTTATACGTGTTATAATCTTTTGATTTCTATATGTGAAAAAAACTACTTTTTATTAAACTTATATATATTACAAAACTTATTCTATATTAATATTTTTTAATATTTTGGCCGATTTATCTCAGTTTGGGGGGTTGGGCGATTTTGATGGTTTTTGAACATCGGTACTGACAGTTGATTGCTTTAGTTAAAGCTGAGAACATTAGATTTTATAAATTTTGTATGAGTGTGTAGCATTGCTTAGAACCGTGTGTTAGATCCGATTAAGGAGCTTCTTGTTTAGATCTGTTGATTATGTTCTTGAATTTGCTTCATTTCAATTACTTTCTTATTAATTATATATGTTTATCTTTTCAGGTAGGATCGATATCCGATAATGCTGATGCTTTGGCTGACCTGCTTGAAGCAGAGAAGAGGTATGATACAGTTTTTGTATTTGCAAATATTTCTGCTCGTTTACTTGTTATGAACGAGTCATTCCGGGTAGTGTTTGACTTTGATATCAAAAATGTCTAATATGAAAAGATTAGCTAAAACAGGAATGTGTTAAATGGGTTGACCGGGTCAATCATCGTGCGGATCTATTTATTTCCAATGCATACAACTGTAATACTTTTCTTTTTGTAAACATCATTGACACCATTATTAGGTATAACTTGTTTAAATAAATGCACAAGAAGTGTTTGCGGGTAAGTTCAACTTGGTTTAACGTGCTTTAATTTTGTGATAAAAATGACCAGTTTCAAGTTTCGACCCCAGCCCGTTTTGACCCGTAACGGCGTTACCCAACCACTGCAAGGTTTTTATTTGTTTTTTTTTTTTGTGCTCTGCAAGTGTCTTAAGATGGAGTTTACATATGTGCAGGTTTCCTTTTGGTGATCTTAACAAAGTTTCAAGCCCTGATGCTGAATGCAAAGATGACGGTGAATCAGAGGATGATAGTGACGATGACGAGGATGCTGATGTTGGCGATGACAGTGATGATGATGCGGAAGATTCATCTGGAGAAGATGACGATGATGAACAAGGGGATGCCGATAGTGATTCTGATGCTAACGATGATGAAGACGATGATGACGATGACGATGATGAAGACGAGGATGATGATGATGATGATGAAGATGATGAGGATGATGATGAAGACGACGAGGAAGAGGAAGGGAACCAACCACCATTTAAGAAGAAAAAGTAGGAAAACAATGATGTTTGAATTGTTTCCATTAGTCCATTTGTTTCATTAGTCATTAGCAGATTTAAATCTTGAGATTTTTGACTTTAGATCAGGACATTTTTATATTCTCCAATTTTGTTTTAAACTCAATTCTGTTGTAAGATCTTTTATTTTATTATATTATAATCATAATTTCTCAAACAATCATAACAACTTCAAATTGATACATTAATCAAGGTTATTTTCAAGTCTCTTTTTAAAACATATATAATATATAATTAAAAAATCATAATTTATAATATACTTATTTTCAAATTTATGCTATTTATGCCCTTTTTATTATCCTCTACTTCAAATAAAGAGTGTTATTTTATGGGCTTTGAGTTTTATGGGCGGTTACAGCTTATAATGTTCCCTAAGTTATTTTCAGGTAATATGATATTTTGCAAGTTTTTAAAAGTACAGAGACCAGTTGTAAAAGGATTATATGGACATAAACGGGTTGGTCGAAAACGTGTTGTAATAAACAATTTAAACGGGTTGGAAAGTTTACCTAATAAAAATTTTCATTCTAATTTTGAATGGGTGAAACATGTCAACAATCCAAACAGGACCCGTTTATTAATTGGGTTAAAGTTGTATTTTTCCATAGAAAAGTGAGGGAACTCATTTGGCACTGTATGTTTTGAGTAATATACACAATTTTATGAGTTCCAGACCAGTGGCGGATCTTGCCCGTTGAACGTGCCAGGGCCGAAAGACATGGGCACTAAAAAAAGCCCGGGCAAGCCCGGGCCAAACATAGTATATATAAAAAAATTCGATCGAAATGCGAAAAATTAGCACTACGGCCGAAAAACTTGCCCGGGCCGTGGCCCTGCCACAACCCTATTAAGATCCGCCCATGTTCCAGACAATTTGGATTTCGTTTTGAGTTTGTGGAAGGTGGTCAATGTTTGTGTCTTGTGACCAAAAGTGTCATGTTGGTTGATTGTAGGGCGATTGTAGGGTCATGTGACAATGTGACATACTCGGAATGTTGTTAAAGTCGTCAATGTTTGCACTTTATAAACATAAGTGCCATGTAGGTTGATTGTGAGGTCATGTGACAATGTGCCTCGTACTCAGAAAACGGTTAGTGTCACGAATCAGTACTTTATAAGGGATCAATGTCCGAGTCATGTGATCAAAAGTGTCGAGAATCAAGCATTTTGATCGTAGGGTTATGTGACATGTGACTCATTGTTTTTATAGTAGTGTATGACAAAGTCAAATGTCTGGTTAGTTGAGTAATGTTGTGTTTGTTGACACCCTGATAAAATTGGATCAAATGCTAGAAATTATGCTAGAAATTATGTGACATATGTTGACTTTTCTAGGGGCAGGTGTTGACTTTGATGAATGTTCGGTTTAAACAGGTTATCCTCCATACCCACTTGGGTTTAGAACTTTAGATACCCATATCCATATTCGGACTGGGCTCGAGCTCTAACATTTTGAAAGCCGAAAAAATCGCACTTGGGTTTAGAACTTTAGATACCCACTTGGGTTTAGAACTTTAGATACCCATATCCATAGTGATTCTTGAATGGAAACCAACACCAACTAAGAAAGCCGAAAAAATCGCGGTGATATCATGACACTAACTGCTGCTTCTTGTATACTCCAAAAAACAGAGATACAGTTTCTTTTTCTAGAAGTCTACAACCATAAAAGCCAGCAAACATCTAGAACCACTAACCAGTCCAACACAAAAGAAAAAAAAAAAAACTAATACATGTTCCAACATCATCATGTTATCATCATCATCATCATTTGACTATCTATGAGCTCTAACATTTTGAAACAGAAAAAAAAGAGAGGCTAACTTAAGTGCTAAAAGATGGCTGATGACTACAGTTTAAAGAGCAAACCACCATGAGCAGCAAAGAAGGGTGCAAACACAAGTGATTCCACAGCCATCAGTTTGATCAGAATGTTCAGTGATGGGCCTGACGTGTCCTTGAGCGGGTCACCGATGGTGTCACCGATCACAGCGGCTTTGTGTGGTTCAGACCCCTTTGGTCCGAGGGTTCTTGCATGTTCTGATGCACCAGCCTGGACGATAATGTAAAGGGTCAAAATCGATAGTAGCATAGACCACAGAAGGAGCTAGAGGTTTCCGCCAACACTTAAAAACGGATCGTCAAAAGTCACCCAAAGTGTTTTTTTGATGCATAAAATCTGGGGATGCAAACGAACTGAACAAACACGAACAATGCATATTTTTTGGTGTTCGTTTGTTAAGGAGATATATGTGTTCGCAAACTGTTCATGAACACTTGCTGAATGAGATTTTCTGTTCGTGTTCGTTCGTTAAGGAAATGAACGTGTTCAGGTTTGTTCGTTTGTTAATTTTAGGTAACGAACGCTCATGAACACAAGCTAATGTTCATAAGCACAAATGAAAACAAACGAACACAAACAAGCGTTGATGAACAAAATATATATAATACACTAATACTTATTAATATTTTATTTGTTAGAATTTTAAAGGATTTAATCAAATATAAAAATTAAAAGCGGTAACAAACTATTGAGCATAAACGAACACGTTACCGAACACTCACGAACATAAATGAACGAACGCGGCCTCTGTTCATGTTTGTTCAGTTAACTAAACGAACGAACACAAACAAACTTCCCGCCGGACGGTTCATGAAGTGTTCGCTGAACGTTCGGTCGTTTGCAACCCTAATAAAATCTCTTAAAAACATTTTACTCGGAAAATTAGATTATTAAAATAATATAATATCAGTATTTGAGATACCAATAAATAATTATAAAAATTCTGGAGGGTCAACCTGACCCAACACATGAAAAAATTGGGCCTTTTGTCCCAACCAGCCAATTTTGCCACCTCTAAAACTTTCTTATGATAGCATCTAACACAGATAATCACCTCAATATACTTCTTGGCATTGTCCCATGCACCACCGGTGTTCGATGCAGAAATCGCCACCTGCACACCGCAAATTAGTTAAGTTTTAAACAACTCACTTGTAAAAATATTAAGTTCATTTTAACCTTTATGCAAACTTATTTAAAAATATGCATTACCTGAACACCAGAAACTAGCGCGCCAGCAAGGACACCCGAAAGAGTCTCGACTCCAAAAAACGTGCCGACGATCAAAGGAGTCAGTATCACAAGGGCGCCAGGCGGGATCATTTCCTTAATAGACGCATCGGTCGAGATTTTCACACACGTGGTATAATCAGGCTTCGCAAGGCCTTCCATGAGTCCCGGAATCGTGTTAAACTGCCGCCTAACTTCCTCTACCATTTTCAAGGCGGCACTCCCCACACTCTTCATCGTCATGGCTGAAAACCAGTACGGAAGCATCGCACCAACGATCAGACCTATGAAGACTTTCGGTGTTAGAACATCGACCGTCTCGATGCCTGCACGGCTCACGAAGGCTCCGAATAGCGCTAATGAGACCAGTGCTGCTGAACCGATAGCAAATCCCTAAGAAGATAATGTGAATGGCTGTTAGAATTTAGGGGTGTGAATTTCTAAACGGGTTTGGGTTTAGTCTAAACGGGTTCGGTCAGTTTCAGGTTGAACCTGCGAACCTGTTTAGCTAAATGGGTCAGGTTGATGTCAACCCGGTCGAGTGTGCGGGTTGACCCATTTAACCCATTTATATTATATTACTTTTTTTACAGTATGTTTCATGTCACAAATTAAATTGGATGTGTATTCTATGCCATAATTAAAACTTAAAAGCAAAAATAGACATAAGATTTTATAATTAAAATGTAATTGCATTATATACATTTGTATTTTTGTAGTAAATTTAGAGCTTAATACATTGATTTGTGAAAAAAAATTAAAATTAAAATTAAAAAAATAGGAACTGGTCGTGTTTGGGTCAACAACTCAACACGCAAATATTCGGGTCGTGTTCAGGTTCATATGCATGACACGATTTTCGGGTTCGGGTCAGGTTGAACCCGTCAACCAGCAAACACTACCCGTTTGGAATCGATATTATTAGAGTTCTACAGTATCAAGAAAGAAATTAATCACCTTTCCGATGGCGGCAGTGGTGTTGCCGGCAGCATCAAGGGCGTCAGTCCTCTCACGGATCCTATGACTCATACCCGCCATCTCAGCAATGCCCCCAGCATTGTCACTGATGGGCCCGTAAGCGTCTATTGCGAGACCAGTGGCAATGGTGCTAAGCATTCCAAGAGCAGCAACCGCAATACCGTACATGGCAGCAAAGCTAAAACTAACAAAGATGCTGATAGCTATAGCAAAAATAGGAATGATTACGGATTTATATCCCAATGCAAGACCGAAAATAACGTTTGTTGCGGCTCCGGTCCTGCAGGAGTCAGCAACATCTTGTACCGGGCTGCATATCATTAGAAAATAAATTAATAAATGACAATAAACGAATCTAAAAAATATAAAAAATAAACTTTAGATGCAAGATAAACTAGTTTTTTTACCGGTATGTGACGTGATAAATTATAGCCTACAATCAACCCGACTCGTTTTTGAATTAAATTTACGTTGAAATGTAGAATAATCCGAATTCATACCAAAATGTAATATATTTGACCCGAGTTGTTTCCAAACAAAATTTACGTCAAAACGTAGACAACTCAACACGTACAAAAAAAGAACATGTGCGGTGGCGTCGTAACGCAACGTGATAATGTATAGACTGCAATCGACCCGACTCGTTTCCGGACTAAATTTATGCCGAAGCGTACAGTAACTCAAATTTATACCATTGAATGAAAACATATTACATTTGACCCGATTTGTTTCCAAACAAAAATTACGTTAAGGCGTATACGAACTCGAATTTATACCGACACGTACAAAAAAATAAAAACATAAGAAATTAGTTTTAGGGTAAACTCAAAACCTTAGAAACTTGAGGGACTCAAAGTGACATTTACAAAGTTAGAGGGCTACCTTTAACATTATATCAAAGTTTGGGGTTCAATGGGTCATTGTTTTAAGGTTATATATACATATACCTGTAAGCATTGCTGGTGTAGTACTCGGTCACAAAACCAATGATTAGTCCAGCCCAAAGACCGACACATACACACAAGAACAGTTGCCTGCATATATACGACGAAAATAAACACCAACATTTATTCAAGAGTAAAATGCCATTTTCATCCCTGAGGTTTGCCAGTTTTGCGACTTACACCCAAAGTTTGTTTTTTCGTATCTGGATCCAAAAAGTTTGAAATCTTGGCATTTTCATCCAGCGCGTTAACTCCATCCATTTTTCTCTGTTAAGTCAGGGGTATTTTCGCCTTTTTTGTTAACTTAACGGAGAAAAAATGGACGGAGTTAACGAGCCAGATGAAAATGGCAAGATTTCAAACCTTTTGGATCCAGATGTGGAAAAAACAAACCTTTGAATCAGGGACAAGAATGACATTCGTTTAATCATGAAAAAAAAATAATAAACCAATAAACTTTGGTGTGATTTTCAACTTTTGCTTACCAGTTATACACGACCTTCTGAACACCGAAATTGAATATAGTGAACGATGTCGGGAGCCCAATGAAGCTAACAATTGCGATACCAACAGTCATAAGAACAGTGGAGATGATAAGCTGTTTTTTCAACGCCGATTGAATCTCATCAACGACTTTGATTTCAAAGAAATCAGTTGCAAACAGCGTGGTTATCAAGCAAACGATAATCCCAACAGAGCTCACAAGCAACGGAGAACACATTGCAGTGAAGTCGTGTTCGATTCCGAAAGAAGAAATCGAAGCAACAACGAGTGCGGCACACGATGATTCGGCATATGAGCCGAAAAGATCCGATCCCATTCCAGCAATGTCCCCAACATTATCTCCAACGTTATCGGCGATAACCTATAATAAAAATATGAGTTTCCCATTTTGCATCACTATGAAAAAAAAAATCATGCATGCAACGCGCATGAACTATTCGTGAACTTATTTGACGGGAAGTTCGTTTATGTTAGTTTATTTAATAAACGAACGAACATGAACACATGTTTTGTTCGTTCATTTATGTTCATGAACATCCCTTTATGTTCGTTTATTTACATTTATTTATGTTTATTTGTTTATGTTCGTTTCAATTTAAATACATAAGTAGTTATATTTATATAAATACTAAACATATAATGAACTTTCTAACTACTTATATAAATATAACTAAATGGTAATTAGCCTTTTAAGTAATAAAAATGGGTAATAGAATTTATCATAATTAATCACTAATTCATATAAAAAATTACTTTATGTTCGTTTATGTTTAGTTAATTACGCTCATTTGCGTTCATTTGTGTTGTTTATTGTTTGTTAAATTGTGTACGTTTAAGGTTGTTTGTTTATGTTCGTTTACATTCGTGAACTGTTCGTTTAGGATTTAAACGAACGAACATAAACAGACACGAACATGCCCATTTTCAAAATAAACAAACATGAACAAAAAATTGTGTTCGATTATATGTTCGTGTTCGTTCGGTTCATTTACATGCCTAAAAAACAATAATATTAATTTCACTTACAGCTGGATTTCTAGGGTCATCTTCCGGAATGTTCCGTTCAATCTTCCCGACAAGATCCGCACCGACATCAGCCGCTTTCGTATATATACCTCCACCGACTCTTCCGAATAGAGCCATTGACGAACCACCGAGTCCGTAACCAGTTATCGCTTCAAAAAGCCCTTCCCAATCGTCCCCGTAATACAACTTAAACAGATTAATCGCGATGTACAAAACCAATAGCCCGCTTGCGGCAAGAAGAAAGCCCATTACAGCACCGGACCTGAACGCGGTAATGAAAGCTTTACCGACCCCCTTTCGGGCTTCAAGCGTTGTCCTTGCGTTAGCGTAAGTGGCGATTTTCATCCCGAGGAATCCGGAAATGAGCGAGGTGATTGCTCCGAGTAGGAATGCGATTGTACTGAAGGCGGCGGTTGCGAGTGCGGGTTTGCACATCTGGTGGACGTTATATGTGCATTTCTGGCTTTTGGTGCTGAAACCCTCGACGGAGCCCAGGAAAAGGAAGATTAAGATTGCGAAAACCACCATGAAAATACTGACGTATTGGTATTCGGTAAACAAGAAGGAGGTTGCACCTGTTGCATTTAGAACATAACAAAACAAGGTATGAATTAGCAGAAAATAGAGGTGACTGGTTTGCAGAAAACCGATTAACCGACAAAACTGAACCGAAATAACTGATTTTTTTAACGACAATTACGGGTCGGTTTTGACTGTACCTCATTCCAAAACCGAACCACACTGAAGTAATTAACACAAACTAATAAGCAACTGTTGAGTTTTGTTTTCTCTAAACTGAATTACGGGTCAGTTTTGACTACGGCTGACTCTTAAACCGAACCGCATCTAAATGACCGGCCCAAACAAATAAGCACTGTTCGGTTTTGTTTTTCAACTGAAAACTACAGGTCGGTTTAGACTATGCCTAACTCCAAAACCAAACCGCTCCGAATGACAGGCCCAAACTAATAAACAACTGTTCAGTTTTGCTCTTTTAAACCGACATTACAGATTTACGGGTCAGTTTCGACTATGCCTCGCTTCAAAACTGAACAGAACTGACCTCAATAACCGAAACAAAACCGAACCATACTAAACTTGTTTGAATGCTTGTTATTGGACCTAACCCATTCATTATTTTGGGCCAAAAATGCTAAATTCATTTTATGGGCCAGTTTTTGAGACTCAAAACATTTCAAGCCCAAATATGAAACTAAAAATCTATCCATAACCAAACCAAACCAAACCAAACAGAAAACCGAAAAACCAAAACCGATCCGTTTTCGATTTTGGTTCGGTTTTTGCTAAAAACTGATCCACACATGACACACCCCTAGCTAGGTCTGGCATGGCAATAGATATCTCTATAAGAGATGATTATACCTGTTTACTAAAGAAAGTAAACAATGTGATTTTTTACCTTTTTAAAAATAAATAAAATTATGAGGTTAGGATCCATCGTTTCTTTTTTTGGTACATAAAAACATAAAACATTAAACTGTGTTATCGACATCAGATATCAAGTAGTTAAACGAGTTGTATTCATATTTAACACTTGTGTTATACGCGTCGTTAGAGACCTGTTAAACCCGATAAGACACGATTTGCCAGACCTACCCCTAGCAAAAACCACCAAAAACCACAATAGGACCACCAATCCATCAATAAAAGCAATCACATATCACCATCAAAAAAAAAAAAAAAAAAAAAAACTAACTTTATCTACCTAAACCTCCAACTAATTCCAAACAAAATAACCAACAATTAACAACATATTTATAATATAAGAACAATAACATGATACCTTCAGAAATGGCGTTCTGAATCTCAGCACACTTAACAACAACGTTATGATCATTAAGCCCCTCTTCTTCTTCAATCAAGTAATCATCATACCCATTTTTATTATTACTATTATTATTATTATTATTATTATTAGCGTTACGGTCAGGTGTCATCTTAACCCTAGACACTAAAAACCATTGGATTAACGAAAAAACAATTCCGATAACGGCACAAACCGGAATAATAATCTCCGTCGCAAATGTTGACAGTACGGTTGGAGCCATGGAGAGGAATGAAACGACGACGTTTTGGGAGAAATTAAAAGAGGTTGTTTGGGAGAGTGGTGAAGTAGGAAGCGGTGTCGTATTTATAGTGAGAGAGATGGATATATAGAGAGAGTGTATATATAGAGAGAGATAGAGAGGATAAGGTGGACACGTGAGCATGGGATTGGATGCTTTTAGGGTTGTTCGGTGTAGCCGCACTTTTAATCGGACGGTGGAGAATGAATGATCGGGTTTAAGGTTTTAGTAAGTGTGATTTTTTTGGAAACATTTGGCATTCAAGTGTTTTTAAATACTTTTATTGACATCGACTCATTGATTGATAGTCTATTCTTTTTGAAGGTGGAACTTGTTCTTTATTTTGAACTAGTTTTATGCCCCTACCGTTTTACGCGCAGTAAGCGAAATATTTCTCAGTTTGATAATATGTACGTCGGTGTTTTGGTTGCTTGAACATACTACTTATAACACGATTTCAATAAAAATTATATCAAGACATATGTAAAAATTATATCAAGACATAGGCGCTAGTCGGGCGGTGAGGTACAGCCTAGGGATTAATCGGGATTAATCGGAATGGGATTTTTATATGTATTTTTTCAAAATTATATATATATACCCAATAATATAAAAATAATACTTCAAAATTCACATAAATACTTCAAGTTTCAGATAGTATGGTTCGATTTTGACCGATTTTGACCAATTTTGACCGCCTAGGACCGCCTAGGACCGATTTTTATGGGTTTAAAGGTCAAAAAATGGGTTTAATGGGATGCAAAAGAGTGGACCGATTAGTCCGATTACTTCCGCCTAAGACCGATTTTTACCGATTACGACCGACTAGGACCGACTTTGACCAAAACCGATTAATACCACCGACTAGGTAAAAATTAGTCAGTAGTCAACCGCCTAGCGCCTAGGCGGCGATTAATCGGCCGCCTAGGCCGATTTCTGCAACACTGGTAAAAATACACTAGTCATAGAGTAACTTTATTAAAGTCCGGGAGTAGTCGCGTTTATCTACTAATAGCAAACAGTCACTATTCCCTTGGGTTGGTTTATCATGGTAACAAGGGAAATGCTAAAAAATGAAATACTAAAATGAGTAAAAGTAGAGGGACTAAACGTGTATACTACTAAAGTTAAAGCAAAGGGACTAAACATACATATAAAAAAGTTGACTAATAAAAAGAAAGTTTAAAAAAAAAACAGAGAGGCTAAACACGTTTATTAGAGAAGTTGAACGTTTAAAAGCAAAATACAAAAAGACACGATCAATTACTAAAAGGAATAGTAGAAAGATCAAACATGTACACTACTAAAGTTAAAGTAGAGAGATTAAACACATATAACTAACGAGCAATGTCAGACACACTGTTCTTCTCACTGTATTTGTATTATATAAAAATTTATCGTATGTACGTCTCTTGTTATGTGATTAAAAAAATACTATTACTTGTTCCTTATTTTGAATTTATCATATGTCCACTCTCTTTTAAATTTACTTGTTCCTTATTTTGAATTTATCGTATGACCACTTTCTTTTAAAAAGAAAATTTATCGTATGTCCAGTCTCTTTTAAATTTACTTGTTCCTTATTTTGAATTTATCGTATGACCACTTTCTTTTAAAAAGAAAAAAACATATTTCCTTTGAATATGTTCTCTCTTACCCTTTTACTTTTGATAAACAAAAATCAAGCATTAACCTTTTTTCTTTTCTAAGAACTCAAAGAGGATATCCAATAGAGTTGTGCAAAAATGGAAAAGCTAACCATATTCGAAAAAGAAAATGATACAAACTGTGAATTCAATTTTAGGATTGTTTCTTAAGAGTAACCGAAGAATTTGGATTTTGGTTCCACAGATTATGCTTATTCGTATCAGTAAATCAAATAATAAGTTGTATAACTTGTTTAATTGGTAGCCGAACCTAATAATCAGAATAAATAGGTTTAATTGGTTGAATTTGATTATGTTACACTTGTGAATTTAGATCGGATCAGTTATCGGTTATTGACAATAAAAGTTCCAAATCCAAGTAAACTGCTCTAAACAAATCGACTAAATCGACACCCCATGCACTTTGGGTTAGATTCTCATTGAAGCCAACATAAATGTGAGATGGTTGTTGGAAATTTTAGTGAAAATGAGTTTTTCACTAAATATTTTGGACATCAATAATCTATACTATCTATAAAAGGAGCTTAAAGGCTGACCTCACTTTGCTTACTTGTCAGCCTCTCAGCTATGCCACATAGGATGCCACATAAGCTCCGCTGATGTCATTCCGCTTATGTCATTAATCCAATTTTGTTTTAATCATTTTAATCTCCATGTATATACAAATCAAGTATTTTAATTTAAAAAATTACAAAAATAGATTTGGCTCCATTTTCAAAATTTAAACCCCCTCTCTCTCTCTCTCTTTCTCAAATACAAGCTATCTTTATTTTCAAAAATTCAAGCTCTAATTTCAAACCTGCATATCTCTCTCTCAAATCTTCAACAAACGTACATCATTCTTCCTCAATTCAAACCCTAACTTCCCAAATCTTCAACAAACGTACATCATTCTTCCTCACTCTATCAACAACAACAACACTTGTATCAGTTCCTCTTCATCCAAATCCACAGTTCGTTTCAGATATCCAAACCCTAACCGTCGGCGTTCAGCTATCTCTTCTTCAGATGATGCAGCTGCTTCCGGTTCCGTTTCCTCCGGCGATAACGGTTAACAATTCCACTTTCACCTATCCATACCGGAACCCTAAATCTGATGCGATGAGATGAATATCATAATCAAATCTAACCGATCGATCTTCTGGTGCAGGTTTGTTTAGCTTTGTGAATACCCAATCTGATTCGCAATAGCAAATACCCAATCGTCTCGGATGAAGCTATTTTGGATCAAAATCAGAGCCAATCGTCGTTGTCAGGTGAGTATCTCCCCCCATTTTCTTTTCTAGGTTCGATTGATGATTCTTGTCACCTTCAATTTAGCAAAGCCCTGTTAAGGACTAATCAAGACTTTTAAGGCTGGAGCTCTGATTTGTTGGAGGAGCATCAGAAGGTCCAGCCTTTTATGCAAGTTCTTCCAATATGCAGCAGATAATTGAATCAAGGTTCGATTTTGCAGATCTTGATTTTATTGGTTTGATGTAGATAGATAGATCCTGTTTGGGAGGTTTTGCCCTGCTTGTCAAATTGTAGCAGTTATTTTGTTTAACTTTAGGCAACTTTTATTTGATTATCAGTTGTAAAAGATTTAACTGAAAACAGAGAAATTATGTAACTTTGTTCATTAATCAGAGCTGAAGGACAGTTGATCGGAGGTCAACTGAGGTTAATCGTAAGTCGGTCAAATTATGTAACTTTGTTCATTAATTTTTTTTTCATTAATCAGAACTGAAAACAGAGAAATTATGTAACCTGTTGTGTTCCATCTCATCTAGAGTTTACAATTCAATTGAAACGAGTTGGATTTAGGTTGAAACGAGTTGAGTCCTATATTAAGTAGATGGTTGTCTTATATTTTGAATAAAGTGATTTAGGAGGTTTTATGTATATAACTTTACTTCATTCCTTGTGTGAAGTCGAAATGCGTTTAGGTTGAAACGAGTTGAGTGTTGTTGATTTGAAACATAAACTTATATAATAATATAAAAAGTTATTTATTTTTTCATTTTATTTTGGGTGCAGAGGCGAAGGATATGCAGAAAGTTAATGTACAGCTTATATAGGAAGAAGTGATATTAGTAGCACATATATATGGAGTCAGATATGCTACACAAATCTTTATAGCTGTTGCGTGGTTTTCGTTCATATGAATCAAGGGCTTTTGGATCTGTGAATACAAGTTTATTGTATCAAATTTTTAGGTTCACTTCATAAGTCAGTTTAATATTGTCGTAACTTCAACCAGTCAGGAAGCAGCTCTAGGGGTTAACATAGCCTCTGCCTTCTAGACCAGAAAGCGCTTTAAATTCATAAGATCACAAAATCCATTTTTTTATTTAATTCTATATATTCATCCAGGTTGAAGAAATGGCGAAAGAATTAGATGCTCTGTTGGATTCTATTGAAGAACCAAGTGGTTTCTATGATGCCTCTGTCACTGCTCATAAGGCATCTGTTGAATAAAGTGATTTAGGAGGTTTTATATATATAACTTTACTTCATTCCTTGTGTGAAGTCGAAATGCGTTTAGGTTAAAATGAGTTCAGTCCTGTTGATTTGAAACATAAAATTACATAATAATATAAATAGTTATTTATTTTTTCATTTTATTTTTGGTGCAGAGGCGAAGGATATGCAGAAAGTGAATGTACAGCTTAAATAGGAAGAAGTGATATTAGTAGCACATATATATGGAGTCAGGTATGCTACACAAATCTTTATGGCTGTTGCGTGGTTTTTGTTCATATGAATCAAGGCCTTTTGGATCTGTGAATAGAAGTTTATTGTATCAAATTTTCAGGTTCAGTTCATAAGTCAGTTTACTATTGTCGTAACTTCAACCGGTCCGGAAGCAGCTCTCTTCATTTTAGCTATAAATTGCTTTTAGTTAATTAATATATGTAGTAAGGAATCATGTTTGGTTCTGGCAATGTTGGTTGTTTTACAGGTCTTTGGGTTTATATATGCAGCATTACCTACATTATTGGAGTAGAGAACTTCTGTATCGGTACTAATTTGTCCCAATTTGTCCCACTTATGGTTTTACGAAGTAGTACTTGCGTTTGTTGTTTGAAGATCATAATGTTTTTTATGCCCTTTTGTTGAATTGCAGGGAGGAATTGTTGGAATTTGTTTAGCTATACAGTCATCACCTACTGAAATGGGACTTATTGGACGTAAGCATTCTTAGTCTTCCTTTTGTTTGCTCATTGTTTTTCAAACTAATTCAAACATCCAGTATTTAGTGAAGGTTGTAAACTATCTATCAGATAGATTGGGTTGACCCTCCAAGGCTTGACAAGAAGTTTCGATATTAGATAAAAGATGTCATATTTGACCCTTGTACGAATCAGTTTTTGACCCTTGTACTGATTACTTTGGGTCACACTTTGCCTCTATCGAGCTAAATGGGATTTATTTAATGATTGGTTAAAGTGAAAGCCAAAATGTTTTCATAATGCATTAAAACATTTCATTTAAAAACAAGATTATCGTTGTAATAATATAGTTTTTGAATTATAGTTGAAGCCTTAGTTTTATTCCTATAATTAAAGAAAAGAGAAAAAACAAGGTGTTTATAGGCTGGGCCCGAGCCCGACCCACCCTAAAAGTTAACTGCTGCGTTTGGTTCTATATAAATGATGGGTAGTTTGGTAAATATACTTTTTGTTTTATTTGGAACTATTATTATTTGACCCGACTTGAATCGAATAGCCAACCCGACCCGAAACATAACGATAGGAAATTTTTTTTTGGGTCTCATCACTTTACGCCCCCTCAAAACTTTTGGTCAAGCTCCGCCACTGCACGTATCTTCATATTTGATAAACCGGTAGATATATTGGCTAATCATATCATATTAAAGAATTCTATAAATACTGCCCAAGTCTTATTAGGACTTTTATATGCAACTCATGGCTTACATATTTTTGTTATTGTTTTTCATGGCTACATTTGACATCATTTTTAAGGTACTGCCGTTGTTAATAGAGAAGTATGACGAGTTCATGTTGAGGGAGCTTGTGAAACGATGGTCAAATCATAAAATAATGGTTAGGTGGCTTTCACGGTTTTTCCATTATCTCGATCGCTATTTTATTAATCGAAGGTCCCTACCTGCCCTAAATGAAGTTGGTCTAACCTGTTTTCGTGAATCGGTTAGTATTTACTTTAGTTACTTGAGCACACAGTTCTTTACAGGTGTTGGTTTTGTTTTTTATTGCTGATGATTTTTCATATAGGTTTTTGAGGAGACTAAGGGTAAAGCTAGAGATGTTGTTATTGCTTTTGTAAGTTATTTTTTTTATTCATGAACTGATTTCTTTTGCCTACCATTTGCTCATCCCTGATTTTGTTTAAATATGACTGATTTGAAACAATTCGAAAATGGAAACTTGAATTAATTGTGATTTTTATGATTTTAAACAGTATCCACGAGGGAGAAGGTGTTGGTAGATATTATCGAGGCTTTTAGTAGCAGCTTACCACACGATTTTGTTGAAAAAAGTAAGGTTTTTTTTTGTGAAATAATTAGTTTTGTTGATCATGGTGGGTTGAAATTTGAATGTTTGGTATATGGTAGGTTCTGTTTGACATGCTGGCTTATTGCGATACGAAAATAAACACAGCAGATTATCAACTGATAATCTGCTTAATGTGATGATTAGACCACGGCTGCGAAGACAGACAAACAGCAGAAAACGGCCGGAACTTTTAGCTGCAAGCGATTAGACTATCGAACAAGCACAGAACCAACTTTTAGGGCTTTTATGCTAGAGGATTGAGCTAGATAAAGACTAGATGTGCTTTTATAGAGGTTGATTTTGATCCGGAAGATTATATGGAAATAGTTAGCTTAGTTAGTATCTTCAGTAGGGGCTATATATGGTAGGTTCTGTTTGACAGGCTGGCTTATTGCGATACGAAAATAAACACAACAGATTATCAACTGATAATCTGCTTAATGTGATGATTAGACCACGGCTGCGAAGACAGACAAACAGCAGAAAACGGCCGGAACTTTTAGCTGCAAGCGATTAGACTCTCGAACAAGCACAGAACCAACCGGTTGGAATGTTCTAGAGGGAGAATAGAATGCGTGAGAGATGATGATCTTCGGTTGTTTTAGCTGAATAGGATCAATGACAGCAGCAATGGTCTGATAAGTTATCTGCTGTGTTTTAGTCCTGATTTACGGCAATTAGCAGACAAGTTAACTGCTGTGTTTTAGTTCTGATTAGCGGCAATTATCAGACAAGTTAACTGCTGCGTTTGGTTCTTTTTTACGGCACTGAACATATTGTTTTTACATAAATAAAGTTTGTGCCTGATATTCTGTTTTTGATAGTTTCAAACATACAAATCAGGTCTATCACAAGCATCTTCTTTTGTACATATTTTCATTTATGAAATATAGTTTTTTATCTGCTGATACAGGTAATTAAAAAAATATATTGAAATTATAGTTTTTCATTTATGAAATTATAGTTTTTTGTCTGCTGATACAGCTGTTTCGTGCTTTTCGTTACGGATTCTGTGGTAAACTGAAAGCTTCTTAAGAGGTTCGGTTTGTTGTTAAGAGGTTCGGTAAGTCCTTCTTGCATGAATATGCAATTACCAGTAGCTTTAGTTTATTTGTACATTTTTCCACAATATAATTATTTGACTTTCAAAACCGTATATTGCAGAAAGATGGAACTCATATGTTTAATTTGGAAGGATTTATTCCAAAACTTTGTCAATTAGCTCAAGAAGTTGGTGAAGATGAGCGAGTTGCGCCACTTCGTTCAGCTGGCTTGCAAGCTCTTTCTTCAATGGTATTTTTATCGTCGCCTAAACTAATTGTCGTATATATGAATTTGTATGATTCGTCAACCATTTATTTGATCTTATCGTTTTGTATTATAGGTGTGGTTCATGGGTAGATATTCCCATATATCGGCAGAGTTTGACAATGTAAGCATATATTAGTACCTTCTCAAGATTAGAATTAAGTATTAAATTCAATAAATATATTAATTTATTTATCTTTTCTCCGTTACATAGATTGTTTCGGTAGTTTTGGAAAATTATGGATCTCTGATTAACGAGTCTGAAAACCCTAATGAAAATCGATTCAAGAAGTACTGAAAAACGAGCATCATGTGCCATCAGAGGCTTTGATGAAGGTTCCTTCTTGGAGTACAATTGTAAACGAGAAAGGCGAATTAAATGTGCCAGCGTAAGTTACATTTCCAAAATCTTCAAATTCTTATTTTACATTTTTACCATTACTTTCGAGTCATAATCAGTTTCACAGTAGCTGTTAAAACTTATCATCTTTTTTCATCCAAACACTCAAAACCCAAAATTTTAATCGCATATACATGCGAGATCCAATTAATACAACAGGAAATGAAGGGCTATATGCAGACAAAAAGATTCATAAAAGGAAGTTGAAACGGCTTATGTTTATCTTGATTAATTTTAGTTTTGAAACAAGTTGTATGCTTTTGTAACAATTATGTGTTTTTTAGGTGGGAGTGAGAGCTCAAAGCAAAGCAGGAGTGGGAAGAAGAGTCGAAAGGCGATGTTGAAACTCGGAATGAAATCGGTTCTTGGTGTTAGTTGGGTTACCATCAAAAGTGCAAAAAATGTAAGATATATTTGGTTACAATAATCAATTATTTGTGTTCAGATAAAGTTATTGTGTTTGTTTCATCAATTTTCTATGTTCTTGATGTTAGCTGGGTTACGGTATATCAATTATTTGTGTTTATCCGAAAAGATATCGTTTAATGGATTCTTTAGAGACTCGGGTCGAATATCGATCAAGAGACTGCCACCCGAAGAAGATTATATAGTGTTGGGGATTCTGCTACAGAGTTATCATTAAAAACAGTGTTTTTGTGGAGAAACAGTGCTTGAAACCACTGTTGGGTTAAAACGGTGATTTTAAACCACTGTTGGGTTAAAACGGTGGTTTGAAACCACTGTTGAGTTAAAACAGTGGTTTCAACCACTGTTTCTCCACAAAAACACTGTTTTAACCGAATAGTGGTTTCAAACCAACGTTTCACCCCAACAGTGGTTTCAACCACTGTTTCTCCACAAAAACACTGTTTTAACGATAACTCTATAGCAGAATCTCCAACACTATAATCTTCTTCGGATAAACTTCGACCAACAGTGGTTTCAAACTACCATTTTACATTATAAATTATCCATTACATCTACAATACGTTATCTAAAGTATTTGATAAAAGGTTTATTGTGTTTACTGTTTAGGGATTATGTATCTGACCCGACTAAACCTTTAATTTAGTGTATGTATCTTTGGACAGACTACAAAAAGAAAGAATTGAAATGATGCGTTATCGATCTACAAGATCAGCAACGCGGGACCCATCAATATATGGAAGCAGTTAACCAAAAGTTCCAAGCAGCTGAAGATAGACAGAAATAGATGGTCTTCACAAAAGTTGATGAACACATGAAAATGATAAAAACTACAGCTGAAGAGTATTTCACCAGTCGGTCAAAAGTTGATGTCAAAGAGTTGAAAGAGAACTATCCAGAGTTTGCCTTCGTACTTGAAGTTAATGTATTCTTAAGTATAATGTGAATGTGAATTCATTAAATAATTTCACATCAAATTCATTAAATAATTTCACATCAAATTTTACATATAAACGTAGGCTTACATTCAATGTTTACAATCTACCCGCGCCCGTCGGGCGGGTGTACACCTAGTATTTATATATGTGTTGTATAAATAATTATTTATGGTTTGTGTTCAAACTATGTCCAAATAGAGCTAAGATGAATGAGATATCGAAGCTTGAAGTTGTATGTTTGGAACAAACAAAGATGAGAAAAATGGATTGAGATTTGTCACCTTGTTCCACATAGGTGGAATGACAAAACTTAAAGTGGTATATAAGGAGGAGCACTCCTTGAAAGCAAACACTAGTGGGGACCCAAAGGGTGCATCGCATCTGCACATATGCGTAGTGCGCTTTGAACTTCGCACACTGCCTTTGAATTTTTGCCCATGAGAGCGTGGTCAAATACATGACGAGTCCGCTTATGGTTCACCCTTGGGTGGCGTAGGCGGATGCCATGGCATGGCACATGTCGATGTGGCGCGCGACTCCGCAAGGCTATGTGTCCGCGCGAGTTCTAGTGCAGTGCGCGGTGGCGCACAAGTATGGATGGCGCATGACCAGGTGGCGTCCCGGTATGCGTAGTAACATCCGTGTGGCGTGCGACTCAGTTAAGTCAGTCAACCCGGTCTTCACTAGTTACTAGAATGTCATGAATTGATATGACGGTTTCATTTGACCACATTAATTCCATTTTATTGCACATCAATATTGTTTATTACTAGATTGATGATCTTGTTAATTACAATATTAATTGTACATTTTATTACAAATTAATATTGTTTATTACTAGATTGATGATCTTGTTAATTACAATATTAATGGTTAATATGTTTCATCTTTTGTAAGTATATATATATATATATATATATGAACGTTGGGTTCATATAGCATGAGACATACTAGAGAATCTCAATAACTCAAAAGTGTTAGAAACGAGTTTCGGTCACATTGAGAGAATAACTCTCAAACTAAACAACTTCACATTTTTCTACTAAATTAGAACACCATTATACCCGGTGGAATCTCGGGCGTGAGTGCCATCTCCGGCAGTACACATACTGTTCCGGTTGTTGTACCCTGGGAGACAGACCGTCTGAGAGGAGGCGCGGAATCTGTTTTAAGGGAAGCGTGTTGAACACGTGCCTCAACCAAAACCGTCAACATTTTTTGCTTGTCTTGCATCGGAGTTTCGATCTCGGAGATGCGGTTGAAGTTTTCAAAGACATTGGCTTTGAATCAAGATTGGTACAATTTAGTTGTATTTTATATTTGTTTATTTAGTTTTTGTAACCGGTATTGTACTAATCGAATTTCCCACAAATAACGAGAGTCTCGTTATTATTTATTAATTATTTTGTAATATATTTTAATAAAAAGTGAACCTAGTTCCTACAATCTTAAAACAGACT
This sequence comes from Helianthus tuberosus, assembly GCA_030545235.1. Taxonomy (NCBI): domain Eukaryota; kingdom Viridiplantae; phylum Streptophyta; class Magnoliopsida; order Asterales; family Asteraceae; genus Helianthus; species Helianthus tuberosus. The sequence goes on from CM060369.1 coordinate 201,518,232, forward strand.
TTCGTGAAGATTGTTGCTACAATCTTAAATCCCTTCTCTACGAGGATTTAGGTTCACGAAAGTGAACCTAGTTCCTACAATATTTAATGAGATTTTGTTAAAATCTTGAAATTATTTTTTGCGAAATATTTATTTAGTACAATGAGTCGGATTAATTTTATAATTGGAGTACAATCTTTAATCCGAATACTGGGTTGCAAAACGACTGTTTTGATTCAAGTTTTGGAGTTCATGGTTTTTGTTCGTGTTTAGATAAAACCGAACATATACAAAATAATATGTATTTCAATAGGTTTTTGAAATACTAAATTTCTAATGAGCGTATTAGAAAATTTTATTTTGTAAGCCCTTTCAAATTAAATGTTTGTAACGTTTAATTTATTTATTATAAGCTTTTAGTAACCATAATTGAGAGATTAATGTTGGTTTTAAAAGTCTTGAAATATATTTATTTTCTAATTAGCATATTAGAAAATAATTATTTTATAAAATAACTAGTTTTAATATCTTCTAACGAGCGTGTTAGAAACGTTGTTGAAAGAATAACGACATTAAAACTTTTTATATCTCTAACGAGCGTGTTAGAATTGTATAGAATTATAAGTTTTAATATCATCTTTTATATCTAATGAGCGTGTTAGATATGATGATTGTGTAAAACTAACTTGTTGAAAGACGATTAGATTTTCTAACGAGCGTGCTAGAAAATATACGTTTAGATTTTCTAACGAGCATGTTAGAAAATATTATTATTTCAAATAATTACCGACGAGCGTGTTGGAGACAATTATTTTGGATAATAAACCTTGTAACGGTTTCGTCTAAACTCTTAAATTTCTAACGAGCGAGTTAGAAACGGATTTTTTCCACATATGTTTAAACGATTTTTATTTGTTTATTTTTAATGAGCGTATTAGAAATAGTTTATAATTTTTTTTATAAACTTCGAAACAAATTTTGTAATCGATTATTTCTAACGAGCGTGTTAGAAACGATTTAAAGAGTTTGATAGTTGTTTATTTTCTAACGAGCGTGTTAGAAACGACTTAACGACTTTGTCAATTGTTTATTTCTAACAAGCGGGTTAGAAAACGTTTATTTTATATAAACCAAAAACAACGGCTTATGGAAATAAATAACCGTTTAATTTTCTAATGGGCGTATTAGAATTAGTTTATCTTATAACCAACTATTTAACGATTTGCAATCGTTAATTTCTAACAAGCGGGTTAGAACCGGGTTAACTATGATAAACTATTTAAGCGGATTTGTAATCGTTTTATATATTTTCTAACGAGTGTGTTAGAAAAGGTTTATGTTTATTTCTAACGAGCGTGTTAGAAAAAGTTCATTTAAACCAAAAGTAAATAATTGTATTCGTTTTATTTCTAACGAGCGCGTTAGAAGCAGTTTACTTTATAAAAACCAAATATTTTGAATGTTTGTTAAACATTTAAATTCTAATTAGCATATTAGAATTGGTTTTCATACAAACCACTCATTTTAACGATTGATAATCGTTATTATCTAACAGCGGTTAGAAATGGTTTGAATATGATAAACCATTTATTAAAACGATGTGTATTCGTTTTATTTTCAAACGAGCGAGTTTGAAATTGTTTATTTATTAAACTATTATAAGGTTTATTGTCTTGATTTGTAATCAAAACATAAATATATAGTTTAATATTAAAACACTTGCAAAAACGAGAAATGTTTTGAACGAATAAAACATGTCTTTGCGAATTACAAGTGATTCGATACTTCCACGAGAAGTATAACGTCTTGAACCATATAATAATCTTGGAAAGACTATTTTGTGAAAAACAACTCGATGTTGTTATAGACAAAATAAGTTTGCTGGACTACTTGCGAGTAGTTAATTGTAAACAACTTTATATTTTGGACAACTTGTGATTATTCAAGTTTAGAGTTCCAAGATGAGGGAGTACCTCAAAACATGACACCGAACGAAATAATTGCGTTTATTTCGGTAAAAAAGTGTTGAAGATAATAACACTTTGGTTTTTTATGTTTAGATATCATTGGTGTATTCGTTATTTTGGACTACTAATAAGTTGTCAAAAGGATACACATTTTGATACAAAGTATAAAAAGTAATTTACACAAACACAACGAGCGGGTTGTGATCATGACTTATGTAATAAGTCACAAATCAAACATCAAATGCATAACGGCGTCGTGAGAAACGTGGTGTATGGTTTGAGATGGAATACACGAAAACAAGATATGTCATCTAATGTTGAGAGCATCAACATGGAAATGCACATGTAAGTTTTCAAAGAATATAACATATGAAAGAAATATATGTTATTATTGTAAATGATTTTAATAAATTTAGCAAATTTATTAACGGAAATTTATAATAGTGATGGACTTGTAGATGCTTCTACCACCATCAATGTTGTTAAACTATGTGGAGGCTTGATCCTCAATTTGGGAGACTATCCCAATACATGGTATTAATGAAACAACAACGCAAATGTATATATCACTAGGCATACGTGAATGCTTTGTTGTTGAGAGTCAATCTAATTGGCTATATCTCAAGACTCAAGTGATTTTATACAAAGATCTTTCATCAAAGTGACTTGGATTAAGACTTATGTTTAAGACTTTAGGAAGTCAATGGTGAAGCCTTTGAGATAAAAAGGCGAACAAGTTATGATCCTAATGGATGAAGTTAACTATGGTTTTGAGGCCTTTCTAAAAAACAATGGTTTTGGAATGGTGAAATAAAATTTCATTATTGTGTCTAAACTAAGAAACGAATGTTCGGAAGAGATAGTGCGTTATCTCTTAAGGCTGTGAAGAATCAGAATGATGCATCTTCTGTTCACATGCTATAGTATTGTGGTCTAAAGCATGCTAGACTAATACTTGTTAATTTATATGCTCGACGGAGATTAAATTAACTTTAAACATTCAAAGTTAGTGATGACACAAGAATGAATTTTTTGATAAACAAAACTATAAATTTAACTTCATTAAAATGCAAGCAATGTGGGGGGATGAACCATATAAGTAACAAACCCTTTAGGGTATGAAGAAATGGTAGTTGAGAAGTTTTCTCAAACTCGAAATGAAAGGGAGAACCTTTCATCACCCCATTTGGATGTTATCCAATTACACTTAAATGTGGGGGTGACTTGCATTTGAATGTGGAAATGGTAGTTGAGAAGTTTTCTCAAACTCCAAATGAAAGGGAGAACCTTTCATCGCCCCATTTGGATGATATCCAATTACACTTAAATGTGTGGGTGACTTGCATATATTGCAAACGCATGACCAAGTGGACTACACAATGGTTATATGGAGTCAATCGAGTAGATTGGACTCGAATGCCAATTGGTTAGATTCAAAATCTAGTACGATGTCAGTCATGACACACCAAAGGCATGGTGAAAACGTGTCCAGCCATGAATTGAGTTTCATGTCATTCTAAGACAAGGTACATAACTGGATCCAGGTTGAGATCACGAGTTATAAGTCTTATGAATTGACTAAAAGGCAAAAGTGACTAGCGAGTCAAGAACACGTTAGAACAACTGATCGCAATTTAAATTATCGTTGGTGACTTAGCGAAGTCAAAGATAATTTTGGATCCAACAACTAGTGGGTTGATAACAGATCAGGCTGTGGAATGGGACTAAAGCCATGGAAAAAGGGACATGAGGGAAACCTAACCTAGTTGACTGGAGATCCCAAGATCTAGGTTCAATAGGCCAACTTAATCATGAACCGAAGGGTAGTCACTGTGGGGGCGTAGCTTGTATATATGTTTATATATAAGCTAGTTTATATGTTTCATATACCCCCCTAAAACTATAAAAGGGTGTTTAAATACGTCCTAGTCCATTCCTATAATATTCAGTGACATTGTTGTGAGGTTAAGCATAATATGTGGTTTTATGATTTGTGTAAATCATAGTAAACCATAATGCTTTTAATGATTTAAAGGGAAATCACCTATGTTGGAGAGAAGTGTGGTCGCTTCGAATGGAATTAGGGCATAATTCCTAGAGCTCCCGCAGAACCAGGAAAGTGCTCCATGACCATTATAGGACACGATAGTGAGGGGATGGCCCGGCTAGGGAAAGTATTGTGTGAATGTATATTGTCGTTTACACAAATGGGGGGTAGTTCAAGGATATCACGTCTACAAAACCCTAGAAGACTAAGTATGCTTCACAAAGGAAGGTTCAAAGGCAAAACTTACCTATCATGCAATACTCGACTGTCGAGTTTTCATCGGAGAATTTTGTGTGTTTTAATCGATCTCCATTCATGTGGGGGATTGTTTGAAATTTTAGTGAAAATGAGTTTTTCACTAAATATTTTGGACATCAATAATATTTATATATGTGTTGTATAAATAATTATTTATGGTTTGTGTTCAAACTATGTCCAAATAGAGCTAAGATGAATGAGATATCGAAGCTTGAAGTTGTATGTTTGGAACAAACAAAGATGAGAAAAATGGATTGAGATTTGTCACCTTGTCCCACATAGGTGGAATGACAAAACTTAAAGTGGTATATAAGGAGGAGCACTCCTTGAAGGCAAACACTAGTGGGGACCCAAAGGGTGCATCGCACCTGCACATATGCGTGCGTGACGTGGGCTTTAGGCCCTATGTAGTGCGATTTGAACTTCGTACACCGCCTTTGAATTTTTGCCCATGAGCGCGTGGTCAAATACATGGCGGGTCCGCTTATGGTTCACCCTTGGGTGGCGTAGGCGGATGCCATGACATGACACATGTCGATGTGGCGCGCGACTCCGCAAGGCTATGTGTCCGCGCGAGTTCTAGTGCAGTGCGCGGTGGCGCACGAGTATGGATGACGCATGACCAGGTGGCGTCCCGGTATGCGTAGTAGCATCCGTGTGGCGCGCGACTCAGTTAAGTCAGTCAACCCGGTCTTCACTAGTTATTAGAATGTCATGAATTGATATGACGGTTTCATTTGACCACATTAATTCCATTTTATTGCACATCAATATTGTTTATTACTAAATTGATGATCTTGTTAATTACAATATTAATGGTACATTTTATTACAAATTAATATTGTTTATTACTAGATTGATGATCTTGTTAATTACAATATTAATGGTTAATATGTTTCATCTTTTGTAAGTATATATATATATGAACGTTGGGTTCATATGGCATGAGACATACTAGAGAATCTCAATAACTCAAAAGTGTTAGAAACGAGTTTCTGTCACATTGAGAGGAAAACTCTCAAACTAAACAACTTCACATTTTTCTACTAAATTAGAACACCATTATACCCGGTGGAATCTCGGGCGTGAGTGCCATCTCCGGCAGTACACGTACTGTTCCGGTTGTTGTACCCTGGGAGACAGACCGTCTGAGAGGAGGCGCGGAATCTGTTTTAAGGGAAGCGTGTTGAACACGTACTGTTCCGGTTGTTGTACCCTGGGAGACAAACAGCAGTGGCGAAGCTTCGCCCCCCCCCCCCATTTTTCCGAAACCGGGGGAGGAGGGGGGGGGGGAACGTATATACCTAAAAATTTTCTATACAAAAGTACTATTCATAACACTACGCATCGAAAAGTTCGAGGGGTCGGGCGCCCCCTTAGAAGTCTTCTAAGCTGCGCCCCTGCCAAACAGCCCCTTAGAGTTGTAATTTTTGTTTTTGCTATAGTTTATTTGTTTGCAATCTAGAGAAACGGGAGTTAGTGATCATAGTTACTTGTCATCTTATACTTATATTAATTGCACTTGTATTTACTTACAATCGTGTATGATTACTCATTGTATTTACTTACAATCGTGTATGATTATTCAATGGTAACGCTTACATAAAATACATAACACCCTCTTAAATGCACCACTTTTAATTAAATTAAAACCAAGAACATGTTGTTTAAGTGGTAATTATAGATAATTATATGTTTATAGTATACTTTCAAACAAGCTACATGGATAAACCAAGACAAAATAACAAAAGATCACGTCTTGAAGAGAAGCAAGAACTTTACACATAACAAGCATTATCGATAGATTGTTGCATCGTATATTGGTCACACTATGTATGGATAAAACAAGCTAGTCAAACAATTGAAGAGATGGGAGTGTTGGACAGGATGAGGACCACCGATGCATACTTGACCTTCACTTCGCTTTAGGGTTTTTCTTTTGAAATGATAGTGAGGGTTGCGTGGTGCTTAAGGATTGATAGTGACAAAGAGAGGTTTTTTAGTGTTCTAATGACGGTGGTTGGATCATGGGCGACTCTTTCCTTTTAAGAAAAACATTGCTTGAGCCGTAAGATTGAAGAGTCGCGCGCTCTCTGTCTCTCTCTTTTTGGGAACTAGGGTTGTGGATTAGGAATAGGAACATGCGTGGGTTGTTTCCCTTTCGTCACGGCATGTTCTATGAAAAAAAATATCGAAGAACAAAATGATTAATCAAAAGAGTTACATGTCATTTTCGTCCTTATGGTTTGGTGGAAAATGCCACTTCAATAAAAAAAAAATTGCGCCAGTTCCGCCATCAACATTTTTGAAACGTGCCCCTTCAGTCTAAAAAGATAATGACTTGCGCCAGTTCCGTCCTCAACGTTTTAACGATCTTTTTGTACTGAAATTGCACGTTTCAAAAATGTTAAAGACGGAACTGGCGCAATTTTTTTTTTACTGAACTGCCATTTTCCACCAAACCACATGGACAAAAATGACAGTAAACTCTAATCAAAATAAAGAAAGTGTGTGTAATCGGGTTGATTTTATTTTTAGTACAATATCTTTTTATCATCATGTTTTAAACTGAAAAATAGCTATCTTTGGTGAATTTTTACGACCCTGGGTTTCATTTCTTATGTTTTGTGACTGGTATTTTGTTGTTTTGAAAGCATGTACGTCGTTCAACACGTTTTTTTTTTTGTTTTTTTTTAATTGTTACCCTTTAATTTTCAGTATTGACACTTACAGACTCTTAAATTTCTATAGACTTTGTAATCTAAATGTCGGTATAAATTCAAGTTGATTTATATTTCGGGGTAATTTTTTTTTCAAGTAAATGAGTAGGCTCAGATATTATACGTTTTTTTACTTATTTTTATGTACGTTTTTAGTTATTCTACGTTTTGACATACATTTTATCCTATAACGAATCAGGTCAAATATAGTATGTTTTCGTTAGACGGTATAAATTCGAGTTACTTTAGGTTTCGCCGCCGCCGCAACGCAATGTACCATTCTTTAACTTAAAAAAAGATAATTTTCATACGTGTCGGTATAAATTCAAGTGGGTTAACGTTTTGACGTAAATTTCTTTCGCAAAATAGTTGGGTCATATAAATTCAAGTTGGTTAACGTTTCGATGTAAATTTTTTCGCAAACAAGGTTAAATATAATACGTTTCCATGCTTATTTTTATGTACGTTTAAGTTGGTATACATTTTGACGTAAATTTTGCTTGAAAACGAGTCGAGTTAAATATATTACACTTTCGTTAGACGATATAAATTTGAGTTACTTTACGTTTTAACACCACCTCAACGCAGGGGAATTTTAGTAGTTTACAATACAAGTCAAAACATGTACAAAAATAAGTTATCAAGGTATCAATCTAGGATATACTAAATCGACCTTCGAACCACAACCCAATCAAAGTATGAGTTATCAAACATTCAAACCAAAACCCAATCAAACCGACGAACTAGTGTGTTAAAGCCAAACACTACCACTACTATTACTATATTGATTTAGGGGTTGGTGGGTCCAAATAAAGCCATAGGGCGTATAGAGACGTGTGCAATAGATAACACTTCACTATGTCTTTTGCCAATTTGGTCCACCAACTTATCTACTTTCAAACAAAATCCATAAGATAATATCATCGGTGGCTTGTAATTGGTAACCATCTTCTTCACATTTACCTGTTTTCCTTAAAATAATATTAGTTAAAAGTATACAAGTTATCTTAAAGTATACTTTTTAGACATGTTATTTTATATTAGTTTTCCTTAAAATAATATTAGTTAAAAGTATATGACTTATCTTAAAGTATACTATTTAGACTGTTTATTTCATATTATTTTGGGCAAAATATTTATACTATTTTATCTAAGTATATTTATTTTCATAATATTTTTCTACGTATTTTTCTTTTTTAGTGTTTGAAGAGAGCAATATCTTCTTGAACATTAAGATTACAAACAGGGATAAAACATAGCATATTTACAATTAATTACAAGGAATGCTTAGAAGAAATAAAACTATAACTATCATATGTTAACTTTAGTTATTTATATTTATATTGGATCGTAATCTTGTTTTTAATATATATTGTTGTTTAATATAATTTTATTTTTCTGAATTTTTGATGTGTTTTATATCCAATGCATCTTTCATTCTTTCTTTTACCCGCATCGGCCCATTTTACCTTTTTTCTGATGTGTTTTATATTATATCCGGTGCATCTTCTTTTAGATGCATAGGCCCATAATACCAAAAGCAAGGCCATGTTAATTTCTTTTAGGTGAAAAAAAAAAAAAAAACCATGGAACAATACCCAATAAAAAAAACCGCAACCTGTTTTTTTATACCTGAGTATTCTATATCCGAAATCTGAACCGGCCCTAGCTATAGAGTATAGATAGGGCATGGATTTTGATCTCAATACCTAGAACCGAAATTGTACCCAATTTATACCCGTTTACACGTAACCAGTTCCGATCTATACCCGCAACCGCCTTTTTCCGGCTCGAGTTCTTTTAATACCCAACTCAGGTTTTGTTAATACTTGATACATGATTTTTTAGTACCCGATACATATTATCATTATGAGTCTATACTTAATTTACAAGTTATCATTTTGAATGTTTTTAGGTTAGAACTTGTTACTTAGACTATGAGTAGTGGTGAGACATGTGAAATGCCATTTTTCATCACGTGTTGTCCACGTCATCAAAGCAATTTCACTAGGTAATCTCCTTCATTAATTACTATATCAACTAATACCCACTTTCCATACACATTTACCCCCTCTCTCTCTCTCATTAAAACCAACCACACACTCTCTCTCTTTCACTCGTGACCAGAACCACGAGGACCGGCCCAAAAAGGCCCTTCACGAGTGGCGATGGCAGTGGTGATCCCATGGTGGTTCGTGGTCTACCCAACCATGAGGCCACTACAATGAACACCCCCCCTAAATTCCACCTAATGCGCACTTTGTGGGAGTTGTGGCCGCACAATCTAGGAATAAACACATGGTGTCACTAGTCCAAAAGATTATCAGTAAAGGATCTATATAAGCATAAACATATATTTTTGAAAAAGTGCAGTTTTAATCCCATGGGTTTACACCCAATCACACTTTCAGCCCTCATTTGAAAAAAAAACTGAATAGTCCAGTGCCTGTGGTTGTTAATTGCTCGCAATCAAGTCTCTCCATCAAACTTTTGTTTGTCAACAATTAGTTGACCAGTTGAAGAGGTATGGTCCCAATTCCATGCACACATGGCAGGGACCACACCACCTTTTTTATCCGACATGGCGCCTACATCAGCAAGCGTATCTAGAAGCTTCTGGAAGATATCAAGGTGGCACCAAAGATGCTCCTCCAGACAAAAAGGAAAACACGTGTCACCAATAATCAGACGCCATGTGGACCTGGAACACGATCTAAGGACAGACCGACAGCTGCAATACTAATTCTCCTACCTGGACGAATAACAGCGCGCCACGTCATCCACTATCCTGACCACAACAGAGGAGACCAAGAGGATATTCCTCTTGGTCGGACAGCTGGCGCCCGGTGGCAGCTGGCAAGGCCTCTCCTCCCTCCTTCATCCTTCGGCTATAAATAGCACCCTTCCTCATTTAGGTAGAACATTCGGCTCTCCTTACATTTCACCTACAACACACACTATTTCTCCTCAAAGCAGTACTTATTCTCATGCCGGAGGGTGGTCACAAGGAGAACCCCCCTATTCTCCTCCTTGTGGCGAGTCACCGGTGTTCTGTTTTGCAGGATCTCAGTCATCGGCGAGTAGAGAAGGAGATTGAACCCCACATACGAGATGATCCAGCTGGTTAGCCCTAGTGTTAACTAGTGTTCATCATTGGCGCCCACCGCATCTTTTGCAAACCATTTTCATCTCTTTTCTCTTCAAAAACACTCTCTAAATGGCTGAACCAAATGCTTCTCTTCACGTGGATGGAGAAAGCTCTTCCTTTGAGTTGCACACGGACACCGCTCACGTCCAAAGGCACCAAGGGAACGGGACCGTCAGAGAAGGACAAGTGAACAATGAAATACCTGATCTCTTTGGAAGCACTTCCAGAGTTATCAATCAAACCATGAACGGAGCTAGTTTCCAAACACCCCCTGGAGTAGTTAACCAGACAACTCCAGAAGCTCAAACGCCAAACCATGGGGCTGGTCCTTCAGCACCATCGGCTCAGGCACAGTTGAACATCTCAGCACTCTTAGGGCTACCTGAAGGAGAAAATCTGGCCTCCTGGTATGCCAAGCAAACGACGTCTCTGAACCTTGTCTACGCGCAATTAAGCGCACAACAAGCATTGCTTCAAGCGCAAGCTAATCAATCCGCTTTCGTTACTCCACCACAAAGACCACCAAGCACTTAGATCCCTCAGCAAACATACGCGCGGAACCCGCAACATGAGAAAGCACCCAACATCAGAAGGCAAAGCGTTCACGACACGCGTGACATCTATGGTGACACCGAAAGCAACTATGTGCAACAAACTCAAAAGAGATCGGTACACAATCGTTTGGGTCCGCGCAACATAAACAACGAATGGAACAGTTACAATGAGGACGATGACACAACCTACAAGCAAGAAAGAACAGTCTTCAGCAGGTTACCACCGAATCACGAGGCGTACAAGCCCCGCGTGCGCGGGGGGGATAATCCGAATGCTGAGCACGATTATACGTTAAGCTATCGCCTAGAAGGCATAGTTGAGAAGTGTAAGTTCATCAGAGAAATTGCAACAGCTGATATTGACAAGGCAAAACTACCACACAATGGGGGTAAGTACAATGGCCTAACAGATCCTGACGACCACCTCCAAGTTTTTACCGACGCGGGGTTGGTCACTACCCACTTGGTGTCATCTGTTTTCGTAAACCTTTGTCGGCGTGGCGCGCGCATGGTTTGACAGTTTTCCTGGAGGAAGCATCAAATATTGGATGGATTTCCAACACAAGTTCCTCGCGCATTTCTCCCAGCAGCGCAGGCACACCAGAGACCCAGCAGATTGCTTGAACATCTTGAGGAAAGATAACGAAAGCAATGAAGATTTTATCACTAGATACAACAAGGAGTGCTTAGAAATCGGAGATGTAGGAGAAAATATGATGCGCGCGCACTTCACGAGAGCTGTAAAATGTGATGATCTGATCAAAAGAGTTAAAGGAAGGGATGGGGGTCCCAAAGACTGGGATACTTTCATCGAAGCAGCAAAGACAATCGCAAGAACTGACAAACAGCTAACCGGCGACGATAGCCGTCAGTATAACTATAGCCAGCATGCCAACGAAAGACGCAACAAAAAGGGCAAGGTCAACCCTGGAAGGCATCTGGCTATAGAGAGAAAAGTCCACCAGCTGAGGACACGTGCACAACCATCAATCAAATCAGTCATCGCAAAGAAGTTAAAAAAGAAAACAGAGAAAAACAATGGACTCCTCTGATGAAAACCCCTTCCGAGGTCCTGTAAACTGAGAACCACCAATTCAAACCTCCTCTGCAGATGCGAAACAAAAGAGGACAAGACCCAAATCTCTTCTGTGAATTCCATAAAGATACAGGTCATTTGACTGATGACTGTATTAGTTTGAGCCAAGAGATAAAACGAGCTCTGAAAGGTGGCAAGCTCACCCATCTGGTCAAAGGAGGGAAAAGAGACAACCGCCAAATCCAAAGAAGGGAAGAGGATCCAGATAACAAGAAGCTTCGAAAGCTAGATACACAAATGATTCAAGGGGGACAAAGAAGACCCCGGAAGAATTATAACAAGCGCACCCAAGATGACTCCTGGCGCGAAAGGCAAGTTGTTTTTCCAGTAGTACGAGGTGGCCCAAGAGAGCGGAGACCTATAGTCATTCCTGGTGTATTCGGCCATTACCAGATTGACTACATGTTTATACATCCATGGAGCACCGCGGACATTATCTACGAGCAATGTTCCAATCAATAAGACCAAGAAGACAAGGCGCGCTTAGACCAGCAAAAACGAGCAAACCCACACCGCGCGCAGAACCCGAAAAATGGATACTAAACAACAAGTATCCGGAACAAACGGTCACTTTGGGCCCAGTAATGTCAGAACTCACGTGCGCGGCACTGAAGAAGTTGTTGTTTGAGAATATGGACGTATTTTCCTGGACACCGGCCGACATGGTTGGCGTTCCATGGCATATAGCAGAACACAAACTGAATATCGCTGAAAACGCCAAGCCAGTGGTACACAACAAACGCCACCTCGAAGATATAAAACATGAGGCTATGCAAGAACAAATCACAAAACTGCTAAACGCTGGCATAATCAGAGAAGTACGTTAACAAACCTAGGTGGCCAGCCCAGTAATGGTCCCAAAAGGAAACGGTGGCTGGAGAATGTGTGTGGACTACAAAGATTTGAACAAAGCATGCCCGCACGATTGTTATGCTTTACCCGAAATCGACGAGAAGATTGATTCACTGGTGTCTTTCAGGTGGAAGTGTTTTCTCGATTGTTATAAAGGATACCATCAAGTGCAGATGGCAATCTAGGATGAAGACAAGACTGCATTTCGCACACCAACAGGGCTGTATTGTTATACAAAAATGCCCTTTGGACTAAAGAATGCAGGCGCAACATATCAGAGGTTAATGAACGAAACATTCAGCGACACCATTGGAAAATACATCGAAGTTTACATGGATGACCTGTTCATCATGAGTAAGGAAGAGAGTCTGATGTTGGTAAACATTCAGAAAACATTTGACACTCTGCGAGGGGTGAACATCAAGTTAAATCCAGCGAAGTGCTCCTTCAGAATGGAGGAAGGGAAGTTCCTGGGTTTTATCGTTACCAAAGATGGGTTCAAGGTCTATCCCAAGAAAGTGTAGGAAATTGAGCGGATGGCTTCCCCATCAACGATAAAAGAAATGCAGAAATTAGCCGGACAACTAGCAACGTTAAACTGTTTCCTTGCCAACCACGCAACAAAATCGTTCCCATTCATCAAAACCCTTCGCAACTACATAAAGAAAAACCAGTTCCTATGGACTCCAGAAGCAGAACACGCATTCCAAGAAATGAAAGACTGTCTGATACGCCTACCAACGCGAAGAGCCCCAATGAAAGGCGAACCGCTGGTCATGTACCTGTAAGCATCAGAAAAAGCGGTAGGAGCAGTTCTACTGGTCGATCGATAAGGTGTGCAAACACCAGTATATTACGTATCTCGCACTTTGAATGACCCAGAAACAAGATACGCCATAATGGAAAAACTGGTCCTCGCACTGATACACGCGTCCAGGTGATTGCGCAGGTACTTTGCCAACCATGTTATCCATGTTCTGATGAATTACATCATCGGCAATATCCTAGCAAGACCGGAGATATCGAGCAAATTAGCAAAGTGGGCTATCGAATTGGGGGCCATCACGTGGTTTTTAGACCAAGGCCAGCGATCAAAGGGCAGGTGCTAGCTGATTTCCTCACAGAGGTACCTGATGATAAAGATAGAGAATGCAAAGCAATGGAGAAGGCAGAAAAACAATACTCAGAGGAGCCATGGCTGTTGTATACGGATGGTGCATCTAATGAAGATGGAGCAGGTGCAGGACTAAGGCTGGTAAGTCCGGAAAAGCACGAGTTCACATACGCCATTCGGTTGGACTTCAAAAGCATAAACAACGTGGCTGAGTATGAAGCTTTTCTTGCCAGATTGCGGTTGGCAATCAAGATGGGGGTCAAACACATCGAAGTGCACGTTGATTCCATGCTCGTGGCAGGGCAGATCAATGGCCAGTATGACGCCAAGAAGATGTCATGGCATTGTACTTAGAGAAAGCAAGGACGCTGCTTCAAAGCTTTAATTCTTACAAGGTACATCACATCAACAGAAGCGAAAACAAGCCAGAAGATGCACTGAACAAACTCGCATAAACCAGTTTCCAACATCTGGCTAAAGACGTGCGCATTGAAGTTCTAATCAACCCATCAGTCCCACTAAGGCAGGTAAACGTCATCCAACTTGGAGCAACATCCTGGATGACTCCGATCATCATGTACCTCCAATCCGGAATCTTGCCTGAGAACAAAGCCGAAGCAAGAAAGATACAGTACAAGTCTAATCATTATCAAATGTCTAACGGCATCCTGTATAGAAAGTCTTACCTTGGACCGTTGTTACGATGCGTAGATCCAGAAGATGCCAACTACTTAATCCGCGAAGTACACGAAGGCATCTGTGGCATTCACGCGGGTCCAAGAATAGTAGTAGCCAAGGTGATGAACGCAGGCTATCACTGGCCGGGGATGCACCTGGACGCAGTCAAAGTTTTAAGGAAATGCAGTGGTTGTCAGAGGCACGCCCCAAAAACTATGCGCCCGAAGAACGAACTGGTTCCCGTCACAATGGCATGGCCGTTCCAGCAGTGGGGGATAGACATGGTTGGTCCTTTCCCAGAAGCCCGAGGAGCAGTAAAGTTCATCATAGTCGCAATCGACTATTTTACAAAGTGGGTAGAAGCGAAAGCACTGGCATCAACCACGTCTACAGTGGTCTGAATGTTCATTTGGGAGCAAATAATCTGCCATTTCAGCTTACCCCTACGAATCATAACCGACAACGGAACAAACTTCGCTGCCGAAGACCTCCAGAATTGGTTTAAAGAGCTGAACATTGAACATACCTTTTCTTCGGTGGCACACCCACAAGGAAATGGTCAAGTTGAAGCAGTGAACAAAAGCGTTGTGGATGGTATAAAAGCGAGGCTCGGGACGCAACGAAGAGGATGGGTTGATGAGTTACTCAGCATCCTATGGGCTCACAGAACAATGCCAAAGACAAGCAATGGCGAAACGCCGTTCGGTCTAGTGTATGGATCTGAAGCAGTGATACCAGCTGAAATTGGTCTACCATCACCAAGGATGTTGTCAATAAATGTCATCAATAACGAAGAAGAAAGAAGGTTGGATCTGGATCTTCTAGAGGAAAGAAGAGAAATGGCAGCAATCAACGAGGCAAAATACAAAACCAAGGTGGAGAAATACTACAACAGCAAGGTTAGGGTCTGCACTTTTAACCCTGGAGATTACGTCTTGAGAGACAATGAGGCATTGAATGCCGAAAGACCGAGAAAACTGGCCCCAAAATGGGAGGGACCCTATGTTATAGACAAGGTCCTTGGGAAAGGAGCGTACAAGCTGCGCACACTCGAGAACAAAGAAGTCCCCGGGACTTGGAACGCTCAACAACTAAGGAAATGCTATATGTACTCGGCTGTTAATTTTTATCTTTCCTTGTAATGAACGACCATGCGCCCAACACAATCGTCTTTAATACAAGAAGTGTTGGTTATCTTATCTTCTGTGAATTTTTGTTACAACTGCATATATTACTTCGGACATACACGAAAACACCAATGGCTTTAATTGGAAACGTTGTAGGCCTCCAAGGCTCGTCATTCGTGATACCTAATCAAAGTAATTGAACATATGCACATATTGTAACGGAAACAAAATTCACAAACTAACGACCTACGATTAGCATCATATATATCATAATTGTGTCAAAAGTATCAACCATAAGAACAGTAAAAGTAAAATGTTCACAAACGACAAGGATGAAATTATCTGGTGGTTACAAGGCTAGCAGGCCAATACACGGCATGCAAGCCGAAATTAAACTTGATGTCTGGGACCTGCACCCTTAACCTCAGGATCCTTGTCACCGAGAGCTTTCTTCAAAACCTCAACAGCATCAGTCTTGCGGGATAACTTTCCAACAGCCTTAATAATTGCAAACTCGAGAAACTCGTATTCCTGGCGTTGTTCGGCATAGCGAGCTGCACAATCAGTCTTGTAAAGATCAAAGTGATCTACCTTCTCATTCACCACAACAGATGCCCTCCCTTTGCCATAACCTTCTTTATGGCCATTATCATAAGCAGCTTCACCAAGTTCAAACATGTACTTGGCCAGCTCATCCGACTTCACGATACGATCAGCAATCTGTAAGAAAAAAATAAGCATATAAAAACGAGAAATGAGATAGAGGAAGATTATAGCTGCAAAAGGAAATGTACCAAAGGAACACCGCGCGCAAGTAGCCACTTGCAATCCGCGGTAACTTCTTCAGCAAGAATGTTCAAGAAGAACCGCCACCGAATGGATCTTTTGGATGATCACATCCATGCTGGTGTCAATTTATATGCTACTTGTCAAGAAATTATGAGGGAGTGGCAGTTGATGGGATAGGATACATTGGAGTTTGAGGCTACCAAGAAGGACTGATGCTGTTGAGGTTTTGAAGAAAGTTCTCGGTGACCAGGATCCTGAGGCGGGGGTGCGGGTCCCAGTCATCAAGTTTAATTCCGGCTTGCATGCCGTGTATTGGCCTGCTGGCCTTGTAACCACCAGACAATTTCGTCCTTGTCGTTTGTGAACATTTACTTTTACTGCTCTTGTGGTTGACAATTTTGACACAATTATGATATATATGATGCTAATCGTAGGTCGTTAGTTTATGAATTTTGTTTCCGTTACAATATGTGCATATGTTCAATTACTTTGATTAGGTATCACGAATGAATGATGGCTTTGACAGGTTATAGTGTGTTGGTCACTTTGGCCTTTCACTTTGCTGTGTTAGGCTCGAATGACTTTACAATGTTTGTTCTGTCGTTATGTGACAACTCGAATTTTCAAGATTTTTATCTTCGCATTTATTGCGCGTTAAATGTTTAAGTTGTTTGTTAATACGACTTGTTTGTTTCACAACTGTGCACGTTTGTAGTATGTTAATCGTAATGTGATTGATATGTTGTATACGCTATGCTTTATAAGTGTGTATTGATGTATGTCTTAATTTTAATTTATGTGTTGTATAATTTACACAAGACATCTGTTAGGCCCAAACACCCTCACCCACATCAATGAAATCACCCTAGTGGTGAAAACACCTTGTGTTTTCGTCCACTAGAGGACCAACGAAAACAGCATTTGGGCATTAGGCCCAATAGTGATTAAGTTATAATGTTGTTCCTTATCTTTACCCAAAACGGTAATCGGCAGAAACCCTAGCCACCTATCACGTTCTTTCTCTCTCTCGTTCTTCTTGAAACCGAACAGCAGCTGTGAGCCACTCGAGCCTCATTCATCGATCGATTCATTGTGTCTTCGGCTTGGGTTAGTGATTTACATGTTTAAATTCTTGATTTCGATGTGCTTGAGTTAATCTGTATGATAAAGATACTTATAATCTGATGTTATGGTTGATTTTATTGTGCCTGTTCATGAAGGATATGAAAGATCGGATGATTGATTGCTAGTCTTGATATCACAATGATTTAGTAATCTGTTTTAGATGATTTGGGGATATAATCTGTTTTAGATGATTTGGTACTTATGGTGTTTATTGTTTGGGTCGGTTGATAGTTGCTGAAACGGTCGTGATGATTGGTATCGATTTGGGGATTTTCTGTGCTTAAGTATCTGCTGTTGTTGATGATGATAATACTAACGAAAACACCCCCAACCCAACGAAATCCCCCAACAACGAAATCACTTTAAGGTGATTTCGGCCCAGGTCATCAACGAAATCACTTTAGGTGATTTCGGCCCAAGTGATTCCGGCCCAAGTAGGGGATTTCGGCCCAGTGAGAGTTTTCGCCACTTAAGGGATTTCGGCTAAGGGGATTTCGAATATATATAGTGTTTTCGGCTCCTGTATTCTGTGTTGTAATAAATCTGTTAGTTTATTAATTCAGTTAGTTTTTGATGCAGTTAGTTGTCAACTCTGTTAAGCTAGTAAGTTGTTAACTCTATTTATTTAATTTACACTGTTAGTTATTAAACTTGTCTGTATGTAACTCTGTTTGTTCTTAACTACATTAGGTTGTTAAACCATGTTAAATATGTTAACTCTGTTAGTTCTGATCCAACCATGTTATGGCTCATTAACTATGCTAAGTCAGTAACTGTATTAAGTATGTTGTTGGTTAATATGCTATAATAAACTGTGAAAGACTGTTATGGGAAACACGAATTATGCACATGTGATTAACTGTTATGTGATGTATGATTAACTGCCAAACACACTCTGTGATATTACTGTGATGATAGTTACATGTGAAATATTACGAACGTGAACTGATTGAGTATACGTGCACTATAGGACTTGACTGATTTATTGTGAGCACTTAACTTAGCATACCGAGCAAACCAAGGTGAGTTCACACTAGCTAAGGCATGGGATTCCCGGTGGGTTGGGAATGGGATTGATTAACTACTCGTACAACCATTACTATTAAACTACTTAATACTGTCCTCGGATTGAAGGGCACGTACGTAAAACCTACGTACAGTTATACTTATTACTGTCCTCGGATTGAAGGGCACGTACGTAAAACCTACGTACACGACTATAAGACCATCAACTCTATCAAATGAAGTCCCTCATTTATCGACTTAATCGCCGAGGCCTATGGCGAGCGGGTCATTAGTTAATAGCGCTATTAGGTTTAACAAACCTTTCACCGTGCCAGTCGGACGGGCGTGTACTAATGGACTATGGGCAAAGGGTCAATGCTGATAGACATTGACTTAGGGCACCTCTTACATTTTCGTAGCAGTCGATACGCGTGGTCTAGTAACACATGGGAAGCCCCCACTAATCATCGCACAGATGCCTGGATTGGCCGCGATAAGGATTAATACGATACATGGTTTATAAAACGAACATACGATTTATGAAATGAATACTATAACCAAACAACCAACTGTGAACTCGCTCAACTTTGTTGTTGATTCGTTGCTACATGCCTTGCAGGTCATTAGGTACCCATGGAGCTTGCACAGGGAGGAACGGTCGTTGTGGGACATGGCGATGTGTGCCATGCTTTAAACATTACTTTATTTCATGCTTAATACTTGCTATGGGTTTTACAATTATGCTTCCGCTAAACACTTAACTATGCTTTGGTTTTTGGACACCTTGCATATTGTTGGTTAAAATATGTTTACTTATATGCTTGTTCAATATGATTGGTGGCTTGATCCTGGTCAGTCACGCCTCCAAGCGGTGATACTCCGCGTGTGGATTTTGGGGGTGTGACACGTTATGCGCCTAGTTTATTCATGTGTACGAAGTGATCATTTTAACAGGTTATTGTTTTTTGACGACCCAGCTGTGCTCAGCCTTGGAGGTCTACAATGTTTATTTTACCATGTCTACGATGTTTTCGTGCGTAGGTGGGCACAAAGTAGCAATTGGCTGATAGGCCTTGGTTGTGTGTACCTGACCCGACTGTGCACTTAGTCGTGATGAGCCTTGGAGGCCTACAACATTTCCTATCTCAAAGCCATTGGTGTTTTCGTGTATGCCCTAAGTAATATATACAGTTGTAACAAAAACTCACAGAAGATAAGATAACCAACACTTCTTATATTAAAGACGATTGTGTTGGGCGCATGGCCGTTCATTACAAGGAAAGATAAAAATTAATAGCCGATTAGATATAGCATTTCCTTAGTTGTTGAGCGTTCCAAGTCCTGGGGACTTTTATGTTCTCGAGCGTGCGCAGCTTGTACGCTCCTTTCCCAAGGAACTTGTCTATAACGTAGGGTCCCTCCTATTTTGGGGCCAGTTTTCCCGGTCTTTCGGCATTCGATGCCTCGTTGTCTCTCAAGACGTAATCTCCGGGGTTAAAAGTGCATACCCTAACCTTGCTGTTGTAGTATTTCTCCAACTTGGTTTTATATTTTGCCTCGTTGATTGCTGCCATTTCTCTTCTTTCCTCTAGAAGATCCAGATGCAACCTTCTTTCTTCTTCGTTATTGATGGCGTTCATTGACAACATCCTTGGTGATGGTAGACCAATTTCGGCTGGTATCACTGCTTCGGATCCATACACTAGACTGAACGGCGTTTCGCCATTGCTTGTCTTTGGAATTGTTCTGTGAGCCCATAGGATGCTGGGTAACTCATCAACCCATCCTCTTCGCTGCGTCCTGAGCCTCACTTTAATACCATCCACAATGCTTTTATTCACTGCTTTAACTTAACCATTTCCTTGTGGGTGTGCCACCGAGGAAAAGGTATGTTCAATGTTCAGCTCTTTAAACCAATTCTGGAGGTCTTCGCCAGCGAAGTTTGTTCCGTTGTCGGTTATGATTCGCAGGGGTAAGCCGAAACGGTAGATTATTTGCTCCCAAATGAACCTTCGGACTACTGTAGATGTGGTTGATGCTAGTGCTTTCGCTTCTACCAACTTTGTAAAATAGTCGACTGCGACTATGATGAACTTTACTGCTCCTGGGGCTTCTGGGAAAGGACCAACCATGTATATCCCCCACTACTGGAACGGCCATGCCGTTGTGACGGGAACCAGTTCGTTCTTCGAGCGCATAGTTTTTGGGGTGTGCCTCTGACAACCACTGCATTTCCTTAAAACTTTGACTGCGTCCAGGTGCATTCCCGGCCAGTAATAGCCTGCGTTCATCACCTTGGCTACTACCATTCTTGGACCCGCGTGAATGCCACAGATGCCTTCGTGTACTTCGCGGATTATGTAGTTGGCATCTTCTGGATCTACGCATCGTAACAACGGTCCAAGGTATGACTTTCTATACAGGATGCCGTCAGACATTTGATAATGTTCAGACTTGACTGTATCTTTCCTGCTTCGGCTTTGTTCTTAGGCAAGATTCCGGATTGGAGGTACATGATGATCAGAGTCATCCAGGATGTTGCTCCAAGTTGGATGACGTTTACCTGCCTTAGTGGGACTGATGGGTTGCTTAGAACTTCAATTCGCACGTCTTTAGCCAGATGTTGGAAACTGGTTGATGCGAGTTTGCTCAGCGCATTTGCTGGCTTGTTTTCGCTTCTGTTGATGGGATGTACCTTGTAAGAATTAAAGCTTTGAAGCAGCGTCCTTGCTTGCTCTAAGTACAATGCCATGACATCTCCCTTGGCGTCATACTGGCCATTGATCTGCCCTTCCACGAGCCTGGAATCAACATGCGCTTCGATGTGTTTGACCCCCATCTTGATTGCCAACCGCAATCCGGCAAGAAAAGCTTCATACTCAGCCTCGTTGTATGTGCTTTTGAAGTCCAACCGAATGGCGTATGTGAACTCGTGTTTTTCTGGACTTACCAGCCTTAGTCCTGCACCTGCTCCATCTTCATTAGATGCACCATCCGTGTACAACAGCCATGGCTCCTCTGAGTATTGTTTTTCTGCCTTCTCCATTGCTTTGCATTCTCTATCTTTATCATCAGGTACCTCTGTGAGGAAATCAGCTAGCACCTGACCTTTGATCGCTGGCCTTGGTCTAAAAACCACGTTATGGCCCCCCAATTCGATAGCCCACTTTGCTAATCTGCCCGATTACTCCGGTCTTGCTAGGATATTGCCAATGTTGTAATTCGTCAGAACATGGATAAAATTGTTGGCGAAGTACCTGCGCAATCGTCTGGACGCGTGGATCAGTGCGAGGACCAACTTTTCCATTATGGCGTATCTTGTTTCTGGGTCATTCAAAGTGCGAGATACGTAATATACTGGTGTTTGCACGCCTTGTCAATCAACCAGTAGAACTGCTCCTACCGCTTTTTTGATGCTGACAGGTACATGACCAGCGGTACGCCTTTCATTGGGGTTGTTAGCGTTGGTAGGCGTATCAGACAGTCTTTCATTTCTTGGAATGCGTGTTCTGCTTCTGGAGTCCATAGGAACTGTTTTTTCTTTACACAGTTGCAAAGGGTTTTGATGAATGGGAACGATTTTGCTGCGTGGTTGGCAAGGAAACGGTTTAACGCTGCTAGTCGTCCCGCTAATTTCTGCATTTCTTTTATCGTTGATGGGGAAGGCATCCGCTCAATTGCCTGCACTTTCTCAGGATTGATCTTGAACCCATCTTTGGTAACGATAAAACCCAGGAACTTCCCTTCCTCCATTCCGAAGGAGCACTTCACTGGATTTAACTTGATGTTCACCCCTCGCAGAGTGTCTAATGTTTTCTGAATGTTTACCAGCATCAGATTCTCTTCCTTACTCATGATGACCAGGTCATCCATGTAAACTTCGTTGTATTTTCCAATGGTGTCGCTGAATGTTTCGTTCATTAACCTCTGATATGTTGCGCCTGTATTCTTTAGTCCAAAGGGCATTTTCTTATAACAATACAGCCCTGTTGGTGTGCGAAATGCAGCCTTGTCTTCATCCTGGAATGCCATCTGCACTTGATGGTATCCTTTATAACAATCGAGAAAACACTTCCACCTGAAAGACGCCAGTGAATCAATCTTCTCGTCGATTTCGGGTAAAGCATAACAATCGCGCGGGCACGCTTTGTTCAAATCTTTGTAGTCCACATACATTCTCCAGCCACCGTTTCCTTTTGGGACCATTACTGGGCTGGCCACCTAGGTTTGGTAACGTACTTCTATGATTATGCCAGCGTTTAGCAGTTCTGTGATTTGTTCTTGCATGGCCTCATGATTTATATCTCCGAGGTGGCATTTGGTGTGTACCAATGGCTTGGCGTTTTCAGCGACATTCAGTTTGTGTTCTACTATATGCCGTGGAATGCCAACCATGTCGGCCGGTGTCCAGGCAAATACGTCCATATTCTCGAACAACAACTTCTTCAGTGCCGCGCGTGTGAGTTCTGACATTACTGGGCCCAAAGTGACCGTTTGTTTCGGATACTTGTTGTTTAGTATCCATTTTTCGGGTTCTGCGTGTGGTGTGGGTTTGCTCGATTTTGCTGGTCTGATCTCGTCGGTCGTGAGGACCTCTTTGCTTGCATAAATTATGGCTATCCCTGTTTCTGTCGGGAAACCAACAGCTGAGTGTGGCCCTGAACAAATCATGCTGAAATCTCCTTGAGACTCTCTTCCCAAAAGGATATCATGCCTTGAGTTTGCTGGTAACACCATGAACGTAACTTCTTCCGTTCTTGAGTTCTTCCCATCTGAGTGTTGCACCGGGAAAGATATTTGACCGAGAGGAAAAACGGTTTCATTGCAAAAACCAGTGAGTGGGTAATTCACTGGCTCTAAGCGCGCCTTGTCTTCTTGGTCTAATTGATTGAAACATTGCTCGTAGATAATGTCCGCGGTGCTCCCTGGATCTATAAACATGTAGTCAGTCTGGTAATGGCCGAATACACCAGGAATGACTATAGGTCTCCGCTCTCTTGGGCCACCTCGTACTACTGGAAAAACAACTTGCCTTTCACGCCAGGAGTCATCTTGGGCGCGCTTGTTATAATTCTTCAGGGGTCTTCTTTGGCCCCCTTGAATCATGTGTGTCTCTAGCTTTCGAAGCTTCTTGTTATCTGGACCCTCTTCCCTTCTTTGGATTTGGCGGTTGTCTCTTTTCCCTCCTTTGACCAGATGGGTGAGCTTGCCACCTCTCAGAGCTCGTTCTATCTCTTGTCTCAAACTAATACAGTCATCAGTCAAATGACCTGTATCTTTATGGAATTCACAGAAGAGATTTGGGTCTTGTCATCTTTTGTTTCGCATCTGCAGAGGAGGTTTGAATTGGTGGTTCTTAGTCGACAGGACCTCAGAAGGGGGTTTCGTCAGAGGAGTCCATTGTTTTTCTCTGTTTTCTTTTTTAATTTCTTTGCGATGACTGATTTGATTGATGGTTGCGCACGCGTCCTCAGCTGGTGGACTTTTTTCTCTGTAGCCAGATGCCTTCCAGGGTTGACCCTTGCCCTTTTTGTTGCGTCTGTCGTTGGCATGCTGGCTATAGTTATACTGACGGCTATCATCGCCGGTTAGCTGTTTGTCAGTTCTTGCGATTGTCTTTGCTGCTTTGATGAAAGTATCCTAGTCTTTGGGACCCCCATCCTTTCCTTTAACTCTTTTGACCAGATCATCACATTTTACAGCTCTCATGAAGTGCGCGCGCATCATATTTTCTCCTACATCTCCAATTTCTAAGCACTCCTTGTTGTATCTAGTGATAAAATCTTCAATGCTTTCGTGATCTTTCCTCAAGATGTTCAAGCATTCTGCTGGGTCTCTGGTGTGCCTGCGCTGCTGGGAGAAATGCGCGAGGAACTTGTGTTGGAAATCCATCCAGGATTTGATCCTTCCTTCAGGAAAACTGTCAAACCATGCGCGCGCCGTGCCAACAAAGGTTTGCGCAAACAGATGACACCAAGTGGGTAGTGACCAACCCCGCGCTGGTAAAAACTTGGAGGTGGTCGTCAGGATCTGTTAGGCCATTGTACTTACCCACATTGTGTGGTGGTTTTGCCTTGCCAATATCAGCTGTTGCAATTTCTCTGATTAACTTAGACTTCTCAGCTATGCCTTCTTGGCGATAGCTTAACGTATAATCGTGCTCAGCATTCGGGTTGTACGCCTCGTGATTCGGTGGTAACCTGCTGAAGACCGTGCTTTCTTTCTTGTAGGTTGTGTCATCGTCCTCATTGTAACTGTTCCATTCGTTGTGTATGTTATGCGGACCCAAATGACTGTGTACCGATCTCTTTTGAGTTTTTTGCACATAGTTGCTTTCGGTGTCACCATAGGTTTCGCGCGTGTTGTGCATGCTTTGCCTTCTGATGTTGGGTGCTTTCTCATGTTGCGGGTTCCGCGCGTGTGTTTGCTGAGGGATCCGAGTGCTTGGTTGTCTTTATGGTGGAGTAACGAAAGCGGATTGATTAGCTTGCGCTTGAAGCAATGCTTGCTGTGCGCTTAATTGCGCATAGACAAGGTTTAAAGCTCCATTTGCTTGGTATACCAGGAGGCCAGAGTTTCTCCTTCAGGTAGCCCTAAGAGTGCTGAGAAGTTCAACTGTGCCTGAGCCGATGGTGCTGAAGGACCAGCCCCATGGTTTGGCCTTTGAGCTTTTGGAGTTGTCTGGTTAACTACTCCAGGGAGTGTTTGGAAACTAGCTCCATTCGTGGTTTGATTGATAACTCTGGAAGTGCTTCCAAAGAGATCAAGTATTTCATTGTTCACTTATCCTTCTCTAACGGTCCCGTTCCCTTAGTGCCTTTGGACGTGAGCGGTGTCCGTGTGCAACTCAAAGGAAGAGCTTTCTCCATGCACGTGAAGAGAAGGGTTTGGTTCAACCACTTAGAGTGTGTTTTTGAAGAGAAAAGAGATGAAAATGGTTTGCAAAAGATGCGGTGGGCGCCAATGATGAAATACTAGTTAACACTAGGGCTAACCAGCTGGGTCGTCTCTTATGTGGGGTTCAATCTCCTTCTCTACTCGACGATGACTGAGATCCTGCAAAACGGAACACCGGTGACTCGCCACAAGGAGGAGAATAGGGGGGTTCTCCTTGTGACCACCCTCCGGCATGAGAATAAGTACTGCTTTGAGGAGAAATAGTGTGTGTTGTAGGTGAAATGTAAGGAGAGCCGAATGTTCTACCTGAATGAGGAAGAGTCCTATTTATAGCCGAATGATGAAGGAGGGAGGAAAGGCCTTGCCAGCTGCCACCGGGCGTCAGCTGTCCAACCAAGAGGAATATCCTCTTGGTCTCCTCTGTTGTGGTCAGGATAGTGGATGACGTGACGCGCCGTTATTCGTCCAGGTAGGAGAATTAGTACTGCAACTGTCGGTCTGTCCTTAGATCGTGTTGCAGGTCCACATGGCGTCTGATTATTGGTGACACGTGTTGTCCTTTTTGTCTGGAGGAGCATCTTTGGTGCCACCTTGATATCTTCCAGAAGCTTCTAGATACCCTTGCTGATGTAGGCGCCATGTCGGATAAAAAAGATGGTGTGATCCATGCCATGTGTACACAGAATTGGGACCATAGCTCTTCAGTATTTGTTAGGTATATATTACCCATCAGTTATGAAGTATATAAATTAGTTTGTTAAAAAGCACCAGTTGAGATTTGTAAGTCAATTTTTTTTTTTGCTTTGCAATCTAATTTTAATATACATTTATATATATTAGATTTGCAGTAAATAAAAAATATGAAAAATCACATACATATCGGTGTACAATTGATGTGTGCAAAATGCAACATATAAATTACATCAATTATGGCATAAAACTAACCCTTTTTTAGTACTAATGTTGGAAAAAGTGTGCTTTTGTCTTCCTTTTGTATTGTCAGGATTAAATGAGCTCAAATTAACAAAAGAAGCAAAAAGAAAACAAAATCTAACATAAATACAAGAAAAGGAACAAACGTGACATGCCCGACCCCACGACAGCATCTTCCCAAGCAAAACAAGAAGACAGAAGACTGAACATGCCCCGTGCTCAGCCAGCACGGGGGCGTGTCCAAGTGTCAGCAGAAAAGACAAAGTGGTAGAAGCTTCCATTGCCCACCACGGGGCCGTGCTCAGCGGGCACGGGGCCGTGGTCAACTATAAGATTCGCAGAATCCAGGCAAATCTTCATAGTACAGATATGCTTCTGCACACGGGGTCGTGCTCAGCGGACACGGGGGCGTGGTCAATTAATACAGACAAGCTGCAATAAATGAAGAAAGAGAAGGATGTGGACACGGGGCCGTGCCCACGGGACACAGGGCCGTGCCCGAGCTTCTGTTCAGCCTATAAATAGGAGTGCTTGGCTCAAGCTCAAACCATCCCTTGGCACACCACCTCTCTCACACTTCACCCACCACCCACCACCCACCACCACCATAACACCATCATCCACCACCATCATCCATTGTCCATCATAGAGTGTGTGAGTCGTCTCGGGATCCAAGATTGATCGTAAGAGTTCTTGACAATCAAGGCCATGTTTGCCTAAGTCTCTTACATC
Organism: Helianthus tuberosus; assembly: GCA_030545235.1. NCBI lineage: Eukaryota > Viridiplantae > Streptophyta > Magnoliopsida > Asterales > Asteraceae > Helianthus > Helianthus tuberosus. The sequence goes on from CM060369.1 coordinate 201,545,253, forward strand.
ACTTGGTGAAGACAAAGTGTCTAGTGTAATACTTTTTATTTTTAATCTTTTCGCACTTTTTACTTGGTTTTGTATTAATGACTTTAATAACTAGTTTCTTATGTTGAAGGTGATTTTTCCTTATCGTTTGTCCGTGGTGTCTTGGCATTATTTTACTGTCTATATAAAACAAAAGATTTTCACCATTCATATCTCCACGGTCTATATGGAGGTATGTTGGCTACCTGGTCGGGGGTTAAGGGAACGGTTTGGTAAAGGTCTTGCCTTGTTCAGTGTATAGATCCTGCAAGGACCTGGGTCAAATTTAGTAGGACCTCCTTCAATACTTAACGGTATTGGATGGCGGGGGTCCAAACTCTTTGATCCCCTCATATGTAAGCTACTATTAATACTATAACCTGGCTATTTAGGACTATATCCCTGCTGACTCAGACTACTTAGCCGAGGGTAACGTCACCTTCAAAAGAGGGGCCTACCATAATTTGCATTAATAACTTAATTAATTATCTTTCAATAATCCGACCCTTTAGGATTGTATCCTTGCTGACTCAAACTACTGGGTTGAGGGTAACGTCACCTTCAAAAGAGGGGCCTACTACAATAACTAAGATAATCTCTTAAAAAGTGCAAAAGTGCGGAAATAATCAAAGGTTACACTAAACACGAGTCGGAACCAAGTGATTCATCTTGTCTATCTGTTTTTATTTTTATTTTCAGCATTTTAGTTAGTTTTTATTTTTCTAGTTTAAAACCTTTTTCTAACTTTTTGATTTGATTAGACGTTGAGGATAAACCGGTACTAAAAGCTCTTGTGTCCTTGGACGACCTCGGTATCTTACCAACACTATAATACGCTCACGATGGGTGCACTTGCCCATATGTGTGTTTAGTGTTAGTAAATATCGTGTTTTATAAATTTAAAACTTGGCTAAAAAAAGTGTAAAAGGGTTTAAAATATACTTAAACCTACATATACACCTAACACGCGCCAAGTTTTTGGCGCCGTTGCCGGGGACACAATGTCACACCCCAACCGATGGCGGAATCATCGGGGCATGGCACTGAGCGAAATAGATTGTCCAGAAGTTTCCATAACAATTATCAATACTATTTAATTAAACAACACGTCCCATACCGTATTGTAGGTCCCTCGGAGGTTGCGGTTAAACCTTATCCTTGTTATGTTTAACACACTAGCAAGTGCGGAATCCAAGCTAGAATGCAAACCGGTAGTTTATATGAGAACACAAGCTACAAAGAGAAAGGTAGACACACGAGATATCAAAGTTTTCTCTTGTATTTCAGTGGACACGGTTACAGCCCTTGACCAAACTGAAAATACGCTCTCTACAAGACTAAGTTCACTCACACTCACACACCATGAAGTGAACACATTACATGAGTATATATATCCATCACTGCTCGTCTGGTCGAAGGATCAGATAGCCTGATCGAAGGATCATCTATCGATCTGAAACCTATCGAAGGATCCACATATACCTCGAAGGATGATATCCTTCGAGGTCCATCTATATCCATCGAAGGTTTATCCTTCGAGCTCATCGAAGGATATAAACAATCCTTCGATGACTCATCCTTCGACACAAACATCTTACAAACCATGTTCTAACTGTTTGGTCAAGTCAAACCAGGAGGATGGTTGACTTGGTCAAACTTACATCAAAACATATTAACAAACATAAGACGTAATAGAGACATCATCATGACATCACTAAGGTGATGTCATGGTGATGTGTTGGCGGGAAAGGCCACGGCTCTCCGTGCTTCGCGTGTCGAACTCTGGGGCGCACGACAGAGGAATGTCGTGACGTCGGGCTTGAGCCGGACCTAACCGTGTCGAAACCAAGTTGTACCGAGCCGAGTCGAACCGAGCCGAGTCGCGTCCACACAAAGTGTATCAACAAACTCCCCCTTGGACGCTACTCGTGATGGTTCGTCTTCTGTGATTGTTCGTCTTCTGTGTCTTTCATGTCGGAGGATCTTCAAAGTCTTCACGCGTCGTAAGCAGAAAGTGTATCAACAAACTCCCCATTTAATTTAGGAAGTGTGTTAACAAACTCCCCCTTAGAATGAACTCTCCATTGAGTCATGCTTGTGAATCTTTTGAACTTCAATTCTTTAGATCCTTGTGGTGTTGATGAGAGGTCAGCGGCAACTCGATCATTTTATCCTTTGAGTGCCTCCACTTCGTGTCTTCATTCCAAAGCTTGTCATCGAACATGTTCTCCTCGCCTTTAGCATCTGCACATGCAAGAAAGCTAAACGCATAATGAGAACAACCGCTTGGAATATAGTTAACATTTAAACAAAAGACACATATGAGATCAAATCTCAATCAAACACCAACCGACAACAGTTTGAAAGTTTAGAAAATGTACAATTTTAATCCTTTAACTTTCAAAATGTGTTAACTTCGACCATTTATGAAGGTGCAATTGTTTTCCGGCTTATAATCAGGATTTTGGGTAGGATAGACTCGAGTTCCAACATCAGTCAATCAAAAATAAACTAGAAGCAAAATCTTTTTGGATTTTATAAAGTTTATATTAAAACACACCTAAAATCTTTTTGGAATTTTTCATTTTTCAAAAGTAAAGACGGAAAGCAATAAATAAATATATACAAAGATGCAGAAACGAAAGCAGTAAACAAATATTTACAGACATTCTTTTTGCGAGTTTCGAGGGGTAAGAGAATCATATCAGTGTACGGTCATGTCAAAACGCTCTTGTTGTTCAATTAGTTAACATTTAGATAAGCATCCTATAACAATTATCGGTATTGTTGTCCACATAAGCTCAACTTATCAGATGTAATCATGGCGAGGGGATACGTTAAGGTATGATTTATACTTACCGACCGGTGTTCATCCACACACGACACATTCCCGTATCAAGGTATGCACGAGGGTTCATCTTACCGGTGAGTATACCGATTATCATCTGTTTGACCGTATATGATGTGAGATTCTCACTTATTTGAGTTTGAAAACCAAGCCCTATGTGATGAAATCACTTATTGATGAGGAACTTGATTTTCATATGCATGAGGGCACAGGAGCAAGTCCGTGAACAGGTCAGTACTTCCGTACAGCAGAGAGACGAACTTGACTCCCGGATAAATGTGATATTTTATCACTTATTTGAATGGACATGTGATTGTTTATCACTTATTGAGGTCGAATGCAGTATGTACACGTATGTATGGTATCATGGAAGATCTAGACTTGCGTCCCCGTTATTTTTCGGTAAAAGATACAACCATGATACCCAGATGATAAGCAGCATAAAGACCGAATATCTCAGAACCTCGGCAATCTCTCAAACGAAATTTCGGTACCAAGACCATATGCCAATGTATGGTTCCCACCTAGTCTTCAGTCGATTAAGGTTTATATCACCCTGCACACTTTAAAATGATTGTGAGCCTACCGATACATCTTATATAGAGCTGCTTATCGTTTTTCATTTTAGGTTTAAAGAGGTTTAGACAGACCACTGATGTACTATCATATTCTCTTTTTCTCGCCAGGAAACTCATTTTTGTTTTTCTATTGTTTTTGTGTTTTTTTAAATTTTTCGATGTTTATGGGTTTTTCAAATTTGGATTTACTCCCCCTAAAATCAACAAACTAAGATAAAATTTAAAAGACACGTAGATATTTACAAAAACGATTTTCCGATGTCGGTTAACTCATGTTTTAACTCAATGCCGTTTACCAAAATTAATTTGAATCAGAAATGATTTAATCGAATTTTGGAAAACTCAGTTAGCACGTCGGTAAGCGGTGTGGACCATGACAACATTGACGAGTTTCATATTGAAACAATCACGTGTGAAGTGATATTCGAGATCAATGTGTCTGGTCAAGGAGTGCTGTACGAGAGGATAATAATTCATAAAGCAGCTTAAATATCGACAAGTATAGGAGAGATTAGAAATTGAAAACCGTATCCTGCAACTGCATCGTGCATTGCAAGAAATCTGAGTGCTCTCCCAAACTGGATATCCACCTGGTGTGGATTTCAAGGTCGATTTTGCAGCCACTTCAATTTTCTGAGAAATCTCTTTATAGCAACAAGATCAGAAACCTTTGGGTCCGGCTGGTCTTCCACATTGCACCAGCGAAGGTCTTTGTCTTTCTCTTTCAGAAGTAGTGTGCGGTTGTTCAAACCATGCCAAGGCATCCGCACACCCAGTTGGTTTGTTCAACAAACACATTTTCTTCAATCACACCACGAAGAAATGTACACTGCACGTTTATCTTGTTGAGTTTGAACTTCAGACGTGCTGCAGGTGCGTACATTTTACGTGAATCTATCCCGGGGACCCGATTAAAGCCTTGAACAATCAAACTTTTGGAATGATTTTCATTTTGACGAAGTTATCAATTTCTTTCGACAGACAACTCTGTTTCCCCTTTCTTTTTCTCTCCATCAAAGGCAACAATTTCTTCTGTCGCCTATCTTGTGCAAGGACGCTCCACTATCAACAATCTTACGACTATCGAAAGTTCCTCCTGGGATATCCTACACACTCACTCAGAGATTAGTTGGAGAGGGGGACCCAAGCCTTTGTGGACTTGGGTCGTCCTTGATCATCAAGGAAAGTGATTTCAATCACTTGATGATTAGGAAAAAGAACCTGTGGTGCTCCCCCTGATTGAATTACCTGCTTTTGCTTCCAAGCTGTTTGTCCTTTACCAGTATTTGAATTTATTGTTTTAGCATTTACTGGTTTTACAGTTTCAGATTTTGCTTGTACAGGTTTTTCTTCTTTGACCTCTGATTTTAAGGCCTTTTCAATTACCTTTTGATTCTTTTGCTTTAACTTCTTTTCCCTTTCTTTCAAGACACGTGGGTCTGGTTTCGGGGAAACTGATCGTTTTTGGTAATCGATTTCTTGGGGAGCACTCGTTTTTGACTTCAGCTTTTGCACGTGTGGGCAATATCTTACAATATGCCCAACTGTCCCACATTCAAAACATGTTCTCCGCTCTACAAACTTCGGAGAAACATGTTGATGACCAGACGGAGAACCAGACAATGAACTTTGTGATCTAGACGTGCTTGGACCTAAATCACATCCGTTGGTGTGTTGGGTGTAATTATTCTGATCATTTCGTTTTAAAATTCTAACTTGTTTTACAAAATCAACGTTAGATTTATCCTGAAATGTTTCAAGTTTGTCTGAACCCGTGGATCCAACAAAGTTCATTTTCGGTTCTCGTTTCTTAACAGGAGCTCTTTTGTTTTGCACCTTTTGTTGTTGAACCTTAGGTTGCTCAACCTTTGATTGTTGAATTTTAGGTTGTGCAGCCTTAGGTTGAGTAGCCTTAGACTGTTTAACTTTAGGTTGTTGAACCTTTGGTTGTTCAGTCTTAGGCTGCTGAACTTTAGGTGCTTGAACATTCTTGTTCTGAGCCTTCTTTCCCTGTACCTTACCCTTTCCGGAGTTGACTTGTTGTTTTCGCTCAATTGGTAGTTTTTGGTTTCCGTATTGTTTTCTAATTTGTTCACACGGAATTGGATCACATTGAGTGACGGTAACTTTGCCACTTTTGTTCCCCAAAAACTTATCAGTGCATCCTTCAAAAATTTGCTCAATTAAATCTTGATTTACATTTTTAATTGGAAAATCTTTGTTAGAGTAGATTTTGCTATCTCCTTTGAGCGTGTACAACAAATTATTCCCTTCACGGCTAGATACAAGGGACTCCATTGCTTTTGACATTTCAGTCTTACTCGGTTTCACTGGTGGATCACACAGGATGTGATTCTCGATTGGAATATCTGTTGTAACCGAGTTAGACTGTTGTTTCACAATTTCTTCAGATTCATCATCCGAAGAATCAGCATCCTCAACAATGGGAGGACTCTGTTCCTTAACACACGATGAATCTGTCACATTCTCAGATTCTGATTGACCCGAGGATGATGTACCAGTTGTGAACCCGAGGCCTGCTGCAAAGTCATCTAGACCGAGTGGCACAGTAGGTTCAAAACGGGGCATATCCTCGTCATCAGGCAATTTGGAGTAATTGTGATTCATTGGGGGAGGACATGATTTGAATCCAATACATTTTGCATCCCCCTTTTTCTTTTGAATGTCAATGATGTGATCCAATACATAGCGGGAATTGGAATAGCTTTCCAGTTTCTGCTTAATTGTCTCACATTCACATCGAGCTGTTGCCAACTCTACCATTTGCTTTTCAATTGTGTCAATAAGATTATTGTTAGCATGTTGTTTTCGCAAAACAGCCTTTTGTAATTCTGAAACATCATGTCTTAATGACGCAATTGTTGCTTTAAATTCCTTTTCATTTCTGGTTAAAAACAAGTTAGCTTCAGTTGCTTTAGAAAGATCTACAATCAATTCTTGATTGTGTTTGTATGTGATTTCAAACTGACTTTCCTTTTCAGCATATTTTAAACACTTTGCACATTCAATAGGAACAGAAATAGAGTCAGAATTAGTATCACATACCTGAGAAGTCTGACCTTCTACGTGAGCCATAAAGGCTGTATGAAAAGAAAAAGATCCATCTTCAAAGAAGAACTGAGCAAGCTTCTCGGAAGTTCCAGCAGATTTCTGGCAGAGAATAGATCTCCTCTTGCATAATGCTTCAGCTTCAGCCAAAAACTCATCAACTTCCAAATCTAAAGCATCACTTGATAAATCACCAGCATCAAGTGATTCCCCATCCATGCTCCCACTATAACCCGAACTATCTTCATCTTCTGAAGATTCACCAGCAGACACGGGTTCTACTACCTTCTCAATCACTTTAGCATAACATGCTGTTCCACCATTTCCTCCTTCTCCAAGCTGAAGGTTCCAATTGCAGATTTCATCAGCTTGAACAACCAATCCTCTGTGGGGATTAGTGTTTGTGGATCCAGATGCATTTCCTCCAACGGGAACTATTGATCTGTCAGAATTGTTGTTCAGTTGCTGTTGTGGCTGTCCTTGATTCCTGAAGGGATTCTGATTTCCTTGCTTAGGTGGCTTCTGACACTCCCGCTTGAAGTGACCCTTTTCACCACAATTGAAGCAAGTGACAGCATTCTTATCAAAACCATACTTGGTGTTGTTGTTGCTATTCAAGTTGGTTCTCCCCGTCCTTTCCATAAACTCCTTTGCTCTTCGAATTGCACTAGCAAGAGCCCATTTGATATCCATCATTTCAAACTCTTCTCTATCCACTTGCTGATAATCTTCATTGGTTAGATTGATATTCCCAATCTGACCTGCGACCAATCCACAATAAGCACTAACCAAGGTGTTCAACATCTCCATATGCTCTTTGGCTATTTCGACACTGACTTTGGAAAAGTTGGAAGTGTCTAATCTGACTGTGTTCGGATTGGAAGTGGCTTGAAAGTTTGAAGAGCTTCCATAAAACCCTTGCTGTTGCGGTTGTTGCTGCTGAGCTCTGCTTGGGTCTAAGAAAGGCGGTGGTGTGAATTGCTGAGCTGTCGGTTGCACATCCTGTTGTAGAGAAGAAGAATCTGGTCTTGAATACATCGTGTATGCTGAAGGATCAAACTGATTTGTTGTGGAAGGTCCGGTGTTTGAGATGAAGGCTGTTTGAAGCTTCGCATGTTGAGAGGCTGGTTTTTCTCCACTGATACCTCCTGCAATCCCATAGTACATCTCTGGATTTTGAGGAGTTAGTGTTCTTTTTGCCTTAAGCTTTTCTTCTACATCCTTGTTCTCCAATTTTTGAATTAACTCATAAACGGTGATTGTGTCTAGAACACCATTTTCTTTGAGAATTTCAAGATAACTGCTCCACTTTGCTGGTAAGCTATCAGCGAATCTCTTCACCATTTCTTGTGGAGTGGCAGTGACTCTAAAAGCAAACATCTCGCTCAACAAGTGATGGAACCTTGTAGATAACTCTGCCAAAGTCTCATTCTCCATACACGTGAATCCTTCAAACTCTTTCTTCAGTAATTCTTGCTTGATCTTTCTAGATTGAGCATTTCCTTCACATCGTAACGTGAGCATATCCCACAAGCTTTTAGTAGTCGTGCAGTAAACAAACTGGTGGTAAATGTCTCTGTGAAGAGCTTGTGTGAGAATCATGAAAGCTTTCTTTTCTAACTCAAATTTCTTCTTATCATCATCAGACATAGTGCTGTAAGTTTGTGGATTAGATCCTGCAACTTCCAAATCATTGTCAAATGCGGTGAAGAAGCACATCCATAGATCTTGACCTTGCCCCTGAACATAAGTTCTCAGCCTTTCTTTCCACCATCCCCAATCATTGATGTGATTTAGCTTTGGCGGTTTTGTGCTTGTACCAGTTTCACTGTCGTTCTGCATCATAGCTTGAATGCTGCTGCTTTGATTTGTGACCAATGCCCATTGATTTGCAGTTATCATTGCAGCTTGAGGTGGGGCAATAGCCTGCATCCATGCAGTTTTGTTGAAATCTGACGCAGATTGCGTAGCTGATGATTGCGTAGCTGATGATTGTGGAGTCAAAGTTGTTTGAGTCCACGCGGTTGGATCCCACTGACCGTTTGTTCCCATTTTATAAAAATTAATATATTAAGTGAAAATTGATTTGAAATTTGAAAAACAAGTTTTCCCTTTTTAAAAATTTAATTTTCACAAACTATGTTAATATCTCGAATGATAACAACCAGCCGAAGGATCCTTGATCGAAAGACCTGAAAAACACAAACTTGTTAAACTTAAACAGACTAGGATCGAAGGAACAGTACTTGTTCGAAGGATCAACAGTGTTCGAAAGATCACTGTTGAATTTCGAACAATGATTTTGAAAGATTCTCCAATCGAAAGATAATCTTTCGAATAAGAACTGTAGATCGAAAGATGTATCCTTCGAAAAGATTCCTTGATTCGAAGGATAAGTCACAGACTTCGAAGGATGTTCGAAGGATGATTATCTATCGAACTTCCTTTGATCGAAAGATGATCTTTCGACTTCGAAGGATATCCTTCGATCTGTACTGACACAGTTGACAAAAGTGACAGGTTGGTGAAAAGGTGATTGGTTGGTAGAAAGCTTTCGGCAGAAGGTATGTTCAGACCATACTTTTTACCAAACCAGGATTTGACCAATAAAATATTACTTAAAAAGAAAGGTTCTTATCCAGAAAACCGGTCACCGGAGTAAGCCGGAATTTGGCCGGAAATTACCAAACTTCTTAAAAACAAGTTTTTAAGTTACCCAACCCGTCCTTTAACACACCCGGTTAGTTTAGAACACGTTTTTTACGTCTAGAAATGCGAGAAAAACACTAAAAACGGGTGCTAAACCATGTGAGTTTTTGTCCAAACACTCCAAAGTCTTGTATAAACTCGGTTTTTTAACAAGGAAAAGAGCCACGGCTCTGATACCACTTGTAGGTCCCTCGGAGGTTGAGGTTAAACCTTATCCTTGTTATGTTTAACACACTAGCAAGTGCGGAATCCAAGCTAGAATGCAAACCGGTAGTTTATATGAGAACACAAGCTACAAAGAGAAAGGTAGACACACGAGATATCAAAGTTTTCTCTTGTATTTCAGTGGACACGGTTACAGCCCTTGACCAAACTGAAAATACGCTCTCTACAAGACTAAGTTCACTCACACTCACACACCATGAAGTGAACACATTACATGAGTATATATATCCATCACTGCTCGTCTGGTCGAAGGATCAGATTGCCTGATCGAAGGATCATCTATCGATCTGAAACCTATCGAAGGATCCACATATACCTTGAAGGATGATATCCTTCGAGGTCCATCTATATCCATCGAAGGTTTATCCTTCGAGCTCATCGAAGGATATAAACAATCCTTCGATGACTCATCCTTCGACACAAACATCTTACAAACCATGTTCTAACTGTTTGGTCAAGTCAAACCAGGAGGATGGTTGACTTGGTCAAACTTACATCAAAACATATTAACAAACATAAGACGTAATAGAGACATCATCATGACATCACTAAGGTGATGTCATGGTGATGTGTTGGCGGGAAAGGCCGCGGCTCTCCGTGCTTCGCGTGTCGAACTCTGGGGCGCACGACAGAGGAATGTCGTGACGTCGGGCTTGAGCCGGACCTAACCGTGTCGAAACCAAGTTGTACCGAGCCGAGTCGAACCGAGCCGAGTCGCGTCCACACAAAGTGTATCAACACGTATCTCAAACAGTAAAATAATTATTACAGACATAAATCCAGGCAAATATTATGTTCCGACAACTCAGATTTAATAGACAGCAATTGTTTATCTGCTTCTAGAGATCCCTGATTCGTTATCTACAGACAACTATTTGTTGGGCTCTAAAGCTTTATTCTAGCTTCAAATTCCTACCACATGTGCATCCTAAGCACCTGTCACATACGTTAAAGTAAAGTCAATACATAAAATGTAAAGGTGAGCATACAAGTTTGATATTAGTATATAGAGTTCGAATTCGTTTACGCATAACCAGCACGTACACATAGTGAAATGAAGCACGTTAGTTATCGACATAGATCCATCAATACCAATGACTGCGGGTTGACTGCCCGAGGCAGTTCGCAATACATGATTACCACCGTAATCCATGCAAGTAAAAGATCCTTAACAACCCCCGTGTGAACGGGTGCTGAGTCCAAACTATAGTACTATCGTTGCTAAGGCAGGTAGACAGCATTCCATGTGTAAACATAACAAACAAGCATTCATGAGCCACGTATAACATGCATTAACGGTTAGCGTTCAAATAGTATTTGAGTAGTGTGATTGTTGTAGTTTGAATATTCGTAACGTATGTAACACCCAAAAGTGCGTAAAGCAAAAAGGGATCGAGTATACTCACAGCGATTAATGGATTGAAGGGAGCGCTTAGCGAGTACGGTTAGCCTGAATAGATCCGATAGCATAACGATAAGTGATACATAAAACGGGAAACAAGTGTCGGTGAGTCGGACAGCTGGTCGATCGGACGATAGTTCGATCGGATGGCTGACCGTTCGGTTAACAGCCCGTTTGGTCCGCTGTCCGGTCGGTCGTTAGGCCGATCGAATGGCTGTTCGAGTGGATTGTTTCTTCCTTTGAGAAGGATGTGTTTGTGTATGATGGCTTGACTTTTGAAGTTTTCGTTGTAGTATTTGAAAACTTTGAAGTACCTTTACCTTTCAGGTTGGTTGATCGGGTGGCTGTTCGATCGGCCGGCAACCCGATCGGCTGGGCATTCAAATGAATTGCAATGTTTAGTCTTTGGATCAGACAGGTGTTCGATCGGACATGTGTTCGATCCGACAGGTCAACTAGTCAAAGACTTTAAATGAAATGTAAAGTATGGTGCAGTTGATCGGTCAGTTGATCGATCGAATAACACAACTGCTGTTCGATCGGACAACAGGGTGTCACCTGATCGGACGGCTGTTCGATCGGGTGGCACTTCTAGTGCATTGAACATGTTGAAAAATCGATTAAGTGTTGAAGCATAGTATCTCATGATCCGAAGAGTAATCCGATCAGACAGTGGTTCGATCGAACAACAGTTCGTTCAATACTAGTCTTCAAAATAATTTGATTGTGTGGGACCATGTGTTAGCCGGTCGGCTGGCCAGTCGATCGGCTGACTATCCGATCGGCTGGCTGTCCGTTCGGACAGCAGTCCGATCGGTCAGCGTCCTGACCTGATCAGCCTTTTCGTCTATCACTTGGTCGTTCTATTTGTTTGTCATTTTATTGAGGTATTTTCACAACGAGTAGAACCATAGATCCTTCGTCCGTACTTGGTTCCTTGGGTCGGACAAGAATCACCCAAATCCGGTCGGTGGGCTGTTCGGAACGAAGTTTAACGTTTAACCCGAAGTCAGTTAACCTTGTGGATAGAATCCGGATCTTGGGCCTTACAACCTCCGAAGTGATTTGTAAACCGGCACAAGCTCCGTTTCTACCGGTTCGAAAGCGTTGAGTGTAAAAGAGTTGAAAGAAAGTTGAGAAAACCATCTTTCAATCCTTTTTCACCGTGTATATGTTTAGATCTACTAAAGATCTTTGTTTGTTTATGTGGAAATCGGTTAGACTCAAGTCATTCTTGGTGGATTGAGGCCAAAACATGAAGTTCTTCAAGAACCCATGATGACATCATCCTAGAACACTTGATTCTTGATGATTTCACGGATAAAAGTTAAGATTTGAAAGATAGAAAGGTGTAGGAGTGTGTATAGATCAAGAAAGTACAAGATTTATGATGAAAACTTACCGGAATCGAGAGAAATCTGCGAAAAGGTGGGCTGAGCGTGCTGGTCGGTCAGAGGTTTCCAAAAGTGGAAAGGATGACAATGACATGGGTATTTATAGGATGCCAAAAGGGGTAAGTGCTGGCTGACCGGCCAGGCAGCCCGATCGGACAGCCTGTCCGATCGGACAGCAGTCCGTTCGGCTGGCTGTTCGATCGGCTGGGAGCCTGATCGATCAGTCGCACTTTTCGAGTGTTTCGCGTGACGATTTTTGATATTTCGATTTCGATTGCGAGTGGTACGATACGATAGGGTTTCCTAACCAAATTACTTTCAGTCGCAAACACTCATATCTCGCATAATCTGTTTTCCACCAATTATCATTGTTCGTTCACGATTCGAGTTCGATTGCATTTCGAGTTAGATTTTGAGTTTCGATTGAGTTTGCTTGATTATCACAACACAACATAAACAATCATGCACAGGTAACACGTAAGGCACACACACACGTATAATAACAAGTAAAAATACGTAGCTCGAGTTGCGAATTGATGTCGATTCGATTAGCATAGCTTGATTGTCGATTAGTTAACTTTATCGCATTGTTACTTCCTATAATTCACAGTTAGGTCGATTGAATAACGATTAACACACATCGATTATTGTCATTAACAACACTTACTCCACATAATACGAATTAAATAAAGAAATTTCTATAAGTCAAGTTGCGCGAAATCGGTCGTTGACTTAAACCTTGACTTTGACTTGTGAAAACACGGGGTGTTACACACAAGGATTTTAAGAAAGTTAGGAATCAACAGCCTGATTGTTTTTTTCTTATTTTTCATTTTTTTTAGGATTTTTCTTAGTTTTTCAGTTTCTGCAGAGCTCAGCACAGGCCGTGCCTGGTCGGACACGGGCCGTGCCCAGCGTTATCGCTGGCAGTTTTTATTTTCCGAGTTACAGAGAGCTGAGCACGGGGCCGTGTTGGTGCAACACGGGGCCGTGTCCAACTCCCAGTAACAGGGATCCGGAGAACAATCACTGTAACTCCTACCACGGGCCGTGTTCACTGAGCACGGGGCCGTGGTGAACCTTCTGACCAACATTCTTTTCTGTTTTTATTGCAGGACTTGGAACCTCGGCGCCACATTTGAACTTCCTACGTAGTGCATGAGCTCCAGTTCTAGTAGAGACATAAAAGAACCTCTAGAAGAACCCGAACGCTTTCTCAGAAAAAGACTTAAAGCTAAAAATCAAGAGAAAGTTTCGGGGGACCCACTTCCAATGGCGGACCAACGTACCCCCATGGATTACCTACGGCCCACTGTAGGTAATCTCGGCGCCGCTATCAATGCACCGAATGTCGAAGCCAATAACTTCGAACTTCGACCGCATTTGATACAAATGCTTCAAAACTCTGCGACCTTTCATGGGCTTGCGGACGAGGATCCCCATCTACATATTACTAATTTCTTAGAAATATGTGATACCTTTCGGATCAATGGAGCATCAAATGACGCCATCCGCCTTCGAATGTTTCCATTTTCGCTAAAAGACCGAGCTAAGGCTTGGCTTAACACCCTCCCAGTTGGATCGGTAAACACCTGGGATGAACTAGCCCAAAAGTTCCTATATAAGTATTTCCCTCCTGCTAAAACAGCTAAATTAATGACTGAAATTAACACATATTCACAAGAGGATGGGGAATCCTTATATGAAACTTGGGAAAGGTTCAAGGAGCTACTAAGAAAGTGTCCTCATCACGGTCTTGCGGTATGGCAACAAGTATCCACTTTCTACAATGGGTTGTTGCCACACACAAGACAAACACTTGATTCTAGCTCCGGGGGACTTCTAGGTAATCGTCGCCCAAATGAAATATACAATCAAATTGAGGAAATTGCTCAAACCAATTTTCAGTGGCACACTCCCCGAGGTAATAAATCTATTGCCCCGGGAGCCCATAAGGTTGATGAAAGCACTTCTTTACAAGCCCAAATCGAGGCCCTTTCTTCGAAAACCAAAAAGTTAGAAAGAACAAAAACGGCCTCGGTTATGGCTTGTGAGGGGTGTGGTGGACCACATGAAAATTGGAGTTGTATGAAAGAAGTAGATGATCAAACAGAAACGGTAAACTACATTGATAATAGACCTAGGCCGTCGGGTCCACCAACGGGTACCTACAACCAAGGATGACGTAACCACCCCAACCTTGGTTGGAGAGATCCCGACAATAGTAGTAACCAACAAAACCAACGAATTAACTTTCAACAACCACAAAATTTTTCTCAACAACAAGGTGGAAGAGAAAGGCTTGAAGATACTGTATCTCGTCTCATCTCCGAAACCGAAAAGAAAAACTCGGATCGGTTTCAGCAATTGGAATCGAATTTTAGAAATCAACAAGCTAGCATTCAAAACATTGAAAAACAATTAAATCAAATAGCTCAAAATTTCTCCGAGAGACCACAAGGCACGTTACCAAGCAATACCGAAACCAACCCAAAGGCGCAAGTACATCTCATCACATTGAGAAACCGAACCGTTGGTCCCGAGGATGCCCCATTACCACCGGTTGAAAGAAGTCAACTCGGCCAAAGCACGACTTCACCCGTGCCCCAACCAGAAAAGGCTTCTCCACCAAATCAAGGGCCCACCAAGACTCCTCCGGTTCCATACCCCGGTCGGTTAAATCGTCAAAAGACCGATGAGCAATTCGCAAAGTTCAAAAATTTACTAAAACAATTGCATGTTAATATCCCTTTTATTGAGGTCCTAACCCAAATGCCTAAATATGCAAAATTTATGAGGGACTTCCTCACTCACAAAAGGAAAATTGAATCATTGCAATTAGTTAACTTAGGCGAAGAATGCTCCGCCTTAGTACTCAACAAACTCCCACAAAAGAAAATTGATCCCGGAAGCTTCACGATTCCTTGCTCGATCGGGGAATCCCCCATTCGTAATGCATTAGCCGATCTTGGGGCTAGCATTAACCTCATGCCCACATCGATGTTCAAACGACTCGGCCTAGGAACAACGAGCCCTACAAAGATGAGCATACAACTCGCCGACAGATCCGTCAAATTTCCACAAGGTGTCGCTGAAAATCTATTGGTCAAAGTTGACAATTTCGTTTTCCCGACCGATTTTGTCATCCTAGACATGGAGGAAGACACCGATGTCCCTCTCATCCTCGGGAGGCCATTTCTAGCCACCGCCCAAGCAGTGGTAGACATGAATGACGGAACACTAACATTGAAGTTTGGGGACAACGAAGTGAAGTTTGAATGTGGAAAGAGAGTAGAGGGCGAAGACCCGGTCAACTACATGAAGGTCATAGACTCAAGCTTGGATGACGCTCTCCGACGGTGTAGCATGGGATGTAAAACATCCCACTTGGGTAACATATAACCAGGCTTTGGGTCTAGCCAAGGACCCTTAAAAACGTGGCGCACCACGGAGGCATTCCGCGGAACTATCCTTAGTTTAGTTTAGATTAATCTTTATGTTTTCTAGTTAGTTTTAAATTTTCAGGAATAAAACTCACTCAAGATGACAAAGGATGCAAGGGAAGCTTGAACCAGCACCCCATGCAGGAAAACAGGACCATCCGACAAAACTTCTTCATTACAGTAAGTTCGGCACGGGCCGTGTCCGCCCAACACGGCCCCGTGCTGCACAGTCTGCAGAAATACCCAGTTCAGGTAAACTGGACACAAGCCGTGCTCACCCAACACGCCCCCGTGTCCAGACTTCTGTTTCTCTTGATTTAATTTTGTTACTGGCACTTGAACACGGGGCCGTGCCCGGACACCACGGGGCCGTGTTCAGCGCCCAGTAACACAAAATTTTTGCTTTTTCACACCTTTTTACACATTCAATCAACCTAAAAACTTATTTTTGGGACACATTGAGGACAATGTGTAATTTAAGTGTGTGTGGGGGGGGGGGGATGCTAAAACCTTGAATCTTGCAAGTCCTAAATACAAGCCTTACACAAAACTCTATTGGAACCGCTAATCACCCCAATTTTTTTTCAAAAATTTTTTCATTTTTTACTTGTCTAGGTTTAACTTGGGAATTTCAAAGTTCTAAAAAGGTTATATTTTTACAAATTTACAACCGATAGCGTCGTGATAAAAAGAACCAACATAAGAAAATTATGAAAAGGCATGGCAAACTTAGTTAAAATTTGATTATATATACGTGATCACAAAAAAGCCCATTCTCACAAAAGTGAGTTTTGAGCCTTTATTGAGCATACAAATACATATCTTTAAACTAAATGCTCATTTTTCGCTTCTTGTGTGAATAGCCGCTTGGTTCTTACGACTCTAGAACTTGCCATGACGATACATTCCCGGTCCTTACCAACTTAAACCCGAGTAAGTAAATGATGGAGGCATTAGGACTAACCCTTTTTATTTCTACACCATTATTTTTTTTACCACCTACCCAAAATCCCCCTAGTTAGCCCCTTTGAGCCTAAACTTTTTCATTTCATAACCCAAATCAAACACCCTTTCACCCACCAAAACCTTTTTCATTTTTAACCCCTTGTTTTAGTAACTAGCTCGGCTTTTCATATGACTTTCTCAAAAAAAAAAAAAATACTATTTTGATGATGAAGCAAAAGAAAAAAAAATGAGTTAATTGCCAAAATCGTCCCTGAGGTTTGGGCACATTTGCCATTTTCGTCCAAAATGACACTTTTGTACCATTTTGCCCCCCACGTTTGTAACTTTTTGCCATTTTCGTCCAAACCACTAACTTAGTTTATTTTTTCTGTTAAGTTGAAGGATATTTGGATGAAAATGGCAAATATAAACCATAGGGACGATTTTGGCAATTTAATCAAACTCTTTTTAATTTCTTTTATTTAGTTAATAAAATCATAATTCACTCAATAAGAAATAAATAATATCATGTATTATATAATTCATTGAATAAATATAATTAAAAATAAAAACTTAAAGGATTATTAAAATAAATAACAAATAATTCATTCAGTAGATAAAATTACGTATTGAATAAATTCATTGAACAAATATAATTAAAAATAAAAACTTAAAGGATTCAAGTTAAAAAGATAATTATTTTGTTTTTTAATAAAAAAATTATAATAAATTCATAAGTAAATAGCATATTAAAGTTTATTTTTTAAATACATATTTTGATGATTGTATGTGTTAAGTGATTAAATTATAGGTATTCATCCCGCGCAAATGCACTGGTCGTTTGTTAAGATTTGACTTTTTTTATTATTATAGTATATAAATATAAAATTATATCCATGCAACCCGTGTAATACACGGGTACTACCCCTAGTTATTTTTAATAAAGCTAAAATGTGAATATATTATATGCTACTTTATGAGATGGTTGCATCAAATACTTAAAACCAATAATAGTAATAATTTACCCAGATCGGTTAAGCTTTCAGTTTTTAAGTGACTTCTATACCTTCATTAAAATTAGTCATATGTTTTTTTTTTAAAAGTAAGATTAAATAAATCTATAAAAACAAACAAAAATGATTTGGTAAACTAGTAATAGGGTAAAATATTGTTTCTTTTATGAAAAATAAAACAACAAAACATTGTTGGTATTGTTGAGAAAATTTTGTAATTAGTCGTTACATCTAAAAAAATAACATGAATCCTTTAAGTTTTTATTTTTAATTATATTTGTTCAATGAATTTATTCACTACGTAATTTTATCTACTGAATGAATTATTTGTTATTTATTTTAATAATCCTTTAAGTTTTTATTTTTAATATTATTTATTCAATGAATTATATAATACATGATATTATTTA